>JADMLD010000614.1:2529360-5058721 GCA_017589585.1 Phylloscopus whistleri | reverse complement strand
ATCCATGTTTCTATATCTATTAGGCATTGAAAATTCATTAGGTTTCTCTGGGATTCAGAAGTCAGAATTCTAACATCTCATCTGTATTTTGTCCTTAAAAATATCCTTGCCACTCTCTGCTTTACCGAAACATTAAATAAAAGAACTTTTGTTGAATGAAAATCCTAGCTTAGGGCCATGAGGTATTTGCAAGTTGTGAAGTGCTGATGATGAGTGCAGTGTTGATGATCTGACAGATGCAAATCACATGGGTAAGTTTTTTCTCCAAATAGAGTCATCTCTTGAATTTCTCTAGTTAATGTGAATTGGTATTTCATGTTCAGGGAGGTTAAAACTGGCAGGCTGGCATTCCTTGCATTTTTCTGTTTGTGATTGTGGTGCTGATAGCCTAACTATGAACTTCCTTATGCAGGGCTGCTTGGAACTGCCAGTCTGAGTATTTCTAGAAATGAGAAGTGATTGAGTCTCAGCACTTAAAAATGCCTTGTGTGCTTTTTGAAAAGACACCACCATCTGTGTTTGTTGAATTAATTGTGGTTATTTCAGTGATGTCTCTGTGTGTTCAGTAAGAACAGAAAATAACATTTTAGTTTCATGGATATCTCTTGATTGATTTTTACCTAATTGAAAACAGGATAGCTAAAGCACTACCTTTACCTCTGTTTTTGTTAGGTTTTCAGTCCAGAATTGAAAGGTGTATGTTTATAACTTATATACATCTCAGTATAGTGCTGTGCAGATTTCCAAGTGAAATACTTTGGTCCTTAATTTGCAGCCTATGTTCAAGTACCCCATGAGTAACTCTGCATTAAATAAGTTTGAGATTGTGAGGTTTCTGGTATCTTTACCAGGACAAACATGAGTTCTGCTGTTCTGTGAAGTGGTAGGCTAGTCCTTTCAGCCCAGCAGAACATACAGATATTGCATATATCAGAAGGCTTTTGGGGATTATTCCAAAGGAGTCCAGAGGTATTGTTTGTTCAGGGACAAAACTGAGAATCACTGCTAAGTTTTTATGTGTATAAGGACCAAAGGAAGATGAAGCCTTTTAATTTTCTGGGCTAACAATTCCCAAATGTATTTCTTGCAAGACTGATAAAGGGACTAGGAAATGGTGGGGCTTTGGCCATATGTGGACTCAGCTGTGTGTGATCAAAGTGGGAAATCTGCCCAGCTGTGCACCTGAACTATTCACACTCCCGGCCAGCTCTCACTCAGCGGGGATTTGGGCTCATCTACGCCCCATGTTTCTTCCTCTTCTGCCTCCTCAGCAGATATGTGTTTTACATCAAGTACTTGAGTAATGTTCTGTGACAAAAAATAGCACACTGACACACAGAATGATGGCTCTAAAGTGTTGGGAGACCAAAATGTCTCATAGCATGAACAAAAGTTTTGTATTGCAGGTACAGTGCTTCTGTAAACAGCATAGGCTAAATTTGTGCCTGAACTAAGATGTGAAATGTCCTTGCAGGTGTGTGGAAGTAGAAATGTGAAGCTATGCAGCATTTTCTTACAAAATTTCAATTAGTTCATGTAGGATACTTCCCTGAAGAACCCATTTGTATACATTTTAAGGTATCCATAAAGCAATAAGGAATTCTAATTTTGCCATGCCCTGTATGCATATAAATATTGTGGATACACAGCTTAGCCCTCCATTACAGTGTTTTCTGAAAATTCTGTACAATTGGATTTTGATAATTCTGTGCTGTTTCATGTCAGAACAAAAGATTATGGATTATTCCATTATGTATAGTGGAAAATGATTCAGAAGTGTCAGTTTGAAGGTTTTGGTAAAATTGCAGGTTTTGTAGGTGAAAAAAGCTGTAGTACAACATAATTCATAATTGTTTTGGGGATGCAAAAGCTCAGCATTTTAACTAGGTCTTTATTCAGATTAGATTTGGTGTTTTTATAGTAATTTTTAAAATATCAGAAATGTACACACACATTTGCAATGCCAAACATTCCTGCTGACTTTAGATTATTTATTGCCTCCTACAGAAGTAGCTAAAGCTTCTTTCCCGTGCCTGCAAGTGTTCAAGGCCACTTGAGCAAGGCCAGGTTGGACAGGGCCCTGAGCAGTCTGATCTAGTGGGTGGCACTTTTGCCCATGGCAGGGGGGTTGGAACTGGATTGTCTTTAAAGCCCCTTCCCACCCCAGCCTTTCTATGATTCCTCTTGACTTGCAGGCTGCTGATAGAATCATAGTGCACTTCTAAACCATGCAATTCTTACATGGTCCTAACAAATTCTTCCCTGAATTATATCTGCATATATTAAATTTGCAGGCTTGCTTTATTAAAGAGTGAATGTTTTCTGATAGTATTCAGGGTTTTGAGGAGGGTGAAAAAAAAAAAATGAGACCGGTTTCTGTGTCATATAGTGTCTTCCTGCATCTGTTATGTAAAAAGTGGAATTTTGAATAACTTGTGTATGGCTAGTTGATTCTGTGATTTTTTCCCCCCCTTACTCCCTTTGTGCATAGTATTATATTTTTCTTTAATATGATGAGTTATAGCAGCTGTCTTGTAATCCCTGTATTATGGAAGTTACATGGGGCACAGGGTATTTGAATGCTTAGTTGTTCCTGACCCAGATCATGCAAAAATGAGAAAAAATGAATTGTATCAAAGCTGTTACAGACAGTAGAATAAAATAGAATGGAGTAGAATAGTTCAGTTGGAAGGGACTTAAAGTGACTGTGTAGTCCAACTGCCTGATCACTTCATGACTGACCAAAAGTGATCTTGCAGATTTTGATTATGCAGAAGCCACTGCAGTAAAACCAGAATTAATATGTAAGTTTTGGTCTGCCCAGCTGCTGAAAACCCACCAGATGTAATGTTAAAAGCATGTTAAAACCCCAAACACCTTCCTTTTGCTCCAAAACATGAACAGGTTTGGTGTTATAATTTTGACCATATTTTCTTTCCAGTGCAAAAAATAGCAAAAGATTTCCCTATGTTCAGCAAGATTTGCAGATACTAATAACTTTTCTATATGCCCTTAAATATTTTTCAATGTCTCCACTTAAAAAAAGTTATTAATTGTAGGAAGGAAAAGGAAATTAACTGCACTGAAAGAATATAGTATTGGCAATATTATCACAAAAAGTGATAATATTATCCCAAATATTATTATATCCCGAATAATATTATTCACTTATCCCAAAGTGAAGCCTTAGTGCTGCATTTCTGTCTGACCCTTTTGGAGGTACTCTGTCTCCTTACCATGTGGTCCTTAAGAAAATGCATGAGTCTGTTGTTTAGGATTATATTTGCTGTAGTCATAATCTTCAGCACAGGCCTGTTGCTGTGAATACTCACAAGACTAAACCATTTGTTTCCGCCAGGATGAAGCATCCAGAACTCGAAAAGCAGTCAGCATATATCACAGGTAATTCTCACCTATGCAAACTGGACTTTCAGGTTTAAATCGGAACTTCAGCAGTTCTGAAGGTTCAAACTTGAACTCACGCAGCTTATATTTGAGAGTGGAATGGAAAGTCTTGAAGCTTTCTGTATTATTAATGTATAAAGAGATCTCTCTCTTGGTTTAGGCTGAAAACAGTTCTTGCCTTTGTTCTTAATACTTAATTCTTCAAATTTTTGGACCTTAACTAAATCAAATGGTGCCTTTTTTTCTCATCTTTGAAATATTTCTTTTTCTAAGAAAATTTACATTTTTAAATAAACTCTAAGGACATTGTGTTTGGGCACATGTACTTCAAATTCTTTAAGGAGTTGTTTTTAAGAGCATGCATTTCTTGTATCTTTGCCTGATTACAAAGCTGTGTAGTGGGAATGACTTTGCTAGATGAAGTTCAAAATCATGACTGCTACAAAATGAGAAATGTACAAGCTACAGTTTAGAAAGAAAGATGATATTAAAATGCTGGTTTCTGCAATTGTGATACCTTCTTGCTTGTTTTACAGAAGTAAACACTGAAAACTACACCCATAAACAGAAGGATATCTTTCAGTTTCATTGCAGCTGGAGTCAGTGACTTCATACTGAAAAAGGTTGGTTTTTAGACTACAGATCATGCCAGTTTGTAACGGTGAAGGAACATACATGTTTGTGTGAATACATAGCCATGTATACTTGTAATACAGACTTGTCTGTATCTATGTATGCACAGGTTTAACCTGCAACTGACATGATTATGGAAAGCATTTAAGGAATTCTATAAGCTTTGTGGAAAAGAAGTAATTCTGAAAAAATGTACTAGCAGTTACATCTACTGGAAAATGAGAATAGTGTGCTTTTTTAAACAAGGAGCATTATTATTGGGACAGTAAAATAAAGTTTTGTTATAGCTGATTTTGGAGTCACTGATGCCTTGAATCTTACTATTGGGCAGTTTTCCCATAAAGTTAGAGTCAATGATCCCCTTTTAATCCTGTTAATTTTACAAAATTACTTATGTCAGAAATTAACTGCATCACAGTATTTTAATTGTATTCATAGTAATTTTGAAAACAGTTGCTGGGGATAGGTCATTTAATTATACTTTATCAGTAAGAAAGCATTAGCTCTGCTGTGAGTGATAGCCAGCAAGGCCATCTGCAATGCCTTTCAGTTCACTCACTCTGAATTGTTCAGATAAAGACTGTCAAGTGCTGCCTAAATAAGGAAGGAGCCGTGGTAGGGTTAAGTGCAGTGGAGGACACAAATGGAGCATTGATTCCAGGCATGCTGGAGGGTCTGAGCTGTTTCCTGCAGCACTGAACCTTTTAAGAGTTTTCATTGTTTCCCACAAAGTATTAAAATGCGAGTGTCTGCCATTCAGGATTTCAGGGAGGATGAAAATGAGGATTGGAAGAAGAAGAAAAGGTGAGTTAAACCCCAACAGTTTTGTAAAGTACTTATTTTCTTCTCTTTTTACTCTTTAGGGCAATAAACCTGTAATGATTACTGTTCTCTTTCAGATCTTCCTCAAGCCAGTTATTGAGGACAGAAATATGGAACTGGCCCGAAAATGCAGTGAATTAATAAGTGATGTAAGTGATGGTGACTGTTTGCATCCTCATACTTGCATTTCTTTTTTCAAATGCATTTATATTTATGATACTTATTTTCTCAATATGTACAGTGTAGCATGTGCCCATCCAAGGCTCACAAAATAATAAAAGCACACAAAATAATAGAAAAGCACAGATTACTCTGGTACCGTAGATTATCGGCCACAGAAGAATGAGCTTTTCAGAGAACTTGGATGGTACAAAGCACAGGCCCTAGAAAGGAGTATTTTAAAATGTGGATCTCAGGCAGAGGGTGTCTGCCATGAGAAGGTGTCTGCCACCTTGGCTGCTTTCATTAGGAAAATGTGGTATTATTTCTGGCTGTAGCCTAATCCTTTACAGTTTAGTTGGTTTGAACAAAACTGTGTTCCAGTATATGTAGCTGTAAGGAGGGAAGTTAAAAATAAAAGATAACATTAAAAAATTATCTTTTGTTCTTTGCTGATGTCCAAAACTGCTCATGGTCAATATTGTTATTGACCATGCTTATAGGACAAATCCACTGAAATGCTAGAATATCTTCTAAAATTATTTAGCTAGCTAATTAATATTAGTTTAGTTAATATAGATTTTTAAACTGTGGATCAGTTAAATAAACATCATAGATCAGGTCCAAGACATTTTAAACTGGAGTAGGTCTGATTGCTTCAATGTAACAGGATCAGATTAACCTTGAAATTTATTTTTGTTTCTCTCTGGGTCAGTGTGTCTGAAAAGTAACAGTCCCTTCATGGGTGCATGGGTGTAAAGAGTGATATTTCTCCTGTGAGAAAGCTGGCTGACAGGAGAGGAGACCTTTCTAAAGAGAGAGTGACTTGCTTCAACAAATGTTCTAAAGAAACCAAAAAACGGTGTCTCGGTCATGTTGTGTTGTAAGTTGATATTTAGGTGCGGGTTGTTGATTTAATGGGAATAGAACATATAGAATCTACATTTTAGATATAAGTTTTTAGGGGTTGTGTATCAGAAAAGAACAGTTAACTCAGAAGAGGTATCTGGGATGTGTAAAGTGTTACAGTGCTGGCTTGTAAGTGTGACTTGACAAGGTCAAAGTTTCCTCTTTCCTCTTGTAAATACACCACCTACTTCAATTTTCACAGAAAGAGTGCTGAAAATTGGATAGATCCTTAAGAGAAGCTACCAAGATGGCTCCTTTGTAAACTCAACCTGCTTTAGGAGGTAGTAGAGATTAATGATATTTTTACTGATAGATCCATGCATGCTTTCTTCGGGAAAAAAGGGCATATGGTGTGTTAAGTGCCTGTCAACTCACATAAAGACAAAAATCAAAATGGACCTGAAGCACTTATATGACCCAATATACGTTTATCGCATTCTTGCAGCTTCTTCCTACCCATGGTTGCTGTTCTTAAAGACAAAAATTTCTTGAAGAAATCTTTCTTTAACTGAAAAGGAATTATTACTCTGCTGTGTACCCATTAGGAGTAATGTTGGCTGTAGCTCTTAATTAATGGATAAATGGAATGGCTGCATTTTCTAGGATTTTCTGCAGGGACTTGAGAGCTAATAGCAAGGCAAATAGCTAAGTTAGGCCGGGCTTCTACAGCTTATAATGGTACAGGGATGTGGGCTTTTGCTGAAAACTTGTGATGCGTTTAGCCTGCAAGTGTGTTAGATTTTCTTTGAGATATGTCAAGCATAATGGCAAAGTGTTATTAATGCTTTCAAAGCAAGAATAATATATAATGGTCCAGACCAATCTAATTTCAAGAAAGAGGCTCTGTGTTTAAAAATAACGTCCAGCTTTGGGGCTTTATCCAGCCTCTGATGAAATCAGTAGGTTTTTCTTCATTGGCTTGAATGGAATATGCATATAATATGAATATTGTTTCCCAGAATTTTTTGCTATAATGGAATTTCTTATGACCAGTGAAGTCCTTTGTGCCTGGGTATAAATTCCTCACCCTGAACATTTCATTGTGGAGACCAATAAATTGCAAGGAATTTGCATTCTTACCTTCAATTTTTGACTTGTTGACATTCAGAGCTTTTTATATATTCCTTATCCTTTTTAGCATGAACCTTTGCACATACTACTGTTTGTGTGGATTTATGAACAGTGTACATTTATACTTTTTATTTGCGCAGTGGTTTTACAGCACTTGCTGTAAAAGTTTGCCCCTCAGATGACCTTGGGGGAGCAGCCTGTGTACTTGCTGATCACGAGACTGGGTGGTTGTCCTTTTCTGATGGTGGAGCTGTCAGCACAACTCCTCCATCAGAATGCAGAGCCAGGAGTGCACATGCCTGAGATACTGGGGTTGTATTATGCTCGCCCTGCATTCTTTGCAGGCTGACTTTAATTTGGCACTATGGTTTTGAAAAAGTGTTACACTGGCAGCCCTTGGTGAATCTGTAATTGCCAACCTTAAGCTGAATGTAGGGGAGGTTGTGAAGTGTTTATGTGCTCCAGTTCTTGAGAAAATCCCCAACTTCATTTGAGGCCAGCAGATGTTTGTTCTGTGGCTGTGATACCCCCTGGATTGTTTCTCTTGACAGTCATTCCATTTAATCTCCCTCTATTAGGAAATTTTATTCCACAGATGTTTTCAAAACTGTCATGTGTGTTTGATTTATATGAATTGCCTTCCTCTCCAGGCCTTTTCTCTTCTACATTGTAACTGAGCTTGTCCATTTGCTTGTAGTGTATTTTCATCTCTTCTTTGTTTTGATCATGTGGTGTGATGTTGTCAGTACTGTTATAAGCAGAGATGGGAACAATTATAGAAGGCGTTTGACCAAACTACCTTGATCCTTTTTGGTAGAATGGCAGACACTGCCTTCTGGAGATTCTGCTGAATTTTGGTAATGAGTGATACCAGCACTTCTTTTCCTCTAAAGCAAAAAGTAGAACTGCTTGACATTTATCTGTCCTTGCACAGAGTCCAACTTTGCTTGAGGATGTCTCTGTTACAAAGCAACATCCGAAAAGACCTAGAGCCAATAGTGGAAACACTGTGCCAAGCTGACAGGGTTTTGACAACCGATTTCTGGGTGCAGCTGTTCCCCTGGACTCATCAATACTAATCACAGCCTCTAACTCAAGAGGACCTTGAGTTCAAAATTGCTGGAGATTACTAAATTACTATGTATTTTGGTAATAATACTGTATGCCTGCCATTCTCTCTTGCTTTTCTCTAGGTTCCTATGGCCACAGAGAAAGGATTCTGTATTAGATGAATCTTGTGGTCTGACATGGTTCTTAGTCTTATAAGGTTCTTAGTCTTATAAGGTTCTTAGTCTTAGTTATAAGTTCAGAAATGTGGGTTTGGAAAGTGAATCCTTAGTGGAAGGAGGTTTCCTTTTGTGCTAGCATAGAAGCTAGATAAGAAGGTTCAGACATTTTTGTTGTTTTTCTAAACATAAATGGATATTTTAGATACGACAGTTCTACAATGGATCTTGGCATGATGACTGTTGACATGGTTACACCACTGATGTTAAGATTATTAAGAATAGTTTTTTGAGTGTATTCATATTAAAGTTAGATGAGCATGTGTCCCTGAATAAAAGGAATGGTAGCTGCTTGGATTGTGCTGTTACCATTGGAGTCTTTCCTTTAGCCCCCAGTCTCCCTTTTGTGTTTCCCTCTGAAAAAGGCTGATGGAACAGACCATGGGTGAGATGAATTTTCTTGGTGAACCAGGAAGCTTCAGCTTAAAAGTTGGATGCCCTTGTTTTATAAAGTTGATCTTCCCATATAATATCCATTAAGAAGAAAATGCAGCTTGAAGCTTACTGTTTTGGTGGTTGTCTAGGAATTTTAATCCACTTTACTGGATAGTTGTGCTTGCGGTCAGAGTTAGTTTTATGATGAGTCAGGGAGAAGAAAAGGATCTGGTGAGAACTATGAAAAATTGGGCCTTTAGTGAGCTATTGAACTTCAGAAGTATATTGAAAGAGCAGTGGCTTCAGGCCATAATTGGCAAATTTTTCCCATTTGTTTTATTCATAAGGCTTACCAGATCTGCTCAACCTAAACAGCGTATTTTGTGGTGAGGGGTAAGCCACTTGCAGGCAAAATTTCCTATTCAATATTTTAGGCATCTGAATTTTTAATTACAGGCTTTGAAGAGGAATATTAGCTTCTCTGCCTGTTCATTCCAGTCATTGGTTATGTTTGATCATAGTCAACCTCTTGAACGTCTTCCTTGCATTTTTTACACTAAACATGTTTTATAACTGCAGGTGTCATGACTTCATCATACTTGTCCCATTTCATCTTCCATCTTTCTGATTCCAAGCAAAGTGAACAATACTGTAGCAGAATGGAGTTTATTGGATCAGAATTTGACCAAACAAAATGTTATATGTTTATATAACATTTTGTTAAATGTTCTCTCTAAATTGCATATTTGAGTCTGTGGCTTCTATGGGTTACTCTAACAAATGTGAATAATAAAGGATTAAGGAGATGGCATTAGTCATTTACTGCTTTCGATTCCTTTGAAAGCATGACTTCTACAGCAGAACAGCTTTGTTTCTTGTAGTCATGTTCTGTCATTCCCCCAGTTAAGAGATACCTTAGGAAGCTTTTGTGTTTGATTCTTGAATGTAATTATTACTCTGCAATTAAAATGGATATAATTACAGTCAGCTTTCAGATGTCTGTGGGTGATTTACCTAAGTTGTGAGAAGCAAGGCTCTCTGTCTCCTCTGCCAGACTCACAGCTTTACAACAGGAGTTTTTACTGGGAATGCCATCAAACTCACCCAGTAGACAGTCAACTCTGTAAACTTCCCATGTGTGTGTGCAGGTTGAACAGTAAGTGCCTGTCATGTTTATCATAAAAATGCCTTTTCTGTGTGTTGCTCTGTGATTACCTGGGATAATGATGTCACACACAGGTTACATGAACCATTGACTTTGTGAGTCCCCAAATAAAGTCATGACACGGTAATGTTGCTCCCATTGTCCACCAAAAGGGTTTTTTAAAGAATAGACTGTAATCCACAAAAGCAGTTGATGTGATTTGGAAATGACGTGTAGATTCTTTCAGTAGTCTAAATCTGAATGAGCTGAATATCAGCCAAAATTGTTACCTGTGTGAGGATTAAGTAGTCTTGAGTTTGCAATGGATTTGGCATTATCTAATCCATTTTTCAGTAGACACAAACTTTGCCTTAGAAAGCACAGGAGCTGATTCTGTGTAAGCTGCCATCCTTCTCGTAAGTTTTCCAAGTCCCTGTAGAGGACTGTAGACTAGAGCTTGTGATATCCATTAAGGATTCAGAGAAAGAGGATATTAAGGCTGCATATTTCTGTAATGCTCAGATGCAGATCATATTGCTTCTGTCAGTGCTTGTCAGCAAGTCTAGAGTGCATAAATTCAAGCTGCTGTTATGCAGAATGTGAAAATGAGGTTAGAGAAATGGTAGCAGATAATAACCATGAAAGCTTAGTACTAAATAATTCAATTTGCATTGATCTAAACAATTCTCTGTACAAAGAAAGAAATAACACTAAAATCATCTGAGGCTATCCATGTAGTGTCTGTCTTTAAAACTTATTTAGTCCATCTCATCATAATTCACCATCTTTCTTCATGAGCTTCGTATATAATGAATGTTCCTACATGTTAACCATGTCCATAGATTTTATTTTTCTTGCAGTCTCACAAATACAAACAAAAACTCTGACTTCAGCAACACTCATGTGATTATTACATCTGCCCTTACTGTTTGCCCCATTATAAGACAAAGGTTGGTTGTTTAAAAAAAAAAAAGTGTTTCTTTTTTTTTTTTTTTTTGCTAAATATGTCATAGTCTCCTGGTGGTTTTTTTCCATGGTTTCCTATGTGCATACACATTTTAAAAAATGCCTCAATTAAAAATTTGTTTGGTCTTAAAGGAATTCTATTATTACTTGAATGTCATGAATGTTGGCTGCTTTGTAGGCAATGGTTTGGCAGTGGCCTCCTGAATTTATTCATGTAACTCTTGGATTCATAAAGGGGCATTTGATGATGTTATACAGATTCTGTGCTTGCTAGGTCTGTGTTAGAAGTTAAACAATTTTTATCTTTGAGATCAAGGATCAAGGAGATCAATTATTTGATTCTTCTTTCTTTAGAGATACTAAAACATCTGCAACAGTAGTGAAAAATGTGCTCTAGATGTAGAGAAAAATCCTGTCTTTTTCATCTATATTATTAAAGAGTTCTGTGACTTTTACATAGCCCTGGTAATGTGTGTGAGAACTGGTAGCTTCCCTTTATGGTTTAATTTGATCCAGCTGGAGGTATTTGCAAGCCACCCAGCACAGTATTCATGGATAACATAAAATAGAAATAATGAAAAAAATATAAATAAAAGTAGCCAATGTTTATTTTTCTGTGTGTGTGTTTTTAAGAACAATTAAACTTCCTTTTCTCCTCTTTGTAGATACACTATAAAGAAGAGTTTAAAAAATCTAAAGGCAAGTGCATTTTTGTACCTGACACCCCGCAGCTAAAACATGTGAAAAGCCTTGGTGCTTTTATTTCTGAGGTAAGATCTAAAAGACTGAAGAATTTTCTTGGCTTCTTATCCTTTCTAAAAACTCTTTCAGTTGAATACTGTGATTTTTAGCAGGGGAAGGACAGCTTATTTCAAATAATAATTCTGTTTAAAGCTGAAGTGACTTAAAAGGCTGTAATTAGTGTATACTGTAGTGTGAATAATAATAGTAATAATTTGGAATTACATGACACTTTTATTTTGGGATTTGAAGATACTTTATTAGGGGTTCCAAGTCAGTCCTAGCTATCCCATTTTATATGTGGACAAACTGAGGAGTAAGAAAGGAATGTTACTTTTTCTGCAGTGATGAGGTTTGCAAATTACACTTGTTCAAAATTTCCCTGCTGTGGAGATTTCACAGCCTGATATCAAACAGGAGACAAGGGAAATGTTTCCATGTTATCATCCCTGTCCTTCTTCAGCAAGAGGGCTGGGGCAGCCATCAGGTCAGTGCCATCTGTGGGATGCCTGAGCACTTGTGTGCATATCTATCTGTCTGTCTGTCCATCTATCCATCCATCCATCTATCTATCCATCCATCTATCTGTCTGTCTGTCTCTGCATACCTGTGACACGTGCACACACACACACAACTGTGATGGCAAAGAAAGATCAACAGCTTCCAAAGTGTCAGAGCAGCATTTACTGCCAGCTCTTCATGTCCCAGGTACAAGGTGCTGCAGGATTGCATCTGATTATTTTCCACAGGTAAGAAGAGCAGTTGAGGTTTCACCTGGGAAAGAGTGCCTTTGTTGAGGAATTGCTGGTTCTGAGTGATTTTTCTGTCACTGTGGCCCTTCAAAAAATTAAAATTTTGGTGCCTCATTTTTTGTGCCACCTTTTATGATTATAATAAAAAAGTCCCAATATTGGGACTGATTGTCTGAGGTTACATAACTCATATACATTCTAAATTCTCAACAGTTTGCTGTGTGGCTTTCAGTATAAATGCATCTAATGAATACTTTCCTTGTATTTATCTTCTTGTTTTCTGAGAGGGATGTCCCAAGGGAAGTAAATCTGATGTAATTGCACTTTATAAGAGACAGACTATTGTACTCTACAAAAATACAGTATATAGAGAGTATTTATCTAATCCATCTGTATTATTCCAGAGAATCTGCTGCTAATTATTAATCAGAGATGTAGAGATATAAAAATATTCTAAAAATTTAAACCCTGTAAGTTTGATATTACTACACTTTTGAGCACTCTGCCTGTTTATTGCAGCATTACCTGAAGCCAATGATGTGATGGATGGTTTATCTTGTAAATTACTGACCTCTAGTGTCCCATAACTTGTATTTGCAAATCTTGGACACTGACATTCTTCACAGCATGGCATTGCAGTGAAAAAGAGCCCTCTGTTTTGGGGAACAGCAACAAATATTACAGCAAATCAATGATATATATCCATATAATACATTTGAGGAATTAGCCTCTAATGAAGAACTGTATATTTCACAGTAAATAAGTGACATTAGACAGTATCATCGAAAATATTTTTGGTATTTATGATTACTTTCACAACAGTGTTGCCATCATTGTTTTATGAATTTGGAAAACTTGCATCTGAAGCAAAAGCCTCATGCATTTTCAGCTATTATTCTGATACCTCTTGTAAAACCCTTGTGAGGAACTGCCAATACTGAATAATGGAGGAAACACAGGATAAATAAAATGTAATTTAGAAATGAGACTGTAGCATGAAAAGATGAAACAGAAATGATGGCAGACATGCTAACTTCAATATTCCTCTCTTTTCTAGCTACATTTAATTGCTGCTACTTATTAGTTGGTAAAATATTTATGGTTGTCCTCTCATTTGCTCCCATTGTGCAGGACTCTGGAAAAGAGAAAGAAGAAAAGTAATTTTTGGATTTGAAGATGATCTGAAAAAGGATAGAGAAAAACTGTTTTGCTTATTTTATTTTGTATTTCTACCAAAATTATTGAATTTAATTAGGAGATATTTTTAATTGATTTGTGAATTAGACACATCCTCATTAAGTATTATTTAAAGATGTTTTTGCTTGAAAGTTAATGGCAGCATTAAATTTTTCCAGTTCTGGTCTATGCCATTTTACTTACTAGAAAAAATAAGTAGTATGTTTACTGTATCTTCATTTTTGCATTATGTGTCACCTTTTTCTGCCCTCTAGGTGAAATATAAAGGAGCTGCTAAGAAAGACCTTTCCAACTCTCTTTATCAGCAGATGCCAGCCACAATTGACAGTGTATTTGCAAAAGAATTAATGCACCTTCAAAGCAAGGTACAACTTTAGAATTGCAAAAATGATTTTTAGATTAATTGTGTGTCAGAATAAGTACACTTTGAATGAAATATTTGAGTGGACGCTTGATTGCTTGATTTATTTGGGTGAGTTTATCATCCAGAGTTTATCACCATAACTACTTAACTTCAAAAACTACTAATTTTTAAAATGTTGAAAAATTTGCATATGTTTATTAAATATACATTTAAAAGCTGGTAGTGTGTTCAACAATCCAATGAAATGCATGAATGCAATAAGGAATTATTAAAATCAGTGATATTGCACGGTCCTTATAGAATGGATGAGTCCTTATATGACTTTTTCCAGTAGGGTATTGTATTAGCTGTATAAAATGTTTGATGCTGAGGGCAAAAGAAAAAAAAACAACAACCAAACTGCTTTAATGACTTTTAAAGGCACTTAGTGCTAGCAGTGAATGTATTTCTGATGGTCTGCATGCTACTACTTACAACGAATTTTACAGAATTAAAATATGAAGTCAAGTATACTGAACATAGTGTAAAGCTTGTAAACAACCAGTAAAATAGAAAATTTCAGTTCAATTGCCTTCAAGGACTCAAAAATATAATACCCTAAAGTAGGCAGGTGACCCTTCACTTCCATTGACCTCAGCGGAATTGCGAATGTTAAGTATGTGTAATATAAATGAGGATACAGATTTTCATTATTACTCATGAGAATTACATTGGATAGTTGGTCATTGGCTTTCTGTCCACCAAGCATTTCCATGGTTTTCTTGTTTTTGCTTTCTCCTCTCTTAAGATATCAACTACGTATAGTTTAATATAGCCAGTGTGTGAAGGGAACACATTTCTAAATCCATAATATTGATTGTATCTCAATATGCATTCTTGTAATGTAGTGACACTTTTTCAGACAAAGGAAAATATTCATAAAAAAAGAAAGAACTAAAATCTCAGGACAGCTTGTGGAGAAATGTTTTGATATAAAACAATATGCTAATCAAGGCTATATTAAGCAAACATAATACCATGTATTTTAGTTTTCAGAGTTTGAAAAGGAATATATATATCCAAGTTAAAGCACCACAGTAGCTGAAATGACAGTAATGTGACATTTCATTGTAAAGTGAGTGATTAGAGGAATTACAGTAAAAATAAATTGGGAATTAAATTTGTATGACATTTTTAAGCCATTATCTTGATTTATAAAACATTAGTTAACTATTTTGCCACAGATTTACTCCCAAATTAATTCCAAATTATTACATTCCACATTAGTTTACACAAATGAAGTTAATTAACATTGGTGATGTAGCAGAAAAGATAAATAACTGAAACTAAAAATGAAACCGTTGGTTCATTAAAAGAACCCTTTTAAGAAAAAGACTGACATTTTTATTTGGTAGTTTTTGAAGGTTTTCTTCAATCATCCAACAGTTTTAGAGAAAAAAATATGCACATAGGGTGAGTTATATTTAAGCAGAAATTTTTCCCATAAAATTCATACTATCCCCTTAGGAGTAGATGCATTATAAATCATAATATACCATAAAACTTAAAGATATGCTGACACATTTTTCCAACTTGTGGTTACTGCTGCAATGGACCTGAATTTAATGCTACTTTGAGAGAGATCTCAGGGGATTTACTAGTGAAAAATCTTCTCCACAGTATTCAAATCTAATCCATATTGTGCCTATCACTGCAGTACCTAAGTAGCTAATACAAGGATTTCAGATTTCAGCTGGGTCAGAGTATGCAGAGGGGGTTTGTGGTGCATCTGTCTAGCTGGGAATGTGAATTTATAGGTCATCACTTCAGGAGGAGACTACAGATATGCCATAGGAAGGAGAGAGAACAGCACCAGATGGCCATTGCACCAGCTTTGCTCCAAAAAGGCTGCTGCAAACACAGAATTGCAGTCTGTTTCTGAGTTATAGTAACCTGATTTTAAAATAGGTGCTGGTTTCCTGAGAGGTGGAAAACATGAGTATGTGTCCTCCCTACCCACATTAAAACAAATTTACACTTTTGACTCCCTTTTCATGCTTCTTGGTTGCAATGCTGGGCTGGAATGCTTTTGTGGGCAGATCAAGCAGGACTCTTGCCCTGCAGTGCCATGTTCTTGGCAGGATCCACAGCCTCATCTGCCAAGCAGGTGCACTGGGACTAGAGGATCATGGTGTGGAAGAAAGAGAGCCCCTGACTTTCCCCAGTCCTGCCTGCTGGCACAGGCTGGGGAGCCTCTGCCAGAGGATCTCCTTGCACAGGTGTGTCCTCTGCAAATGGGCTCTCCTGTGATGCAAAGTTTGCTCCTGAAGTGGTGCTACTGTGCTGCTGCTGCCCAGCAGCCCTGTCTTCAGACTGTGTATCTAGCCCAGTTTAGTAATTTGGCACCCCATTTCAAATCACACACATGATTTAGTAACTTGGAGACAACTAGGGGAAATTTCCTGTTTTCCTCAAGGAGTTGTACCCCACCTACAGCTGCCCTCCACTGTCCTCTCCAGAGCCAACAGGTTGCCACAGCTCCACTGACCGTGTTTGCATTCTTTAACTCATGTGGCAATTGTCAGTGATTTCAGCAGAGCCAGGATCTCCTCCTTCAGGGGTCCTGCCATGCAGTGCCAGTACTGACATAAAGATCTTGCTATAATGGAGAGTACAGCACCCTCACACATGTGGTTCTCTTCCTGTGGAACCTCTTCCCCATATTGGCTGTATTGAAATCATACTCAATCCTCTCTTCAAGATACTCAGGAAAGCCTGAAACAAGACTGTCTGCTGGCTTTTGCATGAAACCCATCTTTGCTTTTTTGTGTTTTATGTAGAACTGTCATGAAGAAGGAAATAAATTCTCATAGAGAATGACATCTATCCAAAACTGAAAAAAAAAATCCCAACTGTGTTTATGGGAAAAAATATTTCAGGAAAATGAAAAAGAAGTTTCACAGCCGCACATACTTTTATCAATTTAATTTTTTTCCTTTTCACAGAAGATTTGACAGTGACCTTCTAAGTGCCTTTCTTGAGAGTGAGCAACCAGATTTTCCTCCCTCTCTCACTTTTGTCATAGTTGTCCCCAGGGTAAGCTAGAAAGAAGTCCCTCTCATCACTGAATAACTTCAGTCTCCTTACCAGCCTACAAAGCTCTCACCAATTTCCCTGTTTTCTGCAGTGAGAAAATAAATCTGATGAGAGCAGTCTAGGCAGGAGCCTTCATTTTGACTTTTCTGAAAGGAAATGGATTTTTTTTGGAGAAATTACAATATTCCTGTGGAAAATATTGCTGAAGAAAAATTTCTGATCATTGCTAGCTCTGTGCCAAGTTTTTCTTGTCTGAAGATCAGCATGCTGAGTAGTTCCTTATGTAAAACAATATTTTTTTTAATAAGGTGTCACAAACAATGATAAAGGTACTTAAAAATGCCTGGGGGGAAAGAATGTTGAAAAAAGTAAGCACTTCATCACTTTTTTCATCACTTTATTTCTGCCATAAGAAGTGATTGCACTGTTTTTCTTCTTATCTAAAAGGGATAATCTAAAGCAAACTGAAGGCAGTTTAATTTTCTACTTTGCATAGGTCAATATCTCAAAGAGTCAATGTTGAACAGTATTTCCTGATTCTTTATAAAGGCAATGAGCCAGGAGAATCCTAAGGAATGTTTTCAACTTAGAGGAAGTTTCGACTTTTTTTTTTTTTTTTTACTACAATACAAATTTTGTTGTTTATTGCATTGTTTCAATCATATTACAACATTAGCAAATTCTTTTATGTAGTTTTTCAGGGTTTTTTTTGTGGTAGGAAATGTCATATTCAAGATTTCCTCTGTTTTATGGTGGCAGGTATTAGTCTTCTGGACTTCTATAGTTCTGTTTTACACAAATATATTGGATAATCTTATTCTCTGTATGGAGATTAAAGTGACATTTTTGGTGTTCTTCAACATTTCCTCCTACAGAATCCTACTTTGTGGATTTTAAGTTCAGAGTACATCTTACTGACTATAAAGGGAAATATAAAAATAAAAATGCAGTAGTGTTTAATGTATGCCAAAACAGGGGGGTCAGTCAGAGCTAGGTTAAAAGAGCACAAAAGCTTCCTTAATGCAGCTTCCTATTGACACACGGGTGTAAAAGAGAGAAGAAAAATAAAAAATGAGTACTTACAAATTGGTTCAATCTGAAGTCATACCTACTTAAATAATTGCCTTGTATTTCTCAAGGTAATAAATGGCACCACTACAGGGTAAAGGTTATGTCAGTGACCTATAATGCTTGATCTCTGTGTAGAGTAGTTTTGTATGTAGATTTGATAAGGGAAATTCAGTTTAGCTAAAACTTGAAAATCAGCACGAGCTGAGAAGTAAATGTATGCATACTAACCTGTAAAATAATGGTTTGTAGAATATTGATGAAATAATAATAAATGTTTTTTTATGCTTGGAAGCAATTTACAAATCTGGGAATAGTGCACTAAACTCTCCCAAACTAAACTAGACAGCCATTGAACCCATCCTAGCCTAGGATTGCATCAAGACTGCTTTAGTGAGTTAATGAAAATAATGGGAAAAGATAGGAAGAACAGATGCCAAAGCAAGTGAAATATTGCTACATTAAGCTAAAGCAATGGTCATCTTTTCCCCAGACAGTGGATACTCATAATTTCTGTTAAATTTCTCATGCTGAGAGTTGATGTGTTACTGTGTTTTCATATCTTGGTTACATAGCCCATTCACCAAGGGAAGAATAGAGCTGTTGAACCAGCAAAATGACAGTGTAATAAAATATTTG
Source organism: Phylloscopus whistleri (assembly GCA_017589585.1). Lineage (NCBI taxonomy): Eukaryota > Metazoa > Chordata > Aves > Passeriformes > Phylloscopidae > Phylloscopus > Phylloscopus whistleri. Next base: position 5,040,115 of record JADMLD010000614.1, on the reverse strand, counting down.
TAAACTAGTAGATTTTGGAAGTAACTGTATGGGTCTTCTGTTCATAGTGGCCTTAAGTGGGGAACATCTTAAAAGTGACAGTGTAAGCAAGGAGAATTAGCAAAAGAGTTTTTTGTGGCATATGTTTGTATAGTAATTTCACTTTTGTGGGGACTCATTTGTTAGTGGTGCTTCAGTTGTGTTAAAGATTATGCCTTTTCCATTTGCAAGATGTAACCAGTGTAGGCAAGTTACAGACTCTTTGTTTCACTCTCAGTTGTGTTTGTTCCTGCAGAGGGCTGATTGTGTTACACTGGATAAAGAGGTGGCACATTTTAAGGTTACTGATTTGGTACTTTTGTTTACATAGTAGCAGTGCAAAAATACCCTTCCCCCCTTCTTGTGTTAATCTTTCAGCCTGTATATCATTTTGTAATCTGAGATTGTCAGGGCAGATACTAACATATTGCTTTGGGCACACTATTCTGTAAGTCAGATGAAATCTTGCTTTAAACAAAAACAGATACAGCATTTTCTCACAGTTCTAGTATCCTGTCCTAAAAGAGTCTGAATCTCTGTAGTTGAGAGCTTATGTCTCAAAACTTTCACAGTATTCTTTTATTGCTGTCATGGGTTTTCGTGTCAATCCTTCTCCTCCTAATCAGCTTTCTATCTTATTTAATACTCACTGTTTTCTTATGGATTATTTTAATACTTGCTCATGAGAGCTATTAGAAAATGAATTTTCTTGATGCTTGCTACTTTTTGGGCATCAAACCCTGGTGAATTTTCCTTAATATGAGCCTAAAAGCTTCTGACAAGGATAAGTGTAAGATCAGCTTTTCAGGCAGTTGTAGGATGTGAATGTGTGTATGTAAGTATAGCACAGTACAGTGAAAGATGGATGAACACCCAGCATCGAGTTCCGTTTCTATTATAAAAGTAAAGGTGTTTATAAATTCACTATTCAATTCCATTTTCATTTACCATGATGACAATTGAATGTAAATATTATTTTTCTTTGTGAACCTGGGGCTAAGTCAAAATGTGTGTTGTGCTGGTAGTTTCCCAACAGTGGAAGAAATAGAACTTTGGGTAATGGGTATATAATGTAAAACTGTTTATGACAAATGCATAAAATATTTTTTGTTTGTTTCGGAAAATGGAGAATAATTATATAGCTGATAGCTTTAAGTGTGTTAAAAAAAAAAAAAAAAAAAAGTGACTTTTGCTTATGCTTTTCCCTGGGCTGTCTTCTCACCTCGTTAAGCTTTATTTTCTTTTTTTGTATATTACTATTTCTTTTCCCTGTCTACTCATGCATCTGTTGCAATAACAGATGCAGAGAAATCTCTCTGCTGACTGTGCCTCATATGTCTCTGTTTTGGGTGGAAGCTGCTCTATTAAGGAGCTTAATTATTTAATACATTTCTTCCTGAATACAGGTACACTACGCCACTAGGTTTAACCTAGCTCATGTTAACAAAAATATAATGTTGCTCTTTGCAGGTTCTCTATAAACAAAAGCATGATGCTGAGAAAGGATTTTCAGACTATGCACGTATGAGGGAACCTCCGGATGTTAAACATGCCATGGAAGTCAGTAAACACCAGAGTGATGTAAGTACTCCCCCATCTGAAATGAGTGTGCTTGTTTTGGGTAGATACGTCTGTTACAGCTTACTGAAATGAATTTGGGCATGGAATATTTCCATATTTCCTTAGTTGGTATTTCTTATAAATTATTTGCTGCGAAGTAATTTAGGACATGGGGTGTGTATAAAATGTGCTGAGTATGTGAATTTTATTCTGAGTTGCAGTGGAAAGTGGTGGTTAATGTTTGTGAGTAGTAACTAAGTGTTATCACTTTGAAATAAAATTGCAGGCACGGGTTTTCTGAATTCACTTGTAGCTTCTTTTACTTTTAAAGTGTATAAAATCCTTTGTTTAAGTGAATACCAGTGTTGTTTCAGTGTCTTAATAGGCCAATACTTGGATAGTTCTTCAGGGGTGCTGTGTAGAGGAGACAAGTGAGCTCTTTCTGCCCTGCTCTTGCACACTTTTATGCATATGAATAAGTTTGTTTCTATCTCATGAATACATATCAAGCGAATTTTCCAAAGAATTTAATAGACTACTATATGATTTATTTTGTGGAATTTGAGCTGTAGTGTTCAGTTTGATGCCTGCTCTGGTTTATACCATTTGACCGAAGTATTTGTTCTTGTAGTTTTATTTAGATAACTTACAAATAATTAGGAGTACTTAGCAATACTTTGAAACTTGATTGCCTTTCTTTTCCTGCTGCTTGTTATCTTCTTGAAGTTCCGAAGGTTTTCACAATATAAAAGCCTAATAATGGTATTTACATTTTTTATTAGAATCAAGTCAGGTTTGATTTCATGGTCAGGCTAGCATATACTAGCTCAATGCATCGTTGCTTTGGGCAGAAATGCTACCCAGATTAGGGTCTTGAATGATACAGACACAGCTTTGAAGAAAAATTTATGTTAGGTTTTGTAAGACCCTGCTTGTGAGAAAAACATATTTTAGAAGATTGGTTAAAATAGTAATGCCAGTTTAAGGGGTACACAAAGCTTTTAGAACAGCTGATGTGTAACCTTAGAAGTTATGATCCAATTCCATTCTTGTTTAGGTAATCAAATCAATTGAGGTAGGCATGTCATTTTACAACTCTTTCTTCTTACATAAATGGGGTATTTTTTTGCCACTAACAATGTAGGAAATGTAGCTTGGGTGTTCATTTTAAATTGTTTTAAATTTACCCTATCTTCCCCTACTGACGGTGCAACAAACACTCTTAGGTTAGGAGACTGAAAACTAAATGTCAATGCTAGATGTATGTCTGTGTGCAGAATCTTGACAGCTGGCTGCTGATTAAAAGGCTGCTGGAAAACTTCAGGGAAGCATTATGTTTGAAGAATAACTTTTTCTTCTGCTGGGAATTACCTGCAATGGAATTCCCAGCAGTAATTTGCAACCTGCCTTGATTACAGAATTCCCTCTTCCTGTCAAACACTGTCCATTTCTGCTGTTGGAAGCATCAGGGTGTCACACTGACAGAGCCTAGGAGCTGGGAATGTGAATGTCTCTCCCCAGAAGCAAGAGGTTTTTATTGACTTAGTAGTAGGAATGATGGTGGACTGCTAGGAAAGGAAATAATGCTGGAAATAGAGATGTGAATCCCTCTCAGAGAAGGTGGTGGGACTAGGAGGAAGGTAAGACAAGTTCCTGTAGCAAATTCATCATAGTTTGAGGATCAGTATGCTAGTGCAAAATCTATTTCCCTTCTACACATGTATGCCACCTGCTAATAGAATTAAGGAGAGCAGGTTACAGATGTGAGAATAAATTAAATTCAGCTGTTTCATCTTTCACCCTTAAAACACGCCAAAAAAAAAAAAAAAAAAAAAAGGAAATGAAGGAAAACATGGGAGGGAAGGATGTTTTGATAAATGAGAACTTTTAACAGCATGTTAGAAACAATGAAAAAATATGAGGGAAATTATTTTCAGCCTGAGCAAACTTCAAACTATCAAATGATTCATCCAAAATCCAACACAAAACTCTAACCAGTTAGTTAAATGTGTTTAAAGAACAGATTCTTTCTGGTTGCTCATGAATAGCTGCAGCGCAATGGGCAAATATCACACATAAAGGAGCAAGTTATGTAAGTCAGGTTATTGCTCAACAGAATCATACAACTCTTGTAGGTTGTATTTGGGCATCATGGTGAATAGCTGTGGATTTCTTCTTTTGTAAGTATGGGTTTAATTAAGAACTGTGTGAGCATTCATCTTGGAGTCAGAACACGGAACAGTGAGCATCCCAAATGTGGAGCATTTGTCTTTCCAAACTATTTCAAGCTATCTGTGTAATCACAGCTTTGAAAGTGCAGAGAAAAAGAAGGGTAACTACTGGGGAGCTAGAAGGACAAAGCTCTTTTATCCACCATTCAGTACAGTTTACCTGTGGGAGCAGAATGCATGTTTACCTACAATGCTCTGCCAACTCAATTCAACCTTTACATGGAGGGTTTGCATCTAATAGGATTAGGATGTGTTTAAGACTATTTACTCAGCCTTAAAATAAGGCTGACATTTATACTCAACTCTGTGAAATGTGCAATTTCCTTTAAAAGTTAAAACTGTATTCAACTTACCATACATTTGTGCTGACATTTTGAAACTGTCATGTTTTGTTGGTCTTCACACCACTTTGAATATCATTAACATGCTCTGTATGTTTGGGCAGAAACTGTGTAACAGGGAAATACTGTAAAATCTCCTGAACAATGTGATCATGTATAAGAAAATAGTTTTTCTCTTTTTTGTACTTAGACTGAAGAAAATTGCTCTCAAATGAACACAAGTGACTTTTCTAATGACAGGAAATATACTTTCAAAACAATTTAAATGCTACATAATGCTTGAAGGGAAGTGTGTTTTTCCAAACCAGAGTACTTTTCTCTATAAACTGTGTTTGTGTTTTGTGAAGTGAATGTCAATGATGTGACTTTGGTACACGAAGTCATTTTCAGAAGAGCGAAGTAGGGACCATCAGCCTACTTTGTTGGTGCTGAGCTGATCCCTTAACTCATCTGGAAGTTTCCAAACTTGGGATCAAAACTAAGCAGTGGTCTTAAAACAAGGTCATGTTACAAAACAGCATTTTGCTTTATATGTATCTGAGTATCATGAGAATGGAAGGATGTAGTTGAACAATGAAATGACATGAGAACTAAATTTCTAAAGCAAAGAAACCACTTGCTATGTTGTGTCTATGTGGAAGCTGCACATAGCATTTGGTGAAGGTACTCATAGCTGTGCATCATGATTTTGTCTGTTCCATGACCTGGTCCATCACTGTGCATTTTGAATAGGAAAACAATTTTAAATATTTGTATGGCAGTTTAAATGTTCTGCTTTGTTAAAATGACTGATTCTTCTCACAGTATTATTACATGGTATGAAATAAGGAAGTGGTGTTCTGATTTTACAAATAAGAAATCTGTGGTACACTCATCTAGGGACATTTAAAAGGCAGTTTGCACATCTGATTTGAAAGCCCTGGTACCTTTTCTCTTATATTTATCTACAAAACAGTGCTTTATTAGAAATGTTAGTTGACAGCTGAGAAAACTTCTGACATACATGTATACACTTTGCACTCCACATGAGATCAGTAATAATAATTTATGTTTCACTCACCATCTAGATTTGAATATTTAAGATGTCTATATTGTCTTAGGAGTGAGTTGTTTTTCATGTTCAGGATATTCTGCAGTCACAATCCACACACACAAAAAAATGTACATTATTTCTAATAAGATCAAATCAGCAGATCTTAAACTGGATGACTAAACACCATCAGTAGCATACCCAAATGTAAATGTTTGTTTTGATGCAGATCATGGTAAAGTCAAGCTTCTCCTGGCTCTCTGTTCAGTGTCTGTGTTAGAAAAATCACCTTTCACTGACTAACTTTCTGCTGACAGTGGTTGTCAACAGTGGGTCCCCCTGGATCGCTTCCAACTGGTGCTGAAAATGATGTTTACTCCTGATGTAATTGGGACCTATCAATTTTAAGGCCCATTACTGGAAAGGATGACTGCATCAATCTGTAATGGGCCAGAAATGTGTTTGTCTCTTTTACACAAGCCGGAAAACAGTTTTCAACATCATTTGAGTAGGAATTAGGAAAGCTGTTGCCAATGATGATTGTTACCAGCTAGTCATTTTCTTAGTGTTGATGGAACCTGAAGTGTAGATGAGAGGAAAGAGGGCAGAGACACAGCTGACAGGCCATTACTTAGTGGACTTAACAGCTCTTAGAAAATGCTAATCAGGGACAAACAGTAAGGGACAAATTCTTGTGCAGACAGATGTGCCCAACTTCTTGCTGAATCCTTAAGAGAGCAAAATATGTTCCTAGCTGCTTGTGCACGTTTTAGTAATTTGTTATGTACTGTTCAGAATAGTTTTGGTATTTGAATAAATGAGAAGATAAAAGATTTCAGGAAAGGTCTGAATCTCTGAAACCTGTATTTGCTTGGTTCCTCACGTGGAAGTTTCTGTTTGTTGATTGACAGTCCAAGATGTTTTGCAGCATTGTTAGAAATCTGTTTACTTTATGGCACTGAAGTGCATTCCACTGGTATTCATATGAGGTGAAGCATCTTCCAGACCCTGCTGGAGTAACTGGATCAGCATGTTTATCCTCAGTGGACCTTACGCATTTTATAAGAGCTCAAAGTTTGGCCCTATTAAAATCAATCTAGTAATTATGACCAGGCCCTGAATATTCTCCATGCTTTGCAAAAATCAGTTGCAATTCAGAGTACGTAATCACATTTGGGATTAAAGATGAGAAATGGTTTTGTTCCAATTGTGGCTTCATAAAAATATTCAACAATGTAACCACTTCTTATTGTAATTTCAAATTGGATAGAAACCCAATTTAAATTTAGTTGGTATCTGTAATTTACTGTTTTCAGCTTCAGAACTCAAGCTGATACTTTTTTCCCCTTTTAGTTGCTCCTTCTTGCTTGCATTTCCCACTGGTCTGCTCTAATTCTCCATCTAGGTCTTTCCCTGCTGCTCTAAAATTGTTATCTCAGTTACTTTTCCTATGCAAAAGCCAGCTGGAACAATTTTTTTTGTAGACCTGTGGTCCTGATGAAGTGGAGCAATTCTTGAGCCTTTGCTGATTTTTTTTTTTTTTTTGGTAGACCCTGAGCAACCCTTTAAAGTGAAGATTGAGTAAGGGCATCCTGTAATGCCTGGAAATTCCAGCCAGGGTATGAGCCAGCTCAGGACAAAAGATGACTCCTTCTCTGGGTGCTTCTGCTGTTTCTTTTCTTTTGTTGCTTTTCCCCCCTCATGGACTTCTTCACTTTCCATCTTCTGATGCCCATGGGTGCACACACCAAGCTGGTTGCTTTGCCCTGTCTATGTCTGTTCCCCTGCTCTCTCAGAATAGTTCTGGTTTTACTGTTCTAACATAGCACTATTAAAAAAAAAAAAAAAAATCACTAGATGGAACAGAATAGCAGCTGTGTAATAGAGGCCAGCACAGTGTCCCGATGGGAGAGGGTCAGCATCCAGGGATTGAGGTTATTCAGGAAATGGGAAACATATTTTTTCTTTCTTTGGCCTACCTCTGACAAACTACTGTTCTGCTGCATAACATTTTTATTCTCACTGGAGTATGACAAGCTGCAGAATGGAGCAAATATATATTGCAGACATTTGTAAAATGCTAGATGACTTTCCCTCAGACATAAGTAATAGGTATACTGGTTTAGGTGCAGGAAGAATAATAATTCACTCAGGGAAAGATATAGCAATTGGCCTTGCATCTAATATAATTGGAAATGGTGAAATATAAAGGACTGTCACTGTCTTATTTCTCCCCCCCTTCCTTTCCCTGAAATTAACCACAATCCATTATTTCATGTACTATATGATCATGTCATTTGGGAGCCATAAGTGACCACATTTCCTCAACTTTATCACCACTGTTCTTGATTCTCTGATGTTAAATTCACTACATTCCTAATTTCTATTTTAAGCACATATGCTGGCCTTTAATTTGCAATTTACATGGATCATAGGGTGCTATTCAGAAACCTGTTTCTGCTGCCTTTGTGGTTTTCACCTCACCTCATGTGGTCATTAGGATGAACAGCATATAATTAACTAAATTCATGTAAAGTCCTGAATTACAAATGCTCCTCTCTACCTCTAGTTTCTTAAAAATTAGAGAAAATCTAAATATAACTAAAACAAAAGTTCCAGTGGTTTACACCAGCTGTAAGAATCAACTTTTGGTTTGTATGTATGTGATAATTCGGGCTGAATCCATCAGACCTATTTATTGCTTCTTTTATCAGTGATTACACTTGTGTGTCATGGCAGATTAAAAATTATAAGATCTATTTGTGGGCAGGCAGCCAACAGTGAAGCCTGTTTAGCTTGTCTGCTTAGCTGAAGCCATATGGACACAAAATTACTTTCCTGTTGCATGTAAAATATTTGCTAAGAAGTAAATTTTTTTCCTTTTCTTTTTGCAATACCATTTCTATAAAGTATATTTGTCACTGACTTCTGCAGTTTATGAGTTTGTTGCATTGTACCCAGAGTGAAACTTTACATTGGAAATAGGAGCAGAGGTTATAATGAGAAACTTCAAGCTGAGAACTTTCTTGCTGGTGAAATACTATCTTGAGAGGTTGATTAACTTTGTGGAAGCAACTAAAGAAAATCTAAAAGATTTCCCAGTAAAGGAGGAATTATTCTTTTACTTTCCATTTCCTCAAAATTTTATGTTCTCCAACTTTTGCCTGAAACCTTAATTTGTCAGACAGTTTTGAATACTGGAAACAGAATGTTATTAAGAATAATTCAGTAAGACAACCCTTGGAAACTGGCTTAGATTGGCACATGTGCTAGAGGAGGAAAAGGTTCACAAACCTTGAAGAGGGAAGAGAAGGATAACTTGTGGAGCTCTATAGTGTCCCTGAGGTCTGTGCTGCTCCTGTGATTGCTTTGCTAAATGCAGAATGTTTGGACTCTCCTGTCTGTGGTTGAGCCTTCTGGCCAAAGTTTTCTGAGCCCATTTGTTATGGTAGTGACTTTTGCACAACCAGAAAGGGTCAGTCGTGTACTGAACACGCTGGAACACTTAGCCTTCTTGTTCTCATGATTGCACAAAGGAGCAAATCAGTTGTGGGGATGCTGAGGTGGAGTTGTATCATTGAATTACATACAAGCTACATGTCTGTCTAGTAGTGAGAAAGAAACTCACTCTGGTAGAATTATAGTTTCTCTTCAGTGTAGCTGCAATCTGCTAGGCTGCAGTACTCAGTATCAGAGCAGGGGTTAGTTTATACTAAAAATGGGTTGAACATAGGAAAGAAAACTATACTCTTAAAAGTCCTCTGAAATTTTATGATAAAACCTAATATTTGTGTCTTTGCAATGCTTTAATTTTCCACTATGCTTCTAAGCAAAACCATTTTTCTTTTTCAAGTTGTATTTTATGCTTCTGAATTTCTTCCGTATCATGTTACATTGTGTGTAAGTCTTACCTTACAATCCCTGTCAAGCAGAACTCTGTTAGAATAAATTAGGTGGAGTTCTGTTTAGTTTGATATCTTATTAGACAGGTAATTCAAAGCTTATTTATAAACTTCAAACTTTATTGTTTATTTTAAACAAAAGTGTGTTTTCTTTGACAGGTATCCTATAAGAAGGATGTGCAAGACACTCATAGGTACACTGAAGTGCTGAACAGACCAGACATAAAGAAGGCAACTGAGATAACAAAGATAATAAGTGATGTATGTTCTCCTTTTACTCCCTATTTTTTTAGACATGTAATTTTTTTGTTCAAATTTTGATCAGATTTTTTTTAGCATGCTGCTGGAATTCTCAAATGTCTTGAACAGAAAACCTGCATCCCCAAATCTGCTAGGGAGATTTGATTAAAAGGAATCCAGACATAACCAAGACAAACCAGTCTTGCCTGGCAGGCCAGAAAGCTACGGGTTTCTCCTTTTTAGATATTGACAGTATGATCTTTGCAATTATTGGTAATTGATGTAAAGATGACATGAAAATTGCTAAAGTTGGTTTTGTTTCAGCTTTATTCATGATAACCATAGTCAAGATAAGTCATGTGCTTGTATGCTATACTGCGCTTCAGAAGTCATCCCAAACATCTTTTTACCTTGGTATGAGAGAAGCTGGCATCCCAGGATACCCCTTCCTTTCCCCATCTCAGCCAGAGTCACAGGAAAATGTAACTCCCTGCTGCCCTTCCAAGTGCTGTGCAGATGCTGCTTCTTTCATGGGGGTTCTTCTCCCTGAGCAGCTACCCTCTCAAATTCTTTGCCCTTCCACTGTGACCTCGGCCAACAGGCAGGTGAAGGAGCAGTTTGAGAAGCAGCAGTGTGTGATGCAGTTTAGTATTTTATTGTAGACAAGTCAAGCAATACATACACTAGAAGCCCTGAGTCAAGTTTTTAAGTAATTAATTAAATGTGAGTCTGACTAGACATATTCAGAGAGACAGATTTAAGAGACTGAAATCCACCTTTCAATATTCAAGATTTTTTGAAAACCAAGAACTTCTACTAAGTGTCATGCTCAACATGCAAATTTACTAATTGCTGTTCAAGTGCTCTTAGAATTTGAGTGGCATTGGGACTTTTATTTCTCCCAGTCTGTTCTTATGACGTGTCCTTGCTGATTCACAGTGCTTGAGTAATACAAGAAGCCTATTTTAGGCAATGGGTAATTTAGTTTGTGGTATTGCAAAGCACCTATTGTTGATTTATCTATGTTTTTTTTCTAATGCATTGTGGGAAAAAGTTGCAGCAATTTGCATGGCAGGCAGTTCAGCTGGAGAGATCACATAACCTCAACCTTGTGGGACTAATTCAGCTCTGTGGCACCAGTGCACTCTCACTGACATCCAGCAAGACCGCAGTGGTAAAACTGAGAGTGGAATTTGACCTTACAGTTCAAAAAAGTTGCCCCTCAGACTAGTTTTATTTCAAGACTACTTTCAGCTGCTGCAAATAATCTTTTGTTAACTGTAGACCCTGTCATAAGAAATGCTGAGCCACCGTAACTCATTCTGCCTTGATCGGAGGGAGGACAGTAATTCTCTGGCATAAGCTGTGCATTTGGTTAAAATTGAATTTTGTGAATGTCGCACATTGTGTTTTACAATTAATAAATATTATATTGTTAAGGAGCTGAACCCTGAGAAGGACTTTACTCAGAGCTGATTATAACAGTAGTGTCAATGCAGACCATTATGTGAGACTTTTTCTACTAGTTTGAATGCTTACATTTCTCTTGATAAAACAAACCCAAGCAATTTATTAGTGATTCATATCCTGCCCCCCTTGTTTTTTTTTTTTTTTTTTTTTTTTTTTTTTTGGGTTTTTTTTTTTTTTTAGGCTAAGTACAAGAAAGGAAGGGGAGAGCTGAATAAGGAGTCTGCTGTACTTGGAAGACCTGATTTTGAACATGCTAAAGAAGTTTCAAAACTTTTAAGCCAAGTAAGATTCTCCATCATTTTACAATGATTTCATCCAAATATCTCATTCCTAGTAATGCAAAGAAATACTTAGATTTTTAGATGATTATCTCTAGTGCCCTTGAAGATTATGTTCTCAAACTTTTCATATAGCTTTTCAATGACTGGTAAATTTTGGATTCTTAGGAAACCAAGTTTTGAAGCAAAAATATGATGAATTTTGACTACATCTTGTGGAGATGGTGTATATTTATACAGATTTTCTAGGATTTCTAAAATATTAACTATATGTAATTTAGAGGCAAATTTTGCTCCTCATTCAGTTTGAGTGGAACCTTTCCCTGTGATTAATCCCACTGAAGTAACTGAGGTCTTTTGTGTAGCTGCTTGCTAATGTGAGTAATGGGATCTGAATTTGGCCTGACATGTAAACCACCTGCCTTCCTTCCCCCTGAAACTGAACCTTTTATTTACTACTGTTATATATTAACCTCAAAAAAAAAAAAAAAAAAGAAAAAAAGAAAAAAAAAAGAATTATTTTACTTGTTAACAAAAAGGAAATCTGAAATAGAAATATTCCCTCTTCCTCTTAGTAGTTTTCTACTCATAAGATTTCGACACATAAGACTCTACTACAGATCATCCTGACATCGTGAGAACAGATTTTTCACTGCTTATATGTTTTTTTTTCTTTTTTTCTTTCTCCTTTCCCCCCCTTTTTTGTCTAAAGTAGTTCTTTAAAAGTGCCTTGCATAATCCTTGCTAGTAATCCTGTCCAGCTACCCTTGGAGCTTTTGAAAACCCAGGAACTGCCCTCCTGTAAGAGGAGGATAGTGCCCTTTGATTGGAGAGGGTTGTGTCAGCCTTCCCAGAGCCAAAAAACATCTCAAGTGTAAATAGTGTATATGCTAGGACAAACTCAACATCAGTGATATGTAAAAAATACATGATTTGGCCAGATACTAAATGTCTTCCCTAGAACTAGCATAAAATGAGAATAATGTGTCATAGGGAACAAGCTGAAAAACAGTGCAGTGTCTGCAGGAGGTAGAGTTCCTTTTGCTGTTATCCTTAGATACCTGCTGCATGATTTCCTGTTTCACACCATTGTAAAGTTTGAAGCATTACACAAAGAGAAAAAAAAGGAAATAAATGCTTTTTATTGCTTTGTTGGTGATGTGCTCAGAATTGAAATGAGTTTGTGTTTTTCGAATAGATTTCTGTCTTCTATTGTATCATAGATGATGTTCTCATTTCTCTGCTGATGGGCAAGTCTGCTAAGAGATAATTTTGTGTTTAGCATTGTGCAGGCTTGGAAGTCAGCCTGTACTTTCTAGAAAGAGCCTGTGATGTGCAGTGTGATGCTGCTCAGACCTGAGTGTCACTCACAGGAAGTGGGACTGTCATTTAGCAAACATGTTCAATGGTGTTTAAAAGGGTCCCTATCTAAATTTAGTGTGTGATGTCCTTTATATCTACTCAATGACTGCCTACACACTCCTGTCCTTGCAGATTATTTCAGAATCTAGTGAGTTTGCAGCTGTCTGTTTTTTGCCAATGAGACCAAACTGCAACCCTTTCCAATGGCCCTCTCTGTCTTCCCAAGCCTGGTACCCATGAGAGATTGTGGCCAACAATCACAAGTGGAAAAATATCAGCTGGATCATGGGGTCCTGCAGGCTGATGAGCCAGCTACATGGAAGGCTTCATCAATGTCCTTTTTATCTCATTTTTATTAGATGTGCTTTTTATCTTGGACAGTGCAAGCTGCATCTGCAAATGCTTTTGTAATAGGGTCTCTTCACTGCCAGGAACTGGGATGGCAGCAGTTCTAGTTGAGATCCTTCTGTGGAAGGCAGCATTTACTGTGCAATTTAAACTTCGTTAGAGAGTCCAAATAGTGCAGAAGGTGTGACAGGAAGGGAGGAGAAGTTGACGAAATGTATCTCGTGTTTGGTTTATTTGTAAAGAAGATAAAGATAGACTAAACCTTGGTGATCCAAACTCCGCAGTCACTGGCCCTGGATCCAAATTTTGGGATCCTTTCTTGTATTGTCCCCTCCTCAGTCTATGCTGCTGTGGCTGCTTGTGGGGTGTGTGATGGGGACTGTGCTTTCAGATCAGGAGGCAGTGCCTCAGCCTGACACTCTGCCTGCAGCAGGGTGCAAATTCTGGGCAGCTCTCAGCAGCTGGGAGGTGCACTCAGCAATTCCCCCATGTCCTCTGAAGGGAAGGCAGTGGCCATGAGTTGTCTAATGTTCTTATATATTATTTGAATCATTATAACACTTAGACACACTAATCATAAATCAAGAGCACAGAAAAATGAAGATGACCCGTGTGTCCAAAGAGCAGGGTGGTGGGGCAGGATGAGGAATGCACCTGTGCTGGAGGAGAGAAAGAGACCTAAATACAGGTCAGTCATGTCAGTCCTTTTCATGCAGGGTTCATGAAACAGGCTTGTAACACTTACAAGATTTAAAAAAGAGTAAAGTTAACGATCTCTTTATTGTCTCCAGACTTTCTGGCTTTTAGAGTTTCCATTTGTTTCTCAGAAAATGGGAAGATCATAAACTTTTTGTGTTGAAGGTTGATGATCTCCCTTAATTGCATGAATCTATAAGCTGCGACATGCAGAGAAATATTAGTTATTTGACCCTCACAGTAAATTTGCAAAGTTGACAATTCTGATGGATGTAATGGGAAGAGAAGATGATAACATGTTTTAATGTGGTGCATATGGGTAGGTAATTTAGGGAGTATAGAGAACAGGAGCAAGAAGAGGTCAGGCAGTGTGGGTGTAACGAAGGGGGAAAGCAATCAAGGCAAGCAGGAAAGCAAACAAAGCGAAGAAAATAGTGTTAATGTTTGACTGGCACTCAAGGCTCTACAGAAATCGCTGTTTTCTCTCTTTCTCCTTTCTTTCCTTTCTTATTTTTTATTTAACAAAGCTTTTGACAACAACAGCGGCAAAAATAATAGCTCCCAGAACTAGTATATTTACCCACAGCATGTGGTAACCCTTTTCTGTTGATTTTAAATGAAATTCAAAACAGAAACTGTGTTAGCCCTTGTGAAAACATGAAGCTTGTCAATTTGCCGAATGTGTGTTGTATAATTTGGGCTATATTTTTCTATTTTTTTTTATTAAAACAAGCTCTTGTTCGTTTCTTCTTTATGTTTTTGAATACATTTTATTAGCTTTTTCAAAGTGCTGCTAATATGAAGTATTCCTCTTATGTTGTTCAGCAATTGGTTTTAAGATGAATAATTTTGGATATTCATATTTATTGCTAAATCTGGTGCTTACTGTTTTAGGGATAAAACTGTTAGAGGTAGAATGTTTTTCGAAATGCACCTTCTTTGAGATTTTCAGTAACAACCTGAAGAGCCTTGGATTTTATCAATCTTTCTTTGCTTTAAACTCTGCTACTGCTTTTAGCAATGAATGTTTCAATTTTGCTCTTTGTTTATGCTACATTTCCTTCAACATATATGTGCTCTGACAGGTTTTTTCCTTTTTTTAAGATGTTTTCATATGGTCACGAGGAAATGCTTTAGCTGCAAGTGTCTGCTTCATCATGGGATCCCAGTGATTGAATGATTCAATTTTTGTAGTTTCTTTGTGAATCTGAACAGTGGGTGATGTCATCCACTTCTGAAACTGAACACTCCCTGTGTGAACAGCTTTGAACTACAGATTTGATTTAGGAATGTTGCTGCTAAGCTTCAAAAGATACTGCTCTGTCCAGCTGCAAATCTGACTTTTATAGGTTTTGTGCAAGGCCGATGAGAAGTTTATTTATCCAGGCCTTATTTAATTCCAGTTTGGTTTTTCAGGGATGTTGTTGTGTTAAAAGCCTGCAGAGTCTGCTCTTTCTTAAGCATTCTTTAGAGAGCAACCTCCATGCATTTCTCTTAAATTAACCCCCACTATATAATCTCTAAAAAAATAAACAAACTTAAGACTTTAATGAAGATGGTAAATAAGTAACCATCCTTTTAAGCTCTCATTAAAGTAAAGCTCTTGGTTAATGATGAAATTTGTAGATAAGTGTCCACTAACAACTGTCAATTCTACTCCCACTTGTTTGCTCTTCCACCATATTATAGCCTTGCTGAGACCTCCCCCCTTCAGATGGTTTAGAAATCGTATGTGGTATTTTTCTTCCTTGTTTTTATTCAGAACTCTTTCTCTCAGGCATATTTCCTCTCTTTAAATCGTATTCACCCTGTTCGAAGGGATGATGAATATTGTGTGCTTTCCTTCACCATGACTCATCCATGGGCTTGCTCTTCTTTCTTCACTCTCTCCCACACCACTCTTCCTTTCAAAAGAGAGAAAGAACTAGAAAAATGTTGATAAAAGAGAAAGTGTACATCTATGTAGCTTTCAATGCGACAAATCCTCTATGACAGGTCAGTTAAATGACTGCTGGAAGTGCTGTGGAGACACTGCCAGGGTTGTCTGATATTACTGCGTGTGCTCCGCTTTGCCCCAGAGCGACCTTTGCGATGGAGAGGGCAGCAAAGGCAATGAGCTGAGCAGCCAGGGGAGGCAGCAGGGCCTGGAGCTGAGACAGCCCTACTGCAACCAGAACATTTACAGTCATGTTGGTTGGAGGCTCCTTTAATTTTGGGACCCTCCTGCACGTTGGCATCAGGACACAGGGCCCCATGAAGACTGGTCTCTCTGGTCCCCTCTCTGCCCATCGGTGGCAGCAATGTGATCTAAGGTGACACTAAAGAGGATCTATTAATGCAACCTCTAGATTGAGATGTGTTACTAAAATTTTTTTTAAATGGTGGCGTGAAATGGCTGCAGCTGGAAGATTGCAAGCCAGTTGTGAGGAGAGCTCTCTGGCACTAAGGCTTTCCCTCTTAACAAGACTTTCAAGTGCCATATTGTGCATTTGGTCTGTGTGCACTGTTTGTGGCCATTTGTTGGCCAGGAGAAGGCAGCCTGCAGTAGCTGGATATTTAAAGTCTTACACTTGGTGTTGTGGTGTGGGTAAAGGAGTAAAGTTAGATAGTTTTGCTCACCCTGCTGACTTGATCTCAGGCTTTTTGAATGACACATTACGGCACTGCCTGATGTTCATTAGAAGGCAAGTTTTGGATACACCTTTTAAGAGAGAAAAGCCCTCTGATTTATCCCTTCACTGCTTTTACAGAGCATGGATTTGCCTTTGTCTTTGTATTCAGATATATGCCTTTGCACTTGATCCAATGCCAAGGCAAATATCAAACAATATAAACCAGATGAATCTACCAGAAGACATTAGATACTCTCTTCTACTGTAGTGTGAAGGATTATGAAGTTCATAATGTGTTCAGATAAAGCTTTTCTTTAAAAGTAACAATATTTTAGAATTTCCTTGCTTAGAAAAATTGACCTAAGTACTGGAATAATAATGTAGTCCTTGAACGTATATGGCTAGTTCCTGTTTGTGTGGCTTAGTTTTGGTTTCTTGTTATCCTGGTTAATGAAATAGTGGGCATTGTGGCTAAAGATAATGAGGTTGCATAAAGCTAAATGATGTTGATGGTCTTTTAAGGCAAGGAAGAACCTGGAAGGAAAAACCCTCTTCCCACAACTAAGGCTGAGAAAAAAAATGGAAGATTTTTTGAGGTGGCTTAACCACTTTATCAGACATTCATGTGGGAATAGAGAGAAAAGGAGTAGGGAAAAATCCATGTATTTATTTAGTGCAGAGCATGGTAAATTAAAATGAACGTTGCATAGGCTCAGATATCAGGTGTCTGCCTAACATTCATGAAAGCAGCATAATTCAGACTGAACTTTATTCTCCTCCATTATGCCCAGCTGTTGGAAAGAAGCAGACATGTGTGCAGAGTCTCCAGATGTTTGATGAATACTCACAAAGGGAGCAAAGGAGGGAGATGTACTATTTGTTCAGTTTCATGTTTTCAGATTCTGAATTCAGTTTTTCAGCATGTTTTATAGAATTTTTGTGATTTATTTACTTTTAATGCCGTTGTCTCCATATTTATGTATTACTTATTTCCTCTTACATGTGTTGTCATTGCCCCTTTTTCTTTTGAACGAGAAGAAAAGATGGTGAAAGTGATGGCAGGCAGTCATTTAATTATGCTTTCTAGCACTGTAATGAGGTGGGCAGTATCCCCAAGAAAGGACTATACTACAGAGGGATTCCTCAGTGTCTCGTGGGAAATTTCTGGCAGAATTAAAAATAGACCTGGCAGTTCTGGTGGCAGTCTAGCATAGTGGGAGTTACACGTGGACCTGGTGGTGGGAAGTTTCATTCTGACTTCCCACTTTCAAGTGGTTGAAAAATTTACAAGTGATTTGTTTTACAAATGTTGCAATATATTTACCTTAGAATTTTTTTTTCATTAAAACCACAATTTTGATGTTAATTATGAATTGAATGATTCTCAGTGAATAGATGATTATTCCTAGTCAAACAGTTCTATTTTATTTGATTACTCATGTGAATCATATGGTTTTGTTTCTGTTTTCTTTTTTAAATCCTTCAGCAGCAGGAATCACATATGAAAATCTTAAAATTTTAGTAAAATGCAGACACATTAAACTTAATTTGAAACCACAGAAGACTGTCACAGGTGTGGGTAAACTGAGCTTCTTTAAACTTTACTTAAAGATTTATGAATAAAGCAATTGCATTTAATAAGCTTCTTTGTAGTCTGAATTCTCTGCCTTTTTTAAGTGCTACATGCTAATATTAGACATGTTTGTTCTGGTGAAAGGTGAAATACAAAGAGAAGTTCAGTAAGGAAATGAGGAGTCACCAGTACAATCCTCTCGACAGTGCTTCCTTCAAGCAAGCACAGATTGCATCCACCTTGGCAAGTGATGTAAGTTAATTTGCTTTGTATTTTACATGCATTTACATCCTGAATAACCTAACATTTGTTCACAAGTAGAATTTCTTTTTTCATCTTATGAATTCCTCTGAGCTACAGTCTCTGCCATACAGTGTGTAGCAGGTACAGCATGTTATCCATTTCTTCCTCTGCTTCTGACAGAAGGCCTGAAGAGTTTTTCATAGCCATTTTAGATGAGATTCATCTCGCTTAGTTTTGTGTGTCAAAAGGTATGGCCTCTTACTCTGAGCTAATTGCTCTGTACTTGGTCCCTTTTTATTCAGGAAAGAAATAAGCAGATCTAGAGGTCAATTCTTCTCACCTGTTAGAGGTGTCTGCCTTTAGAGGAGCAAAGTACTGTCATCTCTCCAATGGTTATAGAAGGAGGTTACATGGGCAGTTCAGATTTGGATGTCTGTGTTTTAGACTTCATTCTTCTGGTTGATTTTCTCAATGGTATTTCCAAATACAGCAGTGACTAGGTTCAGCAATGGGTGTCCGCTGCTGGAGCCAGACTGGAGAAAACATCAAGTGATAACGCTCTTGGGATGATATATTTAAAAGTGTCTAATGCTAAAAAGGTGATCTCTTCTTTGAGGCTGTGATCCCAGATATCCCAAAGACAAGGCTTCATTCTGTAGTCCAGCATTTATGAAGTGTGAGGTACCATGCAATGGGAACAGGAAAGACTGGCTCTGGAAAGGGTACAGAAGATTATGTAATTATTTCCAAAATCTAACTATATAGTAAAAAAATAGTTGAAGCAGTTATTATAAGAAATGGGCAAATTGAAGTGAAGAACATGATACATATGTGGAGAGGACTAAAGGTATTAGTTTAAAAGATCTCTCATCCAAGATAGGTAAGGTAGTTTTCTTCCTGCAAAGTTGGGCATACAGGCCTCAGAAGAATGGAAAATCCTACTGTTGGCTGATGGGAAGTTTCTGCTGCTTCATTAAGTGATTGTCTTTTGCCTTAGGTCACCATATTGGTTATATTTGCTGCAAACAATCTGTATTTGATAAAATATCCATGAGCACTTCCCTTTAACTGCTGTCTATCAAAACTTAAATTGGACGCTGTAATTCCTGAAGCAGGGGAAAAAGAATAACAATTAAAGGTGTTTAAAATGAATTGACCCAAAATATTAGGGATGATACTCTTGATTTAAGTGGGGGATGGGAAGGGAGGGGAGAGGAAAAAGAAGAAAATTAATTCTACCCTGAAAAGTCATACAAAGTATGATTTTGTTGTAAGTGTCCTTTTTTGGAGGAAAAGTTTCAGTAGTTCCTAAGTACTTAGCAGAATGAGTCCTATATTGTTCTTTCCTTTTCTTTGAAATAATAGTAGATGACCACCATCTAGTGGCTGGGAGAGATTGTTCAGGCAAGCACTTAATATTTTCTCTTTCTGAATGGTCACACTGTAATACACTCTGTGAATTATTTTATTAATCTTTAGTTTGCATAACCTGAATTCTCTTTCCAGGTGAACTACAAGAAAGATTTGGAAAGCCTACATGATCCAGCATCTGATCTACCAAACCTGCTGCATTTAAACCATGCTTTAAATATCAGCAAAACACAGAGTGATGTAAGTTGCCTTTTTAAGAACGACATGAAAAATAAATCTAGCAAGGAGTGTACTGTGTATAGTCATGGTAGGAAACACATTTTCACTCTCATATGTAGTGGGCAGTAGTGTTGTAACTGTAGTAGATGAGGGGTGAAGAAAACAGGTTTCCAGTGAAGAAAAACGGATTTTTATGAAGACACATTTCAGTTATTAGAACAGGTAATATATACTGTGGAGGAATCACACAGACTTCTGATAACTTGAACTTCTTCTCATTTGAACTTCTGATAACTGAAACTTGAGTGTTTCTTCTTATATATCTGAAACATTGTCTATTTTTTTCTTTGTTCTAAGACTTAAAATACTTCTTTCCTTGCCAATCTCATTTTGTCTAAGATCTTGCTTTCATCTGGAAGTCTCTGTACAGAAATGACCATTACGCTAATTTAATATTTGGACCTTTTTCATGAAGAGCCTCTGGAGTGATAGCTTACTTTCAGGCTTCTCTGGCTAAACTTTTTTGTCCTCCCAGCTTCTGAGTCTTCCTACACTGGATGAGATAATAGGCACATGATCCATTCGGCCACGTAGCAAGACGTGCCCCTTGATGGGGCTGGTGGTCTGATATGTGATTGTGGTTGAAATAGGAAGGAAGAGCTAGGAAACCCCTGGCTCCTGTGCCGTGATGAAAGTTCTTTCCCACTCCAAGAGCATCTATGCTGCATGTCTGTAGGCTGGTTAGCTGCATTTGTCATCTTTACTCCAGAAAACACAGCAGGCCTGCAGAACTGCGGTGGAGAGGCACAAGTGAGTAGTGTTGAGAAGGAAGGTTGCTCTACAGTTGGCAGGAGCTGAGTATTTCATAGACAATGAACTCTAATGAGTAGGAGCATACTGGGTCATCTTTTAAGTCAGTGCCTGCTTATGTCTAAAATAATCCATCTAATCCATCTACTTGTTTTTTTTTGTTATTTTTATGAGAATTGAAGCTTGTTTTTTGTCTGACTCCCTCTGTGAAGCTAACACTGACTATCCCCTTTCGTATGAGTAATAAATGAGTGGGAGTCTTTTTCTTCCAGCATTCTTCATGCACGTTTTGGCCCAAATCTAGTTTCCTTCTAGTGTATGGTAAGATTGGCAGTCTTTTTGCTGATTAAATTAACATCCTCAGAATGGAATTCATCAGTTTGTCATCTTAGCTCTAAGGAAGCCTGGACTTTCCCTTAAAGCCAATCATGTCTTGCAAAATGTATTTCTTTCTTTTGTCCTGGAGGGGTTGATTCATAATGTCCATGTGCTTATCTGAGGAACTCTATAAATACTGAGCCTATGATTTTTGCATTGTCCAGATCCTGGTGGGTATTTTTATTTGGTACAAGAAGATGAATGCTTTGCCAATCCCTAAGCTCTCCACTAAGTATTTGTCTTTTAAAGAAATCCCATTTTCACAGTCCTTCTCAGATCTGACCTCCCAATGCCATCACTTTTATTTAAACTTGGTTTACTCTTCTGCCTTTCTCCCTCCTTTTCCAGTACATTCCTTGTGTTCTTGTCTCTCCACAGCTCACGCCAAATCTGTTTTGTAACCTGTCACCTTTATAAAAAAGAGTCTTCCTGACTTCTGACTTCCCTGTGTTAACTGATTTCCAAAGACTGGTACTTATGGTCTGCTTTTTTTTTTTTTTTTTTTTTTTTTTCCCTCCCTTCTGAAACACAGAGCTGCTTGCTAATTGCCCAGTTTTGCTCTTTCCCTGCAGTATACCTTTCTCCATTGAACTTTATGTTTCTCATTATCTTCTACATAACATAGCTACACCTGCATCAGTGTGACAGATTGAAACCTCTATGGTTAATTAAACTCATAAACTAATGTTGTTGATTGAATGAATGGGTTTGTTTATTGACCTAGAGTGTAGAAGTGTGTGCAACTTTATGAGGCACTCATACTGTAATATCAATGCAAGGCTGTTACACAAGTCAACTTCCATGGGAATAAATTCCATCAGTTAAAAGGAAAGCTTGATGGGCATCTTTGGACATAAATAAACTGATTTTGACAGGTCAAACTCATCCTGGTTTCATTATTTTGATGAGGAAGAAAATTACAAGGCAGAATTCTCCATATAGTATTTCCTGGTTTCACTTGGGATGGAGGTAATTTTCTTCCTAGTAGCTGGTACTAGGATGGATTTAAGATTTTTAGGATTTTGGATTTAGGATGGAAACAATGTTGATAACACACTGATGGTTTAGTTGTTGCTGAGCAATGCTTATACTAAGTCAGGAACTTTTCATCTTCTCATGCAGCCCTGCTATTGAGGTGGCTGGTGGTGCATGAGAATCTGGGAGAGGACACAGCCAGGACAGCTGACCCAAACTGGCCAAGGGGATATTCCACACCATATGGTGTCATTCTCAGTATATAAACTAGGGGAAAGTTGGCCAGGGGCTCCTTCTCAGGGGCAGGCTGAGCATTGATAGGTTGGTGGTGACTTTTTTTCATTTGCAAATCTTGTTTTTTATTTTCTTGAGTTTTATTTCTCTCCTTTTTTTTTTTTTTTTGTTATTTTCCTCTGTTTGTTATTATTATTGCTTATTTTATTTAAATTATTTAACTTACCTCAAACCACAAATTTTCTCACTTTTGCACTTCTGATTCCCTACCCCCTCCCACTGGGGTAAAGTGTGTGAGTTGTGTGGGGCTTAGTTGCTGGCTGTGGTTAAACCATGACAGATACATATGTAATTCTGGTATGAACTATGGAGACACAAAATTTGACACTTTGATATGTGTAGAACAGCTTGTTTATTATTTTTCACATTTTAAAACTGTTTCTATTGTGGAGACTTTGAGATACTAATGAAATACAGGCTAAAAAAGGGGGAACTTGGATGTATTTCATTTTAATGAACAGGGTAAATAAATAGAACTTAAGAGACTGAATCTGGTGCTTGTAGTTTAGCTTAATGTAGCAAGAAGCTACGAGTTTAGCTAATTTGATTTTATAGAATTTTTTAAAAATTTTCTTCCATTAACTGAGGAATGGAGTAAAAGTGAGATTAGTATCTGTAGATGGAGGTAGTTTTCATTTGTTTTCACTACTAAAGTGATTTTGTTGTGTGACATTTACAGTTCTTTCCACTAGGAGGCAAACCCAGACCATCATGTGTGTTTCTTTGCACTTCAAGTGCAAATAATAATGTTTATTTTCTGTGGAACATAGAAACATCTGACTCTTAGATTAGCAGGATAACCATTTTCTCTAGGAATGTACAAAAGCTGTTTTTTATCATATCCTTTTTAAAAAAATTCATCACAGTGTTTTAAGTTTGCATTTGACAGAACTCCCTAGTTCATAGAACTAAAATATAGTTTCCTCTATGCTTTTTCTTTCATAGTTATTTTAAATAGCATTTAAATTCCAAAACCTTCTGGATTTTTTCTGTGAAATCATTCTTGGAACTTTTCGGTTTCAGTATGAATATAAGAAATCGTTTAAGTCAGTGTTTCTATCATTTCAGCCCACACACTGCAGAACAAATCCATCTCAAAGAAAATGCAGTACTTCAGTGTCAGGTATACACAACCACAAACAAACACATCTTTCAAAGAGAAAAATGCAGCCTTTTAACAGTGATTAAATCATGCAAAAACCACATGATAGATTTCAGTGATGTACAGTGCATATTCAATCAGAAGCACCCCATGAGGAGAGAAGAGAGTGTTTTTGCAGGACCCAAGCCTAATGCAGAAGCCTGACAGGAAAAGAGAAATTCAGACATCTCTATTTTTGAAGAGACATAAAAATTAAAATTACATTATTCACTATAAATGAAATATTTTGATTTGTAGATATTTGCTTTCTTTTAAGGCTTGTGTAGACTATCCCATCATGCCCCACACTGACTGATGGAGATAAGTAATGTATTTGCCAGTCTTAATCAAAAGAGTGTGAATGAATGGGTTCAGAAGGCTTCTCCAGGTTTCCAAACAAAGTGTATTTCCTTTGTGAGTTAGCATAAAGGAATAACCTCAGGTCTTAACCCTGTGCCTCTCACTGTGATTTTGCTGTCAATTCGAAGGTTGTGGTCCTTGGTAGATGTGAGGGGAATGTTGGTGCAGGACTGGACCCTACTAAAGCAGTAGTTTCCTTCCCTTCTCCCTACCACAAGTACAGACATAAGTGCATTTGAGAGTGGTGCTTCTGAGCCTGAAAAAAAGACCTGTGGGGCCTGGCTGTGAAACAGATTTTGTTGTTGATACAGTAAATATGTTGTTTTATGGAAACATAGCAGGGGATCCTATTAAAAAGCTGCCAACTCTTCAGGTTGGCAGGTCACTTGGCCAAACCCATGCAATTAGTTTAAGGATTGTGATTGATGCTCCTTATTCCTGTTGTCCCAAAGTTCACAATTTCTAGGTCTGAATTGTGTAGAAAAGGAATAAATTACTCCAAAAATATTACATTATCTAACTACCCTATATCCCCAACAGGTTAAGTTTGGGAGAAGTCTTCCAAGCCAAAACATTTAAGGAGTATGGCTAAGACAGGATTTATTTCTTGCCAAGGCAAGCAATCAGATCTCATATTCTCTCAGCTGTTATCAGACTTTATTTTCATTTTCCTAGGTCAAGTACAAAGAAAATTATGAAAAATCTAAAGGCAGATCAATGCTGGAGTTTGTGGATACACCAATGTATCAAGTTTCAAAGGAGGCTCAAAAGATGCAAAGTGAGGTAAGTAAAAGTCTACTTTTTGAACAAGTAAAATTTAGATCAACAGAGAGGTTAAAAGACATCTTGTACTCAGGTTAAGAAAATGTACAAAGCAGAGAGTAAATTGTGGATATGGTAGAAATATACTGAGTAGTTATCTCTGCTATTCTGTAGCTCAGTTCTTGTGAATTTGTTTTTTTCTCAAAAGGCCATTGGTACTAACAGTACACACACATCATTTAATTGAGAAGAAGCTCAAGAGGTCATCTAGATCAGAGATGAATAACTTAAGTTTTCACTTGAATTCCATCTTTAGGGAAGGGATGGTTCTTATGTGGGAGCAAGTGAAGCCACAAAACCCAGTCCTAGCCCCATGATTTAACTGAAACATCCTCCTCCTTTTCCAGCCTGGGAAACTCATCAAGGGGGAAAGGACTCTTCCTAGGCTCCAGAACAGCACTGGCTGTCCTATATCAGGCCATATTTTTCTAACTTTAAAAAAAACCAAACCTTCAAATGATGGAGATTTTGTGACTTCCCAGACAATCTAGTCCAGTGCATTACCATCCATCCTGAGTGAGATGGATGCACCTGTGTCCCCATGCTGCAGTTTGATTCCATTAGTTTTGCTGTGTCATGGAAAACAGATGATCTCAGCCTCTTGGTAGAAACTTTAATGAGTTTTAAACCATTACCTTGTGTGCCATTTGTCTTCTCTTTTCTCTACCAAGCAAACTGTTTCTTTCATAGATCAGGTTCAACATTCTCTTTGGACATACTCTCCAGATATTTTTTGTCCAGGTTGTATATGTTTGTCTAAATAAACTAGGTAATGAAATGTGTAATGAAGTTGCTTATTAGTGTGAAATCTAATTTATGGCAGGGCTCATTTCTGGGTGTGTCTATTTACAATGTCTCTTCTGAAATATGCTGGGAATGCATATGTGTGTACCACTAATTGTTGGTTTTGCTACAACAGAAAATGTACCGCAGAGATTTTGAAGAAGGGATCAAGGGAAGACCTTCACTGGATTTAGACAAGACCCCAGAGTTCTTGCATATAAAACAGGTCACTAATCTTCTGAAAGAGGTAAAGGATTTTTATTTATTTTTTCCACTGTTAAGTTGTAAATGAGCAATAAGCAGCATCACTGCAAGCTGCTGAGTGCTGAATCACTTAGAATTTTCTTGGTGGCTACATACAAGTCACTTCACAAGGAAAAAATTGCTTCACATCATTTTCTATTCTGAATAGTCCTGTACTAAGGAAATTATAAAGCTCAGCACACCTGAACCAGACTATCACTTCTCTATTCAGGTAGATAAAGAGGTGGAAGGAAGGATTTCCATTAGTGTCCAGGTGGCAGTTTTTCCCATTGAATAATTATTTCACATTTATGGTAGCCTGTTGTGGTTATACAGACACCTTGAACTGCACAGAGTCACTTATAACTAACTTAATTGAAATAATTATCCATCATACATGTTATGTAGAAAAAATAAAGAAGACCAAAATTCCGTAATAGGGCTGTGATATTACATAACTGCTTAAGTCCATTTTCTTAGAAGGTATAGGTTTTCTGTGTGCCTACTGTTTCCTTAAGATTTGTGTAATGTTCTTCAGTTGTATGTGTCACTAAAAATGATTTTTTTTCCATAAATGAGAATCCTTCTACCTTTAGTATCTTTGTATTATTATTTAAAACTGGTTTCATGTTAGTTTTTGAGTATTATTTGGCTCTGTGGATTATGGTAACTATTTGACCAAATTTAAAAGAGTGTTAGAACTGCTAGAAGAGAAGAGCAGAGCTGCTAGATATCCTGCCTTTGAGTCTGGGAGCCCACAATACCTTGTTTCTATTTATGGTATTAAAAATAGATTTTTTTTTTGCCAAAACAAGTAAAGGACATTAGAATTAAAAACCCTTGAACTTTGTTCCTTTCCTTGTTCTTTATGCAACTTTTTCCAGTCTATGCTGGATTTCATATGTTTAAAGAAAGAAAAATTCTTTTAAGGTATTTCTTTATTATTCATCCTCTAATAAATAATTTATTCTGATAAGCCTGACTGTCAGGTAGGCAAATCTCAAGCTAGGTCTATTTTGTACAGTGGCATTCTGTGGTACACCTCATATATGCCTTCTCACTAGGGAAAAATGCAAATCATGCTGTCGTTTCACTCAGTTAATCTTGCTGCTCACCAAATGCCCGAAGAAATGGCTACTGTATACACAGTTATATCTGTGCTCTACATGTTCATCTCTGAAGTTTTGATGTAGCTCCCCTCCTTAGTGCTATATGCATTAAGAGGTTCTCTAATTCTGACCTCCTCAAGTTTTATGCCTTCTTATTTAAGGAGTAAACCATGCCTGCAAGTGAAAGGGAAAGAAAATGAGAAAATGAAAATGGTATTTCCATTAATGCATAACTGCATGAATTTCTGATGATTCTATATCCACATTCAAGCAACGTATTCCAAACCCAAAGATTACTTAGTTAAAATTAATTATTATCTTTCATGATTAGAAAACTCATGTATTTCTTCATAGTCAAGGATGTAGCTCAGTGTTTTTCCATAAAGGTTCATAATAAACTTTGAATAGATACTGCATGAAACAAGAAGAAAAACCTGGAGTTAAAAATGAATTAATTAATTCTTCAATGACAATTATTTTTTTTTACCCAAATGTCAGCTGTGTTCAAGCTCATTCTGTTGTCTTTCCACTTTGGAGAATTCTGCAAATATTTCACATTTTGTAACAATACAAACTTGCTTCTCGGGGGCCATTTACAACTCCTTCAGAAGAGATAGCTGAACTAATTATTCTGAGTTAAACAGTTCTAAATTAGAAGAAATTTTTTCCTGTTTGTTGTAGGACATGCTTCTTATGGTCAAGAGAAGCATCTTTAAAAATATCTGGTTTCCTTTTATTGAAATAAAGAGCTTATAGGGAGATAAAGGTGCCCACTGCTGCTTATGAAATTTAATATGTAATTAGGAGTATTAATTCATGTCTATGTAAATCCTTCTGGTAAATATTTTGTGCAATGTTATTCTAATTTCTTTGCTTAAAAAAACCCCTAAACCTCATCTGGAGATGTGAAGAGTAATTAAAAATCCTTACAAAACTTAAGGATCTTGAACTTCAATAGGCTTACATCAGCTCTCTAGGAGCTGGGAAGAGCAAAAAGAACCTAATGTCTATGGGCAGGTTCTAGTGTGCTTTGAATTTTATACTGAACATTTGAGTACTCTGGAGGCTGCACTTGCTGAATGTTGATAGGTCATACCAGTGCAGTGTTTAGGAGACACAGGAGTGATATGGTAGGAATATTGCTTCTACATTTTAATTTATCAAGAGGTTGTTTTAAGAGGTCCTAGTATGGTATTTAGGGAATCCATCCTGATTGGGATGCTGTTAATGGAACTGAGGTTAAATCTGCAGCACGGCATAGACTGGTCTGCAGAAAGAAAATGCTACTGCAGTTAAAATATCTGTCCAGAGACAGACAAGGCCTCTAAATAGTGTGCTAGTGTTGTATTAGACACAGCTGGTTTTCAAGAGCACAAAAAAAATAGATGACGACATTAAAATCATTTTACTTTTTCAACATTGTTCCTTTTGATTTCACGATTTCCAATTCTATTTTAAGTCTGAAATCTGTACTTCAGCTAATTCATATTTCATAGAAATTTCAAAGAGACTCTTCAGATGTTTAATAAGTGGCATTTCTTTTCAAGATCTTGCACAAAATAAGAAGTGGTGAAATCTCTCTCTCTTTTTTTTTAATCCTTAGAAAGAGTATCGAAAAGATTTGGAAGAAGGGATGAAAGGAAAAGGAATGACAGTGTTTGAAGATACACCAGATTTGATTAGAGTGAAAAATGCAGCTCAGATACTAAATGAGGTATGTTATCCTAGTCAAGGTTATTAATATCACAGAAGGTTCACTTTATGTTAAACTCAAAAGATTCCTATTTTTTTTTACACATAATCTACAATACTTACAAATATGTAAGTGTTGAAACTAAGGCTGTTTCTGTTTTGCTTGAAAAATAATAGTAAAGCTCTGGATAAAAAAAAGGAACACAGGAGAGATAATTCAGATTTTCAGGCAAATAAAAGGTCATTGGAGATTGTCAGTGGGGTCAGTAGATCCAGCATTTAGAGCTGTGCTCTGCTGAGGCTTTCCCAATGCATGAGTTCAGGTGGTCTTCCAGACTTCCAAGGCTGTCTCTGGGAAGCAACAGTGGGGCTGGAGGGTGTAGGGAGGGAGGAGGGAAGGCAAAGCTCACACTGCATGTTATGCCTTTCGGGAATCATTTCAGAATAATATTTATATGTATTTTATATATTAATCTATTTGATATTAATTTTGTATTTCTTTACTATGTATTATATATGTGTTTATTCACACACACACATATCCATAAAAAACAGAGGGAATGCCATGGATAGGGCCAATTTGACCACTGTAAAGAAGTGCAGGAATATATTGCTGCAACTCCTGGGATTATCTTTTCCTTAGTGTGTTATGCAATATGAAGTTTAGAGGAAACATCTGCCATCCCACCTTTAGCAGAGAGGAATTGAGGGATGATGTATTCCTACATGTTAATTTACAATTCTTGTTAAAAAATGTGCTTTGCGAAGCAGAGAGTTGTTTTATAACATTTATTTCCACATCACAGTGAGACAGAGATGGAAGACCAAAGATCTTTTTGCTCGTGTTCTTGTTATCAAACCATTGTATTGAGTACAAACATATGTTCCTTCTTTTTCTTACTAATGTACAACCTAAACGTTATTAACAAACAAGAAAAGTAAGGGGCATTTTAAAATTATATGTATTATATGTATTCACTTTGAAAAATAAGAGTTTTCCACAAGTAGAGATGAACCAAAATAGAAAAAAGGATGATTATTACTATGGTAGTAGTAATAACACTGGCTGAGAATATTTTTTTATAAAAAAACCCTACAACTACTGCATACAATATCTCCATATTACTTTTGAATATAATTTGCTGATGAACAAGGAACATATTCTTGCTTGGATAAACTGAAGATGAAATATTAATTTTGTTTTCAGGTGATTGGTTATTTATAATTTATGTTGTGAGGAAAAAGCAGCAATCACGGATGAGGACTGCCACTTGCCTAATGGCTATGGCTCAGGAAGGACCTATTAAATGAATAAATTACAACTTCCTGATCTGGAAGTTCCCTGGAAGCAATTCTGTATGGTATTAAATTTCTAACATGTAGTCTTGTCATAAATAAAAAATGTTCTTAAAAGTAAAATGTGTTTCAATTAGACTGGCACCAAGGACCAGCTTATTACACCATGTTCTGCAGAGCTAAACTTCCCCTTTGCTTTAAAGGATAACTGTAGCGAGCTGCATGGGC
This sequence comes from Phylloscopus whistleri, assembly GCA_017589585.1. Lineage (NCBI taxonomy): Eukaryota > Metazoa > Chordata > Aves > Passeriformes > Phylloscopidae > Phylloscopus > Phylloscopus whistleri. Next base: position 5,010,490 of record JADMLD010000614.1, on the reverse strand, counting down.
TGATTTCCTCCCACCCTCTGCCACATTAAACATTCATTGATAGAGGTTTGTACGTTCATTGAATATCTTCTAAAAGTTTTCTTCCTGTAGTTACATGTTTTTTTCTTACAACAGCTTACCAAGAGTCTTGAGAACTGTGACTCTTGAAAGTTTTGATTGACTCTAAATCCTAATTTTGAGTGTCTTGTGGAAAAAAGTCTACTTGTAACTCCCTGGATTTTGTGGATTTCATGTATAAATTCTGTCTTGACAGAGGCAATACAAGAAAGACTTGGAAACTGAAATTAAAGGGAAAGGCATGGATGTTGGTCCAGATACACCTGAGATAAGACGAGCCAAGAAAGCTTCTGAAATTGCAAGCATGGTCAGTACTGCTCCTGGGACAAGCTTTCCATTTGACAGAATGCAGCAAATTATTGTGATTGAGAATTCCAGGTGCTGACCAATCTAGGCAGTACTGAAAACACAGATTTCTCTAAATAGTTAATCCATTGAGCTGTAAAGACTTGGACAGTTGCATAATCAGTATAAAGGGGGAAAATTAAGACTTCCCAGAACTTAGACTTTCCTATCACCTTTTTCAGGTTGTGCTTGTTCCTGATGAGCCATGCCTGGCCTGGGGTGTGTTTGGGCACTGTGGGGCCTGCTGCTTTTAGGTCTAAATAGCTACTTATTGAGGTAGGGCCAAATGATAAACAGAGTTAGAGAGATTTAAAGCATTATGACATCAGTCTTGCAAAGCACAGCAGAGGGAGAAATTCTTATGTGTCTGACTGTGGCTGCCAAAACTGCAGAGACAGGTAGATGTGAAAGGCTACATCAGATTTGAAGTGAGCAGTCTGTTAGAAGAGTTTTTTAACCCATCAGCAGCTACGGGCATTGCATGGAGAGGTTCTACAAAACTAGTGCTGTTGAATCATTAGTTATTTGGTGGTTTATGAATGCTGGTCAGTGAAATCACACAGATTAAATTGAGGAAAATTTAAGAATTTGGCTGTCAGCTGTGAGTATTTCCAATGCTATTCTCTTCAGAAAGAATACAAGAAAGACTTGGAGAATGAAATTAAGGGAAAGGGAATGGAAGTGGGTACGGATACCCTTGATATACAACGAGCCAAAAAAGCTTCTGAAATTGTCAGCCAGGTAAGTACAGAATTAATTGCTTTAAGATTACTTTGAAAATAAAACACAATGAGATGTTAAAAACATAAAATCCTCTTAAACATTTTTAAGCTAAAAAAAGCAAGCAGTGCACAATAAAAATAATAAATTGAAGAACTTGAAGAATTTATTTTTTAAGTCTGACCAGTACTATGAGAATAGCTTTGAAGATAGCATGATAGAATTGTAGTATTAGTTAAGGCGTTTTATTTATTTATTTATTTATTTATTTATTTATTTTTTTTTTTCTTCAGAAAGAATATAAAAGGGATCTGGGGACTGAAATGATAGGAAAAAGGATACATACAAGTTGCTCCATATATTCCAGAAATAGAGTGGCTCAAAAGGGGTTCAGAAATAGAGAGCCATGTAGACATAGTCAAAAGCTGAATGTTTTAATTCTGTGTAATAATGACTGCTTGACATACCCTGCTCAAAATACTTCTTCTCTAGCTCTGTAGAGGCTTTCATAGCCATACTAAATTAATTTACGTGTAGTAATATGTCTTAGTTGCCTGAATCTTATTTGTATATGGGCCTGTTACACCATGTAAATTGAACTTATTATTTGTATCTACCTGTAGTTCTTTTCACATTACCTGATTACCTAATGTTACATTACATACATGCTGACAGTGAGGGGAAAACATATATGAAGATACATTATGTATGAAGATATGTTATATATGAGGATATATTATATATCTTTTATTGTGGGGGCAGACAATGGTAACAGTACCATGGAGAAGAGAGATTTAGTAAACACTGGACAGGGATCAGGAGTCTCATCAGCAATAAGCATCTTTTGTGCAGTTTGGATATCCTGAGCCCAAAAAGCATAGACATGTAAAAAATATTTTTTCAGAAAATGTACAAAGATGAAGCAGAGAAGATGCTCTGTAACTATTCTGCTGTCCCAGACACTCCTGAGATGGAGAGGATAAGAAGTACCCAGAAAAACATCAGTTCAGTGAGTAATAGTGCTTCTCTCTTTGCTTTTAACTTTTCAGATATTTTTCGGTTTAAGTAGACTCTCTTGTGCTTCAGTGTAAAATAAGGAACTTATGAGTAGAAGTCCTTTGAACCATTTCCATAATTTTCCTGGCAAAAACTGTATCATTCATTTCTTTCAGTAAAAATAATACCCAGCTTTTCTAGGTGCGACACTGTTATTTTGAATTTCTAAATCACTTATACCAGCTTGCCAAGCCACAGTTATTTTTAAATGAAGATTTTTTTTTCTTTTTCCATCAAGCCCCAGGAAGTACTTTATTTAAAAGGAAAAAAAAAATCTTAGTCTTCTTACCATACATATAAGATTTTTCATCTGTTTCCTATCATATGTACTGAGCATCAAGACTGGGGTATAAAATTAGAACAGATCAGATTTCATAAATATATATATATAATGATTTTATATTACATTGGGTATATTTTTAAATTTTATGCTAGATTTAAGTTTCAGTTTATCCCTAAATATAAATTATGAGCCTAGATTTCTAAAATTGCTCCGTTTGGGATGTATTAAGTTCCACTTCCCTTTTGGGTCCATTAATGTTGCTGTTTGTAATTCTGCCTTTGCTTGTAATATAACAGAGAAGAGGAGTAAACCTAGCCTCCAGAACAAAAGGCCAGTCAGTGGCTGGTCTTTATGACAGACTAAGTAATACTAATAAAGCCAATGGTTTGAGAGAAAGGAATAAAAGATACTTAAATATTTTTAGTATTATCTGGCACACAAGTTCTTTAACTTAGAGATATCCTCAGCTTCTCCAGCTCTCAGAAGTAACTGAGTAAACTCAGTTAGTTTCTCCCAGAGGTGTTTGCCTGCAGCTCCCCTGTACAGTTGAGGCTTCTGCTGGGGAGTAGGAGCCTGTGGGGAGAGCAGAGGAGATACCTCTCTGAGCCTGTTCCAGGCTGTGGCCATTCCTGTGACACCTCCAGCCATCACCTGCTCCTTTTCTTCCTTGAATGACGACAGCTGAAAGCTGCATCTTTCTAGGAGCAACTCTTGACAGGCTCACTGGCCCAATTTTGCTTCCTGTCATCTGTTCGCTCCTGGTTCTGAATGGTGCTCTGCAGCATGGTGTAATGTGGTTATCACCATTTCTCATGTCACTGGTGTCTTATCAGGCTCCCTGGAAGCTCCCTGGATCTGGGAGTCCTCAAGTAGGTCAGTGGCTCTGGCAGTGTGGACTCACTAACAGTTGGGTACCAGGCTTAATTAAGACATCACCACTTAATCCAGCCTTGACAAGGCTCTGATGCACCTGAACCCCTTGCAGCCCTGCAGGCCAGTTTAAGCTTTCAGTGCCAGAGCTGACATCCTCTTTGTTAGTGTTCTAGATAAAAGGAAATAAAATGTTTTATCTTTGAGGTGATTTGTATTTGCTTTCTTTTGTAATTGCCCTGTTCCTGTTTGTGAACTGGGTCCTCCAACTGTAGGAAAGCAGTTCACAGTAGTGATTGAACTACCTTTTTTCTTCTTTCTCTATGTTTTAATCTTTCATCCTTCTGTGCAGTATAGATAAATTTTTACTGAGTGAAGATACAGCTGGAAGCAGCCCAAATAGGATAAAAAAACCCAATGACCCCTGATAGTCTTCTGATTTTTGGACTTTTTTCTCAAGTATTTTTCTGCCTTAAGGGACAAAAAATAACAACTAGCTCTGCAGATAAGATCGTTGCTGCTTTTAGCTCACTAGCTCATTTGGCAGATGATTTATAAAAGGATATTTACTTCACAGTCATCTCTTTCATAGAAAAATTCCTGTCTCCAACATATTTTACCAATCCTTTCTTAGTAGAGGAGAAAAGTATATTGTAGTCCAGCCCACAATATAAATCTTTCTAACTGACATGGTGCAGAAGAATGTTGAAGTTCTTACTCATAAACTGTCTCTGTTATCCCATGGTAAAACAAAATTCTAGATTGGTAAAGATTTTCTGAATATTTAAAAAAAATACTTGCATACTTTCACTCTTCTCTAGAATATTTGGCAGTAGTATTCACCCCAGGCTATGGAGGACTTTAAGGAAGTAGGAGGAATTAATCAGGAATGATGTTTTTATTGTCCAAGGTTTGTTGATAGGAAAACTTAAATAAATCTTGATTTAAGAAAGGCAGAAATACTAAATGGTAAAGATTAATTTTATTAACTCCAGGATCAGACTTGTTTTTTTACACTAACTGACTGGAAATACTTGCTAGAGTGGCAACAGCTGTGACACAAAATACTGAAAATCAAGTAAAACTTCTTTAGGAGTTTTGCAGCATGAACTGGTACTCCATGGTTATTTAAATTGGAACCATGCTTGGAATTTGTGGAGCAGTTATTTACTGTCTCTTTCAGTAACTTCAAATGATTGATTCTACTGATGTGCTTTGTGTTTATCCTTTACTAAAACAATTGAAGTAGAGAGAATTGTATAAACAGCATGTGTATCTTCGTTTTTAGAAACAGTCCTCAGCTTTGTGGCTTGAACCTAGGAGACAAAAATTGCATGACTTGGATTGTAGCTCTGGTTGTTATGGTTATTTTTCCATGAATATTTCAATTTTCTAGTTTGTTAACTTAGAAATAATAGTAATGTCTGTTCACTTCTCACAGTATTTTAAGATCTGAAGACTACAGAAACCAAATCAAATCCTGCATGTACATGCATGTTCAATTACATTGAAACTAATGAAATTACTCTAGCATAAAGTTACATTTGTAAAACTTTATAGATTATTATATAAATTTTATTTTTTTTCCAAATCTAAATATGTCATTGCAAATACTTAAAAATACTGAGGTCAGTTTAAAGGATGAGAATATATTATCTATGTTACAGCTGAAAAAAACAGCGTTATTGCGGTTATTGATAATTAGTCTTATTTATGAAAAATTAAAGTATTTGCTTTCTTAGCAAGATTTATAATCAGACCAATTTGGAATTTGGAAAACTGCCTAGCCCTTTTATGAGAAGTAGTATTTGCATTGCTAACAGTCTCATAATTATCTTTTCTTTTGGGGAAATGAAGGTGTTTTATAAGAAGGAAGTAGGAGCTGGCACAGCTGTAAAAGATACTCCAGAGATTGAAAGAGTGAAGAAAAATCAACAGAACATTAGTTCAGTAAGTGCTATTAACATAAATTATTCTTATGTGAATAAAAGGTGGACCAAATTTTTATTTTCATCTTGTTTGCTAAAAAAAAATTCTTTGTTTTCATATCACACATCTCATTCAAATAGTTGTCCACTGGATTTTGGATATAGAGCTCTATTTTAGCACAGTTAGAACTCCCCTCTGCTGTAGTACTTTTGTGTACAAAGGTAGAGATTCTAATTGAAGCATTAAGAAAAATAAGAAAATATTTTAACTAAATATTTGAGGAAATTGTTTTGTCTCTCAAGAGTGAGAAGTATGAGATGCGTTTCCCCATATGACAGACTGAACAGCAGTTGTATTTACAGGTTAGAAAATACCATGTGACAAAAAAGAAAATCTATGACATTCTGTTGGAAACTGCTTGTATTGCATAGGACTTGATCCAGTTTGCACTTCAAGATGAGAAAAACTATGTCCAGACTTCACCTTGTGAAAAGGTGGAGAGTTGGTGCCTCTTTACATCCTGGTGACAAGTCGATCTGTGGATCTGATGAGATTAGTTCTGAATGGATTTTGTTTATCTAAGGATGCCCAGTGTCTTTGGCACTTTAATAGGCAAATCAAAATAAAATATCAAAATGACTGTTTTCTTCAAATAGAACATTATCTTCTTATGCATGTGTGGTAAAACTTGGAAAAAAACTGAAAAGTCCCTGCCACGCAGCAAACCCCTTGTAACTGCATTGTTCACTTCTTTGTTATATTTGGTGGGGATTCCTCTGGGGCAATCTTTATGTTTCTGACATGATTTTTCTGATTATTAGATGTATTGTAAAAGTAAAGTTTGAAAATAATGTATAGATGTGATACTATATTGTGTTTAAATATTAGTTAAGAAATGAATTAGGGACTCTAGACACCTGTTCTCATAGAATTTCACTGTCCAGTGAGTAGTGTTGAACACCTTATTTCCCACAAAAGTAATGTCAGTAGAGAATTTCCAAAAAATTTTGAAGAGCTCGTATTTTCCTTGGAATTTTTTTCTGCTTTATCCATCACTTTTCATCTTATTATTTTGAGTTACAGTGCAAACTATCATGTGCCCTAAATCCTCAAATAGTTGGATAGTGAATAGTTGAAATGTGCTGGTTGGGAAGCTGTTGATTTTCTTGATTTGAGGATGAGGGGAGTTTTGTTTGTTTGTTTGTTTGCATTTTTGTTGTTATTTTCCTTTCTAATTTCCAGTTACCACAGACTTTTATTTCAAGAGTAGTCACACAGAAAAGAGAATGTTTTTTTCACAATAGATTTGAAAGTGAAGTACACAAGCATACAAGTATACACCGTTCTTGCTGTTTTAGAAATCCTAAATAGTGGTGAAGAGGGAGAAATGAAAGGTTGATCAGTAAACACATTTGAACAAAAATGTACCAGGGGAGTACAAAATGCATTAGTGGTGTAGTGGTATGATGTAAGTATCATGGCCTTTGCCTTGCTAGACGTTGTGTAGACTTAATGTTTTTGAAAAGGTATTTTATTATATGTAGTGTACTTGAAATTACTTTAGTCTTGTATAATATTTATTAGAGGTGTAGCATGCCAAATTTAAAGGCGATGTACAAGAATGTTTCAAATTACATGTCAGTGAGAGGGAAATTATATTGTGCAGTAAGAGGGAAATCGTATTGTGTAATTTACAGGAGTCCCAAAGGAAGGGTAAATTACACCAATTTTGAATCCATTAGATTTAAATATTTTACACGTATTTTTGAATTTAGCCAGAAGAACTTGGGACAGCCTTAAAACTATTTTCTGGGCTAAATGAAACTAGAATGTGGAATATGAAGCAAATTTGTAGTGAGAGAAACACCAGGGCACCAAAATAACACTTACAGTACAACCAACCACACAGAAAATTCCATTGAATCATGTTATGAAAGTGATCAGATTCTTCCAGATTATATATGTAGGAGACAAACATCAGAATGGTATTTTCAAAGCCTAAAATACAAGCTGGTGACAGCCAAGGAGGTTGAGCTCATCTCACCTGTTGTGATAATTGGTTTGGAAAAAGCAAGATCTTGCAGAACTTTCAAAGCAAGCCACAGGCCCGTGGACTGTAGCTGAATCTGAATTGAGAAGCTACAAACAACTAAGAACTTTTAAAAAACTTGTTTATATTGAAGGGCAGGCAGGGTTGAACACAGCACTGGGAAGAAGAGGCACTTTGGGAGAAGATTCTATTTGTGTTTTTGTTAGTGTGTAATCTATGAGGAAACCCCTGTGGTATGTCAGGCAATACCACAAAGCTGGGGTCTTATTAAAATTCAAGTAACAGACATTTTGAAGCATTTTAAGGACAAGTAGCACTGCCAATTCTTAAACTTACCTAATAGCCTCTATTAAAAGACGCTTTTTTCTAGTGCTTTAGTATTTTTGCCAGTCCTAAACTGTCTGGACTGAAATTTTCCATTCCTGGTCTGTACTTTGGGCTGGTTTGGTTTTATTTATTTATAAATTTCAGTCAAAGCAGCTTCCAAATATGAGCTTAGAGAAAAACAAGTTGTTTTGTCTGTGCTGTGAAACTGGTCATTCTCCAGAAGTACCATGTCTTGAGAAGAGAGTTGAAAATTAAATGTTAGGAAAAAAGCAGTAAATATCTTGACAGCACCTGTAAGGGCATCAACAATCCAGACAACTACATCCTCACGTCTGTGTCTGCATGTGTTTTAGAGAACTTCAATGAGACTTTGAAGCCATCCACCCTTTTAGGAACACCTAAAAGGCTTGGTGTCTGAAATGCACTGGTAGGCTCCATAGCCAGTTAATAGTAAGACCAAGTCATTGTCAAAGTGGTGTGGATCTCCAAGTAGTGTATGCAGCATCCCAGTTATCGTGAAAATAGTCACAATCCCATGTGATGTATATTCCCAGTGTAAGAGTTTTAGTGCACTGGAATTGTTATAGGAGCTCTCTGCTGCATTGCATCAAACAAGATACATTAGAGGCCCTAGCAGACTGGTTTAGAAATGAAACAGAACTGTTGCTTTTCAGACCAATGGTGTTTGTAGATGTGGTCTAGTAGTGCAGTATGTGTAAGGAAGAGAGTATAAAGTGTTTTATAGAAGTATTTTATTAATGTATTATAGTATAAAGTACAGATGTGTTTTAGTGCCTGTCTCTTCTTTAAATTGACAATATTTTTGTAATATCTATTGCGCAGATTAAATACAAGGAAGAAATTCGACGTGCAACAACTATTTCTGATCCACCTGAACTAAGGAGAGTTAAGGAAAACCAGAAGAATATTAGCAATGTGTGCCCCATTTTCATTTCTTGCACACTTCTCTCTACTGTATTAAATGTGTTTGTGTCTTGGTGAATATGTCTGTGGTGTTTGTGCCTACATTCTGTTTGTCCACAAAGACCAGTTTAATCAATTAATGGTAAAATGATAACTCCCCAGCCTTGCACTTTGATTCATAGCAATGAGAGTGAACTATTCCTGTTGAAATAACAATTGTCTGTGTTTGAAATAGAAGAACTGCCAGAGGGTGAGTACCAAGTATTGTGTGGAAAAATGGGATTGATTGTTAAGGAATGGTATTTTCCATCCAAATGCAACGTGCTCTTTAGAGATGTCTAGCACACTTACATATTTCTATTACTTGGAAATCTCTAACATCTTCTGACATGTTTGCTAGGTTCAGTACAAAGAACAGCTCTGCAAAGCTACACCTGTGAGTGTCACCCCTGAGATGGAAAGAGTCAAGAGGAATCAAGAGAATGTCAGCATGGGAAGTTGCTATCCTTTAATACTTTATATAAGTTTTGGGTGCAGAAGATGAATACAAAGTTCTGCTTTCTGAAACTGTGCCTTTCCTTTAGTCAGGGTGAAACAAATGTATTGTAATGTGTTGGAATTCAAGTAATGGAGTTCCTTGAAAACCTCTTAGGAAGCAATTGTGAAAGGACTTTGCTTGGTTTGGGAAATGGCAGGTGAAGCGTCACATATTCTATTAAAGGCTGCAATGCTTTGAGATGTTATTCTCTTCCTTGGATATTTGCAGAAAATCTTGATAATTTTTTTTTAACAGAATATCTGTTTCCAGTTTTATTTTTCTTTGCTTTGTAAAAATTCAGCTACAATTGTTCTCAAACTTCTGCTCTCTTACCTGTCTCCTGGTTCCTCAGTAACCTTCCCATCAGAATTTAGTATTCAATGGCTGATTTGCAGGAGCATGGAGAAGAAGGCAAGGAGTGGAGCATGCTACTGCCTTCCTGCACTGATGAAGTTGTACCCTGTTAATGAGTCCATGAGAGACCAGGCACTCTCCTCACTGAGAGCTGCCATCAGCAGCCATGGTTCATGGGTCCACAAATTTCTACAGTGTTTGCTAGGGTGCTTTCTGCTGCATTCACCTAAAGAATTTTGAGTCACAATTTTCAATAATTCTGTCCCTCTAACTCAATTTCTGGATTATTGTTGATGTATCTAGGTTTCCTAAAATGTGTTCTGTTCAAAAACTGTTTTCCCAAGTGATTCAAGCGAGTCTGTATAGTTTTTCTGCTCACACTGTTGTTTACTCACACTGTTGTTTACTTTTCACCAATTTTTGTGTTGTGCAAGTTTCACTGGAAAATTTAAATTCTTTTCAAGTCACTGGAATAGCTTTGAGTGAAGTTTCTTTAACTTCAGCCATTTCTAGAAACGTTAATACTTGAATAGTAATTTTACCTTTATAAATGTTAATTTGCAAGTTTAATCCATTTGAGAGCTTACCATAGCTTTTGTAAGACGTTAATTTTTCAATTGGAATACATTGATGTGGACAGACCAAAATTGTGTTGTACTGGAAGACAATTGCTTAAGCAAGAGATGCCTTACTGCCACAGTGCACTGCAGAATTATGAACATAATGTATCTGCACAGTTAACCTTACCACTTAAACCCAAGAGATTGCTTTTTTATGGAAGCATTTATTTTGCATAAAAACTATATGAATTGGTATGAATTTGTTGCCAGAATCTGTTACTAAATATTTACCATATCTGACTTCCCAGCATGTGGGGCCAGAGTTAACACTAGATTTCTTGGTCTGTCAGTACCACATCCTGTCCCCTATCTGCTTTAGGTCCTGATCCAGCCTTGAGTGTGCATTTGGTTAATGCTTTGTGTTTGGTTAAAAAGTATTAAAGGGGATATTCCTATAATAAAGGGGATATTTCCCCTAAAGGGGAAAGTTTAAATAAATGCATGGTGAAATTAGGCTGGATTCAACTGGCAGTTGTCTGATGTACTGCACACTCAGTGTTTTATCACCTTTGAATATGTAGTATATAAAATTTAGAACATAGATGGAGATCTTACGGAATTTCTGTGTCTTGACAAATATATATTTACACTGGACCTTCCTGAAATTCAGTTTTTATGTGCTCTGCTTGCCTTTACTGCATTATATTTGGCTTAACCGCATTCCAAATATGAGTTATTTCTCTGTAGAGCCAAGGACCAGTCTGATAAATGCCAAGATATTGTGTGCATATATGGGTGTATATCCACAGAAATGCATTAATGTACAACCTGTACAGAAAAAAAACAAACCCAAGGTTATCTTTCAAAAATCAAGTTTTATAAACTTTAAAAAACTTCAAGATGCATTTTAGTATTTCAGTTGTTTCCTGGATGACCTTCAAAGTTATTTTTGTATAGAACAAGGAGATATTGCTGTACCTGAAATAGTATGAATATATATTTTATTCTGTTAAATAATAGGTTCACTACAGAGAACAGCCTGGCAAAGCTACTGCTGTGAGTGTCACTCCTGAGATAGAGAGAGTCAGGAAGAATCAAGATAATATCAGCTCGGCAAGTTGTTTGAATCTTTTTGTCATTCAGATTTTTCAGTCACTGTAGAAATATAAACATGGGTATGCTTTTCCTTTTATATTTGCTATGTCAAAGAAATCCCACTGCATCATCCACTGAAGAGATGATTTGTTTTATTCTTTGAGGACATGGACTGCATATATGTGCAACAAACATATTCAGGGTTGTCTGATTATTCTTGCAAAAAATGTCAGTGGTTGTGTTGGTGTCAGTATTTTTCAAGGAGAGAGTCAGTAGAGGTCAGTCATTCTTTCAAGATTTTTTGTCTCTTGTTACCAAATTCGAGTTGCTAGATTGCAGGAGTGAATTGTGGTAAAGGAAAGAAAGGAAATGAGAATTTAACCTCAGTGCATATGTCTTTTTTTCTTTGCGATTCAAAGCATGGAAGTGTCCATTCGGTTCTGTGACATGCCACCTGTGTTAGAGCTGAGTAGTTCTTCATAGGTCCCATTGCTAAATACTAAAGACTAAGATAATATATATTTCTTGGCTTTTATGGTAATAAAAGGCAATTGCTACTAAAGTAGTGTAAGAAGCAGGAGACAATTCTATTAAGGAACAAGGAAGAGGTATAAAAAGCTTGGTGAAGTAAAGGATAAGACCAGTTATGTTGCAGTCTGTCCTCAACACTGAAACAACATCAGTGGCAAAGTCACTGCAGACAGTAAATAGAAGAGGTTTCATGCAGAATCGCTGTGGAAGAAGAGAATTACAAGTAATGAACACTTTAGAACTGAGTGTAGGAGTGAAAAGTAGGTTGGATTTGTCAGGGAATATGTCTAAGGACAAAGGAACAGAACCTGACATTGTAACTTCATATATCTTAATCATGTTCTTAAAATGCTCATGAATATTTACCAAAGTCAATTATTTTTGAGGTGTGTAGTTGAAAATAAGAGGAAAACTTCACAACAATTCTAGACTTCAAATAATTTTTTAATTTGAGAAAATGAAATGTGTTTCGCCAAGTGACTCATTCACTTTGTTTCTCAAGATTTACAGGGATAAATACTCCTCTATGTTAATGAGAAAGATAAAAACCAATCTATGTTGGCTGCAATTATTCTGTCCAGAAAATGCCTTATATTGAAAAGCATATGTATCTGAATATATTTTCTAAGAGGATTTACTGTTTAATTAAGAAGGCTTTGAAGAATATGCAGTACCATGTTTTTTTTTCTCACATGACTTTAAACTTACCTATGAAACACAGACACCAAGACATGTATTTTTGTGGATATGCCTTCTTAGCCAATACATAATCTTAAGAAGGCTCAGACAGTTTCAATACATGGTTTTTCTCATCACAAAAACATGTTGAAATAGATTTGCACAATTCATTTGAGAAGTAATACTTGGAGTGTGAATACATAGGTAAATCTAAGATATTAACTAACACAGTGCACAGGTGTGATGTAGGAGCTAAGAGAGGCCGTTGGTAGAAGAATTCAACAAGACAGAAAAAACTGTGAGAGTATTCACTTCTGAACCAATAAGTAGGATCAGCTTCTTTCACTATTTTAGAATTTTGAGTGGTGTTTTCCTTCTTGTTTTTGACAAATAAGTAACCTTACGTCTTTACTAGTCTGTAAAATGCCACAAAATAAGCTAATCAGAAGAAATGTGATGTAAGGTATTAATTAATTGCTGATGCACAAAACCCAGAGCCCAAACCTTTGTTTAGGAAAAAAAAATTCGTTTTCTTCCCAGACATGTTGCTTTGTGCTGCTAGTAAAGACTAACTATTGAATGGGACTAAGAAGTCTTCCAAAGGATTAATCCTCTTGTAAGAATTGAATTCCCTGGGCTTCTCAGGTAATCCCAACCTGGAAGCAGCCTGAGGAAACTCTGTGTCTGTCTCAGTAATAAGAAGGTAGCTTATCATCAGCCATACAAATACGTTTTAAGGATATTCTAAGTCACAGTGGTGTTTTCTTAGTATTTCTCTTATTTTTCAGTTGATAAATGAATGATTTCACTTATGTGATTCAAACAGTCACAAATTTCAGCTTTTAAATAAAATCTTATGAGTAAGTGATTGATGGAATAAATTTTGGCCTAACCAATATACAAGCTCATCTGTATCTGTGCTGTGAAATAATTTATCTTTCTTTACATGAGTGTAAAGAAAGAAGAGAACTGTTGGGCATTGTGGTTTGGAAAGGTGTCATTGCATGGTGTGATTCTCACCATCCTTCCTACTGTAAACAAAAAAAATCACCTGTGCTGTTGTTGCTGTTTTGCAGGTCAAGTACAGCAGTGATCAGAGGCAGATGAAAGGTAGACGTAGTCTGCTTCTAGACACACCTGAGCTAAGGCATGTCAAAGAAACACAAAACAACATCTCAATGGTAGGGTACTTTCTTCCTATGACTAGAGCATTCTAAGGAATGGCACTTGACTTCCACTGGATTTTGCCTTCCATTAATATAGGTAACTAATGAAACTCTCTCCTCAGGTATGGAAGGAATATTTTCTTACACCTGTAGAGGGAGTGTTTGCTAACTGCATAGGAGTGTAATGAACATTTTCAAAATACTAATAAACAGTTTTCTAACAGTTAAATGTCTGTTCTTTGGTTTGGTTTTTTTTTTTTTCTTTAAAAATGTATACACATCATTTGAGCATCACAATTTCACTGGATTAGGTGACACACTTCACCTTGTGCCTGTGCATGTTCCTGGTTTCTGCGTGACTTTGGTTCTTGGAATGAGTTATTTTGTGTGCATCAGCTTGTGTGAGAATGTTTGTCAATTTAATTAATTGATGATTAAGTTATTTATAATGTAAATATGCATAATCAGCAGTACTACCTTTATAACTCTTACTAATACTGGGTTTTTGTTCCAACACTTGATGCTGTAACACTTTCAACTCTAATGTCCTTTTTTCTATTTTTTTTTAAAGCAGGCAGTTTAGGATAACCTGTTATTTCTAAAAGTATATTTTTAAAGCCAGCTGATGTATGATAAAACAAAAGAGCAAAATATACATCTTATATGATACCGTGCAGGTAGTCAAAATTATCAGTGAATGAAAATGCTCGAGTTATTTAGAGCTACTACTGCTGGAAAATTTTTACTGACAGATGTATTTGTCTGCATTAGTAGACAGCTACCCTGCCTTAGAGAAGAAGGGAATGGGCCAGATGACCTCCTGAGGGCAAGGCTGTTTTGTGTCATGTGTGATAGTAAGATGACGTTTTGCTGCCTAAGCTAGTGTCTAATTCAGTGTCAATGGAAAAGAAATGCAAAATTGATAATAAAATATCAGAAAAACTAGTTAAGGGGATAGAAAATACTTGACTGGCCATCCAGCCTATCCCATGTGTATAACAATTCTGTTATGGTGCAAAGTCAAAGAATATAGGTTCCTCATAAACCAACCATATATGTATTCCTGCACAGAACAACCATTTGCTACCAGTTGCAACCTGGGGAAAAAAGTAATTCTCCTTGTTTTCCTAGGTAAAATATCATGAAGATTTTGAGAAGACAAAGGGCAGAGGCTTCACCCCAGTGGTAGATGATCCTATAACAGAGCGTGTACGGAAAAACACCCAAATTGTGAGTGATGCTGCATATAAAGGTGTGCATCCACATATTGTTGAAATGGACAGAAGACCTGGAATAATTGTTGGTAAGCTGTTGAATACTGTTGTTATTGAAAGCATGGTGGGGAAGATAAAAGCCCTCATTTGTGCTCTCCAGATTTCATTTTCTCTCTTTTCTTACCATGAAACTTATGGTTGAACTGCAGCTTTCATGTCAGCTTCTAGAGAAGTCATAATGGGAATGAATGGGAGATATATTATCATTTGCTCTGTAATTAAAAAAAAAAAAAGGATAGTTGTTACTATTACTTTAAATTTGAATTTTGATTCTATAAGGAAGGGCAAAATAACGACAATCTTAATTTTACACAGAAGAAAGATTATTAAAACTGATTCGGCAAGATTTCAATGTTTAAATATTGCAGGCCAGTTTGAAATTTCCCCTTCTGTCAGTCAGTAATTTCTCTAGAACTGCACATATCTATTTACCTCATGTTTCACAATTTCACAAAGCTTTAAAAATATCTCAAGCTGTAATTCATCACTAACTCATTAGATCTCTGGTAAGCCAAGTACCAGTGTTGAGAAGTGATGTTCTGAAAGATGGTCCAAGATAAGGTGTTCAAGGGGTAGAATATAGATTAGATTTATATGTAAAGACAAGGTATTGCATAAAGGTATTATTTGGCATAATCATAAATGAACTGTATTTAAATATCAAAGTGGATATTTGAACTGCTTAAAAGTCAGCAAGTCTGCTGTGGCAAAGGAAGTGGTAATTTTTTTTTTTTCTTCTCATTTCCGTTTGTTTTGGTGTGTCCCATTTCCATTTTGTTGTGCTTTGCAACCATGGAGACCCCAGATGATCTTTGTACAAAAAAACACACTGAGATAGCACTCTAAAGTTCTTCATACATGACTTTATGTTTGCCTCTAAAAACCGGAGAAATTGCAGGTGAAATGGACTAACTTATGGCTCACATAGGCCATCCTTCTGCCTAGAGCGGGGTTAACTATGTTATTCCTGGCAGATGCTTTTTCAGTCTGTTCCTTTAAAGTCTCCAAATAAGTCTCCTCCTGCTAAGAAAGTATATTTCTTTTCTTTTTTGTTGCCATCCTTTATGTGTCTGTAGCTACAGTAGTCTTATATGAGAAGAGATTTCCCAAAAGTGTGTGTTAAGAGAGCTCTGCTGATGATCTTCCATCACTACTCACTTTCATAGTTGTGGTGCAGCCAAAGAAAAAGAGAAAGGCTCTGCTGTAAAATTGCAGTGTGACATTCAGTCTGCAATTTGCTCTTTAGTGTACGCTGCAAACCCTCTTGCTCTCTGCTGCGTTCATGTGTGCTGTAGCCCTGTGTAAGAACCATGTGTGCAATCCCATGTTCACCAGCTAAAGCCTTGCTAGCACAAGCAGTTTGGAATGAGGGACATTCCTGAGGTAGATTCTCGAGTTGTAAGAACTGAAATATTAGTGCTATTTATCAGCTAAAAGTACTCCAGTATCAAAACACGCAGAAATTCTTAATTTCCCATGCCCGCCAAACAGCAAAAATTGTACAACTGTTTAAAGGAAAAAGGCCATGACAAGCCTGAAGTATTTCAGCTAATGCTTTTTTGGGGATTAATATCTACTTGTTTAAAAAGAAGCACTGAACTCCCTGCTCATGAAATGTCCTTGGCAGCTCAAAAAAAATTTGCAAACTGAAAAACCTACTTATTACTCTCATGAGCATTTTTTGTAGCTGAAAATTGTTCAGACAGTTAGGAAAAGTGTGTCAGAATCCCTCTGGTTGATTTTTAATATACTTTTGGTGAAGCTAGAACTACTCTTTCAAATGCCTGGTTACTAAAATTAATGACACTGGTCTGGCAGATAGGCACTAGTTTTAACCCATTTATTAAGCCATTCCAAACCTATCAAGATAGATTGATGTCAGTGAGCTTTGGATCTGTTACTAAAGAGGAACCACAATTCTCACATGAATATAAGGTTATTTTACCTTAGCAAAAGTTACCAGGGAATTAAAACTGATTTGTGTTATATATTGCCAAGATTCTGATTCTATGTATGTTATTTCAGATTACAGAGATGGATAAAATCCATACAAATCAATGACACTTGCATTGGTGCTGCTATGAAGCCATACTTATATTTTCACTTGCTAAGGCATGATCAAACAGGACAAGTTGGGTGTTCACCAATTCCCCTACCCCTTCTCGTGCCTGTCAGTACTTCATGTAGGTGCATAATTTATCCCCATTAGGACTAGCACATGATTTATCAAAAGATTTTTTGTTGGCTTTAATTTATCTTGGTAGGCAAGAGTTAGCACTATGCCTCACCTTATGGGAGTTGTGGTAGATAATGTATAATGTACATACATTGAATGTATTCTAAAGCCATGGGATTTGTTTTGTTAGCTCTGCCTGTTCTTTCCATTGCATATAGGCTATTAATCATTTGCAACATGACATATTTGGGGTCCTCACAGTCCTACTTTACCTACCAACACATTACTTACCTTGGTACCTCTCAAACCAGCAAAAGAACAAAGTTGGGAAGACAGTTTGTTTTCCTACTTCCAGTATATGGACTAAATCTTGCAGCCAGGTCTGGCCAAAAAGAAACTCTGTAGTAAAAATGTATGATCTGGTAGATTTGTGCTTTGACCGATTATACTTTACATCAAGGTTTTATTTGAAACTGGTTTGAAGAGAAAAGATTTATTAATTTTAGACATATCAGATATCATAGAATCATTTAGATTGGAAAAGAACTTTAGGATCATCTAATGCAACCACAGGACTGTCAAGCCCACAACAAAACCATGTCCTCAAGCATGATGTCAACACATCTTTTAAATATCTCCAGGGATGGTAACTCAGCCACTTCACTGGGCAGCCTGTTCCAGTGCTTCACAACCCTTTCACTGAAGAATCTTTTCCTAATATCCAATATATAAACCTCCCCTGGCACACTTGGGGCCATTTTCTCACATCCTGTTACTTGTTGCCTGGGAGAAGAGACCTATTCCCACATCACTACAACCACCTTTCAGGTATCTGTAGAGAGTGGCAGGGTCCCCCGAGCCTCCTTCTCTCCAGGCTAAACATCCCCAGCTCCCTCAGCTGCTCCTCATCAGACTTGTGCTCCAGACCCTTCCTCAGCTCCATTGCCCTTCTCTGGACTCTCTCCAGCACCTCAATGTCCTTCCTGAATTGCTGGCCCAGAACTGAACCCAGGATTTGAGGTGTGGCCTCACCAGTGCCCAGTACAGGGCGATGGTCACTGCCCTGGTCCTGCTGGCCACATTGTTGCTGATCCAGGCCAGGATGTCATTGGCCTTTTTGGGCACCTGGGCACATACTGGCACAGGGAATTACTTGTTAAGTTCAGGACTGGGCATCATTTTATCCTATGGTAGATGTGTACGATGCAGATTTCTACAGCTGGATTTGCCGCCTTAGTTCATTTTTTTTGATATTAATTAAGAAAGGTGGATACTTTTGAGTTTACATGAATTAAGCAATTAGTAGAAATTTATTTTGGATGAGCTATGGCCCTGATTATTATTCTTATGCTGACCTGATCTCTGCTGTGTGCAGAGGAGAGTCTGTAGTGTCTCTGTCAGCTGTGGAGCAGTGTACTGCCAACTGTCAGCTGTAGGGATATGCACTGCAGCATCTCCACACATAAGGATGCTGCTGGTGAACTGGGGGAAATAATCTTGTAGCTCTGATGATTTTGGTTTTGCTACAGGAAGAGAGCTCTCATATGTGATGCTTCCATTTATTTAGACTTAAGAACGTGCTATGGTCTTGTTTAGAAAATGCAACAAAATTTGGAGCAAAAGTCTCCTTAAAATAATGTCAGTGCTTAAAATGAATGCACTAAGTTCTTTTAAGTAGGAAATTAATCTTTCTGATCTCTTCAGGTGAATATCCAGATATTTTGGTTAATTTCTAGATGAAAGAAATTGATTGCAAATTGTTAAAACTCATTCCTTTCATGCTTTTACTTCCTTTGTTGTTTGTCTGTCTTATAATTTCTGTGCTTTGGAAAAAGATCTTAAAGTTTGGCGCACAGATCCTGGCTCCATCTTCGACATTGATCCCCTGGAGGACAATATTCAGTCTAGGAGTCTGCATATGCTTTCTGGTATTGCTTATATCCTGACTTTTCCCCCATTCAACTTTTCATGTTTGTGAAACTAAGTTGATACTGTAAATTTTCAGGTCGATATGCCGGCCATATGTTTTATAAGCATACTTTCATATATATTTATAACTGTTGTAGTTTAAAAGCAGTATTTTATAGGAACTTCAGCCGTAATCACATGTGGAGATAAGAAATAGTGAAATAAATCTTATCTTAAACAAGTTATTCATGCCACTTACAAGTAGCCATTTAAAAAGCATTGACCTACTTTGTCCTTGCTATATGTAGAATTTTCAAGTAGTTGGACCTTATAAAATTTCAGAGTGACCTATTTAGGAAATTGATTTCTTTTCCATGCACATTTTCGCCTATATGGCACATGACATTATGCTTTGTTCTATTATTTGCAACACCAAGGTGTTGATAATTTTAGGATAGATGGAAAAGGAGAGAAAGTAATGTAATAACAGGGAGCAGGTTTTGGCTTTACAAGTTTATTGATTCTTTTCCTGCATAGGAGTGTTTATTTTGAATGTTTAATTTTTCACATGCATTTCCTTTGCTACTTTGGAACTTTAAATATTTTTTTGAACAACATACAGCTGTATTTCCACATGCACTCTTATGCATGCTGGGATAAAGGAATAATTTGATTTTCCATTGGCAATTGTTATATTCTTCATCTTTATGCCTTCTCTTTCTCAATACTACCTTCCATTTGTGCCATTCTTTTAAAGCAAGGAACAAGCTTAGTTGTATTAGATTTTGAAGCAAGCTTTGGAACCAATGGTGCTCAAAATGGATACAAAATTGTGAAGAATTTACTTTTCTCTAATTTTAATGCCATCAGTGTATGAATAGCAATGTTAGCAGTGATGGGGTGTATGTTGTTGCTTGTCTTTGAACTTATGCCATCTATTTACTGTGATATTCTTTATTTCTTTCTACCTTTGTAGAAAGAGCAAGCCGTTACAGTAAGCAGTATTTACATTCTACCAGTCTGGGAGATTATAAATCAGATGGCTCTGACACGAACCCTACCTTTTCTTACTGCAGTGAGATAACAAGGCCATCTGATGAAGGAGGTACCCTTTATTCCCACCTTTTTCACTAACAGCACTGTTGCAGTGTGTTGAGACTTCACAGGCCTGTATTAACTTCATATCCTTGTGTAGTCACAAGCAGAAACTTCGTAAGCTATTGCCTGATTGATTAAGAAAGCAAAGCAAGACTGTACAGTTTCTGCATGCCATATCATTTTAATGTTAATTGTCTTCCACAATTCTGGTAATGCTGTTGGCTCCAAAGCCCTGTTATCTCCTATTTATAGTGCTTTAAAGAAGGTGTGTTTTGAGTTCACAAAATGTACGTGAATCTGGTTTTATTTTTTCTCTTGAATGACACAGTGTAATTGAATGAAATACACCTTCAACCTGAAAATAAATAACATATTTACCTTGGGCTTTCCAATGGGTAAATCAAGGATATACTAGTATTTTAGTGATTGAAGTACTTTTTTCCATATTCAACTATGCAGGTTTTTGTGGCTCTCCATTTTTATCTTAAAAAAAAAAAATCCAAAGAATTTTATTGTGTTCTTTCTTTCTCAGATAACTAAATTTTCTCATCCTTTCAGTGGTTTGAGAGCCGGGATTAACATTCAGCTGAGAAGTTTATATAGTTTGTTATGGTTTAACATAGATTAATATTAGAATACTTTGACAAACTTGCATTCTCAGGTACAAACCCACATTGTGTTTGATGCTGTTGGTTAGAAGAAAATTTAGGAAAATGGTGAATGAGGGTCTAGTCATTCTAGAGACATTACAGTATGCACTAGACCTAAATGATGAATTGACAATATTCTGAATCATTGCATTCTAAATAGATATTTAGAAATCTATCTAAATAGATAAATAGGTATTATTTTAAATAGTAATTTCTGCTTTTCAGTTGTGAAAAAATGGTACATTGGAAAGGTTATCCAAAGGGTTACTTTTTTTTTCTTGTAAGAAACCATTTAGTTGCTTACACATTAAATTACCCATGTGTTTAGAAAATTTTAGGTCATCTTAATTGTAGACTGCACTTGTTTATGTTCTCCCAGTCACTGGAGTAATATGTTGCTGTAGTGGTTGGTTCTTATGGGGTCTACATTTTTTGGATCTGTGTAAATACATACAAGCAGCTCTGATTAAGAATGGGTGAAGGAGAAGGTGTTCAGATGGAAGTGCTAACTCTGAAAAAAGAAAGGAATGTATCTTTGACAGAAATGCATTGCCTGTTATCATGTCTGATTATCTTTATTTGGTATTTTAACTATATTCTCAGTTCTTTTAATGGATGATAGCAATAACGCACATTATGTTGTTTTTTTCTCTTCCTGTGATAATGCAAAGTGAACTTCACAGTCCAGTGCACATTGTTTGTCTGTAGCTGTTCTGATCTTTTGCAGTATTCCAAACCATTTCCACATTGCTTTGTCAGCTTGATTTGATTTTTAACAGATATTTTTTACTAGTTGCCATATTGAGAACGGGAAATTTGCTTTATTTTCCTGGTTGTTCCTGGCACTAGTAAGCTTGCTTTTCGTGGCTCTGTTTGAATCTACTGTTGTGGTGATGTCTTGAACACATCCTTCCCAAGATCAACATATTTGAGTAAGAGGTTGTTTCCATTTTAACCCACCTGGCTGGCCAGGATTTGAGGACCTGAAGTCAGTTCCCATTGCAGGGAAGAAATAAGTGCCAGAGCTAAGTAACTGAAAATGCCATTTCTGTGAACACATTTAAAAAGATCCAGTAGAAGACAGCATCTTTGGCCAAAAATACCAATCTTTTCATCCCATCCAAAAAATCAATTTGCACATAGCCACAAGACGAGCTTGCCCATGACCTTTATATACTTGTCTCTTACACCATAAATGAGAACCAAATCTGTTTTGGTGAGATTTCGTGGCTATTCCTCATGGAGTTTGTACTTTTAGATCAGCAGGGTTTCTCATTGGCAATTGTTCTATCTGATGGTGTGACAACATGAAAGACAGTTGGAGACCTGTGACCAATCTTACAATCTCTGAGTGTCTTTGGCCTTGTCTCATAATCTTTCACATATTTCTACATTGCTACTTTATTTTAGATATCTTTACTGATATTTGACACAGTTCAAATCTTCACCTGCCACAGCTGATGGAATGATTCCTTAACTACCTCTTCCCAGCCCTTAGCTTGGTCCCTGACTTAGTACCAGATGTTAAAGGCTTCTTCAGATCTAAATAACTCTCTTCTCTTGGGGAATTTCAGTAAAAACATCACAGGGAAGCTACTAATATTATTCATTATTCTTCCTATTTTGTTCCCTGACTTTTAATTTAGATTATGATGTTGAGCTGAATCCTGTGTCCTTCTCAGGGAGCTTTCTCTTCAAAATCAGTAGATTTTTGCATGATGTAAGTCCAGAAAATTCCCTGTTCTCCCTTTTTGGGAATTGCAGGTAGAATTGAATAGGAAACAATTGTTAACATTTTCCAGCAAGCTGATGGAGGTCATGGGCTTTCATTTTAATCATCTTTTTAATCATCTTTTCAACTTTGTTGTCTTTTTTACCAGGTTCCTTCTGTGATTGTTTTTCAGGGTTGACTTTATTACTTCATGGTATCTGTGAGGATTTTTGCCACACTGAACAGAAGGTGTTGCACTAGAACTTCTCAGTCTGTCTAAATATTTTGTAATTAGTTATTGCCTAACAAAGACTGTCTTTGTACCTGCAAGCCATTCTGTAGGACTTCATTGATACACTGGGTGCCACATTTTTGCAAAATTCTCACTGGTAGTGAGTAATTATTTTCAACTTGGCTAAAAAGGAATAGAAGATAATGATTTCTCTCTTTTAGTCATTTTAGGACTTTTAACAGTGATGTTGCAACTTTTCAGGCATGGAACCCTTTACTTTTGGGAAGGTTTTTCAGATTATATTCTTCAGAAAGAAAGGTTGAGATATATGTATATCTGGTTTATTTTTGTTTATAAAGACAGTCCAGGCAGTTTTTTCTCCACAGAACACTAGGAAAAAGCATTAAAGTTTTGAAGTTTGGGTCTCTCTTGACAGCATTTTGTCTGAAAAATATCTCAACTGTTCTGAGATTTATTTAGATTCTTTATAAAGTCTTTTCTGTCTGTCCTGATTTTCCATGCAGATTTGTAAAGTGGTTTTCTCCCAGTTCTTTCCACACTCACTCTCTTGCTCTCCTTCCTTCCCTTCGAGAAAATTCCTCCCTGTTAGTTTGCATTCAGGCTTCCAGAGAGAATGATTTGGTTCATATGGCTCATCACCTCTGTCAATCTGACATTGTTTTGGACAGTTTCTAGTTGAAACAGTCAGGGCTGGTTTTCTCCTCTTTAGCATTTGACCTTTCCCTTTTTTTTTTTTTTCCCCCCTTTGATTTCCTCTTTATGTCTAGTTTGTGTGCACACCTTTGTCTAAGCGTGTATCAGCATATAGATATGATGCATAAATTTTTTCCTTACCATAGATTCAGACTTTTTCAGTGTAAGGAAGTGACTGTTTATTTTTATTTTAAATTGTGTGTAGTCTGTAGATGGAGAAAAGTAAGTGATGAGTATCAGTGTGTTTTCAATTATGGCTATTTTGTTACTTTGGTGGGGAAAAAAGATGGTTTCTTGGTTATTTTCTACATCATCATCATCATCATCATCATATTATCTTAAAAGATGCATAGAAATCAGTCTGTAGGAGATGGAAATCAGTTTTGCTGTACTCCCAAAAACACATTATGTAGGAAACCTTAGTAGATATTAAGACAGAATTTTCAAGGGCTCTTTGTTGTGTTTTAAATATGAGTGCTGGAATTTCATCTCTTTGGCTGGAGCCAGCATGTTACTGGTTGGCTGCATTGTGTTCTATTTTTGCTTGTCTCCTTCAGCCCAAGTTCTTCAGACTCAGTTCACCTGCTGCCACAGACAAGTAGTGAGAATTAGCATAAAGGAGACTTGATGCGAGTTTTAAGTTCTTCCTTTCTTTATTTTAATGAAAATAATCTGCCACCAACACTCAAGTCTCTGTCTTTGCCTGATAGTTTTCTTTTACTCACACTGGCAATCCAAACACACAGATTTCAAGAAATGGTGAAATTCCACTTATTTTGTTATCAGCCTTAAAAGTAACCTGTAGATTGCTATGAGAAAACTGAATTTTTTTCTTAGATACTTCATTGATATTACTTAACAAAAAAAGTAATCCAGAAACAATTGGTGCAACCAGCCTCTGAGGAATAAATACAGCAAATGGGCGTTGCTGTCAATTTGACCCTAAAGTCTATGAAGAAAACACAATGCTGCAGTCTCTTGAAGTTTTGAAGACTTTATCTAGCTTGGAGTGGAAGTTTAATCAATGAGAAACAGTAAGTCCTTTCATCTCTCTCCCCAGTGGCATGTCCTCGTTGTGTGATATGAACCTTCTGAAAAAGAAAGGCTCCAGAACAGCTGAGTCTGCTCCCCTCCCTTCCTTCAGACTCCAGAGGTTACCTTCCTCCTTTCCACACTGAGGCAGGAACACGTTGCAGGCCACTAGAAGAACTGCTGTTTGAGCTGCAGTGTGAACACAGCCCTGCAAAGAGCACACACAGGCCTTATGTGGTGTTGTGTCACTGGCAGCAGCCCTGCTCTGTGTACCAGCTCAAGGAGGGGCCTTTTATTCTTCAGCCCAACACTGACATTTTAAACATTAATTCAAGGATGTCTCCTCCTCTCCCCCTAGCACACACCAATATCTGTTACTCTGTATGTAAAATGATTGTAGGATTTGCCTAAGGCTTTGACACCCATACATATATACCACAGAAAAGCTTAGAGCAAGGAATTTTGTGTCTGCATCTGCTCCTGGTTAGTCTAGTCAGAAGACTACAAACTAGTCAAATAAAATGGAGAAAATACCTCTTTATTTCATGTACTGGAATTGCAGATATTTCCTGGCATGTAGGCTTAGGAGTCTCCTTGCATTTGGATAGTGGTCATAACTCTTCTCCTGTGCCAACAGCTGAAAGAAGAGGAAAGAAAACCAGATTTTGTTCCCTTCCTTGCTCTGTCTTCCCATGAATTTTTATTAAAAACCCTCTGGTTCTGAGGTTGGGAAAAATCACCATTAGTAAAAGACAAGTCAAAGAAAAAAAGAGGGAATAATGTCTGACTGCTCTTTATATTGTAATAGAGAGATCTGTCTTCCATGTCCAGGTGCAGCTGTCAGGAATACAGGGCAGGAATCCTTCAGTCCTCTGTGTATTCATATTCAGTTGCTAAGCTCTGCCATTCTGAGGAGGTCAAGCAGAATGACACAGCAGTTATATTTTTTTCTCTGTCAGTCAGGGGAGAATTGTTCTTTTTTTTTTTGCTAGGTAGCTGAACTCTGTTTCCGTAGTGTTCCCTGGAGTTCAGTAATCAAATGTGGCATTCAGAGGGAGAGGAATTGTACAGTTCACAGGAAGAACTATAGGCATTTGTGGGTTTCTTGTCCCCTTTCAAGTGTGTCAGCAGGCTGCCCTGCTACAGAAAGCTGAACACATCAAATGATACTCTCTTGGTGCCTCTTGGTGAGGGTTACATTGACACTTCTCTTAGCCACCAGACTCCTACATCTGTTTCTGACTTTTTTGTATTTTGGACTAGATGGTGCTTTGGTTTTCCTTCTGTAACATGCCAATCCCCAGCGGGTTTGCCAACCTGAAAGCTAACATGTGGGAAAAAAATAGTCTTCCTCCATTCAACAGCATTTTGGTAAAACTGTTTTTCCATCTTGATAATCAGGTGTTTTTTTTGTTCTTAATTGCGTATTGCCCTACAAATGCTTGGAGTCCAATAATAATTTACCCACAGACTTGTGTAATATTTTTGAACTTAAATAGTTCTCTTGTATGTTATACGGACACAAGTGCATATATATGTTTGTAATCTCTCTGATGCCAAAAATTATTTAGCATGAAGAGTTTTCTTCATTAGAGAGCTTGTGTTCCAGAACCAGTGAACCCTACTCTTCCATTCTCATATTTTTACAGAAATCATATAGTTTCTTTTGTAAGGGTCTGCTGTAACCACATTGTACCCCAAAACGACATGGTTTTTCAGGGTCCCTCTGTCCCTTCTGAAAATTGCATCTTTCATTTGAAGGAGGTGTGTTTTGCTGTTTCAGCTTCTACCTCTTGTTTTGCAGTGACTCCTAATATTCAAATGACATTTTTTTTCTGATTTAAAATAATCTCATTATGGTTAGAGGAGTGCTTGAACACAGTGGGAGGTTTCCTGGTATTGCAAACCTTCTCAGCTCTAAATTTGAGGTAAGAAAGAAAAGACAAAGTTAGTTGTGACAGTATAGACTTCAGTTAGAAACAGGTTGAGTATGTTCCCTACACGTGCTAATTTCTGTGTTCTGTGATAAGAGGATTTCTGACTACGTAATATATAATTTTTGTCTCTGAAGAAGCCATTTCAGCCTTTTAATCCACTTAAGTAAAGGAATCCAGAAAGGCAATGGGACTACATTTATGCACTATCTTGTGCATTATCAGTTTTCTGTCCTAGTCTGGACTATTGGACTTTTAGTGTCCTCTGCTGAGGGCTTTGTTAATGGAGAACATGAGAGAAATTAGTCCAGAAAATTATATTTCGTTTTTTCAACACAAAGAGGTACTAACTATCTATAAACCCTGATTTTTTTACATAAAACTTGAAAATTCATATAGTACTTCAAGTGATTTCTTAGTTAAATTTTGATTAAGGTCTGGTTCAGGGTGCTTGGAACAAAACTAAATATTTCATGCTGGCTGTAAATACATTAAGATATAAATTGTTGATTTATCTGAAAGCATATTTTCAGTGTGTGTTCACTGAAGATGAGTTAATGTTCCAGGGAAAGCTTGACATTTCATACTTCCAGAATATTTTTACTGAGATTCCTTATGCCTTTCTCCCACACTCTTGGCATCTGGCAGCATCAAAAGACAATCCCCACATATCCAAGTGGAGGAGAATCCAGGAGAGATCCCATTTTTAATTTCTGTAGTGTAGCAGCAGTTCAGGGGATCCTTTTATTTATTCTGCCAGCCGAGTTTTATGTTCTCTTTTCCATTGAACAGTTGGTGAGCAGAAAGTGGAAAGGAAGTTTCCAAGTGACTCAGCAGTTGGAAATGTTAATGGCTCCCTTGGCAAGGAGTTGTTTCAGTTGTTCACTGTGGTCCCCTAAAGCAGCTTTTGATACACTTCAGAGAATTTTATATCCAGTAGACAATAAATATAATTAGTAAAATTGTGTTCATTGACATACATGATCCTAGTTATTGCTATCATGCCATCATTGTTCAGATTGGTAGTACCCACTATGCAAATAAATTGATGCACAGAAATCAAAGCACAGCTTCTGTGAGAAGAACTTGCAGACTTCTCTGTCTAATGCACAAGGGCAACAGTTGATGTTCAGTAAATGTAAGAGAATTTGAATTATCATTGAAGGCATGTGGGTAATGTAATATGTTAACCTTCATTTTACTAAACCTTTCCTTTTGTGAGGAAGCCTAGAGCAAAGCTTGCCTATTCACAATTTAAGTAGGAATCGCAGCTTCCTGTGCTACACCGTGGCCCCACTAGGACTGAGGATGCCTTGGGCTGGCTTTAAGACATTTTGTGCCTTCATAAATAAAATAATGTAGTTTGGTGTGTGAAGAGAGAAAAGGCAGATTGAACTGTTGTCTCAGCTGAGACATGCTGCAGCTTAGGTTGAATGTCGGGCAAAAAAAGTCAGGTGGCAGTAAGGTGTGTTTGTAACACCAAATCCTGGCTGCAGTTCATGTTCCGAGCAGGATGCCCTGTGATTTGGTCCTGTTCCAGGCACAGAACCAGTGGGGGAAGTAGGGGATGTGCACGAGTGTTGTGGCATAGCAGCTGTTAACAGACACACAGACTGAACTCTGGACTGTACAGGTACCACTGAAGAAAATGCCAAACTCAAACTCATAGTGGTGTCTGAATAAAATGATCTTTTATATTTGAACTGCTAGAACAATTCCATGATATAATATAATCTCTCTTATAATCCATGTTAGTAATTCTTTTTTCCTCAGGTTGCAATAGAGTACTTAATATATTTAATTTGCTTTTGTGAGGAAAATGAGCGAATTAAACATCTAGAAAAGATTTTGTAGTTGAATATCAAGCCAGAATTTTTTGTCAGTACATTTAACTGGTTTAGAATATTCTGTGTTCATAATAATAACCCTAAAGTTATATTTTTGGATTCAAAACTGGGAACAAACAGGACTCCAGTTTTAGGGTTAGAAGCCAAATAGTTTATGTAATTTTCTCTTTTACAGTGCTGCAGTAAAAATATGTCAGTGAAATCTGGAAGGGGGATAAATGGTTTGTATTTTAGGTGAAATAAATTTTAAGTGAAGTAGGTGGCCATAAAGTCCTAAATGTCAGATTTAGAATTCATACAACTTTTAAAAGAAGTTGGATGAAGATAGCAATTAATATAATTCATTCTAAATTTTAATTTTACATTGTTTTCACTTTCATTTTACGCCTTTTTTTTAGCTAAACCAACAGAAATACATGAATATGAGTAAACACTACAGCCTTTTCCTATATTTTTAAAGGCTGATAATGCTTTAAAATATTTTACTGAATGCTTTGAAATATTTTACTGAATTTTCTGGGACGTCATTTAACACTCTATTATATAATGAACACTTTCATTATACTTTCATTTGAAAAAGCTTTTGTTTGAAGGGGCTACTATGGAATTTATCAAATCAATTGTTTTTAGTGTTCATGGTCCTGCAGTCCTAAATAGCCATTCCAAAAGCCGTCTGGGGAAGCTGGTGTCATTTTCTGAACATCAAAATTGTCTGCTCTTCCAGAACAGGACTGGCTTTTGCTTTTTGCAAGCTATGATGCTGCCACTTACCACCTCACTGCTCCAGAGTCAGACCCACGCAGGGACTCTGTGGGTTGTTTGAGATTTGGCTTCTTCTTTCCTGTTGCCAAAACACTAAATTACGTGTAGTTAATACTTCATAACTCTGTGATGCTTTACTCTGACAGTAATGTGTTAATGACACAAAAGCTTTTGAGCTATTACTCAGTATCCTCCAGTCCCTGTACCTCAATAAAAATGGTACTCGATGCAGTATCCACAATCACTTTCTGGCAAAAATATTCTCTGTGTTACTGTCTTTTAATGAGGAGGATGGATTTTCTGTTGACTGTCCTCTTTTTTGTAATGTTGACTGTAGAAAGTAGGACATCCTGGGTTCCTTTCATTTTTCTCTAGACTGTGATATTTGATAACTGCTTTCACACAAGGTTTCTGGAGCCTGTGCTAGCCTGGGCTTTTTAAAAGTATATTGCTATTTTGCAGTTACTCTGAAGAGGAATGGAAGCCATACTCCTTTTTATTTTAAGGAAAAAATTGTCCATGAGAGACCAACTTTTGAAATACAGAGATTTAGAACCCTCAGAGAGGCCAGAATGGACCTTGGAAAATAACTTGCCATGAAAAAGTATAGAGTGGAATTGATGGATCCACCATTCTCAAAATGTGAAGAAGTAAGAAGGCCTGAATCACCAGACACACAGACCATGATGTAGTAGAGAGACAGTTTGCCAACTGTTCTTCCACTGTCCTAGCTAGTATTTCTCAAATTCCCACTCCATCTGCTATTGGATTTATGATGGACTTATAAAACAAAGACCAACGTTACTATTATTAGTGATATTGCTCGTTCATACAAATCAGGAAGTTTGGACTGAAATATGCCTGAAAGGAAACCTCAAATAAAACACAGGATTCCAGTGCCACATGAGCACATTAGACATTCTTTTTGTTGTTCTTTTCAAAATGTCTTAGTTTTCTGTGACATACGCTCAACAGCTATGTGAGGTCTTCTGTTGCAATTTCACTCTAAATCAAATTTTAATTTCTTATGTTGAAATTGCTTTCAAGAGTTATAATTGCATGATTCTTCATTTCCCATAGTAATCTACTTCAGCTTACATGGATACAATATAGTTAGTCTTAATTATTGCTAGCTGATAAAATGGTATTCTAAAATAATGATTCTTGAAACAATCTTTGTCTAATCATGACACTAATGAAGTTTAGTTTTAAATACATTATTTTATCAACTGTAGTATATCAGTAAGTAGTCATGAAAGTAGAGACATCTTGATTTTTTATATCATGAATAATTAATGGTTTTTCAAACACAAGATCAGTAATTTTGTTCGCCTCCTCTCCATCATTTTTTAAGTATTTGAAGATTCCAAAGTTTATTTTTTATATCTTCAGAATTTAGGTTATGGAAACTTCCTAAGCTGTAACATTCTGAATTTGCCACTGAAGACAAGTAGTTCAGAGCTTCAATGAGGTCAGTGAGCATGGCAGATATTTATGAACACCCTCTGTGAATTAGGCCATACTTTCAGGTTGTTATTTCAAGAACCTAATTATATCTGGGTTTGATATTCCAATTCACTGACTATTACTGACTCTTGTAATGGATAGCATGCAGACAAACTGCTGCTTCTGACAGAACCACTGACAGCAACCAGCCTGGTAGCTCAGATATCCATGAAAGCAGGCTAACTGACCAGTAAAGAGCAAGGAAAAGAGGGGAAAAAAAACCAAACCAACAAATAAAAGAAATGAAGAGAAAGTTACTTTTACAAGAAAAAATGCCAAGATGCCTTACCATGGTGTTTTCTACTGTTCTAAAACCAGTATTTTTCTGTGTCAGGTCTCACCATCTTCAGTCTTCAGGTTAGTGCTTTTTATATTGCTTACACAGTCTGAGCTATTCCCAGTAAATTTGACTGTGCTGTGCTACTTCTTCTGATTAGAAAAAAGCCTGTAATAGATAAGAGTCATAGCCACTCTCTAGTGTGTTTTTTAAATTTTCTAGCTTATTTGAAAAGTTAGTGCTGAGCAATTCAACTTTTCAAATGGCTAGGAATTTTTCAATGTTCATCAGAAGATAGTAGTTTAAAAGTCAAACTTTTATACAGGAATGGGTTGCACGTGACTAATGTCTCAATGCCAAAAGAACCACATTTTTCAATTTGAGATTTTTAAGGTTAAAGCTCAACATTTTTAAAACAAAGAATCCAGCTTTGTGTTGAAATATATTTCATTTTGAAGAGCCACATAAACTGTAATAATGATTGAAAATTTGAGATATTTTGGTAAGATTGGCAAAAAAAGGAGTTTCTTTACTCAATTTTTTAACATTTCTTTTTGCTTGAACCTTTGGAATTTTTTAAAAAATTCCTCTCATTTGGGGACTGGAGCATTCTTGGCAATCAATTTTGCACTGTAAAATTATTACTGAGGTTTTCCTAATGTTGTATCTGTCTGACATTCCTGTATTCTTCTGTTTGTTTTCTCTATTTCTGTCACCCTTTTTTTGCTGTATTCTTTAGAGACCATCTCCTTGCTCAGTACCATGGGGCTGCTGCAGAGTCCTGCACCTCATATCAACCTGTCTGGGCAATTCTTGCACACTCATTGAAGTCTTTTAAGCTCTCTGATATCTGTTTTTACTGTCAAGTAAACAGCTCTTGCTGGCTGCATTAGGCTTAATTGTCTCTCAACTTCCTCTATGACTTTTTACAGTTATTATGAAGACCTAGAATGCAAGTAGTCTGCAAGTAGCTGAGCAGTGTCTGCCACAGGCGAGCACACAGGGGCACCTGGGTTTCATGGGGTGCTCTGTCTGGAGCTGGGACATCTGGAGGGATGCATCTGTGGGCTCAGCTCTTTTGTGGTTTGGATTCAGAGGGAGCTTGCACAAAAGACAAATGCTTAGGGGGACATACCTTTCCAACAACTGAGCTGATGTAGCTGTTGCTTTCTGCTGTCCATGGCCTTGGGTACTTGGTCCTGCCTCTGTCCTTGCACTGTATTTGGTCTGATCCCTGGCTGAGCTCACCACACCAGCAGAAGAACAACCTAGCTGAGAGGAAGGAAGGGGTAGCAGAAGTGTCAGGCTGTCTCAGACAGCTCATGGGGAACCAAGCTCAGATATGCAGTGAGCGCCAGGGGTGGGCTGCCTGTAACCTCCTTGAGACACGACTCCTGTCAAATCCTTCCAAAAGTCTTAAATTCAGCAGAGAATGATGTTTAGCACATCATCTTTAAAATTCTGCTAGAAGCTAATCTGTCATAAAAGTCAAGTTACTTTTTGGCTCTTTATGCCTCTTTAACATTGTACCCTCATCATATCTAACCTGCCTTACTCCTTGCCAAAGTGTCAAGATTCTTGTTTCTGAATAGCCTGTGATAGGGGTCTTCTTTAAATCTCTTAGTAAATTCTTGGCTAACAACAATTATACTCCATTTATGCTGCTGTTTATGCTTGGGCAGGATGTGAACTTCTGCAGAATTCGTGTGTTAACCTCCTTCAAATCTCTCCTTAAAACTGTTTCTCAGGTTGCTTACATGATTAGTGCAGTGCTGGGCTGAGCTCATCTCGAGAGCATGGGAAATAAAGAGGAGAAATTAGAGGGTTTTTGGTTGCTCAAAGAGGTGTATTAAAATCTGACTCCCAAAATAAAAATTGACAGGACGAGGCCTGAAGACACCCAACCTAACTAAAAATTTGGCCCTGATTTTAAATGGGGACAGACTATATTATTTCTAGAGGCTTCTTCAAGAAAAACACTCACTTCAAATATTTCAGTGATGGTGTGCAGCAGCTAACATCTGGAGAAATTGATAGAAAACAAAAAAATAAATTACCTAGCCAGAGTTTGCACTTTCTGGAGAAGGCTGTAAAAGTTGTCAGTTGTGATTATCCACCAGCTTTAACACAGCAGTAACAGTTCTGTTTGCTGTATTTCCTGAGACAGGTATTAATACCTGGCTAAGGCTGTATTTCCTTAGCCAGGTATTGCACTGGGAAGTGTCAAAGGGGCTGTGCAGTTCAGGCACAGTGACCTGTCCACATGGACAGCACGTGGGGTGACCTGGGTCCCCAGAAATGTCCTGCAGACCTACATCTCCCCACGTGTGATTGCATCACTCTATGTCTTCTGTTGCCTGGGACGTAGCTGAGGATTTCTAAGGGAAGAGCAAAAGAAAGAAGGAACTGTAAACTATGGGGAAGGCTTTCTAAAGAAATTCTGTGAAGCCTGTGCCAAATGTAGCAATCTCTGGCAGATACAGCAGTAGCAAGGCAAAAAAAGGGGAAGGACTTCCATATATGTGGATCAGCATGATTTCCTTGAGCAGCTTGATCTATTTTGGGTGAGCTCCTTGTAATGGCAGTAACATAGAGATGTATGATGATGTTGTATTCTGGCTCTTTTGTGCTGCTCAGAAAGCCTACAGCTCTTTACCTAATTTATTGCAGACACTAGAATTAAGCAGATAGTAATCCAAATCTTTATTTTTACTTTGTGTTCTCTCACGATTACAGATTGTTGCAATTCTTTGTGAGTTGTCTGAAGTCTTAGCAGTGAAACTGTGAATTGAGGTATTATCAGAATAGGAAGGATCCTATTAAATCCTTAGAAGTGTACAATGTATGTGAGAGTAAATGGAGTAAATTATTTTACATGTGGTTCAGTAATTGGCATGTGTTGCAGTAAATGGCAAAAGTGCAGTAGTTACCACTGAGGATATATTGTTTTACCATGGATTATCAAGGTTCTGTAGTACAAAAGGAGGGAAGAGAGTTTAAGTATGGTATTGATAAAATGTATCTGGGAACCTAACTTTTAACTGATTTTTGTTTTTAACATAACATTTCTTTTTAAGATCATAGTTATAAAATGCTCTCTTAAGGATTCCTTTCCTGTTTCCACAATTTGACCTTTTTCTTTTCCAGTTCTTCTCAAAGCATATCCTGATCAGTACACACTCTGCAGGCCCCATTGTCTGCAGCAGTGAGTTGATACTCACTATCATTCTTTCAGCTGCTTCTTTTTCTTGGAGGCTTCTTCTCTGTTTGTCTTATATAATGTTCATTCATTTTTCTTGCTCTTTTCTCTGGGGAAGCCTGTAAAGATATAGTAAGAGATACATGATAAATTTCTTCAAGTAGATAATTTAAAATGAATATCTGGCTTGCTTGGTAAGTGGGACAAGAAAAAAAAAAAGTTTTGATAAATCAGAATGCATCTGGTAAAGTCTTAATGCAAGAAAAAAAAATCCACCTGTACTTCTGGGAGCAATGGTCAGCCCTCAGCTCCATCACCAATAAATCTGGCTTCAGTTAAATGAATTTCATGTTCCACCACTGTATTTTATTGTTCCCTTAGGTTAGCTAAAACCATTGCTTTTGCTGCTGCTGCAATCAATGATGTTATAGAACTTTATACTTCAGACTGAGCCAAAAGATTGCAGTTAACTATGTGTGATGATGATGAAAAAAAGTCAAATTCTTTCTCTGCATCATTTAATCTCACCTTGAATTATCTGTATGTCACCAGAAACATAGCTCAGACATTGTCTCTTCACTATTCTGCTTATTTATATGATTCCCAAATAGTCTTACAAATAGACAATCACCTAGAAATTTCTGCAGTATTTTTTATTAAAATTTGTTAGAAAAATAATGATAGTTTTTGAAGTTTTTGCAGAATTGTACAGTATTCTTTTAATGGAAAAAAACCCAAGCCCATATGGAATTATTCAGTCAAGTGTCTTCAACACTAGTATGTGCTGATATTTATGCTCACATATATGATACCTAAATAAATTACTAGAAGATAATTAGCAAAGCTAATCTTTACTTTTGCTTGTATAAAATCTTTTTCTAATACTACAATTTCTATCACTTCCCAAAATTTCTCATGCTTTGGAAGAAATGCTTTATTTTTGTGGATTTATGTTTTCCATCTTTGCAGGTAAACGAGCAAACAGCTTTGTTGAGACAGTTTGACAGAATTCTCTCAGCTTGTGAGAGACTGATTGCTAAAGAGGAAAGCACATTTCAGACCTGCAGCTGTCACTTGTCGCAGAGGCAGGAGCTGTGGGTTATCCTTCCCCAAATAAGGCAGTTGACTTGGAGGTTACAATGAAGCTGACCATCAGTTAGTTGGCTTGCTGCCTGCTGACAAGGGATCATTGATAGGAAATGAGAAAGATCTCTTTTGGGGAGAAGGAATCAAGTTCCTAACAGCCTCTGCTGGAAGAGGTTCCTGACAGCCTCTGCTTCTCTTGGGAAGAATAAAGGGACTCTCAGGGTTGTCTGACCCTGCCAGGGACCAGGGAAGGGCTACCAGCCCTTCATTGCTGCAGGCAGGCTGGCTGCTGGCTGACCAGTGGCCAGTGTTGGCTGAAGGTGCTCCTCCTGCTAAGTTAAAAAGTCCAAGCTGTGCTTAGTTTTCAACCCATAGAAGTAATTTTCTGTTGGTGTGAGGAGATGAGACTCCATTGGCTTTGACAAACTGGCCTACATTCATGCTGGTGGTGAATTAGACAAAATGTATTCATTCCAGCTTGATCGCAGAACCTTTGATTAAATTATGTTTTTCTCTATTTTCTCATGAAGGGCCACATCTGCTCATGTGGAAATAGCTTGTTACAACATTGAAACAAATTATTTGATGAACTACTTAGGACTATTCACTTAATGCATGATAATCCTGTGAACATGTTAATGAGTGGCAATTCTCTGATGATTGAACTGCTTCAAAATGTCTTCCTACTTATATGTCATTAGAATGAACTTGGCCCTTCTAAAACATCCATTATTCATCATGTTCCAATGTTGCATCTGACTGCATATCACTTTAATTTCCCTCATTTAACAAAACAATCTATTCATTACAATAGTTTGCAGCATGTTTTCTGAATCAGAAAAACCCTAGTTGATACATAGTGTTAGTTATACAGGTATAGTAGCACAAGGTATAGCACAAGGTATAGCAACCCAAATTTTAATTACACACTTAGTACATTTGAATATGCTAACTAAAACTAAATGGAAGTTTTAAGAAGAACCTTTGTTCAAATCAATGATTTTGGTTAGCTGGAGAAGAAGGACTGGTAAAACAACTTGCTCAAAGCACGAGGTTGACTTTTCTTTCTGAAGTAGTTGAGCAAAAATTTTCACAGTAATCCCTTTTTTCACATGCATTTCTTGTCCTGACAACTCAAGAAGCAGAGAATTATGGAGTAATAGTAGTGCAAATATGAATACTTATCTTAAATATGTATTTTTAATGGGTTTTCCTCCTTTTCCCATGTATTTTTTTCATTTTAAAACTCCTGGATCCTTTCACACATTGTGAACCCCATTAAATCTTACATTAGGTTTGCTCCTTTTTGAATCTATGTGCAATGGCTTCTGCAGAAGTGGTTCTTACTTCCCAACAAGCTCAAGAGAGCTATCCCAGGAAGTGCTGGACTGCTGAATGACTCCATGTTTGAAGATTTTTTAATCATATACTGCATAAACTCCCACCTCCTTTAACTAAGAGACAGCTTTTGGAAGAGAAGATAGATTATCAGCTAAATAGACCACTTGAAAAGTGTCGGCAGAAATGCATTTGTTTTTCAGTATAGCTAAATGAATTCCCCATTGAGCTAGTAAAATATTGGCAAAAAACAGTGGAGATGGGCTAATAACCTCCATAAAAACCAGAAATCTTCATTCTCAGAGAGCCCGAGTCATGTAAAATATGCACAAATATGCGGTGACTAAACTTTAATCTTTTTATTTTGAAAACAACTTTTTAATTTTGCTTTTAAAATACTTTTTGGCCTTGCTAGGAAAATAGTCACTTATGCTGGGCTTATTTCTTTTTGATCAACCATGATTTTAACACCCTCTATTTCAATCTGTTGCCAAAATAAGATGTTTGGGCAAATGTGGGAAGTTTATGAATGTTTTTCTAGTAAGCAGTAGAATTAGTGATCCCTGTTGGTTGTATTCATGCTTTCAGCAGCTCTTAGTACAATAGAAGTTAATATATTATTGATTAGCACACAGAATTGTTAAAATGTGAATAAAATTTTATTAAAGAAATGGAACACTTACGTGGTAAGAGGAAAATACTGAATAAGGTGGACTTTGAAATGTATAAGTAGCATTCATCTTTCTGTGTTGGACTAAAAATGTTGATGGAATCAGAATAAACTAAGAAGCTTGACTGTGGGCTCATGTTTTAGAATTTCTGCCTCTTTGAAACAGTCTTTCTTTGTTCATAGCGCAATAAATAAGTTAGTTTGCAATGAGTTAAGAATTAATTACAGTGAATTTCTAGTGAACCATTTCAAAACTGTATTAGCTTTATGGGACATATATTTGGTGCTTCATCTATGTCAGTACCAAAATTGAGTTAGTGGTGTCTTAAGCTTTTGTAAACCTTTTAATGATCAAATTTCTAATGGTACATTAAACTTTTCCTTCCAACTAACCATGACAGTGTTTGTGGATATATTACTATAGCTTTGGCTACATTTATGTCTAAATCAACCTTTAAAAAGCCTTATGTTCTTTATGGAAATGATTCTGACCTGTTTTGTATGGAGGAATTGTTAACAGTGCAAGTGGTCTACACTTTATACAAAATGTTAGATAAGGGCTGTTTTTAAATATTAATTAATGTGCATGTATTTTTTTAATGCAGCCCCTGTTCTCCCTGGGGCATATCAACAAAGCCAGACTCAAGGATATGGATACATGCACCAGACCAGTATGTCATCCATGAGGTCCATGCATTCACAGCCTCATTCAGCAAGTCTGGTGAGTATTGAATTTAAAGGAGAATTTTGTTTGGTAAGCACCATCATCAGCTATTGTGAAATCTCTTAAATAGGACTGAATTGAACCCCTAGAGTTCTATAGTTGACCTATTTGACTGTCTTTATCATAAATGTGACTGGTAGTCCTCATGTATAAAAAGAGATTTAAGTGACTGTGGGCAGTGGTAAGAACTTTTACATCAGAATACATTAAAAAAAAAAGTATGATATTCAGAGAGCAGAGAAATAACTGAATTCTTTACCTACTTAAAGCAAATAGTAGATGCTTGGTCAGCATTTCACAGGCTGAATTTTGATGTAATGCTCTGTGATGAATTCATGCTCCTAGCACTGGATGAAAACGGGTGATCTCTTAAGATCACCCTGTTGGTTTAAATTAGTTTCAATTTTTTTGACTTGCTGATTTTGTGCTAGCAGGCTTTGTGCCTACCTCTATTACTTCTGCTTGTGTAGAGCCAGCTCAGACTCTGGATTGCTGTGCCCTTTGTAATTCCTGACAACAGTCGTGCACCGACTCGTGTATGATCCAAACTGAGTTACACTGGTGTGCAACTGAGAAGAAGCTTTGTCATGAAACCGTGGCCACCTCATGAAGTTCTTAACTCTGGTGGATGGGAATGTAAAGCTGGAGTGAATATTTCATTTTCAAAGTAACTGGTCATGGAAGGATAGCTGAATGGCATTCAGCTGGGATTTTTAGGAAATTAAGCTTCTTATTTTTAACTCCCTATATAAAAAATTCAGTTTTAGTGGTTAACATTTTTTTAAATCATACTGCTGCCTAGAGATTTCCTAGTTCAGATCCAGCCACCTTTTACCTTAAAAATATTGTCATTTTGAATTTTAAACTATTTTGAATAGATGTATATTTACTACCTCTGTCACCTTTTTTAGAGATGAATAAATACTTAATTATGAACCAAACTTAGAGCTTGCTGAGCAGAAAAAAAACTGTTTTCAAGATTAGATGAACTTGTATTTTTTTGTAAAACTGAAGCTCCATGACATTACATTTTATATTGTAAAAGTCATGACCTTTCTGTGTGGTGTGAGTACTTTCAGGCTTGCCAGATTCTCAGCTGTCTGGGGCTGAGGGGGCTAACTTGCTGACAAGTCTGGGATCCAGATACCTGCATCATTGAGTGAGTCAATAACCTGAGAAACTCTTTGGACACCTGCATGACAGCTGTGAGGCAGCTGATAGTGGAATCAACCATTAATTTCCAAGGATATTACAAGGCACTTTGGGAGCTGGCTGCTTTCCAAAAGAGACAAAATCCTAAAAGTAGGAGACCTGGAAGCCTGGGCTTTGCCAGCAGATTTGCTAGTCAATGGGGAGCAAAGCAAATAGCCCTCAAATCCAGCAGACAGAAAATGGAGATGCCTGCAAATCTCAAAATGCTCTTACCAGCCTTTGCAGCTTTGCAGGCAGAGATGACTACTTTTTCCTAATACCTCTGTGTCCCAGTGACTTACCTGACAGGCTGTTGAAACAGTGTCATTTCATTCATCTCGAGAATCATAATTTGCCTCTTTTTCCAGAATTGGGAATGTGAAGGTAATAGGAAAAGGAAGGGAGTGATGTTAAAGGACTTTATAAGTAAGATTGACTTATTTCACCAGATTTATTTTCCCTGTTGCGAAACTGTTTTCACTTGACATGCTTATGAAGTGATGATCCAAAAGTGATCTCCTTTTGCCATGACAAAAAAATTAACAGGAAACATAATGATTTAAACTGATTTTGCTATTGTTAAAAACTGAGTGGATTTTCCTTTAGAAAATAAACCCCAAGCATTTCCAGAGAGAGGAAATCAAGGACTGTTGGCCTGGTGCTGACTGCTAACTTGCCAGTCTGGTGAGGAAGACAGAGTGTGATCTTACCATCCCGGGGCGATGATTCTGTTCCAGAAGAGGCATCTCAGATGCATTTAGAAACCTGCCAGGCTCCCTTGTCTCCCCATCTTAAGACCAGAATATTTTCATTAGCCTGTGCAGCTTATCCAGGTGCATTGGACATGTTGCACTCAGCTATTGGGACAACACAGAGTGGTCTCAGAGTGTGCCTGGGGCTAGCCCCTGGCTGGGGATGTGTTTAAATGTAGCAGTTTGCACAGACTGAAGGCTGATGACTGTCTTGGAGCGCTTTTCAAATGAGGTGTGGACATGCTGTAGGAGATCTGACACACACACAATGTTTAGGTTCTTTGCTTTCTGCTGCCTGTTCGGTTCTGGGCTTGGAGCGGTACTGCCAGAGATGCAGTGTTGTCTGGCTAATAACACAGGGAGGAAAGAGGAGAAGAAAGTTCCAGGAGAAGGAGACTGGAGGAAAGTGTGATAAATGCCAATCACTCATTTTTAGAAATTTATGAAAATTTAATAAAGAATAAAATTGGTTACAAAAAGAAAATTAATACAAATAAAAGTTTAAAAAGTTTTAGAGACAGGACAAATAAGGAGACAATAAAAGGGGCAAAGAAAATAGGTAAGCAATGTCCTTTCTCCTCCCGACTCCATGTCAGGACAGAGAAAGGCAATCTTTACTCGAAAACTGGTCCTTTTTGAGTACTGAAACTTCATAATTATGCATGCTTTATCAACAAACTTGTTTTTCAAGAGTCTTTGGCTTAAGCCTTTTGGCGACATGGGATCGTGCTTTTGTTGATTGGGAGCGTCTGCATTCTGAGAGATGCATTCTTTTGTCTGAAGAGGGAGAGGGGGGTTTTTTTATCTCTTGTAAAACATTTACCTGGAAATAGCCCTCTCCCTTGAGCTAAGAAAAAAAACCTTACACACAAACTTTTACCAAAACTTAATGTTAAAAACCACATCCACCATTTGTTTCAAATGTTAATATTGCATAACTTTTCTAACTAGCATATTACATATAGTAAATATCTGCGTAGAGCCAAAACACCCAATATTCATTTTTCACAATCCCTCCTTTTTCTCTTTTTATAATATTTTTGGCTCGAGCAATATTTATTGTTCCTTTTTCTTATGATCTTACCAAAATTGTCAAATTTAATACAACAAAACAGTCTGTTAATTTGTCAAACTCAATTCTATAACTATTTCTTATATTAGTTCAATATACATATATACTCTTATTTATTGCTTCAAACTCTATTTTATTTAACGGTATCTTAGCCTTGTCCTTTGGATAAAGAAAGTAATCTCCCTTTTGTGTTGCAAATAGCATACAATGTTTTGAACTTGGGGTTCTGATAGTTCTCTGTTTGCTTCCCTGCTTTCTTGGTCCATGCAGAAAGTATGGGCCAGGTCAGAGCCTTTTCTCTCTCTTTTGGCACTGCTCCAGCAACACAGTACACAGCTAGGTTTGGGGTGAATTAGGATCTCCCCTGGGAGGCACCCTCTCTGCATCTGCCCACGCCCTAGTGGGTTGCATCCACCGGCTGGGGAAAGTTATCTTCTCTGCAGCAGAGGGCTTCCCTTTTCAGGAGCTCCCCTCTTCCCCCCTCGAGCTGCGAATTGTATCTTAAGAGGTATTTTGCTTGGAGCGACCACAGGGAACTTTTTACTGGTCTTTTGATACTCGGGTAAACTTTTTTCTCTAATTTTCTTTTGATCCTCTTTTTATAAATTAAATGCCAAATTTGGGAGCTTCGTTTCAATATTCTCAGGTTTGTGTCAAGGGCTAAGATTACCACGGTCAATTTGCACTGTTTCTTTTTAAGCACTTATTACACAGGGTCTCAGGCTTTACTCCCTTCTCCTTTTTGCTATGTATTACTTAGATGTTACAACAATACAAATATTCAAAATGCACATGGGGATTACATATGCAACATATTTATCAGTCCTTTTTATCATGTCAGGTTTTCCTCTTGGTTCTTGTGTATTCTTTCCAATCCTTAGGTGTCGGTAGCTGTTTTTTACTCTCTTTTCTCGTATTTCTTGAGTTTTCTTCTCTTCACTTCCTGAAGTTCTTGTTGCTAAAAAAAAACACAAAGAAGCCTTCCCCGGAAAGGGGTGCTTTTGGGCTTTTCATTAATGATACCAAGTTGGTTGTCTTTTTAGGAAAAAAATAGATGTTTTAATCTCTCCCTTTCCCTTATTTCTGGTTAGATAGTATTTTTCTTAAGGGGTATTTTGCAGGTTTTTTTTTTTTTTAACCATAGAGTCTTGGTCCTCCCAGGTAATCTGCTACCGAAACTTCCGGGGGGTAGCTATTTCCTGTCTTAGCCATGTGGTCGTGCTAGCAGCACTTATGGCAACCGGAGCTGCCGACCCGGGGTGGGGGTCGCGGTAGGCGCGCCCCACATCGCCGGAGCTGAGACTGCCGCTTACACTACCGGAGATGGGACCGACGGACCCCCGCGCCGCCCACCGGCAGCGAGAGACCCGCCGCCGGGGCCGGGGGAGGGTGAAAGGGCTCATCTGCCCCCGCCGGGAGGGAATGGGGGAGGGGTGGGGGAGGCCCCATGGCCGCTGCGGGCGAGCGGGGAACAGCTACCGCCGGAGGTACTGGCACCGCAGGGGGTGGAAAAGCCGGTGAACCCGCCGCACCCGCCGGCAGGGAACGGGAGGGACCCCTCCCCCCCCGCCGCTGCCGCAGGAGGTCCCGCGAGCCGCCCCCGCCGGCGGAGAAACGGGGGAGGGGGGACCCCTTCCCCCGCCGCCGCCGCCACAGCGGCAGGTGAAAAAGCGCGGAACCTCGGAGGGGAACACCTCGGCCAGCCTTGATAATGCCGGCGTGTTTTGAAAAAGGAGGAGGTAGAATCTCCAGCGGGTCCCATCCCTTCTCTTTCTCCCTCTCCTGCTCCCCTTCCTTCACTTTCTTTGTTCTTTTCTCCTGTTTTGTTACAGGGGCTTGTTACTTTAAAAATTTTGATTTTCCGATAATCTCCAGTCCAGCATAATGCATATGCTTGTTCTTCTGAATTACTCTGTTCCTTTGAATCCATAAATTCATTTCAAGCTTAGCAAATTCATTTTTAATATTCTCTCTTCTCTACCTCCCGTGGTCTTTGTTCAGCTTCCCTTTACCTTCACAGAAGCTACTTTCCTTTCTCTCACACCACTTCTCAATTATAAACCACTTCTTCCAAGAATCCTCAACAAATAAAAAAACCACTCTCTATACTTTTCCTTCATCTACATTTACTAACACCACTCTCTTTACAAAACTTTTCCACAAGCCAGCAACACATGCCTTCTCTTTCTTTCAATAGGCTTTTACTCTGTTACACAAACTCTCTACACTTCTTATCACATTCTTAAATCTTTCCCCAAACTACCAAGCTATCTCTTCTCATGCAGATACACACTTCTCATATGCATTCTACCTTCTTTCAGTATCAACACAAATTCCAACATTCCCTTTCTTACAAAACCTACTAACACATACTTCCAAAAATTTAGATTTTACAACACACTACAACTTAATTCAACACACGCTGGTTTGGCTGGCAAGGGAACAGACAGGTGTTCCCGGTGCCACAGGGCGGGACAGGTGCCGCCTGCAGCGTGGCCAGCCTGGGGGGGGGGGCCGTCTCTTGTCTTTGTTACATATAACGACTCTAGCTTAACTTCAGTTCTTTCCCCCCTTTGCTCAAACATCTTTCACTTCTCCAACACTCCAGCAATTCTACTCTTTTAAACCATCTAACTTAACACTCTAAATGCTTCTCTATTCACACACACTTCTCTCACAAAAAGACAGTAACACAGATAAACTCCACAACACAAACACTTTTTACCTACACGCTTACTCACAAAAAGACAGCACAACAGAACAAAAAACAAAATAAAAACCAAAAACACACAAAACAAAAATAGGTCTCCTTTTACCTCTCAACTTATTCCACATTTACTGTATTTTACTTTTCATTCAATCTCACACACAACAATACTAACCACAAGGTACCTTTTATTTCAAAATAAACTCTGCAGAATTCCACCCTAGGTGCTCTTGGAGTATCCCTCAACCTAGCTGTGCGGCCACCCTAGGTGCTCTTGGGTTCCCCCTCAACCTAGCTGTGTGGCC
Organism: Phylloscopus whistleri; assembly: GCA_017589585.1. Classification (NCBI taxonomy): domain Eukaryota; kingdom Metazoa; phylum Chordata; class Aves; order Passeriformes; family Phylloscopidae; genus Phylloscopus; species Phylloscopus whistleri. Next base: position 4,966,842 of record JADMLD010000614.1, on the reverse strand, counting down.
ACCCTAGGTGCTCTTGGGTTCCCCCTCAACCTAGCTGTGTGGCCACCCCAGGTGCTCTTGGAGTATCCCCTCAACCTAGCTGTGCGGCCACCCTAGGTGCTCTTGGAGTATCCCCTCAACCTAGCTGTGCGGCCACCCTAGATGCTCTTGGAGTATCCCCTCAACCTAGCTGTGCGGCCACCCTAGATGCTCTTGGAGTATCCCTCAACCTAGCTGTGCGGCCACCCTAGGTGCTCTTGGAGTATCCCCTCAACCTAGCTGTGCGGCCACCCTAGGTGCTCTTGGAGTATCCCCTCAACCTAGCTGTGCGGCCACCCTAGGTGCTCTTGGAGTATCCCCTCAACCTAGCTGTGCGGCCACCCTAGATGCTCTTGGAGTATCCCTCAACCTAGCTGTGCGGCCACCCTAGGTGCTCTTGGAGTATCCCCTCAACCTAGCTGTGCGGCCACCCTAGATGCTCTTGGAGTATCCCCTCAACCTAGCTGTGCGGCCACCCTAGGTGCTCTTGGAGTATCCCTCAACCTAGCTGTGCGGCCACCCTAGGTGCTCTTGGAGTATCCCCCCTCAACCTAGCTTACACTTTCAGGGTCCCCTTTTTACACACTTTTTTACACACTTCACCTTTTTCCCTGGGGGGTTCTTTCACTCCGTTTCACCATTCACTTTCGTCCTTTTACTGGCCGCAAACCTCGCGGTATGACGGAAACGCAGCATCAAGAACTCCGCACTCGCTTGGAAAGTCTGGGTCTACTCCAGCCTTCCTCTCAGACACACACACACACAGTCTCCCCCGTTCCACACCGCGAAACCCCTCCAATTTTCCACAATTGCTTACCACTCCTTTTGTCGTTGGTTCTTCTTTTCTTCGTGTACACGCTGATGTTAAGAGCTCATCACCGCGGAATTCTTTTTTCTTTGCCCTATTGTCTCCCTCTGTCCTTGGATCTTACCTCTTTCTGGGTGCTCTGCGAGAAAGAGCCTCAGGGCTGCCTAAAAAGAGGCAGGACGCGTCTCCCCGAGTTTCTAATCCTCACACAGCACTGACAGTGAGGTATTTTTGTAACCATCCTCTGCTACCAATTGTGATAAATGCCAATCACTCATTTTTAGAAATTTATGAAAATTTAATAAAGAATAAAATTGGTTACAAAAAGAAAATTAATACAAATAAAAGTTTAAAAAGTTTTAGAGACAGGACAAATAAGGAGACAATAAAAGGGGCAAAGAAAATAGGTAAGCAATGTCCTTTCTCCTCCCGACTCCATGTCAGGACAGAGAAAGGCAATCTTTACTCGAAAACTGGTCCTTTTTGAGTACTGAAACTTCATAATTATGCATGCTTTATCAACAAACTTGTTTTTCAAGAGTCTTTGGCTTAAGCCTTTTGGCGACATGGGATCGTGCTTTTGTTGATTGGGAGCGTCTGCATTCTGAGAGATGCATTCTTTTGTCTGAAGAGGGAGAGGGGGGTTTTTTTATCTCTTGTAAAACATTTACCTGGAAATAGCCCTCTCCCTTGAGCTAAGAAAAAAAACCTTACACACAAACTTTTACCAAAACTTAATGTTAAAAACCACATCCACCATTTGTTTCAAATGTTAATATTGCATAACTTTTCTAACTAGCATATTACATATAGTAAATATCTGCGTAGAGCCAAAACACCCAATATTCATTTTTCACAAAAGGAATCCTAGAATAGTGACTTCAAAGCCTGAGCACTTTGTGAGGCTTAACTAAAAGCAATGAAGGTGATAAAGTCACTGATCAGTGCCTGAGTTTTGCCGGGGCGTCTCTAGGGCAGAAGTGATCAAGATGCCATGGGTTATATCAGGGTGGAGATGATGGCAGAGTAAGCTGCTGTAGTACATTTACTCCTTTCAAGTGAGTTGTGTTGTTGTAGATCTGTCCCCAAAAGGCATAAGTTCATTTTATAGTCATGTTCACCAGTCTCCTATATTGAGAAACAGAATTTTTCTAATTTCTATATGTTCAAATATGGTTTATTTAATTTTGAGCTCTGTTTTGTATTAGGCATGATCCTAATACAATCTTTGGATAGTTTTTTTTTTTTCAGATAAATTGCATTATTTTCTGATTCTTAACTTTTCCTTGCTTTCTGTGAGAAGTTCTGCATAATGGGGTGACTTAAATTGTTGCTCAGGGTACAAAGTGTTTTATAACAGAAAGCTCTGAAGGCTATTTTCCTCTTTGGAAAATAATGGGGTGTTCACACACTCTTCGACATCCAAGAGTGGTAGGAAAACAAAACCCATGCTGCAAGTTGGCTTTCCTTGATAGCTGCTGTATGTGAAGCTACTTGCAGCAGTTACTGCTCTTTGCAAGGAGCCATCCATAGAACAAATATGAATTGGTTGAAGTGGATATACACACCTGTATTCAGCTCAGAACTGGCTGGGGAGCTGAGAATATAAAAGATGCATTTCAGTTCTTCATATGGACAGATCTTACTGTTCTGTCTTAGCACTGGGTGTGAGACAGACCTTTGAGGAGGTGGGAGATAAGTGAGTTTTGACTCTTTTACAGAACTCCAAACTTACGCCCTCTTGTAACTTAATACCCACTAAAATCACTACTGACAGAGGAATAATTCACTGAAATGCATTTTAAAAATCCCTGCTTTGAGTCCTTTAGGCATTGTAATTCTCGATTATATAGCCCAGACTACACTCTGCAGTGATAATTAGGCATTAAATGCTAACAGGATTATTATGGAGATTTCTCCTGACAGCCATTTAGCACCTAATTAGGTGTTAAGGCCATAAATTTAGGTTTCTCAGTAACATTTAGGGCCCTAATAAATTCTTTTAAAGTTTGAAATTGTGGGCTTGTCTTCACAACTGTGCACCACAGTGATGTAGTCAAGCTGCTTTTAGGAGACAGCAGTGGTATGTCCTTTGCCATAGGTGTTCTAAGGAAGAGTGAGCATCCTTCTGAGTGAGCAAACCCTCTCTATTTTTCCAATTTTATGTTAGTTGAGGAGAACATTTAATCTCTTCACTAGTCTTTTCCCATTTAAGGGAGACCTATAAGCATGGCTTTAGGCAAAATCCATTTACTGCCCTATACCAGATACAGACTTGCTACCACTTTTCCTAAATGGACCCTCTTTTGAAATAAATAAAGGTCTAACTGCTGCTGAGTTTGTTGTAATAGCATATTTTTTCACTGCTTTTTTGGAGTTAGTTTCAAGGCTCAGCAGCAAAATCTGTTGAAATAGTTGGAAAAAATAAGATTCTGAAAGGCAAAGAGCCTTTTGACTGCTAGTTGTCTACTTTATGAATATTTAAGGAATTTTTGGTGTGAATAGAACCCAAGCAATTATTTACTGTCATGTAGTGCATAAAAAATGATCCTTTTTTCATTGAGTTCCATGCAAACTTGGAAGACATTAAGGAACCACTAGGAAAGTGCATACTGCTGGTTGAAAACTGCCCTTGGTCACAGCCTGTAGGTCAGCAAAACTACAAGGCATGGCAGAGAACAATAATATAGGGCAAGACTTAAATGCAGTTCAAGGTAGACTTGTCAGGAAAGGTGGTCTCCAGTGTTTAAACAAGAGCTTATTTCTCTATCCTGTTTAACTTGCACTACCAATGATAAAGGTAGAGCCAAGACTAAAAGTATATTTCTAGCATGGGAACAGTGATGATATGTTGCCCTATAGAGTTTGGGTTAAATAATTCCACATTTCCAACCTGTGACAAATGGCCTGATCACTCCATGTGGAACCAACTCCACCTTTTTAAAAAATAGTTTAATTAAAAGCACTCAAACCCCTTGTATATATATGAACTAAAACTAATCTGGAGCTGTTTTCTTGAACAGAGAAGTTTGTTGTCTTTTAAAAGATCCAGGCAATAGTACTAGGCATGAACTCACACGTGGACTGTTTTTACCTTTTTTCTCTTTAAATTATTGTACTGGAAAAATTCAGCTACATATGGTAACATAGCAAAAATTACCGGAAGGGAAATTGGATATTATCAGTGATGCTTGAACTGCTTTTGACTTCTGTCAAGAGCTGGGGTAAGGAAAAGGAAGTACTCTTGGGAGTTTTAAAATGAGCTACTTTTATGCTGCTGTTAAGGTGCAAGGGGAGACTGTTCTTCCTGAGTTTGAAAATCCACCTTGAATTCCAGTAAATGATGATGTTTTATTGGTTATGAGTGAAAATAAATGCTCTATTTAGAAAAATAGAGAAAAAGGCTGAAAGCTTGTCTTACAGTGGGCAGGGTTGTGGAGAAATTTGTCTTAGCTAATGATGGGACTTTGTGTGCTAAATTTTGTCTGAATATGAAAATATAAGTATTCATAAAAATATTTTTATAGACTTTTTAAAATCTTGTTTTTCCTTTAGGTAATAATGCATTCATAATTCTTAATTTGGGTAGAATCCTAATGAAAGGAAGGACATTCAGTGAGACAGAAAAGTTAATGGCCTGGATGAAGACTATGTTTCTTTTTGTAGTGAAGGCACAGGAGAAGCTATTTGTGAATCATGCAAATAGGGAGCAGAAGCAGAGCTAGCCTGGCTGGATGTAATGAACTGTTACTAGTGAATTGATGAAACAACAGTTAGAGTATGTCAATATGCAGTGAATGGCTTGAAATCTGTTTGTTTGAAGCCATGACACTGTGAGTTAACAAATTGATTATTTTGCTACTCAGAACAAGGGCCTGTATTTACTGTATATTTACAGGGTGTAGAGGGGATACTGCTCCTTTTCAACAGGTAACTTGTGATTTCTCTCTCTGCTTTGCTCCCTCTATTCTTTTTTTCCTTCTCTTTTCTTCTTCTTTGTGCAAAGAGAAGGAATCTCAAGCTTAGACTTGAGGCTTTACAGTCTTGTTTTCTTTCCTCCCACAGAGAACATACAGAGCTATGTATGACTACAGTGCTCAAGATGAAGATGAAGTTTCCTTCAGGGATGGTGATTATATCATCAATGTGCAACCAATTGATGATGGCTGGATGTATGGTACTGTTCAGAGAACTGGGAAAACAGGAATGCTTCCAGCAAATTATATTGAGTTTGTTAACTAATTTTTGTCTCTAGTTCTTTGAGCTTTATTATGATTTACTTAAAATCTAACCTTTTAGAAAAAATCAGAAGAATCTTTTAAGAGTTCATGATCATTACTTTATCACTGCTTTAACAGTTTGCATTCTCACTCAGAATCCATTTATAAGTCCTTTAAATAAAAAATAAATAATCCACAAGAAGCTCAGAGCTTTGAAAACAGCATTGCTTATAATAGTGCTCTCTCAAAATGAAAAACATATATGGAAGCCTGGTGCTGCCAGTCCTATAAAGACTTTGGTCAATTAACTGTAAAGGGGTAATGCCTTTTCCTTGCACCTCAAAGACGTTATAGCCATAAAATTGATTCACTTCTTATGGCACTCCGAAGTCACAGGAGGTTAACACATTGAGTTTGAACACATCTTCAAATTATTAGGGAAACGTTTAATGTTTAAGCAGTTAGCTTCCTAATAAAAATTATGTTGAGTAGATAATTCAGTCATTTGAAATAAAGACAAGTAGTATGCCATTAAAAAAAAGCCAATAAAATCCCCTACTGCCCAGCAGCCTTACAGTAAATATGTCTGTTTTGACAGCAAAAATTTCCTAACTTGCATATCCACATTTATTCTTGGATTACCCATTTTTTTTCTTATTTCCAAGTGGTCTATTAACTTTGCTTCCATCCTAATCCATCAATTAGATCCAGGTCTAGATTCATGGCTCTTCAGTATGTTTTCTGCAGAAGATTCCTTGCAAAGACTATCTAAAATATAAAACCTGTCAACTCTTCTGTTTCCTTGTAATAGTACTTAGCATTTAAATAGAAACCTTCATTAAGGCAACGTACAACCAATACTCCATGTGAGCTCCTTTACCTTCACCTGCAGTGCTGTAAATAACTATCCCCCGTGCGGCCCCGGTGCTGTGCAGTCACACAGAGCCCACAGTCACCTCCCGTTCCCACCACTGGTAACTCGCTGAATGAATGGCTGCTTTGCTGATGAGCTGACCTCCCTCCCCCTGCTGCAGAAACACTTGTGCCTCCATCGAGCAGTGGAGGAGAGCTATGGTTCTTGTAGTGCATTTCAGATCAATGGCCTATTGCTTCAGTTTGCTCCCAAATTCTTGGTGATCCAACAGTGGGTTGTACGCTTGCCAAATGATTAATGATGGAGAAGAATTATGTTTTCTTTTAGTGACTTAATCTTTCTCATAACTGACATTGAAGGGAAAGCTAACTAAGCAAAATCCAACATATTCTATGCCATTATGTTTCAGTTTAGCCATCTGTCAAAAACAGTAAAAATGTTCTGCTGACATACCTTTGCATGTGCTAATTTGGTGTCTGTTAACTTAGGGCCAGAACTGAGAGATTCAGGTCTCAGTCTGTGGGGCTGGGAGAGGATCTAACAGCTGGTGACACTGTGGATCTGTAAGAGGGATTTTGTCAGCAAGCTTGGGTCACAGGCAACTTGTTTTTGCTTTGACTGGGTGCTGCATTCTCTCTCAGGGAGAAATTGTGGAAGGAAGGACAAAAGAGCTAAAGATTCACATGAGAAATTATTCATGTGGATACAGAGATAAAGGAAAGAAAGGAAGAAAATGTTTATCCAGTAAAATAATTTGTGGAGTTCAGCCATGTGCTAACGAAGTTAACTTTGGAGTAGCCCTCAGAATACTGAGTCTGCACTGACTTTCTTTCATTTCTAAACTTTTTAAAGCAGAATTATAGAGAGAGCTTTTTGACAATTTTGTATTACTCATCTCACATAGTAGGCAACCCTGCAATAACTATTTAAAAAATAAATAAGGAAGGCAGTATGGATTTGTTATGTCAACTGAAATTTGTCAGTGCAAATACCTGCAAGTTCTACTTTTGTATACAGTTTTGGCATACAATTTCCAAAGAATTGGAAAGCTTATGCAGTTTTATTTTGGGTCTTGCTAGCACAGGGATGATACCAGCTGCCAAGCAGAATGGAATGACTGCATTAAAAAAAAATTAAAAATGTCCATGACTGTGGAATTTATCTGTGCTTTTTTGTCAGCAGCCTAATTTCAAGGCTAAAGCTGCCCAGGAGTATCTAACTTCAAAAAACGTGTTTTAAAAGCTGAATTCCGTGACTGTAAAGATGCAGTTTATATAGTTGCAGACTGCTGTGATGTAAAATTCTTGCAAGTTTTGCATAAGGAGCTGCTCTTGCAGCAGACCCTTGTGCATTACTGGTGACACCCACATGAAATCAGCAAGTCAAATGGCTTTTCTAAAGGCTGATGTGGAATGCTGAGCTAGAAGCTCTGAAACAAGCAGTTTGCTTCTGTTGGTTTTCATCACTGGCCATCAACAGCGAGGAGAGGAATTCTGTCTTCTGCTGGCTGGCAAATATTTCAGATGGTGCCTGAGGCACAATTGGCTGTCATGTGCTGCTGTGCTGCTCTGTTAGCTGTGTAATGCTGACAACAATAAAAACAAGGTGTCAGTTTGCTAACCAAATATTAATAGGAAAGAAATATAGAGAATATCTATATGGCATCAAGTTGCAATTTTTAGTGACTTATAAAACAGAGAGTCTCCACCTATAAATACACAATCATTCTTCCTAAATGAGGAGGCAGTTTGCAGTGGTGAATACTTTACATAGAGAAGTAAATCAGAAAATGAGCTCTTGGTGACATTAGAGAATGATGTTATGCTGAACAATAGAAAAAAAATCCTTTATGAATTTTGAATATTCATTAGCCTGGCAGAGCAGCTAAAGTAATTTGCAAAAAATAAAAGGTCAAGAAAACAAAACAGTGAATTGTATTTCTCTTGAGAATGGTATGTCAGCAGAATTATTAAGATCTGGTTTAAGTTACTTATTTGTGTAGTCAACTTTTTTGTCATATATGCTTAGAAATTCATATTTATATGGAATGGTTACTGCTTTTTGATATAAAACAAACTTCAGTGTAATTTTGCAGCTTTGTTCTAAACAGTGCAATCAAAGGCCCAAAATTATCAGAATGCAATTATAATTTTTTTTTTTAATAAGAACTAAAATTTGTAAGGCAGGGAGAGTAAGTCATGAACTAAATTGTGCCAGCACACGTTTTTCAAAGCATATGTTGGAGACTGTTACATGCAGTGTGATATAGGGGTGAAAAGATGCTCCATGCTGTCTTGTCACCTTTAAAGTTTATATACATTTTTAGCACAGCATGTTCCCCTCACTGTTCTTTCTTCCTGTAGTCAACATTTTTCTGGGGAAAGGAAAGGGCTTTTAAGGACTTGAATTTCTCAAGCTGTTCCAAAGTTCAGGTTGGAAGTCCACATGTTCCCATTTTAGAAATAAAGAATTCTGTAAAGAATGCTGTAATTCTTGCTAACATGAGTATAAATGTAGAAAACAACATAGAGCATATTCATGCATACATACAAGAAAAAATGGGTGCCTTGCTTTTCATTACTCTTTCTTGCCTGGCTAATCTTCATTTTTTAAACAAAGCTACATACAGGTACTGCAGTTGTAATTTTTCATTATGGAACATTAGCATTTAGTCTTGATGAAACAGGGTTTTCTTGATTACATTTGACATACAATAAACTACTTCAGCAGATTGGGATTTGATGGAGAATCACCTCCCATGGATTATGTTTTTGACAAATGTGTCCCTGCCAAGTGTTTCTTGGGGATGTGGAAGGTCTCCCATACTTGGGAAAGGTAATAATTCTGGTTTTTATTGTACAGTGACTGCATGTCATCTTGTACGCTGAAAAAGAAATGACAAATACAGAGGTCTTTGGCAGAAGGTGGTACAGGGTATAAAAGATTTTTATTAAGTTGATTAATACTCCATTTAAAATATAGAATACACTTTAGTTAGTAAATGTTTAAATAACATACTGACACAGACAGAAGATGCTGTTGAAAGAAGTCCTCCAAACTGATGTGCTGGCAAATGCAAAGTCCTAGTGAGCTGTAGAAGATTAAACCATTTTGCAATGCTTTAGTGATTTTCTCCAGCTTTATGCCATAGGAACCCCATCTCTCCTTTGGAAAGAAATCCTGAAAGCTCTATTTCCTAAACTGCCTGCACTACAACAGTATATTCAAAGGAAATTCATATGCTTCTTGTGTCTGATAAATAGAATTTGCATATTGTACTTAAGTTGTAATCCAGTTGTTGTTGACATTTGTTTAATTATTATTATTTTAGGGGGGGTAAATAAGCTATACTGTAGCATTTCAATTGTGTATTGAATATCACTATTAGAAATTGCTAGACCATTGGAAGACAGCAATGACTGTATTGACATTGATTAGCATGATGTGGAAAATCTCTCAGCTGTTGGTTTTTGCAGTGTGATATAAAAAGCAAAAATGAACCGCTGTGCAGTTTGGCTTATGTTTGCTTTAAAGTGTGTAAAGTTTTAGTTATTTTGCAAAACTGTACTGTATTTGGGGGTATACAGTTATGAAGGTAACAATTGTTTTTCAAAGGACAGATAAACTTACTCTTGGATCATATGATGTATCATCTTAATTTGGCTTTTGTTATGCAGAAAGTTAACACCAGCTATTAAAATATATTTTAGTAGAAATGCTTTAATTCCTGTTTCTTCCTCTACACTGTGAATATTTAAGCTTTGGTGGACTAGAGCAACATCATGCTGCCCAAAGTACTAACCTATGCAACCTAGTTCACATTTTAGTTGATGTCACAGTGGATGTAACATAACAATTTATTTTGCATAACATTAAACTTCATTTAAATAAAATATTAAACCCAGCACTATGTATGTATTATATTCATAAACAACATTCTATAGAGCTACCATACCCATTAGTATAAGCTCTCAAAGATGGATATTGCTTTAACTAAGGAAGTTTTGAGTTTTCAAACTTAAATAGACTATTTAGCACTATTCGTCAAGCTTGATCTCAGAAATAGTTTCCTAAAACACTGTTTTATTTCAGACATACCCTCTCCTTAAAAGGTTAATTTGCCTTTTTCAGTCTGCATTTGTAACCCTTCAACAGAACATCAAGTTACATTCCATGACCCTTGGTTTGTTTAAATAAGCAAATACAGTAAGTGAAGGAGGCCCGCTATTTTAATTGGTACTGGTTTCCTTGTCTTTGAATGGGAATTTGATTAGGTGTGCTCTCAGTGCATCACTAATAAAAAAGATTGCATTGCTGCCTTCTTTAAGACTATTTTATGTACAAATGTCATCTTTATTCATTTACACAAGTAAATTATTTTTAAAACATTGTAAGAAAGTTTATGTTAAAATAAAATCCAGAAGTATTTTGGAACTGCTCTGCCTGTAGTTGAAGAAAATTATTATGCTTAGGGACATGTTTTATTTATTTGAGTGTTAAGTGTATAGTACAGTGGACTGCATTAGAATTTTTATATTCTTGTCAAGTGTTGGTTTGAAGAAGGCTTTAACAATGTATGAGGACAAATGGCAGCCACAACTGGAGCTGATTAGTTCCTCCTAGGTAAGTGACATCCAGTTGCTACCACACTAATTTCTACTTAAGAAATGTGTTAGCATTTCATATGAAGTTTAATTGGTTACAGAGTTGTGATTCCATGTTCTGTAGTGCTCTTATACGTTGAAATATATACAGATATCTAATGTTGATATATACTGTAGCAAACAGCAATTTCCCATAGGAGGAAGATTTAAGAGCTGCCAAAATGGACCTTAAGCACTTGGAATGTGATTTTTTTGAAAATCCCTCCATAATTTGCTAGAGGTACTGCTGTACTTTCCTATGTTAGTGGCCCCGTAGAATGTAATTGTCAAAAGTATCTATCTACTGGCACACGAAATTCTTGTGGAAACCGTCCATACTGTGCATTGGAGAACTCAAGAGTTTCTAGCTATCAATGATTTTAGCATGCCCTGATTTCTGCTCTGTCTCAGAAGGGGGCTCTTGATTTTCTCTGGTGTGTTAATTAGCAAGACTAAGTTAATGAGCTTATTATAATGAGCTAACAGAGCTCTCGGTGCTGAGGGAATAGCTGCCCAGTGCATGAGCACTATCTTCTCTCCCTTGTCTCCCTTCTCTCCTTTCTCTTTCTCTCCCTTCTCTCCCTTCTCTCCCTTCTCTCCCTTCTCTCCCTTCTCTCCCTTCTCTCCCTTCTCTCCCTTCTCTCCCTCTCTCCTTCTCTCCCTTCTCCCACTCACACCACCAAGCCCAACCATGTTTCCAATACTCTTTTGCTATGACTACCTCTCATCTTTCCATGAAATTACCTGTGGGACACATTAAAGTGATATCACAAAATGAGCCAGATTTTTTTTCTTCCAAACAATTTCTTTTATCATCATTCTTTCAGTGATTCTGTTTATTGCACAACCTTGAAGACAGTAATATCAGCATAAGGAAAGAAGTAGCATGAAACTGGTGGAAAGTATGGCTGAAGTGAAGTCATAGATTTCTTACTCAGATTTTGCTGCAGAGGTTAATACAAGTCAACCATCTGGCTGAGGGCACCATCTAAACAACTAACCTGCATGCTGAGCAGTGCTGTGTGGTTATGCTTGGCCTGTCTGTGTGTGTGTGTGTCTGTGCTGTAGTGTCAGAAGTACTCTGGATTAGAGCAATTAGTTGGAATCCCCAAAGCAGGCCACCCACTGGCATATGGCATTCATAAAGACAAATCTATCCTTTAAGAAAACGAGACCTCAGTACAGAAGGAACAAAATGTCAGTAGGTTTAAACTGCTTATTTTTGTGCCCAGCAGTAAGGAAATCTCTTGTGTGCAGTCAGAAGACTAAGGCCCATGGCACTGCAGCAAGCTCCTATCTCTGAACAGTGTTTAGTACCAGAATGAGATGATGTGCCACAGAGCTCACCTGCTTCACAAATTTGATGCTGCATGATGTGTTACTTGCTGGGCATTGTGCTTAACAATGCAGCAGAAACTAGAGATTCATATGTATGCACTGCATCCTAAAAAGACCCTAAGAGGTCCTTGATTTTGTATATTTTAGCTTTGATTTCTTTCTCACTTGCCTGCTGTTGATGAAATCTACATATAGAGAGGCCTGTTCTTGTGCAGAAGACTACTGGCTCGTGGCTTTGACCACTTGTGTCTACAAAGAGAGATCTGCAGGTATTAACATTAATATCTTAAAATATTGGTTGATGCATAAATATCCATTTTCAATGGTTTCATAAACAATTGCCAGCTTTTGTGATTGTTCTTTGATTTAACCATAATTTTTCTGTGTTTTTCCTCCTCCTCCTTCTTTCTTCTCTTGACATGCTTACAGCCAGTGTTGATTATACAGCAGCTTTTCCAGGACCCAAAGGAGATATTTTTAAGAGGTTTCTCAAGGCATTGAGAAGACTTAAAATTGCTTGAAAAATGCTAGTGTTATCTCCCCATTAAATTCTCCCTCCCAGCAGTTGGACACTGACTTCACTGTCCTTCTTTGCCTTTTGCCTCCTCTTCCTTCAGTCAAGTTCTGACATCTCTGCCATCGAACCTGATGGGCTTGGGGCCCCTCCCGGCAGGCCTTCAGTCCACTCTCTGGCCTCCATAGTTTCTTTGTTCTCCAGATTTGGAACTTCAGAGTAGCTCACCTACCTGTTCTCCTGTCAAGACCTTTGAGCAGAATTCAAAGACTATTAGCACGTGCCTGATAACATCTTGCACATGGCCAAAATGGAATAAGCTACGTGAAGATTTATCAAGTCTCTGAGGGTGTCCTGCACTTCTCAGAATGGCTTAAAATAATAGTGAGATGGCTCTTCAGAGATGTTTTGTAAAGTGACAGGTTTAATAAAGACAAACTAACAAATGATACAGAAACAAAATAAAAAGCTGAGCACACCTGTCAGAGAAGCCCTGACACTTGCTAGCACACCCCAAAAAGCATTTGTGTTCCTTTGTGCGTTTATAAATACTCAATGACTTGGGAGGGACAACTTGGCTTGCTGCCAACAGAAATAGGTACAAACGTTGAGAGACATTTCTGAAGCCCAACCTGTGCCCTTGTGCTGGCACTGGACCAATATTGATGAAAAGAAAACAGAACTTTCTAGTTTGGCTTCCTTATATGTTTAAAGGTAAGCTGAAACTCTCCTTATATAGAAGCATCTGCTTGCGTGTTGGGGTGCATTCCTACACGTGCCCATTTACCCCAAGTGGTGTTACAGTTCTGTTGGCTCAGTGATGAGCAGTTCTCCCTGAAGAGTCCTCTTGGCTGTGTTTTCCCTGGCTTTCCTTGCCTGTGGGTACCTGTGGCTGTGTCTGAAATAAGCTGCTGATTTCAGAAAAGAGGGAGATTACATTTTTTGCTGTCTCGTCAATACCTGAATCAGTTCTTCTTCATTCTCTTCTTCACAGGATTATCATCCTTATTGTGTTATCCCTGATTTTGGGTTGAACTCTTGATTCAGAAGTCATTCTCTGCCCGTCAGTGTTAGAGTGAAGGGCTCGTACCATGTCCATGCAGTCTGTTGCTCTCTGTGGAAGCTGTGTTGGATAGGCACTATCCTGCTCACCAGAACCTTTCAGTTCCTAGCACTGCTTGTTCTGTATTCATCAGATGGGATCTCTCTGAGACGTGACTATCCATACCAAACCCAGCCTTTCTATAAATAAATATGTCATTATAAACACTTTTTCTGACTTACAGCTCCTCTGACTCAAGATGACATTGACATCCTCCAATTTTGTAGCTTGTACTGACATTAGGAAGCATGCATCTAAAATGTGTCAGATGAATTATGCTCTAAGGGACTGTTTAGGCAGCCCTTGATGACTTGATGCAGTGTGGATATCTCAAGTTAAATGGGATAAGTGGCAGATCAGGTCTTGCTGGCAAGTGGTTCAACTGAGAAATGAGTTTATGTGTTTATTTGAGTGACCCAGCTATTCAAGGGACTGTCATTTTCATTTCTACTCCAGCAGATCAAAACAAATATGAGAATTAGATGACAATTATTCATAGTTAACTAGTTAGCTGTGCAGCTTATACATTTCCTTGATCAATATGGAAATAAATAAAGTTAATCAGAAAATTTTGGCAAACCACGTGCAAGGTGGAGCTAGGCATTTGAACTGATCTTCAGTGTGCCACTATTCATATCTAGCCACTATTTTCCCTTTTTCTAAATTTATTTAAAATAGTGGGAAAGCTCTGCCCCTCGCAGCGTGACTAGCATGCTGTTAGAGAAATTCATGTTCAGTGGATGAATAGATTTAAGGGTGTTGTAAGGCCTTGGAAGACAACATTTTTCAGTTATGCTTTCAAATCTCGAAGTTACCGAAATACTAACTTTGCTCCCTTGCATTTTCTTTCAGCCCCTAAATCCCACTAAAACGCTTTTGCTCTGCTCCATGTTCAGCATTGCATTCCCTCTACCAGTTAACCTTTGTGAGATGGGAAAAAGACCACAAACATTGGAGTAATTCAAGTACTTTCTCTTCTTACGATTTTTTCATTGCTATGCTAAGTAACATCTGTAAAACATCCTTCATTCCAAGGCTCTTTATTCCACCCCCAAGAAACATGTTGCACAAATCACATACTCCCTGTTCAAATGCCACTGGCCATGATGCTGTTGCGCAGCTGCGATTATTATGAGAGGGAGGACGTGTGCTACAATGGCAACAACGAAAATCTTTATGTTGGAGCAAGCACCTAGCAAAGACTCCTGTGAGCTCTTTTTCAGCTTGTCACTCCTTTGAAAACAGTAGCCATCACTGCGGTACCAGAGCTCTGTGAGATTGTTAAAATTATAACTTTGCAACTTGGTTTATTTTCCAGATGCTATAAAGTCAACATAGCTGCAGCTGATTTTGGACAGGTTGATTTTAAATGCTGATTTGACTTGCTGCTGCTTATGTTTTTGTTGGTATTCTTTCTATTTCAGATTATGGTATGATGGCTAAGTCAGAAGGACATATCAGGTCCTCTAATTTGAGGGTTTTCTGCCATTCTACAGATGTATGTTTTCTTATTTTAAGCCTTCTCTTTCCCAGCACTTTCACAAAAATGTGAATAGGATTTACTCAGCCTCCTACAAGAAGAACTATAATCTGAACTAGTACAAAACAATTCAAAACAAGGGCATGGGCACTGGTCACAATCAAATTAGTTTCTCCTACAAGTTGATCCATGAAGCACACACACTCTTGTGCCCCCTCCCCCCCTCAATTTTTCCTTCTCTAAATACTGCTGGTCTAGTAACCATAAATTTTAAAATTCATTGAATCACTTTTTGGGGGTGTTAAATAACATGAGATCTTTCACATATTATTGCAACATGCTTTAACACTGTTCACCATCATAGGGAATCTACAACTGGATCAGAACTTCACAGCTAAATAAGGTAGGTGGAACAAGATTACTTAAGTCTGTGCTTTAGTGTATTTAAAAAGATTTTTTCATTTAAATTCTGTACAAATATGCAGTGAAAGGTTCTGTACAGGATGAACCAGCTTTATATAGCTTCAGAAAGCAATGGTGTGAAACCATGGATTATATCAGAATAAGGGGACCTTGTTTCTTTGTCCAGACTAAGGTATCTTAATCTGCTCTACTTCTTGTCTGTATCATGCTGTGTGTGCATCTGAGGCAAAAACAAGGTTGAAGAGGCAGATTTTATAATATATTTAGATTCAGAACCAGGAAGATGACAGACAAGTGGGTTTTTCAAATTACAGCTGAAATCTGAATCTGATTACAGAGTGATGTTGGAAATTTCACTGAACATTTTAACACTCCAGTGTGATCTGTGAAACCAGTCATCATTCTTTAATGAATTGAATATAAATAGTGAAATGCTCACTGAATTAGAGATCATAAAATTTTGTTTGCACTTAAACCAAGTATCTAACAACTAGGCTAGAACTATGCTGACTTTTTATCCATCTCTTTAGTTTAGGGAATATTTAATTAAGCTATGTGAAATGGGACATCACCAGTGAAATGGTTATCAGTTCTGAATTCTCGGGCAAGATACTTATTCAAAATTTCTTTGATGGTGAGAAGAACGTACAAATACTGGATGAGGATTTGAGTTACTAGATGACTAAATCAGTCATGCTCTGAAAGACCATCTCTTCTTGATTTTTTTATAGTGGTATCTGAGATACACCCTCTCAGCAAAGAGTTCAGGGCTGTTAAACATGCGTGGGGATTGATGAGTGTCTGTGCCATCCTCAGTGAGGGGCTTCAGCGTGGAGATGTTTAAGACCTTGTTTTGGCTTCAGCATTTCCTACCTGCTGTCAAGAAAATTTGAAGGGGTGATATATAGTACATAGCTTTGTCTCAGTACGTCCTGTGTGGCTGGACACATCATGGGTAATATTTAAATCATGTTGTGTGGAATGGGTGGGAGACTGCTCATGTTGGCCTTGAGCAGATAGGAAATCCTCAAGCAGAAATGGGATACCTGGAAAAGGTGAGGGCCAAATCCTAATTTTGTCCCAGCTTTTTCAAGGGCTTGGGTTCTCCTCACAGCTCTGAGGAAGTGACATTTTGCCACTGATGAGCTGGTGTTACCTCACGTCTACTGTGTCAGCAGGTCTTGAGTGCAAACGTTCTCAGGGCAAGTCTTTCTGGTTTGGTGGCCTTGAGGGCACCTTCTGCAAAATGTGCAGCTCATCCCTGCCATTCAGCATGGCCTCAATACCCACAGGTTTCTGAGCCCTCCTTTTTTTGATTGTTATGTAAGTTGTTCTTTCTAATTTAATGCACATTTTTATCTCAACCATCAGAGCAGCAGCTGTGGCAGGAGGGACCCAGGGACATGTTACCTTGGAGGTGGTAGTGCAGCAATGGAAGCAGTGTAGCCAGTGTCCCAGGAAGAAATACAGACCCAGGGGAGGCAAGAGGAGCTGCTGAGCCAGAGGTACCCCAGAGGTGGCGGGGCTGTGATGGATTGCATCACCTGGGAGCTGAGCCCTGCACTTACTCCTGCACATGGCCCGTAGGAAGGGGTAGTTGATGTTCAAGCACTGCTTCTCCTAGGTGGATATATGAGCACTTGTGATGGATATTTTTCACACTCTCCAGTCCAACTACAAAGCCTGGAGGGACAGAAGAATCTTTCCTGAATTTAGGTTTTTTTCTTCAAATCGAATTACTCTCAAAAGCATTCAATGCCTCCCTTGGCCAACCATTTTCCAAGTGTGGTAGATTTTTATCATGAAAACCAGCCTTCATAGTTTACTTTCTTTCTTGTTGCAGGGCAGAACAAGCTTCTCTTGTTTCTTTTTTTTTCATCTGGGCAGTTTTCTGCTGTTATGAGAGCAAAGGTCTCTTCGTGTGGTGCAGTGAAGACATTCAGAAACTGCCACTGGCCACAGTAATTTGCTGCAATCCTCCTGATAGACATATGATTGATAGCTATGAACCTATTCCCATTTATCTAAATCTCTCTGCATTTTAGAAAAAGAAGTCCAGTAGCTGAGATGGAGATACACAGCGATATTTCTTTTCTTTTTTCTATTGTACACTGAAAAAGAAGATGAGGAGCAAAATACCTGCGTGTGAGGTTTTAATACAGCCCTTCAGGGCTGGGTGAGCTGTAGTTGATTAGCAAGGGAAAAGGCAGTCATATAAAACTGGCACAAGGGGGCAGGTGTGCACCACTGAAAATTCTTCATAGTTTGTGTTTATGAATGCTTGCAATTAGCTACAGGACACAGAATGGTAATTGTCTTGTTATGGGCATAAATGGCTATTTTAATTGTGTTGTAAGAAAAAATTGTGCTGTATATTTAATCACAATGAAACCTCATATTTCTACATACAATCAAAAGGGCTTAATAAAATAAATGGTTTACAAAGTGTGATTTCCAGTATGGATTAATAGCAGAGAGAACTAGGGAATAAAGATGTGTTTCACTAATACTTTTTTCTGGATCAAATGAGATGAGCCATTCAATTACCATAATTCAACACTTGAAATTTACACATATTGGGGCTGTGTTGTTGTTGTGCTTAAAGGTGTACTAATACTCAAAATTTTGGATGTGCTCCCTGAACTGTGATAATTACAGTGATGGTGCATATGGTGGAGTCTTAGGAATTCATAGAGTTAAATGTGTGTACAAATGCTATATATGACTGCACAAAGAAAGCCAGTGCAGGATGCACAGTCAAAGAAGAGCTGCAGTAAGAGATGTTACAGCAGTAGAAGTTTCATTATGCTTTTAAGACAAATTAATTTGCTGTAGAGACAACTACTCATGCAGTGACAGCATTTTCCTCCCCAAACCTCTCCTTGCAGTGATATATTCTGCATCTTCACAATCTGATCTGTTCCACATTTCATCCACAGTGAAATTTTTATACCTTTTTTTTTATATTGAAAAAACAAACCTCAAATGCTAGAGATAAAAGCAATAAATGTATTTAGTGTGATTCCATTAAGATTACTTTCTATTGCTGTCTGGACTTGGACAAACATAGGGTTTGTTGCTCAAGCAGTGCTAACTTCATAACTGTCTTCTATTTAGAGACATCCAAAGTTTTTTGGATGGAGCATGGAGATGAAGCTTTGCAAGAATAGGTGTTTCAGGAGACCTTCACTGAGGCTGAGCTGAAATGAATGGAACTAATACAAGAAAATAAGCTATTTACACATATACATGTGTAGAGTAGGAGTTTGCAACTCTCTGTTAATCTGTGAGACTTCGTTTTTCTGTGGAAAGAAAAGACACTCAAGACTGTTAAAAATCTGACTGTTTTATTGTTGTAATACCATTGTGACAGCAGATGATTAATACTTGCCTCAAAACAGTGGGAGCTCAGTTCAGCTGCAGACAATGCAAGGGTGAGTAGCTGATGCTTCCCTGCTGCCTTTCATATTTCCAGGCACATTTCTTGCCTTACTTGGATTGCTCCAGGTCAAAAATGAGGATGTTTCTTTCCAAACAGTTGGCATCTGACTGTCAGAGTCATCCCTGACTGACATTCCCTAAATATTTGATTTCTTCATTTTACCTACTGACCTGTATTATGGACATGGTAAAGGGATTCCTTTGCCTTTATATAGATGCTTTCTGCATGAGCATAGCTTGAATCTCTCTTCCACTGTTACCAAATGCATTATTTTCTTAAAAAATTTCTTCATATTCCAGTTGCAAATTAACTTAGTTCTTTGAATTTACTCCATTTTCTCTTTTTTTCTCTTGTCTAAATCATGTGCAAAGATTAGGAAAACATCAGCAGAAGCAGTGAAAGGAGGACAATCCAGTTATGCAGGGCTAGCTGAGGTCCATGACTGCTATGGAGAGAAGAGCCTGGGCACTACCAAGACTTGACTTTTGCTCCTCTTGGGCCTCTGTGGCAAACCTGCTACTCACAGCTCCATGATGCTGATGATCAGAGCATTTGGGACGACAGTGTATTCAAACCCGGGCCAATGTGGAAGTTTAGATGTGGTGTGGTGTCACCTCTCTCAGTAGAACCAAAGACTGGCTGCAGACCCTGGGAATAGGCCTCCTTCTCCCCACTTTCTGTGTAGCACCATGCAGGCTCCTCTCCTTTATTTTACAGTGGTCACTAAGTGGTTAGTGGCCATGAATGCCCTTTTCCAAGCTTTGAATATAGGTACTACAGTTGCTTACAAGGAATCACTACAGTCTTGAATTTTCAAAAGTAATTGCTTGTGGTTCATTAAATTCCATAGTTAAGTTCCTAGCTCCTTAACCTGAATATTGCTGGAATACACTTCGTAACATTTTTTCTCTGCATTCTTTTTTCCAGCCATAATAACTATTTATTTCTGCATAATTTTACTAGTAAGTATTCCAAAGCTGCTTGTATACTTGTTTCCCTCCACAGACAACAGTTTACTTAATGAATTATGACTATAGAAGTACTGGATTCTTCTACTGTGCTTTGTGAATATAATAAAGAACAGAGCAGAAGGTATGAGAGCTAAAGTTTAATTCCAGATTTTTAATTTTGTTTATAGCTAGGTCATTGTCAAGATGTTATAGAGACACTTTGATAAAACAAAAAAAATGTATTACAGAAAGCAAGAAGACTGGGCACCTAAATAAAGCTATTTAGCATGTCATAATCTTTTAAATGCCAGTTACCTGCTGTGTAAACCTGGAATAAAAGTGGGTTTTTTTGCTGCAGGATCCAATCCCACAGGAAATGTGTTAACATTACAAAAATAAATTTAAACTGTGTACAGTATTTACACATTATGATCAAGACCACAGCCAAGTACTTTGATGAAGACTTGATTTATGGTCTGTGAAGAGGAAATGTCTGTCATTGAACCAATTTCCCTGCTTCATCTTTCAGCCCTAGTTGGTTTTCTCTCAAATTTTTGTTGTTGGTTTTTGTTAACCTACATTTGACAAGACAGCTAGTTTCAGCCAGATTGATCATCTTTGTCTTGGCATACTGTACAAGTTATTTCTGACCTCAGTCCTCAGAAAACATAGAAAAATGCTATTTCCTAAGTTTTAGTGGAAGATTTCTGATAAACATTACTGTGTTTACTGAATGTTTGTAAAGCACCAAATTATGTTCCACTAATGACTGTTTTAATGCTCAAGTTCAGCACATCTCACAGCTGGGCATTAGCTAATGAACACAAGATGGTCTATATATAATAGCTGTTTATCCTCTCAAGGAAAAAATCCCAAGTTTTATCCCAGAAAGCCTGGTGAAGCTTTTAAACCAGACAGTTTTATAGACATGTTGTCATTCCTCAAATTAAGAATATTTCTCCACTGCCTGTCCATGGTCTAGGAACTGTGAATGGTGACTCAGTAAAGGACCACTTTCTGTGGCTGGTTTGTTCAAAAGCCCTTACACAGAGCAATACTCTGCCATGCATAAAACCAGGTCATTGAAATTTTGCACATGCTCTTAAAGTACATTTTAGAACAGGAGGAGTATTGTTTGTTGTGTCCTGGCTGAGTTTGTGTTGGTGTCATTATTTTCTTTTTCAGAATTCAAATTATTTTCTATTAATGTATTACTTTCAGTGGAGAGGACACTGATTTTGTTGGTATACAGTTATGAAATGCTAGGTAGGGTCCAGGTTGTCTTACAGACTGCCTCTTTCTAGTATAGGGTTGGCCTTTTGAGTCCTTATTGCACTGGAATTGCTGCTGCTTCTCCAGAGGGCTTGTTGGTATATTTTCTTAAGCTAATAATTAATAAGTAATTTTTAAAAGCTAAGTAATTATTAGAGGATTTTCTGACTTTTGCTTAAATAGTTATCTCTGACAGAGTTACAAGTTATTTTATGGAAAGTTTGTATATGCAATGACTAAGAAATAAGTCTGGATGAAACAATATTGGATTGCCCAGTGAAAATTTGCACATTTATTTCCCGAAGATTTTAGTGACTGCTTCTCCTGTTTTTTTTGTTTTTAATATCTGTGCTTTGGAAAGCTCTTCCTGACTAGACAAGTGATCTGCTCAGTTAGCCCCAGCTTAAAGCTCTGAGAGAAGTGACAGGCAGAAGGAGAAAAACAGGACAACAGAACATGTATCTGTCTTGCAGAGATGAGAAGCGCTTGTGATGTTTTTTCCCTTTTTTTTGCCAGATCTTCAAACATCGCCTGTCAAATAATTTAAGGGAATTCATTCTGTAACTCTGTGCGGCAGAATTCAGTGAGGATGTGACAGGTGTTTTGAAGTTTCACCACAAAGCTTGTAGTTCACCTCTTGCTTTCCTCACTAAAAATATCATTGCTGCCTGACGTGGTTTAGGAACAGCAATCTGCAATTTAGTTCCCCCCATCCCCACCCCCTTTTCCTAAGACTCTCCCAAACCAGATACTTCCTGCCCCCTCCCCTCTCCCACGTCAGTATGGGGTTGGCAATTGGAGGCATAAAAAAGGTTAAAAAAATGGATTGAGATAAAAACTGTTTACTGGAAACAGCAATGAGATATAAACCCAGACAGTAACAGCAACAATAAGAGAAGTATTCAAAAAGAGGGTGATTTACATGCAAAAAATGCTCACTGACTGACCTGACCTGGCGCAGCCCTGAGACACTGAGCAATGGTGAATGGACCCCCCATGCCAACTGCTTTTTCCTGACTGCAAACCACTCCACCTTCTCTAAGGTGAGTGCCTTTCTCCTGCCCCTGGTGGTATGGACAAACGGCCCAGACAAGCCCCAAAGGCTCCAGGCTCACCCCCTGACAGCTACTGCTAAAAAATTAACTCTGTCCTGGCCAAAAACCAGAACACTGCCAAACAAGTGTCAGAGGTGGTAACTAATTTTCAGGCCCAGAACTAAAAGCATTCTATAGCCTGTAGATATTTCTTCCAGTTATTGATTCCAAATATTCCATGCTTCATTTTGCTGAAATGAACGATACATTTACATCTTTACCTTCTGACCAAGACCTTACCAGTAGCACTGTGCATCAGATGTCAAACACAGCATCTACAATTGGCATTAAAAAAAACCCTGTTATATATATTGATGTCAATGAATCTGTAATTTCTGTCCTACATATAACAAAGAAGCTGTCCAAAATGAAACCTACAGTAATGCCAAAAAGTAAAAGGCAATGCCAAAATATGCTTGGATATCTTAAATCAGGGAGTGTCTTAATATATCTTAGAAGTGATTTATGTCAAGTCCCTCCTTGAAAAAATACTGACATCTGGAAAAAAGTTCATAATTTATTAATAGTTTACTGTTGACTGAGTATTTCTTGGCAGTTACTTGTCACAGATGCAAAACAAATTACTCAATGACTAATATCTTCTAGCTCCCTTTTAAAACTATCAAGTGGTTTTTACATGATTGTCTCCTGGAGGGGTGAAGTTTTCACCCTTTTACTTCCCTTGGGTTATTCCTACTGAGAATTTGTATAAAAGTCAGAGAAGCTGCTTACTTCTGTATAAACTAGTAGAGATTAGGACTCAACATTTTCACTTTTAAATAAAGCTTAAGGTAAAGATGCTGCTTCAGTTCCTATTTAGAAGCTCTCAGCTTGTGCATTCCAATATATATGTGTGTGTGTATGTACATCTACCACTCACCATTATAACAGATAAATTAAAAACTAACTGGCACTTTGCTGTTTAGAATTTAATTTTGGATTTGTAGGACAAAGTGGAAAGCAGAGATAACTGCAGTTGTGTGGGTTGTTTACCTGAAATGGAACCACTGTTTTACCTGAAAAGAAATCAGCTCCCTTGTTCTGCCCCATACCTTCCTTATGCTGGCAGAAGTATCTGTACAGTCCCTACAGTGAACCAAATCCAGCAAATCCACAGCATGACCACAGGTAACCCCCAAACAAGATAATTTTAACCTTCATTAATTCTCCATCCCAGGTCCTTGCACAGCTGATGAATGCAAGCTGATACTTAGTAGTAGAGGTTAGCCAGGAAGGAGAAAATCCCTGTCAGAACTTACTAGTAGAAGATAAGTTTCTGGGTAGGGAGTCTTTCTTCAAGGAGATTATAGCATTGTTTTTGCTGCTGTTTCTCAGAATGTAGCATGCTTTAAAAAAATACAGGTGTGGTGTGTGTTTTTGGTGTGGTTTTTTTTTTTTTTTTTTTTTTTTTTTTTTTTTTTTTTTTCCCTTTGGTAAAAGGTATTTCCCTATCTCTAAGGGTGTTTACAATTAAGAGCAATGAAGTTTCAGTCTTGGTAAGGAACTGCAATAGAAACAGTAGTAAAAGCTAAACATCCTACCTTACTATCACCAGTTTAATTTTATCACATATAGGCATACAAGAAGCTCTGGTGCGGTGTTTCTTTGCAGATGTCATGTTGGTGTCATGGTACGTTTGTCCAATGTAGATGAGGTTTGAGACAAAGCCTAGCCACTGATTCACATGCTATCACTAAGAATTTTAAAGTCAAATTTTGTGTGAAAGTAGAAACACAACCATTAGAATTTAAATTATTCTGGCAATGAACTTGTTCCTACTCTATAGGCCAAGCATCCTGCTGTTGGAAGGAAGTTTGCTAAGATTTTTAAGATAAAAAAGGGATGTTTTGCTGGGTAAACGTACATAAGGTATTTTAAGCTAAGTAGCCTTGCAGCAGAAAAACATTCTGTACCATCAGTATCTGCATCTTGTTTTATGTAACCCTACAGTATTAATGGGATAACATTAGATACCTATATTTAAAAATAATTAATGTATAATTTCGTGTTAGTGTTTATTGCTTTCAACATCTATATTTAGAAACAAGCACTTACCCCTCTTCTGCTTGGGCCAGCACCCATGAGAACACAAGAAAATTATAAATGTTGGGTTGCATGTGTTGTGATTTCCCATGCAGATATGATAATGCAAATTATAGAGCCAGCTCTGGCTATAGGCATTGAAAAACATGTAGGGAATTTCCTCTCTCTCAGATGACAATTCTCTCCTTTCCTTGTTCCTAACCTGTGGGCATAAACTGATTACAATAATAGAGTTGTTATCTTCAGTATTTTATTTTTCCCCCACAGGAATCTAAATATATTTTCTTCATCAAAGAAGAGGTCACGAATGAGAATGACTACTTTATAAAACAAGACATTATAAAAGGAAAGGAAAGAGTGTTTGAATGCCTAAGCTTTCTGCAGGCAAACCCAATTAGCAATAAACGAGCTTTGACTTTATGGGAAAACTATCATGGTAACTCTATTAGAATGAAAACCAGACTATTTTCAGACTTTATCCCTTTAAAAATCTTATGGCCATTTGCATGTTTTTTACTATTGAATTTCCAACCTATTCATCAAGAGACAGACACTTTACACATTAAATTATGCTTTTGTGTGTGTATATTCAATAGGTCTTTTCACTCCTGTAAATCCACCATTAGTCCTGTTACAATGTTTGCTTATGTCTGCTCTGTGTCAGGAAGCTTCTTTCTATTCAAGACTGCATGAAGGAACAACATTTCCTAATTTCATACAGTCCTAGTATATCAGAGCAACCCACTGAGCAGTTGTTCAGCTGTGAATTAGCTGTATGAGTTCCTTGGTCCTTTGCCCATTGTACGTGCTTGGGCACTCTGTGGGAGAAGTCCCAACTTTCCCATCACAGCAGTGCTGGGAGGTGCTTCCCTCCCCCTTCTGCTCAGCAAATGGACACATACCTAAAGTGTCTTTGGTGTTGATGAAGGCTTGCTTGCTGACTTAATTTTAAACCTGACATATCCAGTGTATGGTGTAATTCAGGCTTTGACTATCTTGTGTCCTGAGATACTGGAGGGTAAGACTTTTTAAAGCTCTGGGTGGTTCTCTGTCTCCTCTCTGTCATCCCAGCAAAAATAAGTGCCTCACAAATCACTTGTGTTTGTTTTTGTTTTCCAGTTAAGATATACTATGGCCACAAGAGCTTAGAAATGCATACATTTAAATATATTTAAAGGATTTTAAAATTAAATTGACATATACAAAGTCCCTTGAGAGGTCTGAGTGAGGTTCTCTCTCTGAGAGAGACTACAATTTAATAAAAGCATCAGGTCTACAGAATAGATTTTATGTCTGAAATATAAAGTTCCAAACTTGCAGTACATCCCAGAATGACCATAAATCATCATTATTTCTAAGCAGATAATGAGAAATTATTTGTAAACATGACTTAATTGGACACACACTGCTGATTCATTCTTTTATTTTATAGCTTTGGTGAGAAGCAGGCAGTAAAAAAAATTAGAAACTGAATGAGCTTTGAAGACTTAATTCTGTCAGCCAGGATTTTTCAAATGGAGAAAAAAAGAATGAGCAGCCTTTGCAAACTCGAAACGTTGTTTTCCTTAATTCATCACTTTGATATTCACTTTATGTAAAGGAGGGGCATCTGGCCAAAGTGAGCACCCCTTGTCCCACTGTCAGTAGAAGCAGTTTTAGTCATATCGAATGAAGTTCATACAATGTAACTATCTGCTGGCTTTGGAGCTCTGGCAGCAGCTGGATATTTGAACAATTATAAGGGGCAGCAGAAAGTTTACAGACTGCTCTTAAAGCAGAGCCTTAAACCCTGTGCAGTGTGTAAGGCTGACATGAGGCAGAGTATATGAATCACAAAAACCCCTGAACCCTTCTGCAGCATAATGTGACTTTTGGGAGGTGTTTGGGGAAGCAGGGGGGGAATACTGTCCTGAATATAAATTTTGTGATGTCAAGAAATTTCCAATAGCTCTAGAAGGGCAGCATGCTTTAGTAAGATCTTGGAACTTTTATAATAGAAATGCATTTTTAGAAACAGCAGTAGGTAATAGAGTCTGTAGGGTAAACAAGGATAGGCGATAGCACAACATTTTGAGATTTCATGCTGCCACTCACTCTAGGGAATCAGAATTTACCTAAGGTCCAAGAACCTCAGAAATAGGCATAATCTAATGTAGAGAGCATTAAAAAAGGATAAACTCCAAATTCTGCATTGATTTATTTATTCTGCTAGCCAGCACTTTCAGCTTATGGCTAAACTATTAATATTCTGAGAATAGAAGAAGAGATCTTTTCTTGTCAGCTGTTTCATAGCTCCTGCCTCATTGTGTCCTTGTTTGATAGTAAATGAAGATGGCTTTTGAAAGTGTCATAACTGCCACACTAGCTTAAACATGATCAAATAATAATAATAATAATAATAATAATGAATTATTTTCAGGCAATTGGATAATTTATGGAGTACTGTGTGATGGTCAGGTATAATAATAACACTTAGCATTTTAATACATTCTTTGTGCTTTGTAGCTATCAGTCAGTCAACACAATATCTTTAGGAGGTAGATGGGTAAGCTCTTCTTAGGTAGATGGCAATGCTCTTCTTTTACAATGGGCAAAATAAGACTAAAGGCAAATGACTGCCCGAGGCCATGCAATGAGAAAGTTGCAGAATTGGGATTAAAGCTAGGGGAAATAGATGGACATTTACTTCATTGATGATATATTTTTTGCATATAGGGCCAATAGACTAGGAGGGGTGCAAAGTTCCCTGTTAATAGAGAGATGGAGAGATGTAGGCTTTTTTTTCTAATAACAGACTGTCTTCAGTGGAACTGTAAGTGCTTTTAAAAATTGTTTTTAAAAGCTGCTTTCTGAACTGTGAACTTCACCTCAATGTAAAATATATGTAAAATAAAACAGACATATAATTAATTTTATCTAGATCATGAACCAAGGCAAGCATGTTAGTAAAAAATTCATCCAGGACCTTTAAGTAGCTGAATCTATATATTAATTTTGTTTGCTGCCTTATATGATGTATCTTTGAGATGATGTTTAATATGTATTTTTATTGACAAGATCAAAGCATACTTTTGAAATCATTGGTAGGCATAGTGGCTTCTTCATCCTCTGCCTTTTAGTGAAAAGGAGATTGAGCTGATAACAAAGCAGAGTACTTGATGGACAAGCAGTGACACAGGTAGCAATATTTTGATTAACCAGCTAATCTTCACTTGTAAGGTGCTATGCATCTCTACATTCTTACCTTACTGGAATAAGGATATCTGACTAACAGAGCATTCTATAAATTAATGGAAAGACAAAAGTTATGAGTAAAGGTGTCCATTTGTTATAAGGTATCTTAATATTAGAATTTTATTAAATTAATATCTTTTTCAGACTATCCCCTCATACTTATGTGCTGTGTCTAAAATGTTTCTAGGATCTGAGTTAACTCATTACCAGCTATTTTCCTTGGACATGAGACACCTTGATCTTTTGGGTCAGATTCTTAAACTGAAAATTAAATATGCAGCTGGAAGGTGAAGGTAGTGTTTTTCAAAGGGACTCTGGGTAGAAAAGCAACTTCTCTGTGTCCCAGGCAATGTCTTCAAGCATCTGTTGAATTCAAAGCACTTTACTAGCCTGCTAGGTATAGATGCCTCTCCTAACTGTGCTGGTTTTCCTGCTCTGTCTTGCTGTATACAGTGATGATCTATAGTGAAAACATACCCTTATTTTCTTCCCTCACTGAAAATATTTCAGCTAGACAACTTTGAAAATGCCAGTTTAGCTGCTTTGCTGCATAGAGTGTGCATGCACGTGGTATGGCACCTGTACTTTACAAGAAATACAAACAGCAACAGTTATAGAACTGTGGATGCCATTAGGGCATCTTGCACCATCATCCCATCAGTCCTTGTGAGGGCAGGGATGGGGGAGACAAACATCTAGGTCCTGCATGCACAGTTTGTATGGGGCATTCCCTGAGATTTGGGGAAGGAGTGTTGTCAGTACTCTCTTGTTTCTGTTACATATCTAACGGTGGGGCTGGGTAGGATCCACCCAAGGTTTCTAAGGGAGCTGATGGAAGTGCTCACTGAGCCCCTTTCTACCACCTACTTGCGGTTCCTAACCAGGAAGGTTCCAGTCGACAGGAGGCAAAAAAATGCGATGCCCATCTACAAGGGCTGGAAGGAAGTTTTAGGGAACTACAGGCTTGTCAATCTGGTCTTGGTGCTAGGGAAGCTCATGGAGCAAGTCATCATAAGTGCTGTCACATGGCAGGACAACCAGGGAATCAGGCCCAGACAGCATGGGTTTGTGAAGGGCAGGTTGACTGACCTGACCTGCTTGACTGGCCTGATAAGGTCTCCTATGACAAGGTGACCTGCTTGGTGGATGAGGAAAATGCTGTGGATGTGCCTACTTGGACTTTAGCAAAGCCTTTGACACAGTTTCCCAGAGCATCTCCTTGAGAAACTGGCTGCTCATGGCAGATTGGATATTAGTAAAAATTTCTTCACTGAGAGGGTTATTCAGCATTGGAACAGGCTGCCCAGGGAAGTGGTTGAATCACCATCCCTGGGGCTATTTAAAAGACATGTAGATGTGACACTTAGGGACATGGTTTAGCAGTGAGCTTGGCAGCACTTGGGTTAATGGTTGGACTTGAAGATCTTAAAGATCTTTTCCAACCTAAATGATTTTATGATTCTGTGATTCCATTCCATGGATTCTACAAAACAGAGTGGTAATTTGGACATTGAGACTTTTTCTCTGTCCTTTCACAGAAGGAAAGAAGAAATAAGATTTGTTCTACTTCAGTTTAGTACTTGATTCAGGTGCTTATACACAGCTCACATACACTGGGGTTTCCCACCTGATGTCCAGCTGCCAGTGCAGTGGGGCACAAGTCTCTCTTAAATCCTCTGTCTTATCTCTACCTATAAAGAAATAAACTCTGTCCTCAGAATTGGCCATGCAAGTGCCAGCTTTTGCTGAGTTATCACTAGAAGAGTCTATTTATAGTCAATGCAAAGAACAGAGCTGTGGGATGAGGTCTTTCTGACCTATTTTGAAAGTTTTCCTTAGGATGAGAAGAATGGCACCCTGGAGTCTAATGAACATTATCTTGCCCTCCATTGACTGCAGTGGGCCAGGAGGACTGGCTTTGGTGTGTTTGCACTAGAAACCTGTGATCTTAATTGTAAGAAACTCATTGAATGTGACTGAGCACAGAGCAGCCTGGGGCAGTGTGGGGCCAGCTGATCCATCACTTTGGTTTTGGTTTCTTGGGATGTTACTCTGCCTTAAGTTGAATTAAACTGCAGAAGCCCTTCTGTGTGCAAGTCAGTGTGAGAGGTGGAGGCTTGCCACAGGGTTCTCCAGGTGCAGCATATTCAGCAGTTCTGCAAGAAATTTTAATTCCTTTTTTTAGAATCAGAGGCAATTTAAGCATAGAATTCAGAATGCAGGTAGTTCTGCATAAACTTGGCAATAACTTACAAGCAGTTCAGCTGCTGTTTTCAGGCAGAAATTATCCATCTGTACCACTGATTAATATGGCTGCTGACTTAACCAATATTAACAGGCCTTGCTGAAGAGATATTATTACATTAGAAGTGATTAAAGATACATTCCAAGCAGCTATGATTCTTGGAACCATACTTGTTATTGAAATGTTGACAACATTGATATCAGGATTTTAATATCCTGCTTGATAATTAAACTTCTGCCTAGCACAGATTTCCTCTGTGTCTGCTCTATGGGGTCCAGATATTACTTCTGAGTTACTGAAGAGAATTATATTCATGTACTGGTCAGTGAAAGATTGACATTAGTGCTTTTGTCTTGGTAATGTTTCACAAAGATGAGCCTAAAGTAACAAAAATCAGCTGCCAGCTGAGGAGAAAAATTCAGGTTCTCTAGTCTTTGCATCTTCCAGCTTGTCTTCAGTTTCAGGGTAGAATGCTTCAGGGTACTCTGTGCTGCCAGATCTTAATTTAACAGTGGCAGGGGGAAGGGGGGTGTAGTTAGTCTAAGGAAAAGAAAGACTCTTCATAAAAGAAAACAACATCAAAGAATGATGAACTCCTTGCACATGTCAGTGTAGTACAGCACACTTTACATGAAATATTGGTATTGTCATCTCTTCTTCTGGAGTGTAGAGAAGAATGGGCTCCGCTTCAGTTCGCTTCTTAATTCTTCATTTCCTTTAAAATAAATGAAATAAAAGACAGCTTATTAAAGAAGAGGCATTGTTTGTATGTTTGGAGGCTGCCATAAAATGGTGACTTCTGTTTTACTGGTTTTCTAATATTTATTATTTTTTTCAGACTTTTAAATGAGAATACCTTTAGTGTGGCTTTCCAGGGGAAGAAGGGGAAATTATAATAACACACTGCATGTGTTTGCATAGCTTTCCAAATCTTCTGGATAAGTTTGTTGATAAATATCCATCCAATGAAACAAAAGGGGAAGTGCTCCAAAGAAACAATAATTTTAAGAAAGTATACAGCCAAGCTGAAAGAAAGGCCTTATGATATCCTAAATGAAAGAAAACTGCAGAGAGAATTCAGACATCAGGTAATCCATATGCAACAGAAAAAGTGGTGGCTATCCTGTTTTTTGAAAACACATCATTTTTTGCTCACACTTTCTTAGATATCAGAGATGGAATTCATATAAGATAACTCTAAATTTCTACAAGATGGACAGCTGAAACATTCCCACTGGAGTTCCTTTACAATCACTAAATATACAAATAAGGAATAGCTTTTTCTTAGGATAAGAAGAAGGATTTTTAGTAAGGGTCTCTTTGAGAGTTTCTAGGAAGCTGATGCCCTCAACAGTCAAATTGCAAGGACACAGATATAGCACAGGCATTGTGATATCTGCCAGGGGTAGCTCATATATTCCAGAGCATACCACATGGCACTAATGCCTGAGTGTCTAAGTTGAACCCTATTAGTCCTAAACTTGGTCAGTGTCTCCTGGGATCATATGCATCCTTTTATGCCATTTTTCCAATGCTATGATTGAGTACAAAATGCTTCCCCTAAATTGCTTTGCTTCATGTGCTTCTGAGGGCTACCTAAAGTATCTTGCCTGAGTATTGGGTCAAAGAAATCGACTCGACAGCATGGTACTGTTAAGAAAGCATTTATTACAGTGCTGGGGCCATGGAAGAGTGTGCCACCATGGTGTGTCCACCTCAACAGTTTTCTCATGGCTTTACATATCCTTTACATTATGAAACTCTGTGAATTCCCCCTCCACATCCTGTCCATTCAGTACTGTCCGTTGTCTGCAACCACAGCTCCTTTTGAGGGCTGTTTCTGTCTTGTGGCTCTTAACGTGTGCGCAGTTCACATGTGCTGACTTAAGGGTCTTTTATTGTTATGAGGCCCTGGCACTCCTCTTTAGGTAGGCACTGTCCCATCTCCCTCTTATCTAAGTAGTTTCTCCTGTTCTTCCTTGGTCTAGTGTTCTGGAGGGGTATGGCTTTTTGTAACTGGATCCTGGTTATGTAGTTTCCCCCTATCTTCACAGCCCCTTGTTGTCTTTGTCCTCAAGCAGTTTCCTGTTGCAGAGTAGTACTTAAACAGCTAAGCAAAAATGTCAGACTTATATTTACAAAGTTACAGGGTTTAAACAGAACTCCAAAAATTAAGCAAAACTACAAAATTCTTTGTATAACTCTTTTCAGTATTTCCCCTGCCTCTTACAGCCAGTGCAGCCCTTCTTTTGGCAGCAGCAAAGGCCAAACTCAGTTATATAAAACTTTAAAACATACTAACTCAAGTTCTATTCAGAATCCTTTTGAAGCACAGTGAGTGAGATATTGAATAACTGTCTCTAAATGACAGACCTTTATTGGAGAAGGAAGAAGAAGAAAAAATCAGCTATAATTATGGAAATCTGAATGGCTGATGACGGATAAGATGACCAGAACCTTTGCTCTTTTTCCTCACTGGAGAGCTGTGCTGTTTGGTGTGCTCAGCACCAACTGCGTTCACCCTTCGTTGTGCCCCCTGATGTTCCTCACCAGCTTCTCCACCCTTGTTCACTGTTCTGTTCTTTCTCAATGTTCTACGCCTGAATGTTATATTCTTTCTCAAACATGAGTCTGCAGTCAGGAATGAGACAAGATACCTAATTCTCATTGATTTCCAATTGGTTTCAGGGCAAGTTGGACACACAGACAGAAATTAGATTCTCAAGAACTTTTTATGAATGTGGATCTTCCTAGGAGAATAGAAAATGGAAAGGAATAATAAGGGGGGTTTTTTGCTACATGAACTTGTTTTCTTAGATGTTTTCCAGGTTATTTTGAAATGTATTTTGAGGCGTTTCAGTCTCTCCATAAGAAAATGTAATTTTAAGAGGCTAGTGCAAATTCTGTTATTCCAGTCATGGATGGGAGAGGCAGTATAGGAAAAGCTGTGCCTCTCATAATTCAAGTCTTAGTGTCAGGTTCCCAGGGGTTTAGGAGTGGCTGAGTTTAATCTTGAAATGGGAGGATCTAATGTTCTGTATATAGATGTTATAGGTAATTCATAAAGATACATATTCTTGATTGATTGCCACATTGGGGCTTTATAGAACAGTTTTGCCATTATTGTTCAAAGTGATATTGAATAATTAAGTAATTTTGATTTCAGAAGGGCAAAGTCTTTTTCTTTTGATAACAGCATATTTAACAGGTGTATCGTAGGGTATTAATTCTTCCACAAAATATCCCTTATAGCTTTATGTAGTATTTTTTTCTGTCAAGCTGAAAATGAATGGCTAAAAGTTGAAAGGGGTGAAGGAGAATGTTCATAATTATGCAAATACAACTTTGCAATGAAAGGAGATTCTGCTCTCTAGTGGGATCTGACAGGAGTTTATGTAGCAGAAGTTTGTAAGACTGTGTAGATAAATGATGATGATATACAGCCTTCAATATTTAAATCTGCACCTCATCCATTTTAACAGGACTCTTTGGATAGAGGACTCCTTTCAGACCTTTATTTAGAGTTCAGAAGGTTGAACATCTGATTGAGCCAAGGTGTCCCACTGAGCTACAGATGGGCCAGTTTTCTGTGGCTGACAGTAAAACAAAACCAGTATGGCTATTTCCACATCCAGCTGCCTGTGATGCCTTAGGTCTATTATCTTTGTGCTATTTGTACATTCATAGAGTAGGAGTTTACTTCATCATGAGTCTAATAAGAGGTCTGAACTCTTGCTTCTTGGTGTGTAATAAAAAGAGTTAAATTTCATTGTCATAATATCTTCTTGCTTTGGGGTTAGTGTGCATTCTTTGTATGCAAAATATCGATGTACACATTGATAATTTTATGTACCATGGTCTTGCTTGAAAAGACCATGTGTCATGATGTAGGAAGCCTGGAAGGTTTTGTGTTTCCTATGTCGTAAAATTAAAAATTATTGTGATAAATGAGGACAGATTTTAGCTTTTAAGTTGATATATATGAATGTATATTATGGCAAAAATTTCAATGGTGTCTAAAAAGGAACAATCCAGTCTTTTGAGGAAGGCTGACAGGAATGGTGTATCTAGAGAAGAGTTACTGAACTGTTAGTGAACAGTTTAAAGTTGCCAATATGTAAAATCCTCCCAGTGGACTTTATTAAATATTTTCACAGAATTCAAAGTCAGGATTAATACTTCCACTTTTTTTGAAAAAAGAAAGCAGAGAATCAGATTCCTTAGGCTGCTCTGGCAGCTTTGCACTGTATCAGCAACACAAAACGATAACAAAGCTTTTTTAACAGGCCTGTTAAACCTGCTTTACAGCTGCTTTGCATCACTGGAGTGGTACAAAGCAGCCGGCACCCACTGGTGGATCTGGCTCTACATGCTTAGCAGTCTGCTGCTAGTGCTGGTAGCAGCAAGAGGGTTGTGAGTGACCCTGGCATGAACTGCTTGAGTGATGTTTGGTAATGGTAGGGTTGGACTGCTGGCATGAAAGCCAGAAAGGTATCAAAAGGCAGAGAAAAGCTTTTCTCTGTGCTAGAAAAGTGCTAGAGCTAAACTGACTTACAGTGAAACTTCAAGTATTTTTTTTTTCTCCTAATGTTTGTTATGTCCAGTGTTTCTCTGCTTCACAGAGACCTTTTCTAGGAATGCCTTTGGAACAACATTCTTTTGAGATGGAGTGTTTTTCAGTAAAAGGAGAAAGCCTCCATCTCTAGTGCCTCTGCCCTCTTTTCATAGCTTCACTGGTTTGAAGTGGCTGACACAGCATCACTGTGGGCATCAGTCCTTATCAAAGTGCTGTTTTGTTCTTCTGTGGCATTTTCCTGACCTGAGCTCAGAGGCATGCCAAAGCTGTGTGTGACTTGTGGGCAAACCCGTGGATTTGACTTGTGGGAAGGTCGGGTCACCTTGTGAGATTTTTTTTTCTGAAGATATTTGCTGCCTAATATAAACCTATGGAGTCTGTGGTTTTGAAATTTTTTGCAGTGCCTGTGTCCTCCTTACAGGCAGGGTTGTAGACAAAACCTTTAAGTTCATTAAGCTGAACCTCTCTCATGCGTTTTTAAAACTGTTTTGTTAAATTTAACATTGTTAATGTTAAAAATGGCTTTAGTGGGCTTCCCCTGAGTGCTGGCAGTTGGAGGCTGTGTCCCAGGCTGGAGGCTGGTAACACCTTTGAAAATCTTTTGCAGGGATGTCCTATTCCAGAAAGTGCATTGGTTTGTTTACAAATGGATGAACTACAATTAATTTAACATCCAGAAATACTGTCAACCTTTGGCTATTTGTAAGCTCAGTAGTGAGGCAGCCAAAAAGTTACTTTGAAAAGAAACTAAGTGTCTAAGCTCTAAGAAATAATCCATAGGCTGCACAGTGACTGCTTCAACTAAACTGAACTAAAATGGAGAGAGAAGGCACTGGAAATCTACCTGCGACCTTGTTTCTTGTCCTCTGAGGCTCCCATTCATCAAAGTGCATAACATCTTGCTGGCCTCCTTGCCAAGCTGGGACAACCAGGAAATGACAGTGTTTAAAATTGCCTTTTCTCACCTCCAGCTTCTCAAGAAACAACCCTTCTTTTCAAGCAAAGAGCTATCCACAGCTAATACTGAATGAGCACATTCGTCACAGGGAGCCATTTGTCAGCTCCAGTTGGGATTACTGTATAATGCTCTTCCTGCTGGTACACAATATGGCTTAGGCTACCCCATACTCCAGTTCCCATAGTGATTGCTGGGCTCCTGGTGACTGTTTAGTGTCCTGGTTCACTCTTCAGAGCTATCAGTGCAACAAACCTTGGTTATTTGAAAGGCTCTTTACCAGTATGATTTTTTAAACTGTCCTGTCATGACCAAGAAATAAGGATAAGGTCTATAAGTACCTAAATCAAAATCTTCTCTGCTGAAAAAAGAATAGGTATTAAAACAAATTTTAGAACAGAATAGGTGAGTTAAGCATCCTACTGTTCCCATTATGTGGCCACATAATGATCTTCTCTCTAACATGAGAATGATGCTCTCAACCTCTAAGCACTGGCAGTTTGTTTTATTGCAAATCCACTCGAACAAGAGAAAAGAAAATATGGCAAGTAGAAAAAAAAAAAAAAAGCCAACACAAAAAACCATACAAAGATACCCTTAACAGCATTTTGACAATGGAAACAGAAAAAATGTTGAATAGCACACAGAGTCACCTGGATACCTTAAACATAGGTACAGAGTGCAAGATAGTTAGACACAGTGATGATGGGTAGCACACAGTGCCATAGGTGAAAAATTCTGGTATCTCTTTTGTAACTTCCCTGCAATGGTCTCTCCTGACTGTTAGGATCTTTGTGTGGGTATATACACGGGTAAGAAAGAAAGAGAACAGACTAAAGTGAGCGGCCAAATCTCTCACGTTGGAACAAGTTTGCTGACAAGGCACAGAAATGTGTGAAAAGCCCTGCAGCAAACATTCAGTGTGCTCTGTTTTTCACCAGAGGACAGCTGGTACACAGATGGCCTGTTATCAGAGGAGTGCAAAGCTGATTTAAGCTGTGCACATTTCCCCCGTGAGTCGGCATGTACACATCGTAGCTGTAAGCAAAGTTTTCTCCTGCCATCCCAACCCAAATGGGTGGGACAAGGCAGATTATGAAGAAAGGATTGGATTGCTATCTAACAGGATTTTTGACCTTCTTGAGTAATTATATCAGGTTCTGGAATACAGTTTAATCTTGAGAAGTTGGTCTGGGCTATCAGCATTTCAGAAGAGTTTTGTCTTCTGCAGTGTTTCTTGAACAGGTTGGAATGCAAATGATTTTGGTTACTATATATTTTTTTCTAAAAATCCAAAATGAAAAATGAACATTTCAGATGAAGGATCCTAGCTGAATAAAGCTGGCACCAGTCTGATTCCTCAAAGATTCTTCCAAAAGAAAAGGATTCTGTTTATTTTTGTTGTCCATAAATGTTGCACAGTCTTTGTGTATTGAGATTCTCTGTAGAGACCACTAATCCTGAGAGAGTGTAATGAGAGGGAGCAGATTTCCGCATCCTATTTATGTGCAAAACATGGATAAGGCAAAAGAGTTTTCTCTGTCTTAGGTTTTCTTGTAGGGACACAATTGCCTGACACATAATAAAGTTTGTAGGGCAGAGTGTCCTGTTCAGGTCTAACTTTACCTGAAAATGAATGACCTGCCTGGTTCTTCATGCTTTCTTGTTATTGTCCTTGCATATTTGGGGAATTTATCTTTTTTTAATGATTAGATGCAATGGAGAGTGGAAGGATGGATGGTAAGTAGTCAGAAGGGTGCCTCTGAGCAGGGATCATTGACTCAGTGTGGTAAACAGGTTTTCACATCCATGAGTTGAAAGGCTTATGAGTTTTACAGGGAATAGTGATGGCCAGTGATGCAATTCAGATTCCCATCATAAAACTCCATGCTCTGTGTCTCTAGTTTTGTTTCATATGTTGCTTTCTACTGGACTCTGTATTCCAACAAATTTGTACAGACAATCCTGACTCTAAGTATAAAAGAGCTGAAGTGTCATTTTCTGTGTACTCAAAAAACCAAATGAATACAATGACCCTTGCTGTGGGTAACAGCTGATTTTTATGAAATAACCCTGAATTATTGAAGAGTGTATTGCTGACATATACAAGGAACCCTAAAAAAATTGCAATCTTTGTCTGAAATTCATATTTTTTTGCAAAATGCTGCTGTGGAAAGCAGATTTTCTGGGATATGTTTCACAGATTTATTATCCAAGCCACAAAAGAAAAAAATTTCACATATTGTTTATTTGTTTATTTTTTCCAAATATTTGTGATTCGTGCAATCAAAAGAGTGGAAAAGAGTCTCTCTGATCTTAATTCTTCGTTTATAGTGAGTCAGGCACCACCCTGGAGAGTCACAATTGTTTAGATGAAAAGTTTGTGTAGAATATACATCATTTGTATAACTAATTCAGTGCATCTCTCCCAATTAATGAAAATATTAATAATCTTATAATTATGTTCCTGTCTTTTTAAAGCATTCAAGGATTTTTTTTCCTCTTACTCCTAGCATCCAAATCATACTAGAGTCATGATCTGCTTTACAAGTGTCACTAAGTGAGTGAACTGATTCATATCAAGTATTTTGTGCTTTAATCAGCATTTTTGGTACATTTCTCTGTAAGGTACCTCTAAGGTCATAAACCACTTGATATTTAAACAGCTATGGATATATTTGCATGTATTTTTAAGACAGTTCTGTCTGAAATGATGGTAAATATATTTTCCAGTGTAGGCAGATTTAATATTTCATACAAACAAGCCCTAGTCATACCTGAAGTAAAGCAGTTGAGTAATATTATTTTGAATAATGTATCTCTAGCACATGTAGGGTTTTTACAGTTTATAGTGCAACTGGAGTCTCTTAGCTGATTAGAGTAGGTATGGTGATTGAAACATACAGAAGTGAAAATGGAGCAACTATTCTTCTTACCTTGTAAAATAATTGACCAAAAGGAAAATCATCCATCAGACTGCAGATTGAGAAGATGTGGCTACATATTACCAAAATCACAGCAAGTTGTTTTTTTTTTTTCTTGCTTCCTGGAATACTTTTGTAAATGAGGTACTTTATCTCTTCATTTTTTGCCCCTGGAGTTTTAAAAGGATCTGCAGGTTTTAATTTATAGTTCACCTTCCCTTACAGAAGACAGAAGCCTTCTTCTTACTTTCATTCTCTGCTTCTAAAACTATAAATTCATCTATGGATAAGAGCTATATATAAGAGAAATATTCCTCTCACTGACTAATTTAATCACTTTCAGCCAAAATTCTGCCAATAAAAGAGGAGTTAATTTAAGGCAACATCAGGGAAAAAAATGTAAAACTTGAATTATACTAAGTGTTTGGATGTTCCAAGTGGAATTACTCTTGCCTAAGTGTAGATATCTATATAGAAATGTTTGTTCCAAGTGGTCAGTGGAGTGTAATGAATATTTCTGGGGTATGTTGTAGTTGATCTGATTTAGCTTTCTTAGGGTCTTCCCTTGCAATGAATTTCAATCCAAATACTGTTTCATTCTGAAAAGGAGACTGACCTACAGGTTTGGAAGTGAATGCGTGCCAGACAATTGCATTGAATACATTTACATTTAGGGGCAGAAGTCCCGTTCTACCTCGAACATTTTACTTCCATTTTGAATTCCCATCCTGTTACATAATTCTGTGTTATATTGTTGCACAAACTATGACTTTAATCAAGCCAAGTAGTGAGAATACTTGTCATGTTTTAGGTGAGGCTGAACAGGTAGCTAAAATACCAGGATTGATTGTTCAGAGTGGTTACAGCCTTTTAAAAAATACTGCCATGGAAAAGATATTTTCTCAAAGAAATTTTTTCAGAAATATAGCTATGTTTGTAAAATTGGCATTTAAACATCTGGGAAGCAAAAAGTAAGGCTTTGGTTGTTTATACCCATGGGCCATTAACCTTAGAATCAATAACACTGATTTCTCACAGGGTCTGCAAAACAAACTCAGCCTGCAGACTACAACATAATAACTGACTTCTGAAGAGTGGTAGATGTGAGCGTTTTTATGTAGAACATTCCCTTAATTGTGGCATGGTTTGAGATATTCATATTAGCTTCATTAAGCTTGGCAGACACTGCTGACTACAACAATTTAGTGAGCCAATGAGTATTTAATTGTGGTCTACTGTCAAAGCATGTGTGA
Organism: Phylloscopus whistleri; assembly: GCA_017589585.1. Lineage (NCBI taxonomy): Eukaryota > Metazoa > Chordata > Aves > Passeriformes > Phylloscopidae > Phylloscopus > Phylloscopus whistleri. Next base: position 4,927,434 of record JADMLD010000614.1, on the reverse strand, counting down.
TGAAGTCCACAAAAATTAATGGCCATATACAATCTCTGAATCAGTGCAATAGAGAATATCTGTGATAAGCAGAATATTAAAGACTAATGTCAAGGCTCAGGTAAGGGAAAATATGGCAAAACCTACATTTTAGATGGGTCTGAAAGTAAAATATTTTATGCATTCAATCTCTCATAAACAACACATTCTTTTAATCTCTCTGCTGCATTTCAAAATGAAATGTTCAGGAAAAAAGTTATGTAGATGCCTCACTGAATGTTATCAGATTTTGATAACACTGAATCCTATGGAAACTATCTTTATATTGTTGTAACACGTCTGGTATGTAAAAGAATTGAGCTGTCTCTTGTCAAGAAGAAATATATTATTCTTGGAGAAGTAATCCTCAAAGTTTTGCTTTCTCAGGAAAATGAGAAAATTTCTGTCCAACTAATTAGAAGAGCTGTTTCATTTTTTATACTTTCCTACTTGTAGTAGATAGTTTCCTCAGCAGAAAAAGAGAGGGATGTGCTAGGCAAATGTGAGAAATGAAGTGCATATGGAATAAAAAGCAGAAAGGCAAAAATCAAAATGTTAAACAATCCATCTAGAAAATGAAGAGACAAAAAAAAATCATCAAATATGAGAAAACAAGTAACAAATGTGAGCAAGCTGGAAAAAAAATTAAGTGAAAAATTACATGGCATAAGAATTTATTGACCAAGAGAAAAAAGTCTGAGATGACATGAGAAACAAATTCATAAGTGGCTGAGACACAGGTTTACAACACTAACTAATCAACAGATTTCTTGTTCATATTCTTGAATGTAAAACTGACGTCCAATTTCATCTTAAATTATTCCAAGTTGTTTCATTAGTTGAGATGTCGCTCTAAAAATGCTTCCATCATTGAACTTGAATATACAGATTTACCCAAAATGATAATTTACTTGCTTAAATTGCAGATAATACCAAAAAAAAAGGGTATTAAGTAACAATTTATAAAATGAGCTGACAAGAAAAAATCTGATTATGTATGTTTTTCTTAAACCTGAGTATCTGTATTTTCTGTCACTAATGAATTCTGGTTTTGAAACAGAAGTACTGTTTTTTTATTGGGGAATAAATAATGAATGCTCTTGAAGAAGAAGCCATGTTACCTTCTTAATTTTAATTCAGTGGTAAGATTTAATTGTTAGAAGAGTAGTTTGGATTCATGTAAAAAAGTTCAGAAAATGCAGCATATGGATGATAAAGAAATGGACTTATTGCAATAAAATTATGTTGTCCAAATGTAGCCGAGTCTTACTGACCTTTTTTTTCAGTGCTGTATAGAAAATGCCACAGAATAACAGTATTGTTTTTTGGTAGGAATCTATAGATCCTCATGGACTTGAAGTTCAATCATGTCTCAAAGTAAGGCTGACTTTAAATCCGGATCAGGATGCTCAGGGTCAATCCAGTGGTGGTTTGAAAATCTCCAGGGATGGCAGTTCCATGGCATGTCTGATCATCCTATTCCAGAGGCTTAGCCATTCCCATGTAAATGAATATTTTCCAATGTGTAATCAGAATTTCCCTTGTTGCGACTTCTAACCATTGCCTCTTGTCCTTTAGCTGTGCACCACAGTTTAATTCTATGCGGCTTCTCTGTAACACTCTTTCATGTTGTAAATGACTGCAGCTAGATTTCTCTCTCACCCTTATCTTCTCCAGGCTTAACAAAACCTGATTTTATAAAGTGTTCCAGAAATTTTGATCTACAGGAAATTATATGGAATTCAGTTTTGTTTGAAAAATCTCTGCAGTGATCATCTGAGTTCATGGGAGTGTAGACATGCAGTAGAATCCTCTTTTGACTCTGATGCCTTGGGAAGGCTGGCCTGAAACAGAGACAGGACAGAGCTAGAGAATAAAGTAGATATTTATTGAAACACCTTTAGGATACACCTTGGGCAGGACAAGAGCCTGGCCAGGGCTACACCCAAGGTGGACTTAGAATGGTCACAAAATGGGCAGCCAATCACAAGGTCTTACACTTTTATAAAAGTTTTGGTCCATTTGCATACTGGGATTTAATTGTCCAGTTACAGCTTCAGGCTGTGAGGTCTCATCTTTCTTGTTCCTCCCTTCAGCCCACCGTTGTTTATGCTTTTGGGCCTGAAAGTTGTCCTTGGTCTTCAACAGGAAAAGGATTTGTTTTGTCTACCTACTCTGTGAAGAGAGCTTACTGGCACTTAATATGAGGCTCAGAACTACACCCCTAGGCAGCAGCCCCACCCCTGTGCATCTGCATTTGCCCCATGACACCAGGTTGTGCCTGGTTACTTCATTCCAGGAATTCATTCTAGGTCATTCACCAAGTGCTCTTGTGAAGGAGGATTTCTGATATGTGCATGAGAGAGATGCAGTATCTTTAATTGAAGAGACTGCTAAAGGACCCCTGTTTAAGCACACATAATATTCACTTATAGGTTATTAACTGTGGGAAAATGCAGCTGCGTCATTGCATCATGGAGCAGTAGTCAAGGTTGGAAAGAACCTCTGGAGCCACCGGGTTCAGTGCCTGGCATACCATAGGCCACACCATCCTGTTAGATCTAGGCTTGATGAAGGCAGGTTTGTTAGCGTTGAAACACGTAATCACGGGATGATTATATGCAGGTGCTTTTATTGAAGAGCTCTGGAAATCAGGGGTACAGACCCTAACCCAACATTGGTTTTGAGATTAACATGTTTTATACCCTTTCTGTTATATAACTATATATTAATTATTAAACCCATATTGTTCTATGTATACATTGATCCTATCCAAGCATGAATTCTTGTACTTTTCATCAGGCCCCCCAAACATTTTTTCTCATGATTCTTATTACGATTAAACAATATTCAATTACCAACAATCACTACATTTAACAATCATGTCATTTATCATATGACAATCATGCAGGTACAGTTGTACATGATCTAGTACAAACAGAGTTAAACATTTGTTTCTGAGGCCTAGTTCCCTTTCCCAGGCCTCCCCAAGCCCAACCTTTCTTTCTACCCCGCTGAATCTATTCCCACGATTTTAGAAACATTTTATCCCTATGCTACTAAAATTTAACCCTATAGTATCAGGCTTTGCCCAAGAGCTTTGGGACTAGAGCACTCAGGCCTGTCCCCTCTTGCTTCCAGGGTGGCTTGGACCCACAAATCTCCCTGCGAGAGTGTGGTCTACACTGACCAGGCTATGGACGACAGAGACATAGGGTCACCTTCTTGTGTGGAAACTGCTGCTGGCAAAAAGGAATCAAGCTAAATATTTTCTACAAGTGGATTAAACAGCTCCAGGAAATGCTGCCAGGTGTTGTTGGAAAGTCAGCGTTTACTCTTAAATGTTCTTAATGGGCAACTGTGTGGCTTTGACCAAATCCTGTTTTCCTGAACAGTTCTCCTACTTGATTTGGGAACAAGTGCAGACCAGGAACCTTTTCCAGCTACCAGTTTGCATGTGGCCATCTCATTTGGAAGTTAGAAAAGTTTAGAGGAGTAGATCTGTTGTTCTATGCCACATGACATCAGGGCTGGGCAGTGAACACATCTAGTTTGCTTACATACTGTCTTAGAGGAAGATGGAGTGCATGAGAAGAAGCATGATTCACTCCTGAGGGTCACTGTTAAGATTGTCCTGGACTCTTGTCACTCTCTCTCTCTGAGTGGTTCCTACATTTTACATTAAGTGGTTGGCTGTTAAACTGTAGCAGTAGAAGCTATGACCATTCACACAGGTGTGCTAGTCCAGGTTAAATGCCATAAACTCTGGGTTACAAAGTCAAACATTTGCCATTGCTTCTTCTGTCTCTGATTCTGTGAAGTTTCAGTTCATCCACAATAGGGTCTACGTTCTCATTTGTAATTGCTTAGAATTGACAGTTTGAGTGTTTTCCTGGTAATTACTAATTGCCTTATCTCTAGGCAGAAAAGCTTATTGAACCCTTGCTTCCCCAATGTCAAGATGAGCGCAGGAGAAAGTAGAAGTTTATATGAAAGCAACAAATGGCAGATCCTTCTCTGTGATATTTTAAAGGAAAGCAGGGGACACTCCACTTGGTGGAGGAGGTGTGCTCAAAATGCCAGCTAGATTACTTATCAAATGGACTTAAATAGGGAGAGGTCACCTGAAGAAAACCAGGTGTAGATAATGAAGTTATCTGCTGCTCAGCTCTACAGGCTTGCTGGTCTGCACAAAGTTGTGAGTTTAGGGGGATGGTCAGGTGTCTGTCAGTTGAATGTGGAGCCCAAAGTGTCTGTTGGGGCATAGACACTCAGGCATATCTCTCAGCTTCTCTGCTCTTAAGTATTTCCCCAGCCCACTCCTGCCAAAGAAAGGGCACATGTGTACTTTCTGTGTTCAGGATGGTGTGTGTGTGTCTGGCATGGTGTCTGGCTTGTGCATGACACAGCCTGCAGTGTCTAATCTTGTGGCTGGAAGACTGTATGGCAATTCTGTAAGCTGTGAAACTAGCCAGGATTTTAACTTTAGGTTCTTAGAAGGTAAGGTGGCTATATCTACATCTGTATCTAATAACCAACAAAATATATTTGATTTTAAAGCATTTGTTTAGGCCCTTGCAAATGGAAATGGTTGCCTAACTCTTTTTAGGATTTTACCATTCAAAATCTTGGCTGGAGTCCCAAATACATGTGAAAGAACAAACTGAGCCTTCCAAACATGGCAATCAGCCATTACCAGTTGTTGAGAGCCCATGTGGCAAAAGCAGTGCCAAGTCCTGAGCTGTGAAACAGGTCAGCTCAGTAGCAGCCATCACCTGCAGCTGCTGGTTGACTTGTGGAATCTAATGTGATAATGAGAAATGCATTGGTCTTGACATTAAATACTTGTGCAGACATCCAGAGAGAGGATGTTTAAGAAGTTTAGGGATCAGAAAACAGAGATGAGAGATGGAAGATTGTCCAGGATTCTTTGTCCTCATGGCCAACTTCAGTGAAATGTAAAGAAAGAACAAGGTAATGGCTGGGTAACAGGTGATAATGAGTCTATCTGGTATTACTAAGCTGAACAGGCTAAGAAAATTAATATTTTTCATTTGAAAGAGAGATGTGGCTTCAAAAGAATGTTGAAAAGTATCACTCTTTGGCATGAAGGCCAAGTTGTACTGTTGAAACAGAAGTTTTTGTAATCCAGATCTAGCACTGTCCCCTTAGAAATATATGAAGTGTTATGGTATCTGTTTAAGACCTTTTGATTTAAACTACCATCCAATCAACTAAGATGAAATGATAGAACAACATTGATGCAAACTTAGGGGTTTTTTAACTAACAGAACTTATTTTTCTGAATTTTGGATTTCTTGAAGTCACACTGATGTGAAGTTAAATTTTCTTTTTGAATGAATAAAATAATTCAAGTAAATTCTGTTAGTAAAGGGTGATAACAACAAAAATGATACTTTTGGGCAGAAATCTCTCATCTGTTTTAGAATAATTAAAGTGTAGCATCAAATCTTCTTATATAAAAACATGTATTAACACTTTCTGTCTACTTTAAAAGGAACTGGGAACTATAGTAATTTTCCAAGTTTCATTTTTAATGTTATTAAAGTCAACCAAAACCAGCTGGTACTGCACTATTTCTGCTTTTCAGGATGGTGAAAATCTTTGAAAATGTCTGTTGTGAGATTTCCAAAGATCATACCACAAAGAGCAAGAAATCTTAAAAGATTTACTAAAGAGGTTTTGAACATAGATGTTATAGACTGGATTCACTGTCATCCACAGAGAATTGCATATATAAGTAAATTAACACACACTTATCTCTGAACACACTCTGATGTGGCTGAAACCTACTTCTGAAAAAATTTCTAACAGGAAGATTTTTGGCATTGACATTCTAAAGCTTTTCATAATACTTTCTCACTAGATGCCCATATACACCTCTTTATAGTCTCTTTATTGTGTACCTAATAACTTTATTTTTTCAGATCTTTGGTTTCTTTGTCCAAAAGCTACAGCTGTAGCTTGTTAACAACATCTTGGAAAGACATGGTTGCAAAACACTGCTTAGTCTGTCTAGTCTATCCTCATAGTATTGAATTTAATTGCTTTGGGTTTATATTAAGTAATTAAGCAAGAATTCGAATGATTTAATTTTTGTGCATTTTATGGATGTTCTATGAATTAAAAAAACTATTATAGATACTGCATTTACTGTAGATACTAGATTTTAGATGTCATATAGCTGGATTATTACTACCAATAACATAATTTTTACTATATATTTTCTGGAGGTGTTCATAATATGCTGTTAGTTTGCAAGCAGAATAAGAAGTGCAGCTGCAGTCCTTTAAAATCTCTTGGTCTTAGGATGTTGCTAACAAGCTGCAATTCTATCTGGTAGAAATAAAAAAGCAGGTTTGATATTTGGTATAAGAGAGAATCCAAAGCTAACAGGTAATTTATTGGCTTCTGTCCACATAGGTTCATACTCTGGCACTTCTGAATAGCTTGGGATTTAAACAGATCTTCACATGCAAACCAAAATTCCACTGGGTCCATAAAGTTGTTTTTAAAATATGTTTTCAAGTACTTGAAGCTTTTGATCTGCATTCATGTGAAATTTGAGCCAACTTTGACATGTGGCTTCCAAACCCTTGGGTGAACACGAGCTTACATTCTGGAACATGATAGCAGAGCTGCAGCACTGTGAACACTTGCCTGGGACTCTTTCACTACAGGTAAAGTTAAGCATGGCTTGAGGCCAAGGTGTACTGCAGTTTTTTTCATCAACAAATTCTTCTGAGCTTTTTTTTTTTTTTTTTAATTTTTCTGTTTAGGGGAGAGCACTAAAACATTGGACTAAATGGGTTGTCTCAAAAATAAACAAACTTACCAATTGTCTGAAACAGGAGATGAATAGTTGGTGTTTGATCTACTCCAGTTTGGGACTAGATAAATCTTTTGCTCATATGCACTGATTGCTACCTGTAGACAAGACAAAAATTACATCACAGGAAAATATAAAGGAGATTTAAAGAAAGTGTGAAGGAAAGCAGTTTCTTAACTGTACTGTAGCTATTCAGTCTACCTCCAAGCCCCGTTAATTTGCCCTAAATCACACACTAAACATATGGTATGCACAGATGGTTCATGCAGCTGCTCAGGCCTAGAATCCAGGTGGGTGTTTCTCTGCAGTTTTATCATATTTTCTTTCAAAATTACGTTCCAGTTTTTAATGAGGCAGTTTATGGGAATGCAGTAATAAAAAATGTCTCATGTTAAGAATGTTGGGAATAGAGAGTATCCTCATTTGTACTAACTTGCATTATGCCCTGATGTCAGACCCTGGACCTGAAATGGGGACCCTCAGGGCACTTTTGTCAATGGTTATTTCAGCATTTGCTTAATATATATCCTGTATATGGGTGCTGAGGGTCCTGTACCAGCTCACCACCACACAAGAAACAACATTAGATTTATTTCCCCAGAGAAGATAGCAGTGAGGAAGGACTCCCAATAGAGAAGATGGCCAGTGGAATCAGATATTGGAATCAGATAAAAGTTATTTAGAGAGTTTATAAATGCTCAGTGTTCATACCAAGACTATGTGATGCTTCGGGTAGTGTTTTTTCCCTTTGTAGAGCAACAGACTGAATTAAATATGTCCTAAGAAATACAGGATCACACTGGGTTATCTTGTTGTCAGTTCTGCTCCATTCTCAGCCAGTAAATTACTCAATAGAAATTGTTGATAGGAGAATTTACTGATACTGAATACTGATACTTCCTGCATCAACACCCTAACTTGTTTCTTGCCTTCTCTGCAGGGCTCTCTTTCACATTTAGAAATCTGTCAGAAGGAGATCTGCAATTGTTCTATCTCTAGATCCCTGTCTCTTTTTCATTTTACAGGTATTGTCTATTTTATTACCCTTCCTTGGATTATGTGAAAGAGGCACTAGTGCTGTGCTGTCTGAAGGATCAGTCTCACAGAGCTGGAACCAAGGTGCTCTGCTTACAGTGGATCGCAGCAGACCTGTCTGGAGGGATCCAGCATCCCAGGTCACTGAAAACACTGTGGTTTTAGAGAGGAGGCTGGCTAAAGGCTTCAGAAACACAATTAGATTAAATATAATTTCTGATATTTTCATTATTGAAATAAAGCTGCAGGTTTTACAGACTGTGAGATCATGTTTTGTTCTTAAGATTAAAGAATGGAAGTCTAAAAATTACAGTCCTCAGAATCTCAGGATCAATCAGCTGCCTAATTCTAGACCTGTCTCAATGACATACACAAAGTCACTAGCAAAAACATGTAATACAAACTAGTTAAAGAAGTATTTTCACCCTGCCCTCTGGACTTTAGAAATTTGATCAAAGGAAGATTTCTTCCAGAAGTTCAAAAAATGATGAGGCAAGCAGAGCTGATCTAATAATTTGGTGAAATAAAAGGGATCATTCTGCTTCTCCTTCTCTCACCTGCTCTGTGTGCACCCTCCAAACTGTACCTTCCACTACTTCTGGATTTTGTCAAAGTATTGATTCATTTACAAGAATCTGGCAGATAACTAGCAATAAAATGAGTATTTTCCTGGTTTTAGCTGATCACTGGGGAGCCATATAATTGTCAGAATTGGAAGAGTGGCGAAGAGGAATGGAAGGAAGTTAGGACCATCTTTCACTGGAGCAGTTGCCAAGTAAATCTGAAGTTGGTTCAGCTGCCTCACTAAAGCTCATTTTACAGAGTTGATCGATGGATGGGATGAGGACCCGTGCCTTAGTAAAGTGTTTCTCTGTTAGCTAATTTGGATTACTTCACACTTTGTTTTTAGAGATTTAATTGAGGTGTTTTTCTTCCTCTGCTCATCGATTGTATATAGAACTGTGAATTTTAGCATTTAAGTTACTGCTAGGCAATATGTTGCTCAACTTTGCAGCTCTCAACTCAGTGCCAGATCTACGCCTACCTTTTCTGTGCAGGTTGACATTGAAATTATCTTTGGTCTTTGCTGAGGCAAAATTCACATAGATTAAAATTCAACTCATGCTTTTCTGGTAGAAAAAGGACAGACAAAACAGAGTTGAGATTGCTTGGTATAAATAAATAAAAAAACTAGCTAAAAGCAATGAAGTTATCCACCAGCTGATGATCTTGTCTGTTTTATTTCATTTTTGGCTCAAACCATTCTGAGTGGGATTTTTATTTACCTGTGTTTAAACAGGCTTATCTCCACTGCAATTTTAAACATTTTTTTGTATAGAGAACTACAGGAGGACCTCTAGATCTGGGCTTTTTTAAATTTAATATAAGTCCTTTTAGATGAAATTGCTTCAAGATATGGTTCCTTTCTGCTCTTCAGTAAAATTTCATTAAGTGGCTCAATCTAAAATATTGGATGGATTTATCTCAGAGTAAATGTTTTTATTATCCCCTTCAAAATAAAACACTTCTCTCAGAAAAAGATGGAAAGATTGCTTTCTACTGATATGACTCAAGTGCAATAATAATTGAGGCGACTCCTAGATTCTTTGTCAGGAATGACATTTTTCTGCCTGGAAGGTTTAATGTAAATCCATTGTCATTACTATAACAGAAACCCTCCCCAGTCTAACCTAGTTCATCAGAAACCCTCCCCAGTCTAACCTAGTTCATCAGGGGAATACACATTATAAGAAATCTAAACCTGGATTTGTTGGTTATGAAAGAAGTAAAAGATACAGGGGGGAACTTTAGGTGATATGTTTTGCTGCACAACAATAAAATCTAGATTCTGTTGAACATGTAAGACTGAAGATCGTAAGTGGTTTTGTTAAATTAGAAAAGAGAAGATTTATTGTTTATTTTTGCAATAATATTGTAATGTGCCTTGGTGCAATATTGACCACAAAAATTTATCTCAAATAAATATTTTCCTCATTGGTTTACTTCTATTCAAACACCTCTTTTTTTTTTTTTTTTTGAAGTTGCTTTTTTAAGTTGAGTTGACAGGTTTTCATGAATTTGTCTGGGAAAATGTGGGTCAGGCTAGGTATCTGCTGTTTGTAGGAGAAATTAGAGGTGTGTATGTATTAACCATTTATGTATCCATGGTGAGATGAAAGGATACTAAGGTTATTTAAAACCTCATAACCCAAGAATTATTTTTTATTCTTGCTTGCTCAATTTCTAATAACATTTTAGGATTATTAAAGAGGTAACTTTCAGTTACAAGAGTCAAACACACTTTTATACCTAACATCGCATCTGAGATACATTCAGACTTTTCATCTTCCTTGTACAGATTTGAGAAGAAAAACCCGTAAATGTTAGTTCAGAGGATCACAAATATGTCCATGTGATAGTGCTTTAAGTGTATGTGGATGAACCACTTTTGCATACTGAATTTCAGGTCAGAATACCTAAAAACATACCATTACTGAACATGAAATAAAAGCTTTCATCTCAAAAGTAAGTTCAATTCTTTTTGAACTCTTGTAAGAACTTGGCTGACTTCTCCTCATTATATTTGCCTTTCCATATATCTGCTTTTGGACTATTTCCAAACAACTGGAAGTATAAAATACAGCACCTTCTCTCCTGAGATTTTCAGTCCAAGTTTTCTCACTTCAGAATACAACAGGGCTCTGACTTGATTTTTAAGATGAATAATAGTTTAGATGAGAAAAAATGTTCTTGTGTGCCTATAGAAACCAAATTTTAGCTTAGTTTAGGACACTAAACGGGTTTATTCATCCAGAGTATGGACAGAATATAAAGTGGTGATTGTACAAAAGCTTCAGGAATCAGTGATTCTAGGCACACCAGTGGATTTAGACTAGGTTTTTAATCTCTCAGCTCTGATTTAACAACAAAGCACAAAGAAATAATTATATATTAATTTTTAATTTTCTGTATGCTATTTAGTTACATTTTATATGTTAATGATGGTTTCAAAGCACTATGCAGAGCTGCAGATCTTTTGGATTTACTCCCCAGAAATCAGTTATTGAGTTGAGGTGGCAGTGAATGGCTCAGCACTTTGGTTTTTTATGGTCAGTGAATGAAGCCATATGAAACTTTGCAAATAGGAGTACATGGCAAGAGGGTGCAGAGGGACAGTCAGGATTAGTGCCAAAGCTTGGATGCTGCCATACGCTTCCATAAAAGCAGCACTTCCAAGTGCTGGGTACAAAGGAATTTCTAATCCCACCTGCAGTTCATCCAGAACCTTGCAGTAGAATAACAAAGTAACCTTCTAGTAAAATTGCTAATCACCTTTGGGATAACGAAATGTAAACAAAGAAATGATCTTAAAAATGATGATTGAAGCCTGTAGCATTTTAATGATTTGGCAGCTATCACTGTATTGCTTTACAAACAAACAGAAACCAATACCAATTGGTCTCTTGGGCAGGGAAGTAATTGTGTAATGACTCAGATTAAGCCCTTTGCATTTAATACAAATCTCAAGACTGCATAATAAGGTCTACTTAGAATCATAGAGTTTAAGTTGGAAAAGGCCTCTTAGATCATATAGTCCAGAAACCAGGACTGCCAAGTCCATCACTAAACCATGTCCCTAAGTGCAAGGGTGGTGACTCAACCACATCCCTGGCAGCCTTTTTCAATGCTTGACAGCCCTTTCCTTGAGGAAATTTTTCCTAATACCAAATCTAACTCAAGCTGCAGTGCAGCTGCAGTGGAGCAATTTTTTGAGTCACGCTTCTGTAGAGTTAGTGAGCAGGCACGATATCCTCCATGCAGAAAACCATTATGTTTTCTACCTCACTAGCTACTTCAGACCCTCTGATGTCTGAAAAAGTATTAGGAAACGAGTAGAGACTTATTAAACAGGAAAAACCCTGGAGTGAAGAATAATATTGCTGAATTCCTACTTCTGCCATGAGAGAAACATGAATTGAATGGTTATATAAAATTTGAGGTTGCCTCCCATAAAATATACATAAGCAAATAAAATTACTTTTAGGCTGTCATACACATCTATTGATTTCCCCAGTGGAATTAATTTTAGATCTTGTGACTGGAGGAAGAAACAAAGAATTCCAGAATGCAGAAGGAAGATGCCTGGCATCAAATGCCAAATTCCTCATCCTGGCTTTGAATCAGACATGCCTTGCTCCAAGGAAGGAATTGGAGCACCATAGGTTTCTAAGAGCATAGGAAACGATACTGGGGAAAGAGGGAAGTGAGAACCCAGAAAAGCTGGGTGAGCATGTGTACTAAAAGTGAAGAAAATAATTCTCTGGAGATACATCCTTTGGCAAATTTGTATGGCATTCAATATGACTGAGCCAACAGTACTCTCCAGAAACATAATAGAGACCTTCAGGAACTGCACAAAATATTCACTGACTGTTTCTCTCTTGTACCATCTTTCAAGCCTTTCATAAAATTCCTTAGTGACAACATTAGACCAAGACCTATCAAGTTAATGGGGTTAAGGTGTGTTTATTTTTCATCCTGTGTAAAGAAATAGCTGGCATTATATCTGGCCACTTTGATTCCTTAGTTCAGCAAGCCAGCATGTACTTGCTTCCTTGAAGACAGCTCTTAGCAGGAATTCAGCGCAGGTCTTAGACCTGTGCTGCAGTTTCTTAGTGAGACTTTTTGATCATTTTACTCTACCAATTACCTGATTTTTGATTACATAAACTGTAATAAAATTGTATAGAAATGTGTGGACTACAAAGATGCATGTATGTATGCACATGTAGTTATAACATGCAGTATACACAGAGTTGATATCCTTCCCCCCAAAATTCTAGAGAATGTCTCCGTAAAAGGATAGCTATTTCAAATTTGTGCTCATGGTGGGATTCAGAAGGCAGCAAAACCAATGGAAGATGTACTGCATACAATATTTGGGCTCTTCTGCATGGAAATACTAAGCATAACATGAGTAATTAGTTATTATTAAACTCCTGTCCAATCTAATGGTCAGGTTTGGAGCAGAAAACTACATGGCAGGAAACTGCTGCTCTTGGGAGGGGAAAACTGCAGCAGACCAGCAGACAGCCTTCATTTATCAGAATGCTTTAGAGAGTAATGTTAAAACAATGTTTGGAATAAGTGACTTTTGAAAAATTGTTTTTAAAGTTATGTCATAAATATTTTTAGTACATGAAATAAGATGGAAGTCTGCGACCTACTTCTTGAAGTTGCATAGATGTAATTTACACTTAGGAAATGCAAGTTACATGCAGAATTGTAGGGTTTTTGATTTGGATCCTTAAGTGTGTAAAATTTCTTAGGGAGACACCTTCGTCCTTAAGGAGGTAGGAGTGTAGCCACAGTCATATGAGCATAGTTGCATTTCTGGGTGAGAGGTGTAGGGGTTGCTCAGGTAAGTTTGGTGATATAAAGAAGAACAAAATTTTAATGTAGGCATGAAAACCTAGTTTCACACTACTTTCAACAGATGAACCATGGTCAAAAAGTTGAATTGTGACACCTAATTTTGGAAAAGTAATTTAACTCTTATGTGGGCTGAATCATCTCCATGCTCTCACGATGTCCAGATGTGCTAGATCTCTAACAGAGCCACTACAGGTAAATGCCTAAACCAACACTATGTCCAGGCCCTCTTTAGAGTAAGGTCCAGCCCTAGCATTTCTGTGTAGGTTTGCTAACACTTTGGCTAACATTCTTCTGTAACTAGCTCCTTCTTATTATGGACCACCTTCCCAGAATACTGAAAGACACAGATATTGGATAAATATTTGACACAGAAGGTAAATGGCACAGAGTCCCCCTTAGAGTATGCAAAAATTTGACTTCTATTACACTCATCTTGCTACAAATGACACCAGCTATCTGTTCCTTGAATCCTCAGTGATTCTTTTCTTTAATGTTAGACTTCTGAGGATTGCTACAAAAGCCAAATTTTTAGAAACTGACTTGTATCAAAAGGAAATCTAGATTTTAGACATTTGCTGTGTCGTCAGTTATGCGCTGTGGAACTCAAAGCCCATCTCTGCCTGTCTCAGCTGCTTGCACAAGCAGCGGTTGTAGATGTGGCATTATGTGGGACAAATCCTCTGTGTTTTGAGCTGAGGAAGCAGTTTGTTTCATTTTATATAAAGCCTTTCCACTTGATGAAATGACTGATAGATTAATAGTATTTTTTAAAATAAAGCTATTGTTTAATAAAGTCAGTTTAATCTGGAATCATATCCACATGAAGTAGGTAAACCAGAAAGGCAAAGAAGAATATATTATTCTGCTAAACTATGCTGTCATCATGTCAATCAATTTCCCTATGTATATATGCTTTAATGGCCTGATTCTATGACACTGGAAATCTATCCTTCAAGTCTTATTTTTAGGAGTTTATATGAATTTATTTTTTGAAATTGATTTTATATTTATTTACGTCATTGCTTGCCAGATGATAGAGATTTCTGTACATGGGCAGTAATATTCTGTGCTTGCACCTCTAATTTATGTATTCTGCTCTCAAAGGCAAATTTGCAAGATAATAAAATCTGCAGAAAAATTCCTGTATCTAGACCTAACATTTTAAGCTGAATTCAACTTAGTGAAGTTATGAACCTTTCTAGATGTGCCATGCTAATGGAATAGAAAGCATACTCTTGAAGTAGAATGAACTTTGGTCACAGGTGTGTTGGCAGTGATTTACAGAATGGCATAAAAAGTCTTTATTTTCCTGTTACAATTAAATAACTGCGTGTCCCATTTTGGTTTTTTTTTTTTTTTGATTGCTGCTGGGCTTTTGCCATTAAGAATGAAAACAAGCATCTGCCCTGTAGGGCCTTATTAACCACAATCCCAGGTGACGTTGTTGGGAAGGCAGCGTGCCCTCAGTGCCCTCAGATTTATTGGACCTGCTGGTTCCCGCTTGGTGACTCTTGTGTCAGATGGAGGAGACCAGAGGCACTGAGATGGTGTTTGAGGCCACCCTTTTTCTGCCTTGGAAAGCTGATGTCACATCACTTGGAAGATGTAATTCCCTTCTCTCAAAAGGCTAGGACTTAAAACCTTCTGTCAAATGCAGCTGGAATTGCCCAACACTTCAAAAGCTGTTCGTGGAAGATGAAATAGGTGGGGTCTGACAGATGGGCAGAGTGACTGACCAGTGACCACACACAGGCTCTGTGCTCCCTTTTCACCTGAAAGCAGCATGAGTGTCTTCCCTCACCAGCTGGGGGTGAAGGAAGAGGCACTTGGCAGGGTTAGAGTGACTTTGTGGTATCTCCTGCCTCCTCCAGCAGTTGATACAGAGTGTTTTCACCCCTGAGGAAAGATGGGTATTAAATGTTAAACTTTACAAGGACATAACAAGATCTGACACAATTTTTCCCCCCTTGTGGTTTTCCTTAAAATTAATTACTGGCACTGTAAATGCCCCTTTTATTAATGTTTTTCTTCTGCTTGTCTCCAGAGCCTGACTAACAAACCCTTGGCTTCTCAGCAAAAGTCTTCTCAAACCTCTCAAAGATGGGTTTTCACAGTTTCTCATCTCTGGAGTATCTGCTCAGCATCCATTAAAAATAATTATGGTAAAATAAATTGGGTTACTATAGATTTATATGGTGTAGACAATACAGTCACCTTTTATTTCCCAGGTTTCACTTTTGTATAATCTGGTGGGGAATGATGAACCTTAGGCATTGATCCAGAGCACGTTTATTCTGTCTCTGGCCTTGCTTGTGTTATATAGTTTTTCTAGAAGAAATATTAGTTTGCTGTCAAAACAGAGTCAAGTCAATGAAAAGTGGGAACAAGATGTGAAAAAAGTCAGAATTAGTAAAAAACGCTTTAAGTCACACCAAAGTCACTAGTAAAAGCTCTGTTACTGTGCTTGCCAAGGCACCTCTGTAAGTGGCTGTGATCCCCTAACTCCTGGTAGTTGGATAGCTTGTGGAAAGAAGCTGTTTGGGGTTGTAATGAGAATGTGTTTGTTCAGGGTATTTTGGTGTTTTTTCTCCTTTTGTATTAGTCAACTTTATTGGTCCCTATTCTATGCCCAAGAATCTGAGGGTTTTTTTCCTGAACTCCTGAGTCTGTGATTTATAGCTTATCCTCAGTTTCTGTAGAATCTGAAGGGAACTGAAGGGCTCTCCAGGCCAGCAGCTATGCCACGTGTTTATATCCTGTATTTCCTTTCTCCCTCACCCAAGAGCAGCGAAGAGATCGTCCAATGTGGCTGCATGTTTGGTGCTGCAGGCAATAGCATGTCTCTAAAAGGTTCTGCAAGCACAAGAGTAAATATGATAGCTCCTGGGCATGTTCCAAGACTGAAAAAAACCCCCTTCTGCATCTCCTCAATCTCCTTCTGTTTGTAGACATGAACACTGTCAACAGCATTTGCTTAACTCAGGGGAGCATATGCATCGCAATATGGCCTTTAATTACTCAGTTGTAAACTATTCCTCAAGTAAAATGGAATTGCATCCATATTGCTCTGTAACCTCAGATCACTGCTGCTCTGCATGGGCCCCTTGTGTGAGAAGTACGTGGAATTGCACAGTAATATGTTATAAAATATTTACATGTTTTAATGCTGTCTGTAGACAGCCTTAATTTTTAGTTTAAGAAAAGCTCCCTCCTGCAAGGCTGCCGTTTGCAGTGTACCCACAGACTCAGCACAGCTTCGGGGGGTGTGTTGGCCTTGGAGGACAGATCCTCACTGACCTCTCAAGCCGCAGCTGAGAAATGTTCTGGGAAGAAGTCATGCATATAAATGCACATGATTTTCAATTATGATGAATATACACATCATTGTGGGTTTATGCTGAAAAACTGCAAAGTTTTCTTGACTTCTGCTGGAATTCCTAGTGATTGAAGTTTCTAGTAATCTGTTGATTTCAGTGATACTGTTTGAAATTCAGGCCTTAATTCTTCCACCTAGACATGCTTGCACAGGTGTACTTATGTAGAATTCTGCAGGGCTTAAATCTTACACTGCAATAGGCTGTGGTTCTTTTATTTATTTTTTTTTTTTTTTCTTTTTTAATTTTTAATGCCTACTCTGTAAGTCAAGAATGGACACATTGAAATTTTTCAGAATCAAATGCATGGCCTGACATTTCATGCAGAGTGTCAAGATATTGCAGAGTGTAATTTTAAGGATGAAAATGGATATTGGTAAAAAGAAATGCTGATGTATCCAAAACTCTGCAGTCCCAAAGGATGCTACTGTAATGTAATTTGCTAGAGATTAAAGCAAGAGGGGAAGGGTCTCTACTGCCTGTCATACTGCACTAACAACAAACACAGCACATTTTAAAATGATTAATGGTGAGAGGATAAAAAACCTATTAATTTTAACAGATGTTAATAAACAGTATTTAATAGGAAGAAGGCTGTACAGGATGTCTGATATTTATTCGTGTCCAGTCAGGGGTACAAAAAGAGAAGAGTATAAATTATTCCTGACATCTCGATTCTCAACAGAATTCTGTTGCATGTAGAAAAGCTATGCAATATCTTTAGTTTATTATAAGCTATGTGACCTGTGTGTGTGGTTATGAAATGAAGTGTTGACAAATGCTTTCCTCTAAGCAGAAACAGTGCTGCCAGTCTGGAAATGTGGAATTGCTGTGCTTCAGCTAGCACTAAATCTTGGGCTCTGTTCTGTCATTTTAAGGTATTGGCTGTAACGTACAAAATGCAAGTTTAAAGAGAGATGCTTTTTGTCAAACCTGGGAGTGGGCACTGGAAATAGAGTGCATGGCTGAGAATAGAGCAAAGGGGTTAAGAAAGGCAGGGAGGGAGTGGTTATGGCAGTCTTTTTCCTTCAGAACCTTTGTGCTGCCACGGAAAAGGAGTAGTGTCCCAAGAAAGAAACCAGTTAAGTAGAAAAACTAAAAATATCAGGACTCTATTATACATGAACAAAAGGAGAAATGCTGCAAATTAACCACGGTGTGTAAAAGGAGGAGAAACCAGATCCACAGTGGTGTAAGTCTACACTACCCTGTGTGAATAAATGAATAAATACTGAAGGAAAAAAATGAGGAAGGAAGGTGCCTTCCTATGTTGGGCAGCATACACTCAGAGTTGTGGGGCAGGGAGGATGCTGCATACACTGAGGGCATGGATGTGGAAAGAAGGGACAGAACCCAAGAAAAGCAGTTAACATAATGAAATCCTTTCTTTCCCCTGCCCTCTGTGTACAAAACACTTGCTGCTAGATCTTAGGAGCAGACCTGGCTGTAGAGCTGTGGGCTGGAATCCAGCCTTTTGACTGCACTGCTCAGTGGGAATCTGGTATTGAATACGTAATTTTTAGATGCTTCATTCTTGCCACCCTCCATGGTTGCTTTAGAAGGGAGCTTTGATTTTCTTAGCTCAAGTACCTCTTGTCAATTGACTTCTTTATGATTTAAATATACTTACAATAAATCTCCCACTCACAATAAATATGCAATCCTTGTCCAGCAACTGGCATACTCTGTGTAAAGACATGACACATATTTGTGGAATGCAGAAAATAGCACATTCCACTGCATTATTAGCACCTGCACTTGCTGTGAGAAGTAATATATATATGTATATATTAAGTAGCAAAAGCAGGAAGAGACAGATGGAGACAAGGGAGTACTGGGCAGGGGTCCTAAGGAGGAGAAGCCCTATATAATACCAGACAGGCTACTGAAGGCTCCTAGAGGGGCTATTGCCCTACTATTGAACAGGTTTCTGGGAAAAAGCACCTGAGGAGGAAGATGTTCTATGTTATGTCCCACTCTTTACATTATAAAAACCTTCATCACTTCCTAGAGCAGACAGCCCCAAGATGTCATCATTTCTGTCTCAAAAATTAAGTCTAATTTCCGCTATAGTTTCACCACCACAATTTTTCTATAAGTTGCTCAAACTTTCGTGACTCTCTTCTCTCCAGAACTGTGGACTTTTCCTCATTAATCTACTTCGGAGCCCCTTGTATCTTCCTCATCCTTCCTGGTTCTTCATGGTGCTCCTATTGCCCCTGAACATTCTCCTACTGAAGCCCTTTTCCCCATTTTTTTCTCAGAGACTTCTCACTTCAGGCACTCTATCACTGCCACTGTGGTGGCTGGCATCACCTGCTGCCACACCTGTACCTGGTATCATGGGTTTTTGGGGGAAAGTACTTAAAAATCCCCCTCTTCTTCCAACCCAGAGGCAGACAGCAATTATGAAAACAAAAGGTATCCTATAGTAGAGACCTCAGGGATATATTTTGGGAAGAGTAGACATACTGCAATCTCAGAGGCAGCTGTGAAGTGCCCAGATCTTGCCAAAGTGCAATGAAGCCTGATAGCAGAGCAGTTCTTGGAGAGAGGAGGATGATGACAGGAAGGTAATTGATGTGAGGACCACCTTCTTACCTACTTCACGCACTGTTAGCAGGTAAGCTTTCTAGAATGAATCACACTCCTGTTAAAAATGTTAGGATCTTAGGCTTGCTTATTTTTAATTTGTCAAGAAAGAAAAATCTCAAAGATTGGTCCAGCCCCCATTCAGAGGAACAGCTCATAAGAGTTCAGTTTGTTTGCTGTTCCAGTCTTACAATGTTCGTTCAAATTCCAAAAGAAGCCCTTTTCTAAAATTTCTTCTTGTTTTCTCCTCTGTGACAGGGCCAGGCCTGGGAGCATATACAGTCCAGTCCATCTATTAAATGACCTAATTTACCTCAGCTGCCCAAAGTAGATAGAAGGCCAGCTTTTTTTTTTTTTTTTCAGCTCTCGTAGACCTAAAACAAAGACCACTATTTAGCTTTAGGTTTTATTTCCAGTGGATTAGGTCTTCAGTCCTTGCTATTGTCTCAGGCACCTCAGCTTAACGTCCCAGCACTAACAGGGCCCAGAGAGGATGACTATATTTTTTTCAAATCCAAGAGCAGCCTGGTACTCTGTTACACACATTTGCCAACCCCTTTTTTTTCATGCAGATTTTGAAGTCTCTATGGAAGCTCCCTGGTAACTTGCTCCTGAGCAAAGCTCCAAGCTGAGCTCTGGGACAAGGCATACGCCATTCATTAGTCATGAGCTACATTTGCATAGCAGAGGATTCTAAAATTCTCTTGGAATAGCAAGGAACAGGCAACCACTGCTAGCCTGGGGTCAGAGAGAAATTTCTTCTCAAGGGTATGTCATTCTATGTTTGTCTTGTATTTTCCTCCAAAGCAGGTGGTGAAGCACTGTTGGAGCAGGATATCAGATTAGACAGCCCAGGGCAATATGTGCTCCTTTGTTCTCCTTCTTTCTGCCTCTGAGGCAGCTGAAGGTAGAGTACCTGTTTTCCAATCTCTCTGAGAGTCCAGGAAATGTCTGTAGCATATAGAATATTGCTTTTCACTGTGGAGTTCCTTATTTCTGTTGCACACCAGTCTTGAATTCTTTAGTGAAAGGTGCTGTATGTAGTGCAAAGTGGCCACCTCAACAGAGACTTCAAAACTGTGTGACATTATGCTTCTCAACACTTCTGCATTGCAGTGTGCAAAGAAGAGTGACCACACACACAAAAACAGTTGAGACAGAACATGTGAGGAAAGGGGGATGCTCTTTTAGTAGGAAGAAGACAGATATCATGGTCTCCCAGGTGGAAAGGGGAAGCGTGGGCAGAAAGAGCAGACTGTGCTTCTGCAAAAAGTTTAACATTCAGGCTTTCATCTTCACCTCTGTCTGAACATGTGCATGGTCTTCCAGCCAAACACATGAACTTCCCAGCTGCCAGAACTTGTGTGGCCATCTGCAGAGAGGCCAATGCTGGGGTGCTGTTGCCATGTCACTGGGGTCCTGTACAGAACAAGGCCATCAGATCTGAGGCCACACGCAGATTTTGTCCAGAATCCCCTCCAGAGTACAAAACTGCATTACCAACCCTTAATTCTATTTTCACTTATCATCTCCAGCTGTTTCAGCCTGCAGTACTAGTTCTTTTATTAGTAACAGCTGTACCAAATTTCAGAGGCAGTGCTCTTGTTAATTTTGCCTGAAGCAGATTCTGAATGTCTCCAAATATCCCTAATCTAATTGTGCATTTAATATTCAGCAGCAATTGTGAAGACCAGAATCATACCCTAATACAGAGAAAGTAGAATATATTATTAAGTGAGTAGGCTACTTTTAGCTTTTATCTTTCTGCTACTCTATTTGTTTTGGGGTTTATGAACATAATAAATTTCAGGGACTAAGTGGAGTCTATTCAGTCTATTAAGGCTCATTTTCATTTAATACTCTAATCCCCTCAGGATACTTTTTGCCCTAATTGTTTCTTGAATGATCCTCCAGTGTTTAAGCTTCAGCCTCTGACTCATAAGCTATTCTGCATACACTTGTGGCTCTGCGTAAAGAAAAATGGGACACACGACATCTGTTTCAAATTTGTTTTTCTTTACTTTGCAATTATGCCCCTTGTCCTCTTATCTGTCTCCCAGAAAAAAAAAGGTAAGTGCATTTGACATTAACGATACGGTTTAAGATTTTATATACCAAAATTAAATCTCCTCAGACTGCTTTTTTATAGCCTTTAAATTCAGATTTTATGATCTCTTCTCGTACCTTTTTGTCCTCATATCAATAGGGCTGCTCTTCTTCTGAACTTTACAAACATGACAAGCATTAGGCAAGCCCATGAAGCTGTGTGGGCCAGAAGGATTAGATGGCGAAGGGAGAGTGCAGCCAGACTACACTCACAACAGGTTTTGACTTGAGACTTAAATCTCATGTATATTTTCACATTATATATTTTTTTAATTTTTATTTTAAAATCTTTTGCATTATTTGGATTAATCTCATTCACAAGGAAACTTTTATTTTTAACTTCAATATTTTTAGAGCAATACCTGTTATTCTCAACATTTTAATTTTATTTCTGTAGAAGTCATACTGAAAAGTGACAAAAGGTCTTTTAAAAAAGTCCAGTCTACCATCCTGGTAAAGCAGCTTATTTCTCTGCATTTTCTAAGTGATTTGCCCAGCCTGGTTTGAAGTGTCTCCAAGTTTTGTGATTTTGCTTGGAAACTATTTTAGTCTTATAGAACATAATTTCAGGAAGGATATTTGTCTGACATTCAGTCTGAATTTCCTGTTCTTACATTCATGTCATTGCTGATATGTGTATTTTCATGTATTGTACTAAAGGATGACTCACAACCCATAGCAAGAGCCCCTTCCCTTGTCCTTTAATCCTGTGCTTAGCCAAGCTACACACACTCAATTCTTTTAATTTCCGTTTAATTCAGCCCCGCTGTGCCCTGAGCATTCATTCCTGTTCCTGCTTTCTGAGCTTCCCCCAAGTGCTACATGGGGACTGAATACCCCTAACTGAGCTTGTCCTGCAGCCATGCCAGCTGCCAGTGAAAAAGGCAATGGAGCCATCACAATTTACATTAACTATAGATCTGCTCCCATGCCTCATCTTGTGCATGCCTGGTATTGTATTGCAATGTGGTGCCTTCACTCAGGCACTCTGAAACTGCTGGAGTATTTTCTGTAGTTCATCTTCCTTGCAAACAGGTCTTACAAACAACACCCTCACTCACATTTCTGATATAGCATTGACTCTTCTCATATTTCTCACTGATATTATTTCATATATAAGATTAAGGTCCTCTTGACAGCCATACATGTATTTATTTTAATGTATCTACTCATGGGAATTTTTAAATTTATTTCTATGATTTCCAGGTCTGATCCGTGTTATTTCCTTACTGCAACCAATTTCTGATGCATTTTCTGAGTTATTAAATGCAAATTTTATATTATGCAATGTTATGTTTTTCTACGTTTGAAATATATCTCATATTTATGTGTTACATTTCTATACTATACTATTAAACTTTACATTTCCTTTACTTAAATTTCTTTACTATTCTACATGATCAATAAAAACACACAAGGAAGAGAAGGTAAAAACATTAAATGGTGAGTGGTGGAGGAAACAGTCTATCTTCAGTTTATGTTTTCTTATTCAGGGGAGATTGAAAAATAGGAAAAAGACAGAGTATTTGGAAAAGATACCCATTTTATTCTTTCTTCTTTTCATCATAAAGAAGTGAGGAAAATAAGGAGGAGAAAATAAGAACAGAAAATTTTTCTATTTTTTTTTAAATGTGCTTCTGATTTTTTATATTAAAATACAAGGACTTAGAATGTTTGTTATTACTGATGATATTTTGAGGGCAGTATGGAAAGCACTGAATTTTCAGTAGCTCCTACTGAAACTATGTGTCAAACACTGCTTAAAGTCTATGTAAAAGTGTATCTGTGTGTCTGGGTTGACCCTTTCTCAGACTCTTTTCTACTCCCCACCCTCTTTTCCTGAAATGTCATTGTGATTGTTGATGCCTGTAATCCTTCACTGACATAGTTACCAACAAAAGGAGAGGTTCTTGCACAGGGAGGGCTGGTCAAGCACTGTGTGTCAGCCTGCAGGCCGTGCAAAAACCATGGATGTTCCATCTATGGAATACACAGCAGAGAGGAAGTGGAGTGGAAAATATGGTGATAAGTTCTGGGACATTGCGCTTGCAGCCACACACCTTAGTCTTGAATTGTTCCGTTTGCTGGGTCTGTGGGGAGGTTTCCAGCTGCAGGATGTATAATTTTCTCTCTGCTGCTTTTTGTTGACAAATGTCTGTGGCACAGAGTGTATGAAACCTGATAGAGTGATTGGCCTTAAAGGGAATGCTCTGCTGCCTAGAGACTGCTCCTGGACTTTCCAGGAACTGCAACTGCATGCTTCAGCTTGGCACTACACTTGGCTCTGTGTGTCTCACTCTGCCTAAGTGCAGGATTCAACCAAAGCCCATGTCTCAGAATGCCTGTGTGTTTTTTCTTTATTACACTAGAGAAAATCGATTGTAGTCACACAAAAAAAGTAGGTCATGAAGGTACGTCCTCTTTCCCTCTCCTTGAAATGAAAAATTTAGATGATTAATCTCTATGCAATCTGTTTCCAGCTTTGGCTTCCAAGCAGAGACTGTCAGAGAAAGTAGTACTTATATTCTTAGTACACTAAGGGACATGAGGCAGAAGACAGAAAAAAAGTATCTTCTATGTTCAGAACTCTAACTAACAAGAACTATATAAAAATGAGAGGTCTATGAGCTCATGTGAATTAAACTATAGTAAGTAAATATGAGCAAATGCTGTGAAAGCTTTGTGAATAATGGGAAGAGCTTGTCTCTTGTATGTACCAAATGAATTGCAGCACTTTGTGGAGTGTATGATAGCCTTGCTATGGAGGGCTGTGGGGGAACACAGATAAAAATAATAAAGAGTGCACCTAAGTGATAGGGAAAGGTCATTTGCAGGCATTCTGTTGAAGGTAAACTAGTGAAAGAAGACCAGAGAACTGAAAAAAACCTTTTTCTCATTAAAAGGCAATGATCAAAGAAGGAAAACAGCTGGTAAGTGGGAGGGCAATATTGCTGGTGATCAATTGCTGTACAAAAGAGAGGTTAACCATCACATACTGGGGTGTTTAGTATATTAGGGGAGGATAGCTGGTGAGTGAAAGTACATTATAGATATCTAACATTTTGTCTGAGCTGCTGTAAAGCTTGAAAACCCCCTGCCCTTTGACTGTTGTTCAGTTATGTAGGGAACTTGAAACTCAAGTCTACTCAGGACTTTTCAGACTACTTGGAAATTCAATGAGACCATAAAAGTTTCTTTTCAGAAGCAGCTTTTCCAAGACACTAATGGGATTAAATGCTCAACTCCTATTGACTCTTAATGTAAGTTAGGCATCCGACTTCCCTTTATGCCTTTGAAAAACTCCTTGTTAATCTTCACAGTTTACAATTTGCCCTCGGAGACTGCTCTCTCTTAAAATAAATAGACTCTGATCCTCCTGAGAGTTTGAAGGGCTCTAAATGTTGAAAAATTCTCCCAGGAGTGCAGTATATGTGGTGAGGGAGAAGTCTTTTTCATTATTTTGCCCAGGATCACTTATGTAGTTTCATGCATAAATAAGAGAGCCTAAATATTCACCACTTCAACTAATAAATGAAAGTGAAGGTGCAGAGCAAAGTACCTGTCTAGAGGTGCAGTGTTGTAAGAGCAAAGCTAAATCACTGTGGTAGTATATGATGCACGATTACTAAAGTTTGATGTTATTTAATGATACTACTGAGATAGGAAATTTGTACCACATCCCACAACCTGAACACACATTTGACTTCTGTTTAAGGAGAAAGTAAGCAGAGAAATATTGTAAATAAACACTTCCATTGGCCCTTTCCAGACTTAGAAAGCCACAAAGGTTTCTATAGTCTTGAAATAAGTTGCACTGCTTGAGCCACTGCTCTGGAAGTGTCATCTGCAGACATCTTTGCTGCTTTAATAATTTATGTGGTTTTATGTTCTCCAAAGTTTATTACTCATGACTTGATTAGTGGCCATATCACATCCTGAACTACCATCAGCCTTCACTAAACCATAAACAGATGTGTGTGTTCCACACCTGGTAAATATTGACATTCATCTTGTCACTCTGTTGACTTTCCTAAAAAGAGCAAGTGCAAGATAGGGACAGTATATGGAAGCAGAACATAGAACATGGAAGTACCAATCAGATAAAGACCTGGAAAAGTAAATGTATATTCCCTGTGTCAATCAAATACCAGCTGAACCAAAGGTAATCTGAATTTCTGAACTTAATAATCCCTGAAGCCAGTGAAGTAAGCTTAGATAGATAATTCTACAAAGGGTGAATGATAACAAAAAGCAGTGAAGCCACAAACATTTCAGATGTGATTGTCCTCATGTCTGGCAAAATTTAACACAGACAGACCAACCCTGAGATAAGATTAAGGATGCTTTTTTACAAACCATAATGAAACTGATAACTAAACAGAAAGAGCAGGTGCACCTTGGAGGAAAAAAAGCAATGTCTTCCCAAAGACAGCAGGCACTTACTGAGATTCTCAGCAAGAAACGAATTCAAGTCCTCATATTTAATTTAAAATCAAACATTTATGTTTCTCTTTTTTTCAGTAGACTTTGTGAGAAGGTAATTTGAGAGACAGTCCTCTTGCTGGTAGACCAGAACTGTCAGCCTCTCATAGCCTGAAACTGGCACCTGAGAAGTGAGTGATTCAGTAGAAGCCAAATTTACATTTGTAACTTGCTTGAATTTCCATGGAAATCTGAACTAAGCTGATTTTGCACAAATTTGCATAAAGATTTAGGAAGATTCCTTAACTTTATTCTTCTAGATGTCATTCAAAAAGAAACAACTTCACAAACACTGACCAATTTATATCATTATTTCTGTTTCTGAATAGTTAGTCCAGAATGAAGATGAGGCCTTCTTTGCATACTTCTGAAGTTATGAATCTGAGCAATCAGTGCTGTTTTGTTTTCAAGTGTGCATCTGAGTCCCTGGGGTAATGGTTTCTGACTTGTGTGTCTGCCAACCTAACAACAAAAGCAATTATTTTCAGAAAAAGAAGACACTGAGCACATTTATCTATATTTAGCACAACCACAAGATTTGCAAGCCTTTTCATTACTTGTGAAATAATTGTTCCTGTGTCACCGCTGATACATTAACGGATGTTTTGTGAAACCAGATTGAAAAAATGTAGCAATGCACAATGCCGAGATACTTGATTTAACTCTGAACTTGTTATTTGGGGCACTATAATTAGGTGTAGGTACTTTAGAACTTGGCTGTGAGTTTGTACCCACATAATCTCTGAGGGTCCAGCCCTGTTCAGGAGTGCTGGCTTAATAATAATTAGCGGGACTGCATGATTGGGTGTGCCTTGTAACTCAAAAAGGTTTAATAAAATAATGCAAAATAGTACAGAAACAGCAATCAAGGATCAAAGCTGTGCACAGTGTAAGGACAGATCCTACACCTGCTACAACACTCCGAAAATGCCACCAGACCCTTTGTTCTGTCACCTTTTCTGCCATGGTCAAGGATGGATCTATTGGTGAACTGCCAATAGGAAGGGGCTACAGGTTTTGACAGACAGTGACACGAGCCAACAGGTGCTTCTTTCCTGGGACTGAGCCTAGAGAAAAATACAGAACTTTCTGGTTAAACTTCCTAAAATGTCCAAAGGTATACCGAAACCCTTTCCTTATACAGAACTACCCACTCAGGAGTGGGGGGTGCATTACTACACTTGGCTTGATGTGGCTTTCCCAGCAAATCCAGCACCCTGCAAGGTGTGCTCACACTGTGCTGTTTCTCACAGCACAGTCACTCTGTGTGTCCTGGGTGGATAAGTATCCCTCTATTCCTGCACAGCTCAGGTTAGTGAGAGGAGTTTACTTATCCTTATGAAGGATGCCGTCTGCTACGGCAACATTTTCAAACAGACGTGGTATGCTCAATGGCAGCTGGTTCCACTGCAGATGCAGCAATTAGTCTGCGTGAGATCTGGAAAATATACAGGGGTAATGGGTCCTTCCTGCAGGGGCTGCCATCAAAAAAGTCATCATCTATTAGCAACTCTGCCAGAGCAAGATAACTAGAGTGCCTGACTCTGTGGGCTGTAGCAATAGTGACTGCAATAGCTGCTCTACTGCATGGTTAATGTAATGTACTCTCTAGCACTGAATACATCTGACTGGCTGTAAAGTTATAGCAAACTTTGCTGTAGTGTAGAAACAGAGGAGAGTGGAGAATATTTTACTACAGTGGGATAGAAAAGAACGTCAGTGGAGCATCATTCCACTAATTATTCCTAACTTTGCTGGTTCATTTTTGCCCTACAAGAAAAGTGTTACTGATGTTTATTTTGGTTTTAAATGTTACTAGGAAATGTTAATGTCTTCTCAAAGTGCTTCCTACAGCACTGCCAAGCTGCAGTTAGAATGATGTTTGAAAATTGTTTTGGCCAAAGAAGGGAAGGATCTTTCTTTTGCCTTCTGAGATCTATGCTGAGTGTATGGTTACTAGCTTATTGCAATTTATGTTTCATTTAACAGCTGGACCCAGATATGTACTTTCTGCCAATCGTTGTTTTCACAGGACCCAGAAATGGGGTTCAGATCACCACAGAGGCTTTATTGTACCTTTCTTTTTTCACACTCACAGCCTTATTTTACTCCCCAGAAAGGAGGACTTTATTTTGGATTAGGGTACCCCTGTGATATTTGAAAATAGTGTAAGGATGATTGGATCCTTATATTTGTCTTCACCTAGAAAATAAGCTTCAACATTAGGATGATTTTGCATCACTCTTGCACCGGTATTTTAGACTCCAAGCCTCAAGCTTGGGGTTCTGGCTTACGCAAAGAACACAAAATAAAACTAATGGGGAGTGATAATGTGAAAATTATCAAACACCCATTACTACACAATTTGCATAAAATATATTTTACTAGAATGAAATGCTTTCCTCATTAAAACTGTTCTCCTTAAATGGTGCATAACTTTTATGGCTTTCTTGCAAACTTTTGAGAAATGTGTGTGTACTATTTGCTTCACTGTAGGTGCTCTGTTAATTTTATTGTGTGTTAAGAGAACCAGTGATGACCATTGTGTCTATGTTTAAGGACATGCAGACTAAACCTATTAACTAATTTTCATCAGAGGATGTATTATAATATTCTACAAAATACTGTACACAACCAGAAAATACTAGAAGACATAGTGTGCAGTACATTTACTGCATGACTGCAAGTAGTTTCCAGCACTGTTTTTTCTGGAAAATTAATCTACTGGCACATAAATTTCCATATCTTTAAATTGACTCTAGAAGGGCTGGCAAAAAAAAAAAAAAAAAAAAAAAAAAAAAAAAAAAAAAAAAGACTCTTAAAAGAAAGATTGCCTGACATAACTCAGAATGCAGCCTCTTCATGACCTGTAGGTAACTTATCAACAATTTCCATTATAATTCCAGTTTCAAGATTGGTAATCTAGAGGCAGATGTTTCCGTGGACTAAATACAAAATATTTCCTCTACTGGAGGGAACTTTCAGGGACCAGGAAGCTGTGTCCTGTGCAGGGGAGTTTTAGGTTGGATATCTGGAAAAGTTTCCTCACCCAGAGGGTGGTTGAGCACTAGAACAACTCCCCAGGGAAGTGGTCACAGCACCAAGCCTGAGAAAGTTCAAGAAGTGTTTGGATAATGCTCTCAGGCACAGGGTGTGACTTTTGGGGGTGGTGCTGTGCAGGGCTGGGAGTTGGACTTGATGGTGCTTGTGGGTCCCTTCGTACTCTGCTTATTCTGTGATTCTGTGAATATTATGAACTACTGCCACATTAGTACTCATTTTCTACTAATATTTCCAATGTATCACAGTCCATATATTTTGAGTTTTTAATTGAAAAAGAGCTCATTAAACTGTGGTAACCCCTGAGGTTACCACAAGGGAGCTTGCCCTCCCATGGAGGGAGCACAGCGTACAAGCAAAGGCAAGGCTCACCACAGGGAAGTCTCCCTGGGAGACTTTTCAGGTCATGGACAGTAAAGTGTTTCACCCCATGAGCCCTTGAGGCGCTATCTCACCCTGCATTAGTTGTTTCCCCACTTCCTAGTCTTTCCCCTTCCCTGATTGGTCCATTTTGGATCCTCTCCCTGATTGGTCCGTTTTGGATTCTCTCCCTGATTGGTCCATTTTGGATCCTCTCTCTGGTTGTTTTCTCAATCCTCTCCATGATTGGCCCAAGTTGCTAGCCCCGCCTATCCCAAACCCTATATAACCCCACACCCTGAGCCCCAAGGGCCTTCAGTCGTCGGTTCCTATCTAATAAAGGGTCTCTCAAACTGGACGCCTGCCTCCTGCTCCTGCATTGCCTGAAGGAGCTGTCGGATCTAGCTGCTGCCAGCAGCCTTCACAAAAGAGCTAGAACTGCCAGAGCTAGCTGTTGTGAGCAGCTTTCACAAAAGAGCTGATCACAGAAGTGCCTGTGCCCCTTGGAAGCCTGAGACGCCCATCCTGGGATGGTCTCACTGGGGAAGGTCGCGGCACCGAAGTGGCCACTAGCGAGGCCACTGGCAGTCGGCGGCATTAAACTTTGTTATTTTTATTATGTAGACTTCTTCCTCTCACAGATCTGTCCAAGATGCAGTTCCTCCCTGCATTGGTTGCCTCAGCAAGCCTTAGGTCTTTGTGTGCTTTTGACCCTTGCAACAGACACAGCAGCAACCAAACCCTACCAGTCAGCATGAGGCAAAACAAAAAGAAAATATTCTAGCCCAGCAGGATCTGGACTCTGAAGCTGTCTTATACCTGAACTCAGCAGTCTTTGGCAGCCACTCCAGCTTTATGCCAATGCCCAAAATCAGGGAGTGAGTCTGTATCAGTGTTTCAGTTTTGATAAAGTGTATAATAATGTCTGTAATTTGTCTCCCATTGAGCCTTTTAAGAGTCCCTCTAAAACTGAGCTTCCTAAGTCTATGAGATGGTGCAGCTGGGAGCACATTGGCCCAGTTTGTTCTGAGATGTATGGAGACTGGATGATGATGTGATGCATGAAGGTGAGATTTTGACCCTTTCTGGACTTTGTGGCATCTGTAAACTCAGAATTGCCACAGAAGGATTCACACTGGTTTCCAGCAAACAAGGGAGTACTTATCCCTTGAAAGCTGATATGTGTCTGTCTTAAAACAAACAAGTGAGCAAACAGACCAACAAGATGAAAAGGTAAATGTCCTTCTTGATGCTTTTGCTCTTCAAAAGCTGCCAGTGACATATAGCCCCTTAAAAGCAAAATATTTCTTGGTTAGAACCAAAGACTGACTGAGAAATCGTATGATAAGTTACTAATCTATCTATATGATTTCTGTCTCCTTCCAAGTCTCACTTCCTTTTATTTCAGAGAAAGCCTCTGTTTCTCCCATTCTTCAGTCTTGGCAGCTTTTATTCTGTTTTATTTCACCATCCGTCTCTTTTGAACACTCACTATTTTGAGTGTTTTTAGTGTCTCTCTCTTTGTAAGATTGTCTCTAGAAATTTGGAATGGGATAGGATGCTTATAGACAAGAGTTTTACCTATCATCATTCAGGTTGTATGCTGATTAGATGTGAGAAAATGTTGCATTATCTTCTTTTTTTCACTTCCTAAAGCTTTCACAAATAAACAATGCTAAGGCATATAGGAAATACTGCAGTGTAAATAATAGCTAAGCAGATTTCTTAATTTATTGAATAGGAAGTAGTCCTATCTGCTACAGCATTATCCTATGAAATATGAATTAAACACTTGAAAAAGGAAAAACAACAGATGTATAACATTTATCTATGCTATTCCATTTTAGCATCTTTATTTAAGTTGTTGGATTATCATTCCAAAGACAATTTGGAATGTGAATTTAATTAGTTAGTTTATAGTAACTGTAGCCTGGTAGTAATAGAATTTTTGTTGAATATGGTACAGCATAAAGCAATGACAGCTCAGCACTATAGAAAACAGGATGTGCAGTATTCTGTTATTAGGGTCTGCTGTTCATTATTTCCTGTATTTCCTGAGTTGATTGTACATAGTCTCTGTCTCTGTATCATATAGCATTCTTCGACCTGGTCTTTTTTTTTTTTTTTGAGAAATTTTATATTTAGACATACTTTGAGGCCAGGGCTGGAGGTGAGGCACCTGTTTCCTCATGTTATGTTCCCAGAATGGGTGCATTTCCCTCAGGTGTCACATGGTGAATAGACAGACTTGAGTCATTCCTGGGACCATGAAGCAGGCGTCTGGCAGGTACATGCCAGGATGAGACTTCCTCTCCTCCACGATTTTATTAAAACTACATTTAGGAAAATGAAAGCAATGCCATAAGGAAAACTCCCCTTGAAATTACATTCTATAGCTGAGATGACTGAGAAGAAATTGTAAGTACTCCCAGAATATCCAGGCTTTATTCACCCCAATCCTGCTTTCTGGAACCTAAACCTGTGGAGCTGTGTATTAATGCGTCAGTGAAAATCGTGACACCTTTGCTGTGCAGCATGTTTTAACACTTCAGCCTGTATGGAAAGACCTGATGTTTTGTTATCTGGAAATCTGAAGGTCTTAGTTCTATTCCGTAAACACTGTGGTCTCTAGGGTGTCCTTGAGATGCCCCAAAGATCTGAAATCTCAGAATAGAAAAGACTGTTTCAGTTGGAAGGGACCTATGAAGAACATTTGGTCCAACTGCCTGACCAGTTCAGGGCTGACCAAAAGTTAAAGCACATTGTTAAGAGTATTGTCCAAATTCCTCTTAAACACTGACAGATTGGGGACATCAAGCAGCCCTTTAGGAAGTCTGTTCCATTGTTTGATCACCATCCCAGTAAAGAAATGCTTCCTGATGTCCAGTAGAAAGATTCACCAGTGCAACTTTGAACCCTTCCCGTGTCTTATCACTTGACACCAGGGAGAAGAGATCAGCATCTGCTTCTCCACTTTCCCTCCTTGGGAAGCCATGGAGAGCAATGAGGTCACCCCTCATACTCCTTTTCCCCAAACTACATGAGCCCAAAGTCCCCACACTGCTCCTCACAGGACATTGCTCCCAGCCCTTTCACCAGCTTTGTTGTCCTCCTCTGGAAACATCAAGGACCTTCACATCCTTCTTGTGTTGTGAGGCCCAGAACCGGACACAGGGTTCAAGTTGAGACCACACCATCATTGGATAACTACTTATTTTGACCAGCTGGTTATCTTTGATGCTCTCTAGGATGAGGTTTGCCTTGTGGTCTGCCAGGGCATGACAATATAAGCAAAATAAGATTAAAGGAATAATCAATTACTTCCAGACAGCTTCTCTCCTCAAATTCTTATCCTTAGAACAGAAGGCGGCCAGAACATCTATGGTATAAGGATAATGGACATCTATTACCCATTTAAACTCTTGCATTAGCATTACGCTTTCTGACTTCTTCTTTCATTTAAGGAGGTATATCTCAGCAGCTTGTCTAGAATAGTTTGGCTCTATTAATATCAAAAGCAAGAGAGAATAAATCACAGAAAATTACATAAGAAACTTTACAGATCTGATTCCAGTATGTAATGCTATGTATTGATAAATTAAACAGCAGCAGGCAATACTCTAGGGCACCAGGATTCTGTTTATTAGTCTTTACTAATAAGCTGTTAGTGTGGTCTCATTTATGGTTGTCATGGTTCTGAAAGGTGTTTTGGATGAAGACACTCATCTGTAGAATGAAAACTTTACCCAGATCTCCAAAGCTATTCTGCTTTGCCTTGTCTTGGTGCCAGAGATAAAATTCTGCCTCTGTGTAATTTGCTAACATAGGTATAGCCTAAGAGATGTCTTAACTACCAAGTGCCAGCCCATTTTCTTGATATTATTTATTTGACAAAAAAGATGATCCCATGTTAAATGGTAAAATTCTTTACAGAATTTAATAAAGCCTGCTGCTTTAGAAGCATCAACAACTACATCCCTTCCCTCCAGGAAGATAATCTAGTAGATTTAACTCTGAAGCTTTGTTAAATCCCCAATTTTTTAACAATGGCTGGTTTTGTAGTTGCATTTTCAATATGGAGTACAACAAGAACAGAGATCATGTTTGTTTTTAATATAAACCTCTGTTGAAAAAACAGTGCTTTTTCAGCACTGTTGGAGATGAGTGGAAAATGAAATTAATGACAGGTGGTGTGGTATCATCCCATAGAAAAGCTCTAAATGTTGTTATGATTGTAATTTTCATTTCAAATCAGCTTAATTATAGAGTAATCAATATGGTTCACCAAATACCTGTAATATTGCTGACCCAACAATAAATTTAGGATGTAATATTTTATTTGCTTGCTACCATTTGCAAAATATTGCATTATACATTAAATTACAGCATCATCTATACTTAACCTTGTGTACACGTGCACACACACACATTTTGCTTAGTTAAAATAGTTTGTCTCATGAAACATAATTTATAATTAGCAAAATATTTTTTCTAGTTAATAAAAAGATACTCTGATTTTATCAGATTATGCCCCATACATACATAAAAGCCTAATTAATTAATAAAGAGAAACACTTCATATGAATGCTAAATTATGTTTCCCTCTGTTCATTAACAGCTTATGGTTCATTAGGCCATAACATTTTTAAACTCCAGTCTTTCCCTTATCAGTTTCAACAAAAGCATTAAAATTAATGTTTATTATGGGTGCCACAACTCTCCCCTTTGAAATCATCAGTATAATTATGAATAGTCATTACCTGGTTAATTTCTATTACACAAAATCTTTGCACCTCACTAGTGGTCTAAGCTGAAAATATAGAAATGTCTGCTTTTAAAATTCAAGGATAATTGCTTCCAGCAAATCTTAGTAGTCATATTTAATTTTTAAATGCAGAAACAGGGAAATATTTGTTTAAGGAGTTATATTAGGTTTAGAGGAAAAAAGAAATAAAGTGGCCTAAACTGCAGCCATGGTAAAAGTGTTACAGTACTAGAATCCACACACATGGTACTGAAAATTTCTTTTGGCTTTAGCTCTGCTATCAGAGTCTGTTGAGATATGGTGACCTTGACTGCATATGTGACAAATGAAGGTGAGCATGATTGTTATTAGTGTCTACAAAAATTTACATATACTTTATAATGAACATGCTGAAAAAAGCTTAACATATTAGTATCAAGCTTATGCATACATGTCATTATTAAAGCTCTCTGACTTTCTTCCAGACTTTATATTATTTCCTAGATTCCTCTGGTGCTGTTTTCTGGTTGTGTCAAGGTACTGAATGATTTGCTGTGGTCGTGACGTGTGTACTGTGTTCCAGGCTGATAGATTTCTGCCTGAGATTTTTAAAGGAGCCAGAAATGAAAGTGGTAACCACCTCACACAAGCATCTCGGAACATGGCAGACATGGGGAATGCATGCAGGTGTGCTCAGGTTAGTGAGACAACTTCAGTGAAAAATTTGGCATGAGCTCAGTTTTTATTTGGAGAAGTGGCTAAAACCGAGGATTAACTGTCGATTATAAGAAACACCTGGAACATTATTGTGAAGAACAGAAAGGTATAAAGCCCAGCCTTTAGGAACATATTTGCGGTTGTGTTTGCTTACAATAATACCATATCTTGGCAGCCCTTGTTGCATCACATCTTAGAGCACGTGTGGGAATTGTTTGTGTGTGATGCACTGATAGTGAGCCCCAGGTGGTGTAGATGCCTCTCAGCCAGAATCCTGTCACCTCTTCTTGAATAATTTCTCCCTACATGGTATCTCAAATACAGGTCTTTACAATGGTAGGAGATGAGTGACTACTGAGGAGGAGCACTTTGTGGTGTCAAAAAATTGTGTTTCTCTTACCAAAGAGGTTGTTGTGGTCTAATGTCCATGACATACACAGAAATAGAGCACCTTTATGTATTATGCCTCAGAAAGCCAAAAGTTGTACTACCATTGGGCAGAGATCATTCTTGTGAATGCTAAATAGTAGGAAAATTATAAGCAGAAGGCACATTATAAACCCATTTTTTTACTAACCCCTGGTAGTACAAAGTTTGCAGTCATACTACAAGTAGCTTTACTCTCTGGCTCTAAGGATGAATGAAGGAAAACTTTGGCTGGCAGTAACTAGCAACAAGTATTGACATGTATGATAGGCTTGGTTACCCATCTTAGTCACCAAATCCAGGTAACAAGCTTGCCTTTAGTACCACCTGCATTACAAAATATAGAATGTTTCACATCTTGCTTCATTATCAATTTGGAGTGACATTCCTGGTGATAAGACCTTTTTCAGTGCATTTATGCTCAGCTGAGCACACCTGCCTGTTACTGCCAGTATTCCTCTCAGATTTGTTTCCTCTGCTCAGGTCATGGGTGTGGAGACCTGCTTTCTTTAAAGGCACAGTCTTCTGTGGAACACCATTTCTGTTTAAAAGAACCCCTTGAACAATCAAAGGGGAACTTTAATAAGAAACTTTAACTAGGGAAGGTATTGGCCTACCTGCTAAGTGTAAATGGACAAGCAGCAAAAATCTTTGATATGGCAAGACTTGTTGCTAAGGACAAGAATGCCAATGTATCACAGTTCAGCCACAACCAATATGTTTTATAAACTCCTGTGATATTCCCATTGCTAAAGAAAAATTACTGTTTAGGTTTCTGTTTCTTCTGTTGTAGACTCTTTTTTGTTATCCAAGAGTGTCAGGTTGCCCATGTTCACAGCTGGAGAAGACTCTATGATATGGGTGGAAATAGTTTCCCATAAAGGAATGAAAAAATAATCCAGAGAAGTGGGATTATTGGCACTGGGGAGCACCAGGTCAGTTTTAAGACTTGGTGCTACAAAACTCAGATCCTGGTGTTTCAGCTAGAGATGGCCTTCTAAAGTGCATTATGCTGTGTGGGCACAAGGATGCACTGCCAGCTGGTCTGGATTTCCCCATCTATCCAGTTTATATTACTTAAAGGAGTGCATCTAACATGGTAAATCCTGTTTTATTGATTATACAGTATAAAATCATTTTGTTTTGGTGGGCAAGTCTAACATATTGAGCTGATGTGTTGACGTAGGCAAAAACTATGTCCAGTGTGCCTAAAACCCTAAAAATGGCTCTAGAAATAAATTCCATAAGTTTCACATCAACAGAAAACCAAAAGACCGAACATTCCACCTCCACCAAGCTGCTGGAACATGTAGGAGTGCAATTTTCCTCACTCTCTGGGAGTGCTGATTCCTGGATGAAGGAGTAGAGCCCCCAAGCCTGTGCTTCCTGGCAGAGGAGAGGAGAGCAGCTTGTTTCCCAGACAAACCAGGAACCAGAGGGCATCCAGAGGAGTGAAAGGGTGACTCTGAAGCTGGACTGTCCTCATGTACTGTCCTTACCCCTCCCATTACAACAAAATCAGTGAGTAAAACTTAGCCTAGAGAGTTGTGGGGGTTTTGTAGCAACTAAAGCACAAGTAATTTGAAAAAGTGTGAGCCTGCTTTTTGTAAGTTAGAAAATGTTCAGACACTTGGTGACAAGGACATGCAAAAACAAATGGTCTGGGGAAACGAAGAAGTAGTGAAAGGTTTCTTCTTATTAAAAAAGAACAAAAATAGCAATAGTGGAAAGGACATCTAAAAACAAGGAAGATTTTCAATTTAATGAGAATGGTAAGAATATGAAACACAAGTTCAGGATGTGCAGCGGTATTTTATACTTATGTTTTCAGAGATGGTAGCAAGTGAAAATCTTTCCTGGAATTCTAGTTGAAAAGGTGACAGTTATGCCATGAAGAGATTTAAATTTTCTTCAGATACTGGGTGAATTTCATTATGAAGATTTAGCAAAAACCTTACAGGTAAAAGGTTGATTTTATTTAATAAGAGAACTGAGAGAAAAGTGAGACAGACTACCCATCTTTTACAAATCCCAAGAGCTCATTTCCCTCTTGAGTTGGTTTCTGTGGAAAAAGTGAGAAAATGTTTTGCTTAATCATCATGAGAGCCTGAGAGCAGACAGCTGGTCAACCAAGGAACAAGCTGCACTGTTTGATTTGAAATAAAAGCCTATTTTCCACATTTTGAAAAAGTTTTCTTTATACGGGAATTTCTTCCATTATACGAGAAGGAAGACTATCTGTCAGTATAGAAGAGATAATAATTTACAAATTGTGAAAGCTAAATGTTTATTTAAGGACTTTGTGTTTTTATGCTCCTTAAGAAGTGTCAGTCTGGATATGATAATGAAATGGTCTGTTGGATACAGTGATGCTGAGGAAAACCCCAAACATGGAGATTAGACTATTTATTGCACTTTAAGGGATCCTTTCTCCATCTGAGGCAGATATGACAGGTGTACAGATTAGATTTAAACACTGTCTTAAAGCAGCACATATTTTGTTCTCATCATCATATTAAGTGGCAGAAGAGATTCTTCACTGTAGTTATACGAATTTTGATATGTTAAGATGCTGGTTGAGTTAGAATATTTTGTACTTTGAAAACAATCATATCCTTTTATTTTTCTTTTTAGCAGTATATTGACCATGGTGAACTGCCTGTATATACAGAGGCAATATATATCTTGACCATACTTGAGCAATATACCTGAATGAATTATTTAGGAACCACCAAGTAGAACCAAATAGGTTCCTTCTCACCTGAGATTGCCTAGCTGAGTTTGGGGTGGCCAAGCACAATCCACTTGTTAAGTACTTCATCTGCTGAGTTGAGCTGAGACATGGCCTTTTGCTGCTTATGAGTTACCTGAACAGATTATTTCAGATAAAAGTCCTCATTCTGTTCCTGAAGCATTTCAAATACTCCTAAGGAGAAATTAGGTAAAGCACACTCCAGCTATTGCTTATGAGATAACAGTATCAGACAGGTTATCAGAATGCTTTTGCAGACACCTTCAAAGGGCTCTAGGGAAAAAAAAAGTGAGTCAATAGTCTGCCATACAGAAAATTTCATCAGTTATTTCTCAAATGTCAGATATGAATTTGGTTTGATTTATTGGATTGTGTTTTAGCAAAACATATAAAAACAAAGTAGAGTAGATGCAGTTCCAAACCCCGAGTACACATGCCTTGACTAAGAGTCAGCTCAGGGAAGGATATTTTATGGGAAGATGTTGCAGTCTGTATTTTCTGTAGCAGGATTACAAGGATAGGTAGTGAAGACATGGGAAGACTGTGTTCTTCAACACAGAAACTTCCAGAAAGGGAACAGATTTGCCAGTACTGAGGAAGCTTTTAGAAAGGGAAAAATGAGGCATATATATTGTCACAGAAACATGGGGCAAATATTCATATTTTGATCAGGACAGTAAAGATACTTCTGGACTGATGGTCAATATGCAATATAGTGTTTTACAAGTTGGAAAATTTAGTTGTACATAGCTACTTCAGTGCTTTCTAGTGTAATTATACAAAATATGCCTAGCTCATATTTACATAAAGGGTAAATACAGTAGACATGAAATGTACAAGCTCAGTGGTTTCAATTTTCACGCATGTTGTCACTGTTGCAGAAGGAGCCATTCTGTGAGGAAACCCTTTACAGTGAACACCAGAGGAGAAACTGCCTGCTGCCTCCAAGGACTTGACGTTTGTTCTTCCTTACCTGGCTGCTCCACTTCACCTGGAATGAATATTATCATGAATTATGGGGTATGACATTCCCTCTGTAGATGAACCGTAGCCTGTCCCATTGGCAATCTTATAAGAGAACCAGTCATCACTTTACTTGTGGGAACTTTCAGAGCCTTTAAAATGACTTTGCTTTGGAAAATAGCTGAGTTTTCGTTTTTTGTTCAGAACCAGTCACAAAGGAAACCAGAGGCATCAGTATGCCATCTCCAATTTTAAAAAGTGCCAAGCAGACAATATTTGACATTTAAAAAGAAAAAAAAAAGGCATGTCTTAAACTGGAAGGCTAAATATCATCCCTTTGTTTTTTACCTTAAAGTGGTAGGACTCATATCTTCCACAGACTAATACAAGCTTGCAGAAGGCAAATGAGTGAGCTAGAGTGCTAGAGGTAGAGTATTATTGGTTTTAGGGGCACCTTTCATTTTCTGTAACATCTTTTATCCATCTCCAAGATTGATCTGTGTACTACTGAACATGATTTGTTTTTTTTTTTAAATTCTGTGTTTGTGAAGCTTGCTTGAATATTAAGCTATAGCAAACATAAATTGCATTTAATAATTTTGCTAAACAAGCATTGAAATCCGTCATGAAACAAGCACAAGAATCTAAGAAGCATTTTAAAGCTCTGTATTAATTTATTCTAAAACATGGTCATGTTTACATTAGGTTAAATATATTGTATTGAGTGGCCTGCAAGATTTGCTGAACTAAGGGAAAAGGGTTTGAAAATTGTGAGTTAGAAATGAAGAAAACTATAGCTTTGTACTATATACTACACTTTGCTGTGTATGAGACACTTTGTAACAGAGATATGAGCATTTGATGCACCCAGCTGAAGGAAATGAGCAGTGTGATCAAATGAAAATTTGAAGAAGTAAATATGAATATTTATGAGATATCTGGAAATAAGAAATAGCCTTGTGATGAAAATGTTTTTACTTGCTACTTCAGTGGAGTAGGTTTTGTAGGTGGTTGTCACTTCTGTGGGTATCTGCTTGCCTGCTGAGTGCATAGGACAGATCCTCCCTAGTACAAGAACAGGAGGATCTGATGCCTTTGCAGGGACTTTTCTTACAGATGAGCTCTGTGATACCTACACTGGCAGGCTTTAATGGCCACAACTCTCAGAAGCAGAGAAAATTCTCAGACCAACTGCTGGAACTTCGGAGTAGAAAGAAATGCTTTATCTCTTACATGACAACATCAAAATTGGATCAGAAAATATGTAAAAAAAAAAATAGATAAAGAATTATTTCTATAAATACTTCGTTCTTAACAAGGGTAAGTATAACCTGAGAGGACTTTTGTCTTTGTAGTATCATAAAAATCAGTGGTGTGGAACTGGATTCCTGCCTGCAACTTTCTTCTTCATGACAGATCCCAGATTTGGTATTTTCAAGACTGCACTTCACTAACCACTACTATGGAGAACATTGTGTCTTGAAAGGCTCTTGGAGGAGTGTGTTTTATCATTTTATAATTTTTATGTGTCCAATCTCTTGTCTGGCCTTTCACACAAGGGGCACAACCTGGCACAACAGAGGTCTCATGTGGTGGTGATAAGACTGATAGTAAGCAAGGAGGCAGGTTTTTTTCCTGTATATAGGTATATTACTGTGGTAATAATGCACATTATAAATGTTTCCATTTGAGTCTATCAATGTATTAAATCAGGGTCTGAGTTATAGAAATTGCTGATTGTTAGCACTGAAAAGGAAATATTGTAGAATTACCTTGAATCAGGGAAACAAGACTTGAGCAGTGAGTTACTTCAAAAATAATGTTTACACTGAAGTCCTGGATCTGAGATTTCCCCTCAAAGTTTGCAAGTTTTTGTTAGAGTTGTATGTAAGGTGTTCTGAAAATCTGCTGTGGGATATTGGGTGCTGACAGTAGCCTGAAGCTGATAATTTGTAGCAGGCAAGTGAAGAGTCCCACAGTCCTAACTGTGCTTGTGATCTTCCCACAACCTCATCTCAGGCCTTCCTCACAGCCACTGCCCCACAGTGATGACCCATTCTTCCCCTGGAGGTGATAATTTGCTGTCAATACCAGATATTATCGCACCCAAGAAACATAAGTAACTCAAAAATGCCTATATATTTCTACATTTCATGGCTTTATAAAGGTTAATCTGATCCTTGCTCTCAGGGATAAGAAAATTTCTTTACTAATTTTTTTGCTTATCACGCTATTTTATGTTCCATTTTTATAGCTGGGAGTTCAAGTCAAAGTAAAAAACTGAAGTTGGACATTGTTTCAGCTGGCTATTTCCATAGAAAATATGAGCAAAGGGTGACAGCACTTTATTTGCAACAAACCCAGAATATTTAATAGGATAGTAGAGAAATTCTAGATTAACAAATTGTGTCAGCAGGTTTAAAGCTTCACTGATAAAAACAATTCACAGTGCCACTTTATGGAGAGATTCATTATAGGAATCCACTGGGTTAGTCATGGGACTAAGCTTGGTGTTAAGAAACTCCACTCTAGAAGAGATTATATTTCAGTCTGTACTGTCATGTTAAATTAGGGTTCCAGTTTGCACTTTCATCTACATGTCTGATTGTCTACGCTGCTTGCTTATTGATTTATACTCCAACTAATATCTGGAGCAAACCAGCCAATTTACCAGGTGGAGAAACATAGACACAGAAAATTGAATCTTGCCTTTTCAGGCTGGGGTAACTCCAATCTCTCAAAGGCACAGGGCATAAATGTAGGTTATTCTTTGTCATAATTAAATAAATACAGGTTAGAAGAGCATAGCAAATCCCCCTGCAAATCCCCACTGAGTCTGGTATTGTGATTTCTCCTGGGGCCGCATCTGAACAAAACTCCTTTTTCCTTTTTCATTCTCTGCACACCAATGCTTCTGATTTTTACCAAAACAACAAAAAGTGACAGAACAGAAAAGAAATGAGGCTGAAATGTTGCCTTGCTTAACTTCTTTAGACTGCTCAGGATTATGCAGGAGACAAAAAAAAGAAAAGAAGCAACCCTCAAGAATTTTAAAACCAGTGTTGATTTCTTTCCAGACGTTTCTGAGATCATAACATTTGATTCTAAAGAGCCTGAGATCAGCAGTGCTTTTTTCACTACAACTAATTTCCTGTATTCCAGTAATTTTGCTTCTTATTCCAGTTAATGCCAGAAAATACAATTGCACAATCTGCAAACACAAATTTAACTGTACTTTTTCTAACCCTACGATAGTTTCTCAGTCAAGTACATGAATATTTTGTCACATAGGTCGATGGGCTTTTGAGACAATTTTTTCCAGCTTTCACCGAAAACTCTCCCTTTCTTTTGCATCTCCAAAGTAATCAATGCCTTTTATTTTAGATTGCCATGGAATTATTGATTTTCTAATGCACAGTCTCTTATTAAACTCATTATACCTTCACTCTTACTAAACAGTGGGGACTGAGAAATGGTTGAATGCAGCCCCATTTCCAAACAATTTCTCAGCTGGAGATGTTGTTAGCAGTACAGTGTGACAAATTGTTCAGACTTTTGTATCTAAAAGAGTTAAAGATTGAAATGACTTCTACTTACATAGTTATTTAAAAAGTTTTCTACAGATATATTTGTAAGAAATTTTATGGTCACTGACAAAATATTTTCTAGGCATTATGTGGTTTTGTTTTTTTTTTTGTGTGTATAATATCTTTATGAAAGGATTGAATCTATCCCTGATAATAAGTAAAATGAAACAGGCTCTGTGCATGTGTAAGGTGTGACTAGAGATTAATGTGGTTTTTAAATTTAAAATCTGTTCTCCCTGACCTTTCAACAGGAATGAGTTACTCATAATGCCTATATGACTCCAGAGTCTAAAAATACATGTAGATGTAATGTAGATCTGTAATGGCAGAATATATGGTGTATGACAGAAAAATATTTTCCCCCTCAGACTCCATTCTGTGAATAAAAACTGGGTAAGAGCTCTTTAACATCCTTGTTAGAAATCTCTGTTTTGATCAGAGGTTTTTCCCCCTATGAATAAAGTTCTCTCAGTGGAAGAAAGATAGTGTGATCCTGTGTTCTATGAAAACTCACCTCTTCTAATATTTTAAAAGTTAGTGACTTCAGAAAAACCTGGATACATTCTTGTATTTATGCAAATGCTTGTTGGGGGAGTGGGAAGACGTCGTCTGTTTTCAGCTTCTCGTATCCTGAGAAAATATGGAAGTGAGAAAGTA
Organism: Phylloscopus whistleri; assembly: GCA_017589585.1. Classification (NCBI taxonomy): domain Eukaryota; kingdom Metazoa; phylum Chordata; class Aves; order Passeriformes; family Phylloscopidae; genus Phylloscopus; species Phylloscopus whistleri. The sequence goes on along the minus strand of JADMLD010000614.1, from coordinate 4,884,275 downwards.
ACTTCCAGTTATTAAAATGATACATTTCTCAAAATAACTTTCTCTTTAATTGGAGAAAGCTACAGATATTTTTTCCTATCTGAAAATTGAAAAATAAATACATGGAATTTAATCTGGATTCTTTCTCCTTACTTACTACTGGCAGCCAGGTTTTTAAAGAGAATTAGGTGAGAATACACCCCAAAAAAGTAAAAATGCTGGAATTTTTTTTTTCAATTACAGTATAATTTATTTGGACTAAAAGACATTTGGTGCATATTTCTGTGGGGGAAATCGCCATTTTCCATTCAGATTCTAAATGCATATATTTACATTATGACTTTAGACCTATTTTAGAAGTCACTGAACACTGAAAAAATACATTCTTTCAAAATGACCACATTCAAATGGGTAAATTCAGCCTTAGTTCCTGTTCCAAGTATCTCTCCTCTTTTGAAAAGCAGCGAAAATTTAGTGTCAGCCAGCAGCAATCACCAGGATTAATGCACCTGTATTCATATCAATTAGGTGATGTGGATTTAAAAGTCTTAGGAGAAGGGAGCAGCTGGAAATGGTCTGGACAAAGTCGCTCCTGGATCTGACTGGGAGCCTAAAATCAAGGAAGACAGGATATGAAACTTTTAGGTCATCAGGTAAACCAAAGCTATTTATTGTTCTAAAAATAAGAAAAATGTTTACATTATAATTACATTTGAAACTATAGAAATTGTTTTTATAACTTGAAAACTTTTTGTTTTCTACAGCTATAGTTTTCCAGAATATTTTCAAAATATTTTGAAGTTGCATGGGTATTAAATCTTTGGATTGTGAATTCCAATGTTATAAACTGTATTTCAATTAAACAACAATCTTTAATGCCAATGGTTTTCTGTTATCATTATCCCTAAAAATAAAGTGCAATAAGTGTCTTTTGACTTCATGCCAGTTAGTCCATTGTATCTAATATATTTAGTATTCCAGATCTATTGAGATTTTTTTTTTGTATTTGTATTGTAAGTTACATTAAAACCTTGCTTCCCATTGTGGATACTGATTTATTAAAATGTGTTAGTTCGGAAGCCTCTGAAAAGATAAACCACCTAATTTTGTGATTATTTTTAAAACTGGAGTTGAAAGAGCATCTAATGTTCCTTTGAATTATATGTACTTAAAAACTGTAGGAGTTAAAAACCTACTCATGCTTTTTGTAGTGAAATTTTAAGTCTATAACTTAAACTGAAGGAATTAAGCTGAGTTCAAAGCACTAGAATTGCAAAATGCTCAGGATAAGTAAACCTCTGTTGTTCAGCAAGGAAGCAAAAAATAGATCAGGAGAGAAGAGATAGGAGCAGGAATAAATTTAAAAAGATTTTTTTTCTTTGCATGTTTTGTTTCTTTATACCTGAAAATTTCTGTTCCAAGGGCTCTTACAGTCAGAAAAAATAACTTTTGACTATCACAGTTGCCAGTTGGTTTCAAAGTCCTTGTGCCCCATGCACCTAAGGTGCTGGAGTGCAAGCTGCAGGGTGCTGGGCTTTTATGGATGTTTGTGTAAGGGCTACATCTGGGAATCCTCCATGTGCCTTTTGGACTTTCCTTCTGTTTGCCTCATGCTCTGTTAGGTACAAGCCAAGGTCAGTGCTTGGCTTAAGGTAGAATGACCAAAATGTTGTCTTCATTGTTTAGGTAATCCTCTGTCTACCAAACTCTGCAAAAAATAGCTCTGATCATGTTGCACCTGGCAACATTAGCTCCTTAGTCTTTTGTGTAATAACTGCAACTGGGCTTCTGTGGGAGCAGCCTAGACACTGAGGTGCCAGCTGGGGTGGGGAGAGGGCCCTGGCAAGCCAGGCATCCTGCAGACATGGTGCCAGGAGGCAAGGGCAGGAGATGTGTTCTGCAGCCTGAGCCATGGCCCTCATATCAAAGCTTTTTGTCATCCTTACAATCTGCTTATCCCAAAACTGTGTCAGCTCAGTTCTTTGGTGAGGTGAAACTTGTAAGTGCTATTGTAGTAGAAGCAAAGGTGACTCCTCAGCCAGCCCTGGGTTGGGTTTCTGAGCTCCCCAGAGGAGTCAGAGCTCAGCCATGTCCTGCTGGATAGAGCAGGATTTGGACCATCCTTTGTCTAGTACCAGAGTTTTCCTGGGAATCTACAGAAACATCAGTTCCTGGATTTCAGTTTTGGCTTCTCACCCCAAAACACAACTATATTAAAAGAAAACAAAACCCCCCCAAATGAATACACTGTCAAGAGACTAGACTATGGGCCCTACAGACTCCTGGGCTTTGAATTCAGGATGTCTTGACTCAAAACTGCCCATACCATTGGCATGGCATAACAAAACTGTTAGGTGGTTACACAGAAAATATAATATTGCTGTAAGCTACTGTGTGTGTAAATCACAATGACAGAATCCATTTGTTTGAAAAAAGAATTGATGAAAGGGGCAAAATAAAATTTTGCAAAGAGCTGCTGATCTGCTTATATTTTTCTGGGGAGGGAGGAGAATCCCTGCTATATCAGCACTAGAGAAGTCCATCAAGACAGCTTGATTAAAAGGAACAAATATTACTTGAATGTACAGTTGCAGAAATAAGATGAATTTTTTATAATGCTAGAGTTTTATGAAATGCCAGGTAGAAGATTAAAAATACATGGTATTACTGTCTTTCAAAAATTCTGTAGAAGAAAGATTCACAGTAAGTCATTTCAGTTCTGAGCAAGATGAGAGTAAAATTAAGATACAGTCATGTAATATGAGATTTGGGAAAGATAACATTTCTTTTACCATGCACCCAACATCTTAAACAGTGTGTAAGTCTGTACACAATTCAACAGGAAATACTGATAAATTACCTTTTTTGATCAAATTTATCTTCTGTGACTAAGGTAAATTTTCATTTTTTACTCTTTACTTCGTGCTAAAAGAGACCTCATTAAACAGCAAAAAACACAGAAAGCATGACAATCTTTTTCATACCTTTACAGGGAAAAACCTTTCTATTGGATTTCTTTGTTTATCTGGGTTTGGTTCTATATTAAAAAATAGAAAATAAAAATTAATTAGCTAAATGTACAAGATTATGGGGCTCATCTGAATTTATTCCTGTGAACAAATGGTGAATTTGGAAGTGAAATATTTCATGACACTTTGTAGTGGATAATTTCTGTTCTGGGCATAAAAAGTTTTACCATACAACAATTATTTTTGCTTCCTATTAAATAAAGAAAATATAAGGAGGTGTTAACTACCTTAAATATTGCCATATAAGCAATAAAACTGTGCAATATCAGTCTATCTGCAGATAATGAATTATGACACGATCCTGAGTTCTTAGCTGGCACATCTGTTTGCTGGTGCCATGGATTGCACACCATCTGCATACGTAGTGATTTCCAGCTCCTAAACTTAGTTTCAGTATGAGATGAGGCACAAATAGAAACATGTGCACTGTCAGTAGCAACTGAGACAGATGGGAGAGCTGCACATCAAATGCTGTAAAAAACATGCATAATTTGGTGTGAGCGTAACAGTTTGGGGGGAAATGAATACATTTATTAACTGAAACTCATCAGTAAGGTGGTCAATGCACCTGGAGAAGACTAATAGGCTTGCACCTGCTGCTGGTTATCTTGAAATTATTCTGTTTATAGGAATCCAAAACCTATTAAAATTTTACCTGTCATGGGTCTGGCTTGACTCTTACAGCTGTCACTGCAGATCTTGCTTAACTGTCCCACAGCCACTGAGACTATCCCAGGCACATGCCTGGTGTGAGCAGAGGTTGCCTTTCCCTGTCTTTCATAGGATGCCTGTTACCCCACTGTGGTTTGGCATGTAGCAGCAAGAGCCCATCCACAACCCCCTGCCAAACACACATGGTCTGAGCTCAAAAACTTCACCCATATTGCAGCCATATTGTTATGATGGTACACACTATTCTTAAGGAATATTGATAACTACGTACATTGGTTTTAGAAGTATAAGTGGTAGGTACCATGATGAACTGGCTGGATACTTTAGGATGCACCTTGCATAGACAACACTTTTATTCACTCAGCAGTCTCTACCTTTTTTCTGTGTTGTTTTGGTGCAGGACAGACTGTCAGGTTTAATCACCTTGAAAGTTTCGGGGAGGACGTTCAAGAATTTTAGAGTAATATGCTTGCAAGTAAGTGTCCTGAGGGGAAAATTTTTTTGGTTTTTAGGCTTGTATACTATGGCTAAAAATAGGGAACATTTTCACCAGAAAACACTTTCACTTTTTTCACTTTTCAGAAAAAGAATCTGAGCTCTCTTTAGAAAAACTGAGTGTCTGTATTTGTAGAAATCTCTGTTCAAGTCCAAATCTCACAGTCCAAACCAGTCACAATTAATTGCAAGAAGATTTTCACTACCTTTAACCACTTTCATGTGCTGTGAGACACCTGGGTAGGTGCTTTTTTTTATGTTGACCCTGCTTACTTTTGACACAGCTATGAAAGGCATGACAGGTATTTCATAAGTATGGGAGTATTTTTTTTATATAATAATAATAAAAAAAAAATGTGGTTTCTGTGGGGGTGGTGGTGTGGATGATACAGTGCTGAGCAGTGATGAATAGCCTGTGAATGCAGCCTGTAAGGGAGCCAGCAAGAGCTCCCTGATGAAGAAAAGCATAGCTGGAAAGCAAGTGAAAAACACAAAGCACTGGCAGCCTCTCACTCTTGGGAATGGTGTGTGTGTATCTGAAACCACAGCTCGGTCTGCTGTTTGAAAAGGTTGCTTGGGGTTAAGTTCTGCCATGTGATTTTGGCATCTGGCTATGATTGGAGTCAATGGGGGTCCTCTGTATGCATCTGAGGGCACAGTATGACCCTTCCTGCTTGTTTTCACTCACTATATTTTTGTGTTATGGCACCTCTGAGCAGGGACAACCTCAACTGCTTATTCACTTTAAAGGCCATCTGTAAGGAAAGTTATTCTTGTGTTTCTTTTCATTCTCTGAGCAGTCCTTAGCTTTCTTTCATGACTTCCTTTCTTGTTGATTTATTAAGCTACTAATGTTCAGATCCCAGTCTATAAAAATTAAAACTTCAATCTGAAAGAAAAAAATAACCAAGTAGATAATGTAAGTACAAGATAATAGTACAAGCAGCTGTGAGCAGACACAGCGTATTTCATTTTCAGACATCTTCTCAAAGATAAAGAGCAGTTCAATCAAATTAAAAATGTGGAGAGATTTTCCTTCAAGCCACATTGAGCAGTCAAGTCTAAAAAACAAGCCATACTGTGCTCCTGAAGCAGATAATAGTATCAGTGATGAGGTATTACTATTAGGAGTAAATGGCTCCTGTAAAATAATAAACTGATTTAATGGGCCAAATGATGATAAGATACTTTTCATGGATATACCAGAGGCAGAATTTTTTTCATCAGGATTGCTGTCCTAACTTGCTATTCTGACTACAAAGCTCCAGAAGGCTTGAGACTGATGGTAATGTTTTGATTACCATGATGGAAACTGAAGTGAGACACCCAAATTTGTTGCACAATAGAGGAAGAATTAGACACCTTGGAAAAGTTATCTATAGGAAGAGTGTTTTTACGTGCAGGTAGCCTAGAGGGAATGATAAACAGAAAAGGAGTATCTGTCCACCCCTCCCATTGGAGCATGCATGAAAAATTAAGGAGCCAGGGAAAGACCTCCATGTAAGAGAACAGAGAGAAAGAATGAGGACCCTTGAATGGAAAAAGGCTTTCTCTATTCAAGATTCTCTGCTGCCTCGTGGACAAATGAGGCTGGCCTTGGTGAGATGGGTGCTCTTCCTTAATCTTGTATTGCTTGTTCCAATATACAGTGGAGTGGATTCCTGAATTCCAAGGAATCAGAACCCCTTGTTGTGTCCAAAATCCTATGATTTCCCCATAGCTGGAGGACCAAGGGAGTTTCTTGTCCTTTTTCCTTTCCATTTGGAAAATGCTCAAAATGAAGTTACCTTAGCACTTTGATGATCTGCTGGACAGAAACACAGGAGGAAGTTGCAGTTTGTGGAGGGAATTGCTGAACAACCTGGTCTGATCTCGTAGCTGATCCTTGTAGCTCTCCTGTTCTGAAGAGGGGATTATATTTGAGACCTTCAGAGGTCCCTTCCAGCTTGAGCTATCTGATGATCTTATGAGAACAGGATTCCAAGTACCTTTTCATGTAACTAAGCTTTCAGGCAGATTCAGGGAAAGTCATCGTGTGACTGTTAAGACAATAGTTTTTTTTTGAGAGCTCAAATTACCATATAATTGAAAGATATTTTTTTTGTTAAAATTTTATTAATTAGAAAAAAGATGCCATCTTTACAGTGAGCTTTTATATTATTGTATTTTATTATTATCTATATCCCACTACTGAGAAGAATTGCATTCTATTTCCTCTGTCTCCTTGAAAATGTTCATGTCTGACAGACAGAAGTTCATATCAAGAACACGAAAAGAAATTTGGGAGTTTTCTAATTATCTGGTGCCACTTTATGTTGGATATTGGCTTTGGTGTTTTTTTTTTTTTTTTTTTTTTTTTTTTTGTTTGTTTGTTTGTTTGTTTGTTTGTTTGTTTGTTTTGTTTTGTTTTGTTTTGGGTTTGTTTTGTTTTGTTTTTTCCCAGTACAAGTGAAAGAAGGAAACTGTCCCAGTAGAAAACTTCTGTAGTAATATTTTAAATGAAACTTGCCTCTCAGGACACAATGCTCAGATTTTAGATCACACTTTTAGATGGCACTTTCTATTTGTTGGGTCCCCAATGTACAGGCAACATGAAGCAGACTTTGGTTCAAAAAATTACATGGTCCTTGTGAGGTTTTTTGGTGCTTTTTTTTTTTTTTTTCCTGGAATTCCCCCGTAGCTGATGACTTGAATGTAACATTAATTTTAAGTAAAAATGTCAAGGCAAAACAACTCAGATCCTAGTCTAAGGAAAAGAAATAAAGCGCTAAATAAATGTAAATACAGATTTTTTTCCTATAGAGCCCTTCCTGCAAATTGGAGTTTTTGACTTTTCGTTTTGTTTTTATTACTTTTCAGTTGTAGGAACACTTTAAAACAATTTTTAGAGCCTTGATGAATATAGCAGAAGACTTATGAAGACTTATTTTTCTTTGGGGAAAATGCAAATATTTTAGTTACAGTGTTTGTTTATGCATAGATATCCCTGAGCTGAGCAATAATTCAAATAAAATGTTTTAGTGTCCTAGGAATTTTTACTGAAGATTCTTTTGAAACTTTTAAAAATTTCCTTATATATCTTACTATAAGAGTAATGACTCTGGAAGAAATAAAAGAGATGAAAAAATACTGTTGAAGGAATTTGGAGAGTTCAAAATAGGTATACAGGATAAATCTGCCCCATGTATTAGTAAGAGAGAGAGAAAGACAAAATAATTCACTCCCGGTTTCCAAAACAAGAGAACCAAAACATAAAACTATAAAGAACTTAAATAAGTATCACCTCACCTTTTAATCTTCAAGTTAATTTTCTCAGCATACATTTTTCAATGAAAAAATTGCCCATGAGATAGGTAAAAAGCAGCTCTTGACACTTATGCTAGCAATTCATTCTCTCATTAGGGATGTAATATGCCTTTGTTATTAAGTTCTCCTTTTAAGGTGTTATGGTTTTTTAGTTTCTTTGTGTCTATACATTTGAACTGATTTCCCTGGTTTTGCTTCATACTAAAAAAATTGGTCTGTTGTTTCTGACTTTTTGTTTAGAAAACGTATCACCAAAACATATATTATCCCACAAGAATATGAAAACTGCTGGCTGAAAAGAAGCTTCATTATTGATAACATTCAGAGCATTATGTCATCTGAGAATACCTGGCCTTTGCCTTTTTGGGTTCACATTTCTGGTATGTTTCTGTAGTCGGCTTCCTGAATGTTTTTGCAGGATTGTGCATTTTCTATCAAACTGGCCACGCACAATGTGTTTTCCTTCAAGTCACCTTTGAAAAACTCACCACTGCTTAATGGTTTTGTGATGGGCTCGGTTATAAAACCCACTGGCAGTGTTAAGTGTGCATACAACATAATGTTATCAGTAAAAGCTGTCTCTTTAGGCAAAGGCACGAGGGAACCATCAAATGCTCTATTCTGACAAACAGATGTCAGTCAAAATGGCTCATATCCCAACAGCTGTTGGGAGCATTACATGGAGGACTAGGTACAGGAGAAAGAGACAGCCTTTGCTTGTTTAATCATTGCTTGGAGAAAGAGAGACTTCTTTTCTTTGGAGATTGTGGTGTCTGAAGGTTGTGTTAACTGTTTAATCTGTTTTGACAAAAACCTGATTAAATAATGGAGCAGGAGAGAAAACGCACGTTTGGTGAATTTTTATTAAGCTGAATATACGGTCTAGTGAATCTCTAGTCTAGTAAAACCCCTCCATCTGCTTTTCTCTGCATAGTTGTAATTCTTGATCAGTGATTTTGATGAGTTTTCTGTTCAGAGGCCTACAGGGCTTCTAGGAGAGAGTGGAAAAATGCAGCATGTCTCCCTGGTAAAGAGAAATGTGTTTGAGGTTAATACTTCAGAAGCATCCTTGGATTCAGTGTGTTCAAATGTGGTGGTTGGTCATTTTTTCTTCCTATATGTCTGAGGTCTTCTGGGTGACTGATGAACATAAGTGATCTGTTATGTGCCTTCACCAGGTAATTTTTGAATATCTATATCTGGTTCCCTTGCACAGATTACTTGAAAAAACCCCAAGAAAACAACATCCTAATAACCTTTTTTCTGTAAACCCGTTGCCAGCATTGCCACAAGAGCAAATGTATATTTTAATGCTGTAAATTTCTGTTATCTCTTCATCTGACAGCATGGAAATATAATTTTCTTCTCATGCTTGCAATTTTTCTTGTTCTATTAACACTGATAATAGTTACCTTTACATAGATTAATGCAATTCCCTACCCCTAATTAATATATTGTTCAAACAAATGGTATATATATTTCTACCTTTTAAAATTATTTGAATTAAAAGAAGACATTTATTGTTCAAATATCTAGTCTGACATATTTCTGTGATTTTTTCCCCACTGATTCATCTCCACTACATATTTTGAATGATACAACTTGAAAGCTTTTATTTGAAGGCATAAGTTAAGGAAACTTCCCAGTCTGACCATTCACAAGGCTCTCTGGCAGTATTGTGATGTCTGTAGCAAACTGCTGCAAATCATAAATTCAAATAAAATTATTTTTAGATGACAGTGCAATGCAGTCAACTTGGATTCTTGACACTGTTTTTTTTTTTTTTCACACGTCCTCACCATGATTCTACAGTTAGAAATAGCAATTAGAATGTGTGATTGAAATTGCAGTTAGAAAGTGCAATTATTCCATTGAGAGACTCAGAAAATAAAATATCTGATTTTTCTGATCACTATTTCTTCAGTCTTAGCATCTATTTGTTGATTTGAATAAGAAAGGATGCAGTCTTTCGCAAGAGTTTCATCCCAGCACATTTAATGGGAACTCTTTCATGAAAAGAGACGGGAGCAGCAACAAGGTTGTATGACACTCCCTGCATACCAATTGCCTAAATTTTTTTGAAAAAAGTTGAGGACAGGAAACTTTTAGAATCAAAAGTAGCAGTAAGGAACAAAAAAATTACTATTAATAGAAATTCCTTCCATGTTCCTTCCTTGGATTTGGCCATGGGGATGAAAGTTTCCTTGCACTCTGCTGTGTTTATGGCAGAGATGGGAGTTCTGCTTTAACTGACATTGTCCAATTCCCTTTTATGAGACAGTTAACAAGGGGTTAGGAATTTTGCCAAAACGTTACTCAATTAGGTTGACATACTCATGTCAGATATCTGCGTGAGCCAAAACACCTCTGTGTCAGGCAGCAGGGCTGAGAAAGTACATTGTTTTGCCACATTGCCTGTGAAGGCCTCTAGCTGGATGTCCAAAAATGAACAGGAATTTAAATATATTCTTCGTTATTACTTCCATACCTTCATAAGGGAATTAAGAAGAGGACTAAATTTCTGCTGCAGATTGTCCACTTTCCCTCCACAGCCCCAATCTAATGCAGAGTATGATGATTTTGATTTTAATTTTGTTGATATAAATACTAGATTTCTGTACTTCAGCCAGTAGACTCATAATATGGTCCTGCACTTTGCAGAAATATGAATTTCTTTAGAACAGGAAAATATTTTTTCTTCCCTAAACCTTTTTTTTCTCATCAATAATCTATCATTTCTTAACTGTAAAGAAATTAAAACAAACCACAATAATGAAGAGCCATTCTGAGCCTATAAAATTACTGCAATAGCTTTAGGAAAATACTAAATGGATCACTTATTGAAGGGATCCTGCATGTGAAAGGTGGATACTTTTTTGTCAAATGCTTGTAACTGATCTTGTCACCAAGTTGTCTTGGTGAGGCTGGCTGTGCACTGTGGTTTTGTCTTTGGGGATGACAATAGAAAGAAGGGGCAGGATGTCAGTAGCACCATTTCCACAGCTCAGGGACTTTGGTTCAGCAGGTTTTTAGTGAGCTAAGATTGTAAGCTTGTAGGAAGTTTACAACAACCCTATTAAAAAATCTGTCCAAACTACTTTTTTGTTTTCTCCAAAAGGTACTCTGTTTACAACAAAAAAGCAAATTCTTAAGGAAAATGTTTCTTGTATTTTATCATTGAACTAGCTCTAGAATATGAAATTACAGTATGAAGGTTGGATTCAAGATGATGCAATCATGAGGAGTACCATTTTTTTTTTAGGAGATAGAATTAACCTTAAATTTTGAAAACTGTTTAAAACACTGTGGGTGCTCTTCTGGTATGCAGAACACAGTTAGCCCTGACCAGAAAGTTATCTACTGGTTTAGACCCTTTAGATCTACAAAATTGAAAGAATTGGTGTCATTTTTGCTGAATGGGTTTCACAAAATTAATATTAAAAAAAAATATTGCCTTCAGTATGATCGATGTTGTGGCATGAAGAAAGGATGAGAAATGTATGGAGTAATTTGCTTTCACTTGCAGTAAAAACAGCTGCATTGAAAATCTATCAGGAGAAAATTAAAGTAAGGCTGAAATAAGCAGCCACGTTCGTCTTCAGTAGCAATGCTGAAACCGAAAAGTGAAGGCTTTGAAAATTTGAAATGCTAATGAACAATAGAAAAGAATAGCCAGTTTAATTTAATTTTGATACTGTATACAAAATGATGTTCTGTCTTAGTAGAATAGACCATGTGACAAAATTTCTCATTCTATTTGTATTACAAGATTGCTTCCTTTCACTTTACTAAAGAGTGTTGTTTTGTTACTCCTTAGTAACCATCCTCACTGACATGCAAACATTGATCTCTATCCCGTTTCATGTATATTTTAATGCATTTCATAGGGTTTACATTCAGGTCTTAATTACTTTCATATAGAATATTCTGCATACAAGAAAGGGGGAGATCTGAGTGTACAGCCTCAATAATTCTGCTGCATAAATCTGCTACCATGGAAGATCTAAATGGATTGCATTTTTAATTTGCCATAAAGCAAAGATGAAAACTAAGTGTGAAAATGATTTTTAAGTATTTGGAGACTAATATTAAAAAAATAGAGGCTTTAATTTCTCATGAATAGGCAGTGATGGCTGTTTTCAGTATGAAAATGAATAGCAAATTGTTCTGTAAGTTTAATTATTTTTATTTAAAATTTTAGAAAATAACCGGCTTCATCAAGCACATGGCAGTCTGCCTGTTTCCATGCTAAAGAAAATGGATATTTAAATATGAGAGAACTGTGCTGGATTTCTGAAAGAAACAGGGACCAGATCCAGTAAACCTGATGAATTGGATCTGCAGAGACTGAGGTGTGAGAAGGCTGAGGCTGCTTAATCCACTCTTTAGGCAACAGCTCTGTAAATGAAAACTGATTGCTGTTCCAAGGCTCCCTGTTAGGGACTTAGGAGAATTTGGTACCTCAGAAGAAGATGCAAACTCATCTTGTTTGGATGGGAAGCTGCTGAAATCTGTGCAGAAGTGCTTCAAGCCATACGAAATGGAAACATTGCTCTCAGGCATGTTTCTGAATGCCGCCTTCTTCCTCGGTGTGGTTGCCTCTGGCCCCTTCAAATCCAAAAACCAGGCGTCCACTTGAAGACAGGTATCTATAATCTTTCTTCCAAAGGAGGAAGTTCTCCTTACAGGAGGGAAAATTAGTTATTTCTACAGCTGCATATTTCTTCTAGCTGTGCATCTAGCTGGAGCAGTTGCTCCATCAGTGCTTCAGGCCAAGGAGGTTGAAACTCACATCTCCCTTCCTAGGCTTCTTTGGCAGGTGAGGACACTTCAACATTCCTTAGGATAGGGAAAGACAGAAGGAGAAAACAACTGCAGACCTGTTGACTAATGCATACTGCTCTCAGACATTAATGTAGAGGTTTTTAGGCTGTTTTCTGACGTGATTCCCTCATTGTCAACTTCTGGGCGAGAGTGCTGTCAAGTGAGAGGATATTTGGGAGGAGAGAATCTTTATAGGCAAACCAAGGAACCATCCAGTTCCTCTCTGAGTGCCATAATGAATAACTAGCTGCACAGAATAACAAGTTACCAGCTGTAGGGAACTACCTCCAGTGGAATAGCAGACATGTCTAATTTGAGTTCAGAAAATAACATTTTGAGCCTAAAAGTTCCTATTTTTCATGCTTTTTTAATTACAGAAAGACTGGTAAGATTTGGGATTGGGTCATGGTGATTCTGATACAAATTCTAGATAACACTATAGCAATTTTATCAATAAAATGTTATTATACAAAATGTGATTATAAAAAGAGACCAGATTAGGATGTAAAGTGGACATGTATAGAATTTATGTTATATCTTCTTCACAAATTATCAATTTAATCCTATACATATCTGTATGAACACACAAGTCAGCCCACTTAATTCACTGTATTCTACATACAGTCTTCAAGCTTCTGGATGTCCTGACAATATGAAATGTAAGCAAAAATAAGGAGCAGCTGTATGAAAGTGTCTTTCAAGTCTGCTACAAAAAACACTTCAGTTTTGATCTCTGCTTCTTTGTATTACAAAGTTCCTAATGTTCCAAATAATTTTCCTCAGAATTATCTTTGCATGAATGTGTTGTCCCATTGACATGAAAAAGACAGCTTATGCACAGAAAATTAAGCACAGGTAGGAACATGTGCAAAATCAGTGTTCTATATAATTGCTTTTGATCACTGGATAATATTGATGATTATTAATTCCCGCACAAGAGACCTGGTACCACACAGCAGTGAAACTGCAGAACAAGTCTCTCATGAGTGTTGTGGCATTTATCTAACTGTCAGTTTTAGCTGAATATTTTTATGTGGTCTGAAATGTTTTACTATTTCATATTCTCTGGTTTTCTAGTCTTATATTATTGTAAATTATAGTGATGATTTCCTTTCTGCTTTTTTTTTTTCAGTTTGAACTGAAAACCTTGTGCTTCAAGTCCCGTAAGTGGTACAGCAGAAAATTTTGAAAAAGCAGGAAAAACTCTCAGAAAAAAGTTAAATAATGTAATTCTCGGTAACCAAAAAATAGAAATTCTTGTCCTCTGCAAATCATATTAGGTGTCTGCATAAAAACCGGATCAGCCTTTATAGCAAAACTTCCCTGGGCCCCAAAGGACAGTATGAAGACATGTCAGGGGATATCACAGGATATTAGGAAAATGTTCTTGACCCAGAGGGTGGTTGGGCAGGAGAATTGGCTCCCCATGGAGGTGGTCACAGCCCCAGTCCTTCCAAAGTACAAGAAGTGTTTGTAAAATGCTTGCAGGTACGTGGTGTGGTGTTTCTGGCTGTCCTGTGCAGGGCCAGGAGTTGGATTTTGATGATCCTCATAGGTATCTTCCAGCTCAAGATATTCTGTGATTCTATGAGAGAGCCCATTTTTCTAATTTTTCTATGCACAATGACTGCTCAGTTTCTGAAGTTGCTGATCTAGATGAAGTGCCAATTGGCAAAGACCTCACCTGAACCAATTTGTAATTAGGCAGAAAAGAAACAGTCCTGCCTTTTGCAGGGGACTTGAAAAACTTTCTCAAAGATATCATATGTCAGAAGAAATTCAAGTGTATCTTCAATTTGAGGCATCCAGCAGAGCAATGAGAAATGATTTTCAAGACTTATATCCATTCTATTTTTTGAGTTGAGCAGTAATTTTTTTATGAGTCAGGGAAATTTCATCAATGATTTTGTGTGAATCAAATGACATTTGGGCAGTCGCCCACATGACAGAGACCATTTGATCCCAAAGGCTGACTGATATGGTGCAGCTCACATCTACAGAACTAAATTATTTTATCCCCTATTTTTGGTCTTGAAAATTTGTGTCTAGGAGCTTTTTTGAGACAGTGCTAGTTGGTAGGAGTTGAAAGTACAATCGAGACTATGTTGAGGATGATAAGATAGTGGCTATAAGTTTCCTTTGACACAGTTCTTTTACTATAGAACACAAAAGGTACTAAAGAGAAACCCAAAGCTTCAGTTGAACACTACCCCATGGGCAAGTTTCTTTGTTCTTGTCTAGGTTCTGATCTTGTCTAATCTGATCCATGCTATATTCCTACAACAGAATAGTATGTAGACAGAATTTGTAGATCAGGCTGATTAATATGATTCTTAACCACTCCTTTTCTGCTCAGCAAGAAAGTTTCTAAACAGCTTGTGCAGTGAGTTCTCTTGTACTCGAGGAAATCCTGTGTCAGAGCACTTGACTGGCATTTAAAGGTTTGGAGAAGTGTGCCCTAAATGCCAATTTCCTAAAATAACTGTTCTTTAATAACTGTTTTTCTAAATTTTCACCCTCACTCAAACGCTATATCTACCTTTGACCTCTTCCAGTCTTATCCTCCAACGAACGTGATACATTTACCACTGCAACCACAGTCCTATTAACTCACTGCATCTTGTGGAATTTAGCAATATACTAAAATCCACAACTGCTTCTATCCACAGCATTACCCTAATCCTGGACATATCTTTTCTTTGATTAGTATTCTTACTGTTGTGTAAATTTCCCAGTCCGAATCAGTTAATCAACCTGTTTGAGAGCTCGTTATGAGGCTCTGTAGACCTTGCTGTCTGAAGAAGTATAAAGAGATTTCTACCCAGATTCAAGGAGCATGTTATGTCAGATGTGAAATTCACATATTAAGTTAGGCAGAGGTCACAGTGATGGTGTAATGCTTAAATTTAGGGTTACCTTAATCTTGCAGTGCGGGGATAAGAAAATACCACTTGGTCTGCTGGTGTCTCTTCAATGTTTGTTTATCTATCTAGGAAAGTTAATGGTCAGTCAGGATAGCTGTGTAAAAGATGAGAAGTAGAGGAGGGGTTTGGATGAAGACTGTAGAACTTTATTAGTTCCAAAATTCTTCAACTCTGATGCCATCAGGAAAAGAGCTGTTGCTGCCAGAAGCTTAAGATCTCATTGTACTGATGAGATCAGAAAATCCTAGATAACTAAAATGAAATGCTTACAGAAATATGTGAGGAGAAATGTTCTGTTTAACTTCAGATAATGATGCTTTTGTAATGATTAAAACCAGCTTTAGCACTGGCTAGAGAGACAAGATTCAGAAAAACAGCATCTGAGGAACTTACTCTTTTCTGCAGAGGCGACCAAGCTGAGGCAAGTGTGGTAGAGACAGAGGCCAGTGCTGTCCAGCAAACTGCAGGTTGATCATGAAAGCATAAGAATGGAGAATCTTTTCTTACCAGTTCAAGGACTTCCGCCCCTTTTTTGAAGTTGTCTGGCTTTGTCCTGATTACAATTTAGCAGAGGAGTTCTGTCACTCCAAGAGGGAATACTTCCACACAAAGATTGGCTCTTTCCAAGTCAGCTGTACTTTAACATGCGTTAATTTATCACAAATTTTACTCCTGAGGGGGAAAGAGGCAAATAATGGCAGTGCAAGTCATTCTGTTGTAAGGCTGTATTCCATTTCAGTGGGAACTGGAGGCACTGAATGTCTTGCAGGATCACTAGTTTAATATCTGTAAATGGGTTAGAAGTGAGCCAGGTAAAGTGTATCCTGTTCATCCAGGGGAATTTCAGCAACACTGAGCACTCCTAGGATAAGAACTGTGTTTCTACAGAAGGAAGTGAGTCCCATTGCTGAACCATTTTGCACAAGGCTGGGCAAGGGCTTCCTGATAGCAAGAATCCTACAACAAGGCAAATGGAAAATGTTTCTTACCTTTTTCCTGCCTCACAAAGAATGAAGTATTGTTTGCTGGGTGAATGACATGTCAGAGACATTAGTGTATGAAAACTGTATAAGAAGGAAAGTACAGAAATGAAACTTGGCAAAGTTCTTTGGCCTGATCCAGCTGTTTGCATAAAAGAAAGTTTCCCAGAGTACTATGAGCTCACGTCTTTTGACCGAAAACTCCACAGTTCCATAAATTGTTCGTACAGATTTACTATTAAACTGCTTATTTATATGGTTTTATTTATAAGCAAATAGTTGATAATGCATTCATAAAGAGATTAATAATTTAATTGTTAATACATGGTTTGGTATGTTTTATTTTTTGAAAGAACCTGTTTCACATGATTCAATGAATGCATGAAATGGGAGTTACACTCACTCTTCCAAGTTGCCTAATTCTGACATGTGAAAAGACTAATCTGATATGCACTCCAGTTATTTTTAATGTGAGCATTACAAATCTCTCAGAGGGAAGCCATTATACAATATTTATGCAAAGCTATGTGAATACTCTGTTATCCCCCTACAAGCTTTGCTTCCTCTTACTGGACATTATGTGGTGACAATAACCAGACAGCACTCATGGAATTTACAGAGAGATTATGTAGTCCCTAAATTGAGTGGACCACAGGCAAGGTTGGATGCTGCTAGGGAAATAAAGCAATAAAATGCTTTCTCTTTTGTTCCCTCAGTAGTTGTTTAATATAAAATGCATTACATTTGGTATTTAAATAAATTAACTGACAGCTGTAGGAGATCAGTTTTGTAACATCCAGCAAGGTATTTGATATTTGCAAACATAAAGGTCTTAGTAAAATATCCATTAAAAACCTGAAAAAGATGAATGTGGTTCTTTGCAATCTGGGTTAAACAAGGTTCATGGGGGAGATGTAAAGCCTTTTACTAGACCTGCTGATATAATTAGAATAAACAGACAACTTTAAATGCATGAAAACCTTTCGGCCCTTGAAATATGAGGCATCAACCTTCAAAATTCTGCACTAGTGAAGAATAATTGCTCAGAACTCAACTAGAGACTGAGACAAAAGCTGATTAGTATCAATAGAGTAAGATGCTCCATGGGAATATCACAGCAAGGGAGGAGCCCAGGTGGAGCTGAGAGGAGAAGAAGAAGGAAATTATTTTTGATGATAAGTTGGATTAGTTAGAAGTTTAAAGGTGGAGGGGGGCAGGTAAACCACAGACTGACAGAAGAGCAGAATATTTTTTATGTTTTTGGTTTTTAGTGTTCAGGGCAGCTACAAATTTGAGTTTGTGTAGGGCACAATTGCACTGTAATACAGTTACCTTTTTCCAGTGAAGCAATATATGCAATGTGTATATAGCAAAAGAGGCATTTTTAAAAAATAGAAAAAGCAGTCATCTTTGATATAGTTAAGGAAACAAGCTAAGCACATGTCATATTATGTACTCCCAGAGGCTATGACCTTTTGGCATAGGCATTTCTACAGCCTAGGGGAATAAATGACACAGAGGATCACCAGGTTAAAAAAATATTTGTCCATCAATTTTATTAAAAAGCTGTGCATGGGATGCATGCCAGATAGAATTTAGCTCTCCCTAAAGCCACTGAAGAAAAGTTTTGCAAAGTGTGGATAACATCTAAAGGAGTTAGGGACATGAGAAAAGATTTTTTTCCCCTCTGGGCAGCTCATCAATGACCATCAGATTTTGTATGTGAGAAAAATGGTAGAAAAATAAGTATTTAATTTAAAAGTGGTTTCTGTTTCCACCCAGAAGAATTTTCACCTGACCTGAACTCTTGAACTGTTCTTTGTGACAGGAGGTAAAGAAACCTAGCTCAGAACACTGGGTCAAAAAGGTACAATGACTAGATGGGGGTGATTTTTTATTTTGTGTGTTGGCTTTTGTGTAGACAGTAAAAGAGAGTTTTGTTGTCCTACCCTCTCCCCAGTTTATTTTTTCACATCTACAAATTAAAGAAATTTTGGCTTGTGTGTATCTGTCATTGTCTATTGTATTACCACAACACTGTTTGGTATTTTTACATGTATGCAAGAAGAGGGTGAAGATGTTATTTCATGTGGGCATGGAAGAGGGTTCAGCAGAAAGAAAGGATCAGTCCTGAGGGACTGGCTCAGGAAGAAAGGATTTAAGCCTCAATCATGTTCACATTCTCCTCCTACAGAACTAATATTTTTTTCTGATGTATTGAAGTTAGCATTTTCAGGAGAAAGGAGCAATAGCTGAGAACTGTCTGAATTTTAAGCTCAGTTGAATAATTCCCTCTAACTCTCTAGCAATGGAATGCTAAGCACAGATGGAGTAGTGATATATTGGGCTGGGGGAGCTGCCCAGACTGTTTGTTGTTCCAAGTATTTGATTTTGTGAATAGCAATAAAGCCGTTTTCATTGACCTCTGAAGGATTAATTTCTTAATTTAGCACTCAGAGGCAAAGAAGTCTAGAGAAAAAAGTATTGGATATGCATATAATGAATTGCACTGTTTATAGTTTGTACAAGGCACAAACCCCATAATCTGCTGATTGCTGTTGAATTTGAGAAGGGCTAATTCATGAGCTTTGACATTCCAATTATTTTGTTATTAATACATCTGCCTCCACCCTGTGCTGCTGTTTTAGCATCACTTCAATGGCTCTGCTAAACAACACTAAAGTCAGACAATAGGAAAAACCATATAACTGCATTTTCCTAAAGGAGAGTGTGGAAAATTTAATGAGACTTTTATTTGATTTAAGGTGGCTGCTTTTCAAAGCAGAAGTGCAGGGTGTTGTTAAATTATGCTGACAAAGGAAGGTAGAAAGCGAGCAAAAATTCTACTCCACTGAAATTTTAGACTACTTCACAAAAAATACTTTTTGTGCTTGGCATATTTACTGGTAGTCTGATACAAATGGCTTAATATTTCTTAAAAGTGTTGCATTCATTCTATTTATTAATTGTTCTTTTTTTAATTCTCTCTGTTGGATGGATTAAGCTACAAAGATAGTTATCCAAGTCACATTGTCTTATAATTAAAGAATGTAAAAAGGGAAACAAATATAAAGGAATATAGATGATTACCTGAAAGTGCTTTTCAAGGAATAAGTTCTTCCTGATTACAATGGAATCAGTACAGAAATACAACAATGATCTGACTTTAATGTGACATATAGACTGTGTAATATGATAATTCCAGACCAGCTTTTTTAGAGAGACTAGAACAGCCAAGGCAGTTAAAATCAGATAAGAGTTAAGACCACACAACTGGCTGGATTTGCATATGGTGGGGCATATAAGGTATTCTCTTAAAAAGAGAATACCTAATTCTCTTATGTGAAACTAAAAGCCCTTCTGGTGATGTGATTCAGCCAATCTGCCTGTGTTCTGCTGGACATCTGATGTTCCCAGACCCTGGAATACTGCTCTATGGCATTACAGTGTACCAGGAGCAGGACTGCAACACATGATCCTCCTCTAATAGATCTGCAACCCCCTTAGGCAGGATTTTTTCAATCCATATGACCTTGCTGAATCTAGGTATTGTTTTCTCTGCTGGACAAACCTACAAAGAGAAGAGACGATTTTTAAGCCACCCCCAGCTTTCCCTATATCACTAGCTGGCACATGAAGAAATAAATGGGGAAAACCTTAACAGCAACATTAGAGGTCCTGGAGATCCAACTTTTCCCCTCTGACCAAAATGATGTGAGATATCAAACTTCAAAATAAATGATATCATTTTTAGTATTGCTGATACTTCCCCTTGGTAGCATTAAAGATGCACTACTTGTGGAAATTTCTATTTTGAACAGCTCAGAGTGCAAGGTAGATACACAAACTAGCCAAGTGGTAATAAGCTGGAGTCCTTGCTTTTGTTCTCTTTTAATAATATTTTTTAAGCAATTTAGTGGCATATTTTAAGTTGTTATAAGCAGTAAAATGAGGTACTTACTTTATTCCAAGGATGTTTTCTTAGTGCATATATATTATGTATATATGCATAAATGTTACACAATTTTCCTGGGGTTAGTTCTCAAAGAAGTGATTTTTCTTCATTAATGTTGTATTAATGTAGTTATTGCAACATTAGGATCATTCATTTATAGTGGAAGAATGTTCATACGGTGAAAGAATGTTCATATGGACAAATATTTTCATTAACAGGGGCTCAAAAGTAGACTTGTTAAAGACCATTGTAATGTTTCGTGAACACTTCAACAGATGCTTGGGTTTTATTTTTGTTGTGGTGAATAAAAAACCTCCTTCTTGGAATACTTTGTTAATAATGTTTTAAGGCAAAGACAGATGACCCCGTTTAGGGTAAGGACAGAACTTTTTTGTCTTTGGACATAATTATGTAGTACGTATCAAATCATTAATATCAACATTCATGCATTTGCTACCAGCCTATTCTTCCTGTGACTGACTGCAATAACCTCTTTTCTGGCATTTATGTGCATATTATATCAGAAGGACACTTTAGAATTCATTTGATTTCTTCAGGAGCTGGAGATGGGGAAAGTAATTTTCATAGCTTTCTGAAAAACAGCCTTTTTCTGCAGCTGCTCAGCTTGGGATTACTTCTCAAGTTGATAACAATTTTAGCCCTACTCTGAAAAAACCCTGGAGCCGTACAATTAGCCAGAATTAATGTTAAATAGAAAACATAGTGGAAAAGTGTCATTTACAGATATTTTCTAGTAATCAAATCATAACATTTTCTTGAAATAGATGCAATTACTAGTTGTGAGCTTTTAAAATAAGTAGAATGATGAGTATTTCCTTACTATATGGAAATTAGCTATTATTAAATACAAGAAATTAATATTTTTTAGATTTCCATTTTAAAAACTATGGGACAAGGTATTATTAAGTTGTACCAATTTTAATAATTGAAATCAAATTGTAAAAAAAAAATGGAACGACTCATGCACCACAGAACTTCCAATCAATAGCAGAAGATAAATTGATACGGATTATGATAAATCAATAGTTAAGTGCTTCTAAACTGCCCTGTGGTTTAGCCAGCCCAGTGGTGCCACACTCTCTTTCAGCCAGCTGAAATATGCCATGTCCCCATCAGCTGCAGGACATCCCCATCAACAGGACACTTCTGGCTGTGCAGCCCAGACACCCCACACGGCACCAGGACTGATGCTGTCACAGGTGGGAGAGGACAGGTGTGACCTGGTGCCATTGCTACCCCAACACAGGGAACTGGGGGGGCTTGACTTTGTCTGCTGTTTCTTGGGTGAGTATGTGGTTTCCTCCCTGCTCTTCTGCTTCCATTCCCCCAACACTTGAGAAAGATAAACCTTTTCAACATGGCAGCAGGATTTGGTGAACTGCGTCCTTGTTAAGTTTAGCATACTTTTGACATAGGGTGCAGCCATTTTAAAATCTTAATATAAATAATTACAAGAAATAGTTATGTCTCTGATGACAATTTTCCCCTGTGGGTGCTGAATTGCCTTCTCCACTGAATAGAAGGTCTCGACTTTAGAAAGACTGAGATACGTTGATTTGGATTTTATTCTGACTTTCCATCTGTCTTAAGAGGTGTACCTGGGGATAGAGTAGGTGGGTTTCAAACCTCCACTTACAGTTGAATAAGAAACTAAGCCCAGAATAGCACTGGAGGAAGAAATGCTTTAACTGAGGAGAAATTAAGAAAAACTTTTAATTAGTTTTGTTAGTTATCAAGCCTGTTAAGTGCAGTTTAGAAGATGAAATAAAATGCTGTCAATGCTCAAATGAAAGAATGGAATCTGTTAGAAGAAAGACTTGCAAAGCATTAGTCATAGTGGAAAAGATAATGTTTTATACATCTAAAAATAATTTAAAAATAAGTTTCCCAAATTCCTTTCAAACTAATTCTTAACCAGACCTAGATGCATTTTTTCATCATTAAATGAAGGAATATAGTTTTATGGAAATGAATTTTTAAAAGAAATTGAATATACATTTGTACAAAATAAGTTTCCTCTGTGGATTATGTTGTTGATTATGAGTGTCAAAGCAGCAAGATATAAAAGTTCCTTTACAAACTAACAATTAATGTACACTTGGTAAATAGTAGGCCTACAATTATCCAAAGAAAAAGACATTTTTGGGAATACTTTGCACTTGTTGGGTAGATTGAGACATGCAGCCTTAAGCCCACGAGCTTTCCTGATGTTCCCAGATTCCAGTTCTTCAAACAGGTTTGTACTGTAGGAAATTCCCTGAAGTCTCATATGGTAAAAGCTGTACCTCAGTCTGGAAATACTCAGGATAAAGTGCTAGTTTTCTGAAGGTCAATTGCAAAACTTCTACTGGCTGTCAAGTGGCCTGGATTTTAACAAAGTTAAATAGCTCCCTTAATAACTCCCTTAATAACTCACCATTAATAACTCCCATTTTCTTCACAAAGCATCACCACTGAATATGTATGAAGAGTGGGAATTTTAGTAGGAAACAAAGAATGTGAAGTTGTTGTGTCTCCAGGAGAATGAAAGACAAAGTCACTTAAAACTTCAATATGATTGGGCAGAACACCACAATATACTTCAAGCCACAGTAAAACTGCAATTTTCTATGTATCTTCTTCTTGGGGGATGGGGTGGAGTGGTTG
Organism: Phylloscopus whistleri; assembly: GCA_017589585.1. Taxonomy (NCBI): domain Eukaryota; kingdom Metazoa; phylum Chordata; class Aves; order Passeriformes; family Phylloscopidae; genus Phylloscopus; species Phylloscopus whistleri. The sequence goes on along the minus strand of JADMLD010000614.1, from coordinate 4,861,444 downwards.
GTGGATGGGAAATTGGATTTTTACTTCTTATTTAATGGAATTAAGATCTGCACATTTGTGAGGATTTTGCTCTTTGCTAGAGAACCAATTAGAGACCTGCGAGACTCCTGTTGAGCTATGTACAGTAGAAAAACAACCTCCTCCTTTGTTAATTTATTGAAAAAGAAGGTGTCCAGTATGTAAAGAGTAGGCAGAAAAAAACCCCTGAAGCACAAAGAAATTAAGAAACGACAACCTGACAGTTGCACCCCATTCCCTGAACTAACAGGTTCTGTCCAGTGCATTGCAGTTCTCCTCAAGTGGGAATTTTTTCATTTTGGAAATGTAGTTCAGAGATGCCTACTGCCAATATGCTGGCAACAATGGGAGTTTGAGGTGTTGAGTTTTTCCATGTCTTGAGATCTATTTGGAGAAAACTCTCGCAGAAAAAACCCTTCATTATGTACCATGCTATCTTTTACTGAGACTCACTGACTGAGATAAATAAGGAAATCGAGATTGACAGCATTTGCTACCAGCAGACTTAGCCAACTTCTAGTGTCTGGAATAGAAAATCAATCTGAGGATTGGGAAGAGAAAATGAAGCAATTAATGGGTAAATTGATTCCAACTGATCTACTTGGAAAAGTGGCTATCTCTTCTCGGACCTGGAAAGAGCTCTGTTGTTGCAGCTCAGAGTTTACATGGTTTGATGTGTTTATTTACTATATTTATAGGTAAAGAAAGTATGTAAATCTGATATGAAAGAAGAAGAAAGTAATTCTAATTTATTTTTCTTATTTTTTTACTTTTTGTGCTTTTTTACCTGATAAGTGTAAGAAATTCCAACTCTCAATGCTGCAAAAATTTCTATGTACTTGCCCCAAAATGAAGATTACTGTGGTTTTATTCTGCACTCATATGGAAACTCACAGAAACACCATATAATCAGCTTGAAAAGGGACAACTCAAAATCAAATATTTTTTAGAAATACATATTTTTGATGATTTGAGATCTAATCTGGTGTATTTAATCTTTGTGCCCCTGTAATAGAAAGTGTGTCTTTTCTGCACTAAACTGTTGTTTAACTTAAATAAATAAGCCTGAGGGTTTCCTGCATCTTCTCTTCTGTAGAATTAAAAAAAAAAAAAAATCATTTATGTTAACTCACAATGAGTCTCAACTAAAAATTCCTCTGGGGAAAGGAAAGGAATTTCTTGACAGCTTATGTTGATTTGCAAATGTCCATCTTGAGATCCAAATCAAGTCCAAACAGTCTAGAGTCCATAGATAAGTCTATCAGAGTCTGACAAAGCTTCAATAATGCTAATTGTCCCCAATGGCTCATATGAGTTACAGCACTGCTGAATCTACTTGTTCACAAAAAGATGCCACTTCATCTGTAGAAAAAGGCTAACAAGAACACGTTGTGGTTGAAAGTTAATTTTTTAACCTTCTCTGCTATAATTCTCCCTGCTATATATAAAAGTCTGCTGCATTTGGCACTGATGGTTTTAGAACTGAAAGGGTAAAAATGATGGCTACAGTAATCATATATTTCATGTCATGGTTAGTTATAATTTTGCAGTGAGGGAAAGGAATATCTTCAGTGAGCCTGCTTATAGCAGAACAGACTGTCAAATATATTACAAAGGATATGTTGATTTTTTTAAAAAATTGTGATATAGAAGATCATTGTCATTATATCTTTAATGCTGTAAGAATGACTGTCCTTTGTGTTATAACAATCCTGCAGTAACTGCTAGACCCACTGAGAAAAGCTTTTATGTAAATACATATATGTTTTTTCCCCTCACTTTTTATTTTCTCATGGATCTGGAATTGTGTTGGTCATTCCAGCTGGTGCTATCCTTGTTAGTATAAGTCTGCATTTACCATGAGGGCATAGGAACACTGTTCTCGCCAATCTTTGATATCATGGGTTGAGTTTGGTGCAGATAAGGAGTGGTGTAAATTACAGGAATGCCAATTATGAGAAGGTAAGAGCCTGTCATGCCCGTGGGTGTCCCATTCATGTGATAAATACATGTCCACAGTTGGCTGTGCAGCATCCTAAGCATGTGAAGTATGGATAGAGATGGTGCTCCAGACTGGGGTGTCTATACTGGCACCTAAGAAAGCAATTTGTCCATATGCAACCTTTTAAGTAAATGCCTTTTAAGTAGATAAAAATAAAAGGATTAGGACACAGCCTGGAGATGGGAGAAATCACATGGTATACATTGAAGATGTATGTGGTGAGAAAATTGTTCTTTTGCCAAGGGTTGTGTTTTTGTGTGCCTTTTCAAGTCTGGAAAAGTGGAAATGAGCACTTTTGAGTGATGTCTTTTTTTCCCTGTGGATTATTTTAAACTAAGATCATTTAAGAGAGCTTTACCCTGTGCCCTCTGCAAACTCTTCTGTTTGTCCATCTGTGAGGGTGTGATAAATGTCAGCAGAGAAGCCAAATAGCGAAGAAAAGTGGGAAAGCAAAAATCCCTTAGAGGTTCCTTAAGCCAGGTTTCCTACCAAAGGCAATACATTATGAAAATAATCTTATATTTGGGTAAATTTCTGTAAGTTAAAAACTAAAAGAGTTCTGATGACATGTAAATTCTGTTATAAACTGGAATTGATTAATGAATAATATTATTTTCTTCTATTATTGATGGGTCCAGAATGGAGTGTTCGTCACTGAAATAGGTCAAATTTGAGCATGAAATTTTATTATACACAGAGATGCATAACATCATCCTAATGTGCAAGGAACTGAGAGACTGCTATTGGAAGCTATTTTAATGAATTTTCTTTGTATTCCCCCATTGTCTTTCATCCAGCAAAAGGGACCTGTTCCAGTTTCAAGCATGTGATGGAGGGTGCAGGATTTGTGTGTCAACTCAGTTAACATGCTTTTCCCTGGTTTAGGGAATACCTAAGGCTGATAGTTGTCTGTCTGAAGTTCAAATGGTAACAAAGACATTTTCACAAGGGAAAAATATATCCAGATTTAATTTTGAAAGGCCAGCAGTTGTGGCAGATCAAGAAAATGAACTGACACTACATATGCTGATGACTACCCTTTTCAAAACCCATCTGTTGGAGTAGGCCAGTTAATTTGTGATGCTGAACTCAACCTCATCTGCCTTGAGGATTAAGGTGGGAAGAGTGCAACAAATCCGTAGCCATCCACACACCCACCCTTTCGTGGGTGGACAATGGATTTAGGGGCCTGGCCCCCATCAGCTCTGTTTCATACGCTCTGCAGAGGGTGATGGTGACCTTTGCTTCAGCATGTGCATGGTAAGTCTGAGACATTGCACAATGATGAACTCACTGTCTAGCCACTGTACCGCTCTTATGCATACATTTCAGTCTCAGAAATCCCAGACAGAAATATCAGCCCCCAGGGATGTAAATCACCATTTTCTCATTTAATTCTAGACCTGATGAAGCTCAGGTTGGCTTCAAGCTTGTACAAGAACAATGGAGTTATTTGAGCTACAGTTTTAAACAAATCTCTAATATCTTCAGATTGTGGAAATTTCAGGTGTGGAAAAGGCATGAGCAAAAGAGCTGAACAGATAATAGATTTTTATATTTGTAAATATTTTTTGTGTTCCTATTTCTTGAAACCATTTGCCATATCTTTGCATGGAGTTCATCCTAAATGTTGAACTGATAGTATTTCTAGGTAGGCAGACCTCTTCCTATCTCATTTTAGTTTGGTAAATCAGGAAACATCCTTTTTTTTCATCTCCAAATCACAAATCTTCTTGATTAAGTTCTTTCTCAAGCAGAAAAATACCCATCTCCACATTGGCATGTTTCCAAATGCAGTGGTGCCTTTCAGCCTGTAAAAAAAGAAGAAGCTAACAATTCCTTTCCATCTCAGAGCACTTTACCTTTACTCAACAGGCTCAGTGCATTCTTGTACTGACTAAAGATGGGTAAAAGTGGCTCACATTGGTCTGCTTTGTTTGTTGTGTTGGCAGCTGTACTGCCAACAACTTTGTTTCCTAAACATCATCCTTCTTTTTTTCCACTGTGACTGTGTATTTTTCATTCTAAGAAAATATTTTTTTGTTCACTATTCAGAAACATCAGAACTGAATATAAAACTATAGGTTTACTTCCAAGAGTGCCATGAAAATATATGCTGTAATAAATTTTATCTTTTGTGCTTCTCAAAGAAATAGTTCATACTATTTAAGGGAGACCAAAGGAAGGAACCATTAGTGGAATTTCACTAGAGGTTTTATTCCACACAGAAGCAATGTGGGGAAAAAACAAATGATGTTCAATACCCAGGATGCTCTTCCTTCCACCACAGCATCTCTCACCACCTCTGCCTGTGGGTGGTTAGCCTGATGACTATTAGCATCATATGAGTTCTGCTTCAAAACTGCTCTGCATGAGCTGGAGCTGAGTGCTAGCATGGAAATGAATGATAGTGTGAAAAGTATTAACAAACTTCAAAGTTATGGATCAAAAAACTGTGGTTCAGTGTTGTCCTGTGCTTTACCCAAATAGGCACTACTGCTTTACAGCTGAGGAAACCTGCATGGGAGTTCTCTCCACCTGAAAATGGTCGTTAGGAAAAAGTAAGGAAAAGTGAAGTTTTTCCTCTCAGCTCATTTGAATATGTGGCTCATGATTGTTTTTAGCTACTATAGCTCTTTTCCTTCTGTATTACCAGCTTTAGAAACATACTTGAAGCATCTTAACAGTTGCAAATCAAAGATGGGTTTTTTTGCAATACTTATTTTTTCTCATGAAAGTTGTCATGTACTCTTAAAGAGGGGATTTTTCCTGCTACTGGGGAAACAGGTACTCAGGTTGATGCAGATCAGCTACATGCTGAACTCCTCTTTTTCAGGACTTGAATGCCTGCTCACAGAACAGAGACTGAGAAGATAGAACATGTAGAAAGGGAAGAGGAGCCCAAGGCACTGGAAAGGCTATGCTGCCCCACGCTCAGAAAATCAGCTGGCTGTGACTTCCAGCCACTTCCCTTAATCAAGCTATGAGACTTTGGTTTTTACTACATGTAATGGGCTGACAGACCAATTTGCTTAGTAATTTAAACCAGAGGTAACTAAGGCTTAAAGCTATGGGCAAAGAGAATTGACCTTTATGCTGTTTATAAGGTGTTACAACCATCCATAGCTTTAAAATGAAATAACTTCTATTATTTCTGGTGCACCGCTCTAGTCATTGTGCCTTCTACAGGTTGTGTGACACTCCAGAGTTACTGGACAGAGGAGGTCAGAACTACTTGACCTTCAAGGTCCCCTTCCAACCCATACCATTCTATAATTCTGTAATAAGATTCACAGTATCACTTCCCATTGCAAGATTTTGTTTTCACTTCCAGTTATGCTTCTGTAAGTCTACATATGTTGTAGAGTCAGGTTTGCATTATACGTTGAAAAATCAGTCAATGTTTGTTTATAGTAAAGGTGTTTAAATGAGAGGCACTTATTTGTGTCCTTCAAGTTAGAAACTTGGTGGTTCATGATTTTCTTTTGTTGCCAGATGAAACTGCTTAAATGGGCAAAATCTGAGTATTTAAATTTAAAAGCTTCAGTAGAAAGATTTGGCACATGTGAGAAAATAAGATCAAGGTCTCAGCCAGGAAGCTACTCATTAAATTACTGTAAATCTTCTTTCATGATATGGATCCGTCCACCCACAAAGGCCAGAAAATAAAAAAAAAAAACAAACCCAAAACAACAACAACCCTGAAACAATGTCAAGTGTCAGGAAGGTGCCTTTTTGTTGTTTTGTTGGTTTTTTTTTCCCCTCAAAAAACCCAGTGTGTCAGACTTGGTTTTGTTTCAGAATGCTTGGGTGGTTCTGGTTATAAGAAAAAAAAAGCACGCAAGCAAGCATACGAGCTTGAAAACCTCTGCATAATATTTAATATTTTCAGGATTTATTCTTAGGATGCTGCTCATGCTGTGCACAGAGCAAGACAGACATCCCTCAGAGGAAGAGGGTGGAGGCTTGTATTTAGATACAGGATTGCATCTGAGGACTGAATCACAGCATGCAAACACGAATGTTCCGTGATAAGCCATATGTTTCAATTCTTGATTTCTTCACTACAAGCAACTTGAAGAGTTAGTAAAAACAAGTATGCTTTTACGTATTGTCTGTCACTCTACTCCATATTAATTTTTGGGGTGTATGTTCCCCTGGAAAATGCAGAGTAAGTCACGGTGCCATTTTCCCACTTCATTTTACATATATAATTTTCCGTTAGTGCATTAATAGTGCATTCACAGATAACTCTGCTCCACTCATCCTCCTCTTTTATTTTTTTTTCTCAGCTTGAAATTAGTAATATTTAAAATACTCTACTTGTCAGATTAAGTTTATTATATACTCATAAGAACATTAAAGGAGTTAAGCCTTTTTTTTATTGTTTCTTACATGTATCTCAGCATAATAGTGAATTAATAACATTAGGATTGAGCAGGAAAGACTAAGCAACAGAAAATAATCTATATTTCATGACTTCAAGTATCAAGCAAATAATATATACTTCTCAATTTCCCTGTTGCAAATATGACATTTTTTGATGAATAAGAAATTAGAAAATTAAAAATGTCTTCTTTTCTCATTTTAATTTGTTTTACTGATATGAAATTTGATCATATTGGATCAGTGTTTAGGAACAGAGAAAAGAAGGATAAAAAACTGCAAGCAAGAATACAGATAAGCAAGTAAAGCAAGCAAGCTATTCAGCATAGGAATACTTTGTCTCCTTAATGGATTTCTGCTGATCGTACAGCTTCATCTGAAGAACATTAATGAAGGAGCAATGTGATACATATGTCTGGTGAGACTCAGGCAATGTTACAAATTACTTTGTAGGTGACATTTTGTGCCTTTTAAAGAATATTTTTTGTTTGTTATTGCCTTAAGCCTGTTCAATGTGCTCTATTTATATTTGACTTTTTTTCTCATGTGTCTCCAATAATAGAAGTTCATTCAAATAGAAAGTAGTGAAGATGTCAAAGCTTACAATAAAAGAGGGTTTAGAAACAAAGTTTTAATCCAAGGCAGACAGGTCCTCACATTTTCCAGCACTGAATACCAAATGGTTCCTGCTTATTTCAGGGTACAGGAATCACAGGTAATTTTTCCTCTGCCACAGGGTAATTACAATTTTGTGGTATATCTGTCCTGACCTGGTGCCCTCTCCTGACGTGGTGCACTGGGAGGAAAGCAAGCACTGGAAATCACTTAACTGGAGGATGGCACCACTGTGACAGGACTGGACAACTGGCCATCACTAAATTTAAGACATTTGAAGAAGCTTTACTTTTGAATTTATTTATTTATTCTGTTACCCCTTAAAACCAGGTCTTCCCAGCCAATTTCAATTGCGTTTCAGTCCTTCTCCTGTTCCTTGTGCACCCTGCAGAATGAGGCAAAGTTCAGTCAGACATGCAGGGCTGGTGCCTACCAAGTCTTCATCAGGCTCAACACAGGGCTCCCTCTTGTCTCTGTGGGGAGTTGGAGGGTGACAAAATGGGAATTAATTCCTTACAGCACTCCTCCTCAGAAAAACCATGCCAGAAACTTGTATATAATCCCTAATCTGAGAGGAGGGGTCTTCTCATTCATAAAACTTTTCCCAGCTTTGTTCCAGGAAGCATTATATAGTACAGCGCTAGACAGAGCTCAATTTTAGCAGCCTGTAATATATTTGCACTCAAACATCTTGCCTGCAACCTTACACCTCTATTCCACTGAGCACATTTCTGTCTGCAGGAAGAGTTTTGGAATTTTGTTTGCAATTTGTTGGTGGGGAAATTGCATGAGAGTCAAACATTTCTCACTTTTTGGTTTGAATTACGCTGTTATCCCGCTGTCTGCTGTGAAGGGTTTTTAAGTAGAGTGTTTACCATTAGAGCCTTTCCATGTAAATTATTTACTATTGACAGTGATAGCTAGTAGGGAACATTTTTGTGGGATATGGATTTATAATTACAATGTTAGTTTAAGGATTAAAGCTTTTTTTTTTTTTTTTTTTTTTTTTGATGGCTTACAGAAAGTGTGTTTTTGGTTTTGAAACTGTAGGAGATGTACGAGAAATCTGACCTATCATGTTGTCTCTGGCTCAGGAAAGGCAATGTGGAATGAATAATAATAAAAAAAGGCAAAGAATTATTTTCTCTAAAAGCACTTTAATCTGAATCCATGGACAGATGGCCAAAGCAAAAATTGTTGTGTTATTTTGAAAGCTTTGTGTGGCTGCCTGGAAGCTATTGTCCCTGCAGCAGGGCAGGCAGGGGGAGCTGAGCAAATTCTCCTGGTGAGCTTCTCTGAGAAGTCAGCCAGATTAAATCAGGATCCAAAGCACAATAACTTAAAAGCACAGCAAAAATACCTTCAACACATGCATTTCCCTGCCACTCTGAATTTACCACGTATGTAGCAGAAGGAATATTGGCCAAACGTGGCTGGGGTGGAAAACCAGCTGCCATTCCAAAGGCACATCTCCATGGGGTCCATGTGCAGGGTGTCTGTGGGACCTGGGCCACAGTGAAAGCTGCTGAGGGAAGGTCCAGAGCCAGGGGTGCTGCTGGGGTGGAGCTTTGGCACTCAGCTGAGAAGCACTGCTGCCCTGACACCCTGCTCAGCTCCTTCACCAGAGAGTGTTTGCTTTGTGTTTGGCTGGCCCTGGCTATGATCAGAGAGATATTTGCCTGGAGTGCATATCAATATGTGTAAAAGCCACATTAAACTTTTATAAAAAGTTTTGACTCTAGCCTTGGGTCTTAGTATCCAAATGAAGACTATAAATAAGGAAGGTCTTAGTGACACTGGAAGAAAGATTTAAAATATACAACTCTTTCAGGTCCTTCTAAATGTATTCTCTCTATTAAGTGTAATACTTTTAAATTATGTTTTTTAAAATATTTTTGGGTATATTATGACAAGATGAAAAGGATCAAAATAACCTTAGAAGGACTGCTTAATACTGTCCAGCACAGGGTGGATATGTGTCTTGAAACAACCAGTCTGAAAGTGGTTGGCTTCTAAAAGTGAAAAAAAATCAGCTGTTCTCTGGATCAGAGTTCAAATCTTAATTTCTATTTTACTCTCTAACTGAAATAGAAAGGGTAATGAGTGTAAATGTAGTTTTTGAATTCAACAATTGAAATTTTCCTTGTTTTTGGAAACCAGAGCACCTATGAAAAAATGAATTTCACAACACCACAATCCAGAAAATGTGAAATTGCCTCAGGAGGAAGCCACCATGCCAGAAATGTGTTACATTAACTTACAAACAATTTGTTGTTGATTATCATGAAAATGACTGACTATCTCTAGCCATGTTACACGTGGGTGTAATGCAGCCACCAGTGACACAGCCTGGCAGTGATGGGCTCTGCTGCAGAAGCACCACTCCTGGCTCAGGTGAAGCAACCTGCTGGCACAGCTGCCATGTGTTGATTGCTAACCCATAGCTAATCTGGCTTTAACTTTCACACAAATAATAATTTTCCCAGCTATGGTAAAATGTTTTTAACAAATCAGAGAATCACAGAATATGCCGAGTTGGAAGAGACCCACAAGGATTACTGAGTCCAACTTGGCCCTACACAGGACAGCCCAAGAATCACCCCATGTGCCTGAACTCTGGGAGCTTCATCAGGTTTGGTGCTGTGACCACTTCCCTGGGGAGGCTGTTCCAGTGCTCAACCATCCTCTCTGGGTGAAGAACTTTTTCCAGACATCCAACCTAAACCTCCCCTGGCACAGTTTCAGGCCATTCCCTCGGGTCCTGTCACTGGTCACCACAGAAAAGAGATCAGTGCTTGACCCTCCTCTTCCCCTCATGAGGAAGTTGTAACTGCAACTCAGCCTCCTCTTCTCCAGACTGAACAGACCAAGTGTCCTCAGCTGCTTCTCACACGGCTTCCCCTCAAGACCCTTCACCATCCTCATGGCCCTCCTTTGGACACTCTCTAATAGCTTAATGTCTTTCTTATATTGCACTGACAATGCCTGACCAAAATCTCTGACCAATTCTATTTTTCTGCAAACATTACTTTTCAAAATGACATAAAATAATGCATTTCCTCTATTTTTGTACAAATGACTAAAGCATGTGTCATCAAACTGTTGAGTAGATATTAAGTACACCCATTATAAATGTTGTTTTTATTTTACAATGGCTTTCACAGAGAGCTGAGTGAAAAACACATATGAAATGTGTGTTTGTGTTTAAATAATCAAATAAATCAAAAAGCCATTTTCCTAGGATGCTGTCTCAGGGCAGAAAGAAATGTGGCAACTGAACTATAAACCTTTAGTCATTTACAGTAAAGATGTTGATACAGCAGGAAAAGTAATGCTGTGACCAATGTTGATGTAATAAAAATATTCTATTTTCCCTTTTTGTTTTGCTTTTTCTCCCTAACAGCTTGTTATAAGCTTTAACTAATGCATTTGAAATAAGCCACAGTCACCTTTTGTTCTTGCTCTTCCAGAAAGAGAATTCCACAGGCACAATGAAAACTTGCTAATCAAAACAAGATTGTGAACTGAGAAAATAATCTTAAGTTTGTCACAAGCATTGTCCAACTCAGTTCTGGTAAGTTTGCATCTGATTTACTGGGTTTTCGCAGCATGTATTGCACTTATGAAGGTATTGCTTAGCAAAAAATGCCCCAAAAGATACCAGCGCAAAGAGGAGGATAAGCAAGTTTATGTTTATAATATGAATATAATATGAAGCAGAAAGGCAGAGTGGGTGCTGTTTTCTGGGTGAACACACAGCAATATACTCTACAGATATTGTATCTACAGAGTATATTGACAACAGCAGATTGGAGTGATTCCACATCCTGGGTTGTTTTTTTATGTGTGACTAGATCTACCAAGGAACTGAGGAGATTTTCTGTGGTTTGGGGGAAGATCTCTGTTGGTTACTGGGGATCTAGTTTTGAGGTTGCTGGCACTGCCTTGACAGCAAATTTACTAGAATTAATTCTGTAGGATGTTTATGACAATAAAGCAGTTTACTACCATTATGCACAGTGCCTTTTCCTGTTGCAAACACTATCATAGGAAAAATACTACGAGAGAAAACTGTCTCTATTTTGGAAAAATATTCAGATTGCTTCAATGTAGAAAGTCTTTGAAGTTCTTACAGCTGATCTCAAAAGCCCTGCTATTTAATACTGCATCCTGAAAACCACTGCACACAAAGTGGACAGTAATTTCTTGAAGGATGAGATAATGCCAATATTGGGATAAAATGGAGAAAATTGTGGCCGTGCTGATGAAATCTGTAAAACCACAGTTCATACAAACTGTCTCTGCAGAGAACTGGGGATCTGCTGAGGCACTCACCAGAATGCTGGGCAGCCTGCCTAGTCTGCAGCTACTGTGGAAGTAAAGAGAGTTGAAAGTGCTCAGGGCTTCATGACCAGGGTATTAATCAGTGAAAATGGGTGATGCAGAGAAACTTCATCTTTGCATATAATTAGCTGGCATTCAAGTTGCTGTGTCTGTGGGATTAGTTTTAAACTCCACCGAGGCAGCTGAGCTGTGCATGGTAGCTCAGCACAGTTGCATGTGCAGATAGTAGCTCTCAGATGCTAGCTTGAGTCTTGAAAGCAGTACAACAGTGTTGGCTATAAATAATACAGCAGGGGATATGCAGGCAATGTTGTTTTCAATACTCATGTTAATCCATTACAAGTTTGCTTTGGTATCTCTCCCTGACACAGCTTTATGCTGCTTAGACTTGCCCTTCATGTGCAAGCTGTGAAGCTCATTGGTTTTTCCTGTGCTCAGGCAACATGTGGCTCTAGAGTCACAGCTGTGTCTGGGAGGGGAAAGAACAGATGGGCTGAAAGTGAGAATGCCATGTTCAAAATTACAATTAAAATTTTATATTGCTTTTTAAAGTCTACAAATCCAAAGGAAAAAAATCCTGTTTTTTGTTCAGATGATCATATAAAATCAAGACTGGGGCATGGTCTCACTGAATGACACTGGAAGGAGAGGGCTGACAATGAACAGTAGAGAGGCACGGAGAACTTTGAAATACTGCAAACACTTTTTGTCATGATAGTATTGGACAGAGAAAATCCAGTCTTGGGGTTACAGGCACGCTGTGCTCATTCAGATAATGTCTGTGGACTGCCCAAGGAGCCTTGACTGTGCTTGGAGACCTGAACCCATAAAGGAACAATCTTCTAACTCCCATGGCAGGAGAGCTTTGAGTGACTGAACTCAAATAAACACTTACATTGTGCCACTACAGTTGCCATAGCAGTAAACTTGTTACTGTTCTCATATTTCTGATTGATTACAAACAAGAAAGTCACAGCGATGCCAAGAGGGACCATTTCTGTATATCTAAATTTTGTTGTCTGTTTTATGTTATGTTGTGCCTGATTTGTGGAACTCAAAGTGGGATAAGTCACAAGTGAGCACATACATACCTGCATGCCCATGTATATGAAAGTAATTCCTTACAGTTAGTCAAAAATTCTCTGATTTCTGTGAAAAGAACATGCAGTTGCATGTACTACTGTGGATGGTGGCAGTGGCATTATGATAAAATATAACAATACTAAAAAGAAAACAATGCCTTTGCCTGATTTATATGCAGTGCAAGAAAAGATAATGGTGACAACAGTCATGTATGAGGTAGGGTGAAACTTGAAAGAATAAGATTACTGCAAATTTGTTTGATCAGACACATTTATTTCACCAAAATTTTCAAATATTTTTTCTTTCTCAGCCAAGTGTTGCAAATCACGTATTTCTACTCAGAAGACTTTTTGCAGTCAATAACATCTTGTGGGAACATCTTGTCAGGAAGTTTGACACTTGAAGAAAAGGAAGGGTGGAAATAGGTACGTCTGTGGGTTTTCAGGCTGCCTAGAAACTTGCTGGTAGCTGGGGAATGCTCCACAGATGGGAAGAAATCACAGGGTTGTATCCTGAGGCTTACAGGGTCAGTGACTCTCTGTAGGCCTCTTAATACATCTGCATAATAAGCTTTTCCTTTTTCGTATTAATGTGTTTTAAAGGGTTTCTGATCTGTATTTGCATATGGATGCCAGATGATGATGCATTAAGTCTGCAAGCTGAACTGAGCACAAAAATATGCTCAAATGAAGCAGGGAAATATTGCTGTGTCAAAGCCACAGATAAAATTACATATGCAAAATTTACCTAGCAAGTTGCTGGAAAGGAGCCATCTCTTGAGTATTGCAGCAATGGGCTTAGCATTTAAGTAAACCAGGAAAATGTGCGATTGACAAAGAATACAAAAAAAAAGTAATACCACAGATCTTTAAAAGGGCCTAAAATCTATCTAGCACTGGGAATCTGTTATGTAATGGATTTTGTCTAAAACCAAATAATTATTATTGTCTGATAAATATATTTAGGACAAAATAAAAAGCAGCTTGAACAAGTAACTTGCATTTTTTATCAGATCACCTGAAACTTAAAGGTCAGAAGTATTCTATGCAGGCCTTCTGATGATACAACACCTGTGATGTGCCACATTTGATTCTGCTGAAGCTGGCCATACTAAAAGAGCTATTTCCAAAGTGTGTGTTATCACTTCCAGTACACTGCATTGCTCTAAACGTTAGTATGGAATGACTATAGATTATGGTGTGATAGAAATCGGATTTCTATTTCTATAGACACCAAATAAGACTTATCTGAAAAGTCTATTTCCTGATTCTGCAAGGTTTTTGTTAATGATTGCAATAGGATACACATTTTTTTGTCTTCTTCGCAGAGAGAAATAAGAATATAATGGTCCTTTCTATTTTCAAAGAAAAAGTTTGAAATTACCTTTAATGTTTCATTCTGGGAACTCTGATTTGGCAAGATCTAGCTTGAGTGTCTTCAAAGCTTGAATACCAGAGAGAAGAAGTACTTTTTTTGCCTTATGACGGAGCAAACTTCTTTAAGTATTAGTGAAATTGCAGGATGTCAGCAAAATGTATGGAGTTGGGCTGGATCACAGATCTTGGCTCTGTAAAAGCACACTTTCTTTCAATGTCTTTGTGTCCCAAATTCAAAGCTAAAGACATCAGGACATGGAAAAAAGTGAAGCAGGTGTCATTTTAAAATGTCCTTCCACTCATGACTCAGTACATTTTCTCACACCATGAAGTTTGTGTTGTACATTATTCTTTATTTGGGCCTGAATCTCTCCCTTTTCTGTGTGAGATATTTCACTTGGTAAATGTAAGCTTACTGGAACTAAAATGGATTTAAATTGCGGCAAAGTTCTAAGGGAATGACACTTTCTACTGAATAACTTTTTCAGCCTTACATAACAACCATCTGAAAGTCAAAGTTGTGTCCTTTTCCAAGGACATAGTTTCAAAGCTATCACCTGTAATTGTTATGCAAGGAAAGGAACTAATCAGATAGATAGTGTTCATCATTTGATTTCATACTTGTTCTACAAGCCTAAGCACAGGAAACCTATGAGAGATTTATTTCATTGCTCACTCATATCTTTACTGCACAGCATAAAGATGAATGTCTACAAAGAGACCTTTGAATTCTTTCTTTCAATTTCCTGCAAGAAAAGATACTGGAAAGGTTTGTAGCTCTCCAGGGACTTAATTTCTATATATACCCAAGGGCGACTTCTGATCAAAGATGTCTTTTAAAAAGAAAGTGAAGATCCTTTAAATAAATGCAAACTTCCTCCCCCAAGGGCTGGTGAGGAGCAGGAGTAAGTCTGTAAGAAGGAATTGGACAATATTCTTGGTAGAAGTGCACTGAAAAAAAATCAAAGTAACTTGTTTCCTAAATGGAAAAAGGTTTTGTTTTAATAATCCAATACAAAATTTAGTAAAGCTTTGGGAAATGTCTCCATTTATAGATATTGCTGTGAACATGCCCAACTAACATGGTTATAGCTGAAGTTTGTTCTCTTTTTTAGCACAGTGGTATTTGCAAAATTTACATTGTGTTGTTTTTTCCATTGTGTTGTTTTTTAAGGGAACGTTAGTGTCTGGGAACTGGAAGCTCTTCCTGAGCTAAGCTTCCTGGGACCATGAATGAATTCAATCCATATGCTTGAGTGGTTGTCTGATTTCATGATTTGCATGTGTATATAATGCTGACATAATTGAATAATTTTGAAATTCAGTGTCAGACATATATTAGACTATTGTCAGAAAATATTTGTGAATGGATTTAATTTAAATACTTTAAAATAGTCTTGATTCATAGGAGCAATATCATCCAAACCTTAAGAAATACTGTAAAATCTAAGATATCCCAGAATTCCATGTATTGGACATATCTAGATTCCACTTGAAAAACAAAACACTGCATCAGCACCTCCTTCAAATACCATTTTCATTGAACCTTTATGTGAAGAAGGCCTTTGGCATTGCTATTTAGTTATTTAAATGAGTGTTGAAGCAAATTGTATTAAAAGTTGCAGGTAAGGCCTGAGTCTTGAGTTTTGCTCTTATTTCCTTTGTATGTAACCCAATTTTCTTCTACTTAGGGTTGTTCAGAAATCACTAATTGACCTCCTTGGTGTGACATGAAGCATTGCCAGATAGGACAGTGAACCTAGAAGCCAATTTCTTGATCATCTGTATAAACATGTCACTCCTGGGGCTTACTCTGGAGTCAACCAGTCAACCTCTTCCAGAGTGAAGTCCAGGATGGCTGCAGGGACCCTTTCCTCTGTGCAAGATGAGTGACACAGCACAGAGCTGGGCTCTCAGGCACTCTGAGCCAGTGCTACAACAGGTCACTTTTCACCTTTGCCTATGTGTCTTCATGTAGACATGTAGGACCCAAAAATGTCTCTAATATTTTACTATAGAACCATCATTTCTCCCTTGCAACGTCACCCTGTAAATGCCAGTGGCTATATCTCCTCAGGGTCCCCCTCATCAAGGGATCTTCCTGCTGGTTTGAGGAAACTGGAACATTGGTCTCCATATACACAAAAATGTCCCAAAAATAGGAATGTTTTGTCTCTGTCTGGACCAGATTCCATCCAGATCTTCTGAGCTGATAGAAAGCTGACTCTGAATGCCACACATCTGTCCCTTAGTCTTTATAGAGTCTGGGTCTCTTTCTATGGGACAGACAAAAGAAAATGAAAGCAATTTTTTTTTCTTTCTCTCCCCACTCCACCTCCCCTCCCACCTTGATTTTTTCAGCATTCTTTATGAAAAGAAGGGGTGTAAAGCTGAATGGTTTCTTGGAGTTCTGTGTTGGTGGTACCAGTCCTAAAGGACTACAAATGTAACCATACCTGAATATCTTTTTAAAATTAAGTTTCTTATAATACATTGAAATGTTCTAGCTGTTTCAGTGTTTTGGCATGTGTATCTTGAAAACCTTTGGGTTATAGAGGGCTGCCCAGATGTGCAGAGGCTCCAATTTAGAAGAGAATTTAATGCATTTTGGAAGTCAACAGAGGAAGACTTCTGGTTACACTGGAGCTAGGGAACCTGAAACATATCATTAAATCTACTCTAGCTTTTAAAATAAGGAATACTTCAAATTTAACCGAGAGTTGTTAAATTGTCTTGACATATCTTCCCTCTCAGGAGATTATCCCAAAGAATTATTCAACCTATTTAACTGCAGCAAGGTGCCTGTGAAGAGATATCTTTAATTTTGCTGCTTTTTAACTACTGTCTCTGATTTTCCAAATTTAGAAAAGACATTTTTAGTGTTTTCCAAATTTTTTTGAAATACACTTATTACTTCAAAATTAAGTGAGACAATTGAAATTCTCTCTGTTTGAATGACACATAACAAACACTTGTGTTTTCCAGAAGTGTTTTTCCACACTTGTGTTTTTCCACAGAAAAACTGTTAGAAATAATAGTGTTAACCTTCATGCCACTTGATCTTTAGAAGGAAGGTAAGGAAATATTTTACTATTGGATTATTCTGAATTTTACTAAAAAGACCTGGGTATGATAAATTGAAAGGTGGGGGACCAACAGAGCTAGAGCAGATCAGTTTGTGGAGCAGTTTCAATGGTGTGTGATCTCCAGACAACTCAGTGGCAGCCAATGTTACCTTTTCGATTCACCGGACATGCATTTTTAGACAAAGTCATGAGGATAGCCATACTCCTTGATCCAAAATCTCTGATCGAAATAATTTCAAGGATTCTATAAACTCCTCCAAATATACCCAAACACCAATGTCTTTCAATCTGTAGTAATTTCTTCTTTTCCAGTGCCATAGCAAATAATGTATCCCTGTGGGTTTCATATCAACTTTTTTGTAATGTGAAAATGGAATTCACAGTGAATTTCTTTGCTTATTGATGAATCACCTCCACTTCTTCAGTTTTTCCAGAATGCCTAAAATATTTTACATTTTTAACTTTCCTATGAATTTTCTGTTTGTGTGCAGTGTTTACCAAGATAGGCATTGCTTAATATATGTAATAGGTATATAGTCTGAGACATACTAAAAGGATTAAGCTACAAACACCTTTTGTATAGGCTAGAAAGATATTTTCTTTTGAAGTGGCAGTGGAATTTGCAGTACATTTCTAATCCTTTCCTGATGTATTTTTTAACTTTTTACTTCATATTTTGCATTTATGCATTTAGTGTTTTCCCTTCTCATGTGATTTACATCATAAGTAACATAGCAGATATCAGCTTCTTTCTCTCAGATGATTTATTGAAGCTGTTAAATAATTTTTTATTTTATGTCTCTTATCCAGAGAGCTTTCTATTTGGTGTTATCTGTTTTTCCCCCCCATATATTCTCTGTATAATATTTCACCCTAATGGAAATATTGAAGACTTTAAGATGTAGGACATATCTCTATTAGAATCTGTTAATCTCCTTCTGGTAGAAAACAGACTTTGAACTATTCTTTATTCAACCTTCTGTACAGCAGTTTTATCTAGAACATACTTCCCTTGTTTGATTATGGGGGTGTCTTGTTGGTCACTGTCAAAAGCCATAATAAAGACAAGATATTTTCATGCTTCCCACTCATCCACTTTGCTGATAATTTTATCAAAGAAGGAAATTGTGTTGAGCGCATTTTTTTTTAAATGCATGTTAAATGGTTCTTATTACCCTCTTGTGTTAACAAGCTGATAGATTGCTTTGTAATTTATTCCACAATTCTTTGGGGTACTGAAGTTAGGTTGAATAGTATCTAATTTCTTAGATAGACCTTTTTCCTCTTTGAGAAGGATTTTCTCTTTGTCCTCTCACAGTCCTTTGGGATCTCATTGTCTTCTAAACACATTCAGAAATCAGTGCTTCTGAGACTGCTCTGGCTACTGCTGTTGAGTACTCACAGGGGGACATTTTGTCAGGCTCTGCTGAGTTCAATATCTCTAACACTTAAATAATATTCTATGCTTCTAATTTATCTCCTTTCTCCTTGTTACTGATTCCACAATAATCTTGGTATCTGTCTTGGTTTGACAAGACAGGTATCTGCCAGGGAAACTGGGGTTTCCCTTAGAGTAGAGAATGAGAACCCCCCACCCCTGCCAAATTATAATTTTGCCATTAAGGGCTCTCAGGCAAAGATTTGGGAATAGGAATAACAGTTCTTTACTAGTAATATCAATAATACAAATGTGGTAGAAACACAAAACCACCCCACCAAACCAGCAAACAAACAAACAACAATTTTGGAAAGCCCTGACAGAGTCAGCTACAACCTGATGCCCTGTTGGTCAGGACGTTGGTAGCAGTCCAAAAAGTCCTCCTGGGGTGGCAGATGTGGTTCTGTTGGAGTGGAGATGATCCTGTAGCCAAAAGGGTCCAGAGGTGGTGAGAGGGAGTCCGGTGATGGTGAGAAGGGTCCTGTCTTCCTCCGGTAATCGGGTGAAGCAAGAGAAATATCCTGTTCCGTAGTCCCAGTTTTATCCAGGTAGGAATGGTTGGCTCCCCCCACTGGGTGGAGCATCTCACAATAGAATGATGGAATGTGAATGTACTATCTTGGAGAGGGTAAGTTTTTTTTGGGATGTGTGCTTTTAGGGGTGCAATAGGATGATGGAATGTGAATGTACTATCTTGGGGAGGGTAAGTTTTGGGATGTGTGCTTTTAGGGGTGTTTAAATGGTCCATTAGCAGAAAAAAGATAAGAAACAATGCCCTACCTGGTTTTAACAGTTGGGCCATTATCAAAAGGCACCCGCCCCACTCCTTCCAGAGTAAACAAGAGATAAAACAAAACAGCTCCCCAGCTGCTTTCAGCAGCTGAAAATAGAATACACATCCTAGGTTCCACAACCCAAGACAGTATGATTTCCTGAGTGCTTGCACCTGTGGGTACTTTGGTTTGAAACAGCTGCAGTTCTCTGAGTGACTCCTCCCACAGCCCAAGTGTTCACCAGAGTTCCACATCTATGTCAATGACTGGAAGCTCTAGGTTAGATCCGTGCCCTACTCTCCTTTGCTGTCCTGGGAAGGGGAGTGCCAAGCTCCTCTCTGACATCCACAGGTGTCTGAGGCTTCAGGAACACTGGGCTTAGCATAGTACCTCCTTCAAATCTAATATGTCTTATCTCTCAGAAGAGTGATGGAGGCTTTGGTTTTCCTTTAAAGCAAAATAATGCAATAGCTGAGCTGGGGCCCAGAGAAGTGTAGCCATGGTTCGTGCCTGCAATGTTTTGATTTCTCTAAAACTGTTCCCAGACACAATTCTGTAAACAATGAATGTGTTATTGTACACTATCCTGTTTTTCTGCATTCTTTCCCAGAGGAAAGAATTTACTTGATGTCCCTTTGAGTTGACCAATGTGGTCCAAGAAATTCACCCCTTGGGTGGGTTCTTTGTAAAAACGTATAAGGGGAAGTGGCTCAAGAATAAAGACAGGTTGGAGTCAATCTTCAGTCTTCTGAGAACGAGTCCGTGTCCTTTTTTCGTGTCTTACTGCGACAGAGGAGAAGTCCCAGTGCCCATACTCTCCACAGCCCTGCAGCCCTTGTCATTCCTTTATGAGGGCCAGTGTCATGCCAGGGACACTCAGGGAGTGAACAGGAGGGAGGCAGAAAGGAATGGCCAGGACAAGAAGGAGTGAGCTTGTGCTGCCCTAGTGGTGTGCAGGAAAAGGAAAGGTTAACTCATGGTTTGCTCCAATGATTATTCCTGCTTCATTTGAAGACAGAGTGGTTAAAATTTAGGAAAGTTCCCTGTGGTAGAAAACATCGGCAAATTTAGTGAAAAACTCATTTTGCAAAGAAGTGTTACAGTGTAAAATGATGTTTTAAATAAAATAATTTTGTTATCCGGTAGCATGTAAGTACTCATTGTGTCATATTTGTCATGCCTTCTGGCATAACAAATTTAGCATTTGCTGCAAGACACATTGGCTGCTGTCACAGGAGGTAGCAAAATTGATATAAAAGAGGGACAGCATATGGCAAAAATATCACTTTGGGAAAGGACATAATGCTGCAATTAATAATAAAAGAAGAAAATAATCTTTTTGCAAAGAGAAATCTATTACATTTAAAGCACATCCCTGGAGCAATTGCCGTGGTTCCAAGCCTAGGTGAATTCTTCTAGGTGCAGTAATCTTTCAGTGGAATTTATTTTTTCAGGACTATGCCGAGCAGGTACACATAGTAGATATAACATAGAATATGTAATAAGCTATAGCCTTCCCCTCCCTCTGAAATCTTTTGGCCTCATGAACTTTTGTACCAAAGACTTTATTCCTTGAAAAAGAAAGCAGTATATATACTTAGGTTGGAATGTCAGACTTCATAGCTGCTGCATCACAGTGAAATTTGTTTTTTATTTCCAGATTGGACTGGGTCTAAAGGCACGTGTTGACTTCTCTGCATTCTGGCTTGGCTATAAGTAGAGCTGAAATGAGGACACAAAATCACTTCTTTTTGACCAGGGAAGGGGAAAAATATCCCTTGGTACATTAATACAATAAAAAAGTGTCTAAAACTTCTCTCTCTAGAAGACCAGGTGGCTTTGTTGCAGGTCCATATAGAAAGTTATTCTAAAAGTTATAGCAAGTAAAAATACAAAGTGAAGTCCTCTGAAGGTGTGTGTACTTCCTATTTGTCCAGAGGATAAGGAGAGGTTGTTTCAGCTCAGCATGAGAAGGAAGTTGATCTGCTAGATCCTTGCAATTGTTTTCAAGGACTTTTACTTGCTAGAGAACAAGGAATGTGGATAGGATAGGAGTGGGTGTTTCACACCTTAAAGCTCTGAAAAGTGTGTTTGACAGATTGCAAATATGTGAAAAGTACACTTCTGAACCACTTTGGTGGGAAGCAAGAGAATTTTCTTGGGCAGTAAATTGTTTGTTAAAGTGAGTGGCTCCAATAGCTAATCTGTGCTGATTTCCATGGAGGAGCTACAATGGATTCTTCAGAAACCTTCACACACAGAATCACACAGAATATGTTGAGTTGGAAGGGACCCACAAGGATGGCTGTGTCCAACTCCTGCCCTGCACAGAGCCATGCCCAGGAGTCACACCATGTGACCGAGAGCACTGTCCAAAAACTTCTTGAATTCTGTCAGGCTTGGTGCTGTGACCACTTCCCAGGGGAGCTGTCCCAGTGCCCAACCACCCTCTGGGTGAAAAAACCTTTTCCCAACATCCAACCTAAACCTCCCCAGACTCAGCTTCAGACCATTCCCTTGGATTCTGTCACTTGTCACCACAGAGATGAGAGTTCCCCCTCCTCTTCCTTGCTTGACTTCTAATATTTGGGAATTGCCTGCTCCTATGCCCTTAGGACATGATGTTTAAAAGGTGATCAGCACTGGTGGACCCCAGAATCTGTAAAAATTTTTTTCCAGGAAGCCTTGCTTACTAATTCCCTGAGCAGCCTGAAGTCTGCTCTCCTGATATCCAGAGTTCAGGTTTTGGCACTTTCTTCCTCTTTACAAGATTTTAAACTCAATTTTTTTGTGGTCACCATGGCCAAAATGGCTGCCAATCTCCATTCATGAGATCCAAACTTTTGACAAGTGGGAGATCAGGGAGGGCATCTTTCCAAGCTGGGTCTCTTAGGACCTGTTCCATAAAGTTGTCATCCAGGTTTTTACAAATCTTCTGGCCCAGGTTGTACCAGATGTGTGATGTTACCAGTTAATTTCTGGCAAGTTGAAGTCTCCCATAAGGACAAGGGCAGTTGACTTGGAAGAGTCCCTTAGTTCCCCAAAGAATAATTCCTCATTGTGCTGGCCAGGAGGTCTGTAGTGGACTCCCACGATGGCATCTGCATTTTTTGTTTGTCCCTTGATCTTATCCAGAGGCTCCCAACTGTGCCATTGCCAGCTGTGAGATCCATACATTCTACCCCTTCTATTCCATACAGTGCCACCCCTGCACCTCTCCTGCCCTGCCTGTCCCTCCTGAAGAGCCTGTAACCATCCAACAGGACACTCCTGGCACGGGATCCATCCCACCAGGTTTCACTTATGTCAGCAATGTCCAATCTCTGGGACTGGGCCAAAGCCTGGATTCGCCTTGTTTGTCCCTCATGCTGAGTGCATTAATGTAGAGACATTTCAGGTGTGGTACACTGTAGCCAACAACTCCTGAGGCAGATTGAGGGATCCCACTAGTGCTCCTTTCCTCAAGTTTTGACACACCATCCCATCACTCATCACTGACCAGCCTGGCTTTGTCCCTTTCCCCCTTCCAAGCTGGTTTAAAGCTCTGCCAATGAGCCTTGCCAGCTCCTGTGTTAGAGCTCTTGTCTTCCTTCTGGGACTGGTGTATCCTGTCAAGTGTCAGTAGACCAGGTGTTGAGTAGACCATCCCATGGTCAACAAAGGCAAAATTTTTCTGCCAAAACCACCCTTGGAGCCATGCACTGATCTGATGGATCTGCTTATTTGCATCAATATCATTCTTTCTTACCAGAAGTGAAGAAATCAATACCTTTGCTCTTGACTCTTCTCCCAGTTGTCCCAGGGCCCTGAATTCTCTTTTGATTGCCCTCTGACTTTTGTTTTTTATTTAATCACTGCCAGTTTAAACAACCAATAGAGGACAGTTTAGTAAGAGGGCCTTACTAAACTGGAGAGTTTTCCAGTAATATCCCTTATCCAAGTCCCTAGAGACAGCAGACTTTCTTGTGAGTTGGGTCTGATCTGCATATCAGCCTCTACACTCCCCTTAGAAGGGAGTCTGCTATTACAACTACCCTTCTTTTCCTCTTAACAGAGGAGGTTGTGGTGCACAGAACAGGTGGTGCTGTTTTAGTGCTGTTCCACTATCCCAGATGGAACTTTGCCCATCTCATCTGTTGTCTGACCTTCTAGCTCCAGAACCTCACACCTCTTCTAGAAGGTTCCAGTCCTACTTGTCAAATTCTGAGAAAGAGGAGGAACCTTTCAGGCCTCCTTCCAGCCTTCACCTTTAAAACACTCTTGGCTCACAGCTGTTGGACTGATTACCCTGCAGGGTTCTGAGTCCATCTGCTTCTCCACTACAAGGGAGGTTTGAGACTCCTGCGAGTCTGAGACCACAGTGTCTCTACATAGGGAGGTGGTGTCAGCTACAGGTGCACAGAACAAAATGCACCTACAAAGTCGTCCAGACTGAGGAGCACATGAAAGGTCATACGTAAAAACTATGCAAGTCCTCTGTATGTAGATCCCCAGCTTCACACCAAACTCTGGAGTTTGGTCATAGGGCAGGGGATGGAAGGGGATTTAAAAAAGACCACACTAAATCAAAACATATAAACCTCCCCACTTCTGAGAAGGTAGCAACATTGTAAACCTCTTTAAAAGGATGGTTCTGTCTAAGGGGTGTGGCAGTTTACTGATATGGTCAGACTACCTGTGGGTTGTTTAAAAACCTGTGGAAATGAGGTGCATAGACCTGGGGGCAACTTATCTTTTCCTGGAATAAATCTCCTCTTAGATTTCCAAGGACTCATTTTTTCAACAATTTCTCTGAAACACCGATAAGCTTTTTAAGAAGAGATTGGGAGAGTGAAGAACGAAAACTGTATGAAAATGGATTTTCTTTCTGCTTCCTAGAAAATAGCATGAACAGGGGTAGGAAAGAATTCTTGTTTATTAGACTTTAATAATATGCATCCAAGCTTTCAGTTCATGATTAGCCATGTTAGTTCACCCTGATAAATTAATTTAAAACATTTGCACTTAATACTAAATACTCAGCCTAAAAAAATATGATTTATGCTTTGTATTATTTATATGAAAGAATATTTTTTGAGATTTGAAAACTGATAGTATTTATGTCTTAGAAATGGAAAATAGAATTAAAAGTTATAAGAATGAAAAAGTTTTTTTTATTTAAAATGTTGCTTGGCTTGTTTCCTACTTTGTAATAAAAAAAAAAGAAAGAATCTTGACTTCATTCTACAAACACATTTTTTTAAACCTAATTCTTTTTAGGACCAAAGATGACACACAACTTCTTGAAATAACATATAAGCCATCAGGACCTCAAGAGAACCTTGTTGTTTCTAGCTGCTCAGAGCAACAACTACAAAGCCAAATCTGCAGATGTAGCCCTGCTGTGCATAGCAAACAGTCAGGGAAACTGGCAGGGAAAACCACTACCTAATGCAAAAGGGCACAGAGAAGGATCCAGTAGAATGGGAATGAGGGGCTTTTCATACATTTGTGCTGAAACCTCTGTATCAGTTTGTACCAATCATATAATTGACACCTAAAAGCACAAACTGGCAACAGAGAATGGAATCAAGTTTGTAAAGACTTGGTATTCACACTTCCTTGTTTTTGAAGAGAGAGGTGCAACACAGAACTGAACACAGAACAAAGAACTGACCTTTTGTATACATTCTCCTTAAATTTCTTCTACTGGAGTAAGACAAGTATGGATGAACTCGCATGAAAATGAAGACATCAAATTAAGGCAGAGAGCCTAAATAATAATGTATTTTTCTCATAATTAATAATTAATAATATATTTGCCCCTTCAGAGAATCAAAAGCTCAGAATGAGAGACCACAGATTTTTTTTTTAAGCATTTCCCAGAGGACCATTTCCATGCCTTCAGATGATGGAGTCTGTTCCAGGGTCCTGTACCTAGAGGGATGACAGTGTTACACCAAAAGTTGCTGGGATCATTTGTGTTTTGTTCCATGACTTCCGACTGCTACAAACTGCCAGGGCATCCAGGGCAAGGAGAAGCTTGATGAAGAGTTACCCTCACCCTGTAGGAACATAGCTGAACAGAGCAGATTGAGAGAACAATCTTTGATTTGATCCACAAACACTGCTCTTTCAGGAGGGGAACTGTGGAGAATGATAAATAATGCAAAAGTGTATTTCATAGGGGAACTCATTCACATAGCCACAGCTAACTTGAGGCTTGAAGGAAAAGCACCTGCTATTAGGAAAGATGAAAATAATGCATTTATTTTCTTCCTTTTGGCATAGAATTAGTATAATTTCTGTATCTGGGTTTGGATGACATGTTCCTGCCCTTTGTTCAGCCCAGCAATAACTTCAAAGCATTCTGAATATTTGGCTAGGTACAACAGTATTTTGTGTCATAAATCATGGATCATATTTGCTGGGTCATTAATGAACTCAGTAAGTAATGACAAATGTAAAGCTAAATTTGGCTTTCAGTTGCATAGACGTAAATCTATTATAGCTTTGAAATCTACAGAACATTCATTATGAAAAGAAACTTTGTTTTCGATATTCCCAGAAGACAGGAAAATCAAAGGACTGCTTTCAGATCACTAAAAAACAGTGTATAATTTCAGATAGAGGCTTAAGAAATCCAGAGATTTTGTGGAAAAGAAACATGTTTTCTAAGTTTGTGAGTTCCAATAAATGTTGTCATTGTTAAATGGTGGCAAGTGTTTTGGTTAGCAAATCTTAAACCTGAATAGGCTAGAAAAGGGAATAAGCATTCTTTTGGACATGTTCTGAAAACAGTTTGTGCCAATATCTCCTAGGTCTCTGCTCAGGTCTGGCTGGAAGGCTTTGGTCCATTTCTTAACTGTGTTGAATCCTATTAGAAGAAAAATATCCTGATCTCATCTGAGAAGATGCTGTAGCTGACGTTCCAGACTATTTGATGATCCTAGGTGAGACTTTTTTCTTGTTTTCTTATAGCAATGTCTGGTTGCTGCTGTTTAATGGGGACCTGATTATAATATTGATATCATATTCTCCAGTTGGCAGCTGGAGAAGGAGAGACTAAGGATAACTAAAATGAGATGGGCAAGAAGGTGGTATTGTTCTATATAAACAGGAAAGAAAAGGAAGACAAGACCTCCCTCAACCTTTGGTCCCAAGGTGCCAGAATTATGGCAGGTTTTTTCCCTGTGAGCAGGGCACGAGTGCTGAATTATATCTGGTCTTTCTCCAGGCACAGGTGTAGAGCTGACAGAATCTGGCATTAAGAATTATGTTTTAGGCTTGACAGAAGTTTCCTCTGTACACGTCTGTACATGTGGGTCTTAAAGGATATAAACACACTGGCTCAGAGGAGCAGTCTGAAGTGTCTCCTCATTTGAATGCACCAAACACAAAACTGGTGAAACACCAGTGGCACAGAAGAGGAACAGTAGCTGTGTGCCAAATGTCAGATGTTACCTTGGTGTAAAATAAGTCTGTACAGAGATATGTATCAAGGATTTGTAGAGCTTTGGGGATAAAAGTGGAACATGGATGCTTAAACACTCTTCAAATGTGGATTAGTGTTCCTGTTGCCTAATTCATAAGGACTGGCAGTGCAAAGCTGCAGGTGCCTAGAGCTAGCTTGTTACTAACAGATCTGCAAGGTCTGCTCTAGTACTGAGCAGTTCTGAGTTAAGAGGGGACATTGGGCTATTCTGATTCAATGCATCTTCTAAGCTAATGCACAACCTTCCTGTGGTGTGTGAATATGAGAGGCAGCGCCTCCACATTGCTGCACGCATAGATAGGGATGAAGCTGTCAAAATGAATGTGTAAGAGCAAAGCTGCTCCACTTCAGTGATACTTGGCTGCAGAGCAGAGGAGAAGTAGAGAGGCATTTGAGTTATGCCTACTGCTAATCTGTATTAACAAAAAAAGCGCTGGAAGCTGTTTTCATTATTCTTTGCTTTGTTTTTTCTAATCCTTCACTAGCCAGAAAAAAAAGCAGAACTATTTTGAAGGCTTAAATTTATTTGCATCTGTTCTGCAGATTTGCAAATAGTGAGGAGCATGTGCTTAGAATATTCTCTGTCCAGATCTGTAGATTGATCTACAGAACACCTTATTGACTGAATGAATTCCTGTTTACTAGGGTTGATTGAACTGTTACCTCTTTTTCCTCTTCTGCTACTCGATTATATGTAAAGACAACAATTTCTCAGACAGTTGGTCAGTCAGCACTTTTTATATTGGAATTGAACAGCAATGCAGACTCTCACTTGTTGCCAAATTCCTTATGTAAACTGGTAGCAATAATAAAAAAAATACTTAACACTTACATCCTCGTGGCACTGGTCTTCTACAAAGCCCAAATCACCAAGCAGGTCCAATTTGTTCAGCTGCAAATACAAGATAAATGATCTGCTAAAAATGACATGAATAATCATATCATTTTTCCCCTGCATTTTCAGCATTACCATTCATCAACTGACATACTTCCTTTTGTAGATGGTTTCAGAAGTCTATTGAACTTGATTCTAATGTAGTGAAATAAAGTAATACTGGGTCAAAATTTTCAAGTTCAAAACAAAATCCACAACTTTTCAGACATATCTGCATTGCAGACATACCTACACTGTGTGTCCTGGCTGTAAATAACTAGAACATCCCAGATGTTTTTGATAATGTGTGAGGAACAAACCAAGCAGGCGCATCCAAAAGATAAACTGAAAGACTGTACAAAGCTAAAAGAGTACATGAGATTTAGAACACTTGTATCTCTACATTTCATCAAAATGTTTTGATCCTGAAGAATTTGAATTCTACTAGCAGTACTTTCAGAGCTTCATTAAAAAAATCCATATTGTCATATCAATTAAATATCTGACACAAATATCCAAATTTATAGGTGTTTATTGAATCAGTGCCAGTAAAACTTTCTTTCTGAATCACACGGTGACAGTCATTTGTAGCAGAAAAGGGAAATGAACTGAAATACACAGAAAAAGGGGAATGGAGGAATGAAATAATATAATAACAGTTGACTGTGACATAGATGGATTATGAGCTCAGCTTTGACTGGTCATACAAGTTTCAAAAAATGTCCTTTCCCCCAACTTTCTCCTGTTCAAACTGATTCATCACTCTATTTCTATTTTTTTGGCATCAGATAAATTTCATCTAAAGACTCCTTCAAAACATTTGAAGAAATCCCCTCTGGTCAGGTCTTGAATCATTTGTGTCTTTTTTTTTTTTTTTTCCTGGAAAAGGCTATTCTGCCTTGCTGGCAGGCCTGCCTTCTTTCCTTGGGCTTTATTTCTCTGATACAAGGACTTGTTTGTTAGAAATTATCTAGTTTCTGCAATGACTAGGATAGTCTGACTTGCTTTTACCTGCCAAGAAACCCTTTTTCTTCATGAGCTAATGCAAGTCCATTCCCATGGGATAGGCAATATGTTATGACATCCCTGTATTTTGTATGCTCTAAGAACATCAAACCCTCATGGGAGCCTGTTCTAGTGTAACAAATTTTCTGTCTTTCTAATTAATTGAACCTTCTGCCATTGTGTAATAATTATCTTAGCTTCTCATATATGTATTTTGAATTGAGGGCACTATTTTGTTAAGCTGTTGGCTGATGTTTGGTGATTCTGTTCTTTTCCTGGTGCTTTTACAATTAAGTAATTTTCTCAGTCTTTAAATTTCCTCTT
The DNA here is from genome assembly GCA_017589585.1 of Phylloscopus whistleri. Lineage (NCBI taxonomy): Eukaryota > Metazoa > Chordata > Aves > Passeriformes > Phylloscopidae > Phylloscopus > Phylloscopus whistleri. Next base: position 4,832,646 of record JADMLD010000614.1, on the reverse strand, counting down.
CTATGATCTGCACTTCACTTTGATTAAGGACATCATTCCATTCACATTGTTTTTTTTGAATCTCCTTTGCCAGAGGGTTACATCATGCCCTCCATTCCCATTTTTCTTTCCAGAAGTCATCATGCTCAGTTCATTTGTCACCCTATTCTTCTCATCTTTCTGCTTGACAGCTTGAAAGATTTCTTCTGGTCATCCCCACTTCACAGGTAATGGTGTAATTTGTATGTGAATTCCTTTAGTTCTCTTATCTGTATCAATAAGTTTTCCTTCAACTCCTGCAGTGTTATGATATGAGATTGAGGTTTCCTTTTTATTTTTTTTTTTTGTTTTGTGATTGCATTATTGATCTGCTTTTCAATTTCCACTTATTCATGTCACCCCAAGTAAAGCTGCTGTCCTTACAGTGTTCCTGTAGACAGAGTGTGGCAAGTGCAAGGAGGATATGAAATGGAACCAGACCAAAGATGTGTAATTTCATACTCTGGAAATCTATGCCAATGTAACCTGTGCAGTATCATGCCTCTCTAGATCTGCTGCTTCTTATGGTTATGTCCTTTACAATAATGCTGTACTATAGGTGTTCATTATTCTTTAGCCTTCCCTCAGGAATTGTCACCCCCTGAATCAGGTGAAATGCTTATTGCATAAATGCATATAGAATGTTATATTTCACATAACAGTGAGCATTTAAGAGACAAAATTCTACAGTAGGTTCTGTTTTTCTCTCTCCTGCTGTTCAAATGGAGGACACAGGGAAGAGACATTCCTATGGCTTTCTGTTCACAACTTTGGTGTCACCTGGAAACTGAGGTTTTTCAGGGTGAACGTTATCATCCTGTCTGAAGAAAGCTTTCAAATGTGAAGAATAAATGATGTAATTCTTGGGTTTCCCCTCTTCTAGACATCAGATTTTTTTATTGTTTGAAAAATATCAATATTTTCATTGTGCTTTGTTTCTGAATTAGGAAATATAATTTAAAATCTGTTAGAGCAAGGGACTGATTATGTGGCTTAGCTCAGGATTGTCAACACATGACAGGGAACCAGTTACTAAATGTATTAAGTTCTTGTAAACTAGCCAGAGAGAGATCTCTGTGTGTTCTTTTAACACTGAATTTCTATGCTTTTGGTAAGTATTACCCCTATTTTCATGATGGTAAAGGACCTATTTTACTTTTAAGCAGTAACTAATAACTAATTACAAGTAAAATATATTTTCTGAGACCTGTGTCTTGATAAAGAACCAGTTATTTCTGTGAAAATAAAGTAGCTGAGTTGCATACAATGTAGGGATACTAATTTAAATTTTAAATCTGCTTAGTGGAGAGAAAGAATGTGTTTTGAAGCTACAGTTTCATAATTTGGAACTAGCTGGTGCATCTGTTCTTTTGCAGATAAAGGCCAAGCGAAGTCTGAATCAAAACTACATCAACCATTATTTTATCTCTGTATTGTTGTATCCTTGCATGTATCCTCATCACTTCTGTATAAACTTTTGAAAATTGAAGCTGACTTGGTGGGAAATATTTTATTCTTGCTTTAGGATTTAATTTGTTGCTTTCCATTTGTTTTGCTTTCCTTCTTCTTCCTGCTGACCTTAGCCTGCTATTTTGAAAATGTATTTTGTGAAACACACAATTAGTTAGAAGACAAAGTGGTGCTTCTACAAAGCTTTTCCTTTGGAAGAAAACCCTGTTAATGCACTTATTTTCCATTCTTTTGCACTGCTTCCTTCCTCTCTGCATTAACTCTGTAAATGGAGTCATAGCAAGTAGTGTGCTTAAAAGCTTCTGCTTGATGCAACCCAAGAAGCACAGCACAAGAAAGCACACCCCCAGCACAGTAATTTTTTATCTTGTAGGGTCAGTACAAGCCTCTCCTATGAGTTCTTGTCCGTTATAACTATGGAATGCCTAAATGTTTATTTCTTGTGTGCTTTCTAAAAACCCTTGCTAGGGATCTTTGGTGCATAAATGTAGTTTCATTATGATGTCTAGACTAGATTTAATACTAAACAGCTGCTAGCAGTGAAGAAAACTTTGGCAGTATCCTTGTTATTCCCCTTAATAAGTTCTCAGGATTTTTAATCACCATACTGCTGATTTTTGTGCAGATAAAGTAATAGAAATTAGCTAAATCTTTTATGGTCCCTGTATGTACCCACTGGTTTCAAAGCCCTGGCATGAATAGTTTCACACCCAAAATATCAAGCTGAATTATTAGAACTAGTCCTGGCTATGAAATCAGCTGTTAAATCCTCTATGAAATTCCATAAACTCTTTCTGTCTCAGTTCTTCCAGTGTAAAATAAATAAAATGTCTAGGGATTTCTGATCATATATATATATGTATATAGTCTACATATTTATGCATATATGTAAGGGTCCATCATCGTCCCTAATGTTCTAAAGAGGATATTAAAACTCTTAAATATTTAACACTCACGAATAAACATACAATTCATCCCACTCAGTGATTGTCTTCCAAAACTTTAAGAAACTAGGATCTCCCAAGAATTGAGAGTGAAGGCTCAAGTTTTGTCTACCCTGGACACCTGTCAGCAGATGAAATGAACTTCTCTAAGGTGCACATGTCTCCCCAGGGATGAAAGAAGTTACCAGATTATTCCTGTAATTCCTACTTTTAGAGGTTATACTTGACTCATGTTCACCTTTTAAATGGAAATCGCTATCATGGCTGTAAGCAGAAAGTGCTGATGTTTACTTTTGTATGAACCTGGCATCATCAGAGATGATGATCTAGCAGGATACAGCCCTCTAAGTGATTTCTAAATGCATAGATTATATAAATGTGGAGAGAAAAAAATATTATAAACTGAATTTAAAGGAAAGAAATGCATCCAGTGAAGTTAATTTTTTCTTCTGTTTTTGGTCTTTCTGGTTAGATGCTTTCTGAGGTGTGATAGCATACCAGAAAAATCTTGCTAAATATTTTATTTTTAATAACATTTAAATTCATGGTGATGAAATCCCTAAGTGTCCTGCCAAATCTAGGAGAGGAAACAAGTCTGTTCTCCACACCATTTTACCATCTTTCCCCAATAAAGTCTGAGGCTCTTACAGGGTTTCCAGTCTCAAAAATTCCCAAGAGGTCTGCAGCAGCTGTGTTCAGCAATTGCTGGTGATATCTGGGTGGTGGAAAATGCTCACATAGGGGAGCTAAGCATAAAAGAAACTCCTTCCTGATTGGGTGTTGCTTTCTCTTTACTACCTGAGACTCTTAGCTTTTCTCTGCATTGTGTTTAATTTCCATCTTTACACAGAATCAGTAGGAAATCCTGACTGGGGCACTCTGAGACTGAGATAGCCATTAGTGACCAGCTGTTGGTGTAAAATGAGTCTGTCATATTATACCATCTCTATGCCACAGAAAATATGGAGGAGCTGTGGCTCCCCATTGCATTACCACTTGAATCTTCAAGTCTTTTTTTATTCAACAAAAGTGTGGTTAAAATTTTGCAAGCCAAGTGTGGCATGTAGGCACTCAACTTCCACAGAGACTAGAACAGATCCTCTGCATTACTGAGCAAGTGCCAGATTTTGACTTCTTTATATGTCACTCTGGAGAACAAAGAGCTATTAGACTAATGTTCAGCATATTTTGACCAAGCTGTGCAAGAAAAAACTTCCTTTTGTTTCCAAAATCTTGCGTTGGTGCTCAGCACAGGCTCTGAACATACTTGGACATTTGAATAAAATGTGTAAACAAGACATGATGAGAAAGAAAAAGACTGTGACTAACTGAAATGATTCCAAGTTATGTCTGCTATTCTGGCACTATTTGCCAGTTCAAATTTGGTTTTGTCACTTCACTTAAAAATGAATTTATAATTACTTGGTTCAGTCCTTTATATTTTAAAATCTTTGTAATGAAATAGTTGAAAAATATTCTGCCCACATGTGATGAAACATATTCTCTTTGGATGTTTGCTCACTTAAAGGTCATTCGCTGCTGCCTGCACTGGATAAATAGTAGGATTTGAGGATTTATTTATCACAAGAAAAGGCATTGTATGAGAGAACAGGATGGTAAGATTCCATGTTCTGCAACACTACATACATTTCTGACCACCAAACTTCTGTACATGTCATTGGGTGGGAGGTCTGAGAAAAGCAATTACCACGATGAGAGCCAAAGAGTCTGGCTTCCTAGAGAAGCTGAAGAGCCACATGTACATATGGTATCTTGGACAAGTGATTAATATCTGCTGGGACTGACAGAGGTCTTAGGATATTTAATGGGTATGAACACAGAAGTGACAGAACATTTCAGGATAACGAAAGTAAATTGTAAATCTTTTGGAATGGGAAAATGTTGTGTAAGATATGGTATATTAGGTCTATTGGAGTAATCACTGTCAGTGTATTATTTTCCTATGTTTATTTGCATCTTTTTACCTGGCTGCTAGAAATTTGCTTTAATAACAATAAGAAGAAATGCAGTCAAAGTAACAAAAAAACCCAAAAACTTCTCAGTTTTGTGAGAAAAATCTTCTTGACTGGCAATTTTGATGAACTCTCTGAAAAGCAGTAAATCCTTGTCTCTTGGGACTATAGTAGGAAAATAGAAATATGTAAGCAAATGCACAATAACACTTTTAGAGTGACACAAAACAGATCTAAATTTGATCAGGTTTATTTTAAATTGCAACAATAATCAAAACCTTTAACTTTTAAAAAGCACATTATCCCTTGATGTATGTATAATGCAAAAGACACTAGAAAAGACAAGCAAAAGAAATAAGCAAAAAGTTCTATTGCATTGAGGCACCTCTTCTTCTCTTTATTCTTCTGAGAACTGTGCCCCAGAGGAAGCAATAGAGTAAATATCATTCAAGTTTACTCTGGAATATAAACACCTTCACCAGGATTGGCATGCACTTGCCTTGCTTTACCTACCGACTCAGGATGACAAACTTTTACCACCCACTTGAACATTTGCAGCATGACTGCAAACAGCCAGGCATAAGATGCAGCCTCTCAGAAGCTCATTCCTAGAAAGTGTGGGACAGTGGCTGATGCTACCAGGCTTGGGATGGGCACCCACAGGGTGATGCCAGGGTGCTTGGACCATGCACCTTGGGCCATGTTCCCTTTTTGCCCAGGGGATAAATTTTCCTTCCCAGCCTGTCCTCCTGACTGCAGAGACATGTTTGAATCCTGCCAGTTGTTTGGAATAGTGGGTTTGAATTACTTTTCTGCTCTGTCTGCAGTGATGAAGTACAGGGCTGCTTGACAGATACTCTTGGACAGAACTGGCTGTGTAATTTGTAGACATTATTACTACATTTTTTGTTCCTTCCTTCCTTTTCCATTCCTGCACCTACATTTCTCTGCCCCAAACTTTTCCTTGATAAACAATCAATCCCTAACCACTTTCTCCCAATTTGTGCCAGTTTTGGGATATTGATACCCATAATTGTTATTTCTGTAACCATTCCTTAGGTAATCTTAATCTTATATGTTCTTACTGCTCTGGTCAAGCAGATACTCTTGACCTTGCAAGATTTGACTACCCACCGAAGTCCCCAGTACTCCTCTCTTGTTATCTATGAAGTTTGGCATATACCTGCTCCTTAACCACCTGTGAAATGCAGATTCTACAGTGCTCTCTGTAGCTTTTGATAGCATCTCACACTGTTATTTATCACATCCAAGGACTTCTCAGGTTGGGTTCATCCTGTGGGTTTTCATGCCCTGTTATGTCGTCCTGATTCTTCTAAAGTTCTTCTGAGCCTTCTGATGTTTACATATTTGTAATGGAGTTTCTCATGCAACTTCCATGTAAATAATGATTGTTTTGTATTCCTTTCTGGAGGAGGAGGGAATTGATGGACTGTTGGTTTGACCAGTGTGGTTGGAGAGGACAATTTTCATCCTCCAATCCATGGTCACTGTTAGAATTCTATAAATGTTGAGGTCTGTAAATAAACTGCCCCTTTTTTGCCTTGGACATCTCAGTGTGTGTGTCATTCATTCGTGTCATACTGCGACACTGTTCCACTTAGCCTCGTTGGAATTCAGTCCAGTAGGCCTGGCACCTGCTTACAGACCACTCAGTCTCTGCTTTTCCTGCCTTGCTCTTATTTTACTTCACTTGGCATACTTTACTCTTTCTGAGTTTTGTTTCTTTTCCCACTTTTCAGCTTTCTTCCACTTAAAAAAAAAAAATCTATAAATAACCATAACCAAAACTTTTAAAGAGCTGTGTATTGTGGTCTTAATCTACATCGGGCTGTAATTGCTGAAAGACATAATGAGTCAGAGTCTGGAGTGCCCTACATGAGCTCTGATGTCGTGTGTGATTTTATATAACAGTATTATAGAGGAAAATGTCCAACAAACTAAATTTCCTTGGCTTCATGAAGAAATTGATGACCTCCTGCACTAATGCACTGTTATTCTGACTCATCCAGTAGAACAGTCCCAGCTCTAAATGACAAAACACAGAACTAGATCCCTGATGTATGCAAGGACAGAAAGATTGAGGGTTTGATATATTTGAATGAATAAAATTGCTAGTGTGAATATACCTTAGATCACTGTGTTTAGTATGTTACTAGTGTCCTTACCAGAGCTGACTTGTGTAAGACTCATTACAGATCAGTCCCAGGTGCTCTAGTCCCAGATTCCCCCAAAGGCCTGTAGCTCCTTAGGTCTCCCTAAATCAAAATTCCTAGTACTCTTAAAACCTGATCTCAGTGCCTCTGAAAAACTGGGTCTGCCCTCAGTCATAAGCTGCTGCTTCACAGAGCATCAGATACATGAAAAGTAGCTCAGCTTTTGTCAAAAGAATCTCCAAGCCTTTTTATGTTTGTAAGAAAATAATAGACAGAGATTTAAATGCTTACACGTGCCATTCCTTTTCTTACCCCTAGAGAGAAGGAATGTCATGGTTGGTGAGAGTTAATGCTTGCAAAATTGCACTATTTCACATAATTTCTATTAGTTTTTTCAAATGTATTTTAAATTTCAAAGGTTTCTTGTGTAAAATAACACAGACCCTTTGCTTTCTTATATTAAAACTCAAAACGTAATAGATGTGTGTGTGTGGGTGTGGGTGTGTGTGTGGGTGTGTGAGCTTATATGTATGTGCCCTCTTTTAATCAACAGCAAAAACCTCTCTTAAGGGCAACATTATGAAGCAGACAATAAATGGATTGTTACCTTAATACTAGATATCTTTTACTAATCAGGTGAGCTTTAACACACTGTGACTTGAGGACAAATTTGGCACTTTTTTTGGCCTCAACTGCAAAAAGTGTTTCTACGGTATAGCTGACTTCCAATTTACACAGTACCGATGTGTTTTCCTTATGATAAAATCCTAGTGCACTAGAAATGACTAGAAATGACTAGAAATGACTAGAAATGTTTCATTTCTGCTTTCCATTCCCCATGTTTTCTCCAATTCTTATCAATGCTGATTGACACTATTCAGTATTTTTCACACTTTCAATGTGATAAAGATCTCTGCCTTTCTTTCCTATTATCACATCTGGTCTTCTCACATATATTCCAATTCCATTAATAGTAACATTTGAAAAATTTGATAGCACTTTTTCATTTCTTATTTTTCTATCTTTGTGTCTTGTGAAGATAACACTCCTCTCTTACTTGCTGAACATTACTGCCAACTTTACTGCCATTACTTCTACTGTAGTAATTTATAGTTCTCTCCAGACAGATGCATCAACTGAAATGTGATTTACAGTTAATGAGCCCAGGCCACACATTTTATTGTCTAAATTCACATTTTCCCTGTCATCTGTCTTCTGCCTTTGCATTGGCATATCTTATGCAAATCACTCACGTAGAGCAGTCATAGCTAAAGCTTCAGGCTGTTCTGTCCTTCCTCCTTTGTCAGGTCACTTGTAATTTTCCAATGTATTCAATGAAATTTCATAAAAAATATTCCACGTGGGATTTTTTCATCTCCTTCTACTTGGGTATCTCTTCCTGTTGTCTAATGACCTATTGACAGAAGTAGTATATTCTTCAGATAGTTTTGGTTTTGGTCCAGTAAGTCCTTCTCTCATAGTTTCCTGTCATTACTCATTGTATTCACTGACATCCTTCACTGATCTCATCTTTTCTTCTGTACATTTCATGCCAACATAAAGTCACTTCAGGTCAGAGTTCATACAGTGCTAACTTCCTCCTGCTGCTCCTGTCAGATTCTCTTAAATCTACTTTTCATCAAGACAATAATCCCAGGCATATGATCTAATTGGGTGGTATGTTATAGAGCCTTAAATATCCCTAAGCTTTACTGATTTTTGCTTGAAAATATTTGTTTTCTTTGTTTGCTTGTTGTAATTCTCCTCTCTTAAGCTCCTATATAAAGCTGCCTACATCTGCACTTCTGTACAGAGAGTGCCATTTCCTGTGGCATTTGTGCAATTCCTTTCAGTATCACAAGGCACTGTTAAATCTAAATACTAACTCAAATCTAAGAAAAATTTCACCAGGAAATAATATCAAAGAAAAACTTCATATTTTCAATCACTATAAAACATGTGGATTTTTTCTTTTAATTTTCCAATAACTTTTCCAAAACATTTCAGTATTTGCAACTAAAAAAAAAAGCAAATGAGAAAAGTAAGGGCAAAATAAGCCTTTCCTAAACTCTTGCCTTTCTGTTGTATCAATCCATTCTTCTCTCCATGCAGCCTGTTTCAATTTCTAGTAACAGATGCCCTTAAAAGATTCAAATATATTGCAGATTTCTGTCAGTGTGATACTGTTGTATTCCGCAGTTTAACTTACCTGACTAAACTGCAGACTCCTTGGCAAAGCTTTCTTCTCCATGTTGTCACTGTCTATTATCTGATGGCTCTTTAAACCCTGAAACTTTGGTCTTTCTTGTTCTTGAGGAATCCCACCAATACTTTAAACATGCTTGAAATTTATTCTTTTTTTTTTTTTGCTATTAATGCAGTTTAGTTTTACCCAAATCACGAGAAAAGAGAATATACACTTGAAATTTTAGCTAGAACATTTTACTTTGTAACAGTATTTTTCATTAAACAAATCTTTCTTGATGCCATTCAGGTGAGGGAATATTTTTGCGTATTTTTGCATACATTTTCTAAGCACATTTATGTTTTCAAAACCCTTAACTGATGATTCCACATTCTCTTCATTCCCATTTACTTTCCAGTTAGGTAATTCTCTCTTCATCCTCATCTGTGGTTTGCACTTTATTTTGATTAACCACACCATGTTATCCATACTTTGGTTTTAATATCCACTTCTCAAAAAAGTCTTTGTTTCCCTCCAATCAAGAAACCAAGCATTCTTTTTCTTCAGTAATTGTATTCTTCTTACCTTTATTTCAGCCACCTGTCCAATTTCTTTTCATTTGCAAACATTTTTATTTTAGTGAAAACATCATCGTTATAGACAAAGACAATAGCAGTATGGAAAATTGTCCCAAATTTAGCAGCAATAAAATAATATTACTGACTTTACATGTGTCCTTCTCCAATATTAATTCCATGCTTTAAATTTAATTTTAACATGGAAATTCTGTGGCAAGAAAACCATATATTGATTTTTAATTGGGATGATAGTGATTCCTCCAATTGATTGAAATGTTCGAGTTTATATGGAACATGTCTTCTGTCATGCTTTTTGTGAATACAGCAAATCCGCATCAAAGGTGATCTTTTCTACTGGTGCTGCTTAAAATTCAAGGATTTCTTCCTCTAAGTAAAGGTGTTTGAGAATCTTGCAGGCTCTGGGTGTTGAAAAATTTGTTTCTCTGCTGGTCTTACAACTGCCAAAGAAAAGGGTTGCTTGGCATCCTACTGTGCTAGTGCACAAAAAGCCTACATGACCTGCTCACACGCCTGACTGCCTTTGCTTGCTGCAGAAAGTCTGGCGAGGAGCCCCAGATAAAGTTCCCATCTGCTGGGCCTTTGCATTTTCTCAAGGAGGCTCCTGCCCGCCATAGCCAAGCCTCTATAGAGAAGTCAGCGTTGGACTGCACCGTGCTTTGGCTTTCCATGTCAGCGCCGCGAAACCAGGCCACTGATGACACAGAAAGGAGTTGGGATTTTGGCAACTGGGTGAGAGCTCATGATGCTTGGCACCAAAGCATGTGATGAGGGTCACATAATACAACATAAAGCCTCTTAGTAATGTAGCAACTGGCCCAGAATTTGCTGACTGCTTGTTCGTTACTGAACAGTCCCAAACTGTCTGACCAAAACCCCACTCTATGTGTCCTCAGCTGCTTGTCCCAGATGACTGATGGCAACTGTTTTTGAAAGGAGTCCAGGAATGTCTTTGTAGTGCCTTTACATTTCCACAGCTCTAGCCAAGTGACTATGTACCAAGAACCCTGAAAGTCTGAGCCAAAACCTCTTCCTTGTGCATCTTCCATAAACATGCCCTCTGTTGGATTTCAAATGAGGCTGACACTGAAATATGCCAGAAAAAGAAGCTTGTACAGAAGGATTAGTTGATTAGAAATCCTCTTAACATCTTAAAAAAAGTGTATCTTCTTCATTGTTACCACTAGTACAAGTAACATAGGGAGGAAGGGAAAATGCAAACTCCTTGCACAAACAAGAGTTAATCGTCTCTAAAGTCAGCTATGAATAAAAAAATAATAAAAATAAAGCATTCCTGATGTCTGTTCCTGTATTTCTTTAAGTTTCTAGAAGAATTTGAGCAACAGATAGGCATTATAGCCTTACAAGAATTTTTATAGGTGGCACCTCTAAAAATTCGTTTTTCCAATGTTTTTCTTTGGAAACTTGTACTTAATCTTGACAAATAAGAAAAAGGTCAGTAATTGTACAAAATGAACTACTAGTGTAAGGGAAACCACAGCAAAGGTTCATCTGAACTGAGTCTTATTATTGTCATACATTGTGAATGTTAATATTGGGAGGTTTATAACAGGAGAGCAATATTATTCTTTGATCAACAATGCCCTGAGCCACTACTGTCTGAAGAACATGTCAAATAAGATTCTTGAATAATTTAATCAGAATTTTAGTCCTCAAATACTGTTTGAGCACAGGCTTTATTCATATTCTGAGTATTAACGATAAGCATTGCAGCACAATTCAGAGACTTCACTTTAAGAAAAAGTTTCTTTTCTTCTGTGATATGGTCACATCTACTACTTAAACCAAAGGAAAAAGTAATACTTAAAATCCCTTCTTCAGCATAACAGAAACCAATATATTTTGACCCTTTTCTGTCCCCATAGCCCCAGGAAGGTGTCCATATAAGAAACTAAAAAGCCCTGCAATAGACTTTCTTGCTGTTTCCTATACACTTAATGTGTCTATCAAGCTGGTAAAGCCATTTAGTTTGCTTTTCCTCTCTCTCTCTATGGAAACGTTGCCATTTCCTCTTTAGCTTTGTTGATTTACTCTTTGCATGGGAATTTGACCTCTAAGTAACTTTGACTTTCAACAAGCACTTTTTTTGCCACTATATGTCCTTTCTCTCTCCAGATGTCAAGTTAAAATCTTGGCCATTTCAGGTGGGACATTGGAATAGGTGAAAAAAAGCAATTTTCTCCTATTTTATAGTTAGTGATATGCCTTTCTCATAATTCCTCTTTTTGGTTAGGTTACCTGCCATTTAAACGTGTATTACTGTTCTATTTGATAAAATATGAACATTAATCTTTTTCTCCTCAGGCTTCATTTTTGTACTAAAACAAATAACAAGGGTCAGCAGCAACCAAACAGTTATGCTCCCCTCCACACCTTACTCCTATCTCTCCTCTTAAATCTTCTGCTTGGATACATCAGAGAGCATTTCTTCAACTCGGTTCCTGAAGAATCCAGAACTGTAAGTTAGGTGGGAAGACGTCTTCTACAGTTTAGAAGAAAAGGTAAAGACACCACGCTGGGACTGAAAATGACCAGTTGAGGGATGCATCCACTACAAGTCAATGGAAAATACTGAGAATGGTGAGTTTTCTGATTTCTTTCTAATTATTTTCAGGTCTGTGACTTCAGATAGAGACCTAGCAGCACAACCTTGTAATGCCTTCTGGTAACAGAGCAAATATTGGTTCTTCCCATGAACTCAACAGTGTTTCTTTTTTTTTTTTTTTTTTTTTTTTTTTTTTTTTTTTTTTTTTTTTTTTTTTTTTACAGGAAGAGGATGATGCATCATGTATTTTCTGTAGTAAAGTGTAGTTACTATGGGCATTCTGAAAAACAGAAGAAAATTCAGTGTAGTCAGACTGCCGCAAGTTCTTTGTATTGCATTTTGAATAGTTTTCTTAATCTTCTGTCTGGATCTGTCCTTCAGATGGGTCACTATTATAACCCTATATGTGTTTTAAATTGTCACTGTATTGGTGAGAAGGTTGGAATTAAACTAGGTATCTACAACATTTGACTGAGATTTTCTTGCCTATTTGATTTGAAAAGTGTGATCTGTATTTATTTGTTAAATAAGCTATGTTTAGCAGTAATGATCAATATATTTCTGCAATATGTGAACTGTAGACTGTGTGAGAAAGGCTGTGAAGAAAAAAGGAGGAAAGGTCAAACAGCTATACTGAAGTTTCTATATTAGAGTTCAAAGAGCAAGATAATATTCCTGTGCAAGTATTCAGGCAATATATTAGGAGTCTTAGAAGTGTGCTGCATTTTTATTAATGTTCTCATTTCAAAACTTGGATTTTCATTGACAGCACCTTATGCAACCATTAGGCAGGTGTTGAGGTACACATACTACGAGACAGTAGGGGAAAATGCCCTTAAAGTATCAACAGTGAGCTAAACACTTTCCTTGATCTGTGTGCCCTCTCCCATTCAATTTCTGGCACATAAAGGAAAACGTAACCTGGAAGGAAGAATGTGGTTTTGCAACAGGCATTTTTCAGAATGACTGAAACTGCCAGTTGCTCTCTTTGAATAACAATGGACACAGACAAGAACCAACACTGGGATAAGTTTCCATCTCTGGTACAGGATGAAGGGCGAAGCAAGTCCAAAACATAAGATGATGATGTTAAGAAAGACGATAAATAAAATCTATTTAATTTATCTTGACACAGTTTACTTCAGTAAGGTAAGTTTGAACAAAGTTGAACATACCAGAATTTTAGCTAATTGGCTGCTTCATCTCTTGTCTCTTTTCAGTACAAGCATTCCATCTGTGGCCTCAGATTCCCTTCCAGCTGTAACCTTCAAGGTTAACCTCCTTCTTTATCGTCCTCCCCTACAACATTTTTTCCACACAGACTTCCTGACTATGCTACTGAAATAATATTCCTCACAATAGTGCCTCCAAAACACACTCCAGGAATACACAAACCAGGAAATACACTGTGTGGCTGCTTTTCTGGTGTTTTGTTATATCTTGTCTCTTCCTTGACAGCTTACAACAGGTCCAAGATTGTATCTACTCTAAAAGTGATGGGAATCCAGTGCTGACTGCCAGTGGCTGTCAGACCTCAGGGCCAGGAGCAGATCATTGTACTTAGGCTCTCTGACAACATTTCTAATTAATTATATTAGTTAGAGAAATAGTTAGGCGTTCTTTAGGCTTCTGAAGTGTAAGGAAGGACGTGTATGCAAGGAAGACCAGCTGTGCTGATTTTAGACATTTTAACTCTAAGGTTTACATTATTGTTTATCAAAATGAAGTAAAACCTTATGATAATTAAAAAAAAATAACCCAAACATCTTTCCTACCTTTTCTTTTTATGGCCATCCAATCTCTCATCTCAGTAGCTTCTTCTGTTATGTTGCCATGTGTTAACTTGTGGTTGAAAGGCCATTAATGTGACTAAAATCTACGTAGGTATCATGCAAATTGAATCTGCAAAATGAACTTGAAATTTTCCAAATATAACTCTGTTAAGACTAGTTTATTGATAAGAGGCTGTGTTTTGTGCTAACTATCCACTTGCCTGCTTCCCAAAGCAGGAGACAGCCGTATTGCTGCACTCACACAAGGCATGACTGTCTAGATTGTAGATTGGAATGTATTTCCTTCAGTTCATACATAATTTACAGTTGCCACTTTTTCTTGGACAATATTTTCATGGCATGTTGCTTTCTCTCTCCTTTGCCCAAGTCTTTCTTTTGGTGATAATTAAGTGTATGTTGCTTCTCCAGTGTTTTAGAGTTTAAGCACATAAGACACATTAAATTTTATTAGCGTCATCTAATCATGATATAGGCAGAGATCTGATAGATTAGAGATTAAAATGAAAGATTTCCAGTGCATGTGTTTGTATATTTTTTTTGCTTTTCTTTATTCAGTGGGTTGGAGAGAAATTCTAAACATCTGATATTTCTTTCAAGATAATTGAGAAAAAAATGAATGAAAGAAATGCCCATAAGTGACACTGACCTTTCCCTCTATGTTTTTTTGTTTTGTTTTTGTTTTGTTTTGGGTTTTTTTTTAATCATTCCATAAACCTACTAACATAAATTCTTTTGGTTCAGAAGTTTCAGATGTTGACTGCCATGAAAATAAATACTTCATAGGTAGGTAATGAATCACTTAAATTTTCAAATTGAGAGTGACTCTCCAAATTGGTGCTGATGAGCAATCTGAACAGCACAGGTTCTGAAATCATCACTCTTGCTCAGTTCTACCTCACTTTGTAAACAAGCATTTGAAAGAGTGAGGCTGCTTATGGAGTAAGGGTCAATTTTGCAGCAAAGAGTTTATCATCATTTACTTTCATCATGGGTTTTAGAGAGTGCTTTATGTCTTCCAAGTAATGCTATTTTCAATCCCACAGAGCATACAAAAAAATATAGCCTCTGTCAGTATTTGCAAGAAACCCTCAGTACTTAAGGACTTCAGATGAAGATACAGGTTATTTTATGTTGACATTTGGTTTTCACCAAAAAAGTAGGAAATGTTTTGAAAAACTTTGGCCATGAAGCAAAAAGCAAATTATTCCCATTCCTTCACTTTAATGTTATTTTCTTCTTCGCTACATCCAGTACTGTCTCAGAAGCACATCCTTAGCAAACTTTGAGAGCAGTGTGGCAGTTTCTGAATGCTCATTCATAATTCCACAACTCAATCTAAGAGACAGAATTATCTATAACTTTCATGCAAAATAGCTGGTTGTGTCTTTTATGTCAGCAGAAACACGACAGCAATAATAAATAGGATGCAATGCAGATAAAATTAACTAAATTATTTAAGAAGTCACATGTTGGCTACACAAAGCCTGATTGCATTTCCCAGAGAGAAGAACATGTGAAGATGAATTTTAGCTCCTATCTTCTTTCAGTAGTGGCTAAAGTCTCAGATCCAAGCTCAGCAGTATATCCCTGATAAATTATACGCAGACTGAAGGAATCCATGTGTATGTCATAGCATCTAAATATGTGCCATGCCAAAGTTAATAATTTATTCATAACTGTACAAATCTCTTGAAAATATCCTTCTTTTCTCAAGGAAATTGTCATTTATGCTTATTTCCCATGTAAAACCACAACTCCTTCAAGCAGACTGGACAACCTTTTTACGACAAGCCTAATGCATCTGGACTGCTGGAGACAGTGTATTTACTCAATTCTTTTTCTTATTAAAGTATGTATATCTCTATATCTATCTATATCTATCTATATCTATCTATATCTATCTATATCTATATCTATATCTATCTATATATCTATATCTATATCTATATCTATATCATCTATATCATCTATATCTATATCTATATCTATATCTATACCTATATCTATATCATCTATATCTATATAATCTATATCTATATCTACATCTATATATCTATATATCTATATCACATTCTGATAAAGATGATGCCTGAACTGAAACATATAGAAATTTCA
Organism: Phylloscopus whistleri; assembly: GCA_017589585.1. Lineage (NCBI taxonomy): Eukaryota > Metazoa > Chordata > Aves > Passeriformes > Phylloscopidae > Phylloscopus > Phylloscopus whistleri. Next base: position 4,816,812 of record JADMLD010000614.1, on the reverse strand, counting down.
AAAAACTAGAAGCTCATTCATGATAAGAAAAAATATGGTTATCAGAAGTTACTTTGATATTTTACCTGTGATTATCACAAATCACAAGAGGGAAATTGAAAAGCTTTGCTTGCTGTTTAATGAATCAAATTTCCTTTCTCTGAAAGTGAAACCTTTTACACCAATGCCTAGCTGATCATGAATAAAAGAAACTCAAAATCTGAAATATGATCTAAAACTTAGAATATTATGTAGCAGCTTTTATGTTTATTTCCGAGCACAGAACAATGTTGCTGAAAGAACACAGCTTTTTGTAATTTAAAATGATGCAAATTTTCTTTTCAATTCATACTTTTCAAGTTATTTGTACATAAACCTCTGTGTCAAAATGAAAGCTCTAACATGTTTGTGTCATCTTCTCAAATGATAAGCTGTATAATGGAATTATATATTTGTCCTTGATGATAGAAATAATCTTCAGCTTTGGCATGTAACTATGTGCTCAGTTCATTCAGGACATGGAATTGTCCCCAGGGCTCCAGGCTGGCTTAAAGCCATTTATTTAAAAAAACCCCAATATTCTCTATTGCCTTGGTTGAAGAACATGTCACATCTCTCCTCAGCAAACAGAAGTGACAAAGTTTGAAACACCCTTCCTCTTCCACTGTGCAGAGAGCTCTACCTGCAAGGCAAGGGCAGAGTAATGCCTTAGGGCAGAGCATTGCCTTAGTAACTGATTTTAAGCCACGGTTGACTTCAAATCTAAAATTAAGCTTTGCAGTGAAAAAAAGAAAACCAGATGGGAGTAGGTGGTGACAAAAGGGCCTCACAGGTTATTCTAATTGAGAATCTCAAGGGTTTTTACCTTTGCTTAAACTCAGATATGATCCTGGTATAAACCAGCAAAATCACTTAGTTGAAAAGGGTAATACTGACTTCTCCAACTGAAAATCTGATCTGTAATGTATTTCTTGTCTTGTCTTTCTCAAAGTTTATTGAACTCAACGATACTCAGAGAACTAGAGAAAAATTACTAGAAATCTTTTCTGCCTTCACCTTTAATTTAACACCTTTTCTGCCTTCACCTTTAATTTAAAAAAGCTAGAAGTTTTCTTTTTCATGATGTTATGGTCTGAGAAGTGTCCTGCTGGGAATCTGCCCTGCAGCTTGATAGTACAAACTTTGGATTTCTAAAACCAGCTGGAATATCTGGCCTTGCTACTGACCTATCTGTTTGAAGAATGTGCATATTAGTTGAGGCTGAACTTTTGTTCACAGTGAATTAACACAGCTCAGAGAGAAATCTCCTGCTGTCTTACTGACCCAGGACAGCATAGTGATGGGAAAGCTACCTTTTTCTGAAAGCTAATATCCATCTTTCAGCTTATTGCTGTCATATTTCATTTTGCTATTCTTACAGAATTAGCTGATTTTTTTTCTTTTATAGGATCTTTTACAGATCTATGAGCTCTATTGCATCTTATTTATATTTATAACAGATTTTATTGAAAAATATTTTGGTTTGTGACATTGGCTTATATTAAATGTATAATTTTAAGTGATTGTTGTGTTCTTGAATGAATATCATCCATAAAGTTGATGCCAGCCTTACGTGTAATGGACCTTAACCCTGGACCAAGAAATAGCAACAGCAAAGGGACAAAAGATGCAAAATGTTCTTGTACATCTCTCCAGCAATGTGGTCAAATGAATGATTAGAGTCAGAAGTGCCTCATGGACTGTGGATCTCCTAAGAACTTTGGTTATGCAGCCTTGACTGACATCTTTCTGTACTCTCTCCCCCTCTTGAAGAAAACACTGCATTTCTGATGGAAAGCAGCAGTTTATATCTTACCTTGGTGGTGTGTATCCTCTGCTGACATGGGGTTGCTGTCCCATGCACCCCCATGCTCCTGGAAAGCTGGTCTCTCCAGGGCATGGCTAGGACTGGAGAACCACTGCTTCTCTCCAGGAGTGTCTGTGTAGTTTATTTGCCCAACAAAGCCACAGATCTGCTTTTGGTGTACCCTCATAATGCATCAGCTGCCATCCACTCGGTCATGAGCAATTCTGTCCTGCTCCATCAGGGAGAGGCTGTAAACCAAGCTGCCAGAGCACAGCCTCTGCCAAGGCTGGCAGCCAGTGGTCAGCTCATGCCTGTTGTGGTGTCTTTGCCTGACACCTGTACACAGAAAGAAGCCAGCAAGCACCACTCAGTTGCTCCTATCCTGAGTTACAACACCCCACTCATCTATACCTCTAAAGCAGACCATATAAAATGGGAACAACCTCATCTTCTGGAGGAGCAGTTATGGGAAAAAAGGATTTTGCAGTAGGTATTAATAATTTTATTTGAGAAATACAGTGTAGAAATGATAATTGTAGTTGTCTGTAAACAAATTGTTCAATTGAATTAATGGTTTAAGTTATTTTTACAGCATTAAGTTTGGTGAATACTGAAATTACAAAAGTAATCTGGCAAGTCAGTAAAAGGTTCCTTTTATTTACAGTGATCTAAAACAAAAACATCTGCTGCTACTGTTCTTGTACTTTATATGTTCCCTTCTGTGAGGCACGTTATTTTGCTTTTTACTGAAACAGCCTGTGCTGAAGACCATAAAACAACAATTTAATTGCTGTGTTGATGCTTTCTTGGATCCCACTGACTTTCTTGGGCAGCCTATGAGCCCGAACAGAATGTAGAAATTTGGCACACCGTAATTGTGTGAAATGCTCAGGGACAGGAGAAGGACAGGAAGAAACTGTGGAGCTGATGAAACAGAGAAGAATCAATTCACCAACTTGCAGGCAAAGGAAATATACTAACTGACAACAAGTGCTTTCTAAATAGTTTGAACTAATTCAAATGACAGCCAAATAAACAAACAAACCTTAGTGTTGATAAATGCTGAGGAAAGAATATTTTTGCCCCACTTTACAAAGTGGGATAAGTGTACTGAGAGGAGGAGACTTCCATTCCTCCACCCTTGCCTTGGACTCTTAGCTGATTCTGTTCTACAACCAATAGACAACACCTCAGGTGAGAGAAACAGAAAAGAGGGGAAAATAATTTCTATTGTGATAGGAAGAAATTCAAGACTGAGTTTCCAGAGAGATTACTGCTTTTCACAGGTGGTTGAAGCTGCTTGGCTTTCAGCCTTATGCCATATACAATCCAGGGAGCTGCAATTGCCTAAAATATAAAACCACACAACCAGTCTAATGATTTCATTATAGCTTGGGTTTCTAGCTACTTCTTTCCTTTTTTTCCCTCAAATTTTATTTAGCATTTTCTGTATTTGGAATAGACGGATAATGACAAGTAGGATATCAATGTATTAAATCTGTTTGCTAAATTATTACAAATATATTTTAAACTCTGCAGTATTTAACAATATTCTTTAGATGATATGTACAGATACTGATATAGGCAATGTAGTTTGTTCTCTCTTTGAGTTTGTTTTTGTAAAAACTGAAAGAATTAAAAATATTTGGAATGACATTATTTGATCAATGTAGGGTTAGTACATTTTCAGATCCATTGCCTTAATGTATTGCTAAATAATAAAAACAAAAGGTGTATGTCCAGTAAACTGCTAGTGTTGGCCTTCCAGCTATCTCTGGTTTTACTTGAGAGTATAAAAATGATCAGATGTGTAAACATCCTGGTAAGAAAGGACCATAACAGAGTTAAAATCCTGAAGAATTTCATTTAGAGGAAAGTGTTTAAATCTTGTGTTGACGCTTGCTTTTCTAGATGGATGTTTTTCTTCTTAGAATAAAAGGAGAAAATACATTTAGGTTAATAAAATACTAGTCATATAAGCACAAAGAAGGAAAGAAAAACACATGCTCATTGGGAATGATAAGCTTAAGGGTTTATTTTATGTGAAAGGTTTTGAAAATCTACAGGAATAAATTCTTAAATTATTAGGAATATATATGAAATTAGGCACTTTTTTCAATTAACATAATTCTAATGCTACACAGTCAAGACAGAAAGGTCACTGTTATTCCATCCAAAGGAACAGATGTGTTTCCACTTCCTTGGGGAATTGTTTCTCAATACTACCTTAATTTGGGCATATGTACTCCTGAAGGAAATCCACTGAAGGATATATCTATATATTGCTGGCAGTGTTTGTCAATTTTCTCTCTCTATGAAATATATCAGTTTATGTTAAGAAAAGTAGCTCTCCTAAGAACAATAAAACTCTCTATGCTCCATAAATGTTATGGTGAAAATCTTGTCATTTTTGCAGCTCAGTCTTCACATTGCAAATTGGTACTAGGCTTCAGAAATTTACAGGTTGAGATTAAGAAGTATAAAAACACTGTCCTCCTAGGAGGGAGTTGGGTTCATGTTAGCACCTCTCCAAAGGGTGTCTATTGTCTCTGAAGTGGCATAGGCACTTCTCTGATTTCTATGTCTCAAGAGGGCACAGGAGTTGTAGTTTGAGTGGTGAGATTGATGTGGGCACTGAAACTGGCTTCAAAGCACATGATGAATTTTTGACAACTCCATCAGTAAGTATCAGCTTAAGATAGTGGAATCTTTTAGTTCCCGAGCAGGCAGCAGGGTATTCACTCAAAAATGAGCTTTTTCTTCTGTTTTAAAATAATCTGATGTAGTACTTTAGGGTATGCAGGTCCCAATCTTTCTTCACTAACAGGGAAAAGAAATTAATTTAAGGCACCTTCATGTTTTTGCAATATTGTAAAATTCTAAACTTCACTCTTCAGTCATTTGAAAAATCAAGCAAAAGGATTAAACTTTTAGTATGACCTTTTATGCAATTACATTTGCAGCATCAGAAGAAACAGTGCTTTATCTCACTGAAGCATATGACCTTGAGGACCTCTTTCACTTGTGAGCTTGCTGCTGAGACCTGTGTGTTATACTGTCTGTAAAAATTCTGGAAGGAACATTTCATTTTCCTTGCTGTCAAACCTTTAAGTTATCCAATTGTCCACTTCAAATTTGTCATGTACACAGAGAATTCAAAGGTGTTGGAGAAAACATGCAGCCCACCATTTCAGTTGTGTTTAGGGCTATTATGAAGCACCCAGTTTTGAGAGATTTATCTTCACGAGCTACTCCCTCTTTATCTATAGGGTTGTGATTTCTACATTGCCAGTAGAACAAAAATCATTAAGATAAAAAGAAAAAGAAACCCTTGCTGCTTAGGATGACTGGATTTATTTGATGTTAAATCTCATATTTTAATCTTACTTACTGAGAACACACTGAGATCATCAACATGGTCATGATTCTTCAATCTGTTTATAAATATTTATTTTAATATATTATTTAATATATTTACCAGGGATACATGTTTTGAAATCAGCAGAAGACAGAGTGTCTGAATCTCACTAACAGCAAGAAAATAATAGCTATTCCTTATTTAGTTTTGATTACTGTACCCAAGGCACAACCAAAAAATAAACATCTTTTTGAACATTGAAGAATTTGGGCAGAGTCAACAACAATGACATTTAAAAGCAGCTCCTGGGCTCATTTCAGTAAAGCTTCATTCAGTCAGCTGGAGCTTTCATGAGTTTGACTTAAATTAGGGTCCAACACTTTCTCTACAATTTTAACAAATTGAATCTCTTTTACCCATGTGGTAGGTCTGAGTTCTTATCCAAATTCTGCCTGAAAGGAATTATAGTTGGTGTCACAGACTAAAGAACAGATGCACTGATATACAGGCATGTTCCTAGGTGAGCCAGCCAGCCAGTAAACAGTGGAGCTGGGAAGCCTTTATTCAGACTTCAAAGATGCCAAGGTTTACTGCAGCCCAGAGAACAAAGTGAGGGTCTAGCATTTCTAATCCAAAAGGGAGACAATTCATGAAGAAATAGTCTTATTACTTTGAAAAATAAATTCCTGAATGATCTTTATACACAAGAAATAAAGAATGGAAAATGGATCTTTTGCTTTGTAGGTCACCTTTAAGACTTCCAGCCATTAAAGAGAATTTTGCCTTAAGAAATTATAGATCTACTGCATTTTAATGTCTTATTTTCAGACAAAAGAATTTTTCACTTTGATATCAGTTGGAATGCATTGGCAAATTTGTTACTGGACAAAGCCAGCAAGAAGAAACAGTATTTAGCAAAGTTATGTGCTGGGGTAAGCATATAAAGGTTTGTACATCAGGAAAATGAGAGGGTTTAACTCTCTAAGTTTCTTTTTGCTCTGTGATGTCTGCCCAGAACTGTATTAGGAGTACTGCCAAAATGGAGTCTTCCAGAAAGGCTCCTCTTCTCAGCTTCCTGAGTGGGAGGTTCAAGCCTTGCCTCTGTGACTATTATGGATCAAGGTGTTGAGCCCCCATGTGCACAGGAAGGTGCTATGGACAAGTTGGGATGTTTCACAGGGGCTGTTTAACCCCCTTTCCTAAAGCAAGCTCCTAGAGTTAAGATGCTGCCACATTCGCAGCATGGCAAGGACAGTCTTTTTTTTCCTAGAACCCCCTTGGGGGTCAGGGCATGGTGATTTTCCCAGGATCACAGATGAGGAAACAGGTGGGTAATTGCATGGGAATTGCATGGGAAACTCCCAGACCTGATATACCCACTAAATGTACTTTTTCTTGTCATCTGACTGTATTTATCAGCTATATGTGACTCTCCAGGGTAGAAACCACCATGTTCATCATGCTATCAGCAGTGACAAAAGGAAAAGATAACCTTTGAGACGATCCTTATTCTTCTTAAAACAAAGACAATTCCCTCTTTGCCTTCTGCAAAAAGAAGCTGATAAATATGTCTTTTTGTCCTCTTTTGCTCTGCTTATTCAGAAACATGTAGGCACTGAGCTGATATCTATCTGTAGTATTTTAATATAACTGTTGAGGGCAAGGAGTAAAAAAGAACAAGGACAAAAAAAAGCTTTTTTTCAGTCTTTCATAACAATGCCAATGGCAAGTTCTGCTTTAATAACAAAAGGAACACTTCTGCTGCCTGTTGAAGCAGAAAGAATATATTGCTGAAGAAAATAAATCAATGTAAATTATTTTAAATGTTCTGCATTATATTACTCTAAGTTAGACAAAAAAGGTGAAAATGATGCTGTATGAGGTGGAGAAAAGATGTAGCTAAATAGAGAAAGGCATGAATTATTTAAAAGCTAATGGATGACAGAAACAATTCAACACAGTTGCAGATGACTTATGATCTGAGAATTTGCCTTACAAGCTTATATAACATAAAGAGAAGTAGTTGGGTACTAATGCAGTAAGGTGAAATAATGGATTAGAAGGAAAAGAACAGCAAGTGAGAAACAAACATCTGTGCACTGTAGTGAGTTCTATGCTTCTTTTGCCACAACCTTTTAAGCAGAAGGCACTGATGAGTCCCAAACTCTGGGCCTCTGAGGCTGTACTAGACTCTGTGTGATCTATCTGGTGTGACTCTGCAATACAAGGATTCCTAGATGATAAAGGAATTCTATTCTTTAGCTGCAGTGCTGTGCTGGGCTTTTCCCACCATGTGTGACCTGCAGTCCTTCCTCATCCCCTCTCTGGCCATTGGAGATGCCATAGACAAGTGGACAAAAGTAGAGGTGCCTTTGTAATTGGCTGTAACTTTGTTCTGTCTCAGAGGATGAGGATGAGCTGCTCTGCTCCATAGCACACAGAGGTGTTACTGCTGTTGAACGACTTACATGCCTTAAGCTACCTGGCACTGTTTCTGCCAGGATGCTGCAGTCAGCACATACAGCAGGTTGAGTGAAGTGAAAAAATTGCTGTGGTAATAAAGTGCCCATAAGGCTGCTGCAAAATCACTCACACAAGCAACTTACGGAGTTAGGGAGCTCTGCTCTGACAGGAGGTATGGGAGCTTCCCTGTTGCCTCCAAAACACACCTTCAAAGCTAAGAAAGCCAAAATTTCCTCATGTTTATCAAATTTCAAGTGACTGCAGTACACCATGCAGCCTCACTAAAGATGCCAGCTTTGTTATATCTTAGTATGTAAAAAGAAATTGTTATAAATGGAAGTTTAAGGAGTCGTGTAAGATAACATGAGTGATGTTACAGCATAGCAATTTGAAAGAAATCAATTGAATAAAACAAATATCATCAGGAAGATCAGAAAATAAATAGAAAGGAGTTCTTCTGTCATATGTTTAAAAATTATAGGAGCAGAAATTATAAATTGTATAAAGGATCATAAAACGGCTCAAGAATACCTTACCCAGCAAGCCTATCCCCTGTGCAAAGACTGTAAGTAAGAACAAAACTCAACTAATAACATGCATTTGTGTGCAGATATATGTTTGATTTTGATGGGTCTACTTATCAAGTGAAATAGCCTGAGGAAAGCAGCTGCCCTTAAGTGTAATTAAAACTGAAAAAATGTGGTTTATTTATGTCTAAATCACTGGCCTTAATCAGAATCTGAGGTAATATCTAATCTATATTTCCATAGGATTTGCCCCGGTGATTCAGCTGTAAGGAGTTGCCCTTGTTATGGAACATTTTGTTAGGGAGAGTATGATATGATGTTGCCTACATATGTCTGTCTACTTTAGATTGTTGCTCAGGGGATACTAAAGATGAGGAATGGCTAACTTGAACATCACACTGATTTGATTTGTGCTGTTTTCTTCTTCCGAGATGTGCACACTTCTTAACTTCATGTTAAATCATCAAGCATTTGGCTGCAACAGACATTTTTTTCCAAGCTGTACCTGTGCTATCAGCAATCACATTAATTGGAGTGCAACAGCAGCATATAATCTGGGCAGGCTATAAGGAATGCTCCATCAGAGAAGTGTGTGCACATTTCAGATCGTTATCTGCACATTCTGGTTTTGCTTTCTGTACAATAAGGGACTGACTGCACCTCCAGACTTCTCAGGCTACATCAAGATATATGAATGTGCGAAACACCTGAGGGAGAAGAAAGGAACAACACCATAGTGAGAAGAAAATTCCCTGACATTCTGGAAGAGTTATAAATATGTGTGTGAAGGACATTCAGAAGTAAAATAACCTTGGCGACCATTTTCACACTCATGTAGGTATTTCCAGAAGAAGAATAGTGATGGGTATGGGAACAATGATGAGCTGAAATGACAAAGTGTCAATAAGCCCCTCAAATTTGGCTTTTTAAAGGTCAGAAAGTTTTTAACATTAGAACATTGAAGGACTGGAAAATAGTATAGCACACGCTATAAATCTTCTAGCAGATGCCCGAAGAAAGCTATAAAAGAAATCAGTATTACAACATACATATGATTGAATTTCAATGAATCATCACTTTATAGTGGCCATGACATGAAATCTCCATCTTCCTCTGAAATTGAAGGTTAAGAATGATACACTATTTTACATTTTCCTGATGTTTATATAGAATTCTGAAAACAGCATGAAGAAAAGCAGAAAAATAAAGCAGACATATTAAGACCTTTGTAAGATAGCAGGGAAACCACTGTTCTGTTATATAGAATATTGTTTTGTTATTGATATTTAGTGAACTGGAAAAAATCCCCACCTTAAATTGTGCTTGCCTGCATTTCATTTCTGTAACAATCAGTGGCTGCACTTTTTTGGGTGCTGTAACTTTATATATAGCATACAATATGTCCAAAGATTTTTAGACTTTTGCCACCTGAGAACTGCAATACAGAATCACCATGAAATGCTCAGCCTAAATGTTCACCTATAATAAAAGTGAACAGATAAAAAAGAAGTTATAGTTCCACACATTTGTTAGACTTTATAGACTCAAGTGGTCCATCTCATGAATCGGATCATCAGGATATACCAGTTACCTCTGCTTGTCTGAAAATCTTATTAAGAGTGTATAGTGGTTTTCCTGTCTATTTTATTGTTTTAAGTAAGGCTAGGTCATAAGATCTTGTATAAAAATGACCCCTTCTCATTCAGTGGGTTTGGTTCCATGTTTAGCTCATCTATGTAATGATATATATGGTTAAGTAGGGTGGGTTTGTAATTATCCTTTGCTCCAGGCAGCACAATTTGTCAAGGCAATAAAAGTGAGAAGCTGGAATGTAGCCCTGCTCACACCTCATCAGCAGATTGTTTCCTGCAACCCAGCTCCTGGAGGAGTGCTAGATGTGAACAAATCCATCGAGGGCAACCAAAATGCACAGGTATTACTCAAGGCTGAAAAGGAAAACAACACTCCTGCCCAGACCTCTGACATCAGCATTCAGCCTTATGTGACCTGCATTACTGGAGCTGATGTATAGGGAACTGTCTTGGGTTAAACTTTCAAGGTCCAGCAATGAATTTTCTGGGGTAATACTTTGTCAAAAAACCAATCAAGTTGATGTCCTATAAACAAAATATTTTTTTTAATTACTATACAAAATATATGGATACTAACACTTTTACCAGAAAATTTGTATTATGAGTCTGTATTAGTTCAGGGTTATAGTTTTTAAGAGATTTTTTTTTTTTGTGAAGCTACTGGTTCAGAGCCTTGGATATGTGGATCATCTAATTTAAGTTGGCAATATAACCAATTTAACACAACCATATTAATCCATGGTGTGAGCCAGTTATCAATATGAATTTGGTCTGGTATGCTCTGCACTTTTTGGGAAGCAAAGTATATATATATATATATATAATATTTTAAATTAGTAATTTAGGAGTTAGTTTCAACTGTTTTTTTCCAGAACCTTTTTACTGTGTTCAAGAGCTTACATGGAATTTCTCCCAGATAAATTTCTTCCCCTGTGTTCCATTTCACTAAAGTGAGATATTTCATTTGATGGTAAACTAACTAATTTAGAAATTTATTTAGCTATCTGTAAGTCCCAAAATGAATCTAGCATTTTATTTGCCCTATTTCTTATTAATCTATAGGCCAGATGCATTATCTCACTTCCAGTTCCATTGAAATGAGAAAGAGGATTACTTTTTTTAATTCCCATTTGCCATCAGTGCAGCAGTCCTGGAGCATTAGAAGTCCATCTCTCCATTTGTTTTTAGTGCACTGATTATTGCCCACAGTTTGGAAACAACTTCTGCAATACCCAGTGCTGCAATATGGATCTTAATTCAAGTATTAACTAGCCTATCTTGAGCTCATTTACTATTTTGACAAAATTAAATTGGCAATGTTGAGTTTGAGTTTTATTTGAGAGCAATAGAAATAAAGTGACTTTTTGCTGCTCAAAACTGGGGAAATCTTATAAGGAAAGACTAACTTTTTTTTTTTTTTTTTTTTTTTTTTTTTTTTTTTTTTTTTTTAATGTTAAGATAAAAGACTAGCCCTTTGATTACAATGCTGGGAAAAAGCACTGCTTGAATTACTAACAATAGAATGCATGGGTATTGAAAGCCTGGCTGTGTCTGTAGCCAGTACTTCAGGATTCCTCCCAGAGTTGTACTGTACAGACACTTCATTACTTTCTGGCACATCTGCAAGGATGAATATGAATAATACCTGGTTTTGCTGTTGTTCAAACTACACTTCGATTTTGAGCCTCTTAGGAAATCAGACACTCCTCTTTCCTGGTGTTTCCACCCATATTTCTCTTGTGTTCATTTACTTGCCTGTAGTCCCACTTTGATTTGCTCACCTAGTTAAACTTGGTCACTCTCCTAAATCCTGGGAGCTCTTATTAGCACTCCAGATACAAGGTTGTGTTTTGCAGTTTGTAGTATTGTCCTCGTAAAAGCACAGAAGAAAAACTTGAGCACTGGAAATCTCAGGCTTTGCAGTAGACATCTTAGAGCTGTAAAGGACTTGGTTACAGCAGCTCCATGGTAACAGGTGAGCAGATAGAAGCTTTCTTTGCCCATGCTTCAAATCAGATAGATGTGATCTAGCTGGGTACATGATGCAGGGTATCTGTGATATTACCAGGGTGAGGTTGTGCTGACTTGATTTTAGGAGCTCACTTAAGAATATGGATTTTAAAATTAATTACTGTGGTTTCTTGTATGTGTGTGTGGTTTCTTGTTTTGTATTCTTTCTTGTATGTTTCTTTCATTTTAAAATATTTTCTTGAGGTTTTAAAGCACTTCAGGTACAATAACAACTTACAATTTTTTCTTCACTTTTGTTACTGTCCACTCAGCCCTATTAAGAATCCTAAGGGTGTGTGCACTTTCAGTTGGAAATTTTATCAAACTGAACATTCCTGTGCTTGTTAGCACTGAAAAAAAGAGAATAGAATCTGTAAATAGGTGGGAAATTCACCTCAGCCTCTTTCAGTCGCATTTTGTTGTGCTTTGTGTATGCTTGCTCTGCTTCCTGTGCTCTTTTTCCACTGCTATGCCAATAATGTTGATATTGAAAACTCAGCAGGGATCCAAATCTTGCCAAGGTAAATCCTGACTGATAGGAATGGGAACTGGAATTTGCAGCGCGATTTATCACGGGGTTTCTGAGGCCAATGACAAAGTGAGGAGTGCTTCATTGCCAGCAGTCAAAACACCACCACTACCACCACCACTAGAAATGGTGGTGTGTGAGAAGAGCACATTTTATACCTGCTGGGTTTCTGTCTCAGTTGTGACAAGAGCAGAGGTAGCTAATGGCCTCTGTACCCTTGAGGTGACCTGGTGGCATGTGCCCCCTCCTTCTGAAGGCCAGCCTCTTGCCTTTGCCCACACTGATGACCAGCTGTCAGCTGCTCCCATGTTAAAGCTTCCTGTGAGGAATTCACCCACTGTCAGTTGTCAGGATGTGCTCATTTTCAGAGCACCTCCCTCATCACTTTCTGCTTGCACAGTCATCAGATCAGAAAACTCCATGTGTACACTGGATCTCTCTTTTCCCTTTTTAATGCAATAGCATGTGCTTCAATGCAGGGAACTTCACTGGTTGCTGGCAAGGATTTCCTGAAAGGGATTGTGTTTCTGTTTAAGTCATATATGAGCATGACATATACGACATAAATTTTCATCCTGAATAAAGTTGTGTATTGCATTACATAACCCCTTAGAAGAAAAGAGCAACAGTTAAAGCAGCACTTAAATTTATGAGCAGTTTTTCATGGTATTAGCTCCACTTAGGCTGTAATGCTTCTCTGATGCAGATGCTTAATCTGCTCTTTATTTTCAAGAAAGCCATGCAAATGTCATCCAATAATTCTCATTTTGAATCTACCAGCACTCTCCCCCCAACCCTTTGGCTAATTACTGTGATAACTATTTCTTTTCAGAAAGCTTTCCTTTCAGATGCTGCACAGAATTAGCCGAGACCTGTTTGGGTTTTGTTTGTTTGTTTTTGATAGGTTGGTTTTTGTGTGCAATGGTGGACTTCAAAAAGACTGGCTGCTGTGCAGAGACAGAGGGGAAGGCATCTTGCAGGTACCACAGCTGATGTCTCTATTCTAAAGGAAGAAAGCAGCAAACAGCACAGTGTCTGAGCTGATCTGGGTATGCACAGGTTTCAGTGAGGTGACTGGGTGTACCATTGATCTCCTTCCTCCCTTTCTCTCCAGGTGTGCATCTCTTTGCCTCCCTAGGAGAAGCTGTTCAGCTGCAGCACCCTGTTGTTGGGCACTTCAGTAACTGATGACTCTTTATGGCTTGCATATCCCAATGTAATATCAGTAGAAGAGAACTAAACCTTTGCCTTCATTCAGCCATTGTGGTCAGTGGGATGATTAATGAAGAAAGATGCTTGGTAATGTATTTAAATATCACTCACTTTTCTTCCCTCCTTCCTTTGAATTTTTTATGGAATAACTGTAAAAACATGCTTGTATACGGGAATTTTACCTGTAAGGTTTTGTTTTTTTTTTAGTATTTACATGCCATTGCTAAATGCTTAAAATATTTGAAACTTTAGCAGTGGATTTTATGCTAATGTCAAAGATTAAATAAATTAAATGTGGAAAACTAATTTAAAAGTATTTAAAACTATTTTACTAAAAATATAAAGCACAACAGAGTGTTATGCCACGTGAAGTCAGTGGGGGAAACACTGATCCAGGTAGGCATTCATATATTGAAACCTAATGAAAAAAGTTTGCCTTTTATTCATATTTTGGGCTGCTGACTATGATTGTAGGTTCTTGGAAAATGAAAGGCAAATCTCCTTTATTCAGATGAAATGTACTGCCCTCTATTTAATACTCAAAATCATTCCACAACAATTTTTGTGAAAATATTTGAGTGTTAGTAGATATGATGAGGAGTATTTCTTTTCTGAGCATGGTTTTAGTCACTCTTTTCCCGTTACCACACATAACAATTGACATTCATTTGCAGTACTTCAGCTGAGCTCTCTGCATGCTGTACAACTATTAATATCCACTGCAGGGAGAAAGAAGGAACAAAACCACAGAGCTCTGATTTTCTCTAAGCCAAAGCATCATTATTCAATGTAGAGAGAGGTGACAGAACTTTTACTAAAACAACTGTGTCTATAAACCTTGGGTTGTTTATACATTATCTTAGAAGTGGAAAGCTGACAGGTTTCCAGTCTGCAACAGGCAGTGGTTGGAGAGAAGACATGGACTAGGCAAATAAAAGCTCCATACATCATTTAGTTCCCAAAGTACAAGGTGACTGTTCTAAACCATTAGAATAGATGACAGCTAGACTAGCCTCCACACAGCACTTCATTGCTTCTGCAGTGAAGGGTTCATCTGATTTCATTACTGTCTTGCTCATGATTTCCTGTTCTGCAGCAGGGAGAAAACTTTGGCTTTCCTTTGTGCATATGGGTCTGCACGTTCTTTATTGCTCATGATGCTCATCACAGATACCTCACATCCTGCAGGAATGCTTTACCTCTCCTCATTCCTAAGGCACCTATCAAGTTAGGGAATGACATACTGTGATGCAGAGCTTTTTCACATCAGCTCCAGGAGCCAAATTCCCTAGAAAGTGTTTCCAGGGAAATGTATACCTAAATCTATATATTGGTGAACCGGTTTCCTGAGGATGATGCTGATGAAAAATGACGTAACATAAATGGGCAAGGGTGTTTTATGCCCAGTCTGCTGTTAGTAAAATAGCAGCATATGTCTGAAAATCCACATCTTACTAGTTGTGGGAATCTAGCCCACAATCTAAATCCCTGATTTAATCGTATATTTGAGACAAGGTCATGACCTGAAACTGCTTGCTACTTCTACAATTTCCAATGACACCTCTAGACCGGAAAATTTACATCCTTAGGAAAATTTTTAGATATCTGAATCTTATCTAAAAGATTGCAATCACTCCCCAGGTTTCTTGTCATGTCTGGTTCCCTCTAGGCAGAAATCTGCAGGCCAAGATAACCCCTGAGCACTTGTCACCTTTCACTGACATGCTCACCTGCACTTCAGGTGAGGAGGACAGCACTTTGGGAGGAGCTCTGTCAGGTCCTCACCTCAGGATGCAGAGTGTGCTGCAGAGATGCAGAGTGAAACAACTTGTGTCATCTTTTATGGTAACAGAATGCTCTGGTTCTGAGAAGGCAGCTAAAACTCAAAATACATGGTTGACAGCAGCTGGAAGGAGGGTGTGAGCGTGAGGGAGTGCAAGCTGTGTGTGCATGGCTGCAGGAGGCAAAGGCTGTGCTCACTCCCAGTGATGACCTCGTGGGGCTGCTGAGGAGATCCTTGGCTCGTGCTCAGCACTGACAAGACAGAGGCTGGCACAAGGTCACATTGTTTTATGGGGAGTGCAAGTCTTAGCAAGGTGCCACTGCCTCTTTGCTTTCCAAGCAGGAATGGCACCTGCAGTCCTTCAAGCTTTCTCTGCCCTGGCCTCATCCTGCCCACAGCCCATGTTGGAAAGGGGCTGTGGAGGGTTCAGGCCCCAGCTGGAAGTAATTTCCTCCATTAATGGTACAGCTACACATAGTTTGTTTTACAGAGTTAGGTTTTTTCAGCCACACTCTGTAACCCAGACTGCCAGACTCATCTCTCCAGGAAGAGGATTCCTCCTGGAAACAGTTCATTGTGAAAATGCCCACATATCCATGAAAGGCACACTGTTTTCTTTTGGAAAGCTTCACCTTGCCACTAAAACAGTGTTGATTTCCTGATGAACTTGTAGGCAAGTCAGAGGTGGAAATTTTTAAGCTGAAAAACTTTAATAAAGGACAACGTTGATGACACGTAGTCAAATCTGACACTCAGATTACGGTATCTTTTGCTACTTCACAAAAAAATTTTAACAACTCTTACTGAAACTGAAAAAAAAAACCCCAAAATGGGTCTAGTAATAAAACCAGCTAGATAGGAACAAGTAATATTTCTTACTAACATCTTCTAGATGTCTGAGGAAACTTTGTGCCACCCAAGCAGACAATAAACCAAATTTCTTTCAAGCTAACATTAGCAATTAACAAAATAGTATTTTTGTTTTTCAAGTAAGAGCAACACCAAAGGAAATAATGCAAACTGCATGGGAAGAGTTTAATTAATATCCCTAAACACTATATTCCCAGAGACCACAGAAACAACAGGCATCCATATTAATTAATTGGGTAAAATTATCTGCTTAGTTAAATTGATGTAATAAAGAGTAATGTCTTGAGGTCTGTCTTTAAAAGTCCTTTCACTGCTTTTGAAAATGTATCTCGGACAAGTTTTTCATTGAAGAGACGAGAATTTTGTTTGATCACAATGTCTAAGCAAAAAGTTTCAAAGAGATTCAGCATTTAGCTTGTTAATTCATGTGGACATTGAGTTTCAAATAGCTCTATGAACCCACATACAGAGGAAAAAAATCAAGTGGAGTTTTTGTTTTTTCTAGATAGAGGCTTATTTTGAGTTATACTAAAAGTGGTCATGATGACACAAGTCAGAGTTAAAGGAGTGCAAGAAAGTAAAGTAGTGATAATGTAGAGTTAAGTCAGAGGTGAAGAACAAAAAGATAAAGTGTAAGGCAGGATATAGGTATTGAAAAATCTTGCAAGGGAAAGAGAATTGTATTAAAAAGTGTGAAATGTCCTGTGGAGTCATCATGAGACCCACTAAAATGAGTTGTTCACAGGGGAGCAACTATTCTGGTCGGGAAAGAACTGTCAGGAGATGAGACTCAATTCCTGTCAGAAAGATGCTTTATTCTACTTGGCATGCTCAAGTGTTTCTTCCCCATAAAAAATTAAAAAGTCAAGAAAATC
This sequence comes from Phylloscopus whistleri, assembly GCA_017589585.1. NCBI lineage: Eukaryota > Metazoa > Chordata > Aves > Passeriformes > Phylloscopidae > Phylloscopus > Phylloscopus whistleri. Next base: position 4,799,768 of record JADMLD010000614.1, on the reverse strand, counting down.
ACTTAAGATTTGACAATAAACTGGTAGTTAAAGCATAGCTTTGGATTTATGATATTGTTTATATCAAGTCCAATCAGCTCACAAGCTTGAATATTTTATCAGTGCTCCAGCTGTAGGGATATTGGCTGCTCTGATAAAATTAAATTGATTTGTTTCTCTCAGTTCTACACAAGCTACATCCTGCCTTGTCATATTTGGCTTCTGATAGAACATACTGGCACACCGTTCTGCCTCAAAATGCTGCCTGTGGCTCAAGCCTTTTTTTCCCTAAGGAGTGACATAAACCATCCATGAGATGAAATATGGACTCATGTAGATTTAGACAGAAGCTAGTGGTTCTGATTACTTTTTTTAGTTTCAAATTATAGAGCTGGGCATGAAGGAAGACCTCATGTGTTTTCACTCAGTGCCACTGGCACATGGCACCATTGCTCTCAGGGCTGTACATAAGGTTTCTTGCTGTACCTTTAGAGCATCTGGAAATACTGAAATTCCTTCCCTTCTGCATTTTTTCCCTTCTCCTCCTTCTAGTCCAAAAAACCCAACACTGAAACCCAACATACCATTACATGCATAAAGAAACTAGTAGCAGGTATCAGTTCTTTAAATCTCTGTCTAAAACATGGGAATGAGGATTAATGCTATCCTGTCTGTCAGTAATATTTATTTATGGAGTTTTTTAGGCTTCAAGCAGTTCTCTGCAAGAAGGCAGAGGGCACGTGTGTAAAGATTGCAATGATCTTACTCTGAACAACAGTGCTTCTCCTCACTGGAGGCAATAAATTCCCTGAGATCAGAGCCATGATCTGAGCCAAATTCGTGATGTATTCCAGTTCTGCTTCTAATGGCTAATACTGTGGTCATAGGCGCTATGACTTTGTGCAGCTGAGAGATCTGCTATGTGAATGTCAAATGTCTTTTTACACAGCTTTGCTGCTTAGCATCAGAAACTAATAGCACAGCCATTGCTTTTTCCACTGTATGCACCCAAGGTACAAATCCCCATTGATGATCTGTGAACTGGACCATGGTCCAATGTGGCCTACTCTGCATGCTTGAGTCACCCACCTGCTTTGTGAAAATCTGCCAGCTCCCGACGACTGTTTGCAAAACCTTGTTACAGATCCTACACAAATGAAATGATGTGTGTTAAAAATTAGTTTCTTTTGCTTATCCAAGAGGTTCTCTAATAGAATATAGAAATGTTCTCTTGTTTTCCTTGGAACTCTTTTCACTGTAAAGAAAAGAATATCTCTTCCATGCTCACTGGCAAACCAGCTCACCCCTTCCTTTTCCATTGGTTCTGCATTTGAACGGCAAACTAATGGCTTGACTACTAAACTGTCTCAAGTACTTGTGTAGTGAATTTTTATGGTTTGAACTCAGTTGAACAAGAGAAATGGTGATATTTGGAAAGCCAAATATTCTGTTCATCTTGTGCAAATTTAATTTGGTTTCCACAGTTTCTCAAAATACAGTGACGTGTTATCTTTTCTCCCAGAATTCCAGCACACACATTAGTTGTAAAACGAGCTTGATCTGAAGCTAAACTGAAGTAGGTTGTTACTTACAAGACATCTATATCATTTTCAGCAGAAGCTGTAGAGAATGAGAAGGGTAATTATGAGAAAAAGAGGAACTGCTTCATAAGGCGTTCTCTGGAGAATTGACTCCCTTCACGGGAATGCTCTGAGCAGAAATAAATCAAGGTGTATCCATCCCTCAAGTATAATGCTGTTGGGTACAGAAGACAAGTCCATAAAAAAAAGGTCTTTGAAAAAGGCCTGGATGGTATTCAACAAAGTACAACAATATTTGAGCAAAGAAGAGGAAACTATGGAATAGCTGTTTCCCGTGAACAATCTGTGTTCTCTTACTCCAATGCATCATAGGATGCTCTGAGAAACACAGAAAGCAATTAAATAATCACATCATTATTAGTATGCACATGTGAATGAAATTACAATTCCACTTCTACAGCAGTTCCACAATTTCTTAATATATGAATACAACTTTGGAAATGCTAGGGTCTTTTTTTCAATAATTTCTGTGTGTGGTGATATCTATCTATATATCTAAATATACATATATAATCTATCTATCTATATATATAAATCACACATACATATATATATAGATATGATTTAGTGTTTCATTTTAATGAGATTTGAAAGGTACTTAGTGATGTGCCTTGAGTCCTTAGAATTCGAATTTTCCTTTTTCTCTGTGGAGGAGGATGAGCTGAAGCAGAGCACTGATAGTGTTAGACATTATGGAACAGTTGACACTAAAATGGAAAATAATATGAAAAAATGTGACAGATCTTAAATAGTATTAGATAAATCTATAGGGAAGTTTAAAAGGTAAAATAACTGTTGGGATAAATGATTCTATAAATAAGCATTTTGCTGAGTAAGATTCAAATGAAGGACCGCTGGGAATGCTAGTGAAACCACTCTTTCAGACACTTGGATGAAAATTTATGAATTGTTGAAAAACATTTCAGCTGTATTTCTGATAGAGGGCTACATGACATTTTTTTGGTCTGGATCAATTAAACCTGCTGCTTTATAAAAATATAAGAATAGGATTCTCAGTCAATCTCAGTATTTTACCAGACCTCTAGATGAATGTTTGTATACTTTTTAATGTGGCAATTTTAATTATTAAAAAATTAGAAAACCAGATGGAATTACAAAACAGCAACAGATTACTTAATTAACTTTTGCCTACTGGGATAAATTGAACATACCACAGAATATATCAAAGCAGACACCAAAGAGACACTCTACATCCATTAGTATGCAGGAGGTTTTCTCTTCAGATAGCAGTTCTTATCAGACATAAGCATATGCCTATCAATCTTATTAAATAAACCCAGCAACTCCTCATGTTATAATCCACAGTGTATAACATCATGGCAAAAATCTGAAGAAGTATTCTATGATGCTCCCCACAGACCAGTGAAACCTCCCACCTAAGTACATGAGGTGGACAAAAATGAAAAAATAATTGCTATTATTTTATGAAGGAGTATAACATGTAACTTAGTCTGCAAATACTAACAAACATCCTTCAGCTGTGAAAGGGCCTTAAACCAAAAGTAATCAAAACATCAGATTTTAAAATTATTGACATATTTGTCTAATCATATAACAAATACTCTGTCAGCTCCATTGCAGGACATGTATTACATACCTGGGTAAAAATAGGAGTGAATCAGATGAAGAGCAGACTTGTAAACCCATAATAATATAACATCTTCTTATATGAAATATCCCTTGAACTTATTGCAGAACTATGTAGATTTTTGTAAATTTCTTAGTATAGTTTTCAAATATGTTCTCTGAAATAAAAATTATTTCAAACAGGATTCCAGAAGCTCTACAATGGCTTCTTTTGGAATGAACCCTAGCTGATGACTTCCAAGATTCCCAGAAAAACTGATGATAATTATTGCACACCAAATACGTTCCTACATGATGTGCACCGATACCTTTTTATTTAATAAAAATGAGTGTCACCATATATATGTGCATACATTTGGTTATTGCTATCAGAATTAACAGCCTGCAATTTAACCCCAGCCTATCAGAAAAAGGGCTCAGCAGATCCACACAAATGGAAATGGCTACTTGCCACAGGTTTTTAACCAGGCTTCAAGACAATGTGTTTGTTAGTACCTTCAGATTAATACCAGTTAGTTTTTGAACAGTTTTAATCTCATGCTAGAGGATTTAAACCAGATGAAAATAAAAATGTGTTACCCAAAATAAAAGAATACAGAAAATACAGTATTGTAGTATTTACTGAACAAAATAACAAAAATCATGTTTACTTTTTTTTTTCTTAACAGCGTTAAGTAATCAAATTTAGGCCATACAAGCATCAACAAGAAATGTAAGTAACTGTACTATTAAGGTGGTATCTACAACTTTTTTAAACTGCTTGAAATCCAAAACCACAAATGTTGTATACCTCACTTAAAAATCATTCAAGTGCCTTGCACAGTATGTAAAAAAATTGATAGTAAATGACTGCTATGAAACATACATGCAGTACCTGAATTTTATATTTCAATACCTCAGGCCCAGGTAATCAAAGCATTTAGGTTTCCACTCCTCAGGGAAGCTCTGGATCTCCATGTATACTAACCCCTTCCCTGAAAGGAGTAACTGTTTTTGATGGTGTGAATTTATAGTGTTGTCTTTCCCTATGCAGGGAGGGAAAGGGTCAATTTTAAAGAAAAAATGGTTCCAATAGGCAGAAAGTTTATGGCACTGCAACTACATGAACCACCTTCCCTACACAACATAAAAATATTCTAAGATTAAGGATTATTTTACAACTCAGTGGAAATATGCAGTAATGCAATTCATTTCCTTTGTCTGGATGACAAAAATGCAGTCTTAACAGTCACAAGAACCCGCCTTGTGTTAGCTATAAAAAAAAATATATTTATATATATATTTATGCAACTACTATGTGCATTAAACAAAACCACTGTATGAATCAGCAGGGTTCAATAACACTTGTATCTGAATCTCTGGAAGGGGTGCATTGAAGTCTATGGTGCTTCTCAGTAAGGACTCACAATGAAATGGCAAAGAATAGAAACCCATTTATTTTAGATCTTATTTTTCTTACGCCATTGCCTAAGAAATGGTCCATAAGCTCTCTGGCAGCTAAAGGGATCTGTTGCCTTTGCTTCAACCTACTGCTGAGAAATGAAAAATACACCTTAATACAAACCTGATAATTCATTTTTTAGTGAACATTGAAAATGAAAATCAGCCCAACATCATTGTGATCTCCCATGAAACAATTCCACCACTGTGAAAATTCTCTATTGCCTTCAGTTGTTACCAATCTGTATATCATGAGTTGTTTAGCAGGCTAGTAATCAGCAATGTACAAGAAACATTGTACTACTCCTGGAAAGCATTTACATTGTGACTCACTCAGGTTGGCAGGTTAATTTAGAATTGAAAAGTGTATTTCACATCTGCTTATATAAATGTTGTAAAATTCCTTTTTTTCTTCTTTACCTGTCCTTAGATACTTTTCTCAATCACCTGTGAGCATTGATCAGTGCCTTCTGCACTGAAATGGTACAGATTTTTTCCTCAGTCTTTGAGATAACAGAGAAGAAGGCTTGAACCAAAGGGCAATACCCTTGCGCACCAAAGCTTTATTATATTTCTGATTACTGTGCATCCCCACACCTAAAGCAAATAACATGGCACTTGTGCCATAGTTCTGATACTGTAGGTGTCCACTGACAAGTGTTCTGCATGAACCATTGTGTCTCAGTCCACTAACAAAAACTACTGTGCAGTAGTACTCTGGTATCTTAGATAGTTTTTCTTCTCGGACAAAGTTTGTCCAGAATCTTCTTTCTATCAGGCTACAGCAGCTTAGGGCTCCTTTTCTTTAAAGAGAGGCAAAATAAATGTCTTACACCTGTAGGCCAGTACTGGTGTTCTGTCCCAGAAATTTTAGCACTGCTCTGATACGATGAACCCTTCTTTTTCTCCCACTGGTTCCACCTCAGCATAGGCAGGATGTCCAGATCCTCTTCTGAATTTCATTGCTGGCCATCTGCTTGGACGTCGCTACAACAGCAATAACAAAATAAACTTTTGTGAAGGGTACTGAATAAATTGTTAGTAAAAAGATTTAACAATATCCTGCAATTTTGACCTCTCATATTAAACCACACTCCCTGTAGCTGTTACAGGAATAGAAAGGCACAGTTCAGCAGCAGCAAAAGGCAGAGGAATTAATCCCACTTTTTGAATTTGCGAGTGATGACAGTTCTCAAACATGTAGACAATTACCACTACTCTTAGCAATGAAGAGGATGAAATAGCTCCTCTCTAAAATGGTTGACTATTGGATTTGTCACATAAAGAACTGATGATCCACTAACCTCTAGAGGATGTGTCCAAGGCCATTTCTTCCTAGCTCTGCACAGGAATTTTCTAACATTCTCTATGCCATGGGAAAATATGTGGCAGTGTTGACAGGAACTTTAATTTAAAAAATTATTTAGGGCAAAATTCTGGCACACTTATGCAGGACTCTCAAAATAATGACTTTCTATTTCAAGTGCCATAATTTCTCCTTGAGTGCTTTATTTTGATGGTTCAAATAGAAACAACATTTTTATTTAAACACTTAAAAGCTTTGGGTACAAGAGCCTTAAGGAGTTCTAACCAATTTCCACTAAGTTCTTGGGTGCCTGCTTTAAAAACAGCTAATAAACAGAGAAAACAAAAAGTTATTTCTAGGGCAGATAAAAAAAAATCCTGTATTATTATGATATCTCTAGGGAAGAAAAATGTTTTAAACAATCTGTATATTCAGATGAATTAATGTCAGGTAAGGCTCAGATTTTGGGGGACCACCCTGAGACTATGTCAAAGGGAATAGCTTCCAGGAAAATAGAGAAACTCCTTCAGAGACTCAGTGAGAAGAAAAAGCTTTCCTAAAAAGATTTTCCCTTACTGAAAATTTTATCTGCCAAATATACTGATTTATTTCTCTTTACTGACAAGAGTTACAATCTGCTTGGAAGGAGGGTAGAAGATACAGCAACTTGTATAGAAACATTGCAGGAAAATGAGACGAGAATCAATGAAAACAAGTTAGAGCCTATATTTTCTTTGACAGCTCAAAAGCTAAATAATTTTACTTTATGATCTTTCTTCTGAATATAAACACTGCATTTGATTTTCTGTCCCTATAATATCCCATTTTTATTTCCCTTCAATCACAAAGGATACTTCATGCTGCTGAGGGATGTTGTTGGTGACCTTAGCACAACCACAGCCATGATGGGACTCATGGGGCTGCGGGGCAAGAGTCACTCAAGAAACCTTGAGGTGCCACAGAATCTTGTTGCCAGCAAACCACACAGCTGACTGCAGGTACAGCACAAAAAGTCTTCCTCAGTGATCATTGTTGGGAAGATACCACATAAAAGCAACTGCTTCCTTTTCCTCGCTTTGCAGGATCAGGTTACTTTTGAGGTGTTCAGAGTTAAATTCTGTTTGGCAGGTAATTTAAAATCCCAGGCCTTTCAGTGCAGCACCTTCTACAAAGTAGGAAGGTGGAACAGTGTCTTCTTTAATGGATGTCTCTTCCTAACAAGAAAACTTAGTCTATTCAAACTTTGGAGAGGTTTTTTTTTTACCCAGGCTTGATTCTGTGTGTTTTCAAAATTAAGAAGGACAGTTTGGTTACTGCTAAAGAAAAAGGGTCATATCCCATTCTCAGGCTCACTAAAGTAAATCAAGAATAATGCAATTAAATGTAAAGGGTTTATTTCAGATTTACACTTGTACAAATGAGAAAGGAATTTGACAGAGATGAAAAGGGAAAAGAAAAACCACTGTGAAACTAGCAGGAAAGTGTAACTAGGAATGGTATCAAATGGTGACAGGTAAGGATGAGCTGGGTTTTAATATACCAAGTTGCTCCCTAATTTAATTTTAAGATGTACCTATGATTAGTTACTACTTCATTGCTACATTGATGAAAAATACTAAATTTACCATTTTATGCTACTCTTCTTAATTGGCCTTTCCAGATGATTAGTTATGGAACAGATGTGTATCAGTTTTAATGATACAAAGCCACGAGACATAAATATGGGCTGTTTTTCCAGAAATAAAGCAAGAGAGTTGAAGGTCATCTTCTAATATTGCAGTTACATTTTTCTGTGGTTTCTTGTCACGTCTGAGGTGAGATTTTCCCTTTATGGTGATTGTTTAATTTTAGCTTCATTATGTGCATGTTGACAGTTTTAAAAGAGAGCACTGACAAACTAGCAATTCATTGCCTTACGTAACCCCTCGAAAGCCGTAAAAATATTTCAGCTTTTACTGAAAAATCCTTGAAAAGTAACTTGATAGATATTGGGAGATACAATGTTCCTTCAGTTACTGAAGCAGCTCAGGAAATACCTAATGCATTCTTGCTCTTTTTTCTCCATGAAGACTAATTAAAAACCAAAGAAATCCTACCCTCCAAAAAACCAACAAACCAAAACACACCAAAGAACCCCACCAAACTCAAACCAAACTGAGAGAAAGCAAGCTGGGTATTTAATTAACTAATTCCTAATTTTTGCAGGAAAAAATATGTTTCTTCCTCTGGAATCAGAAGACAAAGGAAATCCTCTGAGCTGTGGCTGGGGATTTATAACTCCTTCTTCCTTTCAGTGTAGTACAAAGCAGGAACACAGGAGTAGTATTTTTTTTCATTTTTTGAAGCTTCCTTGAGTTCACTATTTTAAGCAATGAGGTTGAGAGAAAAGCACTCGTGACCCTACATGACCAGGATACAGAAGAAATATGTTGAGATGAGAAAAATAATTTATGATACATATTAAAAAAGTTAGTTCCTATTGAAGATCAGTAAGATAAAAGGAAAAAAATCCAGCAGTTGGATAATCCATGGAAAGTGAGCTCTACCTTTCATGTTTCTTACATTATGTCTCTCTACACCATTGCTGGTGGCTGTGAAGGATATTTGACTTCCTGCAGCAATACAAAGACTAAAATAAGTATGTTTATATCCATCTTGCAGAAAAAGCAGAATTTTGTCTTACTTCTGAGGGAAAACGTTTTGTCTTACTTCTGACAAGAGTAAGATGATTCCACCTATTAAATAGGTTTAATAGATTCCACCTACTAAAACTAATGCGTAGAACCTGGAGTAACTTCTCACTCTGGTTGCAAGGAAAGTGTATTCCAAGTGTATTCTTTATGATCAGTTTCTTCTTTTGATGCCTTTCAATATCAGGGACTTCTGAGCCTCATTTATCCATGAAAATCATATGACCTAATTTAGATATGTTAAAAAAAGGGGTTGATACATAACTGAGTGGAGTTAATTGAATATAGTCTAAATAAAACTCAGTTGTTATGATCTGAACATGGTTTCTAGTGTTGCAGTCGATTTTTTTTAAGGTTGCTAGCTGTAGACCACCTCATTTCCTGCTGAACAGTAACCATAATTACAAGAGAAGTTACAGGAGGATGGACAGTTGTGTAAAGTTGTGTTGAAATACTGGTATCTGAAGACTGATGCCCTGCTTCTGAGCCTCAGAATGCTGATGCTGACATTATCACTATCTCTAAAATTTATGTCACTTAACACTTTTCATCTGAGATGGTAATTTATCAAAAGCAACTGTAATATATATTTTGTTAGCTGCAGCAATTACAAGCTTTTACACTTCCTTTCATACATCTGCATGAAAACAAGTTTCTACCAGTAATGGACAGAAGGAACTTGGCAACAGGTGTTACATATTTGATATTCTTACATCCTAGCCTCTATTATCCCCATCCTTAGTCTATATTTCCCTGAGTACAAAAATGGAATGAGAACAATTCTGTACAGGTCTGCAATTTCAGAAGAGCAGTAAAGGAAAACAGCAATGAAATATTTGCCCCTCCGTCATCTCTTCAACCCTGCCACACACATTTTGTTCTGAAAGATTTCTAAAACACTATCAAAAGTTTCTTTGTATATTTCAACCAGCATAAAATCCCAGAGTGGTTGTGCACACATCAGCTCTTCATTCCTATTCAGCAATAAACTTGAACAGTGGATTTCATCAAGACATATGCACAATCTTTTCAAAACTGAATTTACATGAGTATAAATACTTGACATACCATGAGAAGGTCAATCTTTCAAAGTCTTAACTCTCCAGAGCTCCCCAGTAAACTTGATTTACCACTAAACTACACAAAAGGTGAAGTCATTGAGCATCTTTTAGACTGAATGCTCTGGCACAACTTTGTCTCCTCTATCTATTGATTTTTTCTATATTTCAATCTTTCAAACTTTCAGAGGACTGGTTCACAGTGTCTCCTGAAGGACTTCATCTTACATTTCCACTGATGTCAATTTCTTTGTCTAATTCAGGAGTAAAAACCACATTTAAATCTATTTAAAAGCTTTACTCTTTAACCACACTTTGTCAAGGCCTATTTAACTCTGATGATATGAAATATGCAAATATAGAGATATCCAAATTATGAATTTATTGTCAAAACTTCCGAAAAACTAAAATATATTAAGAAAAATAGAAAAAAAATCTATAGTAAGGTCTTACTAAATGACTAAATGTTAATCTGATACTATTCAAGACCCATTAGTCTAGGTACTTGTCCAGTGTTAATCTGCCTCAGTAGTCAGGGCTTTGGTTTCTTATGAGAAGTAAAGATCTTTCTGTTACCGATTGCCTTGACCATAATGTGTATCTTTGTGCTCAAAGTTACCTGAAATTTGTTTATCAGTCTTTAATCTCCTCTAGAAACACTCAATTTAGTTGGTAAATCACAGTCAGAAGTGGATGAGGCTACAAATATCTGAAACTATACTTCTGATATATATTCCCATGAGTAAGAAAAGAACAATTGCCTGACACCATGTTAAACTCATATTTTGAAGAAACGGTTCTCAAATAAGGATTGCTTCAGACTTAAGATTCAGTAGAGTCATTTAGTGGCTTCATTTATTTTTCTTTTTGACAGAAGTACTTGTTTAAGCTATCTTTTTGTGATTTAAACCATCTTTCTATAATGGTTTCTGCAGTCTGATGTTCATCGGAGGAGCTGGCTGCTGAAGGACGAGAAACAGAATGCCTCCTTCCTCAACACCTTTGACTTTTATTGTCAGTGTTGATTATTTATTTTAGTGCTTCTCCCCTGTGGTCGATTTAGGTTTCCCTTGCTGAACTGCTGGTTCCTGCTGAGCTGGATAAGCTTTGGAAAAATAACTTTACTATCAGTACTCGGCAATGACAGTGAGATCAATGACAATGCTACAAATGCCAGGATACTGCAGGACTTTGAAAGAAGAGAAAAATGATACCTGTTCTCTTCTTTTTAATCATCATCTTCATGAAATGCAATTCAGCCTGAACATCTGGACAAAAATTAATTGATGACCATGTTAAACCTATTTCAAACTAAAAGCATAATCCCCTGTAAAAAACAATGGGCCATGTCCCAGAAGAAAACAGCAGATCTGTGTGAGCTCCATCAGCTGGCTTAGCTCATTCTTTTTACAAAAGCCCTTTTTTAAAAAAAAATCTGTCTCCTATTTACTTCTTGTTTGAAGACATACATTGCATTTGTGACATTAATGCAGAAACCTAGAAATGGTGCATGGAAAACATGGCTGGATTTTAAATATGGCTCTTATTGGTGGTGTGCTGTTATAAGCAGAGAAGCAAAATGGTGAGCCAGAAATGTTCATTAATTTCCTGAGCTCTGAAATACCAATAACTCCAGCATTTTAAACTATTTTCTCATATAATTTCCTTCGTCTAAGCAGACAGAGGATGAGCAGAAGGTCAAAATCTGAAGGAAATCTACTGCTAGATGCATGTGCAAGTAAATGTTTTCAGATACCAAAATACAATCCCGTATACAACCAATCATTAAAAAAAACCCAAACAAACCAATAATTAGTGTTTTCTCAGACCACCCCAGCTAGAGCTCAGTATTTAGAAATCATTCTCAGTTCATACTAACAGTCTTACATGCTGTCGGCTCTAAGTGAGACAGAGTTAAATGACAGGAATGCAGATCCTTTCATTTTGGTTGGCCTTTATGCTAAAAAACAGTCCCAGCCTTATTTAATTTACTAGCAAATACATAATTTAAGTTAAATCAAGGACATAATTTAAGTTAAATCAAGAGGAGTCAAGGTGCATCCTCCATGCTCTGATCACACATTTATTTGCTGAAGATCTGCAGATGCTTCTTCCTCCCTCCCCATCTTTTCCTGAAGGTCAGTCCCTGGCTCGATAGCACCAGTTCAACTCTCTGTGTGGCCATTTAAACAGATTCTTGAAGTTATCCATCTTATCCGTCCAAGATGAAGTAAAACAAACAACAAAAAAATCCATAGATATGTACACGTGTGTGATCCGTGTAAGTGTACATGTGTGTTTCTAAACAGCTGAGTCAGCAAAATAAAGCTGTGGAATACCTTGGAGGAGTCTGGGAATATGAAGGCAGAAGCTGTGACCTTCAAAATAGGATCTTTACTCAAAAGAATGTTAATTTTAAACCACAAACACCCACAGTGCTCTTCAGAGTGTGACATATTAACTACTATTAATACATACACAGCCACTAATACGTAAGCTCTGAATTCATTCATATTCTTACAGCTTTGGAGTCCACATATGTTAATGAATTTTGTAACTATAAGCTGAATACAAGAGAAAGGCTCTTTTGCCTGAGGCTAAGAAGTCCTAATTTGAAATTTCATTTTAGACTCCTTAAAATCTTGCCTCCAGAGAATTGCCTAAGTAAAATTTTATTCAGCTGTTGTCAAGCCTTCCACAATCATGCTTGGCAATGGTATCATTGTATCTGTGTGGAAGAATCATCCCACTGTTTCACTCCTTACCTTCATACCACAGAATCACAGAATCTCTGAGTTGGAAGGGACCTACAAGGGCCATTGAGTCCAACCCCAACCCTGCACAGCACCATCCCCAAGAGTCACACCATGTGCCTGTAAGTATTGCCAAATGCTTCTTGAACTCTGTCAGGCTGGTGCTGTGATCACTTCCCTGGAGAGCTGTTCCAGTGCTCAGCCATTCTCTGTGGGAGGAGCCTTTGTCTAATATCCAACCTAAACCTCTCCTGACAAAACCTCAGCCAATTCCCTCAGGTCTTGTCACTGGTCACCAGAGAGAAGAGCCTGCCCCTCCCCTTGCCCTCATGAGGAAGTTGTAGACTCCAATGATATTTTCCCTCAGTGTCCTCCAGGGTGAACAGATCAAGTGACCTCAGCCACCATCTTTGCTGCCCTCCTTTGGACTCTCTCTAATAAATATTTTGTTATATTTTGGTATCCAGAACTGCCCCCAGCACTCAAGGTGAGGCTGCCCCAGTGCAGAGCAGAGTGGGACAATCCCCTCCCTTACTCAGCTGGTGATGCTGTGCCTGATGCCCCCCAGGACAGGGTTGGCCCTCCTGGCTGCCAGGGCACTGCTGGCTCATGTTCAACTTGCCGTTGTAAGGACCAGGACCTCCAGGTCCCTTTCCATGGCACAGCATTCCAGCACCTCATTCCCCAGTCTGTCTGTACATCCAGGTCTGCCCCATCCCAGGTGCAGAATCCAGCATTCTCCCTTGTTGAACTTCATCTGGTTGGTGATTGCCCAACCCTCTGACTTGTTGAGGTGCCTCTGCAGGGCCTTTCTGCCTTCGAAGGGGTGAACAGCTCCTGCCAGTTTTTATCATCTGCAAACTTGCTTAGTGTCCCTTCCAGTCCTGGCTCCAAGTCATTTATGAAGATGTTGAAGAGCACAGGGCCAAGGATGGAGCCCTGTGGAACCCCACTAGTGACAGGTCACCAGTCTGATGTCACCCCAGTCACTGTAACCCTTTGTGCCTGACCCATGAGCCAGTTGCTCACCCATCACATGATGTGTTTATCCAGCTGTGAGCTGGACATCTTGTGCAGAAGGACACTGGGAGAGACAGCACTGAAAGCTTTACTGAAATCCAAAACTCTCATTACATCAGCTGGCTCCCCTTGATCAGCCCCATGGGTTACTTTGTTACAAAAGGAAATCAGGTTTGATAAGCAGGACTTTCCTCTCATGAGGCCGTGCTGGCTGTGGCCAATGTCTGAATTGTCTTTCAGTTGTTTTTCAATACCTCCCAGAATAATCTTCTCCATAACTTTACCAGGTACTGAAGTGAGACTGACAGGCCTGTAGTTAACAGGGTCCTCCTTCTTGTCCTTTTTGAAAGTTCAGACAGCTTACCCGAGCTTCCAAACAGCTGTGACTTCTCCATATTCCCAAGACTGCTCAAAAATCAACAAGAGAGGTTTTGCAATAACATCATCCAGCTCTTTGAGGATTCCTGGGTGAATCTCATTAGGCCCCATAGGGATCCAGAAGGAGCAGCAGATCCCACATAATTTCAGGGTCAGGTTGAAGTTATTCTCCAAATCATGGTCCTCCATCTCGGGGCACCCTTGGTCCATCTTCCATATTGAAGACAGAGGCAAAGAATGTGTTAGACACCTCTGCCTTGTCTCTGTTTGTGAGGAGACCATCTTCATCCTGTAATGATGTTGTTTTTACACTGCCTAATATTAATGTATTTGAAAAAACTCTTTTTATTCTCCCCCACAGCTCTGCTCAGCTGAGCTTTTGCCACATGAATTTTCTCCCTGCAGTGGCCAGCAGAGGTTCTGTGTTTTTCCCATGTCACCTGACCTTGCTTCCACTGGGCATACACCTTCCTTTTTTGTCTTATTTCCCAGAGAAGATTCCTGTTCAACCAAGATGGCCTTCTGCCTCACCTGCTTGACTTCTGACATTTGGGAATTGCCTGCTCTTGTGCCCTTAGGAGGCGATGTTTAAAAAGTGATCAACACTGATGGATGCAAAAACATATTCCCAGAGGATCTTACTCACTAATTCCCTGAGCAGTCTGAGGTCTGCTCTCCTCAGGTCCAGAGTTGAGGTTTCTGCATTTTTCTTTCTGTTAACAGAGATTTTAAACTTGATCGCTTTGTGGCCACTGTGGCCAAGAAGCCCACAGTGACCACAAGGTGATCCAATCCAATCTCCACTTGCTCACAAGATCCACCCTGTTAACAAGGAGTAGATCTAAGGAGGGTATCTTTCCAAGCGTGTTCCATAAAGTTTTCATTCAGGTTTTTAGGAGTATTCTGGCCTGGGTTGTACCAGGTGTGTGATGTTCCCAGTTAATTTCTGGCAAGTTGAAGTCTCCCATAAGGACAAGGGCAGTTGACTTGGAAGAGTCCCTTAGTTCCCCAAAGAATAATTCCTCATTGTCCTGGCCAGAAGGTCTTTAATGGACTCCCACGATGGCATCTGCATTATTTGTTTGTTCCTTGATTCTTATCCAGAGGCTCCCAACTGTGCCATTGCCAGCTGTGAGATCCATACATTCTACCCCTTCTATTCCATACAGTGCCACCCCTGCACCTCTCCTGCCCTGCCTGTCCCTCCTGAAGAGCCTGTAACCATCCAACAGGGCACTCCTGGCACGGGATCCATCCCACCAGGTTTCACTTCTCAGCTGTGGCCAGATCATGCCTTTGGTCTCCAATGGCAGAGCACTGTGATGACAGCTGAGGTAAATTTCAAGCCTCAAAAAGAGTTTGAGTTACAATATAAGGAAGGAAGGGAAAGAAAGCAGAGTATGCAAGTGAAAACTTGTGTCATGCAACCCTTCTGTCCACAGATAACTGGGTGCAAACATGCAAAAGATAACTGAATAAAATTAGTCAGACATACACCTTGTTTTTCAATTTGCTAAATGTTCCCTTGACATTAATTAGTCTCAATGCCCAAGTTCAAACACATATGTAAATAATTAGAGATTAAAAATACAGGAAAAAGAACATGAAGGGGAAAAAAAAAGGAAGAATTAACATATAAAACTAAAGCTAAAATTTGGCCCACAGCTCATTGAAATCTGAGCAAATCCATCTGATTCAGCTGGAAATTTCTTTACTCCTCTTTGTATTGAGCTCTGGGCCTCTAGGTCATGTGTGCTATGATCTGTATCACAGCTATGCAATCCATGACATTCAGGACATTATGAATGGCCATCAAACCTCGCATCCTGAATACAAGTATACTGCATAAATTAGTAAATAAATCAATCACTTTTTAATTGTGCTATCACTAGTGTGTAGTGATATATGTTCTAGATAGATTTTCAACATAAACTTTGTTGAGAAAGTTATGAAGAGCATTATTTGACATGTATCCTACTTTACAAAAATGAGTCCAAATCAGCCCAAAATATACTTAAAAGACACAGGATTCCTCAAGGTAAGAGTATGTAATGTGATTAAAGAGAGGAAACCATTGGCAACTAAATAAAATTCAATGGAGAGGAAATACTGCAAGGTTAATGATAAGTAAACAGAAAACTGAGGCATGCAACATCTCTTCTGTCACTCTGCAAGCTAATCTTTAGTCAATATTTACTCTTAGCTCTGAGGAAGAGCCTGCATTCATTGGAACTTTGACTGAAGTTCCCTTGACTTTAAAAGCTGATAATTCATTATGTCTTTGGTCCACTACTGATGTGTCCAACCTAAACAATGAGACACATGTTGAACAGTGTAGAGGCTGGAAGAAACAGGAAAACTGTGCATTTTGATTTGAATCTTCTATACACTTAACAAAAAGTGGAACATTTTTGAAAATTTGTTGAACTGTTTGGATGGTATTTTAAAATTGCACACTACCACAGGCAAATTGAATGGCACTGGCATTTAAGACTCTTCAAACTCTTTGTTCAAAATAGCCATTTTTATTCCTGGTGGGGTTGCACATGTGTGTTCTGCTCCACAGGCCTGAACAATAACCCCTAGGCAAGCATTTTCTTCAGACTTAAAAGGTAAAAAAATATATGATAGTGTTACAATGTTCTAAGACAATAGCTTTTGTAATAAATGGTATTTTTCTTGGCTTGTGTGTATCATGTATTTAAACCAACTAGTGCACTCGGGACATCACTTAATGGTGTTCAGAGGTGCCACAAGAGATTGCCTTTATCAGTGCAAGGGTAAACTACACAAAGTGTGGGTCTATTTATTCTTATCTAGGAGAGCTCACTTCATGACAAACATGAGTTGGATTTGAGATGAACTATGTGAGAACTTGAGTGAGGAGGTAAGTGAATATTGGGTGATATCTGCAGAGAACTCAAGGAAGAAAGAGACTTAAAGCCTCAGATACAGGATCGTGTTCTTTATTCAGTAACCAGTCAACTAGAAATTCCATACAGAGCCCTTAACCTAAAAAACCCAACAAAATCTGATTGAAAATGACATTTTACCTACCAAATAATGACAGTATCTTAGATATAAAAAGAAGTTTTTCTATTAATTAGAGTTTAGAATGAATGCTATGCTTAATGTCTAGCCTCCATGAAGTAACTTCTTTAACAGTAAACACAAATGCACCAGGTTCCTGTTCCTTCTTTTGGCCAGCCTTAGAGTTATATTAATTACTAATGATAGATAGACTGATGTGGATCTTGGCTTGATGACTTGATGGCAGATTACAGTGTACTTGTAATTTTTTAGACATCTGCAGGAGGGAGTTGCCTGTCCATCTGTCACATCTTGTTTTAACTGCAATGTGCTTATTAATCAAGAGATTCATAGGAAACAGTATTATTTTCTGAAATATTTATGTGCTTGTTCTCATTTCATGACCAAGCCCATGGCAATCTTCTTGAGCTCTTTTCCTAGAACGGTAACATCAGATTCATATTTCATTCATTTCTCATAAATAATGCAGCTTGTATCCTGTGCTTTGTGGGCTATCATGTTATCTGTAACAGTTTACTCAAATATTTTTCAATTGCACAAATGCAATAAAGAATGATTTCTTGTAACACTGGCCTATTTATACCAGGTTTACCTGGTATGTTTTGGACTTCATTTTCAAAAGGCAAGTTTGAGAAGATATTTTCTTTGCATTGGAAACATGTAAATCCTATAGATCAGATGAATACAAGAATGATAAATTCTATTAATATTTTTGGAATTGATCAAACAACTTTTTTCTTTGAAAATTAAACTTATTAAAAGCAATTTGATTTCCAGAACGGATTACCTTATTCTGTTCTAGGCTTATGATAAAAAAATGGTTTTAAAGTTGAAATTTATGTAAGTGTTCTGAAGTACAGTCATCCTCTATTCCATCCCTTGTGATTTTCCCACTATATCAGTGTTTGCACCCCTCACAGGGAAAGGCCACCCCTTCATGACTAGTACTTTTTACAATTTTTGCTAATGCTGATTCTTCACAAGTAGCACAATTATCCTACAACCAATAGAGAATGTAGATTATACCCTGTTTTGCATAAATTTTATTTTGACTGATTTCTCCTTTATTTTATACAGAAAATTTATTTTTTTCTATTTATTCTAAATGACTACATTTCTTGCTAAAGGACATGTTAGCTTTGACTAATAATAGATTAACAGATTGATTAATGGCACCTAAGGATTAAATTCAGTGGAATGAGTTTAACAACACTGATTAAGGCACTTCTGTTTGCATGATAAGTATGATATCAATGAAAGAAATAAATTAACATGCCCTTACTACGTTTAAAATAAAAATAAAAAAATAAATGTGTTTTGTAATTTGGTATTGTCTTCTTCTTAAAAAGTAGTGTTGCCATTTACTTAGCCTTATCACACTAAGAAACTTGCTCTTAGGAGAGTGAAAGAATAGAAATTCAATCTGTAAATTTAATCTGTGTGTGAAAAAAAGAAAAGGACTTCAGTGGAATTTTGTTTGTCTACATCAATTGTGAACTGGCTTGAAATGCTGCATAAACATGAGAGAAAACTTTGTGTTATTATATGGATTCTGTTCCCTGATGGTTAACACAGTCACATTACTCGAACAGGAATACTGATAAACAACTCATTTTGATTTCTGTCACTACTATTCCATCTAAGAAGAATATTTGTTATAATATGATGCTAAAGTTTCATGTCTCACCTCAATTCTCATTGCTGTCACTAAGAATAAATGTCTACATCTTCCTGGTCCAGGCTTTTACCTAAACAATCCCTAAGGTATGTCCCTAGTGACACTTCCAGTGGTTTTGCATATTCACTGTTGTCCAACAGTAAGTGTCTGGGCTCTTCACAGAAAGGGAATACCACAAAGTGGGGGTTTTGAACAGTCATCCCTTAATTTCATGTTCAGCAAATCTAAACTTATCACAAGGCAGAGGAATATTGTTGAGTTAAAAAAAAAGAAACCACAAGGAGGTAGGTGTAGGTATTCATGGCTTTTTGTAGCCACAAGCATCTGTGGGGAATTTTCCTTTCTCATATTTTTGTCTACAGTGGAGCTGAACTGATTAAATGTCAGCAACTGCTATGTAGGTATCTGCATCTAAGGTAGCTATCTGTATTTAAGGGAGAAAAATGTCAATTTATCTAATCCTAAAGGGGAAGTCTCAAATAGGTAAGATGAATCATGATCTAAAAGAGTCTCTTTCTCTCTACACTAATAGAAAGAGCAGAAGGAATGATAGATGTTAAAAATTAGGTGAAAACAGTCTTTTCCAAACTCTAGACAAAGTGTAAATAGATTCCTTTAAATGATGTAAGGAGCAGATAATACAAATTTCCAGCTAAAAACTTACTAGAAGTCAGCTCTTCTGTGGAATTAAGAATAAATACTTTTTTCTCTCCCCCACAGAAGAATTATAGAAACACTATATGTCCTGAAATAAAATGAGAGTGCACAGGAAAGGTAATGGAAAAATGCTGTTGTGAGGAAAACGAAGGACAGGAAAGAGAAGTAGTGTGACACATATCTGCATCTGACATATATCTCTTAGATATATGTCCTCTCTACAAGAAAAAGAAGTAATAGCAATGGTATCTAAAGGAGCGGACTGACAAACATGCTAAGAACAAAACAATATCACCTGCTAGGAGAGATCCTTTTCATCAAAGATTACACTAGGAACACACAGTTACCTTCTGATTCAGTTTAGAAAGATCTATTTTGGAGATCCCAGATACCCTAGCCAGGAGACAGGACTAGAGACACAGAGTGTTACCCTTGTCTTACCTCTATAAAGAAGAGACTAGCTGCTGACGTGGGATGATGGTACATGTAGATGGTCACCAGGATGGCTGCAGCCACCACGAGGACCAGGACCAGAATGCCAACGATCAAGCCGGCGTGAAGCGTTCCGCCCTTCTTCTCCGCCGCGCTGTCATCTGTGGAAGCTGCACAGAGAGCACACTTCTTAGCACAGCAACTCGTGCCTTACCCATCCCATTACACAGATGGAAACTCAGCATTTGCTTTTTCTCTGTTACATATACTTCATTTTCTATGGCCCAGGTTGGAAAAATATATTAGATGTCTCTTTTCTACAACTGAGTAGTCTCACAATCTTAATGAAGAGACTTTCAAATGTTTTACTGATTCTAATTCAATAAATGATATTAACATCCTTTCTTTTGAATGTAAAATGGACCGTTTGAAGTCCCTAATTACCTTCATAATAAATTTTGCTTTGATTTTCTTATGAAATTATTGCAATTGTCCCACAGACAAAAATGTACTAATTTAATACATTTTGAACATTCAATTTTTCTTTAAATATTCCAGCTGAGACATGCCATAAACCCAAAAGCTATTAAATGCATTCTGAAAATCTTATCATTAGCTTGTAGAAGAATTTGGAACCACTCTTTGTAACTGAATCAGATAGCCAAAAGTGCAACACATGGATGCAAATGATCCTGCAATATTTTGATCTTTGTCTGAATGGAACACATCATACCAAAGTACTACAGAAGACCATTCATTTATTAAACTTGATACCAAGAGGCCACTCATGCTATGCTCCTGTTAGGATAAAAGAGGGTTGTCTGTCACATGCAACTTGTCAGCAGTGCTTCCAAATAAGTTACTGAAGGTGTTTCAACAACATTGTAAATGTCGGGGGAAAAGTTTCTCAATATTATCAACCAACACCTGTAGAACTGCTTGTTCTTCATCATACTCTTGCATACAAGAATTACTGTTCTGCCCATTTCTGCAGGCAAATGAGCCATTCAGAAGTCCTAGGTTTAAGAAACACCAGTAGAGCACTGGTAATTTGACTTCACAGACTTCCATCAGCCGCCTAAATGTTCTTCACCTGGGGGTTCCTGGGCACCCAGGGGAGTGGTCACAGCACGGAGCCCGACAGAGCACAAGAAGCATTTGGACAATGCTCTTGGGCACAGGGTGTGACACTTGGGCGTGGTTCAGTGCAGGGTCAGGAGTTGGACTCTATGGTCTTTGTGGGTCCCTTCCAACCTGGCACATTCTGTGAGTTTCTGTGATATTCCCACCACTTTCTGCTTTTCTGGAAATCCTTCTAATCACTTTCATGCGTTACTCCATACAACACCTCTCTCTGGTCTTGCTTATGAGAAATTTTCTTTCAGTTCCACTTTTAAATTTCCTCTCACCATGCTTGTTTGGCAAGCTGACTACAATGAAAATCATTGATGTCTGCAACCATCCTTTTTGCTGTGCCATCCCCTTGAACTATTTGTTTGATTGTCTTAGTGTGCTATGTTCTCTGAGGTCAGGGACTCCCTTTTATTTGTTCTTTGAAGACAGATATGGGTTATGAGTATCACTTCAAACAAATCCCTGTTATTGTTATTAATAGGAGCAACAACAGTAACAACAACAACAGCAATAAATGTTCATGGTCTTTTACCATTCATCTGATTGGAGTAGAACACTCCATGCTAATGTTAAAATAGAGAATTGGAAAGTCATATTGATGCAAGGGCAATAAAAGAAAAGAGGAACAGTTAATCTGAGTGTTACAGCTCATGCATCCATGTATGGCATCATGTTTCTCACCAGACTAAGGAAGGCTGCATGGTTTGTCACTCATCAGAACAGCACAGAACCGTTGGAACAAAAGGGAGAAAAGGAAAAGGAAGTTGCACTATCTTAGCCAAGACATATATCTTACTATTACTCCATGTAATGGTTATGCATCTCTGGGGATAGAGTAGGGATTCATGTACGTATCCCTTGTTTTTTGTCAATATTTCCTCAATCTTGATTCAGGACAGTCCCCACAGTGTTGCTCTGCTCTGTCCCATAAAGTCAGCGACACTTTGTGGAGTAAGGAACTGAGTAACAGAATCAGAGGATAAAGAAAAAGATCCCAATAGATTGGGAAGCTAAACTAGGGTGTGGGAAACATTAATGATTTTAATAAAAAATTGCAAGCATGATACCCATTCAGGTACAGCCTAATCCTGCAGGTATAATTCTTTTTAAAAGTTCATGATTATCTTTCACACAGAAACTTCAGTTTTAATTGTATTGATTTTGGACATGAATTTTGAGTTTATGCATGAACAATATCCAAGAACCAGGTCTCTCCCTGTCTAAATCCTACAAAGAGATTTACTTTGCTTTCTTAGAGCTTAGTTCATACAAATGTATAGGAGTTTTGAAATTTTGTTTTATTTTATTTTATTTTATTTTATTTTATTTTATTTTATTTTATTTTATTTTATTTATTTTATTTTAACATGGTACACACAGTGAAATTTTCCAGGCCATTCTTTATACTGAAGTGGAGGAAAGGAGATATTACCAAGAATCTGAAAGTTCTATTTTTCAAATTTTCAAAATTGTTTCCTAAAGGGTCATTAAAACACTTCCTAGTAGCTAGAGCACCATATAAAAAAGGATGCAAGATTCATGGAGAAAATAGGAAAGAAAGGTGACCAAAAAAAAGATTCCTCTTATTTTCAGAAGGCAGAATCTTTTGCTTGACCTAGCCATCAATATTCACTTCATCTGAGAACAGATGATTGTATAGAAACACCATTCTTAGTTTCTGTTCATGCACTGTAACTATATTTAGTACCTGTACATATATTTCAAATTGCCATACAAATGGAAATTAAGTAACTGAAAGGCCATCAGAAAAGGCCTGCTGGATTGTACATCCTCTTGGTTGGACTATTAATTCCCACAGGTGAACAGTTAGTTCTGTGTCACCCTACTGAGAAGCAACTGCTCCTGCAAAGGAGCAGAGGATTCATAGCTTGTTTGTCTCATAATTACATTTTTGACAGATTCATACTATTTACTTCAATGTCACATTAGTGCATCAAAAACTACTTTGTTACTTGTACCCATTTTCAGGCCGATTTGCACTAAATGATCAATTTGTATTGTTACTATGTTATGGTTGAAGGCATAACATTTTAAAAAATGCTGGACTTCAGCAAAGGTCCTAACCACTCTGTAAAGGTCATCAGTTTAATCTCTTTTGATCTGATATTTTCTCAGCTTTCAACATCCAGCTTTGCAAACTAGAACACATCTCTTTGAAACAACACAGGTGCCAATTTCCTGCCCAGTTTTCTGCTAGTCAAGGGTGGAGCACTGTGTGGACATCAGTGCAGTGATCGGAATTTCAAATGCAAAAAATAATGAAACTAAAGAAATGCTTTCCTTAAATTACAACATGTTTAAGTAACTTGTAATTTCCATAATGGAAATTCAGTCCATTGACCCCAGGGCTCAAATACTCAAGAGAAATTGATTTCACTCTCTTTTCATAGAGACAATAAACAGTGTTGTCAACATTGAAAATACTCTTTGCTGCAAAATCAACTGTCAGTTCTTTTAAAAAGCCACCAAGGGAAATAGATGAAAAAACAAGGACTTGGAAACTTTTTCAGGTGTAGAAATCTTATTAATATTATCACAGCATGTCTGTTTTTCCAGGCAAGGCTAAACCCATGGGAGGCTATTTGTTTTATGACCAATCCTTTCCCAAAAGGAGTATTCTCAATGGAACTTTCCCCAAACTTTCCTTTTCTTATGCTCAAGAAGCAATTGTTACATATAATATACTCTATATTTATAATGTCTTCTCAGACTCTTAAATGTGTAAAACTTTTAAGCAGAAGGAGCCTGTTAATATCTCCAAGGTCAGTCTGCTTCTCATTAGGTGCTGAATGAATGGATAGAAAGAGCAAGTAACGTTTTTTTCCCTAATATAAAGGCACAGAATCCAAACAAGAAATTGCTGTTCTGCTGCTGGAATGTTTAAAAAATAAAAGTGAAAACACAATAAAAATGTTCTTATTGTTTCCATGAGAAACACATAAACACTACAAAACTTTTGATTTAAAATAACGAGTATGTCTCCAGTTACTCTTGGGCTAGCTTCTTCTGGAGTAGGAAAACAAAAAAATCCAAAAACCTCAAGGAATGGAAGTTTTGCCATGGCACACATGGACAGCAATGCTGACTTTAATGGAACAAAGGTGTCTATAAAGTGAGAATGCTTTTTAGTGTTTACAAACTGCTATTTGCTGTTTGTAAACACATTGAGGATACATTGCCAACATTTTTTTTCTCATAGCTGCATATTAACCCTTGAGGTCTGTAAAAAAATGAAATACATTGTTTTATATTATAGAATTTTAAGGTTTACAAAATGTTTCTACTGTGGTAGGTTTATATATGAGAAAACAAAATTGTGATACATATATTTACACCTCTTATGATATGAGATGGAAAAGAGTTTAATTTACAGAGATTACTATCTCTGTCTGTGAGAGCAGAGATACAAAATATTTTACAGGAAAACTGAGGAAAAATAGATGAACTTCTGGTACTTCCCGGCTAGAAAAATTCCTTTATATAAAGTGATATGGAACAAAAGGTGAGTGGCAGACAAAAGTGTAGAATTTTATTGCATACTTGGAAAATAAGATTTTGCTTTTCCCTCCAAAAGCCATGACATTCCATTTTTCTCTTGCATTTTGATCAGATGGTAAAAGACCATCTGGAAAAAACCCACCTATTGGATTTGAAACTCCAATTCAAACTCACTTATATGCACATAAATCATTAAGGGATTAAACAATACCTTATTTGACCCTCCTGACTGACACACAAAGCCAGGGATATAGATGATTTAAATAGCAGCAGTCAGCCTGAAGATGATAACTCAGTCCTAAACTTGATTATTTTCTCCCCTCTTTTTACCAGAAGAATGCATTTTCTCTTTTTGGTCAGCAAAGGAGCAGAAACCTCCTCTTGCTGCATGATCTGGGGAAACTACAGATCATGTTCACTCACCAGCCCTTCACCCAATTACATATATCATTTCTAGCCTGGAAATGGTATCACTTCTATTTGCATGACTGTGGGTTTGAATTAATAGGCTCCTGCCAAGAGGGAGGACATAATGTTTAGGACAGCTGAGCCCACAGGCTTCCAGGTACAGTGAGCTCAATAGAGCCACTGGGGTTTCCCCCTCTTCTAGGCCTCCATTTACATCTGGAATGTGAATCTACCAGGACACTCCTTGCTTTATGGGGCAGGTATATGGCTCTTCACACACACAAGCTTTTTCCCTTTACATAACACAGATTCCTGAAAAGATGATTAATGACCTGTGGGAGGGAATAAGGGAATGTGCAGCTGGAAGGATTCTCCAGAGACTCAAGGGAATCCCCATAAAAATTTACTCTCTACCTCTTTTAGGAACAGCATGGTCTGGAATTCTCAACTTATTCACAGTAATGGTGTGTGATTTTCTTGATTTGTGGGTTCAATCCCTAGGCATTTGTTAACATTTTGAGGTTAAGCCATTGCTTTACTTGGTTTCATGATGATTTATAAAGTTATGGCTCAGCTAATGCTTTAAAAATTGATTTCCAATTGCATGTAAGAAATGAAAGGTGGGCTCTGAGTGAGAATATTATGAGCTATAACATACAAAATCAGAATTCAGTATCTGTCTTTGCTATCAATTTTCTGTAGGACCCAGGGCAACTCAGTAAGTCTCTCCAAGATTGATCAACTGCTTAGTGTAGTAAATTGATGAGAGTGCATTACAATGAAATCCCTCTGTTTACAGGATGACAGTACTCTAAAATGTTAGCTAAGGACTTTCATTCTTCTTTCATTCTTCAGCTCTAAAATATCACCTAATGCTACAACAGTTCTCATCTGTATTAATTTTAGTTTGAGCTGGTTGAGACCATGTAAGCCATTACAATACTTAGTAGCATCAAACAGCTGTCATCATGAAGCTCAATATTGTACCACACCATTTTGCTTGCAAAAGCAGCTGACTCAAATGCAGATGAACAAAAAAGTTAGCTGTTTATAAGAATTTCAATTCTGTCACCCCATTGACTCCTCTTAACCTTACTGAAAGCAAACACAAGACAATAGCTTAAAGCAGGCTGCTCCTCTCTAATGCAGTCTAGTGCTTGTAGAGTTACTCATCACAGTGGCCACCACACCTTTGGGAGACATAACAACTTCAGGTATTTCAACTTCAATGCAAAATCTCCAACTATAATGAGCCTTCCTTCACCTGACCTTCACTTTTTCCCGTTCTTTACAGTGACTCATGCACATCGATGTCAAAGATGAATGAGCAGTGTAGAGAAGATTGGAGAAGGCTGCAAAACTGGCTTAACTCCATGTGGAATAGGAATTTAAAAAGACAGAAGATCACAGGATCTTTGTGTGCCCTAGCTGTCACACTGCCATAGCACTGTGACAGCAAAAGGAGCAGATGATAAAACACTAAGGAAAGCAGCCTTTTCTTAAAAGTTTATCCAGTTTTTTCCATCTGCACTTAGAGCTACATGGGGTTTTCCCCTTAACACTTTGATCTGGTACAAAGTCAACAAAATGTAAATGTGTAACAAAGTCAGCTGTGTGCCGTTACAGTAAAGTCATGACAACTCTAAGAGTAGGAAACCATACGTCATTTTATATTTGTCTTGGAAAACCGAAGAGAAACTAAACTAGTATGCTAGACTTCAATATAAGCTGAAGTGTCTACACACAACTCTTCTGTTTTTTTAACATCATGCTTCTTCAATGTGATGTATAATGCTTAGTATGATGAAAAATGCTCTTTTTTGCTCAAGGAGAAAGTGATATTTTCTATCTAGGGGTTATTTGCATGCCAGTGCCACTGCTTTGGAAAACCTCTGCCATTATTTGATTGACTGTCTGCTGATCAGAATGATGGTTTTATATATCTTGTGATAATAGCCGTAATAAGATGATGACAACAAAACTGTGATGGAGATGCAAAAATTCTGGAAAAGGCACAAATGTCTTGTTATAAGAAACATTTAAGTACAATTCAAAGTACCATGAAGCAAGCGAAAAATAACAGAGTTTAATTATGCCACCAATAAGAATAACAATTATTGATGCAATGTTCTATTTTTTTAACCAGAATGGATGAGTTGAGCACTTTTAATTTGTACTTGCTTTAAAAAGCATGCATATAGCCCACTGACCACTGCATTTAGTATGTAAGATATATTTTTTCCTGTGTCTGATGCATGAGGAAGTCAGGAATATTTATATAAGAGGCTGTTGCTTTCCCAAGCTTGTGTTCTTGGCTTTGGCACAACTTCAATAAGATATTTGCTATCAGACACAAATGTAATACCATACTGAACCCCAGCAAGGCTGTATAGGCATTCCTTAAATCACAAGTTTTCCTGGGAAGAAAAAACTTGAATTACACTTGGCACATCATTTCATGTTTCATACAGAAACATACTACGGTAGATCACACACTTTTTCCTAAAAGCACTACTTCCCTATTCTGAGTGTTACAGCTGAATTTGCAGAAAGCAGGGACCACCATTTAGGGACACTGGTTGGGTCTAAAGTTCAACTTTGATCATACCAAAGACAACAAGAGAGATTTCTAATATAGCTCAAGACCTGTCTCTAACTTGAGCTGAGAAGAGGCTGCTGAGGAATGAGAGAGGAGAAGCAGCTTGGAAAAGTTCAGAGAGAAATAGAAAGGAAAATGGGGAGATGTATCAGCATTTCTTAACCTATCATCTGAAGTGTGAAATCAAATATATGGGAACAATCACTGACTTAGTTGAGTAATATATTTTTGTTCCCTTTGGAATTTCTCCCCTACCTAAATAAAGGAAAAAAGGTAAAAAATCAGACAACCTCTGTTTACAGGGCTCTTTCTGGTTTATCTGACAATGAAGGTGGCTAATTGTTCTTGAATCTACCTATCTTCATACTTTTATCCTATGCATACATTTCTATCCATCCCCACCTCTTTCATTTCTCTCTGTTCTGACACTTTTCTCTTTTTTCTTCCTCTTTTTACAAGACTATTGATAGAAACCATTTCAAAACTGCTCTTTGGTAAGATTTTGTTTATCAAATTTTGTTTTACAGAAACCGCACATGGCACAGCACAGATAAAGTAAATTTTATGACCAGTTTTCCTCAAGGAAATCCTTGCTTCACAAATTGTGTGAACCCTGCCATTTTAGGGGAACACCAGCATTTTTGTGTAAGTGGAACATACAGAAGTAAACATATAATTACATAATCCATTACTTAACCTCAACAGGATTTTTTCAGAAATGATATAAACCTTAAATCCTCTCTTTTTCATGAGAAAAGACTGGAATAAAAGGTCTGAATCTTGGCCTGTGGGTTTCTGAACAGAAAAGGGTAAGAAAACACATGAGCTAGGACACCCTGAAGAGAATTAATGTAAGGAAGCCTTGTGTACTTACAAGTAAGATGGCCACTCTTACAGATTTTTCTCTGTATCTGGTAGAGTTAGGCACCTCATATAGTAACATATTCCAGTCTGGGCACTTCTTTTAGCATGACATTTGACTACTTCCTCTTGCCTACTGCTTGCCACTGGCTAGGAGAAAGGCCTAAAAGAACAGCTTGTGGATTCCTGGCTAACACCAGATGAGATGAAGCCTTTAGAAGGTCATTTACTATGGCTAGGCTAAGTTCTGGCAGTAAAATAAAGCCATGTCTTGTCAATCTTATCTTATCCAAAGTCCACTTTAAAACAGTTTGAAGTCCCCACAAAGGTTATGTTTATAATTTTTTAATTTATTGTGTTTTACTTTAATATTGGGGAAGATTCAGCTAGTTCAGGGTGACTTGTTAAGCTGAGTCACTTGGTTTTGGAATGTGTGGTCATAATAACTTCTTCTATGTCAAAAATATTTGTTTTGCCTAAAAGGTTGGCTTCTTTTTCCGGTGAAATATTTCTAATTTTCTGAATCATTTAGCAACTTAACATATTAGAAAGAAATAAGTTATATGATTCTTATTAGCATTAGCTGGTGTTTAATGTCTTGCAGCTGGAGTTCAGGGTACACAAGAAAAAAAGGACTGCAATTTTTCCACAATTTGGAACAGCTCAGACTGCAATTTTTAAGAGAAATTAGGAAGACAGATGACTTATGGAAGCTAGTTTCCAGACATAGGACTGTATTGGAAAAAATAGTCTTGGGTAAGTTTATCAATATATAAAGTATATAAAAGTACTCTTTTTCTGAAGTTTGTCTACATTTTGGTCATTTCTTACTGAGTTTCCTAATCTATCAAAATCAAATTAAGCTCTCTGTAGGAAAAATGTTAATCCTGTTACTACATTCCTGTTAGATGTATCTAGACCATCCTTGAAAATGTCCAGATGAGAGTGAAAAAAACATGATACTGACATTTCCTAGAACTACATCAGGCAGGTTGGTGTTTTTTTTTTTTTTTTTTTTTTTTTTTTTTTTTTTTTTTTTTTTTTTTTTTTTTTTTTTAATTTTTTTTTTTTTTTATTTTTTCCCCACACCTTTCCTTTTTTGAAACAGAAATTTCTGTACACCTTGATGAATGAGAAGTGTAACATTTGTCTGATACCTGCTGTCCAAAAGACATAGACTTTTCTTTCAAGTTTTAAAGCTGAAGGACTGTGGGAGACTCATAGCAATCAAATCATCACAACAAAGTGTCTGAAAAGGTCAAATAAAATGTCTAGATGTGCTGGCCAATCATCTAAATCATCCACTAGAGAGTTCTCAATAAGAAAATACTGCATTACAGTAGCCATGGCCAATTGTTCACAGTTTTCATGAAAAATTAGGCTTTTAAACTGTTTAGCCAGTTGTGTAAAATTTTACGAAAATGAAAAAACCAAGGGAATCTGAAATTAATAACAAAACAATGGTACATTTTTAGTGCTGGACATCTCTCAGAACTTAAAAAAATGCTTGTTATTTTAAGGAGAACCAAGACATAACAAAAATTGTGATGTCATACCATCTGTATTTTAAAATGGTTTATGCACATATGTAATAGGCATCTGTCGTGTGTAAAGAAAGAAGGCAGGCAGAAGAAACAAAATCAAGCAAATTTGAAATGTACATTAAGACATGCCACAAAATGGTGCATGGATTACAGTACAGTTGCAAAAGATTTTCTCATATAATTAAAAGGTCAAAGCAGTGTGACCCCAACAAAAAATTAAATTTATAACAATTTATAATTTTATAATATTTGATTTCAAAAGTTCATTTCAAAAGTTCTAGACAGAGGTGAGATGCACCTACTTCTATGGAATCTTTTTGTTCTACCTAACCAGATACTGACTGCTACCATGCCAGGACACATCAAACTATAGGCAATCATTGATCCAATATAGCTTTGTTTTTCCATTAAACAGGGTTCCCTTTCATTTGAGTTTTAAAGGATTTAGTGTGAGAAAGTAGAGACCCTGTATTCATGACCTGGAATAATCTACTCTTTATGAAAGACTGACAAACCACAGAGAATCAAAGAATGTGCCTGTGGCTACAGAGGTTTTATCTGAGTCTAATCTAGGAGACACTGGAAAATTCAATGCATAATTGAAGATTCATCAAAAAGAACTTCTCAGATTAAAAGCTACGTTTACTGTGTGAATGAGAAATCCTGGAGTGTTGCTTTGCTCTTGTGTTGTTTGAAGTATTTTTTTTTTAATTCCAAGAATAAAAGGAACAGCTCAAGAAAAATGAATAATTACATCATGTGTTGGTTGGCC
This sequence comes from Phylloscopus whistleri, assembly GCA_017589585.1. Taxonomy (NCBI): domain Eukaryota; kingdom Metazoa; phylum Chordata; class Aves; order Passeriformes; family Phylloscopidae; genus Phylloscopus; species Phylloscopus whistleri. The sequence goes on along the minus strand of JADMLD010000614.1, from coordinate 4,769,280 downwards.
CTCCTAAAATGCAGCAGCTTTCTCTGTGGAAATGAACTTTCTATATATAACCAATGCCTCAAACCCCACACCTTACCTATCAAGTAGGCCACAGCCATCTATCATTTGCTCCAGGATTCAACACTTTTAAGAGTTTTTCTTGTCAGATCTTGGGCACAGAATAGACAAGTGCAAAAACAATCCTGCTCCAATTCCCAAACTGAAGGAAACATGGATGTCTTTTCTTAATTCCACTTTTGGAATAATTTTTAATATAACAGCATACAGTTTTGAGCTGTGTATGAGATGCTCATGATGGAGAGCTGCCTGTTCCTGGGTCAGCCACCTGCCATGGAGTGTTGGCTCACAGAGCCGAGTGTGGGCACTTTTCAACCAGGAATATGCCTCCAGTACAGAGCAGATGTGGAACAGGAGAATGAAGTGCTGACTGTTGACCTCTAAGTGCACTGAAGCACTTTTCTCAATGAAATTAGAAGCAATTTGATTTCAAGACAGAAAAAAGTTTCAGGGACACTTCCATAGACAAAGCACTTAAAAGCACCACATTGAGTTTACAGATCACTTTATTCCAAGGGATCACTTATGTGTCAAAGCAATGTCAAAACACCACTGCCATCAAATGGACAATTCAGTGCCCAATACAGCATGTGACCAGCCATGCTGTGGTTAGTGACAGCAAAATGACAGAGGGGTAACTGGCAAGGAAGAAGATGACAACTGTCCCCCGTGGAGTGAACAGATCTCTAGTTTGAGGGAAGAAGAAAATGGCTGAATATGACTGAAAAACAAATGACAGGAAAACAGACAATGGCATTTGCACTCTGTGTTTTTTCAAAACTTGAATAATTCTCTGCAATGGTCCTGAAAAACTGCTGTATCTCAGCTGTTCTGGACTGCTGTATGTGGGACCTCTGCCCATGATGTTGGGGTCCCCCACGTAAGCTCAGGTCCAAACCTAAGCTATGTTGTAGATGAATGTATATTCAGTCCCATCTCTGATCTTGTATCCTGGACCAACACTGAAGGTGGCTTCAGTCCTGTCCACGGACTGTGCCTCCTTGGATGGGCCTTGGAGCTGTTTATCTTTTTGCTTCTGCAGAATTCCTGTGTAGGCCTGGTTCATCATCTTACCTTCTCTAGGACCACTGATGGGAGATGCTTCCTCTGCTCCTTTCCTGAGCTGTCTGTTGGCAGCTGTGCCACTTTGCTGTGTTGTTGCTCTCTTCTTTGCCAGTCTGGCTTCCTGCCTTGACCCTGAATCTGCCTTATTGCTGCAGACTCAGCTGGTGGTCACTAAACCAGGGTTGACCCCAGTTGCTTCTCCTGAGCTTCGAGACTCATCCTGTGCCCTGCCTGTGCCTGTTGCCACACTTGGCTAGCTGTTCCTTTGACCCACAAGAGAAACTTCATTTTTCCTGCTTGGAAAGGCAATCAGAGCAAATAATATTCCCCTTAATATCAGTGGAAATGTGATTTATTCAAATTGGTTCATCAAATCTTCCTCTGCTTTGATAGACCATTCTGAAGCCTTCAGAAATGAACTCAAATCTTACTTTTCACCTCAGCAAGCTCTGCTTTGGCAATGAACACATGCACAGGCAACATCTAACAACTGTTCTATTCTAGTAGGGGAATTCTCATCCACTTCAAAGGGAGAAGGAAAAACCTCAGGTCTCAGTCCTTTAACTCACAAAGAAGATGACAAAAGCAGTCCCCTGCAGAGCCTCATTTAACAGGGGCCTTTATTGGTTTGACAAGGTGATCCTATTAACTTACACAGGGAATGTGCATGGAGAAATGCAGGATCTCTGCTAGTACAGACATAGATATAAAATGAGTGTACTTATGAACAAAATGCCATGTAGTAATTTGCTACTATGGATGACTTTATAGCACAATATTATTACTTAGAACTAGCACCATACAATATCTTAATACAGTTAAATAAGACTGATTATAGTCAATAACTGTATTGATACTGCATTACTAGTCAATAACTGTATTAATACAATTAAAATTTACTTAATAAGTCCATAATTGAACCTGCTCTTTTATTATAGAATGATAAACAGAGTTGTAAATAGTTTTCTAAGCAGTTCCTAAGTGTATTTGCCCTACTTATCTTCCACACAGATGTGGGATGCTGGAGTCCCTTGAGAGTCTGGTAAAAACTATTTCTACAACTGGATTTGACTAATGAAGTTCAGTGGGGTATAATTTCACAAAATACTGACAAAAAAAATCTCTTACCTCCATTATCTTTTAGGTGCAGTGCTATCTTGGTGTCATCTATAAAGGAAATTCAAAATTAGTTGAAGGAAAATGCATTTTTCTAGGTCATGAATCATTTTAGCACTCAGTTTCTAATGATAAAAACATTCCACAACAAGAAAATTATTTGGTACTCAACTTAATGAGAACTAGATTGTGGTGTTTCTTACATTGAGCACTACACTTACCATTAAAAAAAAATAAAATATGAGATTGTTAAAGCATTCAGGAGCATTCAAAACACTGGCAAATAAGGGCAAGAGAGTCTGTCTCATAATGTTTATACTTAATTCATATATATTTCATGTTCACACACAGCTTGAGCATATTAAGGACTATATGAACCACATATGTCGATAAAGTAAGACAATGACTTAATTCCTTTTTGAAGAATCTTGGGAAAGTCTACTAATACTAAACCTATATGCCTCTTTTTCTTGTGGGTTTTAATGAACAGAAGGCCAGAGAATATTCCTTTTAATGCAGTCCAAATCCTGCACTGACAGTTTCTAAAGTTTTACTGCCTGAATGTAAAGGAACATGAAAAGTCATTGTAATATCAAGTTTTCTTAAAGTCTTCCTAACTTGTCCTTGCTTCTCCAGCAGCATCCTCTCCTTGAGCCTTCATCCTCTTTGTGCCTTACTGGTGCAAGAGTGAGCAATTTAACAGCAAGAGCCTTGACTGCAATTCCCAACTCATTCTGCTGTCCCAGAGGGAAAAAGTTGTTATCAACACATACTTAAAGGAAATAAATTTCTTTCTGAGTTGTAAATTACTTTTTTTTTCAAGTGTAAAAGTGCAGTGTATACATGTCACCTTCTGTGGGCAGGCTGGTTGGAAGGTGGGAAGTGGTGGATCCTCTGGTGGTTGTTAAAACTCTGAACCTTGTGGTGGTTGGCAGAAGGGTGGTGGTGGAGTACAGAGGTGTTTCAGTTGTGTCTATATTCTTCTCACAAATCTTATCCTTTGACTGTTGGGAAACAACAGAAACAAGGAAGAGAAAATTAATTCTCAGTGGAAACTATCAAGAATGAAGAATTTAATCACGGACAAGTAGATGTGAAAAAAAGAGTGAAAATAGACACTCTAGATCAAGAAATTTCAAGAGCTTTTTCTTTTAATTTTCTTTTTTTTTCCCTTTTCCCCTTTCAAGTCTCCATGCAGCATTCAGCAACGTATTTTTTCATTTATCTGCAAAATTGACAATGCTTAATTGTTAATGACAACAAGGTTTCATAGTCAGCCCAGACGGTCAAACTTGTTAGTTCCCTCGATCAGGATTTAACATCTAAGTTTATAATTCAGATTTTCACTTTTCTGTTATGAAAGCTCACTGCCATCAATCCAGGTGACTTAAAACATGTTAAAAAAGATATGTGGAAATTAAGTAGTAGCTCTTCATAGTGAACAATGTGTAGTTAACTGGAGCAGTTAATTAGGCTTTACATGTAATTATCACAACAGAACACACGCATTGTAAAATGTGTGCATGTATTCAGCCTACAGAATATTTATTTACTACAATAAATCAATCCATTCACTATATGCTTATTAATTCTACATAATATTAAAATGTAATGTATTATTTTTATATATAAAACCATATAAATAGATATCAAATATAAAACATAATTATTATAAAATATAAACAACAAAATTTAAAATTATTATAATACAATACCATACTATAAATAACAGCCATCATCATCTAATAATTTAATATTTATTTGTATTGGCAAATATCTTGATACAATAGAGTCTGCTTGCTTGCTCTTTTTTTTTTTCTCCCAAGTTCTGGACATTTTTAAAATTCTGAAGATAAAATGAATAATTTCTTTAAGGTTCACACAGTTTTGCAGGAAAATACATCCAATTATCTTGCAGCAAATATGGGAACTGCATCTAACTCCTGCTGTTCCCATTCATTTTAATGAGAAGTAGAGCCCTGAACACTTTTATTTCATTTTATTGAGATCTGGCTGTCAAAACCCAGTGGTCATTGTCTTTCTTTTAATATGCACAGATATTTCATCATTCTTTGTTTTACCAGAAACGATTTATTACATTACAGAAATGTATCAGTACCTGCAGGATCATTATTCTTTAAATATCTTTAGGTTTTTTTGAAAAATATTGTTAATTTCATAATTTCACTGATGTAATTTAGTCAAAATTTAGCTCAAAATCTTAAAAATAAAGACAATATTAAAATCAAAATATTAAATATCAAAATATTAAAAATAAAGAATATTATAATTATAATTATATTATATTATAATTATAATCAAAATATTAAAAATAAAGAAACCTCACTATGAGAATCCTCATTATTTATCCTCTTGAGTGAAGCATCTAAAATTAACTATTGTGTGCTATGTATTGAACTCTAGCAGTCAGCTCAGGCATAATTCTGGAAGATGCCAAGCAAGCTGTTGCTTCTACTCCAACGAGCTTAAAAGCTGGACAGTGAACTGCCACCAAGTAGACTGAAACTTCAAATTAAACTATTAATTTCTCAGATACACTTAGTGTATTAATAATGTCCTCTCAGATCATGCACTAAACCTTGGAGCACATGCTGGACTGAAACAAGAAAGGAGAAGCAGAAGGGAATGTTAATGTCCTGCAGAGAGAAGTTTTTTGATATCTTAATTTGCAAGCACAATTGACTCCTAGCTAATTATAATCTGGATTAAAGCAATACAAGGGTTGTGCACTACAATAGCACATGCTCCCAGTAACTTTTTTTTATGTTCTTGAAGAGGTTGCCCTCCATAGACAATAAATATCTCCGAAATTTTGCTTTCAAATCAGCTGGTGACAAACTGCAAAGCTGAAGCTTCAAGGCCATGTAATAAGTCAGTATGTAGGTTGCAGTTATTTTGCAATTACAGTTACAAGAAAAAGAAATTTCTTCCATTAATATGGATTTATATCATTACTTCTCTTTGCTTCTACTGAAAAAAAAAACAACCCAGAATGCGATTTTTTAACTAGACACTTGGGGCTATGTTTTGCCCTGGGTTTCACCTGACATTTCAGAAGTCCTATATTGCTGAAACTCATGAGGGTATTTAGCCTGCTCAGCAAAAACGAAAAAATAACTGCTTTTTTAATGGCCACCAGAAGATTAAAAGTGCCATAAATTAATTCATTCCTATTACCACAATCTCAACATGGAAAAAAAAAGGAAAATGAAAAAAACCCCAAACCTCAAACCAAAAATTCTTGTAAAGGGGCTTTTAAACTGCAACAGAATCATCATCATTATCATCATCATCATCTTTATAAATGTTGGTTGAAACTGAACTTCTCTGGTCTAGGAGTACCCCAGATAAATTTCAGAGGAGGCTTATGGTCCCTGTTTGACAGCCCACCACTACCAGGGTCAGATATCTTTCTCATCCTCTCACTGCATCTCCAGGAAAATAAATCAAAATGCCACATGGACTGGTTTTGTGAGGGCTTTTAAATTTTTGTTTCAATTGTTATTTTTATTTTATCTCTTTGAATTTGTGTAATTTCTTCTTTATTAAATGATTTGGCCAGATTTCATAATCAAAATGCAATGTCTGTTTTTCACTTGAGGCTATACTGGCAAACGGTTTTCTGAAATAAGGAACATCACAGCTTCTTCCTCTTTTCTGGCAAAAGTCAGAGATCTAAAAGAAAATCAGCACGGGGGCACTGTTTTGGAGGAGGCTTTCTTTTTTGTTTTTCAGGTTTTGTTTAGTTAAAGTAGTTTTCCAAAGATAAAATTTTATTTTTGTCTGCTTTGTTCCCACAAATGGGGAATGAAACTGCTCAGATTGTTCTTTGTTATGCCTTAAAGGATTTCCCCTGAATGATAAATGTCTTTGGCCTTGAAATCATGCTTTATGATCTGAATAATTTAAACAAAAGCATCATAACTAAATAAATTGCCTCTGATGGGCTGAGGATGTAAACTACTCACATACCTCTTCAGGGCAGCCACTGTCTACCCAATCTTGCCGGTGACGATCAAATCCACTGGAGCATCTTTAAATGATGAAATAGATAGAAATTGTCCAGATGGAAATAGGAGAAAAAGAATAAGGAAGGGAGAGGAACAGAACAGAGTGACAGAAAGAATAAGTAAATGATATGATTTTAAATCCATATGTTTTATATGGTATCACTTTTATTCAAGATGCTTTGACTTACAATGAATCACTCCTTTAATCCACTTCAATGAAAAGTGTTTCAATGAATAAGACTTTGAGTTTTTAAAATTTATTTATCATTTTAAAATAGGAATATCTCCCTTCCACTGGATAATTATTCTTAAGATGTCACTGACACATAGCATTTTTAAGTTTCATGTCAACCATATCAATGTAAATTAGTTGAATTATTATTGTCCAGACTTCTTAGCCAGGAAAATTTAATCCCACAAAGGATGCAGTGAACCAGTCACTGGGTTTATCAGGCAAAGTGATCTGAGACATCAAGATACACATATAGAAAGCCATTTGATCAATGTTCACAGCTCCTCTGAACATTCTCTGTGACAAATACAGAACACTCTACAGCTGCTTCTACCTCCTCTCTAGATGCAGAAAATTTAAATTGCATGCATTTTTCTTATCAAATTAGGTGAGTTTAATAACCTGTTTGCAATATCCTTTGTCTTTTGTTATATGTAACAAAGAAATTTTTAAGAAACCTGTAACACTTTAATACAATGATTCCCCTGGAAATTCCCATCTCTCAAGAGTATTATCAGTGATTGTAGAATAAGTTTGTGTTTCCTAGACAACAGGTAGCATCACAAACAGAAAGCATTATTAAAATGGCAAGCAAATAACTAAACCATGATGTTCAGCTTTGAAGGAGATTCTTCCCAGCTAGGGCATTTTTCATTTTGGAGGGTTTGTTTTTGGTTTCTGCATTCATTTCCTGCAGTATTTTGTTATGAGACAGGGTGATGTCATTTGGCACCCATGGTCATAACTTACCTGAACATATACAAACCAACTTTTTGCTGTCTTTTAATAAGACTACGCAAGCAAATAAGGTCACTGTCATGGTTAGCTATATTTAAGGGTGTTTTTTTTGTTTATAAATGAAAGATAACAAGACGTGTCAAGTACTACCTACTTCAACCAAGGTAACAGATTCATTTGGAAGAATGGAACACTGTACTTTTTTTTATAGTAGGAGAAGATGTTACAAGAAGATGTAAACAATGTTAACAACACGCTTTGGGTAAGAAATATCTCCATGTAATTATTTTGAGCAGAATTTACAATGTCTTTGAGTAAAGATGTTGAGAAAAATGTTCATTCTCTTGTTATACCTGCATTGATTCACATTTTGCCATTTGCAAGATTACTAAAAGAAATCACAAAATCACAAGTTTGGAAGACACCTCCAAGATCATTGAGTCCAACCCAGCCCTAACACCTCAACTAAACCGTGGCACTGAGTGCCACATTCAGGCTTTTTATAAACACATCCAGGGTTGGTGACTCCACCACCTTCCTGGGCAGACCATTCCAGCCCTTTATCACCCTTCCTGTAAAAAACTTTTTCCCAATATCCAGCTGATATTTCCCTTGGTGCAGCTTAAGACTGCGTCCTCTCGTTCACCAGTTGCTGCCTGGTGAAAGAGACCAACCCCCACCTGACTACAGACACCTTTCAGGAAATACCCCAACACTAACAGGTGTCAATTTTCACACACTCTATAGCAACTGGCTTCTTCAAAACCCATTGCTCTTAAGAGAAAAGTGTTCAAACCAGAAATGTATTTCAGAGAAATACAGGTATCTCCTTCGCAATGCATGAGGTCTCTAACATAGGAAGGCAACTGACATTGACTGGATCGAGTCCGGAGGAGAGCCACAAAGTTGATCACAGGGCTGGAGCACCTCTCTTACAAAGACAGGCTGAGAGAATTGGGCTTGTTCAGCCTGGAGAAGAGAAGGCTCCAGGGAAAACCCTATACAGACTTTCCACACTTAAAGGCGCTTATAAGGAAGATGGAGAGAGATGTTTTATCAAAGCCTCTAGTGAAAAGACATGGGGAAATGGTTTTAAATTGAAAGAAAATAGATTAATACTGGATATTAAGGAAGATTTTTTTTTTACAGTGATGCTGCTGAGTCACTAAATAAACTGTCAAAAAAAACCCCTGTAAATGTCCCATCATTGGAAGTGTTCAAGGTCTGGTTGGATGGGGCTTTGTGCATCTAGTGCAAGATGTTTCTGCCCCTTTCAGTGGGCTGCACAGAGAAATCTTTAAAAGTCCCTTTCAACCCAAATCATTCTATGAATATAGACCACTTGAAAAGTGTTTTCTTGCTGCAGTGTGCATGAATCACTGCTATGCTGGAAGTCCACTGCTGCTTCTCCATCTCTGTGGTGTTCTGTCTATGTGAATGCTTGAAAGAACAAGAAAAACTTTACTAAGCAGAAAGAAATGATGACATGGTATTCCAGGTATGAATAGAACATTTGTTTTTTCAGTCTCTCCTACTTTTCTCTAAAATTTGAAGAGCTTCATTAGCAACTGCTGTGCCCATCTCCAAGCAGGACTGGATTGATTTTCCAGATGTACTGAATACTCATAAATCCATTACATTTTATTCATACTGCTCTGGCCCAAATCTAATGGTTTTGAGGATATTCAGTACATAAGAAAACCAAGCCAAATATTTAGACATGAAATCAAGTCACTCCATAAATTCCTCCACTTGAGGCAGTTACTGCAGTTACATATCTATGCTAATTCAACCTAATGTGCTTAGAGCTAGTAGGCATTAACAAACCTAGATTTTATCTTATGTCTAAATGGTGTCAAATTTAAGGGTTTAAAGATTAAATGAATAAAAATGGATCCCTGGTGCACTCATTTACAGTTCTTAAGTCTTTTCTTACAAACTAATGAATTACAGGGATGGGTAGCATTTCTGGGGTAATTTTTTTTTTCACCAGGAATTAACCAACCACTGAATGCAACATGCAGGGACTTGGAATGGCTCTTTCAAAGATGTGAGGCAGTCTTGAGAAGACTCTGCCTTAAAAAAACTACATTAAACCCTGGGCACTGCTTATTTAACATTTCCACTGATGCATAGCAAGTCCAAACAATATTATCAGAAAGCAGCTTTATCAGCAACGAGATAGTGTCCTGGCAAACCTGTTAGTGAACTTCCTTTGAGGCATATATCACTTGATGTCAGCCATAGAAGCTGCTATTGTCGCTGCCTTGTTGAGTTGGAGCTCTGGAAACTGTCATTTCAGTGCAGCACCCGCTTTACTGACTGCATTTTTGAGACCTTAATTTAGTAGCATGATGATAATTCCCTGTTCCATTAAAACATTGGAGCAGATTTGATTTGCTGTGCTGTTTATGCCATCTGTCAACACGGCTATTTTACAGCAACTTCAGTTTAAAGTGGTGACTGAACTCAGCTCCTAGGAAAGCAATAATAAAGATGTTCTAGGAAATGAAAATACAAACATTTATGAAATGCAAGGAATTTCAGGATTTGTGTGGAACTCTGGAGTACTGGTTCAGGGAGGAAAGGGAGAATGAATGCCTGTACACATATAGCAATGATGACTTGGCACAACAAATGCAGCTGAGTCTGAGTAACAAGAAAGCTTTCAGATGTCTGAATCCTTTCAGTGAACTGTATGTAGCCAGAAAGGAGTTGGAGATGCCATCCTATTTACCAAATGCCATTTACATAAATTTGGCAGAAAGTATTTGAATGACAAGAAGTGTCCACTCGGTGCAGGACACGAAATGCTTTTCCCCTTTTCTTAGAGTTCAATGAGGATTGATGATGATGATGATGATGATGATGATGATGATGATGATGATGACAATAAATGAGATAATCTGAATATAGAAAATTCATCAAGGTTTAACCTATAAAAGCTAGAAACATAATGGAAAATTATAGGGAAGAAAAGGGGCAAAGTCTGTATGGAAAACCTTTTCTCCAGGTTGAGCTGGAGTGTGACAATAAAGAACATTGAAATGCACAGCAAATGTCATTTAAAGCAATAATTTCCTAGTATTTTTGCCTCTGTATGAACGTGTAAAGAACAGATTTTTTGGAAATGAAAGGCATTCCAGAAATCTCAAACGATTTTGTAAAAACCATGTAATGATTTCGTTCAGTTAAAAGGTTTATTAACTCAGCTAAATAAAAGGTTAATCTGGAAAATTAAATAGAAAATTGAAGAGGCAGAACTCTTTTCTGACTTCAACCATTAAGAAAGGACCATCACATTATGAAAAGATTAAGACAGTTACTAGGATGTTTGAATTACTGAAAGAAGAATTAGAACATTTTGAAGTGGAATTTCTTTCCAAGGTGAGATAGGAAGTAAAAATAAATAGAAACATATATATATAATTTAAAAAATACTGAAACTTTGTGTCTGTCCAACTGAAAAATAACTGTAATCATAGAGTGACTTTTGGAGGAAAAAATGTTTATCTTTGTGCTTGGTCTGATTTTGTTTCCCTTTACCACAGAGCAGGCTCCTGTTTGGTTCCTTCACCCTTCAAATATCACTTTCTTGCCACACCGTGCTGTCTGGGGAAAGACTGAATTTTCCTTCCTTTGTTATTTTCCACTTTCAAATGCAGAACTTAAGCACAGCTCAAAATGCTTATGAAGTTCATGTGAAGTGTCACTGTGAGTGACTATGGTATGCATTTGTAAGGTATTTGAATAGCATTTGTGCTTATCACTTAGTCCAATACTCCTACTCATATATCTGAATTCTAGCATAAATATATTCTCTGTATTTATCCTTTACTTAAATATTGCTTAATTAAACTGTGCTTCAGAACAGGATGACAATTTGATTAGTCAGAAGAGGGTTTGCTTCCATCTTGCTCTTGTAAAAATAGCTGACTAGCAGAACAGAAGGATTTTAAACAAAAATCAGCCTGTACTGTTTTATGAAAAATTTGAATGTCACGAAGGCATAGTTAATATTTGTTGCAACATGGAATTCCACCATTGTCTTAACATTGTGAGCTGCTCAAAATTTAAAAATTCAGGTAATTATATGGATGATTAGAGCGGAACAAAGTTCACCAGTCAATCTTCAGCCTGACAATGGTTCCACAATTTTATGGGATGGAAAGTTCGGTAAACTATAGCTACATGTTCTGTAAAATACTCCTGAAATATCAAGTAAACACAGAAGCAAAAGATGTTAAAACCCAACTAAACATGCATAAGCCTCAATATTTGTAACTGACACAACATTTGAATAGGCAGTAGGAAATAAAGACTCCTATAGGGAATTCTTTCTGTTGAAAGAGGCTAAGAACAAAAGTGGGATAAAAGAAGTAAGTTTTATTTTCAATTCCACTAGAAAGAAAAAGATCAAATTGTGGTGAAAGCAAGACTTGGCAGGGTTCTGATTAAAGAAGAATAGGAGGATATTTTCTATAAACTTAATGTCAGTTACAACAATAAAGGAAACATGCTGAAAAGCAGATAAAGAATAAAAAATACGCTGTTGCTAAAGGCTCTGCTTTGAACAGTTAGAAGGAAAAAAGATAGTGTAAGAGGAGGACCCTAGAGTCAAATTTATGAGATTATGGTATTGGAATTTCCAACAGAATCAGCAGAAATTTATATCAAATGTGTTCTCCAGGAAGGAGCCACAGTGAGATTAGTCCCTCATACTAGATTACAGTCTCCAGTGCTTTGACTTCATGCATTTGTACCTACACAAAGTGGGTATAAAGAGCTAATAGCAACAGAAATAGCAGAGAAATCTGATCTGTTGGCATTGCTACATGTTTGGCACACAAGTAGTTTCTCAGAGTTTGAAGCAAAGAGCTCTGAAGTACTACTGGATGTACTTTAATTCTTGTTAGTGATCCTAACAAGCACAATTTAGCCCTTCTTTCCAACATGATTGTCTGAACTATTTTCTATCTTTGATTATTCAGCTGACACTGACAATATCTCAGAAGTACAGTTAAGTGTTGCATACCCATTGATTTAATCTAATTTTTAAAATAAAAATATGAAAGTTGCCTTTGGAGAAAATATTTCATTTTCCACTTTAAAGATAAGGAAACAGAACATAGGAGACATGAAATGATCATCTGAGGTAACACAGAATTTGTAAAAGAACCTAGAATTAAGCCCACATTTTCTGAAAACCAGATGAGCATGCAATATTTCACAGCTTCTGTGTTTCCCATAGTACTCACAGACATATGAATGGTAGAACTGGGAATTAAATTGAAAAACATCAAGTCTCAGGTGGTGTGTGTCAAGGCACAGATGTCATTCACACATTGCCCATGCTCTTTTTTTTATTCAGGTATTTTAACTGGGATTTTACTCCTTTAAAAAAACTCACACTGGTGACATTAACAACTAGTAGAGTCCTCGTGACAGGATAAAAATTACCTCGTGCCTAGAGATGGTATGAAATAGGGCTGTTCACATGTTGTTATCACACATGAACCCCCAGTAATCATACAGTGTACACCATGGCTGATTCACTTCTAGTGGGCATCAGCATCTGAGCTGCTAGAAAGAGAATTGCAGCAATGGTTGGTTAGTGCTGGGTTACTGCTCCTGCTACATCTCATTCACATCTCTAAAAAGAGTTTGAACTCAAAGCAAGCAGGAGCTATGACAGGCAAAGGAGTCATAGAGTTAAACTCACTCTATATAATCCAACATTTATATGCTTATAATGGTATGTGAATTAGGGCTAAGAAAAACACCTTCTGTTAAAACTCAGTGAACTCTTCAGATAGAGAGCAAAACAAGGAAGGACATGAATCATCCTGTAACTGGTTATGTTCAAAGCAACTTAAAGTTCAGAAAGTTATTTGTTTCCCAAATTAGTATCTTAATTGTGTCTCCTTTTTATTCTAAAGGTGAGTCCAATTCTGAAGTCAACATTGAGCAGGAGCAGTCATCAAAAGAGATTACAAAAGAATTACAGAACAGTAGGGGCTCTTCAGGTTCTTAATTAATGGTACCTATTGATATTCATTGTGATATCCAGTGATTTCATTAATGCATTATGATAATGCAGATATTGGAAGATTAATAGATCTGAATAGAAGGGGAACTAAAGATGACATTTAAAGAAGAACACTGATAAAATTTCATTCATTTCCCTAAAGTTGGAATATCTTCTACAAGGGCATGTTAGAGAGTCCCCCAGTTTAGGTGACTGGAAAGACTGAGAAACATTTATGCTATAAAAAAATTCTGAAGACTATGCTGGGAAATGGAGCAGTTTGCTTTAGTATGTCCCAATCTCAGATAATCCAAAATTTATGAAGAGACATATGAATTTCAGATTTGTTTAAATAAAAATTTTTGACAACCTTACAATAGGAATATGTGTTTAGTAATATATAAAATTTAAAATATGCTAAAAAGAGAGACTTTTCATTCATGGTACTTTAGTATAGAATGATATCTAGGAGGCTATGAAGCAAATATGATCTCAATGATGCTCACTTTATATTGAGGAGTACAACCATAAGAGGTTAGTACTTCTGGAAAGCAATTAAGACAATTGTGATCATTCTGTCTATAGTAGTACAATAAACATGCCCAGAAATGTTCTTTGGCACTGAAGACTGCTGGCACACAATGGCCTATGCCTGAACAAGCAAACTCTCTCAGCCTTGAAAAGGAGGAGGCTGCACATAAACAGCCATCTGGGAATAACCTTTGGAACAGTTCAGTTCCTGCACCATGCCTGGGAACTGTTCTGGACAGTGCTCCTGGGCATGAACTGAAATCACACCAGGAAACATCACAACTGTTTTAGTGGCCCATACAATTGTTTTACAATGCCCAGGAAGCTTCCCAGGCTGTGTTTAACTTGCAATACTATGTAAAAAGATACTTTGTACGAGAAGATGAACTATGCTTGTACAAGTGACTGGGGCTACGATTCTGCTTTATATTTCAATGAAACATAAGGAAAAGAAAATTTGATAAAGTGCAAAAACTTTCCGTTAAAAAATCTTGGTTGATGCCATTAAAAATCAACGGACTTTTATTTATTTATTTATTTATCTATCCTTGTTTTATTAATTTCCCTTGTAAAGAGAACAAAGGAAATTAAGAGTGATCATAAAAAATTTGGTGGAAGATAGATTTCTCTATAGTAATGCAGTGGGTTGGGTGCTCATATGAGAGGAAAAAAAAATCTAATGCTTCCAAAAAAGATTAACATTCAGCCTAAAAAATTATCCCAGAGTCAGATGTGATAATCTGAGCTCCCTGTTTCCACAGATGTGCCCTGAGTTTTGTTCCTGAATGCTTTGTTCACAGTTTCTGTTGTTTCACTTTTTTTTTTTTTTTTAAACACTTGGAATAAGGAAAGAAGGGGACCAGTTGAGAAAATTGTTATCTAGGCCAACAATTTGGGCTACAATGGATAGGTGGTATCTGGCTTCTGAAATGCAGTCTCACGAACATTCAAATATCTGATGAAAGATACCCAGCAAGTAATTTCTTGGAACACACTATTCTCTGGAATCAAGGAAGGAGTTTGGAACTCCAAATTAGGTTCCTCTCAGACATGAACGGAAAGAAATCTAGTACTTTGTTTCTCACTAAATTATTCTACTTAGAGGGTCTACAAGACAGAATGAACCTACTGCACAATCATTAGTTTTACTTATCCATTTATAGACCTTTTATGTAACTGAATTTACGTGAAAAATAATCCTAAAGTCATAAAACTTATGTTGGCCAAAATTGTGCGTTTTCTTACAGGTCATTTTTGGAAAAGAAAAAATGTCCAATTTTTTCATCTGTTGTAAGCAGTACAGTTGATTTATTTCAGGCCATTGGAAGAGAAGATACAGTGCAAAATAGCAGTAACACTGCTCTATGTACCACATTGCACATAAAAGCACTGCAAAATGAACAATGATGGATAATGGAAATATCCTGTTACAGTACTATCCTATCCTTTTTTGATTACAAATTCATTTAGGAATAGAAAAACTAATTAGTTTCATTAGGAGCAGCTACAATATGTATTTGGCTCAGAAACTGCTGTTGTGGGGCCCAAGAGCTCTTGAAAAACTAACTTACTTATTTTGGGTTTTTCCCCCAATAATACCTTTCGTATTAGAACTTTGAAGTTCTAATATGCTCAAAGTGAAAACATACATCCTGCCATATTTGGTGAGAGTAGTGACCATGAACTATTTTAGAATCCACTCTTTTAATTTGTGGAAGACAGTCAGCTTACATATGACTCTTTCAGTAGCATGGGAATAGTAATTAGCAAAAAATAGTATAAAGAACTATACATGATAGTCAGAGATAGAGAGAAACTATACATGATAGAGAGAGAACTGGATAAAAATATCAGTAGTTTAGCAAATAAAGATAACACTTGCAAATTAATGTTAGCTGGGTTAAGGAAAATGTAGCAAATTTCAGAGGTGTGAAAAAGGTATAATTTGGGATTTTACCCACAACAAGAAATGAGAGAAAGCCTGAGTGTCAGGAAGATAGCCTAAGTAGAGTAGAAACGATGTGGCAGACATGATGTTAAATTATCTCACTGTTTTTTGGTACAATACATTACAATGAGACAACCAATGAGAAGTTTGTGACCATGACTGTGTTCCTCTGTCTTTGAACATGGGTTCATATCCATGTTGTGGGTGGTTCCTATCTGAAGATGTCAAAACCTTCTTGAAGCTCTTTCTCTGAAAGCAAGTAAAGCAGGTACAGTTTTTGCCTTATGTGGTAACCTCCCTCTCAGTACTTTTTAAGCAAAAAAGTAACAAACCTAGTTTTTCTACTTTTTCTCATTTGTGTTCTCTATTCATCATCTACCTGTATTTCACATTTCACATATTATGAAAATTATTATACTAACCACTTTGTATTACAATTTATTTAATGCAGTGTTGCTAAGTGCAAGTCCTCAAATTCATTATCAGAAAAGCCTGTTTTATTTGAAATTTGAATTTGAATGTCCCTTGAACTCTTTGTATTACACAATTAAAGCCCAACAGTTATGGTAGATGACCACTTGAAGCATTTATTTGGGAATCAGAAAGTCTATGTCTTGTGTAGGAACCCACGAGAGACAGCCTATCACACACAAAATGATGACTAGAAATCTGAGTCAAGTTTCTTAAAATATCTAGGATATGTATAAATTGCATCATAAGGCATCTGTGGAACCCTTTCATGGGTGAGTGTCACCTTTCTGCAATCAAACAGGAATTTGTTTGAATTCAAACTTAGCTACTAATGTAAGAAATGAACAGATGAAAATGGAACCAAACTGAAAAGAATTTTGGGCTGCAATGTGACTGAATGTGGCATAGTTCTGTTAGAAAAAAACCCAAAGTTTAATCCCAGAGTAAATGCCTCTCTAATAGAGCACAGCAACATGCACTGGAATGGCTATCACACTCAGGATAAACAAACAATGAGGAATAAAATCTGTACTAAGCTCTCTTGTGATTTGAAAAATTAATGACTGGCACAGAAATTGCAGTTTTAGATATAAATGGTTCATCAAAGACTGGAGTGGGCTTTGTCTTATTCTAATGCAATAAATAAAGAACAAAATATTACTAGTATTTAAAAGAATTTTAGCATAAATTTCTACAGAAAAGTATTGCAGTACTACCTATTTTTCTAGTGTTTTGTCATTATGGTGTCTTAGGTGCATCTGTGAATCTAAACATGGAAATAAAATACAGATATTGTCATATTCTTTCCAAATAAATCAGCAAAATTAAGTATTATTCAAGGTATATATAACAGGTAGATGTCTTCTATCCCTCCTAATGAGATTAAAGTGCTTAACTGTCCTCTGTATCTTTGATAATGACTTCCTACATTTAGAAAAAAAACACCTTGGGAATGTCATATGTTTGGTAATAGACAGTACATGAGACAGACTTTACATGAAGGTGTTAGAACAGCCCAGGCACTGCTCCTTTCCATATTAACTGTGATACCTATGTCTTGTCCGAGCTGTGTTGCAAAATTGGATATCACAGGAACCTCCACAGTGGATAATGAACAGAGTCTCTAAGCTCCAGAAGACACAGCAACAACTCTGGCAAAGGATGTTACTGTTAGTAAAAACAATCTCAGATTTTAAAAGGCAAATGATCTTGTAAGAAACAGATATATAGAATATTAATAGTGTGAGTGAGGTGTCTTAAATTAATCACTGCATTTACATCTAGATTAAGAATATTCAAAATGCTTCCCCATCTTCAGGTCCAGGATTTAATAAAAAATATTTTAACAGAAATACTAGGATTTTAGACTAAAAGAGAATTGTAGCAATCTTCTGCCCCTTTTCTAGAAATTATTTAAATTTCTATAACCCAGCCTTGAACGTCTTAAAAATCTGCATCAGTTATGAGCATAACTATTGTCCCCATGCTGTTCTGAGTTATTCATGAAAACAAAGCAAGGTATGGATATATGTGACTAATGTTGCAGCTGCAAGAAAACTGGCTATTTCCTGTATGGAAGCAGGATTCAAATTCACTTGGTTAGATATTAAATCTATTAATGTTAGGATCAGGATAATTTTATGGAGCTGCTGAGAACATCAGTGAGTACACTGCAGAAGAATGTGGGGAGAAAGTAAACTTGGGGAATGATTGGTCTGGTTTCACACTGACTTATACTAAGCCCCTAAGAGCTAGTGCATGTTCACTGGGTTTCTGCTCAGAGACAGAGATTTTTAGGTTTATTAGCATTAATCATAGGAATTATTCCAGACAATTTGTGCTTGAGGGAATTACAGAAATTCCACAATAATTTGGCTGACTCCAGCTACTATCAAATTCCACCAACTTACAAAAAATGTAGAAAGGCTAGTAATCTGCTATTTATCCATGTGAGATTCTCAGTGAATTGCAAATTCCTCTGGCTGCAGGCTAACTTTCAATGAAAACATTTTGTGAGCTCAGGATCATCTATGTTCCTTAACAGTACTTTCTAATGTACTATTATGTACATTTCACTGATATGTACATCTTTACCATTATTTTTAAGTATACCTACAGGGTCACTGAAGTTAATGCCCTCTTCTAAACAGAACTGCTATCCCACTTGAGAATATCTATTACTATAATCTTGTGAGGCTTTTTTCATCAAACAATACCATCACTGAGCTCATTCTGATTTGAGAAAACGCTTTGTTCATTAAACACTTTTGTGCCACTGTCTTTTCTTTCTTTAGTCCCATCAGGCTTGCCTTGCATACAAAAGTCTTAATTATTGAATGCTAATTTCCTAACAGTTTCTTGCAGTGCATGAGGGCAAATTAGCTTGTCAAATTAAGAGCAAGCACCTTGGAAAGTATTCGAAGAAGTTGCGTGTGGAGCAATTTTCTGCTCAATAAACTATAGATCTGCTTATTGTATTGTTCTTATCAGTAATGTATCAGAGCTGACAAATTTACACATTAATTCTTGATACATTTCTTGCACTTGATTAAAAAGATCAATTGCTGTCTCACTATAACTTTTAAAATAAAAGAAAAATATATTGCATTTTAGAGCAAATTCTGACAAAGGGCCATACTTTCTTATTCTCAGGTCTCCAATATGATTGCTTCATAATTGGAAAAGAAAACATATACAGGTTAGATTACTTTTCATTTATCACAGGGTAAATGTGACCTAATTCAACAATCTGATTGTTAAGACCTGTGTGTTAGGACTTAGCTGTATTTTCATAGAAAACCCCTCCAGCTGTAGTGGCATACAGACATCCAGAATCTGGGCACATTTCTTTTGCATTGTCTGAAGCAGGGGTATGATCAGCAAATTCATTAAGTCAGGCACAGTGATATAATGGAATATATTTAACAGAATACACTATATTTTAAACCTCTAGCCCTTCTAAAACATCTAAAATGAGATTTTGCTTGTAATTTGTATAGGAAACTATTACATTGATTGGATTATATATGCTCCCTCTGGTGGTTTACTTAATCCATAGAAATGCCTTTTTTATTAGGGTGGGTTTTTTGTTGTTGTTGTTGGGTTGGGGTTTTTTTGTATTATTTTTATTTTTTTTTATTTCAGTGGCTAAAGTACTGTGACCAATTTTAAAATAACAGCACACTACTCTCAGTTAAATAGTGTTTGGATAAAAACAGCTTGAGTATAAACCAGCCAGTCTTCCTCCCATATTTTAATTTGCAACTGAACTATGAAATATTCCTAAAGCAATTAAAAAAAAACCCCAAACAAACCCACAA
This sequence comes from Phylloscopus whistleri, assembly GCA_017589585.1. Classification (NCBI taxonomy): domain Eukaryota; kingdom Metazoa; phylum Chordata; class Aves; order Passeriformes; family Phylloscopidae; genus Phylloscopus; species Phylloscopus whistleri. Next base: position 4,749,743 of record JADMLD010000614.1, on the reverse strand, counting down.
CCTTAAAACTTCAAGTAGTTAAAATGAGGAAGTATTTATAAAAAGCATTTTGAACCAACCTTGAGGCTTTATGATGGAGTGATAACATCAGTGGAGAAGGGAAGGTCAGTGGATATTGCCTATTTGGAATTCTGTAAGGCCTCTGGCACAGTTCCCCACAACATCCCTCCTAAACTGGAGAGATATAGATTTGGTGGTTGGATGGTGTAGTGGATGAGGAACTGGTGAGATGTTTGCATCTAGAAAATGGTGGTCAAAGGATCAATGTCCCAATGGAGATCAGTGACAAGAGATCCCTCAGGGCTCTGTACTGGGATCAGTGCTAATTAATATCTTCATCAATGACACAGACAGTGTCACTGATGAGTGGGATCTCACTCTTGGTGCACTTGGGATCGAGTGCACCCTCAGCAGGTCTGCAGATGACACCAAGCTGAGTGATGTGGTTTACCTTTCCCTGGTGGAACCTAGAACCTAGCTCTCTGGTGGAACCTAGAACCCTTGTTGTGGTGTCAGCTATCCAATAAAAGCTGAGGAAAACGTAGACATCAAAAAGTAAGATGTGTATTTCTTATTTGGATTTAATTACTTTCTTTTGTAAATCCAGAGGCTTCTCTAGTCAGATAGAATAGTAATTATTTTTATGGTTTTAAAAAGTCTGTAGGAAAGTGCTTTGCTCAGCTGATAAATATTTTAGGTTACATAAGACTGTTATAAATACTACAATATTTGAGTCAACAATTTTTTAAATGAAAACAGTTCTTGTCAATTGAGATATACAGACCAACAAACAAAAAACAATCCTTTTCTTCTGATACTAAAAATTTCCAGACATAAACTCACATTTGAAAGTTAACTAAACATGTTTCCAAATTCCTTCTAAAGAAAGAAGTACAAACAAGCAATTTCAAACTTATCCAGAAATTCAGAAGACAAGTAATAGAAATTTTTTTTTATCTCAATTACCATAATGGCACTAAGGAAAACTGTCACTTCATATTTCAACTGTAACATGTTTTCTTAAAAAATGCAGGTGCCTTAAAAGTCTCCCTTTCCTCCTTTCCAGCTAATCAGCACAGAATGCAAAACAACTTGTTTCTTTATTACCTACTTAGATGGGAATAGTGATTATCATAATAAAAGATTAGAAGTATCAAGCCTTAAATCACATTATTCCCAGACACATTTCTGATTTTTAACTTTGCTCAGAACTCATTGCATAAGCCCTGGCTATAACCTGTTCATTTACACAACTGTGCTATTGTTGTCACACAGGATTAAGCATTGAAGTAAAATGCAACGCAAATGGGATTCTTTCATTTTTTTAGTTCAGGATTGCTCTAAGAGTGTAAGAAGCTTTGGGAGCTGTGCATACACACAAGGGCAGTTTGACTCCCTAAAGTGCATGGAGTGTCCTGGCTTATCACTGCACTCAAAAAGTCCTGGAATTTGTACAGTCTCTTTCAGGGCACTTTTCAAACCAGGAGTTTGCACTGTGTGGATTAATACCGTAAACTGGTATGATTTCAAACTACATTATTCAATGCATACTCTGGAAAACAAAGACTCTTAAGGATAAGAGTACAAAATCTCACTTTTCAGACCCTGGAAAGTCCCCAGCAGGGCTACCTGGAGAGCAGTGCCAGAAGTTAATCCTGAGTCTCCAGGCAGCCAATGACTGAGGAGAGTGGAGCTGGTCTGAGCTGGAGACATGCAAGGAAGGTTCAGTGCTCAGGCTTACACACCTTCACATCTAACGGGCCATTCTTCAGGGGTGACTTCAGAGGATCAATGGTCACTTATCTCCTGTGCCTCTGGGGTTTCTCTGATTACTGACAGATTGTTGTGTCAAGGCACTGACACCCTTACTGAGTAGAGTGCATACTCTGGAACTCTGGAACTACTTCACGGGGCTCCCATGGGGGATTTCACTACTGAGCCCTGCTTAGACTCATCTGAAGAGTCTTTCTTGTACAGTGTTGGACCCTTAGAGATTTTTGGTCCTAGATACTTTAGTCCAGAATTTGGTAAAAAGTTGCTTTTAGTACTGCTCTCCTATTCTCTGTAACTTTCCCTGAAAACCTAAGTGAGTCTGCCAGCAAAGCATCCTTGTGGATCCAGATGTTAGGCTTTTGGGTGCCCTTGGAATATGGCAGACAGTTCTGAGGATTAAAAATTTGAATATATGTACCAACAGTGACAGCTGAATTAAGCTATCATCTAAACTGTTTACAGCTCCCTCCCTTAGTACTCCAGTTCCTTATCTTCAGTGTTGGGGTGATGGTACCACACCAAACCTGACTGATATTGCAGGTACTGGGAGATGCTTTTATCCTGTACAGATGAAGTAAAGCACGAGGCATTCACAGTCTGAGTCTCCAGCAAGCACAGATTGCAAGAGTGTGTTCTTTGTCTGCTTATTTCTGAACACACTGAAATATCAGTTTCACTTCACTGCCCAAATCTGAGACTTTCCTGAAGTTTATCAAAATAAAAACATCAATATCTAAGGAATCTTTATTTATTGGATAATCAGCTTCAAATATTTTCAAGGAAACTCACTATTTCAGTATATGCAAACAAGTTTAACAAACTGAAGCTATAAAGAAACAGTAAGATGGCCCCAAAAACCTTCCTAGAAAATGACATATCTTATGTGGAGGCGATACCAAGTGCCTAGAGTATATAAACATTTTCAGATGCATAAGAAGATGATATAAACAAATCTAACATTAATGAATTCTCTCAATTTTTACATGTCAGGAAGTCAGAGATAATGAAGTGCAAATGATCCACATTTTAGGCCCTGGAGACCACCATGGGACAGATGTTAAAGTGTTTCAGGCATTTTATAGACATGGATATTTGTGTTGGAGAAAGTTAGAATACAATCTTAGCTTACATATTTATTCTCCTTTTGAAGAGTTTTATTTGTGAAACAGTTATGAAATATATGAAGTTCCAAAAGAAATTAGCTCCCAGGGGGATCCTCCATCTGCTAAAGTCAAAGGAACATGATGTGCCTTTGCTTCAGCCATGATAAAGTCGTGTGACACACATCATATTGGATTTCAGAGTGGATAGTTTGATGACTCCATATGAAAGAACTAATGGTGATTTAAGCTTGTAGAGAGTGCAGGAATAGAGTATTTGGCCCTCAATCACATCCAAAATGAACCTGTCTCTACAACCACTGCAGAGCTTGCACAGCAGCTGGGCTGAAGTTACAGGTAGGAAACAACCCACTGCTGTAGGATAAAGCTGTTTTCATTCCAGCACAGATTGCCCACATGGGGGAGTAAAGTTTTTCTGCAATGGTCCCACTCATCAGTTTCCTTGTGCAGTTAAAGGTTTCACATAAAGTTCTGGGTTTTTTTTCCCCCCAAAACTGTACTTTGCTGTGTGAATGATTCAATATGTGTATTTAATCTAATGCAAGGAAAAAAAAATGATATGCAAGACGGTGTTCCTGGTAGTAATGTTTCTCTGGCTAAAAGGGGCAATAAGTTTCTGAGAAAAAAGGTTGTGTTTCCCAAGGGACACGTGTAGGCTTGTTACCCATATGGAAGTCTGTCTGCTCAAGAATATCTCACTTTAGAGCACCAAATTACTGCTGTGGCACGTCGGGAAGAACATCTCTGTGTGTCCCAGGCATATCTGACCCTCACTACCTATCAGTGCCCTCAGCAGCAGACAGGCATTCTCCCTCTGCAGAAATCTGAGTGCTAGGTCAGTCAGGAGATTATTGATATATTGCAAACCCGTCACTGCCAGTTCAAAGCCTCTGTCAGGCTGTTGCAACAAAGGATAATTGGCTTCCTCATCTGGGATTTGCCTACAGACAAGAGGCAGTTTTGGTTCCTCATCTCTTGGACCAGTGTGACCAAGTCAGATCTGCAACTGAGAAGCATTACTCATGCATTCCTCCTACTTCAAAAAACCCTATAAGCACAAATTTGAAAGTGGACTGTAAATATTAATTTCTTTGTCCTCTAGGCACTTCTGAAATGTCTAGGTTAATACTTCATGGAATGCTTTGCCCTTGATTTTATCCTACTGCAGCAGAGCAATGTGTATCATAACAGGAGATAAAAGTCTCCATTGATTTACAAGGCTGGTGAGTGAAGAGCAGTAACATACAGAAAAAGCTGAAGGACTGTGAGGTAGGAATTAACTTTCCATCCTTTATGATTTTTAACCATGCTATTCGATTTTCTTGTTGAGAAAATGCTTCTTTATTGCATGCAAAAGAACATTTTAACACAGCAAATTTATTTTTGAGGGGGACAAAACCAGAACGTGGTACTGAAGCAAATGATTCTGAGCATTCTCCTTTGAACCAGACATTGCCACTGAGAATGGGATAAGATTTTTTTGTTTTGTTCTCTTGAAAATGAATATACATGTTGAGAAAGAGCAAGGTAAAAGAAGAGAGGCACTAGACTAGAAGTCCAGAGAGAGTATGCAGAACTGGTAGAAAATTTTCAAAGCTGAGAGAATGATTCCTCATTACAATAATCCTGCAGTGTAACCACGTATATGTTGAGTTTTCATATTTTGGAAAGCAAGTTGCCTCTTTTCACAAAACATTTAACCATTTATTATTTCGATCTCTTTCTCCATAGTTATGAAATAGTTGAGATTGCTCATTGCAGAAACTGGAGAAGCATGGCCAAGAAAGACAACGAGGCCTGAAGCAGACATCCACCAAAGCCATATTTCCAGAGGAAACACTAAGCTAACAGATCAGGTGTAAAATCCTGTATAAGAACTGTCCTGGGGACTGGATCACAGCCTCTGGACCACAAAGAAACTGGTCTGATCTCATAGTTGGCCCTGCTTTGAGTGAGAGGTTAGTCTAAATGACCTTTATCATTCTGAGCTATTTTATGACACAATTCTCCATTTACTAAAACCTGAATGAATACTGTTCATCTTGATAGATAAAAATTGTATGTATGACTTTTTAAGAACTATCAAAATTCCCATGTAGAAGCATATTCTTAGTTTCCCTTTCAGTATCCACCCTTTTTCTAAGGAATCCTCTCCTGTTCCTGCTTTTGCTGGTAGTCAATGTCCAAAGAACCTGCATGAAGTGACAGCCTCACTACTGTCAGTAATGGCCTAATTAATAGCAATAAAGCTACTCAGTCTACCTGCTGCATCTTGTCAAAAGCACAAACATGCTACAGAGTGGAGACAGCTGGTTTTGGAGAGCAGTGCAGGACTACCTCACAGTAGGCTCATCTTTGATCTCCACACACAAAACAAAAAGCAAGGCTTTCCTCATTCTAACTTCAATTGAATGAAATAGGTGTGTTCAGACTGTATATTTTTCAGCAGTAAACTACACCTTGCCAGTTGTGAGGGGACAGCCACAAATGCTCCTAAATGAGCAGAAGGAAACACAATGAGGCAACATGCCTAGTTCTGCTCCTGCTAAAGGTGAAGGATAAAATTAATTCTCCACAGTGAATTTATGCCTCAGTGAGCAAAACAGATTTTTCAGCCATTTCAGAACTCAGGAAACTCAGGTGTTCGAGAACAAAAAGGATCTGAAGATTTGCCTTCTTCACAAGAGGTCTGGATTTTACAAGATAATTGAGTTTATCCAAACAAAAATGAGAACACTGGCACAAAGTAACAGGCCTTGCTCAAACCAAAGGCAGCAGAAACTTGATGCTACAGCATCTATTGATGGAAGGAGAATGAAGCAATGCTGAAAGCAAGGAATCAGCTAAGGCAACCAAGGATTGCTCATACTTTCTTGGAACAGTCTTCTAGAGGTATTATTACTCTTGAATATATTTGGTGTGTTTCCTATTACTTGATTTGTCTTGGCTCCAATTCCACTAAAAAGGTTTTTGCAAGACAAATGGGGAACCGAGTTACTTTTTAAGTGACTTACTACAGGAGTTGCAGCTTAAGAAAACATAAAAAGACCCCAATTTCCTAATTTTGTGCTGTGTTCTTCATCTATTTACCAGTTCTTCAACATGATGTCAAAATATTGCACTATTTTAGAATGTTAATTACCTTTTCTTGTTTCAGTATACATCCATTTCATACAAAGTATTTCTAAACCTAATCACTGGAGCTGAAGAGCACAGCAACAATAAATATCCATTATGATACTGCATTTTGCTTCAGAGAACTGGGATTAAATTTGTCATGAAGGTCAGTGAAGGTCAGTGAGTGAAAAACTTTTTGAAAAGCTGCAGTTGCAGAGTTTCCATTTTTCTGGCCATGCTTCAGCTGCTCCACAGTCTAAATCACTCCTGCCATGGACTGGGATGTCCCTGTCCATGTGCCCCTGAGAGGCTGAGGAGACCCAACGCACCCCCTGAGTGTAATGACAGGTTAAAAAGGAAAGTACTCTAACTGTGTGGATGTATTGGTCTCCCTGCTGTTAACAAGGAAGCTTTTACAGTTACATTAACACCTTGCATCTCCATGGGGTTAAATTATTTTTGGTTAAGACAATGAGGTAGGGAGAAAATATGATTTTATTATTATGTCTTCTTATTTTTTCTACTTCAAAAGGGTTTTAAAGTATGACTGAAGAAATAAGAACAAAAGCTTAATTCCTGAGTCAACTGTTTTGACTATTTTTGTCTAATTGTTGAAGTGAAATGTGGCAATGATGTGTTGCTGGTGATCACACTTAAGATTTATGTTCATGTGAATGCATATATAAAAACTCAAATATAACAACTTTTAATGCTGAATAACCTGTCGGCAATAGTTTTGGATAGCATTTGAGCACAGCTCCATACCCCCACAAAAAAAAAAAAAATTATTTTCTCTACCTTTGGAGTTTACTGCACCAGCTGCAGTTGAAACCAATCTGGGCAGTGACACAAGGACCACAGCTGGTGAACTGGAGGCAAGCTGGGATGTAGATAAACACAGATTATTACATTCGTCTCATATATATTTCACATAAAAAGCACAAAAGAATACATCTTCTGATAATATACATGTAGGAAGTCAACAGGTTCACATACATTAAAATAAGACCCCAAACCCAGCCTATTACAATGCTTTGCACAATTGCATACATAAAAGTACATGTCATCTGTGTTATTCCATTTGTATTCCATTTGTAAATGTATTCCTACTTCCACATCTGTTCATTTAGCTTCATTCCTAAATTTTTATCTTTTTGCTCAAAATTAAGTATTTCCTTAAAACTCTTTCTTCCCTGGTTCCACTATTCTTTGGTGTTGCTAACATTCAGACATAAGTAGATAATAAGACAAAAAAAAATGTGCAAGAACTATAACTGCATTAAAACATTTATATTCTTTTTACAGTAGTACAGCTGGCATTTTAAACCCTGAGATTTCTAAGCAATATAGTTTTACCTTGGAAAAAAGAGCCAGATGAACTGCAAAATATTTGGAGCCATTTGTTTGGGGATATGCCTTTGTGATGTGATGCACAGTACACAGAAGGATTGATGTTTGCATTGCAAGCATGAAAACTGTTCTTTTTTTTTCTTAAGGAAACACATTTAAAGGTAATATAATCATTCTTCTGAAAAAATGATTTGGCACAAATTTCATTCAAAACCTACTGGGAGCTATATACCTATAAACTAACTTGAGATACATGAGGATGAACTGGATAATGCATCATCCATATGGGAATCTAGGAGAGGATAAATGAATCTGTTTATGATTCCAAGTCCACAGATAAAACAAAATATTTGAAATTGTGTATGTGTTGCTGGGAGGGAGAGGGAGATAGATGATTTCTAGATCTGGCTCCTGCTTATGTAATGTTTTACTTACTTGGAAGAGGTATCATTTCAACAGCTGAAAGATTGGTAATCTTTGACATCTGTAGCTCCACCCTGTGGTATTCATAAATTGTTCTTCTGCGGACATCTAACAGGAAAGAAAAAAAAAGAAATAATATTTTCTTATTTTGCAACCTTTAGTCTGTGAAAAATAGTGGATGCAATGAATGCACACTGTTCCTTAGGTGCACATATGGCAACAATTTTTCTCAAGAATATATTTTAAACTTTGAATATCACAAAATAACACGTAAAGATAGATAGAGAATTTTTCAGTGGAGAAACCCTCAGAGATGACAGAAAAAGTAGTTCTCCTGGCAAAGAATTATGAAAATGCTGACTGTGCTCTCAAGCATCTTAGTCATTGATTTAGGCAGAAATTCTAGAGAGTATACTGTCAGACATTTTAGGGTGTATTTCAAATGCTTGCTTTCCTAAGACATTTTTCTCAGCTTACAGACTTGAGAGAAATGCTTTATTTGCTCACTTTGTCAGATGTGCAAACAAAACTGACTTCATTGCTTAATCAAATTTGTTAGCTACAAGATGGCTCACATCTAAGTGTACTAGAGTGTATTTTCATATTATAACATTATATTAAAGAAGACAATCTTCCTAAACAGCTGTTATGCATAATCTTTACACAGGCTGACTGCACCTGAGTTTCTCAAAGCAGAAATTCAATATAGTCAATGTACTGTTCTTAAGGGTTTTGAACGCACAAGCAACTGTAAGACCCAAGCACAAGATAAATGTGAAAAAATCACACACTGCTTACCAGAACAAAACCCTACAATGTGTTCTGAAAATTCCAGATTCTATATATACAGTTGCAATATAGACTGGTGAGCTTGTATATTTGAAAATCAAAAGCACAACCTATAACACCAATCTGACACAGAAATGACAGCTTCCTGGTGTGCTGGTTTCATATTTATGCTCTTTTTGATGGTCTGCTAAACTAACTGAAATCAGAGCTAAATACAATCACTGACCCTCTGCAATCATTCCAGAGAGGAATTAAGGGTTACCTACAAAGGACTAACAGGTTACCCATGCCAATCACCAGTCTGAGTCTACACGTAACAGAAGAAAAGGGACTTGTAGACAGTCACAAACTCAGTCTTTTGAGGTTTTCTGTGTTGCCAGTACTGTATGAATTGAGTCACAACTTGTTGCTTGAGGAAGCAGCTTTTCTGCCCTCTCCTACCTCTTTAGCTCTCAGGGCAAGTAGGCAGTATCTCGCTTTCAGACAATAATATTTCTATTTAGCTCCAAATCAGCACCATTGCCAACCACTTCTTGCAATTTATTTGAAGCTTTGCTATGACTCCACCCTCCTGATAGCAGAATTCTTTTTCAGTATGAAATGAACCTACAATTGAACTGGTTTTATGTGTTCCCTACAAAGTCATTCTGACTAGCTAAAAAACAGATATGGGCAGGTGCCAAACTTTACCCCAATAAATGCCTTAGTCATGTCCTTCAGACCCACTGGACAGACAGAGTTCTCAAGACCAAGCTAATTGTGTGCTGGGGTAGGGAAAATCTCTTGCCAGCTGCAAGGGGTTTATGCTCACAGGATGGTCAGTCTCTTAAAAGCCCAATCAGAGTGATTGTAAAATGCCTCTGAGATGAGCTCCTGCCAGTGCTCAAGGCTGTAATTTGTTTCCACAGAAATTTTTAACATTCTGTCCAGAAAAAAAAAAAAAAAAAGGCAATTGAATACATAAAGTGAAATGCTGGGTGTCCACACTTTATTTGAACTTCAGCTCATCAGTACTGGTACAGACTAGTATGCCATAATCCTGTTAATGCTGAACCTTTCCTAACAGGCTCCTTACAGGGCTTACAAGAAATAAGGAGCTTCTGGCTTTCCAAAGACTCAGTAAGAATCAGAGATTCAGGGCATAGGCACTTTTACATCACCCAGTGCATGAAATTTCTGAAAAACACTACTTTTAAGAGAATTAAGTGTGTTATATTAAAAAAAAAAAGTCTAATCATGCATATTTCAGCATGACTATTAATTCCATTAAATCCCACTGCCTGACAGACTCAAATTTGATCTTTTTCTTCAGAAAGATGACTGTGCCAACCTCAGGTGGTGAGTTTGCATATGAGGCATCTATCTGAAGCACAGAGAGGTATTTGCATAGTCACCTTCTAACATCTTTGTATATACTTGCAGACAGGTGGTTGGAAATGTGCGCATTCAAATTTATCTCTCTGACCAGGCTAGAAAAACATGCAGGCCTAGATTCTTTTGAAAGTATGACTTAAACATGCCATGCTTAGATCTTTAAAATGCACTTTTCTCTCCCTATTTTGAATTGTGAGCCAGGTTCCCTAATAAAATTGGTTAAAAAACCTAAACTAAACAGGAAAATGAATACTCTTCCCTCATGCTTTCCCCCTAACCTCTTCACACACTCCTGCTTCAACCCAGGGCAGATGATACATTTCACTGAGGTGGAATTTGTTCTTTGTCTTATGCTGTCTATGTAGCTCTTTAACAAAAAAGTACTTGTGCAGAATCACAAAGAGCTTATGAGCCCATGTATACCTCAGTACAGACCTTAACATGACAAGAACTAGTGAAATAATTTGATGCAGTAACAGATAAGTTTAAGCACCGTGTGTTGACATTTTGCTATAAAGAAATATTACATCAGGTCTAGCAGGGAAGGGAGGAATGGAAAAGGATTTTTGTATGCTTTTGAAGTTCCATTCCCATTTCTGAATTTCAGAAAACATCTGTATATTCTTCTCCCAGCCATGAAAATATTTTACATTTCTACATGTCTGGGTTTCTCAAACACACTTTTTAACTAAATGGTATAACTTTGAATAATTTTTTTACTAATGGACTACTTTTTTACGCTTAGTTTAATTTACAGTATAGTTCAGATTGGTTTTGGTTTGTTTTCATGGCATGTACTTGTGCTGTCTTTGAACACAGGCCAAAGGTACAATCCCAGCAGAAAAAGCTGAAGAAAACACCAGCTACTTGAGGTAAGAACATGTTCCTCATTGATTGAGAGAGATAACATTGGGTCAGAAGGCCATTTGAAAGAATCCTTTCAAGGGACTAAACAATGGATTGGTCAATTATAGATGTGCAAGATTCTGCTGTGACAAAATAATTCTATGTAGTTTTATCACAGAAGTATTAAATTAAATAATGGAATATAAGTATTCAATGAAACAGAACTGCAAGCGCTGACTAAAGGTACTCAGTGGGGAGAGTACTCTGGAGAGGGAGCAGTGCCAGGAGAGCACCAATGACTTCTTAACATGTCTGAAGGGTCAGTAGTTCATAACAAACCATTCTAAATATGTGTCTGACAGATGCATAATCTCTCTGTATCTTTTCCATTACATAATCACTTTTCCTCATACACCATTCCTCAGCTAAAACCTGCAATACAGTGAAATGTGAAAACACTGGAGAAGTCATTCTGAGTTTTTAAATGATATGTTCAACAAATGAAGACCTTTTTCAGTGAAAGATTTCTAGGGAATTTGGATTGGCCATATACCCAGAAATAACTGCTAAATAAGGCCATATGCATTCATACAGCCATACTTTCACTTTTAAGTCTTGCTGACAGAGAAAACACAAATGGTAAGAGGGTTCATTTGATTATGCAGAAGTCAATTTGAAGTAAACAATTTATGAAACATATCCAACAAGCTGCAAGCAATTTGTGGAAAATATAAGGCATAGAGAAGAGAGGGGCACAGCTGCTGTGTTGTACAGCCACTGACTTTGCTTGACAGGGACCTTGTTTAACATCAGGCTGGATAAAACCTGTCAGCCTGGTATGTCTGATTGCTGTCACCACAAAAGGCAAAGGAATCAGAATGTCAAAGCATCTGTTCTTTAACAGCTTTATATTGCTGTTAATTTTATCCATATTAACTAATTAATTCTTGAGGCACTGACACTGGGACCAAATATCAATGCCTATAACCCAAACACTTCCACAACACACATCTAATCTAGATAAAAATTGATTCCCTAATTGTATTAATTTTATCATTCTCTTAAAAGCTAATTAAAAAAAAAAACCCTTTTAAACCTGGGAGCTGCACCTCAAAGACGTATAATCTGTGAACAAGCAAACCAGTGAAGTAGGCTCTGAAAATATTTTTATGAACAATGTACTAAGAACTGTTCTGCCCCAATGCTCCATGCCTAACACACAGGATTTACTTTGAAACTCTCCAGGTCCTTCCAGATTTGCCCCAACACATGTTGCCAGCTAAAGAACTCCTGATACAGGATCTAGGTGTGAAAAACTTTCTTTATTTCCACCACGTACCAAACTGCCCCACCCTGAGATCTATATGTGGCCGATTGTGAGAATATTTTAAACTTTGATCAACCTGTACCAGTCCTGGGAGTATTGTCATGCTACCAAAGATCAACAGCATGCTCCTGAATCAGACAACTAGTGCAAGGAGCCCAGCTGCCTGGATAAACCCTTTTGGAGCAGCAAACACGCAGGGCTGGAGCAGCTTGCTCTGTGGGATTAGTTACACTAGTGTAAAGAAGAATAAATACTAGGATTTTAGAGTGATAACTTTGGGGCCCTTATTGCACAGAGGTAAATGATAACACTGCCAGTAAGGCAGCAGGAAATCAGATTGTGTGATTTCCCAAGTGGTGCTGCACCTTTATACAATAGATATCAGAGCATCAAGGTCTTTTACCCTTCAGGAAGGTAAACCTAAGGTTCTTTGAGGGGCTTCACTGCTGTAAACAAAGTGGTGAAATGTCTTGAGCAAACATTTACAACATGCAGAGTTGTCACTTAATTATATGCTTGAGTTACACTACATATTGAGTGACACTAATTGCACTGAAACTGGATTATTACTAACACATAGCTCAGCTACAATTTCATTTCTGTACACAGAGTTGTTGAATAATTTCAGTGTGATTAAATGTTAGAGTTGTCAAGGCACAGTTTTCCTAAAAGAGCCGCATCTAATACAGTAGAGGCTAAAATCACAGAGAAGTATGTTTCATTGTGGAGACAAACCTGCTACCCATGATCTCTTAGTGCAAGATTGGCAATTCACTGTGTAGATCCCCTGAATCTGGCACCTTCTAATTTGGCCAGTGTATTTCATGGTTTTGTGGAAAACAAACACAATATGGGAAGGCTCTCTTGTGGGGTTTTTATTCCTAAAATACAAAAGTGGGTTGCAGGAAATGCTTTTTCATTTCTTCTTGCACAACAAAAAGCTAACTGAAAGACAATAGGGAAGAGCACTGAAACAAAGGAGGGGAACACAGTAACCCTGAAGGGGAGGAAGAATGGAGGGGAAGAAAGATGGTCATGAAGTTAAAGAGAGGTTTTGGGAGTCTGCAGAAGGGAGAGCGAAGGCAAGTGAAAGAAGGACCAAAGACAAAATAACAAGGATGGCAGAGAAATAAACAAGAAATGAAAGAGAACTGTTAGAGAAACTGGGAAAGGAACAAAGGTCCTGAAGCAGTGAAGGTGTTTGAAAAAGACTTGCTGGAGGAATATGTAAAGCTCCCAGGTTTGTCATCACCAATCGTGTTTCTAGCTGGAAGACATCCATGAAACTTTCTCACTGTGTTTCTTACAAAAGAAAAATAGTTAGTGTGCAAGTGTTCAACCTGTCTGAAGAAGAAGAAATCAGGATGGTCACTCTAACTTACACATCAGAAACAGAGTTCCAGAGCCTGGAACTTCATTTGAATAATCTGGAAAGAGCTGAAACTTTTCCTCTGAATTAATCAAAGGACTTAATTTGCCATTTTGCTGTCATATAAATCTCAGAATTATCTGGTTAACTTTGGTGTCAATCAGAAATTTACTGCCCTTAAAGCATTACCATTCATTCCAAAACACCACTAGAGTATACACAGGCCATATATATCTAGGTATAAAATATAAAATAGTGGCTAATCTGCAATAATATAATTATAAGTGGAAAATAAAGGCATGGGCTAGAAGCAAGAAGTAGTAGCAGATCAAGGAAATATATCAAACACAAAACAGGCAGAAAGTCACCTGCCAAAATACCCCATCTCCATGCTCTAACTCTTAGAAGATAAGGTGAACAAGTATATGTACCCATATGCTTTTAGGGGCAGATAAAAGGGGTATTACTGCAAAGCTTTTATATGAAGAAGTATATTAATAAAAATAGGTATAATATTCTCAAGCTCCTCCATTTAAAAAAGTTCAGAAAATCATTCCTTTTAGCTCTTGGCTCTTCAAGAGGATACTTTTCAGCACTCATTAAAATGCACTTTTGAAATGAAATGGCTCATCAAAAAGCATGTTTTGCTCTCCTCAGAATGAAATAGGTTTGCCTGGCTTTTGAACTCACCTTTCAGAAGTATTAAAAAAGTTATTACCAATCTTTTGGACACTACATCTGAAAAAAAATCTGATAAATAGTTAGCTTTAAATCTTCTAAAATTACTTTAATAAACTAGGTCTGGTATATTGAAATTTCAGAATACTGAGCATACAAAAGGCACCAAAGACCTTCAGCATTTTTAAAAATTGAGCAGATATATTTGTTCAAACAGGTTTGTGTTGCTTTTAGTGTCTCTTTCCAAATGCACAATATATACAAAAAGACTGACAGAGCTCAAACATGAAGTGGTAGAGTCTGGAGTGGGTTTTTTGTTATTATTTGAGGGGGATGTTTTTGGCTTTTTTTTTTCTTTTTTAATAACTAGCCATGAACATAAAGGGAGACTGGGTTCTTTTGATAGAAAAATCTTTGATAAAGTGGTAAGCTAGAACTAGCTTACTAGTTCTAGCTTACCACTTAGGTTACTAGGCAACTTCTTTGCCTTCTTTGGGGACAAACAACAATTTATATTCTTCCATTGTCTTAAGAAGTCAACAAATAAAGTAGAATAACAATTCTATCATATCACTTTTTCAGTAATTGACTAGAGCCATACTGATTTAATACCCCTAAAAAGCAAAAATTCAAGAACATGCATATTTTAGAGCATCTGATACTGCCTTTCTATGGACTGACATTATTTACCAGTTCTGTCAAGGTGCTATTCTATTGCCTCTACACATCAATATAAACCTATTTCATTGAGCACACAATTCAGCTTCAGGAAAATCTACTGTGAAATGATGGTTCCCTTGATTAATATTAGCTCTAGTGTAAGCTGCAATCTAGCAAAAATAATCATGAGTTACCACCATCCACAGAATTGGTAGTTAGGGGCAAAAGCAATGCATTGTAAACAGCAATACATTAATAATGCTCTCAAAACTGCTGTAGCAGTGGCACATTTTATACTCCTTACTACCCACATTATAGTTTCACTGCTGTTAGCAGAAAGTGTCATGTGAAAAAAAATGTTGTAGATATTCTAAAACCAGAAGACTAGTAACTCTGCATTCATCAAAACAAATATTGGACACAAGGTGCACAATATTTGGACACAAATATTGCACAAACAAGGTGCTTGTCGGAAATATTTCTACAAAAAGAAACATTCAGACTTGAATAAAGACTCACATCTACCATACATTTTCCATACAAAATACGTAAACCTAATACAAGTCCTTTAGTGTGGTTTGATTATGGAGGCCTGATGTCAGAAGATATCATCCTGTTGCATCTCTTGGATAGAATTTCTCTGTGACTATTCTCATGAACGATTTGCATAAATCAATCAACCTTATTTCCACCTGAATCCATATTTGGAGCTCCTACAAGCTGAATATTCAGAAATATTCAGATGATTTACTTGCAAATAGCACCCACATTACTGAAATTTGTTACCTAGTTTCATTTGTTCTTAAACACTCATACCCAATCCATAGGCACATCACAACTACCTATCATACTTCAGAAACGAATTTCTTGTCTCTTAAGTGAAACCTTGGCATGCTGACATCCTTCACACTACTCTGAGCTCACAAGTAACAAATGGTACTGATATTTTCCATTCCAGGACAGGACATGTAGGACATATCTATAGGATTGATTCTCCCTCATGTTAAAGACTGCTTTCTATGTGATGAGGAGATAGGATGAGCTGAGAGGCCAACAGCAGCAGCTTTTTCAGTGTCAGCCCCATTTGCTGTCTGTCTTAAAGCTGGGCTGGATCAGGTCAGTCCTTGTGACCAGCACAGGTCTGCCAAAGTTCACTTTAGGAGAATATGTCTGGATTTAGTCCTAGGAGCCTGGTTCAAGAACAGCTCCTTCCATCTATGTTGCCTTAAAGGCTAAGATAGAGGCCAGACAGAGTTGTATAAAAAACCAAACCAAACTTATTAAGGCCTTCAAGGCCACACCCTGGCAGGGCTAGAGCCACAGCAGTAGCTCTGCCTGGATGGCTCTGAGGTGGAAGCAAAAGAGAAAGGGTCATGAGATTCTCTGGCTTTTACAAGTTTCCATCCACCTGCACGCCCCCCCCATTGACTGTCTAATCCACGATTCCAAATCTCAGTGTTCCATCCCCCCTGCTTGTCTTCTTCTCCCTTCTCTGTTGTTTATCTTCAGGGCCTTGGAGCACAGAGAGTGTCCTTGAAGGCGTGAGTTCCCGCCAGAACCAGAGGTGCCCTGCCAAATCCCCGCACCACTTAACACAAAAGTGAAACCACCCACCAGTACAAGACAGAAAAATAACCCAAAACCTAAGGCATCATCTACACCCTGCTATTAGGGCTTCATTGAAAACTGATTTTAATAATTTTTCTCCAAATATGTAAGTAAACCCAGTACACTTGAAAAGTGAGCATATTCTCTAATGGCTAAACAACCTCAAAGGGTTCTGCACACAGTACATTAAAGCTTGGAGAAAGTCACACTTGATTTCCTACTGTTTGTTTTCAGTGAAGCCATACAAAGAATAACTAAAGCCAGACAAACTAAATGCCGCCTGCAATACTGCTGCCATGACAATGTGAGCTCAAGATGTTATTTAATAACTACATCCCCTCTTCCTTCCTCTCACTAAAATGTGTACATGAATTTGAAGTACAGAATAAAGTATCAAGAGCTTTCAGCCTGGATATTTTTGAATAGAGATTGCTTCTTCTTTACTATGGATATGAAAGCATGTTCCAGATAAAGAGTCTTATGGAAAACCAAATTGAGCCAGCCGAGAGTTTAATTTGACATTATTTGACTGGCCATTTAATTTTATTTACTTAATTTATCAGCTCAAAAGAAACAATGACAGGAAAAGACATATTGGGAATTATCAAGCAAATAAAATTACACTTGAATTAACAAGCTGAAATTAGCTAAGTGATTTGTTGTGCAGCTAATCATCCTTGATGAAATCAGCTTATACTATTTTCTCAGCCTCCAAACCATTAGCACCACTACAATTCTACATACTGGGAATTTGCTGGATCCTGTGCACGACCACAAATGCATCTGAAAGTCCCACTTTCACTGGGTGGTTGGTTGAACTTATCTGTGTCACAGCAACAGGAATCTAAGAGACAAAACAGGAAGATATTATTGAAATACTGAACTAGAAAAAAGACTAAAAATATAAAGCACTGCCAAAATGAACATTTAACCAGTGTAACTTAAAAGTCCTAAATAAATATTTTATACAGCATAGCACAATAGAATCAAGAAATTTTTGAAGGTAGAAATTACTGGTTTTAATTTTTATTTTATCTCAGTTTTCTCTGCATTGTTTTCACATGAACCCTTAGAGGTAGAACCATTGTCAGTGACAAAGCATAAGAGGGTAGTAATTCCAGTAATTTATTTCCCTCAGCTGAAGAAAAAGTGGGATGATGTGCTAGTATGCTCAAGGACAAGGAGGTAATACCTCCTGTCTACTGTTGAACACAAAAACTGTGAAAGTTTGGCCTGGGATGAACATTTTAATTATGGCTCAGTTAATTTGCACTGAAATTTTTGTGAATTTTTATCTGTAAAGAACTCTGCCAGAATGATAATAATATTTAATATGTTCTTGAATAGCAGTCAAACAGCGTTGTGGTAAACATGGAAATTCCAGATGCTCAATTGCCAATATCTAGAGGAAGAAATAAAAATATGTAGATAGTCACAGACCATTCCAGCTTTATGTTACAGAGCTATTGACACTGGGTAACATGGTTGCATGAAAACAAATGTCAGGTTTGATTCCATTCTTGGGGAAAGATTGCAGCTTTGGCTGATACTTGCAAGTATTTTTTAAGATGTAATTTTTTAAGATTAAAAATTTCGATTTGGTGACATGTAGCATTTCTGCAATATTAATATAGTTAACTAGACTGACTGATCACAAAAAAACAGCCACCACTAAAGGAACAGCTCATACTGACAGTGTGTCTTTACAGCATTCAAAAGTTCCATCCAAGACTGAGAAGGAAACACAAATTTACTGCTTAGCAGTTCTCCAGATGGCACTAGCAGGGTAAAAATAATGAAATGCCTGGATCAATTAGCAAGGTTAGACATTGCAAAAATTACAAAGGTATAATACAAGACAAAAAAGAGTGCAAGGTAGAGTTTGGGGACCATGGTGTAGAAAGCAGCAGTTCTGGAAGGAATCTCAGTACTGTAGTGGATGAACAACTCCAGAAATCAGAGGGGACATCTCAGCAAGAAAAATAAATTGATATGGTATTTGGTCACACAAACAGTCAAATAAAGCCTAGATGTGGGGCGAACATTTTACTTGCACCTGAAAATTAGATCATTGCTCATTACACAGATTTTGAGAAAATATATTTCTTTAAAAGATGTCAAAAAATTAAGAGAAGGAAGAAGTGTAATAAAAATAATGCCATTAACAGAAGTGTTAAAGTGTTCTATCCATTTGACTTCTGGTTGAAATATTGAAAAGCGGATTGGATTAGCACAAACAAGTGCTACAAGAGGCAGAAATTATTCAGGGGCTAAGGAGTCTTTTATTCTAGCACAGAAAGATATAACCAGAAGTTGGAATCTTCAGGCAGGTACGTTAGGAGTAGAACAAGCCACAGCTTTCTATGAGCAGTTGTGACTTTCTGCCAGTAACTGCTTTCAGATATCTTATATTTGGATATCATATTTTTCAAAGCTGCCCTTCAGTTAACCAGAAATTTCTAGGCTGAAGACACATGGAACTGGATCAAGTGTAAGAAACGGAGATACAAAGTACTAGTTTAGTTAACCCAAGAGTTTGCTCTGGTTTTATTGGTGTAACATCCCAAAAATTATATAGTTGGCCAGTATTTTTCACTAATAGAAAAATGCTGAAGTAAAAAGCTGGTTATTCCTCCAGTGACTGAGGATTCAGTTCTGTCTACATGACAATTAATACCATGATTTCTGACATGTGATTTAAATATATGTAATTCTTCTTGTTCCCAAAATACTTTTTAGTTTTTCTTTTTCCCAATTACACTGGTAAGTAAGTTCTGGTGAATTAAACATTGTCATAATTGTCAAAAATTTCCATTCCTTTTACTTAATTTAGTGACTGTTTTTTGGGAGGGTTCTTGCATACGTGAACTGGTGTGGTATGAAAAAGGCTTGTGGCATGTTGTCAAAATGACAAGAAAAAGAGAACTGGCTTGGAAATACTGCTAGCAATACATCAACTTAAATTTGTCCTATATCAGCTGAGCTCTGATGCAGTTTTTGGACAATATGACAGAAGAAGGCCAAAAGCCATATTTTCAAATTCTCCAAAGTAAAAGACTCACTAAATTCACAAATAAGTCTATAAATTTTCTGCAGCATGAAAGCTTAAACAAAATAAGGGAATTATTCAAAGTCTCAGAATACTGGAAAGAAAAGCTTAAATCAACTGTCAAAGAAACTCTCTTAAAGGATTTTGAGGAGGATACTCTACACAACCTATTGAAAGTTAATTTAGGAAAAGCACTGATGAGGAGGATGCAATGACTTTCTCTTCAAAGTTAGAGAGAAAAATCAGCAGATGAAGAAAGGACACAAAGTGTATTTGGAATTGGCATGAGCAGGTGTCTGACAAAAAATGCTGGCAAAATTTTCATCTTAATGCATAAATTGTGTCTGATGCATGAAAAGAACTATATTCATTTGTATTGTGTGAATGTAAATCAGGAGAAGTTGCACTCTGGTCTTCTCAAATGAGACTCTTTCTTTTTAGTCTAGTGTCTTTTCACATGTTTTTTTTGAATTACCAAACAATTTGCATATTTCCCTCAAAATTATGAAAAAAGCGAACTAATTCATTTTTTGTCTTGTTTGGCTTGGTTTTGTTTTGTTTCTGGGAAGAAGTGATAAGTTCTTGCAGTACTAATGCCACAAGTGAGGGGTTTGGTTTATTTAGTTTATTTATTTATTTATTAAATAAATTCATTTTCATAGCCTGGTTCAGACCTTGAAAGTTAATAAAATTATAAATGACTCAGTGACATATGGTACCAAAAAAGGATGCAGTAGCCAAGTTGAACAGAAAATATATAGAAAAACTTCAGGAGAAATTAGAAAAATATGACGCAGAAGTAACAATGGATTTTGCCAAAATCCCTGCAGGTGTTAATACTGCAGTGCTGGGCATTCTATGAGAGCAGGGAACTTTCAGAATCTTTTCTAAAACAAATAAGAAGGTTGTATGGTCCAGTCTAACAGAAGCAGGAGCCAAAAGTTTTAGAAACTTTGATACATGTTTTAGAAACAGGGCTTAGAAGCAAGAGCTTCTATAAGATAAAAGAAAAAAATTAAATTAGTATAATCAGCTCTTCAAGCTGAAGGGCAGCCTGTGTGAAACAATCTTACAGTCAGAAATGAAGTCAAAGTAGAAGGCAATCTACCACACAGGAACACTCTTATTCTTCTGAAAAACCACAGTGTCATTATGTATTTACAAAAACATATATTAATTTTTAAGGTGTGGAAAAAGAAATTGGTATTGTGTGTACTGAGTGCCATATTACAGGTGAAATCTTTTGCCTGAGATGTCAAGATAAAATGAGCTTTCATCATATGCTGTCTCATTAGGAAATATTCCCTTTTGACAGAAAGCTTGTAGTAAGTATTAAAATAGTTCATGGAAAATTCCAGCAAAACATAGATAGCAAGCAGAGAGTTGCTGTTCTGGATTCCTCACCTGAATGGCAAGATATGTCATAACAGGCTGACATGTTAAATAGTTGAGCAGAGAGGTGGAAACATGCAAGTGATTGCTAATGGTTGGCAAGGATTTTATGGCATTAGCTTCATACAATGGCTTTAGCTAGAATAATTCTAAACCATCTGTTAGCTCCCCACAGACAATGTGACCTTTGGTGTGACCAGTTTGTGAATAAACTTTCCACACCAGCACTGAGGCCATTAATGTCTATATTTTGGATTATATACTTCAACAGGAAGGATAAGAGTATTTAGAATTTATGCTGAATTCTATGTATAATTGGGATGTTTAATCTAGACAGCATTCTTCATCAGACTTGTCAAATTTTATTCTTTTCAACTGTGAGGTCATATCAGAATCTTATTCTTCAAAGAAGGATAAAATCACAGACTCTAACCTTATTCTGAAGGAGGTGCTAAGCAGGATGCTATTACTGCCCCACTTCAAAACTGAGTCAAAGATAAGAGCCAGAATATGTTGCAAAATAATAATTAGGAACATAATAACACTGTTTATATAGGGTTTTCATTGCCAGTTTCCTAAGTAATAATTAATTAGTCCACAGGCTAAATTGCATGAAAATCAGGAGTTTTAATTTATGTAAACTGACCACCTCAAAAATCAAAGATCATTTCCATACCTGTATTTTTGATAACAATAAAAGAGGCAAAGAAATGCCAAGCATATATAATGCAGGAAGAGTACATTTACATTATGGATTTTTTGTTTGTTTTTATGTTTTTTGTTTGTTTGTTTGTTTTGTGGTTTTGGGCTTTTGTGTTTTTTTGGTTATTATTTGTTTGGTTGTTTTTTTTTTAATCTTTTTTTTTTTAGCTTTCAGGAAACAATAGCAAGGTTTGAATTCTTGTAAGTGAAAACAGAATATTTTCCTTCATGCCTAGCAGGGGCCTCAATTTTATTTAAGTGCTAGCACCTAATAATTTTCATACGATTCTGCCTCCTTTTTAGAATAGAAATTTATTCTACTGCAAGCCTTTTTTAGAATTATTTTCCAAACTCACATGTTGGGCAATTTCGAGCAAATATTTTAATTTTAATAATGGTTTCTGGATGACTACATAAATAGAGAGTCATTACTATTTAAATGAACAAAGAAAGCCTTCTCCAATGATATTAAGAAAAATATCCTAAACAATTAACAAGGTCTATGGAACCTTTGCCTAATTTGTTCCGTATTAATAATGGACAAAAAAAGAAATCAAATATTACACCAAGGAACATTAGCTCTAAGCATTAATGGGAAAAGACTACAGAGAACAGTTATTTTGTATAAGAAGTGAAACTATGGAGAATTGGACTTTGGTGAAATTTAGAACATAAGAAATGAGTATTCACTACTAATACATAAAAAGTATGCATTTGCCAAAATTCTTCTTTATTCCTATGTTCTGCTGGCTAGTTTGCACTGTAATGTATTTCATATGTGGCAGAGGTACACCAGCAAAATTTTCATGCCAGCTGATGTTTCCTTACATTCAACCATTTACCAGAACACTGAGTTGGTGGAAGCAAAGTGATATCTAAAATGAAAGGTACATGCACAGTAAATGAAGTAAATTGCTAAAGAAATAAATATTTTACTTGCTATAGGACTTGTTATATTTCAAATAGTTTTCACATTTTGAAAACTTGATCATACAGCTTCTTCTCCTAACAATTAACTCCTCTGAAAGATATTCTGATGTCTCCATATTTGTCTCTGATGGTTCTGCTCCTTTTCTAATTTTTTTTTATTTTTTTTTTATTTTTTTTTTAATTTTTATTTTTTAATTTTTTAATTTTGGATAAAACCTGTAAATTTCAGGTTGCTTTCTTTTGGGGAAAACATCAGAATGCAGAAGACTTGGCAGAGAAACTCCTTTGGTATTCAGCAAACCTCTGCCGGGATCCTGTCTTGGTGGTCAACACCAGGTTTATGAGGTAGCAAACCTAACTTGGGGGCAGGAAGAATGTGAAAATGGGCCTCTCAAACTGTTTGGATAAATAAGCAATAAAAGGGAAAATTTGCCTAACATGCATTAGACATGAAAGACCCTACTTGTTTATAATCACAGTTATTTTAAAGGTAGACTCTTCTAGATAAAAGCCTGGTGTCACTAATACTTGATGAAGCTACTGGCAATGCTTGCTGCATTTCTTACATGGTGCTTCAGCTTGGAGACTTTCAATGACAGTGCCATGAGGACCTCTCAGATTTGCCATACATTGCTGTCATTTTTGATGAACTGTTATGCTAAAATAAAATCTCACCAAAAAGACAATAGAAATCTTGTGCAACTTTTAGTCATGCTAGTGAACACTTACACCAGTAATCTTACTGGAGTTAATGGGGCACCTGACAACATGACGCAGCATCAAGAAAAATGGTTCCAAATGGAAGGACTTCCTCAGAAAGCAATGGATTCAGCACTGGAAAATAAATAAGTTCCTAGACAGGCTTATAAGCACTAAGACCAAGTTTAAAATGATAAGTGACATGTTTTTTCTTTTCAGACAACTTGTGTCTGATCAGTGATTGCCAATTTTATTTGATTTTTCTCATTTAGGTGAAAAGCTGAGGTAGTGGTAATGGAGTAAAGACTGCAAATACAGAGTGTAGTTGTTCAGAAATCTCAGCCTCAAAACCCATTCCCCAAGTAATTCTGATGGAATATACTAGTTGTAACTTTCTAAAATATTTAGAAAAATCTTTTGTCAAAAGATTTACAGATTATTAGTATTACCACTTTAAAAAATCTCTTTCCTTAGTTATGTGTAATAGCTTTAAAGAAATGTTTGTTAATTCCATTCAGGACAGGAATAACTCATAGATGGGATGAGTTTAAAGATTCAGCAGTAGTAAAAAGTTTTCTGTTTTCTGTTTTCTGTTTCAAGATTAATGAAAAAAACATTAATAACTCCTACCCACAAAAGCAACGTGGTTTTGAAGGAAACTTCCAGTAGTGTAATGAGAGCAAGCAGCCTGTGCATTGTAGCTCAGAAACTGTTTATCCATGGATTAGATGCCATACTTCCCTGCAATTCTAGGAACCACTTGTGATAAAGGAGTGGCCCATTTACTCATTTTTCCCTAAATGCATAATATTTTCTACTACCTGACACTCTGCATTGTCATTTTCTTTTGTGCAAAACGTATGCAAGATACTGTCAATTTAGAGCAGCAACTTCTATCACCCGTATTAGATCCAGTTTGCACAGGGCTGAAGAGTAACAGGGAGTGCAGTGCATCTCATAACCAGGAATAGAAGTCTCCTGAAAATATCACCATTTTAATATTAGAATGCATATTTAGTTCTTGACAAATTTATCTTAAAACTAGTATCCATCCCCACCTCTCTAGGTCTTGAAGGCAGGAAATTTTCTGCAGTCTTTAGAAGTTTTTGCTTTTCTTTAAAAAGTTTTCAACAACTTTTTTGTCTCAAAGGAGATAACCAAAGCTTTTAGTGCACACTCCTTTGATCAAGTACAATGGAGCTCCACTGTCCTAAGCAGAGTAAAGCTTACGCAAAGTTGGATCTAAAAGGTAAATAAACTGCATTTTCATAGATGAAGACTGTAACCTGCACCTAACATTCAGAAAAAAAGCCAAGCAGACCTTGCATCAGTACATCTTTTATAAGAAAAGGAAAGCCTTGTAGATGGGCATGTTAGAAGATTCTTGTTTCTACAATACTGATCCAGTAAGAACATCTTGCAACAATCCTTTTCCAAGCTGCAAAGACTGAAGGTATGACTGCTGCTAGTAGAAAAACCCAGATCCTGTCTAGCTTTCTAGTGAATGGCAGAGGAGTGTTATTATTTCTGCTTCATTAAAGGTGCATAGCTACAACACAGGCACAAAAAATGAGCCTGAAGGCTCACAAGTGAATTATAGCAGAGAGAGAAGAGAGCAGAGATTTCTCTAAGTCTGGACAATTGTTTGTATCACTGATTAGGGTTTCTTAGCATAAGGAGGAGAACTGAGTGTTGCATTTTGAAGAGAAAGTCACAGTTTGCATGCCAAACAGATTAAAATAAAATCCAAAACAAAACAGAACAAAAAATCCAAACCAAGCAAAATCAAAATACAAACAAAAAAGAAGAAATTACTTTGTCCCTAGAGATTGAAGCTTGTCTACTTTCTTATTCTTATTTGCATGAATCAGAAAATCATAGAATACCAGACTGAAAGGGGACCTCAAGGATCACCTGCTCCAATCTTTTGTGGCTAAAGCACTAAAATTCAACTAGGCTATAGCTTCCAGAACTCTAGCAACTCTAGAAAAAAACCCAAATCACTCAAAGCAACAACTGGAATTCTGAAACACTTGGAGAATGTACAAGAGTCCACTTAAGACAACATATTGGTGCTATGAAGGCAAACCAAATGGCCTCAATCTAAGCAATTTTATCACCAAACAGACAGAAAACCTCAGAGCTACCAATACAAGCCAGTTATTTCTTGTTTCAAATATAAGAACTTTGAAATATGCAAATCGCCAAAAAACTGCAGCTGCAGGAAAAAGGTGACCTTTTAACAATAAGCATTGATCTAGAGTATTTTGAAACGGGTCAAAATTGGGTAAACTAATTGAAAAAATTGGATCCTATCTTTCAAAACCCATGAGAAAATTTATTAAAAATGCAGGGATTTACTAAACACTTAACACTCACAAATATCTGAAAAAGCCATATTGAAATCCAGGATTAGTACATTTGTGTCATGTTGATGTTTTTTAAGCCAATTATATGAACATTACTTTAACAATAATATAGCATTTTCATCAAAATAGTGATCTTATAAGCAGTATAATGAATTTATATAATTGATCTTTCAAACAACTTCCCTCCCTCCCAAAAAATGTAGGGAAATTCCTCAAATGTATAAAGTAATTTGTCCACTTAAATGACAATTCTCAGACCCAACTTACTTCTTTGTAGCCGAAAATGATACGCCCATCATTGAGAAGGGTGGCCTGAAAAGTGAAACTCCCCAGGTTGTAATTATCCTGCAGATGTACATGGTCCCACTGGACTACTAGTGCTGTGCCTGTGAACCCCAGAGTGGGGGTAGAGAGGCAAAAGGAAGAAAAAAATGTGAGAAATATATTAACTGACTGTAAGAAAACTACTCCACTGCAGTTAACTTGAAACAAGAACAGTGATTTGTCTCTTTTTAGCAACTTTCAGCTCCACGCCTTGAAATGCCAAAGATATTGCAAACACAAGTTGAAACTGAAATCTTCTTAAATGTAGACACCACAGTGCCACACAAGCACCTCAACTACTGCTAAAGCAAGAGTGGTCAAGCAACTTGTTTGAAATTGCACAAGAAATGAACAACCACTACAGGCAGGATCTGGTAGTTCAGATGTGCTGCATTACCACTTCTCTGCAGAGGCATTCTTTACACTCTATACATAAATCCTGATGACTTTGAAATGTGAAGTGCTAATAGCATTCCCTGCTTAGTAGAAGTTATTATTTCAAGAATTCACATCCTTCCATTAACTATGCATTAATTAAATAACTTTTTTTTTTTTTTTCCTGCATGGTGCAAGCCCTTGCTGAGGTTCTGCAAATGGAAAAAAGCTAGGTGTTGGCAATGAATAAATGTAGATTAAATCAAACTCACTAAGAGTCCATAGATGGGGTAAATATTGAGTCTGGTACGCAGAGATTTAGTAGCAAGAGCCTTGTTAATATTCACGGGAGTTCGCTGGCTGAAGATGCACTTACTGCACTAAAAATATTTCTCAAGCAATTTGCATACCCTGTGAGCATGTTTTGCAGATGTTGAGACACTTATCACCAAAACTGTGTTTACTGAAAATAACATTTTCATCTTTACATGCTTTCCTCAAAAACTTCTCTTTTTGGCAGTAATGGGAGTTGTGTGCTTTGATTCAGACTTTCAGAATCATTTCTAGAATGTTCATGATGGTCAGAACATATTCAGCTCAATGGGTTTTTGATATATCCTTGAAATATCTTTTGTTACAGTGCTGTGCTGCAAGTGTCAGGAACACATCTTGACAGGGGTTGTCATGAGACTATGAGCATGCAAATTTTGGTTCCACACGTCACCAAGTCCAACACGTTACTGTCCCTTGTGTCTTTCTATATAGTAGATTAATTGTGCACACAGTGCAATTTTTCCTTTGTGACCACATTCATTAACTGCTTTCTGAATATTTATTTGATTGCATTATATTTTATTTTAAATGTAAATTAACTTTTAAAGGTATTAGAGCAAAATTAGCCAGGATTTCTTCTAGTCAGTAACTGAGTACTTCAGGTCTATGTGCACCTCAGAACCCCAGGCTAAAATGGAAATCAGCTGCCACCCAAACTGTCATCTCATTCCAGAGGCTCTTATGTAGATTTGTCTGTACCTAAGTTCCTTGCAGTTAGCTCCATCAGTGAGACTTTGATGGATCCCCACACTCTGTGCTTTCCCACTACAGATGCTGCTTTATGGCAGAGCACTTACTCATGGGGACAAAGCATGGATGGGTGAGAAATAAGGTGCTGAAGATACAATCTGTTCAGCTTCTTTTTACTTGTGTTAAGATAGAAAATTCTTTGTCCCAAAGCCTATGGAGCTCAAAAGCTGATGCATTACACATGAAGAGGAATCCAAAATCTCAAAGAACTGTTCAACCTTGCAATGAAAGCCATGTGATACAGCCTGGTACACCTGGTATGAAGACTGCAAGTCAGGACTGTAATGAGAATTAGCAACATCTTCTCCAGAATCCTCAGATTCTTTAAGTAAAGATGACAAATCTCTGGCCATAATGTTAAATAATTTACAACATGAAAATGATATCTTCTGTTTCAAAATTCTTCATAGAAGTAGTAGGATTTTCTCATGTAAGTATTTTATCGTAAATTTTTAACAAACAAATATTGCAATGACTAGATTTTAAGGAAAGGTTATGACTAGATGTACAAGATATAGGATACATTTTAATAACTGATCTAATGAATAAAAATGCTATTAGAAATGTGAAATGTTCTTGAACTTGCTGGCAATTTTTGCTTAAATTCACTGTAATAAACAGACATAAAATAGCACAGGTGTATCCAGGACAATTTAGTAGTCATTACATTAAGTCATGATACTAAACTCTCTAAGTTTTAACTGCCATTGTAGTTGATCACTAAAAGCCTGAGGTAAAGCACTAGATGCTTTTAACCACACAGGCCGTGTTTCTAAAATATTGATTACAACTGACTTCAAGAGAAAAATATCCACACATTCAAGGGCTTTAAAACTTCTCACAGAGTTTCAAGTACAACACTGCAGCTTACCTTTTCCTCTTTCAATCTTTTTTACAAGGAACTGTTGAGAACTCGTGGTGTAGATGAGTGTATTGGATTCCAATTCTGGGACTCCATGAACACTTAGTCATTGACAGGTTTATTAACCTTATCCCTGCCCTGCTTCTGTGTATTCTTGCTATTGCACTCCACAAATGCTATTTTCATTTTAGGTAGTGGGCAGATGGTATTCACTATATATACTTTGAAGTAACAGGAATTTACACTGTTATATAAGACAGATTTTCCCTTTTAAGACTCATAAAATGAATTGCTAGTTTGAGCTTATGTACTTCAACATCCAGACGATATCTGCTCAATAAAGAAAAGGCATTCATGATTCTATACTGTGTTCTAAATTAATAATTGCTTATAGATGTCAAGTCACATGTTCTATACAGCCTCTAAATTAAAAACCAAAAACAAATTAAAAACCCCTCAATGTTTCCGTCAAAAATAGTTATTTAGGAAAATAAGAAGAGCCAAGGGATACAGACACATTTATTTATCAAGGACTGCTACATACCATTATCAAAGTATCTGACTGTTGAATTTCTTGACACACTGGGGTCAAAATTTGCCATTAAGGGTGCAATGTACTGAGTAGCTGTTAGCATTCGATGCACAACTTCTCCAGTATATATGAAACCTACAATAAAAAAAAAAAAAATCAACCATTTCAGTAAATTCTGAAAAGATTTAATAGAATGGCAGGTTGAATTAGGCATTGCCAGAGCATTAAAGGGTCATCTGAGAGAAATTAATCCCATCACAAATTTTATAGTGAATTAAATAAGAGCTAAAATTTCATAAAAACATCTGTGATGTCTACCAAAAAACCCCGAAAAACAAACAACCCTAAGATCAACAATGAATAATGGAACAAATAGTTCAAGAAGGTTTTTTTTTACAGAATCAAAACCAGTGAAAACTCAAGTAAGAATAACTCCAGTTAAGGACAAAATGCAAGTATGTAGGCACTACGAAAATAAGCCATTTACCATCAGGCATATTCCATAGTGCTTTCTTCCATATTTTCCAAAAATCTGAAGTTGGTTTTGCTTATGCAATTTGTGACCTCTTTTAAAGTTAGTCTAACCCTTTTTCATATTTCTAGAGACAGAGAGTAAGGGACTATTTCAGACAAGAGGTGACAACCTTTAAAAAAAAAGTCAGATGAAAAGTGGAATAGATAGGACTTTTTCAGCTTTATAAGACAAGTAACATTTCTACTCCATTCTCTGCTGTGTCAGGTCTCACTAGTCTGTCCTATTCATCCCTGAATCGACAGAACTCCTCAGATCAATAGTGGGCTTCTTTCATCTGAAGTGCTCATCCAAAGCCTCTTACTGGTTTGGAATTGGAGTCCTTCCTTTGAAAGAAGACCAGCCACCTATGGTGAATACAGTAATCCTGCAGTTTTCTTCAACACAAAAATCAGTGTATTTTAATGGCAGGAACCTTCTTCTATTTTAAACAATAAATGGTCTACAAATAAACCTGTGTCGTTTAGGTTTGCCAGCTCCAACTGGCTAATGGAACTAATTATGTTAAGTGCTCCAGATGAAAGCTTGACTTAAAAACTCCCACTGCCCTAGTCTTTTTGTTACCCCTTACCTTTCAGTTGATTTGAACCACAGAACATTTTCAAAACTGATGTTTGCATATTACCTCTCCTCCTAGAGTGTTTACCAAATGGTGTCTTATGATGTTTTTGCTTTTTCTACTTCTATCGAATCAGTGAAGTATATTCCAATAGCAAACATCTCAACAACAAGAGTAATATTAGAGCTGAAAATTTTCTAACATGAAAAATGTTATTAGAAAGACATACCAAAGAAATATTATTCTTTGCTTGAAAATTATAGTATTATTTTCAACACTAATTATGCTGGTTTATATTTCCTTCAATCACACTGAGAGTCTCTCTTCCTCTGCAAAACCTTTCACTGTCAAGCCCAAAGGTTCCTTTTTTTCTTACATTTAGTATCATGGCAATACAACATGTGATGAAGGAACCTGTCAATCTAACTCTAAAACACGATTGTGAAATTCCAGAACCAAATACGAACCTGATCAAAGCTGCTATTAATGTACAGTATTAAAAACTATTAGTGTGCAACTTTGCTTTCTTAACAATATCTCCATCCTAACAAGTGTGGGATGAGAGGGTTCATTAACAGGCTTGTTCAATATGATATAGGAAATCTCTGAGTGCATGAAAATTAAGTTTCTGGAGTGCTTTAGGCATCCTTCTACTCCTGTACTCTCCTGAAATACATAACTGCTTGACGACTGCTCATGAAACTAGTTCTAGAAGTCATAAGATGCTATAAACAAACAGATAAACAAACAAGGTGGTTCTCTGGAGTAATTCTCCCGCATAGCTTCTCATAGATAACATCTTGTTCTGTGAAGTCAACTCATGTGGTGGTGATAGGGGACCAAAGAAAAAGTCAAGTGGGGAAAATACAACAAAAGATTCAGTTGCAAGGATTTGGCATCTGACAAAGGGGTGAGTTAAGAACTGAGATGTTCTTCCTTCATTTAAAATATATTTATGTATTCAAAAGATACAGTATTTGAATATCTGGGCACTCCCTAACTACTACTAACTTCTTAGGATTAAACTAAACTTTTTTATTATTATTATTATTTTTATTTTTATTTTTATTTTTTTTCCCGATAGGGGCAGAGGGGGAGATTGGGGGGCAGATTCCTCCAATTGAATATCTAAATACCACTTTTCTCTTTTGGTAATTCATAGGGAGAGAGAAACACCAGTTTGGAAAGAGAATCTGCCCACACATATTTACAAGTCATTTATAAATGTGAGCTTTCAGAATATACAAGTCTGGCTGATTTTACTCTATTACTTATTTTAGGATAGCCAACTACCTTGTCAAACTATAGTCCCTGAAAGGCATTTTCACTATTTCCTGCTTATTATTTTTTGCTTCTAAAATGTCATTCCCTTGATAAATAATCCCTTAGGCTTATTTAGACATTTTAAATATGTACTATTATACAGAAGTATATTTCATATTATGTGCTGCTTATTATCCCTGTGGACATGTGCACACATATTTTAACACAGTTGTGGGTAGGTTTATAACCTTGAAACCGTTCCTCAAAAATATTTTGAAGACAATACAAACAAACCTTTTAATCCATATTCATACATTATAATTAGCTTTAACAGTTCAGTACTAATTCATCCCTTGCACAATCATCCTACACTTACACAGTTTCCCTTTCATGCTTTCATCCCATTTTCAGTATGAATGTCATCCTTATAACTAATAATGAGGCAGATACAATAGGAAAAGAAAGGACTTAATTGTGCTGGAACACTTAACTAAGTAAATCAGCCCAAGTAATTAGTAACCACAAAACGTATTTCCAAGTGTTTGCCGGATGCAGCTCTACTATAGACAAAAATGGAAAGCAGGAGGTGGATGATAGCTGGGAAGCAGGCAGGCCCTGCATGAAGATCATTCTAATGAGAACTCCAGTCATGCATTGAGCAACTTGAAAAGGAACACAAAGTCATTTCAAATCATCCCAGAGATTCAAAAGATGAAGCCACCATTGACCACAGACACTTTATCATTGCAACTATGACTTAAAAAGAGAAGCAAATGCAAAATTAACTTATTCTGGAATGGAATTCCACAGCAAATTGGCTTATGTTATCTGTGACCTAATTTTCTGACAATGCTTAATGCTCATGGTTGATTAATTTAGTCAAGGAAGAATTTTTCAGACCTGCAATTTCCTGAACCACTTAATCTCTCCTTCGTGGGAGGCACTGGTAGAGCTTTTTTCCAAAACTCTCCACAAGCACTACACCTAGAAGCATGATATGCTCCTCCATACTGGAATGAAGACAAATAGGGAAAAGTGCTCAGCATTTCGTAAGTTTAATAAGTACATATAAGTTTAGCTAAAACTAAGGCTGAACTAATACTAAAACCACTTGTAAATCAAGAAGAGTATACTTCTAGTTCTCACAGTGTACAAATTTACACTCACATAAACAGGGAAAATATATATAACCACTTCACCATGAAAGTGCATTCACACTTGATGTAGGACCCTGACTGGATTTAAAAATGCATTTTATGCCTGAATTTACCCGTTCCAAAATATGCTTATCTGTTGCATGCTAACACATCAAGTTTACAAAGAAAATTTAATGTACAAGGTTACAACACTCAGCAAATCAGATTTCTGTGATTTTTTAATTCTTATATGCTCTGCACAAACTCAGTATCACTTAGAAAGATTTTTGACAATGTTTGCCAACAGAATGACAAAATATAGTTTCAAGGCAGCACAGGCAATGAGTCCTTTGAAGTGTGTCTAAAGAGATGGTAGGATATGGGATATGAAGACAACAACAACAACAAAAGAATGATTTAGGTTGATAACCATCTTCTAAGCTGCCTGATAACTAACTTGTAAGATAAACCCTTGTCTCTCTCTCTGGTGGGCTGACTTTTGCCATCTGCCCCACGTCCACCCAACTGCTCCCTCACAGCCCTTCCTCAACAGGATAAGGGGACTAAACAAAATGAAAAAATGTGTCTGTCCACACATAAACAGGGAGAAAATTTGCCAATTGCTGTCTTGGGCAAGAAAGAACTGACTTGGGGAAAGTTAATTTAATTTGCTGCCAGATAAAAGAGGTTTGCGTAGTGAGAAAGAGATTAAAACACCTTCCCTCCACCCCTCCCTTTTTCCCAGGCTTAGTTAGTGTCATTCCTTTATTCCCAACTCTACCTCCTCCTCACTGCTGAGCAGTGCAGGGGGATGGTGAATGTGACTTGTGGTTGGTTCATAGCACTTCATCTGTGTCAGTCCTTTTTCCTCTCTTTTTTTTTTTTCCTAACCCACCATAGATCTTTCCCGTGGTTTGCAGTCCTTTAGGATAAACCTGCTCCATTCTGAGAACTCCACAGCCCATCCCTCCTTCAGGACATTTCCACCTGTCCAGTGTGGGGTTCTCCACAGGTTGCAGCATGGATATCTGTTTCAGTGTGGCTCTTCCATGGTCTGCAAAGAAATACCTGCTCCAGCCTGGTCTCCTTTACAGATGCTTTGGTGCCTGGACAACCCCCTGCCTCTTCTTTTCTCTCCTAGGTGTTCACAGTATTTTTTCTCATGCTTTTTGCCTCATTCCTGACACTGAAGTGCAACATTTTTTACCCTTTCTTAAATAAGCTCCCCTAGAGGTGCCACCAGGGTGGTTCATGGGCTCAGCTGTCCCTTGCAGAGGATCTGTCTCTGTCTGGTAAGGGCCAGTCCCCCACCTCCTTCCATAGAGGCAGTCATCCTACCACCTAAACATCACCACAACCTCCAATACAACCTAAAACTTAGTATTTTGATTGCTTTATATATGTTATATTTTATATCAACTATTTTACTTAATATGCAAAAATTTAACTGAATTGCTGGAGTTTCTTGTTTCTTGTTAGGAGTTTTATAATTTTATTTATTTTTATTTTAGTGATTTTCTAGTAGAAGATAGGTGGAAAGTTGCAGCTGAAACAGCACAATGTACCAGTCTTACCCTCAGTAACTGTTAGCTCTTGCCCAGGTCAGGTTACTCACACTATATCTTTTGTCTTCTAAAAAGGAAAAAGTGTTCTGGCAAAAAGAAAATGAGAGAGAAAAAGAACCATTGTGTCTGCTGGTGTTCAATAACAGCACTGAAATAAGTTGATGTGAAATTATACCTTCAAATACCCATGTCTTTGCTATAAAAAGCACAAAAAATTTATAATTGATTGATCCAGCGTTGTAAGTTTTCTCTTTTTTTGAAATGTAGGGGGAATGTAGGATTGTTTTTGCAATTGTTTTGATTAACGTTGCTGCGAATTTTGACTTGCATTTTATTTTCAGGATGTTTCTTTTTTTACATCTCACTGTTTCTGACATACCATGTTTTTATCTTACATTCCTTTTCTTCTCTTCAACAGTAACAGCAAAAACCTGATTAATCTATTTTTGTTTCTGGAAATAAATTACACAAGAGACATTTACATCCAATGGAAAGATGGCAAGATATGGGGAAATAAAACTTCAGGAGTAGTGTTGCTCATGTATTTATTTGGTAGAGCTGAAAAGTATTGCACAGGCATATAAAGCGTAGCCCACAAAACTTTGCACTGTATCTTTTTCAACTATGCTGAAATGTGTTTTCCCTGTGCTTTTCCTGATATTTCTCCACCAACTATTTCTTTATGAAGCAAATTCAAGAATATGTTATGCTATTAAGCCCCTAAAATACATTGGAATGCTGAATTCTAGAAACAGATAATGCAATTTACTTTCAGGCCTTGTCCTATATAGCCATATTAATTTTTCTTTGATATTCCAGTGAAGTAAGCTTTAAGTAATGTCATTTATCCCCAGATGGCTAATTTATTGTTATGTCTGTAGAAGACTGTTATCATCACTGTAATTGCATGAAGATTACAGTGTAATTAAACAAAAGGATAACAGCAACTCCAGATCCCTCAGACAATCCATGAAAGTTAAATACCTTAATAAGCTTTCAAGATCAGTGTAAAATGAACCAATCTCTCATGCTATTTTACGATTTTTCCTAGCCTTCTGGGAAAAATGAATTAGAGATTATACGTACTTTTTTGCTTTGCTTTTGCTTGACTAGATTGAATGTCTAACCTATTTCTTCTTCTGGCCTGAAAAGTGGGCTATCAGAAAGCTAAACCCCAGAAGGCATGAGCATAACTGTTTTTCTTAATTGCATAACCTTACAAGGCTTTCTTGTGAGTCTATGCATGAGGGTAAAAAGAAAAGCTACCCACAATTCTCCTACTCTTCTCTGTACTTCTGTGTTATCTTATGCAGATATTTAAAGGCCAGAAAATTAGTTTTTCACCATTATTTTTCCTGCTGCTTTGTTAATACTTAAAGCAAGCATTATCTGGAAAATTTGGGAACGTGCAATGTATGACATTGCGTAAATGTCAGTAAGTTTTCCAGTTTGCTGTAGTTTCCCTGCTATTCACCCTCTTTGTGAAAAGCATGTGATCCAGGGGGATATAATCCATTCTGATTAATATCCTATTCAGCTCAGTGAAGGAATTTAGGGGAGAATGCATCATGAAACTCTACTCCAGTAGATGTTTTTCTTCTGCTATGCCACAAGACAAGCCTTGTCAGGAGATTGTTAGACTACCTCTAGGTAGAACATGGGAGCAAGAGGATAAGTACGGACAATGATGGAATGCAAAAAACTTGCAACTATAATTGTACCTGAAGTACCTGTTCACACTTTTAATGACTGTAAATTGCAATGCTCTCAACTTCAGCAGAAAGAAACCTGCAATGTTATTTAGAGTCTAACGGCTTGTATCTGTTCCTCTCTGATCGTACTTCCTGAGAGAAAACTCTTGGAAAGAGGCATAAAATACTTTATCTGCTTGGTGAGACACCACCATGCGATAGCTCCCAAGTGCCTCTCAGCTTCAGCCAAAGACCAACACAGTTCCTAGACAGACTGGAACCAGAGAAAAGAGTTTGATGGGAGGATTATCTCACTTGGGATGAATATTTTAGCAGCTGTGTCATTGTAGTGACTTTGGCGCTGCTGAATCCTTGGAAGAGGCTTGAATAGAGTTGTTAGAGGAAAATCTAATTGTGCAGTCTATTCCTGGTGCTTTACACACTGTTTCTGCTACTTATTGGTTGGGTAAAATATCTTCATGCCTGACCAGGTCTTGTCATCAATAAAAAACTTTTGGATGGTACTGGATGATTTCTGGATGGTCTTTTCGTGTTTGTAAACATTTAATGCAATGGGATTCATGTTTGAATTAAACTGTCTCTCTCCCCCTACATTGCCACAGAGTCTAATAAAAATATCTGTCATAAACTTTTCTGCTTGCTCTGCTTATTCTCTTCTTTGTTCCAGCTAACTTTCAAAGTTATTTCTTACCTGATAAATCACAGTAAACTTGAATCACATGATACACAGGAATTTAAAAAAAAATATAAACGGCTTTCAGGTTATGATGAAATCATTATTCTCCAATGTTTCAAAAAATTCAGTAAAGAAAAGGAAATACTAGAGTTTAAAAATATGCTGAATGCCATCAAACCGGGTTATCATTCATTCTACAGAAGTTTGAAGCAACAAGGTTGCAGAAGACAAAAATAAAATTTTTCAAATTTTAAAAAACTTACTTAAAATTTATGCATAGCAGAAAGACAGTTTGGTGAATGTCTGGGTTTTACTGTGAGGAATCAATGTTATTTGAAATATTACTTTGGGGTTTTATGTAGAGATTAATTCTACACCCACTGTATAATACTACTGCATTTCTTCTATAAATCCTTCATAAACTACTTAAGCTAATCCTATGTATATAATATTCACATTCATGTAAAAAAACAGCACACAGCATGTTAGGGAAGACTGCAGAGGCTAACATACAACATTAGAGAAGTGTCAGACACCACTAAATTACATTTCACATATATACATTAAAAAAATAACTGAAATAGTATATAATGAACATGGTTTTTATTCTATTGAGAATTTTTCAGAACTGAATTTAGCTCTGTGTTCCTCTACTGTCAACATCCTGCCACAACTACGTGCTGTCCAATGCCTTGTTCTCCCACCACATTTTTTGTGTTGGACACAGAGTTCAGAGAGATGAGGCAGCATGGTTTGCCTCAAGCAGAACAATTCAGCAGTGAATGTACAGCTCAGAACAGTAAGATGGAAGCTGGTAAATGTCCATGTGCAACTTGGGCTTTGGGGGAGGCAAGCTATGTTTTTGTGCTCTGAAAGAGGTTCTTGTTCATATGTGCTGCTCAATTAAAGGTTATGTCAATAAAGCATATTATTCTGTTTTCTTGTTCAACTCTGCATCCCTCCTGAGGGGACTCCAATGCAGCCACTGTAAGGGAAAAGCAGCCAGCTCTGCCACTTTCTGTCACTTCAGCCTGATGCCCAGGATACACCACCCATCACATTTCACCACCAATTTATTTCTCATCTTAGTGAAATTAATGGCAGACAATTCTTTGAATGAGGGACCTCTGCCCTGGATCAAAAGCAAATAAACTCCAAACCAAACCTTTTTGATTAGGATCAGTTTGCTGGTCTATCTCTGTGCAGAGGATAAATGTTTTGCAGGCAGTGAAGGTGGAAGGCTGGTTTTGATATTTAAATGGATTTGTAGCTGACACACTGTATCCTGAAGCTGAGACAATTTTGGTCTTGTCAACTCTTTGCCTCCCTTGTCCACTTGTTACCTCACAGTCATATTGGGCTATGCTCTCCAGTTGGGGAGCTAATCTATGAAAACATCAGGCTTAGAGCAACGTGAGCAGAACTAAATGGAGAAAAGGCAAAAATCTAACTGGGGAAAAACTAGAATATACTAGCCTCAGTGTTTAGAATTTGAGAATTAAATCACATTAGCTTTGGTATCATCAGTAATTCCCTTGTGTTTCCTCTTTTTTGCTACATTAGTTTACATTAAAGCAAATTACATTACATGAATTACATTACTGTATTGATCTGTAATTTAAAGCACACAAAAAAACTTCTGCAAACAGGTAGGGAAATGGACCAATTTCCCTTCCATAAAGAGAAATATTACCTGTATAAAATGTTCCTTTATGATCTTTCAGTTTTTATAAAATTTCACTACATCGTTTTTACCTTCATGATCATACACATGTATGTAATGTTTGTAATACATGGATGGGAATGGGAAGACCAAAATGTCTTTCTCAGTGCAGTTAATATAGGAAGGTATTTACCTAGATCCAAAAAGATGAAGCTTTCTCTCTAAGCAAGTAACTTAACAAAAGTCCCATAATGATGTCAGGAAAATCTGCACTGTCAAACTGGTTAATTACACTCTCATTTCAAATTAATTCTTTTAATTAAGGAAAAACCTTCTCTTATCTTCCTATTAGAATAGGACCTGTGCTGTATCACAGTTCCAAGTCCAAGGTTTTATTATCTGACCAAAAAGAATAAATGACAAAAAAAAATTTCAATACTAGTTTGAATTAAATGATTACAAGTTTCTGTCATGGGAAGTATACTAGCTTCAGCTTTGAACAAAAGTAAAGTAAAAGTAATATCTTTATGGCTTTTATTTTAAAATAGTGGGTTTTTTTGTCTGAATAAGCACCCTAAAAGGATGAGCGAAATGATTTAACTTATGGATATAAAAAGATAAGGAAAAATTTTTCAAGAAGTTTTCAAAATGTGGGTGCCCCTTTAAGAAAAAGCAGTGGTGAGCTTGTTTTGGAGTTGTGCATGCAGAGGTTTAGGGGCACAAAGGAATTGATCCTTCTATCTGAAGATCTCAGACCTGTGATAAGCCATCTTTTCCATGTAGTCAGAGTGAGGAAATAGGCCATGGCTAGGCTGTGGGTGGCATGGAGCTTTGCTGTTTATAGTTCAGCTTCTCATAGGCCCAAAAAGCCATCAGGAGGAAGCTGATTTGTGTGCAATCTCTGCAAAGCCCTTTAATAAATATCATTCTGCCTTAGTTTCATGGCTGGTTCTAGCAGGTTGAAGTGTATTCATCAGTGGAATGCTGTACATGCTGTGATAGATTGCCTGGGCACTTTATTGCTTTATTGTACAACAACATCTGCCCTGCCAGGCAGGTGCCTTATAGCATTGGGCAGCATGTACTAACAGAAATATCAAATTGAGATTATGTTTCTGTGCCCCAGTAAAAATACGTCTGAAAACACATGGTCCATGTCTTTTAGATATTTGCAAAAGAAGGGTCATCTTTCATAAATTCAGTATGCATTGGTACATGATCTGAAAGAAATTCTAAATGATTGAGATTGAAAATGTTCTCTGTATTTTGACCATCACATGATGAGCTAAAATATGACTCCTAGAGGAAGAGGCATAAGAAACAGAAAATGTGTTTAGACTAAACTAGACCAAAAATTAATTTCTAAAAAGTGTAGGACTTAAGTTACAATGTTGTTCTACATTATGGAAGATATATGATACAATGCACACTTCCCTCTGATGATAAATGTTGGTCACTTAATCATACGGTAAGTTACAAGCAGCAATAGGATATCTGTGGTAAACGGCATAAAATCACAGGGTACACAAACAGTGATCCCTGCCTCCCAAGCCAAAGTGCCGGTTACAACATAATTGTGTTTAGACTTAGTAAAAGTAATCATCAAATGTGGCTGGATTGTATTTGCCAAGAAAAAGCCATTTAGGGTCTGCCCAAAGAAAACATGTTCGTTCCTTTCAACATTCAGAGCTGGTGAAGCATAACGTAGCCCCATGACTCATCACCCACCCAAAAGATAAAAGTTATATCAGGAAAGCTACAAGTCTAGTCTTAATGTAGAAAGCCTTAGACAGACGTTAGCCATAATGAGGGTAAGGCTGTTTCATTATGCTTTGGTGGAAAAATGTCTGTCTGCAGCATTAGACACAATAGGCTGCTCTTCACATCAGATGACAGCTAGCTACAGAAGAGTGGTGACAGTTTTTTCCACGAGCATTTTAACCACTCCTTGTGAATGAATAAAAAAATGGAGAGTATGGATTAAACCACCAAGATGCAAGAAGAAAATCTTGCCTCCCATGAAATCCCAGGGAACAAAATATAGTCATGTTCACATTCTATAATTTTTTTTTTAAGAAATAAAGTTCCTGAAAGATTAAATTCAGGAAGCATGCACAGGCAGGTGCAGAAACAAAACTGCTTTCAGCTACCACCTGGACTCATAGCTATTTTCATTGTTGCAGGTCATGAATGGCAGCAGAGGGAAAATGGAGAACCTATGAATTTTTTTACTTCATTCAGTTTGAACAAAATAATGCAGGTTCTATTTATTTCCCTTGAGAGAGTGTAGGCATATGGCTTGTCATCCTTCTGTCTGCTGTCATGGCTCCATTATAAACTGATTATTACTTTTACTCTTGCACAAACTTTATACCCCAGAAGCTGTTATTTTCACTAGTTGCCATCAGTATGGCAACTCACATTCCATTTTTGAGGAACATAATTTCTTGTTCAGAGTACCTGATCTCATTAGGTAAGGTGCATATACATCTTAATAGAGGGATTTTTTTTTTTTGTGAAGGGATTTAATGACCTTTGTCAAGAAAT
This sequence comes from Phylloscopus whistleri, assembly GCA_017589585.1. Lineage (NCBI taxonomy): Eukaryota > Metazoa > Chordata > Aves > Passeriformes > Phylloscopidae > Phylloscopus > Phylloscopus whistleri. The sequence goes on along the minus strand of JADMLD010000614.1, from coordinate 4,709,338 downwards.
TAAGAAAAAGGCAGCAAGATAAGATTCCAAATACCCACCCTGAGTATATACTTTGAGGCACTAAGACAACAAAGAAAGTCTTCAAAGGTTAACATCAGTACTATTTATGCTTTTGAGAATCTGCTCACAAAACTGTGGATCTGTCCTTTCTGATTTGGGGATGCAGTTGCAATGGCCAGTCCTCAGTGATGATTGCAATGCTTTAAAATTCACCACGGACAGGAAAACACATAAAAACAATCATAATTTGTTCTGATCAGAAGTAAGTTTTGTAAACGTAAGCAAGGAAGAACCAGCTTTTTTACTCTCTGTTACCAATTGTGCTATGAGTATATGAAAGGCAAGTCATTTCTAGCAGTGACCAAGATTTTGTTTCTGAATCCAAGTAAAGGCCTCCTGAAGGTTTGATTCATCTGGAAATATGAAGAAGGGATAGCTGGTACAAAGGGTAGTGCAATCCTTTTAGTCACACATTTTATGAAACATTTCAGGAAACCAGGAACCTGGTAAAGGGTCAGGCCCAGCTTCATCTGTACACTGCTGACATAGGTCAGGCACTACAACAGTGAGTACTAAGTTGTGGTTCCTGGCACTGTTTGAGCACAGCTTCCTGAACTCAGTGACTGCTGGTGAGGAACACTAGACCACAAATGACTGAGAGCAGCAGAGTGACTTTGTTGATATTAACAGACCTAGTATCATGTGCATCCTGACTTCTTTGTACGGTATCAGACAGAAAAATAAGGTTTTTGAAAAATAGAATGTCTGGCAACTTCCTACATCAAGCAAAGTTACAGAAGGAAACCTCTGAGTGTGATATACACTGGCATACAATGTGATAGAACAACATGCTTTATTGACAGAGAAAATAATGCTTGGGACATGTCTGATCAACAGGATTGATACATTGAGAAAGTCATCAAATCAAAGCCACTATGATCACCCCCACATCTGTTACTCAGTGACAATACTGGACTAGAGAGCTGAGGGATATCCTCTCCTGAGTTGCACTGGTGCTGGTTGCCTCTTTTGCACTAAGCTATCTAGAGCACAGGAGGTCAGTTTCCAATTGGTCATATCAGCTTTTTTCTTCTGTCACCTAAAGCACTGCATAAGATGCAAGTTCAACATGGAATTTAAAGAACATATTCCTGTCCCTAACTTCTCCATTCAACACCCATCCTCCTCTATTTGGAGATGAACCTTAAACACAACTTCTTACTCTTTGCACAAACTCAGTCATACAGAATAGACAACATCTCAAAAACATCACTGCTAAGGATTTCTGCCAATGTCACTGATGTGACTTATATTGATTTTATCTGTGTGTGCTCAACTAAATAATGTAAGATGTCAACTAAGACCAGCAAATCTCCTAGCACAAGAAAACTTGGTATAGATGTACCACAGGATGAACGTAATTATGTACAGATCCATGTTGTCACTGCTGCATTTCCTTCTGCAGCAGGTGAAAGTGGAAAGGTAAAAGAGGAAAGAGGACTTCTCTGGTAATGCCCAAACCCATGTAGCAGTCACCAGAGAGCCATGTCTCTGAAAGCTCTTTGTTAAAATGATGGTACTACCTTTTTGGGGAAACTGCCTTGAAATCTCCATCACAGAACAGGACTGCCTTCCTTTTGTGTACAGTACAGAGGGCTAGCACCAAAATAAAAGCCCAGTCAGTATGTGTTTATAACCTTAAAAGTGGTTGTCACCCAATCCGTCAATAATGATCCTCATGCCGGTCTTTTTGCCTCCAAGACTAGACCCACACTTTACCACTGAAATTCAACTTTCAGTTCTTTATCTTGTTTAATAAACTCATGAAAGTGACGTAAACTCACATCCTTATAGAATGTCACATCCAACCAAAGTGGTCCCCAACCACTTTACCTGTTTTCACATACCTCCTACCAAGGAACAGAAAATTAAGCTAGAAATAATACCAAACCAAATGATTCATCAAAGTGCTTATACTCCACTGAACTGCAGTATAAGCACTTCTGCTATCCCAGGATAGTCAGCAGGCAACGTCAGCAGTGAGGAAAACTTCTCTTGGCTGTGAAGGCTTATGTCCATTCAAAGTCATCACGAATTCCCAACCTTACACAAATTGTTATGATCCATATCACTTATAAAATCTTTTGAGATTTCAATTTCCACTTAATACTCTCATTGGGCTAGCCTACTCCCTCTGAAGCTTCTAAAATTTTTGCCTAAACTACATCTGATTTTTTTTTTTTTTACTGTTGGAAAGTGTAAAGAAAGAGAAAATCTGATAGATTTCACTTATTTTTTCATCAGCTCTAGGAAGATGACCTAATCACCATCTCCTAAACTGACATCACATACCTACTTGTCTAAGACAGCTGAAAAACATTTTTGGCAATGACTAAAAGATGCTTCTGAAAACAGGAGAGACACAGGTTTTCGTCTCATTTGCAAATACACAGATCCAGTGATGAGGCATGAGAAGGATATCTCATAGTATGAAAATTCTTAGCTTGAATGTCTAACAGTCAAGGTCATTCAGGATCAATGTGTTCAACATTTATGTTCAGCTTCAAAATAAACCAGTAAAAAGAAATTAAAATATCATTATAGCAACTATTATAACAATTAAAACTACTCAACCAGAAATGCTTCTCTATTGCAGAAAACACTGGTTTTTAAGAAACAATAACCCCACACTTTCAGCTTTTGAAACCTCCTTAAGCCTTACCAGGTTGAACACAATGGCTTATAAATTTGATTTATATTTGAATGCCAACCATTTCTCAATAGAATAAAAAAGCAGACATGTCTTTTTAATTCTTATAACTTAACATAAACTATAGACAGAGTAGAAGGACCAACTGTCATTAAAAATACTATTGAAGTAAGACTGATGAATTCACAAGATGGAATCACAAAGAGAGAACGCAACTATTCAATTTATGTTAAATATAAAAACTAAATCTTAATGCAGATTTGAAAATACTCAGGAAGATAGTTTTTTCATAAAATACATGCACGTTATTTACAGTGAAAGCTGTAAAAAATCCATTCATTTTATGACAGTATATAATGCTTCAGTTACTCTGCAAAAGCTGGAAACACAAACAAATGAAGAGCCCTAAAGGGCTGAGTATTCTCCCAATTGCAGAGATGGGTTTTCTCATTTAGCAAATTATAAAAGTATCTAAGGGCCTGTGTCTGCAAAGGCTTGAAGGACCCTCAGCCTATTGAGTTCAGTCAATATTTAGGGTGCTCACAGGGGATAAAAAGGCTAGTGGTTTTGACAGGAAGTCTTGTTTTCTGCTTACTGATTTTTTATAACAAAGGGAATGCCTATCTCTATCTCCTACCAATATTATCATAGCACTGAAGTAGAATCTCAGCTACCATTCAGCCATATAGGCAATCTGAGTTCAAACTTCTACAGACTTAAGTTACTATCTTAAAAGATGGTGTTGATATCTGGGAACACCAAGTCAGGATGGGTCTTCAGCCCTAATGAAACATTCACACACAGTCCTCTTGGCAGTCAAATATGACTTGCAGCACAAGTGGCTGAATGCCATGGACAGTCTTTCCCATTTTGCTGAACAGACTCATAGAAAAACAGAATCCAGCTGTGCCTAGGGACCTTTCTGCCTCAGGCTGATTCCAGGCCTTCCATCCAACCTCAAGAGAAAATTGTATTTACACCTCTGGCAAATGGAAATCATACATTCACTTAAGCACAAGAGAGGAAATGTTTGCATGCTTGGCACTGGCTGCTCTCTCAGCACATTTCCAGATTGCAGAGGTGGAGGGGGCTGGCTCTGAGGAGGGAATCCTATTGCAGAAACTAACAGGCTTTCATGCAAGAGGGCTAAGTTAGGTGCTCTGAATTACCTTCTTCATTTCATTGACTACATAAGTAAATATATGCCTTAATTGAAAGTGAATTCCATCTCTCTTGCCCTGCTTCTTGTTCCATCTTTCCTTCTATGTTTAAAAAGAGGAGATATTTCACTGCACATGGGCTATTCTTTAAAAATCACAGTAACAAAAATAATCTTTGTCCAGTACATTTAATTAAGCGTTTGTAATGCTCAGATCATATAGCTACTTTTTTAGGTAGAAAAGATACTGTGTAAAAACTTTTTTCCATCATGTATATATCATTGTTAGTTGGACAACAACTCTATAATGCCACTGATAAGTTTCTTATTTCTTAATATTTATTGAAGTGAGCAAGCAGAGAATATACTTAAAAGAATCACTACAGAAAATCTGGTACAGTTTTTACCTTTAGGTAGAAAGGTTTTACCTTTAGCCAGCCTTTATCTTAAAGGCATGCTACTTCGGGCAGAGGGATGGTGCAACCTCTCTTTCTAGAACAAAGATGACAATTTTTTTTTCCTTACTTCATCCCACTTTCACAAGTTGTGTGATGTCTTTTTTTGTACAGATGGCATTAATCATTCTATATGTAGGTCCTACAGGTTCATACATCTACTTCCACTACTGCTTTGTTTTCTTTTTCTGGTTCTCCTTTGTTAATTGTTTTAAAACATGGGTGATTTTTGTGTAGATCAGGATACTGGAAGTCTACACAGAGAGTAAACTGTGGCATACCATTTCTACTAAAACATCACTTATTTGCACATTTTCTCATCACTACAATATATCTCACTTCCAAAGTAGAGATGTGCAAACACATTTCTATAGTGACAATTTAATTTCAGCTACACTTAAGCCTTTACTTGGGAATGTGTCATTGTCATGGTTTTGCACATTTAGTTTTCTTATAAGATGTGCACATTGTACCCTTTCACTTAACCTGCAAATTAGTAAACTGGGAAAACTCATGCACTGTAGAATAAGTACCAGTATCAGATAGTAGGAGCTCTTGGGTAAAGTCCAAATTGAACTGCTGTGTGACAATTTTGCTTTTTATTAGTGCAGAGGACAAAATGTAACCACCAGATAACATGAATCATCCAAACTCAGGAACAACTTTAGACCTGATGGATGTGATCTTTAGAAAAGCATCTGTCTTGACAGAGTACACACAAATCCTACTCTAATATTGCTGAGCTTCAATTGAGTTAGTAATGTGAAACATAATTCACAAGTTGTCCTTTCATATGTTAGGAAGAAAGTTCCAATGAAATCTATTTTAATCAGTGAAAAATTTGGGTATAACTCGAGTACGGTTTTTCCAGGTCTCCTAACAGTAATTAAACATGAAACAGGAAAATCCACCTCCCCTCAACCTAAGCCCCCCACCCCCCCCAAAAAAAAACCCCACCAAAACCAAACCCCAACAAACCCAACCCTCCTTTCAAAAAATACCAACCAACCAACCCAAACCAAAACCAACAACAGCAACAAAAACAAACAACAAAACAAACCAAAAAACCAACAAAAGAAAAAGAAACTCAAATGTCACTAGTTGTTACCACTGGTAAATGATATATTTTGATCTAAACTAATGCTTTATTTTCATAAGATACAATTATGTCTAAATTTTATATGGAAAGCTGACCTGTTCATGTTGTGTTCATAGGGAACACAAGCCCTTGGCAAAATCTCTGCATTTGTTGTAGACAGTAAAATTTAGCAAAATTGACTACACAGAAAGAATATGGCACAAAATATTTGGCTGATCTAATTCATGCAGTTCTTGGGCACAACTCTCTACTGGATCCACGCCCTTTAATCTTATGCATAGTCAGTCAAATGTTTTCTGAATGAGATGCCAGAAGAGAAAGTACTCAGCTGATTTTTGATACCTTAATAAAAATTGGCAGGATTTAACAAGTTCTTCCTGCTTTCTCTTCCTCTTACTGCTAATGAAGAAAGGAATTTAAGATACAAATGTTGCAGATTAAGTCCTTTGCAGGGTACTGCTCACTGCTCACTTGCATATATTGAATATTTCATCTTGAATTTTCACTGCTACTGATCTGCTTCTGCTCAGAGAAGTTTTCCCTTTACTGTCAGTTCTCAACACATCACAATTCAAAATCTTTTTTCCCATCCTTCTTTAATCTGAGCAGTTCTTTCCTGAGGCACTTGAACTGGTCTTTGCAATCAAGTCCTCTCTGTTTTCTCAAGGCTGCATATTTCCAATAATTTGTGTCTTTCCCCATTAAACAGGCTTTCTGTTTGCCAGGTTGGAATTCTCTTCTGCAACTGACTCTGCAGGAAACTTAAGAGTTTTTCTGAATTTCATTGCTTAATTTTAACTATTTCTATCTGTGGGGTATTTTGTGAAAAGATTAGGGCAAGGAATTCTGTAACTAACAGAGAAAATATTGATTTTAACAATAAATTGTGTTATGCAGCCTGCATACTTCACAGAATTTTTGGCAGTATCATAAAAACCCCACAAAAAGGCTTCCCCAGCACCACAGAGATATGGAATGACTGGTGAGAGTTCAGTGAAGGATGCTCCAGTGAGGACATTCCAGCAAAAATTATTACGGGGCTGTTTAGCTTAGAGAACACAAGGCTTGAATTGGATTTCATCAAGGTATATAAATACCTGAAGCGAGAGTGCTAAAAAAAAAAGAAAAAAAAAAGGAGCCAGGCTGTTCTCATTGGTGCCCAGTGACAGGACAAGAGGCAGTGGGCACAAACTGAAACACACAAGGTGTGGTCTTTCTGAATATCAGAAAGAAATATTTTCTGTGAGGGTGACTCTGCAGTGGTTGCTCAGAGACTCTGGGGAGTATTAATCCATGGAGATATTCAAAAGCTCTTTGGCTGCCGCTGTATAGAACTGGATGCACGTGGCCCTGCCTGGGAAAGGGGTTGGACTCAATGACCTCTAGAGGTCCCTTCCAACCTCAATACCTCTGTATTCTGTGATGCTTTTAGGTGTAAAAATAATCTTCTCTATGACTGACTGAAGGCAAATGCTTGCAAGGCTATTTTGTGACATATCCATTAATTTCCAGACTAATAAGAAAAAAGCTTTTTCTGCCTCAAAAAGCATAAATGAGCATTTCATGAATTCCCTTTCCAACCTCAGTGGTGTAATGAGATCAAATTGATATACTAGGAAACAGAATATTTAATGAGGATCAAAGTCATTAAAACACTAGCAGACCTGCTGAACTGGTTCAGTCATGGTCCTTTGTGTTTATTGCCTGGCTACTTAAGTTGTTATCACCTGCCCCATGGGGCAAAACAACTTAATTCTTAAACTGAACTGTTGGAGAAACTATAGTTATGGAATAGGGCAGTCTTACAGGATGAAGTTAGAGTAATCCTTAAAAAAAATTAGGCAACTGGCAGAATTAGACAAAATATCTGCAGTTGGCTGATAACTATACTCTTTTTGTACTGCTTCAAACTTTACCTGGAGGTGAGGCAGTGTTTAGATCACACCACAACTTATTGATTTTCTGCTGTGTTACCATGGAAACTCTTCCCACAAAAAATGCACATTGCATTACAAATTTATACAGACAGTGTTCAATTTGTTGACGGGCTAAAGGAGGAGCCAAATCTAAATACTCCTTCCTTTTAATAACCTAGTTAACTGATAACAGTGTACTGAGTCCTAGCCAGTAATTTTTCTTATGGCTATTTTATTTTCTCAACCTTCTTGCAAGGTTGAGAAGTTTCCCATGGAAATCAATCAGCTCCTACAAATGAGATTCTTCTACTCAATGTCTCCCTAAATTTTCTTCCACTCATTCATTTCTTCCACTCAGAGGTAGCCTTTTATTTGTTTCTTCTTCAGATTTATTGCTGTGAAACCACTGGGCTATAACCTGCTTAAGGGTTGTGATACAAAATGGTTTTATAGGCTGGTGCTTCTAAAGCATTTGTTTTCTTGATGAGGTGGAAGAAAAATGCTTCATGGGTGTTTGCTTTCATGAAATCAGTTGGGGAAGCAGTCAGGCTTTGGATCTTTATATGGTAAGGACCAGTCAACATATGCTCAGAATAACTGCAGCAAATGGCAGAACTTTGGTTCCTTTTTAGATAAGTCAAAACAAATCACCTGAAAATTTTCCTGTGTTTGTGAAAACTGCTTCATTCAGCTGTCCTCAGCTCTGATATTTTATCCAAGGATCACATAACATCTGATTAAGATGAAAATAATGGATTAGGCCAATAACATGAAGATGACTTTAACAGTTAAAGGAGTACCTGCCTATAGAAATTAGGTGGAACAAAGGGCAACAGGGATGTAATAGGTCCTTGTCTCCCATGACCATGATCTGACTTGCTTCACTGGATCTACAAGGGCTTCTACCCTCTGACTACAGCTGAACAGGAAGGTCAGATGAATATTTATGAAGCAGGGATGCCTACAGGCAGCCCACGGTTTGCTGAATTCACGTTGCAAAATTCTTCTTCACCTACCATTGAAACTCACATACTAGTGAGTTTTCCTTGGTCCCTATTTTAAGTAAATTCTGTGTACTACCTTCCTAATATTACTGGAAATACTTAGAGCTTAAGTACCTAATTGCAAATTTTATTGCAACTCATATTGGTTTCAATATCTGCCCACCTAGATTATATACTTTAAATACACCAAAGGAATAATTATTTTAGGCAAGACTGATTTAGCATATGGTTGGATGCAGTGATCTCTGAAGGTCGTTCTCTATCTGATATGCTCAAAATTTCTACACTTATTTATATGGTTGTCCTATGCAGAGTTCACAATCAGCAGTCCAGCTCTTTTTTTTTTTTTTCTGAAGCCATAAACAGAATTGCTCCACCATCCAGCAGCTTTCAGAATCAGTTAATGATGAGACACAATAAGAGGATGAGGCTAAACAGCATCACACATCGATTCCCACTCTTCCCAAAGTCAATAGCTACTCTCCTAAAGATTTTGAGGGCACAACATTAAATTTCAGCTAAAAGGTTGTTTCAACCTTTGTTTTAAAGTTTGAGAATATGCTGAAATATAGGCAGAAAATGGCTCCTGAGTGGGAGCATTCTTACACAGAAGCAATACACAGAAGAAGCCAAAGCAACAGCAAGAAGACAACAAAAAGAATAGAGACAGAAAGAGACAAATCAGGTTGAAGCTCTGAGACTATTGATGGGACAATATGTTAGAAATTAATAGAATAAGATCAAGAATGTATTCATGGATACATCTTTATGAAATTAAAATTTAATGTGGAAAAATAAAGGATAAAAAGCAAGTAGAAGCCAGATGTACCCATGTTTAAATGCAAAAGAGAAAACAGCAGTTTCTGAAAAGCTGGTGAATTGATCACTGCCTTTGCTCCTAGTTCCGGACAGCAAAACCACCTCGACACCCATGATCATGCAAAAGAAAACCTACAAGAAATTTGATCAAAGAACACAAACAGACTTCAAGATGCAACTAAACTTCAGAATTATTGTTGGAAATGGCACAGAAAACAAAATAATGTTTCAATAGAAAACAGAAAATTTTCATGATAGTTTTACGCCTTGAAGCAATCTAATAACATGACTTTTCTGTCTAGTCATACAACCATTATAAATCTCTTAAAAATGGATTTATACCTCTGATTACCATGACTTTGGAGCAATTTAAACAAGTAACTTGCATTTTTCATAATCCTGATGTCACATAAACAGATACATACAAGGATATGTATGATATGCATGATTTCCCCATATTTCCAGAAATTATTGCATTGTATATTTTTTCCTTTTTCTTTCCCTCTGGAAAAAATTAACCAGATCAATAAAATTATTTGTGAATTTTACTGTGGCCACAGAAAGTCACATTTCAATACTGTACTGAGTATAGAAATTCCTGTAGCTATGTCAGGACACAGACCATCTGTCAGAATCAGCTATTACCTCTTTCCACACAGGATGGTCATTCAATATTAAGGCCAGGCAGACTTTTCAGGACACACTGATCATTATCTTTAGGAAGAGAATGAACCTTCTTCTTTTTTTTTTTTTGGAACCAACCCACAAGAGATCCTAGCTGAATGGGCTGAGGATTTCATACTGGCTTGCCCAGGAGAAAGGGGTTTCACCAAGTTAAAAATTTCTGTCATGCCAGGATTTGTCTCACTACTCCAAAACATGAGACCAAAGAAGGCATGGTAATACTTATGTACACAGAAAGATGTGAGGACAAAATACTTGTCTTTTGATTGACCTCTTAAGTCATAATTAAAAATCGTATTTTTAGGTGCACCATTCCAGTTGGTTGGAAGCTAGGGACATTAGTTTAAAGATAGTCTCACTGCCTCAAAAAATAAATAAAAAAATCCCCAAACTCCCAAACACACTGATGGAATGATGTTAGATAATTTAAAGTCAAAATGTTAATAGCAGTGTTAGTCTGCCACAGAAAATAGTGATGAGATGACAAGATCTGCATAAACCTATTCAAAATGTGCTCTCCTTTCTGCTGCTCCTTACATAGCAGCTTCTTCTACTACATTGTTATCTTTTGAGCTCACCTGCTGCACATTGCTGTCCAATAAATACACTTTCAGTGCCTGCTGGCTTAAAGAACAAGCTGACTGCCTGCTGAACAGAATGTCTTTCCACACTGTCCCAATTTTACATTAATGTATTGAGATTATAAAGTTATTTGCCATAATATCAGAATGCACAGGTTAATTGTTGAGACACAACCACTGTTCTCCTCCGGAGCAGCCGCTCTGGAGCGGGACAATTAATGGGCACATTAATCAGGCAGTAATGATTGAAGTGCACCAATGAGCTGCCCACCAACACTGGGCTGGTGCTTGCTCTGCAGTGGGCAAAGCTGCTGACTTGTCCAAGAGAACCAGCTGCCTACTGAGGGCAATGATGCAGCAGTGCTGGGGAACACAGAGAAGTCAGTATGCACGCAGCAGAAGGAACCCCACAGAGCCTGTAGAGCCTTCTGACCGTCCAACTCACACAGACGGCTGTTGTAATTCATTTTTCCTAAATGGTTCTGTTCTCCCCCAACATGTATGGTTCATTACCAAGTTGTTGTGAACCACCCCCCTAAGTTGTCATTCATTGTAACCCCATTGTTACCTGACCTCTCCTACCCTCAGTATCCCATTGGTCTGAGCCTTCGGTCTGCCCCCTGGCTGGAAAAGCCTATTTAAGCTAAAGAGATAAGGGGGCAGTCCTCTTGGTCTCTTGGGCTCTGGCTCTCTTGGTCTCTCTTGCTCTTGCTCTCGCTCTCTCTCTCCCTTCTTCCCCCTTCTCACCTCCCCCTCTCCCCTGTGGGAGCCATGCCGCTCCCCCCTGGTGTGGGACCCCCAAATAAACCCTGTCTAATCAACACCCTCGAAAGCTAAGTGGTGTCTTTCCTGCCTGTGTGCTGCCATTAGCTGCTACATGTTGCCAAAAGAATCCTCTGTGGAAGATCTGGTAAAGCTCCTGTACCCCACCTCCCTTCTAAGACCCAAAAAGACTTGTTGCAAGTTCTCCTGCAGATGCTAGCCAGGCAGAAGAAGAAACGCAAGAGAAAGCAACAGACAGCATCGTCAGTAGGGGAGAACTCATTTTAGAAATTTCTCAAAGTTGGACCATGCCTTGGTAATGCTAGGCCTTTGGTAGCAAAAGACAGTAGCTCTGCATTTTAAAGCTGGAGTCCTCAGTCTTTCCGAAACCACTGTACTAGTTTATTTAAAAAAAAAAAAAAAAAAAAAAAAAAAAAAAAAAAAAAAAAAAAGAACCCAAACCTATTTTGGATGGTTTTAATACAGCTGTCAGTCACCTGTGGTTATTGGCTTTGCAAGACCAAGAAGTGTCTCTATTAGATGACTAATTTCATGTGACCACGTCAACAAGACCGCACCTCCCAAGCACTATGGAAAAGACAGAAGCTACAATTTTTCCAAGATTTCAGTGATCCTCATCTAAAAGAGCAAGGCTGAAATGGCCCTTCTCATAGAACAGCTTTCTAGAAGATGCAAACAGCAGAATCTGAGTGACCCAAGAGGAACTGCAAGGTTATAATGGTGCTTACATTTCATTTCACAAGAAAACATCCAGAAACAAAACTAGGAAAAACCTACATGACTGGCATCCTGATAACTTGACTACGATGTAAAAATATAAAACTATAATATATATAATACTGATATAATATATAATACTGATATAATAAATATATCAGAAAAAACCAGACATCTAAATGGGTACCACTGAATAAAAAACAGGCCTGATTAGTTTTCAAATATTTGATAAGTTTAAAGTGCTTTTGTGAGAGGAACTGACCTTTAATATCCATAATACTGACTGCCAAAATGACTACATTTAAAAGAAAACAAAATGTCAACAGTGCTATACTTCAAAACAACTACGTTTCAACCTCAGAAAAATTTAAGAATATTCTTGACTGCCTAGCCAGTACTTAAGTTTTGCTTTAATGATAAGTATTTTCAATACCTGTGAAAATAAAATGTCATATGAGATTCGTGATAATCCATATTCTTCCTCTCCCTAGTCTTAACAAGCATATGCAATAGATATAGGTTAAGTTTCTGAACATATACAGGAAAATCTACAAAGTAGAGACTTCCCCTTACATGGATTTAAAAATGTATATATTTTTTATGGATAAAGGACACTAAACTAATATTTGTCTACTTTTAAAAATTATTATTATTTCACAGTAAACCAAATACATAATTTACCACAGAAAATGCACATTTTACCATCCTTTTCTGGTCTGCATAAAGTGTAATTAAACCTAGTGTAATAATAATTGATAATTGCACTGTCAGTCTCAGTCTTTTAAGATGTGTATTATGGATCAATATTATTTGTGTTCCCTTTGTGTTTTAAGCAAAGTTGTGTTTTCTCAATGAATGCCATTGGTGATAGAATAAACCAAATACAGCTAGCAGTGAAAACAGCATTTAAATGACCCCAGCTACACCTTCCAAATGCCCAGACTATATTTGCTAAGAATTGCTTGAGTTCCTTTTCATGTAGGGTAAAACCAGCTGAATGCCTCATAAAAATCTGTTCTGTTCCCTCCTCCCACAATGGAAATAGATGAAAAATCATATTTATAAAAATTGAAATAAATGTATTTTGCAATTGGCAATCTAGGGCTAGATTTTAAAGTACTATGAGTTCTGAAAAATAGCAGAGGATGCAAGCTGTTCCATCAAACTTTTTCAATATTTTTGAGTGAATACATATGAAGTAATGTCAAATATTATTCCTTGAACATTTTCACAGCTGAATGCACAACTTTCTCGTCTCTGTGTTATCAGAAGTCCATGGTCATTCTAGGAGTTGGAATTAACAAATAAAATAGTTGTAAATGCTACAGCTGAAGAAGCACAAAAAAAAAAAAAAGAAAAAAAGAAAGCATTTGTAAAAATTCAGAAATTCTTCTTAAAGAGAAATGTTCACATACCTAATCAATCTGCTGTATGAATGTTTATGGGAAGTGCAAGCATGTGTCCTCCAAAGTAAAAAAATAGTTTATCTTTCACATAACTATTTAAAATAAACCAATAATTTAGCATGATGACTAAGAACAAAATTTGCTTCTAAACAGGCCTGAAGATTTTTTTTTTCTGAAAACGTGGACATAGATTTTTATAATCAAGGTAAGCAAGGCCACTGCTATCCTAACTTTGCTCTGATGCTTGAAAACAGGTAAAGCTCAGAGCACTAGGCACAGGTAGGAGTGTATTATTCAGATAGGAAAGCAGGTATAGAATTCACACAGTAATTGCTCTGAACATGAAGGAGGTTCAAAAGGCTCCGGGTCTAATGTCTTACAGTGCCTTAGGGGATAGATTCAGATTGTCAACTAAGAAACAGAATTTTTCCCTTAAAAATTGGTTCTGATGCAATTGTGAGAGAGGCAGAAATCAGGGGGCAGGAATCAGAAAGTAAAACTCACCCATATCTACATGACCACCCAATAACACTATGTAGAAATCTACTTGAAAGAAGGGTAATATTTATTTTAGTGTATAGGATCGAGAGAGATGGAGCTTAAAACTCTTAGTCAATGCTCCATAGATATTTTTATTCCATTATATTTCATGTCTCCTCCATACTAGGCAGGAAATCAAAGAACATAAACTGCAGTAAAAAAAGAACGGGCTGATGGCTTTTATTGCCCTATTAAGTCATTGCCAAATAACTCCTTGTTTTATTTGGCATCACTTGCATCTAACAAGTGAGATATATGAAATCACATATCTACTGTCATTCAGCTCAGGATTTAACATTATTGCAGCTATTGCCCTTCTATTAATAAATTATTAAATTAATAAGCACTTATTTTTTTGACAAACGGTAATTTTTGGCAAGCCAGTTAAGCCCTTTGATTCTTTAAAACAGTCACCATTCATACTCTCTTTTGAGCCTTTAGACTCTCTGCTCTCAGATGTGCAGGCACGTACCAGACTGCCACGTGAGGCAGCTTGAAGTCAAAAAGTCACCATTTCTACTTGAGCAAATAGCTACAAAAAGATTTTTCTAGGTAAGCAGCCCCAGGCATCATGGGTCATGATGCAGGTTATAGAGTCTGGCTTTCCTTTTTTCAGGCTGGTTAAAAGCAGAGTTATAGGTTACACTTCAGCCTGCACAGATTTTGCAGTACAGTAATGGGTGAAGATAAAACACTTCTAACATGAATTGCAGGGCAGACCCTGACTGAAGAGTTATACCAATGTTGTCTCTGGCAAGACAAGGCAGTGTTGAACCCACAAACACTTGAAGGAGAAGCAGCATTTGCACCGATGGCCCTTTATGGACATGTCTATTTATCGCCTATCTAAGACTTGAGACCAGCACTGGTGAGTGAGGCAGGGTAAGAATCCCACGCTAGTGATTCTGGATATCTTATAATTTCCTGGAAATACACTAGAAAGGCATGTCAACAAACTGCTTTTCCAGGCTGATGTAGCATCACTGACAAAATAACACACATAACATGTGAAATTGTAACAATATTATGGCCTAGTGGTAGTAGTTCTAAAATAGAAGTCCTGTCTAAAATAGTCACTGCCAAGGGATTGGAGCACGATGAAGCACCAAAAAGTAAATGGAACTAAAACATATGAAAACAAATGTAGTTTTGAGGTAAGCTTTCCATGAAAACAACAAAAATCTCTTTTTTATTTTTACAGATTTTCCTGACATGTTTTATCATTAAATTTATGCTTTGTGACAAAATTATCACTTTAAGCCACAGCAAGGAAAACCTCCATAAACCTCTGGTGAATTCTTTCCTATGATTTTAGAAGGAATTTAGCCCTAAATGCCTCTTTGAACTGCTCACATCTGGAACCATCTCCTCAGCAACAGGCATATGCATGAAAAAGCTCGAAGACTGGGGATGTCACAGCCCAGTGACAACATTGACAGAAGGAAGGGGGAAGGGTGTGAATGCAGCCAAGGCCAAGACTGTAAGGAGGAGTGAGAAGCAAGCGAAAAAATTAAAGTCTCAACTGGAAACTGACAAAGATCCATGGGAATCTATTTATTTCAATGGCTTTGCTTTCAGAAAACAGACAGATATGAAACTGAACAATTTGGAAGGGTAATGAATTTACCAAGGACTGGCTGGAGAAGGTGGTTGCCAAGGAAGGAATGATGATATAATGAAGAGGCTGGCAACGGGCAACTGATTTTTCATAATGTGGCTCAGACAACACTTGCATGCATTCTATTTTGCGACTGTTGATCATGCAAAACACGTAGCAGCATTTGCTTTTCTTAAGACTCTCTAGGAGTCAGGCATGGATGGACATAGTCACCATATGAACATTGCAGTACAGTAAAGATATTAAGAAAATGTACTGCCAGAGATGCAAAAGAAATTCCATGAGCAGAATTTTACTTGACAAGATCACAAGTAGTGAAATTAGAATACTTTATCTGAAGTAATGAATATAAAAAGCCTTACATTGATTTATTCATGTGCTTTTCATACTATTCAGTAGTTAGATATACAGACAGGAAATTGAAATTAGGGGTGGTTTGTGGCATTGGATACAACAACACAAACTCAATTGCAAGAAGAAAGAGAAAATATATTTACTTTTTTAATAATGATGCTGGTGGCATGTAAAACTAAGTAACTACATAGCCTCTTAATGTGAACCTGTGCCATCTGTAGGATGGTTCCAGTAGGATAGAGTTCCGTTGCTGCCTTGTTTTTGCTCTCACAAAATATTTCTGGCTTCCTCATCCATGAGGGCTTGCACTGAGTCTCTGTGGGCTAATCTGAGGCCATTTTAGGATCCAATTTACTTTGTTAATTATATTTCTCCAGCAACAATTTCCGTGTTCACTTTTAAGTCCTTCATTGATTTTAATTAATCCTTTGTAAGCTTCCAAACTTTTCTTTTTGATAACAACAAGCTGCTCGCTTATAGCACAACAACCAGAAATTCCACACTTACTAATGCAGCTGGAAATCAAATGTATTGTCACTTGCTATAATTACTTTGGATGTACTGCAAGTGGCCCAAAAAATAGGTAAGTCTGAAGCAAAATATAGGGGCAAGAAATCTGGCTTTCCAAAATGTTTCAAGTTGCAAATTAAGGACATTGTTTCAAGATTTTAGATTTCTATTTTTCTTGCAACTTGTTTTTGTTATTAATTAATTTTTTGGATGATGGCACTATTTCACATATCGATACATCACGTTAAAGATTCTAGAGCTAATGCAACACAGATTAAGTCACAAAGGTAATATAGAACAAATATCTAACTGTTGTACTAACATTGCACTAGCTTAAACACCTTGAAACACATCATCCTGTGAGCTGTTGGAGTTGTGTTTAAGGTAATAAAATACACAACATAAAAATGGAGTAAAACCCCTTTATTGATAGAACAAAAAATTATTAACAGGACTCTTACCTATAGCTTTAAAAACATCACTGAGTTGATGAGTACTTCCAAATATAATATTACTATTTTTTTCCCCGACAGATTTAAAGGTACTTTATCTACACAGACAAAAACCTTGCCCGTATTACTCTCTTCTTGCACCTAATGCCACCCATGCAGAGTGGAAAAAAACCCAACTAAACAGACTTTCACACTTTTCCCTTTGAGTGCTGCTCTGCTACAACTTGTAAACATTCTCTGCGACTTCAGAGAGGAGCAGTGGTGAGTGTTGCTGCTTCCTGCCATTGCAGAGCATGTTTTAACAGAGCACAGAATCACTAGGTTGGAAGAGACTTTCAGATCATTGAGTCCAATCCATGCCCTAACAGCTAAACTAAACCATGGCACTGAGTGCCACATTCAATCTTTTTTTAAACACATCCAGGGATGGTGACTCCACCACCTCCCTGGGCAGACCATTCCAGTCCTTTATCACCCTTTCCATAAAAAAACTTTTTCCTAATATCCAGCCTATATTTCCCTTGGATCAGCTTGAGACTCTGTCCTCTTGTTCTGTCAATTGCTGCCTGGAGAAAGAGACCAACCCCCAACTGACTACAGCCACCTTTCAGGAAGCTGTAGAGAGTGATAAGGCCACCTCTGAGTCTCCTTTTCTCCAGGCTAAACAATCCCAGCTCCCTCAGCCGTTTCTCACAGGGCTTGTGCTCCAAGCCCCTCACCAGCCTCGTTGCCTCCTCTGGACGTGCTCAAGTGTCTCAATGTCCTTCCTGAACTGAGGGGCCAGAGCTGGACACAGCACTCAAGGTGTGGCCTCACCAGTGCCAAGTAAAAGGGAAGAATGACCTCCCTGCTCCTGCTGGCCACACTATTCCTGATCCAGGCCAGGATGCCATTGGCCTTCCTGGCCACCAGGGCACACTGCTGGCTCATGTTCAGTAGGTTATTGACCAGAACCCCCAGGTCCCTTTCTGCCTGGGCACTGTCCAGTGACACCATCCCCAGCCTATAACATTGCACGGGGTTATTGTGGCCAAAATGCAGGACTCGGAACTTGGACTTACTAAGCTTCATCCTATTGGATTCCACCCATCCATCCAACCTTTCCAGGTCTCTCTGCAGAGCCCTCTTACCTTCCAACAGATCCACACGTGCTCCCTTAGTATCGTCTGCAAATTTACTAATGAAAGATTCAATACTGTCACCCATGTCATCAGTAAAAGTATTGATCAGAGCTGGCCCCAGCACAGACCCCTGAGGGACACCACTGGTGACTGGCTGCCAGCTGGATGCAGCACCCTTCACCACCACTCTCTGGGCTCGGCCATCCAGCCAGTTCATAACCCAGCAAGGAGTGCTCCTGTCCAAGCCACGGGCTGCCAGCTTTTCCAGGGGTGTGCTGTGGGAGACAGTGTCAAAGGCCTTGCTGAAGTCCAAATAGACAACACCCACAGCCTTCCTTGCATCCACCAGGCAGGTCACCTGGTCATAAAAGGAGACCACGTTGGTCAAACACGACCTACCCTTCCTAAACCCATGCTGGCTGGGTCTGATACCCTGGACATCCTGCAAGTGCTGCGTGATGACACTCACTTTAAAATGCTTCATTACCCTTCTGGGTACTGAGGTCAAGCTAACTGGCCTATAATTACCAGGATCCTCCTTCCCACCCTTTTTTGTGAATGGGAGTCACATTGGCCAGCTTCCAGTCATCTGGAGCCTCACCAGTGAGCCAGGACTGTTGGCAGATGATGGAGAGCGGCTTCGCAAACTCATGTGCCAGCTCCCTCATCACCCTGGGATGGATCCCATCTGGGCCCATAGATTTATGAACATCCAAGCAGCTCAGCAGTTCTGTGACTGCTTCCTCCTGGATAACAGGGGGACCATCGTGCTCCCTGACACCATCTACCAACCCAGGAGGACAGTTGTCCTGAGGGCAAGCCATCTTCCCACTAAAGACTGAAGAAAAGATGGTGTTAAGCACTTCCACCTTCTCCTCCTCTGCAGTTAGTAAGTTTCCTCCCATATCCAGTAGAGAACAACGGTTGGTCTTACCCTTCCTGCCATTAATATATTGGTAAAAACATTTTTTATTATCCTTTACAAAAGTTGTCAAATTTAGTTCAAAGTGAGCTTTGGCCTCCCTAATTTTTTTTCCTACAAGCCCTAGCAACCCCCTTAAATATTTCCTGAAAGACCTGACCCTTCTTCCAAAGATGATACATCCTCTTTTTAAATTCCTTTGAAACCTCGTTGCCCATCCAGGCTGGATGTTTGCCTCATTGACTCATCTTTTGGGGACACAGGAACAGTCTGTTCCTGTGCCCTGAAGATCTCTGTTTTGAAGCACATCCACCTTTCCTGGACTCCCTTGTTTTTAAGAGCTGGTTCCCAAGGAACTCTCTGAATAAGTCTCCTAAACAGGCCAAAGTCTGCCCTCCAGAAGTCCAATGTAAAAGTCTTATTGACGTTCCTCCTGATTTCACCAAATATTGAGAACTCTACAATTTCATGATCACTCTGCCCCAAGCGGCCTCCAACCACCACATCTCCCACCAGCCCATCTCTACTTGTGAACAACAGGTCTAACATAGTCCCTCCCCGGTGGGCTCACTCACCAGCTGTGACAAAAAGTTGTCTTCCACACACTCTAAGAACTTCCTGGACTGCCTTTTTTCTGCTGTATTAAGTTCCCAGCAGATGTCTGGTAGGTTAAAGTCACCTACAAGCACAAGGGCTGGTGATCCTGAAACATTCTCCAGCTGCTTATAAAATAAGTTGCCCACCTCTTCTTCCTGGTTGGGTGGATGATAACACACTCCCAGGAGGATGTCAGCTTTGTTGGCCTTCCCCTTAATTCTTACCCATAGGCATTAGTTTCAACACCCATGGCATCAAAAGCCTCCCTAATGTAAAGGGCCACCCCTCTTCCCCTTCTCCTTTTCCTCTCTTCTGAAGACCTTGTAGCCATCTAGTGCAGTGCCCCAGCTATGTGAGTTGTCCCACCATGTTTCTGTGATGGCAACTACATCATAGCTTTACTGTTATACCACGGCTTCCAGCTCTTCTTGTTTGTTACCCATGCTGTGTGCATTAGTGTATATGCACCTCAGCTGGGCTACTGATTTCACCCCTAACTCAGGCTTACCACCCTTGGGCCTGCTTCCAGACAGCCCAGCTGTATCCCCTTCCCCCTTCAAACCTAGTTTAAAGCCCTCTCAGTGAGTTACGCCAGTTCATGAGCTCAAATCCTTCTGCCTTTAACAGAGAAATGGAGCCCATCCAGTGCCAGCAGGCCAGGTGCTGTAAAAGTTACTCCATGATCAAAGAACCCAAAATTCTGCTGATGACACCAACCCTTAAGCCACTTGTTGATGATGTGGGGTCTCCTATTCCTTTCATAATTTTTCTCTGCCACCAAAGGGACTGAACAGAAGACTACCTGCGCTCCTGCCCTATCAACCACTTGACCCAGTGCCCTAAAGTCCCTTTTAATTGCCCTGACACTCCTCTTTTCAATCTCATCGCTCCCAGCCTGGAATACTAGCAGTGGGTAATAATTGGAGGGCTGAATCAGCCCAGGGAGTCTCTCGGTAATGTCCTGTACCTGGGCCCCAGGGAGGCAGCAGACCTCCCTGTGGGATGGGCCCTCTGTTCCCCTCAGAAGGGAGTCACCCACTACAACTGCCCTTCTTTTCTTTTTGGTGTTAGAGGTGGTGATCCATCAGAGATGAAGTGTAATTGGGAGGCTCACTGGGCAGATCATTTTGTTCTAGGTCCTCTGGCTGACCCTCTGGATCCAGGGCCTCATACTTATTCTGAAGTGGCACTTGGGCAGATGATGTGGGTCAGGAGGAATTTTTATTACTTCCCTGAGTAGGGACCCATTTCCACTCCCCTTAATCCACAAGGTGCCCTCTTACTGCCTGACAGTGGGAGGCATGGGAGTCCTCTGACTCCTGGTGGGCCTCCCTCAAGGATGGAAGGGTGGAACTCCACCAAACTATTTCCTTTTCACTTTCTCTAATACTCCTTAGTCTTTCAACTTCCTCCCTAAGCTTGGCTACCAGTGAAAGGAGATCATTCACTTGTTCACACAGCAGGCAGGCTTCTTCTGCAACACCCCCTGGAACCACTAACCAAACGCTGCACACAGGAAGGGGTCTGGACAGACACATCCTTTTTGCAGGGTTCTGTTTGGCCACATACACTTTTACCAACTGCAGTTTTTGATCATGTAAAAACCATTACTAACAGAAAAAACCCAAACCAACCAACAAAAATACAACAAACAACTAACTAAAAACATCACCAGCAGGAGGAAACCTGCAACCCTGTCTGTGTGAACAGCCGCTCAAACTGCCGTGCCACGACCTCACAGATGTGCCCTGCTCCCTAGAGCCCTCTTTTAACCACCCTGCTGCTCACCGTGGAAGGCCTCACCCTAAACCTGCGTGGCTAACGAGAACGAGGAACTCACCTGCTCAGTGCTCTTGTAATCACCCTGCTGCTTGCAGAAATGGAGACCTGCCCTGATATGAGATGCAGACAATTAGGGAAGCACCCTGTGGCAATCTAAGGAGCTTTACAGCTCATTTTGATAGCAACAGGATCAGGATATCATTTCTGTGAGCATTTGTCTTAACAGTCATTCCTTAAGGAAGCCAAATGATCAGTCAGTGCAGGTGCCTAGATTTCAGCAGAAATATGAGGAACAATATGAATTCCATAAATATTCTAGGAACAAGAACACAAATGTATGGCATTTACAGATACAGAGTATAACATGCTAAGGAGAATGAAGCCCTCAGTTTCCCTGGCTGTTACGAGTCATGATCGAAACACAGTACCTGATGCTATGGGGTACTCGGTAGCAATAGCATCACACAATATACAGGATTTCACATCAAAAATTATAAAACTGCATTTACAGCTGCCTGATTTGAGATGTAAAATAGATTTCCCTTAAAAGTTCAAGGAAAAGAGCCTTCATTACTATGCACACAGGACCGAGTGACTGAAAAGATTTTACTACCCCTTGGCAATTATATTGATATTAGTAGGAATTCAACACATTAAAAAAACCTAAACGCAAACACTAAGAAAACCAGGAAAAACTAACTTTTGCCAAAGTTAGAAACAAAATCTTTCAAAAAGGAAAACTTTTAATAATACTTGGACAGAATTCAATCTAAGACCCACCTCTTAATAGAAATAATGTAATTTATAGCAGTCTTTATGTTTAATAATTATTATTAACTCTGAGTTGAATTTTTCACACGATTGCCAACCAGGATGGTCTCTAAATACTCTATGCTTGGAAACGCCTAATTTTTTGAAAATTTTTGTAACAAAATATTGTCATGATTCTAATTTTGGCTTTATGATATCCAAGTACTATTTTACAAATCTTAGAAGACTTATGAACTGACCGCATTTCATTTGGTGTAGGAATTCCACACTTATACATAATTTTTATGAACTGCTGCCTTACAGCATCAACAGGTGTTTCCCACTCTTCATCAGGAATTTCCTCTTTTAATTAGAAGCCATAGGCAGAAATGTATTGAAGCTTGTTTTTTTAACTCATAAGCATGTGCCAAACCAAAGAAATATTGTATTTTGTAGTAGCTGGAGAAAATAAAGATTTGTCAAGTGTTAAAAATCTTTACTATGATATAATAGCATAATATTATTGAGACTTTGAATGCTACTGTAAAGGCTAAGCATAAGATAAATGCCTAATAAAAAATTTTCCTGTAAAAAGTTATGGATTCATTTTAGACATAGTTTATACCTAACAACTTCCCAGCATTCAGTGGAGTGGTTTTCGGCTACCCTGAAGGCTCTTTGCCTTAACATTAAGTAATTTAATTTATTATTCTTTTCTGCAAAATTATTTAATTTTATTTAATGCTTATTTGGCATTACATGTGGACAAATGCTTTGGCTAGTTATTCTATGAAACAGAGTCTTACAAAAACACAAATATGGTCATTTATGGTTACCACTTCAGTATCACAACTGCCCATAATCATCACAAAGTTGGCAAATGCCTTGATATACGATGATCAGAGTAATGTCAAGGCATATGGAATGCTTTTTGTTTTTTCCCCTAAAGCTTATCAATATCTTTGCCCTAAGTGCTTCTGATCCAATTCACAAAGATAAAGTGTAAGTGTGGGAATGGAAAGGGTTGTAAGGGTTCACCAAGAAAAGGTAGGCAAAGCAGAGTTTCCAGGGAGTGGTTAGTTCCTTACAAAGACAGGAGGGGTATTCCCAGGACACTTGACACAGGAATTACAGACAAAGGCAGCTTTACCGGGAGAAAAAAACTTTGTTACGACTGCATGGCAATATAAGAAGTCAGAAAAAGATGAAGTAAATGAAGACAATTGTGTGAGCTAGTCAACAGCCCGACCTCCACCATCCCTTCAGAGTGAGCTGCCCACTGGTGATGACAAGTGTAATCTGTAACAGACAAAAACTAATCTGAGGCACTAATTTTGGCTGGAAACACTGTGTTTCACTCTGCTTTGTATCACCTTTGTCATTTAACAGATGTTGCCCACAGGGCAGTTTGGGTTGTCAACGAGCTCTTCATTAAGTGATGAACACATCTCCTGCTGGCTCCTGAGCTGAAAGGTTCAGAGCAGCAGGAACAGCCAGAAAAACCTCGCTGAAATTTCTGACAGGCTCCAATAAAATGCTCCACTCAGGACACTGATAATTCGAAGAGCCAGGTAAATTTCACTCTTCCTATCCACTGGTTTGGAAGTTTAAGAAAATAAATGCAAAAGATGCAGGGAAAATAATTCATTACTATAGGCTTTCTGCAGGATGCAAATTCACAAACATCCTCACCCTTAACAAGATCAGGTCCTGACCCTGTGGTCCTTTCTCTTTCCATACCACCACCAGCTAGGACAGATTTCCCTCCTGCTCAGAGGTATTGCTCTGTGTGGCAACACAGAAAGATAGGGCTGGGACAGTGAAACATCAGGCTTTGTACCTTCCCCCCAGCATACTCTCTCTCTATTATTGATCCCTTTTCCTTGAAAGCACTGCAAAATGTGATGGAAATTGTATTAGAATTCTCCACACTTTGGTACTTATTTTTTCATATCCCTCCTGCTACATTGAAAACAGTAAAATTAAACCGAAGTCCATAACAAAATACACACATTCAATGTCCAAAAGGAAATTGAAAGTGTTATTTTTGTATAAAACTTCAGCTTTTAAGCAGCTAACCAACTAGCTTGCTAACCAGAGATATTTTGCCTCTGCTACTTTCCCACAAGCCATATGTACATTTAAAAAGAATTAGACACTGAAACAAGCGTGATTCCTCATGAGAATGAAAGATTGCTTTGAATCAATTGTCCTGACTGGTCAGAGTTTAGGAACCATGCTCAGGTACCTCACAGCTGCTCCTCAAAGTAAGATCCAATTACATCAGGTTTCAGCAGAAAAATTAGTTCAGTATTTTCAATGCTTGTGTTCTTATCTTGTCAACAGAGCATAGGACAGTTGTAGTGTTGATGAAAAGCTGTGTAAATCTTGGATGCACAAAGAGCTCTTGTTTCCACAAGTATTTTTAAGCATGAGATCTGGCCTTAGGAAGTAATAATCATACAAAGAGTTCTTGATTTCTGTTTTACAAAATTATCAACTTTAATTCAATTACAATGTGAGTTACTGCTAAGATGGCTTTTTATTTCTTTGTTTGGTACTCCTTCAATTGACAGTGGCAGAAATGCTCAGGCAGCATCCTCACCACAAGAATAATTTCAAACAATTCCTCCATCTGGAATATTTCTCTAGTGAAAGATGATTCACCAAACATTATCTCAACAGAATTTAATACAATATTTAAAAATTCAGCTGCTTGCTTCAACTTCAGCAATTTGCTATTATACAGGCTAGGTGGACATTTCTGGAGCCTTCTTCATACTAGCTGGCAAAATGTCTCAATATTCAGCCTTATAAATCTAAATATGTAACCACCTAGTCAATTAAATTTCTACTGTTATTGTTATGTTTCATTAATGCTGGGCAGTGCTTGCACAGCAATGACTTTCCTGCTCCCTGCAATACCACAGAGAAATTTAATGCCAATGAAAAATGCCATAAAAGAAAAAAATAAAACCTAAATAACTTACAGTATCTGATAAAAAATTGCATTAAAAATTAGGGACTGATAAACAAAACAAACAAACAAAAAACCCCAAAGAAAATAAACAGGAGGAGCTTACTACCATGAACACGGAAAATTAATACAGCCAGCAATGAATTTTGCAGCATGTTGAATAGGGTGTGGAGCCACATAACTTCAAGGACACCCATGAGAAGGGTTATGGTACTGCATGGAGAGATGTATCACAAGAGAGGGTTTTCCCAGCTCCACTGAGCTCCATGAGGGATGTCAGTGACAGGCAACAAGCAGACTTCATATACACAGCTCCTGGCATGCACAGCATGACTTGCTATCTCACAAGTGTGTTTTTACAAAAATAATCACGTTTTTGACCTGTAGGCCACAAACTTGAGAAAGCTTCACAAAAAACAAAATTCAGCTTCTTGTTTGAGAACTATATAGAACGAAATATCTGTATAGCAAAGAACCAATTACTAATTTTGTTAATAATTATTTCAAGTCTAATATATAATTCCTATAATAATATATAGGCTTTTCAAATACAAACTAAGATAATGGTGAATAAAACCCTCAAACTATTGATTTTCACTCCCTATTCTTCCTTTTCTTAGTTAAACACAATCAGCTCATCAAAACTATTCAGAAGAGGAAATAAATATTTGCTAAAGAGAAAAAAAAGTTGAGTTTTAAACCACAGTGATTCCAAAATCATCCTAAGCAATTTGGGAACCCTACTATGCCACAGTGAACACTCCGTGAAGAATGGCAGAAACCATTGGGGTAGATGTTTTTATTGTGACAGGGATTTAATGCGCCATTGTCCTCGACTTCCCTTTTAAGGAGGTTATTTAATTTATGATTTGGATGTAAAAAAAAGCTTGTAGTGTGGTCATTAGCATAATTAATAATATCCCGCTCTCCAGGTAGTGGACATGCGTCATGTGGGAGTTCTGTACACATTAACTTTGTCATTCTTTTGATGTCAGAATAACCTCTGGAGGTATTCCAGATCTCTAATAATAATAATGCCATTGTAAAATCTTGGTTACTACTAAATAGCAGACCACAGAGTATATGAAGCATGTGGAATCTGTATTAATTTTTTGTTATCATAAATCATAGGTGGTGAAGTGTGATGCTTAGCCTAGCAATAAAATTTGCAAATACATCCGAATCAAAACACTTTTAGAGAGTTAGTAGAGGAATAAACTCTTCTTGTCCTGCTAGATGAGTTTAGGAGTCTTATAGTTGTAGTAAACATTGCATCTTATCCTGGACTGACAGAATGACTTACAGTTACTGAGCATTTTAAAATCTATTATTAGCTAGATCTTCTTCATGCTTAATTCTGAGGTGAAAAAATCATGGAAATGTCAATGAAAGATAGAAATATCTCTGTACTAATGTCAATGGTGTACATTAAAGGGACTGATTATAAAGTCCTTTAGACTTTAATCTAAAGATCTATTTAGAGTAATAATATTATATTTAGTCAAAATGAAGCATAAAAGAAAAGCCAGTGTTCCATTAATAGCAAGAGAAAAGAATCCTGCAGAGCCACATTTTTATATTCTGACTCTTTTTTTAAGAAAAAGAAAATAAACAAAAAAACCCACTTAAATTCCCCAGTTACTCTGTAACAAAAGGAGAAAAAAATATGTACCTCACAAATTGCTACTACACAGTTCACCTCATGAGACTAACTTTCCTTCCAAGTCTTCTGGGTCTGATGGAGAAACTGCTCAGACCAGCATATTAGTGAAGGTGGTAAAAGTAGTAAAAATTCAGGACTTCCATTAAATGGGAAGGCTCAGCATACAAAAAGAATTACTTGGAGAGAGTGAACTTTGTGAAATTTTAAGGAACCAAGCACAGCAGTAAGAATATGGGGACATTTAGAGGATGAACCTTTTCCCCATCATTGCTGTTTTAACTTTGCAGGATCCATCCCATCCTTTCTTGCGACATAGACCACATGCTTGATTTTGGCAGCCCGTCAAAGGCAACTCCTCTAATAAAGAATACACGACTAGGCATTGATGATCAAGCATCAAAATGAAACTAACAGTGACGCAGGATGGAAATCAGACAAATCTCAAAATCAGTGGTTCTTGCTCATCTGATCCAAATCAGCATCAAAATGTTGCTGCTGATCAAGAAGAGAAAAATGATATTGAAGTCACTTCATAACTCTGCATCCTTTTTTTTAACATTCTACAGCAAATCAAACTTTAATATCAGTCTTTATTCACCTTTGTCTATCACTTGTGTTCTGCTTTGGTAGCAAAATGGAGATCCTGATGGGGGGCATGACAGGAACCTTTGTTTCAGTTCCCACTCCTGTTGAGACACTGGCTCCAATTCTACCCTAATCTTTTAGTCATAACCTCCCCCCCATTCAGGACTCCAGTGGGACATGGATATTCCCTGATTGTGTCCATTTGGACCCCCATAGCAAGAGAAAGAGAAAATTTGATCAGGGACAGGGTAAAATGTTTCCTGATGATGGTGGCTCCTGTTTCTTCCTTCTCATCCTGTCACATCTCTAGGCTGAGCACCACCAGCCAGGATCCATGAACTTGCTGGATACATTCAATGGTGAGAGGATCTTCTAGGTGTGCTCTCCATGGTTCTGCCTTTTGCCTCCCTATTTTCATATTTTGCTATTGCTCCTCCTTCTTTTTCTCATTTGTTGTCTTCCATGTCATCTCCTTTTCCTTGTCTCATTAGGATCAAATTGTCTTTCAAGGAAGTGGAGTGGGAGGGTAACAGAAGGAATTGATGGTTGTTCCCAGTGCAGGAGATTGGTGCAAGCAGCAGCCAGCACCAGTGGGAGGGAGCACCCCAACCATGAGCCATCAGTGGTGCCCAGAGCTGCCAGACTGGGAGCACGAGCTGGCCCTACCTTCCTATTCACCCCACTCTTCTCATGGAAAGAAGAGAGGAAGGCCATGGTACATTTTCAGAGGCTGTACCACACCATGACAATGCACTGCCATGGGTTTGCCTTACAGGTGACACATGCTGTACTTCTAGCAGCACTTCTCATCTTTGGGCAGGAAATCCTCTCCTCTCTTGCAGGTAAACCCTGTCTCCCTCCTTGTTCTGGCTCCAGCACTCCCATCTCCAGTGCAACTGCTAAACGCACACACACCTGAGTTCTGGGGGAAATATCTAAACAGAAAAGGATTAATGCTGTAAAGTCTTACAATGAGATGGGTTTATAACAGTTCAATTTTAACAGCTGGAGGTTTTTCATCATATTGATATTTTGTGATTTTCTTTTTGTGGACAGGAATATTTCCTGGATAAAAGCTGCAGTTTATCTCTTGACATACATATATATACAAGCAGAGAAAAGAAAAAGTATTTTAAATAGCTGCAAGAAACTCTTTTCATCTTACTCAAAGTAAATAGTTAGAAAGCCACTTACCCCCAGTTGCCACAGTAATTTCACGTAGAAAATGTCCGTAAAATGGAAAATCAAAGGACAGATTCACTCTCTGGAAGAAATAACAGCAGAAAATAATATCAATATTGAGCAGAACATTAAGAGAAAAAAAGATGAACAGTCATCTACTTCAAATATCTCTTTCATTGCTTTTTATTTTTCACTGGAGTCTTGTTATTCTTAATTTGGAATTGCCACTAGCTAACTGAAAAGAATTCTGAGGAGCACTTAAACATTTAAAGCAGTGGATCTTTATAACAGAAAACTTCAGAAGAGAAAATACATGAACAGACATTGCAAATCAATTACAAGAATAAAATTAATAAAAGATTTGTAGTGTTTCTCCTTAAAAAACTGCTGCTTTAACCTTCGTCTTGAAAGGACCCATCAATATCTAAAGCCTTAGCAATACCTGTGTTTTACAGGATGCCTGCTACTTTGGCTGATGGCTTTCTGCTGCTCTGCCACAGCAGCCTTCAGATTCAAGTGCTATCCCTGACATCCTGCTGCTGCCTGGGTGCTTTTCTGATGAAGGCTGGTCACTGGGAGGTAATTCCTCCATTGAACCCATATGACACCATTTCCTAAAACTCTCTATACTGTCAGCTAGGAGATGGAATGATGTATAAAGAAATTTTCAGCAGAAGCAATACCAAACTCTATTTAAGCTACTTATTACAAAATAAAATAAATAAATAATTTTTAAAAGAACCTGTTTTTTTCTCCATCTAACTACTGGTGACTGTTCTCTATCAGCTGAATTTGTAGCAGAGAACTGTAATTTGGGGAATTAACTTCTCCTCAGCTAAGCTCACCATAAAGCAACATTCAAATTCAAACTAATTTTGCCTCTCTGCCTATGGCTTTATCTTTTTCCATTCCTTTCCCAAAGCTCAACGATGATTGTGGCCAGTCATAATTATCATGTTGTGTGCTACCTGGTTAAACTCTGAATAAATTAGTGGTCATGACAGAAAGGAGTGCTGAAATCTCAGCAAGGTCTTTTTACTATTTAAATATAATATCCTGTGAAAAACACGTCTCTTCCAAAATGGTCAAAATACTAAATATGAACATGCAGTCCATTATTCTTTCTTTTGGAGGATTTACTACAGTAAGTGTGAAGATGGGTTGTTGGTGACTGTCCCTCAACCATAACTTTTGATGACTCCACTTAAGAAAGTGCAACAGCCAACACATTTTAAAAAGGGAGGGAGAAAGGAAGAAGAAAAGTACTCTTTTGTCTTTATTTTCCCTACCATTATTTCTGTCCTGTGTTTATTATTTTCAGATTCTTCTCTCAGGAAGAATTATATTTACATCAACCAGAAATGTAAGAAGAATTATTTAGCATGAAATTAGCAGTTGAAGACGTACAGTAACTTTAAATTAGATTTGCTTTCCATTTAAGTGTAAGACAGAATTATGACAGGATTTATTAGCACATTTTTGTTTATTTTTAATTAGAATGCAAAATCCATGCAATGTGTTAATTTGACTGAGTAGGTTCTAATGACCTTTTCTGTATATACATAAATATGGATGTACAACTGAACATTTCCAATCAAAAATGGCATATGCAAAAGACAGCACATGAATTAACTCACACAAACGTTTCTTACCATGTTCTACAGCTTTCACTGCTGAAGTGTATGCTACATCTATGAATGCACTCCAATTAAATTGCTCTAGTAAATATAATTTAAACAACTCTGTTAAAACTACCAATTTTCTCACCAAACTTTCCCTCTTTCCTTTATATGCCATCCTCCATTTTATCTATTCACTTTAACTTTCTGAATCATAGTAACCATTAAAGTATTTCAAAGGAAAGCTGTGCCCCCTCATCTGTCTTCTAAATTACTGTAATATAAACATTAATATAAAGATGTTTGCAACAAAACTTGGTTCCATTCCCATAGATCTCCCACTGACTTAAGTCAAAACGTGATACCTTAAATTCTGACAATGTAAAAATGTTTGACATAGTCCATTTTTTAGCATAATACTGTAAAAACCAACATGATTTAAGTATTATTTTGAAACACAATATTCTAACAGTCACTAAAATTTTGCTTTTATTTTGATGCTAGAAAGCACACTTTGTTTTTAAGAAAGAATATCAGAATTTTCAATTCACTGAAATAAAAATGTTTTCTCCATGCATAAATGATAGAATGGACTGGAAGAAAAGGGAGCTGAATTCCCAAGTACGACGTATCCTGTATTCTAGGTCATGTTTGAGTAATCATCTTTTAGATATCTAATCTAAAGACACTGAATATCAAAGCCACCTCTAAAATTTTATTATATGGTTAAGAAGATGGTGGCAATATATTGAAGAAACACCCTTACTACTAGTGTTATAAATCCTGCAGTGTTAGACATTTTAATTGTTCCATTAATATATGCTTGCTACTTTCCACAAACAATTACTATGCTGTTTATAAAGTCAAACCATCTCATGGATCCTCTCCAGGATTCTCTCCAGTCTTTATGACTTTTCTCGTAGAAGCAAAACAAACTGACAGCTTCTGGGAACTCTCAGGATTATTTACTTTCAAATGAAGGAGAGCACACAAACTGAGTGTAAAATTGTTAGCATTCAAAGAATCCCAGACATCATAAATGAATTCCTTAATATTTAGCATGTAATAAATCATCTCCTGGTTGTATTGTCAAATTGGAGAATAATGTTTAGAAAAGATCATGTAAATCATTGAGTCACAGCAAGATGTGCAAAATGGCCTTTCAAAAAGAGTAATGCCAAAGTTTGTGGGAGAGAAGGTAAGAGATTGCTGCTGAGGTATGCATGATCTCAAAATATACGACTCTGCAGTTGTACAGTTATAAAGATCACACCTCTCTGTTAAACACCTTTGTTGTGTAATACATATGGATGTTTTTCACTTGGACACACACATACAAAAAATCAATTATAGATGCATAAATAAAGAATAAAACCTTACAGGATGACTCTGACACTTTTTCATCCAATGAGGGGGACATAAAACAGATCTGGAAAAGGGGTCTTTAAAACTCTATGTAGTAGACATGGCTGCAGCCACTCAAGTTCATAGTCCAAGATCTTTGGGTAAGCATGAAAAAAATGGATATCAGTGTGCTGAGAGGGACCAGAAAGCCTTCTCTGTGGGAGCTGGCACAGAGGCAGAGGGGGCCTGACATTCAGAAGAAAGGTCTTAAACCACTTGCTTTGGGTAGAAACAGTTGAAGCCCTCAAGGTTCCATTTGCCATGCTGAATGGCCCTCTACATTGATCCCACACCAGACCAAAAATATTACCTTGTTCTAGCCTCTAGTTTAAGAACTTCAACAAAATGTCCCCCTTGGGATGGACATTTTAGCTGCATAATCTCAGGGATCCAATTGGAAACAAAAGTGCTTACAACAAAGACATGGTGTCATCTTTACTAATCATTAAACATTAATTTTTTAAATTTATTTATTTATTACCTTTACTTTTGGCTTATTTTATTCTTTCCCTCAACACAGGGCACCAGAATCCCACATGATTGTCTACATGAAGTAGACAAGACAGACAACAGAAGTCCTCAATTTTAGGTACCCCTGAGGTTCTTTTTTTCTCATTAGAATCAAATTGTCTTAAGAAAATAGCTGATACACTGTTTTATTAAGTCTACCTCAAAGATATATAACTGTCTGAATCCTCTGCATTTACATTATTCCTGACTGCCTCCAGTCTTTTAACTATGAAGCATATATTTTTTGAATTGGACTCTCTGTCAGTTACATGCGCTGGATTTATCACTTCACTCTCCTTTCTATATTCTGACTTAAATACCACAGTATTTCTTTCTGCTGCCTCTTGCATTCCTCTGAGCAGTCACCTGGCTTGTGCCAGGGAGAAAACAGATTTACAAAGGAAAACTGAATTAAACTTGGGCTTTCTCTGAGCTTTAAAATTGTTACACACATCTGCATCTTTAAAAACTGTACAACCTTTAAGTAAGGCATTCACTAGATTTTGTTTTAAACTGGCAAAACACAAAGACCTTTTTTAAGTTGCTGAATGGATGAAACAAGTCTCTTCAATCATAGCTCTGAGCTGTAATTTTCTGTATTTAATTTATGCTAATATTGGCTCTTCTATGTATGCAACTTTCTAGCCACAGGTGAGAACAGAGAATACAATCTCTAAATTATACAGTATTTGATTCCATTTCTAAGCATGTAAGCCCATTATTTTCATACCCATTTTACCAGCAGCATGACTACAATAAGTTAAATATGATTGTTATTCACACTCCAATTTATTTATTTGCTGATAACCTAAAATTGTGGTCACAACATTTCTGTTTCTATATGACATTTTCATGAGCTTTATCAGTTGTCTCAAAAGGAAATATAAGCGTTCCACCTCATATAAAATAGAAGTGCAAACATACATGCATTCCATGAGAGATTTAAAACTCATTAAGTTCATCCTGAACCCAGCTCTTTTACTATTAAACTCAACAGTAAAATTCCCTCTGATTCCAGTAACACAAGTGGCTTACGATTTGATAGTTTGTGATTCTTAGGAACAGAGGAAAATTTTAAATATATTTGCAAAGGCATCTCTGAAGGACTGTTACAGAAGGTTCAACAAGTTCAAAGAGTCTTTTGATAACAATGGTGTAAAGACTTCCACAGTTTAACTAGAATTCAAAGATACAGCTCTGTGAACAATAGTCATAGTAACACTGCTGTGGGGGTCACTGCGGAAAAATATCCATGTTAGCCAAAAAAGAAAATTATAACTTACTGCTGCTTGACGATGGGTATTGGAAAGGATCCCATGAATCTTTACTTTGTCCTTCTCCATTTGGTCTATATTGACCCACAAATCCCGGCTGGTAGAATCATACGGGCCATATGTCCTTGATGTATAATAATTATGATCTGTATCTTCCTGAGAAAGGGAAAAAACACAGAAAAAAGCAGATTATAATGGAAGATGCACCTTAGTTTTATATAAAACTCACCCTTGAAATACTGAGTCCTGTTGCTCCTCCAAGAAACTCAGCAAGGAAGGAAAAAGAAGTAAAATTTGCAAATATGTTGCAGAGACAGCTCTGCTCCTAACCACTAGCAAGTGACAAGGCAGTTACCTCATGCAATCATCTTATATTGTGATTATAATGCTCACAATCCCAAATACCAACCATACAGGTTATGTAATAACCACAACAGTGAAATCTATGCTGAAATGTTTTGAAGCAAGATGGACAGTTCCTGTAACAATACCCACCCTGTAATGAAGCCATGAGAACTATTCACAGATAACATCTTAAAAAAATTGTAGTTTTTAACATTCCTGAACACCATTCACTAGACTATCCTATTGAAGAACACCCAAAACTTTCCTAATAGCTGTAGGCGTACAATGCTATTTTAACTTAAATCTCCAAAAGTTTGGTTTACTGTAGATTCGCCCCTTCAAAACAGACAAATATATGCATATTTGTGGAAGAAATCTTCCTAAATCTTGTGGTTTTAAAAAATACAGTAGTTGCTGTCATGCTCCCATCACAGCAAATTTTTGTTAAGGTCAATTACTGTGAAGGTCTCTACCTTCCTATCTAAGACAGAAAAAAAAGAAAAAAAAGTGTGTGGCAAGAATGCCTCTTCTTCTGAGGCAAGAAATGAAACTCCTCTCAGATTCCCAGTCTTCCTTTACTCAGACCAAGCTGTTGCAACCACAAAATATTTAAAACAACAGCATTGCCAGCTTTCTGCTGAATAGCTACAAGTAATACTATAAAAGTAGTACATGGTAATATTTCTTAGTTCCATCCTTGCTTCCTTCCTCCCCTTCTAAGACAAAGTGAAAAACCCCCAAAGCCTCAATGACAGAGTTCAAAAATTAAAATAAACTCAGAAAATAGAGTACCATAGAATATTGAATAAGAGGACTTAGAATTTGGAATTACCCTGGTGATGGAGACATTCCTCTCTTGCTGTAGCTCCTGTATCCAGTCAGCCACATGGGAGTACCCTCAAATCAGGCTAAGCTGCCATGCAGACCTGACATCCCCTCCCCACAACCCCAGATCGTACACAGCCCATTCTGGTGACACGATCCTGAGCTGGAGACACCCGTGGCAAGGACTTCGAGTCTAATGACATCATTCATGTCCTAGATTAAACATATGGACCATAAATCCTGTTTCAGCTGGATTTGACCCTACATTAACATCGTTACTGGTGTATCTTACTTTACCTGTTTACAGATATAATCAGGTTATTTTCTCCTTGACAATTTCTGTGTCTTTTGCTGTACTTTGCATGCCAGGATGTACTTTATGTGTCCAGTAAATCTCAGTAACAATTCTGAGGCAGCTTCTAACAACTTCACCAGCTCAAGGTTAGTCACCCAAGTAAACATAATTAAAACAATACTGTCAGGAAGATGACAAAAGCTGGCCACCTTACCAAATTTTTTCCTCCTTTTAATGGCCAACAGAAACAGTTATTGTTGTCATGTATACAATAGAGGCACTGTAAATGAAAAGTTTTTGAAAACAAATATATATATCCCAAGTCAAATTTATCATTCTGAAAAAATAGTACCATTAGTAAATAATGGTCACATTTAAGGGATACAAAATCTCAAGGAAAGAACTACAGAGACAAATAAGAAATAATTACCAAAACAGTTTGTTTCAGATAATCATGCAATATTTAAACTATAATAAAAACCGTGCAAAGCTTTTTTTTTGCATTTCAATTTTTTATAGCTAAAAAAGCTACTCCAGTACCTAGTACCTAAGCACCCACCTCCACAACTAGAATGTTCTAGCACTGAGCCTAGTTGGTAGTTCTGTAAGAATGTTTTAAATGGTATCTTGACCTATGCTTAAAGCAGATTCATCATACAGATTGTGTATAGCCTTCAGCTCAAGATTTTGGTACTGTGTGAGGAATTACTTATGTCTACCAAATCTTGTGTATAAAAAATCTTGTTTAGTATTTTAATTCAAATTGAATAATCTTAGATTATTTATCTATTCTGGAAGAAAACAAATTCACTTCTACTTGAATGATAGAAGGAAGAGAGAATTCCTCTGCATAGCCCTCATGCAGATGCATTTTATGGATATTCTAATAATTATTTATCTATCACATCCTAATTTTTCTTAATCCCATCTGTAAATTTACAATCTGAAACAAAAAGGCACATGCAGCTAACTGCTAAAGTTGATGTGAGCAGCTTGGGAGCTCCCAGTAAAGTTAGGATCCAAGCTTCTGTTCCAAGTCACTGCTTTAATAGTTCCTAATTTGCATTACCATGGAAATGAAATTCTTGGACTCTTGAATAAATATGATTTTATTGGTACCATTAGATACCTACAAGTTTTCATTCTGTCAGACCTGTTTATATTCTTTGGCTGATTGTAACTGCTTCATAATACATTCCATTCCCTACAGGTAGGTACTACATAAAAAGTGGAAAAATGTTTAAGAAATGTTACTGAATTTGCATGTAAAATACTCAAGGAAGAGGATAATAATAATAATAATCTTAATTATTTTAATAATTTTAATAGTTATATGACACAGATTTAGAGTTCTGCTGATAATTAGAATTATATAAAATACAATTATTGAGAGAAATAAACTTTTCAGTATCTATTAGTGACATAGAAGCATGTTACTGAAAGGAAGGACATGCAGAGAAAGCAGAGAACATACCCTTTACTGCTTCAAGAAAGCTTTTCTTTTTTCTTTCTTTTTCAGGTATTTGGGGGAAATGAGCATTATCTCCCACTGGATCTCTAGATGTGCAATTCTGTCCAAATTCTGTTTGTATATGAAGTACATAGCACCTTTCTTCTATGGAACAGTACAGCATTAAAGCAAAGGATTTTCCAGATATTCTTTGCACCAGCTATGAGGATTACTGTTGGCAACCTTTGTGAGTATAAAGGGAATATTTATTAGAACATCTCATAACACTTTTCTTTTGGGGAAATAAGTTATTTTTTAACCTCAGGCAATACTTAACACTGAGTTGCCATCTTATTGTTGACTGTAGAGATTAATTTCTTAGCTTTCACAAGGAATATTGTCTGATGACACTTTGAATATACTCCCATACTTCTCCAAATACAACTGAATTTCTCGGGAAAGCTGAATACATGCACTCCTTGTAAAAGCACAGCACAGCTGAAGATAAAGCCTTCTTTAAGTACTTGGTGTTCAGTTTTTGTCAAATTCAAAGACTTAACTTCTATTCTATACATTACATACACTGATAATCCCAAATACAGTCCAAACATCACATACTCATTTCATCAGTAACTGTTGTCCTTTTACAGCTTCCAATGTGTGATGTGATCTTCCACAATCAAGGTAACATAAAGTAACTATATGCAACATTTAAAAGTAACAACTACATCATGTCTCTGGCCAGTTTAAATTATTAACTGGAATTCTGGCCAAAGATATACATGAAAATAGTACCAAAACAAACATGAAACAATAAAGTTCCCTCTCAATGAAGACATCATGATTCTATGGTGATACAATCACGTAGGTAAACATGGGACTTCTTAGATTTAATTCTTTTCCTGTTACATTTTTTCTTTAACAGAAACTAAAAAGTAATATAAATCTCCAGGAGACAGAGGATATTATCAAACAAGATTTAGGAGTAAGAGTTGGTGTTGAATCCAACTGCATGAATATTTTGTTTTTAAATACTGGATTCAATTTGATGCAAACCACTGACATTACTGAACAAGAAGTTCTGCCATCTCTCAAGCTCTCTCTGTGTAAGGCTGTAATTGAAGAAAACTAATAACTCCAACCAAAGAAAAAGCAGATGGCACACCTGGAATGAGCTCTGCTGTTGCACAATAGTATGTTGGAGAAAAAGTCTTGTTTTCTCTGGGAAGGAAGGAGGGAAGGAGGGAAGGAGGGAAGGAGGGAAGGAGGGAAGGAGGGAAGGAGGGAAGGAGGGAAAAGGAAAGACACCCACAAGGCAAATTATTATGGATCAGCCAACCAGATGGCCATTACATTTCAGCAGATTGTTTTGGCTGCTTTCTCCCAGTACTGAAATATTGTTTGTGACGTTATCAATGAAAAACCAATCGATTGATCAATCAATCAATCGTCCCATCCAAGGATCCTCATCTTCAGATCATCCTTATCAAGTGTCATGAGTTATTGCCAGATGCAATAGAAGACAGCAAGACTGCATTTCATTTGGTAACTGTTGTCCCTTTAAATATGCTACATATTGAAATTGAGTTTCCAGCTTCAACTGAGATGACAACATGGCGTAAAAATTCTGAATCCCTCAAGAATATGGTGGTTAGATCTTATAGATGCTTAATTTTATCACTGTGAATGGAAGGACTTGTCATCTGATTTTTAACAAATACATTAACAAATTGCTCAAATATTGCCAAACTCACAGACTAGGTCTATTTTTAAATTAACTAAAATTTCTGCTAGAAAATTTATCACCAATTACTACTTTCAGGAAGTCTTTACTTCTGAATACAAACATTTCTAGATTAATAGCCTATGAAATTAATCAGAGAATAGTATTTTCTAAAAGGTGCACTTGTAGACTAAAATAAAAATGCTGAAAGCAGAAAACATGCAATTATATATTTTAAAACAGACTGCTTTTCAGCAAAAAAGCAAAGATTAGCATACTTCTTTGGATATTTAGAGAAAGTAAATAAGCTAGCAATTAAAATTATTTCCCTGAGGAAAAAAGCTGTTCTGGCAATCCATTTTGTACAACTAAAACACCCTTTCTTATTTAAATGAGACAACAACATGCCCCTGCACACAAACAGCCAAAACAGCTTCCTCAAAACTATTTGTACCTTTACCCAATCACAAGTAATGCTGGCTACTCTCTTATGGTATCTCTGCCCATCATGTCAGTAAAATACAGCCAAAAGTGACTTCTGAATTGTTTCAGACTTTTGCTAGAAAATTGCTTTTAGATTTCTGAGCATTATTAATCCCTACCAGCTAAAAATAGCCCAAGGGGGAGAACAGAGGTGACAGCTTGGGTAGGACTTGATCTAGCTCTGCATTGCAGGTGATGGAAAGCCTCTTCTCAATAGCACGTTTGTGAGCCCTGAGAAGGGACAAGAGAGATGCATGGTCACACTCTGCATTACCTGGGTGGGAGAAGCATGTGTGTATGGTGTTGCAACTGATTTTCCTCATTTATTCACATTTTCTTTGGGCAGACACTGACTGAGACACGGGCAGGTGGCAAGGACACATGGAGAACATCTCTAGTATGCTAGCTATTAGCACAGGAGATGAGAGAGTACAAGAAATGATCACCTATCCTGAGATGGGGTCCTAGTGGGAAGATTAGGGCCAGGGAAAACGGGGATAGAGACACTTTGCATGCTGCTGCCATATAACTCATTTTAACAGAATACTGTAGTTAGAATCATAACATAGCAATGCTATGATTTACGTGTTTATAGGATCTGATAATCAAAGAACCCTGAGGAATACTTAACTTGAACTGGCCTCTCAAAACATGAAAGCTCCAATTTTGGTAGGTAAGGTACATGTGGATTACAACATCAAAGTCTTACAAAGTCTTACTTATAGGGGCTGCTGCTTAGGAAGCTTGATTGTTCTGAGGTGCTCAAAATTACTGATTTCATAAGCACTTTGCATCAAGGATAAACTCTCCTGTTCAATTTCTTAACAAAAGTCTTTGTTCTGTATAAATCTACTGAGGAAACATGCAATTTAGAGAAGTGCTTTTACAGTGACTTGCTGCTGTCATAGTGACAAAGCTGCAATCTGGCTTTTTTTTTTTTTTTAGTGTCTGATATGGGGAAAACTAAGGGAATATACATATATATAGCAATATATATACATATATATATTGCTCTCTCTCTATATATATATATATACACACACATATATATAGAAATACTTGACATCAGCCACCAGCAGAACCCGAAGGTGGCTTGTGAATATCACTGTTGATGACACAAATCATAGCAAAACCTATTTTGAACAGCTAATATAATGACTAATGAATGAGAGGAACCCAATCTAACTGAAGAGAAGATTCTGTGTCAGAGTTCTTTGATATTAAGAATGTCATAAATATTCCCCAAGAAGAAGCTACATGAGTACTCTGCAGAGTCCTGAAAGCCTATCGTGTGTAGTCCTCACACTCAGGTTTTCACTAGGGCCAGTATGGAAGTCACTTTGCCCAGAACCTCAGATTTACATCCAGAGGTTTTTATGGTAAACATTAAATGCTGTCATCAGCTGGGATGAAACAAAGGATTTAGCTCACATTTCTCTCTCCCTTGCAGACACAAGGCTTTACATAGCTCTGTAAAAACTTAAGCTCCCAGGTTTTAAACTGCACTCTTCTGAGCTCCTGACAGCACCTATAATGGAGAGTCACACATGCTGACAGACATTCTGCAAGAGAAGGATGCCATAAAACTGTTATTAATCCAGAAAGCCATTTAGTCTTTCCGGCTTTGTGAAAAGTCAATGTGGAGTCACTGCCTTTTCCATGATATTCAGCTGCTTTTGAAAGGAAGCTTCCCCCTTGGGGACTGCTATAAAACTGTCAGTCTATTTAGGGGTCATTACAGCAGGCTTATAAAGCCCTTTGGACTGTCTTGTCATATGAGACAAGCTTCAAAAGAGCAAAAATCTCTGTAATGCCTTACTTAAGAAAGGAAAAAAGCCAAATCACCAGTCACTCAAAACCCAATTACAGGGAAATATTTATTATGCAGTTTTGTTCCTAATTTGCTGGAGCAGAAATCTGAAAAATGAAATTCTGAAAATGTGTCTTTATTAACTGCTCCATAGCATCCTTTCCACTAAAAGAAAATAAAAAGAACCATTTCAATACAATGCTCAAAAAAATGTCTAGCAGAAATTCTATTTTGGTGTAATTATGACACAAGTTTTAGAGTTTATATTCTCATTTTTAGATATGTATATATGACTGAAAGGTTCATGAAACTGAAACTGCAAAAATGATTTTTTGTAAACATAAAAACCTATCTGCCAGGTCTAGACTGCAGAGCATTAGTGGTTATGAACCACATCTGTTACCAGCTCTATTCTTGGGGCCTTATGACTCTGGATAATACCATAAATAACTACATTTTTGTCAAGTGAGCTTTTTAAGATTTAGTATTTTAGTCTTTTAAAGATCCACTTCCTGTGTGGAATAAAACACACAAGACAGTGCGCTCTGAGCATATATACTTTGACCTACTTATAGCCACACTTGGGCAATTTCTTCCTCCCCCTAAATATATCTGTTCACTTTAATATTATACACCCTCTTCTTTTTTTCCATCCAGGTATTAGAGCAACTTTAAACTCTCTGTAGCCTCTGTATTCCTCCACTATATATTCAAATGCCAGGAGGTGTAAGTCATGCTTATTTCCTGTTCTTTGGCACTTCTCTATTGGAAGAAATGCAAGGAAAACAGCAACCAAGACCCAACCAAGAGCCCTGAGGCCACACATGAGGAGGGGAAATGGCAAATATAAATGGATACGGAAAGTGTTATAGATCTGAAGTATCAAGTTGATATTAGCAAGTATAATTTGTAGTTGATCAGGGCTATCTCTAGGACAGTGCAGGAAGCTGCCTCCATGGTCACTGGTGTGAGATGCAGTTCCTGAGCTGTTGATATCGTGTTTCAGGAATCCATCAGGGTTTGGAGCCAAAATTGTAGGGCAATCAGTTCTAGGAACACGTATCATCAATACAAAGTTGATACAGGCAGGAGCATGGGTTAATTAATGCAGTAGCATTTTACCTGTAGGGATAAAGCTTATTCTGAAGCTTTTAAAGGTGTCCTACACACTCCTCACTCAGCCCCAGCCTTTGCCAAAGTCATGCTGTTCAGTCCAGCTGTGTGCTGGTGAGCATACAGCTGGACCATGCCCATCAGAGAACCTGGGCAGCACAGGACAAACTGCATCACCATGGCTTCCCTGGGGAGCACTGGTTTTAAACAGATTGCAAACAAACCGGTAATTTATTTAGCCACAGCATTTTCTACTTTAGCTCACACTTACAACACACGTGAAGCTTTAGTTACTAAAACATGGGACTAGCTGAAATCTGCAATCAATATGCAAAATTTCAAAATCACCATTTATGGCTTACAGAGAAAGACAGTGATTATGGAAGTAGTTAGCAATTTCTACTGCTGTTTTGTTTGGAAAAAGTATGCATTTTGCTTTATTCACATATATTTGTCTATATACATCTGTAACAGCATTTCAGTCTGGACTGTGTACACGAGATTAATTAAAAAAATGCTACATACAGTTTTACTAAACTTATCACCAGCCACATTTCTTAAGGACTTGTCACAGAAATGTATCTTTATCAGATCTTGCAGTCATGCTCAATAAAATAAATAAATCCCTTGAGAACTCTTGTGCCACAACTCTAAGACATCATATTTAACTGAGATGCTTGATGAGTTACACATTGCCTAGACAGGCGTGTCCAAATGGCTGCCTTTGCCTGACACTGGTCTCCAAACAAGCTTTCTGCAGAATCTGCACTGCTTTTTTCAAGAGGACTACTCTGTGCACTTCACAATTAGCCAGACAGGATCAGGATGCTAAATAATATCCTCCCTCTTTGTCTCTGAAAAGTACTCCCTTCATGTTAACCTAGAGTGCAGTTGACTCAATGTACTCAAACATTTCAAAATTACACTAACACATTGTTTTGGTTTTGATGTTAATTTTTCTTGTGTATTACTTCTAAATTTATATTGCTCTTCCAGAGCTGGTTGATCCAAAGTGGAATATTGCATAAACTTTTTGTCTTTCATCTAAATACAAGACACTAATAAGTTAAATCACAAGGCACTACAGAATTACTTTTGACAATTTCAAGCAACAGAAGGGATGCAAAACATCTAATCACTGAGAACCAATGAAAGATGAAGACACGAGATTTTACTTGTGTTTCAAATCAACCCAAATCAATGGGGTTGGTGGAGTGGCCTGTAAGATAGGGAGAGGGAACGATAGGAGGAATCTCAACATTTTGACCGTGATACAATTTTGTTTGATACAATTTATTGCTATATCTGTAAAAAATTTTCATATTTTTTCTCTTCAGAGTCAGATAAAAAGAATAGGTAGATGACCAGCATGTTATTCGGTGTGCAGGTTGGATACTTTGGTGCAGCTGTCTACCTATGAGCTGGGTTTGTAAGCACTTGTTATCAGAACCACAGATCTATTAAACGCTGTCAGTGAAGATTTGCCAGCTCCTTCAGCTCCACCTTAGAACAATCCAAATACACACTTTACCTGCACTGCCTGTACTCACCACGGGTGAGATCTAATTGACTAAGCACTGGAGGAACCCAGGGCCATCTGAAAATTGCGGATATGATTCCGGACCTCCAGCTGACCCTTATCCTTCAGGAGTGGCAGTGGACCATTCAGTATAACCATAACCTAAAATTATATCAGACATCTATAGCTAGGCACCTTTCACCTTAAATTTCCAACAGCTTTGATCACAGAATAGTTTGTGTTGGAAGACACCTTACAGTCCATCTTGTTCCAATTCCCCAGGCATGGGCAGGGATACTTTCTCCTAGATCAGGTTGCTCAGAGCCCATCCAACCTGGCCTTGAAATCTTCCTGGGATGAGTCATCCAAATTGCTCTGGACAACCTCTTCTAGTGCCTATTCATGGCAAAAACTTTTTTCATAAAACCTCATCTAAACCTATTTTCTTGAAGCCATTTCACCTTCTACCACCACATTCCCTGGTAAAAAAAACATGCATATTTCTTGTCTATGCCACATCCCTGTACATTTAGGTTTCCAAACTGAAGAGCTAAATTTCACCTCCAATTTCAATATTAGCTACAACTAAGAAAGAAAAGCACTTGTATAGATTCCAGTGCCTTTTAGCAATCACAGTCACCTAATATTTTGTATAAATATTAAATTCCTGTTCATTATTGGAGCATTATACAGATGTGTACTACCCTTTACTGGATGTTTAGATAAGAAACAAAACCTCTCCAGTGTATTTAAGAAATTACCTTGATTGCCAAGGTGATGGAATAATATATCTGATATAATATAAGGAAAATCAACATTGTATACACTGCTAGTGACTAAATGATCAAATCAAAATTCTATTTCCAGGTTTGTTGAAAGAAAAATTCTCAGGAATGAACTGCTGTGTCTTTCAACTACATAGTCAGTAATTCTGACTCAACAAAGAGTTGAGGACTTTGTTTTCTAGACAAATAGGGGTGTTGGGGGCATTAGCTTATGACTATGGAATGAAGATATTCCAAACATCCTTACTAAACTTGCTATAATACACTGTGCCAGCAAATATTATACCCTCAAATTATACCCTCAAAATGAACACCCACTAGGTTGTTGATTTATGTAAGCCAGGTCTAAGCAGTAGCACTTTGGACCCAGATTATGTCTGTTCTAGCACTGAAAGACACTTTTCATACACCAGAAGAGAGGCATCCATACTTTGCCTGGAGCAGGAAGAACCTGAGAAACAGCTTGCTTTGTTATCTGTACTGGAGCAGAATGCCTCTGAGAGATCTTGACATTTTATCCTTCAAGACATTTACTGCTCCGCCTAGATGAGATCAGACAGATAGGATTTCCATCCACAATTTCTCCCTCTTCCTACTTCTGTTGCTAAGGTTACAGAAAGAATTCTCAGAAAATGATGCTTTCATTTATTTAAAAATTTTAGTAGGAAATTGTGAAGAATTATGCGGCTTACTACAAATGCATGAAGCAAACCTCCAGTAACCCTGTCTTGTCTCTCCAGCTTTTGTTAAATGTTGTGCCACTGAAAGGTCGGGGGACTATGTTTGCTATTCTTTTTTGGTTTTTTTTTCCTCCTCGCTATTTCCTCCTTGCTGCACACTCTCCAAGATCTTCTATTGCCAATTT
Organism: Phylloscopus whistleri; assembly: GCA_017589585.1. Classification (NCBI taxonomy): domain Eukaryota; kingdom Metazoa; phylum Chordata; class Aves; order Passeriformes; family Phylloscopidae; genus Phylloscopus; species Phylloscopus whistleri. Next base: position 4,664,932 of record JADMLD010000614.1, on the reverse strand, counting down.
TGTTTTCCAGAAATAAGTGTATTTTTTTTTAGTGTTGGTCTGTGAACACTTAGACATGCTGCACATGAATGCATGCCGGTGTTATAGCAGAAAAAAGCCCAAGAAAATCCCTGGTATTTCCATTAGTTTTTCCTGTTGTGTGTATGAAATACTACAGCTCTTAAAAGTCTTTCGTCAGCATTTTCTTCAGCAGTTGAAAACATTTAACTGGCATTTTTGGAAGAACAAATGCACATTTTACAAATGGAACTTTGATCCCCTTCTTGATATGAATTTTGAGCATTGGCCCCATTTATTATTCTCTTTGAAAAGTCTCTATAACCCATACAGTCACAATGAGGATAGATCATTGACTTCGGCATAAACACTAAATTTACAGAGTCAAAGGAAGTGTCTGACCAAGTCTGAAACAATGGACTGATCTGTTTACATGCCACATTGTTACTGTTTTGGGATAACAGATAATTGACTTTCCCGTATTAAAGAAACATGAAAGATTTGGAGAGACACTGAGTGATCCATCAATGTCAGCAGAATTCCTACAGCTTTGAAAATCTATCCCCAAGGACTGGTACTATCCAAACTGGAATTGTGTGGCTTAGCGTGACAATTTTTTACTTACTTACCCAAATTCCTCTGCACAAACAACTTGGTAAAATATTCACCCTCACTCCCTGCTCCAACCAACTATGCACAATTTGCTGAGTGCTGTTAAATTAGCAAAGGCTGTTTGCTTTTCATGGGTAGAAATGAACATAATTTGCTTTTTTGCATGACCAAGTTGATACAAGTCTCCTCTCTTGAGGACACTCCAGGTGAACATGGTTAAAAGGGTCAGAAAGGAAGTGTCTGGGAGAGGAGAGACTTCCCAGCCTTCACAGCCACAGTAATATTCAGCTTCACAAGTTGAATCTATTTTCAGCAAATCCCTTCAAGCAAGAGCTGAGGCATGTATGACTGAAATAATTAATTCAGAAAGTAGAAGGTCTGTTGATTCTGCTCATAGCTCTTTCCAGTCATGAGTTCCACCATTCTGGACTATGCTTTAGGAAGTTGGAGATGAAGGATATGGAAAAATAAAATATTATCATTAAGAAAATTCAAAGGCAGATGCCGTTAAATTCTGAATTCCCTGTCTCCTTCCTTGCTATAAAGATTCATTCTCATCAATGTGTTAAATTAAATGCCTTGTGTGCCAACATATCTAAGCATGTGGAAATGAACTCAGGATTACAATAGAGTTCTCCTATTTAGGAGTGGGGAAACTAGTTTTTAATTTCTTTCCTTCTCCATCCTCTCCTCCCAAGCTTAAAGGAAATAGAGAATAAATCTTTCCTCCAGCCTTTCCCCTTTTCAGCTATACCTGACTTATTAGCAGAACCATCACTTCTTGAGTTTAGATTGAGAATATTGGAAATGTTGACAGGCTTATTGCTACAACACTTTTTACAGTTGGCAAGGCATTCAATGTAGCTGAACATTGCAGCAAGACCCAGTAAAAGTGTTAAGATGACCTTGATATAAGTAAGCAATCAGTATATTCAAAAGAAAAAGATACATGAGGCATTTGCCTAGTTTACCATTTTGAAACAGAAAGCCTGAAAAAAATGAAGACAGTGACATTTCAGTCTACTGGCTGGCTAGAAAGTGTGACATCACTGGTGAAAAACTCAGCTGGACAAGCAGAAAATAGTGAGTAAATTAATGACTATCCCAGATTCTGTTTCTAATTGCAGGTGACATACTTTTTGCTGTAATTTAGCAAGAGCAGAGAATTAAGACATTTCATGTATGATCTGTGCTGCTTTCCAAACTAATTCACTTTCTGGCTCTTCTTATAACGATTAAAAATTATTAGTTAAATACTAGATTTAGCAGTAATTTCTAGACATTTTAGTTTGCCTTGGGACATCACATGAAGATAAAGTTCAAATAATTTCCCTAAGATCTCATGAAAAGGAAACACATTTTTCCCCTTGACTCGGTTTGAAAAATGTATATTCAATTTTTCTGAAAATAAATTCACAAAAATTCAATTCAATAAAAAACATTCTCCATCTCCAAAGCAACAAGCTAATTTTCTAAAATAAACTCTTGAAAATTGTGAATAAAAGCATTTTAAAATAACAATAACAACCTCTGCAAAAAAAAAGTAAATTAAAACACAGCAAGAAAACTCTATAAAACTTAGCCTTCAATTACTATATCAGCTATATAATTTAACACAAAATTTTAGCTCTCCTGCAACAAAAATATGACATCTAAACATTCTGCTAAATGGAAAACAAAAAATATATCCACAATGGTTTCAGTGCAGCGGCACAGCTTCAGCATATCCCAAGATCCTTCCTCCAACGCATCCTTAATCTCCACTGTAACTTTCAAGCTCCCAAATATGAAAATAATAACATAATATTTAACTTAATCTAATAAATGGATACGAAAAAAAGCACAAGAACAGCTGGACTCTCTTAACTCAAACATCTTCATATGGTCCTCAGAACTGACTGGGAAAGAGAATTGGACTCGATCCTTATGGGTCCCCTCCAACTCAGGATATTCTATGATTCTTTCTGTGTGAAGCCCAGTAAGCATAGGGGACCCAGAGCAAAAAATGGCAATTCCCCATTTTCCCTAGGGTGCAGTAATCTGCCCTTCAGAAAGTGCCTTTGTGTTTAATAACCCGTGACAAATTTGTATTCCAAGAATTTGCCTCATTCTGTAAATTTTGACATCCACAACATCCAGTGTAAATGAGCTCCAGACCTTCTGCAGTTTCATGATGTGCTGTAGAAAGGAATCATATGGGACATTTGTTTAATCCTCTAGAACATTGTGGAAACACCAGAGATGTGAAGAGTACATATTCCAACAGAGACTTCTGGACTTAAGCTACACTGGCTTAAAGGCAGCAAGACAACTATGTTAGAGGTGCAAATGACATGGCCTAAGGCAACATAAGATATGAAATGGCTGAAAATCTGATGCAATGCCACCTTCAATAGTAAAATCATGTATTTTAGTCACAGTTGCTTTAGCCCTGGAAGTTCCAGGTCTACACTAGGTAACTGAAGTTTGATCAAAGATTGTGAAAAATATTTGCAAGCCTACAGGAAGAGCCCAGATTTTTCCTCCTTCTCTTGAATGAGTCATACACCAGAAATCCCATATACACCAAAAATCATGTGATGTAGTAATTACTAACTGTGAACAAGAAATAATTATACATCCCTAAAAGTGAAAATAAGAGTGAATATAACTTTTGTTATGATAACGATTTTGCAAGTAGATCTGGCAAGCTTCAGCCATGTAATTAAATCAATTAAAGTGTATTTCTTGACTTAGAACTTTAAATGAACCTTAGCCAAAATCTAATGTTTCCCTTATTTCAGTCAAGGGCTAAATATTGTCTGAGCTTGAAAATACAGTCTAGAATCTGTTCCTAAAATGAAGCCACATCAGAAAGCAGGTATCAAAACTAAAACTGATTGTTGTTTCAGGTTTTTAGTTATTTTTTTGCTCCCACACTTTTGTAAATATAAGTTTCATAACAGAAGGATTCTTTTGCTCTCTAAAGAATCAGCCAATTCCTGTGGCAAATTTCTGTTGTGCAAAGCTTCATTTCTCCTCACTTATATGTTAAATGCTTCAACTGAAACCTAAAATCTGGTTAAACCTTTGTACTGAATATGCATTACTTCGATATTTCATAATCTGCATTAAAATGTGGCTATGCACTAATAAAAGAATTCTGTCCTAGTGGTGGAGGTATCAGTAGCATTCCCGATATTATTAAACAAAATGGTTATACAAGAAATGTTGCCCATGGAATTAACTTGCACTGTTGAGGATCAATGACAGGGGAAGGAAGAGATAAATACTGCTTAAGATAAATATTTGAACTATAAATTTAAAAGGTAAGTAAGCAGACAACTTTACACAGGCAGTTCAAGGCTCTAAAAATTGCAAGTCAGAAAACAGGTTTTAGAAGTAAAGGGGGACACTCCCTTATCTTGGGATGAGGAAAAAGAACAGAAGTACCCATTAGACTGTGATAATAAGGATTTTTTTTCTTAAATACAGAACATGGTTGTCAGTAACTTGGAGGGACCATGGTTTCAGAATACAGTGTTATTAACACTGCTCTTTCTAAGTCTTTCAAATGCAACTGGCATTAAAGCATTGGGATAGGAAGAAAAAAATAAGAAAAGCATGAACAAAACAGAGGACTGAGGCAGGCTTGGACAAACTGACAGCTCAATATGAGACTATAATACTCTTTAGTTTTAAGGCCTCTTTTTCGCATGGACAAGTTTTTCTACTTTTAATACAGTGCATTAGAGAGGTAATCACTGAATTGCCTTATCATTTGTCCAGCTGAGGGAAATTTAATCTCAACCATTTATTTTCTTCCTTGCTCAGACTTGCAGTGGGGACACAGCAATGGGCATGCTGACACCGCTGTCAGTAGCTGAGAGTAATTGCTCTCAAATCCCAAGGGCTGTAAAACTCAATCCCTTCTGTTGTTTTTGCCAGTCAGAATCAGACATCTTCACTTCCATGAGTGACTGGGACTGATAAGGGAGAAGTTCTCTTTTGGGCAGAGACTGGGTCAGGAGCAAAATCCAGCAAAAGACTGTTTTTTATCAGCAGGAAATCAACAAGTGTTGTTCCAATAGGGGCAAGATGCTTTTCAGGTATAAACAACTGGTGTTGCTAAAATTTACATTCAAACATTCAAACAACATCTACAGAAAGTAAAGAAAGGAGAGAAACAATGAAAGAAGGGTGTCTTCAGCTGGCAATAGTTCTATTTTAGTTAAAAGCAATACACAGCAGGAGATATCAGTGACATCCACAGGAATAAATGAATTACTTCAATGCTGAAAAAAAGTATTTTGCACTGAAATAGCCACAATTTTCTATGCCTGCAAGTAGTATGTTAGGTGGGGTAGAGAAAATAAGATACAGTTGAGTTTGGTTTGATTTAGCATGCTCAGCATGCTGGCTTTTTCTCAGAACTGAATCTTCTGTCATACAGCAGCAATCATTCATTCTGTTCTAAGACTTTATATGAAAAATTATGTTTTTCCTCACATTTTTGCTGGTGCAAAGCAATAAAATTTCACTGCACTCAGCTCTAGCTTGACTATGATTTAGTCTATTATTTTATTGCTGGATTTATTTTTGTATTTGAAGTTTGTGAAAGACTATTGTTTTGATGTAGTATCTCTATACAGTGGCAACAAATGTGAAAGTAATTCACATGATCTAAAGTTATTTTGCAAAGTTTTTCACCTTCTGCTCATGACAATGCAAACTATATATAAGAGACTTCTCCAGTTCAATTTCTCTGTATTTTTCTTGTCAGTGCTTTACCCTGCACTGGTGTGACTGCAGTCACAAGGAAGATCTGTGATAAACAGACAAACGCTATATATGCAGAGGGACAATCTCCTCTGTATGGAGCTACACACAGCCAAAAAAACATAGGAAATCACTTGAAAAATGATGCACATTTTAAACTATGGAAAAATTATCATGTAACATTTGTGCAATACACAACTGTATATCAATGCATTAGTTGTACATTATTGCATTATTAAGCCTTTTCCAGTGCTCAGTAGGCAGACCTGTATAACAAGTACTATGGCAAAGCAGGAATGGATTTGAGGATCCCTTATTGGTGAATAGTGGGGAACCAGCATCCATGTGAGATTCATTTCAAAGATCAGCTTCTTTCTCAGTAATGCAAAAAATGAAGAGGCAACAAGGACCTCTGATACCCACCTTCATTATCTATATGACCACAGGGCTTTGGGGATTAATAGAACAACTGCCCACATTATCACCATGAAGCTTAATATTTAACAATATTAATACAAATCTACTTAAAAAAAGTGAGTGATTACAGAGCATACTTTTCTTTACAAGAGTATATGAAGAAAGGTAGTATATTTATCTTTTCTCCTTGCTTGAAAGAAGACATGCCAACCTAGACATATTCATGAAGATGTATTTTCACATTCACTGCTTTTACAAGGACTTACAATGTTTGCAGCAACAAATTCCACCTGACATGTTGCATTTCCTAAGCTCTATTTACTATAAGTAAAAGGCACTTCTAAATGTCCTGAGCACAATAAATAAAAGCAGTAGATTACACAACAAGCAAAAACCCAAAACCACCCTGACCCTCAAAACAGGAGAGAAGTATCTTAAGAAAGACAGGAGGAAAAAAAAAAAAGGAAAGTTAGGCTTAAAATCATGATATTGTGAAATCCCAGAAATCTGAGAAACAAACTCTTTAGAAAGAATTCTGACAGTACCAAAGTTATTTCAGGCAGAAAGCTTTAATGTTTGGCTTTGTGATCCTTGGGAAGAAATATGGCTTAGCCATGGATGCTCCTATCTTCAGTAGAGACCCTCTGAAACTCTCATTTGCCACAAAGCCAAGAGGACAACTTGTTGCAATGCATCACCAGAATCCTGTATTTTAGGGTTGCCCCTTACAGTTGGTTTAGATTGCTGACAGCATATTTCTTTACCTGTCCAAGGCTATCTGCTTTGGGGATTTTTCTCAGACTATAACATTTGCACTCATCTGTATAAGATGGGATCTCAATCTTTTTATGCCACTATATTGCCCCTCTTCAGAACTTTCTCTCTTTAGCTATTTGATATAATGGGAATTAAAACATAATAAGTCTCTTATAGAATATGACCCTCATCTGCCTTTGATCTCTAGAGTACCAATTGCAAATAAAACAAATGGGACTAACCTCCATCCTTGGGAGGCTTTTTGGATTTGCAACATTATAGTCTCTAACTGGCACACCATAATCCTTCTAAAGTAGAAGAGGAGTACTTTCAAGATAGTCATACTGTTTTAAGAGTGTTATATGTTAATTTTACCCTATAATTTACAGTTAGCTATGTGGGCTCCTATCTGGCTTGCAGCAGAAACTTACGTCTTTGGTTTTTCTTTTGGCAAAATCCATCTTTGTGGGTTTGTGCCACACCAACACTGCACCTGTGGACCACAACATTCCTGTTCTCCAGCAACACAATGGGACATGGAGGTCTTATCTTATTCCCAAGGCCCTACTCTTTTCTAAAGGCCCAGCACATCAAACAGGTATAACCACTGCTTCTGCTAGTCTCTGCAATTTAGTTCAAGAGCAGTTCAAGAGAACATCTTTATTTTAAAAAAACCCACATGAATGTGTATATCATTTTGTATGATCCTTTCCTGAATCACGGTGCCAAACAAATACAGGAGAGAAATGGAGATGTGAAGAGACACCTGGGCTCCCTGGTGGCCACACTGCTCCATTTGGACCAGAGAAGCTGCACCCTAAAGAGAATCTCACGGTTACCACTTTCCTATGCATAGGAAGAGGTCCACCCTGACTACTGGAAAGGTGTGACAAACCAATCTACAATGCACTTGCATGAAGAGCTTTAGAAGATCTGCACTTAATGCTCCCACTCAAGCTGATGTTAAAATAAGCTCTGGATCAGGGCTGATGACTGATCCAGCATGGTGAATCTGTGAAATTACAGAACAACTCTAATGTAACTCCAATGGGAAAAATTAATCAAAAGTGTAATTACCTTAAAATAAAAGGAAATCCAATGGAACTAAGCTGTGCTCCACACAGGTTTGATTTTATAATTTTTCACCTTAGGACTGTATGGATTAATAACTCAAGAAATATTTAATTTCAAACAGTGTCCAGAAATTTCTGCCTACTGCCTTCCCTTTTTCCCTTGGTTGTTTTGAGTTTTTTGGATTTATTTTTGTTTTGGTTTTGCTGATGTTTTTGGGTTTTTGGTTTGCCTTTTTTTTTTTTTTTTTTTTTTTTTTTTTACAGGGAGGGATAGAGGTGAGAGAGGGAGTAAGGGTTTGGGTTTTTAAAGCTGGAGAGAAAGAGAACTCATCTCTATAAAGAAGGACAGCAAATACTATCAAGTGAAAACATGTTCATCGCTGTCAGTCTTCATATTAAAGAAGTCTGCATTTGCATGGTAACCCTACAAATCTCTTTAGAGAAAACAGTATCTGTAAAAAACAGTATCTGTAAAGGAGAGATGTCATCCTGAAGCATCACTAAATGTAAGTGGCAGGTAATACTCATTCTCAGGATTTTCTTTAGCAAGCACTGCAATGTACACACAGCAAGGATTTAAAATAATCAATAAGCTCTCCAGCACCACTGATAAGCTGCCAAGCTGCAGAAGACTGCAATGTATGGGTTCTTCCTCTGTGGATTTCTGTTGTATACTCTACCTCCTCTATAAGGCCAGGCATCAAGGGTTTTTTTGTGAGATGCTCTGTGTTGTAGTGGGGATTTTCAATGGAATCCGATAATGTGTAAAACCACAACTCTGTTATCTTACTGTGCTGAAAAGACCTCAGAAAAAGAGGTTTGCAACAGAACATAAAACCTGAATTCAATAAACTTTTCAGGTTAACACACTGTAAAGCCATTAATCTGTCAGGAAAGATGTTCCTAGAAAAAAAAAAAAATCTATGTATATCCATTTGCAAGCATTCATTTTTTCTCCCCAAGTCTTGCTATATATAAGTGTTAAAGGGGGACATCTGACCATTTTGCTTCCTAAGAGCTTGGAACTCAACTGAATGGAAACACTGCATAGGGACCTACTGGTAAGCCATGGAAAGATCAGTTACTAAAGCTTCTTTGTACCTGTGACCGCTTGCACTTTACCTGCTAAAATAACTAGAAGCAAGATTGATCTGTGTTGTAGCCCAAAAGAATTGCTACAGGTACGGGCAGATGGGGATTACACGTAGCAAAAAGGAAGTCAAAAAACCAACATGAAATTCAAAACTACAATTTATCAACTAGTGACTTTCACGTTAGTACAAGCAGAAAGGTAATTAGTGCTGTGCAAACTGGGAACCTTAAAAACAAGCACAAAGCACACCTCTCCAAATGCACTATTTTTTACTCATGCAGTGGAGAGTCCATTTTCTCTACACATGGGTTTTATATTGCATTGTTTGGTGTTTGTTTTTTTTATTGTGTAAGTAACAACTCAAAATCTGAAAGCTTTTTTTTTTTTTTCCCTGTGAGAGTGAGCTTCCTGGAATAGAAAAAAACCCCAACATTGTTTGGAAGCAGATTATAATGACTGAAGATGTTAAGTGTAGTTTATTCCAAGCTGTATTTTATTGAGAAACAGGATGTAGATTTTATTAATAACAAAAACCCAAACTCAATACATAAAAAACCACCACCATCACAACAAAAGAACCAAAGAAAACAGGACAGAGAGCTATCTGGCAGCTAAACAAGAAATTAGAGCTTGAATGATTCTACAAAATAGAGGGAGAATGTCCCAAGACTTCACATAGATGGACTCAATCCATCTTATTCTTTGGAAGACCAAAAATCAAATAGTATGCAATTTTCTTCAATGACCAACCTGATTTTTCTTCTAATTTCTCATTTTGCTGGGGTCTTTTCCCCTCTGTGCCTGGATATCACTCTCCAGAGGTCAGGCAAAGACTCACAAACTGAGGTATTTATATCAGCTTCAAAAAAGAATTCTCTTTTATTCTATTTTAATACTACTTCCTTTTCCAGTTTTCCAGCAAGAACTGCTAAAACATGGGAATTCCCTTAACTGTTTTCTAGCACAAAAGCAAATATCCTCAAGAGAGTGTCTTCAAGAGTCATAAAGGACAGGCTCCCATCTCAGGACAAGAGAAAACTCCAGCTTCCATGTGCTGATAGGTTCACAAATACAAAGACCAGAGTTACTCTTCCTCGTAAGTATTTGAGTACCCTGAAGGAAATGTCCTAATTTTTTACTCACCCCCAATCAAAGACAATAAGATGAATTAAAAAATAGATGAAAAGAATATCTACCTCAATCTGTGTCGTGTTGTCATGTCCCTCTTCAAGCAGCAGGTCTGTGAAACCCCCTGGCTCCAAGGAATCCTGCCCCATGCTGGCTCTGTTGGTGTCGACTGATTTGAGGGACTCCGAGTGCCTTCTCCACCTGTGGCTGCTTACATATGAATCCACCTCCACATTTTCCTCCACGGGAGGGAAGCTCTGAACAACTTCATAAAACACACCTGTTTGACAAGGAAAGAAAGGCAAAACAAAGCAATGTAGTAAGTGTACAGAACACTGGTTTGATAATCATAATTGAAAACCTAATAATTTTTATAGGTTTTGTACAACTCCATAAAATAGCCATTTGTATCCCTGATAAAATTTTTATGGCAATGTAAGTGTTTAAAAGTATTCTTACACTTTTACAAAATTCAGGAAATTGGACTAAGTTTTGTAGACTCCTCTAAACATCCTAACTATTTTATTTTTCTGCTTGTTTTCTGTCTGGGAAAAGCTGTTCCTGTAACATTTGTAACTTTAACACATGTTTACCCATAGCTGACACTTTTCAAAATAGAATAAGTCTAACAAAAATATTTTAATCACCTCAGAAAACAAATGTAGAAGAGACAGAGAAACTCTTGTACAGACTTAGGTCTTCCCACTGATTTTATGTTGAAAGAACTTGGAAGCCATGGTGAAAGGCAAATAAACATTATGAAAGATGTGAAATTCTCATAAACAGCTGTTCCAGTGCATAAATAAAGCTGTCCTGCTGATAAACATGAATGATGTGTGAAGTCTGCAGACACCCACTATATCTTCTGCAAGGGATGAGCAGTTGGGTGGTGTGTTTAACATTACTTTTGGACATTTTCATGCTCATTTGCAACTTTTTCATACTAGTAAAACTATCAGCAAAACAAACCTATAAAACTATCAGCAGACAAAACCATTAATTCTTCAGAAGTTTTCATTTTGCCCAATCCAAAACCGTATAAAAGTATTTTTTGTTTATTTATTTTTTAATGCTATTGAAAGAGTGAAGTAAATTTGCATGTTTTGCACTAAAAATCAGATATGCTTTTCATATTGTCTTTGTGTTTAAAAGGAGAAGTAGAGGGGTGCTCTGTGCTTTTTATATGCCAGGAAGAAGGTGATTTGGTTCAAAAAACAGAAAAAAAAGACCTCTCAAAAAGAGTGGCAAAGTAAAGGAAAATGCTGAAAGGATAGACTGGTAAACAACTACAGAACAGAACAACAAGTACAGAAATACTTCCACTGTTTTTTTTTAACAAAATCTTCTGAAAAAAAAGATGGTACCGCTTCCAAGGTCCTTAATAAGCATCACACATGTTGTCAAAGTACAGAAGAGATGGGAAAATATAAAATTATATATCAAAGGTTTAAATAAGAGAGATTTTCCTGCATCACAGCAGGAACAGGTATAGGAGCCACAGGTACGGAAAAATCTGTCAGATATTGTTCTTGGCTGGCTGGAAAGTGTTACAATACAGAAACAATACCTAATACACTCTGGGCTCTATCTAGTTCCATTTTTCTACCACACTCCCCCAAATCTGCTAAACTTATTTCCTGAGTTATTTGACCAATCCCAACCAAGCTGAAATTATGTGAGATGAAGGTGCTTGGTCAGCTATAGAAATCAGAATTTAACTGACATGAAAAGCAAGCAATCTTAGGCCATATCTTTCCTCAGACCTCAAGAAATCAAACATCTTTTCTTTTAATAGGTGGCTTTTTGAAGCCTGTTTCCTTGCATTTCTTAAAAGCCTTAGCATGTTGTCTTCAACAAATTGCTACTGTGCTCCCTATTTTATCAGGCAGTCAGCAGCCCGATGCAGAGGGACAGCTCAGCGGGTGAACCAACTTACTCCTCCACATTCCTTATCAAAATCTAATCAAAGCAACACTCCCTGCTTCAGCTTGCAGGCACTTTGCCATGCTGTTCTGGGCATCAGGGAGCTGTCAGACATGGCAAGCTGCTCAGATACCAGGGCAGATAGGGTTCCCCACCCGTGGCCTGCAGTGGAGGCCAGGTTTGTCCTGGGGCTGCAGCACTGGGACACCTCGGCACCTTCTGCAGGCCAGGGGAGCATCACACACCAGGCCACAGACCTTTAGGTACACGTCTGCACCACCCCTTTCCCTTCCCCTGAAGCACCTGTCCTGCCTGGTGTTATAAATGCATATCATATTTATATTTATATTTCACAAATATTGAGGTGGATAACTTTGCTGTAAGGATGTGGTCTTTATTTCTGCTATCAGCAAAGCTTGGACATGGTAGTGGGATAGCTGATATATGGTTCTGCTTGTACCTGGATGGCCTGTTTGGTTGGGATAACATCCAGTGAACATATGATGGGGACCCTGCTGCTGACATGTCAACTATCAACACCGACCGTCTGTGAAGAGTATGGACCAAGGCCCAAGCTGGAGGGAATAAGGAAGACACACCAAGAAACACGCGTGCTCTAAAAAAGGCAGACCCAAGGAAGGACCATGCTAAACAGTTCTGGGAATATGGAAACTAGTTTATGGAAAAGTTTGAATATGCATGATGATTTATGCAAATGGAACAGACTGATGGAATAGAAAGGGTATTTAAAGAAGGCCTCAGGTTGCGCACTTGGCAGAATGACCCAGCCTGGTCTGGCCGGACTTTGCTTTTCTTTCTCCTAAATGTCTTACTTTTCATTAAACCTATTTCTTAAAATTTACCAGGAAAGCGAACCTTGTTTTTCACACTGGTCTTGGTGGCTCAAAACCCACACTCAGAGAGAGGCAAAAAAAGGATTTCACCCCCATTTTGCAGTCCCACTTCAGCCTAGTCTTTTCATGGCTATCATTCGTGCTTGGCCTGTTGAGGCAATCATCTAAACTAACAAATAGAAGATGTGAAAGTTAGGGGAGGGTTTTAAATCCCATTCACCTCAAGTTGAGATCTGTTTGTAAAGAAAAGCAATTATACCTTGTTCCCCCATATCCTGAGTAGAAATGTAGATTCTAACCTTTAAAGGTGTTCGTAACATAAATTGGTTTTAAAAATTATAATAATATAATGATGGTGAGAAGGAAAGAAGTGTGTTGGGGCATTTCCACTGGCTTGGAAATACTACACAAATTTTCTCCCTATTTTCTTTCACAGTATAATTGCATCACGGCATCTGCAAAATTTGGCTTGGGCCATTCCCCATTACAGAGATTTTCTATATCATTAGTGTACAATTTTTATCCCCTTTAAAACTTTTAATTATGTGATTTTTCTCTTTGAAAAATAAAAAATGTTCTAAAAAACCCTGTTTTTTGCCATTACATTGATAAACATCTTTTTACAGGTACAAGCTATACTGACATAAGTAAGCTTTAGAATCATCTAACTGTATTCAGAATGCATGCTATCCTTCTCAATTGAATAGTAGAATGAATTAAATGCAGAACATGATAACTATTCAGTTTAAAACTAATCTTTGGAGGTTCTAAATTGAATAGTAGCATGAATTAAATGCAGAACGTGATAACTATTCAGTTTAAAACCAATCTTTGGAGTTTTTTTTCACTGTGAAATCTGTAAAACACTGTTATCAATAGACTAGTTAACTGTCCTGGACTGGGAGCATGAGGATACTGAGCTACTATGTAAGATAAAATCTGAATGTGATTTCAAGGAATAAATAAAGAAATGTACTGTGTGATTCCTTCTTCATTAAACCTTTTCCTTAAACTACAGGGGATAGAGAGAGAGGAGTGATGAGCTTGGCTGGACCAGCTTTGCTCCAGAATGTTCTCTTTGTTTATCCCAGCAGATCTCTAGCTGAGAAAATGACAAACATTTTTGAAATGAGCTGAACAGGAGGTTTTATTTTTATGTAAATAAAACTTATATAATTTTTCAGATAATGGATAAATTATTTTTAAGTTCTAAAAAGAGGCATCCCATAAGAAAAAGCATTCAGAGACTTAAAATTCCATCACTTTACAAGCTAGAACTGTTTGATATTTCTGGTTGAAATCCCAGTGTAATTAAAAAAAATCACATAATAGGCATTTTAGAGGAAATGTACTGAAGTATTATAGTCTTATCTTTTAGATCTTGCTTTAATTAACACTGAAGGAGAACATGTCATTCAAACCAATTGAAAAGAAGCCAAATGCTGTAATGTCTGATTTATAATAAAATCACAATATTGGGAAGCACAGATGAGTAGCAACTTTATGAACAGAGATGCAAAACTACAGTAAGCATTTAAATCTGTTAAAGAGGGAACTACTGTTTTCCACTGATATATTCATGTGTAAACCATCAGTTTTACATAGAGTACTATCATTGGCAAGCCACTATCTCTGTGGGAAGGTCTGTATGGCTGATCCTGTACTGCAGTGTTCTTAAGCAGTTAGAGTAGAGTAAGGTCTTTCTACTGAAAATGTAATGAAGGTGGTGTTTTGGCCTGACCCTTCAGCTCTTGCTCTTGAAGATTTCATAAAATTAGTGGTAAAAATCCTTATATTTGCAGTTCCTTTCCTCCTTGGGTTATACTAAAATTTAAGTTTTCAGCTCCATGTTGAATAAAGTTAGAGAGGCAGTCAGGTGGAGAAAAGGGAAACAAATCTTTAAAAAGCTTTCACTGATCGGAGATTGTTTGGTGACTGTTGGGAAGATCAAAAGCTCTTGCCACAGTTGGCCAGTTCAGCCCTTCATAGCTGATGTGATTGATCACAATTTCCATTAAAGGCTTTAAAAGACTAGGAGCATCAGTCACAAACTGGAAACACTTGCACATAATATTTAGAGAAGACACTGAGGAATGGGTGAAAATTACAGGTAGCATCACCTTCACTCATATCTAAAGCAGGCGTTTCAAATTTCCTCCTGTACAGGTGTATATGCTCACATAAAAAATAAAGCTTTTGGCATCTATTTCTTAAATCACCATGTACCCAGCTAACAGCCTTTTTACCACTTGAGCTCAGGTATCTGCCAGGGAAACTGGGGTTTCCCTTAGAATAGAGAATGCGAACCCTCCACTCCTGCTAAATTATAATTTTGCAATTAAGGGCTCTCAGGCAAAGATTTGGGAATAGGAATAACAGTTCTTTACTAGTAATATCAATAATACAAATGTGGTAGAAACACAAAACTACCCTACTAAACTAGCAAGCAAACAAACAAACAACAATTTTGGAAAGCCCTGACAGAGTTAGCTACAACCTGATGCCCTGTTGGTCAGGACGTTGGTAGCAGTCTAAAAAGTCTTCTTGGGGTGGCAGATGTGGTTTTGTTGGAGTGGAGATGATCTTGTAGCTGAAAGGGTCTAGAGGTGGTGAGAGGGAGTCTGGTGATGGTGAGAAGGGTTCTGTCTTCTTCCGGTAATCGGGTGAAGCAAGAGAGATATCCTGTTCCGTAGTCCCAGTTTTATCCAGGTAGGAATGGTTGGCTCCCCCCACTGGGTGGAGCATCTCACAATAGAATGATGGAATGTGAATGTACTATCTTGGGGAGGGTAAGTTTTTTTTGGGATGTGTGCTTTTAGGGGTGCAATAGGATGATGGAATGTGAATGTACTATCTTGGGGAGGGTAAGTTTTGGGATGTGTGCTTTTAGGGGTGTTTAAATGGTCCATTAGCAGAAAAAAAGATAAGAAACAATGCCCTACCTGGTTTTAACAGTTGGGCCATTATCAAAAGGCACCCGCCCCACTCCTTCCAGAGTAAACAAGAGATAAAACAAAACAGCTCCCTAACTGCTTTCAGCAGCTGAAAATAGAATACACATCCTAGGTTCCACAACCCAAGACAGCTTTCATTTTAACAAGTACTAAAGAAGTCGTTGAATATGTTAAACTAAACTGATGGAAGACGCACATCTGAAACCTCTGTCTTGTACATCAGGAGGTGTCTGACTTTTGAGGTGGCTCTGCTAGTCTGAGGGTTTGGGCAGGAAGATGTGTATCCTGTGCTGTGAAATACATAAAACTGCTTAAAACGTCTGCCATTAACATAAATCAATGCTTTTTGTCCACTTCAATATTGTGAATTACACAAGTGGCTCCAACAGATCAGAAATGCTGGGCTATACAAGAAAGATTTGCTGAAAAGGAAGAAGACACCTAAATGTGGTGGGGACATGGGTTCTCTGCTTTGCCAAGTGTGCCCTCAAAGAAAAAGAGAGAAATCCTAAGAAAATAGGTCCAAAATGCAACAGCCGAACTTGACAAGTAAGACAGCTCTCCTTTTGTAAGGAAGTCTGGTCTACATAAAGCTTTATTTATAAGGAAGAAAAAACAAAAAATAAATTTCACATTGTTTTGGGCGGCAACATAACCAAAGGAGAAAGAAACCTTTTTTGAAAAAAAAAAAGGTTCTTCCATTCATTCAACTATTTTTGAGTTCTCCCTCCCCTTTTCCATGAGGTCAAACAAAGTTTTGTGGAATGTTTCAGCACATCAGAATTTCAGAATTGCATTTTTGAAATGTGTGTTATTTACATTTCATGATTGCACACATTTAAGCCAACTCTGCAATTTGACTAATTTCATAAATGCATCATAATCAGCATGAATTTTTTTTGAAAGACTAGAAATACTCATACGTTGAAACCTTAATTCAGCAGATTGCTTGTGAGATACATGATCAACTTTCTAAATATGCCACAGCCCAAATGCCAGCAAAATCAAGTATCAAATACACAAATTTACAGAAAATTTACAGACAGAAAATGCCATCATGCTACTTTAGCTTAAGTAACTTTCTATAGCCTGTCTTATGAGCCTTTTTTTCTATTATGACCCTTTCAGTATGGGTGAGAAACCAACAAATGTTGATGAAAGATATGAATACTAGGCCCATGAAGTCACAGACTCTTTCCAAATATAAACATGCCTTTAAAGGATTCTCCAGGTACAGGGCTTATATATTTAATGATGAATATCACAGCAGAAATCAGACATATGTCCCAAAAAAGGGAAAAAATTCTAGTTTAAATCAACTCTACATATGAACACCTCAACAAAATAGAGACTTTTTTCTTCATCTGTATCTGATTCATGGGTATAGGACAAATTCCATCTTTCTGACTTTAATTTAGGAAAGACAGGTAAGCTTGAATTTCAATATGTCCTTGATAATGATACAATAAATTTCATAACAAATTAAAGAAATGACATGATTTTTAAAAACTATCCCACACTGATTATTAGCACACAAATAGTTGTGTCAGTTTGGGTCATGATTTGGGTCAACCAACAAAAGACCAGATCCTCATACTTTCTTTATAAGGCTTGTCTGAAACTACTAACAGAATTGTAATAATATGTGGGAAAATAATGCTTAGCATGACCCTATTTTTCCCGACTAGGGATGAGAATTTATGAGGCCTGCAAAGGGAATCAGAGGCCAACAATGATAAAACTCTGAGTGACAGAAGATAATGATCACTGTACTGCTGTTGAATTGTTTGTTCAGAACAACAACAACAAAATATCTAAATAATAACACTATCTTGAGGTATGTTTTCCTTGCAATTATATAATAAGGAGCAACTAAGACTCATGTCCAATACAGAATCAGTATCAATAATAACAGGTATTATGGGAGTGAAATAATGTGACTGGTAATTTCTTTCCACATCAATATCAACAATATGAACTCAGGCTTTCCCCCTTAGCAGCTGCTTTCTATTCAATAACTATTTTTCACCACTACAAGTGGTCCCAAAGAGCATATTACCACACTTCTAGAACTTTATCTTTGTCACAGCTACAACTGCGGCAGGCTGGGTTTTTGTAGCATTTTGGGGTTTTGTTGATTTGTTTGTTTGTTTGAATTGCCTGATTTACTTTCACTTTGTAATTATTTATGTAATCATACAGGTAAATTGAAATGGTACAAGTAAAGTCAAGATCTGAGTCCACTGGTACAATACTGTTACTTTGATTAGCCCACATCAACACTGAGGAAATATTGTTAAATTCCTGCTTCACTCGTATTCTCCAGCTACATAAACACAACAATTTGCACATTGAATTTACAACCAATCTGATTATGGCTTTATAATTTCTTATAGATTTGTTTTGCTATTCTGTCTGTTCTACTTGGGGACCAAGATATAAATTTATTGCTAACTGGATAGATACAGAACCCAAAAAATACAACTTATATTGGATAGTACTGGATATACTATCCTTACTGGATAGTAAGGGGAGGGAGAGAATTTTGGTCAGTACATGGTGATACCAGTCATCACCAAAAACCTAGCAAGTATCAAGATTTTGAAGCTATTTTAGTAAAAAGAAGATTTAAAATGGAAAAAAAAGGTGTTCTAATTTGTGGTTAATTTCTTATGCACATATTCTAGAAGGATTTAAGTTGCTTTCACAACTGAGGTTAGAATAAGATTCTAGGGAAGGCTGATCATAACAGAAGTGGAAGGCACAAAACATTTTGCACCTACTAGGTGCTTACAAGTCTTGTGCACATCTGCATCCCACACTTGTAGACCTTTTTTTTTATTATTTTTGGAAGGATAAAAACACAATTATGATTAAGCTAACAATGTGCAGTGTAATCCTTTATCTCAGCCCTCCACTTTCTGAGACAGGAAGACAAAACCACCTTGAAAAGAAAGATAATGACATTGGAATTGATTCTGGTTTATCCTTTCCTTTCAAAATATAAGAAAAAGAAAAAGAAAAAGAAAAAGAAAAAAAGCTCTAATAGATGCCCAGCCACGGCAAATTAGATTTGAGTACTATTCACTTAATCTTTGCACGCTATACTAATATGTTTAATATCCCCATCTCCAGTAGCACTTGCAATAATTATTAGTAATGCAGACACCCAGCTGTACACAGATGAATATTTAGCACATGCTAAAGTTCCAAAAGGAAGTATATCTGTAATGTTCTTATGTACCTGACACACAACTTGCACTATTAAGAATTTTATTTTCTTGTGTATTATCAACTACAGCACAGAAAATGACGTAGTTAACGCATTTTAAATAATTTGATGTTTTCTGATTTATTTGTAGCAATAATGTCAAAATGTTGATTCATGTGTAGTTTTCTGTCCAAATATCCCTATAACACGAACCCTTGCTAAACTATAATATTTATTTAAAAAGCTGTAAAAAGTAAAGAATTATTTATTTAAAAAGCTGTAAAAAGTAAAGAATTCAACAAAAAAATGCCCTGCCAAGAGAAATGGAGATCTCTCTATAATATTCTATTTATATGCAAATTCTTGCTCTTCCAAACTCGATTCAAAGGTTTTCCAGAGAATACTAATACCAACTGCACCTTATTTAAACATATTGTAAAGAAGTATATATATATTTTTTCTGGTCAGTAACTAGATTACAGTATGATTGCTGGTATTGGACAGTGGCATTAGAGCTGTCTCCTATTTGTCCACCTCACTGTTCCTACTTGAAAACATCTTTCTTTTTCCTGAAGGATCTAGCTGACCTAGGCACTAGAACAACCCGAGGATACGAGAGAAAAGCATACAAAAAGCGAACTAGGCATCCATAATTTGAGCTGCAGCATGTGTCTGGAACTCATTTTGCATGACTTGTTGAGAAAGAAGATAGTAAATAACTGGGATGCACAAACCTGTGCTAGCTTGGCTAATTCTGCCCTTCCCACAGATAGCGCCAAATGCAATTTTGGTAGAAGGGTTATCTTCAGTTTTAGCCTGAGGAAGAGCCAAAGCTGTTTCTGCTAAGGCAGAAGGAAGCCCATTGCTCAAGAAATGGATTAGCACAGACAGCACACGCAGTGCCTCTGCACAGCAGTGCGCAGAGGAAAAGAGCAGCGCTTGCAGGGACACTGCTCTGGCCAAGACACCACGGGTCAGCTCTGCACAGGCCTGTCACTCACTGCTGCTGGAGCAGCCCCAGAGGGTAATTGGCTTCCTGGGTAGCCCTGTCAGGCTGACTTCAAACCAGGCACAAGGAGCAATGCCAGCATTCACCCAAAGGCAGCCAGGCAGGATTGGGCTGCTCAAGCAAAGAGATACAGATGGAAAACAGGGCTCACATGTCAACACAGTGGAGCTGCCCACACATACAGGTATAGACAACATTACCTCAGGGGCACAGGTTAAAATCTGAGCAACCTGGCACAGTGGAAATAAAAGAAGAAAGTTGGTTTGGCACAATGGCATAATGCCTCATCAGGTACAACAAACACTGATGGCACAGAGTTAAAAGATTTCCTCTCCTCCCTTGTGCCCTTGTGCAGTGGTGCCCAACAGACTGAAACCACCCTTAGTAAGTTTGTCTGCAAACAAGGGCAGAGCCTCCTAAGCCTCTCACTATCTCCAAACAGATTTATTAATGAGTTTGTGGCAGTGTGCCAAAATACAGCCCACATATACAGTGACACTTCTCAGAACTGAGCACATCCTGGACACTTCAAAAAAAGGCAGATCATGCAATGTACCCCCTGCATACTCAAATATGGCACATTTCTCTCTCTGCATCCTCAATCCCCTCTGCCCCCATCACAGGAGTAGAAAAAGAAGTGGTTTGCAGTATTAGATGTTTCACAGAGTTCAGGATTTGGAAAACTGGAAAATGAACAAGCAATTGCTACTGCCCAGAAATGTGTAGCAGAGAATGTAATAGTAATCTGGTATTATAAAAGCTGAAGAAATAAAAGGCATGATTTTTCTTCCAGTAGCGTGGCAAAAGAGAATTTTTTGAAGATGGGAAAATTAAAATTTACAGCTCTTTATGGAGACATAACTTGGACTTCTTTTCAGCTCAAAATCACAAATTGATTTCCATTGGAGCCATAAATTTAAACCTCTTCACTTTCATTATGGATCAAACAAGGAAACTATATATCTTCTTTCATTTTCTGCACACAAAGGCTTCCTAGACCAACAATGATTCACAATTAAGAAAGATTAATCCAGCTACAAGTAAATAGATTGATCATTTGTGGAATTAATGAATTCATTTAATGAACAGTAAAGGCTTAGTGCCAGAACTCACTACACTGTGGTGTCAAAATGCTTTTCATGAAACGTCCTGCAAAAAGTCAAAGAAGTAAATTGTCATGTTCAAAACCAGAGTTGCTGCAAGGGTCAGGAGAAGTAAAGGTGGTCTCACCAGGCTTATATGGTAGGTTACACATTTAGGTTAGCAATGATTGAAAAATATATTAAATGCTAATACTTTAGAATTCTTAAGATATCTTTACCTGATTTTCATGCCTTTATAGGTACACTGAATTATGCTTACAGTGTTTTATCTGTGATGCCTTTTTTTTCTTTTTTTGTAGAGATGGGATGGTCAAGAAATAAAAGTGGCATTTTCTTAAAAAAAAGACATTAAAGCTTATTTCAAGGCCTCTTCACCCTCAACTTGCAATTGCAGTTCAACTTAAATTTCTCTATATATTTACCTTCTTGCCTCATTTCTGCATATTTTGTTCCAACAGAATAGCACAAAACTTTAAAAAAAAAGACCTATTGCCTTCCATTTTCACTCACATGCACGAAGTAAGTGTTTTAGGAACTTCTGAAAACATAGTAGGGATTCTGAATAATGGGGGATCCAATCTGGCCCAGTGCAGTACTATAGATATGCTCCTCTGTAAGAGCTGACTCTGAGTTCACTAGAGAAGTCAGAACTTCACTTTTCAATTTTTGAAGAAGCATTAAGAGACACGTAAGTAATTACAGTAAATATATATAGTGTAGAGATGGATTCTCTAAAAGAAACTAAATATATGCTGTAAAAGTGCAGGTTGCTTATTTTTCTTTTAGTATTTTTGCATAACAGCTCAATGAATGCCTCTCTTGCAATCTGTAAGATGCAGATGATGAAACTCACTTTCTCTGATAAACATGGTCTGTCTTACTGATGACAAGCACTAGATAACAGCTGTGTACTATTTTATTACTGAAAGGCCATTGCATATTTCTTCTTGTCTCTCTGTTGGCAAAGTATTTTCTGTCTTGTCTAATGAAGATTAAATTTGTCACCGAAATCACAATGGGTCTAAATGCCTTCAGGTTTTGTTTTGGTTTTTTTTTCAGTAGAAATCATCATTTTAGCTTCAGCTAAAATCCCAGATCAGAAGATCTGCTGGAGAAAAATATCATGTTTTTAGAACACTAATGGGAGGAAATTAGAGCAGAGATTGTTTTTAAGCTCTGGCACAAAATCTGCCTTGCTAGACTTGACATGAGACCAAAAAAAAAAAAAAATCATAGATTAAGGAGGAATTGTTGGAGAAATGTGTTTAGAGTCATAGAACAGCTGTATTAAAACCATCAGAAATCAGAGGCATAAAAATACAAATTAAGCCAGTTTGAGATATGAATGATAGAAAGACATTCTTTGTTTGGCAGAAAAGAAGTAAACCCTTTGAAAACTGGCAGAGATACTGGAGAAACAGAAGATAAAATATTGCATCAATCTTGAAACTTGTCAAAGCAATGAAATTATCCAGAAAATGTTTAATCGGACTGCCCAGTACATGGAGTATTGAATATTGCCTTTGTCTTTTCCCAAAAGTCAGCTGAGCTAGTACTGTGGATTGTGTAGCTCTGGAGAGTAAAGTGCAGGAAGGGCATGTTTTCACAGTTTTTAACTGATGAACAGGACTGGAAGGACTCAACTCCTATGAAGGCATTTTAGAATTTACAGATAAAACTTGTGTTTTTATGTATGTTACAGTTGACACCGCTTACATGCACTCCCACCATAACAAAATAAAACTAGGGAACTGCATTGCTGGCATCCACTTTTAATATATACAAGTTACATGGAGCTTACATTTGGATAGACATATTCTGGGAGAAGATTGAATAAATGTGTTTTCTTTCTTCTGTATTAAACACCTTCCAATTCAACCACAACATTTCCAGAAAAAAAAAAAAACCTTATCAGTTTGCAGCACTCCTGCTGGGGTGGGTTTCTTAGCATGCTGTGGACATACATTTCATCTGTGCATTTTTTTTAGAAAAAAGGAGGCAGAAATGGATACTGTCATGTTGCAAAGCACACGGTGTTTTGGAAGCTGCAGGGATGAGCCAGCTCAAATTACATCAGTCTACACTCTATGAAGGGACAGATTTGCAACTCTCTGCTGTGCCAGTGCTTTTCTAAGTGGAAGACAGGACATTATGTAATGTGTGAACATCATTACACATTAATCATCACATGAAGAATGTTATTTTACTTTTCAGAGGGTAAAAAAATACACATGACACATGGAACAAGAGAGTTCAGTATATTCCTTAAAAAAACACAAATGTGCTTAAATGGTTAGGAGGAGCTTATTTTCAAAATGAAGCTGAGCTTATAGGAACTCAGACTTAGTAAACTCGGTGATTAGATGCATGCAAACACTGCCCAGTGCCTACAGAGAGCTGAAGGAATGACTCTATGTGGAAAAGACCTTCTTCACAAGATGGTTGGTTTTCTGCTTGGGTAATCACTCCAGTGCAGAGCATTTATACTTTTCAGCCACTCACTCAAGCTGTTGCTCAGGTTCTTTATTATCACTGTCAAGAAGGCAAATTCGAAGGAGAAAGAGGAAAGGAGAAAGGGGAAAATATCTTTAAGTAAGAGAGAAAATAGAGTGTTTTAGAAGTTTTTAGATAAAATGACATTTCAGTGTTTAATTACTAAACAAAGACAAGAATATCCATGTACAGAATGAGTTGAGAAAGTAAGTCAAAATTTGGCCTATTTTGTTGGACAGAGATTGATATATATGTAAAATAAACTTGAAAAGTCACCTGTGTTTCTTCTCATTCTACTCACTACAGATTTTGTTCCTAAGAAGCACATAATAACACTGTCTCAATTTGCACACATAATAATGCTGAGCTATTTCTTTTCGTTTTCCAAAGGAAGAATAGTGTCAACAGTCAGCTATGATTCCCCATGTCCTGCCCTTGAAATTCAATGACAGAAATGCACTAGCCAGATGCACAGAAAGGCATCTTTTAGAGCAGTCTTATATTTCTTTGTCACAGCATCTTGCTGCCAAGGTTTTAACCCACATACTGGCTGACAGCCCATCCAGAGCCAGAGCAGCCACAGTAAGGTTTGCAAACCAGCTCTTCACATCCTGCAGCAGAGAATGGATTCAAAACCAGCTTGACTACATTCAGTGTTGTAAAAGATTTGCCTGATTCCTGGAAATTAATATAACCCTAGAAATCATACTTAAGTTTCTCAAGAACAATTTGGTTTTGTTTCCAATTAGCTCAGTGCTAATTTAGGGCACAAACTCTCTCTCTGTAGCACATGTATTTACACTGTCAACACACTTGCAACTCATGCAAATCCCAAGCTGGTGAACTTTAATGAGACTTTAACAGCCCCTAAAACTGCCCATCTTCTACACGCCTGTCAGTTCCACTCCAATGAGGAGTTAATCTTAAATTAATCTGTCTTCTTGCTGAATGCTGACTGCCTTCCTCAACACATACATCTCATTTATTCAAGCAGAGAAACAGCTCAGTCACTACAGATGTATCATTCCATGTCGAATTATAGAGAGATAAATTACCAGTTCCTGGATATCTAGGTGTCTTGGCCAACCAAGAGCTGAGCTTGCACATGCTGGCTGTCTTTTTGCAGTATGTCCCACAGACCCATCACTTCCAAACTCATTACCATTAAGAGGTCTGGTTTACAGTATTTTCTCTTCAGATAACTGTAAGGGCAAGGCTATCTAGTGCAGTAAGGCTCAGTCAGTAAGGACTGGCATCTCCACCTCACCAAAAAAGATAGCTTGACCACCCTTCTTACCTGCCTGAGCTGCTCACTTGATCCTGCTTTCCAGTTTTGGAAAGCATGTACCCACTGTGACAGAACTTTCTCTTCAAATTCACAGTAAACTTTTCTTAAATCAGGGCTAGTTACAGTCCTCATTGATTTTATAAACTGTCTGTCCTGCCCTCTCTCCTCTGTTGGAATTAGTTCTCACTATTTTCCAGAAAAACATCAAAAGCAGGACATCTTGTAGGAGATGGAAGGCCTCCTCCAGGGTAAAGGTAACTGTGAGCTCTCTGCCTCACTTCCCTAGAGTCCATAACCACCAGGATATTATGAAAGCACAAGACACCAGCACTTGGGCTCAGAAGACAATCTGAGAGCTTCTCTCATTGACAAAGACTAGCTGCACTCTCAGAAGTGCATTGCACATGCTGGATCCCAAGGCAAGCAGTCTCTTTTTGTAAACCTTAAGAGCAGTTAAGGTAATCCCTAGAAAGAAGCAGGATTTCAGACACACAATGGGCCTTTCTTCTTTTTGTTTTTAATTTTCAGGACACTCCCGGATCCACAACTGAGTGGGATTGCAAACTAAGT
Organism: Phylloscopus whistleri; assembly: GCA_017589585.1. Lineage (NCBI taxonomy): Eukaryota > Metazoa > Chordata > Aves > Passeriformes > Phylloscopidae > Phylloscopus > Phylloscopus whistleri. The sequence continues at coordinate 4,639,693 of JADMLD010000614.1, read as the reverse complement.
GATAACAGTAAGCAACTCAATCAAGGCTTTAATTCCACTTGTGAATCACAAAACTACAAATTTCCCATGAAAACACTGAGTTTGTAAGTGCTGAAGTCCTTCATCACATTTGTAACCTTATTTGTGAGGAAGAATTTGTTAAACACTAACCAGTGTTGACAGCAAATGCCCACTTGCGCCAAAGACTAAAACCAGTTTTTCAGCCCATGTATCACATGCTTGTCAATCATGTGGAAGTTTCTCATAGTTTCGTGCATTTGTGCACATTGTTTGGCTCTAAATGAGCCCACAAACCCACTGACACTTCCATGAACCAGGGCCTTTCAAAGATTTGTTATTTAACTAAACGTTATTGCATAACTCATGGTGGACATTTTTCCTCTTCCATTAATGGTAAACCATAACCTCACAACTTCTTGTGCCTCAAATGAATCTCCATTTCTGCCTGGTTATACCAAAAGCAGCAGATTTGCCACACTGCATAATGTAGGTATTCCTTCACATGTTTTAGCTAAGCTGTTTCTAAGCATCTGTCCAGTATAATCTGTTTGTAAAAAAGTATGAAGAATTTTACCTCAAAATTTAGCATTTTCTCCTGGAGGAGAAAAGTAATAAAAGACAGCAAATTCAGCCTCCTCCTCTCATATAAATGCAGTAAGAAGGGAAAAGCAACAACTTTATTACTCCCATCAGTTTTGCTGAAGTAAGGAGACTGAAAGCTGTGGGAGAAAACTTTCTGTGTCATTTCTGTTCCACAGGAAGCACAGGCTCATCAATATATTGTTTTTCACCTTCAGCTTTAAATATGAGTGATTTCATATATACCATCTCATACAATTTCTTTTAGACCTGTAATGCACTCAACCAGGGGCAAACTGAATCTTGCTTCTTTTTTATTTTTTTATGGTTTGTTTGGGTTTTTTTCCCCCCTACATGTGCATGTGACCCCACTCCTCTCTGTGTGCCTTCCTCCCTCCTCCCTGCAGGGTACAAAACCACAGACTGACATTCCCTCTGATGTCCTTGGACTCCAAATCAAGTCTCTCTCCATACAACAAAAGTTTTCTTTCCCATACCTAGAATGACAGGCTTTAATGAAGCATTTACCATCCAGTGCCCTGACAGGTCTGTCCCAACAGGAACAGGTCTAGACTGGGAATTCCTCCTTTTATAGCTTTACTCAGGTTTTATTCTGTCTCTAGTCCAGTTATTCAGCACCTTCCAGACTTACTCTGATCATCTCCTTTTCCACAGCTGCCTGGTCTCTCCAGATCAGTCTGTGCTCTCCCAGGAAGAGCAAAGACCCCATGTTGTACACTTTTGTTTAGCCCAGTTTCAGGGAGGAGGAGCAGAGACTGTGACGGAAAAGGTGATGTTGCATGCAGAGACTGTCTCATAGCCTCAGCCATAGAATTTGGCCTCACTTGCCTGCTAGCTCTTCCCAATCTTATTGTCTGAAATCAGATGTTATCCTCTCCAGTGACCTGTCAGAGGAAGATAAAACAGCAGAAGGGAGAGTAAGATTGCATAGAGCTCTGCAGTCAGAAAATCACTTTTCTGAAAAGCAAAGTGAGATGCCTGAACTCTGTTTTGCTATCATATGTTTTCTTAGTATCACAGAAGGAATCTTATTTCTTGTTTAAAAATTTTAAAATTAAGATCTTTCTTATCTGAACTTATTATCAGAAATTTGTTACATTATAACTGCTTAGAAAACACTGGGCTTACTTCACACTGTTCAAGGCTGTGGACAAAGAACTTGCATGTTTTAATTTACAGAACAGTCTATATGTATACTGTGATCTGTTACTTACTGTTCCATTAATGTATATGCGACATAAATCAGTAAGAAAATAACTTAAGTCAAGGCAGTGACAAAATAGCAAAGTGGTTTGCATGCACACAGGGAAAGAATGAAATGACTGTGCATGTTGAGTCCAGTGGGATTCTAGATTCTAGGAAAAAACCAAAAGGTAATTTACTGATGATATCTAATGTACAGCAGCACCATAAAACTGCTAGTCATGGAGTGGGCTCCTCTTGCTTCTCTTAGAAAACTCAGACATTAGAAAATTGAGAAAAAGAATTCTAATATGATTCTACTCCAAGATACATCATATGGCCAATAAATTTGCACCTTAAAATCTCACAAAGTTATCTAGAAGCCATACATTTGGCATTCTATTTAATAGGAGCACTTGCTGGTGCTCTGCAGAGAGCTGATTAGTCACAGCACGGTTTCCTTTAGTTTTCAGCTATTAAACAACACTTAAAAAGTTAAACCCATATTAAACATTTATCTGATTGCTCAACACGACTGAGATTTTCACATTTTGCAGATGCCTGACTGCAGCATCTTAAAGAGGTATAATTTTTGCAGGGTTATCTATTGACTGTTTCTGAACAACATTCCATCCAGAACATATCCTCACAGACATCCTCCAACTCTTGAGCTTCTGGTTCTTCTCATTAGTAAGCTTAGTTATTTCCTCACATTACACTATCCTGACATAGTTCAAGATTTAGAATTATAATCACTTTGGGATATGTAAATGCAAGCATGCAACCTCCTGAAGATCTTATGATTACGGTGCAGCTGTGGATGCTTAGAACATCTTTGATGTCAAGCTGCTTCTAGTACAGGGTGGTGAGTGACTGGAGGTGCTAACCTTTCTGAAACATCCAGCTGTGGTAAACTGAATTAAAATCATCTGCAACAGACTCTGGAATTTCTAGAAACAGGTAGTGCTACATTCTCATAAATGTATGCGCACATACAGCATCAGGTGGAGGAGATCATCTCCCCAATTTTTTACTGCAACTCTGAAGGTTGCTCTGGCTCTAGTGCTACAGTGTTAGCTTCCCTCCATAGGAAAAACCTCTTCTGCCTTGACTGACTTGAAATGTTTTAAACCTGAAATATTCTGGGTGAAGAATACCATTACCTATTGAAGCTATTCAGGTAGTCTGGCTGCCTTACAACAATAAGTTCTGTTTAGATGTTTTGAAAATATTCTAAATGTCAATTTGGCATACAAGCAACCTCATTTTTTCTCAAACTAGCACCCACTAACACATTGCCTGCTCTGAAATTCTCTGTCGTTGCTAGGAAAGTCAGCACTGGGTCAGTGTCAGACATCTGCAGTAACTACTATTTGTGGGGAGAAGCAAGGCTTGCCAGAAAGGACAAAGTTCAAGAACACAACGTCCCCCATTAGCATAGTTCTGTTCTAGTCAAAATAACTTTTTAATGTCTTTATTTGAAATTAATCCCTCCCCCCAATCAAATCCAGATGTTCTGTGTTTATTTATTTATTTACATTTTTAGAAGCAGAAAGTGGTGTAGGAATGGTGAGAAACAGTTTGAAGCTCTGAGAAGCTTTGATCCTAGAAGCACTGTTAAAACACTTGTAAAACACTTTGTTTTCTCAACCTAAATGCTATGAATGTATATACCCAAGCTAACTAAAAAAAACCAAAACAACAAAAACCAAACAAACAACAAAGAAAACAACCCAAAATGAAGTCCTTCTAAACACTTTCTATGTATTTCATTTATTGTGATTCTAAACAACTGCAGCTGCTTTCTCCTTTACTTATTAAAAATGCAATCAGCAATGAAGTTAATTTGTGTCTGACCAAAACTCTTGCACTAACTGATTACTTACAGATGTCAAACCTCCAAGTGAAATTTTTGCCACCTGTTTTCAATTTCAGGATTGGCAGCTTTGCATTTCCACAGCTTACCGACCTGGTGTGGGTCTTTACCATCTGCTGTGTTCTCCATGCTCAGTTTCCACAAGACATCAACAACAGCAAAACAGTTTCATGAGGAAGTTTTCTCCTTTATACAAGGAGGCATCCAAAACATTGTAATGTGAAAGTATCAAAACTGTCTTTCACATTAAAAAGAAGCTGTAGATGAAACAATGAATACTTTTCATTAATAAGTGGTTTCATTCAAGGTGTGAATACGGTTTCTTTACATGTCAAATTAACTATATCAAGATGCTTCTATGGATTGTCCAGTCCAAGCTTCACTGCGTTTTTATTTGGATATCAATTATCAAGCATAAACATTTTGTATGGCCCGAAGTTCTTTAAGAGAGCCCATTTTATTCATGGAAACATTGCTGTCAACATTAAATCCATGTACTAGAAAATACAACACTTTATTCAACTAAAAGGGCCAATAATAAACATCTGGGAAATAAACTGGGATTTTTGGTGATAAGCAATGATCAGAAATACAAAATAGCTTTTTTTTTTCTCATTAGTCTGCAAAGGTTACATTGCTAAGTAGTTTTGCAAAACATTTTTTTCTATTTTAGAATGAGATTTATTCTACAAGATGTATTACCAACATTGTTTTAGCCATGACACAGCTATAAGCTAATTCCAAAATGTATTCTCATTATAATGATTACTAGATGGCACTTTTAAGAGAAACCAGCTATAGAAAAGGAGCAGTTACCCTATCTGTAAGTTGAAGCACGAACCTCTAGGGGATGCTGTGTATATTAACTTTACACTGCATTTTCACTTTTGAATTCTTTCCACTATAGAAGTCCAAGCTGATACTAACCCAGATGGCTTGTGGTTGGTTGATGTTATTTCATGCTGCCATATATAACCATAGTGAGCAAGTTCCTTTGCTGTTGACAAGGTCCAGGGTAGTCCTGCAAACCCAGGGTAAAAAGACTGTCCCATCCTTTCCACTGCTGCATAAGGAGTTAAGCATGTGCTAAATTAGGCTGTGCTCTGAGGTAATGTGAGCCCCTTCTCTTTCCTCAGGTAGCCCACAACCAGAAGAAGCTGCAGGGTTTTGGAAGAGGAGGAGGTCTAAGATGGATATTGTTTCCACAGCACTGGAGTGGGCTATCAAAGGGGGAAAGGCAGAACCTCAAACATGAATGGCAGAGTGGGCATGAATCACAGACTGTGGACATGCTAGGGTGGGAGAGAAGGATGACTTTTTGCTAAGACACTAAAATTCTTAAAACAATTGCAATGAGATTCAATGCGGTCCTTTCCCCACTGCAGGAAATGACAGGTTCTCCAGTCCTTTCCCTCACTCATGAGGCAATTGAAACCATTGTCTCCAAAAGAAACTTCTGAGCATTCCCCTCGGGTGCAGTATTGGTAGAGACAAGAGACAGCACAAGATCAAAAAGCACTTTCCAGACAGCCACAGCTCTTCCAAGCCTGTCAGACTGCAGCTCTTGTGCTAATGGTGTTAGACACAGAACCCTTTATTCCTCATAACAATTTGATTAACCTTCTGCCATATTGTTTGCTATTGCTCAGTCTCTAGAAGAGTGAGGGAGACTTTGGCATCAGTTTGGAGCCACTAGAGTTTTTATGTATTTTGCTTAAAGAACTCTGCCAGGCAAAAATTAGGCAGGATTGTGGCCCACTCGCTGCAATGTCCTCTGACCTCAGTTAACACTGACATAAAACTAGAAGAATGCTGTTGACTGGAGCACAGCTATTGCCATTGTACAGGAGTGCATCTGAGGTCAGAATCTAACTCAAACTGCTTGCCAAAGACTGCAAAATATTATGAAAGAATGGCTAACAGAAGCTACCCACACCCACTGAGCTGTGGATGTTCAGCTGAAAAGCAGATGTTTTAAGGGTCAGTACTTCTGTAATAAGTAAACACATTTATTGTAATGTAGAACACTGAGCTAATAATATAAATACCAAGTAGGACACTTGAAATACTGTGCAAACAACAACATACATCTGAAAAATAACTACAACAAATGCTTGTTTTTCACTAGAAAGATCACAGGATCAGCAGCTGTTTACTGCTTCAGCACAGCAATTACGACGTAAGCTTAGCCAATGTTTCCAATAAAGCCTGCTCCCATCCATCCTATTTCTAATAATGTGTGACATTTTTTCCTGGGTCTAATATTCAGAGAATTTGCTGTCTAAAACACTAGCTGAGTTACTCTCAGAGCAAGGCCAAAGGACCACGTGCTCTCCTTTTTAGATGCAGTTAGCTAAAACTAATTCACTTCCCTCTTTCCAAAGACCCCCTGCTTCCTACTCAGCAGTATAATTGTAGAATGCAAATAAGGGAGTTTCTCAAGACTAAACATGTTAATTAGAAACAAAAAACCTTCCCCACATACACCAAAAAAAAAAAAAAAAAAAAAAAAAAAAAGCCCTGCCAGAACAAAAGAAATCGTTGCACTTACTTTTGTTTCTGGAATTTGGCTAAATAAAGTACATTGATATGATAGCCAAGCTTTCAGCTAAGAAGACACCCACACAGATTCAAGAACAGATCCAATATTTGTACTTCTGCTGACTTTGGTGGGCTCTGGGCCAGTGCTCAATAAGGCACATAAAGTATCATTTTCACCAGGGTTCCTGCTTATCTGCATCCCTATGCAAGTCCTCCATAATTCTGACACTTTCAGAGGGAAGCCCAGAGCCTCTCTTGCACCATCAGCAGAAGCCTGAGCAGCGACTCCAGAGTGCCAAACTGGGGTGAGGAGAGGCTGTTGGTCACAGGGGCTGCCTGTACCTATGTCTGCCCCTGTCCTGGGGTGCCTTGCTCCACCTGCCCCCACCCATCAATTTCAGGACTCTCTCTCTGGGGTACTGGGTACGCTGGAGGGTTGGAAATGGGTACAGAGCCCAGCATCACAGAGATCAAGTGACTTGAAGAGTCAAGAAGAGCAACTCTTGTTGTCAAGAAGAACAACTCATTGCACTATCTTTTCAGACCTCTTCAAAACTGCAAAAACACATGAACGGGCTCAAATGTGGGAGCAATATTCTCACTCAACCTGTCTAACTATTCCACCTTGTATTATTCTACATGTCAACTATTTTAGTTTGATTTTTCATTTTATTCAACATGTAAAAACAAAAGCATCATCCTCTCTCTCTTTTCTTTTTTTTTTTTTTTTTTAGGAGAGAAAAAGGCTAAAAATCACAGTGGAAATGCAGATATACATGCACATTTTTGCTAGCATAACTGAAGTTTTGTAGATATGTCTCCCTCCTCCTTCCTTTTCCTTGGCTAAAAACAAAATTGACATGTCCATTATGGTTCAAAATTTTAAAACCGAAGCCATGTCTACTCTTCCTCAGAACTCCCTTTCCCAAGTTAGGACTTCCACACTAAGGAGTGAAGCTACTACAGAAAAAAAGCAAACTAAGCATCCCACTCAGCAAAGCCAGCAAACAATCCCTCCTAATCCATTCCAATGTGCCTAAATCCCTCTTTTCACCTGCAGTTTTGGATCTACCAGCCCAGGTTCACCTGAGTTGAACAAAATTAGTTTGCTGACTCCAGTAAATAGGCAAAATTTTGGACCAGCTCAGGAAGAACCTGCATGCAGTGAATCATCTAGAATGGTAGTGGCTCATTTTCTTCTTTGAACATAGATTCTGCCTATTTATTTATTTATTTTAAAATCAAGAACATACTCTTCTGTTTGGATGAAAAGAATTTCCTTATTTCTCTTCTGTAGTCTATAAAGGTGCACATGTGTTTCTGATAAACTGGGGGGGATCTTCCTCTGTCCCTGAAGTAAGTAATGTAAATACAAATGTTGATACAGTGAGATAGAGTCAAGATTAGAAAACTCAGGAACTGGACTGGGCAACCAAATTTAAAATGTGAATTGGGCAACCAAATTTAAAATGTCAGACAGCAGGATGAAAGATTAAATTTTTGTCAGAGAATCAGCTAGCACCCTCTGGTAAATGGCATGCAGGGGGGAAAGATCTTGAGTAAATATCTCATCACCAGCTCCATATCTGAATTTTAAATCAGTTCTAAGTTATAAAACTGCTTGCAGAGTTCTGCATTACTGACTTCTCCAAAGATTTACTCCTGATGTTGTCTAGGTTTTTAATGTGGTTTTATATTAAGTTCTCCCTTTTTTCTACTGCTTGGATAAGTTTTCTCAAATAGAGTTAAGAAAGCCCTACTTTTAATCAGATGTCAGAAATGTTGGTTTTTGGTTTCAGGCTGTTAGGATTTACACAGTTATGCATTTCCACCTTGCAGCTCTGGGTTAGGAAAACACAGACAAGTGAAAAGAGATGTAACAAATACATGGGTGAGTGGCTTATTTTCATTGGCTGAGTAGTGTCACATGGAAAAAAAAATAAAAAGGGTTTTAAAAAACAATTAAGATTTAAAACACAGCTGGACAGTTATAGACACATAGTTTAAAAGCATGAATTATGTGTGAGCTCTAATGCTTGCTCTCAGAATGTGAAAATGTGACCACGTGGAAAATAATCCAGTCTACCATGAAAGATTGAATTAATGAATATAGTCACTAACTTCAGTTGTACTTCCCTAATTCAAAGTGAGATTTATTTATTTATTTGCACTGCAGAGGCCTGTAGGACAAGGCCAATGACTCTGGCAGAGCCTTTCACAACACAGCTGTGTATGTGCTCTTCTTCAAAACAAAGCAAAAGTACAAATGGAGCTGGAAAGCTAATTCCTTTCATGTACCAATCTTCCATACAAAACTTTTATAATGTAGTAGTAGCCTCATAATATTCCTTTAAACAGTAGCCTTCAACAAATAAATCACTTGAAAAATATACATAAACCAAGTATCCAACTTCAGCTTCTTAAGAAGACCTGGATATAACGATGCAGTGATGTACAAGTAAGTTCTAAATGGAAAGCTTGTGATGGAAAATAAAAACAAATAAAGACTTCAAGTGTAAGGTTTTATTCAATATAAAGAAGTTGCAAATATGTTGGAGTTATATATTAGAGCAACATAAACACAGATTTTGGTAAATCTCTTAATTATATTTAACTGTTTTCCATGTATATTGTCTTCCTTTTGAAAGGCAGGGATTTGCTTGTCTTTTAAACACATATTGAGAATAAGGACTCTCATCATTATTCATGCCTGTTAGCTGAAATTTTATCAAGTAACATTTTACCTATTTTAAAATATTTTCTCTCTATTTTGGTAAAGCAATTAATCTAGATTAGTGTAAATTGACTGCCTGTTAAATTAGCTCAAGAATGCATGGGAAAATCCTTCAGGTTAATATCTAGTTGCTCAGCTGTGTTCCAGAAAATTTTGCAAACAATATTCTCCAGGATGCAAAACCTCTTCAGCAAGCTAAGCAAGTTTTTCCAGTAATTATGTTATTAATCTTCAGTGTGACTTCAGTGATTTTGTGATTTCTACAAGTGTCAAAATGTGTAATATACATTATATATTAACTTTAATGTTGTGAAATACTGATGTAGAAACAAAGATCTTGTTCAGCAGAAGAGCAACTCAGTCCATGCAGGGTGTCAACATATCATTTATTCATATCTATTTACTCTCTGGATTTCCAGAGGTAGAAGAGAGGATTTAACATGGCAACTACTATCACAGTGTTAAAGCTCAAGTGTATTCAACATGCAGTCAGCCCATTAGTAGTAACAGACCAAAAATTTGACAAATATGGAGATTTTTGTACTTTAGAAGCAAAGTCATCAAAACTTCATGAAATTCATATGCACTTTTTCACCATTACCCATTCTCTAGGAAATTGCTGTTCTAATAGACAGCTGCATATAATCCTGCAATTACTCTCAACCCATTTTCTATCTGTTCTCAGTCATTTACTCTGCAGAGACAGACAAATTACTGTCTATTTCTCTTGTCCAGTATTTGTGTGGAAAACTCCTGCTACGGACTATTGCTTCTTGGCCTGGTGAACTTGTTAGAAGGTATTTATGCACCTGAAAAATAAGTGTGTGAATATGAAAAATGAAGGATAGTAGAAGTACCTCCACTCAAGGTATTTCCATTTTGTTTCACAAAACATTATTTTGAGGCAGCAGCAGCCTATGTATGAGTGCACTGTAATGAAGGTGAGGATTCTTGGACATGCACTGAGACTAATGGCATCTACAATTAATTCTCACGTTAGTTAGCAGAAAAAAAAGCTAAATTATTTTAGGTAATATAAGGGCAGTATTTTATCTATACCATGTAGTTTTCTAGCTTTCACAATAAGTTTGTACTTCAGGATTAGAAAATGCAGATAGGCAAAGCATGAGGTGCATAACTTTTACCTTCCCATGACACATCCACAGGTCTGAATAATAAAAGCACATAGCAAATCTGTGGAAGTTCATCAGCTCTATATGTGCTCACATGTGCTGCATTTCACACAGCTATAAGAAGAACACAAAAGGTGTCAAAAAACTGGGCCAAACTTGCTCAAGGGTAGAATCTCAACTGATTGGATAAATCTCCCCCATAACAATCAACACTTTTGCTAAAGTAAATACAACATGAATACAAATTTCTCACAAATACATGTCAGTTTCCTTAGCACTTCAGTGGTCACATAAGATATTTCCCAGAGTTTATAACCTGGATTTTGGTGGTGGTGGTTTTTTTTTTGTTTGTTTGTTTGTGGGGTTTTTTTTTTTTTGTTTTTGTTTTATTTTTTCTTTTTTTCTTCTTTTTTTTCTTTTTTTTTTTTTTTTTTTTTTTTTTTTTTTTTTCTCTTTTTTTTTTCCTCCCCCCCAAAATGTGAGTCTTGCATTTCTTTCCCCAGTTTTACCTGGACACTGCTTTTCATGGGATGTTATCAAACCAAATCATTCTGTAAAGTTCAGAAGTGCTTCACTCTGTGAAGCTGGCAGTGCTGTCACAGGTTATTCACAGAGCTCTGCAAAGTGCTGCAAACCTTAATTTCTAAAAGCAACTCACCAAAGGCTGAATAGACACTGTGAGATCCAACACAGTGAGTTGTTGTTAATAAACTACTTATCAGTGATGTTTTAATAGCACCAGTATTTTCTAAGAGGCTGAAATACTGGTGTCTTTATGTACTAGATTCTGAATCAAGTAAATCCCTCGTGTGATTTGGATGTGAGGTGACATATTACAGACATTTCCCTGTATCTTCAAAATCTCTCTAGAAAGACAAATTAGGTAAATTTCTCATTCTGAAAGAAACTGTTCTCAAAACAAGAATCCAGCCTTGCAAGTAGATTGCTGCCTCTTCCATTTGCTCCCAAAGGATATGTTAAGAACATGGGAAGGCCTTAGCTGAGCTGCACTGGCAGAATAAATTGCCTTTTCATGAAGAAATATCAAAGAAGAAACTAGGGACCAATGGAGTGAGTGATTCACAGAAAATTTCTTGTCAGGAAAAGTTCTCAAAAAATGATAGTGGTATTATACCAGCTGGAGTAGAAGGAGGAACCTTTCACACTGCCTTAAACATCACCTCAATCAATGCATTGTATTTCCTGTGGACACACTGACCAGTAATATAAAACACTTCTTGTTGCAAATATCTGGAGATCTTCACATTAATAATGATCTGTAAGAAGTTTTCTCAGGATGGCAATCATTCTAAAATTTAAAATGGAAATGATACAAATGTCTCTTATAAGGTCAGGAAAGCATACTGTTACCCTGTTTGCTGTATCATTAATTTTAATGCATTTCTAAAGAGAAGCAATATTTTTCTAGATTTACCTAGAAAATATTATGAAAATAACACAGTCTTACAACCCTATTGTTAATATTTTATCTTTCATGTGATTGTCTTGCTGGCATTTCTGTATCTTAGAAAGCAATTTTTCCTATCATCTACCCACAAAAGAGCCTAACTTGACCATAACTATTTTCTCCTCTTGAGAGGAGACTGTATTATTGCTCAACCCGAGGGCACCTTTTAACAAATAAAACTTTTAGCAAATAAACTTTGAAGCAATCTCTTTTAGCTTTTTACTTTAAAAGGAAGTGCATGAAATATAGCAAGTTGTTCAAGAAATTAAAAGAAAATAATTATACTAATTCAGAAGTAATGGAGCAAATGGAAACAAATATATTCTATTATCAACTGCAAGAACTGCTAATATCGGCTCACTAAATAGAAACTTGTCTTGGAGCAATTTCTGGATCAGGAAGGAATAAGAACCTAGTGTAGACATGGAAATTTTGCACATTCACTAAAAGCGTCTCTAAGAATGATTTCAACAGTGTAATCCACAAATTCTGCCAGCTGGGAGATCAAATTTTTGATGTGCCACTTCACTGGAGATTAGAGGACCTTTTGCTGCTCCCGATCCTGCACGTGGCTGTGACCCAAACAGGCAGAGGGACCAGTGCAACCAGAGCTTTATTTCAACATTTACTTCTGCATGCAGGCAGAGTGCATGACTGTTCTGACACATACACAAGGCAGCATGTTTTCCCTTCCCTCTGGCATGAGCTGTTGGTCATTCCCAGGAGCATTACAGACATCAGGCACTAAGACCACTGAGGCAGTTTGATGTTCAGAACACTCTTGGCCTTAATGATCCTGTGTCCAGCTGCTGGAAGAGGTGAGGGGTGTGGGTTGCACAGACATCTGTAATGCTGGTATGCTGCAGCATTTTATTGTAATATCCTGTTTATCCTGGCCTTAATTTTAGCTCATTGCTGGGTAATGATGCAAGAGATTATCTGATGAAGCAGGAACTTGGAACATGAAACCAAATTTCCAAGCAAATCAGGTTTTCCATTTTCTCCTTGCAGCTCAAGAACCCCTTCTGCTCAATCTTGGTAATTGTGTACACCAGATGAACAACATGGCATTGACAGATGACTTACTACTGAAATCTTTACTACAGGATTTTCCAACGAGTTCCTATTTTCTATTTCCAACACAACCACAAATTATAGAGGACCTTGACTTCTTCAGGCTATATATCAAAGTACCTAATATCGCATCTTTAAGATACATATTTTCTTTGGTATAAATCACATAGTACATTTTACTGACTAAAAAGCTGAGCAGAAAGAGGAGCAGAGCTGGAGAAAGTGATGGAATTCATGAGTGAAGGGGCAAAATTCAGTTTCCTTTTGAGCAAGTCAGAGAGGAGACATTTCTCTCTTGCTTCCTCTCCTCTCTTCTCATACAGAAAAATAACATATGCACAAGGCAAATATTTCTTCTCTTTATATAAAAATAAAGGTGGTTTGAGGAGTTGAGGGCCTTTGCAAATGAAAACCACCAGAGGCTACAACACCAACCACAACTAGAACAGAAAGGAAAGGTATTAACAGACTCCCTGAGCTGGAGTGGGTGAGAGGAGCCTTGCTGCCATTGGCATTGTAAAGTCTGCAGGGAGCTGTTGGCATGCACCAGCCAGGAGTGGAACACAGCACTACTGATGCTTCCCCTCGTGAAGACCCAGGATGGCTGCCTTTGCTAACAATCTTGCAGGCCCAGGATAATTGTGATTCAGGGACAGACAGCTGGGACAGTCCCTCCAGCCCTGTTTGGATATGGTCTGTACTAAGCGCAAAGCCAGCATCAGGTCACTTCCAGGGGTGTCACACTACAGGCTGTTTATTCTCTGAGCTGTCTATTGCTCTGGCTATTAATATAGAATTTTTCTGTTCAGTGTCTCAGTTTGAGAGAGACTAAAGAAATTTAAAAGTGACTTAATAAAGTCTCAAAAAAAAGAACATGTAAAACTGCTTTTCTCTAATGTAAAATCATACAGCACACCAGGGCTGTGCTCCATATCCATGGTCACACCACATGCTCAGTACAGGTTTTTTCACACTAAAGATACAGGTATGCAGCTCATTTTCAAATCTTCTGGACCATGCCCGAGCAAACAAAGTTGCACTTTCTGGTTATTTAAGTGTTTTATTTCCTTTTATCATCTCAGCAGGCTGTGATCCCGGAAATGACAGTAACTGCTGGTATCTAACAGGGTTTTTGGCTTCCACACACCAAGCTTATGATTCTGCCATCAAACTGTAAGTTGTACACATATGATTACAACTTTTCAGAGAGCAACTCACAGTACTTGTAGGAAGCAGAAGATAATAGGCAGTGTTACCCAAAATAGCAGTCAGTATAGATATTCACTTTACTGGTGAGAAGACAGGCTGCAAGACAGAAATCTAGAGCATTGCACACTGAAGGAAATGGCTTGCCTGCACTGATGTGTTAAACTCACATCTGCTAGGGTATAGAAAAAATGGAGTATTTCTCTCACTTTATATTAGGAACTAATTAAATCAAAGGCATGCAGTCAAATGCAGCTCTGAGAACCATGTGACATATTCTCTTAGGCATCTCACTTGTTCACAGGAGAGAATACAATGCCCATTTGAACAGAATACCTCTTATACAGATTTTTATACAGGAATTTCATAACTAGACTGGTGTAACCCAGGCACTAATTTGCCAGATTAACTCTGCTGTGAACAGCTGCTACTCCTTAAAAATATTCTAAGTAAACCTGACTGAAACCAAAGGGACACAGTATGATTTTGTCTTTCATCTCAATAGAAGTAAATCATTCTTCAGGAGAAATTCTCCTTCTGCATCAGGCTTTGATGAAAGACCAATGCCAAAAGCGGGCTCTAGCACTGGTCATATAAATTTCTGTCCAAATACCATTATTTCTGCCAAGTTTAATGAAACAGATGGCAATTGCTGCAGCATGTACTTCCCAGCACACACTGGAAAGAATTTGGAAGCACATGTGTAACTGCACCATGCAGTGACATCTGTCTTAGCACTTATCTGTTGTCAATTATGTAACATAATAAAACAGAGATAAAATAACATCTGGGACTGCTGCAACAAGAATCTGGCTTTTATGAAGTATTAAGGATTTTGTTTTACTTTCTATGAGGTCAGCAATAATTTTGTTATTGATGTTAGTAGACACACAACTGAGGATGAGATTATTTTAAGCCTCAAAATAGCTGCTGACTGAAGTGGAAGATAAATTATTTGAAGAGGTATTTATTGTAACGGTGGGGCATTTTCTTTGGATGATTAACTAGTGTAGAATGGGCATAAAGGGAATAGAATAACAGCACTTAAGAAAATATTACATACACAGATGATTTAGCTTAGTCTGAACTATTTTACCTACATGATGTTGCTTTTCAAGATCAGAGTGTATGAGGCTCTGCTGCACCTTCAGATTAACCAGAGCATTATCTTACCAGTATAGTGCACCCACCAACAATGACATTTCAGAGTTTGAATGCTATAGTGAATATATTTATCCCCTTGGATTTTACAGGGATTCTTTAAATTAAGAAATAGATTCAAATCTGTGTGCAATCTTTAGGGAAAAATTTGAATCTACAGCTGCTGCTCCATTGACAATTTACTCTGAAGTGCCATACACTGATTTTGTTGAAGTTAATGAGAATTTTCAATTAATTTAATGAGAGCTGAATTTGTCTTCCATGTGTTGTTCTAACCTAATGAAGAAAATACATTAACTACCTGATAGTCCCACGGCATTATCTACTAAATGTCTTTAGAAGATGAGGATGGACAGACATTTTGGGAACTAATTTGTGAATACTTTGTATCACTTTGGGAAAGCCATGTAATTGCTCTTGTTTCAAAGATATTATGCTGAGTTGAATAACATAGCGGGTTTTTTTGTTGTTTTGATTAGTTGGTTTTGTTAGGTTTTTTCCTTTATTTTTTAAGAAAAAAGAAGAGTATTTTATTTATTTCATGTTTTGATTCAGGCTTGTAAAGATGTTTAAACACTATCAGTAGAACAACAGATTTAGAAGTGGAAGCAAATTCAACTTGCATTCATTTGATTTTTGGCAACTTAACGGAGTGAACTAAAAAGGGGTGACAAATAGTTGCACTGTGAGTTTTGTCAAGCCCAGTCAAAACAACTGCAGTTATAAAAATCATACATCAAACATAAAACCAATTAATATACAATTAACGAAACACCATATCTGCAACTTATGCTGTCACTGGCCAGATTTAGACAGAATTATCCATATTTTAGAAAGAGAGTTAGCATTTTTTGACACACTGCCCCTCAGCTGCTTTCATTCAATGAGTATTATATCTCCCTTGTGCTATCCAAATTTATGCTTTAAGTGCCAGCTCTTCCTCTCTCTCTCTCTAAGCCTAAGCTTGCAGGCTCCCAGAAGATATGCAGATGCCACTGCAGTTAGGCAAGCAGATGTCTTTGAGCTCAGGGTGAAGTCACTGCCAGCTGTAGTAGTTACTTGGAACATTACAGAAGAGTTAGCATCCTCCATAAAGCCTTGTAGATTATTAAATCTTCGTCAAAATGGCTTTATTGTAGTTGATTAGAACCTTGATTTTTCCTATGACTACATCAGTTTGTTTCAACCTGCCTTTTAGAAAATTTATTCTAAGGATGGTATCCTAAACTACACAACTGTGGAATACATGCCCAAAGCTTACAGAAACCAGGATTGACAGTTCCAGTTGTGATAGTCTGAAACAGGGGACGCACAATCAGTTTTCTCTCCTAACATTTGTTTTCAAGTGCTGTTACTATCCACTAAAAAATATTCAAGTTAGAGTAGAATTTAAGCAAACATTTGACTCTTAATGTACCATATTTTTCTGTACAACCTTCTAGAAGCCCCATATCATACCACTAATGCTGTCTAGAACACTGTTCTCCACCTTGGTAAACAATCTTTTGGACTTAACAACACATATTATTTCAGCTTTATAGAACTGAAACCCACAGAAACATGAAACTACATACTCGAGAGATTACAGTCATTGTCAACACAAACACTGCATTTTCTCCACCATATAGGTTGCTGCAAACACCTTCCTTTAGACCACAGCTACATCAGCAGGCAATATAGGGGTTAAATATATGTAAACATACAAATTTAAATCATCCAATCATTCAGAAGTTTATAAGCATTAATCCTTTCATGATGTTGATTCTTTTTAAAATATCACATCAAACTAATTTTATTCTTTGTCTTTATCTCAGTAAAAAAATTGCCTAGTTAGGAACACATTGAATGAGGCATATCACTGATTCAATTTTCAGTGCTCAATTCCAACTGATCAAAATGAAAGGCTTACAAAAATGCTTCTGAAAGTCCCAGTGTGCCTACTTGCATCCTCTAACACCTCCTCTGAAAACATGATCCTAAATGGTTTCTGGAGTACCTGAAACATTTGTTCAGACACTGGTTTAAGGAATGCAGTCAGGACATTCTACATTCCTTTCTCCTTTAACTTAAGAGAACGTGGATCTCTGTAAAAGAATAATGGATGAAAATCTGTTTAATCCCAGCACCTCACCCACACATGCTATGATAAAGTCCATCTTTTTCAGCATGCCTTCCCAAATATTTTCATGTGCCTCTGTGTGTGTGTATGTGTGACACACTTTCTCCTGAAGATGATGAGAAAGAAAAATAGAATGAATTTTTTTTGTGATGCATTATGGTTATATTAATCAACAGGTTTCTGAAAGGCACTTGGATACCATAAAAAAAGGCATGGAATAGGAACAGAAGGGTGGCTTCAAAGTGTACAACACACTCGTAGCATGAATGTAAAGCTTTAGCCCTTGAGTAAAGAAACCTGTGGTAATTTTGATAGATCAGCAAGCTCTAATGGAAAACATCTCAAACCTTATATATCCAGTTGAATGCATAATAGAAAATTAGATCATCCAAAGGTATAATTCTGTCTCTTTATCTTGTTCACTCATGTAGAAAACTTAATATTTCCATAATTCACAAGCTCATTCATAAATTTATAATATTGGTAGTCAAAGAGTAGTTTGGTCTTACTAACCTAGCAGAAAGCTACCCAAGAATGTTTTATATATTTCTTCTAAACTCTGACTTAAGTTTATTCATAAGTTATATACATGTATTTGTTCTTGAGCCAGTATAGTTCTATACCTTAAATAGATCTTCTCCTCTATGTTACTTACCCACCTAATCATGCATGAAAATCAACCAACTCAGCCTCCATTTTAAAAGCCTAAACCAGCCAAGACCTCCTAGTGTTTTTTTGACATCTCTATATTTAATTTTTCTCCTCCTTCAGTGCCTATTCCAGTTTTAGTTAATCCCTCCAGAAGATGGAAGACCAAATCTCCATGCAGCCCTGCAGGAAAAAAATAAAGCCTTACCTGTTCTCTGCACAATGTAATGAGTTTTCATTCACCAGAAAGTGCTTCAATAATGCACTTTATGGTCCCAGCACCACTGGAGCATATCTATTTCTGTGACCTGCTGAAATTTTCTTCATGAACTGTGACAGATTAAGTGAAGCCAAAACCTAATATATCCTACTGGGTTTATGTTCTGGGCTGTCTGGATTATTCGGAAACCAAACTGAACTTTGTATTCTAATGAGATGGCATTGCCAGGTTTTCAAATCAAGTGAAATTTAAAAAAAAAGTCAAACAAATGAGGTAAAATACATAGTAGATTTTTCTAAGGAACCTGTATCTCAGGCTTGAAAAGCTCTGCTACTTACTTTTTGCTCAGAAGGGATAAGAAATACTACCTCTTAGTTTGAATGTCATAACACCCTGTAAGACAGTGAAGTGCTGTCTTAAAAAGGCTCTGGATGCAAGCTACCACTATTTCTCAGCCTGTCCATTTCATTTGCTTGAAACTTTCCTTATTTCTCAGATATTCAAATAATCAATCATATATAACCTCAATTTCAGATCACAAGAAATTAAAAGCTTGAACATTACTCTGCAGACCTAGTCCTTTGAGCAATCCATCTGGCTAATTAGAATTAAATTTGCTTTTAATTTACCTGTACTGAAATGAGACAGGACATATCAGAATGTATTACAACCCTCAGTACTATCAGCCAGCATTGTTAAATCCCAAAGGAACTGAAGACTTTAAGATGGGAGGATTATTCAAAGAGATTATACACTGAATTCCTACATGTTAAATAATTCATCAGAATTAATTCTACATATATTATCAGCTTTTCTCTCCTTCTCACCAGTCCCAAAGATCAGTTTATGAGAATATGAAGTGATTCAGTCCCTATGATATTTTCAAGATTTCTTTAAAAAAAAAAACAAACAAAAAACCCAAACAAACAAAAAAACCAAGAAACCACCTTCAGAATGGCTGTGAAAAGGAGCAATGTATGTCAAAACAAACAAAAACCCCCAGTGGTAAGAGCTAATAGTCTACTTGAGCAAGTGAAAGGGCCTCATGTTGGACAAATCTTAATTTCTTGGATGTCTGAAGTCCATCTTTTTAAAAAAAAGTCACAAATCATTTTTATTGCTGTCTTCTCTTCCAACAAAACAAGCTATCAGCATAATTCACCTTACAAGAATAGTTTAATACACTTAAAAGAGCACAGCACTACATTTCTCAGATGACTGGAACTAAGCCAAAACAAAGCAAACACAAATTGTGCTTCCAGTGTTCAAAAGCACGATTAGACAAGCAGGGCTGACCAAGCTGACAGGTTTGTCTTACCTAATATGCCCTGAACAAAGTGCAGGGCTCTTATTCTATGATGGTTGCTGGACACCATGCTTAAGCTAGTAAACTAAAAACCCTTTGGAGCACAGAAGATTTTTAATATTCATGAACAGGCTGGTTACATGATGAACAACTGAAATCAAGAGTACTCAGGTGATGAGTTCTTGTAAGCGCCTTTTTTGTCATGTCTGTCTCAAGAAATGACCTCCCTCATAAATATTGTCCGTGTCTTCAAGGGATGATCAGCAGGGTCCTCCTGCAGTTTACTCACTGTAAAGCACATCACTCCTTGTTCAATATGTGACTATTTTTATTCAGGTCTCTTCACTCTCTCCCTACCACCTGACAGACTTGGACTCTTCCAGCTCAATCTGAGCAAGATCCATTATGATCTTGTTTTTCTTGGCTTGGATCAGGAAAAGTTCCTGTACAGTAGTCCTGAAAAGAAAATCCCTCAGCTACTCTACTTGAAAAAAAAAACCCTTTCTCCAGAACACAAATATTTTAATTATACTGAAAGTCTATCAATGTATTAGTTAATGAGGATTAAGATATTAATTGGCCTATACAGCTTAGTCCAGAAGTTCAGAAATATTTAGAATATTCAGTACTTAGCATCACTAACTCCCACTGAAACAAAGAATGCATTTAATAATTCAGGCTGTAAATTCTTATTTAAATATTGTCCTTTCATTGCAAGTGAAGCTGATGTAAAGTCAGAGTCTAAGAATTATAACCCTGCTGCAACAGCTCTTTAGCAATTCGTCAGAAAAACATTTCCAGAAGTTTTGGCTGATGTTCTTTTCTCCTGGGCTAAGAGGCACTTTTAAGCTTTTAAGCTTTCTCTGTCTTTTAGTCCTAAACCTTATACTAGACCACCTGGACATTTCCCCATTATTACCACTCCCTCTACTCTCACAGTGCCTCACGTTTCTCTTAGAGACATCTCATTTTTGAAACTGTTTTCTTCCTAGCAGCTTTGTCTGCAGCTTTAACTGGTCCTGCTGAATAATATCAAGTAGATAAAGTAATACTAACTAGCACTGATACTACACCAGAAAAGGAAAGATATACTTTTTATTTAATTCACATAGCTTAAAGTAAAGGTGAACACTGTCTTCTGTGGGAGTACAACTGAGAAAGATGGCAGTGTACCAAATATAAAAACAGAAGAATGTATTAAAAGTAGAGTCCTTGTTTTGATATAAAATTAAGAGAGAAACAATTACTTTGTATTCTTGGCAGGATCGATCTCACTGTCCTTCTGTCACTTAATTTACTGAGAGTCTATATGTCTATGCCAATTATTCCATTGCTGACTTGTTACATACAAGTATAACCAATTTCTGATTTTTTCTTTTGGATAAATTTAATAAAATTTAATAAAAATCATCATTAAAAATAACCATTCTGTGTTTTGACATCGAACTGTAGATCCAGGACATATGTACATCCACCTGATTGAATCATGGAAACAGATGTGCACAAAGGACAAAGGTAGTCAGCCCTTCCTCTCTGAGAAGGTTGGTTTCATTGGGATTTGAATTCATTCACCCTCAAATGTAAACACCTCAGCTAGTCTCATGCTCCAGTGAAGCCTCTGACCACGGCAGATGGATGGACAGATGCCAGTCCTCACCAATTTACTTACAACTCCTGCCATGTTTTCCTTTCATCCACCTTCCATCCGTTTTTGCAGCCTAATCTTTATTTTCTGCTTCTTCTCCTTCACTCCTTGTCACCTATTTGCCCTTCTCACAATTTTTTTAGTGCTTGTATGCCTCTGGTTCATTTTACCCACTAAGGAACAAAACCGCTTCCTGGATTCTTGAAAACGTTTTTGGAACTTAAACCTGAGCGTTGCCTGTGGAAAAAAAAAAAGCCAAGAAGCTCAGAAAAAGAAGTACTGGCCTTGCTTCTTCTGTAACCTTTCCACAAAACCAAGAAATGCTTTTTGTGCTCAGCTGGAATATAATGTCACTCCTAAAGGAGAGCACAGGTGTAAGTTTTGACAGTTATGATACAACTAAGACAAAATGAGGTAATGGATCAATGTGGAAATAGGACTAAGCAACTTTATCTGCAGGCTCTTATCCACTCTGAAGGAGTTTATATCTTAATAGAGACAAGAGATTTCTTAAAAGAAAAGACCTCTCCTAATTTCAACACTGGTTCTCATTTTAAGAGGGGTCCATATGATTCTCAGATATTGGGTATGTGGCAGACACTCCCATGCACACCCATAAGGGGTACCTCAGGCTGTGGAGAACACTCCCACTCTCAACAAAACCACGTGAGAATGTACTCTGCACACACCTGAGGTGAAGTTTTTATTAATAAGCTTTTATTGGCTATAAAGTGTGTAAAATCAAATAATGAACCTGAAGAAAAATAGTGAAAAGAATAAATACAATTAATTATTACGATGGGTTCTGGAAAGCCACCTTGATCTAATTCCCTCCCCTGCTACACCCTCAAGAGTGAAAAAATGCGTGTGGGGAAAAAGAAGCCATTTACTGTCAGCAAAGACCATTCCATGACCAGAGATGAAAGCTGTACTCATCATTACGCCCTTACAAAACAATCATTTTTTTTCTCCTGATAAGACTTAAAAATGTGTAAAGTGCATGAACACGAAATATACTCAGAAATTCTAGCATGCTTTCTTTGTGCTAAAAATGCAGACCAGTGATGTTAAAAGCTTTGCAGTATATGGTCAATAAAATATTTATACCCTGTATATGTGGATCAGAAATATTAAGTCCCAATCTTGTTTTACAAGAAGTATAAAGCATGGCACCAACCTGATTAAATGCTATACAGATAGAAAATACAGATAAGCAACCCCTTCTGATTTTGCAGTATGTATGATCCACATCATGTAACTCTAAAAACATTTGGCTTGAGGAGCAAGGAACAAGGCATCTGATTATTGAGAAAGAGAGGTTAACTTTATCAAAAGTTGTTGCTGACAGATGCTCACCACTGCTAAATTAGGTACTTAGGAGCCCACCATGTGAAAGGTCCTGCTCCACACACCTAGAAGGCAACTGCCACCAAGAATTCTGGCTTCTCCTCAAGTGCAAGCAGGGCCCCAGGATCTGCTGAACTTGTAAATGATTTTGTCTATGAAGTGTAGCCTTGGTGTAAACCTTTAGAGAATGATAATTATAGAGATAATATTGAACTCGACTTGTGACAGAGAACCATTAAAAAAGGTGATGTGTCAACCACAACTTCAACAGTAGGTTGTAATACATAAATAGAATGAAATTCAATTGCCACCCTCAGGTCACTTAAGAACAGGTGGGTAACAAGCCTTGTTTTAAGGGGAAACGCTGTTTTTTTCTGCTATAATTAACTAAAATAAAATACTTATGCACTTTCTGATGGGCTCAAAAAATGTTGGTTTTTTTTATAAAAGTCAGCAGTAAGAAAAATTTTACATGACAGATTTTTTTAGGTATCAGGAAGTGGAGAAGAAGAGATAAGGAGAAGGGGAGAGGAAAAGGGAGAAGAAGAAAGGCAGGGAGAAAATATTTGTATCTAGATCAGTTCTGAAAGTTCACTTCAAAAATAAGTGTGAAAAATGTTTTCATATTATTTTTGAAATAGGACGAGTTTGACAGGGAATCCTTGAAATTTCCTTGAAATTCCAGGATGAACTAATTAGTTAGATGAAGGAAATGAGAAAACATAGGTATACGTCCCATTGGCACAAAGGTTTCTTGTAACTACATTAAAGAATGTTAAAACAGGATCTCTGTGATCCTGCCATGTTTAACAAGACTCACAGATCATCTGTGATTAAATGCAGGTCACATAAAATCACATCTGTAATGCTGCCAACTTCAGTGAGGCTCAAGCATGATAATGATTAAATGCTGGTCACATAAAATAACCCCATGATCCTAAAAACCATGGAGTAGATTTGCAATTCAAAGGCACGTACACAAATACATACATATACTCAGATCATAACTGCTGCAGATTAACTAGCAGGAAATACTTGTGTTCTTTAGCAAGGCTTAGAAGGTTGCAAAATAGGCATAAAGATGAACAGAACTGTCTCATGAAATCACAACCATTACTAACACTTAGGAGCAGGATGTTGCTCCTCATGTGCAGGAGTGCTTTTGCAGGTGAGTTGTGTTTCACCCCACAGCATTAGGAATTAAAGTTATTCCCACATTTCAACAGCACATGTTCTCTAAACATCACCCTGTTTTTATTGAGCACGAGGGGTATTTATATAAAAATAAATAAAAGGACCATGTTCCTCCCCTCTTTCTTCAATCATTTGAAGTGCTGTCACTAAGATAAGAAGGGCAGAACACTGCTGCATGACCGGAACTCCACAAGGAATGGCAAGGCAGGGGAATAACTGCTTCCTGCAGCAAACACAAACCAGAGCTGGATGTCAAAGATATAGCTCCTTGCATCAGCTGCTGCTGCTGCTGCCTTTGGAACCAAGAGCTGAGTAAAACCTATTCATTCAGATGCGTGGGCTGAAAATGAAACATTATCTACTTCTCTTAGAGCTGTTTTCAGAATGGTTGCACATGATGCATCATAAAAAAATGGCAATTTCATAAATTAGATCAAATCAAATCTCCACTATATTAAAAATTATTTCTCTTTAAAGTCCTGACAGCTCAAGCTACTTTTTCTAAGTTTTAGAATGCCAGGTGCCACACCAAGATATCAGCAAGTTTATAAAGTCCTGTTTGTCTTTAGTATAAAACATCCCTTTTTATCAGTTTAAGAGATAAAGGTGCTTTTGCTTTTTCAAGATAAAGTCATGCTGATGTACTGAATGCACACATCCTGCAGTTTTTCTGAGCCTAATCATGGAAGCCTGTCTAGCCAATACTCAGCTCATGCTTTTCATTTACTTTTTTCATGTATAGTAAACCACTGATAGCTTTCCTCTGAAATATTATTTCTCCTTTCCTGACCTACTTTTTGAACATGAGGTTTTGGGAATACTATTACACATTTGCCTACCGATGTCTGGACCTCTGTTAAAGTCATCTTTCCTCTCTGCTACTCCTGCATAGCTGCTATTTTCAGAGGAACATTAAATTAGACTGCCAGCATGAAAATGCTAACTTTAAATATTTCAGGACAATGCCACAAGTGAATGCATTTGTGAAAGGTATCTTAAAAGAGTTGACATTATCAGTAGATTAATTTTAACTTTCAAGTTTAGCAGGTTTGCTAGGAACACTAGCAAGCACTTTGAAAATATGAATAATTTTGTCAGCTGTCATGGGTTTAGTCCTTTGACCTTTTCCGCTGGAAAATCTTGCAAAATGCACTACATTTTCTGAATTCATTTGAATCAGAAATACAAAACAAATAACTTGTCAATTAATCTGGCCTCCAGTCCTAGCATAAATATAAATTTCCACAGCCAATATGTACTGGCACTTTTTTTACTGAAAGAATAAAAGTTAAAAAACATTAAAAAATCTCTCTTTCCCTGTAACTGGCTTAGAAGTCTGAAAAGTGGTTTTATAAAAGCATAGATACTCTGCCTCTTTATCTTTCCTTAAGTTCTGCCTGTTTCACAGACCATCTGTTGAAGGAACAGTGCAAAATATTCCTGTGACTCACTTCGGAGAAAAGTTTTCAACAAACTGACATAAAACTTGTAGGTGAAATGGTTAATATACATGCTATGTTTTTAAAGAAAATATGAAACTATAAATTAATAGCAAAAAAAAAACCCACAAAAAACCCACAAAACCAAACAAAAAAAAAAACCTAGCTAACAATTAAAATGGAAACCTTATGCTCCAAGGTTTACTTTCTTCAAAGACACAAGCAGGTGTTTTGTTTAGCACATAAAGTAGACTCATTAAAATTAACGGGACAATTCACTGTATGTAAGAGTGCACAGACTTAAATCAAAATGATTGGAATTACCAAATTTAATCAGGAGTTAAATGAGTCAGCAGAAGAGTTTGACTTAGATCTTTAAGTTTAATCTTTCAAGTTTTAATCTTACAAGTTTTCCACTTGTAGTTTTTTTTCTTTAATGAAAACTCGAGTCTTTATGGCTGGTATAATTTTTCTTCTCTTCCTGCAATCAGGGAACATTATGCCAAATTTGCCATAATTAGTGACTAACACAACCTTGTCACTTGGTAAAAATTTATTCAAATCCCTAATTTTTACTTTGGATTAAATATGAAAATAGTGATGGAGTATTTCTTACTAACTAATGGTTATTCTTTATTTGGGTCTAAGCATACAGATGGGAAGTTGTATCTCAGTTTAAGCTAAACTGAAAAGAAAGTATTAAACCAATTTAGTCAGGGAGCAATCTCACTTGACTTCACCCATCTAAAAGTTAAGCACCTCATCTCAGCAGGTAACCTAGGCTTGGTTTGCAGTCAGTAGAGGTAAGAGGCAACTTCAGCATGTGATTCCTTATTTTAATGATGAAATGATTTGCCATCTGTAATGGCTACCTTCTCCCTCTGACTAAAAAGGGAAGACAAACTTTTTGCTTAGAATTCAACGACTAATGTTAGGTGGAATGATTCTTACCCATATTATTTAATCTAAACACCTAAGTTTATTAGAGACATGAAAAAAATCTACCTAAAGTTTACAGTACTAAATGAAGAAAATTATTTCAAAAGCAAAGGACATACTGGCTCTACCTTGAAATTTGAATACACTGATTTTGGTTAGCCCAGTCTTTAAAATTTTAAAACTAATAAAGAGTACTTGTATTTTACCCATAGGCTGAAAATGAAAAATATGGCCAACTTTCAGGCTTTTATAATTTCAGGTAATTTCTTAACTTTTAGGGAATGAATCAATCACAGAATAGAACTTACAGAACAAACTGAAATAAAATACTTTCTGTGAAGATTAGGATATTTTTGTCAGAAACTAATTTTGCACTTCAGCAAACCTATGTTTCAGGTGATCAGTGTTTCAACTGGCCA
Source organism: Phylloscopus whistleri (assembly GCA_017589585.1). Taxonomy (NCBI): domain Eukaryota; kingdom Metazoa; phylum Chordata; class Aves; order Passeriformes; family Phylloscopidae; genus Phylloscopus; species Phylloscopus whistleri. Next base: position 4,613,442 of record JADMLD010000614.1, on the reverse strand, counting down.
ACAATTTCCAGTGATTCGCCCAGACACCTTTGTAAAAAACATCTACTTTAAACACAGTGTGATTAAATATGGCCTTGTCTGGGTTTTTTTGTGTGTGTGGGTTTTTTTGTTTGTTTGTTTGTTTTGCTTTTTTTTCTTTCTTTCTTTTGTGCTGGGTCTTGTCTCTCATCAAACAAATGTTCAGAAAATTCTTGTGCACAGGGCCATATCAGCTCATTATAATTTTATGATTTGTCATTCTGAGAATGTAAGTCAGAGTTAAAATAAACATTTTGCAACCTTCCCTATAACACATATTTATTTAAATTGTTACATTTCTTGTGGACAAAACTAGTACAGACAAATAAAAATAACAAAAAATTAGTAAAATTCTTGTGGACTCCTCAAAGAAAGTAAAAATATAAAGCACATCTTTGACTTCTATTTCGGAACTTTAAAATAAACAATTTTAGTCGTGTTTGTCAGTAATTGCTAATTTTGTTTCTTATGTCTGATGAAAATGTTATAAGAGTAGAAAAAACAAACAAACAAGCACAAAAAAAAAAAAAAAAACCCAAAACAAAAAAGAGATGGAGAATCTGGCCTGCTGGTTCTTCTATTAAGTAGAAAATCACATCTTCCCTGCCCCTGAGGCGCTCTGCTAACAATGTGCTCTTTGGATGCTTATTCTTTTCACAGCAATTTGCAGCTAAAAGTAAAACCAGACTTATTAAAAGCATACACCACCACTACCACCAGTATTCAAACTAGACCACCGTGTCTGAGTTGTGCAAAGGCATTTAAAAGCTCACAATCTCTTAGGAAACCCTTTTTGTAAGCCAAATTAATAAGATGAAGATTTATTTGTGAAATATGCAGTATTCTTAGAGGTCTTCTACTCATAGATAAACATTTTAAAAAGAGGAATGTATCTTTCTTTCTGAAAAAGATGAAAATAAACTTCATGTTTGATCAGGGTAGGGCTGTGATAACATGTTTAGGACAAAGCATTTGATGCACGATATCTGAAATTGCAAATGCTCCAGTTGAGAAGCTACTGCAGAAGACTTTTATTGGCTCTATCTAGGCAACACATGAAAAGGGATTCCTGTCATAAATTTAATGTGTCACAACACCAGTTAGAAAATAACCTCCTTCCTAGCTCTGAGGTAGTCCATTTTGATCTATTATGCTATTGTAGACACTAGAATAACATTAGAAAATTAAAATAATTTAACAAGCTTAACACCCTTGGATTATTCTTGGTGTCTTTCTCTGTTTCAGTCCTACTACAGTGTTTCTGGGAGAAGACCAGGGCAGCACACAGCATTCAGTGTAAAAGGGCCTTGTGGAATGCTGCAATCACAGAGTGATGCTGCCATGTTTAGTTTTCTATTACTTTCCTAATAAGCCCTAAATCTTTAATTCTAGAGGACCAGTTCTGTAGATTTATGTGAATTTCACAGGACTATGCATTATAACCTTTCAGCAGTAATGGTCAGCATGTCATGAGCCATTTGTGAAGTTAGTTTCTGGTTTTTCCCCATAAGCACCACTTCACTATTATTTGTATGAATTTCTAACTACCTAAGATTAGCTAAGATAACATTGGCAGTCCTTTTCCTTCTTCTTAGATTTACAGTTGCCCTGATCCAGTACTATGAACACCTAAAGGTCTGATCTTCATGGCATATGCAGGACCCAAGTATTAAAACTCTGAGGTATCTATTTCCCTATCTTGCAGCCACACATATTTCTTCCCAGTTTGAAACACAAACACAATCATAAAACCTCTGTGTTTGACACTAATAAATCAACAAACAAATAAAAAATTCATAGCGTAGGGCAAGAGAAAGTTTCTGAATTGTTAATACACTCTTTAAGCATTCCTGGGCACTGCTAAAGTTAACATGCAAATGGATTATCTGCCACACACATCTCAGCATGGAGTTTTATAATACAAAGGTAATATTTATAGAGATGTGCCACCCTTGTTCCTTTTTCTCGCAAGCTATGTTTTTTCACTTTATGTACTACAAAAACTCTGCTTTCAGGAATATTACTTTGAGATATGTCAGGCAATAGCATGGTCCACAGCATTTAAAAACGGATTGAAAAGATTTTAAAACCAGTCATATTTCTAAGGTAGAAATTTCCCTAAACTTGAATGTTAATCTAGAATCACCATTTTGTTGCCAGTGGGTTACCTCTGGTTTCACTTACACATCAGTTCAAAAGTATTTTGTTCAAGATTCTGGGTAATAGCCTTCATTTTTAGGTCTATCCTCAAAAAGACTAGAAACTGTGCTTCTGGCACTGATTTGAATACTTTCACACTATTATATAAATGGCATAAAGGATGAAAACCTATTTGATGTTCAAAAAGACTTGTGAGCCAGTGTATTAAAATCACCATAAATTTGTTTGGAGGTTTTTTGTAAAAACAACTAACAATAATAATAACTAAGCAAAGAAAATTTTAATGTCTGAAGGCCTGTTCCTTTGTATGGGTTCATGTTCGTGTGGACTGATGTAAGCAAAATGTCTACCCAGAAAATACATTCCGAGCATGAAAGTTTTTGTCCACAGTGGTGGAATGTGATAGATTTAATCCAAGCCAGACAGGTTGCCAAAGACAAGCTCCAGAGGTGTGCTTGGGATCAATGCATTCTTGGATCACAGAGCATTTGCTGCACTTGCACTTCTGCGGGCAAGGGAGCTAACGAGATTAAATTGAAATTGTGCATGCCCATGCAAAGGCTGTCACCATCTTCTTTTCTGTGGACATATTCAAAGCCTAATTCAGGGGATTTCAGTGGCACATAATGTTAGGTGATTCATTTTAGCCACATGTAAACATAGCAGGAAGTCAAATACAAAAGATGAGTAGAAAATACTTAACATAACATATGCTAGAGAAATATTGTGGAACTTACTATTTGCAAAGCAATGCAAAATACTCAGAGGAAACATTTATAGATGTTTGAGGCTATTAATCATTGCATAGTTCACTTCCTCAGGGAACAGAGTACATATTAACAAAATTCTTCTGTTATTAAACCAGAAGACAGATTCTGAACAGAACATGCACATCATGAGGGACTGTGTTGACAAAGTGCTGAGAACAATGCCCAGCGGGTCAGGCGCTTTGCGTCTTCTGCCATGATGAAAAGCATCATCTATCAAAATATCTAACAAGGTTGCAGTTTCATGAAGAATAGATTTTTGCTTACAATGCAAAGTAAGTGGTAGCAAAAACTACAGCATATTGCAAACGACAAACACTACATAAAAGACTTAAAAATACAGCTACTTTGTGTTCTCCAACACTTCATATAAAGCCACAAATTATATATAAAAATAAAGAAATAAAAAGGAAGAGTACCAATCAAAAAACTATTTTTTTCTAGTAAGACAATGCAAATATTGTGTCTATACTTCATAATCTGAAGCATTAAGCTTTCATCAAGAAAGTAAACAATGCTCCTACTATATTTCCACCTCAGGATGGGACTGCAGATATCCAAGGCTGGCAATGAAATGAGATTTTTTTTTTCCCCAAGATTGGGAAGTGTCAGAAAACTTGTTCTGAGAAGATTCCTTAACTTGGGCATTGCCCCTTTTTGCAACAGGCTCTTCATCAGGCTGAGCAACGGCAGCTTGATTCAGGAGGTCTCATTCCTCCCAACAAGCATCTGCTCACAATACAGTGTTGCTTCAATCCCATGCAATGAGCAGGACTGAGATAAGAGCAGTGGCGTCTCTCAGTAGATACCCCTCTGCCTCCAGCATTGAACTTGGGAAAAGAGAAAGAAACAGATTTGGGTGCACAATCAACCATTCTAAAAAAGCCAAAGCGTAAGAGCTCTACCTAAGTAAAAATGCTTTAAATCAGGTAAAATTTTGGAAAGTTTGAATTTTATTCTGTGCTATGAAGGAAACACAGAGACACATCTCTTTAAAGCTGACATTCACATACATGAACCCTATAGACATTTAAGTAGTCTTTTTAAAGTGCAGAAAAATTACACATTTTTGTACTTATACTATTTTCCTCTTCCAGAGTCTTCTGCTGTACTTTCCTTTTTTTTCCCCGTAGATTAATTTTGCCAAGTGTCTTTACTGTCTGCATAAATATTTTTAATGCTGTCTTGATCTTTCCCATTATTCACCCATTACGACACAGGGCACATCTGATGCTGAAGTAGGGCTATACCTTACTAAATTTATTTTTAGTGGCTTGCATGATTCCTTCCAAGCAAAGATCAAGAGAAGATTAAGTACAGTAGAGTACTTTCTAAATCATGTATCTTGTCTTCAAAGTAAGGAGAGTCCAGAGCTAAAGAAATGTAAATCAATAAATCAGTAAATCAGTTCAGTGTCATTTCAGCATTCAAAAATGCTTCTCTTGGTAGCAATTTGCCAGTAGGAATATCTGCTCTTTAACGCTTCAGTCTTATTCCACTGAAACTAACAAAACTCTTTGGGAATTCTGTAGTGCCAAACTGACCTACTCCATAGGGTGTGCAAATATGGCAGCATTTTAATTCCCTGATTCAGAAAATATTGTTTATACTCCTAGGAGTAATATTTTTCTCTAAAATTAAAAGGCAAAATCAGTGTGAGGTTTTTTCCACACTGATTTTAGTAAAGCTCCTTAAAGATCATGACCAAATTTTGTGACATCACAACTAATTAGTGCATCAATTTACCCTGTCCTCTCCTAAAGAGAGGAATCAGGTGAGAAATCAGGAAAGTATGAACACTTAAGAGTTGGACTTGATCATCCTTGTAGGTGCCTTCTTACTCAGAATAATCTGTGAAAGAGATGAGCCATCTCATCATCCCCAAGAGCCTCACAGGGGTAACTTTTCCCTGTGTGGAAAAAGAATATTTTCAGTGTAAAACGGCGAAAAATGTAAATAAAGCAAGACAAAATAAAATAAAAACAGGTTTGATGAGTGTCTCATTAAGTCACACCTCAGTACCACAAGCCAGTGAAATGGAGCTGCAGACAATCTGCATTTAGCTTCAAGGCTGCAGATTCTTTGCTCTTGATCGAGACTGAATAGAAGACGAGAATGAAAGAACCAACCAAGGACGTTGGTTGATCTATGCTGATCTCCCATCAGACATTATCTAGTATTAAACCTCTGGTTTCTGCTCTTTCCAATTCAAAAAACCACAAAGGTGTAACACCAGGGCTACTGACAACTAAAACAAAAGGGAAACCTACACATGGAAATATTGTCATTCCATTTTATATTAAAACAAAATAAAATACACCAGAACAAACTGATTTTTGAAACACTAATTTCTTTGATTCATTAATTGTCTATTTTGCATCTTTGCACACTTACTGCAGAAGCAAGATTGTCAGCTCATTTGAAGCCCCTGTATGTACTAATTTATATATTAACATAACGGAAATGTAAAAGATTTCTTGTGATTGTAAGACTTAGAAGAATAAGAACGTAATTTTTAATATTTTATAACTGTTCTCTTTCAAATATTTATCTGCTCTTCTATAACATATGCCATTTTTTAGTCTCATTTTTTTCTTTTTCCATTTCTTATTTCACTCTGATATCATTTCTTATCTGTTCTTGCAGTTGCCTTTAGAAATGGAACCTAGAAAAAAAACTCCTGCTGAAAGATAACAGCTCTGTTTGCAGATTAAATAGTCCATGAGGAGATTTGGCACCTGCAGGGGAGCTGATTCTGCTTGGTGCGAAGCATCATCAGTCACGCTCTGAGCATCAACAATCACAGCCAGCATCACTGGGCTTAAAAGTGGCAGTGTTTTACTGGGTCCAACCCTCTCAAAGAAGACAGAAATAAAAGCAAAAAGAAAAATAAAGCCATGGCTTAAATACGAGTTTACAAGGGCATGTAGTGATAGGATGGCTTTGAACTGAAAGGGGGTAGGTTTAGATTGGATATTAGGAAGAAATTCTTAACTGTGAGGCTGGTGAGGCCCTAGAACAGATTGTCCAGGCAAGTTGTGGATACCCCTGGAAGTGTTCAGGGCCAGGTTGGATGGGGATCTGAGCATCCTCGTCTAGTGGAAGGCATCCCTGCCCATGGCAGGGTGGTAGAATCAAATGAGTTTTAAGGTCCCCAACCCAAGACATTCTAGGATTCTAAGAGCAATGGAAAATATTGCAATTTAGATATAATGTAATGTAATGTAACTGTGACGGAAATATTTTACACATCCTAAAGCCAGAATCACCAATGTAATTTTAAATGAAGCCTCTAATAATAAATAGTGCATGTACTACAAAACCTCACTCTTGTACAGTTGATCTACTCTGCCAGCCTCTTGCACCAAACAAAAAAACTGAAGACAACTTAAGAAAGCTCCTGAAACTTAAGATAAACAGTCATAACAGTGACAGACAATCATGAAGGAAAAATTCTGTATGCTGTAATACTCCTCTAAAAGCAAATTAAATTAATCAGAGGGTATGTCTGAAAAAAACCAAAATTTTGGAAAAAAATATAATTACTGGATTTTCTTTGATTCAGCCTCCCAAAACATTCCCTGGTTTCAGAGAATGACATACAGCCTGAGGCACTTATCTAGCATTTCCCTATAGGATATCCTACTTAGAATTACCTAACAAAAACAAAACAAAACAAAACAAAACAAAAAAAAAAAAAAAAAAAAAAAAAACCAAAAAAAAACAAAAAAAAAACCAACAAAAAAACCACAACAACAACGAAAAAACACCCCAAACCAAACCCAAACACCCACACACACAAAAACCCCTCCAAACTGCAAAAACACAACAACAAAACAAAACAAACAAACCACATCAAAATAAAAATGTTTTTTTTAAATGTGTTCTTGAAAATCAGGCATACTGAATTATACGCACTACATTTGGTTAAAAAGACATACAGGTGTTCAGACTTCGCAGTGGTGTGAATGACAAAACCAGAAGTATCAGTCACTGATATAAGCACTGAACAGTTCCTAGTGCTTTTATTTTCACAGTATCCATCTACTGTCCTGACCATAGAGAAGAATAAAACCAGATGGATTTACTTCACTTCTGTAACTCAAAGTTACTAGTTATACTTAGTCTGAATTAGATGCTTCAATTCCTACAACATTGAAAGACAACACACCAGCAGATCCAGAAGTTCATTTGTTCCAGAATTTCACACACCTTCCTTAGACTGTGTTAACTCAAACCTGGTGACACTCAGCTCTCTCCACTGGTTACGAGGACATCCTAGGTAATTAACCAATTAGACCCAGGCTAATCCAGCTCCATATGCAGCTACAGTTCATGATTCCCAAAAAGTAAGTCAGACTCATACCTAGCAACAAAGTTATGCACCCAAGTTACATAGATTTGCTGATTTTGACTACAATAATCTGGCAAACATCAGATTGAAAAAGGAACAGAGTAAATTACACAGTTAAGACAAGCCCTTGTCTAGTATTTCACTCAATGGATCATCCTCCCCTTAGAGTTACACACATTTTTGAACCAGGTATATGAGGGTGCCTCCTTATTTTCACAGGACTACAAGATGTTTATTCAGTAGAAGTACAGATTATTTGACTATCAAAGTGGAAAGTAGTGAAATAACAAATTGGTTCTTCTCAGGAAGATTAACTCCACCTTTTCCTCCTTTCTTTTTTCTTTATTATTTATGAAACCACTTCTAACATCTGAAATCAGGTTCTCCTTTGTTTATGTAGTAAAAATGTGGCATATGTCTATAGCCAAAATAAAAGTAAAAATAGGATAAAAACATTTTTTGAAGATGTGCAGAGACGTTCAGAAAATGAGATTATGTTATTACTATCAACCATCTTCACCTGCATATCACATAAATGAAAGTTCTGTAAACTCAGATCCAGTATTATTTTCACAGAATTGGGTTGGAAGTGCAACACAAGGCTTGTAGAGTCCAGCTCTTAGTCCTGCACAGGTGACAGCTCCAAGAACCAATCACATCGTGACTGACCGCATTGTCCAAATGCTTCTGGAATTCTGCCACATTTGGTGCTGTGACCACTTCCCTGAGAAGCTGTTCCAGTGATCAACCACCCTCTGGGAGCAGAAGCTTTTCCTAATATCCAACCTAAACCTCCCCTGACAATACCTTAGGCCATTCCCTCAGGTCCTGTCACTGGTCACCAGAGAGAAGAGATCAGTGCCTGACCCTCTTATTCCCCTCATGAAGAAGTTGTAGATTGCCATGAGGTCTCCTCTCAATTTCCTCTTCTCCACGCTGAACAGACAGAGTGACCTCAGTCACTCCTCACACAGCTTCCCCCTCAAGGCCCTTCACCACCCTCGTGACCCTCCTTTGGACACTCTCTAATAGTTTAATATTTTTCTTACATTGGGGCACCCAGAACTGCCCCCAGCACTCAAGGTGAGGCTGCCCCAGTGCAGAGCAGAGTGGGACAATCCTCTCCCTTGCCTGGCTGGTGATGCTGTGCCTGATGCCCCCCAGGACAGGGTTGGCCCTCCTGGCTGCCAGGGCATTGCTGGCTCATGAACTTGCCATTGTAAGGACCAGGACCTCCAGGTCCCTTTCCATGGCACAGCATTCCAGCACCTCATTCCCCAGTCTGTCTGTACATCCAGGTCTGCCCCAGCTCAGGTGCAGAATCCAGCATTCTCCCTTGTTGAACTTCATCTGGTTGGTGATTGCCCAGCCCTCTGACTTGTTGAGGTGCCTCTGCAGGGCCTTTCTGCCTTCGAGGGGGTGAACAGCTCCTGCCAGTTTTTATCATCTGCAAATTTGCTTAGTGTCCCTTCCAGTCCTGGCTCCAAGTCATTTATGAAGATGTTGAAGAGCACAGGGCCAAGGATGGAGCCCTGTGGAACCCCACTAGTGGCAGGTCACCAGTCTGATGTCACCCCAGTCACTGTAACCCTTTGTGCCTGACCCATGAGCCAGTTGCTCACCCATCACATGATGTGTTTATCCAGCTGTGAGCTGGACATCTTGTGCAGAAGGACACTGGGAGAGACAGCACTGAAAGCTTTACTGAAATCCAAAACTCTCATTACATCAGCTGGCTCCCCTTAATCAGCCCCATGGGTTACTTTGTTACAAAAGGAAATCAGGTTTGATAAGCAGAACCTTCCTCTCATGAGGCCGTGCTGGCTGTGGCCAATGTCTGAATTGTCTTTCAGATGTTTTTTAATACCTCCCAGAATAATCTTCTCCATAACTTTACCAGGTACTGAAGTGAGACTGACAGGCCTGTAGTTAACAGGGTCCTCCTTCTTGCCTTTTTTGAAAATTTGGACAATATTTGCTAGCTTCCAGTCATCTGGGACCTCTCTGGATTCCCAAGACTGCTCAAAAATCAACAAGAGAGGTTTTGCAATAACATCATCCAGCTCTTTGAGGATTCCTGGGTGAATCTCATTAGGCCCCATAGGGATCCAGAAGGAGCAGCAGATCCCACATAATTTCAGGGTCAGGTGGACATTAATTATTCTCCAGATCATGGTCCTCCAGGGCACTCTTGGTCCATCATCCATGTTGAAGACAGAGGCAAAGAATGTGTTAGACACCTCTGCCTTGTCTCTGTCTCTGTTTGTGAGGAGACCATCTTCATCCTGTAATGATGTTGTTTTTACACTGCCTAATATTATTTGAAAAAACCTCATTTTATTCTCCCCCACAGCTCTGCTCAGCTGAGCTTTTGCCACATGAATTTTCTCCCTACAGTGGCCAGCAGCGGTTCTGTGTTTTTCCCATGTCACCTGACCTTGCTTCCACCGGGCATACACCTTCCTTTTTTGTCTTATTTCCCAGAGAAGATTCCTGTTCAAGCAAGATGGCCTTCTGCCTCACCTGCTTGACTTCTGACATTTGGGAATTGCCTGCTCCTGAGCTCTTAGGAGGTGATGTTTAAAAAGTGACCAGCACTGATGGACCACAGCACTGATGGACTGCAGCCAAGATGCCCACAGTGACCACAAGGTGATCCAATCCAATCTCCACTAGCTCACAAGATCCACCCTGTTGACAAGGAGTAGATCCAAGAAGGGCATCTTTCCAAGCATATTCCACAAAGTTGTCATCCAGGTTTTTACAGATCTTCTGACCCAGGTTGTACCAGGTGTGTGATGTTACCAGTTAATTTCTGGCAAGCTGAAGTCTCCCATAAGGACGAGGGCAGTTGACTTGGAAGAGTCCCTTAGTTCCTCAAAGAATAATTCCTCATTGTCCTGGCCAGGAGGTCTGTAGTGGACTCCCACGATGGCATCTGCATTATTCGTTTGTCTCTTGATTCTTCTGTGCCATTGCCAGCTGTGAGATCCATACATTCTACCCCTTCTATTCCATACAGTGCCACCCCTGCACCTCTCCTGCCCTGCCTGTCCCTCCTGAAGAGCCTGTAACCATCCAACAGGGCACTCCTGGCACGGGATCCATCCCACCAGGTTTCACTAATGTCAGCAATGTCCAGTCTCTGGGACTGGGCCAAAGCCTGGATTCCCCTTGTTTGTCCCTCACGCTGAGTGCATTAATGTAGAGACATTTCAGGTGTGGTACACTGTAGCCAACAACTCCTGAGGCAGATTGAGGGATCCCATTAGTGCTCGTTTCCTCAAGTTTTGACACACTATCCCATCACTCATCACTGACCAGCCTGGCTTTGTCCCTTTCCCCCTTCCAGGCTGGTTTAAAGCTCTGCCAATGAGCCCTGCCAGCTCCTGTGTTAGAGCTCTTTTCTTTCTTCTGAGATTGGTGCATCCTGTCAAGTGTCAGCAGACCAGGTATTGAGTAGATCATCCCATGGTAAAAACCCTAAATTTTCTTCGATTACACCAACCTCAGAGTCATGCACTGATTTGATGGGTCTGGCTATTCCTATTAATATTATTCCCTCTTACTGGAAGGATCAAGGAAATCACTACCTGTGCTCCTGATCCATCATACCAGTCTCTTGATTTTTGACTTTGGTTGAACCTGTACAAAAACTACATTGCTAGAGATCCACCACAGCACCAAGTCAGCTGAGCATCCTGAGATGGACTACAGATGATGCTAAATAGCAAGCCTTCTTTGTGCCTATCTCTCCCATCTACCTCTTTTTATTCAGCAAAACAGTTCAGACAAATTCCATTTTCATTAACTCTACAGGCTTAAAACTGGTTGTAAAAACACTGATTTAGAAAAATCCAGCACCCTTGGATTCAACAACAGAGAAAAAAGATGCAGGACAGATCATTATAAACACCTGAAAGTGCCCCAGGTTTGACTTTCAGGAGGCAGGCATGTGTACATGTCTAAACCACTCATGCAGTTAGAGCTATATCATCGAGTTATTACATTTTTAAATGAATACACATTTCTGAATGCTGCAGTAAAGCTGCTGATTTCAGATACATTAATTGAGGGAGCTTCATGCTGAATACATCCGCTTAAAATGCTGTTACAAATGTCATACGTGCAAATGAATGCAGTCTATCCACCAGTAGTTTTTTTTTTACTGTGTTTTGGGGTAAAGCACAAGCAATCAAACACACCAAGGGGAGAAGTGAAAGTTCTGTTTTTCAGTTTGCAGTGCGTTCCAAGAGGGACTGAGAGCCTCACTGTTCTTACTGAGCATATGCTGCAAGGAGTCAGAATTCCTTTCATTGAATTTACCAGAAAATAAGAAAAGGTGCTGGGAGTAGAAGGAAGGAAAAAAGACAGAGACAACTCTAAAGAAGCAACTTCATTGTGCACAGTGTGTCTGACTGTTGATGAGTAAAACAAAGACAATTTGATTCATTAAATGGAGATTGCCATTTTTGTAAACATAGACTGCAGGCTATTGATTTAACTGAGTAAATTCCATCTATACTGGGACATTGTAGGGATACACTAAGCCTTTTATATCACTCGAAGCAATTTGGTGTTTTTCTCTGTGTTTTACTTTTAGCTCTCATTAGCAAGTGCTTATTTAAGTTAATTTAATAGCATCTGTAGTGGGAGTATTGAATGTGAACAAATTCTTGCAACCTCTATTAACAGGCTTCCAGCACAGGGATAAAAGGCTCAGTTCTGAATAGCAGAAAAAGATGGTCAGGTGCCCTTAGCAAGGAGCAGACCTGACCATGCTGGCTGTCTTGTTTGGTGGTGGTGAGATTATAACCGGGAACAATTTGCCAAACCTGGGCCAGACCCCAAATCTATCAAATAATTCAATGGATATGAGAACTGCAACCTATCAGAGCCAAAAATTAAAATGTCATGGTGACCCAGCTTGGAACTAGAATAAATTAAATGCCTGAAACTGCATTTTAGATAATTTCCTCACAAAAGAGAAAAATCTGTAAGCCTAAGAATGCCACCACATCTTTCTATCTAAACTGTTTGAAATTTTGAATCTTTCTCTGAGAAAAAGCTTCTCTCTTTTCAGTCTTACAAAGAGAGTAAAAGAGAAGAGGTGGGATTAAAGAGAGATTTCTTTTAGCCCAGTTGTGATCGCTTTGTAGACCAATGCACTTGATGATCCTTGTGGGTCCCTTCCAACTCAGGATATTCTAGGATTCTATGAAGTCCTGCTTCACTGAGTGCCTCACTTTCTCTGCTTGGAAAAATGTGTATTTCCATGGAGTTGCTTGCCTGCTTTTCATCATATTTCCAGGGATCACTCAGCACTTTGCTATGCTCTAGGAAAGTACACCTTACTTCCATTTCCACAGAAGTACTCATTCATCATCTCTTATTAGGTCTCAAGGTAAAAATTTCCATCTGTTTACTTCAATTGTTGAAACAAAGCAATCCATCACAGTTTATTCATTCTGCATGAACTACTGGCATCAAGTGTAGCAGACTTACAGTGTCCCTGCCCTACAGATTAAAAGGTAATCTCTCAAACAAATGTAAAAATTACTGAAAAAATTCTAGTGTAGAAACGAGTTAATGTAAATTCCCTTCTTCTTGTTAATGTAAACTGACTGTTTTTCTTTCTTTTATGTCACAGGATCTTGAATGCATTCATAATGAACAACCACGGGGAAAAATGCTATAATTATTAAAATTAGCACTTCTTGTAGCATAGGAAAAAAAATCACATAGAGTTTACTAAGAGCATGAGAAAAATGACAGAAATTTTGATACTACAGAATTGGAATTTTGCAGCTTTCCTAAAAATGTTTTTTATTTCCCATGAAAAATGGAACATAAAACTACAAATCTTATATACATCAAAGAAATATTCTCAATATTAGGAAAATAGAAATGATACTTTCACAAATAATAATCTCCTAAGCACATATGGAACTTGGAAATAATGAAAAATGAATGAATCATGTTTAGGTATTTGCCATGGTTAGGGATAGATAAAAAAGTCACATATATTGATGTCTTCTTTTCTTCCCAAATGATGACCTGACTTTGTTTCTTGCCAGCTGGCCTATGATGGAGCAATTGAAGCAATCAATCTGGCAAGGAACTCTAAGCCAAGAGTGATAGTGATCTTTGCTTCTACAGTGACAAACTTTAAAATGCCATCTCAGCTTCCCTGTGCTATTTCTTTCAGCCAAGAAATCTAATGATCTCCTTCTATAACAAGGCTGCTATAGCTGCAGACAGAAGAAGAGTTTATCACAACTGAATAAAGCTCAGCTGTGCAGAAGAAAATTTTCAGACCAGAACAATTTTCTGTGGGAGCAAAACCCTCACTGTCTTGATTTTTTCTAAGTGCTGTAGACACCCGTTGATTTTGTTAACACAGTATTTTTTAGCATATACGTGGTGCACACATAATTTACAAAACCATCTTAAAAGTACAGCACTGTTGGATAAACAATCTCCCACCTGGAGAAAGGAGAAAAAGAATGAACTGCATATGACAAATATTTGTCAAGCTACTTAGCACTTTTCTGCAAGGCAGTGAGAAACTCCCTGAAAACGGGAGTAGGAAGCATATAAACAGAGCAGATGTAGAGCGAGTAGACAACTGGACAGGATAAATTATTTACAAGAAAATGTGGCAAACACTTCTATTTTTATAGAGGATTAATAGTGCTCATTATAAAGGTACCCGTAAATAGTTTGCATGGAAAGTAATAAATATATATTGCAGGCTTTTAAACAGTGTTCACAGTCATTTCTGAAAGGAAATAAGGTAATGCTGGCTTATTAAAATTCAAAATAAAAGGTTTATAAAATCCCAAGGTATCAGCTTGTGGCGTCATGTAAATGAAAGTAGCCCCAGTAGACACAGGTAGGTCACCGTCATTTAAACAAGATGAAAACTGTGCTGTTGTAGTCAGTAGATTTGAACTTATTAGGCGAGCACTTGCCAGCTCATCAAAGTGTGGTCTTATTGCTGTTAAGCTCCTTCTCATCCAGCATCCTCCTCTGGATTATTAACATCTTTATTCAGGTACAAATGCACTGCCGCTAAACCTACTGCAAGTCACCTGCTATAAATCTGTTTGGAAGTTTGATTTTGTGGTCAGGGGACCCTGACAGCATTTTATGCAGTAAACATACACGTCACACCTACATATGAATTTCCTTTGCCTCTTCAGCCATGCATTTTTTCTTTTATGTCTCTCTGGACTACGGCTCTCTGAAACCGTGACTGGCTTGGTATTTCTGTCTGGCACAGTGTCAGGGTTTAACAAACAAGAATTAGTAACAATATTCCAGAGGGTGTTGTGCAGCGCCGGAGGAAAGCTGTCCTGAGGTCACATGTCAGCTGGGTCTGCTTGCTGCCAGCAGGCTTTAAGGGGTTTCAAGGAGAACCCCTGCAGAATACAGAGCAGGAGAACCCCTGTGGAGTCATTCACACAAACCCTGCATCCCGCTACCAGAAATAACATCCTGGGGAATAGGGTTGGGGAAAGAAAAACAGGCAAGAAAAAATAAAATAAGCAATAAACTAGACACACACGCACAGCTAAACTGCTTGGAAGTGAAAACTCAGCAGGGAGGTAAATGTTGCTACATAACTCTGAGACCACATACGACACAGAACCTCCAATTTCATGCAGTTTAATTGTGAGTTCTTTCCTCCTTTGGGAGTTAAATCAGTGAGAACCATATAACTTAAAGTGGCTTGTTGTGGGCTCTATCTCCGGCAATCAGTGCCTAGTTTCATTTTTTCATGAATGCTCCCTCTGTTGTTGCAAGCATTGTTTCTCTGCTCCTGTATAACTGGATTGCAAAAAAAGGTGTGTGGGAATTTCTAGATAGAAAAGAATGCTGAATTTGAATAAGACAGTTCTACTCTATTATTTCAAACCACGCCAAAGGGTAGATGCAGAGGTTGTAAGTGACATGCAACTAAGGGCTCAACAAGGAATCCATAAAAATGAAATGCAAACAGAGTGGTCCAAATAAAAAAGGCTGTCTTGCCTTTTATTTTTTAATTAAAAATCCACTGCATGATAGCCTTGTAATAAGATAAAAGGGGTAAATTAATGATCTTGACAATATTTGCAGAACAAACTGGAACATTACATTTTTCTGTGACTGAAAGGGATGTGGTAAAAATCAATCAGAACCAAGATACATACTTCTTTCCTCTTATTATAGTTTTATTAATTCAATTACTGATTTCTTTGAGACTTTCCTCCCTATTGCTTCCACCCTGACTTCAGAATAAAAATTTTCACCTCGATACTACCTTTTAACCCAAGACTATTTCTGTATTCATGGCTGGTGTGGAATTAGCAGCCTCAGAGAATGGCATTCCCTCCCAGTTCACTGCGTGGGAAGAGGATGGACAGCATAAAATGGCTGTATAGAGATCCTCCCAGGCCATGTAGGAAGATGATAATTTTTAGGTTATTTGGCTGCATGTTGCTGTGACAGCCAGTGAATATATGGATTTACACTTCCAAGTAATAGGTACTGTACTTTTGTTTATGATGGCAACCATCCAGGACCATTGCAGTTGGCAGTTGCCATGTACTTGAGTGAAATGTAAGATCAAACTGGTTTGGGTTACTGTCACATTTCATTCATACTCAGAACTTCTTGGCATTTTCAGTACTTGGCAATGTCTAGGTGCAGTTATCCCACCACCCTTTTCATTGACATAGGAAACAACTAAATAACTCCAAAATACCTGCCATTGCTTCAAAGAATTATAGACCAGAGTAATTTTTGATGTCATTTCTCACGATTCCAGGAGGGGGAATGTTTCCTACAGTTAGTGCTAGAAAGGTACAAGGAAAAACTCTACTGAAGAAAAAAAAAAAAACAACAAACCCAACCTAGCTCCTGAGTAAGGAAGAAATTCACCTTAAGAGTTGAATTTACAATGTGCTTTCAAGACAAAAGCACACATTTCCATGCTTTTCTCTCTCCACAGCCAGCCATCCCTCCGTCATGTTTCATGCAAGTTTCTACAGCAACGCTTACAATTGAGTGCCCTGAACACAGACAACAGCAAAATACCCCTTATGCGTGAATGAGGAACAAAAGAACATTTGATGCTGCCTTGAACAAAATGCAATTAAAATGATAACAGCGCCGTCTTTCATTCAGTCATTCACCGATATTCTCTAACAATTAGTACATGTATTCCTTTACAGTATTTGAAGATGCTAAAGAGAATAAAAAGTGCCATAAATCACCTTCTCAGGCAAAAGTGCAGCTTTGGTGTTGATAGGCAAAAGAAGAAAAACGCAAAGGAGGGGGTTGCAGAAGCAAATACCTGCTCAGGTGCCGTGTGAGCTGGGTCCTCCTGCCCCATTCAGCAGTCTGGGAGAGCCAGACTGGTGGCAGGATGGCAGGGCAGCCTCAGCCACCCCTCACCTCCAATGGCATCCCTTGCTCAGCCCTGGGACAGGACACTGCACAACCCTGCAGGTGCACTGCATGAAATGGGACCATGCACCTGTGGTGTCCCCATGGAGCTAATGCCCTCAGTGCTCCCCACAGGCAGAACAAGGCAGGGGGCACTTGCTCTGGAAGGCTGCAACAAGAGGTGAGGATCCAGACATCACCCCACAGGGATCACTCACCATGCAGATGCTCTCTCTCCATTTTTTTGGCTGAATATAACCTGCTCAAATTCACACTCAAGTAGATCCAGAACTGGTCACTCAAGTTAAAAGCTGTTCTGGACTACTTTTCAGTGGGTGGTTTGCATCTGTCACCAAGTTTCAGCACGGTTTGCCTTCATGCTGTCCTTAAAACAAAGAGAACTTTAACCTGAGCACTTGACTTATCCTGACCCAAAGTTCTCTGTAAAATTTCAAACTTAAAAAGGTGTGCAGGTCCAGGAATGGATGTTCTGGAAGCTGGGAGAAACTGGCAGAGGCGCAGGGTTAGCTCAGTGTGCAGACACACATCTCCATCTCTGGATCAAGCCTAATGCCTCCAGTTAGCTGAATGCCTATAGCATTCAGAAAGAAAGTCAAACCACTCCAGATGCATGAAGGAGAATCTGCCAAATAGCTGTGCAAGATATTCTCTTTTTCTTTTCCATTCTAATGATTTTAAAATCAAGTCGCATTTCAAGTCCAAATATATTAGATTGAAGCCTTCAGTCATTAGGACCCTTTCTGTCTTTCTGCTAAATTAGGTGGCTCTCTTCTAAAATAAGTATTTTCACCAGGATTTCTCTGAAACACAAAATGTCACCCTTTGCTTTTTCATTAATAAGGTCAATCAAGGTAGATCAAGTTTCTCACTGCAAGAAGCATCACCTTGTCAATCTTTTCAAGCTTATCAGTACTATTTCCATAGGGAGAATGTGATGGCTTGTAATGATGCACATTATTTCTAGTCCCTTTCAGCTGGTTCATGTATCTGCAGATGGTGTTTGGCCTCCAAGTCCCCTCACCACACTAGAAATTATATTCCACTGGCCACCACCAAAGCTCTTAAACCAACCTAGTGTGATTGCTTTCAAAAACACCTCCTTTTCTAAACAGGTTCTTTTTGTGTTACTTTTTTTTTAGTGATATTGGGAGGCCCTGATTTTTTTGAAGTTTATGTATTTCAGATTGAAACCTATCATAATGTCATATTTTTCTTTTATGTATTTAGTGAAGAAGTTGAGGGGAAAAAAAAGGTCTGTGTATGGAAAAAAAAAAAATAAAGCTATATAGGCAGAAATACTTCCTGGATTTCCAGGAAGTGCCATTGTCATTTCCCTTATGTACCAGTATGTATTAGAATATTATTCCTCATTTAAAATAATATAATTTAGTCTGTCACACTGGCCATGTAATAATTTTTTTACAAAAAATGTTCCTAAAAATATTCCCTTTTTGTTTTCAGTATAAGTATGAAGAGGAATTTCTAACTATTGCTGGGAAAAAAATCCAGAAGATTGAAGACTAAACTGAAGCTCACTTTCATTATATATATCACCAGTCCTGGCAGGACATTGATCCTTTGAACAAGCATTTTCTACCTTAGAAAAATAAAAACATAAAAAAAACAAACTAAAACTAAAGAAAACAAAAGAATCCATTTAAAAACAAATAAAATCAGAAAATGGCTGGCTATGGATGTTACAATGTACAAATCTGATGCAAAGGAAGAGTGTAGCTTAAAAGATAATAAGTTACAGAGTTCATTTCTGCAAAACTGCAACCAGTTTACAAATAAGAGGGATACCATCTGTTCTCTAAAGAACCATGTGAAAAAATGTCTGCTAGCAATTAAGAGATACACACGACATAAATTTTGCTGTTTTCACTTTTTTTACCTGTTTTGTTTTGGTTGCTTGGTACAGAAACCATGTCATCACAAACACCAGTAGATGGTCTTTCCACTATTTTTTTTTTTCTGTTTTAGCCTACTTAGCTTAGATATGTACTTTTTAATCAGTGTATTTGGAATTCATGACTAATGTGAATTTGTAGATGAGATCTGAGAGAATTATGTGGATTTAGGTTTAGAGCTTTTCCCATCCTGGCAGACTGATACTAGATGAACACTTATTCTGCTCTAACTGATGAATTTTCTCTTTCTAGCCTCTCAATTATTGTTAGTTTTCCCTTTCTCTTTTTAATAGTTATGGTACATTAGTGTAAGCACTGCTTCTTTCGGGTTATGCTGTTCCTGCGACTTTGCCAACATGTGGATGGGAATGCTATCACAACTATTTCACTGTTACAGATTTTCACAGTCCTAGAGGGCTTAAAGTTAAAAGAAACTACAGATTTGTTAACGCATTTTGCAATTTGATTGCACTAATGTATTCAGTAACGTGCTCAGATCTTTGGAACAAGTCTGTGGGCTTTGAATTGTATTTGAGATGATTCTTATGTACACAATACCATTCTGGCACATGACATAATTGCTATCCAGATAAGTCAATAAAGACATAGTGAGATACAAAACAAAGTCATATGGGAGAATTAAATGACACAGGCTGCTATTTTACTTGCTGTCATGCACGCTCTCTTTGGCCAAAACAAGCTTTCCCTAAGAAAGTGGTTCCAGTACATGACTACCATAATGCCTCGGAAAGTTAGCTGGGCTTTGGGAGCAGAGCCATGATGATTATTTTGGTTTCCATTGCAGAAGGTCTATTCAAGATCAAATACTTTCTTCTAATGTGTGCCTGACTTGAAAGAGCAAATAATCCTTCTGTAGATAGAATAGCGTAGGGATAAGGATGAGCAAGAATTCATCCCTGATTTTAAGCTACGGGAACACCTGGACTCCTGCAAAAATCTATACCTGTTGCAAAAAAACTTCCGCAGACACTGTGCTAAATCAATCCTCCCTGCCAAACCCCTTGAAAGCCTACATCAGTGTGACTAGCAAGATATGATTGCATTTGTCAGTCACACCAAAACTAGGATTTTCGCTTTCCATAGAGAAGTTAAAGACCAGTCCCTTAGGGCAGAAGATAAACCAGACCAGCATCTTCAAAACAACTACACAGAACAATCCTGACATGAGACACAGACAAAGCCAAGGGGCACTTCGGCCACACTGGCATTAAGAAATAGAAACTTGCAATATCATTACTTCCTCTTAGCTGCTAAGAAATGTCTTTCACAGTTGAAAAAAACTGAGCACCTGCAAATTTAAAACAACACAGAGAACATATAAAAAGCTTCACATTCATTTGCTGAATGATTTTAACAGCAGAGAATTTTATACTGGAATTTAAAATCAGAGCATTTTACATCTGCCAGTAAAATTGCTTCAATATATCTAAACACAGGCTTGGCTTTCCTGGAAGTGAACCTTCATTTTGAAGGAACCATCCTCTCGCTGATGTCTGGTAACAGCCAGCATTGCACTGTGGTGGGCAGAACTAGAGTTTGATCAATGAGAAAAACTCAGTTGTATGCAAAAATTAAGTGGATCTGAGATGAATGCAATAGATCTATTTTCAGTGTGGAGAAAGCCAGCCACACCAATTGCACTAATGGGACTTAAGCTTTTAAATTTTATTTGTACTGCATGCTGGAAATCCTACTCTCTTTCACTGATCTACAAGGTGCATGACCACTATACCTAAAAGTAGAAATTGAGAATGATTATCCTGTTTCATTTTTGCTTGTGTGAGTGTCTGAAAGTTTAAATAGAAATGAAAAGTCCCGACTTACCATGTTATATAAGAATTATCTCTGTTTATAAGAAATGGAGAGGACTGGGTAGGCACACCGTAGGCTGGAGCTGGGAGCACATCACAGGCAAAGGAAAGCACAAACCTGGGCTCCTCTGGCACAGCCAGTGGCAGGGAGGATCCAAGGAGATGGCAGGGATCAGGGGCACTCATTTTCCTCTCCAGTTCCAAAAGTTTGTATACTTTTCAAAGTGAAGAAAATGTTCATTTTGGCACTTGACAATTGGGCTGGGAGAAAATTAGGGACAGCACTGAAAAGTTATTCTTGTGGTGATGAAGCTGCAAAAATAAAGATTTGTCTAGGTGAGGCATAAAATACCTTTTTACAAATTGGTCTTTCTAACAGCAACTGATTTCTCCCAACAATTTAAGGCTGGCAACAGGCAAAGATTCTCATTTGTACCTGTGGCACCAACTTTAGCCTCTATTTTCTGTATGTCCTTTTCATAACCTGTGTCTTGCTCCTAAGGAAATAAAATAAACAGGCAAGAAGCAGGCTCAGTATTACAAGAGTGCAAGTCACACACTGGCACAGCAAAGATAAAGCACCTCTAAGAGTAGATGTGGTCTCCAGGTGAGAAACTTTCTGAGAGCCTGGTCCGAAGCAGCATGAATGACCTTGGCAATGACCACCACCTCCTGCCTAACTGCTCCAGGCACAGGCCATTTCTCTGTTGCTTTTCCGCTTTTCCTCACAGGGCTGTATAATCTGTGTAGTGAGGCAAGACACCCTCACCATGAAACCTCCATGGCAAACATCCCTGTGAGAACAGGGCAGTGCACTGCAGTCACATGGGGACTTTCCCCCACCACCCCTTGGAAGAAGGTGAGGGGATAACACTGTGCAAACCCATGCTCTGCTTCACATGGCCTGACAGCAGTGGGGTAAGAGTCCATGGAGTACAGAAAAGCCGTATGCAAGTGCAAATACTAACGTGAACAAAAGCTAATCAAAGCATTACCCATTACTAGAAGTACTGTGGTGGCACATTGCTCCTATGAGCAGGCCCAGGTCCAGGTGCCAGCCTTGCCCCACTTACTGCTCTGTTCCTCAGGCTCTGCCCTCTGCTTTACTCTGGGACTTGAGCAGAGTCCCAGTCCTCCAGCTCCTGGTTTGGAGGAACAAACAGCCAGTGCAGACAGCACAATCTAATGTTGCATACAAGTCTTAGGTAATTCCTAGGGAAGAGCAAGGAACATGATCTTCTCTGGAATTGGCTCCGTTGCAACAAACCATTCGCCACCTCTGAAGAAATCTCAGGAAAGCAATTTTGCATTTGTTACAGGTACCAGATGGGTCACATAGAAGTCAAATATGGTTTTACTACTGATTTGTTTGAAACACTTTACCTCCATGTCTTATTTCAACGAGGTTGTAGTTTTTTATGTTCCCTTCCTCCCTTGATTAGCGTACACCTGATGGACTAATGAGGAAGGAAGAATCAGCTACTGTTTCTCTTTGAAGTGTGTCCTCCAAAACAGCTGCTGACACTTTTAATGAATGTCAATAAAATATTTATCACTCTGACTACAGCCAAGCTTTAATTTGAACTCTGCCTATGATGACCTCAAAGAAAGCACTTAACACTAGAACCCAGAAAAAGAGCAATCCGATTGTAACTCTCATTTGTAATATGCCATGCAGCCATCTTGATTTATCACAGTATACCAAGAACTAGTGAGTTCATTGGCAGGCTACAAAAATGCTTCCCCCTACCACTCATGTAGATACTTGGCTGTAGTAACAAATAATTTATATTGAAATCATGGGTTCACTGCAAACAAAAGCATGCAATTTTCAAAAGAGCTGCGTAGCTTTTATGTTCTGTTTCATAAAAGAAGAGAAAAAGAAAAGGGAGGAAAGAGGAAAAATGAAAAGGAAAAATAAAAAAAAATAAAAGGGAATAAAATGAAAGATAGTAAGAACCGACTGATTTACAGTTTAATTAATGGTGAAATAATTTGTTGAACATCAACAAGGTTTTAATGCTGCCCTGAAGGACTATCTGGAAATTCAATAGTGATTTAAGACTATAACATGCTTCAGTGACCAAGATATATCAACAAATCAGGGATCTGTATTTGAAAAATGGAAATCTGCTGTTTTCTGCTAACTGCTGAATTAATCTGTATTGTGAATCAATATTATTCCTGTTTTCAATACCACAAAAAAAAAAAAAAGTAACTCATTATTCACTTGTTATCCCTTCCCTTGCAAAGCTGTTAACCCCCACAAAGATGCTAGTGAGTTGAGAAAACCAGGAAGGAACAAGAGCAAATGGCACAAAAGATCATTTCATTTGCTTGACTAGGCACGTTAATGAATTCCACTTAGACTGGAAAAATGCAGGGAGCACCACAGCATCATACATTGCTTTAGCTTGAGTGATTCAGAGTCTATGTCATTAAAATGTACAGTAAACTGTAATTAAGCAATTAGACATGAGAGAGCATAGGCTGGGCTGAAATAATGTTAGACCCCCAAATGCCTTGTTTGTTTTATGCCTATAGCAGTTTCAGCTTTAACTCTGTTTCAAAATGACATATGCCCTGTCAGAGCTGTCTAACTGTGGTTATAAAAAGCTACCTCTTTTTCTTTCCTACCAAAAGGCAATTCAAAGTATTTTGTTCTTACACCCTTGTATAAATCCTTTCAGTTCCTGTTAACACATTTGCTGCTCATAGAAACTTCCCTCCAAAAAGTGTGATGATGGTTAAAAGGCAGGAAATAAAGGGCAAAGATAGGAAAGCTTTCTTTAGCTTTAAAATAAATAATAATTTAGCCTCCAGGATAGTTTTAGTATAGCCTAAAAAGGGTGCCAACATGAAAAATTATTTTAATTAAGACTACAGGTAATTGTAAAACCTTATTGGAAGAGACAGATTCTCTGCACCTCTCAGATCAGAATGCAAAATGTATAAATGTGGTCCTTTGATGAAGAACATAAACAAAGACATGATAAGGTAAACTAAACTATAAGGGACAGTTATGACTATATCTTATTTGTACAGTTTTTTCCAATAATTTCCTGGCATAAAAAATCCAGGTCTCACAAAGACTCAGTGATGAAGTCTAACCTATATGCAGCAGCAAAGTGAATAGGAGAATACATTTTGGTAATAGAAAGGAGATATCAATACAGGAATCTTACAACAAAGAACTTCACAGATGAGAGTTTAAAAACAACTCCCCAAAAAGTTCTACCAAGTTTAGAACAACCTGTCACAGGGGGATCTTGAAACACTAGCTTTCACATATTCATTTGTGTATTAATTTATTTTAAGGATCTTATGTTGTATCCCAAAGCATATTTCTTTTAGCAGAAACAGGCAGGTATATATTGTAAAATTATTATTGCAGAACAGCTATAATCAGTAAGGTACACTTCCACTTTTATTTTCCAAGAGAACAAAACATATACATAATATATATAAAACAAAACATAGATCTGTAGGTTTTATTTCTTCATTCTCCATTTTTTTTTTCAAGCAGAGAGTGGGTATTTCAGGCATTAAAACAACATATTAAACAGGCACTAAAGACTTCAAAAGTAATGAATGAGATGTGGTTTAGGGAAAAAAAATCCAAACAAACCAAACTCCTCAAATTTTAAATTAGAAAAAACAGGTCTCTAAGGTGCATCATTATGGGTTTCACATCTGAAGCAGCTGGCACAAAACACCAAAAGAGTAAAAATCTAGAAAAACTGACCACTGCCCTGACTCCATGCCACAGATTTGACTGTATGAATCTCCTGGTTTTCAGCATTTACTTTTGATCAGAGGCAGTGTAAGACCTTCCTCCACACTCAGACAACGCATGGAGCTCGTGATCAGCAAAAGCAAACAGGGTTTGTGAGGTATCAAAACCCTCTCTCCTCTCTGCACAGCAGGAAAAATGTCTGTGCAGGCTCCAAGACAGAACTTAGTTGCCAACAAAGCAACTGTCATGAAAAGCACATGAACCTGAACCTTTTTACCCCTTTTTGTAGCCCACACACACACAAACTTCTTCAAATAGGTTATTCATTATTCTATGGGGAGTCTTCCAGAGCAGCTCTAACCTCTGTTCAGAGTTAACTTCAGAGTGAAAAAATTAGTGACATTTGTGAGATCATGACATACTTTGGAGACAGTGAACTCCCACTTTCTTCTACCCCAGTGACTGTCTAGTCATGTTTCTGCCAAAAATTTGTTTTTCCCTTTCCATGTTTTCTGTTCTTCCTTTTAAAATTAAGATCACATTTGAGACAAAGATTTACACAGCTGAGTTTTCGGGTTGGTATTGAGAATAGTCATTTACCTATTTGAGCTCTCAAACTCAATTTTGTTTATTTCCTCCAAAATTTTTGTCATATTTCTTCTGAGTAATTGGGGGGGGCGGGGGGGTGGGCAGGGAGGGGGAAGGAAGTATTGAATATTTTACATTTGGATTTTAGCATAAATAAGTCTGTCAGCAAAAACACAAAGTTCAGTGTGAAGGTATCTTTCCAAAATAAAGAGATGAAAATAAATGTAAAGGTTACGAAAGCACTTGGCTCAGCAGACTTGCAGACTCATGTCCTCTGTTTTTCAGAGCAGGAGGAATGTGGATAGTGGCCAGGACATTTGTCAGACAAACTCCATCAACAACCATAACTCAGTGAGCCACATGTGTGCAATCTAATAATCCTGGCAGATGAATATTATGTAACATTGAAGTTGATGGACTGACAGTACTGAAGAATTTATCTGTGCCTAACCATGATTTGTTTACAGTGTGAGAAGACACAATTATGGAATTGGTAGAGCAGGATAAACCAAACTTTTTTTTTTTTTCCTTTATTTTAAAAAGACAATTAATCACCAAAAGCAGCAGAAAGGATAAGAGACTAAAAAGAATTACGACTTATAAGCAAAAAAATAGGAGCCAGTGTTTTTTTCATAGAAATATAAGAGGTTATCAGTAGATTACATAACATATCAAAAAGCCCCTAGAATTGTTATTCAGAGATTAATTACCCCTGAGGGTCTTGTGGTCTAAACTGTTGCTCAGACCATGACCGATCTTGATTCCTCCTTTCTTTGAAGTCTAACTAGATTTCTTTTGTTGCAACTTGTGTCCATTTCTATTTGTCCTATCACCTTTCACTTTTAGCTGCAGACAGATGTGAGGTCCTTCCTCATCCTTTCTTCTTAGAATTCAACAATCCCACTCCCCTCATCCTCCTCTCACCTTTTCCTTCTTCATCTTCCAAAATAAACTCTTTACCAATAAACCTTCATAAAAAATGGCTCTTGAAAGGTAGGAAAAGCTAATGCAAACTTACCTTACTCCTGAATATGCTTTATTTCTGAATACACAGTTAAACTACTTATGAGAGACAACTCAAGGACTGCGCAGAGCTCATACATTATTTTAATGCAGAACTTCTCTTGCACTGTTTCCAGAGCCAGGTGACAGGCAGAGGCTGAGGAAGCAGATATTTCCATGCCCCAGAACCTGACCTGGCAAGATCACTAAACAGAATTTTCAGGTCACTATCACCAGAGCCACCCTTCTCTCTCTGTTCTTCCCTGGTCGCATGGTCCTGCCCCATCTCCCTTTTGTTTAACTTTAGCCTCTAATACAGAACCTATCGTGCAAGATCTTAGAATCAGGTAAAAATCTAGACATCAGAATTTCTCAAAAACACAGTCTGATACACTGGACATACAGAATATCATTACTGCTCTCTGCACATTAAAAGATCCCAACAAAACACCAAAAAACCAAACCAAAACCAACAAACAAAAACAACCAAACAGAAAAATAAAAACAAACAAAAAGAAACCCTCAAATCCTCTTTTGACTGGAGAGATTGTCTTGCATATAAAATTAACAGACCATATATTAGCCTGTCTACCATGGATCTCTAGTAAGAGTGTTCACGAGTTCATGTTTGATAGAATCTTGTACAGCCTATGCTTTGGGTAGAGAACGAAGGACAAGAATGTGTGAGAGCCACAGAACTGCACTACCACAACCTTGGCTTAAGAAGGAGAAACCTCTCCCTTCCACCCAGGTCGTACATGTTTGCCTGCACATATGACTGAGCACATCTCCAGAGGTGTTCTGACTCCTAGGTATGTTCAAAGCCCCCCATTCTTCCCTACCTTAAAGCTCAGTATATAATTCATAGAAACAAGGGGTAGGTAAAATGTCATAAAGTCATACATTATTTTAAGAGGTGTTCAAATAACCTGAGGTGTACACCAGTTGCAGATTTGGTGCCACGTTGTCATGATACTGGATCCCCCAGTAGTTTCAGGATCCTATCAAGGCTTCCTCTCAATAAAACAAAACTCAGTTTTGCATTATCAGTAAGAAAAAGCCTGTTGTTGGAGTCAAAGGGCTCAGCTTGGATGACTGGGAGAAAGGGCAACAACCACAGAGAGCTGGGCTTTGTCATCCCACAGCCTATTGTGGGTGCAGCAGATCTCCAGGTCCTCCTTGCCGGTGGGATGAGCCAAGGAGAGAGCACAGCCATGCTGTTTGGATGCTGCTGCCATTTAGCTGCCCTGCTGTTGTCTGCAAACAGAGCAAGCCCTGGTATAACAAACTGCTTAGGTTGTCTTTCTTTAGTGTGAAAGATGCAATGATGTTCAGCATTTTATCCCTTGAAACTACTTCTTTCTCAGTACTAAATGATGTTTGGTACACATTTTAGCACACATTATACATTTTGGTTAAAGTATAAAATCCATTTGCGCTGCCCTATGGCAGTCCCTGAACTGCACTCTCACTCTGAGAAGCCTATGAACAGCATAAAACAGAGAAGGGTCCTGCTCCAAACTTTAAATGCTTTGGCATAAACTGATTGCTCCTCTTAGGCAGAAGCAAAAAAAGCACGTGCTCCTCAGTAAACAAGTAGTGATCCCTGCTATGAATCAAATTGCACTGACATACACAAAGAGCTTAGGAATTTTACCATCAAGGCTGTTACAGAAGTGCTCATCCTTACCTACTTTTAGTTATTTAGCAATTTTTTAGCCATTGCCTCTTTTTATTTTAAATATAGAACTGGACATACATTGAGGTGAGATTTTAATCTTTAAGACACATATAATGCTTGCTATGTGCAGCTCGTCATATGAGCACAGAAGCACACATGTATCCAGCAGCAGCTAATTTGGCAGCCCCAGATGAAAAGCACAGCTGAACTCCTCCTGCCACACTGTGTGTTGGCAGCAAAAGGAGTTTACTCCTTACCATAAGACAATGGCAGCTCGGACTGGAAATATAAACTTGGCATTTTCCAAACCCCAAGAGATCACCAGTGTGTTAAGAGAGATATGGCATCTTTATGCCAGATTTTGACTTCTCTACAAACCAAATGTTCTTTAGGCCCAAACCACTGCAACAAAAATATTTGAGATGTGTGTCATTTCACCTTGTAATAAAGGATGACTCTCTGAGAACATGAGAAGGCTGATTAGGCTGCTAAGATAATTACATAAACAGAGGTAGACTGGATACAAAAACACACACTTAGGTGTTCTTAAATTATTCCAGAGAAAATATTACAAAATTTACTACTATGTTATGAATTTTGCACCGTGCTTTTTCCTATCTCTCCTAAAAAAGTAGTGAGAACCCAGCTCCATGTATATAATTTACGATAGTTTTGACTCAGCTAATTAACTGAATTTAGTTTGTAATTTGTGGTTTGTGGGTCTGAAGCTTTATGAAATCCATCCAAGTGGCTCTCAATAGGTAAGTAAAAAAAGAAAACCAGTAAAATAAGATTAGTTGCACAATCAGCCAGCAGTCATTAGAAAAAACATAGCAGCCTATAAATTTACGGTGTTAAAAATCTCCACTTTACTGGGTCTTCATTGTCTAGTGCATCAGGAGATGAGTAGAATTATTAAAAAAAAACAAACCTAAAAAACAACAAAACCAAAAGAAAGGAGAAAAAAGCAATTCACCTCCTTACAACACTGCTTTTGAAGACATGCTGATATCCCCCTCACTGCAATAAGACCAAGTTTTGGTATTTGCCTACAATGCAGAGGGTCATCTTGTGCAAGGACTTGAGGACATCCACATAGCAGCATTTTTACTCACCTTTCCTCTCTCTCACCACTTTCAGAGAATTTGAGTCCTCTTCAAATAAAAAATGTAAAAACTAGTGCTACTAAAAATACAGAGGGGGTAAAATCAAAGCAAGCTTATTAAATCCTAGCAATTTCTTTTTGGGGTAAACCAGAGCCATGTCAGACTGCTGACAATGTAAAAACATAGAGAGCCCTGAAGTTGGAATGGAGGAAACAAGCATTCCTTTCTTTGAGAGTAGAGAGAAACATAATCTTCTTTTATTAATAGGTCAGATTTCTCTGCACTTATCACAACTGGAGCAATAAAATTTCATACTGTGAACAATCACACATTGGACATTCTTAATTATAATTTGAAAGTTCAGAGTTACTGCATTCTTTAATTAAATATTCTCCTAATGCTTTTAAATTATCACTGACAGATAGTATTCTCATAGTTCAAATACATTGGTTTGTGAGGTCTGAACTATCTGTACTCTTAAATAAGTTGTCATGTAATTATAAAAGCAACAAGTAAGATATCGAGTCCCATATATTTACTCATGAACTGTGAGCAACACAATTCCACAGAGAACAATATCGAAAGAAGATGCTGAGCAGACAGCAGGCCAGACATGAGTGCAAACCAGAAACTTTCAATTTGCATCTAGACTTGTTATTGTCCACAGTTTACACTCATACAAAGCTTCCATCCAGCCAAGGCAATCAGAGAATTGATAGAAAACAAAAAGGATGCAGTGATATGTCTCCTACATGTTGCTGGAGAAATACAAACATCAGTTTTACTTTTTTCATTGATTAATATCTCAAAGCAATGCTTTCAATATAGGGAGGGCTTCAACAAATGTTTGTTCTGATTACACATCACTTTAGAAATCTCTGAAATATAAAGTGGGTAAATGAAATCACAGAAGACAGGACTTTGTCTCTCCCACTTGTGGTGGAGGAGTTTCACAGTGAAGTTGAGGGCAAATGTCAGAGTGCCTGCATGCAGAACATGCTGTGCATCATTAACACTTTGCAATTCCCCAACTCACTACCACAACTGATTAAGAGCTCACTACCACAAACACATATTCACAGAAATAATTGCTATTCAGATAAGAAAGCCTAATGAAAACAATGGGTCTACTAAGAGGCTCACAACAACTAATGACAGAGCAAGATTCCTCTTCAAATGAGAAGCTAAAAATAATCTAAAGTAGTCTGGCCTATTCTCTGCCTTAAGAACATTGACACATAGGCCTGAAGCAGGAAAGTTAAGCCTTAGTTTTAGGTCAGATGTTTCCTTGGTCATATTTTGTGCTGTGTTGTGCAAGAAATATCCATGACTTAGCTAAGCTGTAGGTGGACAACACTCCCTGACAGATTTAGTATTTCTACCAAACACTCTGGCAAATTACGCAATAATAAAACAAAATTTTATCTACTTTTCACATTGAAATGATCTGATTGCAAAATATGACAGTATCTTTAAAAATAAACTTTTTTTCCATTTTATACTACACAATAACAAGAAATGAGATACAAAAACAAGATATGCCGTGGAATTATAATAACTATGTCTTTTTGCATTTTGCAATACTGGAAATAAGAATTCATACTGCAATGCTTCAATGCTATTACTCACTGCTATTTCAACAAGTGCTTAACAGAGAACACAGCAAAGATGGTTGACTTGTGGCTTCCAAACCAAAGAGTCCTCTTGTGTGATTACAAAGCAGGTTCCTTCCTGATATATGGTTAGCAATATAAACAGTCAGTCACAAAAACAACTGAGAATATCAAGATATCAAGAGCTGCTGGGAACAGGTTTTGCAGGGACAAAGCACAGCAGCTTGCCCAAACCAGCCAAGTCCCCAGCAGACCACGATGCATCATAAGCCACAAAACTGCTTCTTGCCTTTGAGACACACACAGGCTTTGTCCTCTTGCCTTTCTGAATGAAATGCTGTGCAACTTGTGGCCACATAAAGGTTTCCTTGGGTATTATAAGGCCAGAAGCCATCTGAAGTGTATCTAACATGGGATCAAGAAATGACACTTCTGCAAAGCTCTTTTACCATTAAAATTTCATTCATGGACACATATGTCTTAGTGCACAACTCAAGATGGGTGATGACTGTTAAGTTTAAAACAAGGCATTTTCAACAAGATGATCAGTTGCATAATTTAGCCAGTAAAATTCTGGCACAGTCTTTGCCAGACCCACAGGAATAATTTCTATTGATGACAATGAGAACAAGTACACACAGAAAGGTAAATGGAAAGAAGCATTCATTTCACAAAATCATAGCATATTTATCATATTCTTCTGAATATGTTAATGCAGATTCCACAGATTAGTCATGGATTTTTATTTCCACAATCTATGCCGTGTTAATATCCATATTTTTCTGCCTTTAGGTGTAGCATTTGGCAGTAAGCCATTAAACTGTGCAGTACAAAGGAAAAAGCCAAACAAAAGCATGCTCAGAGTCTCTACAATCAGCAGTGAAGACTTTGCCAGATAGAGCAAATTATATGGTCAATGAAGGTGCAGAAGGTGAAAAAAATAATCTAAGGGAATTAACAGGATGCCTGACACCAGAGTGTTCCCCAAAATCTAGTGTATGCTTCAGCTGTCCATGTGGAGTCAAGTTCACACGGTGGATATGCACTAATTATGTGTGCTTCTCTCTGTAGTTACTGAATTTATTGATTGTTTTTACTCTGCTCATTTCACTTCTTTTCCACTATTTAGTTTGGCCAAGAAGTCTCCACTTCAAACACTTTGAATTGCAAATCACAGCTGCCAAAAAAACAAACATAAACTGTTTCTTGTGCATTTTCCACATTGTTTTCAAAAAGCATCAAAAAATCCACTTTCTTGAGATCTCTCACCACCTTAATCCCATCTGCGGCATTGCTTGCACAGTGCATCTACAATTATTTCTGTGGTTTCCAAGCTTACAGCCTTCTACTATTCCCCACACAATACAGTGGCTGCATTTTTTCATCTTCTCTCAAGATCCACTGAGGATGCAAGAGAAGAAGTACATACTCCAGGATGACAACATATTTTTTCAAGATAGACTTCTATGCCTCTAAATATGTTCTGACTTCCATATTTAGCTATCAACTTTAGAAAACCTGGATTCTTCCAGTCTACTTCCTATAGCAAGGGCCAATTTTAGGATGTCTTGTACTACAGTCCCAGATTTTTCCCACAAAATGTACAACAAAGAAACTAAGTATCTTTGTGTAAAAAATTTACAGGTAATAACCTTGAAGTGATGGAGTTAGCCACATTCCCACAAGGCATATATGTGTTTGTGAGCATGTTTATGCAGAGGAAAAAAAAAAAAAAAAAAGGCTCGCAACCATTTTGTTATTTAGAAGGTTTACAATTGCTCCCTGCAGTTTCCTATGTTTGCTCTTAACTCTACTCCATGTTCTTCCTCTTAAAACTTTTTCAAGCCCCTGAGAGAGTCTGTGGCCCCTGTGCAGCAGAGCAAAGGTTAGAGAGACCTAGAGGCCTCCTGGCTGGGCACGTGTGCTGCTGCAAGCAGTGTTATTTTACTCGCGGTGGTGTCACAGCTCACCTAAGAAGGGCGATCTCTGAACCGGTGGTTCCAACCACTGTTCTCAGTGGAACACACTGGAGGCAGAGGTTAGCAAGATTTATTAACTGGTTTAATGATGCCCTGACATTATTTCAGAAGAACCTTTGCTCACTGCTGCACTGTGCAACAACCAAGAACGCCCGAGGGAACCAGCACAGGTTTCCATGAAACAGGGCAGTCTGTTCAGACAGCATATCCTTCCAGACTCTTCCACACTTACAACTTGTTTAACTTGTTGCTCTGAGAAAAAAAAAAATCCAGGAATTTATCCTTCTTCTCCATCTCTCTCCAAACTTGTCAGGACTTCACCTAAACTGAATAAACTAGGGATCAGATTTTAGTCAAAATTACTCTTCAAAAGAAAAGCGTAACATAACACCTCTCTTTTCTCAAACACTCTGCAACAGAAGTCCATGAATTCTTTCTTTACAACATCCCAAGAGTCACATAAATGTGGCAGGATATGTGGCAATTTGAAGTCGTATTGGCTGAATTTTTTTTTTTTTTTCAGTGGTTGTGTTTTTTGGGCTTAGTTTTGTAACTATTGGTGACATGAGTTCAGTGAAAATAAAATTTTAAAAAAATGAAGGTATCAGAATCTATCTGATTCAATAGTTGACATTGCTACTCTTTTCCACAGCATCTAGGTATTTGTACTTTTAATCTTGTTCTAAGAACTCTGCCTCACTGCTGGGAAGACACCTGTAGGCAGGATATATCCTTCAAATTTTACTCCTTCTTAGCTGTCACATTCTGGCAGCAGTTTATCAAGGAATCAATGACAGCAACAAACTCTGCCTTTTGTAACACTTCCCATACCACATACAGAAGTGGAAAATGCATATATAAAACCTTAAAGAAATTGTCTTTTGTTTCATCTTCCCCTTTGTATATTTGTTGGCCTCCTGAATAACTAAACGTGGCAGAAATACTGACTAATTCACCTTGTGTTTACAATTCCTGACTTTTTAACTAGCTGTAAGTCCAAATGTCCAATAAAAATTATTTGTTGCCTTGGAAACATATGAACTATGCATTTATGCCTTTCTCAGCGTATGTGGGTTTTTTTTCTACAATGCTGTACCACAGGTCTACCAAAGCTCATAATTTGCCAGTTGGAATGGACATGACCTTCTGCAATTCACTTATTTATCAACTGCTGGTGGCCAAATTTTTCTTTAACCAAGGTGAAGATGACTTTTGCCAAGTCTATCTCTGGCCAGTGTCACTAACATGTTTACCAAATAATGTGGCTTTTGTTTTTTCAGCAAATATAAAAATAGATAAAATTCTCCCTTACTATAAAATAAAAATATTTTCTGGCAGTTATGATTTATCCTCTTCATATCCAGAAATTCTTTGGCTTGGCAAACTGAGCTAACAGATAGCATGTTGGAGGACATTCCTAAACAATTTTTTTATACTTATTTTCATATACTTTAAAAGACTTTGCCTTCCTTACAGTGTACTTGCAACTCTATTGGCAAAAAGAAGTAGAATGTCCTTTCCATTACTTCCACATAAATCATACCACAGTAGCTACAGAAATATCGATCAAAACCATTGGTGCCAGAACAGACTAACCTCACAAGTTTCTCATATTATCAAAATACCCTTATCAGCCAGTCCAACGACACTCCTACCCACCAATTTAGCACAGGAATGTATTTGCCTTATTAGCCAAATAATAATAAACTGCCTGTTTTCTCAGTTAAAGGCAAATCATTAAATATATCAACCAAATCTCACATCCATTACACCAATCAACAATGCTCCCTATAACAAAGTCTTCTAAGCAGTCTACATTCGATTTTGCTTTCTCTACCAAAATATCTATAAACAGAAGAGTAGACAACACCATTTTCTAAATGGCTTACATCCCATTTTCTAAAAGGCACACACATGAGCTGCAGACAGGCTTGCCCTGCTCCAAGAGCTCAGGGAGAGATACCAGTGAGAGCAGGGAAGCCTCAGGGTATACCTGCTGATGCTGGCACCTGCGCAAAGAGAATCCCACAAAAGGGGGGAGTTTCCTGCAAAGAACTTTGTGGAAACTGGGCCAAGATTTATATAATACCTGGACCTCCCAGAAGGCATCACGTTACTTACAAATATGAAGAACCAAAAGCCCAATTAGATTTGTAGCACAGCGTTCAGGCTCCCCAAGTACAAGTGAGGAGCTTTATAGCTTAGGCTGAAAAGCTACAGAATGCCATTTTACTGCTGCTCCATAGCTGGCTCCTTAGAACACAGTATTACACTAATAGCCCAAATTACGCTTTCTTCCAAAGTTTCAGAAAATCTTTTCTTTGTAATCTGAATGGGTTTTATTACCGGTGTCTATTACTGTAAGCAACACATACAATAAAATAAAGATCCTGAAGAGTACAAAGTCTTTGACTGAGATATACAAATAGACCTAGCAGTCAGGTCTCAAGTTCACATGCTATGGAAACGACCTAATATATTTATGATTTTATTAAGACAGAAAAAGCCTTGATATATGCACAGTGTAAAATCTCACTTTTCTGCTCTGCCCATTATTCATCTAGATTTCCAAAGGTACTTTATGAGAAATTATTCTAAACAGCATGTGATTCTGTACCTTATACTGATAAAGTAGAAGGAAAGCAATTTCCCATCAGTTCCCAGCCATCAATCCTTTTGAAAAATAAGCTTGACCGTAAGCTTAAGGCACAATGCCTGAACTAGAAAATACCCAAAGGTCATTCCAACCTATGCTGGAACAACTGCCATTTCTTATGTGAAATTAACTTCTAAAAACTTTCCAGTTGAAAAAGGTTTTTAGTAACGTAATAATTACCTAGTGTATACACAAAAAAGGATAATAAAGGTATTTTCTCATTAGTTTCCTTAATTTCAGGAAGAATTCTCACTCTTATAAATGAGACCAATATTTTTTTTCTCTGCACTAGGATTTTTTTGATGATCAGGTCTGACTATCAACACTTATGTTGATTTATGGAGAACTTGAAAACATGCAAAATATAAAACATTGACCTTTCAGAAAGTACTATTGCACTGTGTTATATACTCTCCAATGCATATTGATCATCTCCTTACCTACTTCATTAGAAAAACATGATTAAATTTAAGTTGAGTAGACTACTTGCTATTTTTCACAGCTTGGGATTCTCTGCAATGGCCCCAGCTGACATCGACATCATTAATATAAAAAGATACTCAACAACAAAAGTCAAGGACAGAAGGTGGACTCTACAGCTTGAGTCTGCCTTTTTTCCTGGACAAACCTGCTGCTAGCTTCAGAGAATTCAAGATGTTAATGCCAAACAGACTGGCATTTTGAATGACTATCATTTTAGGCAGATAAATCTCTCCGTGAGCTGGACCTACAGAGGTATCATATTCCAGATAAAAGGGTTATGATTTTTGCACAGATGTGCAACTGATTATTATGGGCACCCCAGATAACTCAGAACCCTCTGCTTTTGTCCTGATCATATCACAGGTCAGGTAAGGAGAACACCAAAGACCTACCACTAAGAA
Organism: Phylloscopus whistleri; assembly: GCA_017589585.1. Taxonomy (NCBI): domain Eukaryota; kingdom Metazoa; phylum Chordata; class Aves; order Passeriformes; family Phylloscopidae; genus Phylloscopus; species Phylloscopus whistleri. The sequence goes on along the minus strand of JADMLD010000614.1, from coordinate 4,577,703 downwards.
ATAAGACAATAACAATTTCTGTCTGTCTCTGTGGTGGAGTACTCAAACTAAGGAAAACTGATAGATGATTCATAAAATAGAAAGGATCCTAATTAGGATTTGCTAAATTAAGGGAATGTGTCCAAGTCTTTAGGAGCAAAAATAATACCCACACCTTTTCTTTTGGAGTTTTGCTTAACCACTAAGAGTTGCTGAATTTACATTCCCCAAATTTCACCAAGGCAGTATTCACTAAAGAAGGTACTCTAGCCAAAAAGCCTCAAAAAATCTGTACCTGCACACAATTATCTGGCCTGTCTACTCCTATCATTTCTACTGCCCTCATGGCTAATTATTTTCTTCTAATGAAAATCAAGGGACACTTCAAGAAGAATAATTTCTTTTACTTGTCAGCTCCTTTTCCCTTTTCTTTTCATTAGCCCTTGTTAATGCCTGCTGCTCCAAACACTCCTCCCAGCACAACTACCTCAGAGCTCCTCGATGAAATTTCTGAAAAATGAAATTACCTTTACCACCTTACAATATTTTTCTGACCCATTTAAAACTTTTTATATGTTATTATATTTTATTTTTTATCTATCTATATATATTCTTATCCTTTTGTATGTAGTGCCAAAATCTAGATCAATTTCCAGGAAAATGGCAGCATAATTTAATGGTGCTTCAGTTGTTAAATACCTTCACATAATTGAGACAAAGAGAATACTTTGCTCACAACTAGTCACTACCAGAATATTGCTTGGTTTAGATGACTGACATAAAGTTTTCATTTTTTCTTTGAGTGAAACTAGATATTAGGAAGCATTTCATTACTGAGAGCGTGCTGAACACTGGAACAGAATTCTTAGAGAGGTGGCCAATGCCCCAAGCCTGTCAACATTTAAGAGGCATTTGAATATTGCCCTTAATAATATACTTTAACTTGTCCAGCCCTGAATTGGTCACACAGTTGGACTAGGTAATCATTGACAGTCCTTCCAACTGTCCATTCTAGTTGAAATAATATTCTAAATAAACAAACAAACAAATAAATAAATGACTCAATGAATAAATAAATAAATAAAAGACTGAAAAAGTCCTAAATTGCCTCTCCCTGGGAAGTGAATGGTGCCCAGCAAGGCACCTCAGGGCTGTCACATTCATTGTGAGAGATGGAAGGTGGGAATCAAAGCCTTGGCTCACGTCTCTTATTGGCCTAAGGGATTTCAAGCACAGCAAGACTGTTGAGCTTGCATTTGGAGAAAACCTGCTTCACTAAGAGTAATTAATGTTGTAGTATTTTTTCTCTAGATAATAACTCTCCTCTTTTCCTCCAAACACTGCTGTCATTTTACTGACAAGGTTCCTTCCAAGCTCTGCATCATTCCACCCATGTGCAGGTATAGCTGTTGGAGCACTGACGTCTAGAAGACAGAGGGGACACTCTGTGGAGTGATTAAAATGTAATCTCAAATGGAACCTGGATGATTTTGTCAGCAGGTACTCTTACTGTGCCAAAAGATGGCAATGCTCAGTATTTTGTGTCATACTTTGCTTTAAAACAACCAAGAAGACAGCACTTAATTCAGCAAGCTAAGACCACTGTGAAGGCTTCGATGTAGAGATATATACAACGTTTCATTATCAAACATTATGAGCTGAAGCCCTATTTCAGCTAGATACAGTTTTGGAAGATAATTTTATAGTTTTCAAGCACATTGCCTGTAAAACAGATATATCCTATAGCTATCTCTCACATTGTCCATACAATGTCAAATTCAGACATGTAACATGATTTTCAAAAGCTAAAAAAAAAGCAAACAAAAGCGTGGCATGAATTTAGATGCTTAACAATGCATTTAAGAACCAGATCTTTTACACTACCTTGAATGAATGGACAAGTATAAATAATCTTGACAAAATGATACATGCTTTATCATTGTTTCATCAAAAGTACATCCAAAGATTTATGTTTTTTACAATGTAATTCATGACAAAGACATACATAACCCACAAATACATTACGACCTAGCAGCTGTGTATCTCCTCCCATCATCCTGAGCATTGAAAACTGAAAAAACAAACATATTGTCTTGTTATCTGTTAAAAGGCATTGATGGACGCTCTCTCTCTCTTTTTTTCTACTGTTTCATCTGTCAAGCATTAATCACTGCCTTAGTTGCAAATGAAACTTTTATTGGGCAATTATCATCTTGGACTATACTAAATTCTTTCCCTTTGCTCCATGTATTAGGCAAAGGTGGCATTGCCTGCAGAACACAGCAGTAATAGATTATAAAATATGAAACCTAATAAAGGGAGTGCTGTGTTTCTTGTACCATCATATTCCCAGATTTAAGCAGTGTATAGAAAAGAAATGCCTGATGTCTATCCCTGAAAACGCCCACCATTACATCAGTAAAAACAGAATGTTCTCCTGGCCCTAGAATTCATGTACAAAACCCAAACACTGTGCTTCCTAATCTTTTCCAATTGAGAAGGGGGGGGGAAAACCCTCTTCTTTCTTTACCCTCAAAAATCTGTAGCCCCTCTAGTATCCCCTCACATACTTTTTGAAATTGAGAGTAGGGAGACATGAAGCAATAATGAAAATTAAATGCTGCACCTTAAAAAATACAAAACAACTTTAATTTTACTCTTTTACTTGAAGATGAAACAAAATATCGGTGATTAGTATGCTTCTGACTATGCCTAGTAACAGACTTTGATAAGACAGAAACCTACATTAACATTGGAAAATTACTGTATTAACTTTATTTCCCCCATTGTTTGCTTATATGCAAAGGGATGTTATGGTGCTTCTATGCATCAGTAGGATTTGTACAGCTCCCTAATTTTTTTTTTTTTTGGATGAAGAATGATCACAGTGAGTGAGCAAAATGATGCTAAATAATTAATGAGGAGTCAGTAACACAGGCTGACTAGAATATCTGGCCCAGTCTTTCACTCTCTATTACATGAAGTGCAATTTCTGGCCAAATCTGCTGTCTACACACAACAGGCAGAAAGGAAAAAATTTTAGGTGTGTGCCAGCCTCTCCAGCCTTGCAGTGACAGGATGTCGCCTGGCAGCTGTTTCTCTAACAACTCCTTCAATTAAGTATGCTTTTGAACTGGGATTTATGCAAATGTTTATGTCAATACAACTTTAGCAAAAACATCTAATGGGGGATGAAGCAAGAACCTTCAAAATAAATAATTTAAGTTTGCCCCTGGGACAATGAAAGACAAGGAAAAGAAAGCCCACAAACCAAAAATTCCTTTAACAGTGAAACTTCTGCACTTTCTTTTCCTCCCATTTTTTCCTCAGAAGCTATTCAAAATCGAAATTTAACATTGATGTAGATGGAGCTACTCATCAGCTTAAGCAATTTTAGTGAGAGCTTTTCCTGCCAGCCTTTATGGGCAGCCAGGGAGATCTTCCACACCCCAAAATGTTCTCTATGCCTGAAAGAGGTAGCAGATTAGAAGCTTTCATAGGTTCAAATAAACAAAACCAAATAGCAATACAGGTTAAATAGGAAGCCTTAGCAGCTGGTACAGGCATCAGTTATTCAACATGGTTCAAAACATTATTAGTATCCAAATTCCAAATATGAAAAAAGCATTGATTAATTTAAATCCAAATAAAATGGCAGAAAGATTTTCAGTGAAAATATGATGATTTGACTGCATTCTTTTATTTTATTGTCTACAATCTCAGTGCTATGAGATGCATTTTTTTTCTCCCTATGAATAATGCATTCAAACAGTGAAATTGAAATAATATCAAGTTTGGCATATAATGAGGTTGGCATTAATACTAGCTAAATACTTCAGATGCCTAATATTGTGATGCATAATTTTCTTCACAGCATATTCATATTGGAAAAGCTAAATTAGTTCTCTTTTTTTAATCTTTTCTTTTCTCTTATGATAGTTTTGCTGCTTGCGTATTCCAGCATTATAATAATGACCTAGATGAGAGAGTGGGTTGAGAAATTCTCCTATCTCTTTTTTAAAAGCTGTTATTTGAATTTCAGTACTATGATTGACCATTGGATCTTGGCTAGAAGCAGAATTCCAGAGCAGAAGACACAACAAAACTTAGGCACAAATAGCAGCTTTGAACCAAACAAAAGAAACAGAACCAGCTGCCGATATATGAAAATTTAACCTATATGGGATCCTCACTCTTGTTTTCACTCAGACAAATAAAAAAACTCCAAGGAATTCTATGCCAGAACAAGTGTAAGACAGATTATCATTTTACTAGGAAAAAGTCTTTGCTAAGTACTAAATCAATACTGAGAGAAAGCAGAATTACAGGTAAGAAATTATTTTTCTTTTTTTCTGTGTTATATCCACTCTTGTGGGCAGAAGTAATAATTCATGGGAAGTAGCAAAGAATGACCATCATTTATCAACTGCACAGAAATGGTGATGAAAGGGTAAAATAACTGGAAAAGGCCTCTTTTGAAGATCTTTCAGTAAATGAAAATTTGTGAAAGACTTGTACTTTGCTGTATGCAAAAAATACATTTTTTCCAATTCATACCATATAATTTCTGAGTCTATATTAAATATTCTAGAAGAGCAAGATGTAAACAGAGGGGAATTTTAGACCTCAGCTTTCGTACAGGCAGCTTCCCTTTTCTTGCACAAAGCAGATAAAGTGTGTACATATGTAAAGCTTGGTTTCTATTAGTGGTAGGCATCTTCCTTTCAAAGGTGTTTCTGAGAGGACTGAATGATTTGATATCTAAATACTATATTTAAGTACAGTTCTGATGGAAAACTGATTTTTCTCCACCCTGAAGCATCATACCCCCTCATAATCATATACCTGGCAAAACTGAAATCTGAAAGGATGCTCCCAGACTGCCCCTTTCCTGCCTGAAAACAGTGGAGCAATTTGGCCTGGCAAATTACAGCACAGTTTTATATAGAGTTTTCATGAAACTACCATACACCATAGGGGATGTAAATAGGCTTATCTTAGGTCTGACTGGTTTAGACAGACATTAATGTCAAGACTACTCTCAAAACCACAAAATGCCTTTCAAAAATTTTGAAAAAAAATTATACCACCATTAGGAAAAAAAGGTAAAATAATCATATGCTTTCTGTTGAAATCACCCATGTGCTGGAAAGGTCTAAGAAGCTACAGGCAGGTTTTTTATTATATATCACACCAATAATACTGGTTAGTAAATAAATAAAACAAAACAAAACAAACAACCAAAAAACACCAAAAAACCAACACCTCTATTAGTGCAATACACCGCAGTACATGCTCCCTGTCTGCTCTGAAGAAATTATTTTAATGAATAGCATAATTAAATAATGGAAGGAGAAGATATTGAAGAGTGAAGATGAAGTACAGCTAGACATGGTAGGGGTGGGTTTACCAGCTCAGGCTTTCAGAAGCCATGTCTCCTTCAAGCTCCTTCAAAAAAGATTTATTCCAGGCTCTCTCACAAAGACAAGTAATATATTAATATCTTCATTATTGTTCCACTAACTACTAGACAAGACACTCCTTGGATGCTTTACACTACATTGCCAGATAAAACCATAGTGCAGACTCTATGCATTACTCTTGATGGCTCGAAAAGTATAGAGAAAAAAAATCTGCTTAGATTATAGTTTTTCTTGTGAAGATTTCAAGCTGATTCATTTTCAAAAGATGAGTATACTGACATAACTAACCACCAGTCTCTGAGGGGGAAAAACATGGTTTGTTTTGGTTTTTTATTTGATTTGGTTTTCTTTGTCTTGAGAAGGTCTCAATAAATCATAGAGAATAAAAAGAGTTCAAGGGAGGATTAAACATGAAAAAAATGAAATAATACATTTAGAAAGGACTTGGAAAAGACTTAACTAACAGTTCTTTAGTACCATCAAAGTGCAAATAAAAAAAACTTGCACTATACCTATTTGTAGAAGAAATATTAAGAAAATAAGTTCATTGCATCTGTAAAGAAAGATGTTTGATCCATCTCTCTCAGCTTTGGGATAGACCTATCAAATGCTGAATCAGTCATACCCTCAAAAATAAACAAATTTCAAATCTACTAATTCATGGGAGACTAGGATTTTCTTAAATCAAACACAACTGCTCTAGAACATGCATTATGTAATAATCTGCAGGTACTCTGTCCAGCCTCCGCTGGCTTTCTGAGGGAGGATGTTTGCCAGATAAAAGCTGGGAGCCAGGGCAGCTGTTTGCATTCAGAGCCAGAGTGGTACTGAATAATACAGCACAGAATGTGACTCCAACCAAAACTCTTTTGGGTTACACAAGGTACCTCTCTTGCTAAATAAAATACGAATTCAATCATTTTATTTGTTATTTAAAGAATTAGTACTTCAGGATTGGCTGAGCAACAAAAGCAACAAAATCCTTGTTCAACAAAACAAGAGTTATCCCAGAGGACTAATTGCAGTATGTGCTCTAATTCTCAAATTTGAAACTCAGGGTGATTACACAACCTGGAATTCAGAACATCTGAAGGACACTGGCAAACATATCCATTATTTACCATTCTGAGAAAAAGGCATGAACACGTCCAGCACCTTTGAACATCTGAGTTCCAGAGTTAGATTGTATCACAAATAAGCACAAGGCATTTGCCACTAGCCTAGCCAGCTCTCAGGAGCCCATTCATTTAACACTGCTCCAAGTTCTGATTGATATGTTTTTTATTTTTAAGAAAAATTCCCATGAGTCCTAGGTTTTATAAAATCCCTGGATTTCCATCTACAGTACTGAAGGCAAGAATACAAATGAAGAAAGGTCCCACTATTATATAAGGAGATAAAGACTGGAGACAAAACCTTGACCTCCTGCAAGACATTGGCAAAGTTTCTTGATGCAGGAGAAACCTAACTTTACCCTAAGGCCCTTCTGACAACACATATGGACTCAGACTCTCATAGCTGACATTTTAAAATGGAAAGACAAACAGATAAAAACTGTTGCCCAGTTGTTGGGATATCACCTCAAATGCAACTGTTCCAACTAATCTTTGCTCTGGGTCTGTTGGGATGATGTCATGGATTCCTCTGCCTGAGGCGCAGGGTCCATTTAAGCTACAACAGTCAAGAGTTGGCCAGCAGTAGTTATTCAGCACTAAAGTCAACCAAAATGCCTCAAAACGAAAGTGAATTGAGAACCATAAATGACTCTCTGGAGAAAGACAAAGTGAGTATCTTTTCATGTATTTCACAGAATGTTTAGAAAATTGAGGAAGATATGACATCCTTCTGCACGAAAGAAGATTCAATTAAATGTCAGATATTCTTGCCAGATATTTGTTTAATAGATTCTCAAGTATCTCTACCAGTGGAGACTTTCCATGTCATTAAGTAATTTACTGTAGAGCTTAAACTGCTCATTCAGCCACAAGGGTTTCCCTAACCCCTTAGTCTGATTTACCTAAGTCCTGCACTGCTTATCCTTTCCAAAATGGAGAGGGAGAGAAAATTACTACCTTTTCCTTTGCAACTATGTTTTAAGCACCTGAAAAATCATTTTGTGGTCCACTTAAGTCTGATACCATTTTAGTAACCAAGCCCCTTTCATATTTCTCTCCACTTTCCAGACATGTACAATCCCATTTGCTACATCTTTGCATTCTCCTTTGGTCTAGCTGTATGGCTTATATCCTTCCTGAAGGAAGCCTTCCTGTGCAAGCCTGGATGCATCATTTCTGTTGAGAATGTATGAGCTCAGAAGAGAATAGACAGCCTTATCTTCCTTTTTTTCTTCTTAACATCCATTTTAGCCTTTAGAACTTCAAACATGAATCCTCTTCCTTACCCATCTTTCTCACTCCTGTAATGTTACAGTCACTATTCTGAGAAAGACACTCTCACAAAATTTCAAATAGAATTGGCTTCTGTGTCTTTCAGAATGCTGCTCTCATGTGTCATGATCACCCTGAATACAACACTCCAGTGTAATTTTAATCCTTTCACCTTTGCTTCATCTGCAAATTCAGTATTTCTCAGCTGATATCACGGAATTGCTCTTTTCTGTAAGTTTCTTTACAGTGTTATAGAATCCATAGCTCCGGAACAAAATATACCTATTTCCCTTCCATTTTATCCTGAACACTTCTCCACCCTCCAGACATCCTGTCACCCAAGCAATAGGCCTGGCTTTTATAACTGTGTTATACAATAAGTACTAAACTTCTCGCTGATGAAGGAATGTTATGACAGATTGCCCCTTCTACCTTTGTTATTGTGCAAGGTAAGGTAACATTTGCCTCTAAAAGCCTAAAACGTTTCAAATGTTGTATAAGCACGGCATTGTAGCTGTTCCTTGTTGCGGATAATCCGCTCGATATCAATGCAGCTATTTGTGTGAGTTACACAACAGATTCAAAAAAACCCTATTATTTGTTTGGTCGTAAAGTTAACACATGCATAATATAAAACTAGTTGTGACATATTTTTGGGGCAAAGCTATGCATGTTTTGTGCTCAAAGCCCCTGGTCTGTTGGGCTGCACTGCCTAGTATCACCGTGTCTGTGGGACTCAACCTTCGTGTAAACAAAACTAATTGCTTCAAATATCTTTCTTGTAGCAAAGGCCTGAAGGATGGGTCAGTAATTTCATTAACATATCCTAGTCTGGTGTGAATGCTCTTAATTGAAGTGTGGAGAGAGCCTAAAGATATTTCAGATGGGAGGTTCTGTGAAATAAGGCATGTAATTAGGGAATGTCTCAGAATGATTGAAAGGGTATTTTTCATCAACACCATCTCTGCTGTTTGAGGCCATTCACTGAACTTTGCAGAAAGGACTTTCTGAACAAGAGGAATGTGGAACACAGCTATTATTACTGTCAAGTATGACACATAGGTGAGAAACAAAAACTGTCCCTCCATTAGGTAGAAAATCATAGCTCTGGCTAATAAAAGCTCTACATTTCATCTGTGGCCTTTACCACAGATTCTTTAAAACTATTAGCAGCATCTTCTGTTTTTCTCAGAATGAAAGCTGATAAATTAGCAACAGAGGGAAGAGCTCCTAAGCTAGACAGTTCACTTGGAGTCGTTATATAAATGGCCTTTCTGAAATGTGTCCAAGACTTAAATTACTCTGATTAGTTGATGTCTGTGGAACTGGCAACAAGCCTTTTCACTGTTGCTCTCTTGGTAATTATTATTCTTGTTTCACTGCATATTTTGATAGCATTTCTCAAGTGTCTAGTTATAAATCTCTTAAAAGCCTGAGGATGGTTGAATCAGTAGAGGTAAAATAAGAACAGATCCCAGCTGATATGGTCCTTGCCTTCTCTGTACAACTATTTTTGAAGCTGAAAATAAGTGTCTTTCTACATCCAACCCAGAATTCATCAGAATGCACTTCATAAAAGGAACAGGGAGGCTTTTAAGCCTATCCATTACATTTATATGTCACAGAAGGATGTGTAATTCAGAACAACAAAGTTATGAGCACACAGTTTGCTTCTTTTTGTTAGACTACTTTTTAAAAAATTAACAGTAAAAATAGCATTTCTAATAGCCATAGTCACCACACATTTTTCCTTGTAGATAACAGCTCTCTGCAGATTCAAGAAAGCTCTAATAGATCTCATTTATCTAATCTCTCAGAGCCAATTAATTTTACCAGAAAAATATTCATCTCATATCCTCAAACATCAAACCTTTCGTTTTCCCATAACTCATCTCCCCAAATTGCTATCAACTCTGCAACTGGAGTTTGTGTCTCTGTTCCCACAGTTCTTTCAAACACCACTTCAAGTCCCATCACTTCTTATTAACTAGTAACATCTCCAAATCTCTTTAATAGAAGAGTTAAATCCCCCAAGTCAAAATTTTGAAAATTAACATTTATTAATCCATGTTTCACCCTGCTCTGCAACTGAATCAGGAATAGAAATTGCTGTCTCAGTTCCTAACATGTTAAATTACCTTAGAAAGCTTCTGTTTTCTCTGAAAAAAATCATTCCTTTGCATCCTGCTCTGCCTAAGAGTGACACAGTACACAAGATGTGTCTCTAACAATATGGTATGACATGCCATGGAAACCAGTTGTGAAGTATTTTTTGATATATACTGCAAGAAATTTTCCATGCTGTATGATGAAAGCAGATATAAGCAACCTTTTAATAATTTGTACCACATCTTGCTTTTTTCTTGATTGCACACATCCAAATGAGTAAAGGACTTAAATTTGGTGGTTTTGAAAGATAAAGCTGAAATAATCTTAAATTAAATATATCTTTATACCGAAGTAAAAAAAATAAAATTACATATAAACATGCATCGTTATAGAACCTGAGTTTCCATTTCAGTGGTTCCAAGTGGAAATACATGTTTGGCAATTGACAAAGATGCCAATCATAAATTTTGGTAAAGAGAGCTCCAAAAAACTTTCTTATTCCACTAACACCATTCTCCTGTTCAATAGTACAGAACTAAATGGAAAGAAAATAACTATACATATGAATGTCATAAATGTCACCATAACATCAAGGAGGTGAGAAAAAAATTCATGGTTACCAAGAAGTTAGATTACTAACTGAAAAATGCTCGACATGAAATACAATAGAACAGAAAAGAAAAAAAAAAAAAATGGTGAGTGGGCTGAGGCATTCGGGAAGCAATTCCAAGAGCTACCAGTACTGACAGACTTCCCTTAGACAGAAGATGATAAATGTGCAGAGGAACTGTTTGTAAACTGAAAAATCATTCAGCAGATTAGGCAGAAACAATTTTTCCTTAGGATCTTAGTAGGGTTTTGTTTTGCTTCCTCATCTGACAGTACTTTCAATTATTGAGACAGAATGACAAAGGAGCATATGTGCTCAATGATCAGAGGACCTGCACCATCAAACCGGGCATCTGCTACTCATTTCCAAAGGATGCTGCAAGTGAGATACAAGTGAAAACCAGAATACTGAATAGTCCTGAGCCAGGCCAGCTGGAGCACAACCAAGCAATTGGGCTATTTTCAGAGGAACTTAACACAAGTGGTCTATAGAAAGTAATTTGTACCTGGGAATGCACCCTGTAATTGTTTCATTGTATTTGATCAGAAATGCTACAGAGATGATTTAAGCATACATATGGCCAACAACAGACCACAGAGTGACTGCAAAGGTGATTCCATTTATCCTTGGTCTTGCTCCCAAACAGAGTTAAAGTGCACTATCATGACCCAGCCGTTAATCTGTGAACATATAACCAGATCTGGAGGAATCACATCCTTGAACAGGATGCATCACAGAAATAATCACCTAATTTATGAAGCTGAAGCGTCTCCTCTGACTTGATTTCATTCTAGCCTAATTTGCACCTGCCCCATTCTGTCCTGAACTGCTCACTCATTTTGGAAAATGTTATGGATACCTACTGCATTCACCAGCTGTAACTGCAGCTGTTGTTTTTGTTGTCCTTTTTTCCACAAAAAAAGGGTCTTTTTTATTCCATCTTCCCATGTTAACTGACAACCCAGTAAAATACATTTTGCAAACAAAATTCTGAAGCGTTGGATCAATTAGATTCATGATATAATAGCTGTTCAGTGACAGAGTTGTCAGGGTTGCAAGGTTACTTACAACTCTTTTTTTACTAACTGCACAGCATTTACAGAATAGATGGTCTCAATTCAATTTTTTTTTTCATTGAGTTTTACAAATATTTTTGTTCTTCATTTTTTTAGATAAATGCAAGAGTTACCTTCTTAAAAATTCAGTAAGAAGGGCATAATTTCTCAGATTTTATGGAGACAGTAACTCTTCATAAATGTGTGCTAAGACAGCTTCTACTAGAAACCTTTGTAGTATCACCACATTGTGGGAAAGGGAAGAGGGAAAACTCCTTTTCATGGAAAGCATGGTTAGCAGTGAGTTTCTTCAAAATGGTGAATGGAATCACAGAATCGTAGCAACAGAAGTCATATGGGACTTTTAGGACCATTTACTCCAAACCCTGGCTCAAAACAGGTCTGCTTAGAACAGGCTGCTCAAGCCCATCTCCAAGTGAATGCTGAGTCCCTCTGAGGACAGAGGTACCACAACCTCTCCATAAATCCCATTCCAGTCTTTGATCATTCTCACAGTAAACACAAAACTCTCCATAACTAATCAGAATATTCTACATTAAAATATTTTCTTATCCAAATTTTTAAATCCATGACTGATTTAAAGTCACACTAATTACAAAAAAAATCAGCTTCTTATTCATTGCTTTGTACCCCTCAAACCCTCAAATGCAAAGTTTGGTTTGAATTTCTTTTCTCTCTTCATTTGCTACTCAGATACTGAGTAGCAAATGAAATTCTATAAAATAAAATGTGTATAGTAATTCTGTAGAGATGTAGAGGGGAAAAAGGATCCAGAATACAGCATGAATGTGGTAGTACATTATCCCACAGACAGAATAAGCCTGATAATTGTCTAATTAAACATTATTGCAAAAAAGGTCATTACCCTGCCCCCTATCACTCCAATATATGGCATGTTATCCTGTTTTGATCATCAGGATGAATGGGAGTAACACAGAAGAAAGAAATCAGATATTCAACCTGCTTGCATCTCAAAGTATTATTTTTTTTTTTTTTTCTTTTCTTATAGCTACAACAGTTAGGGCTCTTGGAGGCCTGATAAACATTTCCAGCCATGGGTAATACTAATTTAGTAGTGTCTAAGGAGTTACTGTGTATGAAACATGACCCATAAACATTAACAAAGATTGCTGAAAAGTTTGCTGAGTCCTTTCCTTCAAAATGCTTTAATACAAATGGGACTAAATGTAGATATGATGGTAAGAACAGGAAGCTGAACAGAGATGAGTTTGTAAAATATTATCTGGTTTATCTGGATCCATTTCAGCGTCCATCTGCACTTTGAAAGATGGAAGAGTTGGGTGGTTGATTTGTGGGGTACAAAGCATCCCTTAACAAAAACTTTTAGGAGATCCTTAACATCTCTCTTGAAGGCAGTACAGCTTCAGTCTCCAGTGCTGGTTTCAGTGCCTTATTTTAGCTAATTTAGGTGCAGGTCACATTTAAACCACTGGAAAAAAAAGCCTAGTTACTTTTATGGTGCGTGACCAAGATCTAAAAGTAAATAATAAAACCATTAATTGAATCCATTTAAAAGGAAAAAACAACAAGAAGCAAACACAGCCCAGCTATGGTTATTTGGAATTAGGTGTAATTTTTCTGACTGGTTCCTGGGTAAACACAGTGGCCATTGCTTTCTAAAGCTTTATAAAACCCAAACCACAAAGTACCTCCTGTTGTCTCACACTGCCACACCAGGCTTGGCCTTCATAATCACAGATTTTGGGTTGCAATTTGCAGACATCTACTGGCATTTTCTCTTATCTGTCCCTTCTCTTCCCCAACAATATGGAAGACATCTACAAAACCAGACCTGAGAACTCAAGTAATGCTTCCTCTGGGTGCCATGCAAAAAGCCCATTATCATCAGAAGGAAAACATGCTGCTTTTTTTCCATAGATGCGGGAATTCAAAACATGAAATAATTAACACATTCCTGGGAGTATGAGTGCACTCAACCCAAAAATAAGTGCTACAGAATATCGCATCTTCATTTTATATTTATGATAATGTAGAGAGTCAAAACATTCCCTCCCTTATTTATTTATGTGCAACAATAAACATCATTTTCCAGGCAGCACCAAGCATACCAGAAAATAATGTTCTGTCTCCACTTCTACTCTGTGGCTCAAGACTGAGAAGAGAAAAATCCCAGCAGTGTGGCACAAGATAATTAAAACACAATAAAATAGAACTCAGCTTTACAACTGAAGTAATCTGTTCAAGAGTGACAAGATGCCAAAGCTCTGACACCTACAATACCCAAACAGGCAACATGTCCAGACTGGGCAGAACACAATGTCTGCTGTTCACAAAGCTATGTGAAATGCTTACTGAGACCTTGGATAAAAAAGTTTACCTAGTGCATTCCTTCTGTTCATCCACCATCAGGTTCACTAAAATGAACAGGCTGTGAAATCAATGGCTTCCCAATTGTTCATTTGTAGGAGAGGCACAAAACTGTTTTATATAAAAGAGACTGAACTGCCAAAATTTCAATGAATCTGAAAGAACTTACCCAAAGCCATTGACCCAAAAAGATAATCAGCATGCAGTGGTGAGCACTCAGTGCTCCCCCACTAGAGAAATTGTTTAGTAACAGTGACATAACCCCTGGATTCTGGGTCATCAGATATAAAATATCATTACTGTTCAGTAACTATTCAGTGACTCAGAGGACACAAGAAGAGCTGGCAATCACAGTCTTTTTTTTTTTTTTTTTTTTTTTTTTGTGCTTGTGATGAGCATTTTCTGGCTAGACAAGTGGTCCTCTACAGTGGCAGGCTAAAGGATGCCAAGCCTATTCTGTTCCAGCCAAGGACTCACACAGGTATTTCAGTGGGATTACCCAAGAGCTTGACAATTGATTACAAGTTTGAAGGTTATGTTGGACTGGGACCAAAATGCTCAGCACTAAATCTCTCTTGATGAACTTCTCTGTAAAAACACGTATTGAGGAAAAAAAAAAAAAAAAGAAGAAAAAAGAGAAAGACCTAGATCCTGAATGGTGTTTAGATACTAAAATTATTCAGATATCAAAATCCCATGGATGCTCTAACATCCTTAAATATCTTTAAAGATATGAGGCAAAACCACCCTCTATGCTCCCAACTACTCTGTTTGTTGTGAGCCTTAGCGAAGAGGCCAGTGACAGAACAAACGTGCAGAAGGTAAATCCCACATGGCAACCTGGCAGGCTAGAGAGAAACACCATAATTTACTGTACCATAGCTCAGACTCTTTTGTAACCATCTAAATTTATGCTTCTCTGATTTGGCTGTCAACCATAAGCATTAAAGACTGTAACATAAAACAAAATGCTTGCTATACTACAATTGCCCTGCAAAAGTAGTCATAGTTTAATCACAGTTGCAAAACAACCAATATATTACATTGAGTCATATTCATCACTTTCCCTAATCTGTATCAGGAAGATATCTACTTTATTTACAGAGACCTGTTTTAGTTTTACTTAACCTCGGTTATATCTGCATGCAAGGGAAAGAAGCCATACTGGCTCCTTAAATGGATAATCACGTAAAACTTCCATTTGTGGAACATGTTTTCTCTGTAATTTCCCTTTGAGCATGGAGTCTTTGACATGCAGAAGAATGGACAGCACTTGTCAAACTGTGATTACTTCAGAAATTGAAATACATAAAATAATAACCAAGGCAATCAAATGCACACACAACTATCATTTGCTTGGAACACAGACAAGCAGATAGCAAATGATTCAATTTATAATTAATTCAGAGAAAGAAGGAGGACTTGAAAAAACCCTATATAAATACATTCTCCAGGACTTGGCAGAAAATAATGACTGAACAAGGATCTCAAAAGGAAATTTAATGAATGACAACAGGAGCAGCACACGTGTAACGTGAAGATAGACTACAAGAAAATTTAACATGTTGCTTATGGGAAAATAACCACCTTCTCCTTATTTTGCTCAGAAAAATACCACATGGTTCCTAATGGAATTCAGGGCTATTATTCAATCAGAAGATTCTCATGAAGGCAGAAACTGTGAAAGTATGCTTCCTAAAGCAGAGCCCCAGGAGATAATTGAAGCCCTAGAATCATAGCAGTGATTTTCTTGAACACTCATCCCCAGGTTACCTTAAAAAAATCCATCAGACAAGAACATCCAATGCAGCAACATAAAGGTTACAGCCAGTGAGATGCAAATAAAGAAAGTGGAAGAAAAAAAATGCCTAAAAAATCTTCGGGGAAAATTATGGGTGAGTACTTGCATATGCACACATGCAAATGGAACTTTACTATATAAACCATATACCTGGAAAAAATAATATTTAAGAAATCCTAGTTCCCTTTTGAAAGTACTGTCCAGAAATTTCATATATCTTAGCAGTGTTTTAAAAGCCTTTCAATACATGCAGTTTTCAGAACTCAAGCACAGTTTTCAAGATCACACTCAAACAGATTTGCTAAAAGGAACACTGAAAAAGACGGACTTGACACGTAGGAAGGCCACAGATGTCACAGCAATTCTGTGTGAAGAGCCCCAACCTCTGGTCTAAACCAATGGAGATTTAAATGGAAGCCAGACTGACAAAGCAGATCACAGCCTGACGATTCACACATTGCAATGATCTCTCTAAAAACAAGAAATATTTTTATGGAGTTATAGAGGAGAAAAAACAGATCCTATTGATTTAAAAATTCAGTTCATAAATCCTGTGATACAACAGAATTGGAAAGAGAAGAAAACAGAACAAATCTTTTTTTCCTAGGTCAGTACTGAAATTAAATCTGTAGTTTTCTCAGCCATGCAGCGATTTCTCAAGGACATACAGTGATAAATCAAATTATTAGAAGAGCCTCAGACTCCTTATATGAGGACCAGATCCCACTCTGTGCTCCTCTTCCACATGGCATCAAAAAATGGTGTGCTAACCTTTTTTGCCTTCCAAGTTTCCCCATCACCAAAAACTTAGTAACCACTGCTCTGAAGTTATGGTCAAAGGACAACAGGGACAGATGTGTGTTTCCAGCACTTCCCAGTTAGTGCTACTTATAACCACTGCACTCATCAAAGCTAAATGCCAACCCTGTGAAAATTCCATCTTTCCAAGTCCCACAACCAGAGGGGCTGATGCAATTTTTTTCCTAAATGAAAGAATTCAGCCTTCTTTAGTTCCAAGCTATACAGAATGCACACCATACATCATACAGAGATGCAAAACCATCTCCCTCTGCAGCAAGGTGAAGCACCAGCAAGGAAGGGTTAGAGAAAGGATTATCAGCCTAGGGTATAGCACATAAGCTGGCACAGTCTAATTTATGAGCTAACAAGTCTGTGGAGAGACCTTAAAATAGGGAAGCAATACAAACCATTCAAAGTACCTAAGACCCAAAGAGCAAAGAAGGCCAAACAATGGCAAGAAATTAAATAGGTTTAATATACTACTGGGCACTCACAGATAAGTGCCATTAGTTCCCACATACTTCATTTTTTAAAAGACCAATTACAGAAGTCCTGCCACTGAATAAAGATTGGGGCTTTTACTGTGTCTTCTCAGGGAGAAAAGAAATTAGTCTGGACAACTTAGAAATTATACAAGCAAATAAAAAATGCCAGTGTTATTATTTCTTAACAAATCCCATGATTTCTTGAGCCTCGTGGCATTTAATTTTGGAGTCAGTTGCATGGTAAAGCTTGGTTCATGGAGGCAGGGATATAAGGCTGTTATCATCAGCATTGAAAAAGCCCAAACACTGTACCAGAGTGAATTTATTGATTACTCAGTCTTTATACTGGCGTAGGAGATATATACTCCAACATCACCAAAGAAAAGTTTACATTCCTATTTTCTCCAATTACTGATAAAAATCACTTTGAAGAGTACATTAAACTAATGCCAGGCAAAACACTTCAGCACTTGCTCCTCACAAAAAAAAGGTTTCCAGCCATAGTAAAATTTGGCTGCTAAATGCATGTCCTTGTTACTATAATGTGTTTTTGTGACATCTGCTGCCCTATAATCAGTGCTTGGATGTTAATAATTACATGGGATATGATACTGTGCATCTAATCAGTGCTTCAGTGAACCAAAGCAAAAGACCAAGTCAGAAGCAGAAGAATTCAATAGCAAACTTACACAGAACGGAAATTTGGGTTCTCTCTCAGGTGTTCCCATCAGCTGACTTTTTTGACATGTAGTAAAGAAATTTTATTTATACTAATGAGGCACTACCAAAAATCAATTCCTAAACCACAATTGTATTTAAAACAACTGCTGCAACTCTTGCCTTTTCTTGGAGTCCTGAGGGCAGAGGAGCTCTTACCGTTTCTCTTCACATGATGCAGAAATGTGTGCAATTGGTATTGATGAGTCAGGGTAAAAAGCTCCTTTAGTCATCTTTCTCTTTCTTGCTAAATGCTTTGGACATATATATGCCTTTATTTGTGTGTGGAGAAACACAGACAACATAAATAAAGTTTCCCTGAATCCTGGAGCTCAAACAACAGAGTTGTGATTTCACTCCCCCTGCGATTCAAATCAGGCTGGAAACTTCCTTGCTATAGAAACCATGCAAATGTATTAAAAATTGTCACCACCCTCAAAGACAAGAGCCCTAAAGAAAGAAACACTCTTCTAAAATCTGTTGGAGATCAAGCACACAAATTGATTTTTTGTTAGGTTCTTTTACAGAGACAATACTAGGAAGAACTGGGATTGAAAGTGAATCTCCTGAAAATTGGTTTGGCCACTGTCCTAAAACTGTAGGATGAAATGATATGTCGTAGTCTTCATTACTTGAAGTCGTTAAGTCAGATTTTTTGTAGGATACATGTATACTCGGGTTTTAACAATAGAACACCAAAGTTACAAACTCCCAGTGAACCCTAGGAATGGACACTTTTACTTAGTTGCCCACCACAGAGCATTTGAGTTAGTTTGATGATGACATATATATATTCCTAAATCTGTCTTCCAGTTTTTAAATTAGCCTGTACAGCCATGTTATCCCTTGGATACTCTAAAGAAAGACACTGAGACACTGGACTACGGAAGAGGTGTTTAGTGCTCTTTGTCCCCTGTAAACAGATTTCGTAAGACTAAAATAAGCTCCAAGAAGACAAAAGCAAGAAAGCACACTCCCAGCACTTCCAGTTACAGTTACTTTGTCAGACTGACTAGCTAACTTTCTGGGTCTCTCTGAAGCAGCAATTTGGGCCACCAATTCCATCGCTTTTTCAAGATTCTTTTCACTACTGAACCTCATTTTGAGTTTTTCTGCTTTCTTTTTCTTAAATGACATTTCAGAAAAGGGAGGAATGGCACAGAGTAAGGAGCTGGAATCCTCTCACTATGTTTCCCAAGTTCAAATGGCAGAGCACTGCTCATTTGCTCTTTCAAAGGTGGTTCTTCTCCTATCCTTGGGTGCTGCGACACACCGATGTGATGCCCCTGTCCCATTTCCCCCCACCCCCTTTTTCTTTTCTTTTTAATATCCTTAGATATTTCTTAATTATATTAAATTTCTGGATTAGCTTTAATCTGCTTTTTTCTAGTTAAAAGACTAATAAATAATAAAAATTTACTATTTGTTATCACACCAACTTTGCCATGACACAATGCATTAGTCCCATAACCAAAATTACATCATCTTCAGGAGCCAACACAATCTAAACACGGTACTTGAGCACAAATTAATTACAGGATTAGGGAACAGGTTTTCTGATGTGCATGCATACCTTCAGGGGAATGCTTGAAGGACTCAAACACAGTGCTATGATGCTTCATTTTCTATCCTCCACTACACAGGGGCCACAGTGGTTTTAAAACCCAATGACCAGTCATCCTCTTGATATTCATGCTGCAAGGTTTGGATAGACTGCAAAGTGGTACAGCAGGGTTATGTAAGCACCTATCATAATATCATTATGGGAAAACCTTGAGTGAAATCTGTAGATAAACAATCATGCCACAAAGGCTGTGCAGAAGCCAGCAGGTTAGACACACAACTGTGATGCTAAGAAACCGCTCTCTCTGGGAGATCTGGAGCAGAAACAGCAAAGTTATGATATAACCCATGACCACAGACAGCACTGTCGGTGAAACTGCAAGCCAAGTCTCCTGGACAAAGGCCCACTGGGATGCTCTCCAGGCAGCAGAATCTGTGGCACTTGTTTTAGAGTCCAGCACACACGATTTAAGTGTCTTTTCAGATTACAGCAAAAAGGAAAATGCAAGGCCAGAACATGCAAAAAAAGTGGATTGCCTGTGAACATGTCTACTTCTCTTACATCTCCAATCACAGACTTTGGGCAAGAACCTTCCCCCATACTGCTCCTGAAGGTGTTTACCTGTGCAAGACTGACTGAGCAGTGTTGACTCATTTATTACATCTGAAATGGACAAAACACTTTCCTCTGCAGTACTGCCCTACAGGACTCAAAAGGAGCAGGTGAAGCTATGCAGCAGTAACACCAGATTTAGGACACCAGTACCCTGCAGATGTGTATCCCCTATGTAATACTCCATAAAGTTTAGGTTTGCACTCATTAGAAATCTCTTTGACATTGAAAGGGAAGCACATTCAGAACCCCCCTTCTCTGCTGGCTACTGATCTTTGTATTTGCATAAATTTATTCATGGCCAATATATATCTATTTGTTCTTTACCTCAAATATCTCCTCTTCTCTGTTTTTTTTTTTTCTCCTGAACTATATTTACAGAAAGGTATTACAACTTCTTCCAGACTTTATTTTGTGAGACTAAAGAAATTTATCCTACCTCACAGAGAATGGTTTGTCTTTTTCATCCCAAATCAGCTTCCTCTGAACCTTTTGCAATTTGAATGAGTTTTAATAGCAGATTAATGGTCAGAACTTTATGAAATATTTTCTGCCCAGTTATATCAGCGTACTTCTTTCTCACTGCTGAAAAAGCTGGCTCTCATATCTTTTAGTAGCACAGCTGCTTTTTCCACATCTATCACACATTTTCATAGTCCAGTCTTTTCTCCAGTATGGAGGCAGATGATAAGGGTGGGTTGTTTTGGTTTTTTTTTTTCAGTTTAGAAGCAGAAATTTTGTCAATCAATCACCAAATGTGAGAATTTGGCTATGTTGTATTTCATGCCTTTTTCCTACTTAGCCATCTCCTAATTATTTTTTTACAGAAATTACCAGTCCTTCTGTGACACAATATAAAAGGAATTATCAGCACAAGAGAAGAATTGACTAGCATACTCACATTTTTTATGACAATCTTATTATGGAAATACTAAAGAAGACCACTTCCTAAAGCCAGTTTATGAGAATCTCTGTTTGCTTGGAGAGAAGCTGCTTCTACTATCTCCTTCAGAGTCTTGCCATGTCCATTACAGTTCCTCTGTTACTAATCATTTTCCCTGTTTGAACTAACAATTTCTATGGGATACATAACAAATGCCTTTGGAAAGAAAAGTAAAAGAAGGTCCCTTTTCACTAAACAGTAAAGAAATAATCTTCCCTTTCTTAACTCATCTTGATATTTAAAAAAAAGGCAAAATCATTATGTCAGTACATAACAGAAATTTTAAAATAATCGTTTCAAAATGTCTAAAGCTTGAGTATAATTGCCTGCATCTCTGTTTTTCTCATTTTGACAAATGAAATACATGACAAAATGCCATGTACTACCAAATTAAAAAAACAGATTATTTTTCCTAGAAAGAAACTGAAAATCAAAGGGTAAAAAGGTAAAAGCTTTTTTTTTTCTTCCCTAGAAGGTATATATTTTCATGATTCAGTCATCTTTAAAAACAAAACAAAAAACCAACAAAAAACATGTTTCTTACAAAACCATCTGCAAAACAAGCAACCCACCTATTAAAATACAGATTGAGCCTGGACTGACATTCAGTTGAGAATGTTTTTGATCTGTATTATCATTATGGGGTGAAAACAGTAGGGAATTTCTTTGCTCTAACTGTTGGATAAATTATAACAAATCTTTAACTATGTATGTTTAAAAGGCTCCTCTTTCAACAACACTTTGTGTAATTTGCTTCAACATCTGTTGGCCTGGTGAGTTCCTTCTCTATTCACATTTCATTAGACCTATAATTAAACCCTCTTAAAAATGTATCACTTCAGGTGTCCTAATGAAGAATCTTGAGGAAACTGGTAATAGTTTGCTAGGGGAGAGCAACAAAGCTCCTTCTCTTCTTACAACTATTTCTTGCAAGATTCATTCTCTTTGGCAGATGGAGGGCTGCAGTAAAAGACATCAACTCAGGGCTGAAGAGGTCATAAAACTCTCAAGAGCAGGAAATTACATAGGCATATCTGCCAATGAGGTCTATATATGAAAACTCATTAGGCATTCCCAATCTCTTCAGTTCCTGCTTTCCCAAATAAGAGAACAGTATTTTAAGAGTAGTAAACCCCAATCATCTTGTTTCAATTTAAGCTTATTCCTCTATTTTCTTTTATATGCTAAGCATATAACTCATGCCAAACACAAGAAGTATCCACCTGCTACAGAGAAACCAATTAGATGTATTAAGCAAGTAAGGGATTTTCCCCCCTTGAAACTTTTACTGCAGCCCACAGAGTTCTGAAGCAGTAAATACCTGCTACAGTATTGATACCACATGATTTGGCTTTTGTTTCAACGTGAGTTTTAGCCCCCAGGCTTAACAACCTTGGAAGGCCCCTCTTCACTATGCCACAGCCATTAGACTCAGGGAGAAGAGGTCACCCACCTCCCAAGAGCTGTGTCACTCACTGGGTGACCAGACTCATCATCCTCCTGGGCTGGAGAGTTCTGTGAGCTTCACATGCTGCCTTCTTCTTGGGACTCCAGGCCTCGACACCAGGGACAGGGATAAACCTTAACAGGCAAATAACTACTGAAGCTATGAGGATTTTTGCCAGAGTAAGGAAAGCAAATTTAGACTAACATCTGCAGATATAGCTTTGCACAAGGATCATCAACATGTGAAGTTGCTTGTATAAAGACTAGGAAAAAACACTCAGAAGAACCCTGATGTCCCTAGGTAGTCACTGTATTTGAATGCACTATGAGGTACTATAAGAAACTGTACAAGTTACTAACAGAAATCAAAAGTGGAAAAGTAAAAGTAAACATTGAGAAAAGATAATTACTAGATGCTCTTTGCAGTCTATTGAACTATGACTTTGATTAGTACTAAGTATTAAAAAGATAAAAAAATACTGAAAACAGTAATTAAGTTAGGATAAAGAAGGTTTTATTTCCTTAATACATGACATTCCATCAATAAATAAAAGCACAACTTGGAGTGGGATATGCTCTGAGAATAGTAAAAGGAATGGTACCTATGGGATGTAAATGCACCAAATATTCAAAATAATATCCCTATTATAAAGACTGTGCAAATCAGTGTAGGAATATGCAAATAAAGAATGAAAACAAAGAAAAATTACTGTAAAATTGATATGGAGCCTTATCTTTAAATACGACAATATTTACTCATATGCACTTCCATTGGTCAGAGCCTGGTGCCAATAATGCCAAGGCTGTGGATTCAAGCCCTGTATATACAATTGTGAGAATATTTAGAGCAGATTTCTAGGAAAAATATGTTAAAAGTTTTCATTCACTTAAGAGCTGAACTTGGTAACCCTTGTGGGCTCCTTGCAACTCAGAATATTCTGTGATACAAATACCCACAAACACCCTTCTATCCTTTCATTTGTATAAGAGGTTACATACTGAATGCCAAAATGAGTTCATAAGTATTTTCAATATGTAAATTCACAGTGTCCCACAGCTCCTTCTAAATATTTCTATTTTTTTTTTTTTTTTGCATCCTTCCTACACAGCCAGGACAGTTAACACTTCTTTAAAAATTATTTAGTCACAGAAGGAGACCATAAGACCTGGCAACCTCTTGTACATAGAGCTCTGTGCTTCCCAGACCAGCAGCTTCCCCCCAGCCAGTGAGAGCAGCAGAGCTGAGCTCTTCAGGAACTGCTGGGAAATGTTCTTCAAGAAACAATATTCCAATGTCCTGTTGAGTGCAGCAGACTGCTGATCAGAAGCTATTGGTCCCAAGACTGACTATTATCTTTTCTTTTTTGATTTCAAAGGCTAAATGGCTGACATTCAATTTGCTCCCTAGTGAACGGCTTACTAAGCTGCAAAGCTTCCACATTACCTGGAATTGTTTTGAAATTGAACAGAAAATGAACGCATTCAAAAATACACTAAATGCAAAACATAACCTTGTATACCACACGTCTAGAAGTGCTTAAGGAGATTTTTGGCACTTAGTTCCACTGACGTCAGTGGTAAATGCCCAAGATTAAGCACTTAGGGAACTGTACAGTAACAGTGGCAGAACTGCATGGCATAACTGTAAGTTATATTCATCTTATTCACTAAAGTCTCATATTTTTGGTTTTGTGGAGAGCGTTGCAAATGTATTGTGGCTGTTGTAAAATCAGACATTCCAAGCTAAATGGAGCACATGTTTCATGGAAGTTATTAAGCAAAGGATTAGAAATCTTTTAACATATTTTTTCCTAGAAATCTGCTCTAAATATTAGCACAATTGTATATCTTTCAGACATGAGACAATAATTAAACTCCATGGCTTGATTAAATTTCCAAACCAGTTAACTTTCCTTTAGAAAAAAACCTCCAAAACATCCAACTGATGCATCTAATTTATAGCAGACCTTAAAAAATAATTCATACAGGTCATTAATTTTATATCACAAGAGGCCTTTATATTAGATTAAATGCTCAGATGCATTTATTGCAGAAGAAAATTAACAGGTCACATTTGGCTGCCTTTTCTTGGTCATCATTTATTTGGGAACAACTCTGGTGACTTGGCATATCTTTTTCAAGGTAAACTGAGCTGACAAAGGATTCTGTGATTCTATTTCTAAACCACACCCTCTACAATCTTTCCATCAAGAAAAGAATCTCAAAAGTTATTGTACTGGATTCCACAACCTAAAGAATATGGGCCTCTTCTAGTATCAGAGCTTAAATTTTGGAGTACCTCTGATGCTGGTAGGTCCCCAAACCAAACTCAGTTACAATATTAAGTCATTTTTGCTGCCTGTGACTATTTAGTGTAATTTAGGGAAAGATCAGTTATGTTTTATGTGTAGGCCAGAAGAATATTAGGGAGTCACATAATTTTTCTTTTCCTCTTGCACACTGAGGCAAAGGAGCTCATGCTCTCACTGAACAGCATCTGAAGGCAGCATTTGAAAAAAGGTCTTAGTAATGTAACTATCCCTGGGCAATGGCATTTCCCCAGATTTCTTCTAAGACTTGTAGGACCTTCATTGTATCCTTTACAAAGATGCAGGAGATACTGAATGTAAACCTGGACTCTTCCAGGCCTCCACTTCCCTGCCAGAGCTTTGCTCCAGGACAGCGGGGGTCTCTCTGCCTGTTCCTTTGGCCTCACATAATTTCCATTTCTACTTCTTCCTCACAGCATTGAAGGAAAAATTAAAAAGTAAAATAGGAGAAAAAGGAGAGCAGGATTGCAGATTAGTGTTTAAAAATCTAAAATGACAAGTAAATACAATCCATAACTAAATTAATAACTTAAGCCAGACTGGAAGGCTTTTTTTTTGGTGAATTTCTTTTTGTGGATTTCTTTTTGGTGCTGTTTTTGTCATTGTAATTTATTTGTTTGGGTTTTTTTCCTTTAAAGCATATGTTAGTATTCTCATGGAAGAAAAACAGAATCCCTAATTTAAGAGACTGTAGCTCTACTTAGCAGTAAGCTTGAATGCCATCTTGCAACAACAGGGAGAGTAAAACACCACTCTTGGACTGCCAAATATTTAAGTGGAAGTTCAAGAGCTGTTGTCAGGATGGTGAAGTTATGACAGAAATTGTAAAGATGCTATTGGCTTGTGTTTTAGTGAGTAGTTCTTGTATATTCAAATTTAAGTTTGTAGTTCCATCACTACAAAGCATAAAGTATCTGCTTTGAAGATTAAACATGAAAACACAAATTAAAACAGTGGGAATTTTTTTCTTGTTTCTATGCTAAACTTGCTGTGTGTGATCTTGGCAAGTCATTCAGTATTCGGGTGCTCCTTTGGTAAAATGAAAATAAATAACAGTTATCAGATGTGGCAGTTTTGTTGCTAAATCCATCAGTCTCTAAAAACAACTTTAATAAATGGTGATGATGAAACCTATAACATTATAAACAGTTATTTCAAAATTCTAATCCATCCATTCTAAATCCACAAATGGTAAGTAAAATATGTTACAGCATAAATACCAAAAGATATGTGAGGGAGAAAAAGCATATGACATGATTTTAAATCATGAAATGTACATGGAAGTTTTCATTGAGTATGTAGAATGATGGCTATCAGTTGCCAGTTGGCTGCATGAATATAAACTGCAGGAATAGGTATAGTTCAATGAAATTCCTACTAATACCTTGGCAGGTGGGTATCAAAATTCCAAACTGAGTAAGAGCAGAGATGCCTTGTTACTGATAAAAAGAGCAACTTGAGGGAGATGGGCACCTCTGATCAGAAACATGTTTTAGGATCCCTGGGAATGCTGAAGACTGGAGCCATTTGCCTTGGCAAACAAAGATAAGTGATCTGCCATGTCAGTTAACAAGGTAAGGAAACACAGCCCACAGCTGCAGAGGAATGTGCAAGGAGAGCAGAACATGCTTTAAATTCAGCATCCCATGTTTAATGAAGCATTATTTTGGGTTATAACTTAGTGTTTTCTGCTGGGATTTACTGCCTCAGGGATGGTCAGAGGCTGCTCTGTAAAGCTACAAGCAAAACCACTAGTGTCACAGTACAGCTGGAAATATACAGGAAATTACCATAGGGCCAAGTGAATTTAGCCTCCAGTTTTCTTTATAACTATTATTCAACATTTTTCCCCATTTCCCCTCAGAAAACATGTTTACAGAACATGGAAACAACTGGACCTTTGAAGAAATGCCACAGACCAGAAGGGTCCCACTTTGCTTTCCTGGCCTGTGCCTTCCTTTCCCATCCTGTGATGCCTGGCTGAAACAGGTGTTCAGAGATGAAAAAGGAAGCTTCTGAATGTCTAGAAGCATAGCTCAGCAGACCCAGACAAAAAGCCTTTTCATTCCTCATATATATATTTTTACAAGGCAGCCATTGATAATAGCAGTCACCTGGCAGGGAGATAAAAGTTGGGAAGCTTTTCTTCCCATTTTACCTGTCCTATATAATTTAGAAGTTTCTAACATTCCTTAAACTGTGCAACAGACACTTCCTTCCTCCTCTCTGTGATTTTCAGGAGAACAGAATCAGAGAAAGTACCTTTCTTTTCTTATTTTGTTTTATTTAATAATTACTTTTTAATACTGAAAAAGAAACCAAATTAGAATAGCAAATGCAGAGTTTTCCCCTAAAAGGACATGGCTTCTCTACAGAGCTTCTGAATATATCTTTTCCTATCTTCACTGTCTGGCTCCCTACAGATTTAAATTACAGAAGCAGAATATTTGTCCTCAAAGTAACCTATTTTTTAATTCATATGGTTGTTTTGATCTCTCTCCCTAGATTTCTAGGCTGAATAGCCCCACAGAATGAATACAGCTGCTAAAATGTATAGAAATAACTGAATCAGGCCTTTCATTCCTGCCCAGCAAATATTCTCCTAGCTCTCACAGTCAACTCATGGACTCCTCTGCTTGCTCCTCTTTTTCCCATTTCAAGAGTCTCAAGCACTCTGAAACCAAATGCACTTCCTTTACCCTTAGAATTAAGCAAATTAAATTTTAATATATTAAAAATAAATAAAACAAATAAAAACATCAGCAAAGAAACAGGCATCCAGAACCTTTCAGCTTCCAAGTCCCAAATGCCTTCAAAGAGGATAATGAACAACTTTGAGGTATGGAGTAGGTTTCCAGCACCAAGGCAAAAATCATTCATTCATTCTCTTCCTGGGAGCACACGAGCACACTGGCTGCCCGTGGGAAAGTGGCATCCAGCTGTACTGTGACCAAAGATCCCACACTGCAACACATCACAGGCACTGAGCACTGCTGAGCACGCTGCAGAGTTAGAGACAAGGCTTTGTGGGCTAAAGACTCATTTCAAATTGGCTCAAGCTGCTCTTTTAGGAGGAACCTGTGGCTGTGTTGAAGCAATGTGAAGCTAGGATATAACCTCTTTCTTTTTCCCTAAATTAAATTCTACATACAAGAGGCCCTATAAACACTTTAGCAACACCTACCAGCATGTTCTAGCACAAGTAATTTTGGTGAAGGCTTTATATATGCACTTCTCTTCAAGCATACACTTCAGTCACGTTATTTTTCTTTTTATATTGAATTCAAATCTTTTAAATCTTTTCTCTTTTTGCCTTCTCCTACTTTATGGCAATCCTCCAAACAGATTTGAATTCTACTTGAAAGTCAAAATTTTCCTTAGATGGTCAAACAATAGATTACTGGAAAGAAAGGGACAACTAGCTGGCTCTACAATGTATTAGCATCAGTCTCAGACTCTCAGGTAGAGGGATGAAGTTAAAACTACAGTGGATTTATGATGATCAATAAAACATAATTATGGCAGCAGAACATATAACCAAACACTGGACAATCTCTCTGGCCACAGGTTTTTAAGTTTCACTAGGAATGCTAGTCTGTGGCATAAAGCAGCAGAATAGGGATAAAATAAAGAAATTCAAATACAGACATGGGAGGGTAAAAGCTAAAGCTAAAATAACTAATTTCATTTTACAACCTGGTCTAACTAGAGCAAAAGTCTGAAGATAAAGCTGGATATAATGTCCTATCTTGAAGACTTCACTTTATTATCTATACATGCCTAGGGATAAAAATGTGATTCATTAACATCTCTAGGTCATCCCTTGAAGCTAACAGCAATGTTTTTGTGTAAAAAGCAGAACAATAAACCATAAATTTTCATTGAAGAAGCACCATGTAATAAGTGTTTACACATAAATTTGATGTGAGCCATGTGTGCTTTTTTCTTCTCAAGCTCAGGCCACATTTCAGTCCCTTGGAGACAGATCAGAAAATCTAAGTGAATATTTAGTTTGTGCATCTCCTAAATGTGTCTTCCACATCACATTAGAAAAAGTGTCCAGATCTAAAAGAAGAATGCAGCATGCATTACAAGAGAGATTACTGGCTGCTATTATCCACTATAACTATACAGGGAGGTCAGTCTTCCTGCTGAAAGATCCTTTTCTCCTCAAACCATTTCAGGATCTGCAACAAGGCTGCAAAAATTATTGCCTCTGTTTCAAATGTCCTGGGACTTCTGGGTCAGCTACATTCCAAAGTCCAAGATCAGATGAAAATCTTAAACATCCACATATTTTCCAGTCCACTCCTCTGTAGGACCCCATTTGTAAAGAATGGTACTGTTAAGCAAGCATTTAAGCACAGTTCTAAACTCGGGAAGTTTTCCATAACTGAAGCCTCGATATGCCACTCCAAATGCTCCAAAGTGTGCAGTCTGTTTGAGGTTTGGTTTGTTATTTTTTTGGTGGATTGCTGCTCCTCCCACTTCCTCCCCTACATTCCTCATGTCCTCCCCCCCTCCCCTTTTCGGTTTTATTGTTCTTGTTTTCTTCTCCTTTTTTTTTGTTCGGCCCCACCCCCTTCCCCCTTCCCCCAATTACTCTATTAGATCTATTACCTAAATGATAATGTAACTTTCTTTTCAAATTAGGTGGGAGGAGGGAAACTCATATACTTTGCAAGATAAGAATAACAGCTTTTTAAAATACAGCTTTTTTAACTTACTACTATTTCTGCAGAACAAACAAAACCCACTATCAGTGATAAAACAGCACATGCTGAAAAGCACCAGTCTGCTGATCTATCAGTTCTGTTTTCAGCAAGATACTTACTCTACAGGAAACTTCAGCATGATTTATAGCATCAGAGGCACAGTATTATACAGGGACAATGTATACATACATGTGTTATAGATCATTTGTCAATAAACTTTTTCTTTAAAAGGTCATGAAGATACAGTCCCAGTAAAGGCTTCTATCATATTTACCAAGCAAAATAATAATCTACATCTTGCAATGATTGTTTAAATAATAATCTATATGTTGCAATGATTGTTTTCTTGGGATGATAAACTTTTTGAGCAATCAAAGCATTTTGGTCAGCAGGTTTTAAACTGAGTGCTTTTGAATTCTTTCTTCTGACTAGCAATTTCTGAATAGGGATTGTTATTTTTAAAGTTTAATCACAGAAAAAAAAATTACAGTTTGTGGAACACCATTGTTCTCTTCTTTCCAAGAACTTAATGACAAAACCAAAACAATTTGGACACAATCTTTGCAAGCTGTCAAAGTGCCAACAGGCAGAAATCTGACCCAGTATTTCTCTGTTTGTCTATCCTTCAGACATGCCTGTGTTTAGGCAAAGAACTTATCACACTAGACTATAAAATTCTGCAGTTTGGGATATGTTGTATAAACAGCTGAGAGAAAAACCTCTCCTGATGCAAGCCTGAATGAAGAAAGGAATATCAGAAATGGCAAAATCTACAGCAGTCCAAGACTAAGCCTTTGTCTTAGTGGTCTCTGCACTAATCAGAGCCTTCAGTCAACTCTAATCTGGATTTTTTTCCAGACAGACAGGTTACTTGATCAGAGGTCTGACTGTGATTTAAAATCTGAGATTAGGGAATTGAAGGATAAGAATGCAGAGAGAAACTACACCCCTGAATTTGAAGAAACAAGGGGAAACTCAAAAGATCTGCTATTGCAGAAAAATTCAACTCATACTTTGCCAAAATTAAAGATTCCTCATTTTTGTATCAAAGTTCTCACTTTTTAAGACCACCTTCTTATTCGTAAAACTAGGACATTACCTGACTACCACAAGGCCTTCCAAGAACATGAAAAGGATGAATATAAAGCACATGTCTCTGATTCTGGGAACAATCAAGCAAGCTGTAAGACAAGTGTGCTCTGAAAACAGCAGTGGAGAAGTAGAGCATGCAACTTGCTTGCTGATGAGTGATGGGAATCAAAAGTCTGGGGTTCACCTAAACAAAATTAAGAACACAAGCCTGATCCAGGCTTGCAGTACAATACATTATGAAAAGGCAGAACTGCCAATCCTCAGGAATCTCAGCTGAGGTGGAGCATAATCCCTCCTCCTTTTAAACTCTACGCTGCTTTCCAGGTGTATGGGGCGAGCTCAAGAGGCTGACAAAAGACAGTGGTACTTTCTCTCCTCCATTCAAATGGACAAGTTTTCTCTAAGAAGAGTAATTTTGCAGGTCATTAATGCTATTCTAGAAAATGGTTCTGAATTGAATCAAAAAACCAGTGTTACCAACTCTGCAATCATTGTCCATGTAATTGTGCATGAAACCAAACAGGGGCTGAAAAAGCCAAGTATATTAAGTTAAAAAAATAAATGGAAAAACAGGCTAAGCAAAAACCAGATAAAGACCAACAAGCTTTCAAGCAAAGCATGCTAGATTTTTTTTATTTTTTTTTTTTTTTTTTTTTTTTTGCTACTGTAGAAACTCAAACTCAATGCCCTTGTTACATTCTGTGGCACATTATACTTATACTTGGGTCTACTGCAATTTTACCACGTGCCCAAAGGTAGTTAAAGTGAAGCACATTACTGATGGCCTGTGGTGCATAGGCTCCTGTGGAACAGACTTTCCCAACACAATTGCTTCTCATCTCCAGGAAATACTTACTGACCTAAATAAATCCCTTCTTAGCTATGCTGTCCTAGGTAAGAAATTGTTAGGACAACTTTCTACTGTTATTATATCATTTGTGCATTAAAGATAGAAAGACAGAAATGGCTCCAACAGCTTATAGGAAAGGTTTGGGAAGGATAAATTCATTAACATTAGCAAAACTGAAAGCAATTTTGTTATTGCTTAGTGTGATGTTTAATAGGGGAAAGAAACTTTTGGTTTTCTGTGGCTGAATGTAAGCACAAAAAGCTGTGTACTTCTACAGTCTACGACTGTACATTTCAATTATTAAGTCTTGCAGAATCTGCATAATAAACTAAAAAGCATTGCATTACACATTCTTAATTCATAAAACTTTTTTAAAAAGAACATTAATAACAGACATAATAAAAAGAAAATGGAAACTGATGACAATCTATAATGGTGATTCATGCTAACCATTTTATTTGCTACTACAATTCAGATCAGTGTATATATAAGTTTAAATTGGAATCAGTAATAAATTGTGCTGATATTGAGGTCAGTTTTCTGCAATACACCAAATGCTAAACTTCTAGTTTGTAAACACCTTCACTGCAAGTAAAAAAAAATAAATCTATTATCTTTACAGCAACTGCAGTCTGAAAAATATGCTCTCTTTTAATCTTGTTGCCTCATGTATATCTTATTAACCGTGAGGCAACCTGAATGAGAAACATAAAGTTAAAAAACCAAAACCCCAAAACCCTAGCTGGATGATCAAGACCATTGTTCTTTTCAGCCATTCTCACCTTTCCTGTCATGAAATAAAAGGTTTCTTTACAAGGTAAAATGGCCTGCTCTTACAGGGCTTACACAGCTAAATTCTCAACAGCAGTAAGTCTCAATTAGAGATGACTAGAAAGTTAATTTCCCATCCTCATCAAAATTTTTGATCTTATTCAGATTAAAAGTCAATGCTTGCTGTAGTAAATTAAATGAAAAATATGTAAATATACAAACACATAAACTTCAAATCAAAGTGTTTTTTATTGTGTTTATATATAATACAAAATTCTAACTAAAGGTCCAAATGAAAAATTTGAAATGAGATATATTATCAAAACAAGAATCTCACAACTACTGGTTTTGTCACTTGCCAGTGAAATACTTGACAAGAACATGTCAACTTTAACATAATTTTCCAAATTCAACTCATTTTTTCTTTGAACATTTTTGACTAAACCTACATAACACCTGGTAGTATTGAACAAAATTCAGCTATTCTACTTTTCCAGAGTTTTTATATTGTTCTAAGAGGATTTATAATGCTCAGAGGTTTCAAAATACTACATTCATCCTCCTTACAATTTTATTTTCACCTCCACTACCTCTTCTGAAATGTAGTCTTTTCTGTTTCTCTCTCTTTTTTTTTTTTTTTTTTTTAAATCCCACTTGACTAACAAGAGCAGGTCTGATGCATCTGACCTAGAGTGTGGCCACATCAGCAACTGAAACAGTGCAAATGAGGAGGAAGCAATCTCTGAAACAAGCAGGAAGGACAAGGAGGAGATGCAGGATGGGGCAGAAGAGGATGAACCCAGGAACTCTGAAACCTGTTCTGCCACAAAGAAACTCCTTACCATGGGCCTTGGGTTTCTGTCCCAGGGGGCTGAGGTTGAATTGCAAATGAACACTGTTTTGCTTGCAAATTCAAAAGGAGAGTCCTTTAAACCCACACAGGAAAGCAGAAACATGCAGCTGGAGAATATCATGGAGCACCTATTGCAAAAAAGACTCATGCTGGCTTCTATGAAGGCCAAGATCACATTTTCCAATGGATTTTTAGTTCAGCTGCTGACTCATAAAAAAAGAATCTGCATAGTAATGAACAAACTTTAACACTTCACCCTTCAGAAAACACTAAATTTACAGTGGATGATACTTGTCTTTTACA
This sequence comes from Phylloscopus whistleri, assembly GCA_017589585.1. Taxonomy (NCBI): domain Eukaryota; kingdom Metazoa; phylum Chordata; class Aves; order Passeriformes; family Phylloscopidae; genus Phylloscopus; species Phylloscopus whistleri. Next base: position 4,544,487 of record JADMLD010000614.1, on the reverse strand, counting down.
ACCAGCCTAGTAGCAACTCTTGTGAGAAGAAAAATGCAATTATTCAGCACAGATACAGTTTTTAAAGGGGACTAAAGGGGGAAAAAAAAGGAAATGCAAGAATAGAAGAAAAAATTAAATACAACTCTAAGTGCTTATTACTGGGTAACCACTGCATCCTATTCTGCTACTAAATGCAGCTGAAACTTCCAAGAGAATGTGCCCTATGACAGCAATTAAGGAAATCTGCAGTAAATACTATAAATGGCATTGCATCCCTGAAACATAAGCAGCCCTTTGACACAGTTCAATTACATCTGTAAAGCACAGGAATGGAGATCCTAGCATCAACTCTGACACAACATATATTTGAAACACTGCCAGAGAAAGGTTAAATGGAAGGGTTTATATATTCCCTTTGTGGAACTCCTCCTATTCATGTCAAAGATTGTTCACTGAACAAAACTGCATGAGATAAGTGATTCTGCCTAAAGACCAAAAAAGTCACTATGAGAATATCTTAAAAAAAAATTATCTGCTTATAATGGAATCTGGACAGTGTTCATATTAAAAGGAAAAAGTTCTAAACAAGAACAAAATCTGATTTTAAAAGCTTTATTTCATGACATAAGAACACTAACTACAACAGCATTTTAAATGTCCCTTACCTCCTCTACAGCCACAGAAAGTGTATTGTTGAAATCACACTAAAGCCACGTCACTGGAAATGAGAGACACAGAGGCCTCAAGCTAAGCGAGCACTGGAGTTCATGCTTGCATTATATCTAGCTGCAGAGTTCAAGGTGAGCCCCTGTGTACTTAAAGCTATCCACACAGAATGATTCCAGATAGCTGGGTCAGACCTAGAAAGGTCACGTTGTCCAGCCATTTGCCCCAAAGCAGGAACAGCTGCCTTTTTTGACAGAATGACATTTTGGACATATGTTTATCTAGCCTGTTTCAGCAATGAAGACTACTCATAGATAATCTGTTCCTCTAGCCTTATCATTTAGAAGTCTGCCTTACTGCAATTTCAGTCATTAGTTGCTGCTGAAGACAAGTTATTCCCTCCTCTGTGGAAGACAAGTTAGTCCCTCTTCTTCTACACACTTTAAGATTGTAACCATGTAGTCTCTTAGTTTTATTTTCTGGAGGAGTGTTCTTTTCTTTTTTCTTCACATGAGACTCCTCAATTACTTCATATATTTCTTAAAGTGCAGTGCTTGAAACCGAAGAGAGTCTGCCTCTTGGGATCTTACCATGGTTCGAATAGAGCACATGCATCATTCTTGTGACGTCTTATACCTATCTTCATATCAATCCTTAATTTCTCTTGATGTATCACCCCATTGAGATGCTACTTTTGAAACTGTGTGTTCAACTCAAGCATCATGCCTGACCCTGGATCTGGCCTCAGGACCTGCTCCATTTGCCTGTTTTGGAAGGTTGGGTCAAATCCAACTCAGAAACACACTCAGAAACACGCTGCCCTTTGGTTGAGAGAGATGAACAGGTTACACAAGCTCTTTCAAACCCAGACACTTAGCACCACTGATTGCTCAATGTTGACTGCAAGGAGTGCTAACTGAAGTTAAGTTTATTGGCTGGATGAAAAAAAAAGAGGAGAAAGCAGAGGAAGTGTTCCATGATGAGACACAGCATCCAGCACTCACAGACGTTACTTCAGGGCAATGTTTTATTCTCATTTGTGAGAAGCCACAACCGAAAACAACTCTCATGTGCCCTTAGCATGGCCTTTCTGCATACTTCTCCATAGAAAGCAAACTCATAGGTTCTTCTTGTTCCTGCTGTGATTATGCAATTCTCCAGTTTAGTAAATACAGCATCTGCCAATTGCACTGCATTAACACTCCCAGCTCAGCCCTCATCAAACCTAAAAGTTGGATATAATTCCACACTGCTGGCAAGCTTGCAGCATTTCCTTGTACTGGATTGTAAATGCTCCATCAAATTACCTTTGTTCCCTCTGTAGAAAGTCCTCAGGAGAGATCACCTTAACCACGGCTGCCTTAAATTCTATTGGTATTCATTTTTTAGGAAGTATGAACCACACTGGGAATGCAAAACCAGTGACCCCAGCTGTGTTCTCAGACTAACAGACTGCAGTCTTGGTAAGTTTTGAAACTGGGGGTGATGCAGAGATTTTTTTTTTTTTTTTTTCCCAGGGCTTTTAAGGTTACAAGCAGCAGAACTGTGCAGTAATTCACACGGTCCAATGAAACCATGGTGACTTTTATCAAAAGCAGGGTCAAATTATGCTTTTATTTTTATTTATTTAAATATGAAAATTTTATCTCCTTTGTGGAGAAAAAACAGTAGGATTCAACAGAGCATGTGATAGCTGTATTTGGCATACTTCAAAGCAAAGCAACCTTCAGGGCATCACTGCATAGCAGTCCTGCAGGAAACACAAGTTTCAGATCCAAAGCTCCATCTCCTGAGGTCTGCACAGGTGTAGGAACCTGCAGCACTACTTCACCGATATGTGCCAAAAAGCCTTTAATGAAAAGAATAAATACAACACTTAGTATTTTTCATTATCTGTGACTATTCTCCTCAGGGAGTCTCTCATCACTTGACATTATGCATTTCTTCATCTACCTCCTTCATGGTCTCAGGAGTCTCTTCCTTGAAAGGAAACAGCCCTCCTGAACTGTTTCAAGAGGAATCCGGTATTCAGTAAGGCAGTAGATGGCACAAGATTTTGCTCTAAATGACCTGTACGTGTTGCTAATAAATTTTTGACCAGACAATTTTTTTTTCAAATTATAAAGACCTTTTCTTAATTGACTACACATGTTTACAGTGTAGAGAGATAGTTCCCCTGTTATTTATCATCAACTCCAAGTTACATGTCAGACAAAACCTAACATATGAGTCAAGTATTTGCTGGAGTTTAGATGCCTGCATGAGGATATAAACTCTGAACAGGAATATTCAGAGCCAAACAAAAAACACTTTTTCCCAAGGGATTTTTAAACTTTCAATGAACTATGAATATTGATCTTACTCTAAATCTGTAGAAATGAGTTTCTGCAAAACTGAATTTAAACCTAAGTCAACCTCATTATAGTCCTAATTTACCCATTATTTACTAGAAGTATTTCAAACCACTCTTTCAGAGGAAATGACAAAGACAAAAAGCAAAAGAAAAGAGGAAGAAGCAGTGTGAAAGTTGAAAAAAAAGAAATTACTACTTTAGAAAGGAATCTTAGTAAAATGTATATGATATGCAAATTGGATTTGCTCTCAAATGTCAATAGGATTCTCTAATGCAATAGTCCCTGTTTACATATCAAGTACAGAAAAAAAAATACTTAAATGCAAACAGAGGAAATACACCTGATATACATGTTGTCTAATGTTGTATTTCTTTTGATACTTCTAAGATAAAAGCCAAAGGTCTTAAAGTACAATGATGAAAGTTTGGTCTCAGTTACAGAATTTTTTTAACAGAGTAAAACTCATGCAATATACAAAATGTTACTATTTCAGCAGTAGATAAATGCTAGATAAACACTCCTTAACAGCAGTTTATCCTATAAAAATAATTTTACCCCCTCCTCTGAATGCTGATGTCTAGAGACAGCAGCAGTCCAATGAATACAAATTATATCAAGATTCTGAATTATATCAAGATTCTGGAACATACTTTGACCAAATAAAAATTACAGTAACGGCCTCCTAATTCTGACTGATGACATTTGCAAAAGAACATAACACTTTCAAGACTTTATGGCAGCACTTCAAGACTGAGCTCTCACTTACACAACTGGAAGCCTTAATTGTTTTGTGAGCTTTCAAGAGACTGACTGTTTCGCTTCACTTAACTCATGTCATACTCAGCTTGGCTACTGTAAAACACACATACACACCAACCTCGTGTTCAAGAACCCCCATCCTGGATTTTTAGCGTTTTTTGTCATCAAAAGGGAAGTTCTGCGCGGGCCCAGGGGCGGACGGACGGATGGGTGGATGGGTGGGTGGATGGATGAGTGGAAGGACGGACGGATGGATGGACAGACGGACGGACGCTGGAAGGGAGCCCGGCTGCGCGCGGCCGCCGTTGCGCCCTCTGGCGGGGACAGCCCCGCTCGGCCAGCGCAGCCTCGCGCCCTGGCACCAGCCTGGGTTTAGAAACCCCCAGGGGCAGCCAGGTAAGTTCCAGCATGCCTAGAAAGTTATTTCACTTGATTTTCTGCGGTAAGATAATTCTAACGAGCTGGCAAAAAAACGCCTTTGCATTTTTTCCCATCTCTGTTGAAATCAGAGCGTGTGCCTTTGCTGGCATCCCCTGAAACCCTCCCTGGCTCCAGCTCTGCCAGAGCTTCCTATGTTTCTATTTCTTGATACTGTTATTCCATTTATGTTCAATGTTTTGTTACTGAGTATTTGACAAAAAGAAAAAACAAAATCCTCTTAAGAACTTGCAGCTACCTCAAGTATTTATTCTTCAATTCTTTAAAGGTTTTATCTGAGCTGATCCAAAGGCATCAGCTACATAAAGGTTCTAAATAAAGTAAAACTTTAAAATAACATTTTTTTTCATTTTGACTCACAAAACCTGAAGTTGAATTTCTGGCTTTACATATTTTTCCTCTACTCACTGATTAGACACAGTCTATATCTATAATTGCCTTTTTTTTTTTTTCCCTAATAGCTGCAGTATTACAAACAAACAAAAAGGAAATAAAATTCTGATTTTGAAAATGACATTTAATTATTACTATCACAATACGGATTTGTTAATCAATTTGTTAATCAACTACGGAAAAGATGCCAAAGGTATAAACATCTAGATGTCAACTGACTTCAGATTGCCCATCTCGCTACTTGAAGAAAACAACTACTTCCTATATTTTCTTCAGAATGTATTAAATTGATATACCAAAATAATATTTGCCTCATTATAAACTCCTTCCTACTTCATATCACATTCAGGAAGACACAAGACATTATTAAATGATTTATGAATAAGAAATCCACTGGTAAATCTTCTATTTAGCATCTCCTGGTAACAGACATTGATGACTACTACAACCTAACAGCCTAAATCAGTGATCTGTGGTGTGCATTTGCCCACTGATGAATTTTACTTCATTCAGTCAGCACTAATATCTTATTGTCTGCATACATTGGCTGGAAGATAACAAACTTTGTGAGTTCAGTCCACTACCACACAAGATTGCAATTCTCTTTCTAGTATCACCACTACACCACTCCCTCATAACTAACAAATGCTAACATTTGTTGCCTACAGCCCAGAGTATAGCAACATGGGGTTTGCAGCAGTACATGAAAACTCTCCTCCTGTTTTTTTCCCTTTGGCCCCAAGTGACATGTGAGCCCCGGCAACCTGCTGAGCTACCCCGTCGTTTAGCAATTCCAAAACTCAGTGGCAGGCCCCCGGCCGGGGAACTCTCGCTCTGTCTAGCGCATAACCTCACTGGACACTTAAAAGAACTACCCAGCCTCTGTTTCTCGGGTCAGTTACACAGCGACCACAAAACTTTTCACACTTGTATCAAACCTCTAAGGAAAGGAAGAAGAGGCAGTTCTGTTGCACCAGCGAAGCCAGTGGGCGTGTTCCACCTGATAATAATCAAGCTGGTATTTCGAATACACAAGCACAGCTTTTGAAAATACCTGTAAGCCAGAATCTGCTGCAGAAAGGTCCCCTGACACACAAACCCCACGACTTTTCTCACTATCCGCAAATGTGCCAAGATTTTCTTTAGCAGCTTTCCCCTCCACAGCACAGGAATGCAGGATACAGAAGGCTTTAGCGATCAAAAGGCAACCCCATGCTGTGGGAAACAGAGGCCCAAGAGAAAGCACTACAGGTGCTGTGTGTCACGCATTAACAGGTGTCTCCGAGGCGGACTGACAAGAGGGCCCTGACACTTCACAAGCAAACTTAGTCAACAGAGCCTCTCGCTCCCAACGAACAGGTCCCACAGCCCCTGGGGCTTCTTCCTTTATCTTTCTCCTTCTCTCAACGCCCAGTTTCCAGGGAAGGCTGCAAGCTACTGACTTCCGCGGGGGAGGAGAGTGCCCGCTAGCTCTCCCAGGCAGGATCTGCAGGGAAACTTTGCCATCCCTCCACGGCTGGCTGCCGGGAGAGCAGAGGGGCCCCGGCGCGGGAGGGAGGGCGGGCGGGTAGGCTGTCGGGGCGCCTCTCCCGGGGACTCCGGGGGCTCCGTCCCTCCCTTCCCGGCTATTGAGGGGAGCCCCTCGCGTCTCGTACAGGGTTGGGAAGGAGGCTCCGGGAACCCCGCGAAGGGGCTGGGGAGGGGAACAGCACCGGCTCCCAGTGATCGCGGGGCAGATTCATTAAAGGAGAAAAGTCCCGAATTCTCATTAAATTAGAAATGAAGTCATAGAGAGCTCTTTCCGGAGAAGCCAGGGTAGAGAAGGATGAGAAGCCGGGACCCCGGGCCTCTCTCTCGGGAGGAGGGGGAGCCAGCCCCGAACGGCGTTTGCCCTCTCCGGGTACGCGGCCCGCGGAGCGGCCGGCAGAGCCCACACCGCGGGGGCTGCGGAGGCGGCCCGGCCCCCGGCCCCGGCCCGACCCCCGGCCCGACCCCGCCCCGGCCGCGCTGCCCCGGGCTCCGCCGAGAACCCGGGCCGGCCCCGCCCGGCAGGTACCGGCCTCGCTTACCGCGGCTCTGCCTCGGCGTCTCCCCGCCGGCGAGCTGGCAGCGCTCGCTCAGGCACTGGAAAAGTAATAGAAATCCAGCGGCTAGTTTGCTTCTCCGCAGCCTCGCCATAGCACGGAGCCTGCCGAGACAACTCTCCGGGTGCGGGGTGCGCGCCGCTCCTCGTCGGTGCTGGGGAAGTCCGGGGGGCGGCGGAGAGCAGCGCTAGCAGGCGCCGAGCCGCCCTGTCCTCGGAGCAGCGCTCATGCACTGGGGCGGCAGGGACGAGCCGCTGGGGCTGGCGGCGCCGGACCGGGTCGGGGGGCGCTGGAAGGAGGTGCAGGGGGCTGCTCCGTTCCCCTAACTCGCGCGGCCGCGCCGCTCTCAGTCCAGCGGCATCACCGCTAGGGAAAACAAGCCCAGCCTCGCTGCGAAGTGCCAAACTCTTCCCTCCTCGCAGCCTGCTGATAGATTTTAGGAGAGCCACTGAGATCCTCCCTTCCTGGCTTGCCCCCACCCAGCTCCCTTCCCCCGCAGGGTGAGGCAGGGTGCCTGAGGGACGGAGCCTCTCCTCAGTGTACCGCTACCGACTAAACCCCTCCGAGGAAAACGAGCGGGGAAACGTTCCAGCAGGAGCCAGCGGACCGGCTCCGAGTACGGGGGGAGCAGGACCCGGAGGGGGGCGGATGCGCCGCGGGAGAGGATGCGCGGGCGGCGGGGAGGCAGGCGGGGACGGACGAACAAGTTCTCTGTCTCTGTCTCTCTCTCTCTCTCTCTCTCTCGGGGCGGTTTCCGCGGCCGGCGGCGCTGGTGCGGGGCCGAGGGCAGCGGCGTGGGGCGGGCGCTCCCCCGGCCCGCAGCGCGCCCGCGCTGCCGCCGCCGCCCGCCGCGCAAGTGCGGGCAGGGGGCTCGCCTGAGGCCGGCCCCGGCCGCCCCCTCGCTCTGCCCCCCGCCCCCTTCGCAGAGCGCGGCGGGGCGCAGGCGCCGGGGCTTCCCCGGCTCTCCCGCCGCCGCCGGCTGGGCCGCGCTCCGCACGGCGGTCCCGGGAGGCGCTGCCGGGCCGGCACCTGGCCCGGCACGGCTCCCCAGCGGGGCGGGTCGCTGCCCGGAGCGCCGGCAGCCTGCGCTGCACGGCGAGGACGGGGGGAGGGCGGCAGGGAGACCCCCGGGCCCGGCTGGAGCCCCGCCGCTCCGCGGGACGGGGAGAGCCCGGCCCAACGCCGCCTGCTTGTTCCAAAGTTGCTGTGTAAACCTGCGTCGGTTTCGCGGGTGACAACCGCAATAATGACCAAACCCCCTAAATCCATTCTCCGCTCCCCCTCTCCCCCAGAATTTCCCTGTTTTAGGGTAAAGCAGCCTCCCTTCACATACCCCCACACACACCTCTCCACCCCCTCCCTTCTATTTTCTATTTCTCTTCGCAAGCCAAAGAGTTGTTTATGTACACTCATCACTTGAACAGTGCAATGACGGGGAGGGTTCTCCCCTGAAAAAAAAAAAAAAGAAAAAAGAAAAATTTACATGCTTGATTAAGCGCACCGTGAATAATCCCATCCCCTACATTAATCTGTGTACAACGGCACGGAGACAGAAGCGAGCAGAGGGCACATCAATCAAACCCAGACAAGCGAGAGGGGCACGGGGGACCGGGCGGCGGCTTTTTACCAGTTCAGCAAACTGTGGAGCTGGTAATCAGCTGGGCAACGTGTAGAGAACCATGAATGCACCAGCCTCTCAGCACTTGCTACCAAATAATTAAATTAATTAGGACGACAATTAAATTAATCAAATAAAGAGGTCTACAGAATGTCAAACATAGCAGATAACTAATACTTAATCACAAAAGAACAACCAGTAACAAGACCGTGTTCTTCTCTAATTTATTGCTGCTCCTGAGATTACGAATTCATCAGGTCCATTGTAAGTGTCTTGCTCTTTAATCATTGATGTGTTTATGTGTAAATCAAAGCAAAGCACCTGTGGGTTTAAGAAGTATACTTGAAGTGTAAGCAAAAATTTTCTAAATCTTTTCAATGTATATAGAAATATGATACTGGAGGATATTATCAATAAGGTTTTTTTATTTTTGATTTTTGAGTTTATAGTGGGCCTTTCTAGTTTCAAGCTTCTTGCACATACCCTTAAACAAAGCAAAAAGCAGTCCAAGTATTGCTACAAATAACTGCAGAAAATATATTCTATATTCTCTGTATAAGAGAAAGTAATACTGGTGGTTTCATGCATCAGGAATGACATCCTGGCCTTGTTGAAATCTGTGGGGATTCAGGGAGTGTTACTACCTTGTATACCAGGTGATCTGGATTATGCTACAGACTTTAATGCAGATTTGGTCAAGTTAGTATTAAAGATATTACTGCTTCTTAAACAAAATATAAGACAGAGGTTTCTTCATGCTATTTTTGCTTGATAGTTTGTCAGGTTGTTCAGTCTACCCAAAGTTTTGCTGAAGTTGCTGAGAGGATTGTTGAGCTTTTGGCCTTTACTGGTGGTAAAGAAGGGCTGACGACTCTTTCAGCTGTTTTTCAGCAAAATTTTAGATGAGAATAGGAACAATAAGGTCTGTAAAACCTTCATAATCAATTTTAATTTTCTTTTGTCCTTTTTATTAAATAATAATAAAGATGAGATTATTGTAAAGTTATAGCAAATCTTAAAATACAAAAGATTTGAATGATTTGCAGAAAAAGTTTACATGTTGCTAAAATAGGTAAGAATTCGTCAATCCCCTTATGTATAGTATAGAGAAGCCTAAATGAGACAAATAAATTTTTTTTCATTTGTTCTTTCCTTCTCAGTCCTATAGTTTCAGGTTTAAATTCTTCATAGGTATATTACAGAAACTGCATGCTGAAGAAAGGGAAGGATTAGCAGTAGACAGCTGAAGCATGCAGTTGCAGATAAAAGTGTCAGCAACATGCTAGGTCCCACAGTCCTAATTTTTGGACTGGTGTTCTGTGCAGTTGTTGGACAGTTTTGCAGTGTGCCTGCTGCAAGGTTAGCATAGAGTCACAGCACTGGAGAACATCTTGTTCTCCACAGAACAAACTGCATCCTCCAAAGAAGGCTGTATGCATTGTGCTTCTTGTACTACAAAACATAGGTCAAATATAGCTTATCTTGGTATAATTGTGTGTAAAAGTACAGGCAAGACTTTTTATTGCATTGAGAAAAAGCCCGAGATGAAAGTTAATAATAAATCTTATGGTGATTAATGACAATATGTCATTGCTGGAAAGGCATTCATAGCACAAAAGTTTATGCATTTGTTGTTACTTATAAAGGATAAGTAAAACAGAAAGAGCAATGTCTTGAAGGCTATCTGAAGTGATGAGCTGTTTTTACTTGGAACACAGTGCTTGTGATAAGTTTTCATTACTCTTAATGTTCTTTTACAGTCACCATCCTTGCACATTATCTCACCTCTTAGGTCTATATCTTGCAGTGGCATAAACAGCAGTGGTTCCATAGAAATCAATGAGAACACTTCCACTTTCACCAGTCAAGAATATGGCATTATAATTTCTCTTCCTGTGTAATCTATCCCTGTTTATAACATCAATCACTCAGGAAAAAAGGATGGGAACATTCACATTCTCTCTGTTCATTGTGTTCTACTGTCATACTGCTTGCAAGTGCCTGCTCTCACTTACTTACTCATTTAAGAATTCATTTTTTTTTTTTTTTTGTATCAACATATTCTTTTCGACCTACACTATTTCTGGCCTTATTGCATTACTGATTCTGAAAAAAACAGTTTTAAACGTTTCTCTTCTCTTTCTTTTTTAATATGTTGTTAGCTATTCTGCTTTGATAGATATAAGAGAGGCACCTCTCAACTGCTCTCCAGTGCTAGCCTAGAACAATAACTGCTTTTGCATTTGAGGAGTCAGGGGAGGGTATCTCTGCTTAATTTGGGAAAAAGAAACTGGTAGAGATAACTGCAGTATTCCTGAGAGAGGGAAGAATATATCTGTATCCTCTTCCAAGAAAAAAAAGTTTTCCTCTTTGGTGAACTTGTTATCCTGCAAAGGATTGTGTCTGCGTATTAATAGACAGACTACAACCATCAGTATTTTCTGCTGTAACTGAGTGGTGTCTATCAAGTAACCTATTTTCCCAACTGCAGAGAGAAAAAGATCTAGATAATTAATTTTGGAGCCATAAATGATCTGCCAGGATTAGTCCCCACAGGGACAAAATGGTTTATGGGACCCTTATGGAGCAGGTAGTCCACACTTTGATGTTATGAGTATCACATATTGAAGCTGCACATGGCCTTTAATCCCTGGGGGTGAGTTTGCCACTGAGATTCACCTCCCTCTCTTTTGAGCTCTGGGCTGGTTAAGGCTCAAGAAGGTGATTTGTGTAGCTATTGGGAATTTGGCTGAGGCATTAGGCTTAGTATTGTCAAAAGGAGGTGTTAGAGCTGTGAACTTAGAGTGCTGCCCAGCTGGCAGGCGCATTTGATTTTGCCAGTTCAAAGGAGGAGCACAGCATTTTAGTTGAATCACTAAAGGGCACTGCAAAATTCAGATGTTAAGCATGAGGCAGAGAGGCAGCTTCCTTGTAGGAAGCTTATAGGGAAATACAACAATTCCTTATAGGGAAATACAACAACTTTCCAGAGAAGCTGCACTGTACTTTTAAACCTTTTCTTCTTTCCCTTTTCCTCTGGCTAGGAGAGCCTTGAGTCTCCCCACTCAGTTTGTTTTCTGGGAAAAGCAGTGAGGTTCCCTTTCTGGTTAAGTCACATCCAGTAGGCTTCTGCTAGATTCCCTGTAACTCTGTGAGGTGCTATAGGCAAATACATGAGTTTGCATAATTGTGCCTAATTAGAATCTGTCTGTAGTGTGGCTCTGTGAGCTGTGTAGTTAATGCCAGTGCAGCTTTGTTCAGCAGAGCTTTCTGCTTATCTCTAGGACAGCAGGACTGCAAACCTCCCACATGCACTGCCTTTTGCTTGTGTCACAATGCATGGTTAGGGAGAGTTTCTTTTGGGGTAAAGAGAGTTCAGATTCATGGGGGTAGACACTTTATGATGTGGGAGGTAGAACTCAGTTTCATTATCTCACACACTGATAAAGTGGCTCACTGGAAATTTGAGGAGGGGAAAAATAAAAGAGGAACATTTCAGCAAGGCAGCATGAAAAAAATAGTGCAGTTTGAGGTTAAACAAAAAGTTTAATCCAAAACAGTTTTGATATCCAAAACAGTTTTGATATTTATTTGAACTCTGAAATGATTTTAAAAGAATGAAATAGGTTTTGAAATGGAACATACTTCCAGAGTGAGAAACCAAAAAGTTCCAGCTTTAATCAATTATTTGAATTCAAGATGCTTCAAACTTACTCTTTCAATGAATCTGCCTTTGCAACAATGCTGACGGAGGCAAAAGCAATGCTGCACCAAGCAATGCCTTTGCCTGCTTGTGATTGGGAGCTATGGGGATGTTACTCAACTCTGAAAACCACAAAACAGCAAATCCAACAGGGCCTAGGAGTTCCAAGTCACACTCCCCATCCCTGCAACTCCAGAAGAGGCTGAGGTTGTGACCCTTACTTGCCTTATGTCCAACACAGTGATAGCTATGGACCCAGACTGGAGGAACTAGAAGGACTCCTGGACGCTTGTGGCAGGGCCAGGTTTAACAGAGAAGTTAATATTTCAGTATAGCACTGGTCAGCAGGCTACACTAAACCCATAGGAGAACTGAAAGTGGCTAAAGGGTGACACAGAAGAGAAACCAAGAATGGAAATGAAAGTGAGAGAAGAAAAACTCGATTTTGTCAGCAACATTGCTGTGATGGAAACCTTAGTTATATGTGGATGCAGACTTCTGTGTGATGAACCATACATGCACAGGACCCAAGCTTTTTCATGGATGGCTGCAGGGAAAGTGGGAATGGTGGCAGAGCAAGTCATTAGTTCTCATTTAGCCAAGGCAGGTGGCTCAGCACAGGATAATATTCAGAATGGACACATTTCTTGGTGGGCATGGTGGTACCAATAGTCACTGAACTAGTCAAGAAAACTAAGAACAAAAATTTTCAGCTACAATTAAAACCAAATCAACCTCAAACATTGCTTTTCAGTGGCTACATTTTCCAAAAAATCTTTACTAGAAAGCAGTCTTTACTAAAATCTGCAGAAGCATGCCAAGCTATTCTTCACTAAGTCCTTTCTTACTCATGATCTGGAGCTGGGAGGGGGGCCTGAGCAATTACTATGGCCCATACAGTTGTGAGTAGAGTTAACATTTTTAATCATTTGAGACCAAAGAATGAAATCTGCTGCTGAGCACAGCAGGGGAAGGCAGACTGAGGCTAGGACTGGTGTTAGAAAAAGTAATTGGCTTGGGATTAGGTTTTAGGTCAGGAAGCCTGGGCAAACTTTAATGCTAGAATGATCTTAACAAGTGCTTAGCTGAGACAACTGACACAGGAGTAGCTGTGACACTGACCTGTAGAGGGTCAATCCCTGGTGTTAATGATGGTTGTGGGGGTGGGGGAAAGGGACAGCTGCAAGAAGTAGCCAAAGTTTGGGAGTTAAGTATTGAAAATAACTACCACATTTTTGTTCAGTGGCCCCAACAGCATAACAATCTCCTGCACATCCAGCAGTGCGTTTATCTTTCCAAACTTGCTTGTACATGAAACCACACCACAGGCTTCTTTCTCTAGCAGCCAGGAAGATCTCTGTTACTTGGAATGCCCCAGCTTAGTCCATTTTGGGCATCAAGACTGTGCAATATGTCTAAAGTTCAGCTCAGATATGATACTTTTTCTTCAATTCAACACTTGAAAGAAGTAATACTGTTGAATGACTGGGTCCCTTGAATGTGAGGACTAAGCAGCACAGAACTTTGGCTTCCTCCCTGCTATATGGGCTGATGTCTCTAGGCACAGCTGTTATATCTGATGAGTCATAAACCCTGAAACCTGCTTCAGAAGAGTGCCAGCATCCTCAGCACATAGATTCCAGGACTGAGGTGGGCAAGCAGGGAACTGGCTGGTTAAACTGACCACAAAGGCCACAGCCTGTGCAGGCAGGGAGTGGAGTGTGTCAGAAACATTCTTTTTAACAGTGGTTCCATTGAACTGAACTGAACTGAATCACACTCAGTACGGAGCTGATCTGGCTATTAAAAAAAAAAAAAGAAAAAAAAAGAAATACAATTATTTAGAAGCTGTGTTGTCTTAGTTTTACCTTAGCGTATTTTCTGTGTGTTGTGATAGATCTTAAACACTCTGAGCATTCAGTGGGTAGGAATGCACAGCTGATGTGCAAAATGCCACTGTGACTTGTGCTGATAGCAGGCTTAAAGAAGGGATATATCTTCAAAGAAACACATAACCTAGCGAGTTTACTTCAATTCAGCCACTGTGGCAATACTTCCTTTGCCAGGGAAATCTCTAAGAAGGAAAGAACTCTCCAGGAGCAGTTGGATGCTAAAGGAGATGAATGTCTTCTTTTATCTTATTTTAAAGTGGTTCTTTCTTGGTTATCACTGGTTGAAAAGGTTTCTGTAGTGATTCCTGTCTCCAAGAGGCACAAGAATTATTTATTCAAAGGTGGGGTATACCCATCTTCCAGGCAACAGACTTCTCCCAAGCAGTAAGTTCTGCTCTCTGAGAGCTGCCACCCCTCTCTCCAATAAGGCTCCCCTGTAATTTTCCCCTGCACATTGGTCCAAACTGCCCTTGAACACCTTAACCTCTATATAAACATTAAGATACGATTTTTTCCACATGCACCATGGAGCCTGGCTGTGTGCCTAATGAGAAATGGTAAGCAACTGTCCAGTGAAGGGGAGCACTTATTTGATGATTTTTCATGTCAGAAATCCATCCCAGATAAGTGTTTATTGTGAGACTTTGATCTCAAAGATTTAGCTCTCCCTGCAGAGCAAAAGCAGATGCTTGGTAAGCTGTAGCTGTAGTCCTGACAACCTTTCAAATGTCTAGACAGTGGAAAGAGATGATTACATCCTCTTTTAAACTCAACTGCAACAATTCAACACGCTTACTGTGTTTACTTCAGGATGAACCTATTTACACTGCTTTGTTTCATGAAACTGCAAGTATCTAATACTATTGAAAGATGCAGGGTGATGAGGTGGTCAGGATAAAAACCTGCTTTCATTAACAGCAATAAATCTGACAGATGTACTAGGTCACATGTGGTCCTTATGTAGACTTTAGCATGGACCTAGAGATTAAGGAGTTTGATAACATGCATTTGCAGCTAATACTTATCATTTAAGAGTCTTGAAAATGTTAACACTTAGAGAAAGCCTATTTAATTAATGCTCATTGAAGAACACATTAAATCCCAGAGACAAGACTGGGAAAGGTCCAACATTGCTTATTTACTTTATGTCATGTATTGAACAGGGGAAGAAAAAACTGAGTTAACATAGTCATGATGGATCAAGAGATATTTTAGCCTTACAAGACAGTAGACTTGGGAGAGGAGATCTGAAAAGAGAAGGGAAGGAGATTTCACCTTAGTCAGCAGCCTCAAAATAGGTATCAGTTCAGCAGTTTCTCCACGCAAAGCCAGCCATGGAAACTGGAAATGGTAATGTGCCAGGTCCGCCTCTCGTCAGCCAAATCACTGAAGCAGGTATGGAAAACAATTTTGGTAATGTGATTCAGGACTGTATAAGGTGCTTTCCAGTTTTGTAATTAAGAACCTATTTTTTTTCCTTTTGGTAGAGTAAAACTTCTGATTTTCTTGTTAATCTATTGTGGAGTTTAAAATTATCTCAAGTGCTTCTGATAAATCAGAAGTACTTTTCCGTCTGGGAAGACTAAGAAGATGGCATTGCCAACACAGAATCATAGAACAAACTCTTTGGATGCTAGAGAACTTAGAAAAGTTTGTGAATCTCAGAAAATTTATCCAGTTTGATACAGATTTTTTAACAAAAGTCTAAGTAAATATAAACTGTAAATATATTAACCTTTGTCAATGTCAAGCTGTTGATATTTTCAGAAAACCCCATACCATGGTATACTTCTTTATTCTTGCAGTCAATTGTCCAGGTCATGTGGAAAGCTGAGGTTATTATTGTCAAATTGTCACCTTAAGCTTGATTCAGGAAAGTTTTGTGGACTACTTTGTCAATTTCTCTGTCTCCTAAAATTCATTTTGAACAGTCTTGTTTCATGTGGTCTGAAAAATCAGTTTCTCAGTAGTGTTTGTAAGATGCTGCTAAGTGAAATGTCATCAAATCAACAGGAGTTCTTATTTTTGAGGATGATTTTCTGGATGTATTTTAATGCTTCGTTACAATTTCAGTTTGTTGTATCTATTTAATTTACATAATAATGAACAAATAAGTCTGCAAAGATGTTTCCAGTATGGTCATGTCACTGGATCAGATTGGATTTCAAAATAAGTAGGTAGTAAAAACATACAAGTTAGATCTATCTACTCAGTAAATGTAAGATTTTTCTGAGATCTCAGTTTTATGCTACACCATGAAGTCTGATCTAAGTTTCCCAGCTGCAGCTGTCAAAGTTGCTCTGCTAACATCAATAATATATATTTTTTATTTCTAGTGCAAAATGAATCCTACATACAGAACACATACTGTGTATATGAAGATTGTATACCAAAGGGGTTTTTAAATGAAAATAGCATTTAAAGCTGGCAATGTTTGAATTCTAGCAAACAAAAGGAAAAAAGAGGATAAATTTTAAATTTGGAACCACTTAGTGAGCTCTTAAGGACAAATGACGCACGATAATATTAACTGAAATCTGTTTAACTCATGAATCATAACTCAGTTTCTCCTCAAACCATGCTGCTGTGCTGGCATCAGGTAGCTCTTTAGCAATATCAAATAAGCAGATGATGCAAAAGAAACAACTCCCTTGTGTTCCTTTCAGTAATAAAACAAGGAGTCTATAAAGCTAATACCTTTGCACACAGTCTCAGGATTTTATCGTAATCTTATTAGGTATTTTTGCAGCTATAAATTTCCACATGTAATGGAATGTTTCTAAAAGATGCAAGTCAATCAGTCACAAGTCAAAATATGTTCTGAAAAATAAACTTTCTTTAATAATCCATCATCCGTTCCTTTCTGCCTTTTTTACTGCATTTCCCTTGTTTCTTTTTCTTTTTGCTCATGAAGAATGGTGTTTTGATGCAAGAAAGTTATAAACTCCAGGCTGTGTAAATAAGTTTATGTCAGATATACTACAGAGATTTACACTCTCTTTATCATTTAAGTGAATTGTTTTTTTTGAGGTTTGACAGTAGTCATTTTGTCCAAATGTTTTTCAAAGTGTTGTGTTGTACTCCCAGCTGGCAATTAAGTACCACACGGCCACTCTTTGACTGCCCTTAATGTGCTCCTGGAGGGAAGAAGAATCAGAAAGAAAAGGTAAACCTCGTGGGTTGACATAAGTACACTTTAATAATCAAAACAATAATGATAATGATGAAGATAATAATGATAATAATAACAACAATGACAATACTAATAATAATTGCAACAACAATAATAATAATATTAAAAATAAGGAGAGGTAGAGAGAATAATAGAGTAATAGAATCCAGGAGAAACAAGTGATGTGCAGTACAGTTGCTCACCTATTCCCAGCCCATCCCTGAACAGTGACCAGCTCTTCCCCAGCAACTTCCCCAGTTTATACACTGGGCATGATATTTATGGTGTGGAACATCCCTTTGGTGAGTCCAGGGCAGCTGTCATGGCTGTGCTCCCTCACAGCTTTTTTGTGCCCCTCCTCACTAGCACAACATGAGACAGTGAAAAGTCCTTGATTTAGGGTAAGCACTACTTAACAACTAAAACATTAGTGTGTTATCTACATTATTGTCATACAAAATTCAAAAAACACAAGTGGCTACTGGCTATTAAGTGCCAGCTACTAAGAAAAAAATACATCTGTCCCAGCCAAAAATACGTCTGTCCCAGCCAGGATAAAAAAAAAGACTGATGGTATGGTATGGTATGGTATGGTATGGTATGGTATGGTATGGTATGGTATGGTATGGTATGGTACAGTATGTTTGTTATGTTATATTAATTTGAGATTTTTGCATAGATCTGCTTTTTTTTTTTTTTTTTTTTTTTTTGCTTTGGAACGATGACAACAGAACAGCACATTTTTCTAAATTCAGAATTTTGTTCAACACTTTCTGTGACCCCTTCCAATGCATGTAGCTATATGGTTTCTTTCAGTCATTGAAACACAAATAGAAAGTCTTACATTCCCCTTTTATCTACATTCCTTGTAAGTTCAGTTACATTGGTCTGAATAAGAGTTAAATAAAACACAGGGAGAGGTTTTTGGCTAGAGTCAGTCACATCACACTCTGGGTTCAACACTGCTAAGAAATTTAGCCAAGAAATTAGAAAACTAAGCCAGTGTGTATAGAATAAGAGCAAGTTGAAGGCTAGGGAGAGAAAAACCCCAATCATGTGCAACTGATTTGAGCCTCCTGATTTTTTAATTGTCTATACTAGTTCAGTACAACAACTGTAGAATATTTTCCCTTTCTTGTATGGTTGAAGAAAAAATTCCTCCTGGAAATAATTTTTAGAGGTCCACCCTGATACCAGGCAAAACAGTTTTATCTAGTTAAGATATCTGAGCACAGTCTTTAGATTTTGAATTGAAATACTTGGATGTCCAGAAGAGTTATATCTGTTCAAAACATTTGAGGATCTGGAATATAGTGGCAACACATGACTGGATTTCAAGCCCTTTTCCAGAAAACTCCTCTGAGAGTTACAGACTTGCCTGGAGTCTTTCAGCAGGTGAAATGGTTATGCAGGGAGCAATTAGAAAATAACTGCTTCCTTAATAATATCCAACCTTTAAAAGCTTGTCATTCATATTTTCATGAAAATGAGCAAAGTCTAACATGTTACACTGTCCTTACTTTTGTAATCCAATGAAAAATAGTTATATCAGCTGGCGTTTCTCACAGGGTTTTGCAAAACTGATTTGTGAGGGAAGAGGGAGGGTAGGAGCTTACAAGAGGGGGGGTGTGTATGTGTGTGATACACACACACCTCTTCCTACTGGAAAATTTGAGACCAGGCTTCTCTGGTAGCAAGAGAGTTGTGAGCTAAGGTTTTCTCATTTGAACTTGGTCCAAGTTTTAATTAGCACCCTCTTGGGTTGTGTACACTGTCTATCTGGACACACCCATTTAAATCCAACTTTTATTTTGGCAGTCACATAATAAAAGGCAAGAAAATTAAAAGCAGCCCAAATAAATGACACACAGACACATGGACGTGATGTTTCTAAGTCCCTTTCCTACTTTTTGACAGTTGTAGTTTGTGGACAGGTTCTGATTTTCAAAGAGGAAAATGCTCTAACATGTTGCCTTTTCCTGCTTTTCTCACCTGCTGAACTGCGTTTTCAAGACATGAAAAGTGCTTGAATTTTTCATATTACGCCAAAATAAGAAAAATAGTGTTGAATATTTATATTCCTTTCTAGAATGGAAGCTATTTTTCAAGCTTTACAGTTGGATTTGAATAAACTTTAGTGTGTATACCTTCCCTTACTTTCCACTACTCCATAAAAATTTCCTTTGTCTTACTTTCTACATGTAGCTCTAGAAAACATGTTTTCGTAATATGAACATTCACAGTTTTTCTGATGCCTGCAAAATGTGATGCAATTGTAATTGAAAGACAGCACAGCTCAAAAATGGAAAAGTAAGGGTAAATACATTACCTAGGATTAAAAAAAATATATATAGGTGGTCTCATTAATCTGATTTATCAAGATTCTCAAGCAGATGACACTTCATAGTAGGAGAGGAAACAGAGGAGGTGTAGCATGAGCTTGTCAACTGGGCACAGTTCCTGCCTTATCATTGGCTTTTCTCAAGTCACTTGGAAAGCAGATTGCTCCCTCCTAATTCAAGAGAATGCCCTGTCCTTACCTTACCAAGCTCTTGTGAGTGCCAGGCAGTGGCAGCTGTCAGGTCTGATACAAGGTAAGGACAGCCCTGCAATAGATGGTGCTGTTCCCACACTTCAGAATCAGGGTGCCCTGTGGTCTCTCATCTACCAATCATGTGCTGAGAATGTCTTGATTTTATTTTTTTTTCTTCTATAATATTCTCACAAAAAACAAGATTATTAAAATGTTTTCCTCCACCTTCCTCAAGTAGTATTCAGCTTCCTTGCTTTGGGGTTTTTATTTGTTACCTACTATTATCTCTCCCTACAGCAGTTTTCCTCTACTAAATCAGGTCATTATTCATCTGTTTCCACACATTGCCCTCTCTCCCTAAAGCAAGTAGAAGCTCATTCATTCCATTCAAGTATGGAAAATACATTTTAAAAATGCTAGTCCTAAGTGCTACGTGTCGGAATCAGCTTAACAATTTGTATCAAATCCTTTGTTCAGAAGACAAAAGAACCAGCAAAGAGGATAATGGATTACCCACTGTCCTGTCTCATCTGGAAGTTATCTAAAGGCTGCTTTGATAAGTAGAGGGAGAGTCGTTGGTGTGACTAATGTTGCACCATTATATTGCTATAACCTGTAAAACACAGAGATACCAGGATCATAAGAAATACTGCTACAGAGCATCCAAACTGCTTAACAACAGTGAAGGAAATACTGGCATCTTATCCATTACATATATTGCATTGATATAAAAACATTGATTTTTCTAGCTGGAGTGGGGTATTAGAAATCTTTATAAAAAACATTTTCTTGTTGATGAAGAGTTAGATGTTTTTAGCCTGACATAGATTAATTAGATGAATATAGACATACTCAAACAGAAACTTTATTACTTGTTTGTCTTGCAGACACTATAATAATATGTACCTCTGTCAAAGAATGTAGATACCAGCATTTAACAACAGAGATATTCAGGGCAATGTGCTGAACTCAGCTCTGCTGATGCCTGGCTGTAAAGGTGTAGCTTCTCTGGTCAGCCATTTCCTGACCAGTTACAACACCAATCAATTCACAGTACTTTAAGCAGCTCATAGAAACCTCCACATTAAAACAAACAAACAGTCTAACAAAATAAATCAATCTAGTAATTTTTCAAAGATTTTGCCAAAAGCTTAAAAAGGGTTTTGGTACTGACTTTGTCTTTCTTCTCCTGGTTAAAGAAGCTGTGATATACAACAGCAGGTATTTAACTCAAATGACCCAAAGGACAGAACAACATTTGTTAATATGTCCTATCAGCTCTATGCAATGGGTTTCTTTCTTTGCCTGTTGTACGTTTTGGTGTCTGAAACATCCACATCTGTCACAATCCTCTCAAAATCTCTTTCATAAAGTGAACCCAGATATTCATAACAATTGCTCCATGGATTTTTTTTCCTTCATTTCTTTTTCCCCAAAACTAATCATTGTTCTTAAAAACTTGGAAGAAAAGAACAAGTAAAGTAAGTTTTTACATAAATAGTCCTGGAAATAGATTGTAGCCATAAACTCCAGGAAATATTCATGGGCGAGAGGGTCAACAGAAGTTAAGCAGTGACCCTGAAGTAATAGCACATTATGGCTTTCAGCTCCAATATACTGAGTGCAAAGGAACAAATTGATTTTTTTTTTCTTTGAAAATTAAACCAACCACAGTAAAAGTGTTTTATTATACATCAGCCAAAAAAATGTAAACCCTGCCATAAAAGCTAGTCAAGTAAAACCAAACATCACCACAGAAAGAGAAGGCAAGATTCTCTTCTTATTTCAGGTGATTCCTCCCTAGGGTGATTCCCTAATTGCTTTATTGCTGCCACTGATGGCAGGATTTGGCCTAGCTCTGGGGACCAGTGCAGTGTGACACTACAGAAGTAACTTTCTCTTGGAAAAGGGGGAATTGAAGAAAGAGTTCTGAGATGAAATAGAAGAAATGAATTGAACAATTTATTCTTGAAATTGATAATATTTAAAGACCCATTTCAATTTAATCACACGTCTTCTTAAAATCTCAAGACAAAGTACCAAAAGCTGAAATCTACGTCTAAGGCATGTCCCACAGTGTCTGCACAGCAACTTCTCACTTCTCCTACGCACAGCATGTATCACCCACCTCCAAGTAATTTAAAACCAGGCATAGATTAGTCCTGCTTTATCAATCCCTTCAGCTCAGAGCCACTATTTCCCCTTTTGCAGGGAAATCCAGACATCAGTTCAGCCTCTCTTGCAGGCTATGTTAGCCTGCCGATGCCTCCTGCCCTGGGCAGGGCTCCTCTCCACAACTAGCTGCTCCAGCAGCTCTAGAGGCAGCTGAGATATCACCATCCATCACCTTTATACAAGCTGATTTTTGGTCTTTTATAGCATCTGCCCTTCATTAACTGCTTGGTAGAGGAAAAAGCGGGAGGAGTGGACAGGGGTGTTATTAACGTGTTTACTGCTGCGCCATGAAGTGTACATCCTTCATCACAGTCTTTGGTAGCTCCAGCTGGTGTGATTTGGGGAAGAAATTTCTAATTGCCAGATAAAAGCTGGCTGAAAAGTTTTATCAGCTCCATTATATTCTGCATAAAGATCAGCCTGTGCCCGAAATTGTTAAGTTAGCAGGAACAGAGAGTTTAAAGTGGCACGATGTGGTTCACCTGCATTGGTACTGGTCTCAGTAGTCATTTCTTGAAATCAAATCTTCCTACATTTGCAGCTCACAAAGAAGTGTGTTTGAGGTTTGGAGAGAATGGTGTGGTAAAGATATCTGTTAAATAAACCTTAAGTATATTTTAAATATTTTTACCATTGCTGAGAAATATCAATGCTAAAAGATCTCATTCTACTTTTTGATTGATTGCTGTGGTTATGAAAAACCAAACAATTTCCTCAGATCTTGCCTCTGCATTGATCATGTAGTAAAAAAGCTGTCAGGAAAGTAATTGCATTTTTAAATGTATAAAGCATGTGCAAATTTGTGTTTATGTGTATTAGTTCTTATGTGTCTGTATTCCAAGTTTAGAAATAGAACAAGAAGAAAATACATTTCAATTAACAAACCATCTTTATTCTGGGTACATGTAGGACCCAAAATATAACATTTAGGGGGAACTATATAGTAGAAACTCTGTGCTGAACATTGTTCCTTATACAGTAATATGTAACTATATTCCAATTCCCTCCTTCCCCTTTATTAAATAATGTGTAGCACAAGAATAAAAGAAAAAAAGTCTGAATAGTCAGGACTGAAGGTAAATAAAGTCAACTTTTAGATAATGTGATAAAATCAGCTATTAGAAATACTGCTGGAACAGTATCTTAAACTGAATTTTTTAATATCTGCATCTAGATGCCAAATATAGTTTTGTCTGCTGTGAGGATAGACAGATCTTGAATCTCTGCAGACACAAATAACGACTCCAGAATTTGGTGTATTTTCTACAACAGGTTCAATTAACCCTGCATTGTAAGGCACTCTGCACATCCAGTCTCTGCTAATGGGAAAGGCATAAACAAGTATACATTGTGTTGTCTGGGTTCTTATTTCCAGATGGCAGCATCCTTTCACAGGCTATTTGTTATTTATTCAAGCAATGCTTGTATCTTTAAGTGCAAAACTTTGGGAGGAAAAGTAAATTCTTTGTCATTTATTTCTACTAAGCTAAATCTTTGTTCACCTGTACCTACTGATGACATTAACTGAGGACATCAGTTTGATGTCCTGAGAACCCAGGGGAAGTGGTCTCTTACTGGTTCATGGTCTTCAGCAGGCACTGCACTCAAAGGAGCCAGAGCAAAGGACTGTGTTCACTAATTCACCCTGTGGCATGCTTGGTCCCCAGCACGTGCTCAGCCTCCACCAGGACCTGCAACCACTTCAGAACGGGAGGCAAAGCTTGCCAATCACAAGCCTGGAAGCAGTGGGCTTGCGCAAACCCCTGTGGTACAGACTCACAAGCAGTGTCCCATGGAGCAGGATACACATTGGGTGAGGCACTGCTCTGGGGGAGGTGTGGGGGAAGTCACCAACCAAGTCTCCCTATAAAGTAAACAGAGTAAGCCAGTTCCAGGGGAAGATGCTTTCCACCAGGAAGCACACTCAGGAGAAGCAAGCAAGCCTTGTGGTGAGAAGCCCTGAGGGGAAAGGAGCATCTGCCTTCCTTCCCAGAGCCTTCTAGCCCTTAACCATGCACCTGCAAGCCCAAATAGTTAAATTTGAGTTCACAGCACGAAAGTTCCTTCCTAGAGCTGATTTTGGATAATAAAATAACTTCCTTCAAATCTCTGATGGGGACTGGTTTTAATGTCTGATCCTTGCTTCTGAAAGGCATTTCTTCAGGTGGTGAAGAAGGCATTTTCTTTCAAGGCATTAGTCATGAAATGACATGATGAATAAGACCCAGAAATCGACATCCCTATGCAGCAATCTCTTGCCTCTAATTATCTGGCAGTGAACCTCACATTTACTCTCAAAATGTGTTTTCAAGGGAATTTGTGGTGAGTACCTATCTACTTTTCTGGAAAATCTGTAGATATGGGGTCGACAGCTGTTTTGTTTTGCCTCTCACTCCTTCCCACCAGAAGAGTAATGTAGCCTAGGCATCCACATCTCAGCATGCATGAACCAGGAGGTAATTTTCCTTTTTGTATTTGTGAACATACATGGCAATGTTTCATCCTTCTACAAGGGGAATTTCAGGATGAGCTGGTCACCAGATTGGTGCAGGGACACTGAAGTTTTCACAGGTCTCAGGCAGGATATTTGCCTTTATGTGCTT
Source organism: Phylloscopus whistleri (assembly GCA_017589585.1). Taxonomy (NCBI): domain Eukaryota; kingdom Metazoa; phylum Chordata; class Aves; order Passeriformes; family Phylloscopidae; genus Phylloscopus; species Phylloscopus whistleri. The sequence goes on along the minus strand of JADMLD010000614.1, from coordinate 4,520,115 downwards.
GGATAAAGTGGTCTGAACTATTGTGTAGCACTGCATAAATTTAAATCCTTACAGCTGGAGAAGGGAGCTAGATCCAGACTTGTACTCTGCCTCAGTTCCTGCATTTAAACTGAACCTCAACTACTGATTGCCAACGCAATAGTTTCATTAGGGATCAACCTTCTAATAAGGATATCCGGAAGTTAGAGGCCATATAAGTTCTTTAAATTGTTATAACAAATTTAAAAATTAAGGTAGAATATCTATTTTTTTTCCACCAAATTCCCTGATAGAGTGCAGGGATCACAGTATGTTACCAAGGGAGAATATCTGTTTGGATACCTGTCAGTTCCAGGAATTATTATTTCTTATTTCCACCTATAAAACTAAAAAAAGGCTTAGCACAAATGCAGTATTGTTTTCAAACCTGAAGAAGATTTAGCTTCTTTTGTAGCTGGGCATTTGTCTTTTTTGCTAGTTGAATAGTATCACATTTTCTTTTAGTGAGGGGCAAAGGAGAAAATCATGGATCATGCTGGGGCTGTAGTTGTTCTCATTTCCCTTGCTCTTTTCCCTATTTATGCTGGTCTTGCTGTGAGCAGTAGCCCCATGTAAGCACCCTGCTTCTTCCTCTGTTGGGAGCAGAGACTCAAGGATTTGATGGATGCAGCTCTGGGGCTATGTTACAGGAAGAGATTTGTGTGCACAGGGGCTAGAGGTGGTTATGGGGAAGGAAAAGAGGGGAAGGAAGGAAGGAAGGAAGGAAGGAAGGAAGGAAGGAAGGAAGGAAGGAAGGAAGGAAGGAAGGAAGGAAGGAAGGAAGGAAGGAAGGAAGGAAGGAAGGAAGGAAGGAAGGAAGGAAGGAAGGAAGGAAGGAAGGAAGGAAGGAAGTTTTAAGACCAGTGACTGGGCAAGAGGAGTCCTTTAGAGAAGCTGGAGAGCATAATTTGTGCTGTTAGGTTCCACAAGGCACACAGGGACAAAACAACTCAGGTAGTCTATTCCGACTCTCACATGCAAGGTGCACCTGAGGTGCACACCAAGTGATGGGGGCTGCTGGTTGAAATTAAGACGTTTAGGGGTGTGAGCTGGATGAAGGTGAGGGTAACTGTCGTGACAAAGGAAAAAAAAAAAAGCAAACCAACAAAATGGCTCAGTCATTAAACAGTTAAGAACAGCTGCTTTACCTGCTCAGACCTTTAGTGCTTAAGGCAGTTAAGAAGTAAATCACAGCAATGAAATTTAAGGATGCATTCCAGTAAAGCTCAAGCAAATACCTTCAGCAGATTCTTAAAAGTTATATGTGTGCTTAGAAACATCACTGAATTTTCCCCTTGAACAAATTAGTCTGAAATGTGTCATTTTCTGTAGTTTCTTTTCTAGCTTCAAATGTAAACTTGTGCTTCTCACCATTTCATGGCAATTAAAGAGAAGCTGATAGGCACACCAGCTTTTAGGGGATTTGGTAAGACCAGTTAATATCTATTGCTGCTTAGGAAAAGCTAGTTTCATATAAGAACTGAATTTTGTGTTTCTGAGAATGCATAGTAATATTTTAGTAGTCTTACTATGTAACATCTTTTGAAGCAAAATTAATCCCACCTAAGAGTAGCCATGATCATTCACATTCTTTAATCACCAATTAGTACATGATGTATTTTCTAATAATTTATGGTGTCACTAATCACACAAAAAATAACCAAACATCTGTGGCCATGACTTGTTCTGCATGGTTTGTATAATCTTGATTTTGATGTCCCTGTGCTGGAATGACTGACATGACTAAAATTAATCAAAGCTATATATTTTGCTGTAATGTGATCAGAGGAAGGCCTGCTAAGGCATTTCATTAGTGTCCTTGTGTTAGCTTTAGAACCAGTATACCTGCTCTTTTCTGATCAATCAGAATCAGGCTGTACAAAAGTACACCAGAAACTACTGAATGTATAATTATATGTTCCACATAACTTCAAGGTCTATTTTTACTGTTTTTTAAGGATTGCTACTAATGTTTAACAGCAACAATGTGCAGCCTTACTTTCCATTGAAAAATAATTGAAAAAATATATCATAACAAAAAGATTAACAGAAAATTACTTTAAAAACTATCAGTCAAATTGATTTTTTTATTAGGCTATTCTTAGGATTCAATTTAACACACCCCAAAATACAATATAAAATACATATTTTATATAAAATTTTTATATCATTCATAAAAATATAAACAGGAATATAAGATAGTCATATAATATACATGTATGAAAATTAAAATTTATTTAAAATTTAGGTTGTGAGGATATTTTTAAAGAAATTAATTTTAGTTAATTTGTTGTTAAATATATGCAGATAGAATATATCCTAAAAAATATCAGTGCCTTTCTTTTTCTACACAAGATATCTTTAGCAGTAGTGACGATTTTCTAATTCTTTTTAAACTTATTCAGGATTGTTAAGGTCAAGAGTTCCCAATGTGCAACACACTGTCCTTCAACATGGCTCAGATCAAATATTTTGGGCATTTCCTTTGGGCAGTTTGCCATTGTTCTATTGGATTGGAAGTTACAGCAATTTGACTGGTATGTCTTTTAATCTTTTTTTTTCCCCTTAGCTATTGAAAGCAAGTATTGTTGTATCTGTACTGCAGCTGAAGCAATTTTGCAATTGAAAACTTGCATGTTTGCTTTCTGCTTACACAATAATCTATTTTTGATCCAGAGTTCTGTTGACTGCTGCACGAAGTAGCAAGTGCTATCACCCAAAAAAAGTACAGCTTTAAGAGAATAGTAATACTTCTCTGTTATCTTGAAAAGGCTGTCTGTGTGATTTATATTGCTGGCAGTGTATTAAATGTGTCATGTGGGTGTCAGAGAAGTACAAAATATCTTCTGTTACACAGGCTGCTCCTGTAAGTCTGTTCTTGGGTCCTCCTTAACATATTTACTTTTTTAGCATAATATAAATGGAAACATGGTGTGAAGTACTTTTGCAGTGCACTTTAAATCTGTAGTTAATAATTTCCTAATATAAAGTAGGCATAGCAATATGCTCTCACTATTCACATATCATTAAAAACAGAATGTGTCATAAAACTTGAAGCTATGTAAAGAAAAATAGTTAAATGAAAAAGAATTTCTACTTTGTGGGCTATTCCTTTTATTTCCTCAAATGTTTCTTGAGGAATTTTAATTCACTACTTAAAGAACTCATTAAGCAAATTTTTACATTGTATGGTATTGTCAGTCTCTGGAGCACTGTTGGTCATTTAGGCATAGTTTCAAACAGATTAGGCCATTTTAATAGATCGAAGCAACATCCAGAACCATCTGTCCTCATTCCTGTGTCTGCAAACCATGTCTCTCCCAAAAGGAAGCAAGCAACCAATTAATCCTTTATTTTACTGCCTGCATTTCTCCAAGTCACCTGAACCTTTCTAATGGCAACTTAATTTGAGGTGTACCCCCAAAAATGATAGGTAAACCACAAAATACAGAGATACAAGTAATTTTCCTTCATGTGAACTATGACCTTTTTATTCAGGAAAGAAGAATCTGCTAACAAGAATACCATTTCAGACAGGGCACAACTTTTCTTTCTAAATTAAAACTTATAGGGGATTTGAGTGTACCCAGTTAAAAAACCAAAACAATTAACCAAACAAAACTCCACATATTTTGTCATTCTGAAGAAGATACCACTTTCATAAGCCACATTGATAGACTATTAACATTTGTTAACATTACAGTTATATATATATAGTTCTGAAAATTATTCAGAATTGTAAATATTTCATTCTGTTATGTTCTTGCCATTGGAGAAACAGAAGTTCAATAACAGTAGCCAATAACTCTGGTATCTGCACACCAAGTATGCATCCAGTTTCCAAAACTATTTTTTCCCCATTCTCCAGATTCCCACACAGACTCACAGACCACAGAGGATATTTGGAGTTGAAAGGGACCCACAGGGTTCACTGAGTCCAACTCCTAAGTGAACAGCCCACACTGCTGGTGGTACCAAGGGTCTTTCAATGGGACTCAAAGTCTTCAAACTTCATTGAGGTGGCTGTGTTGATTTTGCATGGCTGAGTTTTTGGTAGCGGAGGGCCACAGAGGAGGCTTCTGTGAGAAGCTGCTGAAAGCTTCCACCAAGCCATGCAGAGCCAGTCCCTGATGGCTGTGAAGATGGACATGCTGCTGGCCAAGGTTGGGCCAAGGAGAGAGGTTGATAATGCCTCTGTGTTAGCATATTTAAGAAGAAAGTCAGAACAAAGAGAGTACAGTCTTTTCCTAGCCAGAGAAGAGGAGAAGGTGAGAATGCATGAGGGAAAACAACATGGAGACACCAAAGTCAGTGGAGAAGGAGGAGGAGGAGGTCCCCTGCAGCCCATGGGGATCCACGGGGGATGCAGAGATCCACCTGCAGCCTGTGGGGATCCATGGGGGATGCAGAGATCCACCCACAGCTCATGTGGGAGGTTCCCATGCCAGAGTGGGTGGATGCCTGGAGGAGGCTGTGATCCAGTGGAAGACCCAGAGGAGAGAGAGAGCCCTGCTTCCAGGCTGGAGCAGCCTGGAGGACTGCACCCTGTGGAAAGAGAGACCCACATTGCAGCAGTTTTGGGAGGAATGTGTGCCTGTGGGAGGGACTCACATTGCAGCAGTTTGGGCTTGTGAGATTGGAACCACGCTGGAGAATTCATGGAGAACTGTCTCCCGTGGGAGGGACCCCGTGGTCTCACAGGGGAACAACTTCTCTCCCTGAGTAGTGGAGGAAAAACTTGGGTGATGAACTGACCAAAATCCCCATGCTGCATCTGCCTGTGCTGTCAGTGGGAAGGAGGGAGAGGTTGGAGGAAGAAAGGTCTTTTTTAAGGGGCTTTTTAACGTCTCATTATCCTCCTCTGATTTTGGTTGTAATAAATTCACTTTGTACTTTTAATTGAGCCTGTTTTGCCCTTGGAGTGTTTTCTCTTGCTCCTTAACTCATGAAGTCTTATTAAATTTTTCTCTCTCCTCTCTCCAGCTGTGGCAGAGGGTGAGCAAATGGCTTTTGTGGGTGCCTGGCATTTGGCGAGTGTCAAACCACAACAGTGACATTAAGCCTAAGATTTTCTCTGACTAGAAGAATTAAAAGTTGCGTCTAATCCTGTTATCTAAGCATGGCTGTTTTACAGGCAACTGGGACAGTCTCTGTGCTGGTGCAAAATTCTAGGGTACCCAGTTGATAATCAAAGTGATGAGCTCCAGAACCATGCCACTTAAATCAGAAGAGTAGGTATATTGCTCTTATTGCAAATTCATACTGAAACAACAAAAATTCAACACCAGGCTTGCCTTATTGTTATCCGGTTACCTCATTGTAACCATCCTACCAAATGGAAGAGCATTAATTGTCTGCAATGAGCTGTCACTCTCCACCATGTGCCTTGTGTCCCTTCCCAGGGTAGTATTTACTCAAACAACAGGCAGGGCACACCACAGCAGATAGTGTAGAGTGGTGGAGGAGAACAGCAATGCTTTGAATGTTTGTGATGATATGATTTAGGTACAGATCCTTCACCACAGCTTGGAACTATATGAAAATTATTTGATCTAATGATGCGAGTCTGTTCCCTGAGAAAAGACAATGAAACAAAGCAAATTACTTAAAACACTGAAATAAAGATCCCCGAAGTTAAGAGTTTCAATCCATATTTTGGCTATTAAATAGGAGTTTCTAAATGTGCCTCGAATTTGTTGAAGTCCCAGGACTGCAGTTCCCATTGACCTCAATAAGATTTATAGGCAATTGAAACTCTTGAAAATCTGGTGACATTATTAATGATAATCAGTATAGTAGTACCTGAGGACCAAGAAAGCCTTGAGGAATTTGCAATGCAGTATATAAACTAGAGACAATATAGAAGGTAAGTGCAATTTAACAAGCATGATTGAAACAAGTTTTCTATTTGATCAAAACTACATTTCCCTTTCATGTAGAAAAGAGAATAAGTGAAGGGTTGAATGACTAGTGAGAGAATATAAGAGGATAAAAAAGTGTATATAAAGATTGAAAAGCTGAAAAAGATGAAAAGATTGAAAGCTGAAATAAGGAGCCCATTAGCACAAGAAAAGAAATGTTCAGCCGAAAGCACAGACCATTCTCTGAAGATGCAGAAGTTCAGAGATGCATATGTTTTGCTTGCCTTTCTTCATGGCAGCTACTGTGTGTTTGTGTATAGATGTATGATTAATTTGTGTCAGGTTAAAGTATATAATGCAATCTTAACTTAGTTTTAAATAACAAATATGTGCAACTTGATTAATTAGTTCCATGCTAAAAGAAATCAAATCTATCTGTGCAGCCTCTTCAGTGAGAGATTTTATATTTTCTCTTGTAAGACTAAATAATCATGTTTGCAGAGTGCTCAGCACAGGAAAGACATGGACTTGCTGGAGAGGATCCAGAGGAGTGCCACAAAAATGATCAGTGATGTAATACCTCTCCTATGACAAAAGCTGAAAGAGTTGGGGCTGTTCAACCTAGAGGAGAGGAGGCTCTGTGGAGACCTTTTTAAGCTGTTCAGTATGTAAAGGGGCTTATAAGAAAGCTGGGGACAAACCTTTTAGTGGCGCCTATAGCAATAGGACAAGTGATAATGGTTTTAAACTAAAAGTGGGTAGAGGTAGATTGGACATAAGGAAGAAATTTTTTTAACATTAAGGTGGTAAAACACTGGCACAGGTTGTCCAGAAGGATGGGGAATGTTCCAACCCTGGAAACATTCAAAGCCAGGTTGGATGGAGCTCTGAGCAGAGATTTAGTTGTCCCTGCTCATTACAGAGGGGTTGGAATAGATGACTTTTAAAGGTCCCTATCAAACCAAATCATTCAATGATTCTATCTTTTAATTCGAGATAAAAATCTTTACAACAACCTGAGATCTGTGTATAGTATGCACTAGGTATGCACTTTCATTTCCAGAGAGCTTTTCAGGAATGTATGAGGTAGAGAGTTTAATTGCTGTCTATAGGAGGCTGACAAGCTAAATATAAGGAGTGAGCCCACATGTCTACTTATAGGCAAAATTTTGTGAAATTACTTCCTTTTGGTGACTTTTTTTCCTAGAATTCCCAGTGGTATTGCAAACCAAAAGTTTTAGTCAATATTTTTTTTTCAGGCAAATGCCTGAAGAATTTTCTTAGGATTATTTGCAGTGAACTTAGATAAGGTGTATATTAATTTACTCTTTGATTTGTATCTTTAAGTAGGAAACGGGTCATTAACAGAATAAAAATATGAAAATATTTCTATTCCTGGATACCTAATATGTTGAATATTTACTGATGTTAATTCTCTCTCTTGCTTCTCATCATTCTACCCCATACATAATTGAGGACAGTTTTGTTGAAGTTTAACTGGATAGGATTTTTCTTGTATCTACTTCATAGTAGAAAAGTTAAACTCAGTCATATAAACAGGAAAATAAACTGAGACTGAATCCAAATGTTCTTTTCAATGGTTTCTTTCAAATCTTTTGACTATGAGAAACTTATTTTTAAGAGAAAGTTCAAACAGGCTAGTAAATTAGGCAGATTTTAGAGTACACAGAAACAACACTTAGAATTGCCTTGATTGGTTAACAAATGCAAAGGAAGCTACATGTTTACCAGAAATTTCAGCCTGAGCATTCTTTGGCCACTACATTTTCTCAAGGGTGTCCAGAAAAACCTTCTGCAGGCTAAGACAGCTAAAGAGGAACAGCAAAGTAATTTAACCCTTATCTTCTGGATACTCTAAATTGGTATATGAGTATATATCTAGGAGTATACTCCAATTCTTTTATTCTTTTGATTGGCTTTGTGTCAGTAGGAATTTTGTGTGTTAGCTCAATGTGATGCATAACCCTGAGAGTCCTACTTACCTTTTCAATTTGTTACTTGAATAATCACATTGTCACAATGAATACAAACCCTTTTTAAAAAAGGATGTAAATCATTATTAATTCCATGACAACAATTCACATGAATCACATTAAATATTTTAACTACTAAAGTAGCTGGAACACACAGTTGCATGGGAGACCAGCTGTAATATCTTGCTTATTAATGTCTACTTCTGGCCAACGTGTCCATGTGAATACCAAACAGATTACTAATGTTAATGCTCTAGACATAGCATGTTTCTGATGTAGCTCTATGTTGGTGCTCAATTATATTCTAAGCCTTGGCTATCAAAACCATAATAACATCAACTAAAGCCTTACAAATTCACATACCATATGTATGTAACATACTTGTCACAGAGGGATACTGTTTTATGACCTAAGTGCTTGAGAAAAAGAAAAGTTAGTCACTTGAAGAACTAGGACTCAAAATTAAAGACTAAGATAAAGAACAAAATGAAAACGGCTTTGTTTTAAGAAAAAAGAGTTACTTATTATTACCTCTAAGATATTTAGACTTAGCATCCCAAACTTTCAAAATTCGCAGAAAAAAAATTAAAGCACTGGATTATCAGGGGGTTTTTTGTTCTCCACAGCTCTATGCTAATCATTGTGCTGAGTGTGAACTGACTTTTTCCTCCTGTTATGAGCAACCAAAGTCTTTGTTCTGAGAATGATCACATAATTACACAGAAGATTAAAGAATTCCCATGAATAATTTGTGCTCATTTCTCCCTGTTAAACCCATTTAACCCAGTTGAGCGTGCCTTGCTGACTTGCTTCAGAGACTCACATTTTCATTAGAAATGTAGAATATTCACCCTCCCCTGCAGCTGATAACTTTTTCTGGCTTATCTTGCTGCCTAAACATTTCCCTGAACTTGACCAGCTCTTCTCCAAAGTATAATCATTTGGCATTGTTCATAAATAAATTATAAAAGTAGAAATTAACTCCTTTTATGATGACATGGTAAAAGAAAAGGTAAATCTTCAAAAATTCATTGAGCCATCAGAATGGAAAATTCCTTCTAGTAGTTGGAATCAATGTTGGGAGATGTGTTTTAGCTTGTGGTCCATGGAGGGCCAGAGGACTGAAAGAAATTCATTGTCACATCACCAGCTACTGTAGTTTACCTCATACACCCAATTTTCACCACCTGAACCAAGTCAAGTTTTATGTTCCTGTATCTAGGCTGAACTATATATTGCTTTTTGGTTATGTTGAGGGAAAAAAATGTGTTCTTATAATAAAACAGTAAATATGCTGTAAATTCCTGGTGTATTGAAGGTTATGTTCTGAACTATCCCCCTGTCCCCCTTTGTGACGCACCTTGTGTACTGTAATAAAAATAAAATGCAAACCCACCAAGAATAATGTGCTCTACAGTTTATCATATCTTAGTAGTCACATACAAATATCCTATAAAAAATACACCTCTTCTTTTAAAGACTTCTAATTTTTTTTTTTTTTTGAGCACGAAATCCCTAAGAATGATTATCATTACAGATGGTAGATTAAAATCCAGTATGAATAATAACTTGCCTGACATTTGTGAAGGTCTGTGGATGGCTGCTGCAGGAACATGCACATTATGGCCACCCTTATGGTCTTCTGCATCCCTGCTTTCAAATAGAAAGGGGCTACAATATAAGAGCTACAGCTGATGAAGTGGTAACACTCTAGGAACAGTTTAGAATTACATTGCTATGCATGTTCTTAGTACTGTGTTTCCTTCCTTTGCTGCACTTTGTACTTCATCCTCACGCAAGTGAAGAACAATTTACTGTTCACAAGCCTTAGTAACTGACTTGTACCTTGGAGAATAAATTACTGTCTTTAAGTTCCCAGCAGAGGAGGAATACTGTTCCATGTCAGGTGCCAGAGTTCTCACATGCTGTGATCTACATGGAGCAATACAGCCCACAGTAGATTTTTCTGCTTAGGAACTTCCATTTTTGTTCTCATATGAATTCTTCCCACCTCTTCTCCCTCTCTTCCCACACACAAACTGAACATGAGAAACAGATGTCAGTTTTTGACAGATGCATTACTGCAAGTTGTATGTATTTATTAAGCTTTTTCTGACTAATTTATACAAACAGAGAGGTCCAAAAAATGATTGTGTATTAGATAGCATTTCTGTGCACACTTGTAAGGAAGGTTATCCAGTGAAAATCTCCCTATTACATACATACATTAATGAAATTTGGTTTTAATTAAAACAGTATGAACGGGACTCATGTTATTAAATCTGGGTATCTCCATTTCAGAAATAATGTCTAAACTGTCTTTACAGGCAACAGAAAGAATCAGGAGCTGCTAGAATTCAAGGTACTGCATTCTAGAGTAGGCATCTAGCTGAGGACAAGATTAATTTAAGCCCTGCCAACTTGATGGTTACAAAAAGTGGACATTTTTTGTAGCCTCAGTGTTTATATATGGCAGTATGTCTGATTAGGGTGCAGCAGATCAGATCAAAGCTCTAAGTAATCAAGAGCCTATCTCCACAGCTGTGTGAGATGCAGAAACAGGTCAAAAGCTGCTCCTGAAGCCTCAGCCACAGCTGGGCAAATAAGGAAGGGGGAGTTGAGGACACCTTTGGCTTCAGAATGATCTCAGCAGACACATGCATGGCACAAGCTGGAGATGGCTTAATGAGAGTAATGATGTCAAGGAGGAACTGGGTACCACCAGCACCATGGAAAAGTAGTACTGTAGGTACATTTAGGTTGAAAAGGACTTCTGGATGCCATCTAAGACATCCTCTAGATAAAAACCATAATACCTTCAAAATTAGATCACGTGGCTGATCAGTTTTATCATTGCATAGTCATCAGGCTGCTGCAGGTGAAACAGGGCAAGAATGAAAATCACCATCAGCAAACATCTGGACTACACCCATGGACATGTCCAGTGTAATGACCAGCAGATGCAGGAAAACAAGGGGCAACAGTGCAAAGCACAGGTACAGCTGCATCAGTGCAACCACCCAGCCCAAAGGGGAGCTCTGAACAAGGCTTGAGCCCCTCAGTATTGGCAAGGAGAGAGGTACACAACCACATGTTCTACTTCAGCTTTTGCAAACAGGAGATAAGATCCTGCTCCACTTCAACACCTCTTCCAAAACTGCAAAGCAGTGGCCAGTGGCAGATGTTGAGGCAAGTATTGGGACAAGCTGCAAATACAGTGATCTTTTCTAAGATCTGGTCATCTGTGTATGAGGCATGATTGTTGATATGTACCATAAATAAATCTTAGATTGAAATGAAGATTAGTCAAATCCAAGAGAGATGGATGCTTGTATTCTCTATAATTGTGAAACCTCAGAAGCAAAACAATTCTGAGAAGACCATATAGACCACACTGAAAGTAGTATTGGGTTTTATAAGTTTGTCTTGTAGTTTATTTCTGCTATTACCTTGTATCATTTTAATATAAATATGTTTAAATTAGACTAAGTATAGTATTCATTGTCTGTATAGAGTATCCATCTTCTAATTTATTCCCAGAAAACAGATCACTTGGAAACAAATAATTTTTATTACATAAGGTTTATGACAATAGTAGCATAAGCTTACAGGGTATTTAGTTAGGGGGTAGTATACATTGGAAGAAGAAATCTATGTAGCAAATTTTATCAATTTTTTTTCCTCCATATTTATATCCTCTATATTTACTTTGGATTTGTTCTTTAGATTTTGAAATTGAAACTGTGGAAAGGATGACTGAGAAGATGAATTCCATGAAATTTGTTTCAAGTATTGAAAAATTTCAGAGATTAAATGAAAAGTAAAGTTTTTGTCTTAAACATTTCAGTCTGGGGCTGACAGCCAGCTGAAACAATAATGATATATTGAATATAATTAAAACTGTTTTCCTTCATGAAATAAGAAGAGAAAAAAATGTTGAAGTTCAGGAAGTTTAAAAGACTGGATTTCAGCACTTTCTTTGTAAACATTCTGTCAGGTATAAAAAATTGAAAATTATTTTGGTGAAAGGCTTACCTTGTTTTAGAGATTATCCAGAAGAGTCGCAGTTCTCTCAGGAGATAATTACTGATGAGTAATATGAGTTCTTTTTCAATAATTCTTTATAATCATTTACTTTTATTTGGGACATTAAAATGTGAATACCATAAATAGTAAAATAAATATATTTTATTTCATAAGGGAGAATGTGATAAAATTTTACCATTGTTAATTCTATCCTTTTCATTAATGTAATTTTTTTAGAGATACACAGAGCATGACAGAGTAAATGGACATTAAAGAACTATAGCATAACCAGTGTTTAATGAAATTCTGCAAGCACTGCTAGTCTATTGCAGAATAAATGAGAATTTGAGTACATGGGCTTGACCATGTAGGGATGTTCAGTGCCTGTTTATAATCCAGAGATCAATCATCTCACAGAGATTTATCAAAATATCAGAGTTTAGGAGCTGGAGGCACTTGGCACTTTCCTGGATCAGATGTATTCTCTGTGTCTCAACCTAACAGGTACAAGTATAATAAGAAAATTCTGTTTCAGTAATGCTAATCTTGTTTCAGAAAAAAAAAAAAAAAAAAAAAAAAAAAAAAAAAAAAAGTATGTGTGATCACATTTCCTTATTTAAAACCTTAATGGATAATATTTGTTAACTTTCAACTAGATGGCATTAAGGCAGGTGTGTGCATGAATGCAGCAGAGAGGCACTTATGAGCATATTGCTGGAAAGGTATGGGGAGAATGATGGGCAAACATATCTATACCTTTTTATTCCTACCACCCATGAAACACCATGAGTCAGACAAAAAAAAAAAAAAAAAGTCTAAATCAAAAAATAGTTCTGTGGCCCCAGGTAGAAAGATATATATGTATCTCTCTATATATAAAGATATATAGATATATAGAAAGATATAGGCTGTGATTATTCTATGAAGAAAAGGTGAAAGAAAAACAAAACACCAAACCCAAACCAAGAAGCCCTGTGCATGATGGAATGAAGGCAAGCATCAGTGTGCTTTTCTGTCTGGAGTCTCAAAAGTCTGATAAATGTCAAGCAATTCAGCTTTCCCTGAAAAAAGGTTTTATCAGAGATACCATCTACAGTGCAGACGTCTGTTTTTATGCAATTTGTAGGAGTTTAGTAACTTTTAGACTTGCCAGTGGGTTTAAAATTAGACAGGTTGTCGGAATACAGTAAGGGAGAAAACACAAGCACAGCAGGAACACTTAAGCCTTCAAGCTAAAAATGACGACCATGTAATGCAAGTGGGTATTATGGAGGGTGACATTTTGTCAGGTTATTTAAAGTGTAAACACTGTTACAAGCTATGCCTGGTACCACAGAGGATGACAATCGGAATCACAAGGCACTGCAAAATTCCTCCCCACTGTCTTTCTCATGGAGGCATGGGCTGACATAAGTTTCAGCTGTGTGGGAGGCCAACCTATTCAGCAGAAATATGGTTTCCTGAACATGCCAGTTTCTAGCCTCTGTCAACCACTAAGCTAAATTTATCAGGAGTACTGTGGTCAGAGCTACAGAACTGTAGAGCTGACCAGAGGGAAATTTGGTCAACTATCAAGGTTAATAATAATTTTTTTTTTAAAAATAATTGTATATACTGGTGTGTCACAGATGATCACATGCTGAGCTGATATTCAAATCCATGATTCATGACCACTCTTGATATGTTTCTAATTTTATAAAGACTTTTCCTTTGCTTCTGCATCTTGGAGCACTGAAAGAGTCAGTTAAAAATCCCTTTCTAATGCAAAATTACAGAAATATTTAAGTCATCATTTCTCAAATGATGGACAAAAAATTATGATTCCCAAACCTAAAGAATCTGGATTTTATTAAACCTTTTATTAGCATATTGGAATCTGAACTGTACAAATGAAAAATGAATTCATAGTTATAATTATCAATTTCTTTCTGCACCAACAGAAATGACATAGGACTATATATAATTATGGTTTACTTATGTATGAATTCAATTTTTAATATAAATTTACTTTCTGAACCTAATTGTTTTAATAAGAGTTCTTCTGTGATGAGTTATTAATTCTTGTTGCAAATACTACAGTATCATGGCACACTTCCAGATTTTATAATAAATTTTTAGGCAAAGAATTACAATCACTATTGATTCTGCTTTGTGTTTATGTTTTCAAGGAGCTACATAATTTCTCCATGTCTTCTGCTGCTACACCGTAGAGAGGATTTGGAAAAGAAGTAGCATTCACATTTTCATTAAATGGATACTAAAAGAAAAAAAGAGAATGAAATTTAAAATCCAAGTGACTCAATTAATTTTTTAAAATGCACATACAAATGACTGTAGATTCATTATAGAAGTAACATATTAAAGAAAACTGTAAAATCTCTACACATTTTTAGACCAGATTTTCAGCTGAATAAAGTTAGCATAGCTCCACCAAAAAAATTACCTACCACATGCACTTGATCAAGTCTTCTGCATGTTTCCACCTTTTTTTTCCCTTGTCTGCAAAGCCCTTGCCCTAATATACATTTAGTATTATTTTAGGCAATCTGTGTACAATAATAAAATTGCAGTGAGTCACTAATTTTGTTTCCTGGCATTGTAATTTCCTTTTATTCAAGGAAATGGCTATTTTTTTTTTTTTTTTGAATGAAAAATGTATGAGAAAATAGGTAATATGAACCCTTCAGGTAAGTATGTCAGTAATTCTAAACATGTTCTTCAGCATCTGCCCAGACCAAAACTTATTGAATTAGTGTATGGTGCAACAAGCAGCTATGACAAGCAACACTACTAGAATTGTAATGATGAGATCCTTGCCAACCAATTCAGCCCTGGTCGTCTTTCTCAGATTTCCAGAGCTGCTACCAGTATAAATAGCAATACACCATTGACTTTAAATGACATTTTTCCTTTTCCTCTACAGATGAATTTCCTTTACTAGCCCAACACACATCCTAGAAATGTATTATTACATACCTCATGCCATGGAGAAACACTGATTTGAACAGCAGATGAGGTGGCATAACCAGGAGACTATAAAAAGAAAAAAACTGCTTCAGAAAATTTTTAGTGAGCTGGAAATAATATATTCTGCCATGTGGCACCTGGGTAACACATTCTATGGATCCAAAATTACGAGGCAGTATTATGAGCAATTGTGAAGATATGCTAAGCCCACATGGTTTTGATGTTCGGAAAGGTTCAGGAGAACTGTTCTTTATGAAGCTCAAAGACTCTCACGAGAGCATAACTTGTGAGTATTCAGCTGGAGAGAAGAGCTTTTGCTCACATTTTGTCATCTCTTTTGATTGATGATACACCATTCAGATTTAAATCTCATCAGACTTGGAGAAAACTCATAATGCCTGTTTTCTTTTAAAAAGAAGAATTAGTGTAAACATGTATTTTCCCAGTCATAGAGAAAATAGAGGAAATTCTGGTACATGACTGGACTTCAATCACAATGCCTGGGGCTGTCTTCCATGAAAATGTCTCTCCTGACTCTGTGCTTCTGTATTTCAACTTGTTATTAAATGAAGCCTGTCAGGAATCTATTTTAACTAAAATAAAAATGTCCTGATGAATTGGACATGATTGTGATGGGAATGTTTCCAACTTGGAGCTCTCACAAACTCCAACCTATAAGTGAATTCATTTGATCTAATGTCTCTAAAATCAGGTGATAGGACCTTTTTACAGAAAGTAAATGGCATGTCATAGTTAATCCTATTCAAAACTGCAATGGAATCTTATATTATTGACTGTGCAAAGGACAAGGAAGTTTTATTTTCTACTTCAAACCAAGCCTAGCTTTTTCCATGCTAATAAGGGTAGTATCAAAAATGAGGGCAGGAAGGATATTTAATTTTTTTGTTGTTGTTTGGGGGGGGGGGGGTTGTTTGTTTGTTTGGGTTTTTTTACTCCAAAGTTCTTTGTCTATATTATTTTTAACTCTAAATAAAATATCAGAGTTATCTTCTTTTTAATTCAATCATTTATTTCTTGTTAAATGTAAGACATGAATTTTAGTTATCATTGTAATTTGATAATTAAATCTTGCCTTTAATTCTTTTGCTGCAATATGTTCACTTTTATATATATATATTATTTTAAAAATTATTTGTTACTCTATCAGTCTCTTAATTCTGATCAGCAAATGATACTAAGGAAGTGTGTGGCCAATTGTTTAGTGTCAAGGTGAATTTTACGGTGATGGGAATTGTGATGTATGTTTAAGGTACTGGGAAGGATTATGAACTGTTTTATTGAAGTTGAGTGAGTGTGCAAACGCAGCTTGGTTGCTGAATCATGCATTTTGTGGTTTTGTTGTTGTTGATGTTTTTCTATCGTTGTGTGTTTGCTTTGTTGGATGGTTTTTCTTGGTTTTTGTTTGTTTGTTTGTTTATTTTACAGATACAAAAGGAGAAAAGTCCCAGGTGCTTTTTCTTATCTATGTGTGGGTAAATATTTAATACAAAACACCTTTTTTCCTCCAAATTGTGAGCCCATAGTCATAATAATTATAAACAGTGAGATGTTGTCAAAACTGAGTTGATTTCAAGTATTAATACTTTGAAAATGCAGTGGAACTGATCTGAGTACTGAGACAATTTTTAATTCTTACTTCTTTTATTAAATAGCATTCACTGAGGGATTACATTCTTTTAATGGAAAACTATTTGAGGACTACAGCCTCACATTTTGCTGAATATATAGAGGCAGCTTACCTTTACTTTCCCAGATGAGCTAAGGTCTTTGTACAATGGATTGGCAAATGAAGAAATAGCAGTTTCCTGCACTTTCCTTGAGAAGTCAAACCGAAAAAACCCACAAAAACAAAAACAAAACAAAAAAAACCAAAACAAAAAACAAACAGGAAAAAACACCATATCACACAGGTTGTCAGAGAACCAAACAGATTAAAGTTGAAAAGACTTGAGTCCAATAAAATAGTTGGCTAAATACATTTACAGCTGAGCTCTACTGAAATTACTGACATTAAACCAATATTCTGGATAAAAAATGTCTAGGTTACAATAATAATTTGTCATCTGTTTATTCTAAAAATATATATCCTTCTGGATATACATAGAACTATTTAGTATTTATAAAATACAGGTATAGTTCTATACATTAAATAAAAATGAGATTACCTTAAAAGTTGCATTCCTATAATTCATTTCCATGGGATGAGATAATGTTCTTAGTGTGTTTTGCTATCACACCAACAATTCAGTGATTACCATGGTGTTAGGCTCCAAGTTCAAGAGCACCTCAGTTATTTAATTGCTATAACTACTCCACTTTTCCAATTAATTGGCAAAGATCTTGCATTTTGGGTCAAAATCATCAGCATCAGTTTTAAAGCTATACAAGCTACCCATACATTTTGTTACAAAGCCAGGAATAAATAATCACTTGAGGTATTGAAATGCAAATTTTTCATTAATTAACACAATGCCTTAAACAAATTATGATAGATTAATAAGACAAATCTTGCTATTCATGGACTTCAGGTCCATTACCTCATCTGGAGGTTTAAAGATATGCTTTCTTGATAGAGGTCTTCACATATCCCATATCTTTTTGGAAGCACTTATGATCTGTGCAGTTAATTACATCTATTCTGCAAAAGCAGAATGGGCGTGGAACTTGCTGCCTAAATCTAAATCTTTTTCCCATATAGATGACTGGTAATATTGCACGTAGCTTGAAATCAAAGAATCATGGGATCGTTTATGTTGGAAGAGACCTCTAAGATCACTGAGTCCACCATTTGACTGATCACCACTTTGCCATTTGAACTAAGTGCCATGTCCAGTCCCACCTCAAAGTTTGGTGACTCCACCTCCATTGGCAGCCTGTTCCAGTGCTTAACCCTGTCAGTGAAGAAATTCTTCCTGATATCCAACCTGAAGTCCCCTGGCACAGCTTGAGGCCATGTCCTCTTGTCCTGTCACTTGCTGCTGGGAGAAGGGACTGACCCCCCCCTGCCCACAACCTCCTACCTCAGGTGTTTGTAGAGAGTAGCAAGGTCTCCCCCGACCACCTTTTCTAAAGGCAAAACACTTCCTGCCCCTCAGTTGCTCCTCACAGGACTTAATCTCTAGACCTTTCACCAGCTTTGTTGTTCTGGACTCTCTCCAACACCTCAATGTCTTTGTTGTAGTGAGAGGCCCAGAATTACCAATACTATATAAAAAGCAACAGATATATTAGTTAAAATTACTGAAGAATGAAGCAGAAATTAATCTTTGCTTTTGAAGAGATGCACTTAGTATTTTTGCATTTTATCCGCAGTTTTTATGAACAAGAGCATGTGCCTTGTGTACATAGGAATCTGCACGTACAGTATTCTAAGACAAAAATTTTCCCTAAAGCTTCCCGTCAGTCTTGCTGATGTAGAAATAAATTTCTTGTGTTAAAAAGTGTTTCTGTTCCAAAGCTGCTCCTACAGGTGGTTGAAGCTGTGTCTCCCTAGAATCTGATAGACAGGCTCTGTGTTACTGTGGTAGGCAGGACTGGAGGGACAAGAGCAATCACAGGAGCACAGCCCAAAGAGATGTTGGAAAGGGAAGCTGTTCCTCAGTGGGAACCACAAAGGAGACACATGGAATGATTTCTGTTGCAGATAGCTAAAACCAGAATGGCTGCTTGGGAGGAAGACACAAGTAAGGCACAGAAATATTCTACCTTTTGAATGAAAGCAGTGCAAGAAACTAAGTTTGGGTTTTAGACTAAACCAGACATCTCTCCCTAAAATTTTTCACAAGACTCTCAAAAAGTAATTGCTTCTAATGCCAGTGTTGTGATTTATTTTGATTACCTGGCACAACAATGGGAAGAGCTGAATATTTGAATCTGTTAATTTTTTCATTTGATCTAATCTTAACCATGATATTCTGATTCATTTCGTTTGCTTAGTGAAGCAATGACCGATTATTTATATGCCTAAGTGTGTATTTGCATACCAGTCCTCCTGAATAAAGTCCAGAAAATGTGTACAAAATTTATTTTTTACTCTACAATGAAAGCATGGCCCACAAAATTTGAGGCCAGAAGCAAACTCAGATGAGAAGTTTTTAAGTTTTCCTCTGCTTCTAAACTAGTGCCCAAAGCACCAGACTTGCATGCCTTAATTTTGGTGCCTCATTTAGACATTGCAAACCAACTCTATGGCCCAAAAGCATGACATGGAATTGAGCAAGTCAGTTCTGCTTAGTCAGTCAAGACACTTCCAAAGGGGATCCTCACACAATTCTGAGGGTGACCCACCCTTACTGTGCCAGTAGCAAGTGGTAAAGATAAGGATAGGTCTGATTCTTTCATCACTCCATTAAACTTGTGCAGTTTGTACAAGACATATACACATATACAGCTTATTTGGGCAAGAAGGTGTTGAGTACTTAGGTCTGTCCTGAGGGCAGGAGGGTGCTGAACACAGATCTCCAGCTTCCTCTGTGTCCTAGGTTACAATGTAAGATGTGCCCAAAGTATGTATTCTATCACCGTCTTCATGAGCTGTTGAAACCAGGTGGGGCAGTGTTTCCCTTGCCCCTCCCTCCAGGCTCTCTCCTGTTAATGGGCCCTCAATGCCTTGCCCCATGACTCACAGGTAACTCCCCCCGGGAGCTGTCTCTGTTTAATGGACAATCAAGGACCCACTGCATGACTGGTGGAATGATATCAGCCCATTTTGAGATGCTCTGCCCAGGGGGAGGAGCCAAGCCTGGATATAACCTGGGATTTGGGACAGCACAGGAGCCTTTACCTGTTGAATTCCCAGAGGACAAGAGCTACCAGATCTTTCTATGGGATCACTGCTTCAACAAGACCACTTCATCTGGACTGCTACCACAGGGTGTCAAGTTGTATTATTGCATTTATTTTTATTTAATTTTTTTTCCTCTTTTCTTCTATTAAATTGTATTTCTGACTTGGAGTCTCACTGGTTTTGCTTTCAAACCAGCACACTCTGCAAGGAGGAGAACTAACCAGAAGGATACTGTGCCAAACTGTGGGCACCAAACAGGGTGCTGGCCAAGTTCTTCAACAACATGTTTGTGATTGCTGTGCATAGTGCTGAAATTAGTCCTGTCTATGTCTCAAGCAATAAAATTGAGTCCAGCAGATTTCAGGTGTCCTCCCACTTTAGATCTGAATCATGAAAAGCATATGTATTGGTCACTCACTGAATCTTAGGGATAATGGGAATTTTATGGCCCAAAATATGGGCACTGCTTGAATTTATGCACCACAAACTTAGGTGGAAAATGAAATTTCATAAGTTCTCTTCTGTTCTCCAGAACATTTTTGCCAAAGCAAGGCTTTGAAAGTCGCCTTGAATATATTACCTTATGTAACTTACGTTACACATACATACAACACGTATCAACACATAGATGCATAAAAATGAATATGTTTTTATATATAATATTATATATAATTTTATAAATACATGATTACTCCTCTTTGTGAATGCAGCAAGCAATTCTTTCTGAAGAATATCAATAGATAGCCTTAAAATTTCTGAAATATTTTCAAATTACTTAAAAGATCTTAAAGAAAATGCAAATGAAAAAATTAAAATTATGTTTACACAAGTGGTGTATTCTATCAATTGGATGAGGTAGTAACTGCAGTTAAAAAAAAAAAGTTAAAAAAAGAAAGTAAAAAAATTAAAAAATACTAAAATATGTGTATAAGGTTGTTTAGAGGGAACTGGGTTTTCTTACATAACCAGAAATACCACAATAGGAAAGGAGAGAATTAATCATCCTAGGTTGAGGTAACATGGGGCATAGCTTTGCTAAGCTCATCTGCATTCTTTAGTAGTGAAAACTACTGCCTTGTCACAAGTTTCTCCACTACAACTTTACAAAGAGAGAAAGAAGTTGTATGCTCCACAAAATACCCACCAGTGTATAAACAGACTGCTGAGTTTGTTAATGGAAAATTAATGTATCTAGATTTCATTTTTTTGGATGCAAGAACTCATAATTTTGTACTTTTCAATATACCTTTCAAAGAAAAAACAAACCTTTCATACTGAACACAGATTTTTAGAAAATACAGTACTAGAGGAATGCTTAGTATCTGATCCCTAACAACAATGCCAAAATCCTAGTGGACCAAAGATTTAATTACAATTAAGCTACTAATTAAAATAATCCCTTAAAAGAATTTTTATGGGTGTGCTAAAGCTTTAGTTTTTAACAGAAACTAAAACTCAAGATCTTAATTTTGAAAACATATTTAAAATCTTTTCAACTAAATTTAGGTTTGCTGAAGTAGGCTATATTTTACACATCCCATAAAAGAAATAGGAGGCATGATGCAAGAAGAGAAGACTTTCCAAAAGCTGCACCTAAAATAATGTACAAGTCACTTAGATGTTTGAGTTGACTGTTAATATTCTGTACTGTTATCCTGTGTCTGTACCTTTTACCTTTCAAGTCACTTTAGGGAATTTAATTTATTTTTTTTTAATTCACTCCTTTGCAACTTTCATCTTCATAATCTTGAAGGCTACAGACTACAGGGATTGGCTCTGTTTCAGCATGTTTCCTCTTGTTTCTATGCAATTGCTCCCATGTGTGGTGATCATCAGCTGCACATTTCAGAACCTCTGACTAGTTGGTAGATGAGTACTAGATGAGTACTAACTCATCCTTCAGAACAAAAATATTCTACAGAAGAATGAATGGATTTGGATAGCAGCATCAAACTAGTACAACAATTCCCATCAGTTATGGCTGATGCTTCCAAATTTTGGTTAACTTTTTCCCATAAAACTGCACATTTTTCTCCTATTATACATGAACTGTATCTGTCTCTGTTCCAGCTCACAAGCTGAAAATGATTCAATAAATGTCATTATACTGTCATTCTCTTTATCTCTTTGGGATATAGGAACAGAGGCACAGCCAGCATTGACCTCTGGCAGCCCTTCAGATCTGTTTGGAGAGCATCCCTTGGAATACACCACCCGTTCCTCCACACCAGACCTCCAGAAGGGTATGGTCTAATTGCAGAAAGTCTGGCAACTGAAACTGGGAATCATCATAATTATAAGTAAACCTTAACTATGGAGAAAGGCAAAAGCAGTGAGCTCGTTCAGCCTGAAGAAAGCAGCCTGTCAGAGGCATGGCAACCGCCTTCAAGAACAAAAAGCTTTCTGCAAGGAGGAAGGGAATGATCTGTTATTGTCCATGGTGAATAGGCATAAACTTAAATTATAAACAGACATATCAGCAGTTGGAAAATAACTTTCTAACAGCAAACTTTCTTTCTACCCAAGGTACCAATATAGCCTGAGGATGCCATCAAATTCATGTTGCTAGAGGTTTTTAAATGCAAACTCAGGAGTGATATAATTGAGTCTGTGATGTGGCAGGATGAAAAATGTCCTCTGTGGGCCCTTTCTTCCCATGATTTTAAAATGTTTTCTCAGAACACCTCAGTTTTTCACTCTTTTGCTTGTGTGGCAAGATACATTGCTATATGCTTTGGAAAATTTAATGTTCTGTGTTCATTAAGATTGACAGGACTGATAATAGCTGTGGTGCATTGGCCTTGCAGCGGATGGCACAGTTCAAGAATAGGAAAGAAACAAACTGAAGTGATCCAGGGACACTGACTGCTTTGGAGGCAATAGCACAAAGGCATAACTTGGCCAGACAGAAAGTCACTTACTTTTCATACTCTCACATTTCAAATTACACTGAAGCATTAGAAGGCAGCTGCAACAAAATGAAGCTAAAAATGAAGCATTCCTTCTTTTTTGGCCAACAAGGACAGATGTCACTGATGGAGTGGAGCAACTGGCAGCCTTCCCTTCTGGATCAGGGAACATCATCTCTATAGTGCAAACAGGAGTGAGAGAAACTCACAAGTTTCCCTGATTTGGGGTTTCTGTACAAAAGTTTCATATATCCCCAGCTGGGGGCTGGGCAGTATCTGGCATATCTGAATGCTGTCATGGTGATGAAGTAGGCTGCTGCCAGGCCATGTAAGGCTGCTTTTGTCCATCAGGAAGTAAACTTAGATGATGGCTTCCAGTAACTCCCACCCACTAACTGGAGCGTTTAAAGCCTGCAGATCAGAAAATAAATTCTGCAAAGGAGAAGGAGATAGCAAAAGGGAAGTGGAGCATCCATTCTGGGCTGAAAGGAAGGGTTAAGGCACTATTAATGCTTCCAGAGAAGAAGAGGGACAAATATGACTTAGGTTCTCACTGCTGTTAGTGACAAATTTCTAGCTGACAATCACCTGAGGAGTCCCCAGCCTACCCCTACTGCCTCCTATCTGGTTTTCTGTTAAAAATAATGAGTTCTATTGGACTCAAACTTTTCCAGCTCTTGTGCAGTTTCCTATATTATTTCAACTGAGACGTAGATGGACCAGCACACCATTTTAAGATGTCATGGGAACTAACACTTGCAACTCCTAATGTGCCTCTAGAGAACCATCTGCCAGTGCCTGCATGGGTGGGTCCATACAGTAAAGCAGGGGGACACTAATGGTAATTACATAAAAATAACTAGCAAAAGAATTTATCAAAAGGTGGTAAATACAGCCTCAAGTGTGTGAAAGCTTCCCTAGAGTGGCTCTAGTGCCTAATAACTTTAAGTAAACAACATGGCTCAGGAGGGCTAAAAGCAGAAATGAGTGAAAATTAACAGTAGGACAGTATCATTTATATGCCAGTAAAAGCCTCTCATTCATCAAACCCCTTAAAAAACATCAGGAGTAAAATCTCACGCCTCTGTGTGGTGCTGTCACATTGAACATTTTACAGACTTATGCAAATGCAAGTCACTTCTTATTATAAAGTCTTATCCTAAAGATCCAAACTTCAGTACCTTAACATTGGCTGCATTTTGACTAGTCACTTCTGATTACTGATTAAGCAGTTCAGGAATAACTTGCCTTAATTCACTAGTGTTTCCAGCTGCGATTTTTTAAACCAAATCATGGCAGGCATTAGGTACTTGAAAAGGAAGAAGCTGGATGAACTTATCTTCTCAAATTCAAAGTTTCAGATTTTATTGTTTTCACAATTTCAAGCAAATTTGCATTTATTAGCTAGATTATTTCTTAGCAAGATTCTTATTAAAGCATTTTAACTTACATGTTAAGTCAACTGTGATTAAAACCAAGGAAAATAAAAATTTTTACTTCGGGCAAAATGATTAGACAATCTCAGTTTCTAACAGACAAGGTTTGTAGTCACAAAAATTTCCATCATCATAACTTACCTTTCTGAAAGCTTTAATGAAAACAATCAAGACCAGAATAAGCTTTGTTTTGTAAGCTTGTCTAATCCTCTCTTTCACAGCTCTGATTCTCTGCAGACAAGGGCTGTGGTATATTAGACCCATACTAAGAAGGTCCTGATTCATCCCTGTCTTATATCTAATAGGACCATATTGCTTAGCATCATATTACACCATGGTACAAAAATACTATTTTTTTAGCATATATATTTGCAAGAGAAGAAAAAAATATTCTGTAAATGCAGATATGTGGTTAAAAGAGATGTAAATGGCAGTGCAGTAAACTTTAAGTAGATATTTATGAATGAAAAAGGTAGGAGGGAGTGTTGAGTGAGAGCACAGAAGTAGTGTATGAAAGCAATATATTTTAAATTAAAACACCATCAAACATGTTTTGAGGAATTAAACTTTTTTTCAAAGATAACTATTGAAATCACAAAAATGAAAAAATCCAGAAGCTCTTACAATGCAAGTAATCTTGCACTTCTGAAGTGCTTTTCCATATGTGTGCCTTAGCAGGTTGTATTAATGTGAATGAATTAAATCTTAAAGCCCCATGAAATCAGATAAGGAAATGTTATTCCTGCTTTAAAGAGGAGGAAGGAAAGTGGGTGGAGCTGTGCACTCAATTAACAGAAGCACAACCAATAAAGCTTTCTGCTTCGACATTTTCCTTCTGTGTCCATAGACAGCTCTACCTGTCAGGGGAGCATGCAGAGGTAGGAGACATGTCAGCAGCAATAATGTCAGGACAGGAGTCTGCACAGTTTAGTAGATACTTTGGGAGATAACAACATCCCCAAAGAGAGGAAAGTCTATAGCAGAGAACAAGTTTAAAGGAAAAGAGACAGCTTTCAAGATGAATTCTGGAGAAGAAAATGAAGGGTGAGAGAAATCTAACAGCACAAAAATGGACAAGGAAATGGGCAAGGAATTGCTGAAAGGGAGGGACAGTGCTAGGTACTTGCTGACAGAGAAGGATCTAGCAGAATAAGTTGAGAGATAGGCAGAGAAGCAATACAGAAAGTATTTAGAGTTAATTTAGAGTAAAATAAACAAAAAAAATCTTAAGGAGAGAAGAAGCAGGAATTATCAGAGGGATGACAGGAAGGGCTTGTAAATATATCTGTGAAATAGTGAATTGTCAGTTGAAGGCATATCCCTCAACATATCCTGAATTTTATAATTTAAGAATACTCATACAATACCACAATCAAAACACTCTAGGCAATCAAGCCATTGCTCATTGTTTCCAGAGTGGGGTCCACTAAGGTCAGCTTTTGTTGCAAAGTTACGTTTTCTGCTTAGTGCTGCATATGAAGACAGACTGTGGGGAGATTTAAAAGTTGAAACCAATGAGCCTGGGCATTTGGCCATTGCTCTGTGCCACATTTGTGTCTGCTATATGCAAAATAAAAGTTTCACTTACATTTCTGGCTCTTTCTTCTTCAAAAGAAAATACAAGGCAGCAGCTGTAATTTTAATCAGTAAGAAACCGATACCCAATCCAATCCAAATATCTGCAAAATCAGAGCAATCAAAGACAGAAATAAGTAAATGAAAGACTCAAAGAATGAATTGAAAGATATTACTTTCTTTTTACAGACCTACCATTTTGTAGGAGACTTGAAGTTGGAGGCTGAAGAGGCTTAGCACTTATGTGGCAACGGTTTCCTTTCCATCCTTTTCCACATCTGTGAATAAAACAAGAACTTTTGAAGAAAGGAGTAGAAAGGATCATAAACAATGATGAGCACAGAGGAAATGCCAAAGCTCTGAGCATTTTTGCCAGTGACTAAAGCTTATCCAGGAATCACAAAGAGCAGCATCAAAGTTAATATAATGGAATCTAAGTGAGAAATACACAAAGCAAACTAAGAAGAGAAAAAAAAAATAAAACTAAGTTCAAAGATTAGAATTGGCTTCCTTGTCCATAATGCCATCATATTGTTCTCTCACAGCAGAAGAAATTTGACTGATTTCCATGTATCCCTCATGTGAAGGTTAAATATATTTCTGAGTTGAAGAACTGGGACCCTAATATAGAGTAAGACACACAATTAGAATATGAGAAAGATGTTTTTCTCACATCACTTAATTTGCATCTCTTGTTTCGGTTTTTTTTTTGCGTTTTTGTGAGTTTTTTTGGGTGGGTTTTTTTGGGTTTTTTTTTTGTGGTTTTTTTTTTTTTTTTTTTTTTTTTTTGTAAAAATGATACCTCTTCTCTCCAACAAATACCTTGTCAAAACCAAAGCTACACTTGACTGATGCCATGTAAAATTATTCCAAAGTTTCTGTTTGGTAAAATCCAGTCTTCATTTGATGTGACCAAAATACAAAATATCTGACACAAGCTTTGCTGTTTTGATTTACACTTGTTGCTTAATGGTTAATCACATTCACCAAAAAGGTCTGTGTCATTTGTCACTTTAATTTGCCTCAATTAAGCTTTTGTCTACTTGCTTTTTTTGTGGCCTTCTCTCTCAATCAGAATGAAGGGACCCTGGACACCTAGGTGAGGGTCAGCTGCCTTTGCTGAGACACAGGCAATTTGGGGGGTCTCAAAATGGCTACAGCACAAAGGATTGTTAGGGGGACAGCCACATACTGACATCTTAATTTCAGGCACCCCACATGGTGATTGAACCCCATCCTGAGGGTATTGATGGAATGACTCTACCAGCTTTCCTATTATGTGCATGGGTGGTGATTTATGAGCTTCATAAATTTTAAACTTTTTTTGGAAGGGAGTATCAGAAAGAAGTGATGGTAGTAGTCCAGTTTCAGTCCTACTAATGTCAAATGCGTGGAAAATTTGTTTAATTTATGATTTCTTTCTTTACAATTTCACAAACTAGTAATGTGGTCTGGAATGCATATTGAGATGCTTTGTAACTCTAATATCACGATTTTTTTACATAGTCACCATTTTTAAGATGTAATTTTGAAATTGTAGCTCCTTCTCCTTAAATATATAGTATGAAACCTCACATATACACAATTAAATCTTTATATTGAGTTTCTTTATTTTGAACACGTGAGAGAGGACTTCGTGCTATTTGCCATAGTTTAGCACAAGGTATTACACACATGCCTTACCCTAGCAGCTGCACACTGAGTTAACTGGGCATTTCAGAGGGACAGGAGTACTTCATTTTCCCAGAAAATGACTTAAGAGTGGTAGATGTAGAGAGAGGAAGGGTGGGGTGATAGGAGCAGCAAGAATCTGTAGCTGCGATGATAATTAGAATCCTTAAAGGATCAGGGCATGTCAGAAACCAGATCAATATCCCAGTTTCAGACATGATAGGAAGGTGACTTCACTAAAGACCAAATGAGACTGATGTATGATTTGTTGCAATGCAGTGACTGAAAAATTCTGCGCAGAGACTATGCCAGAAGGGAAGTACCAGCCCTATTTGAACACAGTGGGAAGAGAAAGATTTTATTTAACCCATTTACACCACAGATGGGTTTTCTGTGGTTAAAAGGTTACCTTGTTCAAGGTTAGTACTTGATATACTACTAATTGATAGCCTAACTATAGAAACACGAGCCAGTAGCATATTGGCTACTGGCTAACTTTAAAGAAAATACATGCTAACTTTAAAGAAAAAAATGCTATAATTTCAGCTGACAGCTCTGGCTGAGCTGGAGACTCATTGTATTCAGTGACTGAAAATATCTGGTCTCTTCAATCCTCCTTCTTCTTCAGCATATACAAAAAAATCATGTTATTCATAAGCTGCTCTTTTATGCAGACTGATGATCTTATAAAAATGTCAAATTGCCACTGGGCTTATACCAAGCTCTGTGGATCCATGTAGAAACATTGCAATCTGATGGTAATCACCCATCAAAAGAATTTTCTGATTGCTCTCAATTGTATAATTTCCTTTCTCCCTGTTTGCCAGATATTCTGTTGAACTAGATATGCTTTTAACCAAAATTGGCCTCTTTCTTGTCACTGCAGAACTTACTTGACTGTAAAAGAAAGAATAAGAAAACAGATTTGCAGCTGTGCATAAGCACTGCTCAGAGTGGCAATGAGAGGTGCCATTTGCTGGTTTGGAGGCACCAGGACATATCTCAGAGCTGCAAAGAGGTAGTTATCCTAAAGCAGGTGTGTAGGGCTAGAGGAAAGTTATACTACAGAGAAACATCTATCTTCATATGCTGTGTTCCCATTTATTGATGGAGAATTTCCACATTTTCATGTTATGTTTGAATTGTGGTTAAAAAGCTAAGCATCTTTTAGTTTGTCTTCCTATATGCACAGGTTTTATGATAAACTACTAACTCCCTTGCTTTGGCCATTCATCCCTCTTCAAATCTCTGAATGTTACACGACACATACCATTTAGGGATCTAATGTCAGACTGTCAAGGTGTAATTTTGGCCAGTGAAATGATTTTCCACTGTGTCCATCTAGGTTGTTACCATAAGTGTCACTGACATTGGCTGGGAAAAAAAAAAAAGGGTAAAAATGGATTAAGGTAGAGCAAGGATAGTATGTCTGGAACTCAGTAATTTATAAGGACAAATTCAAAAACAAATAGATGGGAAAAATATAAAGCATGAAGCATGGGGACTATTTTATTGGGAGAGGGAGGAGTCAAGGCAAAGGAGATGAAGGTAGTAAAGGCACCATAGTTAATCCTTAAAGAACAGGATGGAGATGACTGCTAAACAACAAAAAAATTTAAATGTGATTGTAGAAGTTGGTTAAGTCTCCCACATGGATCTTCACGCATTAATTTATTTGTTATTTTCTAACTATGACAGGCGATCATAGCCATTGTCTCTGCCACTGAGGTAAAATATGAGACTGTCAGAAAAATCTGGGTTATAATTTGGAGATTCATTCAACCCTTTAAAAGATTTGTTTTTTTCATTACTAACAAAATTCCATCTTCTCAAGTAGAAACAAACAAACAAACAAAAAACACAAGAGAAAGTAAGAGTTAAAGCCAGTTTAGAAGCCTGCAACTTTCAGTGAGGCTCCAAGAAAAATATGGAAAAATTACTCATTAATATCCTTGGCTCTCAGCTGATTGAAACATCGCCTCTGGCTATTAATGAAGCCAAGCATTTCTGTTACCAGAATAGAAGGAAACTTCAATACTCAAAACAATCTTGTTTCATAGATGTCTTGCAAGATTTTGTTCCTTTTCTATCTATCATCTCTAGAAACTCTAGCTGACTGCAGTGATAGCTGTGGCGGAGAAATCACTCTGTAACTTGAGAGAACAGGATAGAATGAGATTTCTGGCACCAATATCTGCCAAAAACTTAGACTAGAGAAGAAGAGAAGATAAAAGTTCTAGACGATGAAGGTAAATAAAATATAAATAATTTTTATCAAACTACAGTTATTTCACTATACTAGAAAGCTGAGGGGTACTTTCAACACAAACAAGTATTTTAAGCATGGTCTTCTATAGGATAATTGGAGTTTTTTCCTAAGAAATGCAGAAAGACAATCTTTTACGGTGTGAAAATGCTATACCGCTATATATTATTTTATATTTAACAAAATCTAGAAACTATTGCAGGTGATAACCAGCCAATCAAATGAGTTAGAAATTAGGCAAAACTTATACAACAAAACACATAACCTATCATCCTTAAGAAATGAGATACATGTACCCCCTTCTCTGAGGCTGAATCTCCACGGCCTTCTGCCTGTGCAGTCCTTTGCAGCTGTGTAAGCTGGGTGTTGAAATGATGTTCTTCTCATCTAGTGACATTTCCTGTAGACTTCACACTCTGTCCAGTCCATGAAGTACTAGGAGGTTGATAAAAAAACTGGAAGAGTCCCTCTTTTCATTGAGGAATAAAATAAAAATATAGGGAGAAAAAAAAAAAGGTGGCAAGGACAATCATGGACATCAAGTTTACAGTAATTTTGAGGAGATGGATGAGGTTTCCCTAGGTATTTGTACTGAGGATGCAGAATACACAATCCTATGCTCTTGCAATCACTAAAAAATAGTCTCAACCTTCAGACTTGGTCCTTTGACCA
This sequence comes from Phylloscopus whistleri, assembly GCA_017589585.1. Classification (NCBI taxonomy): domain Eukaryota; kingdom Metazoa; phylum Chordata; class Aves; order Passeriformes; family Phylloscopidae; genus Phylloscopus; species Phylloscopus whistleri. Next base: position 4,489,913 of record JADMLD010000614.1, on the reverse strand, counting down.
TTACTGGAAAATTGTATCAGTGAATAACAGTAATAATACCAGGCATCTTTATAGGAAATTAACTCAAACTTCACCTTTGTACTGTGAAATCCTTGAGACGATCAATCCTGAGGGGAACTTTAATTACTCTAACATCACCAGGTCAGAGCAGCCTTTTCATGTACCCAAGAGATGACTCCCCTGAAGTCCAGACAATGAAGGAGAACACTCTTAACTACCCATACACTACTGAGCATGGACTGTACTTCTGGGAGGCTGATAAGTTGCTTCTTCAAAGCCAGAATTACTTTTCCTCTGATGAGAGCAGCCAGGGATATGCCAATGCTGTTGTGGTGTAAGGGTCTTAAGGAGTACAGATCAACCGTGTCTTCTGGGCTATGTGTTAAATCCTCACTAGCAGGGTAATGGGAATTTTGAAGAGCTTCCTTAATAATCCTCTTCTCCTATTTTATTTTTAAGACGGACAATTCTGAGAAGACTCTGAATTTATCTCTTCAGCCATGAAGCTGAAATTCCACATTATTTATGTACAATTAATTTTCTTGGACTAATGACATCTTGACTAATTAGCAGCACCACATTTTACACAAGTCTTAAGCTTATCTGAAATACAGATATAGCCATTGCAATCCATTTAGACAGGAAACTCCTCCTAGTTGAAACAGGAGGAGCAACAAAGACAGATAAAATAACCTTTGAATACTTCCATCCCAGTGCACATCCTAATCTATCCTGCCTGACAAAACGTCTTGTGTTATTAGCAAGTTCTTAGAGAAAACTCACCCTGGAAGGGAGAATGTTAACCCTTCAGATTCGTGCCCAGGATTTCCAGCTCATTATTCCCTATATACATGTTGGTAATGCAGAGGAAAGGACTTAGCATTGCCTGTGTTGCTGCATCCTGTGCCTGCAGTTGTGGTTCATCTCACGTGGAATGAAAAATAAAAACCAGACAGTGTATCCGTTGTTTTCAATGTTCATCAGGGCGAATTTAGCTTACAAGAACATGTCTGGCTAGTACACTGTTCATTTCAGAACATCAAAGCACACCTCCTTTTCCTATTTTTATCTGAAAAATTTGTTATAGAGAAACCCTAATCTGTTATACCTTGTGCATGTCCAGAACAACCAAAAGTTATTCAGCCAACTACTTAGTGTACATGGTATTGATAATATGTAGGTTAAGGCAATAATATGTGGATGATTGTAGCTATATATTCCTCTGAACATGACTGCACACTTTGCAATATCCTTTAGAGAATAGTCTTATGAATCTGCTACAATGCAGTGAGCCAGTACCTTCTGAGTGAGCTCAGGTTTGCCATTGCCATATTTCTGATGCATTTTCTGTTTATACAACATTACATGGGGCACATTACACACGAGCGCTGACATGGTCTGGGAGCTGTGCCATGGATGCCTACATGCTGGACAGCTGCTGTATTGCAGTGCAGGCTGCTCCAGGAGTGGTGCCAGATGATACAGGGAAAAAAACCCACCAAAACCACAGCTCTAGCTTCTTGTGGAAGACAGAATTTACATCTCTTTGCTATATCAGTGCAGAAGTTTCCCTGCTCACTAGTCTTTGCAACCAATATTATGCAAACAAAGCCTCACTAGACCCTTGATGAGAGCAGCAACTCTTCATTCCATTATGAAGGAAGAAGCAAACTCTACTTCAGCATAGTTATCCTCTTGCACATATGCTCCAAAGATCCTTACATGCTGTAAACTCCCAGGAGCACAGCAAGGAACAAGGAACAAGAGAGGAACAAGAACTCCCGATAAGCAGTCAGAAAAGAAATTTGACTAAACTTTGGAATAGAATTATATGATGTGACTATGTATGGTAACAAAAGCCAGGAATTTGAGGAGCTAGATATGGCTTCTGTTCTGAAAACTTAAAATTCATAAGTGGCAAATACAAATGAATCAACATGAGGGAGAGCAATATGAGGTATAAACAGATTCTAAAAGAACTATAAGTACTCAGAAAAGATCTATGCATCCTCATAGATTATTCAAGGAAAGAAGTGGCTTACTTTGTATCATAAAAACATACAGTATGCATAATGAGTAAGGTAGAAGACTTTAGAGATTACAGTGATTAAAGTCATATGGCAGAGACTGAAAAGATCAGATTTAATTTACACAGAGGTTGAGTGGGAGCAGATACGCTGAAGGTAAACAAAATGATATACGGTAAATGAAAGAAAAATCCTGTGCTGCTGTCTATCTTCTAGAACATTCAATCAAACTGAAAGGAAATACGTCTTAAACTAATAATAAGGGACCTATTTGTCACACAGTTCTTAACTGACCTGAGGGAGTCCTTGCCCCACAGCAAGTCTTAAAAATCAAGATCTTAATGATATGTAGTAAAGAGAGCTCCTTAAATCAGAGAATGAAACTCTTTAGAGATTGCAGAGCTGAATGTGATAACTGATGGCAATTTGGAAGAAAATTCGTATATTGACATCATTATCTTTTATATGCATCTTTTCTCCAGTGTGTGCTGGGAGCTACTCCCAGGTCCCTAGCATGACACAGTGATTACTCATTGCTCTTATAGGCACAATGACAGGTTCTAATTACAGCCTGAGTTGAATAGGAGAACTGTTACAAGGAAGGAAGAGGTCAGTGTATCTAATTGCTTTTTATAGAGATACAATGAAGCTATGCTATCTAGTTTAAAAGTTTAGAGGGCGACTTAATTCTTTTAATATTAAGCACCTGAAAAGGGAGGTACCTAGAGACAGTTTGGACAGACTATGTGAAATAAAGAGACCAATCCTCACTGGGCTCTTTGCCATTGTCTGTAACAGTGTCACAATGAATAATTCTGACTAAATAGGTACGTTTAGCATTTTCACAGCTAGCCAAGAGGAAAAACACCTTAATGTTTGCTGTGAAATGTTGAAACAGAAAACAAGCAACTTCTGGATTTAGAATAAGAGCATGAAGGTGAGATTTGTATCATGGACAGCTTGTGGATGACTTCCTGTTAGGTGCAGGCAAACCCTTTATTATGTGGGAAAGGGTAAATTCTTTCTCTAACATCATTTTGAAAAGAGAAGCTGGAAAATTTCAGAGCAAATATTTCTTCACTGAAATTAGTTGATACATGAAAAGTCTTATATTTCATGAAGAATTTGAATTTAAAATTTAAAGAAATTCTGTCAGTACCTGAAACTTGCCTGATTTCTTTCTGATTCCTAACCTAAACATGTCAGAACGAAGTGAAATTTTGAAGTTATTCTGATGAGAATTACACTGATCTGAAAAACAAATTACTTTATTTCCATAAATTCTTTCTGTTTCATACCACTGTCTGATAATCTTGCACATGACAGAGTTTTTTTTCAGGGTGTTTAATCCTATCATAAGGAAATGCAGACTTATATGGAAATTATTTGCTGTGTCATTTGCTTTTGTGCCTTTAGTGTTTGATGAAAAAGGCCCTAGCAGAATTCATTGAAGGTTGGTATGTGACATGCAGTGTTTTACAGCACAGATTTATTCAGCTACAGCAATGAAGCAGAAGTATGTGTTCACAGCAGATGGTCAGACCTGAAATCCACAATTTAAACAATTACACTCTTTTTTATGCTACCTTTTCCCACCTTCTTAAATAATAGTTTTCTGATAACAGATTTTTCACTATTATATCACTGATTTAAAAGCTCCAGTGGGACAAATTGTGAAGCTACTCCTGGCACTAAAGAAAGAATTTGGTGCTAAATTCAGCAAGTAAATGACTATTCACTCAGTTAGATAATAAACAAATTGAAAGTCTTAGAAATTTCTTAAGGATGAAAAAAAAAAAAAGTGCTTTTTAAAATGAAATTTTCTCTAGGACAAAACAACTTTACTTAAAGGTCACACCACCAGCAAGCACATTGTTTAATTCTAACTGATGCTGACATGAGACATCCACACTACAGAGAAAGAAGCAACTTGAAACCATGGAGAAGGTAGACTGATCACTGATGACTGGAGGCAAGAGTCCAAATTACAGAGGAGTCCTGAGTTTCAGCCCACTGCTGCTGAAGCTGTGCTTTGCAAAAAGTGACTCTCAGAATAAATGACTTTGTCCATCCAATAGTCTTATCATTTTAAGCCTGGATAAGCCAGGCTTAGTCATTTTGTGAACTAGAATCAAATTATGGCATACTGTGAGCACTGGGCTGGCACCTTGTCTGCTGAGGGAAGTTTGGTGCAAGTACTCCAAGCAATGTTGAACAAGCATGTAGAACACTTGTGAGAAAAGTGACTAATCTGCACCTTCTCTGGTTCTAAGGAATCTTGGGGGCTGAAGCATTACACATTACCATTTGCCATATGAAGAGAACCTACCCAAGAAATCTGTACCAGTACAGCAGCACCTAAACTGTTGAAGCAAAGTGAAAAAGTTCACTGAAGAGATACACCTTAGCTTAAATCAGCTGACAGAAAAGGAGCAGCCCTTCATGCCAGCTTGACTATCCCTCTTGTTTCTCAGTTCTTTCTTCTTCCTTTTTTTTCTTTTTCTCCAAACTTACATGCCTTTCTTTCTTTGACCCTCTTCTGTTTCTCTTCTATTCTTTCCCTCCTTCCTCTTTGTGGAAGGTGCATTTGGAGCTCATCTTTGATGAACACTCCAAGTACAGAAGAATACAGAGAGAAAGAGGCAAGAAGAGAAAGAGATGGAAAAACAAAACCTCTAGAAAACATATTTTACTTGCCTGTGTCTCAAATGTAGACCTTAGCTGCAACTTTTAGAGGGCCAAATAGAGATTAAGGAATGACCTGACAGAAAGTCTGGCTGTGCAGCTGTATTGACAGCTGGTAGCAAAATTATTTTGCTTTCAAAAGTAGCACTGATTTCATATTAAAGCAAGATTAGGAAATAATGCCATAAATTATAGAAGTGATCTATTCATTTCACAGGAAAAAAAAAGCTTTTTGCTGAAATTACAATGCTGTGATAGAAGAGATAGGGTTCTCTATAAGTAGAAAATCTGATAAAAGATCTGAATATATTTACAGTGGCTGTACTTTACCACAGAGACCATCCTTTTATTGCTTTTTTTTATTTTTTTGATAGATTGTGAATTGGCAATTTTGGGGTGTTTGGTTTTCTACTTGTTTGTTTGTTTGTTATCATTATTATTTGTTTTGGTTTTGTTTGCTAATTTTTTGTTGTTTGTTTCTTTTAAGGTTTTCTGTGGGTGCTTATGTTTTGGTAGAGCGTTCTGTTTGTTTTGTTTTTTAATGTTTGGTCTTATTGCTTTTAATCACTAATACTAACAGTACTACATGCTCACTACATTATTATCTGCATTGTAGCTAAGTAAGAAATAATAGGTGTTTATTTCAGTCAGTTCATGTATCTGCTTTTCACTGCAGTTTACCCTCTGAATAGCTTTTATGTGAATGAATCTACAATGTCCAGGTGAAATTAAATAGTTATTTTAAAAGCTTATGTCATGGAAGTGTTTTGACTATATTAGACTACACACTTGACACAAATAATATTAAAAAAACAGTTTAAAAATTATTATCTTTCTTTTCCTGCTGCCCCTTTTCAGCACTGTTTCGGTCATTTTATCAGCTGAAATGGTTGGCTTTAACCAGAGCCTGCCAACACCAGGCATTGCCATTGGCAGGTGGATTGTTGTATATATTGGAGATTATAAATCACTTTGTCATTCTGAGACAGTCATAAATGTATCTGCTTCCACCAGGAACAACACTGTACAATAACATCTAATTCTACTTCTCACTGTTGTACAAGGGAGGTGCACAAATACAGGCTAAGGTTACATCAACAAAAATACATTCTTTAAAATATTTTGCTTGTATTTTAAATATATGCTTTTATGAAAAAATAAACACCCCATACCAAACAAAAAAGACACACAAGTTCTCTTTTGCTTACCATCCATGTACCAGAGAGACAGTGGTTTACACTCTGAATTGCAGAGAATCCAGAAAAGACTTAAGTTCTGCAGAGTTCTACACATGCCTGTGTGGCTCATAGAAAATAATGCAGAGATGTTGTCTTTGCATAATTTGCAGGTATTAGAGATGAATTTCACAGATATTTGGGGAATCTCTCTCTAGTTTCTTGTTACCAAGTTAAATTTATGAAATCTTTAGAGGAATGACCTTTAAACAATTTATGAGAACCTAAGAGACTTTAGATGCAATAAAAATAATTTCATCACAACCTTTCTTCCAGCTCCACATTCTCTTAGCGTTGTTATGGTTACAGAGTCAAGTCTTGAGAATTTAGGAGAAGCTGGAACTGAGGATTCCCATGTAATTTCAATTCAAACCCTCAGGTATGCCTGTTCAAGCACATATTTAAATGGAAGATCACAAACTTGCCATGCACCTCCCTCCCAAATCTAAAGCTTTAATTCTAGTATTCAGAGTTTAGCATCACAACATGATTATAATCATGGCATACTGCAGAGGTAATTCACAATACCTAATGAAAAAAGAAAAAAAAAAAACCAACAGAATTAAACCCCAATTGTTATTAAGAATAGCTAAATCATCACTTCTGTTTCAACACTTAATGCTACTCTATTTGTTGATATGAGAGAAATTTGAACTCCAAGTGCATTCTTGAAACTTTTATTGAGGAGAATAGATTGGTCTAAATGTGGTTTATTTGAATTAATTTAATAGAAGAGTTAATTTCACTTGTTATACCTGGCACTTTGATGAAGCAAATGTGATTCCTGTGATTCACTTGTCACATATAATGTATGGTGAGCTATAGCTAATGATAGAAAAATTTCTAACAGCCTTCCAGAATCCATTCAACAAAGTCTCTTCTTGGTTACAGCCACGGAATATGAAGTACAGATGAAGAAATGAGAACTATTCCCCTGTTGTTAGCACCACTGTGCAACGAATCACTGTACATAAAACAATTCAGAGCAGCCTTTATGCTCCTTTAGCATGTAGTGCCAGGCAGAACAAAAGCCCAGTTAGCCTGCGTTGCTGGTCAACAGCCCTAACAGACAGAGGCAGTATCCAAACATCTGTAAGATCAAAGAATCCTTGCTATGTTCTGTTTTTCTACTGATGATTTTATGTCAGCAGCTGGGACAAGGTGGCAGGGAGCCATGACAAACATTCTGTATCAATAAGGGGCAGATTTACATTTTGTAAAGCCACAGGACTGAGGTGTTTATATAAGCTGAAGTCTTTCAGCTTTTATATAGCTGAAAAAGTGATTTCATTAACCCACTTCTCATCATCTAAGGACATTGCATTTTTTCATCTATTTGGAATAAAAAATGTATATTTTTTCTGCAGAGCTCCTAGCAGTTTTTACTGCTCTTGAAACAGTCTGTTACAAAGCTGGTACAATGCCCTGCCTTTATTCTTCAACATCAAATGGCTGAAAACCATGACAAGATAACTTACTTTCACAAATATTTTCAAAGAATGAGAATAAGAAATGTATTGTACCGATGCACATCAGTTCTTTTTTTTTTCTGTTAGAGTAAATAAATTAACAATACACTATATTTTTACGTGTATGTTCTCAAATATGACCTCAGGTAACCAGTTCTCTAACGTGTAAAAGGAGACTGAACTTATTTGCATATGATAGTTTACTATCTTTTGAGTGAGATTAGACATTGATCTTTTCAATTTCTTTTGCTAGGTTTTTTTTTTACTATAAAGATTTTTTTGCAGAACTTTTGTTGGCGTTATTAATGTAAAAACAAGAATGACCCAAAGTTTATCCTTATTTTTGTGAGGTACTAGATGACCTTCTACTTTACAGTTTCCAATATTATCATCTAAGTTTCCTGTCCATTTTTTTTTCTGTCCTTTTTCTTATCTTGGGAAATAGTATAAATATTAGAGTTCAGTAGTCTATGGTACCCTTTTTCTCTATCCAAAACTTGTATAGTATAAATTTTTGGTTGTATTGTGATATTAACCACAATTCACCATCAGAACTACATCTGGACCTAGCCTACTAAAGCCCAGAAAGGTTGTCCATGTAGAGAGCTGTGAAATAGTGATAGGATAATGCAAGGTTAATTTGTTGTTCATTTTTGCCATTTTATCCAGAACAGTCAATGCTTGATTATCATATTGAAATTCTGCAGATCTCAGCCTGTTTGTCTCCAAATGTAAATATGCCTATTAAGTTTCAGCTTTATGCTAAATTCATTTAATTAGTATGATATCTTTGGTTGAACCTCTTGATAGAGGAAAGAGGCTGTTTTGCTTTTTTTCTGGGAAACCACTGACCAGCCAGAGGAGAGATGGGGAGACGAGCAGAGAGCGCAGATGAAATCACACTGGGCAGGACAGGGAGACACTGGACAGTTGTTGGCCTATGGCTCACCTAAAAAAGCTGAAAAACAACTGCAAGGAGAGGAGAAAGGCAAGAGGATGAGCCAAGAAGAGAGCCAAGGGGATGTTTCTTTGCAAGAGACAGAGAAGGAGAAAGGCTTGCAGTTACTCAGAAAATGTCCGAGTTAACCGCATCAAACAGGGAAGTGAGAGCAATCTGTGAGAACAGGTAGACAAGAGGACAGCTCTGAGTAAATGCTCTTATTCCTATTTTATTGTCCCTAGTCGCACTGAGCTTTCTCAATTTAAATAGTGTTCCAATTCAAATTCCTGGAGAAGCTGGCTTTTAGTTTAAAAGCTTTTTTTGTGTGTTTAGTCTCGGCATATCCGCTTTTAAGACAGAGCATCTTGCAAGCCCATCTTATGGGATCAAAAAATAACACGATATTATTATGGGAAAAAAGCCTTTTTTTTTTTTCTTTTCTTGGCCTGAATTTAACCTCAGGGTAGGCCATAATATATTGCAACCTTGCCAGCCACAGAACTAAAGCTTCCTTTAGGAGTTTCCATCTTTTGGTTGTGACAATATGGTAAAACATCCAGTTAAAATTATTGGCTAAGGTAGCAGCTGTGTCTGCAGGTGTTTACTGGTGCACAAGTACAAGGGGAAACTTGCAGCTGCTATGAAGCAGCAGGAGTCTGAGCCTGCCTCTGCTTGTCTAAAAAGGTGAAAAGCAGAGGAGAACATCCTGCATGATGGACTTTGTTTGCAAGCCAATGTTTGGGACTTTTTAATTATTTTTTTTTTATTAACAGCACAAATGAAAAACCCTTGCATTTTCATTATTTTCTACATTATATCTTTACTTAAAGCTTTCATATCTTTCAATATTAGATTGTATATTGTGATTATTAGCAAATCTAATAAAAATATATTTTGCTAACACTGGATTTAATAATGCTTAGTTTTTAATGTGCTCCCACCTATTCATACTCTCAAAAATTACTTTTTTCATGTCCTTATGATTTCTTCCACTTTTAGCCTATTTTATCAAGATCTCTACATGTCCTAGGGTGACTTTACGATGTTTGTACCCCCGATAGTCTGTTCTGTTTATGTTGGATATTATATTCTGTACCTTCAAGACTGGTTCTGAGAGTGAAGGGGGAAAAGAAGCAGCTGCAGTTGCAGAAACTGCTCTCACTCCTCCATATTCTTCTCCTGGACTGTGTTGTCTGCAGCACGGACAGACAGTGGGACAGAGATCTCCTGTGCTTTTAGTTAGTTACTAACTAGTTGAGGCAGTTCCCTGGATTGTTTTTTGGGTTTTTTTCCTTTTTCTTGGAACTGCTCAGCCCTGCTCTGGATGGAAAACCCAGAAGAGCACCGAGAGCTCGCACCTGCAGCTCACTGGGGCCTGGACCGCGGCATTATCCAGGGACTGATAAGAGACTGAGCGAGCCGAGCTGCACTTTACGACAGGGACTTTCTGGGTTTGCCATCTCTTCAGATGGTGAGAGGTTTTATTGTTTCAAATTATTCAATTTTTTTGTGCTCGTGGATACTTTGAGTGTTAAATAAATGATTTTTTCCACTTTTCTCCAAGGAAATCTTTTCCCAAACCAGCTGGGAGAGGAGCCGCTTGAATTTGCTATTCTGGAGGGACTCCATTCAGAGGTTTTCTCCCAAATTTGCCCTAAACCAGGACACTACAGTGCTCTCAATGCTCTCACATGAGCACATTGACAAGGCTTAGCATTATGTCATAAGGTACATAAATACATGCAGGGCAAAGGCGATAAAAAACTAGTGAGGTTCATGCTGCCATTTTGCCTTAAAGACAACAGAGGACCAAAACTTAGGTTTTCAGGTCATTTTTTAGTAAATATTTTTTAAAAAAAGTTCCAGAGTTATCACATCTTGGATGTGATAATCTCTCATCAAGATTGGTCCGATTTGACAGACCAGCTAAATATGGACTTAGGTGGAAAGAATCATGATCTGACAAGTAGAATAGCAGTAGTTGCACTAACTTTGTTTCCTTAGTATATCAGATAAAAAGAAGTTTAAAAATCACAGATTTTTTCTGTTCTGTTTGCAATTGTGACCAATGTCTACTAATACTTGTGTGTCCCAAACAGACATACGTTTTCTCATAAGTCATTACAATTGAATACACTAAGGGAAGGCTCAGCAGTTGCTTCCCATAAATTCCAGAGAGCAGCTTTGTGCCCTGTGTATATTGATGAATGGCACAAGAGGAAATCTTGATGAACAAACATGCTTTTAGTGTAGCCAGCTGACAGCATACACTGTGGCTTCCTTCTTTCCTCCCCTCCTCCCTTCCCTCTTGCCCTCTCTCCCTTCCCTAAAAATTAGTTGTCAAAAATCTTGTTGTCAGGCTCACTCCAGAGGAAATTGAAAGGAAAAATGATATCTATTTTCTCCTCTCGGCTCTTACACAGTAAGGAACAATACCAGGACAAAATAACATTTTATAAATATTTACACCATGCAATTGTCATTAATGTGCTACCTTCAACTTAATTTTTAGCTCTTCAGATAATCTCTCTCCACATCTATGATTGATATTGCCCTATTTCCTTTATTAACTAAACATATCCCTTGGTTATTCCAAAGGTCTGTGGCAGTGATGAGAGGCAGTCGGGTCTATAGCCAGGTCTTTGTCCCCTTCCCCCCTCACATCTGTAATGGACAATGTGATTTGCCCTAAGATAAGAGCACCAGGTGGGTATTCCAGGAGGAAACTGTCTGGATGCTTGCACAATGACTGATTCCAGAGTGGGAAAGCTGTGATGACTGTGGTTGCTTTGGTGCCCATCCATCTGCAAGTGTATAAAACACTGCTGGAGACTGGGTCAGCTGGTCTCAGGAGGTTGTAGGCATCTTCCAGGTGGATCCCCAAGGTGGCAGGAACTCACTTTTGAACAGGTGAGTAAAAGCACTAAGATCCAGTCAAATACAGAGATAAAATCCTATAAAAGCTATATAGGTGCTTTGCTGCCTTTTAACTGTGCATGCTTCATAGCCAGAGACTGAAACCTATCTGTTTCTAGGTGACCCTGATTACAGTATAACCCTTTAGACTTGCTGGTGGTATATACTGCATTGGCAGTATTTAGAGACTGTACTAGCAATAAATCTGATCATAATCATTCACATAATCAGGATCATACTTCTTGTGCCTGATTGAGAGTCTTTTATCTATTACTCTGGCACAAGGTCTTAGAAATGTTTTAAAGTCACTCAGAGTTCTACCAGTTTAGAAACACATCTACATATCACTACCAGAGATATTTTTTGCTACACTGCCTGATTCTTGCATGTCCTTCTCCTGAGCTTAACTAAGCCAAATGAGTACAGAAAACTCAGATCTTTGCTCAGGCTGACCTCATGAAAAGTTAAATTAATTGACTTGAAGGACAGTGAATAATTTCCATTTGAGAATAAAAGCTATTTGAAATGGTTCAGAGAACAAATGTTGGCTCAGGTCTCAAACATATGCATGCCCCTGTCGCCCACCTTCCCTAGATTCTTAATCAACTCTAAAATTATTTGGTGGAGTAGAAAGCCAATAACTGAACTCTAATCTTAAATTTATTAAAATAAACAATCAAACAAAAAAATAAATTAAATATATTTTTTTCTTTTACCTGCTTATAAAAAATAAGATTTTTTCTGTGTCAGTACTTAGAGTACCTTTTGGAATGCTGTAAAGCAATTCTCAAAGTCTGATTTACATATATATATTTGTAACTTTTTATGGATATATAGATTTTCTGCTTTAAGCAGTTAGTTATGGCAGACTTCCATTATAAGAAATTCAATTCATGTTCTTTTCCTCAAATCTCCAGGAGCAAAAGAAAAGTTTATAATCCTATTTTATGTTCCATGACTTACTTTGAAGGCCAACAGTTAGATTGGAGCAGTTAGGATTTTTGAAGATGGAAGAATAAAAGATCCGTCCATCCATAAGGGTTTACAGATTATGTTTTCTGAGCATCTTCATTTGATTTCAATTGGAATTACAACAAAAAAGTATTTTCCTTAATATATTATATTTAGGTCAGAAGATAAATACCACATGACTACTTTGGAGGATATTTCCACAGAAGATCTTACGAAGAAATGAAAGTGAGGAGGAAACCAACCAAAAACCAAAATAATGAGTTGTTCTAAATACACATGAACAAAATCACCCATATCACTGGTTTCAAATAATAGAAACTTGGTTTGTATTACTTTAAAAAAAACCCAACTGTATCAGGCTGGATCTGAAGTAAACTAAATAACAAAACGTTAAAATTATGGCAAAACAAGATTATAACAAAGAATAAAACTAACTCAGCTATGTTAAGGGTCACAAGAAAAATCCAAGAATTTTAAATATGTGAAATCATTTCATAAAGATTATAGAAATGATTCTTCGAACATTCAAAAATGGCAACTGCCAATCAAACATAGAACGTGTTCTTGAAGGACTGGGCTTCATCACAAATCTCAAATCAGAGCTTGAAAAAAGGTCAAGTGTTGTAGTTTATATAGGTCAATAAATGTCTAACTCTGTGAAGGACTGTTTAGAAACAAATTGAAAAGTAAAAGGAAAAATTAGATCCAGGGTATTATTAAAAGCTCTTCAAGCCTAACACATACCAATTGAAAAAAGTTCTATTTCAAAGTATTTACTTTTGGTAAGACATGAGCAAAAGCTGTGCAATTGATGAAGTCAACATTGGTGTAAGCCTGACTGGCTTTTTCACTTTACATTTACAGATGGAGAGAAGAATATTTACATCAGGTGAAGAATTGGTTCTTTTATTGTTGCTGCTTTTAAAGTTTGTAAACTTCTTTTAGTGTTTAAGAATGAACAGAAAATTAAAAAGCCTGTGGGGCTAAGGTATTGACAAGAGTAGAAACAGGATTTGTTGCAGGCTTATACATATTATAGAACCTGTATGAACATCAGTGCAAACTGGAGGATCCTCTCAGTTTTATAAACTGAGAACTGAATATTGTTTTTGTATTTCACCACTAGAATTTTTTAGTACCTCAGACTGTCAGTCTTTTCTTGAAGGTTTAAGGGTTAACTTGAGATCCACATTTGGTGCTCATGCACTTAGGGCTGTCTTGTGAATAAACCTTTATGTGATTTTATTTATCTTTGAGGTTAATTATTTTTTCCTGAGCTTGTCCCTAAGCAGTTCCGTTCCAACTCTTCCTTTATTTCTTCCTCAAGAAAGAGACTTTGAGAACTTACTTTCCATGAGGATTCAATAAAAGCAGCCTTCCTGTTGCTCTGGTCACCCACACAGTAAAAAGGAAGTTAAACTGTTTGCTGACATATCTCTTATGGTTTTGGGTCTGAGCCTTTGCTCTTGAGCCTGCTGCCAAAGTCTGACTTGCACAGACAATACTTTGTGGGTGGTGACTTCACTGGGAATCCAGAGCCAAGAATTGGAGAAATGTCCTGTGTGCCATATCTGTGGTGGTTAGGAACGCATTACTGGATCCACACATTTAAAGTTACAGCAGATACACGTATTTTGTGGTAACCGTGCAGTGGAAGAAAGTAATTCTCTGGCCCCTAAACTCCAGCTTAGCTAATCATAAGGAAGGTCAGAAAATGCAGTGTTTTTCTCATGACATTTTATAAACATAGGGTTTCAAAGTGAATGTGGATGGAAAGGCAAATAATCCTTCCATCCCTTATGATCTGCATATAATTGTGGTTTGCCTGAACTGGCTGAAAGCTTAGCGTAATTGGTTGGAAAGGTTGGAACTGCTTAGAGAGCTATTCTATCTGCATCAATTCCTAACTGACCCTTGCTTTCTTTGGAAAATACAGATGGATTTTGATACATTCATTGATAACAAATATCTAAAGTCTATCCTAGATCAAGATGTAGTATTTCTATTAATATCACTGATATTTTCCTACAAGGAATTTAGTTCACAGTCATCTCTAAGGAAGCAGAAATGAACACATAAACCAGCATTTACATAAAAGAAGTGAGTAGAAATTAAAGACAGAAAGATATTGATTGCTGTTTAGGATATCTGATTTATTCCTGCATATAATATGGGACATTATGAGCAAAAAAGTAAAAGCCTCATTGAAAGTTGATCACTGATTCCAGGCAGAATACATAATTCCACTTTTGCTTTACTATGTGACTGAAAACAGTATTTGCTGAATATTCTTAACTAGAGTCTACTCACAAACTAGAGTACTTCACAAATAAAGTCCTGCAGAATCTATTCATCAAACTATTATGTACAATTATCATTGCCTGATTCTGACACTAGTCTTCCAGGAGCTTCAGTTACATTAAAAAATAAATAGCAAAAAAAGTGTACTGATAATTAATTTGGTTTTCAATTTTTTTATCTAAGGACACAAGAAAATCCAAGTGTTCTGCAAAGAACATATTATGCTTTCACTGTTATACAAAAGATTTTTTTTTCCAAAAACGGTTTGAGAATCAGAAATCTTTAAGTATGTAGAAACTTAACATCCATTTAGGTACTTAAAATTTACTACTGCAGTTCCTGTGTTTGTTATTGTATCTGGGTCTGATTTCATCAAAGAAAACAAAAATCCAAAGAGAGCCTCTCATGAAGAGCTTGAAACAAGCACATTAAAAGTTCTGGAGGAGAGATAGTGCTATTATAATCTTGTTATTGATGAAGTCATAGATGAAAAGAGTGAACTTTATTAACATTTAAATGATATTTCATCAAAAAGCCTCTTGAAAATTGGTGGGATATGGGTTTTAAAATTGCTTTTATGCTTTGGAAGACTTTGTGTTAGGGAAGCTGCACATCCTAAGCTCAGAAATCCTCAATTCCAGACTTGCACAATTATTCTCAGGACTGCCAAGCTTCATAAATCTGTGTCTGGAGTTGCTGCTTGAACTGCCCCAAAAATAACAACAGCAAAAAAGATATTTCCATGTGGGTTCTTTGTTGCAGAAGAGTGAAATTGGTCATAAGGAATGCATACACTTGGCATTGCTCGGAATACTTAGCTTCAAAAATTTTTTAAACCCTTTAAAAATATGTGGTTCAGAGTTTCTCTGCGCTTCCTGTTTCACTAATGCTACATGTTTTGGTTTTGTGTGGCAATGTTTTGGAAGTGGGGGGGCTACAGGGGTGGCTACTGTGAGAAGCTGCCAGAAGCTTCCCCTGTGTCTGACAGAGAAAATGCCAGCTGGCTCCAAGACGGACCTGCTGCTGGCAAAGGCTGAGCCCATCAGTGATTTTCCCAAAGTCAAGGTCTGTTTTGCCTGTGATGGTAACTGGTGAGTGATGACTCTCTGTCCTCATCTCAACCCATGAGCCTTTCATTGCATTTTCTCTCCCCTGTCCAGCTGAGAAGGAGGGTGATAGAGCGGCCTCGGTGGGCATCTGGCATCCTGCCAGGGTCAACTCACTACACTACACCACACAACAGTATGAGCCACCTATAAGAGTCTTCTGGCACCTTTTGTATTTTGCTAACATTAGAAAGAAGACTGTTTTTGGATATTGGATGGAAATACTTTGTAAAAAGGACTACATTCAAAAGATGGAAAAATTACTTTTTCATATTTTGAAAACTTACTCCATCTCCTCAGAACCTCTTCCCTTCATCATGCAACATATATATGTCCCTGATGTGTTTGTGCAGTGATAGCCCAGACTTGTATGGAAAGAAACAGTCTAAGAATAAATA
The DNA here is from genome assembly GCA_017589585.1 of Phylloscopus whistleri. Classification (NCBI taxonomy): domain Eukaryota; kingdom Metazoa; phylum Chordata; class Aves; order Passeriformes; family Phylloscopidae; genus Phylloscopus; species Phylloscopus whistleri. The sequence goes on along the minus strand of JADMLD010000614.1, from coordinate 4,473,864 downwards.
CAAGTATTCTTCTTTTCTAAATATTCTGGAAGTTTTGGCTTGGTCAGAAGGGATATTTTCTGTCCAAAATAATTATAGACAATTGTAGACAATATACGTAGACAATTTTCTGACTAAATAGCATTTTTTCAGAATATTTCAGAAAATTTCTGCTTTTCACCAGAAAACTTTAAAATGTTTTTATTCTGATTAAAAAATGATTCCTTACCTTGACCTTAATTTAAGCAAGAAAACACTACAATAACACTAATTAAGGCATTAAAGTGCTGGAGCAACTCCAGAGGAGGGCAGTGAAGCTGTTGAAAGATCTGCAGCACAAGTATGATGAGGAGAGGCTGAGGGAGCTGGGTGTGCTCAGCCTGGAGAAAAGAAGGTTCAGGGGAGACCTTATCAGTCTCCACAACTGCCTGAAAGGAGGCTGTACCCCAGTGAGGGTCGGCCTCCTCTCCCAAGTAAAAAGTGGTAAGACAAGAGGAAATGGCTTCAATTGCACCAGGGGAGGTTTAGAGGGGATATTATGAAAACATTTTTCACCGAAAAGGTGATCAGGCACTGGAACAGGTTGCCCAGGAAAGTGGTGAAGTCGCTATTTCTAGAAATGTTCAAAAAATCATGTGAATGTGGCATTTAGGGACATGGTCATAAAGAAACATGGTGACACTGGGTTAATAGTTGGGCTCAACAACCTTGGAGGTCTTTTCCAGGTTTAAACTTTCTATGACTCTGTGATTCTGCCCTCATTTTCATTAACATGTCCTTCAGAGAGAAAGATAAAAGGACAAAAAGTGATCAACCTTCTAACTAAACTTTAATTCCATCATGTAATATTTAGCAAAGTCTAAACAAGTTGGGATTTATAGAACTAGGGCAAAATCTGCCTGTCTTTTTAAGAAATGTCCTTAATATCATCTAAATTGAATGCAAATTGTTCTTCTCCCAGTTCCAAGGAAAAAGAAGAAGGTATAAAGGAATGAGTTAACCCATGATATTAACTAAAGTTTTGGTTGGGTTTGGGGAGTTTGTTTGTTTGTTTTCTTTATTTTCCAAAGACCCTGTGAACTATAAAGTACGTTCTTAAGCCAGCCTAAAAACAGGAAAGCTGAATTTTGATTAATATTGCAGCACATGTGTACTACTTAAATATCAACACAACACTGAATCTTGCAGTCTAGCCTGCCTTAACAAATTAATTGTACAGCCCATTGCTGTGCATTTTTTGTGAATACTTATACATTCTTCATAGATGTAAGAAGATATATTCAGATAATCTTGAACATTTACCAAATAATTTGTTCCATGTTTTGCATGCCAATATCAGCTGTGAGGACTTCATACTACTGGAACAAAGTAATTAAAAAACAAGGGTAGAGACTGAAGAAAAGAGCTGTAAAAGCCACTCAAATGTCAAAGGAAAGATTTTTGTCCTATGCTTTGATTCTCTGGATTTATGAGGAAATCATATGCCTAATTCCTCCCTGTGTTCAGTCCTTGTTTCATGAACATTTGGAATGAAGTTATTTTGAAAGAGAAAACTACTTTCTGTTCCATTAGTAAAACCAGTTTTGTCTAATTGTACTCTAAACTTTGAAAAGAGTGCAGAGACCTGTTAAAACATAGGCAATCCATTGCTATTGTTCTGCACTGGGTAGGGGACAGGTTCTGTTTGAGCAACCAGTATTTGAAACATATTCAAGTCATATTTGCTAAATAAGAAATTGTAGATGGAGTTGGAATAAATTATGAAGGCTAGGGAAGCAGGGTCAATATTTAATATTTCATGAAATAAGGAAGAGGGAGCAGAGACAAAAAAAAAGAAGAATCCTTTCTGCAGCTGCTTTTGAAGACTATTGGCCTAAAAACTTTGTAGTCATCCAAGCAAGGAACATCAATACTGAATTAACTGAGATGGATGATGATGACTATTTGGGCAAAAAAAAAATTAGTGAGATGTGATGGGTAAGAATGCATCTTAAAAGAAAAAATCAGGAAAGAATGTGCGAGGTACAAATACAGCTTGTACTGTTAGAAGTTCAGAGTGTAGAAATGCAGAGTAGTTCAGGGTGATTAAAGAAAAGGAAGACTTTCTCACAAGACTAAAATTCAAGTGACATTGACCTCGTAGGTAAAAGCCTGCACAGATAAAGCCGATTATGGTTTCACCATCTTTTTCAAATACACAATGGTTCTACCATATAAAACATTGAACAAACAGAAATATAATATGGTTAGGTCTCTTGTTTTGGTCCATTCAGACACCTATTAAAATCTTACTTTGGCCTTGCTCCCTGATAGGTTTCAATGAAAATACAAATAAATATATAATTTTAAAAGATTAAGAAAATAACTTGAAATATATTTGATAATATACCAGCTTCTATATTATATTTAAATGCACAATTTTGTTGTATGGTTCTGTCTTGAAATGAGGTGTGCATAGTTCTGTGGCAGTATGATTTTCGTAGAACAAAGTAATCAGTATATCACCAACTCCTGGGGTTACAGAAACTTATCCTGCTGTCTATAGTAGCAGCACACTGAAAAGAATTTTAGGGGTCGAAAGTTTTAGAAAGATAGCTGTAGAAGCATTACATATATATAGATATAATATATATATATATAATATATATATTATATATTTTATATATATATATATATATACACAGCTACACAGCTGTATGTTCAATTTTAGCTTTCCCCTACTATCTTATGATCTGCCAGAATAAAAAGTTCTCAGCTATGTCCGTTAAGTAGAACACTCTCAGTATGTGGGGTTTTGTGTTGATCTTATTAGCAACAAAGAAAGTGACTTTACTGATACTATAAGGGAAGTTTATAAATGAAGAAAAATTTGATGACACCTGTTAAAAAACTCGAACTATAATAATGAGTAGCTGCTATGTAGCCTCTTAAAATGCATTCTGCCAAATCATCTCGCTTTAAATTCTAAAAGCCAGAGAGGCAGGAAGGTAATCTTTGTGAATTTCTATGACTATGTAAACATATTATATTTTCCACACACTAAGATATTAACAACTTTCAGGATATGATAGACTACAATATAAATCAAACCATGCACTTTAATTTATCTGAAAATCAGTAAAAATCATTTGATTGCAAAATAGTACTTAAAATCTGAAAATTAAGCCACCAGAGGAGAAATAGCTATTTTTAAACTGGAATTCTGCTCTGTGAAAAGCACGCATTGTGATATTTGGCCCTACGAAGCACTGCTTAAAACATGTTTTGTTGGGCTCCTAGTCATGCAAAGCTGCACTATCTGTTGCTTGCATAGGAGACTCAAGCATGCAAGGACTGCATAACACAGGCTCCATTTTACTGTAGGTAGTCAACTTGTTAGCTCCATTTTACAACCCTAAGGAATTTTCTTCAATTTGCACAACTTTTGCCACCAAACTCAGCTGAGCAGACATTTCATCAGCGGAAAATGCAATAGTTAATAAGGATGAATGGCAAAAAGATTAAAGTAAGAAATTGGAAAGTTCTAAGTGGAAACAAGAAACTCATGAAGCAATAATTTTCTAATATAGTAAGGTAATGACCCAGAACTCAAACACATTTAATCTTAGAATTTAAACAATTCTTACTGTATAATCTCACCTAGCACTTGCATTAAAGAAGCCAATGTCACATATTGTTGGCTCAAATACTGTTTTCTTTTCCAACAAAGGCACTTGCTGAGGTTAGCCTAGGTGCAATGCATGTGTTTAAACACAACTGATATATTCCTCTTTACAAGGAATTTATACAGCTGCCAGGGTACCCTAAGTATGTACAGAACTAGACTTAAAATGGAGGAGACACCTTGGGCTTGATGACAATTCTTTCTCTCTGACCGCAGAGAGAATAATCATGGTTTTGGCTTTCATGTGGCTGCCCAGAGAGTGAGATTTAGGCACAGTTTAGTTCAGCATAGTTAGGAAGCCATATGATAATTTTTTATCTATGTCTGCTAATACAAAAACATGCACATTGCAAATAAAATATCAAGTATCCTGGTGAGTTAGTTTTCTCATCCTCAGAAAAAAAAAAATTATGATGGGTTGACTCTGGCTGGATTCCAGCTGCACCACCAAAGCTACTCTATCACTCCCCTCCAAATGGACAGGGGAGAGAAAATATAAAATGAAGTTCACAAGTTGAGATAAGGGCAGGGACAGATCACTCACCATTTACTGTCAAGGGAAAAACAGACTTGTCTTGGGGAAATTAGTTGGATTTGTTACCAATCAAAATCAGAGCAGGACAAATGGGTCATAAAACAAATCTTAAAAACACCTTTCCCAAACTCCACGTCCTTGCCAGGCTCTTTCTCCTCTACTTCTAGTGGTGCAGGGAGATGGGGAATGACCATTTTATCTGTTCATCACAGGTTGTGTCTGATATTGCTCAGGGAGAGATGCCCTTCCTCTGCTCCACAGAGGAGTCCCTCCCATTGGAGACAATTCTCTACAACCTTCTCCAGCCTGGGTTCCCATGAGCAACAGCTCTTCAGGAACTGCTCTAACATGGGTCCTTTTCTACGGGGTGCAGTCCTTCAACAACAGACTTCTCCAGAATGGGTCCCCCATGGGGTCACTAGTCTGCCAGAAAAGCTGCCCCAGCATGGCCTCCTCTTTCCATGGGTTGCAGGTCCCTGCCAGGAGCCTGCTCCAGTGTAGACTTCCCATGGGTCATAAGCTTCTTTCAGGCTTTCACCTGCTTTGGTGTGGGTTTCCTCCATGGGCTGCAGGTTGATCTCTGCATCCCCATAGATCTCCCTTGGCTGCAGGGGCACAGCTGCTTCACTATGGTCTTCACCATGGGCTGCAAGGAAATCTCAGCTCTGGTGTCTGGAGTACCTCCTGTCCTTCCTTCTCTGACCTGGTGTCTGTGGAATTGTTGTTCTTGCATATTCTCCTCTCCTCTCCTCTCCTCTCCTCTCCTCTCCTCTCCTCTCCTCTCCTCTCCTCTCCTCTCCTCTCCTCTCCTCTCCTCTCCTCTCCTCTCCTCTCCTCTCCTCTCCTCTCCTCTCCTCTCCTCTCCTCTCCGCAATAACTTTTTTATTCCCCTTAAATATGTTATCACAGAGGTGCTACCATCTTCTCTGGTTGGCTCAGCCTTGGCCAGTGGTGTATCTGTTTTGAAGCTGGCAGGCATTGGCTCTGTCAAACACGGGGGAACCTTCCAGCAGCTTTTCACAGAAGCCCCACCTGTAGCCCCCCTCCCAGGTACCAAAATCTGGTTGCACAAACTCAATACACAGTTAATTTAAACCCAAACCTTTCTCACTGCCATAATTTAAAATCCAACAAACAAAATCTCAGCCTCTTGCAGTTTACTGAACTCTGAAGCCTAGCTTGATGATTGATGCTTTATTGGGTTTGCACAGCAAGGTTTTGGTATCTGCTGAATGGGGCTGCAGTGGTGGCTTCTGTGAAAAGCTGCCAGAAGCTTCCCCCATGTTCAGTGGAGCCAATGCCAGCTGGCTGCAAGATGGACCTGGCACTGGCCAAGGCTGAGCACATAAGCGATGGTGGCTGCCCCTGTGATGAACTTACTGCGACCCTCATTCCTCATCCCTCTGTTCTTCCAGAGGGTAGAAGGCAGATAAAGTAAGGAATCAAAAAATCAATTAGGTTGGAAAAGACCTCTGAGATCATCAAGTCTGACCTATAACCTAACACCATCATTTTAACTAGACCATGGCAGTGAGTGCCACATCCAGTCTTTCCTTAAACATCTGGAGGGGCATTGACTCCACCACCTCCCTGGGCAGGCCATCCCAATATCTAATCACTCCTTCTGTGATGAATTTCTTCCTAATGTTCAGCCTAAAGCTCCCCTAGAACAGCATAAGACTGTTCTCTTGTCCTATTGCAGAGTTAACCTAGTTATCGTGGAGTCGAGTGTGGGAATAAGGGAGGGGTAGGGGGAGGTAGGTATTTTAAAATCCAGTTTTTATTTCTCATTGCCCAACTCAGATTTGATTGGTAATAAATTAAAATAATTTCCCTAAGTCAAGTCTGGTTTGCCTGTGATGGTAATTGCTCCTGGTCCTTATCTCAGTGCGCAAACTTCTCATCATATTTTTCCTCCCTTGTCCAGCTGAGGAAAGGAGTTATAGAGTGGCTTTTGTGCATCCAGCACCCAGCCAGGGTCAACCCACCACAGACATTTACTCCTGCAGTAACTCTGGTATTGAGATCCATAGTATAATTCCTGCATGAACCACATCACCTTGATATACTCCAGAGGACATTTCAAAGTTCATTTATGTCTTACAATCCAATACATATTTTTAAGGAGAAGAATTTTCATACATTGAAAATATGACTTTCGCACCAGATGCAGACAAAATTATTTTAGCTCAAAGGTATGTGTATTTTTTTCCCAAAGTTCATACAAATCTCTGTGTGGGAACAGCACATAGTGACTGCTTCCCACTTAGGGATGTAGCCTAGTAGATGATTAGAGCAATAGCAAACATGAAAAGCTCCTTCCAAGCATTAAGAAAAATCCTCAGTGTTTGTATGTGTTCAAAATTAAAGTGCATGGAGCTTTCCAGATCAGTCAACACTGCAAAAGCTGGAAAGAAAAGTTCAAAAGTTCTTAATTTAGCAGAATTTGCTGCTTTTAGGAAATCCCTTAGCCACCTAGCAACCGCACAAAAGGTACAATACTCAGAGACTTAAATTCTCACTGACTGAACAAGAGGGAAAATTGCAAACATGCTAGATAGCTTGATGACATTGTGACACCAGTGAGTCTAGTGGGTCAGACTGAGTAGGCCAAATGTCAGGACGTGGTTGGTACAGAATACAAGATGTATGTCTTTTCTGCATGATTTACACAATAGCACAGATCCTCAAATACAGACCTCCACCACTCCCATCTTCCCTGACAACCTCACTCCAAACCTATCTGTGTCAGAGTACTCATTTTAGTCACACTTCAAAATTCCTGTCTACATGCTTCATGGTCTATGTGTTTTCCAAAAGTCTCCCTCACAGCTTTTCTGACACATTCTGTATTGTACTAGGTGTATCCAGCTGGCAGCCTCCAGGTGCCTCCTACAGAGAGGACTCCAACACTGAGCTGATTGTCATTCTAGACAACAAAGTCTGATATGCAGACATGCAGCTGTAATCTTAGGGAGTGAAAATACTGGTTTTCATTCCAAGTACTGCTTCTTACTTTCACTTAAATCCAGGAAGACTGAATCTGAAAAAAGGTTGTTACTGAGTCTAAGACTATCTGAACCCAGACTTCTAAATTATTGTTTGACTTAATTTAGAGTGATTTAGAGTGATTTAGAGTGATTTATGTGCCTATGAATGGATATACCCAGATGTTTTTAAATGTCTGTGGACAAAAGACGGCCACATGAATGTGAAGTAGGAGTGGTTGTAGCTCAAGAATATTTGCAATCCTTGTTTATACTTCCTCAATTGTTTCCTTTTTTCCTCTCTTTTTGAAAAGTATTTATTATTTTACTGCTATTCTTTCTTGTTTTGAACAAAATAAAACAAAAAATGTTTTGATTTAAAGCTTGCTATCCATGTTTCCTACTCTTGAGCATCTGGTATTAGTAGGAGTAACCCTTCAGGGGACACTCCGTACTTTGGCAAACATCCAATATCCAACATTAATTAACATTCTCCCATATAAAAATCTCTCATTACTCAAAATACATCCTCTCCTACACATACACTTCCCACATCCTAAGCTTTTCCTTACTGAAGACAAACATATCTCCTCAGTTTTAAATGTAATAAAGTCTAGAGTTTTGTGTACAAGTCATTCTAAGGTAAAGGTTCATTGCACTCAGAAATAATAAAAATCCAGCTGTGGTTTATTACACCTTGTAGTTTCCTCATTTTTCTTTGAATCTCTTAAAAGAATGAATTGAAAATCAAAAGAGAAATGTAGGATATTTGTCAGAGAGGTTGAATGCTTTCAGCAACTTAGGCATTGCTGATCCAGCTGAGGATATTTTTTTTTTGTTTAATCATTATTGTATGTTCAAGTAGTTTTCATTGTAGCTACTAAATTATACCCTTCTTAGTAAGATTATAGTATCTCCAAATTAAAGCATCAATTATTGTGTTTGGACATGAAATATAATTCTCCCTCTGATCTTGAGAGTTGCAATGACATTGATAATGTAGGAAAATCACCTTTTATGATAAAACATGCAGTTACTTTTACTCTCAAAGCTATGTTAGCCAAAATTTTGCAAGAACAGGTTGTACAAAATCTTCATCAAGTTCTTCAATTTAAAATTGTCCCAGAAATTCCTTGCTGATTTTCTTTACAGGTAAAAATCTCTCCACTCAGCAAACATATCATGAAGAGGCAATTTTAAAATATGTAGTTCACAGTTTGTTTTCCAGAATGACCAGTGGGCTACATTTAAAATAAGCACTTTCACTATGAGTGCTCTTCTGATTCTATCAATGGGTCATTCAAGGGCAACTTTTTCCATGTATCACAGTAAAATTTCACCTCAGAAAAACAGAGAAAGACTATAAGCTACTTAGTTTGTTTCCAGTTTTAAAGACATATTGAAATTTGTTTTTCTGTAAAAAAATAAAAAAGACCACAACCTAAGAGTTAAATGAAAAACTTAAAGTCTGATTTACATTTAAATCAAGTGCTAGAGATTTCTAAAAGCATTATCAGATATGTGTTGTGAGACCATGCTTTGTGTCTATTCAGTTATATTTATTTAATTGACTCCAACATCTGGCTTTCAATTATGTGCAGTCAAACTTTAGCAGTTGCATAGAGACAACTTGTTTTAGTTTTACAATAAAAAACCAGAAAAAGACACATTCCTTCTGAAATTGGATTCAGCAATCAACTGATTCAGACCACTCACAAGAGAACTTCATAGAATGTCCCTGCCTCCCTGCAGAAGGTGGCAAACTGCCCTGTGTGTTCAATTAGTTTTGACTAAGATAAATGTCAGTTAGGGTTTTTTCCATAATTTCTAGAAGTTACAGACCTCATGAAGCACCTGGCTTCAGTGTGATAAAGAGCTGACCTCGGGATCATACTGTTATCTGCAGAGGAAGGAGAAGAGCAAAACTTGAAGTAAACTGTTTCTAAATACAAAAGATAGCCAGTGTATGACATTGATAATTGCTCAATGGCAAGTTTCTCGCTAGGTAAAACTGACTTGGCCAAGTCTATTTACTTCGAAGTCACTCAGTACAAGTGGGGAAAATCTAAATGAAAAAACCCTCAACTTATTAAACAAACTTGACATATGTCTTTCTATACAAAGGAATGTTATTTCCTGAATTCTGATACATGAAGGATTCAGAAGATTTTCCTTTTTTTTGTGTGTGTTGTGAAATGATCTGATCACTGAACATCCTGAGAGCAGGCAATCAGCATGAGAAGGAAAAGCTGTTTCATCCCAACTACTGCAAAATAGACCACATGCTAAGATGTTGGAATCTGAGTTTCTGTCGCATTGCACCATAATCCCTTGGGATTTTCCTTTGGAAAAGGCTATGAAGTTAGAAACATGACGAACTAAAAGGCAGGAGTGTTGTTGTATCAAACATCTTGATTTCATGAAACGTTTCCAAATAAGAGCACGGCTAAACAAAAAATATTATAATAAATAGAAACTTTAGGAAAGACTTTTCCATAAGTGAATCCTTAAAATGCATTTCCAGCAACATATTGTATATTTTCTTCAATGATAAATTGCCTCTAATTTTCCTGAGAAGAAATGTATTAACTTGTTTTTCGATTCTTAATTTTACCCAACTCAGGTAACCTGAATTACTCAGGTAACCTGAATTTGTTATTTAATTTGCACCAGCATCACTTTTCAAATGAGACTTGGGTAAAGGAAAAATATAAAAACCCCCTTCTCTAGACTACCTAGCTATGTTTGTAGATATGTCTTTGCTTCCCAAAATACAAATCTTAGCATGGCATTTATTTTCAATGTTTTATCTTTTTGACTACTCATCATGGCTTTTGTTTTTATTCATGGCTACATCCCTATTTCATTGCTCCTCTATGTACAATTGATTTTCATGATTACAACTTTCCTGAGTAGGTGTATATGCTCAATATAACATTATCAATTTACCTGTGTCCCATTTGTTCAGTAAACCTAAAAGGAACTTCTTAGGGAAGAAGTGAAATCACTACCAATTTGCTTTGTTTGAACGGTTAATAATCTGCAGTGAATCAGCAGCTGCTATGTCAGCAATCCTCCCTCTGAGATGGGGATTTCTGAGAGGAGCAGGAGAAAATGTAGCTGAAATGGAAACTGCTTTCTTCTCTTCTTATAAGATCTTTGGATTGGTGGTTCTATATCATCAGTGTTTAGACTTCATATTTCCATTAAATGACATTCCAGATTCTTCCAAACATTTTATTTTCTTAGACTGGAATACTATTATCACCCTATTTTCCTGACACTCTGTGTGATATAAAAGAAAAACCTCCCACTTAGCTTTGAAAGATAACTACCACCATCAGTCCTCAAAAATCCAGTAACACAGAACAAGTTCGAGTCGGTCTAAAGTCAAACATGTTTAGGAAATAAAACAAGAACCTTTAATTCCTCACTGAAAGATTTTGTCCAGGATGTAGGATTTACCTCCTTTGCCATAAATGCCTTAACTGGAAAAGGTATCAAACAGTCTACCAAGTCATTATGTGATGCTGCATGCCCCTTGCAGGGCTCCTCAAAAATTGATCATGCTTACTAGAAGATAGTATTTCAAAAACAAAACCAGATTCTGAAAAAATGTCTCAACTACCAAAACCCCTCCTTTTTTTCTTTAAATTTTGTGAAATACTGTTTGCTATTGTACTACTCATGATAAAATACTTTGTTTGCATTTTAAAACAGATAATTTGTATTACAATAATAAGCTCATTGTAAAAATGAGAAGGAAAGAAATAAAAAATAGAGAGCAAATTAACCCATAGCTTTTCTGAAAAGAATAGACAAAAATTCTACTTCTCAAAATGAATGATTACCCTGTAAAACCAATTATTTTTCTAAAAGAAACAAAAGAGAAAGTAATCTTCTTTACTTTTATCACATAAAAGAAACAAAATAATTCAGTTTTTGTATTTTGGGCCAAATCAGCATTTAGATACACAACTACAAAGACAATATTTAATTATCTATTTATAATGACTCCTTGCAATTTCAATCTCCACAGCTCAGTTGGCTATATGTTACATATTCAGTGAATTTAAAAACTGTTTAATGAAGATTTATTTCTAATCTGTAATATGATTGTTCAATTAAGTGAATGCAATTTTTATTTTTTTGGTAAAGGATAACACTTTCTTACAGTTCAGACAATAATAAAAGTGCTCTTATTATTCTCTTTAGTACTAGTCAGTGTAAATACTTTGAAATTTGGTATATTATGTTGAAAATATTTGTATAAAATAACGGGAAAGTCAAGCATTGTATTATGTCCTTTCCAACCTAAAAAATTATATTTTCAGTAGGACCTGCAGAAACACGGCCAGGAATACTCATTTTAAAGCAAAGAAGAGGAGATTCAGATGAGATATTAAAAAGAAAACTTTACTATTAACTTTGTGAAATACTGAAATATGTTTCCCAGAGATGTGTTAGATTCACCGTGTGGTTGGATGGGGTTCTGAGCAACCTGATCTAATTGAAGATGAAACTGCTCATTGCAGGGAGGTTGCACTCTATGAACTTTACAGGTTCCTTCCAACCCATACCACTTGATGATTTGATCATGATTTAATATTTATTATGTGTTAATTTCAGTACATTTTTGAATGTACTTTTGAATGAACGTTTAATATTACTCTTGTCCAGTTGGATGAGAATGAAAAGTGTGTATGAAGAATTTGGTTTGGTGTTTTGGATTTTTTTTTGTTCTCAGTGTTTTTTTTCTTTCAACACTAGTACAATCCTTGAAGCCTCATTCTTCCACTTTAGTGTGTTAGAAACACATTTTTCCCAGCTTGCTTATTCTCTATATTCCCCTCCTATGTTTCCAGGAGTCTGTGGTCTCACTTTAAAGAAAAAATAAAACAAACACAAAGAAGCACTGGAAAAACAGTTGGGGAAAGCATACATATAATCAAAGGAATGATTTTGAAATCAGAGGATCAAAATTGCAAAAATTCTAGTCATTATTGCTCAAATTATCATGATTTGCTGGTGCAACCACAGTAGCTGATTGCCAGCACCAGCCATTTGGCTGCATGTTGACTACAGAAGAGACCTCAGTCAGGACAAATAGGAGTCACATTTTGTCTAATGAGAGTGGTTTCAGATTAAAGCTCCATCTAGTTTGGCAGGCAAAGAAAATACCCATGAAATAGAAAGTACAAGATAAATGTATTTGATACGTACCCCAATTACTCTCCTGACCAAACAGCAGAAACAAATGCAAGTGACTTTCAGAGCTAACTCAAAAATTCAAATATCAAGCAGGAGCAGGACAGCCATCAAGCTGTGTTTTGTTCAAGCAGGAGGATAACCATCACCCACCAAGCACCACTGCCCCGCATTTACTCGTGTACTCTCACTGAGAACATCCAGAACACCAACCAGAAGTCACATTCTCAAATACTGGGCATCTCACTGATGTTATTGCAGTCATTATGCACCAGCCTAGAGAAGCTGTTTTCAGTAGCATGAAAAAAAATGACAACAACCTGATACATCAACTTTCTTACCCACTGCAATATATACTGAAATTTTATCTAGACTTGTATCCACTGCTTTCATTTCCACCAGATCTACAGATATCTCTTCGGAGACGGATTTCAGAGCTCACCTTCCACTGCTACTGATCTCTCTTAGTTACATACTGTTGAAAGACAGGGTGACGCCCTAAGAATTGACTTTATATATATATATGAGCTAGACTAATTCACACATGTAAAAACATACAGCATCAAAGGAACTTGAGAAGCACCAAATATATAAAATCTCCTATCCACTTTCAGTCTTTGAAATGGTTAAAATCCTAATGCTTTCTTTTGCCTAAGCAACTACTGCAAATTCACTGTTCCCATGCTTACATGTTAAACTACTGGAGCTGACTAGCAACAACTGGAAGTTGACAGTCAATTTCTTCAACCCCACTGCATTAAAACCACAGAAAAACTCAGCTGTTATCACCAGCAAAAATGTTTTCCACAAACTCTACTCTTTTCTATCAGTGTACCTCAAACTAACCTAAAATGAGCAGCAATTTCAGATCTTATAGGAATATGATGGAGCAAATGAAGCTTTGAGACCTGTCCAGCCTATTTTTTGTTGAGCCAACATTCTCAGGGAGGCCAAAATTACTTTTAAACTCCAGACTCAAGTTTTGTTTTATAGAGACTAGAGCACAATCATCTCATATGGGGGAAGATCAGAATCGATTTTTCCAGATAAAATAGTAAGAAAATGATATGTTAACAAATTTTCTCTTTTTCCCTTGTGTCACTGAATAGTATTAGCAAAACCCAGTGACTTTTAAGAGCACTTTGATCCCCACACAATTACCTCTGGCTATCTAGGAAGACTGTCACTTCTGTGGCAGGGCAGTATCTGTACTCTGTTCTTTTCAGGAGTTTCCTTGCTGTGCAACAGGCTTCCGGCACTCTTACACACTCTGCTTTTTCTCCTGGCCTATCCTGCACTCTAGAAGAACAGTTGCTTTCAGGGGAGAAAAATATTTCTAGCTAAATTTATCCTTTATTTTCCAGGAAATTTAGAGTAAGAACTGAGAATTAAAAGGTTAAAAAAAAAATTGTGCCTTTTTCATGATAATTTCTATTTTTGTTCTGTTGTTTTGGAGTTTTTTTGGGGCTGTTTGTTTGGTTTTGGTTTTTTTTTGCTATTGTTTGGGAGTTGTCAGTTTGGTTTTGGTTTGTTTTTTGGTTGTTTTTGTTTGTTTGTTTGTTTGTTTGTTTTTCTTCCCTGGATATCAAAAACTGACATACTTCTATATTTTTAATTATTTTAGGTATATTTTTGGGGGATTTTTGTCTTTTTATGGTCTTGACATGTAATTTCAAAAATTCATGCAGAAGTTTATTTTAGTAATGAGTAACTCTTCTGTTATTATATGTATAAATAATTCCTTAAAAATATTATAAAGCCTTGAATGATATTGATATGAGACTGTTGATCTGGCTATCCCTTTTCTTCTCCATTTGTTGCTCTCCAGCCACTTCCCCCCTACAGGCAGTTTTCAGAAACTGGTGTTCTGGCATTCTTGAGTAGAGATGACCAATTTCCCCACACAAACATGTACAGCTCTTGGAGTTATGTTAACCCCCCAGTTAAGGAATTTGTGTTTCTGTACCTTTTCTCTGATTGCCTTTGCATTACATCAGAATTAAATATGTTTCTTACTGAATGCTGAGGGAAAGTATCCTATTTACTAGTTTAATTTACTATTTTTATTCCAACTGTTTTTTATTTCTGTGGATAAAAATAGATTTTCTAGTTTGTGTTAGACTTTCTCTTGCAAGTCTAAACAGAGGCTCATCTCATAATTCTCTTGTATACCTAAAATCTCAATTACTTCCCCAGAGCTTTGTCCCTAAAAGCATTCTTTTTTTGATCAATGATTTAATCTATTAATTACAAACCTATTGCAAATCCCTTTATTTTCTGCTGACTTTTCATTCCTCAATCTTTCCCTACGGTTTTTGACCCTTTTCTCTCTTTATGTGTTCAAAGAAATTTTGAAGCAGCCACCTTGATGAAATTCCAAGATTCTTGCCATTATCTGGCAAGAGACCATTCTGTTCTATTATAGTGGACATTTTTTGGGAGCTCTGCAGGAAATTAACAGTGTTTACTGAGACCAAAATTGAAAAACCCTATATGAACATCTATATTTTCTGAGTATGTTCTATATTAGATTTCTTCAGCCAGTAAAGGATAAACCTGTCTTGAAAGACAAAGCAGGCTTATCAATGTGTATTTCCTAGTGACTAGGAGAAAAACCTTAGCATCTACTCTTGACTAAAATAGCTACTGTGATAAAGCAGTTACTTCTTCAGTAATTTGGCAAACTTCGGCAAGCCCCACTGAAGCATGTGAAGGACAAAAGCCTGATTGCACATACCATCACTTTCTTTGCACTTAGAAAGTCTCCTCTAATTTCCCAATGGAAAACAGGGTGATATCTTGTGTAAATGAGTCACTTCAGATAGCCTGAGACTCTTTCTAAGGGCTTGTACATTCTACATTAGAATTGCATACATTTTTTTTCATCAGAGAGTATTTCCAGTAAAAACTCAAGCATATCTTTAACCCCTTTTCGGGGAAGAGATAAATAGGAAAAGCCCTTTCTTTTTCCAAATACCTGACAAGAATATAAAAATGAGTATGTGGCCTGTTGTAAAATCTCATCTGAGGTATACAACGCCCTGCTGCAAACAAGGCACAGAAACGTGTTTTTAAATGAAGAGAAACAAGAGACAGAAAACTTAGGGTGTCAAGCCAACAGGTTGTCTCATGGAATGACAGATGAAAGTTATATAAAATTCTATCAGATAAATAACATTCTTCTCAAAATATGGTTTAACTCACTAAGTGTAAATAAAAATAGTGTGCACATACAGTGACTTTTTAAAATACAGTTCTACCAAATATCTTTTCAGTCCCTGGGGAGCAAAGCACCTGTTTCAACAGCAGCTTTTTCCAGCCTCAAGCATGAGTCAATTGCCAATGAAACTTACTGGCATAATGGAATGTCATCTTTGATGATGCATTTTCCTCCATTTTTGCAGTATTCTTCAGGACAAGCTGCAAACATAAAGGTAAAAATTGTGATTTCCCCCGCTTTTTTATTACATTTGTCATTATCTGATTTTCAAAATGGCAAAATATTCACACCTAGGCCTACTTATTTGTTAGATTTTGTTAATAAAAATCTAATTCACATCGATTGTGTATTATTGTCCTGTACTTATCTTTCTCCACCATTTAACTACTGCAAATCAAACCTGAATATTGTGTCAAATGCACTGTGCTAAAACAAATGTTATTTAGTTTATTTTCCAACCTGGATTTGTAATACACTAGGAAAACCCCCCCACAAATAAGTAATTCTTTTATTCAACAATATGGGTAAACTCAACCGTCTCAAATCAAGGACAGACCTAAAAGTATACTACAAAGGGTTGGAGTTTTTTTTAATGTGTTTATACGGTAAGAACACTCCTTATGAAGATGTTAAGATGTTAATCGTATTATCCTTCTTCATCTTTTTCTCATTTTCATTTGTGTCATATTTTCATCAGGAAAATTAATGCCTAATATAATTTGATAAAATTTTAGCAGAGAACCTCAGTCAAATTTGAGGACTGCCAAAAGATTCAGTAGGAAATCACTATACTTTCTTTGTTCCAAATGTTATTTTTATGCAGTACTAAGTACCTGAACAGCCGGACTCATCAAGGCTGGAATCAATGCAGTCTGCAATTCCATCACAACGCTGGGAGAGTGGTATACATTGATGAGTTGAAGCACATAACAAAGAACCATTGGAACAATCTTTAATGGCTGAAACAAAAAGTAACATGGTCGTTATCATCAGCTGTATTTTATTTTCTCACTGTTAAAAACTAGCAGAAAATTTGATTCGTGCTGTAGGATATAAATTTGCATCTGTGTGACCTCTAAAAGCTTTCATCTTCCAAACACACAACTTTACTACTGAGATGCTAAATAAGTAAACAAATACAGAGCACAGATGGTACAGAAAACAAATTTTCCCATGTAATATTTGTGAAGGAGTGCATATTAACTTACAATGTTGAGAGTGTACACTGCAAAATCCCAAAGAAACCCCCCCCAAAAAATCACAAAATATAATCAAATCTCATTCAACTACAAGTTTCAAAATGATGAAATCAATTTTTTTACACATTATTTTAACACATTACAGAGGGAACAGTCATAGCAATAAGACTAACAGCTGAAAATTTTGCAGTTAAGGACAATGACACCAAGTTACTGGTGCTGAGGTAAAGAATATTAAAACCACATGGCACTAAAAACCAGTAAGGTATGAAAATAAAAATATCCAATATTCATCTATATTTAATTTCCAGGTGCAAATTAAACCTGTAGAAGTGATAATGATATCCCAGCCTCTTTGAAAGTATAAAATTTTAAATATTTCATAGGTACTTAAAACTTACTAGGGCTACAAGAGATACATTTTGGTTCACTACAGAGAACTGAGAAATGACTTTTAATTCGTTGCTATTAGAGCTTCAATCGGATGATGCAGATGGAAAAATATGTTGGTCTGTGGAAAACTAATGTATACATCCCACTGATGTTAATGTTTGTTTTACACCCTCACTATTGTAATCAGGCAAATAAAAGACTAAATAGATGAGGTAATATAGCCTTTACTAAAACTGACAGCAAGAAAAGAGCCAGCCAATTATTTTGAAATTCCTGGAATTATGCAGTTGGCCTCAGTTCATCTGCTAATGACGACATATTTTTAAATGGGCAGACTGTCACTTTTGTGTCTGTCTGTTTCAGATGTTTCTTCATGGCATCTCATTGCAGCTGCATTTCAAAGCCTATTGACCTTGTGTTTTGTTTGTGAGCCCTTTTCCTTGCTCAGGGCAGAGATTCCTGCTACTTCATGAACAGACTTGATTTCAAAATCCTTGAAAGGTCAGGACTGCCTTAAATGTTACTGAATTACAGAAGAGCAGAAGCCTAACTTTCTGTCATATCATAATCAGAGGTTACAGAGGCAATGCAAATGAAGCTGACTGATTTAAGGAAAAAAATGTGGAAATGCTTGTAAATATTAACTGAAACACAATTGCAATTTTTAAAAAAACATTTACCATAAATATAGCCAGGAAATTAAAATATGTAAGTAAAATTATTTACAAATGTAAAGCATCTCTGCATTTAGTACATTATATGTGACACAAATAGAGGTTTTTTTGACAAAGGAGTGATGAATTTTACACTAAGCTTCCCTGTGTTGCTCTTTTTCTTTCCTAAAACAGCACTGGTTTAGGCAGGTAAGTTAACATTGCCATAACTACCACCACGAAAGTAACTTACGGCAGCCAACTTCGTCCTCACTGAGGTGGCAGTCAGGCACACCATCGCACTGCAGCAGGGACAGGATACAGCCCTGGGAAGGACACAGGAACTCTGTTTCCTTGCAGGAGCCTGGAGACATGGTGGAAGGCATCTCCATGGGACAGTTCACTTCATCACTTCCATCCAGGCAGTCTTCAACCCCGTCGCACCGCGCGGCGAGGGACAAACACTGCGGCACGTACGCGCACGGGAACTGGGCACCGCTGCACGATGGAGGGCGCGGATCAGCTGATCCTACAAGAAGAACAGGAATGCTTAGTGATTCTATCCCCTCAGTAGTTATTCATACTGCCTCTGAGACAGACATAGGAACTGCTGGGAATGCAGCTGATTTTGGTTACTAAACTCTTTAAATAAAAGAACACAACTTTTAAAAAAACCCACAGCATTAAAAACATTTTATCTCATAAACTCCATTGTTGTTGCAGCATTTTGCTTCTAAAGCTCAAGTTCAGCATTTGTTTTGATCCTATTACTTCTTTTGCCATGTATATATAGATGTTTTAATACCAAAATATTAATAAATCTTGTCTTTCACCTGGTATCTGGAAAGCCTTAAAACAGCCCTCAAGTTATAATTTTAAGTTAGCTTAAGAAAAAGATTTTTATAAAGTAGCAATAGAAGTTTTTACTGATCTAATTTATTATCACTCTGACTCTTTAGATTAGCTTGATGAGATAGAGAATTAAATTTAAAAAATACTACGCAGGTTTCCAGGATACAAGTAAAGAAAATGGGTTTTTTTTAGAATTTCTAACTTTAACTAATTCAGACAGCTGACAAAAAAATAAATGAGTAACATAGATAGATAGATAGATAGATAGATAGATAAACAAAATATTCCATGCTTACTTGCATTGCTGGAAGAAAATACTGGGGAAAGCTTTTTTGTGATCATGTGAATAAATTGTCCCAGATGCTTAAGTCTTTCTTTTTTCCTATGAAAAGGATTGCAACTGAACTTTATTAGCAGAAGCATAAGATCTATTTGTGGAAACTAATTTCTAAGGAGCTGGCTGTGCTAATGTTGTGTTCTTTATAGCATCAGCATCTCCCATGGAAGCAATGTGATGGATTCCTATACTTTTTACATGCAGGGAAAGAGAAAAATCTCCAGAATGAAGCTCCATACATTTAATCTTTCTAAGTAAATTTGCAGCAGTTGAGTAAAAAATATAATATGATTGTTAGAGGCAAGGTAAGACAAATTAATGTCATTTCCTCTGTAAAAGACAGGAGGAGTTTTACTGGTGACTTGGGCTGAGGCAAAGGAGACAAGCACAAAAGTCATGGGTGGGTTTCATCCTGTCTTTTGAAATGGTGCAAGCATCGTTCTCTGACCTCAGATGTCCAGTGTTACTGCTGCATTAAGGCATGACACTCTATAAGGGTGTACGTGGATTTTGGAATGATTTTATGACTTTTAATCTACTGGTCATATCAGTATGTTTGTGTGTTCTGCAATACCAGGCCGGGGTTTCACAGAGTGAGGACTTTGTTAAAACATGCTCAGTTTCAAAGACACCTCTATCATAAGTAACAATAGCTTTGTGTACAAAGAAATGACCTGTTAATGCACTCAGGTAATCAGAATACAAGCATTATTTTACCATCCAGGTGTTTGTGAGGCAGCTATAAGGAGAAAAAGCTCGAAGTTCTGTGTAATACAGACCTTTTATAGATTAGAAATCTTTGATTTTCATGTTGACTTTATATCAAAAAAATAATTGAAAAGCTTCATACAATAGAACATGCCTGATATTATTTCATGGCCCTAATGTTATCAAATTAAATCATTCTCCTAGAAAAATGTATTAGATTCACTGGATATAATGTAACACATAAAATAAAAAAAAAAATGGATATTGACTCAGTGAAAATAATAACCTAGTGATCTTTTGTCCTGTTTATATTCAGAATTAAGCCATGAATACCTCAAAGACATATACTTTCACCTGGGATTGAAAAGATTGTGGTTTCATATGTGTTTTATGTGTTAGTCTAACATTTTTTTTTTTTTAATGCTACTTTAAAAGGCTTATGGAAGTTGGTTTTAGATAGTTGATAATAGACATTTAAATCGTATAGTGGATTGATTTTGTACAAATTAAAAGTATTCTAGATTTTGCATTTTTTTCTACTTGGTCCTATACTTTACTGGATATTAATACTAGCCCATAAAGATGTTTGAATTTGGTTTGTCATATAGAAATTGAACATAAGGCCGTGATTCTGCCAAGATACTGATGAAAGGTTGTGGGTAGAACATGTTTCTCTCTCTATTGATACAGAACTAGTGCTGCCAAATCTTGCACTGTGGAGTAAAAAAATTATTTTTTAATTTTAGTTTGCACTTGCTCTGGGAAAAAATAAAAAGTATGATTATATTTGATAGTACTATTTTTTCTTTCTGTTATTTCTGACCCTTTCCTCACAGTGCCTGAGGGGCATTTAGGCAGTGAAAATGACTTAAGCTGCATTCAGCTCTGCTTATGCGCATTCTTTTGTCCTTGCATAGCCCTGTGTTAGCTTTTCTGTATTTATTCTGATACTATGGAAATTAACCCCACACAGATACAATGTATTTGACTTTCCTGTGGCTGCCTGTCTATGTTGGAGGAAAGATTGCATTTATAACGCATTTGTGAGCATTTCTGACCCAGTTTAATTTCCCGTTCATGATATGTTTACTCACATGTTTCTACCCAAATTTGTTCTGTAAACTGAAATCCCCTCTTACACTCAATATTTCTTGAATGTGTTTCTTGTTATGAATATGGCCTTGAGTGTTAAATTATTTTCAGACTTTCGTAACCCTGATCAGTTTAGCCTTATGAGCCCAATCATATAATGAGCTCATGCATGTAAATAATCCCGTGCTAAACTCAGTATTTAGGAAAATTCTTGAATGATTTTTTTTTTCTTTTTGAATGTGGGATGATTCTTTTTCTATTATTATTATTATTATTATTATTATTATTATTATTATTATATCATTATTCACTTTGGTTGTTAGCAAATGATTTCTAGGATGAAGTTCTTCCTTACTTGCATAGCAATTCTATTTGAGTGTGCAATATTCACCAAGGGCAGCACAGATATGGCCAGGCTGAGTTAGGGGTAAGGTAAACCAGGGGTCTTATGGTCTTATTGAGGTCTGTTTTACATTTGCACTACAATAAAAAGAATCCAAAGTCATACCCTGAAATAAGTGAAATCCTTTTAGATCTGAACAGTGCATGAGATGAGAATGTACTTCAAAGATCATAGGAGTATCCCTTGATTATTAACTTATATGTTAATTAGTTCATTAGTTCACATGTGTTTGGTTTCAGATATAGTAGAAAAATTGTGCTCTGGATGACATTCTATAAGATGACATTATTGCCATGGTCTGCCAAAACTCTACCCTAAAGTTCAGTTTATTTTCTTTACAGAAAGTAGTTTATGCTTTTCTTAATTATAAATCAAATGTGCCTGGTAAAAATTTAGAAAATTTATAAAAACATTAATTTGTACAAAGCTAATGACTAAAAAAGCTAATTAAGAATATGCAAATGTAGAAAATCATTAATTCTAACTGAAAAGAATTCTCAAGCAACATTAATGCAAAATTAATTACTTGTATTCAAAGCTACTGTCT
Source organism: Phylloscopus whistleri (assembly GCA_017589585.1). Taxonomy (NCBI): domain Eukaryota; kingdom Metazoa; phylum Chordata; class Aves; order Passeriformes; family Phylloscopidae; genus Phylloscopus; species Phylloscopus whistleri. The sequence goes on along the minus strand of JADMLD010000614.1, from coordinate 4,452,087 downwards.
ATGTAATTATTTATTTTAAGCTCATCATTGCAGTATCTGCTACTGACACATTTCTTTCTAAAAACTGGGAATATTCATTCTGTTTTCTTGCCACTGTGAAGAATTAAACTAAGGTGTTAACACTACAGTGTGGTTTGGAGTGAAAAATGAGCTGGCACTAATGAGAAGCTTGTCAGAAACACGCTCCATGTGCTGACTCACAGAGTAGTACAGTCACACAATTTAGCAATAAAAACTAAACTTACTCAGATCTATGAACCTTCTATTTCCTCTTGTACTGATGTATGAAAGTTATTTAAACAGCAGAATCTGAAGTGGAGCCTTTTCAATGCAAATTGTACCGTTTGTGGCCCACACATCCTTTCTATTAGCTTAATATTGTTCCATTCAACAATTGCCTAACTCTGACATGCCAAGAAAATGTTTCCCTCACCTTTTCTCAAATGCAGAAAAGATGTTCCCAAGGCAGCACTCATCTCCTGAGTGCCATGTGACTTTCATTTTCAGACCACATTCAGGAGTGCAGGAGACATTGTACAGGTTATTTTTTCAAAAGCAGTATCTGTTTGAAACTGTTTAAGGATTTGGAGATAAATCTACTGAAAATGATGAGTTCCAAGGAAGACAGTATAAAAGCCTTAACTTTTTGTATCAAGGCTGCATGCTCACTGAAAAGCAGGACTAAAAATTCTCAAGAATTCAGATTTGCACACAGATGAAAAGCAAACTAAACAAAAACAATTTCAGCAAAAATAACCTCTGCACTGCAAAGCACTGAGTCTGAATTTAGATCCACATGAAAAACAGCAATAAATTGTTGGTGTTCCATTATAGCTAAAGAAATCATGACTTTTTAAGTAGAAAGCTGAGCACATGTCCTTATTTATTTCAGTTTGCACTCAGTGCTTTATTTTGCACTTATTTTTACCTTGCATATGGCAGATAACCAAAATTAAAGAAAGGGTTTAAAAATGTGCATATAACATCTACTTGTATATCATAAAAATGGCATTTTAATTAGGTCCTAAACCCTGACATTTTAATTTGGTCCTATGTCTTTTGAAACTTACTCACACAGCTGTGCTGGCTGAGTTATGATCTATGGACCAGAAGTGCTACCTCACAAGCACCTTCACACTTTTAAGAGAAGTTAAATAGCTGAAGTAGATATAAAAAAAAAAATAAAATAAAAATCAGGCCAGTGTTTAAAGGAAATAAAATTTGGTATATACTGCTCCATGAACTGCAATAACTGCAGCTGGATATATCTGTATTTCATTGTTGTCAGATCAAATAGGTGCTTTTAAATACATTTTTATTGCAATGTGCTAACCATCAAACCAAGTTTACAGTAAATAGAGTTCATGAGCTGATGATTTTGGAGAAAAGAGCCTTTACAATATGAAAAGTGTTAATAAGTGCTCATTGTCAAGGACACTATTATATATTTGTGGGTTAGGGATTTGTAAAGGCTTACTGTTTTATTATGAACATTTTCTGTACACTTATGCTTTGCTGTATTATTGCCTTTGTCATCCACGGAGCATATGATTCTCTTTCACAGGTTGGCACTGCAAATATTTTGCTCATGAATTACAGAGATTCAGTTACAGAAAACCACAGAACTGCTAACACCCAAATGCTAATATAAAATAAATGTTTGTATTACACAGTCATTATCACAGCAAATAACACACAAACATGCTTAATTTGAATGAAGCAACACCTCCAGGCTATCCTCCTCTTTTCCATCTTTCCTCTTCAAATGCCAAGATCACTGGTGCAGAGTAAGTCCCCATTTATATTTATATTCATTATTTATATTTATATTTATATTTATATTTATATTTCCCCTGTAACAGCGAATTTTAGTTAAGAGTAGTGACCATTGGCATTAGAGTCAACTCCAGGGTGCATAAAATAAAGTTACCACATATGGTGTTAGGCAGCACCACCTCAGATGTATCAGAGCTTGCTCTAAAGCCCATTTAAGTAAATGGGATAACTCATATTGATTTTAATGGGCCTTGCATGAGACCCTTGAAAACCAACAACCTGTCCGATATATTTGCATAAGTAATTTGCCTAGTAAATGTAATGAAAACGGTGCTAAAAGAGGTCAAAAATAACTCCCCCCAATAGATTTCATTAGACAAGAGTATAAATTAATTATGGGCCAAATCCAGTGCATTAATTAATTTGAAATAGATGTCAGTCCTCAATTTCAGTTCAGTAAACATGGGATCAGGGCATGAAATCAACCCATTCAAGGTGGCTGCAAGGAAACTTGTTACAAAAATTAATTGGACTAAAACTATTCAAATACTTTAACAATCTTTCCATGAGTTTTTATCCGTTACAATAAAGCTCCTGCTGTTTATTTCCAAGTTTATAAAAAGACAAAAAGGGGAAATTGAGTCTGGCCAACTGAATTTTCAAATCTCTTCCCTTCATGAGAAGACAGATGTATGGGGCAGGGTGCTGGAAAGCTTCCCAGAGACCCCATCACAAATCCAGAATTGAAAAAAATCAGATTTTTATGTCTGCTCAGAATTTACTTTAAATAATCACAGTTTCCTAACACGCAAACATAATGGAAAACAGACAGGTTTACTGCCAGTAAAGTCAAGCTGTGATTTAGTCTTCATTCAGAGAAGTACTGCTTCTGGCTGGAACACACTGACTACCTGTGACAGGAATATGGCAATATTTGCCACATTTCTGCTAAGAACAGTGTGGGAATTGCTAGCTATGTCTGCTAATGTGATACATTTGTTGGTTTGTTTATTTATTAGGAGCAATGACAAACTGGAGAAGCTGTTAAGCTTTAATCTTCCACAAAATGAAGTGGATATAATTTCCGAGATAAATCTGAAGACTTTTATTGAGGAGATGAGTAGGTTTTACATAAGGAAGGGTCTGAGAATTTTCTGCTCTTTAAGATAGTATCATGTAACCATTTCATTCCAAATATTATTTCTCTCCATCTCTCCAAGGAAATATGTTGATTTTTATGAATGAAATTACCAAGGAAAAATATCATCTATGTGATTTTGAAGGGGTTTTGGTGTAAACAGATGGGGTTTGGAGGTTCAATATTAATGAAACTATTTTAATACACTTTTAATAAATCCAAAGAGTTTTAATTTCCCAAAAGGCATATAGCTTGCTTCAGAAGATTTCAATATTCTGGACAAGTTATAAGAAGGCAGAGAGAAATTAAAGGTTTTGGACAAAGATACTACAATTATTAATTTAAACATACACAACATAATTGCATTCAGGAATTGCTAATAATTATCCTAGTTTATATCATGTAATTGTCTTATCCTAAAATTATTCCCAGTTCCTTTTCTGTGAAATCCACAGAAAGTTTTGGCTTTTGATGCCAGCTAGGTCTGTGCACTGGAAGGTACAAGAACAGGCTGAAGAAGCTCTCTAAGGTACTATGCCTTGGATCACAATTTTCAGTCTTTAAAAATGCATAAATGCCCTATTCTGCTAAGCGAAATGGATCGAAAGCATATAGTGATTGGTTTCAGAGAAAAGCTAATTGACTAAAGAACCTATTCAAAATTTTCCCTGGTACCTCCAGTCCTCTATTACTACTCATCCTGCTTTCCTCTTCCCCTCCTTTGTTTCTGTGAGCAGTCTGCCCCTACAAATTCTCCCATGATTCATCTCGTGCCCTTGAGGAAAGAAACTCCCTGAATTTCTTCTTCCTCTCTCCCTGAGAATGAAACTCAATGTGAGAGAGATTTCTGCTTCACTGCAAGCATGAGCAGACAAGCTAACAGTGATTCCCCTGGCTCTGCAACTTAAAGAAATCAGAAGTTAAATCTCCTCTACAGTGTTTTTCCCCATGATCTAACACTGTAGTATCAGCAGCTCAGGCAGTTAACCCTTCCAGTATTTCCAGCACTTGGACTCTGGGAGTTTCAGAGAAGGATCATTGACTCTGTCTAAGGTTTTGTCAGATAAGCCCTGTTCTGCTTCAGAATTTCCTGTGTTGCTTCATGCATGGGCACACACGGATACGCTCGCATGCACACAGACACACAGATTCACACACATGGACACACACATGGACACACACACATGCTCGCTCCTCCACAAGATTCTCTCTGCACCACTCATCTATTTTTTTTTTTTTTCACAAAGCTCACACAAACACCCACTCTACTTTTTGGGTTGTTGTCTCTTAATTAGATGAGAATGTAATTTATGCTTTTCTCGTTGTGAAATGGGATCTTCTAAAAGTGATGGAGAGGATATAAAATTTTCTGCAAATAGCTCACTTCTGAGCTGTTTAATTTTTTGACTAGTTCACCTGTAATTCTTCTGCCACAGGTAAACCAGAATGTCATTGTATTTCATATCTGTCCTCTTTAAACCCCAGCACATCCAGAACCAGAATTGTGGGGCAGCTGGGACATGCTGGTCCCTTTAGAAGGCCAGGGCACCCAAGCTGACTCCTTTCTTTGCCTGGTGGAGTTTGCTGAAGGTGGATGCTGCCCTTTTGAAAGGGTTGCTTCAGGTGGGTTCCTGGGCTTGCCACTGTAGCAACTTGGGAAAATGGCATTTTGCAATTACAAACCGTCTTTAGAGTGAATCCTGCAAATTCCACAGGCAGTGAAGCTTGAGCTGGTCCTGTGGGGCTGGGTGACCCCGTGTCAGCACCAACAGAGTGGATTTCCCCCCAGCACAGCAGTGGGTCAGGGACATCAGCACCGGCACAGGCAGAGGCCCGTGGGCGGCAGGAGGAAGCGCAGGCGGCAGAGCCGACCCCACATGTGCTGGCAGGTCTTCATCTGCCATGGGGCAGCTCCGTGAGCTGCCACCTTCCCAGGAGGGTTCTTCTTGTGCACCATCATTTATTTCTCCCTTTGCCTCCCAGACCAAGGGCCACCTGGGGAGCATCGTCTTGGAGAGAGAGCTGGCACCATTTTCTCTCTGTCTTTCAGGATACATGGCACCATCTTGGGAAGGGTATTTCTGGCATTTTGGGTCTCTCTTTGCACCTGTGGGGTTCCTGAGATTTAGCAATTTTGTATCTAGTGGTTTTTTACTGGGGGATTTTTCTCCTTTTGCTGTTCCACTTATTAGTAAATGGTATTTTTAAATTATATTTACTAGTATTCGTTCCTTACTAGTGGAAAGGGATTGGTTAAGACGAAGGGGATGTAACTTATTTTAGTCTCCTCCTCTTTAAATTGTCCTAAATCAAGACAGCTTATCACTAGTCTGCCAGTTTAGGGTATGCACATGAGAAACATTTTGGCCAATTCATATTTTGCTTTTTTGGTCAATTCAAGATTCTTTGTTTTTATGAGTCTGAAAACAAAAATGGTTTGGAAATTTCCAAGCTAGTACTCAAAGTTACAGAAGTTTTTTTTATCCCATCCTCTTCTTATTCATCAGGTAGATAACATTATAAAATAAGAAGTAGCTATGCAGGTAATTATCAAATACTTTTCAAATATTTGGACACAGTAGCTATATGTGAGCTTTAGAAAAGCTCTTCATAAAGATAAGAAATTCTTCAGTCAAAGATATATCTGAATAATGTGCACAGAGAAACAAAAATATTCAATTATCTCTCATCTCTGTATTGGAAAAAGAAAAGAGAGCTCCGAGAAAAATAGTATTCAATAATGTGGTTAAAGATTATTTTTACATATAATCACACAGACCCTGTTTTGAAGCAAATGGAAATCTGTGGCAGGAAAAGCAGGGGAGGTTTACAATCAGGATTCAAAGAATGTGTTTCATGAAGCAGAGATAAAATAGGGAGGAAAAAGTCTCAGTATGTGGTTGAGCACTGGAACAGGCTCCCCAGGGCAGTGGTGACAGCACCAGCCTGACAGAGTTCAAGGAGCATTTGGACAATGCTGTCAGGCACAAGTGTGACTCCTGGGGATGGTTCTTTGCAGTGCAAGGAATTGAACTCCATAATCCCTGTGGGTCCCTTCCTACTCAGGATATTCTGTGATTCTATGAATATGTGTTGTGAGAAACAAATAAATCAATACTAGTGTTATGACATTAGTATTTCCACACATATATACCTCTGCCCTGTGGTTGCTTATCTAAAATCACAAGGGGATTCACTTCTAAAGAAATGCTGCTCCCTTTTTTTTTTTTTTTCTGAAAATTAGATACCTTCATATCATACCACATACCATCTAAAATTATAGTAGTTTAGGCTAATACTGATTTTGAAAACCTCAGCTCATTATCAGGTGATTATCTACATAGATTTTTATTTTACCATTTTCTTTCTTTCCATCTAGCTATATGGAAATAGTTTTCAGAGTCGCTATTCTTTTACTAAGTTATGCAGTGAATAAGTATTAGATTCTCTCTTCATTGTGTTATGTTCAAATTATAAACAGTCATAAGAAGAGTTTAAATTAGATGCCAGTTATAACGTTCACTTCCTTCCACCGTGAACATAGAGAGTGGCCTATAGCTCTGGCCCCTTGGGACACCTTCCTTCTTGATGCTTGAACCTGGACCTATCACAAATTTTTGGTATGATATTGCATATATTCTGCTGTTGCTTGGAAGTAAATGGAAATTATTTTACTCTGAAGGAACTTCAGGATTGGGTCTATAGCATGCATTGTGAGATTTGAAACTGCTTTATGGAGATGTCTTAAGAAAATCCTACCCACCACACAAAAGAGTGAACAATCAAGGTTTAAATATAGATACCATACATTTCAAGGCCTAAATGAGAAAGCACTAAACAGCTTTTCTATTCATGAATATAAGCCTAGATTCATACAAGCAGCAGCATATAATTTAATTTCTGAATATTAAAAATTCCCTGATGTTATAAGGGGAACAGATAAGTTCAAAGAGGAAGAAAAAAAACTTGAGGATCATTATTCTGAGACTACATGTGGCTCAGGAAGACTGAATTACAAATGGCTGCAAATGGGAAATATATTGGGGTAAAACAGTACATATTGGTCTCCTTTCCTTATACTCTATCCAGAACTATTGGAGAAAGGTTATATTTCGAGATGCACGTTTTTCTTACTTACTGTGGCTGACCAGAAATTCTGAGTATATCCATCTTAAATTTGATTGAATATAATTTCCTTTGTCATACAGTTTTTGCAATATAATTTCTTCTAGAAAACTAGGAAAGGTGATCTAAAGGGATGGATGTGGCTGTATCTCCTGATTATATTTCAATTTATTTGAACCATCTTATGATGGTTCAAATAAATTGAAAAATAAATTCTTGGAGGATATTAGGTTTTAGGGTACTGGGATGCTTTTGTACACATTTTTAAAAATACCCTTGGGCTTGAATATAAAGCTAAAACCTGTCTTATAATTCACAGATTCTGATTTGTTTCTTCTATTTGTTTTTTCACAAGTGAAAGCTTGCTCAGTGTAAGGGTTATATACAACCTTTATAGAAAGTTTTGTTTGTGCTTTGCTACACAACAATGGGGAGACTTGGAAGAATTGAGGTTTCAAAGCAAATGTTTCGCCTAAGTGAAAGCTGCCAACAATCACTGAAAATTTTACTGTATTCCAGGTCCTAAGAGGCAAATCTGACCCTTTTGTTGTTAACCTGTGTGATGAAGTCAAGAAGGATGACAACATCAGAAAAAAGCCCCAACCCACTGTATCTGGGAAATAGCACCTCCTATATTCACAGCTCCACCACGGTCAGATGACGCAGTGTCAGAGATGACATGTCCTGTCTGTGCTGAATGTTTTGCACTATTTGAATTGCCCTTTTATGGCCAATATATGCTTACATAACAATATGTCCTGCTGGAAACAAATCTTTCAGGTGAAACGAAAGCTGCAGTGGGGTGTGGTGGGAAAGCTGAAAGCGTGACAGTCCTTTCTCATGCGCTAAGTTTATAGGCTAAAGAGACATTTTTTGAAAAACGTTATGTAAAGAATGGAATGCAGGAAAAAAAGCTCAGAAGTAAAAAAGATTTTAAAATAAAATTATCAAAGTTGATAAAAAGTGGCTCACAAAACAGAATAAAAGAAAGAAAACGCTTCTGATATTGTTGAGCAGCTATGGGAAATAAACTGTGCAGCAAACATAGACTAAAACCAGAAATTTAAAAAGAGAGAATGGTAAGGAAAGGTGAAATAAAAGAATAGACACAGAAGCACATCCAGATTAATTTTATTCAAATTAATTATTTCAGTAAACAATATTAATACTGAACTGGTGATAAGCATGACTGATGGTGGAAAAGCAAATACTGTTTTCTCAAATACCCTGGAGCCTCAAGCTCCACATGATATTTGCACATGTCTTTATCCCCAAGATTCATCCCAAATATTCATTTTAAAGTGTCAACAGTATTCTTTTTAAATAAACCAAAATTACTTAAGCAATTAGTTAAAGCAGTACAATTTAGAGGAATAAGTTCCCAAAGAGTTGCAGCTAAATAGGGCCTAGCAGGTAACTTGACTGCGAAAAAGAGCTGGAGCATCATTCAGTGCTGACTCTGTACTGAGATTTGCCTTCTTTCAGTAGATCTCCACAAGCACAAATATTTCACTTGGGTGATCTCTGGAAGACATCACAAAATATATTTACTATTTATTTGTTTCTCGAGAATACTGCTCCAATATGTAGAAGTGCTGTTTAACTAAATTACACAGAATTTGTCCCTCTGGTTTATTTCTCTACTAATGAATGAGTGGCAAAATATATTCTGATTTTTATAAGCAGAATAAAGTTTGGTTATTAGGCTTCTTTGGGCTAGTGCTAGTATTTAAATTAGGTATACCAATAATTTTTAGAATTTCTGTAATGCCTCCTATTTCAGCTGAACTAGAAAATACTATGAGAAAGACATTAATGAATATAAAATCTGATTCAATACTTTGGAAATTTTAGTCCCTCTGAAACTAGAAATAGAAGTGCTTTTTTTTAAATTTTGTTTTGAAAAATTAAGAAATTAAATAGAAATAAAGTTTTTTGGTTTTTTTTCTTTTTTTAAATCAAGCTGTTATTTACAAATTTGAAGAAGATCATTACAACAAGGTAACAATTAAATTCTTTAGTCCCTAGGATGTAAAATAAGATCTTCACACAACTTCATCAGCAGAAAGACATGGACCTTGAAAAGTGGTACAAATATATCTCATTTAGCAGCTAATTCTGAACAGCTCCCTCTGCATCAGCATCAGCTGAAAGCTACTGCTGCAGCAGGCCGAGCTTGACCTACCACTACTTTGACTACACCTTGCTTAAATGTTCAGAAATATTATTGGATATCTAGGAACTGTCATGGCTAATATGGACTGACTACTTAAAAATATGAAAACCACAACTGAATTAGAGCTGCTGACAATGCTTTATTACTTAGAGCTCCCAACCAGTTAAATTGTTATTGCTTCCATTTAGAACATGCTGCCTCTGGAAACTCAAAGTAATTAAAGGCAAGCTGAAAAATAATAATACGGAGAGAAGAAAAAAGATCTGCAGTAGCACAGCTATCTTCTGAAAGGAAGAACATTACACAAAACCTGCACTGCAGGTAATACATTTTTCTTTGAGCTACGTCTTTGAATAAACTTAATGAGCAACAATTAAAGCAGGACTGACAGTGGATTAGGTAAACTTTCCCACTGATTCTGTTACAGAAAAATGCTTTTGCTCAAATATCTACAGGACAGTGCTTTTGTACTATCAGAAGTTAATATCTTCAAATTTTACCATCTGAATATTTAAGCAGCTCTCTAGCAACAACAGTTAGTAAAAAAAAACCAGCATCTCCTCCTAAGTAGCTCTTTGTCAGGAACAATATTAAAAATTGAGGTAGATTCTTTTTTTCCTAAATTGCTGTAGCTTATTGTAAACCATGGATTTTATGTAATTCACTTGCCTCTTCACAAGCTCTACCAGGCCAGCAAGGGTTATTAGGATAGGACTCTTCCAAGGACAGTATGAAACCAATCTCAAGTAACAGCATCTAGATACAGTTTTTTGTCTAGAGAGGAGATTATGTATCAAGTTGCAATGTATGCATGTAGATAAGGCACAAGTTTTTGACTTATTCAACAAACTAAGTAACCAATATAACTCCAACAAATTTTCTTCAGGCCAAACTTCTGATATATCATATTTGTAAGAGCAGTAGATTGTGAAATATTTTGAAGTATTCTCCACCTGGAAAATCTCTGGAGAAAATTAAAGTCATTAGAAAATGTTGCTCTATTAAAATTATTTCTATAATTATTATTATTTCAGAATTACAGGTACTTAAAATATATAATTTGAAAATTTCCCTATTATGATATACTGTGCATGAAACTGCCTATATAATTCTCAAGATATGGTTAAAAAGGTGATTAACGTAATACGGGTAGAACAAATGCTTGTTTATGCACATAGTCTGCAGCTCACTGAATTACATTCCAAAATATTATTTGCCTGAGCCTATTTAGAGAAAATAAACAAAACTCCTATTCAGCATGAGTCTGAACAAATGTCACCTGCATGAACATATTATTTCACTTGCAGCTTTAATCAGCATGTGTTTAATTCCTCCAGGAGGTGCTTATCATAATAAAATAATAAAAGAAAAAGTTTCTTGAACAGCATGACAACTAGGTTGTCACAGGCTGTCCTATCTGAACAACAAGAGTTGTATTAATAGAAAGAAAGGTTATCAAAGAAGATTATAACAATCTTCATATTGGCATTTATTTGACAATAATAATTCCTAGTTGTCCCTTAGTCATTAAGTTCTGCTGATATTTCTATCAGAATCTGTATTTGCATGTATACTGTTCTTTTTCTTATGATATGGTATCATATGCTACATTTTGTTTTCAGAGTAAACCACTGCTTTTCTCACAGAAAAAAAAAAAAAAAACAAGGCATTTTTAGACATTAAAATTCTTTTTCTACATAGATCAAATACTTGTGTAGCAGAAGTGAGATTTTAAATACTCAAAGAAAATGTTAGCAAGGAGAATGTGGTACACACTTGTATTTTATGAAGAGAGCAAAGATAAAAACCTAACAACTTTTTTTGAAAATAATTGTGAACTACTTTGATACTCATAAAACTCTTTGATCCCAAACTAATGTCTTCTCTGACTTTTTTCATACAGGAGAAAACCAATATAGTGGAGTGTCAGTAAATTCCTCTCAACTATGTTCAGGCCCTCGATGCCAGTAATATTCTGAGTTACTATAATTATTCGTATGTTCAGCTTCTAGCTAAAACACAAAACTGTCTTCTATAAACCATGAGAAACAGAAAATATGTCAGACTTTGTAACTGTGATATACATGGAAATATGAAATGTCCCAATTCTCTTGCCCTCTGAAAAGAGGACATGTATGGTGTATATTTGTGTAGCAGCATACCTCCATCAATGCATTCTGGGGTGAAAGAAATATCATCAAGAGCAAATTCCGTGGGCTGACTCCACCCCACTTCAGCTTCAAAGGCAACTCTGAAAAGGCTATTACTGGAGAGAACTACACTTCCATACATCCATTTGTTTTCTTCATTTCTTCTAGAAGACCACATAAGGATATCCATTCCATGTTCTCCAACTGTGTATACCTGTTGATAGAACCCAAGAGATGCAAATGAGTCAGCATTAAGTAACAGGAGTGCAGCTTGGGAGAGTAACACAGCCCAAGTGCAGCAGTGCACCTCCCTGCCTGGGACCCTCCTAGATGTGGTTCAGATCCACTTCATATTGGTGATGACCAAATATTACTGAATGCTTTTGCTAATGCTAGTTCAGCTTCAAATATAAAGCTACTGTGAAGAGAAAAAAAAAGAGAGCTGCTAATCCATCACCAATTGCAAAGTCTATGAACAGTCTCAGCCTGACATATAGAAAACAATGAGTAAAGACTTAACCCCAAATTAATTTAAAAATTGAAGAAAGACAGAGGGATCTTGAGCTATCCTTTCATCTCTAAAAGGTGACCTCCTTATAGTTAGACTGAGTGAAGATTTTAGTGATATAAATAAAAGACTTAGCAACTAGGGATTTGAGTCTGTCATCTGGTACAAGCAATTTGTAATACAGAGTTTGAGATAGTCACAGAAAGTTGTTGCAAACATATTTAGAGAAGCCATGAATAAAAAGAAATAAAATAATTAAATACTGAAGCAGTAAGTATAGCAAGGAATGAAGTTGCAATTAACCAACAACTAGTGAATTTATGCCAAGAACATGAAACTGGAGAATACAGAGGTATGTGCTTTTCCCACTCAGATGTTAAAAGTTCTTATACAATCTTACCAGGTTAAAAAAAAAAAAAAAAAAAAAAAAAAAAAAAAAAAAAAAAAAAAAGAAAGAAAAGAAAAAAAAAAGAACTGGAGTAAAGAAAGTAAGCATATTCTAACCATTCCAGATGACAAGTACTCTTTTAAGGGACTGAATACTATAATCCATATCGTCTTCTTCAGAAACATAATTCTCTTAAACCAATTTTCCAGTGACCTGTACGTTCATGTTGCCAACTGAATGCCCCAGTTTAATAATGGAACAGAAACCCTGAGGCCCAAGAAAGTTATGAACTTGAATCCATCCTAATGATCCGTATAATTCAATACCTTTGTTTCTCCCAGTCCACCTGGTGGGACAAATAAACTAAAAACCCAAACGGCACCCTAAATCCCACATACTTTGAACACAGCGTATTGATTAAAATATCTATGGTTTCCTGGAAACTCTTGCAAGTTATTTTATTTTTGGTGTAAGGGAGAAAGAAAGAATACTGACAGAGTAATTCAAATCAGGACCAAATTTTGTCAAGCTTGATCTTTTGTTACTGGACTGTGTCACAGCAATATCTTGTCACTGTCTTCCTAAAACCTTACCTCTTGCAGGGCTAAAAGAACAAACATTGAGAAGGAAGATATGGCTCAACCCATGAAATAAAATTAAAAACTGTGTGTAACAGTTTTTCATATTACCAGGTTCTGAGGTCTTAATAAGTTGAAACCCTTGATTAGAGAAACCCTTCATGTGAGGTCAGGACAATGTTAAACACCTGTGTGTGTCTCTGGAACCATTCACTGTTTCACCAATCATGAAATACGACAGTCTTGACGATCTGGAATTTCGCAGCATATCACAACGTCAGCACGGTTTTAGCTATAAGCAGTGATAATTACTTTTGGAAGGTAAATATTGAGGCAATATCCCTTTCAGTATATCTCCTTGTTAAGTCACACAGCTGCACAAATAGCTATTGGGGAAGGGGGAAGAATCCAAAACATTTGAAGACAATACTAGCATCTTTGTTACAGGATACTTAAAGATAGACCCATTGTTTAAAGCCAGATTTATTTTTTTTTTTTTCAGTTCTTTTGGTCAGGTTAGTAGGAGAAGTTTCTCATACTAAAAGTTTCAAGGCACAATAATTGCTTGAACAGGTCTGTCAATGTACAGAGAAATTTCATTGTGTCCATACAAAGTCTGGTCTCAGATGCAGCAAGGACCCCTTCTCTGCACACACAGACCAACCCTGCAGCTCAAGCTCAGTACAAACAGTAAACCAGTCAGGAATCCTGCTGTGTGTTCAGTGGCCAGGGGGTCTGGGATGGCACCAAGTCAAACTGGGTCTTAAGTGTGACATTTTGATGGCTCCTGCTCACATAGATGCAAAGTCATCTTACATGCCTTGTCTTTCTTTTCTTTGTGATTTAACTTACATTTATCATAGAGTAAGGGTGTGCAGATATGTAGTTACTAATGGATTAATTAATATGTTATGGTAATTTATGTGACTCTGTCCTCAGTTAGGTTTGACTAAAGTTTAAACCTGGTGTATAACAATCACATAGCTAATTGAGGAAACTGATTTCATTCAGTATAAATCTCTACACTTGTAAACCGAAACTCTATATTGAACTCCCAGTTCTGCTTCATTTGTCATGTACCCTCCGGGGGTAATGCTTCAATCCCACTACTTGCCAAAGTACTCCTGAATACCTGAGTTCTCCAAACCTTTTTCTATCCATAGATATGCCAGATATGCCAGATATGTGTTCTTAAATGTCTTCTAAAAAAGTTAGATGAAATTTCTAAAAGAGTAACACATGACTGAAATTGCATGCTAAGTCAAATGAGATTAAAGGAGAGTTCAGAAAAGTGGGAAGCCCAAGGACTCTGTTCCTTTAGCAGAGGATACAGGTCTTATTCTCTCTGCGGTTGTGCACAGTGAAAATAAAAAAAACATATTATCTTCTTTCCTGGGGCTACCCATGTCACTCAGTGTTTGAGCATCTTCTGGATCAGGAAGTATGTCAAACATATACAAGACTTTTGTTGGCCTGTGTAAATATGGCCAGCACATGAAAGGTTGAGCAAATTTTCATGGGTAAGATCTTCCTAAAGCCCTGGAAGGGCACAGCTCTGAGGGGCTTAACACCTCCAGCACCACCTTCCTGCACAACATACTATCTAAAGTGTACAAGCTGGCTTGGTAGTGAAAACAACATAAGATGTGCAAGAGACAAAAGCTGGCAAGATGAATCCCACTATGTGGTATGTAACGGAAGAAAAACAAACACCAAATAAAAACCAACCCAGAAAACAAACAAACAAACAAAACCAACCAAACAAAAAACAAAACAAAACAAAACAAAACAAAACAAAAGAAAACAAAACAAAAAACAAACAAAAAAACCCAAAAACAAACAAAAAACCCCCAAACAACAACAACAAAAAAACAAAACAAAACAAAACAAAACAAAACAAAACAAAAAAAACAAAAACAAAAAAAACCACCCCAAACCACAAAACCCTCAAAGCAACCAAACAAGTTGTAGCAAAATCCCATCGAACAACTCTGTATGTATCAGTCTGATAAGATTGTTCTCCAGCCTAATACTGATCTAGCTGATCCACAGAGAACAACATTCTTTAGAAAATCCTATTTACCACCTTAAAGTCATGACTTAGCTCTAATTCTCCACAGAATATCCTGTGTGTTAGAAACTTCTGAATTCTTTTTCCAGCTTCAATTTCATTTTGAGGATAGGGAAAGTATTTTTTGAGGTCAGAAGATAAAAACTATTTTCTATTTGTTAATCAGCAGTTACAAGTCATGGCTATCCTGTACCCTCACCCTGACTTTTCAATGTGATATATTATCTTCCCGATCTTGCCTGAATCTAGCAGCTGGAATGCTAGAAAGTACTACATTCCACCTGAATTGCCAAATAAATAAGAAACCAATGCATGTCTGAAGGGTGCATAATAAGAGATGTATCCTCCCAGCAGTGACAACTTAGAGTCTTTAATTGCCAGCCGAGGAAACAGGAAAATCTTGAGAAAGAGAACCTGTATTTTCACTTCATTAGGCACCAGAGACTTGTGTCAGCTGAGGAAAATTTCCATTGACTCCACTGAATAATGATGCTATGTTTTCTGCTTTACATCTTGAAGATCATGCCTTGGAGCTCTTCACATTCCTCAGCAAGCATCATCTCACGTCTTCCTTGACTGAAGTCCCACCAGAGACAGACTGAGATTGTTTCTCTTAAGCCCACAAATCAGATTACAAAATTGTATCATATTTTATTGTCCCAATTGAGAAGTACTTTAAAAATTAATTACCTCCTTTCTCTTTACTCCCCTAAACCATTGTTTAATAAAACTTTTCCCTAAACATTAGTTTGAAGTAATAAAAGATTTAGGGGTTTTTTGAGTAAAATTGACCTGTCTTATACCAAAATTTATTGTAAATCGGTTCTTTTAGTATCAACAAATACCAAGGCAGAAAACTGATATATTAGCTGTACTATCACATCAACAATTAATTTCAGTTTTAATTCTCCACTGTATGAGCATGGCAGAGTCCTGAGGTAAATGGGCAGAGAAGCATAACAAACACTGAGTGTTTTCAGTCCAACTGACAGATGATCAATAGAATTTCCATTGGAATGAAACAGATGTGAAAACCACATTCATTTTTTGCTGAAACTGCTCTCCTACACCATTAAATTCAACAAAGTAGTCATAAAAATGTAAAGGTAAATGTGAGGATTTTTTTTTAAATTCACATTTACTGCATAATGCAGCAAGATTTGTTTGTATGAAGGGGTATTTTCACCCAGAGCACATTAATTGGTATATTAGACCAGGCTTGTATTTAGTGCTGGAAAACTCCCCTTTCAAGATTCTTACTAAATACTTCTAAGGAAACCTAGTGGGTTTGTTCTTAATCATTACAAAGCAAATTTTTCTCCTGCTGATTAATGATTGATTCACATCCTGAAGCAGGAGTATTCAGATCTCTTTTATGTAGCATCCATTCTATGTTAATGCAAGGGTTGCTGTAAAAGTTGTGTCTTTTCTAAAAATAATAATAGCCCAGACTTTTGGTTTCCCTATGAACAAATTACAGTTTATGACAATGGAATTGTGCAATTGAAATGTGCACTGTGAATACAGAATAGAAGCATTTCTAGTTCCTTTTTCCTTTCCTCAGTGACTAGTTCCTTTTCTGAGTAAGAATAGGATTGTTCCCATAACTTCACATTATTTTGTGTAGTTCTACCACATCTATTTCCTATACCATTACAATGCTCATTTTTATCTTTTACCCATTCCTTGTATGTCATTTTAATCACACATCTCAGTAGGTCCTATATCTGCAGTCCTTTTATTTTTATTTTTTTAATTCAGACTTGACCAGATAGCTGTCTTTCAGATAAGAACTATATCAGCTTTTGTACTGATGTTATTATATTCTGGCACATTATTCAAACTTCCTATTACAGTTTGACTTCTTTCACCTCCACTGCAAACTGAAAAAAAAAATCTTCATAGAGCCGTTGTTTTAGAAATTTTGGGCTGTTGATTTTATTGCTTTTCTATTTTGTTCTTTTTAGGCTTTTTTATTTTTCACTTGAATGGGTACAGTTAATTTATAGTCTTGATTTAATAAGAGCAACAGTTGATACTGAAATAGCTTGTTAGTTTGATAGAAAAGAGCAAAATGTCCACAGAGGCAAATTGAATCTGTGATGGGATGATATCCCTTGCTGAGTGCTTCAGTCTGTTGTATGTTTCTACATAAAGAGTACATGTAGCAAAGCCATAAACAGGGAACTTTATTTGTATGTGGGAGTAAGACAACTCTTTATGAAATTGAGGCAATGAGAGTAAATTAAACTAGTCTGCTTAAAAAGAAAAAAAAGCAATTAAAAAGCAGGCTCTGGCTGTCAGCCTACTAACTCACACATAGGCCACACACATCTACTTATTCACAAATGCTAAGTGTTCTGTGATGCTTGAAAACATTCAAAAGCTCCTTCAAAGGGTCTCATCATCAATCTTGCATGCTGTAAGGTTCAGGATACTTGAATTTAAACAGATAGTTAATCATAGGTAATCTCACTGTATTTTGGCTATCAACAGATAAAAAAAGGAATTTATGTTTGCTTTTTACTGCTGCTTATATGAACTTCACGAAATACAGCTTTTTTTTAATCAATAAGTAAATTTATAGCAATACTCAGAGTAATAAACCAGGTACTATAGATACAATTTATATCCAAACTCCATCCTGAAAATATTACTAAAAAAAAAGAAAATAAAGGAAAAAAGGTGGAATGAAGGGTAACATTATCCTTGAGCTGGATGTAAGGAGAAGGTGGTGAGTTTACCAGCAGCACAAGTTGCCCCTGGAGGCTGACTACTCTCCATTTATAGACATTTTCAAGACTGGGTAAACTCCTGAGCCACTCAGCATCATCTTGTAGCTGACTCTGCTTGGAGCAAGAGGTTGGACTAGAGACCTCCTGAGGCCCTTCCAGCCTAATTGCACTATAATCCCATGGAACAGTGCTATGGTAATCTTCTCCAGTGGAGAAAACAGTGGTAAAAACTTCCTGGCTTATTTCAATGTCCAAGACTACAAAAATATTCTTGTTCATTTTTAACATAGAGTAATTCATATTCTGTCGCTGACTAAAAAATTAACATAACCTGTATTTTCAAAATTTAACAAACCTCACAGATAGTAGTCTTTCTCAGGTCACTTAAAAAGGAATTGTGCAATATATTTGTTTGCCAAGGGGTCACATCCCTCCTTGGACTGTTACTGGATTACTTATCAACCAGAGGTGTACTTGTTAAGGATGCTTGGGGAACAGCAAGATGACAGTTTCATGGAAGCTTGGGCTGTAATTGTTAATACAGTTAAATATCTTATTTCCAATTGTTTAAATAAAACACCTTTCATACATGGTTATGTTAATATTTTTAAAACATTTAATTTAAACCACTAAACATTAGAAATTGCCTCTATTTGATGTTAGAGTAAATTCTGCATAGAATGTGCTGGTATTGGGTAGGATTTAGTATGCTAGTCAAATGTTCAGTTCTGTGTGTTAATTCTTGCATATGTAGTTAAAGGACTTCAAGTGGAATTAAAACTAAAGTATAATTGTCACTTGATCCTGTCAGGAGAAGATTTGTCATTAGATAACTGCAGTAAGTTGTGATGAAGTATTGTGAACATAAATTCCTGAGATTTTGGTAATCCTAGACACAAAAACGCAAATAATACTAAAGCAAGTATTATTATGCCATAATGTAGTTGAAGGACTTTTACCTTTAAGACTCCTGTTTGCCTAGAGGCAAACATCCAGAACCAGAAGCGAACTCTACAGACCCCATGACTGGCTGGGAAGAATTTGGTGGTTGTTATCCTTGCTCTGTTTCCTTCCTTCTGGGCGGATGAGTTGACATACAAAAACCTCTGTCCTTTACCTTAAGAAAAAAGATAAAAAAAAATTTAGAGTTTTCCAATACTATTTTATGCTTTAGTTTACAAGCATTTTAATAAGCATTTTTTGTTTTTTATGTTTTTTTCCTTTTTACCACATACTGTATACCATACCATGGTTGTATGGAGGTCTTCCTTGATAATGCTAATTCTATTTCACAGAATTTCAGAATAGCTTGGGTTGGAAGGGCCCTTAAAAATCATCTAGTTCAACCCCATGCCATGAGCAGGGATGCCACCCACTGCATCAGGCTTCTCAAAACACACCCAACCTGGCCTTGAGTACTTCCAAGGATGGGGCATTCACAGCTTCTGCACAAATTTTTCCAGTGTCTCACTGCCTTCTGAGTAAAGAATTTCTTTCTAATTTCCTAATTTCTAATCTAAGTCTCTAAGTCTCTCCTCTTTCCGTATAAAAAGATGTTTCTTGTCCTAGGTGTCTCTTGTGCTAAACAGAATCATAGAATAACCTGTCTTGAGAGAGAAGCACGAGGATCATCAAAGCCCAACTCCTGGCCCTGCACAGGACACCCCAGGCCCCCTGTGCCTGACAGCATTGTTCAAACACGTCTTGAACTCTCTCAGGCTGGTGCTGTGACCACATCCCTGAGGAGCTGTTCCAGTGCTCAACGACCCTCTGGGTGAAGAACTTTTTACTAATATCCAATCTAAACCTGATGGACTGATAGACATTTCTAAGTATTACAGATGGTTGGCAATTCTGACAAAAAACTCCTCTGTAGCTAATGTGAATATATCTTGCCTGGGTAATTTAAAAGTAAATTACAAATGTGGATAATTTTGTAAACACTTTGCTCTAATTTTGTTTTCCTTTTGCTTCACTTTTTATTGACTTTGTTTTTTCTTATAATTGCTGGGTAATTTCACAGAAACAAAGAACTAATTAAATTACAGAAACCGAAATAGAAAAACACACAAAATCTCCTTAAATAGCCAGGGGCTAGTGGTTGTTTTGTTATCACATTGCATCAAAGTAACAGCAAGGAAGCAAGTCAAACTACTTATTTGCAAGAAACAGCTTGCCTGGAACAGCTGCAATAGTTTCTACCTCTACCTTGTCTGTTCTGCCCCTTTCCAAGAGGAATGCACTTCCAGATTTACAGCCTGCAACATAAAGTAGTAGGACTGTCTGCAAAACCTGTGATTTGTGGTAGATAAGCAGCTCCCTCAGGATCAGGTGAGCAGTTCCTGCAGCAGGTGCAGAATAAAGGGAAAGGGAGGATAAACAAGTTGACAGAAATGGCTTCAGCCACCCATGATAAGGTGTCTCTATTGATTTTGAAAACATAAAATACAAAACTAAAGGAGTCAAAACCTGGAGATGATGCTTCTGACAAGCCCAAGAGAAAAACAGTAGAATTTTTGATACTTCTAGACTGAATAATAACTGTACTTTTCTGATTAGATGAAAATTAAGATGGGGATTGTAACATTTAAGGCTTCTGGAAAGAAAGTTAACTACTTCTCAAATAGAGATTGGTACATTCATGATGGAAATTAATATCCCACCCAGATATTTTGTTTAATATAAATAATATATTATTTTTGTAATACAATATATAATTATGCCTATTACATAACACAGATTACTGTAATTGCCTATTAATATATTTAATTCTCCTGACAATCAGCAGGCATTGTGGTAGCAATTTGTCAGAAATATCTTGAGAAGAACTTCTGTAATAACATTTCTGGCAAGCCAATGTCAGGGAGGTCAGTTAAGTCAAGGGAGGAGCCTCAAGCATTTCACACACACCCACACACTTTGCTCCTTATCCTGCATATGATTGCATGTTTTCCCAAAATTCATTAGAATGGTAACACACTCCAGGAAAAGTAGATTATTTAAAATATTGACAAGGAGAAGAATATTACTATTGCCAGTTAGGATTTCAGAGAATTCATCTTTTAATGTCAGAAGCTGACATTATGTAGCTGAAATTTGTTATTAGAGTTGAATACAAAGGAATAGTATTATTTCAGTTGGAAGAGACCTGAAATGATCATCTAGTCCAACTGGCTGACCAGGTCAGAGCTGCTCAAGATAAAGCATGTTGTTAAGGGCATTGTCCAAATGCCTCCCAAGCACTGAAAGGCTGGGGGCACTGAACACCTCTGGGAAGCCTGTTCCAGTGTTTGGCCTCCCTATTGGTAAAGAAATGCTTCCTGATATCCAGTCTGAACCTTTCCTGGCACAGCTTTGAACCATTCCCATGTATCAGCTGATCACAACGGAGATGTGCTTTATCTTGGTACGAATCTTCATTTTTGTATTTTTTTTAAATTAATATATTCAGATATTTTATTTTCCCAGAAGTGGTGTAGTACACATGGCAGTACCTGGTGTGTGGTCAGTATGAGGATCTGTTTGCCCTGTGACAGCACTGCTGCTAATATTCCAGTCAAAATCATCAGTAATATCTTGTGTAAATCCACATACAGTTGCCCACTCTTGATCTTGTGTTTCAAAGTTACAGCTTCCAGGAATACTTGTGTAGTAACCTGTAAATACAGCAAAAAGTGAATTATCATCCCAGATTTACATAAAGGTGTGATAGTGTGCACACTAAAAAAGGAAATGGAAAGGATTCTGTATGGCTAACGCTGTGATTCCCTAAATTCTTGCACGGACATAAATAACGTGATAGTTAATGAGGAAAGGAAAAACTCATTCTTCACTTTAAGAGCAAGTATAAACTTTATTACAGATAAATGACCATGACAAACCAATGACTTCACCAAATTTAGTTCTTATCCAAGGTGAATGGAAAGAATGATTTCCAGACAATTAGCTAGCAAAACTGGCCTGCCCTTCCACAGTGGCATTTTTCACAAGCATATGTTGGCTTTGTGAATATTATGTCTGAGGGCAGCTTCATGATGAGAGAGGTGTTCCAGTGATTAGGACACTCTGACTAAATTCAGATCTGAGCTAAACTGCCCATTTCTAACTCTGCCTCTGCTGCTTCAGGTTACCTTGGAAAAGTAATTAATCAACAAAATGATAGAAATGCTGTGGTATATATGAATCAAATAGCATCACAATCTCTTCTGTTGGCTCCAAAACACCTTTTCCTTAGTTGTAAAGCAGAGGCAGCTACACAATTGCTGAGTGTGAGTGCAGACAACACCTGTGAGGAGATTTTGGAAAAATGTTACAAAATATTAAACTTCACAATCAGCCATGCATTTTAGGTATAGTGTGTGACTGTGCCTGTTCAGAATTGGTTTGAGGATTTAGACTATGTTCCTTGATCTAGAAGTATTCTAAAATATTAAAATACAACTATTTATCATTGTCTGGGTATAAAGGATATAGATAAAATAATAGATTTAATTACCTCCTAGTAATCTCTTTTTTTTTTTTCTTCCTATTTTCTACTTTGATGCTAAAAGAAAGACTGAGGCCATTTTTTATGAAAATATCACTATCATAAAACTGTTTGTGACCAACCTCTGCAAACACACTGTAACCCTGTGGATTTTTGTTTTGTAAAAAAAAAAAAAAGTGTCACCTTAGTTAAACATCTAATATGTCTAATAGACAAATATCTTAAAAAATGTATAATTTTGATCCAATATAGGTTATCCACTGAATCAAAATCCTGAATGCTGGGAGGAGAACTTTCACTGTCCTCTAATGAGTACTTACTGTACTGCAAGGACTGAAGTGTCTCCTGAGCACAGACTGAGGGAGCTGGGACTGTTCAGGCTAAAGATGAGAATGCTCAGTTGGATTTTTTCAGTGTATAGAGACACTTTCTGGGATGGTTTAAAGAAGAAAAAGACAGACTCTTCTCAGTGGTGCCCAGTGTCAGGACAAGAGACAACAGGCACAAATAAAGGTAGCAATTTTTAAGCTAAGAAAAACCCCCTTTTTTAACTGGTAAAACACTGATGTAAGTTGCCCAGCTAAATTTTGGAGTCTCCATTTTTGAAGGTATTCAAACCCTGTGTGGCAGAGCCCTGTGCAAACTCTTGCAGTGAATTGCTGTTTGAAGAAGGAGGTTGAATTAGATGTCCAAAGGTGCCTTTCCACCTCAACCCTTCTGTGATTTTGCTGGTACTGGTCAAATGCAGTGAGCATCTGCATTGGCACTGTATTACAAACATAATAAAGTTTGTAATTATTAGGCCTAATAAAGGCCTAATTCCAACAATAAACAACCTAACACACAGGTAGAGCAAAGGGAACCCATTATTTTTTTTTAAAAGTACCTTTCCCTTTCATCTCTAACAAGACCAAAATACAAATCCATTTAGGATTTACATTAGTCATAATAGAATACCTGACTTCAGGGTTTTTACCCTGATATATTAACAGTGCATTCAGAAGGCAATTATTAATAAATATTTCTGAACAGTACTTACTGGGTTGACAAAGTCAACTGTTTGTGATCTATCTGCATCTGCTGGGTGGCTTTTTTATGGGTAAGCATACCCTATTTAGAACCCAGCAGATGAAGATTGCTCCATTTATTGGAAAAATGGCTTTTATTTCAATAATTCCAGCACTCCTCTAGTTGGTTCATCAACACTGAGGTTTGCTATTAATCAAATCTGTGTGTATAGTTGGCTGCAATTTATGAAAATTGAAACTGCTTTCATGTGTGGTTTTTTCACCTCGGTACTTCCAGCAGCATACTGAAAGAGAATCAAAATTTTGCAAGATTGCCTGACTGGACTGAATGAAACACAGAGTAAGTAATTTCCACTAGTTTATTAAAGAAAAGTCCATCAGCCTATGTGGATGCAGTTCATTTCATACAGCTCTTGTTGTAAATCCTGCATACAGGAATTGCTGCTGAGTAGATTATGGTCCATTTACTTCTTTGGAGTCACACTTGTATAAAACTATAGTAGAATGTGAAATAAGCTCAGACCTTGAGCTCAGTGCAAAGGAGAAAACTGCAGACAAATGTGGCCATAACCACTTGTGATGGGACAGGTTGGGCTATGAAGGGATTTCTCTGTGCCTGTTATACTTTCTTTTCTGATTAAGCAGCTCCTGTTGTCTTCTCATTAAAAAAATCAGGTTTCCATATCTAGAAGGCATTATGTGCCCTTTAATGTTGTTTATTACCATGTAAGAGATATATGCTCAGGGAAAAAGTGTGTTTATCTTAATATAAGGCATCATTTGTTGGAACTAAAATAGAGCAGACAGGGGAGTATTATACCTGAGGCTTATCTGAGTATTCTGAATGCCAGATTACTGTGTCTCTGCATTACACCTCAGTAGAGACAGTGAGACTGATGAAAATATTTTGATGTATCTACAATAAAAAGGTATTTCAGTCTATTTTTTTTAAGTGAATATCAGCAGGTTTTTTTTCTCCCCTTGGAAAAGCTTTTGTTCAGTATAGCAAAGATGGAGTTGCTTTACTGTGATTCAAGATAATTTATGGCCTGAAATGTTCCAATCTATTATCTGACTAAGAAAAGAGTCCTTTCAGAAAACACAGAGCAGCACCCTCCCCCAAGGAAGCTACTATATGCTCCAACAATATTTAGAGAATAAATCAAATGTCTCCATAGTTTTCTGAATATCTTTACTGAACAGTTCACTTTGGACAGTAATTCAAATTTAGTGTGTATCTGTTAGGTCTGGAAAATGTTACAAGGGTGAGTTTACAGAGTATTTTGCTGCACTTACTTTGCCTAACTCCTGAAAAAGTTAAATATTTTATACAAGAAATACAGATTATCTATTTAAAATCTATCTTGGAGTCTACTCTTAAAAACCTGGTATTTTTAAGTTATTATTCAATGTAAATTCATTTCCATTAATATGATTCACAAAGTTCACTGCATTCACTGCAACACAAAGTACTAAAAGAGGTAGAGATCAGAAACAGTGACACTGTCTTCAGCTTTTATACTTCAGAATTGCTATTTATTTTTATGAATGAGAGAAACTCCATATTAAATCTCATATAGTGACATCTTAGCATCTTATTTAGTAAGTCTGCAGCCTGGTAAAAACATTATAATGTGCATCATCCAATAAAGGGTCATTTTTTGTAATCCTGTTCAGTTGGGCATGTAGCAACCCCATGCAAGAAAAAAGGCCTTGATTTTCAAGGGATCACAAAATATTGTCTTATTTCAATGAAGTACTTTTACTTCCACAAAGAATGAACATTGAATTGTGGATTCGTTTACTCTATCTGTCAAGTTTACTCTTTAGCATTATGGCAAAATTTGACCCTCCAGCTCAAAGATTAACAATTAGATTGATTACTGAGCTGCATATATGGGCTTAGCTTTTCCATTCAACATTGATATTTCCTTTCAACACCTTTTTTACATTAATAAACAAACTTACATTTTTTTTCTCAGAGTTAACTTTTATTGTAGCTCATTGATTTAATTCCTCGAGTATGTTTTTAACCCTTAAGCTGGTTTTGGCCTTGGTATTGGGGCTTTTTTCAGTATTTAACCTTTGGTTTTAGTTAGTCACACTTTTGCAACTAAACCACACTTGAATATTTTGCAGCAAATATCTCTGAGGATGTGAAAATGTCAGACCTTTTGAGCTGGGAAGCAGACAACCTGCTTGTGATCATCTTCCAAGTGAATCACCTTTATGAGCTCACCTAAACTATGCTACAGAATTTAAGGTTATAATTCTAACTGAAGATTAGATTAATATACAAGAAGATACTTACTGCAGTCAGCTTCATCTGATAGGTCTTCACAGTCTGGTTTATAGTCACAGATGAACTGAGACTCTATGCAATTCTTATTCCCACACACAAAATCTGTGAGGGCAGGGCATTCCCTGGGAGTCTCTCCAACTGAAACCAACAGGACATTTAAATCAGTATTGCAATTAAATCAAAGGATACTCTTTTTAAAAAAATTTGTTAACTATTATACATCATGGCTTTAGGATTTTACTGCTTCCAACAGATCTTGTTTGGTCTCACTCTTTAAATGTTGCATTATATATTTCTAGACTACTGTATTTGCCTTGCCCAAAGCTTCAAAAGTAGGATGTTTTGCTGGAAGAAAATTCAATTCAGCATCAACATAACTGTTTCCCCAGTGTATTTATTGTGGACATTCTATAAAAAAGGGGTCTGTTAGCTGTTGAAAAGTACACAGGCAAAAGGCTTTATTCAGCTCATAATTATATTTTTTTGAAAATAACATTTTAAACTGAGAAAAATCCCGGTATAAACATTTGCATAATAAACTTTTAGAGCCTTTATAAGACATTCAACCTTTTTTTTGAAGAGTTTAGACAAACTGCTGATCTGATTGTGTGAACCACCAAGAAATTTCTCTTATGGTATTTAATATACAAATCTGTTTTACAACAATTTGTGTTCATCTCTGAAGGTGAGGGAAAATCATCTCATAAAATGAGAGCTACTTAATAACTCGCACATAAAACATTAGGTTCAAATCAGAGTACTGAGATTCAGCCATCCTTGGACTGTAAGACTATAAAGGAACTTACGTAAGTTATTTTTTAGTTCAGTGCACTGTGTGCATAATTTCAGCCAACAGTAATTGAAACGGTTCTGATAACCCCAAATGCAACACTTCAAAAGCACTCTGATAACCTTAGATTGCCTTTCAGTCTAGAGCTTCAAGTTCAGCAAAAAGACATTTAGGAGAATTTAATTTGACTGTATTCATTGTAATGTGTTTCATTTTTTTCCTTCAAACATGACTAAAATGTGGCATATTGTTAAACACAGTCTCATCAGTACGCCATGATATTTACCTTTATGCAGGCCCATATTTCCAGAGGAGTTGTTATTATTGTCAGGGTATTAATCTCCTCAAATAGTGGTACTTACTGAATTTTAAGTTCCTTGCAGACCAAGGAGCTGCATTCTTACTGAAGCGGAATAGGAAAAGAGAACTAAACTTTTGGTTTAGTTTCAACATGTACTCAAAGTAATATTAAATAGGTGACAAAACAACAAAATTACATTAAAATGTAATTCATATATTTCAAATGGATAGTAAAAAAAGAAGGAAAAAAATCACTGCTAACATTGGTTACTTGCAGAACTCAAAACTTTAATTTTCAACTTCGAAATACAGAAGCTCCTGTGCACTGACATACACAAAACAAATCTTTCCAAATTGATACCTGTCTCATTATTTTGTTTTCTAATTTTTCACTGTCAGTTTGATCTGATTCATGTCAGAGTGTTCATTCAATCAAGCAAATTGTCATGAATGCCTTAAATACATGAAAAGCTATGGCTGGTTTTTATAGACAATCCATGTGCAGAGAGCCACTAGCAGAGGAGGTGACTCCTGAGAAAAAAATTGACTGAGGCTTTTGTGATGGTTAGGGCAGTTTTCACATCTCTCCAAAATTATGTGATCAAACCTGATTGAAGATACCACCAAAAAAATCGTTAGTATGGCTCATCCTAAATTCTGGAAATCCACATAATAGTTGAGGTTGGCAGAGGCCTCTCAAGACCCCTCTAGTCCAACCCACTGCTTCAGCCACCTCTAGTACAGCAGGTTGTGTGGGGCCATGTCCATTTGGGTTTCGGATGACATCAATGGATGGAGACTAAACAACCTCTCTGGACAACCACTTGTGTTGGGTGATCCTCATAGTAAAATGGTTTATTGTGTCCACATGAAATCTCCTGGTTTTTGAATTTGTGCCCATTGCCTTCCGTCAGTAGGCACCTTGGAGAAGAATCTAAAACCCTTATCTCCACTCCCTCCTCTGCACTGGAAATGATGCATTGGAAAATTAACTACTTCCTTAAGTCATTCAATGGCTTAAGTAATGACAGAAATTAGGTAATTGCAGAACCATTAGCATACAGTCTTTTCACTGCATATGAAAGGGCTGCGTTATCACCATACAGGGGAGTGACTTTTGAAAATCCATGCGTTTGTGACTGATCATATTCCACACCATTACCTAGACAGAGCAACATTATGTTATGTTACTCTATCATTTATATTTAGCACTTAATTATAATTGTTAGTTTTTTTCGACTAGTAACTTTATAGTACTTCAAACATACCATAAAGCATTTAATAATGTTATTAATCTCTTTTGTTATCCTAAAATAATATATGTGAGCCCAACACAGACATAATGAAATTTTTTCATCTCAACAGATGTGAATGTCAAACCCACAAATTTACATATCTATGAATTTTATCTTCTTGTTTATATGTAATTTTTAGGGATATCAGGTTACACTTATGATAATGACAGTTTTGCTACTCTTTGGCAGAGAGAAATAAAATATCTCAAATCAACATAGTGGCATTAGCATTGCACAGTGTAACCAAATATCTTAAACTCTACTCAAAATTATGGCATAAAAATCAACTTTCCATAATACACTCATTCTGGCCAAAACTCCTATACCAGCTAAGAATTAAATCAAAACAAGAAATAAGGTAAAACTTAACCATAAAATGCAACTTCAGTGGCAGCAAACCCAAAGCCAAAGACAAGTTGACACAGAAGTTGTAGTTTAGAAGTTTCATTTTTACAGGATATTCTTCAAATATAATATAAAAAATTAATTTAATCAGAAAAAAATACACTGGAGAACATATGGGAAAATATGTTAGAAACTATAAGTAAAGGAAAGAGAGGACATTTAAAATACTACCTTGTCAATTTTTAATTTTTGCCTTCAAAATTACAGGGTTGCCAAAATCTAAATTTGTGTCTATCAGTACTGAATTTGGAGAAGAGTTATCTAACGTCACTCCGGTGAGTTTTAGTATAGAGCAAAACAATGTCTCCTAATGAACAGCTTTATTTTCAAGCTGATATTTCAGATAAAATGAGAATTTTTCACTAAGTCTTATTTCTTTGTGCGTGTGGGTTGTGTTGGGACTGCATTTAAAAATGTATAGCTTTTTATCTGATCATATTCCTCATCTGTACTTTGATGACCAGTCAGTAGAATGATAACATGTATTGGATGATGGTTGATTATATGCAGGACAAATGTGTGTTTTTCACAAAATGGGAATGAGAGGAGTTATAGGGATTTGAAGTGTTTTTGATATGTACTAACCTCATTTCTGAATATGCTATGAAAAACTTGCTGAGAGCTATGATGTCTAAAATAAAAAGAAAACATTTCATTGTAGTTTAAGAAAACTGTTGACCAGAAAGTAACCTGGACTTAATGAAAAAGCTGTAAATGTTTGGTTTTTGTTTTTTTCTTTGACCTGACCTTCTTCCAAATCTTTGATTTAACCCTTAAACTGTAAAATTAAAAGTTTATCAGGTCTAAACATAATTTTACATAATGAAAAATATCCTTACATGAATGGAGTGTTGGTCTACAGGCATAGCATGAGTGACAGAGGAATGGATCAGAGCTACAAAAATAGGTGGTAGGGAGTGGGAGCTGTTTGGTTTTGGTTTTTTCAATGAGAACAGAAGCTCCAACTAAATTTATTAATTTCCAGCACTCTTGGGGATTTCTTGTGGTAGTTACTTTTGTTTTTCATTATGTTTTGATCTTTCTTCTCTTCCAGTTACTCAGTACAAAAATCTGTGGGATCTGAATACTGTATAAGGTACATTGCAGGTCATGAGACCACAATACATTCCTTTCCCAGAAATAAAGCTTTATAGGGAGCAAAGAAATCACCCCAAACCAAAATAAAATAATATAGAATATAAGACAAGCACAGATAAGAATTGAATAGCTTATGATAACAACCAACCTTTAGATCAGTATAGAAATAGCTATATTAACAAGAATCAGTGGAGTAATTAAACCATTTATTTTCTCATTGGTCAAAGTTATCTGGCAGCAGCACATATACCCTTATAAATCACTTTTTTCACCTACATTAAACTACATCCCTTACTTGGGGATTAGATTTTTATAAACTAAAAACCAAACCAACAAACAAAATGAAACTATTGTTATGGTATGGAAAATTTATAATGTTTTATTGTGCCCATTTATTTTGTTTTCCCTTCAGAATTGCAGCTTTTCCAAAAAGCCGGGAGGCCACAAGAAGCTAGAACAAGACATATTTTAGATGAAGTAGTAGCTAATGACTGCATGTTATGCAAATCCCTTCACCAAATGAAATGGCAGTGCTTGAAAAGGAAAAAGCATATACAGGATACCACTTTTCAGTTAAGTACAATTTTGTATTGATGCAGCAAAGAGCCGTATAATCTTCTAAGTAGTTTTTAAGAGGCCAATAGAGTGGCCTGGCTTCTGAATTACTAAACCCTACAAAATAAACATATTAATGATGGTTGCCACAGAGCTTGCATTTACATACACTTGATTTCCTTTCTACATATTTTGTTCTGGCCAATGCAATTCTCAAAATATCAGGAAAGATCTTCCCTGGAGAGGACAACTGTGTGTGTTTGTATACACATAGAAAGCACACAAGACACAGGTACACATCATGAATAAATACCACAAATAAATTGTGACTCTGTTGTGGATACAGCAGAAACTGCAGCTATATTTATTTTATATTCATCTCCAGTATATGTTATCCATGGAAGACTAACCCATACAATGGACACAGAATTTATAGACATGAAAAGATTCATTTGCAGATAGCTGATAAACAAAACATTATTAACTGAGACTTTTTTCCCCCCATTTACCAGGAAAGGCCTATGAAAGACCTCACAAAACCATTTTTATTTCCTTTAAGTTTGCAACTAGTCACTGACTATTTCTCTGACTCTAGTCAGAGAAACAACAACAGTTGTTTCTCTGACTAGAAACAACTGCTGACTAGTGACAGCAACAGGTCACTGACTATTTCTCTGACTCTCTGAGTACAAAGCTTACTTGTACCAATGCTTTGTAAGAGGTAAATATTCCTGTGATATCCATTGCATCTAAAATCACAGAAAGAAACAGGTCAAATATCAGTCCTAAAGGCTATAGATCTTTATTGTTTGAAATAAAATGGATAAGGCTGAAAACATTTAAGTTTAATAGATTGTACTAAATATCATAGGTTTAGTGACACAGAGTAAATGTTTAACATACTTATCATGAAAGAAGTGATTGATCACACAAGAGGAGATGCTTTAGTATAGCAACACTGAAGACAGGTTGTCAGAGGTTGTGTTTGGCCAATGGTTTGTGTTTTGAAAGGCATAGGGTGAATCCCAAATTATTTTGGTTCCTAAAGGCTGCAGTGAATAAGATCTTGACCTGTTTTGGAAAGCAGGGTGTATTGTACCTCAAGTTCAGATGCACTGAGCTGCTGTTTAGCAAGAGTCTCATTTCTGCTCTCCAAGAGAAACACAGGCACTCACTCAAAAGTACAACACAACCATGTCAGCAGTATGAAATGAAACATAACATACAATGTATATTCAATTGAAATGATCCTTCTTTTCTCCACTATTTTCCTTTTTAGAAATTAAAGTCCTTCCTGAGTAAAAATGTTTTCAAATTAAGGTTGAAAATTCATCTCTTTCTATTTTTTGTTGTTTTAAGTGTATTGTTTAGTGAGAGTACTTAAACCACTTCTCTCCCCTCTTTCACAACACTTGAGATATAGGAATAATCAAAGATTTTTTAAAAAAATTAAAACATCTTGTTGAAAATATTCAACTAAAGGAAATTTAATTTGCAAGTTTCACCCTCTGTTTAAATTGGAATTTATGAAATACACACTCCTGGAAGATTTCATTACTCAACTGTACTCTGAGATTCAGAAATTATAAAACACAATTTTCATCAGGTTTTCATTTGCTTACCTCAACTGTTCAGTACTCTTTTCTGCATGAGTTTTTATAGAACATTAGAATTGTGTTAGCAAACTCATCAATAATGCTCCTCTCCATGGATACCCTTGGAAATCTATTGCAAGGAAAACTAGATGAAAAATTTCTGCTCAATCAAGCTAGATATAATTTCAAATAAGGGTTTTATAATTTTACAACCAAAGAGACTTCTCCTCCTGGAATATATCACTCAAAAGGCCAGATTTAATTCAAAGATATGTTTTGACTCTGACATAAACAGTAGATCTAACAAATTATATTGACTCTTAGGAGAGACTCTGACCTGTAGATACAAAATTCTGCCAAAGGACTTCTCAAAGCTGTTCAAAGCAAGCAGTACTGTGCCTAAGGCCCCCAATAATCTGGAAGAATAAAACATTTCTTTATAGTTCTGGAAATGCAGAACTGGCTCTGGCTCAAGCAATACAAAAGATAAGAAAATTCTCTTTAAGTTCTAGTGCTGATATCACAGAGTATATAAATCCACAGGACACAAGGACAGAAGCTTTTATATTTGATAAGGACTGAAAGATCAGCTTTGGCATACAGTGTATCAGCAGGATAAGGATCTCATACTCATAGTGCTCTTATACAGGGATCTACCATATTTTGCTTAATACCAAAGCACACATGAGGGAGAAGCACTGAGGACTGAGCAATGAGGGTCTGGTTGTTCTAGGCTTTATCTCTTTGGAATCTGCAAGTGGTAAAAGAAAGGGAGAAGTGGAAATAAGGCAGAAATCATGAGATGCTTTTGCAGAAATGCCTATTTCCCAGTAATTATGAATATGTTCAACCAGATAAAAGTATCTCCTGAAATGATTTGACACGAGATCTCTACTTGGTCCTTTCCCCCCTCCCTGTCTGTCCTCTATCTTAATTTCAGAGCCATACATTGCACCTCAGAAAATTCAGATGAACAGATTATTTTTAGAGCTTTACAATATCTACACTAAAAGTGACTGTCAAACTATCGCTTCCACTGTGATCCAGAATCAATCAAAATGACTCAGTCACAGCACTCTCCAGTTATCACAGTGTGGTAGGGTGACTTTATGCTGCTTGTATCCCCAATCGTCTGTTCTGTTTGTGCTGTATATTGTGTTCTGTACCTTTAAAACTTGTTCTGGGAGTGAAGGGGGAGAAAGAACAGCGCGCGGTTTGTTTTGAGAAAACTGCCTGACTCCCCCACGTTGCTGCTCTCCGGTGTTCGTCTGAGTCACGGACAGCGGTGGGACAGAGATCTCCTGTGCTTTTAGTTAGTTTTAGCTAGCTAGCTAGGCAGAGAAGACTCCCTGGACTGTTTTGTTTTTTTTTTTTTTTCCTTTTTTCTTGGGACTGTTTAAATCTGCTCAGGACTGAAAAACCCAGAGCAGCGAGGGCTGGCACCTGCGGCCCGCCGGGCCTGGACCTTCGGAGAGACTGAGTGAGCTGAGCTACACCCACAGCAAGGACTGTCTCTGTTTGCCATCTCTCTTCGGAGCGGGCAGAGGTTTTATTGTTTCATATTATTAATTCTTTGCATTTGTGGGCATTTTGTTTGTTAAATAAATAGTTTTTCCACTTTTCTCCGAGGAAGTTCTTTTCCCGGACCGGCTGGGGGGAGGGGCCGTTTGGGTTTACTCTTTCAGAGGAATCCCTTCGGAGGTTTTCCCCAAATTTGCCCTAAACCAGCACACACAGGTATCTTAGAAGCAGTTCATATGAATATCTTATTTTTTTAACATGGACTTGTCCTGATGTGGTCCCACAGGGGCTGTTGTGACAGACCAGTGGATTAGAGCTCATAGTGCAAACTGCAATTATCTGCAATGAGGAGACACCTCCTCAGCTGAGTGCTCTCCCTGTCTCTGCAGAATTGCTGTCAGATGTGAAATTCATTTTGGGTGTCACCTTGCACGGAGGTGTATGGTGGGTTACATGCAGTTTGGCTGCTCTGGAAGGGTGCCTACTTTCTACAGTCATTTTGCATGAAAATGAACTCAGGCTGGGATAGGGGTTATTCTTCTAGTATCACCTTTCCAGACAAGGATTGTAAGTTTAAAAAAAAAAAGATAGAAAGTTCATTCACTTCTACCCTGTATATTTTAGTAGCCATGAAAAGCCTTCTCTTGTGGCCCATTTGAAATAGATGGAGTCAAAAAATCTACCACTAAATATGAGGAGTAAGCAGTATGTCAAGTAAATGTCAAAATGATGAGATTTTAAATTTATGCTGAAAATCTGAGTTTACAGCCAGGTGCTAGCAAACCAAATTATCTTTGGAATCAGCAGGTCTTCTCAAAAGTCTCCCACGAGATAAGCAGGAGCTTAAAATGCCACTGAGGTTTCTTCATGGAAAATGAGGTAAAAGTTATTTCTTGTTTCTCATATTTAAAATCTGTGGCATTCCTAATACATCTCTGAGAGTTGCAAAAAGATGGTGAACAAATCTTTTGGTTAAGCTCTTGCATTTTTTACATAAGCAGAAACAGAAATCCTAGTTTACAGATATGTTAATGACTTCTGGACAATGCAGTAAAACCAAGACAGTTCTGTGGTTTTCAAGCTGGTGCCATATTTTGATGTATTTCATTTTTTAAATTTTTTTCAAAGAAGGTTGTCAAATGCAATTCTTCTCCTGAATCTAGACTATACCATATTTGCCCCTTTTGTAAAAAATAATTCATATTTTTCAAACATTTCTGGAAAATCTTAATATTCAATGGAGTATAAGCATTTCTGCATAACTTGTGCAGGAATTCATATCTTCCCCCAGTGTAACTGGCAGCCCTGGCAAGCTGGGCTGAGGGAGCCTGAATTTCCTCCACATTTGTCCTTAGCACGCTGCCTTCCTCACTGAGTCCTTCCTACAAGGGCATAGAGAAGGAATATCCTCTGAAAGGTGTCTGTGGCTGATCTTCACATTGCCAAAAGGGAGATTTTTTCTTGTCTAGTACCAAATTGTGCATATCTGCACCCTCTGCTGAGTGTAATGAGATCTGAGTTCAGTAAAATGTTCCCTCAAATGATAAAGTACATTCATGTTAATGTATGTTACACTAAGCCAAATTAAATTAAAGCTACCAAAATTTCTAGACTTCTCAAAATGAGCTTTCTTTCTCTGTAATGAAGATTCAATATGTAGCAGAAAATTTTAAATTGACAGCTCACAATGAAATCAAAGAATAGTTTCCTTGTAAGGGCAAAATACAAATATTAAATTAACATTTAAGAACTTAACCATTGATTTCAGCACATTAACTGAGATATTTTAGCCAGGTCATGTGATTCCAGTGCTCCATGTCAAAATACCCTGACACTGACCTAGTTATAAAAACGAGTGAAAGACAGAGTGAATCATTAAAATATTTGAAGGAGGTAAAAAAAGAAAATTAAAAATCTGGGCATATATTCTGTCTGAACATCAGTGAATATCTTTAGTGACTAATTTAGGTCTGGCAGTTTTCTCTGTCTGAATTCCCTTCCCTCTCACTTCAGGGCCAGATTTGTACTGAATGCTTCTATTATCAGAACTTGAACTTCTCTCAAGTGTTTGAGAAGAAGGAACTAAATTCTCCACTAAACATAAAGCGTTGCATGATACATAGCTGAGGATTCAAAGGAAACAATGTCTTGTTTTAAAAATAAAAAAGCTGGCCTACATACACAAGCACTAAGATGTTTTAGTTATTGTCTCTCTGATCTGCAAAGCTAGGATGGAATTCTAATGAGAGAAGATTTTTCTGCAGAGACTTTCAAAGCTTCTTATTTATGAGAGCATGGAAGTAAAGTTTTTCAAAGGACTTCAGTACCTTCACCTGTGGTTTTTGCTACAGACAGTAGGTGAGGAGGAATACAAATATATGAGAAAAAAAAGGGAAATAAAATGTTTACTGCCAGGAAAGCAAGTTTTATTATATTTTAAGAAAATTTCTGTTCAGCTCAATTTGGTGAAGCAATTTCCTCTTAATAGATTGTGGTATTTTTACTTTTCCTTCTTTTAAAAACTAGATGTAATTGTAACATCAGAAGATAAGGTTGTGGGGTCTGATTCCAAACAGTCAACAGACAAACATCACTGGAGCTGTAATGGCTCTAATTCCTGGATTTCTGTTGCACTGAATTCCCAGACTATGAAAAATTATATAAATAAACTAAATATCAACATGGTCTGGATATTTCCTTCAATTTTTAATTCAGAGTTATGATTCTCTTATTTGCATTTATCTTTCCTTGTTAGTTTGTCAGGTGGTGCCAAGTGATACCAAAATCAGTATGTATGGTGTGGCTGAGTCATGTACATGTCCATGCTTATACTGGCTGCTGTGTATCTGAGAGTACAAAATTCCTTTTCTTTAAAATTATAGATGCACAAAAATCAGAATTCTGGTAACAGCATGCCTGAAAAATTGTGCTCTTGATTCACTATTATATGACAGTGAGCCATCAGCAGATCAATAATGCTTGAAGTGCTTCTTGATGATAGCAGACCACATTATCATGAAGTTAAATGTCATAAGTGTAAAAAATAAATTTATCATTAAGGATTACTCTGTATGACCCTCATAAATATTTTACCTTTTTATTAAGGTAAACGGAGACATTAAATGGTGACTTTTTTTTTCCAGCCTGCAAATAACCTAATGCATGGTCAAAGGCAATTAATAAAAAGCACAAGAAATGATGACAGTAAACTCCATTCAGGTAACAGAGTCTCAATAAAGTTGTATAAAGAATTATTGTATAAGAAAGTGAAAAAAATATCAATATGTCTGTTAATTTAAGAACAATTTTTTTCTAGCTGCGATGTAACTTCATTATTTTTTCATGTTTTTAAATCCTGTAAAATAAAATGTATCAGATTTGGAATTTAACCTTTTTTTGTTACCAGAACATTGCTTATCCTCTCAAAACCAACTGATAAGGCTCTTTTATATCTTTGTTTTATTCTATCTTCAACAATATTTCCTAGAGCTCATATTTCCAATAAACCCACAGTTTATTTTTGTCCTTCCATGGAAATTAGTGAGACCTGAGGAAAAGGTCCTCAGAAGCCTTGAAGGAAAGGGCCTGAGAAGGTCACATCATAATAGAGTCATTTGTAGTATTCTATGATATAGAAGCTGTTGACGAATTAATTTTTAAAAGGAAATAGTAATAGAAAAAATAGGAATAGAAGATTTTCTTAATCAGTTGAAAACCTCATATAAAATGAGCTAGGTACATCACAGCTATGTAAGTGAAGAGCAAAGAATCCACCTAAGTGCAGCTACTCTTATGATGTATACAGCTTATAACACACTATATGGAAGCAAGCTGAAGGAAAATATATGTAAAATAAAATAAATATTTAGATATATTAAACAAAGATATAACCATTGACTATTACCATACTGCAGAAAACAGAACTAATATTCACATGTAAAAATATCCAATGGTGTGCCTCTCTCTTCCCTTTTCACCATCTTGAGTTCATAATCTCTACAAAGAGGCAATTATTTTATTGTGCTGACTGTAAACCATGTTCCAAGAATACCATTCAGCAGCTTCCAAAAGGACAGTCTGTGAGGAGGAGGCTATCCCAAAATATTTGAAAGCTCCAGAACTGCTCTTACAATAGTTTTCACCACTAAATGCTGTCTGCTGAGAAGCACCTAAATATTCAATTATTTTCCCCGTGCAATTTAAGGCATTCTAATTTCAAATCCATTATCTTTATTTTAAACTTGTTTTCAAGTTTATCTTCAGTCTCCTAGTTTTTTTCTGTGCATGTTATATTCCATGTGTTAATGTAATTAACACATTCAGAATACCCATAATATATAAGATTTTAGTTTAACAAAGTAAGGCCAATAGAAAATACAGAGGCTGCTTTAGTTGTCCTAGGGAACCCTTGCCATACATCTAGCCCAGCAATTCTACTGCTACAAACACAGTACATGGGTAAGTGCTGTAAATCAAGTCATTCTGTTGATCAGAAGCCCCTGTTCCCCCTCTGCTTTGTATGCTACTCTTCTTTTTGAGTTTGGCCACAGTAAGATTGTGTTTGCTGACTTTTAGCTTTGTTACAACAGACACAATAAAACTGTGAACTCTGTGCAGCAAAAAATACAATCTGTACATGACATGCTTTCTCTATCCTGAATGCCCCAGGCTTGGGTCAGGTGGGAAATGTTATTTTTGAGAAACTGGCAAAATATCTTTTGCCTGTTTGTTCTACAAGGGTAAAGAATCAATAACAACAAGAATGAGAAAGGTCAGACCAGGCTCCTTCGTGCCATCATGCCAACAGGAAGGTCAGCATACCAAAAGTCTTGAGAAAATTAGGCAAGCAGGTATCAACTTGTGGAGTAGAAGGCAAAAAATCATATGCAGAGTGCAGAGCTGATATGAAAGGCACAAAATTATTCCCTTTTAACACTGGTTTGAGGCTAAGTATCCTCACACAGACAAGAAAATCAGGGGTAGAGGTGGGGTAAGGTGTAGTGGGTTGTTTTTTTAGGTTTTGTTTGCTTGTTTTGCTTTCTTTACAGACATGCATTTTCACAGACATGCACAGATACATCTGAAAAGTGAACAAACCATAGGCCTCTGATCCTGCTGGAAAGCAAAGGCATAAGCATAAACACATTCCCATTGGAAAAATACACCTAAACTTTAATGATAACCCTGCTGTACCTAGCATACACTACCAGAGATGCTGTAAGGAAATGATTCCTGAGTGTATAAAGGCTGTACCCTATTAGAGTGCAAAAGCAATGACCATGCAAATGACAACTCTATAAAGAATTAGCATCTTGGGTCTCCAACTTTCCTAAATCAATCTTTAAAAAATATCTATTGCATATTGAGCTTCAATTGTACATATCAAACTTCTGTGAAAAAAGCCTCCTCTGAATCATTCATCTTCATAAACCACAATTTTCTGCAAAATACACAGGAATATGACTATGCTGAAGCTGTACATGGAAGTACTTGGAACACCTGGTGCAATTGCTTTCCCCACAGAGCTTCCTCCTAAAGCAGTGCTGTAAAACAAATAGTTGTTATAAAGTAATAAACCAAGTTACTTTCTGAACTGTTCCATTGTAAGGGTATTTTAATGCAAGACTTGTTATAAAACACTGTTAACATTCAGATTTTTAGGGTCATAGACTAAAACCAATGTAAATTTCAGCAATCTTAACATTTTAAGAGATTGAGGATGCTTCATATGACAGCTTTCCAAATCCTTATTGAAATAATTTCCTTCCTTGCAATGACAATTCTGGAGTATTTCCAGTTATGCTTATATGCTGTCATTTTCCAGGTTATTATATAATATGTGGGCTTGAGAGTAAGAAGAAATATTTTTCCACTACATGAAGATATGCTGATACCATCTTTATGAACTTAACAGAAATATTAATTCTTCCTTAAAAATATAAACTCTACTATTTTTATTTACTGAATATCTTCATGAATCTGATTGTGAAATGAAGTGTCTAATTTTTTCTAGCCCCAAACCAGAACAGAATCCTAGAAATGTGGTTTAACTAGACCCCCCTGGTATGAATTAATACATGTGAGCACAACTGACAACAAACTGCAAGAGAGATCAGCTTCCACTTTGTTATTCAAAATGATAGATACTGACTTACCATCCCCTACCAAGGCATCCTTACCTATCTACCTGTGTTTTATGGAGAGCAATCACATGCACAGCAATGGGGACAATGAAACACTTTGAAAAAAAGACAAGGGGCTCACTAATGCTCAAGTGCTTAGTGAGCAGAGCTTTTAAGAGTACATGTGCCTTAGAGTTTTATTAAAGTGCAGCTCTGAAGAAGGTCCCAGATTGCATCAAGTTTCCGTTCTTTGAATTATACAATAATTTCTAAATGCGAACCTTTCATTTTTTTAGATGAAATCAGATCAAGATGTTCTTCAGAAGTTCATTTTTCATACTTCAGTTGATGATGGGCATTCAGTCTATGGCAGGAGATTAAAGCTTCCTTAAACAACTACAACAAAACTCATACAGTGTTGATACGTGCCATCAGCAATTATCAACTCATTTAACAAAACCACTTAGGTTGTTTCACGCTGTTTCCTACAAGATAGAAAGATCACATACTTTCCTGAAAGAAGCCATGATCTACCTACTCAGTATTTATCTTCTTGGGTTTAAGGGTTTATTTTGTTACTGTTTGTTTGGTGGGTTGTTGGGGATTTTTTGGTAGTTTTTTTTTTTTTTTTTTTTTTTGTTGTTGTTGTTGTAGTTGCTGTTGCTTTTGTTGTTTTTAATAAGGGCAATCTTCGTTCCTGTTTTAGCCTTTGTCCACAGAGATGAATTAAGTAGAAGAATTCTGTGAAGGAGTCAGAAGTTTTATTTTGCTGACCTTAACACTTCAACTGAACTGGGAAAAAGAATATAAGGGTTCATTTGTAGTTTCCACTTGTTTTTATGGCAAGAGACTTTATAATAAAACACAAAGGACATAGGCTTCATAAAATATAATCTGACACAATTTAAAAAAATGCTTATGTTACGAAATACAACATCACAGACTAAATTACTTACCAATGGATTAAAGAAGGAAAGTTCTTACTCAAAAAAGAGAAACAAACCCTTAGTAATTTCTTGGATTTTTTCCTCCATAATTTAGTGTGAGAACACCACGCAAATGTATGTGCAGAGAAGAGCATTATAATTGCAAGGGCAGAAACAATTTATTCATAACTGATTTTATGAGCAGTGAAATTATGATGTAAACAGTAAAATTGTGATGTATTTAAAAACAAAAACTTCCTACATCTCATGTAGTACCCCTCTAGAAACTTTCCTCTTGAACTTACTTGTGGTGCAGTTGTGGAACTCTATGTCATCTATTGCTGCTCCTCCTCTCAGGTCTCTGGTACGAATGCCTTCAAAGATAATTTCAAAATTCCTTAGCTTCCCCAAGTGTAACATGACTTTGTTCCACTTGTCACCATGAGTTCCTGATTCACTCCATATTTTCACGATCCCATCACTGGTCTGAAATTTGAATAAATTATATATCGTGAGATACATGCAAGTATGGATTATCAAATAAAGTTTTGGGGGAAAAAAACCCCAAACCAAACAAAACAGAGAGAGAACTTGAAGATGCCCATGAAGTTGTGTCAAGAATTGGCAAACAGATCCTTTGCTAGGCTAATAGGAAAGGTAGTGAAATTAGATGAGTACTGTGCAGATAGCTACCGTCAATAGCAGATAAAGTCTTAGTCTTACCTTGTGTGTGACTGAACTTCAAAAGCATCTGTTTTGCTAGAGTTGTATTTAATTTATACAAAACTGTTCTTTGTTTTTAGAATATATTAATGGATGCAAGGCTACTCTACCATTTTAAATTATATCCATTTTTAAAAAGTTGTGACAATGGTGATAAAAGGGAGGAAAAACTAACAAATATGCCATAACCATAGATTTATTATAGCTTATTTGAAGGTAAATAAGAATACTCTGACTCACAAGTACACAAATATATTTTAAAGCTTTTCTTTAGACCTCTTATCATACTACCTATCTGTCAAGTCAGCAGCAAACAACATGCTTCATTTTATAATAGTAGTGTTAGAATGCAGATGCACCAATTTTCCTTGCTGAGAAGGGATGACACATGTATACAATGACATCAAAAGGAAATATTTGCAAAAGTTTTGTATATATGTAAATCTGTTTTTCTTTGTGACTGTCTGACTAACCATCCAAACTATAAATAAGAATATTTTTCTACTCTTTTCTTAGCAAAAGCCATTAGTACTCCAGCTGGATTTAAGAAAAAAGACTGTATGATGCATCAAGGAGCTAAATATAATGCATATGAAAGGTTCTAAGACTGTAGTACATGAACAAGCAAAATCTAAGGAAAATAGAGATAGGCAGGGAAGAAAATTAATTACATTTCTTTATCCATGGTGAACCTGTTAGATCAGATTTATGTTAATGTCTTATGCATATTTATGATGAGAAAATGAATCTTGGTGCTTTAGATATTGTATTCTGAATAAGAAAGCGCAGACAAGCATGCACACAAATATTACATTAGTTGTTTGTGAATCAGGGAACTCACAGGATTGTTGATATCTTTTAGAAGGAGGTCCTCAGACCTAACAAAGCATAGAGACACTTGAAGTGTGGCTTGGCAAGGATGTTCTGGAAAATCATAATGAATAGTAAAGGAATTTTTGAAAATTATGGCAATTTTAATTTAAAATGCTAAACAGGAAAGAAAAGAACAGGGATGAATTTCCATAACTCTGTGTAAAGTCATAGATATCCAGCTGAATAACTCTATTTCTGCACATAACTAACGATGTTAGACTGGTGGTGATAGCAGCCCCTTTTAAGTCATGATATCTGAGCACACAAGCACCTACAGATGCAAGTTTAGGCATTGCTTCCTCAGTTATGTCTCATTTGTTTAAAGCAAATGACACAGTCCATTAAAGTGAAAATAATATAACAGGACCTTAGTAGTGCTTTGCACCACTAGTTCCAGAGCAGATGACAACCGGTTATGATGTTCCTAATGATTTTCTCCCAGTGAGACTCCTAACTCTATGTGCCAGCACATCAGCAGTGCATTCTTTTAACAGAGTCATGGCACCATAGATCATTTCAAGTTCAAGGGGACCCGTGATGATTTTCACACCCAACTCCTTGCGTCTTGCAGAAGTATTTAAAAATAAACATAACCAGGATTATCATCCAGGTGCTCCTTGAGCTCAGACACGTTTTGTCTGGGGAGCCTGTTCCAGGAACCAACCACCCTCCCAGTGAAGAAACCCCTCTTGGGCCTATAATCAGTTCAATTAACAGGGACTGGAATCCCTGAGAATAAGACATTTTTTAAAACTTTTATGTACATTTCAGTATAGAAACACAAAGGTCTCTATATTAACACTGAGATCAGAAAATGTAGTTACAGTAATTGTAGCTGATTTCAAAAGTGGTACAACAGATTGGCAAATCTATTTTAAACTTACTCCTATTATTCCTGTTCATCAATAACTTATTTCGATATCTCAGCTATATCTATTCCATTTATTCTGATATTTTTGAATAGCCTCCAAGAGAGTATTTCTTATTATTGAGGTAGTTTACTTATTCTGTACACATCTTCCACTTATTCATTACATGAATAAAATGGATGGTTATGATGAGTTACATTTGGCCTGTTTTATTCTCCAACATAGAACCCCAAAACTTAGAAAAGACGCACTTTTAAGCATTTTATTCATTTGTTGTATATGGACCCTCTTCTGTCTGCACGTATTTATATCAAATCTGGAGGTGTTAAATGTTGCACAGTTAACTAGAGCATGAGCCTCATGTCTGCTGCTAGCCAGATTTTGATTGATTT
Source organism: Phylloscopus whistleri (assembly GCA_017589585.1). Classification (NCBI taxonomy): domain Eukaryota; kingdom Metazoa; phylum Chordata; class Aves; order Passeriformes; family Phylloscopidae; genus Phylloscopus; species Phylloscopus whistleri. The sequence continues at coordinate 4,409,162 of JADMLD010000614.1, read as the reverse complement.
CACATTATATTTCATTACATGAAATATAATGTGAAATCTGTTCAGACTAACGTGTTTATCGCATTGATTTTTGAGTACAAGATGCTACAAGTAACAAGTGATAGGATCACATATTTCTTTAGAAATAACCAGTTAAAAATGTTGTAGCAATCAATTTGTATATGGTATCATAGCCATAAACTATAAAATCTTTATGCAATTATAGGCACTGGGGAATTGTTTATACAGTGAGACACTGAAATATTTTTTGTTAAGAAGAATTTTTCCTGATGGAAACTGTATTGCAGTCTCCTTGCACTTCACAAATTACTGAGTATGAGCACACAAATAAAATGCAGAAGAGACATCCCTCTTCTTGTCTGGGTTCCACAGAAAGAGTTCCTACACCACAGTAGCACTTCATAAAGCATGAAAGGCTGATTTTTCACTTGCTCAGCAACAAAATGAAAAGCATCCTCACCCACTGCATAACTGTATGAAGGCTGTTCCAATGCAGAGTGCAAAGTCCCTTCAGATTCATAAGCCCTACACATTGTCTGCATCAAACATCCAAGAGGAGGTGGGAAAGGAAGAGACAAGCAGGAAACTTGGACTTCCTCCTCTCCCCAGGCCCAGAGAGCGGAGCTGGCTTGACTCAGGGCTGTAAGCTATACACTTCTGGGTACCTGCTTGTCAGGAGAGAATCATCGCTTTGCAGCTTTCCAGATTCCATTTCATGCATTATTGTTTTGTTTCCTGCATTCTCCAGCCTTTTAATCTTGTGCTTTGGCATTTCTTTCATATCTTTGGAATGTGTTTACTTCTAAAACAAACACAAATATGGCCTGAGGGGGATAGAAAAATTATTCTGTGCTTTGACTTGCCCATTGCATCCAGAAATCCTTCGATCTCTTTCACTCTTGTGTATATATATCGATGTAAAGGAGAGTTATGTAAAAGAGATATATGATAAGCAGAAATATGCTCAGTGTAGAGGAGGCTGGAGGTCACAGTGTCACCTTTTTTTCTGCTTTTAAGAGGTTATTCTTTTTCTGAGACCTACTCATATTGAGTGTAGATTTCTCTTCAGCCTGGGCTGGTTGTTGAGAAAAAGCCCAGCCAAACTGTGCTCCAACAGGCTGATAAAAGGTGGCTCAGATCTGTGGGTTTGGTGAATGGTCCTGTCCAAGTGTGTGTGGGTTGACTCTTCTGGCTGTTGGTCAGGGCAGAAATCTCATTTTCCTGCTACTCCTCAGGAGTTTAGCTGCATGTAGGCTTTATGCAGACAGAAATGGTAAAAGAGGATTGCTTGTTGGCCATACTATAAGTTTTACAGGATGACTGGACCGTGGGATACAATAGAACACATCCTAGATTTGCATGTGTATTTCTACTTTAGGCTTATTGCTGCCCAGTATATGGTTTACTATTTATTAGTGCAGACTATTACCAAGTAATGCTACCACAAAAAAGCTCCAGAAATTTCCCCAGAATGTAATTTTTTCAACTGGTTTTGTAATTCTGTGCTTTTTATTTCCCTGAACTCAACCTGAGAAATTCCAAGAGTTCAATGTTATTGACAGACCAAGTAAAAAAAAAAAAAAAGTCACTCTTCCCAAAAATACACACTAAGACTGCTAAAAACAGACGGTGTTTTCATTTAAGTCTCTGAAAAGTTATTATTGATTGCACATCACTGCCCTCTGTGGGTTGAACATAGAGAAAGGTCAGGCTGAGGTGAGGGGCCATCATTAAGGAAAACTTGAGAGTAAATGACATGTTTTTACTTTGATTTTCAGCAGTGGGTCCTAGTCTTCCACTGGCACATCATGCTGAGTAATAAACACTCTCAGGAAAAAGGCAGAATTACTTCTAAGAAGGTCACAACCTGTAGGTCTATATGCCTAGCCCTACCGGAAAATCCATATTCATATTCAGAGGATTTTTATCTGCTTTCTGATGGTCTGAGAGGAATTATTTTCTTAATGATTTCATTCCACTGCAACTCAGAGCCTTCCTCATGCTTGTCTTCACCTGAAGGACAATCTAAAGTGTTTATAGGCTCTCTTTTGAGCACTTCAAGGAGGAAGGTACACGTTACTAGGCTCAATATCCTCATTAATTCACCTGGGGATAGTAAGAATAAAGGAGAAGGAGGATTTATTTTTGTCTTAGAATTCCTTTTATTTTGTGGCTGAGTTTAATATTTTTCTATCCATCAGAGACCACCATTATTCTCCAGGCTACATTTCTAACAGAGTCAGAACAATATTAGGAACTGACTCCAAAGCATGCACAAAGGGTATGTGATTTTCCATTATAAGATGTTGCAAAGAAACTTCCTGTGAACACACTTTCTTTCAGAGCAATACAGTAAGTTTTCCAGATGCAATTATAAAGATTTTTCTATGAGGCAATCTTCCGACTTGCATCTGCAGTGAAACAGCAATGAAACACAGATTTTGTTCTTGATCTGCACCTCTCCTTCTATTCATATTCCAAGCTGGTTTCAAAATATTTTCGTGGTGCATTCCTATCAGATATTTATTTCAGCAGAGTCACAGGAAATGAAGCAGAGCTTACCAAATGGATGGAGGCAATGAAAACATTTGTTAAATATTCCTGGATTCTTCTAACCAAATATACTTGAGGGCTTTTTAATCAGAGACAGAATATTTTCAAATGATTCATCAAAAAAAATTAACTGTTTGTTATTAATACCTTAAAAATACTTTCCAGATTCACCATATCAAAAGACTCCCTTTTCCATAGTACCTTTCATACTTTTTAGAAAAGTAAAACTCTTTTTACATACTTTTATAAAAAATTAGAAAAAACATCTCTGCTTTCAGGTTTGACAGATTGTTTACCTACTATTATAAAAAATTAGAAAAAAAATCTCTGCTTTGAAAACAGTATCTTCATGACAAGCCTTGATAATCCAGGATCTTTTCAACATTATATATGTTATGCAAAGCACAGAAAAATGGTATAGAATGAGCATAATGTGACTTTAACTGTCACTGTTCATTTCTCTAGTTATGCCTCGGTTTCATAAGAGTATTTTAGGAGGGCAGTTTACTTTTCAAGCATTTATTCTTGTTTTGGAATGAAATGTATTTTCATTGTGTCCAAATGAAGTTAATTAATAAACCTGGTTTAAAAGTGAAGTTTTATTTTCCTTGGTGTTTAACATTCTTAAAGTATTTTTATGGCTAACCAAGTAGTTTAAAAATTAAGTATTCCATGACAAGCTCTGTTCCTCCTGTGCTTTCTCCTCTTCTCAGCAAGGAGTGGAGTGCAGTCCTGAGCTTTACGTGCACATCAAAGAAACAGGTGGCAGTAGGAAGAAAAGTCACAGCTTTTCCTTATTTGTCCATAATTTTAAAACCTTGTCCATGACTTTGTATTTCCCCAAATCACAAAACAATAAATATTTTTGCTGACAATTCTAATATAATCATCTACTTATTTTAGTTTAATTTCTTGAGAGGGGGTCCTATTTGGAGAAGACCTTATACATTTGGGCTGATGCTGCCTCTGCACTGCAGTACACAGAATGCTTGCCTAATTTAATGATCTCACTTCCTAGGCTTAAGACTCTCACAAGTAGCTTGAAACAAAAGTGCATTAAAATATAATAAAACTGAAGACTGATGCTATATAACAAAATCTCTTAAAAAAAAAAGGATTTTGTCTCTCCATCTGATGTTATATTCAAAGTATGAGAGAGTCTATTTTTTTTTCATTTCTCACTGATTTTCTCTTAAAAATTCCTAAAACACTGTTTTGCTTGAAAACAGTAAATTAACCATACAGAGTTTGATCTGATATTTCATTCAAGCCAACAGAAGCTCTACATGACCTAAATGGCCAGGAGTATCAAATTATCAAATGTATTTAAATGAGTCAAAAAATGAACTAAATTTGAGATTTGTTCATCCTAGACTTAAAATTTCAGCTAACATTTTCATTCTGATCTTCTTCCCTATTTTCTTTGTTTCCTTGTTTCTTCTTTCTCTCTTCTATCTTTTCTTCACAGTGACACGAAGAAAAATGAGGGCAGCCAATGAGGCCGTGAAGATGCGAGTTATGAGCGAGCACGTGTGTCCTCTGGCACACCTGTCCATCACCAGCCTGACAACAACTCAATACAAACAGCTCACTGGTGCTTTACAGCAGCACTAGCTGGAACAACTCAGCTACCTTATTTTAGGGAAAGGCACACACTTGGCATCTTATGGATAAGGTTGATAAGTGTATGCAAACAAACCAAACGAAACATTTGTGCATGTTGTTGTTAGCAATGTAGGAAAATCTGGGCACAGTAGTAGTTATTTATTACTCTGCCCTTAGCTAATGTTTTGAAAATTTGTCGCTCCTATTAAATAATTCTCGTGGTTAGTATTACCCTTACATTTAGAAAATTGCTGCTAATTATCTGAACGTTGAAGCTCTGCATTAAACATATAATTCCAAAATTATTAAGTCTTCCTAGAATAGCTCTGAGACAAATAGAAATAATTTCAAAGTAGAAGAGGTTTTAAACTCAAAATTTGTCTTCCATCATTAAACTGAAGGATGTCTGCAGGATGCATGCTATGGGATTCTGAATTTTTCAGCAAATTGGGGTAGCAGAGATGAAGAAATAACATTAAAAAAAGCAGACAAGAGAATTGCAAGAATCTACAGAGTAATGCTTCCAAAAGGCAGGATCAAATTAGGGACAAGTATGCAAGAGGACGATTTTTTCTTTGGGAATATGATACTGATGAGCTTACTCAAGCTCCAGTGACTTCAATGAAAATTCATGACTCTCAGCAATGAAAATATGCATTAAAAATCTCAAAATTTTCAGTGTTGTGGCAGGAACCAGGCATGCTATTTATGTATGTCTCCATCTTCAATGAAAAAAAACACTTAAAAAGGAAACATGAAGCTGAGAAAAGACATGTTGGAGAAATTATTTTATCCAGGCAACATATATACTACCTATGTGCATCAGTATGCATGAAAATTTGGCTTCACTTTTAAGGGCAACTTAAAAAAATTACACAAGAAATTGAATTTTCACTATGCATTATAGAAAGAAGGAAAACGGCACGATGAAACAGTGATATTTCAGCTTTCAAGGCTCTTATTACAGTCTGTTTATATTAGTCTCAGTAAGTTTTCATAATAAGAGTTAATGACAAAACCCATCCAGCCACCCCTTTAATTTCCTCCTTTGTGTAAAGTTTTAAGATGATTTTCATTCTCTGAAATATCTTTTCCCCAATTTTCATTTCCTAAATTAACATCACTATAATAAAGGATTATGCATTTCAGCAAAAATATCCCCCATGCATTCTAATGATAAAAGCTAGATAAATAAAAGTGTACCACAGATAAAATTCCTTTTTTTAAAATGCACCAGTTTTGTTCGGAATTCTGAAATCTCAGTGATTTCCTCCAGAGCATAAAAAGGCACCAACATCTCACCCTGCCATGGGTGCCAGCATTTGTAATATTTCTAGACATAAAATTCTGAAATAGTAAGACTCTTCTTTTTTAATTGCTCTAAGTGCTGACTTGAGAAAAGTCAGTTTAAAAGATGCTTTGTTAAAAAGTGATTGGTAATTCACCTAGAGACAGCAGTTTGTTTCAAGCAGGTACGAATTTCAAGGAATGACAATTAAATTTCTCTTTAAAAAAAAAAGATGAAGCTGTATTTTAAACCCACTTATTTTGGAAATCTTAAATGGGAAGGCAAGAATAATGTATAGCTTTTCTTTAAATTATTCTGTGTATTTCACTTTCTTATAACTTTTATTTATCGTGTCACAACTATTAAATCAAATAGCTGTCATTATAGCCAGCTTTCATTTATAAACAAGCAAATTTTCTGACATTTTTACCCCTTTACATTTCCATGATAGTATTTCCATAAAATATACCTTTATGTGCTTAGGCTCTTAAAAATATGTCTTCATTTCATATGTTATCCTTACCAATTAGAAGAGAGAAATAAAACAACTCACTGTAAAAGAGGATTCAGTAGGTATTTTGTACTACTTCATCCTCTCCTCATTTCCTTGCCCTCCCAGCCCTTCTTTCTCACGAAATGCATATATTTCTTCTTCATTTCCTGTCATAATCCACCTTTGTTTGATTTTGGGTTTTAGGTAGCTTAAGGGATAAAATTTTGATTGCTTGGATTACATTTTTTTTCCTTCAGTTCTGTTGCTAAGGCTAAGTAACAATAAGCATCAATGCCACTTTGTAAGACCATTAGCATTTCAAGCAACTTAGTTCTGTTTTTTCCTCAGACCTTGTTACACCTTTGTTTTAATCACATTTTACAGGTCTCTTTGGAATATTCCTATCTCAGACTTGAGGCAACTACAATTTTTTGGAAAAGCAAAGCTTGAAAGAGAAATAATCACTGTTACAAAAATTCTAAAATTCTGGACAACTGTTACAACCCACCATAGTGCCAAAGAAGGACAGTGTGCTGAATGTTGTGCAGTGATAGGTTCCAGGGACTAAAAAATAAAAGTAACCCTCTTAATTCTATGCACTACCTAAACAAATGCAGAACATATGGAGTAATAGATGTAAAAGAAAAGTTTATGAATCTAGATCATAAAAAGTTGTTTGCAGACATGAGGCAATCTCAAATCTGTCATGTTTTTCCTCCTATAGGGAATACTTTGAATATTATACTGAAAGATGGGAGGCAAAACCAGTTATTTAATTTCAGTGCCTTTTATGCATCTTTAACTCACCTTCTCTTTTTTTTTTCTCTTTTTTTTTTTTCTCATTAATCTTTTTTCTTTTATCAGTTTCAATATGAACTGAGAGAAGGAATACAAACTTGTTTTCCAAGTAGGAGGAGCATACCCCTAATAACTCTGGGTGTAACCAGTGGTGGCACCCATGAGGTGAATGTCTCAGGGCACCCACCAGGAAGGATGATGGCAAGGCTCAGCCCCCTGAGTGTCTTGGAAAATCTGTGCCTACAAACAGCCACAGTGAAACTGGGACATGGTAAAATTCACACCTCAGATCTGCAGATCAGACCAGACACTGCCAGAGAGTGTTTGTCCAGGATGCCTTTTGGAGAAGAAGGATGATGAAGGACTTTTCCTTTCACATGTTATGGATCCAAGTGCCATTTGAGTGACACAGTGTGCAGGCAGAAGCTGTGCTGGCAGGACAACTTTCCTCCTCTGACACTTTGACAGATACTTGCTAAGGTCAGAAGCATTCTGTTCACAGTGTCACCGTGTTTACAAGATCAGTTCCACAGAGTGGGAATTGTGGAATCAGCCTGTGTGAAAGTCCCCTCAGCTCTTCAAAATATGAAGATTTGTGCATGAAGAATTTAAGGATTATCACTATAGCTGCCTTGTAAGAAAAATAAAAGCCTCAAGACAAACCAAATTCAGCTGAACAAAGTGTCTGGAATCTTCCAGAGATTTTGTTTGCTTTAGTCAATATTTCAATTTGGCAATTCACCTCTAATAACATTTTGATTCTCTGTATAATACTGAGTGGAGAAAGTAGGAAAACATATCTTTACAGGAATTCTGGTGAGAGAAAAATAAAGTTTGATAGAATAAAGGAAAAAGAAGTACATACCTCTTATGTAAACAAAAGATATTTAGGAAAAGTAAAGTTCTTTCATACAGGACAATATAATTAAAAGATGAGTAATAATTCTTAAGGCTGGCAGTAGTAATTCCTAATTCTTGTGCACTATCATTAAAACTTTTAAGGTTTTAATAAATATTTAATCTTTCACTTCTTCAAAGTGACAAATCTGCAGGACAAGGATTGACATGAATATTGCCTATTAATCATCAAAGTGCATCATATGCTTTTTCAGATGTATGAGAGAGTGATTAATGCCAGTCAGGTGTCATTCCTACTTTGATGTAGTGGGGTGTTCTCTGGGATATAACTGTATTTCTTTTTTTGTGACATCTACTATACAGCCTATTTGCATTCTTTGGGAATAGTCTTTTCAATTCGATTGTAGCTTTTGGGCTTGTAGAAATATAGAACAGATCCTCTGGGATATTAGATGAACTGGACAGCCTCAGGGGACTCAAAACACTGAGGCTGAAAAAATAGTAAGTTCTTTATATAGTCAAATCTCAATTAAGTATTATAAGCTTCAGTGGACAAATGAGACATCTTCAAGAGAAAAGTTTAAGTCCTGTCTCTCTATAACATCTAATGGATATGACTATTTATTTCTTAGAGAATACCAAGGAACCAAATATTTAATTCAATTGTTTAATCTGCAGTTATGAAATATTCTCAACAAATTGAGGGCTCTTATATTTGACAGATATTCCTATAATAAAACACTTCTCTATCCAATGGCCACCACCTAGTATGTTGAAGGACACATGAAGTTATAAATATGTAAATATGCATGGCGTGGTAGGGATGTACAAGACAAAAATTTGCAGACAGATTCACAAGATCTTGGTGTTTGCATTGCCAGCAGAGATACTAAAAATTTACATAACTATGAGACAACATTTACTGAAATATTCCAAATTCAAACATTTATCCAGGGATGTTCCTGATGGTACCCAATACTGCTTACTGACAGGTACCCTACATAGTTACAAGACCACAGAAAGCTGTAGGGAAAGTAACAGCCACCTTTCCTCTTAGAGATGCTTGCTCTACAATGACACAAATCATACTTAAGATTCCCTTTGATATGGGGAGTAAAAATCCATCATGGAAAAAGAGAGGCTAAAGTGACTGCAGCAGTGGCTGCTCTGGGGGCATCTCTGACTTTAAGTAATAGGGATTCCACCCAGACTGGGACAAATTGCATTTTAACAGCAATTCCTATGACCTTAACATATTTCTTAGGAAAAATGTCTCCCTGCTGGAGAAAGTACAGAGATCTCTTTATAAGATGCCTTTCCTGTGGTAACAGACATAATTTTCCAGAGAATGACAAAATGACTGATCTAAAAACAAACATGGGAGCACATGTCAGCCACATTTCAATATGTAAAAGAGAATTTGAAATACCTATCAGCCTGTCAAACAAATAAAACTAAGATAGAACAGGAAATTCAGTGGGACTTGTTTCTCTTCCTTGTTGTTGTTGTTGTTGTTTTCAATTAAAATCCCTCAAAGGTCCTTCCATTTTTCTTCCCAGTGCAGCAACTATTACATTGCCTACTTGTAGTTTATAGTTTCAGTAGCTGTGATAGCCTCAATTCTCTGGTTTCACTTATTCACATTTTCCTTAGATCTTGCAGACAGTGCAGAAGTTTTGTCTGCATTTTCTAAATGGATTTATTCCCTGCAGCAAATAAGCACAGAGCTAATTATCAGAAGAGTATAAACCTTTGAGTGTGAACTGAGGAAACATTGCAACATTAAAAAAGGCAAATCAAAGAAAAATATAGCCACTAAGTGACAAAACAACTAAAATTAAGAAAACTCCAAGGGATTTGTGGAAGACTGTACCTTCCCTACTGCTTCTACAGTAGAAATCTCATCACGTCAGCTTGAGAAGGGATATTTCAAGATGATGTTTAAGAAATTTCCATAGCAATGGCATCCTCTGCATAAATTAGATTGGCATACTCAGAAAACTAAATGGTATGCTTTAGGGTATTTTATTATAATTTTTCATCATGTTCCTACTTTGGTCCTGCCCCATGGTCATCTCTAAGGAGCTTTTTCTCATGTGACCCCATTTTCTGGGGATATTATTTATAAAACCATTCAGGTTTTCAACTACATACAGTGAAAATTCTCTTGTCAAACTCTTTAACATTGCTCTTTACTAGACAAGTGGTCGCTTTAAAAGAATCTTTCTCCACAATTATTGTCAAAAGATCTCAGCTCTAACCTGAATAAACACCTCATTTCTCTGCGCAACAAATCTTGGTACAACTTGGAAAGAGGGAACTGCAATTTTTATAGAGATTAAATTCCAGAGATGCTGATTTTAACAGACTATACTTTTAAGTAAGAAAAAGTCTAAGATTAATTAATGTGCAGCTAGTGAGTCAAGGGAAGATTTTCATTAGTTCTTAATTCCTATCCACAGCCCACTTATTCCTAAAACAGCTAGACTGGGAAAAGAAAAAAAGCAGAACTCTCATTCTTTTAGTAACTCTTGAAGAGTAGAGCTGGTGTATAAAGTGCTAAAGAGACGGAAATCAACTTAAATAATTTTTGACTGCTAATAAACTTTTTGATAACATACTCCTCCTGAACTCCCATTGAACACAATTCTGAACTGAATCACACTGTCAAAATGCTCAGAATAATGCTGTGCACTGCAGAATCCTTCACATCTAATGATATTTCCATGTCATAAATAACAAGAGTCTTCTAGTGTTCGCTGATCAATGAAATGAATTAGATGCCTCATGTATCAAAATTTAAATAGTACCTCTTCTGGATCACATTGGAAATTCTTATTTAAAGAAGTTTTTCTTCCATGCAGATCAAACTAAATTAAACTGGAAAACAGTAATATACTCTTGTGCTATTCAATGGAAAGCATGGAAAGAAACAGTGAGGTGCTGAGGGGAAAACAAATACCATCTAAATGTAGTCTGAAGATTTCAATGGCATGAATGGCAGAGTAGCTTTACCATTCTGTCACTTCAAAGAAGAAGCACTTTATTCAGATGCCTAAATGAGACAGTATAAGTGTACAGAAAACAAGTTTAAGCAAACTATTTAAAAGCTGAAAGATGTTTCACATTTGTGCCTTGATTTATTGATTCAGCCAAATACAGATTGAGTGCCTGGTCCACTGTAATTTCAAACAACAAAACGCAGTTTCCAATAAACTGAGAAGTTAAGTACATAAAATAAAAGTTATACAATTGTATTAGCCTAATTTTCCACTGTGGTTTTATATGACCTTTCCACAACCTCTGTCTCTTCTCACATTTCAGTGAAGGAGAAATTGACATCCATAAAATTGCATGCCACATAATAATTTAAATTATTAATAATAAAACAGCACCCATGGTATAAAACCTTATCCTATCATTATAATAAGAAAGGTGTGGTGACATCTAATAGTTTAGAGAAAAGAGATGATTTTGAAGGGAAATAAAAATAAGGTTACTTGCACATTTTGTTCACCAAATTTTAATTGCTATCCTATTCTAAGTGTTAGAATTAAAACAAGTTTAAAGTATACCACTGTATTTTTATTCAGTGACTGCTATCCAACAAACAAGAATGCTTCCCATTATAAGAATTGTTTTTCTCCTGTATGAATTTGAAAATTAAGCAAAAAAGTTGGGTTCGTATTTTTCATTTAGTGTGAAAATCTGAAAAACATCCACATCTTGTTTTGATAGGTACAGTCTCAAAGGTTTCGGGTTTTTTGCTTGTTTGGTAGTTTGTGGGTTTTTGTGGTATGCTCACTCTCTTTAGAAAACAAGGCCCCAATTCTGCTAAGAAAATGCTCATATTTTGATTACATCCAGTTATTCCTGGTTTACATTACAGCCCAACATTACAGCTAAATGTTAAACAATTCTCCTTACTTTTTAATTCCATAAGATCCATACTTATAATATTTATTTATTAAAAACAAACAAACAAACGCACAAACCTTCCATATCATCTAAACAACTGGAGCTAAAGAAAGATGAGGATCACAGATAGATAAGGCCCTCTACTAACCTGGTATATGGGAGCTAAGAAATGCAATTTTTAGTGCTCATCTTCTTTTTTTAGTGTTCCTGCTGAAGGCAAAATCAAATATACCCTGCAAACCTCACAGTTACACCCATATATTCCAGCATATTAATGCAAATACTCCTGATTTTAGTAGTATTACTGTGTCATCTCTCATGTCTTCGTTAATTTAAACAGAAAATCATGTTAACATGGTTTCTACCCTTTTAAAAGTATTTTAAAATTCCTTATTTGAGCTCCCTGATCCTTTTTAATTTTGCAGATATGGCCTGGCAAACCTTGCAGAAACAAGTTACAAAAGAATGAGAAACATTGGGAAGTGCTGAGGGAAGCTGGAGACCTGAGGTGTGTGATTCACCTCAGAGAAAGATTTAGTGGAAGAATTTGAGTCTACAAAGATGAGAAACTGCTATGAATGGACTGTGGGGTTTCCATGAGTGGGCAGGAAATAAATCTCTGAACTGCAATGAGCCTTTCACCAGCAAGCATCATGAAGTTACTGAGTTATGGAAGTTTTTTTGCATAGTAAGAGGGTGGGAAGAAACTGGTGTCTCTCAAACTCCCACAGCATTGACACCATTATTCTCTGCTGCAAATGCCTGCTCTCTGCAATGCTCTTGGACGTTAGTGCATGCAGTGATGAGACAATTCTACCTAATACTTTGGGGTCAGCCTACAAACAAACACACTTAGAGATTATTACAGTCGTAAATATGTGTCCTAAAAAATTCCTAGTCTGACTCTCACAGGAAATAACCAGAATCTGATCCTCCCATCTTTGTGAAATAAGTAAGGCAAATACAGAAACACAAATGGTTTGGGATGGTTTTGAATTTTTGTTGTTGCTTTTTGTTTGGTTTTGGTTTTGCTGTTGTTGGGTTTGGTTTTTCTTCCCGAAGCTAATGAGGATTCAAAGCTGAAGGTCAGAAACTGGAAAAAAACCTGCAAGGATAAAAATTAGACTCTTATGTTAAGAACCCTTATTGATTAATCAAAGTAAATTTAAGCACACTACAACTTGATACTGCAAGCCTGCCAAAGATCAAGGACCATCTTGATCTTCACTACTCTAAAACTGATCTCTGAATTAAAAATGAAAGTTGCATTAATGGAATAGAAAACCTGTAACAGATTAATGTTTTACACCATGAGAGCTAGTGTTACATCTGATCTTGATGAAGTTTCACAGTATAACATCTGCTCAGTTCAGTATTTATTTGAAAAAAAGACACTTTTCTCAGTGCAAGACCAAGGGGCTTCGGGGAGTAAAAAGGGATGAAAAAGAAAAGAGGAAAAAAGAATTATCTTTCACCTTTTCTGAGGTCAAATGGGACTCTTAGAAATGTTCAATTTTTTCATAGGACATTTCTTAGAAATTTGGGGAATTTTTTCCAAGTGGAGTTGCTGATGAGGAAATTTAGATATTGTCTTAGGATTTTAGATCTGATCAATACTTTATGCTTTGTAAAAGGTATCAGCAGGCACAAAGTTACATCTTGCATTATTTATTATCTGAAAAAGGTTAATTAAATTTCTGAATTCTTTAGAAGAAGATGTGTGGAAAATGCTCAAAGCCCAGGGCTATGCCTCGGAGGCTATTGTTCAGACAAAGTCCTATGGCTGTCTCACAGTTAAAAAAGATCTGATTTTGATGTCTGTTGCTGCAGTAAAAATCATTAAACAGCAGCTCTATGATTCTTCAAAGAACTCAGCCCTGAGATCCATTTAAATCACAACTTTCACTGTTGAATGTGTGCCCTGAAAAGTGTTAGAAAAGAGCAAAATATGTCTGACCAGCAAAGATCCCAGAGTCACTTCAGTGTCTCATATGCTAAAAAGCAGCAATGTGATGACACTCTGTGAGGTTATAAGATGACAAATCAATAAAGTAAATCACTCCCAGAGATCTCTGACTTGAGGAATGGGTTCAGTGAAAAAACAACACTAGGGAGCTGTGCAGTCTGGAGGAGACTGAAAGTGCATTTGTTGTCTATGCCACATTATGCTATTTGGTGCCAGGCTGGGATAGAAATTAAGAGAGTGATACTAGCTCTGACACACATGGCTTGTGACACCATGTGGAATGTTGCAGGATATTTCTGAGTTGCTTCAATGGCTCTGTGTGCATCACCAAATCTCTCAGACTGCCTGGTTTTACAACCCTGCATGACAGAGACATATCCTAGTCACACTAATCCTATACCCTTCATCACCCTCACCTCCAAAAGTGAGGAAAAAGCCAAGTTCTCAAAGAACTGGAAAAAAAAATCACATATGAACAATTTCACTTACATGTGTTTCTAGAATAACAATGACTGTAGGTTACAAATCCTCTGATAAACCTCTTGTCTTCACAAGAAAGATGCCAAAATACAAGGGTGATTCTTTAACTCTTTAAAATAATTTTTTCCTTCAAAGGATGTTCAAATATATTATTCTCTCTCACATAATCTTTGGAATGAATGTTTACATCTGGTTGCAGTACAGGAATACAATGAATTATATTCTTCCAGTAACTGACAATAAGATTGTAATAACTTCCTAATGTACTCATCTGGGAAAATAAAACACACTGAATGGTATCTGTGTTTACCTACAGTTGTGCATATTTGTTTGTACCTTCTATGTAAACTCTTTTTGAAAAATTATGCTTTCAATGAAAACTTACTTATTTCTATTTAATCAGTCTCTCATTCTCAATTTGCTTGGAAATATGCTTGTGTCATTGTGTCAAAATCAGGCCTAAAACAACACTGAAACAATCTCTAAAAAGATGAAAAGTGATCTTTGAGATTCAGGAAATACAAACAAAAAAATTTCTTGCCCTGGAAAGTAAAAGTGCCATAAAAGTTACTCTTGACAAATAATACTGTGTTTCACAGTATCTCCACTTATATCCTTCAGAACTCTTGGGATTAATATTCTCTTACTCTCACTCATTAGTCAGAGGACTTTTTTTGTCTCAAAACAAGTTTTAATAACAGTTCACAGGCCAGTAATGGGAGTAAATAGTTTAAGACTGTGTCCTTTTGAGAGTCGTAGATACTTATCAAATAAAGGCCATTATCACTATGCTGCTATATGGAACTAAATACTAGGAAAATTTACTCTTTGCTATCAGTTTTAAAGAATTTTTCTAATAATTTTGTCTACAAAATAAACCTTATGTCTATGTTTATTAAATCTACAGATAGTCTATATTTGTTTTTTTGGAGCATGATTTGAAGTTCAGCAAAATCTTAAGTAAAGCATTCAAGAAAATCTTTGAAAACTTAATTTTTCCTCTAGTTTCATGGAGGTCAGATAATTTGATTTGGGGCTACCTGAACCCAATGCAATCTCTAGCTTTTACATTCATGTGAGAGGTTGATTGTTTTTCCTGCAACCATTGAGAAGAATCAATGTAGAAATACACATTCTGTTTTATGCTGTGAGGTAGAATAAGCAGTTTCCTTAAGCCTTATTCTTGGGTGACTTCCTATAAAGTAAGGTCAATTATATTGATTTGTGAAAATGTCACTTTAAGCTACTTGATCCTACAAATGTCCAGAGTAAGCCAGCTGGCTTCTGCAGAACCTCTGCTGCAGATTTTCATGTCCACAGCCCAGGATAGTAAAATTTAACTCCATTAAAACTAACCAGGGAATTAGAAAATCCACTGTGAGTCATCCACATCAGATCTGTGGCACCTGCCAAGCCATACATTTCTACATGACCAACCCCCTCCTCTCTACATCAGGCTGGTAAAAGCAACAGCAACACTGAGGGAACAACTGTGATGGCTTCCAGCTTTTGCTGAGAAGCAGCAGTCAGGTGAGGGGGTCTGTGCTGCAGCAGCCCTGGGCAGCTGGAGGAGGCTGGTGCTGGCTCCAGCTGCCTGCTGCCCTGGCCAGGTTAGGCTGCTGCTGCCACAGTGTAAATGGGGCCCTGCTTCACTTGCCATCAGCTGCTCAGGACTTCTTGTTTTCCTGAATATCCTTATGTCTTGCTCATTTGTAACTGGATGGAGTTCATTAAATGCCTGGGTAAGGCCCACTAGAACAACCTAATGAGATCCTGTGTGTCTTGGCCTTGTCACAGTCAACAGAGGGAGTTACTAATGGCAGGATTCAACTTCCTTATTTATGTTTGTATTTGTTTTTGGAGGCTTGTTTCAAATCTTTGGAAGAATCTTCCCCTAACTGTGCTAGACCCTAAATTATCTTTTTAAATTAAAATGTCTATATGCAAAAGCAATTGACATTTATACCCCAAAAATCATTTTCAACAAATGGTTTTACCCTTTGTTGCTGATTTCCTTCTGTGATACTTAGGACTTTCTTCATTTTTTTTTTTTAATGGCAGAAACAGCTTAAGCAGCAGTAGAAAGTTTATTTTAGATCAGCAGGATAATGAAATGTATTATCCCTCTCACCTAATAATTCTTGCTTGCCTCTCTGTAAGCATGTTTAAAAATACACAGTTTCTTCTGACTCATAAAATAAACTGACTGCTGATGCAGTGCCCCACCATCAATGCTAAAACAGGCACAGTGAACAGGCTGCACTTGATCTTTGAAATATCTCCTGTGGTGGATGGTGTTCTCTTAAAACTGCCACAGTCAAGACTAGAATGTCTCAAAATCTCACTGGAAAAAGTTTTGATTAGTTATATCCAGATCTCGTTGGGGAATATCCTGTTTGCTTTTGCACTGCTATCAAAAACTTTATAATTTGAATTTAGATTAGTGGTGAGTTGGGTATTTCAGTCTTCATAAATAGCTGCACTGTCAATATCTTTTGTTTACCTAAATGTTGAGGGGGTCAATTTGAAGAATAATATATGTTTGCAGCTAGTTCAACAGCCCATCACTTTCACTGGATCATTATTATTCCATATACAGACAGTTTTCTTCAAAGAATATGTAGTACAATTTCAAGAGAAAAAAAATCAAAACAACAGTAGTAGCTTCAGAGAAATTCCATTAGGAAAATGTATTGATTTTCTCCAGCCGCAAACTTTAACAAAAGAGGCTCATGCTTGCCTATACTGCCCTTTTATGATCTTTTAGTTTTATTTCTGGTTGTTGTTTATCTCATAATCTGAGAAACCACTTTAATAGTATGATAGATAATCTTAGACTTCCTGAAAGTGGACAAGCAATGCATATATTAAGAAAAGATACTGAACTATGATTTTTCTAAAAATGGCTTTTTACCTTTGATTACCATTTTTGTTCCACTGTGATAATTCTGAAAGAAGATAAAAAAAAACTTCCTCATTCTGCCTCTGTAAAATATTTCCTCATCTTACTGTTCATTGCTCTTCCCTTGTATATACCATCTTCACTCTCAGTTAAACTTCCAATGGATGGAACGACAGTTTGCTAAGTTTTAAAACTTGAGATGGTAATTACCATCCCAGATCATCTCCTTGTCTTCTATTTTCAACTGATCATTACCTAGAGATCTAAATTCACTGGCATTAACTTTACTTTAAATCAAGGGATACTCAATCTGGATGGAAATATCTAGGTACTGCAGTTTGGACCAGCAGGAGAAGCTTCAGTATGACTTCCCAGGACTATGTGTTGTTTAATTAGATTTTATTCTTACAGACTCTTAGAAACTTATTCTTAGAAACTCCAATTAAAATATGGACTTATGGGTCCTTATAAGCAATATGACAGGTGAAGTTAAGTTGATCTGGAAAAAATCCCAGGTACAATGATGAGAATAATTTTTCCTATCTCCGGGTAGAATTCTTGCTTTCATTAAAAGAAAAAAAAAAAAAAAACAAACACAAAAACAACAACCAAACTGAATAAGTCATGAGTCAAATGTCTTCTATTCACACTGCCTTTAAAAATACCTTTAAACTCCCTGGAGTCAGAGGTTAAAAATAACATAAAAACAATGTCTTGAAAGTTTATTAGGATAATAAAATAAGGTGAAAATAAGAAGAGGGTAATGTTTCAGGGGAATAAGGATAAAACAAAGATAAAACATAAAGAATATTCCCAAAATATAGAAAAAAATATTGATTGTCATATAGAAAATTCCATAAAAGTTATATATTTCAATATTAGTGCAGCAGAAATAATCTCTACAGCCTATTATGGTAGGGATAGCTACCTAGTAAACCTCTGCTAACGTTAATATAGAAAAAAAAATTAAACTACTTTGTCCATTCTGAGGGTAGAAAAAATAATTACTGGACACAATCGACAGGGACACAAACACAACCTGCAAACCACTCACACGTGCCTGATGCTGCTAGTAGTTATCTTCCACCAAAGTTAGTTTACAAGTTAGCTTATAACTAAAATGAAACAATCCTAAAATGCTTATAATTACAGTATTTGGTTACTACAAGTTACAAAGTGCAGTAATGAAATGAAAACATAATCTGACATCTGAGTTAAGATAAATATTTATTTTTGCATTCATTTTGTACAATTGAATCTATTTTATGCAATGAGATCTATTTTTCTTTTAATTTTTTTATGCGTTAACAACTGAAAGTTATTTTAAACAACAGTTATTTTTCTTTAATCTACTTGCCTCCTTTACAAATTTGAACCTTTCTTGGAAAAAGAGCTGAATAAAAACATCTCAATAACTATACAGCTACTTGATGAGTGGTCTGTTGTTATTTGTAGGTGTTTGGACTAATTAATGAAAAAAATTTCCTGATACCTGTCAAAGGGTTCATCATTTTTATATTTCAGGCAGACAGATCCTAGGTTGTATCTCTAGATACTAAAGTCTATTCAGTTCTTTTATCTTTCAGGCTTTTAAATTATTTTTATATTATCCAGAATATTGGAGAAATAATTTTTAGTAGTTTTCAAGGAAAAATATACACTTTATCATTTAAGTCATCCGACATATGCATTGGAAATAAAACAGAAACTTTAATGTAGTTCATCAAGACATTATTAGAGCTATCATAGGAAGGGAAGTTAACAGACATATGGCAAATAAATTGCAGCATGATTTATACTTGAATAACCAGAAGAGATGCACAGATACAAGTAAGCACAAACGCACACACTTTCTTTTGCAAAGGTTTCCAATATGTCCAGAAGTGATATATTTGGTCACTGTGACTTAACAGCATTGATTATTAATAAATACATAAGAATTAATTTCTAGTCTGAAATACTATTATGATTTAAAATATTATGATATTATGATTTAAAAATATTATGATTTTAAAATGTTTTTACAAGCAGTTAATTCTTTTTAATGAACAGCAAAGGAACAGCCAATTTTTTTACAAATGTCTCAATTTTCCCTTGCAAATAAATAACTAGATAGTCCTTTAAAGTAATTTTTTGGTCATCTTACATTTAGCGAAGAAAAAATATTTCCAAATAAAATTCATTGTGTACTCTGTACCAGTTTATATAAAAATATAAATTGTTTAATCAGTCATATTTTTGCACTTTATTCTCACTTTGTACATGTTGGTAATTTTTTTTGTGTGTGTGTGATCCCATCAGAACAATAGGGCTGTTTCCTGGTAAATACCAATAGGGACGTCAGCAAAATATGAAAATAGCCTCATATGGAGAAAAACAAAGAGAAAGGTGCTATATGAGAAGAGGGGAAAATAAATAAAATAAGGATAAAATAAAAAAAGGACTTTAAAAGATTTTCTCTTTCTTTTCATTGAAGCTTCTCTTGGAAGAGAAATGCTAAAAGCATTTTTAAGAGGCTGGAGTAATAAAAACCAGCGCAGAACCAGGAGGTGAGTGGGAGCTCTTCCAGTCTGTCAGCTGAACAACAGAATGTCACAGTGCTGAAGCACTCTGCAGGAGCACTTACACCCTTAGAGGTACAATATATTAAAAAGAAAAGAGGGTTTTTATTACCTTAATAAGAACATTAATATGTCCCATGGCTTTTGATGACTTGAAGTACCAGAAGCTCATCACACAAGTCCCACTTGATTCTTTCCATATGGAGCTCTTCACGTGGGCTTTTTCATTTATTAGGCCTATTGCAGTGGCCTCAAGATACAGGAAATGTCCTGAAATTAAATGATGTATGACTGAAAAATGCTTTGCATTTTCAAATTAGATTCTGAAACTCAGCAAAGTAAATGCAGAGACATATGAAGAACACTTCCCTCATAGGTCTCATACTAGTCAGCCTCAGCTCAGGAGAAAAAATGACCAGTTCCCATTCCCTGTGCACTTCTTATATCAGGAATAATCTGGTGGTAGCAGCTTAAGATTTGGAAGGACTTGTGTAGAAGACTGGGAACTCTTCCATGTTTTCTGGTTACTTTGATTATGTGTCCCTGCAGAACTGCAGTTGCAATTCTGACAATACATCACACAATAGCTACATCTTGATAAATTTCAGGATAAAGTCTCCTGAAAAGTAATCTTCAAAATAGCAAATCACACTCTATAAAAACTTGTGACACAGGAAAAAAACATTTATGCATTTATAAACCACTAGGTATCCCTAATGGTTCATATTACCTTTGGTCATTTTTACTCTGTATGAATATTAATGAGCATATAAATTATTTAGTCAGGGGAAATTGCAAAAATTAGATGGCCAGAGTTAATATTTTTCAACACTGATATAGTCCTTGAGTCTTCCATCTTTATTTTTAATCAGAAGCATAAAAAATTCTCCCAAGTTTTCATTTCCTTTTTTGTTCCATTTTTCAAATAAGAAATGTGTATTTCACATAAACATAAATGTATTATAAATAACACAAAAATCATAATTGCACATCTACAAATGTTTGTATTTGAATTAAGCAAAAAAATTACTTCACCAGATAATGCATAAACAAATGGGCTCATTCTAACTTTGACACTTCTCTGGCTCAGATACGACCATAGATATTTATCATGGTATTAAGAGATAAGAAACTTGCTTTTTCCCTGAGGTCAAGCATATATTTAACAAGAGTAGTAGTGTATTTGTGATAATACTTTAAGAATATATATTACTAGACAGTGGAAATTATTTTTTTCCTACATATTTTGAAGTTTATTAGGTTTTGTCTTTCAGCAGTTTGTATAAACATTCAACAACTACTATCCCACCTTCGTGCAACTCTGCTGTGAATATTTCAATTTAAGGTCAGTTCTGAGCTCAGCTTTGGTAACATCTTTGTCTGAGCTATGGGACCTTCAAAAGCAAAGTATGAATGCACAGAGCTTCT
Source organism: Phylloscopus whistleri (assembly GCA_017589585.1). NCBI lineage: Eukaryota > Metazoa > Chordata > Aves > Passeriformes > Phylloscopidae > Phylloscopus > Phylloscopus whistleri. The sequence goes on along the minus strand of JADMLD010000614.1, from coordinate 4,388,312 downwards.
GGCAAAAACAAGAGCAGATAGCTGAGTGCTTTGGCCAAAACAAACCAGGAGATGCACTAACAAAGGAACTTTATTATTTATTTATTTAACACTGTCTAAAATTAAAGTATGAATAGTCACTATGGGAAGCTGTAAGCTTCCTGGAAATGACCTCAAGCTCTGGAGGAGAGGGACCAGTGGATCTCAGAGCTGAGCTAACTCACCCTTCCAAATTGCAGCCAGATCAAATGCCTCTCTCCAGACAAGTACCTAATTATCTTGCCTGACTCATATGAGAAACAACTAAGATTCAATTTTCCTAAATTAAAGCTATTGTACAATGGTAATTAATATTTTTATATTGTAATACATCTAATTCATTAAGAATGACACCCTGATTGGAGATTTCAGAACTCCCCTGCTGCCCGTGAAGGCATGAGACATTTCATAAGGACAATTACACCTTATTTGGGAACTAACAACATACCAGTTCTATTTCCAAGCGTGTGGTCCCCGGGAGGTCTAAGACTTTGAGGCGAGCTGACCCCTAGCACCCAGTTAAAATTGTCAGCCAGGGAATTTTGCCAGCCACATCTGCCATTCTCAAAGGTGCAGGAAGTTCCGCATTCACTCTCGTCTGTATTATCCCCACAGTTGTCTTCAAAATCACAGCTTTGTTCTGGTCTGTAACACTTGCCATTCTGGCACTGCCTATGGCCATGTGAGCAGGAGCCTGAAAAGAGAAGAATAGGGTGTCCTGGTGAATCACAGTGCCATGCATCCCAGCAAGGTTACTGGAAGGTTACATTTCAGAGAGCTTAATATTTAGGAGGAGGAGGGTGGTCCAGAGCAGTTTTATTAAAAGCCTTTGGTTCCCCTGAAGTACCAATCAATTATCAGTTTATTTCTTTTGTATTTTGTCAAGTGATTGCCTAAATAAATGACTGTTTCCCTTGTAAAGCCTCAGAGGGCAAGCTCCAGCCAGGCATTCCATCACTAACAAAGCTTTCTAGTCTGACTTAATTGCTGGCATTCTCCTTTCATGTGGTGTTGGATTAAATCATTTTATTTTAGCTGCAAAGTTGAGCCTACTTTAAGAGCCCTAATTTGGAAGAAAAAACTTTTCTGTTTTAACTACAGAGGTTTGTCTTTTCATGGATTTTTTTTATGAGTTCAGTAGGTTGAGGTGTCCTTTTTGTGCAGTCTTCCTGCCATTATTGAGGGATAATTCTTCTATTGTACAGCCTAAAGATTGTAGGACTCAGATCACAGGATCCATTTCCAAGTTGCATGTTTTCATTTCAGATCAGTTTCTGCAGGACTCTGAATAAAACGTAGCAACTTTAGCACACTCTGTAATCAAGAAGTGAAACACAACATTCTGAAATGGACCCCTTCCCATTTACTTTTATACATTCTGCTGGGCCAGAAATAAATGAACAAGCATAATTTTACTTAAAAATGAATACATGAGCTCAACAGACAAAATTAAAATATGTACATGTCCAAAAGCTGCACAAGTACAGGGAGAATCTGAGTTAATTGATACAAAAAATCACAGGGTGCTAGAAACTTGTTTCCATTACCACTGTATTGATTCAAAGGAGCTAAATGACATTCACATAAGGCTGGATTTTATTAAGAGGTCCAAAGAAAACATTTATTAATAAAAAGAGGATGAGATGGGGTATTCAGTTGTCATGGTGGCAACCTCCATCCCATGGCATTTGTTTCAGCCAGACCCTAAATTACAAATTCTCCAAAGTGAAAAAAAAACATTGCCAGAACCCTTTGCTGTAGGTTTTGGGTAAAGTGAAAACCAGTCACTTTATTTCTAGATATCAGCTAAAGAAAACAAGTGTTAACCTCTCCTTTTCAAGTTAAAATCCTCCTAACACAATTCTTACTAAAATAAATTTAAAATAAATATATATATTGAAGTATGACAGAAGTATGTAGCAATCTTTCCAGGTAAATTATTAATTTTTAATTCTTGATTTCTTAGCAACATAAAAATCCGTAACAGATTTCCTCCAAAAGACCATGTATGATTTGGCTTTTAACAATTGCTGAGAGAAAGGAGGAAAATTCCCGATCAAAAAGAAGAATAAAAATCTGATACTGACTTAGAAAGTCAAGAATATCAGGCAAAGATCTCCAATTCTGGAGGCAAGAAAAAATGGGTAATCTCTGACCAGAAGAAAAAGACTTGTTTGAAGTTCACAGCTGCAAGTTTATAAAAGCATCAGTGAAGTTTTTGTTAGTACATGGTCTCTGAAAATGGTCCTGGTCAAAAGAGTGCTGCAATAGTATTGATGAATCAGCCAGTGTCCATCGGAAACTTCTATCAATCTTCTTCAGAATTTCAGTCATCTGTGTTGTATCCCAAAGGGTGACAGAGATTTATTATAAAATTGCTGCCTAATGTAAGTGACATATATATTTTAGGAGCTAGCTATTATCATCCTGCCTTTCTTTTAAGTGATTGCAGTAAGAATTAAGCAAAACATTTATTTTGTCACCAAACTAGAAATTTATATTTCAGGATGCAGTTCATGCCTTGAAATATTTTCCCTTGCAGTTCAATGATCAATAATTGCAATAACTATTGAATTTTAATGTCCCTTTGTACCATTGTCTCCAATTTCAGGTTTAAAAAAAAAAAAAAAAGGCAAAAAAAGCAGAGTTGAAAAGTGGAAGTCTTTGTTTCCTGAGGAAAAACAAAAAAATCCGTCTTGCATCCTGGCATGAATGAATCTTTCCAAGCATGTGTAATGAATGATATTACACTGCCTAACTGAGTCTGTAACGTGACTTGCTTCTGGATGTACTTCCATAGTATAGCTTCTCTTTAAATGACATTTCTAAGGCTTTAAAACTGTAGGAAAAAAACTTCACTAAACAAACAAACAAACAACCTCCCCTCCCCCCAGGAAACAACCTTGAACCTACATGAAAAGGAATATTTTTTTAGTGCTTGCTTTCTTTCTTCCCTACTTTTTCTCAATTATAATTGTTCAAACACTCTGTTATATAGATTCCTGTGTGTATGAGAGAGATATTTAATTGGGAGGAACTCTCCTTTACAAGGTTTAGTATTTTTTTTCCTCCAGTCACTCTTGAAGATTATTAGTGGGTAGACTTTTTGTCCTATGTGGTAACTGCATAGATACACTAGGCTGCAGTAGACCCTTAGGGGCTCTTAGAGCTCCTTTCAGATAATTTTTTTTTTCTTATCTTTATATGTATCCTTCAGATAAATAATCTTTGAATTGAGGAGGATTTGTACAACAGAGGAAAACAGCTGCACCAGTTAATCATCCCCTTGTTTATATACCCTGAGCAAAATCAACAGGTAAAACATTTATATTTTAAAACATGTTTTTAGAAGAAGGATTAATCTCCTTATTTTATAAGGGTGCTTTTCTTAAATATATTTTGAAAAAAACAAGAAATGTACCTGTAAACATCAAGAGAGAAAATATTGAAAATATTTTTTTCTTGAGAACAACCTGTCTTATTGATGAAAACTGAGGCAAAGGTTTCAAGTATTCAGCCTTTTCCTCCTCTCTTGCTCGTATGCCCCCCTGCATCCAATAAGGAATGGAGGTTTTCCTTGCCACTTACTTTACTATTAATGTATTTATAAAAAGATTTTTATTATTCTTTCCGGAAGTGGCCAGATTATGTTCTAATTGTGATTATTTTAAAATTGTTAAATTTAATAAGTTGTTAACCTTCTTAAACTTATTATATTTAATAGTATCAGCATCAATGTTTTCCAAACCTAAACCAAATCAAATGAATGAGATAGTTTACAATTATCAGAATAACCCATAGGTTATGGGTTAATAGGTGTGAAAATCTAGAGCAGCTTCAAAATACTTTTGAAAGATTTTATTAACATGCACATAGCTAGAAACATACCTTCTTCTAAATCAAAGCTAGAGCTCCTGTAGAACCATAGTCTGGCATAGAGGCCAGAGTAATTAATCAGGAGACTAAGAGTGTGACATCCCAGGGATAGGGGCTCTCTGGATAATTTAGATCTCTGAGTTTATCCCTGTGAAAATTACTGCATTATCCTTCTTGCTCTGAGTTGACATTACTCTGTGACTGAAATCTATGTGTCCTTAAAAAAATAATTTGTTAACAAGAACATCTTTCCTCTAGTATCTCACCAGTATAGCCCAAGGACACAGAGAAAAGTGCTTTCATCACTGTTGATGATGCATAGTAATACTGACTTGTCAGTGCAGGAATGTGAAAAATGCATCTCATTTCAAAAGCAAAGCTTGGGAAATTAAAAGAATTTTTAAAGACTTTCAGATGCTGGGGTGTCAGGGAAAAGGATTTAAAAAGTGTTATACTATAACAGCTGGTTTTTTGAAGGAAATAGGCTTTATTTTCTCAAATTGAGTGCAAACATTCGGTTTTGTAAGCCTTGCAAGTACTTTGACATATTGATTTGCATCCTGAACAACTGAAAGTTAGAAAAACAGATTGAGTCATTTGCAAAAGGGACTTTTAGAAGAAACTGTTAACTCTCTAAGCTACTGACACAACAGAGCAGACAAAAGCTCCTCCAACAACCAAAACCTCCTAAATTAATTTCTTATCTTGACTATACACAAATACAAGCAAATTCTTTTCCAGTAATCAGATCCAGTAGTATTCAACCTCAGAACCAAAAAGAATCAAAAATATAAACAGCAAGGTAGGCTATTGCTCTTCAGTACTATTGTCCCTGTCCATGACAGAGCATTGAAGAATCTTCTTTGTTTTGTTTGTTGATACTTTGTCACTAGAAAAGTGCTGATTTTTATTAGTCACTCAATATATTTTAAGTCATATCTAATCTGTGACATGTTCAGTGGGTCCTAACATGGTGCTTTTCTTTATTTAAGGTTACCAGAAGCTCTGACCTGAAGGCAAGATTGCCTTTACTCAGTGCCTCTTCATGCTGAGTTCACTGCATATGCTATAAGCAGGGCAATGTTAAAAACAATATTATAAAGAACAAAAGAATCAGTTTCAATTACTTAGATGCATGTGAATGTGCATTCAGTCAATAGAAATAAAAAGAACAGGTTTTGATTAAAGAAGGAGGCACAAGGTCTTTTTAACTCCTCCACTGTTACAGTGCTGGCATACTAATATCTTCAGTAATAGAAATAGTGCATACTTTCCATGTTGCTTTGAGTAATTCTACACTTATTTATTCTATAAAACATGCTAGTAGGGCAACTTAGAAGGAAATTTTTAGTCACTCCCTTTAGGTGTTAAATCCCTATACTGAATAAGAAGAATCAGGAGAAACTGGAATTAAAAGGTGGTGCAAGGCCAATACTTCCAGTTAAATTGATAAAGTACAATGATTACAATTACACAGATTTGTCACTTAATGGAAGAAAGTTCAAAAGAATTAGAAAATGCACCACCAAAATCTGGGCTGTATATTTTTCTCCTTCACAGTCAATAAAAGGATAATTTTCATCATAACATGGGGACAATATATGTAGAAGTTGAATTCAAGTAACCTGGATTCATGACTACCTCATATTCAAAAGTAGTAGCTTTATACCAATCTACATATTCTACAGTATTTCCACCATTTTTCTGAAAAATATGGAAGTAATTGCATAATGTATCAGAAATGAGAGAGAAAAAAATAAACATGTAGATTTCTTGGTTTTAAAATACCATAATGATAATCTTTTGTATTATTATATTGGTGAAAATGGAAGTTGACTCTTGCATGGAACTTCATTCTAGATACAACTGAGAATATTTTGCTGTTTAGGTACCAATGAAGAAAAAACATTTACAATCTGCTGTATGTAATTAAGGCAACTACACAGACAGATTTCAAATTCCAAATGAAATGATCAGTTCTCTTCATATGCTTGTTTTTCTTTATGGGTTTTTGTGGGAGGTCTTTGTTTAATTGGTTGATTGGTTTTTGTTAAGCTTTTGTTGTTGTTTTGGGGCTAATTGTTTATTTTTGTTTGGTTTCAGGTTTGTTTTTATTTCTTTCTCTTCCCAGAACTGGCTTTAAAATGCTTTAGAAATACTACTTTATTCATTTCACATTCTGTTCTCTCAGTCAATGGTCAATGCTGGCTGTTTCACATGAAGCTATAAACTCTTTGTTATTTGATTAGTTCTGCATAAAGAGATTTTTTTTCCTCTTTTAAGTAGATCACATTATGCACTGAAGCATAAAATTTTATTATTCTTGTAATTATATATTAGTTACAAAAACTGCCAAAGTTATTTCTATTTATGTGTCTGTAAACTTTTATAGATCTAATTATAACTGCAAAAGAGTGATATAAGCAATATCCTTTGGCCTTTAGAGTACACTCTAGAGTTTTGAGTGATATTTCAAATGAAAATATTTTTGGCAAATCTGATTGCCTGATTATTCTATTACTTTGCATATATTTATTTTAATTATGTTGCTGGCCGAATTCCATAAATATTAATTTTTTTTTTTTTTTGTGAAGTAGAAATTTGTACTAAAATGATTTAAAAATCAGTATGGAACAAAAAGGGAAGTGCATGAGTTAAGAAACTTTGCTAGTGATATGAAGGTATTCAGGGTGACATAAACTAGGAATAACTATGGATAATAGGAAAAGTCTTTTGTGAAAATGAACTTGCCTAATGAGACTGTACCCAGTGTTAGTTATGAACTAAAAAGCCTTTCTGAATCAGCTGCCATTGCAGGAAATTCACTTTCTTATAATCCCTGTAACATCCAGCCCCCACAGGTGTGTCAGTTATTTTATACAACTACAATGGAGATAAACAGTCACAATTTAGCAAATTAATTGCCCCTGAGTGACTGCCAATGAAATGTGATGTTATTGAGTTATACAGAATAGCCCAGTCCATCTTTTACAGGTTCTGGAATCCTATCACTACCACTCCTAAAGAGTGACACAGCACAGTACTGAAACAGTTCCAGGAAAGCAAAAGCTCAATGTTCAAAAAGGGCAAAACAATCAAGGTTTTAGGATTTATCAGGAAAGAAAGAAAAGGGAAAAAGGACCATTTTGTTACAGTATCATTCCACTGGTCACTCACTTCCTAAATGCTCTACACAGACTTGATTTTGCAATCCCAAAAGAATATAGTGTTGTTTTTGGTTTTTTTTTTAAGTCAGTGAAAGGAAAACATAAGGAATAGTTTCCATGTAAGAAATAAGTTGAAAATCCTTCAGTGTAAAATGTTGCTTAAGGATGATTGCATAGAGAACAATATGGAGCAGGTTTGTTTGGCTGTTCACCATTTTCAGTAAAAAGAGGGTAAAAACAGAGTCCCTGTCTCAGCAAGTGGCAGAACTGTACAACTTGCTGCAAAAAATGAGAAGGAGGCTATATTTTTGAATGTGTTTCTAGGGAAACTAAGCTCTATACAGAAGGCAAATACATTAAGGTTTACATTAATGTCCAAAACCACATTTGGTTCGTAAGGTCTACTAAAAAGAAAGTATTAGGAACACTAAGAGGAGGTATCATCTATGTTAAGCATCTCACTGACAGCAGTAGAGAGGATATCAAGTGAAATGGGCCTTGATTTGATTCTCTGTTAATATTTTTATATTCTCAAAGTTCTCAAAGACATGTTCCACACTTCGGTGAATTGCTTTTAATTTGCTGGAAATAACTTTCTCCTCTACAAAACTGAAGTCAGCAGTTCTCTAGTCTCTGGGAATAACTTTTCTTTATTGTAGCCTGCTAATCTGATCAGGCAGCCCTTGGCAGCTGTTGTATTCCCAGGTGAATGGTAGGAGACATGAGCCAAAACTCTGATCTTCAGGGAGGGATCTGAAATTTTTATAGTCAGTAACAACAATACAGGAGGGAAGGGATAGAAAGAAGATAGGAAAACCAAATTTGAAGACCATGGAAATTGTTGTCAAATCCATGATGTCTCTTTTGCAAGCAACTATAAGTATAAAACAATTTTCATGGACAACTTGTGGATAACTATTCTACCATTAACCTCCATGGGCTGCAATGCAACAGCCTAACTCACCATGGTATTTACCACAGGCTGCAGGGGAATCTCTGCTCCAGCACCTGGAGCACCTCCTCCTGCTCCTTCTTCCCTGACTGGTGCCAGCAAAGCTCTTTCTCCTGCACACTCTCACTCCTCTCTCTGGCTGCAATTGCCTTTGTGCAACAACTTTTCCCTTTCTTAAACCTGTTATCACAGGGATGCTGCTACCATCACTGGTGGGCTCAGCCCTGGCCTGCAGTGGGTCCATCCTGGAGCCAGCTGGAATTGGTTCTGTTGGACATGAGGGAAACTTCTGGCACCTTCTCACAGAAGTCACCCCTGTAGCCCCCTGCCACCAAAACCTTGCCACACAAACCAAATACAGAAACAACTGCAACTTTCACAATGTTCAGTGTGGCCAGGGTCTCTTCCTGGGCTGATGTGGACACAGGCAGCCTTTTACACAAGGCAGAATCTAACTCAAAAATCTTACCACACTGCAGAGACACAGCAACAGACACAAATAACATTCTTAAGACAAAATTGTCTTTGCATTTTCCTCCACACAGTATCATTGTGGCACATGAACAAAAACTGATGTTCACACAACGAAAATTTGATAAGGGCCAGTCTAAAATAATGCTTATTGTTTCTCAGGCCCAGAAATTTAAGTGGCTCTCAGTGGCTTTGCAGTTCAGCACTGTTGTTGCTAAGCAGCATATCGAGAACAATCTACAGTATCCTGTAGTTTACAGAAAATTACAATGCTAACTTTAAATTTTTTTTTTCTAGCTATCCAGTGCTCACTTCCAGGCTTTAAACACTATAGCATGTTTGGCTGAAAGAAACAACCACCTTATTTTTGTTATGTGCAGAATTTCAAGGTGTTTATATAAGTGAGGGAAAAATCTTCTGAATGATGAGAGTCTATGTCACAGATGGGAACATTTAATGATTCTGTTCTATTTCGTCTTTACACTACATTGATTGCCATATGACTCCATGCACAGAAATAACCAGAAATAACTAAATATTCCTTAGTATACTTGTTTTACATAGTTATATGGCTCAATAATGATCAGAAGAACCTCCTTTGATATGTGCATTGCAAATATCAAAAGTAAATTAAAAATTGAAAAGGAATTGTATTAGAGTAGACCTCAAAAACTAAAAAAATTCTCTCTTAAGGAGGAAACATTTTTACTTTCTTATCAAATATACTCCCTAGCTGGAGACAAAAAGGAAACAGATCTTTGCTGTGTGATCTTCTTCATCCTCAGAAACTTTCAAAAAATTGATCAACGTATGTAACTGTTTTATACTTGGTTAAACTTTCCTTTGTCCCTACATATGAGCAGATAAGTCTAGAGCTGCAGATTTTTGCAGCTGAGCACTGTGGCCGTTCTAGCTGGTTCTATTTTGAAAAGTGACATTACAGAGCACTTTTCACAACATCCAACGTGCATTTTGCCACAGTTCATTTCTATAGAGCATTTCTGTAGGCAGAAGCAGACCCACTCACAAGCAGTGAGGCAAACAGATAGCACTGCTAAGTAGCTGCTCTAAGTTGAACCCCTCAGTGGGTCATGTAAACTCTTATCCTGGACAAGTAAAATTCTTCAATATAAAAAAATATGGTTTGTTGTAAGGATGAATTTAAACCATTGCCTTAAAGTGTTGTGAACCTCTGAAGTTCACAAAGTACATCTTAGATGAGCTACACCAAGAAATCAGTCTCTGGTGGCTCTTTCCTGAGATGTTAGTATCTTTTTTATTATAAAACATAAAAAGTGTTTTGGAACATCCTTTACTATCAAACCCAAAGCTTTTAAAGCTTCTAACATTGCCACAGGGACTTACATCTCCCATTAAGAGGATAGAGTTTGAATACAACAAAAAATAAAGAATCAGGAAACTTGGCTAGTGTTCCTCCTGGGGTAACATCCATATAAAGCTGAACTTTAAAATACTGATCTCATTTGCAATAAATTCCCATGACTGGCTTGGCAGAAGGAGGAAGCCAATAGTACTAGAACTGGCACCTTATCAGAGAGATGTCTGGAAAATTTTACCCGTATCTTTCCTGCTTATCTTGTGCTCAAAGTTCAGTGCAATTTCTTGGGTTTGATGCAGTCTCATCAGTGTTGCTTCCCAATGCCTGAGCAGTGCTTAATGACATCCTAAAGGGGAAGGCTACTCATTAGCAGCAGTAACAAAGCAAAGTTGCTCACATAAATTAATGATCCATTCTCGTGGTAGACCTTGGCACTGGGAAATATTAACTTTGTTTTATTGATCAGAAAGACAGAGAAGTGAGATAAAATGACTTTCTGCAGCCATGCAAGAAATTTGTAGTAGGCCCAGGAACAAAATGCACCTCCTAAATTCCACTTCAGGGGGTTACATTTCAGTAGCTCTGTGATAAATGTGGAAGGAGGAAAAAGATCTGTCCTGTTCTGTCAAAGAGTCTCTCCTTCATCATTTGTGTCCAAGCAACTACTTCTAATGTACAGCATCAGTGCTTTCATGAGTAGCTCTTTCCTTGGGGTTATTGGGATCCATCCCCATCCAAACTGTACAGTTTCTGGCAAATGTTTTCTGAGTCTTATTTCCCTAGTGCAGTAAGTGAGGATGGTGCAAATAATTGCACTGATGCTGGCACCATACCACACAGGCAGAAGATGGATATGGTGCCTAAGCAGTATTAGTAGCAGTTCCTACCAGCCAAAAACCATTTAAGCCTGCTGGCCTTATTGCAAACTCTCCATATTAGTTCTGTCCCACTCAGTTCTTTATTCTACAACAAGTCTGTTTTACAACATTTGACAGATAAATCCTACTGAATTAAGCAGGATATTGGTGAAATGTACATGGAAAAGACAAGAAGCTTTGCAGATTCACAGTGGTTGACTCAGTACCCAAACAACTATTTCATAAAATGATTGTAATAGAATCTCATGGGCTGCCTGAAAGTGTTAGAATTTCTACATGTTTTTAGCAAGATATGTATATTATTTCTCTTTTAAAGAGAGAAAAAGAAACGAAAATATTGCTGTTATTCCTTGTTTCCAAACTTACACAGACTGCCCATAGGAGGAACATACCTATTGGAGGTAGCTTTGTGGGTTCTGCTGGTAAAAACTCCTGGGATGGTAAGCACTCCCTGGAAAAGGTGAGGTCATCAAGTGCTATGCCATCTTTGGGACCTTCTCCAGCTATCCCTTCAAAGACTACTTGAAAATCTTCATCTCCACCTCCAGACAGGGTCAGTGCCTTGCGCTGCCAGAAATTTCCCTGGTTTCCAGTAAGATTAAGGAGAATTTTTTCATGTTTCAATGTAGTTCTCTGGTAGATAATCAATGATCCAATGTGAGCTCCATACATATGATAATAGAAAATTATCTGTAAGCAAAAATAACAGCATAAAGTATGCAACAGGTGACTTCAGTCAAATTCTCCTATTGTATTTACCCTAATTCTTAAACTGAGCATTGCTAATAGCATTCAGAGTAGTCATTAATTTTACTGATTGAAAAATAATTTCATCAAAATGCAAAAAAACAACTTACTGGTGGCAATTCTTTAACTATTTCATAAGCCAAACTTCAAAACTAACATTAAAATATTCAACAGATCTTACACTGCTTTGAATGACTCTTGCATTTAAATGTAAAAGAACTAAAATACTTTTTAAAGAAACAGAGGAATGGAGTAGTGCCATTTACAATATAGGAAGCAACTTCAGTTTACCGAGCAATTTTCTGGTTAAAAATGTGTTTATGTAGATTGTAGAGTGTGCAATTAGAAAATAATCCAATCTATAATGGGAGCAAAACTTCTACAGGGACAAAAAAAAAAAAAAAACAAACCCAAACCAAAACCAAAACTAAGAGGTACTTGGATAAGTAAAAAGTGATTTATTTATTTTTAGTAAAAATGGGGAAAGACCAAATACATACTGAAAAAATCACTGTGAAAATTCATCACATTTAACTGCACTCTTGGTTTTTCCAAATCATTCTTGGATTTCTATTCTTTTTGAAGGTGCAGCTTTGTTTCTGAAAGTCTTGTATGCAGACAAATATTTTGATTTATTTATGTCCCCTTATAGGTACTGCTCTGTATTTGTTTTCTCTGCATAAAGCTTGTCCCATTGATGTAAAAGATCATTTTCCAATGATTTGAAATGGTCTAAGATCCCCATAATAAATCTGTTGTAGTATATTATGTAGCAATTTCTTCTCAAATAACCCATAGGAAGGAATAAAGTACTTCAGGGAAATCTCTGATCTTATAAGATGAGGTTTCAGATCTTGAAGCATTTTTTTCCATTTGTACAATTTCCTGTACCAGAAATTGCACTTTCTTTCGTCAGCTGTCTATGTATAAGTTTCAGAACTGCTCAGAACCTTCAAAAAGTAAAATATAAATATGACTGTTTCAGTCGACATCACAGATGTTAAGAGTTTGGTCTGTACAAGGTGCATAAACCTGGACATTTTTTTGTAAATAATTTTCCATGTGATAAAAGCAACAGTTTCCCATAGTTAACATCTCAAGCACTTAATTGCATTTAATGTGTGATATATCATAACAGTACAGACGTCGACATGTCTCAGTTATTCTGCATTTCTTTGTGTATGTTTTATGCTTCATAGAAGTAAAAAAATGGAAAAGTTATTTTTAGAGCATAAAACCAGATAATGTAGAGAAAGAGATATTCTCAAATACGATGCTAGAAGCAGAAGGATGAGATCTCCATGTTTGTGTAAGCAGATTTTTTAAATATATGTATTTTAGCCAATACAAAAATTTAACATGGTTCCAATTCTGAAGATAATTTTATAATGGCTAGATTAAATTTTGGTACAGAATATCATAATTATTCAAGTTTTCTTTTGAATCATAAAATCAAACCCTTTGTGCTTAATACTTCCTGACTTTCTTTTCTGTAAGGAGTTTGGAGAGTTTTCAGAGAGAAGTATTTCAATAAAATGAACTGGTTAGAAATCTCAAACATAAGCAGAACTCTTTCCAAGTTACAGATAAACTTTTTGTTCAGGAATATTCTTCAGGAACAATATGAGATATGTGAAATTAGAGGCTTGTGACTGGACATTTTGCACAGAGATGTCACCTGCATAGCCAGTAAACTGTTTACGACTATTTCAGTCTAAGACCATCTCCATTTGATAAGCACAGTTCTGTGATAACTCAAACAGTTAATTTCAAAAGCTTTTTTAAAAATGGCCTCATAAAAATTATCCTCTTGAAAGGCCTGTTTGTTAGATGTATAAAGGTATATTTGCAGTTTCAAAATAAGGCATAGCTAAAGTTTCTGGGAAATTACATTTTTAGCAAAGACTATAAAAGACGTATCAAAACCAAGAAATTTATTTATTTAGGTTTGCAAAGAAATGTTCAAGCTGAAGCCACCACATTGTGCTGTAATATTTTGGAAGATCAAGCCTTACACCTCTCCATGGTCTAGAGAAATCTGGTGACAAAGCCTTCTGTCACACAATCTTCCTTTTGCAGTTGTGTTCTTTGAAAACCAGTTACTGCATTTATAGACACGTTCTCCATAAAATCAGAAACCATTAAATAGTTGTTTGTTACTTTGGATGAGTTGCATAAGACATTGTAAATCAGACACTGCATTTACTTTCCACTTCATCTGAATCTCACGGAGTATTCATTTACTTCCAAAATCATTCTTCTCTTGTGTCAAGATACATTTTTTTTTTTTCAATTAAATAAGATCTGATTCTGACTTCTATACAAAAGGATAGGGGTTTTTTTTCCTCAAGAATTGTTTCAGTAATCATCTTTAATCATTTTAGGAGTACTCTCTTGGTGCAATCCAGAAATCAAGTTCTTCATTCCTTCTACTATCACACGTACCTTGCAGGTTTTGCTCTTTCTGCTTAAAAAAGGACTAAAAATCCTAGATTTCTGTCCTGATAGCTGAAAAAATGAATTCTTTATAAAAATATAATGACCAGATGGCTCTTGCAGTGTATGATCAGTAGCTGGTCCAGTGCCCAGTTTTGCAGTACTGCTAGTTCTGAGGTGCCAGTCAAAATCATCATTTTCATCTTGCTTCCATCCACAAAGGTCAAACTCAAAATTGCAATGCCCAATAGACGTACCTGAAATAGATTTGCACACATATGAAGAGAGATTTATTTTCAAGTAGTTAATTAGGTACATAGAGTACAACCTAGTACTCAAATCTGTGGGAAAAAAAAAAAAGCTTCACCATAAAAAATAATATCCATGCATCTCATTAAAAAGCATAAAGGAGCATTATTTATGTTCTCGACTGTAATATTAGGATAAAGCTACTTGCATATATATGAGGTGGGTCCAGTGCTTTTTTAATTAAAGTCAACAGAATCCTTGTTATAAATGTAACCAAATTTAGTTAACTGTTTTAGCTCCTTAGGGTCTTAACTGGCCCTCCATAGAGGGGGCCATTCTACATTCAAGACGTGTAGAAAACCAGCTTCTTTCTGAAGGAACACATTAAGACCGGGTGAGAACAGGAAGAAACACCTATATCTAGGGAACAGACACATCCAAATGAATGTATTGAGCACCATAAAAACACAGCCTCTGTATAGACACATATAGACAAAACATAAATGTGGTTGTGATAATCTTGAGCACCCAAAGTTAGCCTACTTTTCACAGTTCCTCAATTCACTTGTATTTTCTTAACCAATATAGAAATACAGATAATTATGTTGGTGGTGGACTGTGTCCAAAGAGAGGTAAGGGTCTGGAGCACAGGTCTGGTGAGGAGCAGCTGAGGGGGCTGGGGATGTTTGGGGAAAGGAGGGTCAGAGTGGACCCTATTGCTCTTGACAACTACTGGAAGGGTGGTTGTAGCAAGATGGGGTCAGCGTCTTCTCCGAAGTACTGAGTGATAGAAGAAGAAAAGACCTCAAGTTGCACCGGCAGGAGCTAAAATTGGATACTAGAAAAAGAAAAATCACTGAAAGGGTTGTTAAGCATTGGAACAGACTGCCCAGGGAGATGGCTGAGTCACCATCCCCGGAGGTCTTAAGAAGCCACACAAATGTGGCACTTAGGGACGTGTTTTGGTGGTAAAATTGGCAATGCTAGGTTAACAGTGGGATTTAATGATCCTAAAGGTATTTTCCAACCTAAATGATTCTATGAGTATCTACATATCTCTTCAGGTTGTACTTAATGCCTACAAAAGGAGAAAGCTGTGATAATTTTGGTTGATTTTTATATGAAAAAACATGCATGCTTTTTTATCAATTTTCGAATCTTGAATGTCAAAACAGCCAGCATGGTGAGTAAACTGTCCATGTAAATTACGGTTAAATCAATTGCATCATTCCAGAAATTTATGTATATTTTTCTCTCTCTATATATATATAATATTTCATTATAATTACCAAATAAGACTAAAATTGCTGAAATAAGCTGGAACTTCAGCAGAGACTTCAGAGGCTTTTGACAGTGCCATGTATATTCTTACTGTTATTACTGAAAAGGAAAGGGCTTTGAAGATAAATTTGGAAACTGTATGTATTATTTTGTAGGACAATATCAGAATTACAAAATGTCTCTTCCAAAATGTAATCAAAATCTGAACCTCTTCTGAGGTCTGATAAAGTTCAACCACTTGAAAGTAGTTTTATTTAACTGAAAGGTACTCAGAAGCATCAGTAACTAGGCCAAGGATCTAGAATCCATGGAATCAGAGAGCTACCTCAAAAATTTCAGGCTGAAATCAGATAAAATATTTCTTCGTTGAATTTCAATCTGTTAATGTCATAAAGTAAAAAAGTTAGGAAATTTTTCTTAAAAGTATGAGCTATTTAGCAAAACTAACTTCCCTTTTACCTTTGTCTGTAACTATAGTGCCATCTGAAGTAACAAAACCAACCCAAACCTGATGTTTAAAATTAGATTATGTTTTATGAAAATCCAAGATTGTGGATTAACTCAACTGAATGCAACTGCCCACTAGGTTTGTCCTGATCATATTTTTCCAACTGATTTAGTTCCTTAATATTTCAAGATCATTGTTAAAAAAAAATCCTTTCACTATTTACAAATTCCATCTTGAGACAATAAAATTCATACAGACAACTGACCATTTTATTTTAAAGACATGTTTTAAAGAATCAAGATCTTAAGGCATGAGCACCAATATCCCTGCTAATGCTGTACATATTGGGTATTACCTAATCTAAGTTTAGATGTCCTTGTAAGATCTCGATGGTCAACAAAGAGAAATACTCATATCTATAGGGCAACTTATTTAATCTGACTCAAACAACTGATTTTAAGTTGCATGAACTTCAGCCTGAAAACAAGTTACTCCACTGATGAAAAAGAGAATTTAGGCAGCCTGCTTAGAAGCTCATGTTACTGCAGATGATTGTGCACTTGCATATTAAATGACTCCTGTGCTTTTAAAACACCATAAGGCTTCATTGTGAAGCTTACAATTAAAGCGCAGTTAGGGAAATTTTTTAAAAAGATTTTTACAATTTTCTTCCTTACTTAAAAATAATAATAAAAAACATGTTAGAGGAATGCATTCACTTTATGGGGCTATTTCAATTCATCTCTTCCAATGGCAGATTGGAATAAAATTGTTGTTGTACAGGTTACAAAACTAAAGTTCATTGGTTTATTTGCACCATTTTGCCCTTAATGCTTCAATTTATTCTTGTCTGATGATATTTCATGGGAAACACAGACGATGCTGAAAACTCAAAACAACACCACCACCAAACAAAAAAAAACCAAAAAAACCCTAAAAACCAAAAAACCTATTAATATTTTAAAATTTCAGAAAACAAAAGTCAAAATATGAGAATACCTTTCAACAGAGTAATTGCAACTTGAAATACTCTTCATTTTTAGCTGCAGAAGATGTGAACTGGACCCTGTATAAGGTTAGTGATGCACTATTCCTGGATTGGAAATCACTGAGTCGTTTAATAGTATGAAAGTAATTTGCAGAACATGGTTCCTTTGCAATGTACCTTAGCTTTCACAGGATATCAGCATACCTTTGCTTCACAGAATTGTATTCACTGACAATTTGATAAACTGAATTAATATTGTCAATAAAAATGAGGCAAATGTTAATATGGTACCAAACAATGCAGATTTGATTGTGTGAGCATTTCCCACATCTGTAGTAGTAAAAAAAAAAAGGAGGTTTTAATACCATATATTGTGATCCAGGAGGAGCCATTTGATATGGAACACCATTCTTTGAATCAGATACTACACATGCTGCCTCTTGATATGTCATGTAAAACCAAAATTGTACAATATTCAGATTAAAATAATTTGCTGAGACCTGACAACCCTTGAAATATCTAAAGAGGTAGATACCTCATCTCCCAAAGTTATTATGCTTGGATTATTTTTTCAGCTTTAATACATTCTTTTCATATGGAAAGCAGGATAATTTTATTCTGCTTTTAAAGACAGCTGCTTTCTGAGTTATTTTAAGACATTCATTAGCAGCTCTTTGTATTTTGTATCGTGTGATTTTAAATTAAATAATAATAATTTCAAATCCTTAAAAGCCAAGGAATAGAATTAAATTATTACCTTCTTGTTTGCTTTCTTAACTGATGAGCTGTCAAAAGTATTTGAGTAATAAAAATTCACAGCAGGCACTGTTATTTATGATAATTATATTAAAAAACTACCATACTTACTGCAAATACTAGGGCTTTCATCTGAGTTATCTTCACAGTCATTTACAAAATCACACAGATTATTCTTTGGGATGCAGTACTTGTTGGCACACATGAATTCCTCTGATGTGCAAGGTTTGTCTGAGATAAGCAGAGGGGAACAATCTTCAAAGGTAATATCATCCACTGCCACATCTCCCATGTAACTGACACCACGTTTTGCCCTGAAAATAACCTAATAAAAATTACAGAGCTGTTACAGTAAGCCATTGATAAGATAAAGCTTATGTGCACAACACGAAAAGAACAGAGACTGATGGTCCTCCCACGTCTTTTAATATGAAGTGGTCAGTTCTCACTGTCAAAGCATAATTCTACAAAATCTTGTATTACAGTTGGTACAAATCTGTCACTATAATTATTGAAGGACCACCTTCTAACTTTACAAGCACACAAAAAAAGGAAATAAATCATGTCACTCGAAGAGATACTAGTCCTCACTCATCCTGAACTAATAGCAAGGGTTCTTCCTACTTCTGCAAACTAAGTCTGAAAAAGACTAGTCTGTCATTCATCATTTATTCCCATGAATGTATAAAGAATTTTAAAATTTCATTACATTTCCAAGAAAGAGGTATCAGGAAATGTAGCTATTTTAAAAGTATGTCACTGATGATCCTTGGGGATTTTTTGGGTTTTTTTGTAAGTCTACAACTAAGCAAGTATCTCTAAGGGGTTTGGGAATCCGTTCCCATGTCAAAGCAAACATCATGCTCAAGATTCTTTTTTCAGAACCCAGAGGTTTTTACTTACTGTGCACTAAGGAGAAAGAAGTAGAATATTTTAACTACAATTGGATTCAAGGGTGAATGGGATTCTCAGTCTTAAAAATGGATATCAGTCTGAGATTAAAGAGGAATGATAAATCTCAAAAAACCATGAGTCCAGCTCAGATAATGAATCAGACAGCCAAAAAAGATGATTTCTTGTATGAGGGAGGAGAGATACATGCATGGTGTAAAAGGGAAATGAGAAGGTGAAGAATGCTTAATATAGAAGTACTAATAGCCAGCTCTCTAGGAAACACGTCACACAGGAAGACACACCTGAAAATTTGAGCGAATTCCCAAGAACACTTCTGCTCTGTTCCACTGGGGACCTTGGCTGCCACTTTGAGTCCACAGTTTAGAAGTTTTGTTTTTGCTTTTATAGAGTACCTGAAAAAGAAAATAAACCTAGGTCACAAAAAAATATGTTTCTATTACCAAGTCACTTAAGAGTTTTATAATCGTATACAAGAGCACAATATTATCTTGTACATCTAATCTCTATTCCACCTTTGAAATTCACATAATCATAGAATATCTGAAACTGGAAGGGGTCATCAAATCCAAATCTCACAGGACTACTTAAAGCTGAAGCATATGACAAAGACTGTTGATGTGCTCCTTGCACTCTGCCAGACTTGGTGCTGTGCCCACTGCCCTGGGGAGCCTGTGCAGTGCCCAGCCACCTCTGGGTGAAGAACATTTTCCTTATGTTCATGGATGTGTCAGTATAAATGTTAAGAAAAAAATGCTTTAAGATTTTCTGATCTCCTCATAAACATACCCAGCCCACAGCCTTCACTGGACTAACATATCTCTTTAATTTATCCAGAGTGGCTAGAAGTGAATAAAAATGGTTCATTAGTGGGTTGTGATTTAGTTGTACAACATGGAAGGAGGGTTAACAAGACTTAACCGGAAAATATATTTGTTCATGCATACAATTAACTGATCTTCCAGGATGGATTTTCTTGTCCTGATTCTTACAAAGCATTTTGTTTCTTCTACAGATAATTTTCTCTCTTTTTTTATAAAGACAAAATTTCATCTGTCTAGCAATGAAAGACTTCTAAAAGCCCGTACCATTGTAAACAGCAAATTGGGGAATGGTGATGATGCACTTCAACAAGAGCAGAGAGTCCTAAATATTCTTTGGTCCAATCTCTTGGGCATCCAAATTCAACTGAGTTGACAATAACAAGATGGGTGTTTGATGATGTGTGTCAAGCTTTGTCTCCAGCCAGTACTAGCAGAGCTAAACATCCATTCACCAGTTTCCTGAACTACTTCTGCTTTCAAGGATTTACTGCTGCTCTGTGTAATCTTCTTAGAGCAGCCCAGGTATTTTTCATCATAATGAAAAATCCCCTTTTTTTTTTTTTGTTTTAAATTTATGCAGTCCCATGAGTGTATATGATATTGCATAACAGGTAAGTTCTGCCAAGCAAACAGCAAATCCTCACACTAAAGAGCTTTCATTTTAGGGGTAAAAAAAGGGAATAGATAATATTATTAAACTGGATAGAAAAACAAGTGACTTTTGATTTTATAGACAGGAAGGTCTGCCACAGAAGACATGAATTTTAAGTGAAAATAAATAAATTAGTGAGAAAGCAATTACAGATATTTTTTGAAACAATAAAGAGTGCTGAATAGGAAAATATCTTTTTCTACTCTCAAATACAAATAATATATTTATATGAAGGTAGATATGTGTGTGATTATAGATACACACACATTTTTACAGACTGTAAATTATCTACTCTATTATATATCCAATTCCTTCACCATAAATTCATATTTTCTACCTTATCATGATAAAGGTTAAAATGTCAGAATAAAACATGGCCATTAATTTGTGTGCTATTAAACCCTAAAGCTGCCCTGTACCTTAATGCACTTTGAAACTCTATGCATTTCAATTACATTGCAAAAAAGCACATCTAGTGCTTTGGTAGAATTACCCATGCCAAGTAAAAGTACAGAAAATAAATAAAAAAAGTTCCAACAAATAATGAAACTGAGGTTGCTCAGGAAAGAGACAGCAAATCAATGTTTAAGAATAGAAATAGGAAAGTAACCATTCATGCAAACTTCAGGAAAATCTTCAGCAATCCTACATGATATTTGATGGCATGGATGCAGGCTTACAAGCAAGTGTTGAAAAAAATGTGGTAGTCTTGGGAGAAGATATGGATAAAAGTTCTTTTCGCACAGAAAATATTCCCATTCATACAATACTTAGACCCTTCTTAATGTGACTAGAGAAATCACCTAAATAATTTTATATTCTGAGTCATTCTTACACCCATTATTAATTGATTAATCAAGCAATTGAAATAAGGCAATTATTAACAGTGTGCAAAGGTTTCATGATTTTCCTTTGGTACGTCTTAAAATGAAATAAATTGGGGATGAGGGAGAATCAGTTAAAGACTAGAGGGAAGTTGTAATCAGTGTTGAAACTGAGAAAAGAAAAAATCTATACTATACACATTTGCCTAATACTGGGCATGGCTCCATAGAATTTGCTGCTGATTTCTGCAAAACACTCTTTGGAGATAATTCCAACTAACATGGGTTCTTACATTATAAAGAAGCCTGGACCCTGGAGTATGCAAAGAAGTCCCAGAGCACATTAATTGGTCCCAAGCCTTAAAATTGAAGATGAACCATTTTTTTCTCTGATTTCCCACTGATTCTGATGAATTAATATTTGACCACTTTCCAAGCAAAGTAACAAGATCTTTACCTAGTTGGGAGAAATTTCTCAATATTTTTAAAAATTGTTTAGGAAAAATCCAAGAAAATGTAGAATATGCTTCCACCAAATATGTAGCAAGTCACATGCATGGCATGTAGCACAGCACATCCCAGATTACATTTCTAATGTCAATGCAAATATTAATTTTGTTTTCAAAACAGCTGCATTCTGGCACCTTTTATTATTATTTGTTATTCTGAGTAACTGGGCTAGTGAGAAATTATTTGTATATTTAAATCCTCGTGCACTGCACACACCCAATATGATACTGAGTACACAGGTGGCTGGGTGACTCATATGAGTGGGTTTTTTTAATCCATTCCTGATGGTGCAGGTATTCTATAACATTCCTAGGAAATCCTGTTATAAGCACAGAGCTGTGTGAAAAAAATAATTGTTTAGAACAGTGTAGCTGTTTTTTTCATTCTCTCTGCAGTGACTTATTTGATCTACAAGCTGCTAATGAGTTAAAGTTCCTTTACAGAAGTGCTATTATTTTAACTGGAATGAGGAAAAGGGTATGGGAAAGCAAATTTGTTCTTTATATGCCACAGAAGTAGTTCAATGCTGCTTACATGAATATAATCTCTGAAAGTGGTATGTTCAGCTTTTCAAAGAGTAAACTCTTTCTACAAGGTTTTATGTCAAATTTTTATACAATTACTTTTTTTTTTTCATGCTCCCACATTAGCCAAAGACCTTGATGTTAAAATATCTATTGCTGCTTTTCAGTGTCAAATGGTACTGTGTGATACAAAACGGTTTCTTGCATGGAAGTTCCAACTATGGCATGTCTATAACAGTCACAATTTTTGCTTGTTGTAGAAATTTATCATTTCTCCAGTCTATTTGAGCTAATGCTTCCTTCATATCATAACATGTTGAGAGCAGTTGAGTCCTAGCAATTTTTGTTTATTAGCAGCCTGGGCTTTAATGAAATAAAAGAGAAGGCAGAAGTTTCCTCACAGAAATTTCATGCAGAAAAGCAAAACAAAACAAAATAAAGAGCATCTCCATACCTCCAGAGAACCTATTGTTGAACCATTCATGTAGTTCCAGAATATGATTTTGCATCTGGGTCCTGTAAGGGAGATGACTGGGGTAGTAATGTCAGCTGTGTGACCAAATTCTCCATTTGAGCTGTCTGCAAAGAGATACCAGCCTTCTTCAGTGCACCTGCTCAGAGAAAAAGGGTTATAATTTATTAAAACAAAACATTTCATCATAATTAATTTAAGATTGCAATATTTCCTTAGATAGCATTTGCTGTCTGAGTATCTGGATGCATCTTATTATGTAGCCGGTATCCAAAAAAACCCTGGCAAATGCAGCTACTATTTTATATCAGAGACTGAAAAAAAAAAAAAAAAGAAAAAGAAAAAAAAAAAGAAAAAAAAAGAAAAAAACAGATGTGGGCTAGAGGAACTCTGCGTTTGCCTACTGCCCTCTTTAATTGGAGTATTTAGAGGGTTTGATCCTGGTTTAATGTCAGGAAAACCCAAGACATTGGATGAAATTCTGTCTCCTGTGCTGCTGGGAAAGATGAGATATCTTTGAAGGAAGCAACAGACTCTCAATGTACATAGAGACCAGAAGTGCAGTTTTAGGGTTTGGGTGTTTAAGATTTAGCCCTAAAAACCTTACTTTCCAAAATAAAATTCAGCTGTTCACCAAAGAGGATTTTCTCTTCTCTCCAACAGAAGTACTTCATGCTCAGTACTCCTCAAAAGAATCTTTCCCTACTAGTGCTTACAAACCTGCCAATGGAACCTATGTTTTTAAATAGGTGCTGGTACTGGGTTTTCCTTTCCTTTTGGTTTTTCTGATTGGCCAAGTTCTGAGCAAGCACTCCCTAAAGTGACACCACTACACCTCTGAGAAGACAATGACCCTACCCAGCAAGCACTGCCAAGAGAAACACCATATGCTCAAAGATGTCGTGACATCAGGCTCTTCACAGACTGAAAATCCTGCCTAATGGGAAAAGTAAGGAATTTTCTGGTACAGGGTCAGAAACAGGCCTCCAACTCCAAAATCCTCATAAATCAGAGACTGGTTTTTAGCTAGACTATTGCTTCTACCTCCCCATGTGTCACACCAGAAAAAACCAAACCAAACCAAACCAAACCAAGCCAAACCAGATCAATTAACCAAACAAACAAAAAACCTGAAACAGCCCCCAACCAACCAATCAAAAAGAAAAAATTTTAATGGGACAGATCCTCATTTTGCATAGGTCAGATATGTTATGTTTGAAATCACTAAAAACTGCTCATAAACATGGCAGGGACCAAAGTTTATCTGGGCAGAGTCCTAGGGGAAAGAGTTAGGATCTGTGGAAATCAGGATCTTCTCCACAATCTTATTTTCCTTTTAATGAAAAGGCAGATAAGAGATCTGCTGCTGCTGCTTTTCTTTTGTCACTGAATCCTGGCACTCAGACATTTTTATAATTACTGCATGCATTTACTTCATCCTTTAGACTAAGTATTAAAACATTCTCCAAATAAACTGCCTGTACTATAAACTTATAGTTGAAAACTTTGAAAACTCACAGTTACAGATCTTTCAAGAAGTATGCATTTGGATAATTCATTTATTTCCCTCCTTTCTGCTGAAGAAAGCTGTTATTTCAAGGTAGCAATTTTAGGTTTCTTTTTTGCCTTGGTGCTGAGTATTCTACCAGAGTCTGGCTTGGAGCTAAAAAGAAGATCCAGTTCTCTTAAGGTTTGCAAAAATATTGGAAAATTCAGAATTTACTCTGCTTCTGGGAACTCATGCCTTCAATGGCCCAAAGGTTTTGGCACTGTAATTATAACAGCATTCAAAAGGGCTTGTAAGAAGCAGAATGCTAAAAACCTCTGAAGAGCAACAGCGCTTACTTTCCAGAGTACTCAGTATTACATCCATGCCTCTCGGTGAGATTAGCTTGAAGGAGTGGCAGTGTACAATCAGTACTAGGATAAAATTCAGTCATCCATCTCTTGTTGGTATGTTCTGTCAGGCATAGGCAGGCCAAAGATCATGTTTGTGCCTAGGTACTGCTCTCCCATGGCGAAGCCTAAGACAGGTGCCATTGCAACTTTTTTGACCTTGTTTCAGTGTTTGTTATAACATCACATTTAAAACTAGTGAACCAGATGAAAGTCCCCTGTATGAAGCACTTCACAGTGCCAGCCATCAAACACAGTGATGGTCATGTGATTACAAGATTAAGGTTATGTGGGCATGTAATGGGAAATGGAGGGATCAGAAGGGGATGGGTAAGTATGTGGAGAGCATCCTTGTTGACTTTCACTCCTATCATGGAAATTTTTACGCTTAGGACTACTTCTGTACTTGTGACCTATCCATATTTAAAAGGAAAACCTTTTTCTAGTGAAAATTAACCTGCATTGTGTTTGCTCACAGAACGTAATTTCTGTGTCTTGAATTCTTAAGCTGCCTGGTATAGAAGCCTGCATGGAATTTCCAGGGTGGTGTGTGGTCTGCAGGGGGAAGAGTTTGAAGAAAATAATGAGTAATCATTCTGTTTGCAGAGATTTCAAATGCTAGAGGGTCCATACCTCTGTGAATGCAAATTTTTTGTCAGAGACAATTAATATACATGCAATCATCTGTTCAGCCTTGTCAAGCTCTGACTATGAAAGTAAAGGATTTCTTAGCTGGTTATTGTTTCAACCTAGTAAGAAATATGCAGTGACAAGACATTCCAAAGCTTTCCATAAACATAAATTAGCAATTTCTCTTACATTACCAGATGATGTTCTTGTCTTCACCCCCAACCCTTGTTTTTTAAGTGATCTTCTGAGAAGGCAACTTTCTGCATTGTGAGAGTTAAACAACTGACCCGTCCTTAAATTCATTTCTTTCCTATTCCATAAAAAGTCTCCCTTGAGATGTTTTTTGGTTGTTTTAAATGAGACCTCAAGAAGTTGATGATAACAAGTGTAAAACAAGCTATTTTTCAACATATATAATAGTAAATGAATCTAGCTTGCAGCCTAGATTTTATATAAATGCTGAAATTCAGCATAGTACAGGCAGGCTCCCCTGCCAGTAGCTGCAAGAGCTCAGGCCAATTTAGAAAATTAACCCATGGAAAACCCCTTAGTTGGCAGCTACATTAAATGTCATTAAAATCTTGATATTTACCCTTTGAAAATAATTAATTTTACCACTGTACTACAAGCATTCCCTGTACAAAGACATTCCTGTGCCAGTCCAAAAATCCTAATTAATTTCAGAGGGAAATTCACAACATTTTAATGGATATAAATTTTCTACATAAGCAGCTGACCTATATTTGCATACTTGTCTTAGTTAATAGCTTAATATTTCAAATATCTTTTAAACTGTAGTTGGCAAAGAATGGACATTCATAGAAGAATCTTCACGCTATTTTCCCCTTCAAGGTGGTCAAGAGAACACAGTGAATATAATAATTAGGGAGAGATTAGGTGAGTTAAGAAAAGTTGAAGACCTATCAAAAAATTAGGTTCATCTTAAATCTGGCAGTGTTATCAAGTCATGTCTCATGCTGTGAATTACACATTTCACAGTACTAATTGTCTATTGTTGCAATGTCTGAAAGGGGATCAAAACTTATTTAGATGAACTTTCTTGTACAGAAAGTTTAAGCATTTATTTAATGAATTTTTGGACATCTTTTGGTCTTTAAAGTGTTAATTTACCTGTGTACCTTCTAATTGTTTAAGAATCTCTGATTGAACACTTAAATGGACTTAAAAAATACCCTTTACTCATTATTTTTCTTTAGGACTGAAAATTAAACCTGTTTAGAAAACAAACAACTCCCTTCCACTAAAGTATTCTGATTTCCTTCCAAATTTCAGCAATGAGAAAAACAAAGAAAAAACATAAACTAGGGAGGGATATTTTACTTTCCTTAGAGTTATAAGTATCCCAATGATCAGCACACCATACTAAATTTCAAAATTCAGAAAGCAGCAGCCTCCACATGCATTTCCATTTTTCCTGATTATATATGTCCATAAACATTGTACAGTATCTACACAGCAAATCAGAGCCCCACACCTGTTGCACTTATTATGCATTGAAAGTATTATTCTTCAGCTCTCCAACACCATCTGTCTGGGATCTGCCAGGTGAGTGACCTGCTATTAGAACAGATGGGTTTCTGTATAGAGAAAAAACAAAAATAGTGGTCAAGAAAACCCAGTAGGGCACTAGATGACCTTCAAAATAAGCACCCTCTTGACCAAAGGGATATTGGATATAACAGGAAAATGTGGACCATCAAAGGTCAAGTGCTGATAGTTGGAATCAGTCAAGATAGTGACTTCTGTTTGCATTTTCCACATCCTCCACATTTTTTTATCAGGGTAGTGGGGCTGTGGGAGATCACACTTCTCCAGCTTCTTTCCCTCAAAGCATGGGGATAGCCAGCAGGCAGAGGTTTTGCGAATGTTAATTCCTTCACAGGGTTTTGTTTGTTTTAAATTAGCTAGGATTTCCTAGCAAAAAACCTTTCATCAGAAGATTTCTGAGAAAAAAATAGCTAATAAGGTGTTAAATTCTAACTTTTAATTCCTAAAAACCATATTTGTGAGAAAATATTTGTGATTTTGTCATTTTTGCCTTGTGCTGTCATCAGAATACAACATGGATATTTTAATGTTTTATATATTTGGCACAAGGTGGGTGAAAACTCTGATACTTTGAATTTTCCATCATGCTGACTTCATTTTCTGTTGGTTCTTACTAATTCTTGTTTCTTAGTGTTAAAATCAGATGATATGACAGTTCTGGTAATGTTTAAGAAGGTATAAAAAGAAAACTTGTCATATTTTCTAGCAACAAAAGTTGCAATATAAATATATAGCATTCAAAATTCATTATTACACTATTCCAAAGGAAAGAGGCAAAGACATGAGACAGGTTAATATTTATGTATTCATACAGAGTCCAATGTAACCTCAATAATAAGAGTAAAATGGGGAAGCCACATAAAAAGGTGCATATTGTGCCTTTTACTTGAAATTTGCCTGTAAGATGGGAAAGTGCTGAAAGGCAGATAGAAAAAACTTAGAAATATTACAAAATATTACAGAAAGTGTTATAGAAATGTATATAAAAATAGATGTATATTTTTATATATAATATATAATATTATATATAAAACAAGCCTTCTGTAAAACAAACAAACAAACAAACAAGTAAACCCTTATATTCCCCTCAACATTGTATCTGCCTGGAGAATTCACAAAAAATGCTACAAGAATTCAGAAGTCAAAGACAACTTAATATTGAAGCACTCATTCAAGAAGAAATTTATCACCTCCTTTATGGGCTGGGTAACAGCTTCTCAGTGCAGTGCCCATTATGCTGGTTAGTTCAGCCAGAAGGCCACAGATGATATAGGAAGGAGAGGGTACTCCTGATGGACAGTGCCAAGGTTTTAATTAAGGTCTATAGTGACTGTGAAGCTGAAAGAAATGTGGTGGGGCAGATATCTTTAGGAAGCATGAAAAGATTTATGATGAGAAAGAAGGAGAACGTAAAAAACCACCTTGTTTCCTCCGTATCTGTACTTGTTAGATATTCAGTGTCTGCACAGAAATTCTTTGACTATTTATCTTCCTGTAGATAATACAGGATGGGCTATTATAGATCATAACATGTGAACAAAACCTTCACAGACCTCTTCTTGCAATTTGAAATAAACCATATTCATAGGTTTCAAAAAAATTCTTCCCTGAATAAAGATTATTGCAGCTGTGAGGATATTGTTTCAGAAAAAATCTATATTCCAAATTAAATGTTAAATTATAAAATGTTTAATTTCCAATATTCCCATATTCTTAAAGGAAGATAAAAACTCCAACAATTTAATTAATTCTATGTGTCAGAGAAAGATTTTCTCTGCTGAACACTTCCAGCCACTTAAATTCTAATAGGTTCTAAATAATAACTGAAATCTGTATCTAACAACTAGAAGAAAAAAAAAAAAAAAGAAAGGAAGGCTTTCCTTGAATTAATGTAAGCATTTCTGTATAGATTTAAAAAAAATTAAAGGAGAATTGAGAGCAAACCGTTGTTAGGAATGCAGACTTTCACTTACAGGCATACGTGTCATATTAATTTCAAATTGGTTATTCCAAAAAGGAGTAAGTTCTCTTATTATGATTTGAAACTTTTTCCCCCCCCTCGTAATCTCCCATATCCATTAACATTTAATATTTAGGCTTAATAAATTCAGAAACAGAAGATGGAATAGGACTGTCATGCAATAATAAAGCAGACATAAATTTTTTGGAAGACAGCTTTGTGAAAGGATGTCATAGAGCTATTTCCTATTGCAGAAGGCAACCTCTACACGTGTTCACAGCTGTCTGTGAAATGCTGGATGCCAACTGACCAAGTTCTTTGCATAGTGCTAGAGAAAAAGAATTCTGTCTTGAGCATCTAAACTTTGTCACATGAATACAGGATTGAGGTTCAGTGATTAATTCAAACTGAATGGAACCAAAGGTGCTTAACATGCCAAAACACAAGTCATACTGAGACCTGCAATTGGACACTGACATCAGAAAGTTGCTCAAAAGAAAATGACCAAAATGAGAAGAAATTCTTGTACTAAATAAAATATTATATATATATATATATATAAAATATTATAAAGTATACGAAATATATATTATACTAATATATGGTAATATATTTATTATTGGATCCGAAAAATCAAAATTCCAAAAGAAAAATTCTATCTGTGACCGTGCTTCAAGTGTATCCCATAAAACTTGGATGCCTTTTTTTAGGTAATAGGTATGAATTCCAGAAAGAAAATGAACTTGCAAGGTTTTACCCACACAAAATGATTAAAGTCTTCACTGTTTGGTTTATTTTCATTATGAAAATCCCATGCTCTGGCATCCTTATATAAGAGATAAAAAAGACTTAGGGTATATTCTCTTTCTTTGTATAAAATTAAGTTTGATTAAATTATGATTGCTTGCAATGAAATAATTTGACATCATCCTGCAAATAATTCTGACCATTAGCTTATTCTTAAAAGTAGTTTATATTATTTAACTTGGACACACAAGGAAAAACAACCCAACAATCCACAAACAAAAAAAACCCAAGGAAAAAGAAAACACACAATATACTTTATATTTTTTTCTCCTCTTTTGAAGTTCTTAGACTCTCAAATTTAAAACATCTTTTTTGACTGCTGAAAAAACTTCCAGGCTTAAGTATATTACTTGAACCCTCTAATTTTGCCTAAATTTCCTGTCCTGAATTCTGATAGTGATTGTCAGAAAAGCAGACACAAAAGAAAGACAGATGTATTAAAAATATGTTTATCAGGGGAACTATTTACACAGCAATAATTATCATGTCAGCTTAGAGTTTTATCTCCACATCCATTTTTGTTTTGATTTATTGGATTTGACACATGACTTATCATATCAATTGACTATGAAGTTTTTAATTAACAGTTGTACCCAAATATCATTAATAATTTCAAAGAATTTGCTACATCACTAACCAGATACTTTAAAAAGGAAATAAACTAATAGACTTATCCATTTGCTGGTGTCAATTTAATACACTCGTTTAAGCCTACCCAAACTGATACTTTTATTTTTGTAGCTTTCACAAACCTAACTGCAACAGAGAATTCCATTTGCTAAGTTTAGAAACATGTCACAGGAGCTCTACATTCATATAAGAATAGAGGTAATAGAATTTTCAGTGCACAATGCCAATGTCACCTAGCCCTTTGCACAACACATGACAGACTGTTTCTAGCTCAAGCCAGGCTCCAATGGCAGACTCCCACAGTGGCTTCTATTCCTCCAGCCTTTGGTTTCTATATACACATACAAGCTGTTCCCTCTATTTGCACAGTAATTGCTTTCACTTAATTAATGTAATTACAGCTTCAAAGACTCACACCTTCACCTCACAATTCACCAGCCTGCATGTGGCTAGCCCAAGTATTCATTCTGGGGAAACAGATGGTTTGACTCCAAGTACTCACAGGTATTTTTGCTGAAAGAATTCATTGTAAACTGCACTGCCAACTACTCTTGCATCGGGATGAATCCAAACATTTCTATACATAGTCCCGCATATTTTATCGTAATTTGCAAAGGTAAAAGTTTACAGTAACACAGCTTGCCTCATCTAACTAGTGGAAGTTTGGGGAAAATGGATGAGAAAATAAAAATAAATGTTGCAGGGTTTTAATTCAACAAAACTGCTTCTCTGCATCTCCTGTGGCAATTTGGAAGCATTCTGTACTTCTCTACAGGCCAATAAACAAAGGGAAGGGGGAAACCATGGAACCGAACTGTGTCTTATGTGAAACGTCACAAGAGCAATACGTTACAGAGTTGCCTGAAAACTGCAATCTCTATGGATCACTTACTTTCCCTTTTCATCAGTCTTTTTCAATATACTGTTAGTTGCATTAAACCCTGAAAATATGTTGAAAACCAGTAATAGAATTCCATGTACCATCGTGCCAACACAAACCTATAGTGGAAAGGTTGTGAGAGGATTTACTAAGTACAAATACAGGGCTGGTATTGGCTAATACACAACAATTAAAGAGCAATCAATGAAAGATTTGACAGCCAATTTATTGTAAACTGTTGCTCTTTTTTATGGAACACACTTCCTGTTCATATATAATATAGAGACCTAGAAACAACTAGACAGTGTTTTAAGTCTTTGCTGTTGTTGAATGATTTTTTGTGGGTTTGGTATTGTCGTTTTGGGACTTTTGTAAAAATACAGTAATTTTAATGAAGTACACAGTGAAACTAATGTATTGAGCTCACTCTTTAATCGTGATAGAAATTCAGGCTGAGTAAATGCAAAATAATGTCACTTTAAATAAGCAGAAATATAGGAAACACTTTGTTGAAGTGGTCTTAATTTAAAGACCATCTTTGCACTCTATGGGCTATTGTCACAGAAAGTAAACATACTTGTCACTAGAACCATTTTTCTGTTCAGAGTAATTACACCGGACAGAAATTGTCTTATTAATGAAGTCGGATAACATTGAAATTGTTTGTACTCAATACATTTACCAGTTACCTATAGGGATTTCTTTTTCCATAAGTCTTACTGTTACTTTTAAAGGGAATAAATTGGATTAATGCATTTTTAACACATATTTCTTAATAAAAAATAATCCAAAACCCTACACATTTAAAACCAAATGTTCATGCAGAAAAGCTAATTTTTGCTCCTTGAGAAAAATCAAAGGAGTATCATTGGGGGGGTAATGATACTCCCCCAATGTAAGTATTTTAAGCAATCTACCTAGAATGCAACATTATTTTACAAATCATCACTGAGAGAATAAAAATATTTTTCATTTTAATATGAACTTATATCATTAACCAGAAAAATGGTAAAATAAAAAGAACTGGTAAAAAAAAAAAAACGAACTAAACTGAAGTTAGCTCTCACTACAAATTTTTGAACTGCATTAGTTAAATATTAATTGAGTGCAGAATTCACAGGACATTTTATGTTAACTTATACTGCCCACCCTTGGGCAAAACTGCCAGGATAAGAGCAGTAGATAGCAATAACAATAACAAAATTGGTAGCAATAGCTAACAACTAACAATAGCTACTAAGGTAGGAAAGTGACCATAAATTTTCTGTGTGAATAAAGACCATTTGAGAAGATATTCAAATAAAACTGATCAAGAGGACCATCACAATTAACTAAATTAAGCAGTGCCAAATTAATTACAAAGGCAGCTTTGAAAAGAGAACTCAGCTTGAAAAGAAGTGTAAAAGTAGGATGAAAATTTGTAGTAGCAAGGATGGATAGTGCAGTTCAAAGAGCAGTGGCCAAAACCTGGTTTTGACATGCCAGAGGTCATCTTGCTGGTGCCACAACCACTGCAGAGACCAGACAGAGCAACTCTCCCACTGGATGCTGCCAACAGCTTGCTGAGCTGGCAGTTTGGGGTGCTGGAAGGAAGGGTAAAGCTGGAGCAACCTGTCTTCCAAACTTGCTTTCCCATAAGGGGGAACATGCTTTTAACTCCATACATCCTGTGGGAGGAGTGCATGCGTTTCTCTGGATGGGGAGGTACTGAAACTTTTAGGAGTTAATTATAGAAAGGTGTTTAGAAATTTTTGCCTGCTTATTAATGTTTTGATTTTTTTAAATTTTGATTCATCTATGGTATTGATCCTGCATACCTTCTTCACGTGTTGTCAGTTAACTACATGTCATTAATAAATCAGTAAACTGCTTAAATATTGTAAATGAAGCAGTTTTCTCCTTGACAATCTATATGTGGTTAAGATCACACACTCTAGAAGAGACTCAAGATCCTGAAAAAATGTACTCACGTAGTATGATCAGTTAATGGGCAGTGCTCTTCTTGCTCAGGATAGAGATTTGCTCCTCTTCCAAGTTGCCACTTGAATCTCTTTGTGATATGTATGGAATAATCTTCTGACATCTGTTCCAAGGCTGGTTGATGCCATCCACACAGGTCTTTATCTTCAAAGTCACAGACTTCCATAACTTTAGAGATTACATGATTACTCACATTTATATAAAAATTGAAAATCATTAACTCATGTTACAACCCAATAAGCAACACGGAAATAAAAGGATTCAATTTATAGTATTGGTGAGTACTGACCCATTACTAACATGCATACTTTTTCCTTACAGATAAAACAGGAATTTTATACTTTTTCCTCTATTAGACAGATCCTAGTTTTGGGAACATATCAGTTCATTTACACCTCAGTATCTACCTTCATGTGAGTTCTGGCCAGCTTTAAGGTAGTTCTAATAACCTGTCATGTAATATACAGGGAAATTCATGTAAAATTAATCAGCCAGGAATCTGCTCTGAGCTGCTGTATGGTTCTGTCTCCAGTCCTGTAGACTGATGACATTGGCAAATCATTGTACTTTGTCTACAAAGTCCATGACCATAACTCTAGAAAAAACCCCAGACTTCAAACAGTCCTCACAAAACTTGAAAGTTACATAAAAATGTATCTAATTGATATTGGTATCAAATCAAATTATTGTTGTCTTACTAAATAAATATGCAACTGCCTTCCAATGAGTTCCTGAGCAACAAAGTGAGCTCTCTACTGACCCTACTTAGCGTAAAGAAACAAATTCTATTTTCATTTTCTGCTGTGAATATATATGCTCCAGTGCACGGTTGAAGTTGAGTCTAGTCACTCTCCAGAACTTTGGAACAAATTATTACACTTAAGTGGCTGCTGTGAGACTTGTGGAAAGGAGATAAGAATTTGTTTTAACCCGGAAGCCCATTAAAAAATGCTGCATCAAGAAATCACAGTTTGTTGGTAGAATACTTGTTGTGCCTGATGCTTCCTTCCTTGAAGGCTTAAAATGGTAGACTAAAGAGAGAGTGAGGTTTGATTTATAGCTTGTATATCCTCAAGCAAGCAAACTGCAGCCAGTGTGATCTCATGAGTTTCCCACATGAAGATTTGCGATGTTTCCTGAGAATGATGAGTTGCATTAAATGCTCATTCCCCTTTTTAACATGCTTTGTAAATATTATATTTAAAATGCCTCTGAGAAAGATAACACCTTCCTGTGACCATATTTCAGTTTCAGTCAGGATGTTTTTAAGTCCTAGTCCAGCATTGTCATTTAAGTGATAAATTCCCATCTTAATGATGAGAGACCTCAGAGCAAATATGTAAAGGTATATTCTCCACAGTATTTATCTTGCTTAGAAGGGAAAGATGTTTTGTGAGACAATGTAAATTTCTGATGGGAGAATTATTGAGAGGGCTCTGCATTTATGTTTCAGGGCAAGATTTCAATGGCTGATGTTATTTCACACTATGGGAAACTGCCCAGTGGTTCTTAAACATCAGATTCATTTCTTCCAGTTATTCCCACATAAGAAATAGACATAGGGAGTGAATGATACTTTTCCTTACTGAGCCCTCAGCTCTGAGAGACGTGATTGAATTCCCTTCATGATGTGTAATGATTCCAGAGTTTTTATTTTCAGTGACAATAATTTTGCTTGCAAAGGCTGATGAGGTCACTGTCTCTAGATGTCTGTCCCCCTCATTAACAGGTTTTGTTATAGTAGTACTTTCAAGTACTCTTCTTTGAGGAAAAATAAGTCATTAACAGCTTCTAAAATGCTACAGTGTGAACTGCTGCAACTCAGAAGCAAACAACATTTGTCTTAGATCTTTATAGGCATCATGTGTGGACCCTGCCCATTGTCCCCCTTACAGTGTTCCCATAAGACTACCAGAGCATTACAGGCTGGAACTCATTTCTGTGTGGAGTAGGCTGAATTTCACAATTATTCCTGATGATGAAACAATTTTGTTTAAAAAAAAAACCCCAATAACTAAACAAGCAAACAAAACCCATACTTATTGAAGTAGGTAAGAAATGGATACAGATTTCCCAAACATCCACCCCAAACACGAAACTCCAAAGTTTTTCTCTCTTCAGTCTGGACTATGCTCACTTGAAATTGTCATGTATGGTTACCAATCATTAGGGAAATGAGGATTCCTTCCCCTGCCACATTTCTGTAGTAACTTGAATTGAAATGTTGAATCTGAATCAGAAGGCAGAAAGTACATTACCTCATACATATTAACAGTAAAATGTTATTATTTTCCTGGGCAAAATCACACTAAAATAACATCTAGGTGCTACTACCAAATTGCAAAGATAAGATAGAGCTGCTAAAGCAATGTGTTTAAGACCCACGAACTAGTAAGAACAAGAGCTTGACTTGATCCACTCACCACAAGCTGATTCATCAGACTTATCAGAGCAATCAGGTCTAAAATCACACTTCTGGATCATCTGGATGCAGTGGCCAGAGGCTCGACAGATGAATTCCTTCTCTGTGCAGTTGTTCATGGGGAGCGTGGCAGGAACTGAAGTTCCTGAAGTAGTTGTAGAAATAGTGGGCAAGTTTCCTTTGAAAAAGGAGCCAAAAGGAGGTTGAGCACCTGGACTAAGGCATTCCAGCTTCATAATGATTTTTCCCCTTGCCACTGCCCCCCTCTTCCAGGTATGGCTTTACTGGAATCATGCCTGGACAGCTGAGTGAATTAAATGCTGTTCAGCAGGAACTGAATTGGAGCTTTCCTCAGTGGAAAGCACTAGTTTTGTCACACCATCCATACAATCTTTGACACCTGCAGGATTTACTCCTCTTGCCAGTCTTTCAAATTTGGATTAACCCAGTGAGTATTTTCAAAAAACTAATGCTGTGACTCACACAGCAATCACAGAAACTGATTTTCCCTGTGAACCTAGGCTAACAGATTATTCAGATGATAATGGGGTTTTTAACATGTTGATTACTACAAGCAACTGTGGAAATTACTATGTAACCTTCTTACCTTGTAAATTTACTGCTGAAAAAAATTATTTTCTCATTAGAGAAATTATTCTGAGGTCACCACCCTGTTTCGCCACCTCCTTTATATTTCAGTCAAACTCATTACCACTTCTTTCAAATCAACTGTCTTTTTTTGTCCTCCTACTCTTTCCTATGCACCTTTCTTCAAGCTTACTCTCTTTTCTTGAAAACCTTTCCTATTATTGTCCATAAGAGGAATTTCCATTATAAAACTCCTTTTTAAAATTTAATAATTTATGAAATTGCTAACCGGAGCAATTGCACAATGCACCTGAGCAGTACACCTAAGTTAATTAAAAAGTACATGTGAAGACTTTTTATATTAAATGTGTCTGGGATAGCAGGGAATTTTTTTTTTTTTTTTAATCCCTGAAGGCTGGAGCACTACTATTGATAATAAATTAACCATTTCTATTTTGTAGGATAGAAAGGAAGTCTATGACATTAAATAAATTATTTTCCAGTCAAATGAATAATACTCTCAAAATATCCTAAATCTCTAACAAAAGACTTAGGTGAAGGGTGTTTCGAAGTAAGAATTGTATGAATTGATAAATTTATCTACAACTCAGAATAACAGCAAGGACCTTATAGGTCAGAAAATTTTAAATATAAATGCCACATTCAGGGCTCTGCTCCAGATACACTGAAATGGAAGAAGAAATTTTGAATAACCATAGCCTTCACAACACCTGAAGAGAAAGGAGGATCTGATACTTCCTCTATTTTGAAACATTTTATTTTCTATACTTTATTAAATACCATTTTGTCCAGAGCAAGCATCACTGAATAGCCTTTGGTTTGAGCATTCAAATGATGTGTTGAAACAACACATTCAAGATTCAAAAGATTCAACATCCTTAATGTTACTTATGAGAGACTTCACCACCAAGCTGTCAAGCCCATCTCTCCCTGTCAGTATTTGGTCATGTAAAGTGGAACAAGAGTGTAGTGGTGTGTTAAAGTTCTCAGTTTATGATATTAGTTCGTTCCATGTACCCCTTGTTTAATTCCTGTTTGGTTTGACCCTAATTGTCAATCTCCTACTCCCTACCCCCGAGGACCTGTCTGTCTACTCGAGGCCTCTCCCCGAATCTGGAAAGTTCTGAGAGGGGCGTCGAATGATAGGACAGGATCCGAGGAAGTCCGCCCCTCCTGACCGAGATTGGTTCTCGGAGGAATCCGTCATCCTGATAACCACTCCCTGTTCGTTCCCTATTGATTCTTTCCCTGTTGCCTCCCCTGACTCCTCCTCTGAATAAAACCGGCCGACGGACTGCGTTCTGTCGAGGCAGATCTCCCTGGAGTGAGGCTGTTCCCTGTGAACCCTCAATAAACTCCTGTGGAACCCCTCGACAGAGTTCTCTTTCTTTCCTCGCCGTAGTCGTGACCATCATCAGGCGGCTGAGCTGAAAAGAGCTCACAGGATCGGCTCGGTTGGCCAGCCTACTGAGCCGTACCTGCTGCCTGGAACCGTCGCCAGGGCTAGCCGGGGACAGGCGAAGGCTCTAGCCCCGAGGCTGAGAGCTGACGCTGTCAGGCGCAGTTTCACAAAAGCAGTTGGGCTGTGCTTGATTCTACTGTGCAGGGACATGGGAATCCTGCTTTTTCAACCTGATCCACCTTGTGTTAAATATGGTGGAGTATGCCATAGCTGTTGTCTATTTTGCAGGCTATTCCCACAGTGTTTGTTTGTTTGTGGTTTGGGTTTTTTTTGTTTGTTTGTTTGTTTGTTTGGGTTTTTTTTGTGGTTTTGTTTGTTTCTTTGTTTGTGTTTTGTTTTGTTTTAGTAGGGTTTTTGTTGTGGTTGTTGGTTGTTTTTTGGGGTTTTTTTGTAATATTTTTATGGGAGAGATAAAATAAAGGCAGGACCCTGGACTGTCTCAAAAATTGCTCTCAATTTTAAAAATACACATAACACCAAACCTGATTCCTGTCCACCATTATACTTGAGTATCTTCATTTTCTCTTTCCACACACAATGAGGTTGGTTTTTTTTCTTAGTTATGAACTTTGAAACTCTGACTCTCTATGCTTTCCAAATTTTTGCTTATTTTTAAAGCTTTCTTCCTAACTAATTTGAAAATATTTAGGGATTTTCTGATTAGTTCTTTTAAGGTTTTCTTCCCTGAATATAAGGTACAATCCATTAACTGAGTATTTACAAAAACCCTTCATATTCATAATGTTATAATAATTGCTTTACCCTGTATAAATATGGTAAAACACTAGATACTTATCTGCAAAAGAAATACCATACACTTGATACCAAGAAGTACCATACACATTTGATAATCCTTGTAGAATTAATTACATCTATAAGAAAGTTTTGGAGTAGCAGAACAAAATGCATCTGCACTAGGGTGTTTTAGATTAAGTGCTAAGATACTAATATTCAGACACTGTTTTAAATTGTTTGCTGCTCTACAGCCCTGTCATGACCTTAGAACAGCTGTCACACCCTATATAACCCTGCAGTGCCTGCTGCAGCTGACAGTAGCCTCCTTAAAATCTCTTCTGTGGTGAACTCCATGTCCTGAGTCTGGTGTCTTGAAGTACATGTATTTTGGGATATAAGATTTTACAATTCTATGAAGATTGTTCTACTCTTGGTAACAATGCCTTCTGGCAACAGGTTGCTCTATCATCTGAACTGTTTGTGTGCTGTCACATGAGAGCAATTGGCACAGTAAATACATTAATAAATACATTAAGAACTGTTAGGGAGAGGTGGAAAGCTGTATCAAACTAAATTGGCTGAATGAAAGGTCAGTTCATTTACACACAGCTAAGTTTATTTTACCTTCTAGGAATCAAGATCTAAAAGAGTATGGAAGATGCAAACTTCTCACTCAGGATTTCTTTTGGACCTTATGTGCACAGCAGAGAATATTTTGTGCTGATGCCTGGATATGAGGGTTTGAGAAGCAGGGAAACAAGTCTGGATTTCCTGAGTCACAGTTTACCCTGTTTTTCACTTTTCTAGTAGCAATATTTACAAATGACAGCAATGAATCAGCTCACAGCTTGGAGAGGTGCATTTCAACTCTTACCCTTGTAGAGAGTACAACCCAGAAAAGACACATCATCAAGTCCAATGTCTCCAGTGAAACCATCTCCTACAGTACCTTCCACCAAAATCTAGGAAAACAAGAATTACAAATGCATTTTTCAGTGTATAGTAGACTTCCACTTCTCATTAAATATTTCTTATGATTTGATAGAGGAGTCATTTGCCACGTTTCACACTTAAAAGGAGATTAAATTTATTCTGGGGGATATAGTCTATTTAATGTCAATTTTATGAAAGAGACTAATTATTATCAGCTTTCACTGGTGGCCACATTAATCATAGCGAGCCATAACAGAGTGGCTGACTTCACAATGGTGTAAATTCAGTGAACATCACTGTGATATAAAATGATGGCAAGACATTATCATAAGTGGCATATTATGATTACCTCCTTTGGTACTTATTGCAATAACATTAATAATAGCTTAAATATAGTACTATTTATTTTAAAAAATTATAGACTTATATAAATTTCAGTACGATGAAAACAATTAGGCAGGTATGAAATGAGCTGTGGAACCTTTTAAAGGAAAATACTATTTCATTAGACTTGTCAATGCTGTATTTGCTTCATTATTGTCTTCTACCAGGGCATAGGAGAAGTTGGTATTTGTGAAATACTCTCTGGAAGATTAAATAAATCACCTCTCTTCTGTCTGTTGCTGAGTGATAAATATCCAGTAGATGATTAGTGAAAGATTTGATAAGAATATTCTTAGTTTAACTAAATAATAAATCCCTATTTATAAAAATAATAAAGTCTTCTCAAACATACTCTTTGAAAAAAGATAAATGTATGTTTTTGCTGATACAACAGAGTTCAGTGTTCTTTCTTGGCCATTGTTTTAAATCCTTACTTTACATTCTACACACACATTCAGTTTCAGAAATGCTGTATAAAATTTCTAATGTATTTTTTT
Organism: Phylloscopus whistleri; assembly: GCA_017589585.1. Taxonomy (NCBI): domain Eukaryota; kingdom Metazoa; phylum Chordata; class Aves; order Passeriformes; family Phylloscopidae; genus Phylloscopus; species Phylloscopus whistleri. The sequence continues at coordinate 4,348,594 of JADMLD010000614.1, read as the reverse complement.
CAGTTTTTTCCTCACTTCAGTAAAAAATTCGTACACATTAATGAAGCATACATAGTGGCAAAAATATGACAGTTCTGCTTCAGAGTACTGTTAGTTCTATTATTTTTGCTGTAATTTATTTATGTGCAATTTTATTTGCAAAGAATGGTTATATTCAACAAGAACCATTTTTCATCCGATATGTACATGGAGTTTTTAAACATTACACTTGAAATTTATTACCCTGCATCATGAGGGAAAAATACTTAAAAAATGCAAGGAATGGCCTTAACCGTGTAAAAGTAAAAAAATAATATCAGTCTAAATATGTTAACACTGACAAATTTGTTTCTGGTATTCTGAAGTTGCATGTGAATTGTAGATTTATAACTGATGCTGACATCACCAGAGTAAATAAAAATGATTACACTTCATTTGTATATTATGTCCATTAGGCAAAATAAATGAGTATGCTAAAAGAAGACAGCTATATGTCCCCTACTATGGATACACTCCAGATGGGCCATTTTAGCACAAAATATATTTCATGTGAATGACAACAATAAATTACAGCATTGCTTTTTATTGCTCTCACAGCAGTATGGGATTCTTATTTTTCCCTGAGGATACCCACAAATATTCTTTACAATATTACCCTAGGCTTTTGGGTTTTTTAGATTAAAATGGGGACGATGCTACAGTAGTGGCACCAATGGCAATAAAATGGTTAGAGATGGGAAACAGGATAAACCATAAAAACAGAAACATGGAAACAGATAAACCATTTACTATTTGGAAAAACCATGCAAAGAAATTTATTATTTCAAATGAAAAATCTCCTTCCACCTTAATTTTGACTGGCAAACACGCAGCAATTTAATTTTATTTGTTTTCAAAGTATGAGTGATTATCTACTTGCAATTAATTACTCATTAATTAGCTCAAATTCAGAAAAAGAGGCAGTGAGTTTGTTTCATTACACAGCTATTACTAAGATAAACCCAAATACCCTCACAACTACATTAATTTTCCATGGGATTGTATTGTGCCCTTGTGGATGTCACTGTTCAAGGAGCTGCCATCCACAAATCTTTCTGTGCCCATGTCCCCAGTCCTGACAGACACATGGGCTGAGGACATCCTTATATAACATCTTCCACCAATGTTTCCTTTTGGGAAGTTGCACTCTTGCACCTTAAGCAGAAATATGTTTTTATATGGATTAAAAATAGCCAAAGTTAGAAGCGACAGGACACAGTTCTCTAGGGGGAATTGAATTCAGAATACCTTGTACTGATCATTATTATGATTGTGTTGTTTAAAATCTCCCCACCTACATTATTTTTTTTACATTTACCTATGCACTTGGTGAGTCTGATACTTTGACATACAGCATGAACTCATTAGCAGCACAGAAAATGTAATAGTGGCATAGGTATACACTTAAAACAGAAAACGAGACCAGTTGATGAGTTTAGAGCCTCAATACAGAGCATAGTCTCTCTGCAGCTGTGGTTAAACTTTGACCACTTAAATTAATTTGCCAGATGTAATTCTGCAAACTTCATAAGATATTATTTAGCAACCTTTAGGAAATTCATCTCCTGTGAAACTCATTTCGCATCACATTTGTTATTTGAATGAGAATAAATTGTTCTCAATTTCATGTTTTCAGAAGTCTGAGATTCAGACTCAATGAAATCTATAAAGGTATCAAAAGGTATTTGACATAAAGAGGGGAAAAAACCCAATTCCATGAAAGCAAACGGTATTAGAATGACACTCTGTATGCATAAAAGGAATGATCCCTTAAGATTTTGAACAAAGTAGGCTTTTGAAGAGTGAAGTGACGTTATGACAAGTGTTAATAGAGGAATTACAATGGGTAATATTGTTCTGTACAAATGCTCAATTTTTACAGTAACGCTCATTTCTGTCACTAGCCAATTCCCACTGAAGGTTACCAAAATAAAATCTTAATCTCTATACAGGCATAGCTTAAGATAGAATGGAATTAATTTCAAAAACTGTGGCATATTCAAAATTCTGAGGGTTTCTGAAGGGTTTCTGAGGGTTTTGAGGAAATAGTGATATTATTTCTAATGTATTTAACTTGTAATTTAGATAAACAGTAACTCAGGTTTGTCACAGATGTCAACAGTGTTATTTAGCGATTTTATTTCTAGTTAGAGCATGGTAATTTTGATTAGGTTTCTACAATGATTTCTGACAAGAAATCATGTGATTCAGTTTGAACAGGAAAGAACGACCACATAACTGAAAAAAACACTTTTTCAGAACAAACTTTTGTTTTAACTTACTGAAAGCAAAGTAATACACATTTCACTGTATGTCTCTGAAGTAAACTAACCCTATGTTTTAATGCTAGGGATGAATTTAAAAAATTGTATAAAAATGTATAATAACTTTTCCTCAAAAAGCAACAAATTCCTTATGAGGTGATAGAACTTTTGTAATTGCAGACAAAAGACAAGTCACAGAACAAAGTTTCAAATCTTCTTTTTTGTTAAAATATTTTCACGTAATGATCATGGCACAAGTCATGTCATAAGTCTTCACTGTAGAATGTTTTTTTCAAGAATATATGAACATATTCCTATAATAATTTCTCAAGGAGTACATTAAAACGGAAAATATTTTCCAAGAAAACACAATTCTTTCAGAAAAAAGTATTAAAAAACCCCTGAGAAATTTAGATTTGATTTTGAATTTTTGAGTAGTTATTAATTCACATGAAATAATACATTGACTGCATTGGTGAGTCCAAACATAGTCATTTATTCTTCCTTAGCTTTGTTTCTCTGCATCCTCAGCTGCCGTCAAAGGAGTAGGCACTGTGGACTTGAGATTATTCTCCCACTCTCTCATCTAGATGTCCATTGGTTTCATTCCATGGGTTGTCACTATCTGTTCCAGCTTTCCCTCTTTTGGGGAATGATTTAGGCAATCAGAGCTGTTACCGGCATGGAACCCTTCTAACCCCAAGAGCAAGCACAAATGGAGAGACCTGACATCAGTTCTGGAAAGATTATCAACACTGGGTCGCCACATCATTTTTACTATACCCACTGAAAAGCTCAAGATCACACGGCCCTTCTTCAAACTCATCAGCCCCTTTCTTTTGTGACCATTGAAAATGCTTTAGAAATTAATGTCTCAAGACTTCAAAAGTTGAAATAAAGTCCTTTCACACAGGTGTCCAAATGAATTGTTACCAGAATTCTTAAGGTTACACACATCAAATATGAAAAATCTTGTGTCAAATATTTGATGTTTTACAGTGCTTAGTTTTACAAGATACTGAAAAACACCAGTTCTAGTTCAGTAAAGCACTTTATCACACTTCCCTAGAAGCTTGTGAACCCTCATGCTGATTTATGATGTTTTTCACAGCATTTCTCTAAAGTGCAGGGATGAATCACATTTCTATCCTCTTTTAGACTATTCATTGATATTGGTGGGATTAATAACTACATATTCTGGGAGTATTTACTTTCCTGTATTAAGGCCACAAAACTTCATTCAAGAGAAAAGATCCTGTTGTCACTATGTAATATTAACACTGGAAGAATTATTGCAGAAGTATTACATTGTCAGTGCCTAAAAATTTCTGAGATTCTACATTTATAAAACAACATGTTTAGCCTGCCTACTTGGGAAACATCTATATAACAATTCTAATGATGAAACTATATTTAAACCACCTCAAGTTCATGGTTAGTTTTGACTTAATCTACAAGGATATATAAAGTCTGCTTTCTTTTCTCCCAAATACAGTTTCCCTCAGATTTTATATGTAAATAAGCAAAAGAAACAAACAAACAAACAGGATTCTGGCTGAGTTACTATATCAAATACCTGGGACTTATGGTGCTGAAAGAAGTGTCCCACATTGACCACAATGACTTGTTATGACCTGAGTACTTCTGTCCCTCCCTTCTGTACAGTAGAACATATCAAGATGTAAAGGGCCGCAGAAAGACATCTTCACTTCTCTGTCTAGGGAAGCCTGAATTTGGCTGAATGGACAGATTTTATCAGATCTATGCAGTGCTTACTGCTAAGGTAATTCTTCCATGCTGAGATAAAGGAGCATCCTAAGAGAAGATATGCACTGCTTTCTTTTCACTGTTTGTGAAAACATTTGTAGTAATAAACAGTGAATTATCTGTTCAGCACCAAATGCTAGTGAGCAAAGGGATTACTACTAGACCTGCTGCCTAAAGAAGTGGAACTTTCCTGACCTGAAGAATTTTTCCTGACTTAGTTATACAGAATTGCCACTCCTACATCCATGCATATGGCCTTAACCTCCCAAAGTAAGAAAATAACATAGAGATATCACCAGAACATGTGGGTTGACATGAAATCCTGTCTTCAGTACAGTTAATGAGAGTTTTGATATGTACTTCAGCAGTAGATTTCTACGTTGTTTCTTAATTCTGCTATAAGCATACTCAATAAACAGAAAGATTGTAAAAAATATTTTTAAAACTCTCTGCTTGATATAAAGCATAGCACTGTGGAAGGAAATTTAATTAAATCTTCAACAAAGTACAGCTTTCCTGTGATCTTCCTGTTACATTTTCAAAGATGGCTTCTAGATCCAGTTAAGTCATGAGATAAAAGTAATTAACGTTTTCCTTCTCCTTGAAAAGTTATTCAAGTCTCATTTTCCTGTTTGGCAGCTGCTATATAGCTGCTATATAGCTGCTATATATATTCTATTGATATTACTATATAGGTAATATAGTAATATCAATAGAAAATGTGAAACAGTACTCTTAATTTTCAGGAAAATGAAACTCCTATCTTACATGACGCCCCTTGAATTCAAATGGCCCCACACAGTTTCTCAGTGGGCTGTGGGTTCTGAAAGACGGTGAAAACTTTTCATTACTTCAGGTTTTCCATATTTAAAATATGGGCAGGTCTTGACAGTTCAGTAGTGAGTAGAAAGTCTATTTTTACTTTATGTGATTTCCTTTGAGCAGCATGTAAAGAGGAAAAAAGGTAAAAAGGTGAAAAAAGGTGAAAAAAGGTGAAAAAAGGTGAAAAAAGGTGAAAAAAGGTGAAAAAAGGTAAAAAAATGTAAAAAATATTCACGCCGGCCCCCTTGTTCTCTCCCCTCTCAAGAAAAAAAACAAATTGAAAGGAAACGACAGACATGAAATTAAGAATATCATTGTCACCAGAAAAGGCATAATTAAAGATAGGTTAGAAATTCTTATTCTTGTCCCCTTTGTGCACATGTTGTGACTTGATGACATCATGACAAGTCTTACACAGCATATCAATAAAACAATAGCATAAAGAATAAATTATTTCTATTGTTAGAGTGGATTATCTCCTAAGTATTCTGATAACACTGAACAAAAGGCCACTATCTTTCCCAAAGACCTGAACTAAGCCCACAAAGTTTTCTCTGAACGTTTGTACAATGTATTTTCCTGATTTCTTATGTGATTTCCTTGTTTCCACAGTTTTCTATGTTCTGAAATCCATTCATCAAAAATGGCAAAACTGTTGTTTAGGAATGCTTTTTAAAAAACTCACACTACTTATTTTTCAAATACACTGCATTGTACCACACACATTTTCAGTATGAAAATTCTCTGTGTTTTACTTCATACTGAAGGTATCGAATACTCTTCACTACCAACACAAAATTCACCACCAACCACAAAGACTTAAGGTTATTTTTTACCCCTTCCCACAAGTGCCTTGGTTCCCATATTGTCCACTCTACGTGTATATTGTTTCTGACCTAGACAGTGGACTAGATAGGAAACCTGAGCATGAATTGCCCAAACTAGAGCCTATACAAGTTCTGCATGATATGTGAACATGAGACTGACATAAGTCATCTTTTGTTCCTGGCCCTCTACAGCCCCTTGAGGCTGCCCGTGAGGATGGGATATAGTGGAGAGCTCAGGACTTACAAGTGCAAGAATTAGAGCTGAGAGCTGCCATACCAAAAGGCATTGACACTTCAACAGGACTAATCCACATGATTTGGCCTGACAGCAACCTCTGGCACAGTTCAGACACCCTGAAACCATCTCTGCACATCACACCTGCCAGGACACATTCTAAAAAGACATGAGTGTTAAATATAAGAAAGACAGCAACTTTTTGGGGTTTGGGTATGTGGTTATTGGTTTTGGTTGGTTTTTTTGTTGTTGTTCTTGTTGTTGCAGGGTTTGGGGGTTTTTTTTGTTTATTTGGTTGGGGTTTTTTGTTTGTTTTGTTTGGGTTTTTTGTTTGTTTTGTTTTGTTGGGTTTTTTGTTTGTTTGTTTTGGGCTTTTTTGTTGTTTTTTTTTGTTTGGTTGGTTTTTTGGTTTGTTTTGTGGTTTTGTTTTGTTTTGTTTTTAATAACTTGCAGAATTTTTGTAGGCTTTGTCCTGGGCTTCATACAAAAAGTGTGGCCAGCCAGCCAAGGGCGGTGATTCTATGGCTGTGCTCCACCCTGGTGAGCCCACACCTGGAGTACTGCATCCAGCTCTGGATTCCCCAGCATAAGAACCACATGGACCTGTAAGAGTAGGTCTAGAGGAGGGTCACAAAAACAGATCAGAACTTTGGAACATCCCTCCTATGAATACAGTATGAAAGATTTGAATTTAGAGAAAAGAAGGATCTGTGGAGATCTTACGGCAGCATTTCAATACTTACAGCTGGGTCATAAGAAGGCTAGAGAGAGGCTTTTTTCCAGGACTTATAGTGACAGGACAAGAGGTAGTGATTTTAAATTGAAAGAGAAGAGATCTGGATTGGACACAAAGAAAGAAATTTTTTTACAAAGATGGTAAGAAGTGTGCTGGTCAGGTTGGATGAGAATTTAAGCAACATTTTATGGGGCAAGACATCACTTCCCATTACAGTGCGTTTGGATATTTAAAGGTCCATATTAACCAATTAATAAAAACTTGCTCCAGAGCCAACTACATACAAAACTGTGTAGGTCTGCCTGAAACCACAGGCTGAAAACAAAATGAGACTTATTGTAAACAGACCAGAAACCAGCAGCACCATCTAAATATAAAACCCACAGAATATTTGCAATATGCAAGGAGGTATCAGGCATGAAAGAAGCCAACACACAGATCAGAAACAAAGAAGAATAGTCAGAAAAAGAGCTACTGAGATGCAGTAAATATGTCTATATAAATATGTCATTTATTTGAAGTAGTATTGCAGGAGTGAGGAGCAACTAAAGCAAATGGTACCATTTAAAGGACAGGGGAAAGAAAAGGAAGAAGAAAAGTAAAAAGAGTTCCTGAATATTAATCTCATCAGAGGGAGTACAAAGAAGAAGAGTAGGAAGATGAGGAATGATAAATTGAAAATTGAAATTGAAGCTGTTTTTTGAACGAAAATCCATGCTGTCTAAATCATTGTGTGGAAATTGCTAACAGGGAATGGATCAAAAGCAATAACATAAAAATGATCACAGGTGGGTATTAGACATGTAATAAATGTCTTAGAGAAGTCCTTGATAAGTTCAGAGCTGCTTCAACACCAGATTTTAATGAAAAATATGACCAACTAAACATTAAAACACTCCTACTGGTATATTGAAACACGCTGAAATGAGGCCCTGAAGAAGGAAGCAAGTAGACAATCAAATCAAGGCAGAAGTCTAACAACACTTGGCAATAATATTGATGTGGTTCAATAAGGGCAAAAGTGACTGCAGAAAATCTGAAATCACAGCCAGAATATCAAAAAGAGTGAGCCTCTGGATGCACCAGGAGCTCTGTGCAGCACAGTGCCTCCCAGCATGAGCACAGATGTGCAGTGGAAAGGTCGGCTGTCCAGCCAGCTCAGTGTTTGTGTCCCCATGGATTGCATCATGCACAGCAATGCCACGTCCTGGCATGCAGTGGTTCCATCCAGACCCTTAGCAGTGTATGGAGGTGGGAGGTCATAGCCTCGTTACTGTGCTAATAGCCCTCAACAGACTTTCCTTCTGACAATTTGCCAAGTTACTTATTGACTTCATTTGTAGTTTCTTGAATCCAAAACATCCCTCAGCAATGAACTGTACAACAGACATCCTAAAATACTATTTCCTTTTGCTTGGATTGTGTTACTTAATGATTTCACAGAATACCTCTCTTGTCCCTATTCAGAAAAAAATCACTAATGATCTTTCTCTCTGAAGCTTTTCTGTGACACTGCTGATTAGATATTTCTATGCTATATCTCAAGCCTCTCTCTTTGTGAAAGGAGCACAATTTACCCAAGTGTTCTAGAAAGGGTCAAACATTTCTATTTTTTTTTCTGTTTAATGTTCCAAAAATAAAGGTAAATACACAATTACTTTGATTTGTTTTCTTTCTTCCTGTGCTTTCCACACTAGGAAATGATACTTCTCCTTGGGACAATAAAGATTAATGCACTCTCTTCCAGAGAAGTTGCAGGCAAAGAAGTTTGCTTGAGCTTGATCAGCTACATGTTCTGGAACACACCAGTATAAGACCAGTATTTCAACCTGATGCTTATCAATTAATGATTAAAGAAGACTGAAAAATTCACACAAGTTTACAAAATTATGATGTTACAAACCCTACTAACATCTTCTGTTTTAGGGGTTGTGAAATGGGATACAAGATCTAAAATTTGCAAGTTCCAATGCTTTTTATGTAGGGAATGAAATTTCAAATTTTCTTATTTAAAGGATATCATAGCTAACAAAGAAGACTAGTAAGTCATTATCTTGTCTAAAATTGGTAAAAAGGGTATTTAGTTTACTATAAGTCCCCCTTTACTACTCATGTATGAAATATAATTATCACCATTAGAAATGCTTGAAAGAAAAACATTACGTTCTGAAACCTCACATATTGCCACAGTGGACTCTTTTTGTTTGAAACAGAACCCCAAACCACTATAAATATAGTTTTAAAAACAGAATTACACCAAAATTTCCATTTACCACTACAATTCTGAGGTTTCATTACAGAAATGGCGGGTGGGGTAAGGATGTTGATCAATCCTCTCTTTTCTCAGAAAAGTAATTGCAAGAAACAGCATGAATTGCAGAAATAACGGAAGAGCAATTTTTGTGATGCCGTATCACTTATGATATAGCAGATCACCAGAATCCCCAAAAAACAACTGTTATCTCATCTCACTGAGGAGTGAAAAGGAGGAGTAGAGGGTGAAAAAGCAGAACAGCCTACGTGATTGTAATCTAATCCACTCAGTACCTTACGTACAATTTTTAGCCCTTCCTATCTCTCCTGACAAGAGCCTGGATGTAAAAGATATATGCTCACTATACATGTATTTGACACCAAACTGATATATTGAAGTCATATCAAAACCATAATACAAGTACCTGTATATTCTAAAAAAAAAAAAAAAAAAAAAAAAGTACAAGAGATAAAAAAATAGTTGGAAAAAGAATGTAGTTTTATGCTTGTGTTCATAGAACATAGTGCTATTTTATATTCATAGCAAATGTATCGTTCTAATTTTCAATCAATATTCCATTACTTTCTAAGCTAATACTTAATTGATAAAAAGATCAAAATTATTATAGTGGATTTTTTTGTTTACCTTTCTTAACCACTCGAAAAATAGCAAAATAGCAAATGCATTTTATATCTACTTAATTGCAATGTTATTTTGCATCACTTATTTTCTTCTGAGCTTGGTCCTTATTTTTCACACTTAAATGGAAAAACTATTATAATGTACAATGTATTTTCCTGATTTCTCATGCGAAAACTAAGGTTTTATATATGATACTCAGAATACTAAAATTTTTAGTAATGATACCAAATATAGCATTAATATTTAACCATGGACTTCAACACTTGCATTTTTAGATTTCATAAGAGCCAATGAAGAAAATGCTAAACTGATCTTTATAAAATCATCACAAAATTATGATAGACTCTCTTATGTACTACTTACATTTTTTGGTATCAAAGATCTATAACCATCTTTGTTTACAGAGATAAATGTATTAGCTGCATGAGCAAAAAGGGAATAACTGTATTGGGGTAAAGGTAATGATTATTTTTTTAATAATATGTTTTGCAGTATAGTAAAGTTGCCCTAGGTTTCTTAAGACAGACATGATAGATATGTGATTTATATCATGACAAAAAGGAGACTACAGTGCTCAAAAGGATTGAGATATAGAATTTTGCCATTTTTGACATGTCATTTCCTTTTCTGTATCATCAGAAATATGAATAAATAGAGCAAACTAAGAAAGTAAAATTTTTCTAAAATGTTAAAAAAAGTATCTTTGCACTTTCTTCTGAGCAGAAACTATTTCAGATGTGATTATTCCAAGAAATATAAAAACAAGCATTCATCATCAATATGAGTAGGTTACCACAGGCAGAATCTTATTTTTCTACCTTTTCAAATGTTTATCTAAAAAAAGACATGTAAATAAACTTCTCATTATGAAAATAAATGCAGAACAAGTAAAGAGACAAGGACACTCAACAGTGGGTTTTCTTCCATGTTGAAACAAGCATCCCATATAATTAAAAGGAATCGTTTATAAGGATTTCTTTTAGCTTGAATTTTTCCAATTAAAAAATTGTATGATTTCTTGCCGATAATATCCTTTGCAGAGGAAGAGAAACTCTAGATCAATAAAGCTGCAAAATTTTATAAGTATGTGTATTTGGGACTATTTTTAATACTTATCAGTATCAGTATTTGACAGAGGTACTGAATTTTGTCTCAGAAAACTGCATTCTTTCTGTTTAAATAGTTTAGCTCTAAATTTGCCTTTTCCTCCTCCAGCTACTCCCATTGTTCTCATTGATGTCACATTTAACACTCTGGTATAAAACATCTGATGGAACAGCAACAAATGTCACCATGGTTTAATGGCAGCTAGAACAAAGCTTGCTTGACAAAATTAAGATTCCGAGGCTTATTGGGAGCAGGTGTGAGCCAAGGGAGTCTGCTGCTGCCTTTGGGTTTCTGCCAGAGCATTCAATTAAAGGGCCTAGAGTTTCATACCTATAGAGTTCAAAACTTTCAAAAGGGAATCTGACTTTCAAGAGGTTCTGAAATGCCTTTCAGCGCTGCTTTGAATTTTTGGCTGGCAACTCCTCCTTTTCCTAGGAGTTGGTGTATAGGCACAATTATTTATATTCTCCCAAAGCTAACTTCCCATGCTTAGCAAATAAACTGAAAATGTGAATTTGAGGGATTTATTATTTATAGTGATTATTTCTCTGACTGGGGTCAAAAATGACCTACTTACATAGGGAGGAAAGAGGAAGAGGAGACATCTCACATGTGTGATTGTCTCACACATTTCAAAGAGAAAAAGCAAAATGAAAGTCTAACTGACAAAGACTTAGACTATCTTTGGACCTAGAGTCTAACATTTTCTATTCACTAGGAATCTCTGAAAATCCTGTAGCAGCTGACGAGATGCTCTGGTTAGAGACAGAAGACGATGATGCCAAGAATTGTATTTTGACCAGAAAGTTATTTAAAAGTTTTATCTTATTTTTTGATTTTCATGAAAAAAAACCAATCCATTCTCAAGTGAATCTAAACATTTCATTTGAAGCATTGAGATGACCTACAAGACTAAGCATGTGGTGTGAAAGCAGTGAAACCCTAACTTAATGGGGTATGGGGAATAAAATATAGTGAATATAGGAACTTTATAGAACAACTTTAATACTGTTACACAGCCTGTGGACACCCTGAAACTAACTGAGAGGCTGTTCTAGTACACATCTCAGAAGAAATACTTCAAATACAGTGCATTTAAACACTATACACTTAAAAGAAAGTTCAGAAAGTGAAAGAAAGATTGGAAAGAGATCAGCACTTGGCAACTTAGTAGAAACAGAACACAACTTCCTCTCTTCAAAACTTCTGATTTTTGAAGTATTACAGGTTGTGACACAGCAAACTCCATTATAAGATACACAATACACAATAATGAACATCAGATCTTGATTTCTTTCTTCAGAACAACCAAACTTATACCTCATGCCCCTCAAAAATGACTATGAGAAACCAAGCTAGATCAAAATAATGTAACATCTTTGAAATTCCCTGCACTGAACTGTGCAGATACAACAGAAAACCCTACAATACTAACATGTGAAAAACATTTCACTTACTGAATTCCTAGCTCTCAGGAGGTCAAATATAGGACCTGTAGGTTTATAACTCCTTAGATAAACCACTAAACAGGGAAGGGAAGGGAAGGGAAGGGAAGGGAAGGGAAGGGAAGGGAAGGGAAGGGAAGGGAAGGGAAGGGAAGGGAAGGGAAGGGAAGGGAAGGGAAGGGAAGGGAAGGGAAGGGAAGGGAAGGGAAGGGAAGGGAAGGGAAGGGAAGGGAAGGGAAGGGAAGGGAAGGGAAGGGAAGGGAAGGGAAGGGAAGGGGGATTTGATAACATTATGTTTATATGCCTTTATTTTCTACAAAGGTCTTGACAGAAAATGAACACTCCTTCCATGTGCCTCTTTGCTTCCACAGTAATCTTAATGCCTTTTCCTCCAAAGAGGATAGAATTTCTCTCTACTTAAAAACAATGTTTTAGGAAATGCTAATGAACAATTTAAAGAAAATACTGCACTCTATCAGATTTAAAACAAAGGTGGAAGATGGTTCTTTTATAATATGGTATGGGGGAGAGGATGGTGATAATTTTAGGACCAGTTGACAATCAAGTGAACTAATAACCCTGCAGAATATCCCAACTGGAATAAACAGACCACACGTAATCAAAGATAAATAACATATACAATATTTAAAGGATGAGAAAATAAGTCAAGATTTATAGCTGTAGCTTACTTTAATCATATCGTTCTCCAAGTGTTTTGACTCCTAGTCTAACCCGGCAGGTAAATATTTTGTATTGATATCTTTTCTGGCATTATATAATTAAAAATTAATCTGTAACTCTTTAAAGGTAGGGCAAAGCAGAGAATATTCTTTTGAACAGTCTTTACATTAATGAATCAAACTATTTTGTAGTAGATTTGGATAAGATTTTTTCACCAAATCCTTGAAAAACAAAAATAGTATGCATTTTAAATAACACATATTCAAAATCCTAAAATTTAGTGGTTTATGGGGAAAACTTAATGTAACCATGAAAACAAAAATATTTTACATATTTCTTAAACAAAACCCCTACAAACATATTTTGAAGCAAAATTGATCAGACAGTTATTGATCAGACAGTTACAAATAGCTTTGAGATTATGCAGTCATTTATATACTCCAAGTGTTTTACGATGCAGCAAATAAACATTTCACAACTTAGAAGGATCATACCTGAAATGGCTTAGAACTTCTGATGAAGAGCGTCTCTCTGATCCATCTGTTTTCTTGATTTCCAAACTTGTACCACAACAGCCATCCCTTAGTGTTACTCACAGTTCTTTGGAAGACTGACAGCCTATAAACCTCTTTCCCAAACATATGATAATGAAAGCGGAAAACACAGGTTCCATTGCCAGAAGGGTTGAGGAGAGGACTAAGCAAAACAGCCTTATCTCGGAATTGGCGTGGCTCAGAGGATTCCAGGTAAAGGTAACGTCCTCTGGCTGTGCCTGTGGTGTGGTCCTTTAACGGGCCTGTGTTAACTGTGGGGGTTGGACCCCGTATTCTGATCCAGTCAAAGTCATCTTGAACATCCTGCTCCCAATTGCACAGCCCATTCTCAAAGTTACACTGTAGGTCAGGGTCTGAAATTTAAAAAAAACCAGACTCTCAAAAATAAAAAAACCAGTATCAAAAGGACATAGTGCTTCAATATATTTTTATCCTTGCAAATATTTTTTCCTATATATATCTGTCAAATTGTAGATAATTTATTGAATAAACAGAACTGTGAATAAAATTATCCATCTTATTAATTTTATGCATTATTAAAATTAAAGACTGTAAAGTTTTTTAACTGAAAGGGAACAGATCAAAGCAGTTTAAATTGAGGTTAATTGAATGAAATAAACCACACCATACTGTCTTGTAGGTATGTGTGATAAATGATCTAATGTATTTTTACTTGGGAGATGTAGTCCGAAGAACGTGTTGGGGTTCAGATCTTTATTTTCCTCAATAATATCTTTATGATAATTTTATCAAGGCTAAATCAAAGAACTTATACAGTTATAACACAACTGCGTTTTTTTATTTGACACCAAGGCAAAATGTATTGATTACTTCTAATATAAAACAATAAAATGTGTCAGAAGTGGTGAACTTACACTCCAGCTTTGTATCTGCTTTTCATAAGCAGTAACTGAGGTTATGGATTTTTTTTTAATTAAGCTATTGTATTTAATGGTGTTTAAGACTGCAACTCAAACCTTATAGCAGACCTCAAAATGGGTTATAAAGAAGCTAGGCATTCCACAAGTAGAAAAATTCAGATAAGCTGGAAAGCCTTCACTTTCTTTTAAATTTAGAACAGTTTTAAGTTGATATTCAGCAATTATTACTGCAGACTGATAGCACCTCAAGCATGTAAGGTGCCCCCCGTTTCTCAAACTGATTGTGATTTGCATAATTTAGTTACCTCAGGAAGTGATAAAGCAAATGCTAGTTAATTTTATTTTCTATTAATGTTCTTGAGTTCTTAAAATTGATGAATGCATGCTTCAGGGGAAAAACCATCAACAGCACCCTTCAGTACTCAAGGTGAATGTCAAAAATGTGAACGACTCATAGCTTTCCTCAGTAATTTCAAGTTCCTCCTTTGAAGGGGACAAATATGTTCAGCATGAGTCCTATCTTTAGTAGAGATGTTTTAACTTTTTTTTGATAGGAAGAATATAGGTTCTAAGAAGAGGTAGGACATACACTCCTCTCAGGCCATCAGTACGTCTTACACTGTGCTTCTGTCTAAAATCAAAGATAGCACTCAGGCAAAGATTGACCCAAAATAACTGTCTGACTTTAAACCCTCTTTTTTAAAATAAACTTGTGATGAATGTTCATGTTTTACACAAGATAAAGAAATATAGTTGCTTTGGTTAAAGGAGATAGAATTCAATTTACCCTCAGTTTAACTCCTCATATGCATTTAAGTTTAAAATTATCATTCTCTTTTATCTCTAACTATACTGAGTGGCAGCATTACTGGCTGTAGCAATTCTGTGCTCATTCAGTCCAGGGGTGAATTGGCAAGTCAGTTTCTGTGTGATGTAAGTAAGCAATAGTGGAGAGTACTTACCACAGCTGTCTTCGTCAGATCCATCCCCACAGTCATCCACAAGATCACAGACCAACAAACTGTCAATACAAGCTTTTGTGTCTCTGCACCAGAAGCGATTTGGACCTTCACAACTTAATGCTGGAGGTGGAAGAGCACAGTTTTCAAATCTAATATCATCAATTGCAGAGACGCCCTCATAAATACCCAGGCTGATTTTATCAAGTGAAAATTGGAAAGCATGTGGAAGGCGTCCAAGCTGAATGAGTGCCCTCAGCCATTGATTTCCCTCGCTGTAATATGTCCTCCAAAGGACAGTAGGCTGCTTCAGCCCATCCACAAACAATCGCAGCTCTGCTGCCCCAACTGACTCTCCATAATTGTAATACCTACAATGATAAAAATAAGAATGTCGTGTGATGAAAATGGACCACATCAGTTACAATGACCAGTATCTTTTCTGTTATATCTCTGTGATATAAAGTCCACAGGACCTGTAATTCAATCCACTTCCTGAATGATGGTAGGATGGGCTGCTATATCAACCTAGGCCTCATCTCAAGAACTGAAAATTTTAGGAGAAAAAGCATAATTCATTAAATTGAAACCTATAATTGAAGACACACATTTGCTTTCATATTAAGCAACAAACACTGCTCACTCAGACGCATAATGTATTTTTATAAGTACATAATTGTAAAATAAAATTACATAATTGTAATTTAAGAAAGAAAAACAGAGCACTTACTGAATGCATAAGTATGCCTTCTATCTATGTTAGTTATTGTTAACATGTTGCTTTCTACAGCATTTAAAATATTAAATACTTTAGATTGGCAATTGTACAACAAAACTGGAAGCAGAAGCACATATACAACCCACACCTAGTAATGTCCAACTTCAAGTCATGAATCTTGGATAAAAAGATAATTCCATGTCCTATGGCAGATGTATTTGACATCACTGAGACAAACTGCACTTAATAATATTAAGGTCTGGCCAAAACTTTATTTAAACAGTAGCACCAACTTGGCCTTAGTAAACAAATTATCAAAGCTATATTTTTTCTGTCTATCTTTGACAAATTTGCACGAAAACTGAGACAAGACAATTACTGAAAATATTTATTTGGGTTTGATTGTTTATTTTAAGTTGTGGAGTTTTGTTGTTTTGTTTTGTTCTGTGTATATGAAAAAAGTGGAAGCAAAGAATCAATTCTCACACTTTTACATAAAAACTTTTACTTAAAAAAGATGATGTCTAATTTTGGATACTGTAGGTGACTCAAGGACCTATTAGATTTTTCAATGCTTTCCTTTTCTTGAAAAAATTCCACATTTTCAAGTTTACTTAACCAAAGAATTGTTAGTAAAAGGACTGTGGTATTTGCCCATGTATATACAGACACAATCCTTTACTATAATTTTGCTCAGAGGCTGACAACAGTCATGTCATGTTTCACTTCTTTTCTCCAAGTGTTTCATCTTTTATCTGTAGTGTTTACAATGAAGACTATATGCTGACAGAATAAAATGAAATAAATACTTCAGAGAAAGATGTATCTATTTCAAACTATAATCTCAATTTCAGTCCAAGAGAAGCAATGTGAGATGATCCAGGAATTTTAAATGTAAATTATTTCATACCAAAAGGACAGTGTGCAATTTGATCCCGTTTGCCTGAACTTTGGGCTTCGTAGCCGAGCTATTTGTGAAATGCTGTTGCTTGTCTTCAAAACGAACATAAAATGACCTGTTAAAATAAAACAAAAACAACTTTTCAGGCTAAAGAAATAAAGGGTTTATAAAAGTTTTTTACAGCATTCATGGCCTCCACTTAAAATCTGGTTAAAGAGCAGGTTTATCTATTCCACTTCTCTGTTTCTAGACCTGGCTTGTCTTACCTTCAGATTTGTTATAGGTGTGATCCCGTGGAGGAGCTTGCTTCTGAAATGCAGGTGGAAGAGCACTGCTGGAACTTCTTACCCAGTCAAATTCATCTGCATTTACAGCTTCAATCCAGCCACAGCTCTCTCTTTCAAAGTCACACACAGCAGCTGGAAAAGAGACATTTCATTTCTATACACACTACTAAAAAAGCTTTGCAGTGTGAAAAGTAAATAAAATTTCTAATATGTCATAAATATTCTAGAAATAAATCTAGGAAAGGGGCGTGGAGAGGCAGAGTGTCTTCATACCAGACATGAGGTATTCTTTCAGTAACAGCTGAACAGCGGAACAATCAAGCCATCACAACCAAGCCATTCACTGTACTCAATAAAACAGATCCTTCTCTCTTGGGGTGCTTCAGGCAAAGCGCTCAGAGCAGGCAAAGAGGTGCTAAAAACAAACCTCATGGTCCTCCTGGTACAGAGCAAGAACATTGGGTACACAGCAAACCTCCTGAAGGATCTTTTTTTTGCTGTTGGAGCCAGAAATTAAATCCCTTTTTTCTTAAATGCCAGCAAGTATGTTAATGATAACAAAAACCTTCCTCTATTCATAATAGGAATAATGTTAAATATCAGGCATTAGTGAGACACTATGATATTGGTAATGCCTGAAACAAAAACTACTGAAGTGAAAAAGATCTGAAAAGCATATTCACCTGCATTCTTCAATTCTTCAATTCAAAGAGCAGAGATGTTTTAGAAAATGTATATATTACAAATAAAAGGGAGAAAAAAGGAGTAGAATGAATGTAAAATGACATAGAATCATGGAATGGTCTGGGTTGGAAGGGACCTTAAAGATATTTTAGTTCCAACCCCCTTGCCATTGGCAGAGATAGCTCCCCCTTAGAACAGGCAGCTCAGAGCCCCATCCAACCTCAACACTTGCAGGGATGGGCTATTCACAGCTTTTCTGGGCAACCAGTTCCAGTGTCTCACCACTCCCACAGTAAAAAAACTCCTTTACATCAGATTTTTCTCTCTGGCATTTTATAAAAAGATCTTCATTAACTCACAAAACTATATTTTATATTCCTGCAAATGTAACAGGCTTTAAATGGAAAACATTTAGAGAATTATTTAAAGACTTTAAGAAATAATTTATTAATCATATACATGGAAAAATTAAAGCAAATATTCAGATATGACTGTCAGAATTCTGCTGTTATTTTATAACTCTTATCACAGCTTTCAGTGGTCATATTACACTATGGTCATAGTATGGTATGTAGAATATGCACATATCAGAATCATATGAAGCCCCCTGAGGAATAAGATTACATCAGTGTTTAGGTATGGAAAATATGGGAGGTTTTTTCTGTTTGTTGTGTTTGATTTTGATTGCTTTCCTCGTTACACTGAGTTAGATATAATTTTTTAGAAAGAATGAAAAATTGCTAATGAGGCGTGTTAGTAATATTGATGGCTATAGTTTCTAAAAAGAGAAGGTTTTGTAAATTATTAAGCAATTAAAAGTCCACAGTTAGCTTAAAAAAGAACATTCTACAAACTTGGAAGAACAAATAATGTTTGAGAGATCAAAGAAAATATATGTTTGCTCTATATATAGTGTATGTGGGTCAGAAATACCAACAATAAAATGATGCAAATCAAATGTGACTTAAAAACAGAAGGAACAAATTTTTCGACAGAAAGTTTTGATAGAATAAAATGAAGACAAAATATATCTGCAAATATTCAAGGACCTAAGCATGAGAAAATTTACTGAAAATCCTCAGAGAGAATATAATGAAAAAGAAATATGGACAGCTATTTTTGATTTGTTTTTTACTCAATAGAAGAAACCATCACATATTCCCAGGAGAACAGCAACAAAGAATATGACAGACCTTGGACACAGATGGTTACACCAAATGAGGCAAATCAACAAGATAAAACTGTTAAGTCTGAGCCCAGACTTCTTGCATCTGTAACTTGTAACACAGACGAAACAGAAAAGAAAGGATGCACCAGACCATTTAGCTTAAGCATGGATGAGTACACTGAGATAAAATAACCCTGAAACCTTCAACTAAATCTCAAACCAAGTATTTAACACCTAGGGAAAATACAAGAATACAGCAAGCTGATAGAGCCTGGGTGAAACGCACTTGGATCTTGATGCTTGGTAAGACTTCAATTATCTAATTGTCTTGTCCCATAACTTCTTCGACCGGCACTTTCAATGCAGACAGATCATTCAGAAAAAAAGTCTCTTGCTTGGGTGCATCTGTACTTTCTCTCACAGTGAGCTCACACAATATAATCTGCCTTCTCTCCTAAAGCTTTTGTTTTTGCTTTCTCCTATTTCTTTTTCTCACATGCTGTCTTAGTCCTCTAACCATCACATGAGCCTATACACTCTTCCAGGCTGTCTTCTCTTCATGTGCTGATGAATTTATTGCTAGTGTTTCTTAAACTTGTTTTGTCATCCTTGCTGTGTTTTTACATTTAACCTACCAAAATCTGTCATCTTTTCTATGGTTTAATGTAGAAAATACTTCAACCATTTGTTTGATGCTTTTTAACTCCTAGTGGTATCCATGCCACCTGTATGAATACATTTTTCTTTGCTGCCCCTTTTAGCATCTTTTTTAACAAGATCCCTCCCTAATCAAAAAGGAATCAGTGATCCTGTGAGCATCACATTTGAGAGTGGTTGGCTTTGTCGATGCTTTGAGAAAGGTACCTTTACATCTTCAACAGATTCAGTTTTCTCTGAGCTGACTTGTTACCACAAAAACCTAGATTTCATTCTGATTTGGGGTTCTTATGCAAAGTACTTTCTCTCTTTCTGTTTAGAGGAGTTTTATTCTAAGGCCTTCACAACTCAGATTGCAGTTTCTCTGTTACCTGAGTGATGCCTAACATGAATTTAATAAACAGTCTTGGTCAGAACAGTATTTTAAAAACAAGTGTTTAAGATATTAGCATTTCTTTAAGAACGGAAGTTCATAAATCTCTACAATCCCCCCAAAATCTCTCCTTGCCCTTCAGACCACATAAGTTTATACAGAATGCATCATAAATAAAAAAATCATTATTACTGTCTTACAATATTTTCTTTTACTTAAAAGCTGTTTCTAAATGCTCCGACATGCCAATAAACTTTAAACCAATTTTTTATCAGTAATTTTAAGATAAATTTAGGAACTTTTTTCTAGATGGCAAAAATAATATTATCATCAGTTTTAGGAACCGGTTTAATTCTGAACACAGTCATTTTAAACTGTTTTAAGTCTCTTTATAATACAAACACACTGAAACACACATCTGCCTTCCCATTTTTATATTTTCTATCCTAACTCCTATTTACTAATTTCATTATATACAAAAATCTCCAAGTAACACTATACTTTGTAGGTGCAGTGGCCTAATTTCTACAGTGACAAACTGAACAGAGAACAGTTAAAAATAACTGCAAAAGTTCATCAAGCAAGCAGCAATGCTAACTGGAACAAACAAACAAACAAAAGACAAATCAGTACTTGAAGATCAAACAAGTCTGATCTTTACAAAACCCAAGACAGAGTTCCCCCTTCTCTCAGTTTTCATTTCCAAATCTTAACTGCTATAATTTTGAAAAAAATAGCCACCAACCTCCCCCAAAAAACCAAACTAGAAAAAAAAAAAGAAAAAGACAACAAAACACACACACACACACAAAAAAAGTGCCAACCCAAACAACAACAACAAAAAAAAACAAACCCAAAAAATCCAAACTTAAAGGTTGAAAACAAATAGATGTGGTAGTCTCCTCTACAGATGGCTACAGGGACAAAGCACTCCAGAACTTTTTTTTTTTTTTTTTTTCCCTTCTTTTTTTTTTTTTCTAAATTCTTTTGGGAAACTCATTTCAATAGCCATGAAATCACAACAGACTTCTTTGTGATTTCAGTCATGTGGGCTTTTTAGTATTAGACAGACGTGATTTGTACATAACACAGCAGTGTATATCACTTGTGAAATGAGAAATAGCTTTACCTGTAAGGAAGGCAAAGCATGCAGATGAAAAAAATTGTTATAAATAAATCAGTGATATCACGGTGCACTTACATTTTTAACAACTAACTGCACTAAAGGTCTCCTAACTTAGTTGTAGGACTTACAAAGATTGAGATTTTTACAGGGGGAAAATAAAATTGCAAAAAAAAAAAATCTATAAAACTGAAGGGAAGGTTCCTGTTTTTACTGAACTATACAAAAATAAGATGGTCACTATTCAGGTCTTGTTATTCACCCAGTTTTCTCTGCCACTGAAGCTCATTCAATATTTTCTATCAAAGTGCATAATTTGCTGGAAACCAAGTAAGAGTGACTATGCAATGAGACACAGGTTTTGCCCAAAAAATACTATGCAGATGTTTGCTGAAAGAAGTAGACAAGTTAGACTTATGACTTCTGGGTTCTATAGAAATTCTCAAAGTGTGTGATCTCTGTCAGAAAAATGCTTTCCTCAATGCTCTTCTTTTCAACAGCCTATTTCCTGTTTTACCTATTGCACAACTGTTTTTCTGTGACCCCTTATCTCAGTCCCAGTATCACTGGAAAACTGGAAATCATCACTCTCTTCCCTCATTTCCTCAAGCAGCTCCCTGCTCCAGGTCCTCCCATGCAGTCTCAGCTCTCTGAGACTTAATGGCTCAGTGACTCTCTGTCACTTACTGGCCACATTTTATACTGATCCCTCCCAAAATATCACTGTTCCACATCTGTATTCTTCATTCCCATTCCCTCCTTGTTTCGTTGTCTCTTACCAAACAATTATCTTCCACTATTTTTCTCTCTCCTGACACTGTATCAGAAGCACTTTGATCAGCTGGTCTCAGTTCTCCCTCTCAGAGCAGCCGAGGTCCCTCCTGCCCTGGCCTCTTCCAGCCCCGGAGTTACTTCTCTCCTACACCAGCAAGCTCAAGCATAGCAGCTTTTGCAGCCATTTCTTGCCCACTGTCAGAGGTGTTTTCCTTTCTCTGTAGATGAGATTTCAGTCCCATCCCTTCCCCATTTAACTTCCATGAGCTGATTCTTATGCAGTTATCTAGGCACTTCCAGTATTAGGTACCTTCTCCAATTTACAACCTGGCAATCTTTTCACTCCTTGGACTTCAACTCATCTTTCTGATCTGGCTGTTGTTTCTGGTGTCACCTTTAAAAATAACTGATTTGTCTGGCTGAAATGGAGTAGCAAGCATATGAGATAGACATTTTGGTACTCAAAATTTGGCTCTAAAAAGGAGATTTAGGAAGAGTTACTGTATAATTACAGCAGAAGTGTTATGCTTTGCCAAGATTAGTAATGGGAGATACAGAGAATGTTTCTTACAATATTGAGGAGATTTTTATTACTTATATGAAGGTAGCCATTAGAAACCAAATAATATTTCTCTTTAAACAATTATGCCACAGAAGTAGTTTTTAAGAACCAATACATGCATCCTTCTCTTTACTTGCTTTCTAACTCAAGGTACATAAAACTGTGTGCAAACATATAGATTATGTCTAGTTTATGAATTACTTAATTTAAGGCTAGCCTTAGCACACTTGTGCTGCCCTAAACTGTACACCATAGAAATAATAGCTATTAAATGCATCTTTCATTTAGACATAAACACAAAGCAACACCATGTGTTTATGTGCGCTGCTTTGGGCTGGGGTGTAGTTAATTCTCTTCATGGTAGCTGACAAAGGGCTGTACCTTGGATTTGTGCTGGAAACAGTGTTGATTGTTCAGGGATATTTTAATTATTGTTGAGCAGTGTTTATACAGAGCCAAGGCCTTTCCTCCTCCTCACACTGCTCCACCAGCAAGGAGGTTGAGAATGCACAAAAAGTTTTGAAGAGACATAGGCAGGACAGCTGGCCCCAGCTGAACAAAGGGATAGCCTACATCCTATGGTGTCATGCTCAGCAAGAGACTAGTGGGAGATGTTCCAAGGGATGGTGTTGATTTTCCAAACTGTAATGAGTAACGGGGCTCTGCTCCCCTGGGGATGGCTGAACACCTGCCTGCCCAAAGGGTGAATGAAATCCTTGTTCTGCTTTGCTTGTGTGCATGGTTCTTGCTTCCTCTATTAAACTGTCTTTATCTCAACTCATGAGTTTGCTCATCTTTACTCATCTGTTTCTCTCTCCCATCCCACTGGAGGAGTGAGTGAGCAGCTGTGTGGGGCTGAGCTGACAGCTAGGGTTCAATGATGGCAATCCTTTCTGGCACATGTGGCTTGAAGGGTTGGGATAATGACAAGTTTGACTGGAATGCGTTGGATCAAATTTACAGCTTTTATTGACTTTTAGATATTAATTGGCACACTCCTGTGCTTGCCATGGGGTCTGCTTTCCTGACTGTTCATTAGAGCCTGGTGCTTGTTATTGGCTGCTTCTTGCTTTCACCTCTTGCTGCAGTGCTTATCTCCTTACTCTACTGTTCTTGGGAACATTTTGATAACAGCACAGGTGATGTTCCTGTTGGCAGATGGCCAGGTCACTGCTGCTGCTGTACTGGGAAGAACAAGCTGGAGCTCCTGTGTGGACTCAAGTCAAAGGGACTGTGACCTGCAGATGAGGCCACATGAGATAGGGACACCCTGAGGTGTCTGTGGCTGAGAATAAGCCCATGCCAGAGCAGGTATATCTTGAAGCACCTGTGGCCATGGTTATGTCTGTGTGGCAGCAGGTGTAACTCTGAAGGGTAAGTCCATGCTGGAGAAAGGACGCCTTAAGGATCTATGGCTGTGGGTAAGTCAGTGCTCTGACAGGTATAGATTGATACATCAGGGACTGTGCACGAGGTCAGGTTGGAGCACCCCAAAGCTTGTGACCATGGAAAAAATCTGTGAAAATATGCTATATTTTATATAAACATTAATTATTTTATATAAATGTAAATAATTTCATATTCATTTTATATAGAAAACCATATAATTACTCCTGATAATCCACACTATAAGTAGAGAAAGAAAATAACAGACACAAAAGACAGAGCATAAGGGAGAAATTAGCAAAGGTCAGACAGGACATCAAGAATACATTTATGTTACCCAATTGCTTTCCAAGCTGAGTTTATTCCATCAACATAATTCTTAGGGTGCAAAAGTGAGCATTTAGACTACACCAAGTGCATCTACACCAAGAATCTACATTCTAGGATGTAGACCATAGAAGTCATGCTGCACATTCATCTTCCAGAGCACAAGCACACAATGTGATAGGTGTGTTAGGTCACTGCTGTAAATCTGCAGTTTGAAAAAGGCTGTCGCATTTCTTCTCTGCTTTAATGCGTGGAAGTCAAGTATAAAAAGTATAAAAGCTTTATGGCCATAGTAAATTCTTCATCTGTAGAAGAAAAGCTGTGATCTAATAGTCAGGGGTAGCAACACTCAAGAAAGAAAACATTTTGGCAGTCCCAGAACTGAATCTTCAACTGAATTCTTCAAGGCCCAACACGAAAAAAAGGTACTCATTTGAGTGGAAGTAAAAATCAAGAGATGTCTCAAAGATTGATATTGAGAGCTAAAAATGTTGTATGGAGACCTGGCTTATTTAGTGGACGTAGTGCACTTAAGCATTTAACTAAATCATCTTGCTGGAATTTAAGATTATAAGATATAAATGAAATGTGTTTTGAAAGACATTTTAATTCCAATATACTTTGCTGGTTCTCATACAAAGAGAAAAACATTAACAAGGTCAAGGTGCATACAATCACTATTAGATGGAACACTGGAAAAAATGTTAATATTGATGAAAGCAACAATGTAGTGGTAAGAGGTGAAAAAAATCCATGCTTAGCCAAGTTCAGAAATAAGAAAAATTGTCTGAGAAATACAAAATGCTTGGAATATGAAAAGAAAATATAGAAAGTAATGGTGCACCACATAAGTATGAAGAGGATGAAATACTATTTGAAAATAATTATAAGAGCTATTCTGGTGCTGTAGACTACCAGATTAATGTGCTGAAAGGCAAGTTTATTGCTTGGAAGCAGTCAGCTTGCCAAACTGCTCTCAGGGCCCTTTGTGTACCTACATTCTGCTTCCTGCATTACAACCTGTAGTGCTAGCACACACTGAGCCAGCTCAGCAGTAACAATGATTTATGAGTCAGCAATACACTTAGAGCTAAGTTCACCATAAATATAATGGTTCCAAAGGTTAACCTTTAGCATGGCATTGTTAATGTATTGTCTTGACAAACGAGACTTGGGTATAATAAAAGATTCTTCAGTCATATAATTAGAGGAAAAAGAAAAAAAATTAGTTGCCATATAGGCTACTTATAATTAAAGCTGGTCTAGGACTGCTTGAACACCTTGCTGGGCATTTGTCTTCAGCCAAAGGTATAATGTTGAAATGGAAACAAAGGCTGAATAGTTCAAAGGAAATATAAATGGCCCCAAAAAACAAATCTTAATTTTCTTGATTAAAAGCTACCACTTCATTGCTAGCCCAGTGCAATGAAAGTTACATGCAGCTAAATCTACTTAGAGCATTTTTTAATTAAACTATTGATTTGGAAGTGTTATTTTGTTAGAGAACAAATACCCTGTACCTGAATTTAAAAAGGGCAATGGGAGAAAAATCCAGACTATCATAACCCAACACTGCATAAGGTGTGTAGTCATAAGTAGAAAAAACATAAAGTAAATTAAAAATTGAGTGTTATAGGAGTTTTAATACTAGTAACATGGACAGGGAAGCGGTAAAGAAGCAGAACTCTTCTTATTTATGCTCAGTGAAATGACAAGGAGCAACAGACACTTGTTCTACTGCAAGGGTGATCAAACACTGGGACAGGGTGTCCTGACTGGCTGGGTTGTCTCCATCCTCATAGGTATTCAGAACCCAACTCTGCCAAGCTCAGGGCATTCTACTCAGGTGGCCCTGCTTCCAGCAGGGTGGTGCTTAACCACCTGGTAATCTTCAGATATCCCTTCCCACCTCAGCTGTGCTACAGCAACATCAGAATTTTTTTTTACTCTGGCCCATAAGAGGAAAGATATTCTGCTTAGCGAACATTTGATAGTAATTTCTGATTTTAGCTAGGCAAACTGTTATCTAGTAAAACAAAATGCAGTTTTATACGTCAAAGTTCTGTATATTTTGGATAGCAGTCTTTCTAAACACTTAAAACCCTCAATACCAGTGCTCTAGCTTGAGGAAGATTCAATACTAAAATTGAAGAGAAATTGCACAAAGCTGTAATTATTTCTTTTACCTGCTAATAGTCAAATAGATCTTTGTTTATCTGAGCAACAACTCTCACATCTCCAAATAAAATCCATAAAATACGAACAGTGAAATTGGATTATATTAGCATCTCTGAAGAAGTTTATGTTTTTTGATGCATAACAGGACATGGGAAATAATTTGAGGATCTTGTACTACAGTATTTCTGTTATTCGTGCTGAATCTGCTAGAAAGCATCATGCTCTATTAAAAAAAAGAAAACTTGCATTAAATATTGCTCATGGCAACTCCTTTTGAAAATGCATCACAAGGTCTACAGAAAAGTTGATGGTTCAAAGCAAAAGACTCATTTTCAAAAGTGCAAAAGTACAACTGTGATTTCTTATGCAAGCAGGAAACTGAATGAATCAAAAAGACTTTTGAAGCTCCATATTAGAGACCCTGAAACAGTTTCAAGCTCCCTGCTGACTGTACAGGAGTGCCACAGCAGTGGAGAGGGATTCTGAGAAGCACCACCTCCCTCTGCTTTCCCAAGTGTTTGTTTCCACGTGAGAAAGTTCAGGCATGCAGCCCTGACAGGAGTCACAGCACATCCAAACAGAAGATGATGACTTGGTTTAAATTATATCTGTGACCAAGCTTGTGGTACAGCTGTAGGATCTTCACATCAAAAGTATGTATATAAAACATATAATTTGAGTGCAAGTCTGTGACCAGTGCATTAGAATTATAAAATAAAATACTATTTTTTTAAGGAGCATCTTCTACTAAATAATTAATCAAAACCTTTTTTTCTGGTTTTAATGCTAAGAGAGAAGTAGTTGCTACAGAAACTAAAAGGGGAAAAATCACAGAACAGAATCAAAGTGAAGTAACTATTTCTCGAGAGCTTTTACTTTTAATTAAATTGCAAGATTCATGAAGTCATGAAAGCATTGCAAAAATGCAAAGAAACATAGTCACAGGAGCTTAACAACATAGATTTTAAAGTTTTCACTTACGGCATTTGGTTTCATCACGGTTATCTGGGCAGTCAGGCTTAAAATCACAGAATTTGTCAGGTGAAATACATTGCCCATTCCCACATGAAAAAAATCCCACTGGACAGTAAAGAGATGAAGCATTAGCATCTGCAGATTCTGTTTCCCCTTAAAAATCAGAAAGAGACATATAAGTAAACCCACAAGTATATAAAATTACAAGAAGTGCTTTGTATTTTCTTTTAATGTAGCAATGTGCCCATCATAAGGAACAAAGCAGCACCTATGCAGTGTGCTAAATGATATCACAGCTGACAAGAAACATAACTGATCTCAACGTCTGTTGGTCTAGAATTATATCTTACTGTCCACAATATTCAAGCTTTTGTGTGAAAAGTTATCAAATACACCTTGGTGTTACAGAGCCAGGCTCCTGCTCAGAGGCCAGAGGCCGGTTGGGCTCCCTGCCCTTTCCCTGGGAGCCAGGCACAGGATTTTCACCAAACTGTTCTGCTGTGGCCATGCTCTCTCTGTGCTCAGGTCACAATGACAGCTGTAACAAGCCAAAGCTGGGTGCTGCACCATTACCAGCCTGTACCTCAACTTACACACTGGAAAACACCCCAAATTTCAATGATCGGGGAAACAAAAAGCCAGGGTCTTCTGGTTTTCCTTTAGTAGATTTTTGCAAAGTGAGCAGCTTTTCATATTCTTTGTTTAATTTAACTTTTTAAAATACTTATGCTTCTATCCAAACAGAGATTTGGAAAAAAAAAAAAACAACAAACCAACAACAAAAAACTCCCTGCTAAAAACAATGTCTTTATGTTTAATGGATAAATGAGGGAGTTGTAGGGAAAATAATTAAAGCAAATAACTCTTTCTCTAAATACCTCAACCCCACTGTATATAGGGATCAAAGAAGCCTTAAAAACACAACACCAAAGTCCTCTATTATGCCTTTAAATTTTTGGATAATTAATGCAGATACCTGATGGCTATAACTCATCAACATCACCCCTGACTGCACATGTGCCCGTGCCATTTTTGAAAAGCAGCTGTTAGCATCAAGACGACCAGGAGCAGCAGTCTGACAGAAGGTTATGTGAGTCTGACTACAGAGTGTGAGTACAAAGACAAGTTGGCTGGGCATTTATTATAAGTCAGATATTTAGCAGTAATTATTGGAGAAGCTTCTTGCCCTAAAGGGAAAGCTCTTTTTTGCTCTTCAGTGGAAAATATAGGATGATTTGCTTTGCTTCTGCCTCTGCATCCAAACATGAATGTGAGCAGGTACTACATAGTAAGTGGTATCAGGAAATTCCCACCAGAGCTCACTCTGCAGAATTAGTGAAAACTTCTTGTAGCAGCTAATGTATAACACAAGGATGAAAGCCTGCATTATAGAACCATAGAATGATTTGGATTGGGAAGGAATTTAAAGATCATCCAGTCTGCCATGGGCAGAGTCAAAGACTCATCCAGCACAGCCTGAAACATTTC
Organism: Phylloscopus whistleri; assembly: GCA_017589585.1. Taxonomy (NCBI): domain Eukaryota; kingdom Metazoa; phylum Chordata; class Aves; order Passeriformes; family Phylloscopidae; genus Phylloscopus; species Phylloscopus whistleri. The sequence goes on along the minus strand of JADMLD010000614.1, from coordinate 4,319,801 downwards.
CAGGGAGATGATTGATTACAGCATGTGGACTTCTTTTCTCAGATTATCCTCTATTTTATTAAAAGTCACTTCAAGTTGTCAGTCACATCAGTTATATATAGCAGATATTGAGGACAATATATTGAAAACCATGAAACTCGCCTTCACTTTCCTGGCTGACTCCTGGAAGTGATCTATTCACAACTACACATTCCTCTGTTATACTGATATCATCAATAGCAACAGTAGCATTTGTTGTTAGAATAGTACCTTGCAAGATAATCTGTAAAGACAGAAATAAAAGTTAATTCATTAAAGGTGACATGATAGAAAGACCCAAACACACACACACTTATTTATATATTCCTTTATGATTTATGACATCTGCATAAGAACTAAATAAATCTTACAACCAACTCTGAACACCAGCCAGGAAAAACTACAACTGAGATTTGATCAGGTCAGAAATTTGCTCCTCAACTGTCAAAGCCATAACTACTTTTACCTAGAGAAGGTTATGCAACCCAGATGACCTTGGTTCAATCAAAATTGGTAAAAGTCACTACTTACTGAATGAATGGTCTTCCTGCTGGAATACATAAAATCTATGTATCTTCTTAAATTAAATTTTCATGGTTACCAAATATGATTTACAACACCATTTAATTGTGTTCATCTATACAATGTCTGATGATGTTAGCAATGTGGTACAATGTGGGAAACTCCCTTTCTGGAGTCCCTGCTTGTGAGGGGAGGATGATCTTTTTCCTCCAAAAGTTCAGTACCAGGGTTACAAAGATAAATGAGACTCACAGCTTCAGTCTTCAGAGCTGTTTGTTCTATTTCTTACCTCAAGTTCTGCGCGCTGCCGAAGCCTGGCTTAATGCGCCAGAAACACAGCTAAACCACGCCCTCCACCACCACGAGAGGATCCCAAGGTTCTTAAAGGTTTCCAGTCCAATTAACTCCTAAAATACTCTATGTTTACAATTTTGTGCCAATAATCACTACCTATTCTAAATACGCAACCTCTGTGTCAGATCCATTCTACAAATGTCTCTGTGCCACCGTCACAGCAGAAAATGGAGCAGAAGAAGAAGAAGAAGAGACACCGCCCAAAATTTTCCATCTTGCTCTCATCTGTTTCCATACTAAAAACCCAAAACTACAAATTTTCACTGTGACAAACTAAACTACTATTTATTTCTCACCTTTGTTGCGTTCAGCTCTTCTCAGGGTGTTGGAAGTTTTTCCCATGGACTGAGGTCAAAGGCAGTGCTTTCTTGGGGTCCAGTCAGGGTATTGGAGCCCCCAGGGCAGCACAAGGAGTTTTTCACATGCCCTGAACTCCAACAGTACAATAAATGTAGGGATAGAGTGAAAACTGAAGTACCTGCACTGTCAGCCTCACCTCTGTACCTGGTGGATCATGGAACAGATCCTCCTAGAGTTATGCTAAGGTACATGGAGGGCAGGGAGGTGACTCAAGACAGCCAGCATGGCTTCACCAAGGGCAAGTCCTGCCTGACCAACCCAGTGGCCTTCTGTGACAAAGTGACTGCATCAGCGAAGGGTTATGGCTGTCCCATATCTGCACTTCTGTACATTCTTTGACATGGCCCCCATATCATTCTGCTCTTTAAACTGGAGAGAGATGGATTTAATGGATGGACTGTTAGGTGGATAAAGAATTGGTTGCATGGCCACGTCCAGAGGGTAGTGGTCAACGGTTCAGTGTCCTGATGAACATCAGTGACAAGTGGTGCCCCTCAGGGTCTGTATTTGCACCAGTGTTATTTAATATCTTCATTAATGACATAGTGTGATCGACTGCACCTTCAGCAGTTTGCAGTGCACCAAGCTGAGTGGTGCAGCTGACATGCCTGAAGGACAGGATGCCATCGGATAAGCTTGAGAAGTGGCCCATGGGAATCTCATGAGGTTCAACAAGATCAAGCACAAGGTGCTGCACCTGGGCTGGGGTAACCCCAGCAGGCTGGGGGATGAAGGGATTGAGAGCAGCCCTGCCCAGAAGGACCTGGGTGAGAGGCTGGACATGGCCTGGCCATGTGTACTCACAGCTCAGAAAGCCAAAAGTGTCTTGGGCTTCACCAAAAGCAGTGAGGGAAGCAGGGCAGGGAGGGGATTCTGCCCCTCTAATCTGCCCTTGTGAAACCCCATGTAGAGTGTTGTTTCCAGCTCTGGGGTCCCCAGCACCTGCTGCAGTGAATGTAGAAGAAGTCATCAAGTTTATCAGAGGGATGCAGCACCTCTTCTATGACGAAAGGCTGAGAGAACTGGGTTTATTCAGCCTCAAAATGAGAAGGCTCTAGAATGACCTAATTGCAGCCTTCAATACTTGAAGGGATCCTACAAGAACAATGGAGGGGGACTTTTTACAAGGTCATTGTAGTAAAAGAGCAAGGGGAATGGATTCAAACTTAAAAAGAGTAGGTTCAGACGGGATATTGGGAAGAAATCCTTTACTTTGAGAGTGGTGAGGCCCTGGAACATGTTGCCTAGGGAAGTTGTGGATGCCCCACCTCTGGAGGTGTTCAAGGCCAGCCTGGATGGCGCTCTGACCAATCTGGTCATATGAAAGATGTCCTTGGCAATGGGGGTAGGAACTAAATAGTCTTCAGGGTCCCTTGGTATTTGTTACAAAAGGTTATTCTAATGCCTAGAATACTGAAACAATGGCTATGCTCTTTAATAGATGGACCTGTGGAAAAAGCTGAATTAAATTATTTTTTCATAAGAACATTAAAGAAAATTATCTTTTTAGATTTCATCATTAATATTAAATTAATTTTAAAGGCCAAAGTAAAATATCTTTTTGAAAGCAATGTAAATGTGATATCTAATTACCTGAAAAGGTAATTCCTCAGCCACACTTTCTACAGGTATATTCGCTTTTGTCCAATTCATCTCAGGCAATCCTGAAATGTCACATAATTTTTCCAAACTTCCATTTAATGCAGTCCTCTTAAAGACAGAAAGCTGAGAATCCTGAGATAACCGGTACCAAAATTTTACCTGTTGAAAGAGTTTTTAATGAAAAGCTTTTAAAAAATTACATAATCAATCTGAAATAAATTCAGTAGCAAGTAATATATGCACATTATAACAAAGACTGACATGACAGGTCCAAGCAGACTTGGCACATAAGATGGGGATGTTTGAAATTACAGCATGTTGAGGAGCAGCATCATGTCTAAAGACAAAATTATATTTAAAAGTAAAGCTTACTTTTACAATTTACTTTTAACTTGTATCTATCAGCTGATGCAGACTGAATGACAACTTCCCTTAACTTCTTTATTGTAGTAAGCACTTAGAAACTTCTCAAAGATTATTTTTCTTCACAAATGCTGAATATATGACAGTTTCCTAGGCATGTTAATCTCTGAAGTGCAATCATTGAGATCCTCCTATGAAAGAAACTTTATGATCTTTTATTTCCACAATCAACATAAATGAATGTGAACTGAAGACAGATTTTTAAAATAATCTATTCATCTCCTGAAACAAGTAGATTGACCAATATATGGGAGGAAAATGCAAAGACTGTATGTGGATGAGGCTGCTTCTGAGGCAGAAAAGGTAAGAAAACAGTGAGAACCACAGTTCTGATTCAGCTGAGAACTGAGGGGAAGAAATAAGATTTTCAAAGACTAATATCTTTCTTTCCCCATGGGTCTTTCCTGCTTCTCCACATAGACAAAGACTAAAATTTCTTCAACTGCGGTATATTTACAACCCTGCAAAAGCCTTGATTTTGATACTATTTGACTCTTCATGAAGGTAAAACAAGAGCTGGATCAGTCGTGCAGAAATATTCCTGTTAAAACACACTTTATGCTACTTTTTAATACCATCTGGCTCCAGGTCTGGTTGACTTAGTCTCTCAACATTCAATTTTACCACCACTCACAAAAATCATGATTTATATAAAATAATCTTGATCCTTATTAATAAATTTAAATACTTTCATGTAACTCATTCCCTCAGCAAAAAGCTTAAGAAGTAGAAATCAGCGGTATACAAACACTTTCCAAAATGAGCTGTTTGAAGAGTTACACTCTAAATAATTTAGATGGCTTTTTTCTTTCAAACAGCTTTTTAAACAAATTTATGCTTTCATCAAATAAGAAATAATTTTACCTTCCTTCTTTATGTCTACATGTTCTACTATACAATGACTATTGTGTCCATTAAATGCAATAAACAGAGAGTTGGGACTAGAAATTTGCTTTTACATCTCCAAAACCTTGAGCTAAATGAAGATGTTTCTTAGCTTACATTTACAAGAAGACCCAGCTACAAGAAGCTGCAGAAAGGAGTTAGTTCTAAGCTTCAATTAACCAGAAAGGCACAATATAAATCTGTTACCCTTCAACTCTTTTTTTTCTTTTTAAACAACTGGAGCTAAAGAACTTGTAAAGCTAATAATAAACATAGATCTCTTTGTGTGAATCCTTTTATCCTCTCAGTGGGATATCCAACAGAGGGCATCATCTCACATTAATAGGCAGAGAACATAACACATCCTAATGAGCAGCCCCTACTCGTTGCTCTTTCCCAGAAATAAAAGTCTGCAGGGATAATGTGGCAGAAAGCCAGGCTTCCAGTCCTCAAAAACACTCTCCTGACAGACACTTACACTTAGGTAAGAACTTGCTCTAACATTCGTTGGATCTAAGAATTTTAAATTCATTCAATACATGCATACTTAGAGTAAAACTTTCTTCTTTTCTGACTTTGAAGTAGAGAAAAATACATGCATCCCCACTGCATCTGTGTTTATTTTGAGTGCAGACCAGACTCTGCAATAGATCTTACCAGAATATTTCATTGATTCACATATCAGTGGTGCCCAGTTTGCCTTAAGGGTTTCTAAGATAAATTAATCTGAATCTGAAAGGTGCTTATCTACTCAGTATCAAAGTCAACAAAAGAGAGATGGAACTGTCTAAACAAATGCACTGTGAGTACAAAGGCTGTTGGGTGTCCCAGGAATAATGCAATACACAGGGCTTGATGGGATGGTTCAGGCCTTCTGAGTTCCCTGCAGCAGCACTCTGCTTGAGTTTCTCCTGCATCTATTTTATTTCTGATGTTTTATAACACTAAGAAGTCATGTGAAGATTAAGAACTGGGAGATTGCTTTAAATGACAGCAAGGTACTGTTCTTGAATAGTTTCAGACACTTCTACTCCTCAACTAGAGACTGCAACTGTTCAGCTGAGATCTGGTAACTCACTGATGTGTGCAGTCCAAGTGAGCTGCACTTTCAAGTAAAACAGATTTAGCTAAGTTAGCACTTGTTTCTGGTCCCTTAGATGATATATGACCTAAGAAGTCTAGCTCCTGACGGAATAAAATACTGTTACTTGTTGGGACTTCCAAGCACCCTTCTTTTCTGACTGTTTTTTTTTTTTTTTTTGTTTTGTTTTTTTTTTTAAAAAGTTTTCTTAAGAGGAATTAACAGTTTCAGTTCTACACTGAGTCTGAAAAATTAAGAAACCAGCCTAAATTTTATTTTGTTGCTTTAAATCTTTTTTTCACAGAACAAAGTAAAATTATTTTGGCAAGTTTTCTATGTCTTTTCCTTTTCTTCTCTTGGACTTCTTAAATAAGAAGGGATTATACAGTATCAGAAAAACCCACATCATAACTACACAACTTCTCCCCAGTACAGCATAAGCCTTGAAAAGTTACAGAATAGAAAACAAAAAAAGTCTCAGGAAAGAACAAAGAAAAAAGTTATAAAATTGAACAGTGTCTATTAATTTTATTCAATGGCCAAAAGGACAAATAAAAATATAGATGTGAATTTAGTGAATAGTTGCTGTTCATATTCAATATATTGCTTCAAGTTCTGTTTTAAAAATACAGATTTTGTTGAAAATTACAACCGTCTAGTTATAAAATCATATTTTCATTTTTCATCTAATTTTTTTTTTGTCCCTTCTGATACATTTTTCCCCTGGTACATTTCTAGTTTTTCAGGTGAACCACTATCCTGGCTGGTTGCTTTTGCATTCCTCTGCAGAGCCACAAGACATCTGACAAAAAAAGACATTTCAAAGTAACTCCCAAATTCTGCACTGATCAGCTTAAAAAAGCATCCTCCTCAAACCATGAATTTAAATTTAGTATGTGTCTGGAGTATGGTAGCTAATTCTCTGGTCACGCCAACACAGCTGATGTGTTTGGTGACTTCAAATCATAGGTGTCCCATTTTGGAACCCTGGTTATGTGACTTTGCTCTCTGCAGACAAGAGAGTGTCTATTTGATAGAGCCCTGTTATTGTTGTCAGGGTACCTTTTCCACAGTACACAAAAACCTGGAGCATATCCTGAAATCTGAGTCACCTGCTGGGTGCTTTAGGAAAGAATAACAATAATCAGATAGAAAAAATTGGCAGTAAAAACAGTAAAATGTTGCGTGCTTCTCCATCCTCCCAAAGAATTAGTCTGTAGCTCCTTCCACTGATATTGGAATAGGGCACTCAGCAGCAGCACTTAGAGCATGAAGAATACCTGCTTTGCATCAGGTGAGGGATAGGTCACAAAGATGGGGACAGTTAATATCAAACTGTTACCTGGCAGCAGGAGAGCCCAGGGGTAAGCTTGACAAGGAAAGGGCTTCCCAGGTGAGACACGGACTGTCTTTGTGTTCATCTGGTGTGATCCACTGAGGCAAATGAACGCTCCTATAAACAAATTTTATTTTAAACTATGAGAAATATGTCATGCTCCAATGGCAAATAGCTACCTCAGAGAGGTAACTATATGCTTCATGAGACACATAAAGCTTATTTGAAGATCAAAACAATCTAAACTGCTTTGCCATCAGTTCAGTCTCTACAGATAATGAGCAGATTTTTGTAACAGGCTGTGACATGCAGTGTCTATGTGAGCAAAGACAAAACAGAATTGCTAAGTGCTCCTGACTCTTCCCTCTTTTAAAATTATCATGAATGATTCCAGAGACAAGGAGAGAGGGAGAAGGAAATGAAGCTATTTGTGCAGCCAGTGCTAAGACTACTCTGTCATGGTTCCCATGAGCACTTAAACCCAAGGCAGTGACTACAGAGCCCCTCAAAGGCAGTTCAGATGTTGCTTTTCTGAGAGCATGGCTGTGCAGATCTACTGGAAGTATTTTTTATCTGCTCTCTTGAAGCCAAAAACGTTAAGATCTTAAGACCTTAAACGCTGCAGCTATTACCCATCACCTTCACACATTGCCCATCCACTCTCTGCACGGACTGGGGAGAGCAGAGGAGCTGCAACACAGAGCACCCTGGAGATCAAACAACAGAGACCTCAGCCAAGATCCCTAAAGGACACATTTTAATTGGCTTAAATGATGTTTCAAACAGAATTTAAACCAGAAATTATTTCTTTAGGGTACAGTATTCACTCTCAGCACAGCCACTTTTAAGCATGCTAACAATGTTGCAGACCACAGGAGCCAATGGAATCAGCTATATTTTCTCATGGGGTCCACAGACTTGACATTGTTGTCTGTGCTAGTGGGGATGAAAGCTTAATTAAAGATCTAATCTGAACTCTGGCAAATGCACTGCATTTGGATTTGAACTACAGCAGATGTGCTTCAGACAAAGGTAGGGAAGGATAAACATTTTCAAGGGGCCCTAAAGCAGCATATTTTGAATGCCGTCAGTGCTGCCTTTGCTGAATACTGAGACTTTTTCATGAAAGTCTATGCAAAACAACACTAAAGGCTCAGTCTTGTTTGAGCATTTATATTACACATATTGCCTTACATCTTGGAAAATCAGCTATTGTGCTGCTACAGTCATACTCCTTAGCCATTTATTTCCCATGGATACATAATGAAGCTGAGGGTTAGGTCCAGCCCCACGTGAATAATGGCATGGCTTCAGCAAGGTTGGCACAAAGAGGGGACCATTCCAGCTCCCTGTACAAACAGGAATGCTGCACTCCACAGCATGAGGGAAGCTCCCCTCATTGGAATGCAAGGGTACTTCAAAGGACCCACTTCTAATTTGCAGCTGAGGCTCTACTGTAGCCTTGTTAAGATCTTCATTAATCAAAATTTGCTACTGCCCTCCCCAGGAGAGAAGAGAGATGAGCACTCCCTGGCACTAAAAGGAACAGTTGCAACCTGAAGGATTGTGATTTAATGTTGGCAAAAACTCGCTGAAATTCTGGAATCCTAATTCTGAAGTCGTGGCTGTAGCAGGCACAATGATAGATTGGTACAAAACCACCTCAGAAATACCTTTTCAGCTAATTTATACAGGAAATGCAACATTACTGGGCTTGAGAGTTGGGGCATAGTAACCTCCAAATCTGCTTGAGACTTCAACCTCTGCCAACACTGAAACAAACTTGTAATAATTCAGGTATCAAAGCTTCTTAAGTGAAGCAGCACATAGCTCCATATGGGTGATTTTAATACGATACTTAGGCTGCCAGCAGCCTTCATTCTGACCACATTACCCCTCAGATCTCAGCAGCACCTAGAGCAGAGAAAGACACAGGCAGATCAATGCACCCTTCTGGAGCTCTGAGAGTTTGAAACCTGTAACAGAGTAGTGTTTACATAAAGTGCAGTAATGCAGATCGAGTCCCACTCTACAGAGACAATAAAATGAAATATCGAACAGCTGCTGAGAAAAGTAAGCAGCAACTTTGGTGCACTTGATCACATGAGGACCAATGGAAAAAAATCAATTTGTTCCTTTAGAATCATTCTATAACACACACACACACACACACACTTCACCCACTACTGTTTGCTCAGGTGAGTTTTAATCCTGGAGTTCCTATACTTTTGAATGCATGAGGTGGAATACCTAACATGTCACATTACTTTAACATGAACATGGAAGAGAAGTGTGGAGATCTGGCTGAAGATAATGTACATAATTAATTAAATCTAGATTAAAGGGGTTCTGGACTGTAACACATATTTTAACCTTATCTCCACTGGAAGTAGTGCAATAGATACATTTTAATAAAATTAAAGTCACAGAGTACTATGACTTTATATGATGTCAATATTATTTGACAATGAAAAACCTGCTTGGCAGTTTTATTTTTATGGAGTGTGCTATAATAACATTCTCACTTTGGAAAAAAAATATTTTTAACAGCCGTCTTCTGGAATAAAATGGTTTTAAAGCTGAATGTGTTGAATGACAAATATATGCTGAAGGAAGTACAACTCTTTAAAGGAAATTATACTAAATCTATTTTTTCTAGACAATATGGATTAATTTAACTTCACTCTACAAAAAGATATTTGTCCAAATAATGCTTCCAAGAATGGTCCCTATGTAAATATTGGGTAAAGAGTAGTTATGATATGCACAGCCAGCTGTCAGTTCAAAGAGCAGCATCTCCAAAAAACTGCATTAAGTCTCATACCTCAGTGATTTCAGCATCCAAAAATAAGGGTTACAAAGACATAGTAACAGGATCACAGCTGAAAAAGAGCATCTTCAATGGACTGGCCTTCTGTAACACATTGCCTGTGTTTTTACATTTATATACTGTGTGGCATCCATTTCAAAACAGTTTTTATTATCAGTCTGTGGCCATTTACAAGTAGGAATTTTCATCATAGAAGGAGAAAAATAATGTCTCACCATGTCCCATATTCTTTGTATGGCCTCTGCCAGGGAGTCCTCTGTCAAGGGGAGCCTGTTCTTCCGTTATGTTCCAGTCAGCATCACCTTTGCTCAGTGGCTTCCATCCACAAAGGTCAGTCTCAAAATCACAGAAGGTGTAATTAGCTGTGATAAGAACAACAAAATCAAGAGATCAATAAGTTGAACTTGATGCAACAGTTTAATGCCACAACTCTGACTGTGTTCTATTTAGATGTATTAGGAGTGTTGAAGAAGCACAAAAGCATTTCAGGTAGTTCAGGGGGATAATAAGTTCCAGAACACAGGTAACAGGTAGGGCAGGCCCTTCCTTTCTTAATCAAACTCAGAACCATGAAACAAACTACCTGTAAGAGAATAAACATACTAAAGACCTGTACCTAGGTTGCTGAGATATTACAAAAATAGTATTAAATGTTTTTTAAAGAATTGCACCAGTAATTTAGTTATGAATGTGTGAGAAAAATCAAATGTATTTAGAGCTTAAAATATATGGAAAGCAAAGATGAATTAAGCTTTCATTTAATTTATTTTTGAAAATGAGATTTAAATTTATCAATTATTCAGATCGCCTAGAAATTTTTATTGGAAAGTAAAAATCCATTTTCTCAGTTGGTATGGATTAGACCAATTTAAATTGTATAAAAATTTCACACGCTCCTACATTGATTGAGTACAAATAAGTATTTTGATAAGAAAATTTTATACTCAGATTTTTCTTTCCTGTTCCAGAACAGCTTCCCAAGGCACTACACTTAACTCCTGGGGTCACTTACTGCAATTGCAACCATTATTTTAGAACTGGATTTGTCACTTTCCGCTCCCACAGCACATTTATCTGATCATATCAGCCTCAGACACAATCATACATATTACTCCAATTTTCAGATTGTACAAAACCAAAATTAAATGCATCTTTCTTTAAGCACCATTGTAGCAAAGCTAAATAGTAAAAGTTTCCTAGGGAGAAAGATTATTTGAGCAGCTAAATTTTAAGGTACAAAATAAGCCACAAATATCAGTGTCTCTTATCTGGCTTCACCATATACATTAAAATTTGATGGTGCATGGATTTCTGTTTAGCACAGCATGTTTAGTTAAAAATGAAACTTGGTTAACTTATTTAATTAAATTTTCATGGTTTTCACAAGGTATCTTTTAATTAGACTTCAGTTGCTAGTGCATTAAGGTTGAATATGCAAATTGATATCCAAGACTAAGCTGTTTTGGTAATTAATACTATGTCTAGGCATTTTGCTTTCCTTAGCTAAGCAGTCTTGAGAGAACCAATGTGACACAAAAAGGCAAACATTCTTTGCTTAAATAGCTCTTTCTCCTAGCCTCCCTAAACCCCACAAAAGGTCTTCTGCATAAACAGCTGACTGCAGTATCTGCACAGTAATATCCAAAAATACATCCATAAATGACCCTGTAGGTACCAAAGAAAATAAGTTAAAATAATGGTTTAATTATGAAACTAAGATAGTACTAATAACTATTATTCTACAGCTCTAAAAGGTATTTAGTATGGAAGCATTTTTTTAAGTTGTTATTTTCTTTTAACTAGAGGAATTTGGGACCTCAAGAAGATTTTTCATGCTGATAAAAACAACAGCCTTTGTGTGATCAGAGCCCATCACTGCCTTTGATGTTCAGCAGGAAGAGAGGTGTGGTGAAATCAGCATTTGTAGCATGGGTAGCCTGTAGTACAATTTCTTCTAACCCTATAGATGTAGAAAGAAATATATAACCATCAAATTTTCAGCTGAATATATAAGCAGTGGGGGGAAAAAAGACATGCACACACAGCAAAACACAATCCCAAATCAAATTGGGTTTCTCCAGTCGTTTTTTCAAACTTTATTCAAGTCTGAACACAACTATAAAGGTAGGAAGAACATTCATGGTGGTGCACTTTTGGGGTTTTTGTTGTTATTCATTGTTAAGTTTATTTTTTTTGTTGATGATGATTGGTTTGGGTTTTTTTCTTTTGGGTAGTGGAGAAGAAATAGAATATGATAATGCTGACCACACTTTGGAGGCTAAATTTTTTTTTAATTACACCTTTCACTTGAAATTTAAAGCTCTAAACAAGCACCCAGTCATGCAGAAACGCTGACCAGAATAAATTACCAAACCCAAGTGTTCCCCCTATGTAGTATCTGGAAGTGATACTTCTATTTAAAAGTGTAAATATGTTGTAGAACAGCTAGTCTCCAACTGTGAGTAAAATGCACTTGTCCAAATTAACAATCAAACTTAAATTTTATCCCTTTTTAATTCTAAAAACTTAAGAGGTGCTTGTAAATGTTTAATCAAGCTTGAAAGAAAAGTTCTGTGCTTTGGCTAAAACCCAAATCCAAGCAAGACAGTTTTTCAATGTGTTTTTTCATTCCTCAAACATTAATAAACGTTAAGAAATGTGCCTTTCCTATCAAACATTCAACACCTTTATCTGAACCTTCAAGGGATTATAGGTAATCTTTCACTATCCACAGTAGGAAACTAAGTGACTGCACAGCCTATAGTTTTTGAGTAGTCACACTACAGTTAAGTTTGACATAAAGCTCTTTTCTGATATATTATGTCCCTCCCTACTGCAATTCTCAGCACCAGAGATTATGTTTTATATTTCACTAGGAATATTTCAATGGATTCAAATTGCAGATATGTTTTTGATATTTTGAATGGAAAATTACTCAGTTCTCTATTTTGGACCTTTATCTATTTATAATTCAGCAAAACAGAAAGAAAAATAGAAAGGAACTAATAACTCACTTTCATTTTAACAGTAAGTCGAATTTAATTTTTTTTTTTTAGTTCTTGTGAATATATCAGTACATCTTAGCTAGAGAAGGAGTAAATTATTGCACCATTTCTACAAAATCCAGAGATGTGGCCAGGAAAAAAATTGCTCCGCCAAAATCTCTTGAGTTTCAAGAATAAGTGTACATTACTAAAGCCATAAAATACACTGAAAAGATTTTTAAATAAATACAAACAATTTCAACTTATTAAAAAACCAAAAAAAAATCAAAGGAAAAAAAATAAAACAAACTAAACCAAAACAGGAATCAAAGCACATATTTCAAGAGCATTGGAAGGTTAAATGGGAATGTTTTTTTCTTTGACTAGCTTACTCTATCTATCCCAGCTCCTCATGATCCTCCTAGGGGAAAACAAAGCAGTTCTGTTACCTAGGCTGGGTTACCAGCCAAGTCATATTGCTTCAGCTTTGCTAGCCTGCAACTGCATAAAGGTTTTCAATCCTGCTCTGAGAGCTCAATCAAATGAACACAAATGGGGACACTCAGCTGGTCTCTCCGTCAGGTTGGTGTTTCCCTGAGCAATAGTATAGAATGAGCAGGGCTGCTCCCCTCATTCAGTATGGAAGCACATATGTGTCTTTGGGATTTGAGGTAATGGCTATCATTATGAACAGAAACCAAAGAACCTCTTTGCCATTAATTTTTTGTCGTTTCTGGCTAAGATTTTTTGTCATTTTGTGAAAAGTGAAGGGTTACACATATGCCCTCTTTCTGAGTGTCTGTGCACTTTTCCTACCAGCTTGTGATTAATTTTATTTACCTAGAATTTGTTAAAGGATTCATACAGAAATATCACAGATGGCCATAGATCATCCAGCCTGAACTTCCTCATGTCATAAGTCATTAGACAGATGACTCATAACTCTCATAGGTGAGATGGCCTCACCTCCTCCTGAAACTACTCAGTTCCCTTGCTTAGGGTTAAGAGAGCTTAAGAGAATCTCATGTGCACCCTTGGTGGGCAGTGGTCACGTTTGCTTGGAGCTGCTCTGGTGAAACACAAAGGCAGTGCTGCACAGTGACTGCCAGCACTGGAGTCTGTGAAAATAACATGGGTGTAGCTTCTTGCTCTCCACATGCACATACAAGATCGATGAACAGACAATGACAATTTCAGGCAAATTCAGTGTCACAGAGAGCACACAAATGTTTAGTAAAACCAGTTTTTCAGACTAAAAAGTGGTCTTTCTACTTTTAGGTTGAATGATAATAAAAATATTTGCATCTGTGTTCATCTGCTGTGGAAGGTTTCAAGGATTTCCAATTGTAAATTGCCATACTGTAAATGAAATGCAGCAAAAGCAACATGGCTTTAAAATTATACAGGTTTGCTTCATCCTACATATTCCATATTCATAAATTATACAAATCCTATGGAAAGCTGAGAATATTTAAGGTAATACTAGAGGTGTTAAACTAAAAGCAGAAGCGGTAAGATGGCTGTTTTTAGAAAGCTTCTAATTAAGCTAAATGGAATTAATCTTCTTTCAGAAATACCTGTAGGATGACCCCACCCCACAATAATTTTGAATTTACATGGATGCTGATGAGCAGGTAATTTCTAGAAAAGCTACTGCATCGAAGTGTGATATTACTTGAAAATAATAAGTGCTTCCTAGACTTGTTTCCAAGTTGCTAGGACTGCTAGCAACTGCTTCATTTGTATTTATGGGTTTATAAGTTTTGTGAAGGTTATATATTAATAATGTAAAATAGTAATAAGTATAGTGTTTGAAATATTAGTTGTTTGACACAGTATTTAGTACAAAACTTCCTTTATATTAGGTAAGAAATAAAGAAAAGGCATCAGCATGAAAGGGATCTTTATAGTCCTTTAAATTATCCCAGTACTGCCTCTCACTTTCTGTTTGAATATATTTACTAGGTTTTCATAATTTGTTATCACTCACTGAAATAAAAAAATTAGAAGTGATCACAAATAAGAGGTGTCAAAAAAGACATAATGAAAACATGGAATTTAATAGTAAAATCCATACTTCTATAACTTGTGACTCCATTAGGTTCATAGATTTCAGCAGCTCAAATAAAGATGGTTACTCATGTGCATAAGTGTTTCCTAGACAATTTCCTAATTTTTGAGACTTTTTAGTCTCATAGACTTAAACATATATTTATATAAATGAGCAGAGATTAAACTGAAAGAGTAGAAAGTATTGCAAAACATATATGTATTTGTTCTTGTAATAAATTATGTTATTTTAATACTGTTCATGTCAAATCAACATGACCGAAGAGGAACATTATTAAATTCCTTATTATAATGTAACAAAGAAATTCTTAAAGGAGGGAAATCCTTCACATTAAGTAGCAGCTGTCTGCCATTGTTTTTGTTCAGTAGGAGATCTGTCAGCTCTTTCAGTACCTGAGAATGCTTTCACAAAGGAAACTACTGGGGATGTGTCCAAGGATAGATGCTAAAAGACCTAATAAAGGCTAAAATATGCATCACCGTACCAGATAGTGAATTTTACTGAAAATCGATATGAAAAAATATAGTGAACTCCAAACATCATGGAGGACAATATCAAGATCTTGTAGAAAATTTATATAATGGGAATAAAAGAACAAAGGACAACAATAAACAAGAACATTTTCTTTACACCTTTTTTTCTCAATTCTGTGGAAAGTGTCTGAAAGATGAATCTTCTAAGCTGACCAAACTGCTGAGTAGCTATATTCCATTAGGGCCCTCTTTCCTGAAAAGGAGTGTGGGAAGTATCCAAGACAATATTATCCATTAAAATGGGCCAACTTTAAAAATAGTTGTTGCTATTTTAAAGATGGCACCTTTTTTTGGTTCTCATTCTTCTCAGCCAGTAGTCAGAGAAATAAGCAACTACTATTGGTTACTTATACTTTAGAAAAGAACCTTTTTCCACCCTCTTTTTGGGGGATGAATATACTTTTGTGCACTGCTCCAACGAAATGATGCCTCTTCAAACTGTGAATATCTCAACACACAGTTAGGCAAACAATCCCTATATCTCAGGTTCAACTGAGTGTCATAGTTTCTTTAATTTGAGGGGAGCTAGTGGAGAATCAGTGCCAGTAGAAAACCCAAAGTTAATTGCAGAAGCAGCAGCAGAGAATGGAGCACTAGGCAGAGCTATTGAAGAAGATTTTGCACTGATTGTGGCTCTCATCATTCCTTGTCCCAACACCCCAACTCTGGAGATTCCACAAAGGACATTGTTGAGACCATCAGGTCATTCTGACTTTTCCTTCTTGTGCCAAATCTCCATTTTTTCTCACCCATCAACATCACCATGATGGAAGAAATATTCCCAAAAATTCTACTGGGATCTTTAAAACACTGACTAGGTCTAGGTTATTTGTAATCTTTTGGTTACCTGGCATCAATGTCCAGTGTCTGAGGAACAGGCCTGTAAATGTTTGGAATTATCTTCATTTTCACCCTGCGTAGTACAATTAGAAGCTCCCTTCAACTGTGACAATTATTTTTAATCATCCTTTGAAACCTAAAAATTACTCTTTCTTGCTTCCAGTTGCTCTTCACCACAATTTTCTCTCATTGTTATGAAGTGAGATTGCTAAATTGCTGAGAAATAAAGCCCAGCTTTGAAAGTACAATTTGCTTTCATTCCATTCCTCCCAAAGAACTAACAAGGACTCTCCACACTCCTACCAGTGGAAGTAGGACAGACACAGAGCTAATAAGACAGGGACATGTCTTGTAAAAATCAAAAAGAGATCCAGGTAGGGACCCCCTAATGTTTGCTTACATTCTACCCAGAGATAGAACAGTATATACCTTCTTATTTGAAATGTTACTTCAGCATTTGCACATATTACTTGTTTCAGAGACAGTTCCCACATCAAGTAATTGAAAAAAATTAAAGATTCAGACTGTGAGTCAAAAAAAATATCTTGTAGTCACAAATAGTTCTTAAAGTCTCATCATGTAATTAGAAAATAAAACATTATCAGTGTTTTTCATCCTGCTACCTTCAGCAATACATAGAATTTTAATTGGCGCCTCCCAGCATCAATATATATTATCACCAGTATCTTAAATATGTGCACATATTTTATCTGCAATACATATTTAAGTGTTACTACCACACTCAAACAAAAAAACTTATGCATGCCCTATAATAAAAATAATTTTAAAAATTATAGGGTCTCTAAAGATGTTTTCACATGGAGATCTAAAATTATTCAGATTATTACAAACTTTTTTGTAATTTTAATTATTTTCTTTTTACTCTTGATGGTACAGTAGAAAGTGTGGCTTTTAGACAAAGTTACCTTCAGCTGCAAATATAATGAAGAAGATCTAGCTTCTGACCTGTGGCCCATTTCTCTGGTGATTTGTATCACAGTGCAAATATCATGTCTCTTAATGCATTTTCTGACAGTAATTCACAAACAGTCTAAATTAGGAAACTGTTCAGAGAATAAATCCCAAAGTAGATTTCATTCCCTTGCAAATTAGGGAAGTAGAGGTTAGGAAAGTGGTATGTAGGGAATACATTTAAGCAAAAATATGACAAATGTTGCATTTCAGCAGATTATTGAACAAATTACTAGCTCTATCTAAAACATAATGCTGAGGCCAGACAGAGAACCACAAAGCAATGGCAAGAAGAAAATGCTATGAACATTTTCTCTAACCTGTACGTCATTAAATATTCTGTGGAAAAGAAGCTCTATAAATTTAAAATATTTTTTCCTAGTGATTTGTTGAATGGAACTGTTTAGGTTTCACAACACTCTTCAGCAGGATGTCCCTCTAAAGCAATGGGATTCACTCACAGCTGGTGGCTGGGTCCTCCTTGCTACCACCAGGGCAGTCTAGGTGAGAGTCACAGGCTGATCCAGGCGCCACGGGCTGCCCATCCCTGCAGGTGGATCCTTCCAAGGAGCAGAATCCTGGTGCCTCTGATGGTGCAGCATCCATGAGCCGGATGCTGTTCAGGCAGATGAAATCTGCCCTTCTCTGGAGTGTTCCTTTAAACACAAGCTGTCAATTGTTACAGTTAAAATATTTGCATTAACAGACACCAGAGTGAAATTGATTTTTTTGTTTACACAAAACAGTTCTAAGTGTAAAAAGTGCTGCATAATTTCCATCGCAAAACTGGGATAAATTTCAAATCACAATCTGAAATTTTGTATGGCTGTCTCAGGTTAAAATTACGGAAAATTTAAGCTGAAACATAATTCCAAGAATGAAGATGAAAAAAAAAAGTCTATTTTAAGGAAAAACTCCTAATCTCACGAACCTTTAGCTAAAAATTAGTAATGTACCTGTGCTTTAGAAAGGTGTCCTGAAATTTAATATCCTAAAGACTCCATGTTCCTTTCTGAAGTGTCTTCAAAACCTCATTTTGCAGATCCTCAAGAGAAAATTTCCAGTTATAGGTGCATAAAATGGGCTGGGGACTGTCATCAGACACCAACTGGCACAGCAGAGCTTAAGAACTGATAACTGTTTCATCATGTAAAATAAAATGGATTCATCCAGTCTCTGCAGTGGTGTTGGCCCCCACCAGCCTGTAACCCTGGAACTGTTCTGGGCACTGGATGATGTGGCTGATTTGTTTAGATCAAAACCTTTCTAGGAACCATGCCGATGTTTTAATTATTTGGACAATCACACGCCAATCCTGGGCCTAAGCCCTCACCCTGCTTATTTTACTGCTATTGACATAGACACAGAGATTCAAGGAGCATTTCTCTCTCTGACAGTTCCCTTGCTCTGAGCAGATTTAGCACAAGCTGATTTATAGCAATGAAATTCCAGAAGAACATCTGTTGCTTCTGGCCACAGTGGAGCCCAGCTCTGTTGGCTCTCAAAGCAATGAAATTACCCCATTTGTGCTCTCCAGGTTTCTTTTGCCTGAGATAAAGCAGCAAGCAGGAGGAAGAAAGCTTGGATTCATCAAAAAGATTAGGATGGCAATAAAAGAAAGCACTGAGAAACAAGAGCAGGAGTTGGAGGAAAAAATAAAAAATGGTTTTGTGGGCTTTGACAGGCTAGGACATGACCAAAGTGTGAGTCTCAGAAAGTAGTTTATGTGCAAGGGTCAGAAAGCACTGTGTGAGAGTATCTGACAAAACAGAAGGAAACTAGAAAAGATGTGATTTGGAGCATAAGCAGAAGGGCCTAGCACACTCCCCAAAGCCTGGGAATTCGGTTGGAGTGAAATCTCAAGAGACATTTTTCTTTCTAAAATGTAAGAGTTATATAGGTCATTATATTCCACTAGATAAAGTTTCTTCAAAATTACAAAAGTCTTCTAATACTTTTCATTCTCTCTCTATCAGTTCAGAAAGCAGAATGCTGTGCTGAAAATATGAAGCAACCACAAATTTAAAGATAGTATTTATCAATCTTTAGTAAAAGTAAAGCTTTCTTCCCTAAGTGCAGGGATCCTTGTCTTCATACAAGAATACATAGTTTTGGCTTCCTATTTATATATGTACAAGCTGAGCAGACATTTGTTTATTTATTTTTAGATGCTGTAGATAGCTTAATTACACATCTGCTTGTTTATTCAAAATTGTTCTTGTGGGAAAAGAAGAGACAGGCAACAACACACACTTAGAACCTACTAACTTGCTGAAATGCATTGATTCTAACATCTGTCAAAACATCAATTCCTGCAGTGGGCTTAGTCTTTGTCCTTTCACAGAGATTATATTTTCAGCTGATTGCTGAAACAGTAAAATACGATGATTATTTGCAGAACTACAAAAAAAGCCCCAAAAATCTGTAAATGAAAAATTACCTAAAATGAAAACTTGTAAATTAATATAAGAATTAAGTAGTTGTAATTTAGCATTTATCTCTGTGCCTGAAATTTCAAGAAGGTGCCTTCCCAATTAGTGGTTTACATCATTTCACTGTTCCAAAAGTTCCACAAGGATCATTTACATCATCTCACTTAAAAATATCTATACATTTTAATGAGTTGGTAATTCCTGAGTTGGACTCAGATGACTAATTAGAATCAGATGAGATTTGTATTAATTTTCTTGCATATTATTTAAGTCCAGCAGCTTCTGTATGTCATGTTTGTGCAGATGTTTTCTTGAGATACAACCAGAGATTTACTCAAATTGAAGCAATGAAGAAAATAACAAGACATTCAATATACACACATTTTAAACAAATTTTTAGGCTTCCTAGAAGATTTACAAACTACGAAGTAAAGCATGTTCAAAAATTGAGCACATGCCTTTTTCATTCATACCTTTGTATTTTCTAGTCCTGTTGGTAGCTGTATATTTACTTTGACCCATTCCTTATTAGTCATGATGTTGGTTTCCCACAAGACATGCTCCTCCTGTAAAATGTAGAAAGCAATGTTATAAATTTTTGTTCCTCCAGAAGTTATCAAGGCCATTTTTTGTCCTCCATCTTTTCATCTCCCAGCCAAACAACCACTATATGCAAAGTTGCTCTATGTGAAAAAATAGAGCTTCTCATATTCATCTGCAATCTTTGCACTGAGGTCTGTTGAAGAGAGGGAAAGCAACACATGTTTACTGTGACTAAACAGACTAATAATATAATTATCAGGAGTTGAGTTGGTAGAATTAAAGTTAATTAATATGTAAATTAATCCATGTTGTTGGTGAATTTAACAATATGTTTCCATGGTGTTCTCTACATAAGTTTCCTTTTCATAAATAACTGCTTATATTATGTTGTGTAATTAATTAGATTCAGTTATTTTAGAATTGAATTTTGGATCTGCTGGAATTACCCAAGCAATTGTGCAAAGATCTATTCTTTTAAATCTGTAAAGCAAGCACACAGAGTACAACCTAACAACTTTTAGTCATGCTCTGAGTTACCTTAATCCTCCCATTTTCATTCCACCTCCTAAGCATAAATGGAACCTTGCATAAAGGGAACCTTACATACGGTAAGGTTCCATTTATGCAAGCACTCCAAGCCCTTTTGATTCAATAATCTGGCAAAAGTATCTCACAGCTCTGTTTCTGGTCATGATCCTTCTTGGAACATACTGAGGTATAAAGGAAAGAAAGCAGAAATTTGAACTTTATATACCCACACAAAATCTTTCTAAGAAGCAGCTGCAAAATGGAGCAAAACCAAAAAGACAGAAAAACACCCTTGGAAAAAGTTAATATAGGCTTTACATACAAACAGCCTTACCATTAAAAATATCAATATTGAGACTATTTTTAGGAAGCTGCAAAGTATTGGTCATACCTCTTCCCCAAAGGATATTACAGAATCAGTGGCAGTTCAGAAAAAGATGCAAAACAGGATAAGAGAAATGGAGAGTCTCTTGTATGAAGAGAAATTGAAAGTATAAAACAAATTTATCTTACAGAAGATTAATAAAAGGGGTTATGATAGCCATGTGAAATGTTATCAATATTATAGACAAGGACAGTTATCTTTTTCCTGATGTATAATATAAAAGAGAGGAGAAATGTGCTGTCTACTGCTGGATAGGCTTTGAACCAGCAGAATAACATGGATATGATTTGTGATGTGCAGACAATTAGTGCTCTTTTCCTACCAAGGCCATTCTGATATGTTAACAAAGCTGGAAGATGAAATCCCCATTGAGCATGTGTTCAGAAATCAGTTTTGGAAAACTGCAAGACAGGGCTAATTTCAAACACTCAGTGACAGAGGGGATCAAATTGCATAAAGCTCATGGCATACTTGATTTCAGAAATAAAAGTCAGCTGTGAGTTTCTACATCAGTATAGGATGCATTAGTCCACTTTTTTACATGACATATTCAGCAAAGGTCTTTCAATATTGAGGACAATTCATTCTGTGAACTTGCTTCATTTTACTAAATAATTCAGCTTCCAAAGGAAATCTATTAGCCTACATTAAGCACATATAAGACACAGAAAAGGATGATGTTCTAGGAACCATATTGCATGGCAGGTTAAAGCCATAGCCCGTGGTTAAATTTCTGCTTTTATTTAACATGCTCCCCCCCACCTGCATGTACAAACCCTTCAAACACATTTGTATATCTTTTGGGGAGCATTGTATTTGCTGTGTGTTTGACTGGATGCACCTCAATAGTATAATTTTGTTCACACTCAGATAACAGCTTAGAAACCCAGCCCCATGACCATTTTTCTCCCAAACTAATTTTAATACAAATAGCTTGTAGCAGTAAACTGGAGTTTTCTGTACAGTAGCCAGACCTTCTGGGACTTTTATTTACACTAAAAGCTATAAGTCACCTCAGATGAACCAATATTTTTAGCAGATTTTACCCTGTGATTTCATACAGCTCTAATAAGTCAACAATATAATTTCTTTTCCTCACAATACTTGTAGTATTCACTCTGCTTGTCATATTCTTCCACCTCTTTGGTACAAATGGGTTAACCCCTCTAGCACATTCCTTGTGTCACTAGCCGCCTTCTAAAATATGGAAAGTGTTGCTTTTCCAGTACTTTCCTTCGAGATTTATTTTGGTGATGCAGGGGAGAGGTTGCTCAAGATAACTTTACTCTATTCCCCTTACTGTGATATATTACTACAATAAACAACTTTTTCTAAAGCTAAAATGAGCAAGAATTGTTCCTTTTCTGCACAATGTTTTTGGTTTTTTTCTGAGCTAATGCCGCTCAGATTTGAAGGATGGAAGTGAAATCATGACATTTTATAAAAGTCTTCATTTATAAAATAATTTTTTTCTTTTTTTTTTTGGCATTTCTTTATTGATACATGCACTGCTGTACAACTTTACCCATTATTTTGTCCCTACTTCTCTTTTCAGAGAGTAATTTGCAACAAAGGCTTATTTATTCCCCCACAGTGATTAATCAACTTTACCTTCTGCAGAGGAGTGTACTCACATGACTTTTTCAGGTGTTGTGGAACACAGAAAAATTTTAGTGCATCATGATACAAATACACTTGCACGTAGAAGCATTAGTTGAAATTATCTTTTATTGCTTAATTTCTGTATTTTTCAAAGCCATGCAAGATGTAAAGATTAAGACAACAGAAGGGAGAAGAATAAGCCCATTACTTAAGGGGAGTAACAAACAAATAATGAACAGCAAATGATAGACTCAACATATTATTTGGTTTCCATTTTTACCAAAAATGTTAAAATTTATCTGTCAGTTAACAGACAGTTAATTTTGTTAATTGAATCTACAAACTGGAAAGCACTGGAAAGCACTGCCATGGAAAGGGACTTGGGGGTGCTGGTCCATGGCAAGTTGAACATGAGCCAGCAGTGCCCTGGCAGCCAGGAGGGACCACCCTGTCCTGGGGGCATCAGGCACAGCATCACCAGCTGGGTAAGGGAGGGCGTTCTGCTCTGCTCTGCACTGGGGCAGCCTCACCTCAAGTGCTGGGGGCAGTTCTGGGTGCTACAATATAAAAAAGACACTAAAGTGTTGGAGTGTCCAAAGAAGGGCCGTGGGGATGGTGAAGAGATTGAGGGGAAGCCCTGTGAGGAGCAGCTGAGATCACTTGGTCTGTTCAGCCTGGAGGAGACTGAGAGGAGACTTCACTGCAGATACAGCTTCCTCATAAGGGGAAGAGGAGGGGCAGACACTGATCTCTTCTCTCTGGTGAGCAGTGATGAGACCTGAGGGAATGCCCAAGTTCTTCCAGGGGAGGTTTAGGTTGAGTATTAGGAAAAGCTTCTTCTCCCAGAGGGTGGTTGGGCACTGGAACAGTTCCCCAGGGAAGTGGCCACAGCGTCAGCCTGACAGAGTTCAAGAAGCATTTGGACAATGCTCTCAGGCACAGGGTGTGACACTTTGGGTGTCCTGTGCAGGGCCAGGAGTTGGACTTCAACAATGCTAGTGTGTACCTTCCAACTCAGGACATTCTATGATTCTGTGAATATTTTATGTTAGTTGAACAATCAATATTGCCAAATGGGAATTCAAACATGGACCAGAATAGACAAAAAATGTTACAAATACATATAAGCCAGAAGTACTAAAACTGGAATGGAATCAAAATTCAAAGACATATGAGTCACAATTAAGAAAGAAAAATCAAACGGTGAAATGCAGAAGTGTTCAATGAAGAGCAGTTTGGCAAGTCAGCAATAAAAGAGGAAAAGCTGCTCATGGACTGCAAGTTAAATGTAAGTAAACAACAGGTTACTGTTGACAAAATAAGTCCATTTTCCTTATCCTTCCTCATACCCAAGAACAATTTAAATTCTTTGTCTTCTGACTGATACCATAATGTTTATATTAGAAAATAGGTCCACTCATCTTTGCTCTGTCTTTTGAAAGAGTGAGGAAGGCCAGAGATAAATTTACAACATCTGTGTCACTTGCCTCTAAGAACAGTACTGAAATTGTACATTGGGTATAATCCAGTCTCCAGGTGTGTTGGGCCTGTCAGTGCTGGAATTTAGCAAAAGTTATTCAAAGACAAGAGGTTTTGATCAATAAATATAGTGATAAGATGTGCAGGAAACTGCAAGGTACATGCAATTGAGAGGTTATTTTGAATGACAGCTTCCAGGACAGCAGCTCTGCTGTCTTCCAGGGTCAGAACAAGCACTTTACCCTCACTTCTGTTTCTTAGTATTGGCTAGTTTTGAAGATTTATTTGTTTTTCATAAACAACCTAATGATTCAGTAGCAAAATGTGTAAAAGCCAACTCTATTCATTTCGGTTTATGAAGTCTTAAACATGAGTCTGTTGTTCTATTTCTCCTGAAACTACCAGCAGAAGCTTATATTTCAGAAGGTTTTCTGGCAAATTTTGCAGTATGAGTAATTCACATCAGCTTTAAGTAAGTCTATGTGCAATAAATACACTTCTGATTGAAGGAGAAATTCAATACCTAAAACATAAAAGGGCCAAGAGAATCTATGGATACAGAGTGGACTGATGTAATAAATGCCAGAAAATGTTCTTCTAATGAGCATGTAAGGACCAGTTTATCAATTCAATCTAGGCTCCCAGTTGTATGGGAACTCAGATGTCAGTTTTCTTATGGTTTTCACTTACATAATTTGCTCTGTTTTCAGGGAAAGAAAACTCTTAAATTGGGTCCATTGATGCTACTTAGGTGAACAGTTGAAATCAATATTCCTATTCTGTCTCAAGGTTGTTGCAAGTGTCATACCGGGGAATTTATTGGCAAGTACTATGGCACAAAACTCCATACATTCTGACCAGAACACTGATTATGTTAATTCCCTGACACAGTAATGGGTCATAGAAAAATACAACTATTGGCTTTTATAAATGAAACATGAGCAAAGTCTGGAGTTGTTTTCATGAATATTCAAAGGCACAATTGGAAAGAAATAAATTATTTCCATTACCTCTCCTTATTTTAAAACCTTTTGGTTGTGTTACGCTTTGGAGTTTCTTTGTGAAAGAAGGGGATCTAATATTTAAATATGTGTATTGCTTGGTGACAAAAATTCAACTCCAGCATCAAGATATGAGAGGCATTAACTTAATGAGAGCAGTACTACTGCTCTTGCTTTCATTAAGTAGCAGTGCAAAGCATCCATACTAACCTATTAAACCAGACTTCCAAAAGAGAACTTCCTAATATTAGAAAGTCTCACAAGATAGGGGAGGTAAGAAAGATGGAAATAGTTAGCAATGCTCAACTGACATTTGTGTTTCATTCTGGCAGGACTCTTTTATCTACTAATAGGTAGAAGAATAGAAAAAAATACTACTCTAACACTTGGGCAAGGCAAAGCAAAGCAGATGTTTAATCAAGAATTTTCCAGTTATCCTGAGTCAACAACTTTCTTTTTTAATATGTCTCCATAGACAAGAGCACCTATTTTCTTATTTCCATAACAGGAGAAAGGCTAGAAAAGCTGTTACTATAGATTCCCCACCCTGAAATCTGAAACTGATTTAATTCTGTAATAGCTGGGTTTGTCCTTGAAGTCTTATTGCAGAACATTCACCCATCAAATTAGTTTATAGCTGAGATGGCGAACACCCAGTTTTGCAATTGCACAGACCAGTGGAATGGTACCAAGTTACTTTTTGCACAAACTGACTCAGGGGACAAGCATGTAGCAGCAGCTGTATCTTGCATTTTGTCTGGTAACACCTGGGCTGCCATACCTTTGCCTTTTGGAAATGAACATGTTTCTCCTTACCTGATTCATAAGCAGTACTGCCTTGAGACCACTGCTATCTGCCACGGAGTAGTGAAACTGAAAATGGCAATTCTTGCTGGGACAATGACACATGGAGCTGTTTAGATGGCCCCTTTCATAGAATGCATTGTAATTAGCTTCTAACCACTCGAAATGGCCTGAAGAAAAGAGGAAAGAAAATAAAGGTCACTTTTTCACAAAACATTTTTTTTCTCAGTCCTTAAAAATAAGGACTGCTCTCATGTAATTATACCAAAGACCCATCCCAGAAAGAATAAAATCTGATCATCATGCTGATGATGTGATTTGGATGTCATCTGTTTCCTATTAAACAGATACATATATCTTTATTTTACTCACCTATAGCCCTAGCAACCACGAATTACATCAGTCAATAGTATCTCAAATTTTTACTTTGCATGCTAAAACCTGCAAGAATTCCCAGCTCAGCCCCTTTACATTTATAACCATTCAATATCTCATGACAAATATATGTAGACACTGGGCTTTGCTCCCGCTGTGGTTCCCAGGAAATATGCTTTTTAAGGCAATGCTTAAAAGAAAACAAAACAAAACAAGGTCATCTGCATTACTGCTACAGGAATCAGTCACATCTCCACCATGTAATCCAGGTCTTTACTTCTCAGACAGAACTTCTGCAACAAAATGTTGGAAGCATATTGTCTTTCCACCTGAAGCAGAAAAGCAATTTGTGCTCTTCTTGACCTGCTGGCCCTTATAAAAGCGTTCCTGCAGAGATCTAAAGTTCTCCATCCCCTCAACAGTGTCTATTAGTTTTCAGAAATAAAAAGGCTAAATATTTTTTACTAAATATATCAGCTCTTTCCCCTGCCTCCTCAGCCACTGAATATTTTGCTGCCCTCTGCAGCAACCATTAAAATATTTAAAAAGGACTAATTAACAGTCTTAAGTCTGCAGCTTCTGTGTTTATTTCTCTAAATACAACTTATCTGAAATGCAAATGTTACACAATCTCAAGGTGAAGGAAGTGTCATTTCACAAGAAAAATGCTCATTTTTATAAAGGACCATGTTCTTTTCCTTCTGTTGCCTATTTACTATTTGTGCTATGCAATGATTTACACTGCAATATATTCTTGAAATTTCCTTGGAGTTGAGCTTGTAATTTCATGCCAGAGCAACTAAACTTTACATAAGGAAATATTGTAGATTTAACTCAGATTTCTCTTTGACAGACATGAACAAAGCATCTCCACTTTTATGACTACTACCTTGTGCATAAGAGAAATATGCAACACTAGAAGGTGTGCTACCAGTTGTTTATCTAACTTTAGAGTTCTCTGATATCTTTACAAAACCAACCTATTTTAGTTTCTGAGCCCAGTGATACTTAACATTCTTTCTCCTCTTTTCTTTCAAGTACTTGAATCTTTAAAAGCAGGGCAAAGAGGAGCTGACATGATTTTTTGACAAGAAGGCAAGTGCTCTAGATAAACCAAAGACCTATGAAGTATCCAGAGTGATCCAGAGTCCATAAAAGCATGCTTTTTTTGGGAAAAATTCTTCTTTAGGGAACACATTTTATGCAAGCATTGTGATAGTTTCTGCTTAACCCAATGTAAGAAACATAAACTATGGAAACTACGATAGCATATATGAAACATCCATAAAGGAAACAAGAAAAAAATACCTTCTGAACAGTATTACAGGGGAATACAAAACCTCTGTAAGAACTTTTGACACTAGAGGAATTAAGAGGAAAAATTATGGATAAATTGCCTACAATAAAGAACTAGAGAAACAAAGCAATAAAGGAACAAAGGAAAAAAGTCTTCCAAGGACAGAAAGTATTTTATTAAATTTCAAGATACTAGCAAGGGAGGATTATTCAAAGGCTATAAGAAATCTTTTCTTTATAAATATCATTGTTTAGACCTCTTTATAATTTATTTCTTACCTCTCTTCTATTTATAGAAGTGAAAGCTTTGATCAGAATCAGAATATAAAGCTTAGTCAAGCTCTATTTGCATTGCAAGTTTGAGCCCTCAGGCATGACATTTTTGCAGTTTGCATACCATTTCTTTAGCCTTTAGAATTTATTTTATATTCGACCTCTCCATTTATGTCTCAACACATCTGCATGAATAGAAATACTGAATCTATTGAGAGGTCAGCAATCACAGTTCAGATTTTCAATACTTTTCAATGTTCATGATGAATTAAATTCTGTGTGTTGTTTTCATGCTTGTTTCTTCCCACATTTTCATTTTTTTCTATGACTTAGAAGCATGGGGAATGTCCCTAAGCAGTTGGGGAAGTTCAGCCTACTCAGCTGCCTGTGCATATCCATACAATAATGCCCAAGCACATATGCAGGAAAAACTCCCAAATATGTTCTCTTTCCACAGGCAGTGCTTATAATATAGTCCTGTAAAAGCCCTTACAGAATTTTACTATCTTTTCTCAATATTGCCTAAAAAGGGAAATTCATACCTCTTATTAGTCCTTAAGATGTCATGTTAAAGTATGGCACAGATACAATGATTTTCAGGGAGGTTTCTCAAAATCAAATGAAAAGTCTCTTTTTTTTTAGATACCCCAGTGGAAATTGGAAGATGATATGACTCTTCTCCTCACATATAAGAGGGAAAAAATCTGCTTTACTCTATGCTGTCCCTTATAGATACCTGCAAAAATGAATTTTAACATAGTGTATACACTCAGGCACTTTTCCTTGATGTTCAATGATAACCTGACTTATGGTTACTAGACTGTATTGAAATGCATGCTAAAATTTATTTTAAAAATCTTTTTAAAAAATAATAACAATATCTAACATTCATTCTGCTTCTGTCATGGAGATGTGCTCCATTTCTGTGGGTTCAAAGTTCAAGCAGTAATCTCCACAGTATCAGCTCTTCAAAGCTGCATTACCAACTGTACTATTACAACTAGCAGTACTCGACCCCTCTCTGAAGACAGTCTCAGTACACAAACCAAACACTTAGCAGGCAAGACAATTCCATCTCACAATAGAACACTTAGAGATTTACATCCATTAAGCTTTCAAAAACATTTCCCATAAACCCATAGACACATACTAGACAGTGACTTCAAAATCAAGTGATGCTCTTTACTTCTTAAAATTGTAGCTAGACTAATTTTATTTACTTTAATGGTAGGATACTATTTTCTAGATTTTTTTTTATTTACAGTTACCCTAATAAAAGGTTTAAAATGACGTTCCAGTCTGTATGCTCAAGCAGAGTAGTACTACACAAGTCAAACTGACAAGTATCAAAATCAAAACAAAACAAGAAAAAAAAACCCACACAAGGGCTTGTGGGCTTAGATGGATTTGATTTGATTTAATTTCACCAAATTCTTGCATGGATCTCATACAAAGATAAACTGGAGAATAAATCAGCTATTAGTTTATATTGGAATTCTTATGTTAAAATATTTAATGAATACCTGAAAAAAATCATTAATTCTTACAACAAAATATTTTCTGTCTTACCAGCAGGAGTGCTCACAATGCCCTTATTAAACAGCCAAAACAAAACCTAATTTAAGTATGAAATACATACAATTGCTTTTGTAGTTCTGTTTTGACACTGAGACACCATCTTGCCATAAAAAGCACTATATTCCTCATGACAGCTAGTAATTTTGAGTTAAATTAAATCCCCACCTTCAGTGCTGTTGCTCACATCCTTCAGGAAGGAACAGGAGGCAATCTTGTGCCCGGCTTGCAGCCGTGCCCTCTGAGCAGGCTCAGCCAGCTGGTCTGAGTGCCACTCGCAGAGGCCAAGCTCAAAAATGGACATCTGTGGTACTAAAAGACAAACAGTCACTTCATAAGAGGTCAGTATTTATTAGACTATTCCCCATTAGGAAACCATGCTTATTAAACTCCTTGACAACATTTCTGCTTCTTCAAAAGGTTGCTTCAAAAGCCCTGTGTATCCCTGATTGCTGTCCTGTATTTCAGCCTGCCATCTTTAAGTATTCTAAGAAATCATTCCCTCAAGATACATGCTCCTTTCAAAACAATGGAGTGCTATTTATGTTAGCCAGTCATCACAACCTTCATGAGTTCAATTCCACAGAGAGAGTTGCCAGGTAACATAAAACCTGACATGTAATAATAGGAAATACCTATTTACTTTTCTAGGTGATAGCTACAGAAAAATCACTTTTTAAAATGAGGTTAAACTCAGCAGCATCTCCATAATACTTGTAACAGAATACTTCTTTTTAGAGACAGAAAGGTTCTAAAATATATGTCACCACATATTTTTGAGAGCTTTTTTAAGGTCACAGCATGCCTGACTAATCTAGTTCCATTCGGCAATGGTCAGGATTTTAAGCAGGATTGCTCTATGACAATGGAAGTTCCACTTCTTAATGTTATTGCAGGGGAGAGGTAATCTCCTGGTTAAGACACATTATTAAATAGCAGTCATGACATCTCAGAGAAAACATTTCTAACTGTATGGAGAAAGAAGTTGCAGGTTAGTTTACACAGATGTTACTGTCTCCTTCATCTGAGAGACATTGTATCATTCACATTACTGACACCTCAGTGAAATGGCCTGTCCAAGCAACGCTGCAAACCTTTCATTTCTTCCTTTTGCCAGTGCTAAACAAATGTGCACTGTTTTCAAACCATGTGTATTATGTGAGAAAGAGCTTGTCGAAAGCTTGTTTCCTATGGAAAATGCAAAATTCCACAAGGGTCTGGAAAAGGAAGGATTTTGTCAAATTCCAACGTGCAAAAAAATTTGCAAATTCTTTCAAAAGGAATCAAGATCTTCTTTTAATGCTTTTGAAGTAATGATACAAAACATTTTTTGAGTAATTTCATGTGGGTTTTTTTAATTTAGGTTTTTTAATTATTTTTGAGGTTTTGTTTGTTTTGAAAAAAATACCTGTTTTCCAACTTTTAATGCTACAGCATGTCAGACAACAGTAAGATTAGTATTTTGGATTTTCTGACTCCCATCCCTGTTGCAGTTCATCTCAAATACCTGCTCCTGTAATATTAAAGGCTACGTCTTTGCAGGATTAGAATTAACTAAGGAATTAAGTTTAAGATTTTGTCAGTTGAAGTATTCATACTGGATTATTGTCAAAATTTATACACTGTAAGTAATACATATATAATTACTAAAGTTTTCCTGAAAAAACCCATAACTTTGCAGTGAAGCTTCTGTGTTACAAATGACTTAGGGAGGACAAAAGCCTCATTCTCCCTTACAGCATTCCACTTTCATGCCTTGGAGCTCTTTGCTTTCATCTCTAGTAGCCATCAGAAGGAGTCTTAGTGGAGTTCTTCACATATATAATTCTTTGGGAGTTGAGAGGGAATTCTGTAGAGCAGCCACTTGGATAAGAATATGAAGCCTTTGAACAGAAGGTCTGCTAAAGGTATAATTAAAGGAGGTGTTGCATTATGTGTGTTTCAGAGAATAACTTCAATATTTTCTATTTTACAGCCAAAGTATTTTTTTCTGCAGCCTGTAGTTAAATGTATGATAAAGAACTGTGTGGGTTTTGAGTGATAAAAAATTATTTGGCAGCTGTTGGGAAAACTACAAACTGTAGAGTATCTTAAATTGCTATACTGAAGATAGGGTTTTAGTTGTATTTTTTTCAATGTGTGAAGTTTAATCTTTAACAGAACTGGACAACAGACTGAAGTGGAACAGTTTGGGAGATGGGGAAGAAAGGGAAGGGAAGAAAGAACCTAAAGCATAATGAAATTTCTTTTATATTTGACCATCACAGTTTGCACCAAGAAACTCCTGAAAGCACAAAAATTTAAGATATTTTATTCACAATCCTAAAAACAAAGTCATACTAATGAATACAAATGTCCAGGTCATCTCTTATGTGCATTTGTACTGGGATTAAAAAGCGTGAAAGATACTTTAAAAATGCAAGTTTTAACTAGGAATGTCATGAAATTAACATGCTTTCATTAAAAGTCTACTTATCCAGACATTCCATAAGGACTAGAGAAAAAATTATTTCAAATTCAACCAACCATCAGTCTGACCTTTTGTTTTAATTATTGGAAAATGTTCACTAGTAACATTCCTCTTTCAGGGAGAAAATTAAAACTCTTTGACCCTGTTTTTGGCTGCTGTGAGCCATTTAGATGTCACCTAATGAAGTTGACTTCTCCTAATGAGGAAACACAGGATAAGAAGTGGCTCTTATTAGAATATACCTGAGGCACTTGACAGTGCAGCAGCTCAATCTGTAAACCACAGCACAGAGTTCAACGGCTGCAGTGTATGGTAAGTTTAACACCTGGATTTATAAGACATGGCGAGAACATACATCAGTTTACTTTTTCTCCTTTTCCATCTCTTTGAGACACTCATTCTCATAGCTGAGTTTTTTTGGTTTGATTTCTTTTGCTTTAGAAGGACTTTGTTGAAAACCTCAATGTATTTTTACAAATAGATCTCCCACAGGAACTGATGAAACAAGTACATAGCTTTCTAGAATTATAGAAATCTAAATATATATGCCTGCTGGCATCAGTAAATTAGGGTTTGTATCTTGCTCTTAATGTGATCTCCTTGAAATTGCTTAGCACTCTAACATTTTAATATCCATGCACATCTCTTTTCAATAGGTTGGTGGTTTTTTTTTTTTTCCTATGGGGGACATTATTTAGGAGTATGTATAGTACACACAAAACCAACCACGTAACCTAGCTTGGTCTGTGTCAAACACTGCTTTTCACATCTCAAGTTAAGTTTAAAATCTAAACCCTCTATGCCCATGCTAAGAATAAAATAAAGAAAAACAAAGGAGGCTCTTTGTCTCAGAACTGCACTCACCTGAGGCTGTGACATAGGTGCCAGAGTGTATTACACTCCTGTGTAATACAGAGCAGCAAGCACCTTAATTTATTCTAGGATGGGTGGCCTTCCTTTTCCATGAGAATAGGAAATAGATTGAAAAGGAACATAGGAAATGTTTTGCTAAAGAATCCTGACATGCAGGGATGGTCTGACTGCAAAGATGACCAGGCTGACATAGCAGCTCTTGGATGTAGCAGAGCAGAACAGCATAACCCCACTGCACAGCTGAGGATCAGGACCTCCATGCCTTTAGAAGTACATGAGTGCCTTGGGAATCTTTCTAGTCAGCTCCAAAGCTTTGCCTGAGCTGGCTGAGCACATCACTTCTTCAGCCAAAAACAGTAGATTTTTTTTACCCACTGAGCCCTACATTTATAATGTATCAGATTACTTAAAATATTTATTGTCTTTCTTTGTAGTTGTGTTTAGATGTGAAAAGACAGATGATTGCTTAGGGAAATGAAAATGAGCCATATGAAAACACTTACAGAG
This sequence comes from Phylloscopus whistleri, assembly GCA_017589585.1. NCBI lineage: Eukaryota > Metazoa > Chordata > Aves > Passeriformes > Phylloscopidae > Phylloscopus > Phylloscopus whistleri. The sequence continues at coordinate 4,286,847 of JADMLD010000614.1, read as the reverse complement.
TTAAAATGCCTTTGAATAGCAAAACAATTCCATTGTTTTTTCTCTTCTAATCCAAGGAAAAGTCAATGTAAAATGACCTGGCTCCTGAAAAACAGGTATTCTTACCACGTGCTATAGAACATCCTTCACTAAAGGTAATATCATCAATGGCAACACTTTCACCTTGTCTCTGGGTCTCCACCATCCCCGAAAAGATAACCTAAAGAGATTAAAAGCAAATCAACAAGAAACAGAGTTTACCAGTGTCACAGACAAAACAAAAAATCCCAAAGAATATATGCCAGTCAAGTCCATGAAGTATCTATTGGAAATATGAGAACTCTAGTCACACATTTAACAATTCTGGAGGATTATCATCCTGGTTTTTTCACACATCTGTGGCTTTTTCAGGTAAGCATAGATAGATAGTCCAATCATCTAAATCAAGATTAAAGTAGAATTTAACAGGAAGGATCTGAAAATCACGATAAAATGCCTTAAAATCTAATCAAGGATCATGACAATTAAAGAATAGAACACAGTGTTCTATTTGTGTTTTATCAAGCCATTATTTCACGAGAGACTGGAAATATGAACATTTTGTGGTTGATTTCAGAATTTCTCAAAAACCTGGAGAAAAGTCAGAGCAAAAACCAGCATTATTCAGAAGCCTTTCATCACGTTTTTAGCCAAAACAAACTTTGAGGAGTACTAGGTTGACAGTTATTCTGCTCTGATGTTACAACGGTGGGGTTTGTAACCCCCACCCAAGTCTTCTATGCACAAGAAGCTACAAATATTTTACTTTTCCATCTTAAGGGCAGATTTGTAAATGTACAGACTATTAGACGTTTTCTGCAGTGGTGTGGAAGGGACTGATCAATCACAGTCCTTGGGAAAACACAAAAAAAACATACCAATCAAAACAACCCAACAAATCAATCTTATGAATAACATTCCTTAAATTATTCCCTAGCTACACCTTGGGATGAAACAGTTCCAGGATTTTACAGAGTCTTGGAGGCACAATCTACCTAGAGGTTCATTCTAGTTTTTAAAAACAATTCACAGTGTTAGCAATAATTTTTCAAATATTTCCTTGAGAGTTCAGCAACAATATTGTGCATAGTTAAACAGATTGATGCAGAAAAACTATCAATTACCAAGAGCTGAGTTTTCTGCTGTACAAGATGACACAACTTATCCAATGATATGAAAATTATGTTACAAATTGAATTTTTTTTTGAGGGGGTGTAATCTTTTGTCTTTTGTTTGTTTTACTGAACCTGCAGTTGGCTTGCACAAGAAGAATGGCAGACATATCACATTCAAAAAGATGGCTATATGAATGAAATGCAGCATCTTGGAAATTGGCTAATTTGATTTGTTTCAGAAAACAGTATTTTGAATTCTTGAATTCTGCTACAATGATATGTGCAGTTAATGTGTACTTTCATGACATCACCACTAGAAGGGCAAATAGTGTATTCCAATTTTTTTTTAATTTTCTATCACAGCATGGTTTCAGATAAGTTCCTAAAACAATATAGTGCATATAAAACTGAGATTTTTAGATGCCAAACTAAATTCTGTACCCCTAAAATATAATCCATACTCTCAGTAGGAAGAGGCTTGGGTGTTAAAAATGAGTGAAGAAAATAAGCAGTGGAGGTTCAGAGGTAGATTTTAACTTAAATCTCACTTCAAATGTGTTTTTAAAATTGACAAAAGTATTAAAGCACCCTATTTCAAAGTGATTTTTGTACATCCAAATAAAAATTATTTATCTCTCATAATTTTTTCCATGGACACATTAATAATCAAATTTTTATCTTGAAAAAAAAGCCACAGGTATCCCTGTAGGCTAAGTATTTTGTCATATAAAAGAACAAGTGCAAAAGGGCAAGTGAATTGCATTCACTTGTGTGACAATGATATCTTGCAAGTTGTCACTGGAGCAAAATGGGCAAATGGAAGAAAATTTGCTCAGCTTCAGGCTAGGTTTTGTGAGGTGCTGAGCTGGGTTTCTTGAGTCAATTTTAATGATTACTTCAGGAAGTTTGACACCTGCCTCTTTAAAGTTGGACTCTGCCCATCAGTTCACTTGATAGAGGCCAAAGGATAACCAGGTTTGCAAGCAATAATCTAATTAGGATTTGACCTAACAAGGGGAAGTAGATGCCATATTGTATTAACCATTCCTAGACTCAGTCAATTTTCTAAGTAATTTGAATGATGAAAAAAATAAATCTTGAAGTGAACCCTTCCAATACAACTTCAGATTGCTATACATACACTCTTATCAGGTAGAGGTAAGTTACTGAGCAATAAAAAAGCTGATACTTGTGTTGAGTTGGGTACAGATATTATGCAATATACATTCTCAGAAGAGTTGAACAGGCCAGTATTACTTCAACAATCAAGATCCTGATGGACGCTTTAGCACAATATGGAAGTCAAATAACTATGTTACTCATTTGGTTTATTGAAATGAAGTTGTGCTGCCATGCCTTCAGGTTTGTATGCTAAGAAATTCTCAGTAACTACTGTAGCAGGAGAGGCCTGTCATTTTCTTCTCTGCTCCCCACTTTCTCTCCAGTATTATGCATAACAGTGAGTGTACATCACCCACAATGTTATAGCCCTAAGTTACATTTACTATGCTAATGCTTTTTGTAAATGCACATGTAAAAACATTTAAATAGCCTATGACATTTGAATTGCTTTTCAGTATCTTTGAGCAAAATTAAACCATTTGCATGTGTTCTGTAACAAAGCCTCAAAGCTGCAATTAATAGTTAAGTACAGTGTTTGTCACCTGCAGTACCCCTATAAAATAGTATCTCGTGGTATAAAATGCAACATCCTATATAAATGAAACCTTGAGTTTATCAGTCCAGTTAGATTGAGGCTAAGAGAATACTGTATTGAAAGTTAAGATCACAAGTATATCACCTCTATGGCTTGGTAGATAATTTATGGCTCGATGAGACTGTTTTATTTAAGACATAAGCACAGTTTAAGCAAAGTTTGGTGGCAGTTTTAACACCATTAGTAGGTAAGAACAAGTTGTGTTTGTCAAGGCAAACTACAATTTTCAAAATGGCTTTTTTCTTGTTTACCTCATGATAGTGCTTTCTTCTCATTTACAAAATATTTAGTGCTGACCTATTAAAAAGGTCCACAATTTATAAACCATTTAAGAAGTGTCCTTTACAGTAACCTCAATTTACTAACCTCATACTTTTCGGTGCTATTGATTATAATGGTATTTACGTTCCACTGGTTTCGTGGTTCTCCTGAAACTTGCCAAATGTTTGTAACAGTATCTTCAGAGTGCTTTTGAAGCCCCACCATAAATGTTCCACTCATTTGGCTGACCCAGTAATGAAATCTAATCTAGGAAAAAGAAGAAGGTCTGATTATTCTAGGGAAGTACTATGGCAAACAGTGTAATACAAAGAATGTGCATCAAAATACCTGGCAAAGGTGTTCATCAGTTGGGAGGAAAACATTTGTCCTTAAAGCTGCAGAAGAGGATTGTGTTGCAGAGGACAATGAGAGGAAATAAGCTATTAAAAGGAATAAAAAGAGAAAACTCAGAAGCTTGGAAAAAATCCAACAATAAAACAAGAAGAGCAATATGCACAGGTATAAATTAATAACAAAAAAGCCAACTAGAATCATTTCCCCAGAAAATATTAATAACACTTGTAGCCATTGTGTTCCAAGCTTTTTTTCATGTTCAATATTTTCATGGTATTGCTCCATGTTCCAGTAAAAATTTTAAGGAGGATTCCAAAACATTTCATGTGTTGATGCCTTGAATACTGAGAAGTGCAACATTTTGGGACAACAGATCCAAAGACTTCAAACTCCAGTGATTGAGTAGATAATATATTTCATGCTTAAACATCCTACTGCTGTGAACAGCAATACATATTTATAATGACAGTTCATGTCTTTGAGAAGGCTGTGGAACAAGGGAGAGAAGATTGTGGTGTTTTTATAGGTTGAAAACTGGTGGTGTCTGGGTTCTGGTTGCTCAGAAAATTGCCTTGAGAGAAAGATGTGGTATCCCTGTACAAATTCCCAATGTAAAAAGTTGTCTTCAGAATTTCAAAGCTACCATTAAAGATACTATTATCTTTTATTTACAAAACAATGAAATTCCTTGCTTCACTTGAAAGTGGAACAGCTCGAGGAGTCAGTGAACTATGGTTGTTGCCACACCCTTTGACTGATTGTGTCTCTTCCTGACACTACGGTTTCAGATCTTATAACAGATGGAAGGCCCTCCTGGTCACAAAGATTTTAGAGATATTAGATATTAAGGATGCAAGATGAAAAATAAAGAATAGAAAAAAGCTCAATCTATTTTTAATTACTTTTCTTCCTTTCTCTTCTCTTCCCCTTCCCAAACTCCAAAAAATGTCAAGTAACTTGTTGTCCTCTGACATTAACATGCTAATGAAAGGAGGAAGATGAAGGAGAAAAAAGGCCATGCAGGAATCCAGGAAAAAAAAAATTAAAATGAAGATTAATACATTAACAAAATATCAGAGGATAGATCAAAACAGCTAAATAATTAATTTATTAAACCAACCACTTTGACCTCTCATCCTTGTGTGAAACTGGAAAGCCCCTGATGAAGCACCACCAGCCCAGCTCAGGGCTGGAGCCAGCTGAGCAATCCCCCACAGAGGAGCATTTTGCAGCCTGCTACCAGAGCAATGGCCATGCTGCCCCCAGGTTTTAGACCTTTCCTGACTGCTCAGGCAGCACTTTCAGAGCATGCCAGATGAAAGGGCATTGTTCCTACCCACACCAGATGGCTTGGTGTCTCTGCAGAGCCCTGTCCCTGACTCCAATCTGTTCCATTGGATGTTAGCTTCCACGAAATTTTGAATTTTTTTTAGTTCTCTAAAGAAGAATGTGTCTAAAACTAAAAGAAAAAATATTTTTTCACCTGCCACAGGAATTTTAAGTTTTACACAGATAAGGAAGAAATAGTAATTTTAAGAAATTCTTTGAACAGTCATTTCACTTTAGACCTCTGCATAGAGAATAGTTTCATATAGCCAAATCAGATTGTGCTTTGTTTTGGGGTTCTTTTAAAGTGGTTGTCACTGGTCTAGTCAAGTGAAAAAATAAAAAGATCCATGAGAGACAGACCTAAAGAGATGTTTTGGGTTCTAGTAAATTATTACATAAATCTTCAAAAGAGTTACATTTACCAAGGGATTTTTGCTTTTCTGCTAATGTGTGTTTTATCCTGATGGCAGGAAGCCTTCCCTTTAACACTCTACCATAGATCATAGCTCAGTAGTCACATTAGAGAATAATTTCTGGGTTTTAAGCAGGAACCAGCATAAAACTGATTACGTAGTCTGTTGAGTCACCAGCAGTGGGAAAACTTGACTCACTGCCATAAGAAGATAAATATTTCCTAGGCAATTAGAATCAGCATTTAGAAAATGAAAGTACAGTATAGACGTTCTCCAGGTAAAAAAATAAAAGCATGTTAATACAATGTATTGAAGTCTCCTTAACTGTTCAGTTCACTGATCTGAGTACACACCCTCCCAAAAAGCTGAATAGCTACAAGTATTCGAGCTTCCTGCTACCTGAGTAAAATAACTTAGACTAATATGACCATTGCACAATTCCGACCTGGCAGATACAACAGTGACTGAAGGCCCAAAACAAGCAAATGTGAACAATACAGGTGACTGCACAGTTTGCTTTGTGTGCAACACCTCAGTTGATGATTCTCAGTCTTTTGCTGGCTTTGACTATGTATGCAAGTCAAATTTTCCCTTCCCTACTGGTTTTTTATGATTATTAGAGTATCTTTCTGGCATTTGCTACATCCTGATGTGGTGTGTACTACCAGTCATGCACAAATTCTAGAAACTTCAACTACAGCAAGACTGTTGCCTAGCTAACCTATTTTGATTCTAGCCAAGAGTTTGCTATATTTGTATTCCATGATACCTTTGGGGGGTTTATAATGTGTTTCTTAATGAGAAAAAGCTTTATTATTTTAAACAATTGCAAACTTGCATACTTGAAATAAAGCTTGTGTTCTTTAAATAGTTTTGGTAGCTGCTCACATTTTTGTGCTAACATTGGTTTAAATCATCCTTTACTTAAGAGCAACCTTATCTTTGGAAGCATAATACACACAGCAGGTTGTGTTTATAATACACACAAGCAAAAACTGAGATTGTTAAAAGCACATCACATATGAAAAATTTCCTAATTGCACACGATCATGAAAATTGTCCACCGTGAAATGAGAACTTGCAGGAAAACCTAGAGTGGGGTTTTTGGTTGCTGTTTTCTTCAATTAAAAAAAAAAATAAATTTGGGTTTCATTTTCATCTGCTGATTTCTAAGCAAGTTTTCCATACCTTCACCTCAAAACAACCAATCTATACTCATCATTATGAGGAACTTCTGTTTGATGGCTTGTGCAACATGTGGGAGATGCTACTTTAGAACAGTGCAGATTTCCACACTCCCAGATCATCACAGGTTGGGAATGGGGTGTAAAGCACCTGGGCTAATCACAACAACATTTGCATCCCACATAGGATTCTCCTCTTGTACATGCTCCAACATGGCATGCCTGCTTTCAGGTGCTCTCCATGAGGGCTGCCAAAGCACTGCTTGTGCCCAGGACAGATGAGAGGGTGTGGGTGAAGACAAAGGGAAAAAGAATAACAGAAAATATGGAGAAGAGAACTAAACAGCTATTGTATTACAGTATGTATCACAGAAGGAAAAGCAGGGTTAATTTGGCCATAGGAAAATTATGGCCATATATGGACAAAATATAAAGATTGTATTTTGTCTGAGGACAGAGAAAAGGAATTGGTTGAGAGACACTCTTCAAGGCAGAATCCTAAGATTTAGAAAGAAGCTGGCTCAAAAACAGACCATCAAAGCTTATCTATTCTCCAAATACAAAGTCCTCTTTTTGTAAAACTTAGAGTAGTAATATTAGCCACAGATGACAGATACACACATCCAGGCATTTACCAGTCTAAGAAAACATGGAAATACGTCTCAAAATTTCTAAACTTTGCAAGTATCAAGACTAAATTTATCACCTAATATCTCCAAAACAAGTAAAGATCACTCTGGTAGATAAACACATCTTTTGAAACTGATTACTTGTTCCTCTGTGATAACAAGAATTGCTTACTGGAATATTGTCCTTCTCCTCCCCCACCCCCCTTGAAATCTGGGTTATTGTAATTGCAATCACCTTAAAACAAAGACAAAAGTACTCAGGAAACATGGCAGAATATAATTGAACAATCAAGAAATTAGCATAATTTAGTAAATTAAGTAGAAAACTATATAATTTGTAAGAGTCCATGGTTTCCTCAAAGAACATGAGGAGTCTTACCACTCTCATTCCCATTGTGGTCAGAGTATGGTGGTCCCATGCCAGATTGACCATTTCTTCTTATCCAGCCAGGCTGTAAATTGAATTCAGGAAGAACTTCGCATAGATTGGTTTCAAAATCACAGTTGTTCCAGGAGGAACCTGAATTGAAAACAAACAAAAATTAAATGCTTAAAAACAGAAGAAAAAGGGTAATTTTTTCACCATCGTTTGCTGTTTAGCTAACACACAGAAACATTCTGAGCAGGGCCCTGAAAAAAAGTGAGAAACATCACAATGTTTAAGTCATGAACAAAGAGAAATAGTGCAGTGAAAGAGAGACAACTGAGAATGAACACTGGGAAAAACCCCAAACAAACAACCAAGTCCTTCCTTCACAAAACCAAATCCAAAATCATCCATTTATATTTTATTACTATAATACCTGCTCTTTTCATCACAAATACATGTGTAGTTACCTTTTTTTAGGAAAATCTCCAAGCTAATATAGTTTATATGCAGAGATTGTTCTTAAAATACACTGCAGCTCTAAGGTGAAGAATTTGTCCAGAGTTCTTGCATAAAAAAACAGACTTAACACCAGGATGTAATCAGAGAGCAAGTTTTTGTTGTTGGTTTTTTTGGTTTTGGTTGGGTTTTTTTTGTTTTGTTTTTGTTTTGGTTTGGTTTGGTTTTGGTTTTGTTTCTGTTTTTTTGTTTTGTTTTGTTTCTGGTTTTTTTTTTTTTTTTTTTTTTGTGATTCCACACTATTCAAACAAGAGACAAAACGAATAGTCAGAACAGCATAGTGTCCCCACTTGCCCTTCCTCTTTCTTATTTCAATCCAGTACCTGTCACAATGTGGTGAGGAAGGAGTGTTTTTCCCCTTTCCAGATTACCCTGTAGAGCAGCACAGGTTGGAAAAGGGAGGCAGAACACTCTTCTGGCACACAACCCAGTCTGGTGTATGAGTTCATTCAGGCAATTTGAGGTAGATATGGGACCAGATAAATTACTGCTTACTGGGATGGAGGGACAGATGTTCATTTTTGCATGGGTGTCAAACAGCCCTTTATGCATCATATCCAAGCTGAATGAAAGTGCTTGGATGTGCTTGACAGGTTGGACAGACCCATTCCTTGAAGTGTTTATTGTAGTGGTGGAATGATTTATTAAAAAAGAACTTTAAGTAGATGCAGCTGTAAGGAACAAATTTATTGCAGCTTCAGCCCAAGCAGAGCAGCCAGTACGTGGTACTGTCTCCAGATTTCAGATTTTGTGTCCTGTGTGGAAACTTTCAGTTCCCCTGCCCTTTGTCTTGCACAGCAGAGGAAGGTGGTTTAAGACCCTGCCTTCTAATTGGGATTCTGGTTAGACACAAGAGCTGCAATGCTTTCACAGTCCCTCTCAAATTGGTGCCTGCTCCAGGCCCCTGCTAATGCTTTTTGGTCTAGTCTGTATTATCATAGTTCACTAGTCATTTTTGATAAAGTTGCAACTGCAGCATTGACAGTCACACTACAACATTCAATTTCATTACTTTCATATTCGTATCAGTTTACTGCAACAATTAATTACAAGGTGAGTGAGGGGAAAACAGAAATAATTCACACAAGCATTCCAGGCTCAAGTTAATGTGCAGATTGCCTGAGTCATCAACCAGCTTTTTATTGCTGCTTTTATTCCTTAGATCTTTAAGTGGCTAAAAGGCATGTCAGAGGTTCATCAAAAGCACTAACACTGCTGAAGTATATCTGCTTCACATTGCATGAGATATACCAAATCATGTTAAATATTTCTTCAAGAATTTCATCATACCTGAAAATACAATTGCAAATTAATATGCATGAAATAGCAAGAACTGTACCACTTTAAATTAAAAAAAATCATCATTATTTTCCAAGGCAATAATAATTTTCACAGAAAATATAACTTCAAAGAAAACAAGTGTAAATTTACTGGAAGATAGATTTAAAAAGGTAAAGTCACTGCTTAAGAGAAAAAGTTCAGAAGGAAGAAATGTGTGGGATTTTTTAGATAATTTTTGCTGAATTTCCTGTGAACAAAAAAATCTAAACTTCTAAGAAAAAATTCCAAGTCTCACAGGAACAGACTACAGTTAAAGGTTCTATTTCAAGTGTTCATGTGTATAAAATATCAGTTTGGGATATTCTGGGAGCAAAATGTAAGAGCATTTTGTTATCATTAATTTCCTGGCAAATATTTTGCAGTATGAAGACCAAATGAACAATAAAAACTGGAATTACAAATTTTATATATTTTCACTTCATAAGCTTCCTTAAATCTGAGCAAAGCCCGGCCTGTCACCAACATGAGGCCAGGAGTTGAAACCTAAGCAGAAAAATAATTTTGCAATAATCCCAAATCCCAAGAAAGAGTGGCAGCAGGGTAAATCTTTGATTTGACAGCCTGATCTGTATCTTCATGTCTGACAGCTGACTTATCTCCTATAGTAATCCAGAGCATTATCCAAGCAGTCTCAGCCTTCAGCCTGTCCCTCAAAGTCTAGTTCTACACCTCTGGCTCATTCATATGAAATACAAAATCATTTCATATTTAGGATTTTTACAGAGGCCATAGGCTCATTTCTCTACACTAGTCTTTGGAGAAACCTTTAATTCTCTACTTCATATAAGCATTTGCCTAGAGTGACATTCCCTCAACAGACAAGTGTAAAAAGCATCCATACAAGATAACTGAAGAATACACCTCTGATTCCATATTCTGCAATTAAAATAGGAAATGCTGCCTGGACTAAATGCCATTTTCCAGGGAAACCAAGACCAAGCACAATGAGGATTTTAAGGCTAGGCAGTGGAATTTAGAATAACCACCTCATGTGCAAGTGAAAAAAATAAATGCCAACCTGAAATGTCAGGGAATTCAACAGGTATTTCAGCCATTGCCATTTAATACATTTTTGTACAGCACAGGAAACTTACAAAAATGTGCTGATACCCAATACAGTTTTTATAACTGTCTTATTTGCAGAGAAGTAAAAATCAAGTAACCTAGAGGTGGTTCTAGACTCCTGCTCCAAACAGATCTGTGCATCCTATTTGGAAAAAACTGGGAGTCTTATCAGAAGAAGAAAATCTTAATGTAGCTGGACACACAGTTGTAATTTGAAGAATCTGGATTTAAGTTACTGCTCTTTCTCACAGATTTCAGATGAATTCAGTGATTGCTAACATACTCTAATTAGCAATTTTCAGTGTGGACAGATAGACACAGGCTCATCTAAAGACTATCTGTTTTATATTTAAACTGAAATTTTAAAATCCCATCAAATATTCCTTTGTTGCATAGTGAGTAGGAGAACTTAGATAAGCTTTTTAGTTAGAATTAAAATTTTTGATAAATCCAAGCTCTTCTTTAGACTCAGAACAAAAATCCTCAAGGAGAAGGACTGCCTTATATATCTGTCCTGGTTTCAGCTAAGGTAGAGTTAACTTCTCAGTAGCTGTTACAGTGCTGTGCTTTGGATTCAGAATGACTGTGGTGTTGATAATACATTCATGTTTGGGGTTTTTTGCTAAGTCATACATCCTATAGCAAGGACTTATTTTTCCCCTTTGTCTCAAGCTTTGCCAGTGAGGAGTCTGCAGGGCTGGCTCAGAGCCTGGTGCTAACAACACCAAGGCTGTAGGTATGGTCTGCATATGGGCCATGCACTTAAACGTTGGACTCCTGTTATCCTTGTGGGTCCTTTCCAACCCAGAATGTTCTGTAATTCTGCAAAAAGTAAAGAAAACCACCACAACTGGGGAGAGGGGGGTGGAAAGCATAGCTGGGAAAGGTCATGCCTGCTATATAAACTGAGGGGAGTTAGCTGGAAGCACAGCTGATCTGGGATCAAGAAGGGGAGGTCTGGCATTGGTCAGTGAGCAGCAAGCAATTGTATTGTAGATTACTTGTATTTTTTTCCTTTTTGTTATCATTATTATTTACCGTCATTACCCTTACCATTGTTTTATTTTACTTTATTTTTATTTTTAATTGATAAACTCTTCTTATCTCAACACACAAGTTTTACTATGATTCTCCTCCCCATTCTGCCACAAGTGATTGTGTGGTGTTTCATCTCCAGCTGGGCTTAAAAACATGACATGGAATTATTTGCAGCACCATTTTGTAGTACAGTATTCTGGAAATACTAGAATTCTGATGCAAATTTACTCAGACAATAGCACTTACAATTCACTCTCACCACTTAGATCAATTCCTTACAGGAAACAGCACCCAATTGTATTTGTAACCAATGCATGTGATAAAGATTAAGCCAGGATAATCAGTTCATGAATTAAAGAAAATTTCCAACCTTGTCTAGACAAAAAAGAAAAAAAAAGTTATAGCTTATACCCTGGTCAAAATTTTGTACCTATAGGTACAAAATACCTATATTTTGTATTAAATCTGAATTCTATCAAACAAGTTTCCCACAAATTAAGGAAAAAAATATTACTTCCTAAATCTTCATTGAATTTGGATGAGGAAACATTTGCTTTGTGATTTAATATCCATATGAAGATTCATGAGAGTCTTGCACTTCACAAGTGTTAAAAAGAAAAAATCATGAAAAATCAAACTGAAGCTGGAATAATCTTTTCTTCTAAAAATGAAGAGGAAAAAAAAAAAAAAAAAAAAAAAGAATTCCCAAGCTTTTTTTTTTTTTTTTTTTTTTTAACATGAAAACATCCTCTCTAGTTCCCTCTGCTGTCAAATTCGGTTACCAAACTGTATCACACTTCTGCTCAGGCCCACCAGACTTACCTTGTTTCTCATCACCGCTGTCTCCAGCCCAGTTGGTGGAGATGCACACTTCTCCAGGTGGAGCAGAAGAGCCATCACCACGCTGGCATCCACTTGCTGTGGATGACTGCACTGGAGCAAAGCAATACAGCAGACAGACATGTATGAGTCTGTTCATGGGCTATGCTATCCAAGCCCTCACTCAGAAAATAATTACTGGAACTGCCTAGTACTGGTCATGAAGTGCCTTTGACCAAGCTGTGTTTACACACATCTCTCTGAGAGATGTTTTTAGAACCTTAGTTTCTTAATCTGCAGCTAACAGGAAGTACGGCTTTGGCAAAGCAATGACTTTCAACCTGTTGTGTCTCAGGATAATATTTAACTGAATATAACGTTTTATGATTAAAAAATATTGGAACATGCTATTCAAGTCATACTGTATATCATTAACTTACTGATTGGATTTATTGCTCAGCGGTTTGAAAACAAATTAGATAAGAAAATAACAGGAAAACAGAGTAGAATTACTAAATGACCATCATTCACAAAGATCTCTATTTGCTCAGAAGGGGTTGACAAATGCTTACAAAGTGTGTGAAAAGTTTGGACATCAAATGTGAAAAAGAGTGGAGATGTTCAAAGCTGATTTTGCATCACAGGGTTTGCAAACCAGAGCTCTGACTTCTGTCCCTGGTGCCTCGCGGTCCTTTGTACAGAGATGTTTCAGTAACACCTCTCACTGTGCTCCAATGCTTCCCCAAATCACAGTGGTTCTGGCCACACGTTTAGACCAATGACTCGAGGATCTTCAGATGGAGGAGGGGGACTTGGCAGGGAGAGCCAAACAATCAAAAAAGCCAGCCTTGTGAGAGAATACTGAATTACCTTGTTTCATTCAGCCTAGCATCACATGAAATCAGTGAAGTTGTTCTGATGAAGTAGCTTAAATACTTTAGATGCCCCAAATCCAGGGATGGAGTGCTAGTAGGAAAAAGAAAGGATTATTGTAAAATTTGCAAGAAAAATAATGGTGAGAATTACACAAAATAAACCTGGCGATCATGTAAGTATAGCACTCCTTTAAGAGGAATAGTGGGATGAAAAATATTTCCCAAGTGGCAGCTTGTAACAAGTAACTGATGCCAGCAGGCCTGGAGATTTCGTCACTTACAAATTCACAAAATCAAGTCAGGGGAATGCACATTCCACCATGCATAACTCTGATTTGCCTGTTAGCCCTGGTGAGCAGAAATAAGACAAGATAGATCTCTGTATGCTGATTGGAATGCACAAGTGCCATAGTATCTGTAAAGAGAAACATACAAACTCTGCCTCTAAGGAAATAAACCATCTGTATTTTCTGCAGATCTGTATTTTCCTAATGTAAGAAATGTCTTGTCAGGGAACAGAGACTACTGCTCCAACATCACCTGAAGGCAGGAAGTGCAAGGTCTGTTGCAACTTCCTATTATCTCCAGCACCGGAGGCAGGCACATGTTTATTGTGACAAAGGTTCCCATTCTGCCTAGAAAGCATTTTCCAGCTCATTTGGTTCAACTCCACCCTTTCCATCACTATTTCTGTGGACATTGTTTTAGCTGTTTTATTTTAATGCTTTGTCCTCAGGCCATAGAGCTGTTTGGAAAACTTCCTGATGAAAAGCGGAGCTATGACTAAATTAAATAAGGGTTTGTTGATATATATGTATATAAATATTCCTCAAGAATTCATATCACTGAATGATTTTCTTCCAGTCTGTAAGTACAGATTAGACTAGAATCTTATATTAAGAAAAAACAAAACCAGAATGCCCTATGCCATATATTTTCACGTTACTACATCTGTAAAAGCTTAAATATTTCTGCTATTCAGTTGCTTTCAATTAATTTTTTCTAACATACAATATTTTATCTTCTTTTTTCCTCTATATCTTCTTAAACTCCCCTCACACTGATAAACATCACAATACCAGGATTTCCCTATCTTTCAGCTTCTTCATTTTATAGAACCTCCCACTGCATTGTTCCCAACTGTTGCTCTGCTATGCCTGTAGCATAAATGTGTATACAAGTATTCTGAGTCAAAGTGTAATTTTTACAGGAACTGGTTTCCATTTCCAGTTTAATAGGCTCTAAAACATTCATAATAGGCAAATTTGCATAGCCCAAACAATCAAAACCACAATAAAACCTGTTATGAGTGGAAATAAATGAAAAATGTATCAAATATTCAGAAATATTTAGGGTGTAATCCATGGATCTTTAGTAAATAAGGGAAAAAGTATTTCAGTGCAGGTCTAATAGAAAGTGTAAAACCAGAGAAAAGTCACCTCTTATTTTTTTGCCAAGTGTTTGGCTATGTATATGTAGGGTGAGTTTCTTGATGAGTGCAACAATTCAGCCCTCTTGTCAGCTAAGAATACAAACAACAAAGGTTTTTTATATCTCTGAGAATCATATGAAAAAGTGACTTCATAAGAAGATGACTCAGGAGCAAAGGACTTTCAGGGAATGTCAAAAGGACAAATACTTTAAGTACTGAACTGGAAGCACCCTGAAAACATAAAGAAAGCAGAGAGGGAGAGTGAAAAGTATAAACTGGCAAAAAATGTGCAGGATGTCAAGAAAAGAAGAAGATGGGCACTAATCAAAAGGTATTTTTTAAAGCACTAGAGAAATATTGCAGATAAAATGAAGACTGAAAGGAAAGCAAGCAAAGCCAGACACTATGTCTATTTTCAAAGTTATTTTAGCAACAAGCAGATTTTAAAGGAAAAAAAGTAAAAATAGAAAACCGCTTGAATTTAAATCAAAGCTGGATTTTTCTGGCTTACCCTAATTAATTTAATTTAAGGCAAGAAAAAACACATTTCATATAAGTGAAAAAGATTGTCCACTCAACCTTCAACTTAAGTAAATGTGTTGAACAAATTTCAGATATTTAATTCAGGAGTTTTAAAAGGTAAGTCTTAGAAAGAACTCCAAACAGGATCTGAAACAGGGCCAGAAAAATTTTGCTTTTTTAAGTCCATTATTCATGTGAACAGAAAGTTATTTGTTTAAGCATAAAATGGGTTGCAGTTAGCAATTCTCCTTTGGGTGTTTGTAGAGACAGCTATTATCACCAATGAAACAGAGGAAAGTACTAAAAAAATGGGATATGTTCAAATATGTTCAAACATGTTCAAACAGGTTCAAATTTTGCTGCAAATACTAACTCTTTCAGCAAAAAGTCTTATGGAGTAGAATAAAGTCACCCTTTCAAAGTAATCAAAATGTCATTAGGTTTAATATAACCTTTTAATGGCAAATTTATAATCTGTTTTTTTTTTTTTTTTAATGTGATCAGACTGGTGAGCAATACTGTGCCAGTGTATGAATCTTTAACATATATCTCCTTTTATTCTAATACAGAATTTTAGTAAACATTGTTAATTTTAACAAAATACTCCAAAATTTTTTCATGCAAGAGCAATTTTAGTGATAAAACCACCAAAACTGTATTTTTTAAATAATTTCCAAAAACTCAGACATGACTTCATTTTGAGAGCCCCTTCCCAAAGATACACTATTCATATTATCATATGACCATTCTAATATTAAATTGTCAAATTGTAACTGAAAGACTTCTGTACAGTAGCAGAAAGTCAAGCAATCACAGTTACCCCAAACTGATCCATTTTTAATGAGAATTGACAGAACTTTTTACTTTGATTGAAAGGCAATAATTACACAGCATCTGTTTTCAGTTAAGTGGCACTAATTCAATATTTATCTTGAAAGAGGACTAAGATATTAATATATTTGAATAAAAGGATTCTGGGTAAGTGTTCTTACATTGCAGTAAAGGGAAATAAGGGCATCCTTACTTGCTAGAAGAATCATCTCCATTTTCTAAAAGAAATTAGTGAAATCAATTGGGAGGTTAAAACCAAACTTAATGCATTGATCAGTGTACAGCATGAGCACCACAGTTACAACTAATAAAGGAAAAAAGTCCAGAGCCTTAGGAAAAGGTGTGATGAACTAGATAAAATCAGGTCAAAGTCCTAGATCATTACAGGCTGAAAAAAGATTACATTTTGGGAAACAATTTGGGAGCATCTTTTCCACCTTTGTAATGAATAAAAATCAAGAGGAAATCACAGGTGGTGATAAAAAGAAAATAGAGAAAATATTCAGTTGAAGATAAAAAAATCCCTACGTGTACCACATATTAAAAATTGTCTCTGCACCTAGAGTTTGGAAAGAAAAACTACTTCAATTCTGAACTGCCCTTATTTCTCTATACTTCAAGGTAAGAAAGGGGAAAAAATTCCAAAAGTGATTCTTAGTCCATAAAACAATATCCTATAAGAAGACAAAACTATTAATTGGCATAAACTCTGATCAGGTAGAAGCATTTCTACCTCCTGCCTGCTATGCACTTCTTCACAGAAATAAAAATGGAATAAAGATTTTCTCAGCATTTGCTTTGCAGACCAAAGGCTTCCAGCAGGTTTCAGCATGTACTGTTCCCAGACCCTCCTTCTATCACATCATTGCACCAAGCATTTTGGTTCTGTTCTCTCCTATAAGCAGCTCCCTGGTCCCTGCAAGGGACCCAGAGCAAGTGGCACTGTCTCACAGGAGAGTGAAACCCGTGAGGCAGAAGACCTGATGCATTATGTGATATGACATCACATGGCTAAATGTGTTTTATAGGGTGTTTAACTCAAACCTGCTCCAGATTGGCCCCATGGAAGAAACACCCATCAGTGGCCAAGGAGTATTAGGTGTGCTCCCAGAGCTCATCCTCAGCTCTAGTCTCATGCAAGGGCATCCACTGCACACTCTCTGTGGCTGCTCTGCTTTGGGTCACACGGTGTGCCAGGGTTGTTGGAACACCTCTTTCAATAATGCAGCCCTCATTGGAACCAAAATGTGAACATGATAAGCATGCTTAGCAACTCTTGAAACAAGAGCTGGCCTTCCCTTCACCCTTAAGGAACATAAATAGATCTAGCTTTCTTTCAAAGTTTGGAGAAAAAAAATGTATTATAGAAATTAAACCTGAACCAAATGAAACAGTTCTCCTATCCATCTCAGCTCATCTATCCTAACCTCGGTTGCTACAGACTGGACAGCAACCAAAGGCATTACAGGTAGCAGAGGCAGAAAAACACCTTCTCAGGGAAAACTACCCAAAGAGGTCTATCTCTGAGTGAAACAAGTCCTTTAGAGGTGTTTTTCAACAGTAAAATAAGCTTACCCTTTGGTATCTCTTCTTAGTACGCAAGTGAGGGCAAATAAATCCTTTCAATGGTCTGTCTGCTTCTGTCATATATAACATTAGCTGGAAAAAACAACAAGATCAGGGAAAAACCTGGAAGAATGCAATATCCCTGGGCTCATCTCCCACAGCTGCAGCTAAATCAGCACAGACCAGGTTTGTGTCTCCAGTAATATTAATCTTTAGTCCTGAAACACGTCCACATGCCCAAGGGCTGAAAATTAGGCTGCTAAGATCTAGAGAGAGTCTCAACAAAGTATACACCTTAGTAACCAGGCTAAAAATAAAAATCTCCTTTTCCATCGAGTTTTCCCATATTATTGATTTTGTCCTTAGGACATCTGTGCAATGATACTGCTCCTGAGGACTTCCAAGCAGTCATGCTCACACACATTACATATTTCCAGAAATTATTCCTGAAAAAAAGACAGGAGGTATGTTACTACAAATCTTTTGTGATCAAAACTCCCCTTTATCTTAATTTCCTCATCCATAAATAAATAAGTGGTCTGAAAAATTCTGAATTTCTCTGATATCCCTGATAAATAAGACTAAGTAGGAACTAATAATGCTGAGTAACCTTTCTCCAGCAATTGTAAGTCAGCCTTTAATATAAGGTGAATACCTTGATATACAAAGAAATAATATCCCACTAAGATAAGAGAGGGATATTTCAGCTCAGATATTAGGTGAAGGGATAACGTTCTGAACAGAGAATATCTCCTTTGAAACATACTTTCAGTGCAATTAATATGAAGTTCAACCTTATGCAATGAAGGCACAGGCTTTGGGAAAAGTCCTTGGAATTAAAGCACTCAGGAGCTTAATGGTAGAAGCTTAGCACTTACAATGAAATTGTGTAAAATTTGAGAGTACATGCTTTGCTTGGAAAAAAAAAATAATCACAGGATAACTGTGTGCTGCCTCAATAAAACATCTCTATCCTAAGTCTAAAATGCCTAATAATGCCTCTTAAATTAACCCAGACATATTAAAAATTTCATTTAATCACTTTTCAATTGGAGCTATGTGTTACTTAGAGCTGTTTCACACTTAAAGGAACTGTAGGAAACATTACATCACTGTTACTAATTTCTTGACCATTTTTCATTCTATCATTACCAAAAATATTGTTTAGATCTAGAGATTCATTTAATCCTTAAATCTAAGATAAATGAATATGAATCTCAGTCTAGATGCATTATCACGTTAATGTGAAATGTAGTACATTCTCATAGATCTCCAAAATGTTTGAACTTTCCTTGCAGCGTTTAAGAACTTGTTAATGTTGCTTTGTACTTTGAGTAACTTTGTTTACAGTGAGAGGTCAATGGGGTAAGTGAAGAAATGAACAAACAGAACATACAAATAAACAAACCTCTTTATATCCTTCCTAAGCTGGCTGCCACCAAGACATGGACATTTTTCCAATACCGTAAAAACTCTCATAAAGCAGCAGCTGTAAATATAGCTCAGAGGGACACTGAAGCTGCTCCAAACAATATTTCTACAACCACCACAGATAGGGAATTAATCAGAAACACCCCATACCACCATTTGCATCTTCCAATCACACGAAATAACCCTAGACCTCCCAACCACATCCAGGAGAGGGGGTGTAGCTGGCAGGCTAGACAAGTCCCAGGTGGTTGAAGTAAACAAATTACTCTCCCTTATCACAGGCAAAGAAAAAAAAATCAAGAAACAAAACACAAAACAAAACAAACAAGCAAACAAAAACCCCACAAAAAACAAAAACAAAACACAAAAAAACCAACCAAAAAACCAAGTAAATCCCATTCACAGCCCCAAATTCCTAAATACCTTAGTATACTGTTCAGACTCTAAACGTTCCCAATTTCCTATTCTTCCTCTACACTTCTTACTGAGACTGCTGCTTATCCCTGCATGATTCATCAGGTAGTGATCCCCTACACCTGAATTGAAGGGACAAGATTTCAGCTGTTTTTTTAGGGAAAAAAACCCCAACCCAATATGGTTTTATCTATAAACTTCCTATAAACTTGATAGATTTTGTTTTCTTGAAAAAGTTTGTGGTGTTGGGTCCACCACCATGGGGGTTGTCCTGCAGCAAGCAAAACTACTTCCACAGGTGCTTTGAATGCAGTTGAGTGTATTAAAATCTGAGATTAAAAGATATATTTTCTCATCTCATCCTCTGCTCAAAGGGATGCACCACACATTTTCAGACTACAGCTGGCAAAGTTGTTGTTAAGATTTTGAATCACCCAGTGTTTATTTTCAGTTTACATGTTTGCTGTTTTTCACAGTTAGGTATCACCTACCATCAGCAGCAATAGTTTTCAGTCCTTATCAGACTTATTGAATGTTTTTGTTGAATTATGAAGTTTAGAATGAATGTGGTGTTTATGAATAATGACAGGTTATTTCAAGTATGGCAGTAAACTTTTATTTCTTTCCTTACCAATTTAAAATTCAAGACAGCTGCTCTGAGCTAGGTATTTACCACATCAAAAAGACAACTCACCTGAGTGAACAAATCACTATCTGAATTTTTTCAAATATGTAAGCAGCAGTGCAAATAAACAATTCTAATGAAGATTTTAGCTGAATGTTATCAAAACATTCAAGAAAAAATTAAGTCTTGAGGATTTCTGAGTTAAGCCAAAGTTTTCCCCAAAGGATAAATGCTTAGATGTCCACCACACTGCAAAAAGAGGCAGAATTGTTTCACCATATCCAGTGGCCATATTTCAGTATAAAATACATCTGAAATATATAAAACTGCTACACTCAAAATTTTCTATGAGTAGTAGGGAAACACATATAGATCTAGGAATTTTAAACAGCATGATTTCCGTTTTAATAGTCCAAGTTATCTAAGAAAATCTTCATAAATCCAGTTGATGTACATGACATTCAAAGTGTCTAACACTTTTCTTTCTGTTGTCTTCATCTGTACCATGATCCTCTGGGTCTAACATCAGCAACTTCAATCTCCCTCAAGAAGAATGGGAGCATATTGAGTCAAGCCATCAACAACTTGAAATCTTCACCAGAAGGGCAACTATGCTCTTTAGAGGCATAATTCAGAAAATCTTCATCTTTGGTCTAGGATTCATGTGGGTCCAATTTAGCACACCTTCTTGCAAGACCTTTCTTTCTTCTCCTTGGTTCCCAAGTGAAGTATGAGGGTTTTCCAATGCCTCCCTCATCCTCTGCTGAAATAAATGGCTGTTGTTTGTTCAGGGAATGCATATATTTCTCAGATATTTGCTGCAGAGCAATTATCACACAGGTTATGCTGAATGGGGCTACAATGAATTGGCCAATATAAAATTGTTTAAACAATCTCAAACAGAGCAAGACAAGCCCTGATAACCCCTGAGATCTACACTGTCAAAATGACACGAAGGCTACAGCCTGTGACTATATATCAAATATCTTATACACTGGGTTATGGAAAAGGATGGAACACTATTTAATATGTTGACATTTTTATCCTTGACCATTCCCATACATGTCATCTGGTCCTATTCTGTGAGCCCTTTCAGTAAAAAGTGAGTAGCGCTTTCTACCAGTGGCACATAATTTCAAATCTAGTCTCAAAACCCTCAAGATTGCAGTACCTATCACTGAGACTCAACATGTTCCTATTCTCAATAAAGACCTACTGATTAATGAGCCTTCTGCTTGTCTTTATAAGGTCAAAAACCTCACTGCAACCAAGGATATCTGAAGACTTCAGATCATACTGAAACAATTGGAGCATAACCTTAATAGGATAAAACCCCCAAAATCAAGTAGTAATCACAGGTAGTCAGAGCTCTACCCTAAACAGTTAATCTTCAAAGATTGGTAAATGGATATTAATTAATTTACTCCCTATTACTATTCTATTTTGGAAAGAAAATTCTCAAGACAATAAATAATGACTGGACATCTATTACTGCAAGAAAATGACATTTTTAGCATGCATTATGTAGAAGTGAAGTAACTTATCAAAGAATAATTGCATAACTTAATATCAGGTAAATTTGCAGCTGTGGAAGAGGTAGAAGCCCAGTGTAATGTTTCCCAAGCAGACAGAAATGACATTACAAGTGGTTAATTATTTTCTGGATATCTGGTAAGTACAGACCATACACTAGAGACTGTGTTTGCTATTCTAGTAATATTAGGAGAAACAATTATTAATGGCAATTCATTTTTTAAAAAAATATTCTGCCTAGATCATAGAAAGAGCAACCCAAAATTTGAGACGAAATTACTAGCAAATCCAGATTGCTCTGTACATATGTACCTAGACAAATTTACCTTAAAATTAAGTTTTAATAGCAGGAGTTTTCTGCTAAAAAAGTTAGAAAAAGTATCATCACCTGTCCAATTAAACAGAATATACCAAGTAGGATGGTGAGCATTCACCTTACCTATTGCCATTTCACACCTCAGAACCAGAAGTTAGCAATGTCCCTGAAACAGATTTTCAAGAGATTTAGAATGTCAGAGCTCCTTTAGATTTTTGTCAATGCACTTCAGACTTTACTGCTCCTCAGTTCCTTTGTTCTTCTGCTGAGGCTGCTGCCAGCAAGGTGCCAGTTCTTGCTATAGTAATTTCTGTGACATAAACCATGGACAGCTTTGACATAGCTGACTCTTTCCATGGGAGACAAACAAACAGCACCTGACAGATACTAATGAATTTTAGCCCTGGTGGCACAAAACAAATGTTCACAGCAATGGCTGAAGATGTGTACCAAGAAAGCAGGCAGAATGAAAGTTTGTGGTACAAATCTGCCAGTGCATATCTGCAGCATGCCTGGATGGAAAATATGTAATTACATCAACCAACGACTCATGAAAAATTAGGGACTTTCTTTTTAATTGAAACACCAAGAAATTTTGACTAAATAGCTCCTAATCAGAGGCCAACTCAAAACAGAATGACCAGCAGGAAAAGAGAATGACTATCTTACTACAGGCAGGTCCTGCAGCTGGCTGGATGCAGGTGCAGGAAGTATTAACAAGAGATTTGTTACACTGTTCCTCGCACTCAAACCTTCTAGCAAATGGATTACTGACAAGACAGCTACACTGTGATATAACCCTTCCCCAGAGGAAAACCAGGCCATACTGGGGGAATAATACCTACCAAAGCCAAGAAAGACAGTTTGGAGGCAGACAAAGGAACCAGCCTCTGCCTACAACACTGTATGCACAGGTCCTGTGTTCTGACATCTCCTTCCATCCAACATAGCCTGTGAAATGTGTGCTCTAAACATTATTAGACTGGAAAAGAGCAGTTATGACAAGCAGTCATTGTCTTTTTGCTTGTGACATCGTGGTGGCAAAGTAAGTTTTTCCTAAAGAAAACTCAGATCATGACAATGGTTGGTGTTTGTCCAGAGATGTTCAGGAAAGTGACAGGAATAAGGTATCGCCATGGAGCAAATGCCTAGGTGAGAAAGACACTAGGTTTTCAGTTAATAGCTCAAACTTTACTTGAAAATTAGAAGTTCTATCACAATAGAAAACAATTAGCAAAACCTATTCATCTTGAAGGAAGGTAAAATCTGGTTATTTGCATAAAATACAGTATGATATCTTCCATTCCAACATATGAACTCTTAAGAGGTTTTGAAGATGGGGATTTAAGCAAAAAACGTTCCTCTTTCTTTCTGGTAATAAATTACCCTCTGACAGTGTAATCAACAGCTTTAGAAATAAATTTTCTCTGGAATTCCTGAGAATAAAACAAGGTCAAAAACTTCTGGTAACATCAACCGTACCCCAGTTTAGAGTTCAACTGTATTTAGTTTTGTTTGATGGAACTGGTTTCCCAGAGCTTAATAGACACAGAGGTTTTTTGAGAGAAAATACATTCTGTTGATTAGGGTAAGGAGGCTGGAAGTTGTTTCTAACTTGTGACTTCTAAGAAACTCCAATCTTTAATGCTCCTATATGCAAAAGGATGGACAACTGCCGGTTTAAATTGTTGTGGACAGTCAGACCAGATGACCAGAACAATTTGCTTTGGTCTTAAACTCTGTCCTCCTAATGCTGTCATAAAGATGGGATTTATTAATGTTTAGATGCATCTTTAAGAGTCCTGGAAAGACAATTTCCATTTGAGTAATGACTCCTTTTATTTAATTAACAAATGACAGTGTATTTCTTATGACAAGTGGCCATATTTCTAGAAGAGACTCAATGATACAAGAGTGGAAATGATTTTAAATCAAAGTGCAACAGAAAATTAAGCTAAATCTGGAAAGACACAGGAAAATAGTGTTAAAAGTGGAAAGCCAGCTTTAGAACAAAATCTCATGAAACAAAATAAAGAACAGATCAAAAATGTGCCAGAATATATGGGTTGGGTCAGGATTGCTACATCTAAGTTCCATACAAGTTTCCAAAAAAGTAAATTAAAACCGGTTACTTAGGCAACACATCCCTGGTAGCAGTTCCACCACTAAAGGGCACAATGTCAGAATTCTCAGTGCAACAATCTGCAGTTAATTTAATTTGTTAGCAGAATTGCTTTCTGAAATTTTAAATAATGCTGTTACATGCCTCCCACAGTCACTCACAGCTAAAAGTGCTTTAAAAATGAAAGCACTGTGCAGCAAAATGAAAACAAATCTGTCACCCCCACAGAAGTAAACACATCTCCAAAATGAGAGAAATGGACCTTTACCCAAAGAGTTTGCTAGCACCACAACACTAGTTGATCTTTGATTTGGTTCACTTTTAAAAAAATAACTGAGATTTTTCTTGAGCTGGGCTATTCTCAACTTAAATCCCACTGGGGATGGGAAGTAGAAAAACCCAGCAGACTGTGGCACAGCTGCCTCTTCTAGAAAAAACTAATCCTTTATTCTTGTTTCCTTAAATTTGTATTAAAAACGGTGGCAGAGGAAATGCAATATTCCTTTTTCTTACACTGGAAACGAAAGGAGCCTCCAGGATTTTCAACTTGGCACAGGCAAGCAGCCACATTAAAGCCTATACTTACTCCATGTTTTTGTCCAGGTCTGTTACCAGAACACCAAAAAAGAAAAAAAAAAAGAGAATGCAATGGAAAACATGAATGAAAAAAGAGCTGCGTAACTCAAAGCAACAGCTCCAATGCCACTTTAAGTATAAACAGGGCTATCAACATGAATACCCAATATATGCAAGTACATAAAAGTTATGATCAGGATACAAGATTTGGCCAATGTGAGACTCATGGAGGATGGATCAGGTTTTTACCAACAATTGTGTCCATGCACACTCACATGGAGTAACACTGGCATCTCTTGGATGCCCAGATTTGCTCCTGAGTGCAAACTTTATTCAAAGCTAAGGCAGCTGGTGGAACAAGTCCTGCCACATGGATAGGCTTTCAGACGAAAACAGAGAATGTGGATGGCATACACACAGTTAAAGAATCCTTTTGTCAACCTCAAGTCTTCCATTTCTGTCCCAGTGTAACGCCAAGAAGACTGAACAAATTCCTATCCCATTCACAGAACTAAAATTCCCATAAATTAAGCAGGATTAAGACATAACCTTAATTATGACAATAAAAATTAACTTTAAAGACAAAAGAAGTGTTTTTTTAATTACTGACAGTAAGTAAAATATGAGTGAATGTGACATAAATTGGAAAATCATTCACTGTGTAATAGAAGCTCCAAATAGGCTTATAGATGAAAAGTAAATGAGCTGGAAAAGAAAGAACAAATGTGCTGGGAATGCTGTTTTTCATATTATGTACTGTGTGAATCTGAAGAGATCCCACTATAGAGGCTTTTTTCACTCCAGTTCAGATGGAAATGTACTAGCTTAATAGAGAAACACATTTGCATTTCATTTCTTAACCTTTCTAAGCATTTAAGAATATTAAATTCATTTCCTTGCCAGAAGTACTAAAAAATCACATATTTCATTGTCAAAATCATATATCCAACATTGTAATGATAATTTCTCCCAGGGTCATTAATCTGCAGATACAGAAGATTTATTTGTTTTAAATATCAAATAACTTGCTGTATTTTACTGAGAAATGAAGTGAAAATATACACAGGAAAAAAAAAACCCCAAAACCTTAAACCCTGGTTGATCTGATGATAAGAACATATTCAATTTTATCTTTATATAAAATTTAAGGGTTTTTTAAGAACAGAAAAGGCAGAGTAAATACTTGTGGCAGAATGTAGGTAGCATGCTCTATCTCCTCAGTCAATACTTAGGCTTTAAAGCTCATGCAGCCAGAGGAAATTTTATCAGCAATTTCAAAATCTTCGAATCAAGACCTTTAGAAGTCACCAAGACTATTCACAAGTATAATATTTCAATGTATTCCTAGGCTTGACTGCCTTGTTAATCTAGAGTACAATGCTTTTAGGTTGCAAAGCCTAAACCTGCTTTTGCCCCAGGGAGCATCAACCCATACCTCCTTTGTACAATATTTAACTGGGATAACTTTGTTCATCTTTTTCTTTCAGGCATCCTATTCCAATATTTACATCTAAGTTTATATAAATGACACCATTCCTTTTTCTTTGACTATCTGTCACAATTGTTTTCTGCTTATATGTCAATATAACTGGGTAACTATGGCAGAAACGTGAGTCTGAAATTTCTCCCTCCAGTCTACAAAACATTTTGTTACAACAACTGATAATGTTTTCAGATTGATGTGCTTAAGATAAAAGAGATTTTTATTAGATTAATGAAGACAGTTAATACTCCTTAAGTTTGTGCAAAACTCACTATTACATACTAATAATTACTATTCCATTACAACCATCCTCAGATTTTCTACCCAAGAAAATATCAGATGAACCTAGAACATAGCTAAAAATTCAAAGGCAAAAATGAAAATGTTGTCAGAGAACAGTGTTTCCTGAAATATTATAAAATAATTATGGGTTAGGTAGCCCAACTTCATGTGTCTAAGGTCTTTTGGGGGTTGTTGTTTTGTTTTGGTTTGGTTTGGTTTGGTTTTTTGTTTGTTTGTTTTAAATTTTTCTGTTTCTTAATACCAGACCTTTCAAATAAAATTTCTAAGGTTAATCAAATAAAGTCTGATGAGTTGCTCTGTGGGGCCCAAATAATGCCACTAAAATGGCATTGATAACCATAATTTTTGATTCATTCCTTAATATTTCTAAAAACCAAGAAACTTTTATTCTCTAGATACATCACAATCAAGTACAGAAGGAAAGCTTATTAGCATCCTATGCAATACTGCTTCATCCAAGACTTCACTTAAAACTTTCTACCAGTTTCTCACTGGTCTATGTTCCCAGTTTATTCTGAATATATTTGTTCCTGTGGTTTTGATTTTCACTGTCTTATCCACAGTTTTTCACTCAGATAAGAAAACATAGAATGACAGAATTGAATGAAAAGGACCTTAAAGATCATCTAATTCCAATCTCTTCCTATGGGCAGGGAAACATTCTACTGGACCAACTTCCTCAAATTCTCATCCTAGTCTTACAGAACTGGGGTATCTCTTACACCAAAAATTGATTCGCAATACCTAATCTAAACCTGCTTTCTTCCATTTTAAGACATTTCCTTTGTCCTATCACTACAGGCTTTCATATAAACTCCCTCTCCAGCTTTTTTCCAGGCCCCCTTTAGGTACAGTAAGACTGCTCTAGGGTCTCCCCTGCAAGCTGAGTCCCAGCTCTCTCAGCCTCTCTCCACAGGAGAGCTGTTCCATCTCTGATTATCTTTGTGCTGCTCCTCTGGACTTGCTGTAACATATCCACCCTTCTTATCCTGGGGACCCCAGAGCTGGATGCAGTACTCCAAATGGGGTCATCCATCAGGCAAGGGACAGCCAGCTGCCTTGTTGGTGTATATGTAATTTGTTTTGTCTCAGCTTTGGGTAGAGCCAAGTACCAGCACTTTCAATGATACTTTTTGGTTTAGTTGATAACATGAAATAGCTAATGTTTAATTTACTGTAATGAAAAGCTGTTTCATCCACAGTGTGAACAAGTTTTAACTCAACACTTAAAACTCATAATATTCATCCAAGTAGAAGGGCCAACTGGCTTTAAAGGGCTCTGCCCATCTGCTTTGACTAGCAGTGGTGGTCATAGAGCTTAATTGCCTTAAGTATGGCTTATGTAATTGTCTCCATTTCAGGCATAACATACATAACTAGGTGATTGTATATATAATGCAGGTGATTTCAGATTTTTAATGGTTTCCTGAGTACACTTATTCAAATTTTGGCAGGTATATAATTATTTGTAAAATAAAATAAACTCTTGATTCATCTCCTTTAACTTTTACTAACATAGTGCTATACTTTGAATTGCAGCCATTATTTTGGCTCTTTTATTTATTCAAACTGACATTTTACCGAAACATCTGCTTCTATCAAAAAAAATCCTTAATTATATCTTATTTTTCTAACTTCCTTTTGTCAAATATGTTGTATGTGTGATACTATTTTTTTTCCTTTTCAAGGGCTTTTTACTTCATATGTACACTTCATATATTGTATTCATATATACTTTGTATATTGTTCAATAAAATAGAACAATGGTGGAAACAGCTGTGGGAGGTGGGTATGAGATGAGATAGACTGTCAGTTGTATGGATATTTTTTATGGCATTGGCATATGCCTTTTAACCAAGAATCAACATGTGCTTGATTCAGAATGAGCGCAGCAAGAAAAAGTGCCTGTTAGTTTCTTGGTCCTTTGTTTCAATGAATGACTTTGTCCCATGCAAGAAGATTATTGAGGAAAAGCTAAGATACAGGAATGAATCTGGATTTTGTTTCTGAAAATTGTTAAATTTTCTGAAAGACATGAAGAGGAATAGTTCATTCAGCAATTCAAAATGTTCATACATTTTGCTTAGTGATTTTACTGCTATCAAGTGTATGCCAAGTCAGCTCACATTCACTTGATGCTTTCATTGTCAGAAGTACAGGAGCACATGTGCCCAAAGGGGATTTTATTTTGATGCACTGTTGCAGCCTTATGCTTTATAATAGCAATGAGAGAATTATGGGCAAAGAACCTGGTTTAAAAAAAGAACAACGACAATTGAATGAGGTAATTCTTTTAATGGATGAATATCTAATTATGCTGACAAATCATAATTTAGACCTTCCATAACCATAAACATTAGACCATAAACATTAAAGAATAAGCATTAAACCCACAGTCAAAACAATACCATGTCATCAAATACATCAGTTTCTAAATAGAAGCTTCTCTAATAGATGTGCATACTCCAGCTCTGAATTTTCCTCCAGGAATTCCAATATGCATAAATAGGAGGAGACCAAATAGCCTGATTTACAATGAAGGAAAGGCAAAAAGTACAGCGAGATAAATCTGATGCCATCACAATTTTGAAGGAATGACAATCATTCTGCTGCTGCTCATCACTTACTTGAAAATTCATTAATTAATAAATTAGATTTACTACTTTTTTACGTGATGGGTCAAACTTGGCACAGACCTTAAAAAAAAAAAAAAAGTAGATATTTATTTAGGAAATATAGTAGAGAAGAATGCATTTTTCCTCTTCTTTATAGGGAGCAAAAAATCTGTTCTACTTCCACCCCACTAAGTAAATAGATTTGCAGAATTTGCAGCGCTGAAGGAAGGAGCCACTAATATCAAGTCATGCACCCGCTAAACTATTACCATAATTACAATCATCAGAGCAATACTGCAGATGGCCTTGATAGTATTGTTTGACTCAAGCAGCCAGAAATTGTTAGGAGGTTTGTTGGAGTTCTTTTTTGAACTGACGCACTTTTCCAATTAAAATTGTATTTGCTGCCTTTCTCTCTAAAACAGTCAATTATGGAAGCATTTTCCAATAGTCCACAGCATGCAAATATTATATGACATTAAAACCATTAAAGTTCTTCTGGGGAGCTGATTGCTGCTTTTATTGCTATACTTTGGTAGATAGCCAGTAGTGTTGGAAATGCATATCTTTTAGTCAATGTATCTTTGTCAGGTGCTCAATTAGGATTTCTTTCTGTGATACCAGAATATCATTAAAATCTGTGAAGGAGAAAACTTCTTGCCATAGAAGTGTCCTGATAAAACAGAGTATAGCTTAGGTCATAGATTGGTCTGTGCATACATTCTTCAAGGGGGAAAAGGTATAAGGCACAGAACAAATTTCAAATAGTCACCATGTGTTATGTAAATATAATTTTATTTTTTTTAATGCAGTGGGAGTCTATTCAATTAAACAATGAAGAAATGAAAGTTCCTTTTATTAGTAAAGAAAATACTACTGGCATTACATTTTATTGTTCAACTCTAGAAAGTGAGTCTGCATTTAAATATCTGATGAAAGAATATTTTCCTCTTGCATGCATTTAAAAATAATTAATTAAAAAGTACAAGCCAAAGCACTTGCAATAATTTAACTAAGATACAGTGAAATATGTATCAGATATTTTTGTTTAACATTTTAGTATTGTCATTCTGCTTGCACTAATGCTTTTTTCCTTTTGTGTTAACTTACTATGCTCAAAATGATGGGATCTTTAAAGATGAAGCCATCACCAGTATCTTGAATTCAGTATGTTAAGTTCATGAACTGCATGGTTTGGAGAAGACTCCTAATGCAGTATTGAAAACCATAAATATATCTCATCAGCAAGTCAAACTTGGATACAGAAGTAATTAGCTGTGTCAGAAGAATGAACATTCTGCCTTCAAGGAAATAACAAAAGTTGCACAGAATTTGCATACAGTATATGAAATATGGAAATTTCTCTGTAAACAGATGTGTTTTCAGCTTTGATTTACTGTCATCACTAAATGATGAGGATGTGCATGAATACTGATATGGTGGTATTACATTATTCATTTACTAGAGAAAGGTAGAAAAGACAGAGCAAGAAAGAGAGTTAGAGAAAGTAAATTGCCTTAAATTTGTTGAAAGAACTTTTCTATTTGATGAGGGGTTAAGTAGATAACTTGGCCAATTTGATGATGGAAAAGAAAGTAGGAAGTTCATACAGAAAATTCTAAAATTACGCAGACATAAAAGCTTGAAACAAAGAAAGATTTATACTACTTGTACAAAACATAGTTTTGCTTTACGGCTGAAATTTGAGCACAAAGCTAATACGTAAGCACTCAAAAGATGGGTTTATTCTCTTTCTGGGACAGATGTGTTCTGAAATCTTCTCAAGAAATGGCAGTGGAAATAATCCAAACCTATCTGGACTTAATTTTATCCAGCCCAGCTGACCAGCTTGAATTTTAAAATACATTTGAATGCCTACCTTTAGCCTTTGAAAATAGATGTCAAATTCCTTCTTAAATAAATGGTGTGAAATTCTAAGCAGTGTTGATAATGCTTAGAATGTAGAGCAACTGGAAAAAGGATTAAGAAAATAAAATATAAACAGACAATTGTAAGGGAATAAAGGGGGTCTTAAAAAGATTCTTGCACCATACTACTTCAGTAGAGACTTACTACTGACTTATGACTGTGCACACTGCATGTGTTCCATTCCAATTTTCTATTTTCTTAGTTTTTGGTAATGGTCAAAGCTGTTTCAGTTCAGTCATTTTCACAGCTGCATTGTATCCCCTATCTCCTCTTTCAATGAATGCACAAGGATACTTCAGGCAAGCTTAAGAGGAAAAATCTGGATATTATCATGCTGCAGGGGCACAGTTTTTTATCCTGGAAATCTAAACATTATTAGAAGCTTGTCTTGTGCATAGGCTGCTTACATAAAGAGTAGGCTTGTTTAGATCAACAGCATAAATAAAACATTCACTAATCAAGTTTTAACTCAATCCTCTGTATGAATCCTGTTTATGTGAGTTTTATAGAGATAACCAGAACCTAGAGCTAAGAATAACAAAATATCTGCCTCAGGGTCTTTTGCACAAAGATATAGTTGGAGGGCTCTCACTGGAGTTGTCCCCCAAGGTCCCATACTGGGCTCAGTATTGTTTGACTTGTTCATCACTCACTTGGATGAAGGGGCAGAGGCCTCCTCAGCATCTCCCTGATGACACAAAGCTGAGAGGAATGGCTGATGCCCCAGGGTGCAGTGCAGCCCTTCAGAGAGACCTTGACAAGCTGGAGGGATGGGCAGAGAGGAACTGTCTGAAATTCAGCAAAGGCAAGTGCAGGGTCCTGCACCTGGGGAAGAATAACCCCACACACCAGCACAGGTTGAAGGCTGACCTGCTGTAAAACAGCTCTGAGGAGAAGGACCTGGGGATCCTGGTAGAAAACAAGCTGTCCATCCATGAGTCAGCAGTGCCCCTGAGCCAGGAACACAAAGGGTACCCAGGATCATCCCTGCTAATGAAATAATAGACTATATAGAACATTAAAAATCTCTGGGTTCAAAGATAGCTCTTAGTCAAGGGTTCAACAAGAAACTCTGGAATTTCCTTAGCAATACCAATGACAATTAAACTGTTAGGTGTAAGTCAAAGTTCTATTCTCCAGTTATTCATTTTCATATTTCTGTTTTACAAGGATCATTTTATTTATATGTATGTATACCAAAATGTTGAGCTAATATCTTCAGACTTAGTTTTGTTCTATCTCAGGAATGTACACAAAGCATTGAACAGACACCTGCAGAAAGGCTGGATCAGATAATTCTAGAGTATGCATCACATTACTTTCATGAGAGTAAAATCACTCATATTTCAATCCCAGACTCACTAAGGAAATAATCCCCCATTGACAAAAAACACTCATAAAATAGTCAATAACTGAGTAATGTTTACTGAAGTTTCTTTACATGCCATTAAAAATCCAATATTTGAAGGTAATACAACAGTAGCAATAAAAGCCCATATTGGAAAGACAAATGCTGTATGCATCAACTAGCCAGATTTTGCCTCGAGTGATTTCACCAGGTTATTTTGAAGTTTCTATCTGACATTTAAGTTAGCTGTTAAATATAAGTATAGGAGCCATCTGGAGATCTATTGTAGGCAGAATAGTCCAATAAATATGATGTGCTATCATGATATGCCTTTAGATTATTTATATCTTCTGTTTGATTGCCATCTGAACTAATATTTTTTCCTAATTTTAGAAAATTGAGCTTTAAAGCCTAATACTAATTTTTACATATAATGTCTTTTTATTGCAATGTTCTCTGGAGATCTGACTGTAGATCTTGGACAAACTTTCCTGAACAGGAGGCCAGTGACTCAAGTTTGTTTACAAAGTGAGCAGTGCCCTAGTCAGGACAAGTTGTTGTTGCTTGGTATCTTCACCTTAAAACATGTAAAAATGGCAGTACCATAGCCAAAATGGTAAATTGCAAGAACAAGTGTGAAGAACTCTCAAACCTTCTCAAAGACAAGAAATGAAATGTTCTCAGCAATCAGCAAAATAACATAACTCAGGAATTTCATGCTTAATTGTGCATGGTCAGTCACCTGAATATTCACAATACCCTACATCACAGTGAAAAATTAAGGAATAATTTCTGCTGATTTCTTGGACCAAACCCAGCCAATTTCTCTGTTAAGCAACAAATTATAATTTCTTGATGAACCTCTATTTATCCTGCAGGCTCAGCCTCCTAGCAATACTGCTCTCACATTAGTCCTGAATAGCACCAGGGTTCTGCATATTTTCTGCTTCCTGAGGGTCCCAAAAATTCCATGATGCCTGTGGAAAACCTAACTGGCTTTTGTTCACCCTCAGGTTGAGGGAAGGAATAAATATGAAAGAACTGACTTTCTCAAAAGTATTAAATATGTGCTGTTCTACTGATCCTGCATTTCAGAAATTTTTCTATGTCTATGACCCATTGTGACTGTTACACCAATTAAAATTCCATTAATTGTGGTTGAATAGTCTCTAAATATCTGGCTTCATGTTCCTAGGGCAGTTTAAAATTCTTACACATGTCACCAGAAATTATTGTAAACAGCACTATTTTAATTTTCACTTAGCTGTGCATGTGAGGTTTGACCTTGCCAGCCCTGACCCAGCAAGTAAAGCAAGAAAATCAGAACCTCTGTCTTGGCATTATTCCAGATTTTGGCTGATGGCTTATGCTTCATTAGACTTAAATAATTTCAATCATTTCATTAGACTTAAACACTCAAATGAACCCAGCCACCACTGGTTTATGAATCATCAGACACAATCTGAGCATTTCAAAGCAAGCCAGACGTGCTTGCCAACAAAAAGAGTTAGGTGATCCAAGAAAAAGCCTGAAGAACCCAAGGAGGACAATTCTAATGGAATATGATCATGGAGACAGGTGGTGTACAGAAGATTCAAATCAAGTAATATGTTAAAAATTGTTTGGACTCAGTTTTACCTCTGGAATCCATCCTAACCTGAAGTTAGGTTTTTAGAAAGTAATAGAATAGCACATCTTGTACGTAGGAGAATGTCACTGATGCATCATTGCTAGATACTCTTTGACCACACAGTTCTCTCTCTCCCAAAAGCCCTGAAGAAACAATCCCATGCATATTAAAAAAAAAAAAAAAAAAAAAAAAAAAAAGAAACTATAACCCAGGAAGCCATTATTTACTGTAGTCTTTTCAATTAATAACGTCACAGGCAGTTGAGCACCTTGGAAATAGAAGCTTCACAATGTGCTACTCCACATTTCACAAACAAAAAAATATGACATATAGAGTCTTATTACTTAGAAGAACAGTGGAGCTTGAAACTCTTGCATTAAATTTGAGCAGTCTTGGTGAAAATGAGATCTCGTTCCCTCATTATGCAATCTGACATCCTTCATCTAAAACCAAATGAGATAATAAAGTAAGAGAGATGAGATATATTTTCTGCATAAAGAACCACATAATCCTTTATCTCATTTAAATAATAGATTCATAAAATCTTTTTTTTAACATCCAACTAAATGATGCAGTGAATTATTAATATATCTGCATATTTAATAATACTAATATAACATGCTAAATTATAGCTAAATTATATTCTTAGACATATACCAAACAACACCAACATGGCTGTGATTGGCTCTTGAATTTGAAGTTTGTAAAGCACTACGTATAGCAACAGGTCTCAGTATTGTGCAGATTCTGTGTAGTGCTGTGTATCAGCACAGCATTAAAATACTGACTTTATTTCATAATTACATAATTTTCATTGAAGAGGGCTTTGTGCTGGTAATGTGAGATTGAGTATCAAGAGGCAACAGTCTTCCCGCATTACAAGGCAATTTTTTAACTTGTCATGAGAAAAGAATCTCACCAGTTGTTGAGAATAAAACTGATGGTGTGTTTTCAGGCATACTGAAAAACATGTGAAGCATTTGCCTCCTACTTGTGCTAGGAGTGGGGGCCGAATAGACCCTTTACTTTCCCTAACTACTTTGTAGCTGTTCCAAATTACCATTAAAAATAAAATGTCAGATGAGTATTTAGATTAGTAAGCAATGAGCAATTAAACACAAATCAAAATTACCCTCACTTTGTCTAAAATAGATGGGAAATGGAGATCCAAACACAGTGCTGGGAAAATGCCTGACAAAGTTAAGAAACAACAGGGAGAGGAACAAGAAAATGCTTCCTGTTTTATTTTGGCTATATCTTTTATCATTTTTAAGTATTACATAGCCAAGAATTAATTTATCTCCATGACTGCTTTTTTATGTACAGGAGGGTCTTCAGTCTTTTGAGAATCAAGAACTGAGACATAGAATTGTACGGCAGAAATCCAAAACCGACTATATCAAAATACCTATAGTGAAAATTAAGCAGAATAGAGGCATATAGTTTAAACGGAAGACATTCACTACCTGTTTCTGGAGTTCCTTAAAAGCACTATGTGCTTTATTCACCAATATTAATGTTTCCTGTTTCTGAGTAGCCCCTCAGAAGTACCCTAGAGCTGGCAGTGTGAAACAACCTGATTAGTTGATTACAGTCCACAATCCCAGTCATGGTTTCTGACACAACTTATTGACTGGAAATGCGATGGGAATGTCATCTCATATGGGTCTCTGCAGAATTCAACAGATACCACATGTTTCAAAAGGACAGTGGAAGATACAGCTAAAATTCATAAACACTCTGGAAGAAGGACTGACCTGTGTTAACACCTAGGCTAATGTCCTAGCAAAATGCATTTTTAGCTTCTCAGTCCAGAAAATAACAAGGTGCGTTAGGATATGATAAAATGACTGTGCAAAGCACAAGGTCATAGGAGTCTCACTGATGTCTAAAATATGTTTAGTGGAGATGACAGAAGAGGAGACAGTCTCATCAGATAACAGCTGACAATGTCACATAGCCACACAAGAATCTATGTAATGAACAGAGCAAAGGAAGTATAACCCCATCATACAAAGATTTAGTGACAATGCACAACAAATATTCTGCAGAGCATTAGTCCTTCATTTATGAGAAAAAATTAATTACAGCAATAACTATAAGCTACCTAGACTCAGAGAAGACATGAAGAGATTACCATACAAAAAGAGGCTAAAATAATCTGAAGAAGCAAACCAAGGCAATCAGACAGAATTGTATACACATCAAAAGGACTTCCTTGAAAAAAAAGGGGTCTTGAGAGAAAAATAATCAGACAGAAAGTATCCATGCCTAAATCTCTAACCTACAGAGGAGTGTAGTTTTGTAAAACAAACTCTGGCCAAAATTTCACTTTTAATTCACTAAAGAAGGATGGTGTGGTGCATGGTTATCTGAAATCACAGGGGACTGGATGTCAGCAGGCCAAAGGGTCACTTTTCATTTCATTTTCCAGGGTGCAAGTGGAGATTGTGAAAGTGAAATTATGAATGTGGAAAAGGCAAAAGCTATTTCATAATTCTTCCAGAGATTATGTCTTTCCTAAGGGGAAAACAAGGTGGTACCTCAGAGGACAAGCACAGACTACCTTAAGAATCCTCCATGCATGCCTTATAATAGACTTATTTATCCACCCAAGAAAAGAGAAACAGGAAAAAGAATCACTTTACGTAAGGGCAAGCCACAGAGATAATGAAAAGATGAAATAAAGTCAAAATACACCTTGTAATTTGAGTAGGTGGTGTACTTCCAATGTTTGCCATTTAATATCTCCTTGTTGCTTCCTGACATCTTAAATACATACACATTTGTGATGATCCAAGGTAAAATTGCAGCATTTTTAATGTGGCACCACAGTCTGATTGGTCCAATTGGTCTAAATGGATTTTTTATCTATGTGGGAAGACAAATTATTTGATTTTGATGTCTATAGTGAATTTACAGGTGTGGCAGTTCTAAAGACTTATTTTTAATGGGGAAGGTGATTTATTACAGTATATGTGAAAATCCAGGAGCATCCAAGTGCCAGCATGCTGTCACTTTTTCAAAATCTAAACACTCTTTCGTCTGACCCTTGCACTTTATATGAACATAAAACACAGAGACACTTTGCTAATATATATTTTAATTATTTAATGGTTCTCCTTCCCTCCAGCAATACCTTCTTTCCAAGATGTCTTTCAAATTGTGTATGGTCAGCCAAGGAATGACAGAACAGATTTTTTATTTAGAAAGAATTGCTTCCTTTAGGCTGGTGATAGTATCATCTTGGTACTATTCATGACAGTACATGAATACATGAGTACATATACATAGTATCCTAACATATTCTGTGTTATAAAAACATATTTTTATAAGGATGATAGTTTCACTAGAGCAGATTAAATGAAATGGCATAATTGAATGTAAAGTTAAAGCATGAATTGGTTTTGAATTGCTTGATTTTCATTTGCACACATTTGTTGAAACGCCAAGATGTTTGCCTGACCTCCTAATGAAAGTTGAAATGATCAGTCATGACCTACAAAGCAAAGGTGTGAGTGTCTGTACCTATTACACATATATATTTGTATATGTATCTGTACTTGACTATTCCCACATATGCACATGCATATATACTATTCTTGGTGACTATACAGAATGCAATCATATCTTTGCATGATATGTATGCAACACATGCAACCAGCACACACAGGAAGCCTGCAGAAAGTGACTGCCCAGTCATAACCTCGATTTTGAATTTGTTAGATACTAAAAATAAAACGATATAACTTCTGGGAAATAAAGAAGTTGAGATGCACACTCCTTTTCCTTTTCTTTACATCACTTAGACCAAGTAAATCAGAAAAATACTAACATCAGAGAGTTTTCTGTTATAAGACACAGGTGCATTTCAAGTAGGTAAAAGATAAAGAGGTTTGTTTATTTTTAAATGCTTGTAATTATCTGTTAAAGAATCCATTGACATGTGTCCTTATGAAAAATTCAAGTTTTAAACAAAAATAAAAGAAATCCAAACATCAGTTAACATAAATGATGATGAGACAACAGTAAAATGACTTGTCTGTATAAAAATAGTATACTAAGAATAATAAATTTTACCTAGCAAGAGCTTCTTCCACAATTAATTCCAGCATTGAGTCAAAATATTTTACCTTCACTACTCAGAATGAAATGCTCATACAAAGGTGCATATTTATTTTCAGTACATTGAATAATTCGAAAACTTAA
Organism: Phylloscopus whistleri; assembly: GCA_017589585.1. Taxonomy (NCBI): domain Eukaryota; kingdom Metazoa; phylum Chordata; class Aves; order Passeriformes; family Phylloscopidae; genus Phylloscopus; species Phylloscopus whistleri. The sequence continues at coordinate 4,248,918 of JADMLD010000614.1, read as the reverse complement.
ATATCCTCAGATCACTTGCAAGCCCATGTTCCTCAAGACATAGACATTTTCTGTAAAATATTTCCCACAAACTAAACCCACTGTTTTTACAAAAAAAAATTAGTCCTTGATTTTCATCCCTTCGCATGCTTCACTTTAAACTAATGCCATTTGATTTCATTGCATAATATCATTATGAAGGTATATCTTCGTATTTTTCAATCAAATAATCATTGAAATAGCAACTTGATTGCATGAAGAATAGTGCCTATCAGGATGTATTATCATCATACACTGTGCACCTAAGATGAGGCAAATTTAAAGCAATGTTCTACCACTTAATTATCATGACAAATGAAGACTGAGTAATTTCAGCCTGACGTTCTCTTACATAGCTTCCAAAAGAGCTCAAGTGTAGAGCAATTAGTAACACTTTGGAAAGATTTTTTTTTTTTTAATAAGTGGTAAGATATTATAGATGGAATCAGCCTGAGGAGAGCACTGCCTGGCTGAATTGCACCATTCTTGATTACACTTCAGAGCAGCATATAATTGTTTTCAGTGGATCGAATTACATGACATGAGAGCAATAATGCACACGCTCTTTGAATTGACATTCCTTGTCTTCAGTTTTTAATACCAAGGTGCACTATTATGATATCATTATTTATGTTATCATGATTAGCAAATAATACTTTTCAAAACAATTCAGGAAAGGCCTCATCTGAAATATGCTGCACTCCGGAACTAGAAATCGGTCCAAGATGTTACAAAATGTTGCAGATGTAAAGAATAAGAAACAAAATGAAATACTGAGCTATGTATTACACTGGCAGGTTTTGATGTAAAATATTTAGCAAATGCTTGGGAGATTTAGCCTTTAAAAATATCAGAAGAGGTTATGGAAGTCTTTATCAAAGCTTATTGACTAAACTAAAACGTTTTGCAATGTACCTGTTACAATGCATCATATTTCTAGAGAAAAAAACATTTTTAATCAAACCATAGAAGGAAATTGCCAGTGAAAAACAGGTTTATGTCTTTATATCTGTATGAAGTCTGGCTGATGTCCCATGCTTGAGACAGAGGTGTAACTTTAGTAGTGATGGCTCACTAAAGGTGGATGCCCAAGCAATGGAATGATAGGCATTTCTGCCTCTCCCTGCTGTGAGCTTCAGATCCTCAGCAGGGTTTGAACAGGTCTGATGGGAACTAGATCAATAATGTAGATGGCAGCAACATTTCTAAATTTCATTGTTTTAATCTGTGCAACGTAAGTATAACATAAGAATAACTTCTGTTATTTGTCTTACAACAAATGGAACAAGCTGAGTAATTTAAACTGGTAGGTTAGGGAAAACAATAATCACAGCAGTCACATTAGAGAATAAACTTGTTTCAACAGTTTTGATTAGATTAGTGCAGATATTCTCCAAGCAAAATTTTATTTAAATACCTTATTATGGAAAACGACTTTAAAGTCATTCCCTTGCATATTCACATGCTGTCTTCTTTATCAGGCAGGATACAGTGATGAAAAAGCACTCCACTGCAGCTTCAGGAATTAAACTTTATCTGTTATCTCACTGCAAATAGAGGGCCTGAGCAGGTAAAGGTGACTGAAACAAGATTAATCACATGAGGCATTTTGCATCACTGGCTACAGAAATTGTCAGCCATGCTGGCCATTTTCACCAGTTCTTCCTCCTTTCTTTCAAGGGCACAGACTGTTTTTTGGTGGAGGAAAGAGTGTTTACAGACCTCTCCCCTGGAAATCTGGCATAAAATGGCAGAAGAGAATCTGACTGCCTCTCCCCCAGCTCTCTGCAGTTTGGAAAACTCACCACTTCCATCACGGGAAAAATTTGAAAAAATTCTTCATAAAATGAGATCAAGACAGAAATGTGTTCATAATTTTTGCAATAAAATGAAGTGCTAACAGCAGTGCTTCCCAAATTATCTCCCTGTAACTCTTCACCAGCCATTTCTGATGCCATTTCTTCAGGAAACAGTGAAAGTCTCAGAAAAATTTTCCTTGATGTCCTCTTCAGGTAACAAAGATGTGTCAATAATAAAATAGTGAGGAGAAGAGATAAGGGAAATCAAAGTAAATTAGAAGTTATGAGGTATACAGAAGTGAGAAGAAATAATAAGTACATTAGGAAAAACCAATTGTTGGCAGAACAAAACATAAAACCCCAAGTGTTTTCAGTATATTGAAAGGATAAATCTTTTATTATTATCAGATAGAAATGCTAATGATAATAATAACAGCAACAACTATCATGCAGACTAAAGTGTTCAATAAATATTTCTATTTTTCTTTTGGGAAGATGCGGGATAATGCACAAGTTGACAAATGTGAAAGACTTCACAATAATAGCTAAACAAGCTCTTAATCAACACTCAGCAGTGATGGTCAAATTTTAAAACTAGTGAACAGTCTCTGGTGTTTCCATGTTCCTTCGAATAAACCTGGAACTCCAAGGAAATGCTAAAAGATTGCTAGAGTGTTGTGCCAAAGTCACAAAAGGCAAAGAGGATGACAGGAATAAGCACTTATATCAAGCAAGAAAAGCTCTTGGAAAACCTGTTACAGGAATCAAACAATTTAATTTGTAATTGTCTTACAGGAAATTGATCTTGTCAAGTAAAACTGACTTATCCATTGGATGAAATGGCAAATTTGCTTAAGTGTTCCTACTGTAGTATAAGACTAAAAGACTAATAAAGGCATTTGAATTAGCTCTTCTAGTGCATAATGAGAAGATTGCAATTTGGTTTATTAGCCAAGCTTGAAAGGAGTGTCTTTGAGACTCAGAATTTTTCCAATAACATCTAGATTTAATAGTATTCAACTACTCAGAATAGTATTTTCAGATCAGAATATAAAGGACATGAAAAATAAAATAGATTTATTGGTTAAAGATTAGTTTTCAAAATTTTGATTCAATACAGCTAAACGTAAATATTTACAGGAAGAAACAAGGAATACAAGGAATACTTGGGGAGAAAAAAAAACCAAAAAAAAACCAAAACACCACCACCAACAAAGAAACCCTACAGAAATTGTGTGGGAACTATAAAGAGTCAGGTCCCAAGGAGCCACCATGAGGCAGAAATAATACACTATTACTATTGTTACTTGCAGAAACAAAAACTAGGACAAAGAGAACTAAGGTGATTTTACTTCTGTTTAATAAGATCAAGACTGGAATATTCTGAAAATAACCTACCCAGGAAGAAAAACTCTTTCTCAGCTAAAATACTGGTATTTTAAAAATTGAATTAGATGAAAAAAAAATGGCAAACAAGTTCATAAAATGAAATTTCAGCACAAATCTCACACAAAAGAGAAAAAAAATAAAAACATGGCAAAGCAACTTCTCAGTTGGTATGCACACAACAGACTCCATCTGAAGCTCAAGTCAGAAGTCTATCAGCTATCATATTGAATTTTCTGTAAGGTTTGATATATTAGATTCAGAAATGGATTTTTAGAAAGTTTTAGTTTTACAAAAAATAATATTTTCCCATAAAAATGTTTCAACTATATCTGATGGTTTAGAATAATTTTTAAACTGCAAAATTTTTTCAAATAATAAAAATAGAGCTCTAAGAAATTAATAAGTACATAGCAGCTAAGTTGAAAGATTAAAAGAAAGACATTAAGGGGCCTCTTAGGTAATAGGAAGAAGCTGAAAACTGCAGCCAAAACAAGTGAAACAAAGAATAAGGATTTTATTTCACATTTAAGGTGATTAACCACTGGATGGGATTTCTCCAAAACAGTAACAGACCCTACAGGACAGCTCTTGATTCCTTCTAATTTCTGGATAAAATGCAATACCATATGTAATATAAAAGAGGTCTGACTGAATGGTCTACTCTGATCTAGTAATCCATTTCAGGTGTAAATTTTCAGGGGGCGTGATATGGGCTGCCCTTCCTGACACAGACAGTGCTTTCCTGTTGTAGGTGACAGTACACAAAGCATTAATTAAGCTTCCCATTGCCCTGTAGCTGCCAAGGTTGTTTCAATAGCTGCAGAAACAAGCACAATACAAATAGAGAGCATTACATGTTGAGATTTGAACTCAATAGATTTTTCCCTTTACCCTCAGCGAGGATGATTACAGCAAAGATCATTCTCCATAGAACTGTAGCAAGGAATTACGTATACTAGTTCAACACATGGAGCCAAATTCCCCTTCTTATATTTAACAATATTATTAATGAAGTTGCTCTCAATAAAGAAGTTATGTTATCATGTGGGATATGTCCAAAGACTTTTACTGTCCTTTGTCAAACCCCAGGGTAATTCATAACTTAGCCAGAAATAAATTATTCTCTTGATGCTATATTTGGTTAGCATTCCACTAAAGAAAATTCTATATTGAATCCAAAGAAAACATCTTTATTTTGGTTGAACAAGCTAATCAATATAGTTGTGAGGGCATAGTAGCAGCAAAATTGTCATTCTGTCATGTAACTAATGTTTCACAGCATATCTCAGAAAGGGAATGGATATTGTATTAATTTAGTTTTCTTGCTTTATGTACAACCCTCATTTCCTCTTCCTTCCTGCTATCATGTACATTCACTTCATCACCCCCTATTTCTGCCTCACAAAGCAAGGCAAGTCTTCTACCACCAGGAAATAAAAGAAATAGGACTGATTTACATCTGACTTACAAGCTTCATAAAATTACCATGCAGAGTAGACATCTTATTTAAAGTGTTATACTATTTTACACACCTTTTATCAAAGTATCAGGCTCATTGAAACAGCAAAAAAAAAGCAATGTTTTGGAAATACTTACTACAATTATTCTTGAAGTATTTTAAAAATATTAAATTAAGAATCAACATTCCTTCAGGAAATAAATAAAGGAGAGACAATGTAAGCAGATTGCTCACCCACTGCAGCATTGCCTCTAGACAGCAATTGCTCACAACAGCTAGGAACAGATAGAGAGAGAAGAATCTCATATCCAGCTGAAATGGCACAGGGAATTTGGGAAGGCAGAACGCAATTATCTGAGATGGAATTTCATCAGAATGATAAGGTTATACCAAGGGAACATTAACGATCACTTTAGAGCCTCCTTTGAAGTAGTAAAGCAGGACCCAGGTATAATATTGCACTCAAATAACTCAGGGCATAGGGCACAGAGAGATTTCAGTTTTTCTGCATCTCCTAGTTTGCACATGGAAACACAGTGTGCCTCTTTTGAGGCATTTCTACCCTCCTAGAGATCATCATTGCAATATCTGAGCAGCAGACCTCAAAGAGCACTGACATGCCACGGGATCACAAGCAGAGTTTAGCCATGAAACAATGGCTTGCTGAAACTGCAAGAGTGAAAGCCTGATGACTGATCTCAGCAGAAAGCACAGACAAAACCCTGCAGGGTCCTGAGCACGTTCAGGGGGTACGAGCTCTGCCGTGCACATGCCCTCTTGTATTGTACAGACCTTGCAAAAGATGACATTGCAAACTCTTTTCTAAAGACCTCTTTATCCTTCCTCGACTCTGAACAGCCAAGGAAGAGGCAGATGCCACACAGCCTTGTGGGCATGGGCGGAGCCCCGGTGGCCTTGCCTTGGAGGGAGCCTTTGCTAAAGAATTAAGAAGTATTGTGCAACCCCCAGCCAGACCCTGGAACAACAAAGCAGCCTCCCTGCTCACGGTGACTTTCCTGGAAGACCCACAAGCACCCTCGGGACCTTATGTAGATCTGTTGTAACCGATTGGCTTTTGTACCCTTCCCCCTCCCACCGGTTTCCCTATAAAACCCCTGAAATTGCCCTAAGAGCCAGGGCTCTTTGTCCTCAGCTCCTTTTGCTGATGCCTCTACAATAAAGCTGCTTCTGCGGAATCGCTGAAGCGAGACCCTCTCTCTCTCTCACCCCAGGCCGGCCACAGGGGAAGCAAATCTCACAGGGGGCGGGAGCTGGAGTCACAAGCTGAAATCACTAAGAGCTGAACCACTGCCCCCCTGTTGAGTCGCTACCTGCCAGCTGAGAGGACTGCTTTTGGTCCCCCAAGGAGTGTCTTTGAGGAGATACTTTCTGGGGTGGCTCAGCCCTCCTGGAGTCCAGAGCTGAGGACTCCCCTTACCAGCTGGAATACAGCCCCAAGAATCTAAAGAAGCCCTCAATTGTAAGGTAACTTTCAATACCTCTGATAAAGATAGTATGTCTATGTTCTTAACTGTGGATTATTCCTGCAGCAAAAGTTTCATCCAATGTATTGCCAGATGCAATAAAAAAAGAAGATACAGCACAGCACAACACCACCTCGCTAAGGCTTTAAGCACATAAACTGTTTGGATACATTATTTCCTTGACATCTTAGATTACTATGTTATTTTTTCTTGGCACTTTTAGGAACTGGAACATAATGAAGTTTTGACGAACTGGAATATGGTCTGTTGCTTCTAGCAAATCACTGTGACCAAAGCTGACCTCATTAGAAAGACTAATTTTTCATACAAAGAACTAACTAACCACTGGCAAAATTCAGTCTGGATTTTTTTAAGCATTCATAATTAATTTAAACAGCAGTTTCTGTGTGAAGACAAACACAACTTTGATTGAAGTGGAGGAAATAAAAAGCTGGTTTATTACAGATTAAATTCTCTTCTGAGAACAGCCTGCTTGACAAGCAGAAAATACACTCTCTACATCCTCAAAAAAATGCAACTATCACTCATTTCCAGTCAATGCTAAAGTGACAAATTATCTCTCCTAATTTTTTGTTTTCTATAATCCCATGATTTTTTTCAGGTGTATCAGAAAATTTGTGTAGCTCTTTTCACCTCTGCTCAGTTGGAGCACGTCACTTTTTGTTGGATTATTTAACTCTAGCACCTTTTACTGGTTTATGGATAAGACTGCTGTCCATATACCTATTCAAATTAACCCAGATTTGAGCTGCAGTGTGTGTTGAATCAGAGCAGGGGTGATCTCAAGCCTGTTTTATGCAGGGGTTCATAGTCCCAAAGTAATGAGAAGGAAAACCTTCATAATACACACTTCATAGTGTGATACCTTGCTGCGAATATATTTCAGTTGTTCTTCACCTCTGAAGTTACTTCTGGTCTCTTTCCTTTAGTGTTCAGTGTACTGATTGTAACCTGCAAAGGTCTGTCCATTCAAGAGCCATTTTTCACAGAAGTAATTTCCCATGGGAAAAATCAGCTGTGCTCTGAACAGTTTCTTATTTCAAGGGTCATGTTCATTCCTAGGAATAAAATATTGGGGTTTGAGATTTTAACATAAAGCATTACTTTGGTGAAAATTCTCTACAAACAATGTAGCATAATGTGAATTTGGCCTGTTTCTGCTCCGACAATATTCCTGCTTTACCCAACTTCAAATTTCTTGATGATGAAAAGGTGGAACTACATCTGGGTATTGGTCCATAAATTCTTCTGTGGCAAAATTGGCAGCAGTGTGGAGAAAAAAAATCTTCTCGGTCTTGGAGATAAAAACACTTTCACAGTGGCAGATTTGTCTTACGGACAGGAATACAAGCAATCAGTCTGAATTAACATAGTATATTATCTATATTCCACATGACACTAGGCAAGTTAAAGTATGGTCATTTAAATCAGATAATATCTAGGTGAAATTAACTTCCCATCTTTGAAATGATGGAAAAAAAAATACTCTCGTGTTCATGAACAAGTGAATTTCTGGCAAACGTTATTCACAGAAATACTGATGTTGTTAGTATGTCTTATCTGCAACTATGCTTCTTATAGACTGTATCTTCATTTTGGTCTCACAGAAATTAATTTTAAGTGCTAAAAATGTCTCCTTTCAGGACACTTTTGGCACAGCTTCTTTTATAGTTTGGTTCAACACTGACTAAAAATGTGCTATTTTTTACTGCCTCATGTTTTCCTACTCCTTTGTTGGTCACTATATTAAAGGGAAAATCAAATTTTTAAAATCTCCAAATTCAATTCAAAAGAACTTTGATGAAATATTGAATGAGGGTTCTCAATTTTGATGTATGCATATCATAATGGTTACAATAAATAATACTTATTAATATAGAAATATAAATGTATCCAACAATGCAAACTAATATATCCAGACACATATATATGAATACAAAAAGAAAGGGCACTTTTTAGAGAATGAGAACTCTGATAAAATGACATTGAACAACTATAGAAAATAATGTTCACAAAGAAGTCCTAAGGACCTAAAGACAAAGCAAATATTATTTAGACCATAATTCAGAGCTATAAACTAGTACAGAGACTATTCTACAGATGCAGCTGTATTCATTAAAATTCAGTATCACTGCACTTGTGTCTAGAAATGTCCTTTAAAATCTTTGGCTTTATCCTCTAAAGATCTTTTGGAAATTGAACTTCTTGACCCCATACAGTCTTCTCCAGTCATACACATCCTCCTGGTTATCTATTACCTGAAAAGGTCCTGATGGGGTCAAAGTCATTACCTGTAAATTCTGAATACCAGAGAGAAGGAAAAAAATAGTACAACTTCTTTGATATCCCTAAAACACAGTTTTGGATAAAGACTATTTTGTCCCAGGTATCAATAAATATGATGCACAGCTGGTGTATCCTTTGAAACACCAGGGAGTCTACGGACTGTACTACCTAACTGAACACATAAGAGCTGATGACATAAGGAATAATAACTGTTTAGTAAGTATTCCAAAATCAGAGATGAATAGACTGCAGGGTCATAAAATGAAAAGTGTAAAAGAAGTTCTTAAAGAAGAGAAGTTTCCAAATCTTTTATACCTGTAATCACTGTAGAAATATTAGAAAAGAGTTGATGACTGAAACTTTACTTGGAATAGACTGAAGAATCTAACTCTGATAAAAGTGTTAGAGGAAGAGGCTTTAGAAAAAAACATAAAATGAAATGACAGATGTTAATATCAGAAAAATTCTGAAATAAAAGGAAAATAAAATCTCAAGATTATAAAGTGTGCTGCTAAACTAAATTCCTTTAAGTTTTACTAATACCAGGTGAATAGAACCTAGCAAAAAAATCTTTGAAAGCTCTGAAGGTAAAGTATTGACAACTGTTTCTGACATCTGCACTGGGAAAACTGGTAGAAGTTGTAACAATCACAAAAACATGGAAATGCAGAATCAGTGAGGCTGGAGAAAATCTCTGGAGATTGTCTTGAGGTAATCGAACCCCTGCTCAAAGCCAGAAAAGGGAAATCAGTTGCTTACAGACATACCCAGTCAAACTTTGAATGTCTCCAAAGATGAGACTCCACACCCTTCTGGGCAACTTGTTCCTTGTTCAAACACCCTCACAATAAAGCAGTTTTACTTTTTTTACATGTGAATTCCAATGTATCCAAGACTTGCTTGCCCTGGGGAGCCCAGCAGTGGACAGAGCACTCCAGATGTGACCCACCAGGGCTGAGGAGAGGAGAAGGATCACTTCCTTTGACCTGTTAGCAATGCTCTAACACAGCCCAGCACAGCCCAGGAAACTGGGGACCATTTTTGCTGTAAGGGTACCTTGCTGACTCATGCTTTATTCCTTGTCCACCAGCATTCCTAGGGACTTGCCTGTGAAGTTGTTTTCCATATGCTTGGCCCCAGCCTGTACTAGTGCATGGGGTTATTCCTGCCCAGGTGCAGGGAGAAGGCATTTCCATTTGATGAGCTTCACAAGTTTCCTTTTTTCCTGTTTGTTTTTCCTGTTTCTCTAGCCTGTAAAGATCCCTTTAAATAGTGGTGCAGCATTCTGATGTATCAACCGTCCATTCCAATTTTCAGCCATCAACAAACTTTCTGAGAGTGCTTTATTCCAGTTCTCAGAAAACTTCCCCTGTCACTATGACCTTTCAAGAATATTCAAGAGTGGCCTCAAAATGACATCAACCAACTCTCTCAGAACTTGGGGGTGCATCCAAACAGGTTCCCATGAGCTGTAACAAGTCCAGTTGGTTTAAAAAGCTTCTAACCTGATCATCCTCAACCAAGGATTAAACTTTCTGTCCCTGAATCTTCACAGTAATTCTAGGGGCCTGGATTTCCTGAAAGCCTTATTATTAAAGAGGTGAAGGAGGTGAGCCTTTTCTGTGTCCTTTGTCACCAGGTTCCCTGAATCACACAACAGCAAGCCAACATTTTCCCTAGTCTTTCTCTTGCAGATGAAATACCTGCAGGAGCTTTTCCTGTCCTTCATGCCCTCCTAACCTGATTCCTGCCTGCTCAACATCTCTATACTCCTCCCAGGACACCTGTGCCTGCTTCTAAGGCTTGTATGCTTCCTTTTCACCCTCTGATTTTAGTCAGAATTTAGGTCTTTGTTCATCCTCATAGACATTCGGCTGCCTTTGTCTGACTTCCTGCACATTGTGATGGGTCAATCTTGAGCCTGGTGATTTTTGAAAATCAGGCAGCTCTCCTGCACTCCTCTCCAGGGACATATCCTACAGGATACTGCTGAGAAAATCCCTGCACAAGCAAAAGAATCCCTGCACAAGCAAAAGAACCTCTCCAGAGGCTAAGGTTAAGCACAAGGCTGCTTTTTGCCTTGTACTCTACTCTCAGGACCCCAAACTCCTCCATCACTACAGCCAAAGCTGTCCCTGACCTTCATATTTGCAGTAATCCTAAATGACAGATTGTAAAGCCTCCCATGAGGATCAAATTCTGCAAATACAAGGTTTCTTCTAGTTGTCTGGAAAGGCCACATCTATTCCTTCTTTGTGCTCAGGAAGTGATGTAGCAGATGTCCACCACAATATCCTATACTGGTCTGCCTGCTAATTGTGACCAAAGAAGGAAATGGATCAGTGGGTACATTGAGAAAGTGGGAATTTTGAGGAACAACCAATGTAGATTCTGTAGATGGGACTCATGACCACGTATCAGTAGAGCTCCCAGTATCAACCAAAATAAGTTTATAGACCAGAGTTATTCAGTTAATATACCATTTACTTGTGTTTTTTTCTTTTTTTGTGTGTTGTTTGTTTGTTTGTTTGTTTGTTTTAATGAAATCCCTGTTGATAAAAGAATATAGAATGATAGTGTTATAAGATAAGAAAGAAAGTTGTCTTGTAGATTCTTAGCTGCAAATTATGAAACAGAATAAGCTCAAAAGGTGAGAGACTCATTTGCATGCCAGGGGAAGCTTAGTTGAATCTGATACTTTTCAAAATATATACAAATGGTAAACTATGGCAAGCATACACAAATTTGAAGAAGAAGAAAGATAGCAATATCTTATCATGATTATAAATTTAGGCTAGTAAGTACAACAGCCTGAAGAAACTGGCTAAGGACATGCTGGAGGTAAGTCATTGAACAATGCCCTGGGAAGTAAATTACTGACAAAGATAAGGTAATGCACATAGGAGAACTAACACTGGCTAGAGGCATTCCTACTGATGCATTCTGAACGAGCTAATATTCCTTATAATATCTTAAATAGGATACTTTCAGAAAAGCAACTATGATGTTAATATTTTTTAGGAAAGGAAAATCAACTATAGTAAAAAATATCCCTACACTAAGGAATAAATCCACATGACATTTGAAATGAGTGCTTCACTTCTGTCACTAAAACACCTAAGCAAAATTAGAATATCTTCAAAGAAAGACAAGACAAGTATAAAATAGTGTACACTGAAAATGTAACTAAATAGGTTTAGACTCTGAAGCCTGGAAAATAATTGCTGCAAGGAAATATAATAAAACTTTATAAGAACATGAGTAAAGGGAAATAAGGAACAGCAATTCATCATTTCTCATGATACAAAAATCAGAAGTTATCAAATGCAAGTTGTAAATAAAAAAATAGAATGTTTTTCCCGCAGAAATTAGAGGTAAACTGTGCAATTCATTGTCCCAAGATGTTGAAAATGCTAAAAGTTTTCTTGGTTTCAGAAGTAACCAGACACCTTAATTGAGCAGAAATACATCAAGGACTACTAAACACAAAGTAATTAGATCTAGATTAATCTCTGAGCTGAAGGTTGCTGGGAGCTGGGACATTGCATTTGGGAGCTACTTCCTCAACCTTGCCTTGTTCCTAACCGTGTTCTTATATTGCTTCTTGGCTGTGTGCTATGAGCCATTGTGCTTCAGTTAAAAACGTCTTGTGTTGAAAGAGATCACACCTGAAAAGCATGGAATGGAAAATTATGGTTATAAATGAAAGAAAAATCTCAAATTCATCTGACCTGGGAATTAAAGGGAACCAAATATGCATTGACAATATCTAAAGATGAAAGCAAAAAGAATCTCTAGACCTACCTTTTTTCCCCCCAAATCCTAAACTTTCAGAAAGCTGTACAAAATCATGTTTGCCCTGTCTGTTCAGGAAGCACTATAATCAGCCATTGCTCAAGAGTTATAGTACCCTCAGGAAGCAGAGAACTGTACATAAATGTTCAATGCATTTGAATAATGTTCCTCACTGAGTCATAGATTATCAGTAGATCTGAAACATGTTTCTGTAATTTTTTAAACTAAAGATTTTATATTATGTAGAGGACAGCACAAAATAAGCCAGTAGCCATATTTTTTTCTTTAGACTAGCCTAGCAAAATACAGAATATTTTGTAACTTTAAATACCTCTATAGTTCAAAATAGAGCATCCTGTTCTCATTCATTTTGCATCATTTACTACCTTATTTATGCCAAATCTGATTTAATTCACATCAGGGACATTTCCTTTACCTAACAGGGAGTTACAGTAGAGATAGAGTCCTTTCAAGGGAGCTTTTTATCCTCTTATATTATACCCAGTGATTTTTAGGAGTCAAAGAAAATTTTCTTTCTTTAATTAGTGGCCTCAAGCCAGGTGAAATGAACAGACCTTTGCAATGAAAGGCATCGATTCAGCTGGTTGAATACCCATCTTGCCCCAAAAATGACAAAATTTTCCTTTTCTAAAAAGGAAACCAGCTTCTCAATAGGATGATTTTATTATTGCTGCCTTTTTTACTGAGAAAACAAAGAATTTGTATTCCTGTCCGAGGCTGAAAGAATTGGCCACTGACTATCTCCTTCTCCCAGCTATCTCCTAGCTCTAAAATCTTAAAGTGTAATGCTTACAGGAATGCTTATATTTCAGGAAAGTGTGGTCTTCATCCAAGTGTGAAAACCAGAGTGCCATCAAATGTTCATGGCATAAGCTTACTAGGAAAGCTAAGGGGACTGGACCTCATCTTCTGTTTAGCATGGGCCAGTCACAGAGATGGTCACAGTCCTGCCACTTCTGGTGGGCGCTGCCACAGGCACAGCAGTTCCTGATCAGACATGAATTAGATTGTGAGAGATTCAAACTGGCAAATTATTCGAGTCCAGAATGGTCACACAGGGAGCAGAAAAGTCTTTTGAGTGAACCCACAGGACACCTTCACTGGATGAAAATTACAGTTGGAAGAGAGGAACTATAAATTGAAACACAAGTATTCTCTTTACTACTCAAACCTTATCCATTCAGTAAAGTCTAAGTGTAGTTAGAATAAGGTTTCTGCTTCCCCTCTCACTTCTTGTCCTTCAGTTTGGAGGAATCTATCTTGATCTTTTCTAAGGCTTAGATCTCTCTCAGACATGCTTGATATAGATATTAAAAAAATAGGAAACTAGAAAATGAAGCAATGAAAAACTCACTTTTTTTTTTGTTCTATTACCAGACAGTTATACCACTGCATTTTTCCTGGAGCAGAAATGTCTGCATTTGCTTAGGTTACTTCCTTATTTACATACTTATTTTAGTGCTGATAGAACAGATGCTGCCATCGGTTTTCACAGAGCTGCTGCAGGAACAGGACTTAGGGGCTCATGCTTGCTTCATCTTTTGCCTGACAACCTGTTTCAATCTCAGCGGTACTAAATCACATACTCTATAAAAATACAAATTCTGGCTCTATAAAGCTCAGCTGTGCTTGGCTTTGCAATGAATAGCTCTTGGTGTTTCTTAGGTTTTTTTCATTTCTTGATTAAAGGTGTAAAGAAAGGAAGATGTTCAGTTAGAATGATGTTGTCTCACCTTGAGACTCACAATTTCCACTCTGGATCTCATAAAGCATTTGCTTAACTCAAAGCACAACAGTAATGCCACTGAGTTTTCAGGCTCAGACTGACATCATTTTAGTGCCTTTTACCACCCTGCTGTACACTTCTCTCAGCAGCAAACATGAGGTACTGCAATCTACAGTATAATAGTCAGAGCACAACTTCAGAGAACCAAATCTTGCTTATGCTGTACTAGGAAGAAATGTCACTGATGTCAGTGAAAATGTTCAATTGAGAGAGCTGAGCAGCCCTGTCATGGATTATCTTTCCAAACTGGCATATATGCGTTTGTTGTATAAACAGTACAGCTTTATGCATCCACACAGTCAGGTTTTTAAAAACTGCAAGCTTTCTACAAACACTGTGTAAGTAACATTAATATCAATCTGTTTCCACTTTACATAGTATAAACACAACAATAAAAAATCAACTCTTGCTTCTGCTGAGACTTTTTTGATCTTTGTTATCAAAAAAAACTTAAAAGGCATTTTAAAAAATCATCATTCCCTTCATGTGAAAGTATACTTCCTTTATCTTTTGCTGTGTTTTAAAACTGCTGAAAGATGCTGGCTCTCACCCAAGATTGTGACTATCCTGTCCTAGGTATGACACACTTATGTATTGACATACACATGTCAATAAAAAAAACCTTAGGATTTCTAGATGTCTCTTTTAAAATTAGCATAATCTTTTTTTTTTACTATTTCTGAAAAAAAATCAGTAATGAAGCAGAATTTTCCTGATTTTTGTTATTAAAGCAGTTCTGCAAAATGCAATCCTAATCACTGTCTACTTCATCATTCATATTTTTACAGAGTCACAGAATGGTTGAGGTTAGAGGGAACCTCTGGAGATTATCTAGCCCAGCCACCTTGCTAAAGCAGGTTCACCTACAAAAGTTTACAGAGGTTTACATCCAGGTGAGTTTTGAATAGCTCCAGAGAAAGAGACTCCCCAACATCTCTGGGCAGTCTGTTCCAGTGTCCTCAAAGTGAAGAAGTTTTTCTATAAATTCAGTGGAACTCTGTGTGTGTCATTTTGTGCCCATCAAACATCCTGTTCCTGGGCACCACTGAGAGGAGTCTATTCCCATCCTCTTGACACCTGCCTTTGTATGCATTGATAAGGTTCTCTCTCAGTCTTTTCTCCAGGCTAAACAGGCCCAGCTTTCTCAGCTTTCCCTCATAAGAGAGATACTCCAGTCCCTTCATCATTTTGGTAGCCCTTTGGTGGACTCTCTCTAGTAGGTCGTTGTCTTTAGAGTATGATAAATTAGCTTCTAGACTTCAATGACACTGAACTACATCTGCCTTACTAGATGTTGTGTAGATGCTCACAAACCATGCACAGGAATAAGTCGAAAGGGACAATATTAGATGGTGTCTTGGATTGCAGTGCAAAATGTATTCTATTCCCAACCCGTTGAAACCAGTTGAAGCGGTGTTTTTCTTTATCTCTTGTAACTCCAGGGGGGAGGGGGCAAGTGCCTTCTGATAATGGGCCAGCTGTTAAAACCAGGTGGGCCAGTGTTTCTTTATCTCTTCCACAACCTGTCCTCCCTCGGGGGAATATCTGCTGTTAATGGGCCATTAAGGCTCACCACATGACTGATACAATTACATCACCCCATTGCAAGATGCTCCACCCAGTGGAAGGAGCCAACCATTCCTACCTGGATAAAACCTGAGATTCAGAACACCAGGACAGCCTGTTTTCCAGTGGATTCCCATAGGAAGACAGGACCCAACTCACCACCAATGGACCCTTTCTACAGGACCATCTCTACTCCAGCAAAACCACATCTGTAACTCCAGGAGGATTTATTTGGACTGCTTCCAACACCCTTACCAATAGGGTGTCAGGTCATATCCTTGACTCTGTCAGGTTTCTAGGATTTTTGTTTGGTTGGTTGTTGGTTTTTTGTTTGGTTGGGTTTTTTTGGTTTTGTTTTTAATACTGTTACATTTGTATTTTTTTCAAATATTCCTAGTAAAGAACTGTTATTCCTATTCCCAAATCTTTGCCTGAAAGCCCCTAAATCGTAAAATTATAATAATTTGGAGGGAGGGGGTTTACATTCTCCATTCCAAGGGAAGCTCCAGCTTTCTCTGACAGACACCTGTCTTTCCAAACCAAGACAGATTGCTCAATATTGCCAGTAAAACATGATAATTTATAGACTATCCATTAGTCCACGTGGCTGCTAATGTCTACATTATCAGGACTTTTTTACACTCATTTATTTGTTGCCTAAAGCCAGGACAGGTATCCTTTCCAGATCTACATAGGTGGTGAAGATTTTACTCTTCTCAGCTGCATGTCACTGACAGCTGGATGGGCATTGCTGCCCTCATTTCTCCTGTGTGTGGAGGGGAATCAAAGCACGGTCTCCCCCCAGCAACCCCCACCTGTTCAAGCCTGCCTTTGCCTGGTCTATAGGGGATCTATAGGGGTCACTGTCCACATGGGCCCTTCTAGGTGAGAGATGGAGTGGTAACCCCAGCAAAGTGCAGGGAATAGAGGGCACCTGTGTCTTCTACCAGAAAAAGTCCTCTCCTCACCCTAGTATGAAAGTTGTGCCAATATAATTAAGGGTCTTATAATAAAACAGTTAAGTTGGCACAGAAATTTCTGTCAATATTTTTTTTTTTTTTTACTTCTAAAACCAAGTTCCCATGAGACAGAACTGAATGTTCCAGTTTGACTTATTTAAAGTAGTACAGTCTTGCTTTGGAGAAGCTCCTTTTCTTATTGCCAAACTGATGTTTTTCACAAATGCTACACTTTAAAAATCATTCTAGAAAAGCAGACACATTGTAATAAATGTCACAGGGAAGACCTCTATGTACTCAGGAGATGAGCAATGCTTCTGGGGGAACCAGCACAGACTTAACTCATCTGTTGTGATACCTCCCTGAAGAAATATTGAATAGAACAGTGTGACAGCAGGGAAAGGAAATATGTACCTTTTTCTTATGTGAGAAACTGCTGCACACCATATTACACTTACCTTCTCAGATTTTCTGTGTTTTGATTGCCTACTGTCCAATGCACCTCATTCCTCAAAGGTTAATGAGGTTAAACAAGAGACAAACAAAAAGGTCAGACAATGAAATGCTGATCTATTGACAAAGGCTACAGAATTCAAAAGCAATGCAGAACTCCAATACCGTCATTCCAGCATTGCTGATACCACGCTAAAACAAACATGCACAGACGTCTCCTTCAGCGAATTTTGCTGTGCATGAGGTAGAAAAGTGACCCTCTCTCTCAAGTTCAAAAAGATGAATCAATGCTATTACACCCCAAGGGCTAAAGTTCCTATTTCAGTATAACTGTGGCATGAAGAAGAACGAGGAGGCAACTAGGGAAGAAGTCAGGAAAATTACCTCTCTGACTAATTATGCATTCATTGGATCAGGTACATGTGTGAGAGGACTGAGTCCTCCCAGCTAACCGTGTCACTTCTACAGGCTTAGGTTTTTCACCAAGGCTGAGTAAGTGCCAGCTGTCACAGAAATCCTGCTGCTCAGAGGTCGTACAAGCAAGTGCATTACCACTGAAGACTTTTGTCTTCCTGTCACCAAGACTGAAAGCAGAAAACAGCAGAGAATCTGTCCCTCAATCCAAATGACAAGCAAGAGCAATGACTAAGGAGCAATTTACTATGAGAACATTTTTCCACTGTAAAACTTTGATTGGTCAGGCACCCAACTTTTCATTGGAAATGGCACTTCAGTCAATAGGAAGAAATGTTTGATCAAAGTGAGCAAGGAAAAAGATGTATATTCCTTCACATCACTGTCTGTCTGAGCAGGGATTTAAAGATGCTATTTTTTTTACAGCAGGAGAAAGAATTTATTCAGATTCAGAACTCAAGAAACCTGGGGATCTGATTTGCTTCAAAAAATGCAAATGTTTAACTTTCACAAATATTTTAGCAAGTCAGTTCAGGATGCTGGAAGCAAAATGAATACTTCTGCTTTGTTTACCTAACACAGATCTCCATCCATTTAAACATGCATTTTTTTTTTTTCTTTAGTTCTATTTCTTTGACAGTCAAGAGTTTAAAAGGAAGCAATAGTTTCCAAAGCCCTTCCTGGATTCCTTCTTTAAGTAATAGTGATGCTGAAAAAAAAATTGTACTACTGATAATTATCAACAAGTTGTAGGTCTATAGAATTAAATTAATATGTCTAGAGAATCTGATTTGAAAGAACAGTCTAAAAAAATACATGCATCTGCAAGTATGATGTGGAGAGCTGACATGAAAAAAAAAATTTACCTTTGTGCTTGAAAACCTGCCCTTTACAGATAAATTAAAAAATGTTAAAAGTTGCCTTGGCAGACAGCTTCAGCAGTAAAACTAAAAAGTTAAGTAAAAGAAAACAACAACAACAACAACAACAACAACAACAAAGGATTGAAAATGTCTTTTTGCATAGTGAACCAGAATAATTTAATAGAGTTGATTCCAGAAATTACAAAGCATAAAATAATACTGAAGACCTAAGAACACTGTCTCATGTTTTTTAGTTCTCCACAATCCCTTTTTGGTTTGTTGCTTTTTGTAGGGATGGGAAGTGAGGCACCAGCACCTGTCACTAGACCACTAAACAAATAATGTGTCTTCCCTTTGCATGGGCCACTAGAAGGAAATTGCTGCCTGGTGCTCCTATTACTTCTCTCTTGACATAAATTATGAGCCACTTACAATGATGTAAAAGGATAGATTTTTTTCTTTGACTGGAAACTTACCCGCTGATTACTCTGGAGCTTTGATTAATGTTTCTGCCCCATTTTGTATGAAGGCTAGAAAACTAAATATAGTTGGTACTCAGTAACTGCATCAGCACAGTGGACAATAATGAGCCGTGGCTGGAAACAACTGAAGGCTTGAAGTTGCTAATGACATAAATGAGACCTGTTACAGACCTGCAGGCTGAGTGAGAATGGGAACTCCTCCATCCTCTGTCATGATGGTGATAGACCAAACTGTTATATACTCAGAAATTTTGAGCATGGAATACTAAATACAGCACTGAATTTGTAGTTGAGGAATCTGTCTCTTACCACCAGGAAGAACTTTTCTGAGGTATTTCTTTTGTGATAAATTATTAATGTCTGTGATATTGCCATGGGAAAAAAAGGAGATGCATGAGGCAGGGGGTGCCCTGGAGGCAGTAGCTAATACTCATCTTCATGTCTGGGGAACCCAGGCAGTGAAAATGCAGCCACATCACAAGAAAATTTAAGCTTAAGGAATTTCTTACACTAGTTTGCACAGTTTCCGTTCAAAAGCTGGAGATGACTGCAGTAGGAACACAGCATAGAAAAGGGAGGGTGATTTATTGTTTTGATCAACTGTAAGCACAAAGGGTAAATTCAGAATGAATCATTGCAAATGTACATTCCTCTTCTTGAAGAAAAATCTGGAAACTACGCATTATTAATATCTATTCAACTACAGCAATATATTACTGGTACATTATTAAACCTGTTGTAAGTAAATCTGCTTGCTTTTCTCCAAGGTACCGCCTCCTGAAATCTAAGTGATATTTCAAAGTCTGGAGCTGCAGGGCCAAACACATACATTTCACTGTTTCCATGTGACCAGAGATGGATGCCTGAAAGTCTACCAAACAATGCTCGAGGCTATGGACTCAGAGTTTACTGCCTAAGGAAAACCTCTGAGGAGTGGAAGAGCGAAGTGGAGCAGGAGAGACAGTGAAATGGCACCTGGAGCCATTTGCAAGGAGCCCGTTTAATCCAGCCCTCTGCTCAGCTGCTAGCTTTGGTTTACAAGGGAATTTTCTTTGGGTTCAGGTATTTCCTTTTTCACTTGTCATTTTTATAATATATTACCTTTTTAACCAATAAACACACACACAACCCCCTCTACGTATGTATGCAGGAACATAAATAAAGGTTATAGTGACTATGTATGAAGCAATAGTTGGACAACACACACAAGAACATATTTTAAAAGATAAAAATATTGTTAAGATTGCTGAAAAGAATGTATGAGCTTATATTACAAGGTTACTTGGCCAGGTTCAGACAAGAATATTTATTATTCCATAGATTTTATGTACAAAATGGACTGTAAGGATTATGTAGTATAAAATTTTGCTTAACAGAAGTTATAAATGTTACAAGGCATTTACTGGGTGGGGGAAAAATGTTATTTTCTGTAGTCATTGCAGGTTTCTTTTAGGCATCAATGATTGAAATTCCTAAATAGAATGTTCATCAATATTAAAAATAAGGCTATATTAATTAAGAAATAAATTACAAGGTTCTTGTTGATTTGATTAAACATAATGAAAAATTGACTCGGTCAATGAGAAAATGAGAATGAGGTAAATTAACTACTTTCAGACAAATCTTCTTAGGCATGTCTGTGTCTTTAGAGTGTTCAGTGAGGCAAAAAGGCACATCTGACCCATCACCCTAGGCATGGCCCTTCTGAATACCTCCCTTACTACCTGTGCAAACACTTTCTAGTTAGAGTCTTTGCAACTGAGAATTAATTAACCTTATTAAATTCTGAGGCTGTACGACAAATTCACTTTAACCACTTAAAGGCCATTGGAGACCCTTTTTATTAAAGGTTGGTGTGAACACTTATCCTATTACGATTGGATTCTAACTCCTTTGGGGATAGCAAATTGACAATTACTTTTGTAATGGGTTGATCTTGCCTAGGTGCCAGGTGCACACCAATCTTCTCTATTACTCCTGCTTCTCAACAGGACAGGAGGAGAAAAATAAGACAAAAATTTCATGGGGCAATATGCTGTGGTCTCTGCACTTCATCCTGCTCCAGAATGGGGTCCCACCCATTGAACACAGTCCTTCATGAACTTCCCCAACACATGTCATTCCCACAGGCTGCAGTTCTTCGCAAACTGCTCCAGTGGGGGCCCCCTTCACAAGGTCCAGTCCCTCAGGAGCAGACTGCCCAGCATGAGCTCCCCTCAGGACTCACAAGTCCTGCCAGCAAACCTTCTCCAATATGGAATCCTCTCTCCACAAGGCCACAGGTACTGCCAGGAGCCTGCTCTGGCATGACCTCTCCGTGGAGGAACAGGTCTCTTCAGGCATCCAGCTTATCCAGTACGGGATCCTCCATGGGCTGCCGTTGGACCTCTACTCCAAAATGGCCTTGCACGGACTGCAGGGGGACAGCCTGTCTTACCATGTCTTCACCACAGATTGCAGGGGAATCTCTGCTGTGACACCTGGAGCCCTCCTGCCCCTCCTACATCACTGACCTTGGTGTCTACACAGTTCTTCTATGTTTTCACTCCTCCTCCTCAAGTGCTCTTGTGCAGCACTTCTAAACCCCTTCTTAAATATATTGTCACACCAAAGTCACCAGTGGGCTCTGCTTTGGCCAGCTATAGATCCCTCTTGCAGACAATTGGCATTGGTTCTGTCTGACATTGAGGAAGTTCTGGTGTCTTCTCACAGAAGCTGCTTCTGCAGCACTCCTGATACCCAAACCTTACCACATAAACCCAGAGCAACACTTTCAAGCTATGATCAGGGATGGTCACTCATTCATGAAATGCCCACCCCTGATTAAATTGATGATGGTTGACTTTCCATTTTAGCTATCCCCAGTTTCATGACTCAAAGTTTGTTGTCACTTCAACTAGCAAAAACTATTTATCACTCTGGGTCTTTTGAAAGGAAACTTCCTCTTCATTTCATAGAATCAGGTGATGCTCATTTCCTACAACATTAACGTGTATCTGCTAAAAAAGCAAAAGATGCAAAGTTTTGGGGTTTTTTTTCCAATATATCACTATGCTAAAAAAGTATTAAAAATATATATTAAAGAAATGTCATTGCAGGGACACTTGGAACATTTGGAATATATTTGCATGTTAACAGATAGAATAATTGTTAATGTAAGACCTAGTGTCTTCAAATCCTGCTTTTATAACCAAATAGTGTTTTTCAATTGAACCATTGAGTCTCAAGTTAAAGAACTGTCTCACTAAATCAGTTTTAGGCTCCATTAAGCTCTTGGAGGTCTATTCCTCTCTGTTGAAGCCTGAACTATGTGCAGCACTTCCACTTGAAATTGTGTACCACTAGAACTGGGAACATTGCACACACCAGAGGACTGAGCTTACCCTGATAAGTCTACATGGCTTATCTAGGTCTTCTTATAAAGCTTTCATTTTAATTTGGTTAAGCCCCCATTAGCTTAAAGCAGTACACATGCCATTAAGGAATCTATTTCAGTTACAAGTGTATACAAAGGGCATTTAAGTTTAAAATATCCATAGACACCTGGTCAAATTGACATTGTTTAAGAGATCACTAGTCGAAAACTAGGCTGTGGCACCCCACCCACCCCAAACGTGTAGCAAAATTAAGCAGTGCCACTTACTTTGATTTTTTTTAGCTGAGACTTAAGCAGACTTGTGACTTGTCCTGTCTGTAGACAGCATGAATGAGTAATTATCATGGTCAAATGGATGCATGTTGGACTAACTTGTATGCCTATTCCTCAATTATCCTTTTGGATTGCTTTAATTAAATTGATTTTTAAACTACTCTGTTAAGAAAAATACATCCTTTTTGTTTCCATAGCAATGTGCTAACTGGTGTTTTTTCAGAAAGGGGAAAAAAATTGAATTAAGAAAAAAAGTGGCTATCACACAGAGAAAAATACTGCTATTCTTTGCAATGTAACAGTTTCAAATAAACAAGGTCCTCTTCCTTCAGCAATAAAATCTCTCTTTGGAACAAGATGCTACCAAATAATTTATGTTTTCATTAAATAGCTATTTAATTTTGGCCCGCTGATCTGCTAAATTTGTGGTTGCATATTTGGCATGGGTCTGCGGACTTTGAGAAAAGTACTACTTATAACTCATAAAGAGCCAAGAAATTTCATCACTTTTATAGAAATTTTTAGATTCTTGCCACTTCCTATCAGCTAATTTCCTTTATTCTTCCTAGTTCTCAGAAATAATTATATTTCTAATTGAGAAATAATTCCTTCCAGAGATAAAAGCTTTTGAAACAGTTAATTAA
Organism: Phylloscopus whistleri; assembly: GCA_017589585.1. Taxonomy (NCBI): domain Eukaryota; kingdom Metazoa; phylum Chordata; class Aves; order Passeriformes; family Phylloscopidae; genus Phylloscopus; species Phylloscopus whistleri. Next base: position 4,225,830 of record JADMLD010000614.1, on the reverse strand, counting down.
TATCAAACAAGGTAACACTGAAAATGGAACCAGCCCTACACACCCACACACAAAAATAAGTCAATATAGCATTGAAGACCAATATAAAACTTTAAAAAGCAACCAAAATTCGAAGTGAATTAAGATCTTTAATTGCATTAACTTAATTTCTCTTGAGCAATTTTCTTTTCATTTCAGCAGCTGTTCCCAAATGCTGTCTTAAGCAAGTCTAGAGTTTCCGGGCTAATCCAGGAAGCAAAGTAGTTTATACCACTGCAGCCCATTAAAAATTATACATGCAGTGGGATTATTAGGAAGACTTCAAACTACTGTTGTGAAATTATAACGTCAGAAACTATGAAAGCCAGAATATCATGTGCCAAGTGACGTGCCTCCAGGTCAGCAGTTTGTACCAGGCTTATTATATTCAGGCCTGATTTTGAATAAGTCAGGGCTGCTTAGTAACTTGAAAGAATGACTGAACCAGAATAAACCCTCACATCAATCACATTCATAAGGTGACTTCACTGCTCTTCCAATGCACGTATGAAAGAGGTCTTGCCCATATGTAGTTTTATAACACATATTGGGGAGCTTTGGGGTTAATGATTATTATAATGATTATAATGATTATTGGAGATGAATAAATTCTACTGAGACGCATATAATTACCCAAATACTAACAAAGATTTTTGTTGCTAAAGTAGCATCAAAGACACATTTGAATGGATGCCCCTTGATTAAGTCAGGAAGATTCTGACACAGAGAGGGGCTGTGGTGGTTTCGCTGTCCCGGCTGCACAGCCCTGCTGCAAAGGGGGTCCCAGCACAGATCCCTCAGCCGGGCTCAGAGAGTGCCTCTGGTTTGCCTTGAGAGAGCAGCGACAGCCCTGCCCTGCCGGCCCCGCCGGGACCTCTCCCGCTGCAGCTGCGGGCCGAGCAGTCACTGCCCACGGGGCACTCACTGGCACTGAGTGCAAAGTCACTGCTCACAGGGAACCCACTGGCACTGACTGCCAAAATACATCAATGCCTCTGAGAGTCAGGAAATGAAATATGGATAGTTTCTTCCTGTGCCTTACAAACTTTATTAGGAAATACAAAAATTCTTCACTAATTGGAACATTCTTTGCTTATTTTCTGGGAAGTTATAATGGATCATAATTACAACATATTGGATATTCATGTTTTCATACCATAGATTGTGATATAAATATAAAATATGTAATAAAGAATGTTAGTTTCACTTATTCTTTATCTTAAACTTTATTTTCATTTTTGTATTCTTAAATTATTCTTTTTCTTATTTTCCTTGTTCTAATTTCTCTTCTTTGCTATTCTAACTCCTTTTCTATTCTAGAAATTGCTACATGGGAACACATGGGATTCAGTATCTTTGGGAGAAAGAAATGAGTGTTTTAGCCTCCTTGGGGAACAAAACTACTTTCTATGGCACTCGTCTGTTGTATCTGGGGTTCAAAAGCTCAATAAGTAATAAAAAGAAGTAAACATGTTCATACATGTGTGGATCAAAAGTGATAAAGAGGTTGTTAGGAGCAACATCTCTACTCACAAATGATTTAATAAAAGAAAAACTGTGCTATAAAAAACTTACACATTTTTGTCTCTTTTTGTTCGTGTCTTCTTAAACTTTTAAATCTGTTTCCTGTGCTCTTCTTTATTTTGGAAACATTGAAGCAAAGCTGAGCAACATCTGGAAAAAATAAACAGCTGGGTATAAAGCTTCAGAATAGGTGTGGAACTCCCAGAGGATTCACATAATTCAGACCTGTGTGTGCACACATGCACAAAACCATTGCTCCTTTCTGAGGCTGCATTGCAGCACACAACGAGCAAAATCAGAGTTACGCCTGATTTCACAGGCTTACAATGCATCATTTATCCAGAAGCTCCTCCCAAGTCTGGTGAGAAGGGAGCCAGATCAAGTGTGGTTCTGGATAATCTATTTCCTCTCAAATTTCCCCACTCCTGGCACAACTTTGAAGTGCCAATCTGCAGGTGGGACCACACCTGGCATCCTCCAAGCCTTTCTGGGCTGGAGCCCTGCAGGGCAGCTCCATCAAGAACTCCTTTTCCCATTGCAGGAGTCTCCTCTGGTGTGGAAAATAAAGAGAGAAAGGAGAACTCCTGCCTTCCCCTCTCTCAGGCCTGCAGAAGTCCTCAAATATCCCTCTTGGTGGTCCCACAGAGAGGGATGTTTGCCTAGGGACTCTCTGCTGTTGGATATTGGGCAAGGGAGGAGGGAGCCACTTGGTTGTCCCTGTAGACAGAAGAAATGGGTGAACACCCTGTCCCAAATACTCATGTGGGATTTCTTTGCCATCCTTCAGTGATTCTTATTTGGTTTTGGAAAGCAGAGAGGAGGAGGAGAGGGCCGAAGAAAGGAACAATCCTGCACCTCCTGACAGGAGGGTGCAGCCAGCTGGGGTTTGGGTTCTGCTCACAGGGAACAGGGACAGGACAAGAGCAAATGGCCTCAGACTGTGCCAGGGAAGGCATAGGGTTGGACACCAGGAGGAATTTCCTCTTGGAAAGGGTGGCCAGGCCTTGGCAAGAGCTCCACAGGGAGGTTTGGAGTCCCAAGCCCTGGAGGTGTCCAAGGAAAGCCTGGATGTGACAGTCAGTGCTCTGGGCTGGTGACAAGGTGGGCATTGGGCACAGATTGGACTCAGTGGTCCTGAAGATAATTTCCAAGGTCATCTGCCTGTTGTATTTATAATAAATTATCCAATAAATTAGGGGAGGAGAGGGGAGGGGAGGGAGGGGAGGGGGAGGGAAGGGGAGGCAAGGGGGAGGTGAAAGGGAAGGGGAAGGAAACCCAAAACTTTAAAGTACATTTAGTAAAAGTGCCAGCTGATGGAAACACTAGGTGGTGGGAGATTCACATTCTGTTTGAGCTGTTCACTGTAATGAGTTTCAGGTAATCTGGTGTTTCATGCATGCGTGCAGATATGACTTTGGCTTTTGAGGTCATTGGGATGGTGAGGACATCACAGGCTTCTTTGTCTAACAATAGATTAATATGATTGCAAAGGAGGTTTCACAAGTGAATGGAGGATTTCAGAAAAGACATTAGCTCCATCTAAGCACTTCTGCATTCAAGGAGACTCTATGTCATTATTGGCATTTATGAATAGTTTGAACAAAGCTCTTATAAATTCTGACATACTAGTATTAGTGGAGTGACTTATTCCTGCTGCTACAGGTCTTAAAAGTCTGGACTATTAATGAGAGAAAATGCAGTTAAGGAAAACATGACCTGAATTAGAAAAAGGCCAGGGCTGGGTAATAGAGTGTATGCTACCATCAGTTACAATATGCCGAAAAAAAAAAAAAAAACCCCTATGAGAAAGGCTGCTGGTAAACACAGAATTATATTTAATAAATAGAAATACTACATATTACTATAGTACTCTGCTCTGTTTTTTAACCATGGAAATCATTCCTTTTGTACAGATGGGAAAGCTGATCAGAAAGGATATGCCAAACAAGTCAGAAATTTAGTCACCTGCTTTTAGTCCCATGAGGATGTGACTAAAATAGTAGAATCTCATACAAATCGATTTATGACCTCAGAGATATAAAACGTACATTAATACTGATTTTATTTGCATACACACAATTGCACACATAGTAATGTTAAGAAGGGCAGTCAGACTTTATGACGCAGTTTCAAGGAGTGACTTCTTAATGAGAGATACCAGATTATTTTTCCTTGTAAAATGTAATCACTCTGCATTCTTTCATCCTCCCGCATTGTAGAGCTATATGATCTGTGTGATCTATAGTAACCTGTATAAAATGAACCTTACAGTTTCCTAGTTTGCATTCAGTCCTTGGACTCATCTCAATAGTAATTTTTGCAGTCCTAGAGGACTTTTTTCTTTGGATGACATCTAACAAAGCTAACATGGAATTTAGCTGAGACCAAATTCTGTTTTAGAGGCAACAGGTGTGCCAGAGAAGTTTTGTTTGTTTGTTTGTTTGTTTGTTGTTTTTCTTCATTAGCACTAATCTTATACACAAGACAAGGAACAGAGCTGCCAAAGAGCCACTGAATGCAGATATCTGCAGTTCAGTGATTCCACTTTCACATCAAAAAAAGTATTCAAAACTGAACGGGGGAAACTATCTGCTATAAGTGCGAAAATAAACTATCTAGCAATGCTGAACAAAATGATGCAGTAAAATTGAAACTACAAGCTCAGTAATATTATTTAACAGTGTAGAAAAGAAATCTGCACATCTTTTAAACATAGCTGATTGAACCACATGATTTGTGATGAGAATTATCATCCTCAGTTGAAGGATGGAGCATTGTGAATTGATAGTTTCAGATAGACAACAAAATTCAGTCTCAGCTGTGAGTCTGGAGCCGTATAACCGAAGAGTCAGTGCACCTAAGAAAGTCCATAAAATATAGAAAAGTAGAACAAGGCAAAAAATGGCTGGTGAAAGGCCAGGAAAGGTTAAAACATTAAGACAGATAGTAGATTTTTAAGGTGTCATATTGCTAAGGGTATGATTCCCCCCAAAACAAAAGCATTTAGCAGAAATAATTAGGGAATGGTATTAATTCCCATTTTCTTCAGGAGTACAGCAGCCAAAATTTCTCAAACGGAAAGCCAAACAAACTGAGAATGAAACAGGGAAAATTCAAAGATGTTTGGGTTGTTTTTGATACCTTCTCTACATAGTTTATGGTGAAGGTCTCAGAACATCTTATATTAATACTGTACAAAATACAAATTAAGGTTTCTTCCACAGGAGGAGCTCAGACAGGAGTGTTTTTGCTCTGTGCACAATTGTCATAACCGGTTAAAATGGCATCAAATCTTTCTTCATTTATTCTTTGAAAGTTTTCCAGTTCTCCTAAGAGCAGAGGTTCATGGAGGTGATTTCAGCAGTAGGTGTCTGTACTTTGATCAGTCTATCAGAACAACTAATGAATACACTGAGATTTGTATAGTACTAATGATGATCTTTCTGAATTTAGTCTACTGAAGTTCTTTATTCAAGTACTGGTGAGTCCAATTATCCTTCTATCATATCAAGCTGCACACCTAGACAAGTTTGATGTCCTTTGACAAATTATCTTGTTATTCAATGCAACTTTCATCTGGCAACAATGACCTAAATATCCAGTTTTAGAAAAATCTTGATAGCTCTTTGTAGACAGTGTACTGATTTTCTATTCTGCAGCTGTCAGGTGAATATTTCTTGCAGATACAACTTCATTAATTCCCAGTAAATTATGCTGAGCTTATCTTAGAGCAAACCTTTGGTGGTTTATGTCTCCATACCAAGAAGCAGAAAAAGTCTGAAATTTTTACTTAATTTCTCTTGGAGTAACAGAAGTTCAAGCTCACTTATGTTGATGTTGGCCATTTGTGTACTTTGTATCTGGGTAATAAAAGGGGAAGAGGGAAAAGGAAGACAGGAAAGCAGAATTCAGATGAATTTAATCTATTCAATTTCCTTTCACTCATTTACTAATTTGTTCAATCTTTTTTATGTCTGAGGAATTTTTTTGCCAGAAATGTAAACATTCTGTGCTGGTTTCTCCACATTAGCCCCACTGGTAAAGGCTGTACACTGCACCTGCTCACCTTTAGTCATAGCAGCACTTCCATTAACAGCTTTCTGTGAGAGGAATGATGACCCTTCCGTTTCTCACAGGATGCAGCCATACTGAGTTAAATGGGCATGGAAGTCTTTTTACCTTCAAGCTGGTGTTTCTGCAGAACATCACTTCCAGCAGGACTTCCAGTTCCATGAACAGACCAACCATCTTCTTCACAGCACACAAATTCACAATTTATTTTCAGGATTTTTGTTTGAAGAAAGTCTTGTCTGGATCTTTATTTTGTATGGCAAGTGATGTTTTTTTACCAGCCACATTTTAAAAGTGTTTATAGCAAACAGCACTAAATACTCTTCAGCATATCAGAGTAAAACCTACACAGACACTGGAAACCACAGTTTTTCACCAAAGTTTGGTACATGTCTGCCAAGGCTGCAAAATTCTGAAGTTTACAACAACTGTCAAGACTGCCAGAGAGAGTGCATGAAAGAAGGATTGGCTCTACAGATAGAAAAAAAATCAAAGTTACTGAACTTCCAGCAAATTTCTCAGCAGAACAACATTGATAGTGGAGTATAGATTTATTTTTTTTTCCACATGCATGGAAGAACAGATTGAATAAAAAGGAAAATACTCTTGATCTATTTTGGACAGGTATATTTTGCTTATCTAAATAAAAACTTTGTTTGAGACATGTAAATGAAGAAAATATATCAGTGTATAAAACTGAAAGAGATACTGATATGAGAATGAGCATTTTTCTAAACTGCTTTTTATAGGCTCTAAGATAGATTTGTTCTGTTTTTAAAAAGCTGTTATTTACAGTTCCCAAGATTAGCCTGTAAGCAATCAATCAAATAACCCTCTATCACTCTGACACAAAAAAAGATTTGGGATTAGTAATCCTTTGAATAAGGAGATATCAGCATTTGGAATCATGCAAGAGTTATAATAAAAATTTCCACTTGACTTAGTGCATTGTTTCTAATTCTTTGCTGAAAATTCCTTTCAATGCAGAAAGGGTGATAGTGTCTCAACTTGTTGGGTTCAAACTACATCTGGTGCTAAATGGTGTTCCAAAAATTTCAACAAACAAATCAACTATAGCTGAATCTTTTGTCCAATTTTTGGAGCACTATTTACACAGTAGGAACTGTGCATATTGTTACAACATGCTCCTTTCGATCATTGCTTGCTTTGTTTTATAGCCTGGCAGTTAATATATGGATTTTTATCATATATGGATTTTTCAACAGAAGTTATAGAAGATTGCTGGCACATGATGTGCACATGCACACTATCTCTCTATATGTGCATTTAATGATCATTCTTTCCCCTGAGGACTATGGGCAGAGCATGTATTGCAGGAGCCATAATTCTAATTAGTTCTAGATAGGGATACTTTTTGTTCCTCTTCCAAGTCATACATCAAGCTTCTCTTCATTAAATTTGCTTTTGCTAGTTGACACAGGCAGGCATGCTGCAGAAGCTTCAGAACAGTCAAACTCTGTGGCTCTTCATTAAAAGCTTAAAGCTTTTGGAGTTCACCAATCTATACTGCACATTAGCAAGTGTTCATTTGCAACTTTAAAAGAAGCCCATTAAATAGATAATAAAAATAATGTTGGTTAAAAGATCATATTGTAACTGTGGCTTAATATTGGATCTTTAAAAAAGAAGGGGGGGCAGTTTCTAGTTTTTATACATTATTACTGTATTCACTGAAATTAATTTTGTTTTTATAAAATAAATTGAATGCAATCAGAGTTTCCACTTCTCAAGACTTATACCATACCCTTCAGTATCTTAGAGGAAAACAGAAATTCCACATTCAGCTCTCACCTTAAACTGTACCTTTTAATCCTACTAGCTGACATGCAAGCTTTATGAAGGAAGAAAATACATTCCTCACTTATCTCACTCTTTTCACAAAACATAATAATACAGTGTCTCATTTATAATTTGGGACTATTCTATATAAATAGCTTATATATTATAGACAAAAAAATGTTTTTATGTACTTTTTATCAATATTAGCATTCCTCATGGTATCAGAAGCAATTACATGCACAGCAGAAAGAAATAATATATGCCACTTGTGGAACTAAAAGATGCAGATGTTCTTCTGCACCAGATAGATTGCTCTACTGCATTTTCATTTTTCCTACTGGTGCTATACCTCAAATTAAATTAGCAATTTGCAGGAAAAAAAAAGAAAAAAAAAAAAAAGAAAAAAAAAAAAAAAAACAACAAACCACCACAGCAAAACAAAACAAAAACAACAAAAAACCCCCAACCAGCCAAACAGAAAAATAGAAGTGAAATTTTGCTTCCTACTGCTCTGTAAGTTCCACAGGCCACTTGGAGGAAACCTTTCCCCTCGGACAACAAAAGAAGACAAAACTAGAGTGTGAGATTTATGACAGCCTGAATACAGCTTTTAAAAGCACAATCATCAAACAATTATTGCAAAGAGATGAGTATCTAGAGTTTTAATTGAAATTAACATGCACCCTGGGTGCCCTAAAGCTTTGAAAGCCATACAAATTGTGTCCAGTTCCTTGAAAAAGTTATAGTGTAACTTAAGGCATCAAATCCTTACACCATTTCATACTCCAGCAGAAAGTTGAAACCATTTTCTACCAGCTTCCATGATTTTTTCTATATAATAGTTAAAAGAGGAACTCAGGTCTCAAGTTGTGACTACTAAGATGAAATATAGACATAAAAATTATGTGGAGCACAACCCCCGCCAAAGGAAACTGTTAACTTTTGCAGAAAGGTTTTATCCAAAAAGGAAAAAAAAACCTGTGATGTCTGTGCTTCAGAAGTGGAATTATCTGACTTGTTTCTCTTTAGATTCCAGAAAACACTCAAACATGGAAACATGAAGATGTGATGTCACAGAAACAAAAAAGTATGAACAGAACAGACAAGTTTTATGATGCTAATGCTATTGTGCTAGTTTTATCAGCTTCTCCATCATTACAAATGATATGTCCTTAATTATTGCACTACATCTCACTTAGCACTTTCAAAATTGAAATTACACGGAGTGGAAAGCTCTGAGTAATATAGTGTTCATCTAACAACTCTTCTGATACTTTACAAGATTTGCATCTGTGCTACTAGAATAAATAAAAAAACAAAATAAACACATCAGCTGCTTCCATCTTTACATTATAATGTTGAACTGTTTATTTTTTATGGGTGGGCTACATAGGAATCACACCTGAGTTTTATAAAATGGCAGGTATACCTCATATACCTGTGAGACATCTCAGGTATGTTGATGAATTACTAGAGAGAACACCTCGAACAAAGCTGAATGATAAATGTAAGGAATTTCTATGTTTTCCATATAAAAATTATGAAAGATTCTGTATCTATATTAATCATCAAAGAGACCAGACTACTGCAGTCTTGAACACAGTTGTTTGATAGCAACAGAGAAAAACAGAGGCAGCAAAGGTAAACATGCACTAAAACAAACAAGCAACAGAACCCCTGTACATGTTATGGAAAAAAAGTTGTAAATTCATGTAAAATAACACAAGTGAATGAAAACTCTATTTGCATACTGAAGCTGATCCAAATGGGGCTACTAGAACACCATACCAGTGAATTTTTTTCTCTGTTATTCCCTTTACCTCCACTTCAGTCAATGCTCTCTTAGAAAATTAGACTTTTAAAATGTAGCTTAAGCATTTGCCCTTAGAGAAGGATTATACAAATCTCACCAGATCCATCCTACAGGGCTAAACTTCACCCAGGAAGACTTACTACTATTTGTGGCAGAAGAAGCCTTGTGAACACGAGTGGTTCCTAGCAAGAGCAGCACTCGCTCAGTGGTGTCGGAGGAAAGTGGGGACAAGCAGCAGGTCTCTAAGAGCCCTATTCCCATCAAGACCATTGCACAGTAAAAGGCAGAGCCTCCAACCACTGCTTTCAAAACTATAGCACATCACTGCTGGTGAGAAAGGGAGATGATGAATTTTTGGCATTATAGACCTTATAGCCCATTTATAAAGACTCAGTTTATGTCAGGCACACATTGATATAGACTGAGTTGTCAACTAAAGGTTAGCCATTGAATATCAATCACACCATGCACAGTTTGTGGCCTGTGCCCCTTCTTCTCATATAGAAATGACTGTCTGAAGGGAAAGTTGTAAATTTGTGTTTCTCTTGCGTGGCTTCTGATCCACTCTCCTGACATCAGAGGCTGGGAGCAGCAAAGAGAAATCTTCAAAGAGCCAAGGATCTACAGATGTAGGGAGCTTCAGCTTCTACTGTGGAGCCCCAGACAGCTCTGTATGTTCCCATGGTTGCTTCTCCACATCTGCTTCCATTCTTAGTTGAAACAGATCTTGTGATAGCTGAAGTCTGCCTTAGTGCACCCTGAGCATTACAGTTTTTCTTTGCTGCTGGCAGAGGTGGGCAGCCAGAGCAGCACTGTGGGATGCAGCTCAACGCGAGCCCCAGTGAGGGAGCTGGGAGGTTTCAGACTCTGGGAAGATGCTTTGCAAAGCCAACACACTCATTTTGCAAATGAGAAACAGACCAAAAGGCGTGGCATCACCTGCAGCAACAGTACAACATGCAGATCTAGGAGACTGAGGAGTTAAGCAGGCTTTTGCTGAGAACAACCAGTTTGAAGAGCCACCCTTCCTGCTGCTGACTTGCCTACAGAGCCGATGAAGTGATGTTAAAAACATGAACTGTGCTAGAGCCTCAGCTCTATAATTGCTGTCCCTCAATGTTCTGCTCTGCATTGTAGTCTACAAGGAATGAATAAAGATATTTTCAGCTACCCATTTTTGCTTAAAGCTAGCCATAAAATGAATAGAACAAATAAATAAATTATTCCAATATAAAGCAGTATCACCTCTGGTTAACTTCACTCCCTAGTCTCCCATGTTGCCTAACTAGTTAAGCACTATTTAAGTACTAAGTAGTTAAGCATAGAAGTAAATAGTTTAAATTTTGCCTTGCCACTTTCACTCTCACATTTCAAATACATGAACTGTGTCTTCAGTTACTGAAGGGTATATAAGAGTATGTAAAATCCAGAGTTAATACTCCATCTCGTGGCAGATCATTATGTTCCCTGCAGACAAAAATACACTTACAAAATTATGACTACATAATATCATTAAGACTGTTGTAAAATTCTGTCAAGGTTAAAAATATATAAATATACACCTTTCCTCAGAATTAGAGTAGAAGTATCTGCCCATATATGTGTAGTGGTAGAAAGCAATTGCTGTTTGAAATCCCCAATTTGCAGTAAAACTTCTCTCTACTGAAAAAAATCTAATCCCCAAACCACCACCAACCACCAAGAAAACAAACAAACAAACAAAAAAAACCCCCCACAAACCAACAAAAACAGTCACCCCAAATCCCTTAACAAAGAAAAAAAAATCAAATTAACAATATAATAGTATTCTTGGAATATGAAAATTCAGCATATTGTTTTCTGATATAAATTCTTCACAGATTCCATAGAAAACACAGCATAATAGAATAAAAGGATGAGTTAATTTGACTTCTTGTGTGTTATAGATCTGTAAGCATTGATAAAATATTCTAATATATACACATAATATTGTAGCCTTTCAAAATAAAATCTATGCTCCAAGAAAAGAATGTGTGTTGCCACCTTAATTCTCCAGATACGCTTATTTACCTAACCTCTGATCCACACACAAATAAAATCAATCACCAAACCATTCTCTGGTTCATTTGCAAAACCAGCACTGTCAAGCAGCTAGAAGCCCTTGAAATTAGTTGGATCATATCAATATCAAATTATAATACTGAATCAAGTCAAGTAAACAGAAAGTCAAAGAACCCAAAAACCCTAACAGCAGTGCAGTTGAATATTGGAAACATGGCACCAAATTATTCTTTTCCTGACAACCATGTGAGGAGATGGTGACAATTCTGAAGAGTCCTGCAAAAAAATCAACAATAGAAAAACACTATTCTGAAACTATTTCATATATGGAAGTTGTACTCTTAAGGGCTCAAGCAGATAATGTTCTTTGTAGGTCCAGGTTCCTATAATCTCTTAGTTCTCTAAGAAATCACAATTTTCCTTCAAGAACTTCTGTTGCATCTCCACAAAGAGCTTTAGGAGGTATCACAGGTGGTAAACAACAAAAATAATTTATCTTATACTCCATGATATCCATTGTTGGGAACACCTTAGGACACTTCTATATTGTTGGAGCCTCCTCTGTTTCATCAGACTGGAGCATATTTTAGGTTCTCTGCAGAGTGCTCCAGTCATATACTGACTTTGTATCAGGGTAAAATTAACAAACACTGGCCCCTCCTCCAAAGACTTCTTTCCATGGAAAGGAGCTCCAATTGTGCAGATTAGATGGAATCACAGAATTGATCATAGTTGGTTATCTGGTCCCTGCTCAACCTTGAGCAAAGTGGAAAAAGTCAGTTTATAGACAGCCTGAATGCTTGCAAGCTTTTTGCTTCTGCTTCTGAGCACAGCTATGGGCTTTATCAGAGAAAACATCCATGTTTCAAGAGGAGAAATCTATTATTAAATAACCATGCATTGGCAAACAATGCTAAAGAAGCCATCACACTATTGATGCCACTGGTTAACTTCTCTCAACATAGATTTATTTTCAGAATAATACCAAATTGAGGAATTTGTGGAAAGTATGCTACATTATGTGCACATCCATTTTCCTGAACAATGCTGTTGGACTCAGATCACATGAGAGGCACAGGACTGCATTCCCAGATCACCTCTCCCTTACCCATGGTGGAACACACAACCAGAATTCACCACTACTGCTTGTAGCAGATAATTGGTTAAATGCTTTAGAGGTAAAAAAAAAATGGTGAATAATCGTTGCAAACTGAACCAAAGCTTGACTATTTAGACTTTCATCTTCAAGATCTTTCTTAAGGAAAGTACTTAGTCAACAGAAAAAGCACATGAAAGTCATCCAAATGTCTCACTATACTAAATTTGAGGGACAGCATATCCCAGACCATCCCCACCCCAAGCACTGCTGCTTAACTTTTGACAGAAGAAGAAGTATCAAGGCTGACAGGCAGAAAGAAAAAAATATTTTTTTTTCAATATCACTCAAGGAACAACTTCAAACTTAGGATTCCTTGTAAGTGTTGTACTCCCACTACAGCTATGGTCATCTGCCTCTGGGTAGAAAGTTGTCTTTTTACGGACACACAGTTGTGTTTCAGACACTCCTATTCTTCAGTTATAAACATCATAGCTAGAAAATGTCCAAAAATAGCAGCCAGTCCTAAATACTGGAGCTGTTTTCTAAGTGTCAGAGGTCATGATGAATATTCCAGACTAGCATCTCGCTGTGTACACCGAATCTCAGAAAAGCAGTGAGATTCAAGAGCTGTTTTGTGATACACAGTCTTCTGTGGTATTAGAACTTGCCTGATCCCCAGAATGGGTGCTGAAACATTAATTAAAAATTGTTAGAATGTCCACCAAGAGCCAGCTTTATTTTTAACACTATATTTATGCCAGGAAACTTGTATGAAAAGTATGACAAAGACATTTATAACAGAGACAAGGAGAATGCTGTATGACCTGTTTGTGATTAAAACTTTGCATATATCAAATGCTTGGATAAAACTATAAAGCATTATACAAATCACTATTTAGTCAAGACATCATAGCCAGCATGATCAGCTTAACACATTCTTGCCCTTATGGTAAGCAATATTAGTGAATTTTAATAAACAATATATTTTTCCCATTTTATATTATTCTAGGACACAGTGAGTAAAAAAATAATCAAGTGATTAATAACCAATCATTTATCTCAAAGTCATTATTACCTCATAGTAAATGCCTTAGCCTCAGCTGACAGACTTACAAAAGCCTAAGAAGAAAACAAAAACCAAGAAGATAATTGAAAGAGCCTTAAAATCAGTGGTCTCCAAGAAAATCAGGGTTCTGCTGATGTAAAAGATTCCTGAGATGGAGTGGGGTGGGAGAAGCTAATTTAGAATTAGAAAAACAAGAACATTTCTAGACCTCAAGGAAGAATGTTTACCTTATTAGGTTTTAAAACCATCAAGATCAGACTGTACAGGCAAATATTATTAAACAGAGTATTAAATATGACTTTTTCTGATAAAATCTGTTTAAAGATAACCATAGAAATATTTTCAGTAATGTAAGCAATCCATCACCACTATTTTATCTGCTATGATCTTGCTTCTACAGACAGCACATTTTTTAACTTAACTGAAACAAAATTAAAACAGCTTCAAATTACATTCTGACTAACTGAATGCCCCTTTCTGTGTTAATTAGCTATGGTGTTATTCACTTCATGCTCCCTTACTTAACAGCTGATGTTTACAGCCCTGAAGCACATCATGTGTCAGTGTAGGTGCAGCAATTTATTCTCTATTCATAATCTGCTATGTCATCAGGGTGAAAAAGGTGCCATAAACATCAAATTACTATGGATATTTTTCATTTGGATAAGTTAGTGCCTCTGGACTTCATAAAGTTCTCTGTATAGGCTGAAACCTCCCCACCAACACCCACATCCCAGAGACATCGCTCTGCTCAAAGTGTGGCCAGACACGTCACCTTCTGTGGTGTTGTCTGGCGACTTCCCACCAGAGACAATACCTGTAACAATTTACACAGCAATGGACAATGAAAAATAGCACAGAATATAAATATGGGCAGGAGTCAGAGGGAAATAATTTTGCTTTTACATTGTGGAATAAAGTAACTCCTAAAAAGAAATTAAAAAAACCAAATTGTTTTCTCAATCCTTCCATTTGAAAGATCAGCTACTACAGATGTGAATATGTGGTGCTCAGGACAGTTGGTTTGTGGATGTATTAATGAAAAATTCTTATCTGACTACACAAGTACTGTATCACCTTTGTAGAGGTAATGTAAGTTACATTTCTACTGAACATTCCTCTTTAAAATATTCTGCAATTTCTCAAAAATCCAGAGAGACAAGGGGTTCCAAAGTACTGCCTCACTGACAGCTGTCCATTATCCAAAAAATTAGTTCTAGTACAGTAATTGATGACATGTATTTTGCAGTCTAGTTGTACAAACTATTTCAATTAAAAATATTGAAGTTATGATTTTATAGAGTATTTATTACTGAAACAATAGAAGGAGGAAGGATGAGGAAGTTTAGCTTATTATCTGAAGCATTAATGAACTATTCCCTTGTGATCCCATCCATTTCTGCTGATGATTTAGCATAGACATTGACAAATGAGAGAGCAATCAGAAAACTAGTCTATATTTGGGAAAACAATTTTAGATTGAGACTTTTCTAAAAAATCAATTTAATGTGATTTAAGGCAGTTTAAAATCAAGAGTAAGCTATCTAATATGATGTTTGTCAGCAGAAAGCTTTCTGTGCTAGCCAAATTTCTCCCCCCTCAAGAAAAAATCAGCTGAGAAGACAAGAATGTCAGCATTTTCTCAGTCATTTTTGTGAACTAAGATTATTAAAAAGAGTAAAGAAGTAGAGAAGAGAATCCAATATGAATTTGAGTAGAAGGGGATAGATGAGAGATGGATTATTGGTTTGGATATGCTAACAGAGAATGATTAATAACTATTAACTTGATACTAAACTTCTGCTTCTCTTATTATAATAATTGTAGTATTTGACCCAAGAGAGAACATTTTGTCATCTCCAGTACTTGTAAGTCTTCATCCTTTCTCAAACTTCAGTTAAATCTCTAATCTGACCTACTTTCTTTTTAAATGGTTGTATAGGATAAGCGACATAACACAGGACATGGGAATTTTTTATCCCATCTTCTCGGTGACCTTCCTGCAGCTTCTTTTTCCAGCAAGCTTTTCTTTCTCCTGCTTATTTAAGAACTGTCTGTACTTTATCTGCCTTCTGGGTTTCTCCAGCCCAGTATGGGGCCTGAAGCTCATCCCAGCTCTGTTTCTGGGGAGAGCTGTAACTAAGTAGCATCAAAGACACTCAGGACTGTAGAAGAGGAGGGTAGTAGGCACTGTCTTCAAGAGTTTTAAGAGTGAAATCCAGAGAGTCAAACATTGCTGGTCATCATCTACTTTCCATGTTTTGGTTCATGGACATTTTAATAAACTTGGTGAAAACACTCCGGAAAGGAGGATAACATTTTTTGAAAGACCTAAAGGTTGTGGAAACTGGGGGAGCATAGGAAGGAAAAGCCACTTAATACTTTTCAGGTCTCTGTCTCCTTCCCTGGTATCTGCTACATTTCCTAATGATAAACATGATGCTTGGTAGCAATTTTTGGTCAAATTCCATTCAGTCAAATTTAGGTAGGATCAAGGAAAATACAATATAAAGAAAAGGAGAGAGATTAAAATGAAATGCACAGCTATTTCTGCAATGGCCTGACTTACACATTTTTTGCCAGCTTCTTTGACTATCTTTTCTCTTTCATCCTTAATGCTAAAGGAGTCCCATACCAGCTAATCTATTCCCTTTTTGATTTCTGAATGTTTCCATGAGCACTCACTTCAGAGAACTGTGCAGCCCATGGCAGGAGTGAACCAGCTATCTCTGTCTTCAGACGGAACCGACGTAAGCCAAGCTGCAGCAACCATGCCGAGCCAGCACCACACCACATCCATTATTCCATTGAAAGAGAACAGAGATTCAGTACCTGCACTCCACCCATTGGCCATGTTTTCTTTTTGTTGGATACATTCTTTTCCCTTTTGGTTCTCATTAATGATCAAGAAAAGTCCATGCAAAGTGGCAGCACACAACTGAGAATCAACAGCACCGTTTGTCATGAGGCAAAGGAGTATTTTTGTGCTCCTGTGCTTATGTAGCTATGCCAAGGAGGAAATATGAGTTGTTCCTAATCAGTTCCTCATCTGTTCCCAATTAGAAAAGCATGCCTTTTTGCAGTTCCAAACTTCATACTTGAAAGAGTGGACTATGTAAAAGTCAGAGTAGAAAAGTCAGTTCTCATAAGTAACACTCTAGCTGCTGCTGTGCTCAACGCTATATGAAATTCCTCTTCCTCAAGACACTTCCTGACTCAACATTTAGGATTATTATGATGCCACAATGTTATTTCATAAAGATAATTTTACATATAAGCAATGAAACAATCACAAGCTTATATCTTATTATAGAAAGAGTTATGTCCTTAAACAGGTTTTTATCATCTATATTCTAAAACCTATTTTCAAAAGCGCAGTGGTTTCAAAAACCATTATCTTATACCCTTGTCAAATTTAAGAGGATATCAATGGCCCAGGAACTGATTCTTGAAAGAATTTTATTTTCCTTATGTCTTCTTGGAATGAAAACCAAAAAAAATATAAAATAAAAAAGATTTTTGCCCCTATCAACTTCCAAATTTTGCCATAACTCAGACAACACTTAGAGAGTTAGGGAATCAAGTATGACTTACAATGAATTTATTTTTTTTAAATAGACTTCTGTTCCTTTATTAAAGGTGACAAAATTGAATCAGTTGAAAAGGATCAAAAAATAAAAAAAAAAAATCAGAGCATAAGTTAAAGGGAATATGCACTAAGTAAGAGTGAGGAAAATAAAATCCACATGTATGAGGATGATTTAGCTGATTTGGGAAAAAATATATTAAAAAAAGGACTCTTTGAATTCTTGCACTAATGAACTTGAACTAAATTTTTGATCACAAAACCAGGATTTTTTTCCATTTCCACCTTCATTTTTCACTTTACTGACCTTTACCACTTCGGTGGTACAAAATACCATGTGTAGATGCTATTTTTAAAATGTCCTAGAAGAATTCAAGAAAATTCAAGAGCAACTTCTGTTCTGGTCTTTTGAGGCAGATTGCTCCTCTCCTCCCTTTAAGAAAAGATAGACTGCTAACAAGGTCTCCATGAAACGTCTTATTAAATATTCATAAAGATTTTGGCTTTAATTAAAAAGAACACATTTTGGGGTCTTGACCTATCCCAATTTGAGAATTACCTTTGAGATTTGTCTCGTCACTATCACACATCCTTTTAATTAGTAGGTGGACAATGATATGACCGACAGTATTCTAGCAAGGATGTACTATAAAATGTTTCCACTAATTTGATGTAAAGCCCATGAGAGTAATTCAGCTATTTGCAAAGTAGGCACCTCATGGCAGTGCTAGGAGGAAAGTCCCTACTCTACTTTTTCATTTCTAAAGAAAGAAAGCTCTCCTATAATAACAGGTGAAAAAAATGCTTCTATTAAAGTACACTGAATGAAGACAAAGAAATAAAATATGCTAAAGATTGATTTATAAAATGCCAAGTGAAGTTAGCAGGGCTGACAGCTTCATACAAGAAAATTACCCCATCACTACCAAAATCTGAGGGAAAGGAGAACATAAATGAGCAGTAGATCCTCTTACAGGGTGAGACAATCGGCTTCTCATCGAATGCAGCCTACTGTTTCGGGCAATGTCAACACTGAACTCAGATCTTGCTGTAATAAGTGGCTTCAAAGTCAGAAACTGCATTCCAACCTATTTTTCATATGGATAGGACTTTTTTAAATCAAAAGCATGGGTATCAATTATTATCAGAAACTCCATCCAGCACGTCAGGAGATACAACTGCACAGCAAAAGAAGCATCCTCTTTAGCTAAAACAGTTGCAGGCTACTCTCCTTTTCTTTCTTTAAAAATAAGATTTATTTTTTTGCATCAAATACAGAGACAAAGCATATATGAGTGCTGTGCAAAAATTTACGTAAGCAGTTACAGGCAAGACCCTGTAGTACTGTAAGAGTCCAGTTCACAATAAATGAAGATAATAGAGGCATAAAAACTGGTGGAAAATATTTTGTTTTTGTAAAAATTGTTTAATGACAGGAATAAAGCCACCTAATTGACATTCTGCACCCAAGTATTTCCCTAAGGCCTCACCGGCTGCAGACCAGTTGTCAGACAACAGACATTTATTAATCTTCTCTGCATGATAAACTTCCTTTTAAGCAAAAAAATGGCTTTTTAGCAAGAAAACATAAGGAATTTTATTAAAACAAAACTCTATTTTCATTTCAAAGTACAAACATTGGTATAGAAGCCCATGAAATGCCTTTAGACCACTTTGAACTTTCTGCTTTCTCTCTATTGCTGAAGATAATATCCAGAGACTGTGATAATGCAAAGAACTTGTTTCAAATGGCAGACAAGCAGAGCAATATGCAAACAGGATTAGTGGCAGAATGCTACCATTATTCTCCAGAAAAAGTACAAACAATAATTTATTACCTCATTATCTAGCTAGGAAAAAGCTTTCTGTCTAATAACTTCAGCACAGAAACATAAAAACATCTATGCCAAAAGCTGAAAATATAAATCTGTGTGTCTTTTTGCTGCGTGCTTCTGTAGAAGAATTTTTCTAGGAACATAACTCAAATATCTACCAGTACCTTATTTTTCGTAAAGGAAAAAAGTCTGCAGTAAATTTGCAAATAATCCAAGAAGTGCAGGCCAAATTAATCCACCCACTCATTGTCCCATAACCCTTTGATTTCTAGGAAAGAATGCAAGGAATCTTAGCTGGCTGATCAGACTGGTCCCTCTATGTAGCCTTTTTACATTTCCAGTATCAGTAGAGAAACTATCATACAGAAATTTATATTTTGTTTGTGCATTATTTTCATATTTTCTTAGACATAGTGTATATTTATTGTTAAAGTGAAACTACTTAAGAAATTATTGAATGGGTGCAATTGAAATATTGTCCAACTACCCTTAAATTCAATTAAAATGTTTATAGATTCTGTTACAGAATTTAATAAAGCCTGTATTCAAAAATTTTAATCCTGTAAAATCTTGGAAACACCCAAAACCGAGTTTCTGCTTTGCTAGGAGCCAAGGAAACACAATACATGGACAAGTTAAAGTGGAAGACAAAACAGGTGGTTCCACTGCTGAATTTTTCAGTGTTCTGTACAAACAACAAGCTGTTCAGATAAATATTTATGGCATATTGACCAATGGGATCAAAGACATAAATTTATCCGTTGAATTTTTTTTCAGAATAAATGTTAGGATCCTTCAAAACTACAAGCTGTGGAATGCATAATAAAGGCACAGTAACAAGAAATGATCACAAATTGTTGCATAAGAAACATTTGTCCTATAAAGAGTAATTGCAAGTTTTCCATGATGCAACATATTACCATCAGTATGACCCTGAGTATAAGTCTGAAAACACTGAAACTGTCAACAAGGGGTAAAAAAGTATTCTTGTGTGCTACCTGAAACTTAGGAGCCCTAGGTGGTAGAGTATTTCACAATGAGACTCTTAATAGAAACTGATACCAGCCCCGGAGCAGAGTGCAGAAAAATCACAAAGCAAAGCTGACCAAATAATGCTTTGGTGCCTTGGAGTATTGTGCAAATTACAGCAAGCAGATTTAGGCATTCCATTTAGAGAGAGAAAGAGAAAGCTCATGCTTGCACTAGAGAAACTGTACTAAAGAAAAATCGTTTAAAGAAATTGAAATAAAAGCAAATAAGAAGTACATATCTACAAAGAAAATGTATGAAAAGGAAAGTGCGGATGCACATAGTGTGATCAGACTGCAATTTAAGTTCATATTTGGACATGTTTTGTCTGCTGCAGTTACCCTTTCATAAAATGTTTGAAGTGAAAGAAAGAAATGGGAAATGAATTCTAACCACGTAGTTCAGAGAAGAGTTCTTTAAGAGCAACCTTATTCATCTTCAGACAAAACACAGTCCTTGAATTCAGAAGGATTTCCTGAGCTGCACTGATCTCCCACTGACTTCACTGGAAGGATTTGATGTGAAACCTTGCAAGCATCCTCCAGGTCATGCCCATATCCCCACCATCCAGGGACTCGAGCCGATGAGCACCTGGCTGCTGTCAGACCATCCCATGCTCCATGCTGACCAAAGCTGCCCCTCAGGGTTTGCTTTTTCTTGGCAAGGGGTCTCTCCTCTATGTGGGTGACAATTTTCACTGAAGTTATACGAAAGGTGGTACCTGTTGGACTTTCATCACTGCCAAATTGTGGGGGGAAAAAATAGACTCTGAAGTTGTTAGGCAAGAATAACATAAGAAAAGGCAAGGGATTCACCTGTTTAAATGCTGCTGTTAAGTGCCATATTTACCCCTTGAGCACTCACAACACCCACAACAGATGATCCAAACATGACCCAGAACCTATTGGACTCCATTCCCTTTTGCAGTTGCAGCTCAAAGTGAAATGGGAATTTTCAGTACTTCAGGTATTGAAAATGATGGGTTTTGTCTTGTACCGTCCATCAGATTTTTAATTTGTTTGGGTTTTTGTTGTTGTTGTTGTTGTTTTTTGGGAGTTTTTTTGTTTGTTTGGGTTTGTTTTTGTTTGTTTGTTTGTTTGGGGTTTTTTAGGACTATGGGAAAAATAACAGGACAATCTATAATCTTACTACAAAATTGTTTTACATTTCTGGATGCATCTACGTACCAAACACTTCTCTATGTAGGTTTCGGCTCGCTTTTTCTTTTTTAGATGAGTACATTTCTGTGGAGGACAACAACCATTATTTTTTTGTTCTTCTGTGCTCTAAAATGCAACATTATCAAATGAAAAACTGAGCTATCATTATCTGGCAGCTATCTTATCCACTGATTTAATTCAAGATAAAAATAGCCAAATGGCTTTATATATGATAAAAAGTGGAAAAGGCAGATTGCTTATAAGATAAAAAGAAGAAACTATGATAAGTCAATCATGAGCACAGGAGATTAGAGCTAATATGTATTGGTGTGATGAAGACTGACATGCCCATTACCAAAGTCGAACAATTTTTAACAGTAAAAAGATTAAGCATGATGGTGTGAAATAAAAAATTGACTAGACTTTATAGAACATGGAAGTTCAGAGGCTTCAAAAGGATTATTAACATTTTCTGCAAAAGAATCCTCCATGAGTAAAAAGAATCAGATTATGCTACTACTTAATGTAAGAAAAAAATTGCTAACTTATCTCATCTGCAGCAAAATGCAGAGAAGCTACTTATAAGTAAGAAAGAGTGAAAGTAAGAGTGAAAAAGGATAGTCAGCTGCAAATTGCTGCAGAAGAAAATTACAAAACTAAAAGACAATTATACCAAGCAGACACAATCACCATTGCCAATTAGCAATCTCGAACTTGAGGAAGAGTCTTTTAGCTAACAATATACCATATTTTTTGGATATTATTTTCAGGAGCTAGTTATTTACTGCTGATCATCTTATCAGAAGCTGCAACAGGTATTATTTTATTCTTCCTGGGCCTTTCATTTGCCTTTATGTTGGATGATGTAGCGAGTG
The DNA here is from genome assembly GCA_017589585.1 of Phylloscopus whistleri. Taxonomy (NCBI): domain Eukaryota; kingdom Metazoa; phylum Chordata; class Aves; order Passeriformes; family Phylloscopidae; genus Phylloscopus; species Phylloscopus whistleri. Next base: position 4,203,914 of record JADMLD010000614.1, on the reverse strand, counting down.
GCAAGTTGTCTCTCTTCAGAGCACCACATCAGTCCTCAGAGGATAAATGACAGAGTCCCTTCTGCACTGACACTGTGCACCAACAGACTTTCACAGACCTATGGCTTTTGAGATAGCTAGTGAGCCACACTCAAGTGGAGGCAATATCAAGGGCTTAAGTCAGCTTTAGAGATGCATCCATGAATGTTTATAACTTCATTCCCATTCATACACTGAAGACGAAGCTGGCCCAGTGCATCAAACAGCATGATACTTACACCATACTGATGATTTACACCACCCCAGCTTCAAACCTTTTACTTTTTTCACTTTTTATACTTATTGAAGATTTGCTAGACTGGATTTACAAGCCTTTTGCTGTAATATTCAAGCAAGACATCAGATTTTATGCTTTCCATTTCAAATAATGTGCTTTTAGTATATTTGTTTACTTTGTTCTATACTCTGTAGCATATATCAGTGTGATACAAGCATTTCAAAATGCCCAGGAAACCCTCACCTATTTTAGGGAAGTATTATTCCATAAAAAACATCATTATTTTCACATATACTTTTTTTCCAAATACTTATGAATTGTACACAAATGCTCAGCATTTTTTAAGCCTACTTACAGATAAACTAAAACAATAGATTAAAAAATGCACTCCTTTCAATGGGCTATTGATTTTTTTAAAAAGGATGGTATAGGATGGGATTAATCTGATTTAGTATCAAATCTACACTTGAGCTAATCACACACAATTACCTTCAAGCGACAGCTCGTAGATATAGTTAGAGGAGGCAGGGCAAGAGTTGTGTCATACTAATGCTGACATCTAACACAGAACAAGGGAACCATGGGCTGGTTCTTTTAGACCCCTGCAGAAGGAGCATAGTGTAAATATCTTAACCATTCACAACAACAATATTTAACTCTTTAAATTTAAGACTTGATCTCTCACCCACAGTGGCAATTTTCTGTTTGTTTGGATTAATTTTACCACTACTTGTTGCAGAGTTGATAATGCCCAAGGAGTATGGCTGTAAGACTGATGGAATGAGTGTAAAAATTCCAGTCGTTCTAAATGTCATGCTGGCCATAGATCATCAGTGCTTGACAGCTCCCATTTCTCTGGAAGTTTGCTACCTCCTCATGCCTAGGTCTGTAAGTTAAAAATGTGGGCTGAAAGACAGATAAAACTGCAGAGATATTGCCCTCTGGATTTCAAAGAGCACATAACTATTACCTGCAGCAAGAACTTTATGTTTTGCTGAAATAGATTGTTAAACTATTTTTTGAATCACGGCACTCTGGAGATATTTTTAAAACTGGGATTTGCTTCAAGTTATATCTATTAGAAACCAGTGAACAAAACCATAAAAGGACAAAAATATCTTATGTATTTCGATAAGTAATAGTTCTTTCTATGAGATCAATTTAATTGCTTTCAATGAAACTTCAGTTTATATTGCTATTACCAAATAAAGAAAACTTTCAAATTGGAAAAATATCGAGGAAAAAAAATCAGTTACCAGAAGGGATACAGTTGTATCAACTGAAACTGTCCAATTGTTTTTTTAGGTGTCAAATCTTCTGTACTGATGGTACTTTGATTTTGTGTGAGGTAATGGTTAGTCTGATAAAACAGTTGCCATAATAGTGTTCCTAAACCTAAAACCAGGCTGAAGGAAACAATAGCAAAAACTTATGCAAAACTCTGTATTCTTTCTCATTATTCAAGCTTCTTTGTGAAATAAAAAATTTAATTGTGTGTGTTTTCAGTTTTTCAAAGACTCTCAGGGCAGCTAATGACCAGCCATTGTGTGAGCACCAGTGCTGCAGTGGTTGCTCAGCAGCATGCTGCAGACAGTGCTGCCACTACTGGCACTGTGGAAGTGCTTTGGGATAGTTTTCTGAGAAAAAAAAATAGTTTAAATTTATGAATGTAGTTCATGACTACTAAGACTAAAATTGTTTTGTCAGAAAGGAAATCAAGCCCCTCTAAACACACTCCAACCTCCTCTTCCAAACAGGGCTGCACCCACTCAAAGAATTTTTCCAGCCAGTTAGGCAAGTACAGTCACATGCATAAGAAATGTGTTAATTCTAAGTAAAGATAAAATAACTTTCTATTTGAACAGGCAAAAAAGAATTTTTTCAGACCATTTTTCAGATAGATTAAGGCTCATCAAGATAAGATCTGGGCGTTGGTTTTCACAGCATATATTATTGCCTGACACTCCCTACTGTGAAATACAAATAGGGTAAGGCTAAAACTCTCTAGCTAAAGGCACCTGTGATCTAAGCAGACCTCAGGAGAAACACATAAAATTTTATTTCTTTACATAGTGTATGTCTCAATTCCATTGTTTCTAAATGAGACATTTTTATTCAAATAGGAGAGGTGAGTTGGTCTGTAACATATGAAGCACGCATTTCTTTTCTGTAATTTATTACTTTAAAAAACAGCATGGTAGATCTTAGTCAAAGAGCAGAGGCTGACCTGAGTAATATTATTTTAATTATTATTTTGTTCACAGTAACCTTTTTACTAACTGAAGAAACAAAAATATCAATTCAAATGGATCCATCGAATGGAAGAAAATACCTGTTCTAATTAATTTTTGTTGACATTTCCTGTCATTTAGGCAATATACATTAATATTTGGTGGTAATATATTCAAAAAATAACCTTTATCTATTTCTTTCTCCTCTGTTTTCAGAAGGGTATAAAGCTTTGATTTTTCTCTTTCCTTGTTACGGAAGATGGGGGTATAAAACCTGTATTGTAGTCTAATATCAATGCATGAAAATTCAGCTGCCACAGAGATCTTCCTTAGATGGTGAAATGTTGCAGTTCTTTGTGTCTTCTTGTGGTGCCTGTGACTAATCTAATGCAATAGTGACTATTAAAAATAGACAAGAAAGCTGAAACTTGATAAGTACAGGAAACTTGTTTCATCAAGACACCTTGTGTTTCTTTTTTTCTCCTACATAGCTGATGCTATTTTTGGAAAAGTACCGATAGTGTAAGCTCAAGATACAAGCAATTATAACAGGGCATGGTATTAAGAATTCTTAATTCCTATCATGAAGAAAAAGTAGTTTTCATGTCATGCTTGAAACTTTTCTGCAGTATCTGCTAATAAGAACACTCTCTCTGCATGAGGAAAATAAACAAAAGCAACTTTTAACAGCAGCAGCCTTGCTATTAATACACACATTGACTTTGTGTCATGATCTGAAGACTGAAGAGAGAGAAACGTTGTGCTACTGAATCATGTTCCTGGATCTCTGAACACCTGAGGACCACGATAACATCTAACCTGCAAAGATGAGGGATGTTCCTGTTGTGTCACTTCTGGCTCTGTGGGGAGAAGGATGCACACTCAGTGCTTTTGTCTGGCTCACTTGGGTTGCTGCTGCCTAACCACAGGCAGGATTTGGATACTGAAAGGAACAGGTCAGACCTCTCACTGCTTCCTAGGCAGCTTCAAGTAGGAAGGTGGAGGGCTAAGCTGGCATGACAGCCGGCATGAGAGGGAAGGCAGAGAATGGGATTTATAATTTTATTTCTTATCAAGAGTCTCACTCTGCAATAAAACAAACTTGTACTGTTCATGCCAAGGCAGAGGGGGAAAGAAATAAAGTGCTTCCAAAGATTTTTCCTTTCACTTCTGAAATGTCCAGGAAAGTCATTGGACAAGCTTCCTCTTAAGAATGTAGAACTCAACTTTGGGGAACTCCTCTGGGGGACAAGTATGTATGCAAACTATTTGAGATTTGGCCAGTATTGCATTTTTAACTACAAAGAGCAGAACTGAGAATTCATTTCTTTAAAAATGAACAGAATGGAAATCAAAAGCCTCTTCACTGCCAACTTAAATGATGACTAATTTTCATTAACAGCAGCAGTGATGTAGGGGTTTCAGCAATTGATTCTTAGAAGAAGAAACTGTAGCTTGGGGAAGACAAGATGTATAAATGTAATAATTCTTTTTTTCCCCAAATGTTTTATTCACACAGTTTCAGGGAAAAGTAAGTATCAGAAAGGCTATATCATTAAATGATTCCATTTTACATGTTGTTAAATGAAATCAACTGGTCTTTCCCCCCTTTGAACTGTTGTACCTTGCTGCTTTTCTTTTTAAAAAGACTGAAATAACTATTTTTTTCTTTTTTTTCCCTACTCTCAGTTCTCCATATAGTTGTAATTTCTTTTACCAATCTCATATGCCTTATTTTCAGAAACTTCTGTCACCTGCTTGTGAGAGGTTAGTCAGCTATTAGTTAAATATATTGTTTTGTGGCAAATCTGTACCCTAAGCCAAGTAACAGTTAAAAAAATAATGGAATATCCTCTTGTACATAAGGATTATCTATATAGAAAGTAACATTTAGGAAAGAAATGAAAGTAGTCTAAGAAAATATTCCCAGGCAATGAATCTGCAGTAGTAATAAAGGCAAATTAAAAAGTCATGGTGAAATCAATCTTTTGAAATCTGGCATTTCCCACATCCCTGGCCTTTATTGTCCTATTTCATTCACTCAAGGTAAATGTTGTAAAAAGATTAAAATAAAAATAAAACTATATATATATCTATATCTATAACCTCCCACCCCACAGCCCAGCCCCCCCCCCCCCCCCCCCCCCGGCCCCAAATCACACAGCCCTCATTAACACTAAAACAGCTGACTCTGATCTAGGAGTTGTTACAATTTTTGGAATGCAATAGCTTGGGAACACTGAAGAAAAACAGTTTGAAGTTACAGTGAATAAAGAAAAACTGGATAATCTGGAAAAAAAGTCCACTACACTTGCAATCTAGGAGACTAATGTGCATGTTTCAGCTGTGGGAGGATTGAAGATAATCAAAATTTGCTTTGTTGGAACATCACTACAGGTGTTCTGCTATACTGCCCTTGTAATTGCCTTGTCTTTCCCTTGGCTGACCAATGCTCAGGTGATGGCCTTGGCACCCTATCTTCACTCCTGGCTGCATTTGCTGCTTCCTGGCCCTCCTAAGCAAAGAGGTGATGGTTGCTTCATGGGCAAGGGAGAACCAGGCACCCTGGAGAGGGAGTCTGGAGCCAGTAGCAGAGTAATGATGAAAGATTGGGAGTGAGGTACTGAATTATGCAGCTTTTATGAGCATGTTGAGGACATGTCAGCACACCTGAATCTCTCAGGGATAGATATCCCTGATATCTAATCCCACTTGGTTCAGTGAAGGGAAGAACTGCATTGTGACAGGATGCAGATACCTCACTCAGAGAGAGTGTAAGGAACGCTCCATCACCTGAGCACTGGATGTGGGACATACCCCAGCCACAGCAGCTCCTTCTGTGTAACACAGCAGCAGCTGCTGCTATTTTGTGTCATGGTATTTTGCCCCTGAAATCATCTACTTGGCAAAGATAACAATCTAAATCATATTTGAACAGAATCTACAAACTGTAAAGATAATTAAAGGGATATTTTAAATTATACCTATAGAAAGTATGGAAAGAAATCTATGAACCAGTTGTCTTTGGACTATACCTGAAAGAAAAGTCTACTCTCAGGAGGAATCTGATTGTTACTTCCTAATCTTGCAGGACATTTGAAAGGAGATTTAAAGTACAAAAATAAGGTAAGATACAATGAATAGATTAAAAATTCCTATTTAAATGTTCCTTCTTGACTGATGTGCTTAATAAAGACAAGAAAAAAAACATTTCCTATGTATTGAAATCACTGAATTACTGTGTACAAAAAAGAACTATAGTTCTTGCTTGGCAACACTTATCTTTTATTTATTTCCTCTTTTGTTTGTTAGTTTTGTTTGGCTAGTTGGTTTTACCTGGGGTTTTTGTTTGTTTTTAATTTTTCATCCTGATGAATGAGACTGATTTACTCAGAACTGCTTTCATAACAGAAGGACACACAGGGCAGGCAGTCCCTAAGAAAGCTTTTTTAACACTACTGCTGTGCCAAACTGCAAGATGGCATCAGTGTACAGATAAATGTCCCTTGGGGAGAAGGGTGCAAACTCATTTTAACTTGTGACCCACACCAGATTTGAATTCAAGCTGGTACCTGAACATACTGAGCTGGGAGAGCTCCTCATATGCGATTCTGCCCCACTCTCCTCAGAGCAGCTAATTTCAGCCCTATCAGTGATGTCTTGTCTTTTAAACCTCAGCTGTGCCTGCAATAACTCCTAACTGCTCTAAAGCTTTCTGCTGCATAAGATATCTCCAGACCTTTCACATGACATTTTCTTCACATCCTTTCATGTAAGATTCCCGGGTATAAGGAAATCGTTGAATAAACAGTCCGCTGTGAAATGAGTGGGAGAGTAAGCAGCCAAAGTGGGAAAGGAAAAATGAACTGAGCCATCAACATTCACACATAACTTAGGGAGAATTACAACATCACTAGTCTAGTCTACTACACTCCTGTGTTAGCTGACCCTTAGCAGGTAGCAGTTACATTAAGAGTAGCTATTGTCTGTTAATGTCTTAATGAAACACACCCCGAACATCTCTGTGCAGACTCAAAGTACAATTAGTATAACAGTATAATAACTATACTAATATGCTGGCTCCAATGTAAACATATAAGAACTACCCAAGCAGTGCATTTCAGTGCAATACTTTTCATCATCACTAGACCTACTAGTTTCCTTTTGCTTATTTTAAACTTTTTGGGCTAGGTTACAAGTTTTTGCTGGGGTTGACAGAGACAGAAAGTCTTAATATGCTCACAGGAACTAGGGGAACTTTTAATGTGTTTTAAACAAGCAACCAAAATAATTTCTTTGCAAATGTATCCTACTCCTCTTTTCTTATGGGAGTGAAGACAGACATAAACCTACAGGGTGAGATAGTGACAAAGAATGCATATTCAAACACAGCTGTGTCTGTTCATAATTTTGTTCATATCTAAACACAATTTAAATGGCATGCATTATGTATTTTTAAGGAGATATTTTCCCTACAGATAGCAAATTCTGGAATCCCAAGAAGCTCAGCACAGCTGCACATAGCTCAAGCCAGTACACATTTCAGATGAAGCTCTCTATACAGAATGCAGCCCCATAAAACAAACTCACTGGAGAACAGCCCTTAAAGCTATTCATTATACATTAGGTGGTCTATACAAGGAAAATAAAAGAGGTTTTATTATTTAACATCTACTTAATGTTTAAAAATGCATATTCCATGTTTGGACAGTTTAAATGGCACTCAGGCTCCATGCACTAACACACATGCAGTACTTTTGGTGACTCTCAAAGTCAAAACACAAAAGAAATGTTGTTCAGCAGTTGTGTTTAGCAGAACCTTGAGAGCTTTAATAGGGTGGGTAACTGCTGACAAAATCTCTAACTCAGTAAATTCTACTTCAGATACTGGAAGTATTGCAGAACATTAAATTTTCACAAGTTATATATATCACCAACATGACCTATGTTTTTCAGCTAGTCATAGAAAACTACATTGCACTTCCTTAATGAATTTGATTGCATTTTATTGTTTCCTGTTCATTTTCGTTGCTCTAAATTGATGGTGATAAGCAGACCATCTTATGTGAGTCTTCTGCAGTTTGAATAATCCCGTATAGAGTACAAAATATGATCAGCTGCCAAAGCAATTCACTGATTATCATGGAAGATCACTGATCAGTAAGACAGGTAAGAATCTACAACTTCAGTGGAAGGGTTGTCAGAATTGAAGAATATTAGATCATAATTTGAAACATTACATCCAGACAGAATAAACTCCAAACTCTGTCAGAAATCTCATTATACGAGTGCAGATCTGTCAGGGCATCTGCTGAATTATCAATTTGTTTGCAGCTGAAGGATCACCTGATTCAGCATGTCAACCACTCCTGCAATCCTTGCTCTACAATGGTGTGAACGTTTTAGAGGTGTTTCACACTTGTGAGGCTCAGCACCTGTAATTTTCCTGGTTTGTAGCAGTTAATATGTTGTTCTTCTAGCTTTTAACTTTTACTGCCTCCAAGATACTCAATCCCAAACCTTGCCAGCTTCCAATTTGCACTTAAAATCACGTATTGTATCTAAATCTCTCTCCATTAGAAGTGCCTTTCTTTAATACCTTTTGTAGAACCTAAGTTGTGCCTTGTTTTTAAACTACATTTTTGCTGTCATAAGTACATGCATCTAATGCTAACTTCAATGGCATTGATATTTTTTATCTTCAAGTCCTGAATGAGAATAGAAACTCGAGGGGGTTTTATTATTTTTATTATTATATTCATTAATATATTTTATTATTTTCATTAATATAACAATTCACAAGTCTGAAATGAAAATATCTATTTACTGCAGTAATTTGAAACCAGAAATTTATGTACAGAATAAGGTTTGAACTAATCAATCTAAGAGGACAGTTGTTCTATGACAGTACAGAGGCCTCTTCTTTCAGGTTGACATTGCCACTGTATTTTGATAGTTTTGATAGGAAAGTTGAGTTGGAAAAATAAACCGAACTAAAATATAGTTATATTTACCAAACGTCTTTAAGACTTTGAATTTTAAAACCCCAATGGATTTGGGTGGCATTACATAGCATGGAATACTGGACAAAATAAATTGCTAAAAAGGATCCCTCTAGAGGAAAAGAACAAGATCAAATAAAACTGTTAATAATACAAATGAAAAAAGTAGTTTAAATCTTCAGAAAAATATATTTTTCATCACAAGTCCACCTCTTTTAGACTTCATTCAGTATATGGTAAGGGAAGAACAGGAGGTAGGACTGGTGCAGCTGGGAAGGATTTAAGACATTACATATTTTCTGTATTTGCACAGGTGTCAGGATACTAAACATTATTTTATATTGAGGAAACTGTTCACATGAAGAATTCATGGAATACAAAGACAATACTGGTTACTTTAGAATGCCATTCATAGTTATAACACTTGACGCTATTGAGATAGCCCAATTTATTAGGCTTATTTACTGCACCACTGAAATATGCAAATCTTGAAAGAGAAACTCAAAATCTTCCAAACTGATGCTTCACTTAGAAAGGAAGGAAAGGGGAGAAACAAAGAAACCACAGAAAAAAAAGCCAAACATTCAGAGAACGACAGAGAACAGCAAAAATTAGAGCTGTTCTATTAGAGCAGTTCTATTTCTGCACACCATCTATAAAATACCATCCTGTATAGCTTTACTGCACTTAAGGCTTCCCCTTTTACCACACACTCACCCAGATCCAATCCCAGCCTGATTTCTTTTGATTACAGTATTCTTGTTGGAATGAAAAAACCTGAGGATTTAAATAACAGAAACACAGGATCTCTCAACTAGTTATTGAATTCAAAGTAGTATAGCTAAAATTTCATCCCCATGACATCTGATTGTCCTATTATCATGGTATGTGCTTCAGAAACCTGATGCAGAGCAGCAGAAATCACTTTATTTATAAACAGTATAAAGCACTGAACAGTGTGAGAGTTAGCAGATTGACACATAGAAGCAGAGTGAATGTGACAGCTCTCCATTGCAAGTTCAGACATCCCAGAGGGTAAATTAAAGGTTTTTCTATACCAAAGAATAAACCTCAGAAAATACTTTGGCTGTCATTGAGCTTAATATTAGGCTATGGAAAAGCTGAGCAATGTCTGTGATAGAAAGGTCTTGTGAGGCTTTTGTTTGTTACTAAACACCAGGGTTTATATTTTACCTATATTTTTCACATCAAATCCAGAATTTGAATTGAACTGTAGCTTTCAGTGAGCTTTGAGAAATTACAGCAGATGCTTGTCTTCCTACTACATTTTTGTTTGAAGCCTTAATTTGAGACATTGTCAAGAAAGGTACTTGGGCATTTTTAAATCTTATTTTGGGGGTTGTTTTGGGAAGTTAAAAGCATTTAGTACCTTCTGATTATGTTGCCCATTCATCCAAAGCACCACTTACATTGATGAAACTTCTCACTTGCAAGAGGTTTTCCACATGCGTGTGAGGGGAAGGAAGATGGGACAATTTTTGGTTTGCAAAAGGGTTGCTTCTTTTCTTCATCTCATCACCTTGCTTCCTTCAGGAAAAGCTAGAAGAGGATGTTGTTAACACCAACGTTGTTATTTCCTTTTGAAGTCACTCACTGGTTGATTCTTAGCTGAAGAAGCTTCTTGACTCTCAGTGTGGTCACATGAATGCTCAAACCAATGCCCTGGGCACAGAGATGGGACTGCAGCTGAAGAGGACAATGTGGGCAAGCTCAGTGACCCACTAAGTGCAGGCCAAGACATTGGGACAAGGCCCAAAGATTAAATTTCAAATTGGCCCTGCTTCCAGGCAAGTACTGATGTTAGCAAGCTCCAAATGTATCTTCCTGCTCCCAGTTGCCACAGGGCAATGCCCTCTGACTCATGAAAGGTGATGTTTGCTTTCCTGGGCTGACTCACGGCATTTTCACCTCTGTTGCCTTTTCCCTTCTCCTTTCACCACTCATTTCTCTTTTTCCTTACTTATTTCACCACACATGGAGCATTGTTCCACCTTCTACTCAGGCACACGGTAAGACAACCAGCATCTCTCTCATTTGAACAATCTCTGGATAAGGTATCAGGGCACATGGCACTAAAAAACTACTCTGAGTATCTGTTAACAGCTGAAATGTTCTAGAAATGTGAAAGACAACAAAGAAGGTTAAAGCACCACCTCCATTTCTGGCTACTAGAAGTAGGTTCAAGAGAGAAAGGAAGACAGGCACAGGACACTACCATTGCAATCAACTAGTTCTAAAATAGCTTCAGCACACTTTTAAATAGACACTATGAAGAGTAAGTGAAAGAAGGAGCCTCTGACTAAAGATTGAAAAGATAAACATGGGATTTAAACTTAATCTAGAGGGAATCTAGAGAAGAAAAAAAAAAAAAAGGTGTTTGGTACAAAATTAATCTTTATGGAAATAGTACATTTCCCACTCAAGTATCACTAAACTAGAGATGAAGTTTATGATGTACAGAACAATCAATATTACAGCAAACATGACAAATTCCCAGAGCAAGAAAGAGAAGCAGGAGGACATGCAGAGGTTAGCACTGGAGTTAAAACAAGACAAAAAGCTGCACAGAACATTATATTATATTGTAGATTCACGAAACAAGAATAGGTATATAACTTAAAAATATAATAATAGAGAGAATCCATGACTTCCCAAGCAAATGCAAACATTAGCAGAATATAAACAGCATGAACAGGACTGGAACAGCATTATTACCATACTGAAAGGAATGAACAACACAGCACCACAAAGGGAATGGGCTATCAATTTTAAAGAAGGCAGAAGGCTAACTTCAAATTGGACACAGATGAACAATCTGGTGTAATCAGGACATGGTAATTGTTACTTTTGAGAGAAGTTGCAGGAAAACAGATAAAATTCAAATGCTATAGTAAGATTTTGCTTCCAACCAAAGAAGTTTATGAAATAAATGAACAGGAAACTAAAACAAGGGAAAAGATACAATTTATATATAGCATTACCAAAGGGAAGGACACATATCTCAAATAGCATAGAAGATTCATTAAGATCTGTGTTTCTTCACTGGGGAGCCCAAAAGAGCTATGTGATGAGTTTGAGGCTGTTCCTCAGGGAACATCCCGAGACAGCATCTACTTCATGTTCCTCGGGCACAGAGAGCAGGTGAGGTTTTATTGTCTGGGATGTGCCAGCTGAACTTGGGACACCTGAAACAAAACCAGGGAAGAACCTTGCTACTGGCATCCCACAGAACTTATCTCTACTTCATCAGGATTCCATCCATGATGAAACAGGGCTTCCAGGGATGCTCAAATACAAAGATGGTCCAACCTTTTAACTACTCCATTTATCACACAATGCCATTTTACAGTCAATGTTTCATAAACAAACCACAAAATTGTCATTATCAGATTCCACCCAACCAGAAGTGACAATGGATAGGTAATGGATACCACTTCAAAGTGAAGTACATATATCCATTGGATAAGCACTATTTCTGTGCATTAATTTCTGTAATATCTGAGTTTTTAAAAAGTTACTAGGACTTTTATTTAAAGAAACATTATTTTGCTCTCAAAAGTTTTATTTAACAATTTTGGATGTGTTTGGAATGCCAGTACCACCCTAAGAGGACACAGTGAGGGGATAATTGACCTTGTCAGCTAAAAGCAGTCTTCCTTGGAACATTTAACTCAAAGATGCAGTCAATTACCACCAGGTAATGTCTGCTTCAGGTGTTTTATTGCTCTGTCCCTTTGAAATGAACTAGATTTACTGCCCAAGTTAGATCTATTTTGCCTGAAGTTCCAAAAGAATTTTAGCATAATTTTAACAATATTAAAATTCTATCCAATTCAACTGCCTGGCTTCAAAAACAAAACCACTTACATCTGTGTTTTAAAGCAATCAAATATTTATGAATCTTGTAAGTATTTTTGTCCATCACCATCATATTCATTGATATGTATATTAAATTTATAGGATCAATAGCTAACTTTCACTTGTTGCATTGCAAGCATACTGGACAAATTGTCTTTATACCTCTTAATTGGTGGGGAGAGTCTTTGGTTTAAATCAGAAATCCTGGCAGAGTAAAAAGGGCTCGGAAGTGTGCTGTGGTTTATAACACTGTCACCAATATGGTTTCTGCCCAGGAATCTTAAGAGAGTTTGCATTCAGTGCTGAGAAATCCCAGCTCACACTTCATCAATAGAAGAGACTATTTGGAATATAAAGCCCATGGCTCACACATGGTGCCTCTGTCTAGTACTTGTTCAGCACAATTAAAAACCTTAAAATTCTTTTTTCTACAAAAGAAACACAGAACAAGGCAAACAGATTCACATGGTTTGACTTCAGAAAAAAGCACTTCTGTTCCCTCTTTATTTCTGCTTACACGTAGTTAACCCTTTTTACTTTCTCTTTCCTTAACCTTTTCTTTTTCCCTTTTTCTTTTAATTTGGCAAAAAATGGTAAATCTATACTTAGTCTAGAAGAAACAGTCTTGACTGCACAGAAGAGACAATCAAACCAGCAACTGAATTAAAAAGGTACTGAACTTAATTGCTTATTACCAAGACATAAAGAATTCGTGTAATGTAAGATCCCATTTTCACTGCAGCTAAATAACAAAAGCAAAAACATAGAAAGATTCAGAGGAAGCAAAAGAAACTTTCTACACTTGCAGAGAACCAGTGTACAAAATTGCAAGCAGTCCAATATTTTTTCATTAACTTCTAATTAGATAGTTCTATAAAGAAGAATGAGTACTGTTGGATTATGCATCCTTCTGCAAGTCCCCAGACACCTCCTGTATTGTTTATTTTCACAGAAGCAATAGGATTTAATTCTACAGTAATTACTTACCAATTTTCCTCCAGAACAAAAGTATATTACATTTCCTACTAAACTGAAAATGGAATCTATCAAGTAGCTCCTGCCTTGCAACTTACTGACAAAAGAGCAAAGGGAAGATAGGTTGTATTTATCTTTGAAAGGTGCTGAATCCAAACCAACTGTTGGATGGGAAAGGCAATGCTAAGAGCTGAGAGCTTAGGCCTTTGTAAAATCAATACAATCTTGTTCAATACTCCCTGGACAGACTACAGTATGTATTGTGTGTCAACTTCCCCTGTATACCAGAAATTTATATACACATACATATATTTGTATCTTTCAAACCAAATCAAGTCATTCTTATTTTCCCATGAGTTTGGACACTAATCTTTCAATTGGCTTCTTCAGATTCTAATTGTGGTGTACTCAACTGAAATCAACACCAAGTATCTAGCAATGCTATTTTTAAAAAATGCATTTTAAGTTTTTCCCAACAGTGGTGTATTGGTGGTGGTTGAAGATACCTTGTCAAAGTTTCAAGGTTGACCAAAAAGTCCTTTTTTCAACATGAGATTATAATAGCAAAGATCCAAGCCTAAACTAGTGAACTAATCTACAGAAGAGAATAAAACCTCTAAGGGAATATGAAGGAAGTGAATGGAAAAATGAAAAGCACTCAAATGATTCCGCGAAAACAGTTTTAAAAGTAGTCTTGAAAAATGAGGGACCAGAAACCAGAGTTTTATTGAGAAAAGAGTAGTATTTTTCTTAAAACTGTAAAAGATTTTGACAGTTACCAAAATTTTAAGTCACTATCAATCTTAGCAGCCCTGTTTTTGAAACAGGCTTCCTGATTTTTTTTCAAAAAACTCAGAAGGCATTTTCCCAACCAACAGCACCTTTTAATTAATTTAATTTTAAAATGCCAGTGAATATGAAATTTACATCTGAAAATTTCAATTAATACTTTCACTGAGGTTTATCTTGGTACGCTTCATTTCAGCTTCCAGTGAGGTCATGGTCATTTCAGGAGAGGTGTGCAGTGAGACTGAAGTCATCTCTGGAAGCAGATCCACCTGACTGTTTGTGGACACAGCAAGTGCACTGTGTGCAGTGCAGAGCACAGAAGCCTCTGCACAGGGCTTTGGAGATGCCTTCTGTGGGCTGAACAACCCACACAGGTGGTGTACCCACACAATCAGGGTGTGGGGATCTCCAGGTCAGCTTTCTTGGAAAGCACACAGATCCTGAATGCTGTGCCAGTATGTCTGAGTGGCTTTGGGAACAGATGGGATCTCACCCTACAGACTCAGAGCACAGCTAAGCTAGGTCATGACTGCTCCCATCTGGCCCACCAGATGTCTAAAGTTTTTTCAACTAAACTCTTTGGTATGACTTGTCCATACAGGTTAACTTTTGCTTCTAGCTGTAAAAGATGAGCTGCCAAACACAGTGAGTTTCAAGAAATTCCTGTTCATTGCTTCAATACAGAATATACTGAGAAAAGACATGAAATTATGGTCTTAGAGACTTCATACCCTCCTGAGATGCCCCAACACTTTTCACCACTTCTTTTCTTGTTCAGTATGGAAGATGAACCCGTTCAGACCAAGCCAATTCCACCTGAATGAAGGGTGGCCAGCAGTAACTTTCAATGTGGACATAAAAATGAAATGCTAATTATTAGGCAATACTCTTGTCAATGGTTATAGTTACAATGTAAGTAACTTCTAAAAACACTGCATAAAGAGAAATACTGGTACTGCCCACTGCAACTGTTGCTATTTTGAGCACTACTTACACTAAAAATAATCTAAATCTTGCAACAGCACTACCCTTTTACTTGAATTTAGCTTTCATATGCAGTAGTATAAAGACTACAAATCATCATCATAGCTAAACACACTGCAAGGTAACAGTTTAAATGCTCCAGATCCTTGCAACTTCTGAGGAGCAACTGTCATCAACCAAAGTTCAAAAAATATAAAGCCTGTCATGGGCAACAGCCAAGTTATTATTAAAATTAAATATGCCAGGAATTGTGTTAATAATTCTTCTTGTCTACATTTGCAGTTACAGCAACAATAGAAGGTTTGGAATGTAATTCTAACCATAAAGAATTAAAACAAAATGCCTTTAAGCTATAGAACAGTTTCAAATTTTTAAAAACCTCACTGTAAGCCTTCTTCCCACTGAAGATGATTCAACCCTCATCTCCTTTATGCTGTCTCCATGATCTAGGCAGGACCCCCACGGTTCAGCTAGTGGTACAGAGCCTCTTCATTTACCAAGGCATTTTAAAAGTCTTTCACACAGATGCCGAAAAACATAACCTAAAGCAGCCATGGCACTGTTAAACTGATCCTTTCCTGCCATCTAGGGGACACAAACTGGTGTGCAACTGGAAGAATGTCTTCAGTTGCATTCAGAAAAATCTTCTGTATGAAATGCATATCTCTACCCAGCAAAACAAAAATCAACTGAAGAGTAGCATACCCAGCAAGAAACAAACCTAACATAAAGCCACATTCTCCTGCCTGCAGGGTGGGCACACACACTGTGTGGACGGCAGGCAGCTTTTTAGTGCACTATCCCCTAAAAAGAAAAATACAGAATCACTCAGTGTTGAAAGATCATCAAGGTAATTTTAGAAGAAGCTGAAGGTTGTTCTAAGATGCCAGTTTCTACTGCTAGTGTTGGCATCATGGCCAGGTTTCTTCTCATCCTGCTCTCCTCACTGTTGCCTTCCAGGCTCTTTTACAAGGCAGACTCTACAAAAGGAAAGAGCAAACTCAGCTGAATGCTAAGCATAGTCAAATGCACACACAAAGACCCATACAAGTTTTTTCCCAGTCTTTTGTTTGAATTTGTTTTGTTCTTACTATGAAGGGGAACAGTCCACTAAAACAAACACCCTTCGCTAAAACAAAGAAAGACCCACACTTCCCATGGCTGAAAGGATGTGACAATCTGTTTAGGATCAAAGCTGGAGCTTCTCCGAGATGAAAGGAAGCAGGTGTCCAGCCAAGATGTTCTCTGAACGGGCTACAGCTGCACATGGTGTAGGCCCCCAATCTGTCCTAGTGAACAGACTGGAGATGAAATGAAAGTGACAAGGCTACACTGCCGCAATACCTCTTCACCAGAGTACTCACAAACAAAAACCCCATCCAGCTTCACAGAACAACTCAATTTTATTTTGATGACAAATATTTTGAGCAGCTGTGCCCAAGTCCTCTTCACCTTACTGCGTGCAGTGTGTTTAAAGAGCTGGTAAGAATCCCTGCTTTGGGGATACTGAACCTCTTTGTTACCTAGACAAAAAGTAAAAAAACATAAACAAATAAAAAGCCATGTGCAACCCATTTACAGCAGTACAATATAGATGAGCATAGGACACCATAATTTCTTGAACTTAAGGTGATTAACATTGTTCTTTCTGAACAGCATAATTAACACAGAATACTTTCAAAGTGCAAAACTACCTGCAAGATATTTACTACATTCAAATTAGCAAACATAATGCAGTACTTGGCAATGCAAAGACACACACAGAATTCTAAGGCAACCCTTAAAAAATATTTTGATCAAATCAGTTTTAGTTTAACAGGCTCTAAAGTTATTAAAAATAGGCCTTCCAAAATTCCATACCAAGCTGTTTTATCCCCGAAAATAATAATAGTGAAAAAAAAAATCACAGCCATAATGCTGTGAACAAACCAATATTATCAATGGAAAACTGTTGCAGAAAATGAAATTGTTAGGTGATAAAAGCCATGGTATTTGTCAGGAATGTTTCAATCTGTAAAGATATTCAAAGGTCTTAAATGCTAAGAAATTAAAAGAAAATGTCCATTATTCTGATATTCTAATGTCTACAACCAGACCATTTCTTCCTAATCAAATTTATATGTATTACCTCAGGTAAGACTGGATTTAGTAATCAAACTATATTTACAAATGGTTTTACCAATGGTTTTACTAGAAAGCATTAAATACAAAATCATACATTAAAAAAACCCCAAAAACTCAAAGGTCTATACATCCAGCTAGTGCTCTTTGTAAGTGTTCAGAACTACATTTTGAATGACATAATTTCAGTTTGCAATTCAGATTTATTTTCAGGTTTATTTTTAAGACACCAAACAAGAAACATCATTCATACTATAATTTTATTTTTCTCCTTTGTAATTTGCTTCCCTAAGAGCAAAACAAACCTTACTTTCACACATTAAAACAGCTGAACATCACAGAAAGCACCTTTAATATCAGATTTTAACCTTGTCTTGAATTCATCTTTTTTCTTTATGCACTACTTTTCACTGATTTTAATTATTTTCTGAACGTTTTGACTTGACACTCAATGTAGTCCTAAATGTGACTTTTGCTAACTGGCAATAATACACAACCTCATTCAACCAATCACTGTTTCCACATATATTCAAAGTCTTTCCAACACTTATGACAACATATTTGCTGATACTTTAAAATTTTCATCAAGTTTTATTTAAATAAAATAGAAGCAAATTGAAATTGACAAAGCTTAAAATTTTATTAAGGAAAACTCGGCGTGCCTAAATTTTCAAAACAAGATTTAACAAAAAAGATTTTGTCATCAAAGGCCTACAGTCAGTTTGCAAAATGGTTCTGGTAACCAAACTCCCTGTAGTTTTTAGGCATGCAGAAGTGCAGAACGGTGCATCTGGAAAACCTGCCAAGCATTTAGATAGGCTGGGTACCTGACTGCTGCTGGGACTTTGTGAGGAATTAGGTGTCCACTATTGGTTTTGATTTGTTGGCTTTTTTTAATCCTCATGTGGGGTTTTTTGGGGCGATTGGTGGTTAGGTTTATTTGATGCCTAATGTTCACAATTAACTCCATATCTTTATATTAGCTTTAGATTTAACTTAATTCCCTTCAAACTGAATTAACAGTTACTGGATCCACTCTTTCACCACCTGTTTTTCAAATTTCAGGTGAAGGAACCTAACTCAAACACTGACAAAAGTTCTCTGCTTGTGCAAATAAGACCGAAAACAAACATGAAGGCAAAGTAACTGCTTTGCAACAGCATCTGAAAACAGATATGATTGTAGGTAAATAAATGTCAAGATTAGCTTCACTCTGAAGGCTACAGATACAGCACCATGGTTTTGTTTTGTTTATAAATCTGGCTTCCCTTTTGATTTTGTATTCACTTAGAAAACAGCACTCTCACACTAAAAGGTGAGGAAGGCTCATGCATACAGAATTTAAAATTTTAACAGAACACAGCAAGTCTACATATAATACTGGCTGCTGGGACTCCAAATTTAATTACCCATTTATCTTTGAAAAGGTATTCAAGTTCTAAATGACTACACCAGCACTTAGTAATGATATTTTTATGCACTGTACAGAGATGTATCTTCAAGTAGAAGAATATAAGAATGTCCTAGAACTACATACCAGAGAAACTGAGACTGAAACAGATTTCTTTTAAGGCAGAAGTTCCATTGTATATCAGATTAAAAGCCATCATAATATTAACTATAACTAGCTCATTAAGCATTTAAAAATTTGCATTTGTAACTATTAATTCTCGTGCTGACTAGAACTCTACTAATGTTCCAGGAAGTCCAGCTGGAGATATGGTTATCCTTTGAGGTTAAAGCTATGGCAGAGTAAAGTTAACCTAAACACTACTTTTAATTATTAAATAAAATGTGCTCATTTATGTTAGTAAGTTATACAACTATTTAGAAAGAGGAAATATGAAATATTGACAATGACAAAACAGATTTTAAAAGGCTTGAAAAAGTTAGAATTCATATTCAGAGGAATTTCTATGCTTAAAAACAGATTCACATATGTTCATCCAGTTGAAGCTTAGTGTATTAAAAATGTTAAGAAAATACTTTTGTGTTTCAGTTCAACTGCGCTTGATTCAAGCACAGCTTAGAGGTTGGCTGATATAAATTAAACATTGGTCACTGCCTCAGCAGCCAAACGTACAGAAAAATGTACATGTTCACAGGATAAATAGAAGTCTCTTCTTTTGGAGGAATAAAAAAAAAGGAAAAAAAAACCCAAAAAAAAAAAAAACAAAAAAGAAAAAAAGCTATCTCACTCCAATACGGGAGGTCATCCACTCCAAGCCTTGGCACAATCTGAAAGATAAGAGATGTTGTAATTGGTAAAAGTCCTATTTCAGCATCTTGAAGGTATTTCCTACTTGTTTTTATGTGTAAAAACAGCTACTTAAAATAAATTAAATCAATTGGAAATGGGATTGAAAGCTGAACAGAGTAAACAGTGTTTTAAACTAAGCCTACTTAGGCTTTAGCCACATGAAAATGGTCAAGCAGTCTATTTTACTGATGCTTGGCAGTACTTCAATTGTTTTTTTCCTTGAAAATCTAAAAGACACTATCCTTAAATGCTTACTCACAAATACATGAAAACAAAAAAGTCTTTCTTTTTCTACAGAAAGCTAGACCTTTACATACTAATACTAAAAGATAAAGGACAGGTTATCCAGACTGAATTGTTTAATGAAAAGCAATATATCAAGAATTCTAAAATTACATTACAAAATTAAAGTGTGTTTATATTGAATACTAAGACTGCATGGGATCTAATCTGCTTCCTAACTCACTTTGCATCTCCATTTAAAAGCTCTATTCCATTTTAGAAGATAGACTTTCCTTTGATTTTCTAGGGATCTAGTTACCTAGTTAATACCCCTTTGAGCTTTTCCTTTGTACAGTAAATCAGGATTGAGCTATCCAAGAATGCTAGCTTCACTCACACCAGGTAGATCCCCTCAGATTCTTGTCAGATCTTCCCAAGGAAGACTCAGTGACCTAACTCTGGAATGCTTTTTCTAAGTTGATCTCACTACTGTCATAGTTTAAAGTATTCTAAATATTCATCGCTTTTTGTTTTACAATATGAAAGAAGCAGCCTAGGATGGCCACTGTTTCTAAACTAAACTCCATATTTACTAATTATTACTTTTCTTCAAATGTCAGCTTGGTTGAAGATCTTAGCACATGAACTGTGTATTCAGAAGTGACTTTAGCGAAACTAGTAGAAAGGAAGTAGAGTTAACTCTTAGAACAAAACAATACAACCACCTCATAAAAAACCCCACTTAGCTCTCACTAATAAGTTCTACCCTAAGGAAGTTAATGCCACCATTCACTCTACAAGACATCTCCATCACAGACAATACCTTATGCTAGAAAGTGAGATAGATGCTTTAAAAATCAAGATGAAAAATTAGTACTCTTCACACCATACAAGCAGGACATTATCCAACTTCTTAGAAGGTATCCAAAAATGTTTTTTGATATTTATAGACTAAGGATCTAAGGCTAGCCGAGCATTCCATCTTAGTAATTGTTAACATAAGGTATGCAACTTTCAAAATTAATTACATTAGCCAGATATAAACAAAATGTTTAATACTGGTAAAAATTTTGTTTTATGACAGATCTATGTAGCTTTTGATCAAAACTACATTTCAATGCTAATCAAAAAGGCCAACCAACCAAAAAAACCCCAGAACACAACCTCCCAGCTTAGAAGCTTCCTGTAGTTTAGAATATAAAGGTAGAGAACAGTAGCTTATTTCTTTAAATACAGAAAGACACACAAGAGTGCGAGAGTAGCACAGAGAGAGTAGACAGCTATGTCAACAGCTACATACTTAGGTGGAGGAGTGGTGTTTGGTTTTCGGTTTGGGGTTTTTAACAACAAATGGAAGACTTTCATATGAATTTGGAGTTCGAGCTATGAAAAAACCCAAAAGGTTCAATTACGAAAATTAAAAATTCAGAATGTCTCTCTGACTGCAAAGTTCAGAAAATACGAACTTTCATAAAATCCGCTTTGGTGTCAGCAGTTTTCTAAATCAGTATTCTCATTTACCAGGAATTGCCATAGTAAGCAGTATGCACCTACCCTTCTCCTGTCAAAGCACAGCAGGACTGAATGTGCCACGGGTGATCCTTTATGGAGCTGAGGGTGAGGTACGCAGATATCTCGGCAGCCGTCATGCAGCCTTTCATGTCCTGTTTATTCGCAAAGATGAGAACCGCAGCCTTCCGTAAATCCTAGAAATGATTTAGAGTACTCCTAACAGTTATTATACAGAACTAAAAGGCTATTGTGCTAACTTCATTTAAAAGTTAAAAGAACTGTATCCAAGCTAATCTACAATTACACTGGAGCATGGAACTGTAACTGTCTTATAACACTAAATATTCGTTACAGTAAGATTGAAAAAACTAATTTATTCAGAAGTGTTCACCACCACAGAGAATCAAATTGTAATGTATTATATGAGTATCCTTTTGGTGTTGACCACATGTTCATACATAACTAATGAAAGTCTTGTCAAAATACATTTTATAATGCTCCAAACCACTCAGCCAGCAGAATTATTTCTGGTTAAAACACTCCGAGGCCTACAATAAGTACTATTCAAATGGAAAAGCCTGCTAGATATCAGTCCCTTGAAATTGCTTTAATCATTCTGTTTTGATTAAAGCAAAAATAATTTAAGAAAGCTTTCTGAATTCCTTTAAGTTTAACCCTAGTGTTCCAAAAAGGGAACTGTAATAATGCTGCATCGATTTAATAACTAATTAAAATTGTTTTGTTTCAGCATGCAATTTAGCATTCCAAACAGCAACGAGACAAGAACTGGAATGTATGGCTTCAAAAAGTGCAGAAGGGTAAACAAATGTAGTACTCAGGAAGCTGACAGTTGCAACTAAAAGCAATCAATACATTTCAATGCATATTAGATTTTGAAACTATTTTTCCACCAAGAGAAAAAAACCTGAAAACAACAAAGCTTTATGATCTACAGCTGAAAATTCAACTCTACAAGTAGTCCAGTCTAGGCCTACTGACTGTTTTCAAGAGATGGTAGATCACAGTCTCCTAAGAGTTTGAGACTGAAAACTAAAAAACTACATGGGAAAACTTCACCACAAGAAGTAATTTTTCCACCTGTTTTGGTAGTGAATTTTTTCCTTACTATTAGATCCAAACTACAAATAATATTAAACTGTAAAGCAAAAACTCATGTGAAACACAACAAGTCTCTCAGAGAAATGAACTCAACAGGACTACTTGCACTGTACTAAATCCTTTTCTTTCAAAAATGAAGAATAATATTTAGATTTAAAACAACATTAATTCAGCTTCAGAGTGATCACAAGAGGCTTTAACATACTATACCTAAGCCAATGTACAAGTTAATTTAGGATGTTTGAGTGGGTTGACCCAATGCTGAACAGTCCGCAGGACAACATAAAATAAAAATACAACCAAATAATTCTGAGGGAAAATGAACTGAAACTAATTTTCCCATAGTATGATACATGCTCCTTAATTTTAAGGAACAGGATTAAAATAAACAAAAAAAAAAATGGGCAATTCCATTTCTCTAAAAAATAAAAACTAAAAAAAAAAGGTTTCTTGAAATTTTAGCCAACTGAAGTAGTCAGTGGTAAAGGACAGTAATACCTGGTTACATTAATATGAAGCATAAGATTTCAGAAGTTCAGCATTTGCAAAGTAAAGGCCGATTTGATTACAATCAAGCAAGTCCTATTAGAAGGGTGCTTCATAATAATTCTTCTGCTTATTTATAACTTACATGGTTTTAAAATGTGACCAACATGCATGCACACTTATTCTCAGATTTTTTTTCTGATAGCATTATTTTTGTTAACAGAGGAAGCATGAAATGTTATTTGACTGTTCTCAACAAAACTATTATCCCAACTCCCCACCATACCTCATGAGCCAGCATTCTATAAAGTTCTTCTTTTGTAATAGAAAGTCGCTCTCTATCAATGCTGTCAACAACCAGAATGATGAACTAGGGAAAAACACCAAAAATACAAACTACAAATTACAGAAAGCATAATTTCAAGAGACCACTACCACAAGTCTTCCTACAGAAGAGACATACACTTTCAGAGGACATTAGAAAAGAGAAAGTGACAAAAGAGAGAAAAGAGACAGTAGCAAAAAAGAATTATCACTGCTATAATTCTCCAACATATGCTCCAAATCACTTTGCCTTATAAAATTAAAGGGATTCATTAGCCATTGAAAATGACCACAAAGTATGAAAACCTAAGTCAATTTAATGCTGCTGTGACTTTGAGATGCCTAGCAGATGAGGAGGAACAGTAACGGAATTATTCATATGAGGGAGGCTAGGATTAGCATAGTAAACAGATCTCTTTCTCAACTGTTTCCAGCAGACAAAGCTTCTAAGTAAAGGGGAAGTTCTTCTTTCCAAGGCACTGGGGAAGTATTACAAGGCACTGGATTTCAAACACTTGCTATATGAATATGAAAAACATTCCAAAAGTATCAGAAAAATAATATATGCACCTCTCCAAATTCCAAAATCAAAGACACTCAGGGTATAAATGCCAAGAACTTACGGCTCTATACCAGATAATGCTGGCAGAAGTCTCTTTATCTTCATGTGTTTCTTAGATGTAGCTGCACTTTTCCACATAAAATAAAAAAATAGTCTAAAATACTAGAGATGAAGGTTAAGATGTCATTATCAGGCTTACAGTAGATTTAGGATGGATCACTGATCTCACCTCTCTTCAAGAGTACAGGAAAAGATACAGAAAGGAGAAGACAAAAGCTGATTTTACAGGAGGATGGAATACTTACATAATGAGTAATATCTACAAGAGGTCTCTGCTTTTAGTAGAAATGGTAAGAAATGAAGTCTAGAATATTTTACATCAATGCAGACGTCTCAAGAAGGTTCTTTAGTGATTATATGTGCCTTTTTGTATTGATAACCTCTTGGCTTCAAAAAGACTGTCATAAAAAACAAACCCCACAAGTCATCTGCTGCTGAATTCTACTCCAACTTTTCCAGCAACAGCAGCTCTGCCAGCACCTCACAAGTAGTGCACAGCAAGACTTTCCCTCCTCCTCTGGATAAAAGCTACGAGCTGACGAGCTTTTTAAATAGTGTTGCCTAGGCTTAGGGAAAGCTTCATTCCTTGTCGTTAATTATCATTATTTCAAAACCATCTCAGACTGGATGTACAGAAGTCCAGTTGACCACTGCAAATCATCACAAAATTTTCAAATTACATTTCTAAATTTTCTTTTTCATCTACTTAAAAAAGCAACCAAAAATCTGATCTAAAATGTATTTCATTATCATTTGATTGCCTGGGAAAAATCTAACTTCACAGTTTATAGCATAGATCAAATAACATTATTGTAAAGTTTAGAGAAAAAATACTTCCAATATTACCAGAAAAATGGCCGCATACCAGAGACACCTCACACTTTTTGAATTTATTCTTCCTCGTTAAAATGTAAAAACAATACAGCTGCAATAGTTACAAAACTCTACAACTATTCTAATAAATAATTTCAAACAAACTTATTTTATTTGCAGATTTGAAAGCATCTTCTCATACCTCTGTGTTTGAATAATAGGTATTCCACGACGACCGTAACGATTCTTGTCCTCCAATATCCCACATTAAGAAATGAGTGTTTTTCACCACTATTTCTTCTACATTGCTTCCTATGGTTGGAGAAGTATGAACCACTTCATTCATTAAGCTAAAGGAAACAATACCACACCATAAGGACCAGTCAGCAAAATCCACAAGGCTTGTTACAGTTCAGCTGTAACAATTTTTTTGTAGAAAAAGTGAATATGTGTCACTGACAAAAAATATTGAAAAAATTAGGCATATTTTTAAAAAGCTATACATTTGAACTTTAGAAAGCAGTGACTGTAGTCATGCTTGAAATCAGCAATGAAAAATAAGCACCTAAAAGGCATAACAAATGGACAAGCATCTGTGTTTTAGGAGGACTGTCTTTCTAAAGGACATTAACAGACACTTGAAATGCACTTGTTTTAAAGTGGGAGCTGCCATTCTAAAGATCCCAAACACAAAACCACTAAACTGTGCAAAATATAAACTGGAATATAATTTTATCAAAGCATTCTACTTAGTAACTAGATATTAAATCCCAAAGGATTGTTTGATTACATAGCTGAAAATTTCTCAATTCCACCTTTAAGCTTGCTCAAAATGTTTATGAATAGAAAGTCCTTTTGGAAAGCATACTATGCTGCTCTGATATCCAAATATAAGGACATTAATTTACGTACACCCTCCTCCTTTTCCACAATTACCACAGTAATTATAGTCCTGACAACATTCTTGAATTTATTATGGATATTCTTGTAATGCTGCCAAGATTTGGGTGTAATGATGCTACTGAAAATGAATAAGGTAGGACCTGGGCAAGCTGAAATAGTATTTTTAGGAATTCTCTATCATAAATTTTAAATGGAGAAACACTGGAATTGAGAAACATTTGGAAACATTTCTAGATTTTTGCTGAGTGGCTAAAATTTCCATTAATTTAAAAATCATATTCTTTTCTGCATTTACTGGCAACAGGACTATTTCTAGGAATACAAATTCTGACAGGCTCTCATGGGAAAAAAATTGTAGCTCATGTTGTGCTTGGATGTACAACTTTGTAGTTAAATTTACAATTCAGTTTTAAAGCACAGGAGTGCCTTCACTTATCCTTTAAATATTTACTCTGCTAGAATAACTAATATCATTAATGTACAAGTGTGATCTAGAACCCTAGAGATTCCACCAGGTTACAAAGCTGCATTTTTAAAGATTAAACAGTGACAAATAATAAAATGCAAACAGGAAAACAATTAGCTCATATACTTACAACTGGTAAAGAATAGTAGTCTTTCCAGCATTATCAAGTCCCACTATGATTACTTTGTGCTCTGCATATACACAAAAAAAAAAAAAAGACAAAACAATTAGTGGAGACAGCAATAATTAAAATTCTGGTTAATCACTCTCCCTTACTGAAGAAAGCAACTGCTTGTTTGTCTTATTTCAATACCTTACAGAGATTAGTGGTGACTTCAGGGCAGAAAAAAAGCCAAACAAACCCTCAAACCCTCATCTTCTCTTGAGACTCCAGTCTCAGGAAAAGTTAGCACTGGAAATCTAATAAAGGTGTGGTTACTAATGATTACTTCACCTACAACATCTAGTTTTAGAAGAAAAAGTACAATAAAAAATATAATCCACATCAGTGTATCAAGCTAAGAACACCAACAAACATCCAAATACTGCAAAAGATATTATGCTAACATTCAAGGATCAGTAATAACTATTTGTTAAGGTACCATCATTATTCACACAGTAAAACCTAAGAGGAAACTGTATTTTGAATAGGCCACAGTTTCTAACTTTGCAACTTCTGAACTGAAAAGTCACAAAATGATAAATGGTCAAGGCTGGAAGACACTTCTGGAGGTCATTTGGACAAACCTCTTTGCTCAACCAGGCCCACAGAGCCAGTAGCCTAGGACCATGTCCAGACAGGTTTTGTAATATATCCAAGATAGAAAGCTCACAGCCTCTCTGGACAGCCTGGGTCACAGTTCGGTCACTCTCACAGTGAAAAAGTGTTTCCTCATGTTCAGAGGGAACTTCTGTGTTTCAGTTCGTGCCAACTGCCCAGTCCTGTCACTGGGCACCACTCAGACAAGTCTGGTTCTGCCCTCTTTGCACCTCTTTCTCATACCTGAGATGCTCCAGTCCCCCATCACCCTTGCAGCCCATCACTGGGCTCTCCCCCGTAAGTCCACGACTCTCTTGCACTGAGGAGCCCAGAACTGGACATGGCACTCCAGGTTAGGCCTCCTCAGTGCTGAGCAGAAAGGAAAGATCATGTGCCCTAAGCTGCTGGAGAATCCAGCATACAAAACAGTGATCTTGCAATTGCTGCAATATTGTTTTTTTTTCCCAGGCACAGCGAGACAAAACAGAAATCAACCAACCAAACAAAACCAGTAAAAAAGTGCTCCAGATGTGCTTCTCTGTAAATAATCCCCCTTAGAATTTCAAATCCAGTAGCACAACCACTTAGAAGGGTGGTTCTTTTGCTACGTGTGAAGTTACAACATACTGATCCAATTACTGACAAAAAAAGCAAACCACTTGAGAGTGAAGAATTTGCAAATGGATACATAAAACTCTGTGAACAAGTTCACTTTTAAAGAAATAATATTTCCAATTTTAGGGCACTTATTTCAAAGCAAAATATAGTTCACAGTTTAAAGATTTCCTACAAAATACCATATTTGATCTACAGGATCAAATAAGTTACTAGATCAGAGCTATAATAAGTATCAGATGTTTTTTCCCCAAAAGTGGGTGGTTTAAGGAAAAAATTGATGTCTTTTGGTTAAAAATCTATTTATATATAGCAACCTAGGTATTTTTATACTGAATATTATTGTAATAAAACATTTTCTTGTTTGGAACTTCTGTAAGTTTTGCTATGCAATAGGGTCACAACAGATGGTAAAATGTATTTCCTTGTGCCAGTTCCCCTAGTACTGCATCCTGTCAACACATTCTAAGAAAAGAACACTTCCTGGTGTAAATGCAGGAATACTTTTAGCCCTACTAACAGCAGCAGCAGTAATTAAAAACCTTTCCCAATGCATAAATAGTATGAAATCCTCTCTACTTTCAATGCAAATAAATCATGCCTAGAAGCCTGACTGTCCATCTCTTCTTCATATTTAGTTAAATTTAAAGTGCTTTCAAAGGTCAAACACAGAAATACTTTGCCATTGTTTTCAAGCCAGACATGTTGTCAATCATTGCCAGGAAGAAGATGATTCTACTTTTACAGCATTCTGTTTAAGTTATTTTCAAGAAAGAAAAGAAATTCCAGTCAAGCATTACACTGCTCTCTCATCAGAGCACATCATCTTAGGCATGAATGACTGGAGTGTTGGATGATACAACATCACACTACTGTAAGTAATGAAAAAAAAACCTCCATTGAGATGGCTGCTCTTGAAAGCCACTGAAGTGTGAATGGTCCAACACTAACTGGGAAAAAAAGGCACAGCTTATCTGTGTTACTTCATAGTCAAATGGTGTCATATACAGTGACTGAATAAGCACAAACAATAAACAGTCACACAAGTGTTAATTAATAGTGCTCTTGGCATGAAAATAGTAATATTAAATCATGGGTATTTCATACAAGTAGCAGATTCCAGAACTATAGTAATGGAAACTCTTAACTTACAAACATATTCAAAAGTTGAATTTCTGTCTAGTTTGATGAAAGTACAGAAATTTTACACATAGATGTGCACTAGAGGAAACACATGTGAGCTTAAAAACTACCAAACTAAGAAAGAACAGAATTTTAGCAAGACTACTTGTTTACAAGACCAGGAGAAGATAGATGCCACATTTAGGAGGAAGGACAGTTACTGGGTAAATCATAGGCAGTGATTTATTTGTGTTCTGTACTTACAGACTAACCCAAGTTTCTCCCTTTCACTGGCTGGTATTCAAACTCAGTTTAGGTTGTATTCATGAATATCTTCCCAGTCCACCATGTTCTTGGCAAAAGAAGAAGAAAATCCATAACAAAGTTGAGAGAGCAGAAGAGAAGAGTCTTTATTAATCACGTAGGAAGAGGGAGGGAAGACGGGAAAAGTAGAAGTAGGCATATGCAGGGGAAAAAAGAAAAGACAGTATTAGACTACTCCTTAAAAGAATCCAGGGACTTCTTGGTTTCATCAACCATTTCTAGCACACTGTTTAAAAAAAAGAAAGAGACGTAATATGGTTCAAAAAAAAATCTCTGGCACTTTAGTATTACAAAAACACAGGGCAGTGAAGATTATCTTCTTGTAGACGTTAGAAGAAAGACATAATATGCTCTTTTCTTTCCTTATTCATCTATATTTCTCAGTGGTAAAAGGGCCCAAAACTGAAGATTCAATTCTCCCGACATGCCTTCTCCTCTATTTTGCAAAAGTTAAAAAAAAAAAAAAAAAAAAATCTAAATACTTTAATAATGAGACTTCTAACATATTTGGAAGAAATGACTACTGAATGGGTACCAATAGCTTTCAGGCTGTGAAACAAAATGCTCATATGGTTCCAAAGTGCAACAAGCTTGGAGGCCTCAGAGTTTAAGACAGAACACAGACAGAAGTTTGCTAGAAAGAAAGCAGGAGGAATAGCATAATTCTGGAGGTCAAAGAGGTTTCAATACAGACTCATTATGCACACTAAGAGGTAACTTAGAGTCTTAAGCACAGAAGATCTGCTAAAATACATTTTGTATCCCCAGATTTGATTACAGGAAAGTAGAGAAACTGTCAGTAACTTTTCGTAGTCAGCGGAACCAAAAGTCATTTGTTTTTCCAGATAATGGTCTCTCCTAACCTGACTGGGTACTGCCAGTAAGCCTAAGTGAAGTAACTGTGGAGTTATGGAAGTTCAATCATCTTGAATTAGAGCTTACCATTATTTTTCTTGAAGCAATTGTTCAGTAACTGTAGCAATTATTCAGAGCAACCTTGAAGACCCTGAATAATTGCCGTTCCAAAAATAAGTAAACCCCAGATTTCTGAGCTTCTCAAACAACTCTATCCACACATAAAAAAAATAAGGTATTGATAACTGTCATTTATCTTTATCAGGGTTGCTGACATTCACTTCTATTTTTAACCCACAGTTTAATTAAGAGCTATTTTGGTAATACTGATGGAATGATAAGTCAAGCAGGTTTTACTCAGACGTGTTAACACAGGCACTAACTTAATGGCTCTACCCTCTATCCACACTACATCATATTGCTTAGAAGAATGTCCCACCTGATTACTGAATCATAGCTTCAGCAGGTCATTTTTGAAGTCTGATTTTTTTAAACTTCTAAAAGTAAGTTACTAATATAAGTAAATTCAACTGAACTTATGTCATTTAGTAACTAGACTTTAAATGGCTACAGACCATGATATTCTAAATGAAAACAATACTTGAGTAATTTCTTTTTGTCAATTTCAAAAAAAAAAAAAAAAAGAGGAAAAATTACCAGGAAGCCACTGGAAAGTCACCTAGAAAAATGACAAAAGTCTATTTTAAAGCCAACTGTTTCTTTTATGAGTAAAAGTATCTCTATTTCAGTTTATATCATTCAATTACTACTTGATTATGAGACAATATATATTGAGAGCTGAAAGACTTGGCTGCACGTCATCCTCCATGCTCTCTACTTGACGGAATGCAGATGGAACTTTCAAATCTTTGCTTAGTTTCACCTTTCCTTTTGCCAGTCTCACGTGCTGCAGACTATCACACAACTTGCACCAACCATGAGAAGTGATACCATGGATCCTCACACAGGGGACCCTATTTGCATCTTTGGAATGCTCTCTCTGAATAGCCAAAATCAGTGTGTAAGTTACTGTGCTGGTCTGCTCAACAAGCAGCTTCACAGGACAGCCTGTGCATTCTCCAAGGAATTATCAAGATTTGATATAACCAGAAGAGCAACCAAAACCAACTCAGAAATTACTATCCTTTATTATTAGTAATGGTATTACTTGGAGAAAATAGTTGTGTAGTTGGAGAATAATTTCCCATTGGTCAAAAATTTATGTTTGAAGCAAAATTTCTAGAATGAAATTTCAATTTTGGCCATGAAAAGAAACTTTCTTTCTTTTCTGTGGTTACACAAGAGGAGGTAAAAAACAAAGCAAAGCAAAAACTTAACAAAAGACAAATCCAGCAATAAACCAAGATCAGGACACACCCTAAAAGTCTCTTATTGGGATAAATGCCAAAGAGTAAATATTCCGTGGTATTATCTCATCTATTTAACTGTGAGACTGATTTTTCATTAACCATTTAAATATATGAATGTATTAGGTTTGCAATGCAAGATTTTGACAGTGTTTTCTGTGAGAAACTCCTAGAAACTTCTCCTATTTATGCAGCCAACATCAGCCAAGGCCATCAGCAACAGGTGTAATGCCTCTGGGATAACATACTTAAGATGGGAAAAGGTTATTGCACAGGTGTAATTACGGACAGAGAAAAGAGGAGTGAGAGAAAACTCTGCCGACCCCAAGGTCAGTGCAGAAGGTACCAGAGATGCACCTACAGCCCACGGTGGGGCAGCTGTGCCCCGCAGCCAGAGAGATCCATGGGGGAGCAGAGATCCTCCTGCAGCCCATGGAGGACCCCATGCCAGGGCAGGTAGATCTCAAAGGCAGCAGTGACCCCACTGCACACTCATGTTGGAGCAGGCTCCCAGCAAGAACCTCTGGAGAGGAGTCCACTCTGAAACAGGTTTGCTGGCAGGTTTGTGACCTCATGGGGATCCAGGCTGGAATGGCCCATTCCTGAAGGACTGTGCCTCACGAAATGGACTCATGCTGGAACGGTTAGTGAAGAATTGTAGACCTTGGGAAGAACACACACTGGAGAAGCCCATGGAGGACTGTCTCCCATCAGAGATCCCACACTGGAACAGGGGATGCAGTCACCCCCATAAGGAAGACAGAGTGGCAGAGACAATGTGATGAATTCACCATAGCCCCCATTCCCTGTTCCCTCCTGCAGGGAGGTGGTAGAGAACCAAAAATAAAGCTAATCCTGGGAAAAAAGAGGGAGGAGTGGGGGGCAGGTGTTCAGAAGATTTGGTTTTATTTCTCATTAACCTGTTCCGATTTGATGGGTAATGAATTATATTAATTTCACAAATTGAGTGTTTTGCCCATGATGGGAACTGGTGAGTGATCGTGATCTCAATCCAGAAGCCTTTTGCTGTGTTTTCTCCCTGTCCAGCTGAGGGTGGGAGTCATAGAACTGCTTTGGTGGGCATCTGGCATCCAGCCAGGGTCATTCACAATAAAGAATAACTTTTCTTCCAGGAAATAATATACAATAACCAAGACAATGTGTTTTCCTGAAGATAAATACTGACATCATAAGCTACTATAGAGGCAAATGCTAAATGCCACCAGTTATCTCCTGGTCAATTCCCTGCTTATGGATCTCTCTGGAGTCTTTCAAATACCTCACGGAAGAACAGGAGTTGCAAATTGCACTACTTGATGAAATTAAAAAAAAGGTACTTAATATTTTTCTGGAGGATAGGGGAAACATTGAATTTTGCCAAATAGGTTTGACAGTTCAAGAAAATAAGAAATTAGCAACAAATTCAGGACACTGTTAGAAGACTTCAGGAATGATGTGGTAGGATGGTGTATGCATGAGAAAACTAATGATCTGGGATTGGATCTCAATCCCATCCCATGAAAGACAGTTTGATACACAGACGTCAATATGCACACACACTGAGGCTTTGCTTTTGTATCTACAGAATTAGAATGGGTTATGTGCCATCACAGGGACAAAATTATGAAAGTTCACCAGGTGTATCTGTCTCCAAAAACTTGCAACAGAGCATTGCACAAAAAAGGCTTATCTGCATTTCCAGTAACTTTAAAGTGGAAATGAGGTATACATTTGGAAACTTGATGAGAGGACAACTAATGAATTTACTGTTTATACTGTTTTTCTTTGAGGCGCTGAGCTTGGAGCGGGCAAAATGATGTTACTGTTAACTATTTAATTTTCTAACCAAAGCTGGCTAGGTAAAGAAAAATCATTAAACCAAGTAAATTAACAGATAAACCATAATTTTCTATTTTTATGATAACCATCTAAGGTAAAAGTGGTGGCAGTCGCAAATTCTGAACTCTGGATTAGAACATGAGGCATGATTACGGCGCTGGATGAACTGGGCAGGAGAGCACGGAAAGCGATATTATCCCCTTACGACCTTTTAATTTTTGGCTGCAGTACTGATTTTCTTGGGTCGCCAACTGTATTTAACTAACATCTCTGCCTCGAAGGCCCCTACATGTTTGGCGTTCTTCTCTTCCTTTTAATTAAAGACTAAAATAACATGATTTTAATAACAGATCCCGACTTAAAAAGGAGGATCGGCGAAGCCAAAACAGACCGTCATCGTCCACCAAAGCTTCAGCAGTCCTGGCCGCCGTGGATGCCGGGCGCGCTCCGCCTGAAGGGCTCCGGGGGCAGACGACGCGTTTAACACGGCCAGGGAGGAGGGGAGAGGAGGGACCACCTCAGGAACTCAAACAAAGCGACCTCGAGCATGAGGCGCCGCGGGACCAGAGATCACGGCGCTGCACAAAGCAAAGCCCAACTTTTGGCAGGGCGGGGCCTTCAGGGGAAGCCCGGCAAGCGGAGCCAGCCCCGAGCCCCCACGGCCGCCCGCGGCCCCCGCAGCCCTGCGGGCTCCGGTCGCCGCCCGCCCCGCCGCCGGCTCGGGCCCGCGCGCCCACCTTGACTACCGAAGAGGCTCCACAGCTTGGCGAAGATTAGGCCCATGCCTGGCCTCGGCTTCCCGCCGAGCGCCCGGGGCACCCCGAGCTTAGCCACGCAGTGGCGGCGACGACTCCCCCAGGTCCCTTGGCGGAGGCTCCCGCAGCGGCCCCGGCAGCGCCGAGCGGGCGGGCGGGCACAGGGAGGGGGCGGGCACGCGGCGCCGCCCCGCCCCGCCAACGGCCGCACGGCCCCGCCCCCGCCGGCACGGCCCGCGCGCGGCACTGCGGCGTCATGGCGGCGGCGGCGGCTGCGTGTCTGGGGGGAAAGTTGCGAGGAGACACCGTGACCGGCGGAAAGCCGAGGGGTCTGGGGGCGGCACGGTCGGGAGGACGGAGCCGCCCCGCAAGGAACGAGCGCTTGGCCCCCGCCGCGGTGTCCGGTGCTGGGGTGGGATGCGCTGGCAGCGTGCCTTTGCCGCCCCCGTGTCCTTCTGTCTTGCGGTGCTGTCGCCGGTCCACGGCCTCTGCCATTGGGAAGAGTTGAGGGTTTCAACTTGTGAAAGCAGCGGGTTCGCTTTCGGGGCTGTGCTGCAGGTTCCTGTACTCAGAGCTCTTGCGCGGGTACCCACCCGCGACCCGGGTTTCCTCAGCAGCACCTTGGGGAGGGTCAGTAATTGAGCACGCCCTAGCGACGGAGCCCGCAGGCACTTAGGTACAAGACCTGTTACTTTAATCCACTCTGCAGAATTTCAGAAAACAAGCAAAACAAAAAACCAACCAAACAACACAAAACTAAAGCCAAGCGATGTCAGCAACGCCTAGAACGTCTAGTCCGATAGGCTTGGGTGCCCCGCGGGCTCTGCTGCCGCCCTCCCCGTGCCGTGGTGAGAGCACAGGGGCTGCGCAGCGTGCCCGGCTCCCATGGTGACACTGCCGGGCGGCACTTCCTGCTGCCGCCCCGGAGGAGGCGGGCCCTGGCGGTAGGTGTGTGGCGGGCGGTGGGTCTGGGGCTGCGCCCCGCCGCGGGAGGGCTGAGGACGCAGGTGCCGGACCGCGCTCAGCCCTCCCCGTGGCGGCTCGGCTTCGGCCCGGGCCTGGATGTGCCTCGGGATCCGTCGGGGCTGAGGCGGCCGTGGCTGCGGCGCGTCCCGCTGGGGTGCGGCCGCCTCTCGGGTACCTCTGGGCTGAGGCGCAGGGCCTCGGGCGGCCTGCGAAGAGCTGCGTGCCCTGTTCCCCTCCGCTGCCTCATGTTTTCAATAACGAGCTGGCGAGGGAATAAAGGAGGGAGCCCCATATTCCGCTCCCTACAACAATGACCCGGCTGTCGTTTTCCTCGGGTGGTAAAGGGTGGGCAGGGATGTTTGAAAATCTTGCTCGGCATCTCTGGTGTTGGCTGCGTGTGAATCGCAGTTTTCATGTGCGTGGCTAGATAGATCAAAGCCCTGGTCTGGCATCGCGTTCCCCGCTGCAGTTCCCCCCAGAGGCGCATGAAAATCAGTGGCTGTTCCTCTGAAGTCCATCGTGCCTTTTCTGGGGCAAGGTGTACGGCGCAGCAGGTCTGGAGAAAGAAACTACTCTCAGGTACCAGCCTGCCTCCTGCTGAACGCTTGAAGTCTGACTCTTGTACTTGACGCGGCACTAGGCAGTCTCCCTCATCAGCCTGACTTCCCGCTGTATCTGAACTTAAAAGCGTCTTCCTGTCCCCCGTCAGCTATGTTCTTCAGCCTGGAAGATTGCTTTCATAATGTCAATATTGAAGTCATACACAGGGCTTACAAACACCATATTTCTACCAATTTTCAAATGTCTGCTTCATTATTTTCAGTATTCTAATTCTTTAAAAAATTTGGAAGCGTGGGATTTTTTTAAAGCCTCTAGGTTATTATGATTCTGAGGAAAAGCCTTTCGAACTGTGAGCCATATGGGGATCTTTTTGTGGTTGGTGAGGATTTTTTTGGCTTTTTTTTTTTTTGTAGGCATTCTAGGACAGCAGGCACATGATCAGTCACATTTTCTGAAATGTTAAAACTGAGTTTTGATGATTTTAGTTGACGACTGTTGTACTACTGTTAGATTGTAGTACTGTTGTACTACTATTAGTTTTTGTAGCAATAGCAGGGTAAATTGTTGGCATTTTGTTAGGCTATAAAAAGAAGTTAATTCATTTGCAGTTTTTTTCTTTCAGTAGCTGCTAATGTTGCGAATAAAGCTTTGAAACTCCTACCCATGAAACTTTGCCTTTGTCTGGACTCAAAAGTAAGTCCCATTCACATTCTTACTCAAAAGTCACATTCTTCTAGCATTAAGATTTGAATTGAATCAGAAATACTAAAAAACGTGTTTTTGAGGGATTTTGTATGATGAAAGTGACAAATAGCCTCTTATTCAAATAAAATGAATACCAAAAATTCTCATCTCTCTTCTCTAAATATGTTTACTACAATGAAAATGTATTTCAATAGTCAAAATTCCTTATTATGAGTGGAATAAACCTTGAGTGGTGTTCTCTCTTTCCTTCCATTTAAGTTGTTGTAAGTAAATTTAAGTTTTTAGATAGTCTCATTTCAGACTGAAGTGTATATAATTTTTCAAAATACAGATAACAGTGGGGTGGGCAGATAGCATTTTAGAAGATAACTGTATTTTTTGGAAGATAACTGTATTTTATTACCTGCAGAGAAAAAGTGGTAAAGAAAAGATCTCCATCAGGACTGAGCTACAATAAAACTTTATAGCTGGGCTTTTCAAGAGGAATTAAAGCAACATCTTGAAATTTCCTGTACCTTTATTTCATGTATTTTTCTCACCAGATAGCTTGAAGATTTATTTTAGGGATCAGGAGAATTTCTGTAATTGAGAGTAGAGTTACAGTCATATCCTGATCAATATTTGGAAATTTTAGTGCAATAAAATTGTATAATTGAAACATGAAGAATCAGAACTAACAGCTTAGTTTGTGGTACATCTTATGGTACATTTATAAACTTACAGAATATGGTAAGAATCACACAAAAAAAAAAACAAAAAAAAACACACACACACACAAAAAAAAACAAAAAAAAAAAAAAAAACAACAAAAAAAAAAACAAAACACTTTGCTTATTTCAGTTCCTTACCGGCAGATTTTAAGAACTCAAGGAAGATGTCTTTTTTTCCTAAAATTGCTTTCCAATATGAAGTTGAAGAGTATCTCACCAAAGTGTTCAGAAATAATGAGGTATGTGACATAGTTATCCCTAGACATCAAAAAAAAAAAATTTGTGTAACTTTAATACCTTACAATAAAATAATGTCTTCACATTAAACAGTGTTTTTAACATAAAATATTTTTATATTTAAAAAATAAAATTAATACTTTTGCCCATTGGCTCAAAGTACCATTATACCATTTATACCCAATTATATTTATGTTAAATTGGATATAAATCAGAAAATTCAGTTTTGGATCCCACTGAAGAGTGGATCAGAGATAATTAAGCACATATTAGCCATATAATATTGACAAGAAATACTCTCTTACCCCAGTGTAGAGTACTACAGACAATCTATTAATTCCTAATGCCGAGCATAAAAAAAATTGCTTTTTTGTGTACATTCTTATCAATACGAAAGTTACTAATTCATAGACTTGAATTTACTCTTCCATTTCCTTAGGACTGGTCTATGTACAATAGCAGAGAGCTCTCTAGCAGTTGCTTTGATTCTTGCTACAAACTGTTTGCAGTGGTTTTGCTGATACATCTGTTTTTCCGATAAGTATTTTTCAAGAAATTTATGAGGTTTCCAGTGGAATTAGGCTTTGAGACATAGACACTTGCAACTATTGCACACCGTAACAACCATATCCCTCAATTTCTATGGAGTGTTTGTTCAGTGGGGTTCTTTTGCATTGAGCAAGAGGCTTCTGTGTGAATCTCTTTATATAAAATATCTTCTTTCACTTTCAGCTTATCACTGCTTTAGGTACACAGGAGGCAGAGAATAAATACCAATCTCTGTTAAGTCATCTATCTCATCCACCAGCTTTTACATCTGTAAGAGTAAATACCCACTTGGCCTCAGTGAAACATGTGAAAAAATTGCTGTTTGAAGAGATCCAGAAGGTTTGTGCAATTTCTTTGTTACAAAAACAGCAGGGTATTTCATCTTTCATCTGAACATGAGGCCTTTTCGTTACTGGAAACTATACCTTAACTCAATGCATCCAGTGGTATTAACATCATACAATCACACTGATTTCCTGTCAGCATTAAACATTAAATGAAAATCCATTGTGTACCAGTATCCCTCATCTCATCCCTTCAAGAAAGGCAACAACAAAGGGAGAAGACATCCAACTCTTTTTCATATGACTGATCCAAACCCTTGATAGGATTGAGGCACTGTTGTGGTAAATAATGTGAAGGTGTCTATAAGAAAAGATGACAGATAAAAAGGGTAGCTCAGTGTGCTGTCTCCAGCATGCTTAGAACACTTTTATTTAAGAGAATGCCTGTATATCTCATTGGCGAAACTGTTTAGGAAAGTGAGAAAACTGGTATGTTGTGGAAACTGGAGCCACAGTGATGCCCTGCAGCCAGTATTTTCTTTTTTTAAACCTGTTTTTAATCTTTACATAATTTTCTGGATTTTTACTTACCTTAATTAAACATTTATTTATCTGATAATAAGTAAATCATTATGTTTAAGAAATGTATTATTTTGAAATTGTGTCCTAGATCTTCACTCTGTCTAAAAAGATCTGGTTCTCTAAGTAAATTATTAATGCTAGTGGGTGTACAGGGAGCTTTTGCATGACAGGAGCCAAGACACTTCTGTGATGCAGAGCCACTTGACAGTGTTCTGCTGACTGGGATGGTAATGAGCTTTGCTAATTTTAGCTTGATTGTAGAAATCTGGAAATGGGTATTGCAGGGTTATATTTTGCTTCAAGGGAAAAAGCTTTGCTGAAAAGTGACTCAAGACCAGCTTTTTACAAACTTCTTGTATTTTGAAGTGTGATTTCATGTTAGGAAAGGAAACCACATAACACTTTTGAACATATCAGAAGTATGATCATGAATTGTTTCCTTTTTTAAGAGAAAATACTTACTAGATGCAAACTGATTTATGGTTTTACATGCTTTAAGGTTACATTTTAGAAGGCTCAGATGAGAAGACATAATTTTGTTTAAATCCAGGAACCTTTATAAAATGGCATTTTTTTTCAGCTAAATACGTGATTCAGCTATCAATACCCAAACTTGGGCTGACAAGAAGAATGAAAAGTATTGCCAGCCTGGGCTGTTCAGTAAGACAAGCAATACATGATTAAACAGTGGCTTATAACTAATAACATCTAAGAGTTAGCACAGAATACACCCAAGCCTTTAAGGTGGTGTCACTGTGTGTTGTGTTCTGACAACTCAGCCTTCTTCCAGAAGAAAGCAAAAACCAGTGATAGGGTTATGAGTGTCAGAGCACTCTCCCACTCCCTGAAGTCAATTCTCAGTCAACCTCTTTGTGGTCTTGTTACTTCTGAATTTGTTAAATGTTCAGTCTCTCATGCCAGTACTTTCATATATAATGTCCCCTTGCACACTATTTCTCAGCTGCTTTTAACTGTTTTCCCTGCCTTTGTGTTTTGTGCTCTACAGCTATAAATTATGAATGGAAAAACGGTTTTCAGTTTAATTAAGTATTTAAATATTAGGTTTATTAGTAGTGCTTACTAATTATATTTTTTTAATGAAACAGCAATTTAAAGGACTACGTGTTCCTGTTCTCGAGCACCCAAAACTTCAGGACATTTTATTAATTCCTGTCATTGGACCCAGGTTTGAAATTTTCAGTCTTTAGCCTTTAAATGCTATGTAGCTCAATTTTCTTACAGATTTCTTGTTAAACAGTTATGATAAATAATTCACTATAACAGGCACAACTTCATTTGTATTATGACCTGATGGACAGTCCATATACGAACCAGGTCAGAGTTTTAGTCCTTAAAAATGCAAGAAAGCATAGAGTTCTCTCCTTATTTATAAGACTAATGTTTTATAGGGAAAAAAATTACATGTATGCATCCTCCCTGGAAAGCCAGGTAGGTGGCAGGTAGAAGAACTAAACTTCTCCAGTGGAATATAGAACTATAGCTACGTACAGGCAGGGTTTTCTTCCACTGGAGGAAATCAAGTGGAATCAAGAGTTACTTAGCACTTGTTAAATACAAAAAATCACAGTCATCTGGCATAGGAAGGGGTAGAGGACTGTTTCTCCATTCCAGTATCATTTATTTGTATTCCTGTGTCAAGTTTGTAATAGTGGCAGAATGTGCCAGAATCTGCATTGTTTTGAGGATTGGTTTTCTTCTTGACTCTTTCCTTTGATTTCCCTGGGACTAAAACAAATATTTTAAATGTAATAAATTATAGTTAACTTCTTTTTCTCTATGATATCTGGCAAGATCTGTATTTATGAACTAGACTTTACTTGGGGAGTATTTGGCTTTTTTTTCAGTATACTTTTCTTTTTTACTCAACTATATTTTGTATTTCTAGGCGAGATTTAAAGAAACATGCAGCTGAAGTCATAGTTGGAGCCCAGTGTGGATATGCAGTACTTCGAGGAGCACATGTTTATGTCCCTGGAATTGTATCTACCTCAAGATGTAAGAGTTCTCTTAATACACCCTATTAAGTTGTAAAGATGGCAGAAAAGGTGTCACCCTTGGATAATAGATAAATGAAGAGTGACACTAAATTGTTTTCTGTTCTCAGCTGAAATTAATCTTACAGCTGTGGTGTATGGTAATGACACTCTTTAGTTTTTCTGGCTTTTTTTAAATATTTTCACTATTTTTCATTTTACTTGTAGTAAGTTATATGTAATTGTTTGTCACTGGCCTGGCCTGTTTTAAATCGCTTTTTCCATATAATTTGTAGCTGAAGTGTTAGTTCTCAAGGATTTCAATTTCTTGTTTTTCATTTCAGAATATTTTTAAAGAGAATTTTCAAAGTAAACCCTGTTTTTTTAAGAGTGGTTTTTTGCTACTGAATACTGTAACTTCTAATATGGATGTTAAGTTGAATAAACTTACAAAAGTTGGCTGCTTTGCAGTCTTGTAAAAAAAATAAATGGGATATCACATCTGCATGGTGACTAGGTGTATCTTGATTATTTAATAGATACAGGTTTGTTATTTCTTCCCTCAGTCACAAAGCCACTTACTTTCATGATTCTGTTAGATTTTAAGCTACAAATCTAAAAACCCCAATTTTTCCTTTTTCTAATCTACTGGCTATTCATTTGATATTGTTTATGTAAGAGAGATGTAGTAAAAATCTTTTTTTCATTGATGAGAAGAATCTTCAGTTTTTGTCAGATTCTTAGAAATGGAAATTATGCATCAATGCCTGTGAGACAAGATAAAAAATCTACATAATGTATGCTTTTTGTTCAACAACCTATTTTTGTTATTTAAATGTCAAATTAACTTTATGTAAAACCAGTATAATTTTGGATGATTCACCTTATTATTCTATTGTGATGAGATCTAGTGATCATCTTGGTTCTTATTATTAAACAAAATGACTCAGAAAAGCATTTATCAAGTCATTTCATTTCCTTTCAGGAAAAAACCTTCAAGAAGTTTTAAACATGTGCTTAAGTCCAATTCACTGAACAGGAATGTTTGTCAATCTAGGGCTTGATAATGAAATAAGTATATTGGCATAGCAGTTGTTGAAACTGCTTATTTAGACAGCCCCATAAATATTCAAATCCTTCTTTGAGTCAGCTAGCGATTTATCATAATTGCTGCATGTAATTATGCATGTAACATCAATTCAAAGAAAATAAGGATACTATAAAACTTATGGAACACTTCAGGGGAATCGCAGATAAGAAAATAAAATAAAAGGGCACACTACCCACTTGATACCAAATATAATAAGGCTGTATTAAGCACAGATGGTCTAACTAGAGAAAAAATAGTACAGCAGGAACACATATTTAGTCACTGAAATTGAAATCCAAATGAGGGTAAACTAATGATTAGGGGGCTTTGAGCTCAATTTAACTAATCGAACTCTAACCTTTATGCTTAAGAAATGCTGGTATAATCTACAGAAAGCTTAGGAACTCTGCAGGACTAGTGTATTTTGAAAGGATGATTGTCAGCAGAGAGTGAAATAAAATAATTTATGTTTGAATACTGCAAAAAACATTGACAGATATGCTTGATGGAGGAGTTAAATTGCTGGAGGTTTTTGTTCAGTGAAGTTTAAGCAGACATTAATACCGAGCAATCACATAATTTTTTGTGCCACATTGTGTAAAAAGAATTAGTGTAAAAAAATCTATCTTCAATGACTACCCAACAAATCTTATAATTAAAGAATTTCAGGGCATTTAGGCATAAGGTGAAGGCCACTTGAAAATGGAAAAAAGAATTCGCTAGTACACTTCCAAGAATTTTTGTAAGCTGAACTGCCATTTTTCTAGATATATCTTCTTGTTCCTCCAGTCACCTCAGAAATGCAATTTTGGAAAAATTTTTATTGCTATCAGAAGAGGCTTTTATTTTTAAGCATATTTTTCAGTCAACCCATAGCGCTTGTTCACTATTCTGTAAAATCACCTAAACCATTGCTTTTCTATTTTTTTTTTTTTTCTAACTCAGAAAGTTTGTTAAGTCTGTAGGATTACACTTCTGGAGTTTGGTGTATATTTATATACTTTACTGATCTGGTGGGTTTTAATTGGAGATATAAAACTCTCAAAGAGGATTATTGAGAACTGCAGTTCCCTTAAAGGGAAGAGAGCCAGACCAGGACAAGAATATATAATCACTCGTATCAAAGAAATAAATAGAGAAACAGCAGCTATAGCTATGTTCTAGGTAGCTATTGAGAGGTCATTAGATAAATTTAACACTCCTGTCTTTGTTCAGTAAGGGTGAGCAGTGTTGTTTCATGTACTTGTGTGCTTGGAGCAGACACAGAGGACTGGATCCTGAAGAGTGTGGTTAAAACTTAGGAGTGACCCTGCCATGATTAAATAAAGTGC
Organism: Phylloscopus whistleri; assembly: GCA_017589585.1. Lineage (NCBI taxonomy): Eukaryota > Metazoa > Chordata > Aves > Passeriformes > Phylloscopidae > Phylloscopus > Phylloscopus whistleri. The sequence continues at coordinate 4,161,304 of JADMLD010000614.1, read as the reverse complement.
AGTGTTGCCTCTTAGAAAACAAGACACATTGCCCGAGTTGCAGCTTGGTGTCTCACTATCTCCAGTCGTTTGGTAGCTGTCATTCACTGTGTAAAACTTTAAACCTTTATATCAGTTGATCTTTGATGACATTTAGAAAGTGTGAAGTTTGGTATGAAAGAAGGGTTGAAGTAAGTAATCTACTGAAAATCCTGAGTTGTTTGGTCATTACTTTTTGCTAAGTGTCATAATGATTTCAAGCTTTCCATTTTTCTTTGTGCAGTTATGAAAGCTGGAGACCTGGTTTCAGTGTATTCAGATATTGAAGGGAAATGCAAAAGAGGAGCCAAAGAATTCGATGGAGTCAAAGTTTTTCTTGGAAATGGGATTTCAGAACTCAGTCGCAGTGAAATCTTCAGTTCAAGTGGCCCGCTGAAGTAAGTCCATAGTAATTGCAGTCTACATGTAAAAGTTTGCAAAGGGAAGGAAGAACGTGGGAAAACACTTTGAATTATTCTGTACCCTGTGTGAAGTCATAAGTGCATATTGGGATTTCCAGTATTTTTTGGGAAGCTGTTAGTTTCATAGTGGGATCCAGATACCAATTTACTTCAGAGGTAGGAGGAAATGAGTGGGAGTCTTTTAATAATTTATGTTTATTCAGTTCAATAATATCAAATAGAACTGACAAATGTTCTCACTCTGGCAAAATTGCATTTTGGTAGATGTGTTGTACTACTTCCCCCTTTAGATGGAACAGAAGTGAAGCCTTGACAATTTCTCCACCTTTTAAAAACATCTGTAGGGCTTTTTTTTTTTTTTTGGTGTGACAAAGGATAAAACATAAGGTCAGGTATCTTAAAAAAATTACTAACATTTGCCAAAGTATTCACCGATTTCTGGATAATTTTCTGTTTTGTTGATGAAGTATATGGTTTATTCATCTTGTGTCACCTAAAACACATAAAAAGTAATGTAAAAGACTGTGGACGAATTAATGACTGAGACTTTACTTCCTGAGAACAAACTACAAAAGTTCTAGTGAATAAAAAGTATATTGCCAGAGAATTTCTGATTTATGAGAGCTTAAATATAGTAGAAGTAGTGGTAGGATGTACCTGTTGAGTTGGTGACATGGAACAGCAATGTGTAACACTAAATCTGATGTCTGCAAGTTTGCTTTCTCATATCCTTCCTTCTTGTTGGACTGTCCAGTACATATGCAAAACAATGCTCGTTCTCTTTAGTAATCCTTTGTTTGCAGACTCAGTGTTGCTTTTTTCGTGATCTTCTCTTTATTGTTATCCATTTCCTGGTACACTGGTTTAACAATTAAATCTGCATCAGAATTTCATCCATATTTAAAACCTTTAGGTGACTTTTAATTTCAAACTGGAGTTTTGCAGGCAAATCGATGTTCCTGCAAGGCTTTTCATACAGGATTTCTACAGTAGTTTGACTGAAATCTCAGTAATTTAGGAAATGGAGAAAAATCTAGGTAGGAAATCACATGCCAGTGCCCTAGTGCATACACACAAAAAAAACCAAAAAAACCAAACCAAAACAAAAGGCACAAAAAAACCCAAAAAACAAAAACAAACCAAAAAAAAAAAAACCCACAAAAAGCATACCAAAAAAGCCAAAAGTAGTTATGGATTGAAATTAAGGTATTTAGGTCTGGTTTTATGCATTTCTTTACAGTATCAAGGCTTGGATTACATCTTGATTTATCCTGTGTACAGAAACAGAAATTTGCTTTATGGACTTCTACAGATGGTTCCAATTTATAATTTAATGTATTTTTACCATGATTTACTCAACTTAATGATGTCATTTTGAAGATTGTCATATTAAAAAATGATAGAAGTATTTTTCTTGGTTGTTCTTTCATTTTTCTAAAATTGTTGTCTCAAGTTGCTATTTGTAAGCATAATGATTTTAATTGACTACTGTTAAAATGTATGAAACTGAGTATTTGAATTTTTTCATGTTTTTCAGAGGACTGGGTATAAGAATGATAGAGCCAGTCTACCTTAGTCCTTCATTTGACAATGTGCTCCCTAGTCATTTGTTTTTACAGGTATGTTTGTTCCAAAACCAAAGGTCTGTACTATCTACAGTGTAATGAATATTCTCTTAGCACACATTCATGGTTTCTACATTCCTTGTGCATAGTAGCACCTAATTCAGTCTTTGGATGTGAGGAACAGAAAGCATTTAAAATGAAGTCAGTATTTACATGTAGGTGGTTTAATCATACTGTGTCTAAGATATGATAAGGGATTTCAAAGCAACATAAGAGACATTCACTTAAAAACATAGAAATTCCTCTTGCACAGCTTGGTGTCTTGCAATGACACCAAGCTGTAATGTTTCTGCATTACACAGAAACTCTATTAGTTTTTGCAATCTGCCTATGAACACGAATATGAGCCCCTTTCAAGATACATCATTCTGTAGATAATCAGGAAAATCTCCAATTATTAGGTTCGCTTGAAACTGCTATTTAAGTATTAAAAACAACTTCAGAAGTTTTTTTTACCTTTGTGTTGAACTAAGAAGTATTTCCACGTTGTCTAAGGTGCAGTACTGTGCACAGTTATTGCACATTATTACTCTTCAGTGCAGCTGTTCTGTTTATACAATTAATAGCACAGTTGCTACTTTAATCCAGCAAGTTTAGACTTCTGCATTTTGATCTTGTTGTTCTTTGGCTGCACCAATATGTTAATACAGTAAATGTTCCAATAAACAGGTTAATATAAAACATTTGTAAGAAACAGAGCTGCTCTGCTCTGTGCCAGTATCAGCTTATTTTATTTGGGCTTCTAGCACTGTAGTCTCCTTAGTCATGAGCTCTTAAACTTCATAGATACTCAGACAAGAGGAGCCACTGGAGATGTCTGATGTAAACTGTCCATTATATATAATACAAATAGTTCATTTTCTCTTAAAGAACTGACAGCAATATCATAGGTATCTTCACTGCTGAATTAATTATTTTTTTTAATGTGTTTGCCATTCCTTAATAAAGGAGTTGATGTAGGGTATAAAGTTTGAATTCTCCAATATTTGTTTTTATGATAGAATTTACCTTCTGTGGTTGTGAGCCATATTTTAAACCCTCAGCCAGGAGAGAAAATTTTGGATATGTGTGCTGCACCTGGAGGAAAAACAACCCATCTTGCAACACTAATGCATGACCAAGTAAGAGAAGTAATTTGCATTTTCTAAGGAAGAAAGTCTGACTGCTGTTCATTTGTACAGCTCTCTTCACTTAACTGTTAGAATGCACAGATAATTTACAGCAGCAAACAATTAATATGACATTTTATGTACCAATGAATTTTGCTGCACATAAGAGTTACTGAAATGGGCAATAGACAGTCTTTATCAAGTATTCACCATCAGCTTTAAAACCTTATTTGCTACAAATTGATGGTTGAAATATGTTTAATTTCCCTTTTTAAAATGTTACTGAATTGAGTTTAATCATAGAATTTTTTACATGCAAGGCATAGTTATGGTGGATTCATGAAACTGAGATGTATAAAAATCAGGGGTTACTGCTGTGTGCCAAAGAAACACACAACTCTCTACGAAACACTACGAAAAGTTTCCTAATCCGATGAGGATTTTTCTCAGTAAAAATTATCAATTCCGTGTAGAGATAGGATTTTAGGCTGGATTTCTAGTCTGAATTTGTCATTCTATAATAGTATGTCACAAATCCAAAACTATTTCATGTGAAAGTAATAAAATGAGAAGAAACAAACAAAAAGTAATGTAGAGAAAGACAAAGGAAAGGAGCATGTAATAAAATAAGAATGTAGATATAGGATTATGACTTCGCATGGGTTAAAATGTTAGGCGCAGTGAATTACAGAAATGCAAGTTAGCAGAGGGGAGAAAAGCATGTAATATTTCCTCTAAAATTTTGTAAGGCTTTATTATTTTTGTTGAAATAGGGTTACTAGAATATATCAGGTTATTTAGAAGTCTTGCAGTTCATGTTATGCAGTACTTTGACAGTTGCCTGTGCATAAATGTGAAGGCACAGCAAGTAATGGTATGAATATATTGAGAAAAGGCCTGTATTCAGTTCTGCAATAGTTTGTCTGTGGAAGTGTTTTCTTCCCTCAGTATGGCAGAAGGCATTAAAAATGCATTTGACAGTCATTACACATTTATTATATACATATATTAAGCTTCCTGTAAAGAATTTCAGTGTAATAAAGGAAGTCTGAAAATCATATATTTATATCATGGATTCATTTACATATATACTTTTTTCCATCTGTGTATCTACATTTTGTGTAACTTTGCAGAAATGCTTTTTTCTTAGTCACTTTACATATTTTGATTGTGCTTACCTGCAGCTGAAGTGGTAAAGATTAAGAATACAGATGTTCAATATTTATCTCACTTGAATTTCATTTTCTGAGTATATAATTTTAATTTAAGATATGGAAGATAAAGATATGGAAAAAGCACTTTTTGGATTCACAGATTTTCCATATTAATTTTTCACAGGCAGCATATTAAACCATTAACATATCAGAATATTTTAAAACACTCTTACTTTTTTGTGATATAATTGTAAACATTACTATATTGTTTTTAGATGATATAACCAAGATGTAAAATTACTCTGTGATGGTGAGAGCTCTTAAATAAGAATCGGGAATAGTTAAAGTTTGAGAATTTATTATTTGCATCCCAGTCTAGACCACTGTATTTCCAAGTAACTTTTAAGCAGTTGTTCTGGCAGTAGCTGGCATGGACCAAATGGAGAAGAGTTGCTTTCCAGCTTGTTCTTTTCCCTGGAGAAAAGAGCAGAGAAGCTGAGAGTAGCCCATCCCTAGCAGTGTTTGAGGCCAGCTAGGATGGGACTCTGAGCAACCTGGTCTCTAGTGGAAGGTGTCCCTGTCCCTGGCAGGTGGGTTGGACTAGGTGATCTTCAAGATCCCTTCCCAAACCCAAACCATTCTATCATCTGTATCTCTGCAGCATGCAGACGTGCAGCAAATCCACTGTTCTTGAAACAGACAAAACTTTGAAGCACAGTCAGGTCTTAGTGAAATAGAGTGGTGTTGGGTGACAAGCAGTGGCATGTGGTTCTTGAGTGCACCTGTAGGAGGTGATTTGACTCACAGTAGCTGAAGACTGGACACCATTGACAGAAATCCATTCTTACCTCTCAGTCCTAGGTCTACACATTGCCTAACATGACATACAGGTGACCGCTTATCTTTACTGATTTTTTTTTTACTTCTTAAACTATCTTAGCCATGTTACCCTTCTATAAGCCTCCAGAGAGCTTACAGAAATAAGTTGTTTTCTCAGCGTATTGTCCTTGCTATAGCAAGTCTAGTACAAGTTTTTGGGTTGTTCTGGATTTTACTGATGCTGCTGTTTACTTTCCTTTGTGTTCACAGATTTCATGTAGCAGGTAGTGCTGTGTGTCTTTTTTGTTTTATTTGGGGGGAGTAAAAAAGAAATCTTATTTTTACATAAAAGGAATCGTGTAATCACTGTGATTTCCCTCCCCTCACCTCTAAATTTATTCCAGTATTTACACTGTTTCCCGAAGTAACTTGAGTGGCAAGTACTGCAAGTATTCCAATATGTTATGAGTCTGAGCAAGTCAGAGACATGGCTGTGGGTCTCATTTCCTCAGCATGGAGCTGCAGTGTGATCATATTTCCTATGAAATTTATACAAATTTAAAACCTCTCTATACAAATCTAAAATCTGTTGACCTATTTTACCATGTATTTGAGGCTTCTACAATCTTTCAAATGATTAAATTTTTATCTTAGTGCCCAGTTAAGCAGTTCAAAACAAAAAGAAACAAACAACAAAACCACTTACCATAAATCAGATATTAGAGCAGCCCTTAGAGTGACTGCCAAGCAGTAGTTTCAGACTAACACAGCTATTGGAGAAAACACGTGTGAACAAGGCCTGCAGGAGCGTGGGTTTAAGAATAAAATTATTCTGTAGGGGAGACTATGCTTCATTTATTACACTGCCCAGGGTTGGGGAAAAGAAATCAGAAACATCCATTTAATCCCTATGCTTTTGATGAAAACTTTGGGATTTTTTTCAGGGTGAAGTAATAGCCATGGACAAGATAGCTAACAAGGTCAAGAAAATCAAGCAGAATGCTGAATTGCTACAGTTGAATTGCATTAAGGCCTTTTGCTATGATGGAACAAAGGCCCTTTCAGTCGAGAAGAGAGAGGATGAAGCAGGTAAAATAAACAATTCGGGTAGTAGTAGCTTTTAGAAGAAAATAGTAATGTTTTGCAGAAACTATTAAACCTGTCACAGGTTTACAAGTCCTTGAAATTGGCAGATACCTAAGTTGCTTCAGCACTGTGAATGCACTTTTATTTTCTACTCTGTGATTATCAGCTTGTCTATGAAGCAAATACAAAAGTCAAATTATCTGTCCTTGTCACAACCTAATATTCTCAAAGGAAGTGCATTCCTTTCCCAGATAATATCAAAGACTGAAGAAGCCTTAGAGCTTCTTTCATGCTCACATTTAACCACATACTGGGAATTTTCTGAGCTAGTCTGAGAAAAAAGTTATTTTTGCAGACTTGCTTCGCTTTTCTGCCTCATAATCCTCATCAGTAAAATGGGGTTATTAATACCTAACTCCCAGGAGTGCTGCAAGGTTTAGTTCATTGATGTTTGTTCAGCTGTTCAGGGGAAAGTTATATACAAGCACAGTGTATTATTTTAAGTAATTTCATTTGCTTTTCTGAAGTGATGCAGTTATGATATTGGTTCTGTTCCCATGATGGAATGATTTAAATGGTATCTGCTGCCTTGATTATTTTTAGTTTGTTGTGCAAAGTATGCTGTTCTTTCTCAGTCTATTTTATCTCAGTCACTGGTTAGCCTAAGTAGGAATCAGATTACATAATTCACCTCCTTTGTCCCTATGCATTGCAGTTATTCCTGCTTTGGAGGAACAAAGGTACTTTCTTAAGAGTCTTTTTATGAGTATCAAATATTGTAGGTGGCAAGTAGCAATTACAGAGATGAACAAAAGCAAGCTGTAATACTGAGAGATAATGAAGGCTTTTCTGTACATCCCTGCAAGTAACACATGACATATTTTGAACATTTTAGTAATGGATCAGAGGTAGATAAACCAGATAGGCTCATTTTGTAGTGCAGGAACAAGTTGGGTAGCAGTAGTGTGATAACACAAGTTTGGCAGCAGTAGTACCTGGTAATGCTGAGCCAATCTCCCTAGCACTGAGGAGATGGAAACTTCTGGGCTGTTGATAGAAACTTTGTTGGGTACAGACTAAAGGCTCTGCATATAGAAAACATGTATTGTCATCCAGGTAGTAGTTGGAAATGGTTCTTCTCTTCACAATCCTTTTTTGCTGAATTGGTCTGCCATGGAGGCAGCATGTGTCACACATTAGAACTCGTAGTAGTTCATGTTATCATGAAGTGCTTTATTTTTATAGCTATTGCGTGCATCAAAAAAAATAGTTATTATATAGACAGACCAATTATTATAAGGAAGTCTCAATTATTAACTACAGGTTTGTCTCAGTAAAGGTTTGCACACTTTTGAGCTAACTGTGGCTCCTCTGACCAATCATATTTCAACTTTTTTCATTACTTTTACATTTTACTTTCAAATTACTAAATTAAGTTAAAAAATATTGCCTAGAGGGATCATTTTTGAGCTCACAGAACTTAAACTGTTTAGTTTTCTGGGAGATGAAAACTACCACCAGCAGTGCTGAGACTTGTCTCTAGCTGAGACTAGTTTTGCAGACACTGTCTGTAGCACATAAATGTTTCATGTCAAGGAAGCACTAACAGCTTCTCCTTACCTACAGTGAAGTCTCAAGGAAGGAAACAGCCACATTTTCCATTACTAATTGCTTTTTACAGAAGGACCTCCATTCTTACCAGAGTCATTTGATCGAATTCTCCTTGATGCTCCATGTAGTGGGATGGGACAGAGACCAAACATGGCTTATTCCTCAACTTTAAAGGAAGTGACCTCGTATCAGCCACTACAGCGCAAGCTCTTCACTGTGGTATGTGTTAAACTTTGAGTAGATAAGCTAAATTGAACATGAATGCTTTTGCAGCGTAAAACTTATCCAAGAAATGAGACCTCATTTTCCCTACTTTTTCAGCAGCCAGGAACTATTAGAGTCCTGTTAACCTCTCAGCTCCACCAGATCTGTTGCTAGGTGAAGCCAATTCATTGGAGCATGGGAAAGGTATATGTAATCCACAGTAAATAAAAAGCTTTGTGTTTTTTAATTCCCTCAGTTTCATCAGTTTTACATTATAATAATTGCAAGGGTCTAAGTCACAGAGCAGGTGACTTAGCAACATGCTAAGGAGTGTGCTTGGGCTGATGCTGAAGGATAAGATGAAACTTGTCAAAATCTAAGTGATACATATTCAAAGTGAATGACAGCTTGAAAAGCAGCATAGATATAGCTTCCATGCCAAATACATGGAAACAGTTGACATCTAATCTAACTGACATAAGTATTGTGTATCTATGGTTGGCAGCAGGTGGTGAAAACAGATCTAATCTGTCTGGGATATGCAGAGCTGTACAAATAACAGATCTTACAAGGTGAATCATCTCAATGACATTAATAAACTGCATGAGCTATATAATGTCTGTTTGGAAAGAAGAATCTTTCTAATCCATGTTATCCTTTGCTGTAATCCCAGAGAGGAATTAGTATCTTAATAGTTTGAGGTTAATTAAGTTTTCAGTTTTAATATTCTAGGTACATGGATTATTAGTTAATGTTGTTTAATATGAAAGTTTTATATTTAAAAATAAGCTGAAATATTGTTTATTTCTCCCTGCAGGCAGTGAAGTTGCTGAAGCCAGGAGGTGTTTTAGTATACAGTACATGTACAATTACACTTTCGGAAAATGAGGAGCAAGTTGCTTGGGCCCTGAAAACTTTTCCATGCCTCCAGCTTCATCCACAGGTAATACTATTTTCAGGGTACTTCACACAATCTAGTGAGCTAATTTTGGAGCTGTAAAGTTACACTGTAGATTTACTATCAATAAATCTTTTTTTCACTGTGGACTTTTTTAACTGCTGTGGATAGAAACAACAGAAGGATTTCTGAGGCTTTTTAAAAATATATTTTTGTGCTTAACTGAGCTTTATTTAGACATCATTAAGTAGTTTCCCATTGTGTATTGTGGGGTTTTTTTGATCTGTACAACAGTCTTTAAAACACAACAGGGATAAAAGGTAGGTCAGACAGGTTAAAATTTCTCTTGCAATTTCTTTAATACATATATTTTATTCTTTCTTTTCATTTTCACATTCACAGAACAGGTAGCTTTTGTTTTTTTTAATTAATGTCACTGAAGTAATGAAGACTTGCATATAAAGTATGGGACATAAATGAAAATAAATTTGTGTTTCAAAGAGGGAGGATGTTATATGTATGGGAACTATTTTTGATTTATTTAAAAGAAACGAGGGAAAGAAATTATTTCAGGCTAAGTGTCCCAAGAATGTACCTTGTCTTTTTTGGAGTCAGTGTCTACCACTAAGATGTCTGGAAGGAGGTAATATATATGGAGATACTAGAATTTTTCTATCTGTATTAGCTACAGTTCTTCAGAAATATCTGATTATAATAGTACTTCTGGGGGGTTATCATCAGATCACACGTGCCCCACTTCCTCTTGGCTGGTGAGATGAGCTGGGTGGGGTAGTTGTTTATCATCATGGCTTTGAGGAAAAGTCTGACACCTGTTTAGCTTACACATTCTGTGATGACTTGTACCTGTCTTAAGAAGCTTAGATAAATGTTTAACTGAAATAAAAAAATATATATACAATAGCTATAGAATAAGAAATTAATATGATGGCTGGTAAAGATTTAACAGAACTGAAGCTCTTCATCAAAGCTTTCTGTGGTGTGTTCTTCTGTCTGTATTCTCACCACCCATTCACTAACAGTTTTTCAGTTTCAGACTTTTCAGCTGAGATTATGTATTTAACCTAACAGCATACAAAATTCTTCTTGATAGAATGACAAAGCAAAGCACAAATGCACTAATTAACTAATTCTTGCTATATAGACTTTCTCTAACCAGTAATATCATTCTTGAATAAAGCAGTGTTTTTCACACACAAATGCCATATCTGTAAAAATTAATCTTTTCTGTATAGTATATTTGAAATGAGATGACACTGCACTGTTTACCCACATATAATTTATAGTACCTTATAACCAGTTCCCTACTAGTGTAAACTAAGGTGATCTTTTCTAATGAACATGAAACAGGAGTCCAGGGTCTACTTACCTCATGTTCCTTTATGTATTTATTTCCCATATTTTATTTCTTTAGTCTTAGTGGACACCTCCTTTTTTATCCAGTCCACTGTTTTCCACTTTCTCAGTTTGGCAACAGATCCTGGAAGCACATTGGGTAGTGTGGGCAAGGAAAAAACAGGAGATGGAGCCATAGGCGTTGTTCTTGTAGGTGGAGGTTACCACATGGCAGCTGCTCCTTTGTGCAGACTTCCTCTTAGGAGTTTACACAGGAGATACTGTAGATCAGCTTAAATGCAGTAACTTAACTGGAAGGAAAAATGAAAAGGTAGAGAAGACACTGGTCTGCCTTTAAGCAAGTTACTTGAACCTGTGGACTACTGTTTTCCCTAGACTTTGACCTTTCTCTCCTTCTGTTAGATCAAGTCACTACCCTTGTCTCCCTTTATATGTTACTTTTCTCTCAATTTGCAATAGACACCTCTGTTTGTCTTGTACCCGTAAAGCATTGAAATCCTGCTGGGGGAGAGGAAGAATCAGCCTCAGCCCCTTGGCTGCCCAGCTTTCCAGCATGCACTACGTGGTTAAGCAGCTAACTCGCATCATGTGCTGACTGGGTGAGCTCATGTGTTAGCAAAGTGTGATGGCTGAAAAAAATGCTCTGCTGTAGGCTGCATTATGGACTACATTAGACTAGATTGACAAAGGAGATCTATTTTTGATATTGCAGTGCCAGCTTTTGCACACTTTGTTCCATCTCCTTCCTGAATGCATTGAAAGAACAATCCAGATGAGATTTAAATTTTTTTCCAGGAATTAGGGTATTAAATAAGAAGCAGTCAAGGCTATTCACAAGAAATACTGAGAAAAGGGTAAAGATTTCAAGTCCTTCTCCTCTCCAGGATTTTGAAGCCAAATGCCATCTCTTGAAAATTGATTTTTTCTTTTTTTCTCTGCCTCATAGACATGCACATGCACATAACAGTAGTTAACTATTTACCTGTTAGTCTTATTACTTGACTAGAAAATTCAAAGTTAGATTTTTCTGCTGCATCGTCCACCAAAATGATGCCTCTTAAGGCAGTAAAATATTCTGGACTGGGGCTTTTAGTCTCTCCAGTTGAACTTTTACTCTGAAGAATCACAGTGTTTTAGGGTGGCTATTAGGAAGAAGTTCTTCACAGAAAGGGTGATTGAGCGTTGGAATGGGCTGTGCAGGGAGGTGGTGGAGTCAAAAGTCCCTGTGAGTGTTGAAGGGAAGACTGGGTTTTGCAGTTGGTGCCATGGTACAGTTGACAGGGTGGTGTTAAGTCATAGGCTGGACTTGATTATCTCCAAGGTCTTTTCCAACCTCACTGTCTCTGGGATTCTACTGCTGTTACTGATGATGGGCTAAGGACTCACTGGTTTTGACTTGTAGCTATTAAGTCAGTACACAGAAGTGCTGCATCATTTAGAAGTGGCAACCTAAACCCTTTAGACTGGCTGGCTGGTGGGTAACAGCTTTCTTGGGACGTTTCAGCCCTTGGAGTGATGAATCATTTTAGACCTGTGCACTTACCCTCAACAAGTGCTCTAAACTACTGAGATAAAGTGGATGAGGGGCATCACCACCTCCTAAAAATACTTGTATATATCTTGTCTAAATTTTGTATGTATGTTTGTATAATATTGGCCAGATGAAGGCAAGAAAAGAAGCCACATTACTTCAGAATCTTCTGGTGTGAATGATACAAGCATAGCTTGTCCATGTTAATTGTTTGGTAGCTCTGCATATCCTCAGCAGAATACATGGAGAGCATTTAAGAACTTTAGAGATGCAATAATTTGCTTTTCTTTTACTTGAACAGGAACCTCACATTGGAGGAGAAGGCATGAAGGGAGCTGGACTATCACTTGATCAGTTGAAGCTGCTGCAGAGATTTGATCCATCTGCTGTGACATTGCAAGGAATGGATATTAATTCTTTGCAAGATTCCAGAGAAGATGATCTGATTTCATTGGCAAATAAGGACTGTATAGGATTTTTCATTGCAAAATTTATTAAATTGAACAGTAAATAAGGATTTGGGAATGCAACCTGAAAAAATACCTCAGTGAGTCTAAGAACAGTTCAGACGTGCAGTGCCTTTCTTCCTGCTGCAATGTTACCAAGCCAACGGGCTGACGGCAGGGTTGCTATGGCAGCACTAAAATCTGCCAGCTGTTCTGATGGGAAAGAGCCACAGGTTGCAGCAGAAAAGTCATGGTTGGGGGAAGGGTATATCATTTGTAAGTCTCCCTCTGCTTTTGTATTTACAGCAGGTCAGTGCCTGAATGACAACTATGTTCCCTCATACTGCTGTCTGCTCTGGTTTCCCCTTGTCTGGTGCAGCAAGCGTAGGAAGGGGATGGAAGCTGCTTTATGAGATGCAAACATAAATAAAATAGACGGGAACTATTACAATGAATTTTGGAAAGGGTAGTTTCTATGGAGGTTTACCAATAATTCGTTTCCTTAAATAGTGCTTCTCAAAACACTGCAACATTTTACAAAGAACTGTTTTATAAATTGATACTTAGAACCTCATTTCTCTTTTATTTTAATACAAGCAAGATTCTCTGTACACATAGTATATACACAAAATACGATTAGGCTTTGTAGCATGTCTTTTATAGCAGCATGAATATATTAAACCATCTCACTCTGGGAATGTAAATAAATATTGTTTCAACATCAAACTTCCCATGCATAAACTGTATTGGTTCTGAAATAGCCTATTGGACTGGCTGACAAGTGACAGTTTTAAAATCAAACATTTGTAACAGGAGGGGCTACAGTTATGATTAATATATCAAAAGACAGAAAACAATGCATAATACCATCTGAAATGTTGCAAATCACCTTTCAAACAACTAAGGATATTAACTCTTTATTGGTTAGAAAGCATCACCAGCTAAAATCATATGAAAATTGAAACTGGGGAAGCATGCTAATGGAAACTGCCTTAGTACATTGCTCAAATTTTAAGTAATCTAAATTTCTTAAAGATGTTAGATGTATTTGAAAATTCTGCTTCAGTTCCAGTTTGAACAGTATTCTCAGTCCTGCTGGAACTGACAATAGCACTAAAATCAGAAGGAATGCTACGGACAATGGAAAACCAGAAAGTGACATCTGTGTGTGTTTGGTGTTTTCCTCTCATCAATTTCCAGTTTTAAAAAGCATTATCTGAAAAACATCTGTCTTTTCATTCATATTTGGTTTGATTAAAAAGAGCAATAGTTCTTTTATCATTTGTCTTTCTACTGTCAGAAGTGCTTTTTGTATTTGGTCGCAGTCAAAACAATCTATACAATTCTCTGTCTCAGTAGTCTGGTTGTTTACTTCTATTTTCCATAAATATTTTGATACTGTATGTTTTCTACTGCTCTTGAATGAAAACCAGATGTTTCTTCTGTCCTGCCAAGGTTGACTAGTACCTCCTCTGTAAGGCCTATCCTAGCAGGATAGGAAAATGGAATTCTTGTTTACTACTTCTCTACTTCTGTTGGTCATTCCTTGCCATTAAATACAACATGTCTAAAGAAGATCTAAAGTAATTTTGTTTCATCAGTAGTAGGTGAGATATCCTATTTAGAGTCATGAAAGCTCATACTATAATCTTTCTAGTCTAAATATGGCAAAAATAATTACCTGGAACAAAAGGGATTAATCTTTTATTGTAAGAATGTGTTGAAATCTTTAACTCAGTGCTAGTAAAAAAGCATTTTCTTTTTTGCAGAATATAGAAATTTTGTAAACATTAATCAGCACACATAAACTATATACTGAAGTTTGTGTATTCATATAAAGTAAGGAACTTTACCTCCAGTTTCAGTAGCAGGATTTGTGTAATGCTGAATTTGAAAGAATTACGATTGCTGAATTTTTAGTGGAATATTTGTTGAGACTTCTCCCACTTTCTTTAGTTTTGGATGATAGGTTTTTTAAAGAGAGGTTTTTTTGGGGTGGGAAGAAAATGTAACTAACTTGTAGATAATTCCAGTGTAATTGCAGAGCAGACTTCACCTGAAAAAAATTACTGATCTATGAACTTTAGCTATTAGGGTTGTTCCCACAAAAGGCAACAGTAGCCTTAGAAGATGCACTCGGCATATTGAAGGGATTGGCCTCTGCTGTTTCCCCAAGGGTCTGTCTCTGTTGGTAATGGGGGAGGGACTTCTCCATCAGGCAGGGCAGAACAGAAACTCAGTTAAAATGCTCCATCCCTTGAAGGAGCCAGCATCTTTCACTATAGGTGGGGCTAAATTGGATGACTAAGGTTGGATGGATGCCCTTTTTCTTCTTTTCCCATCTTATTGTGACTTTAACTAGAAGTGGTAGGAATACTTTCTCATTGACACATTCTGATAGATGGTGTATATATGTTTTAAACATTTCATATGATTACTTTCCTGATAATCTTTACACCTTGAATCATTGTGCTTCACCAGTTGAAGCTGAAGCACAATGGAATATATTTATATATTATATATTTATATATTAAATTTAAAAAGTTATTGTCATTATAATGAAAGATTAAACCTACAAAATAGATTAGGCATGCAATCAGATCCTGTCATTAAGAAAGTCTGAAAAGTAGTTTTCTCTATTTGCAGAAATAGTGATTATTAATAGTGCCAAATCTAAATATCTATCTTGGTCAGTATAAAGATACTAAAATAGGCAGCCTCATATATTATGAAATTATGATACAGCTTTTTTCGGTGTCACGGAATGCACTAATTTTTTGGATCACAGGATTTCATATGCTTTTTAAGGAATGGGCTGCTGAAAGTGATCAAGAAATGACTTTAGAGTGGGTAGTTTAAAATAAAGAACCTTGGGTCTATGTTTGTTTGTTCATGAATAAAAAGTTTATGAGAGAATCCAATTTTTAACTGCTAGAATTCATTTCAAAGTAGGCATGCATGATAGATGAAAGTGCCAAGAATAAAAGAAATGAGAATATGGATGAGTTAGAAGAACCTGCTTAATCTCGATTATATCTGATATAAACCTTTTCTGGGGCTGCGTAGGAATACATTTCTAGGGTGGTAAGTTATAAAAAGAAACTGTCTATAAAACTACTGTAAGCTCATATGTAATAGTTTGTTATATAAAAGTGGGGAAATAAATTACAGACAAATTGCCAAGCAATAAAATTGATTGAATAACATTTGATTAAAAACATTCGCAGTCAAAATGGCATCCACATATTTTACAGATGATAGAAGAACTAAGATTTTGGTGAAAGATCTGCAATAAAGTAATAAATATAAGTAAATGTACACCAGAAATGTTATATTACACTCTGAAAAATAATTTCTCTGTTTAGACTTTGTAATCGAGTTTTTTGCAATTTTTATGGATGAAATAAAGTCAAAAACATTTGGAAAACAGCTTTCAGCCTGACGTTTTAAAGCAATCAGAGGTCAAATGTAACCACAAATCAAAATAAATTTTGAAGAGGCTTTTGTAACTAACAAACACAGGAGGTGGTTTACACCAGCTCTTTTCCTTTGAACAGACATTGATTAAAAGCAGTCAGACCACTCACTTCATTTCAGCTGAGGGAATGATAATGGACCCCATTAAAACCTTTGCAGGTGTCATAGAACGTGAGCATGACTTTACAAACCAACAGAGCTTTAAAATGATAATTGTTAACAGATTCATAAAAGACAAAGTATTAAGGGGCAGTGTATTAGACCTGGGCAGGAACTGTGTACATAGGATGAGTAACCAGGTATGCAGGGAGAAGTAAAAATGGGGCTCTCCCTTTATTCAGGGTTCAGTGAGTGGAATTTAATTTCCTTATCCTCCATTTATAATAAAGGCTATAGGCTAAGGGTATACAGATTTCTGTGAAAAGAGATGCTCCACTGAAACTCTTTGTGGCTTTAAAACTGATCTTCATTAAATAGGTCCAGAGCCTTACGGAAAAACTATGTGTTTAATTTTATTCCTTGAGAAGCAAGAACTATGGAACTCCCTTCAAATTCTGAACTCCTGATGCCAGAGACAGAATATGAATTCATGAGTATTCTAGAAGAATCATTTAAATTCTAGGCAGTAATTTATGGATCAATTTAGTAAAAATAGTTTGTTTCAGCTCATAACTCGTAAGGATACTGCTTTTGTGCACAAACCTCTTGGCTTATTCCTCCCCTGTCCTAAGGGACACTGTCCTGTCCCTTAGCAGGTCTGGAGACTTCTACTGTCACCTACTTCCAGTCCCTCTGGAAGAGAATTCTTTTTTCCATGACATCTGTGTGACACTAGACAACTGGTGAAGGATAGACTAAGGCTACTCAGCACTGATGTATAGTCATTTGAAAAAACACACAAAAATAAGTTTAACATCTAACATATACATGCAGATTTTGAAATGCATCCCATTCCTTCCATACGCTGAAATTCTTCAGAAAAATACAGAGTTGAGCTGCCCAGGCTTACATATCACTTAACTATTTTATCTTTCTCCCTTTGCTTCTGTTTCACTGGTTTTATTATCTTTTTAGTTCATTTGAATGGAATTTTTACAGTTTGTTTTGTACCACACATCCATAAGACTCTGGAGCTCACTAGGACCTCTGCCATTTCTCAGATTCAAAATCCCTGAAACCAGATACAGAAACACGAACTCATTAGTACCCTAATGAAACCAATACTATTAAACTTTCTATTGGCAAAACGTTGCAAAGACATTTCATCACAATAATCTTTGATATGTCCTCCACTTGGAGTATTTTTAAAGCTTCTTATTGACATAACTCTGTTAAAGTGCTTTTCAAAGTAGTGCTCAGCAGGCAGGTGGTATTGTGCAATATATGTAGTACAAGCTCACATTACAAATGATTTGTCACTCTCAAAACAGAAACTGAAAAAAAGTATCTCAGCAAGGCTAATAAAACCTATTCAGTGAGTCTGCCTAAGAAATACATGTGTTTGTTAGTATGTTGTCTATACATAAATAGCAGCACTATATAAAACACGATTCTATGACCAGTTGGATTTGGATTTGTCTTTTTTTTTTTTTTTTTTTGTGATGTTTATACTCCATGAATCAATATATAGGCCACACTTAAATACTAGGGCTTGGACTATGCTCTTTATTTTCTCATTTATTTCTCTATACACAACTACCTATGCCATAGTTTTCATATACTACTCAGTGCTTTGAAATTCTGCCAAATATTCCTTAAAAAATACTTTAAGTAAGCTCAAAAATAAACACTCTCTGGAGCAAAAGTTAAAAAAAACCAAACAAACAACAAACAAATCAAAAAACCCCCAAACCCAACCCAAAACCCAACAAAAAAAGAACAAAACATTCAAGGTATTGAAGTGGAATCACTTCTTAGAGGACATAGCTCTCATGAGTTGCAGGGAGCAACACCATTTACTGCAGCTGGTAAATTAGCTAAAGCCAGGCTATACAGAGCAAGACAATATCACTTTCTTCCCACTTACATGTCATCTGATATGATTCAAAAAACAGTCTTTTAATGTCATTTTTTACAGATACCCTGAAAATTCTCTTGTATCAAAAACCAGTTTATGTACTCTTCTATATCCATTTAGTAATACAACAGATCTACTTACCTATTCTTCCTTCCTCTACAAAGCCATTTAGTGATGTTTAGAAAAATGATGAGGATTTTATTTCTAGAAAAATAACCTTTTTTCTTGTGTTCCCCACAGTTCATGCTTTGAGCCAAAACCTACCCTCGAATAACCACAACAGTCAGCAGCACTGGGAGGAATGGCCGGATAACTGACAGCAGAATTTCCCACTCTTAGGTTGTTGTAAAAATGCTTATAAAGCATCAGGAAGAGGGGTAGGAGAGGAAGGGCAGAAAATGTTTAAGGGAGTTTCTTGGATGCTGGGCTAGTAGGACACTGGAGAAAGCATGCACCTGCCATATATCTTATCCATTTCACTAAAATGATATTCAAAATCAGGCAATGCTGATATTCCCAGAATTGAAATAATAAATAAAAATAACTCCCAGCTAAACTAATTATTATCACACTACAGTTTTTATATAATGTGCTATTTACAGGGAAATACAAAAAGTATTTCATTCATACAAGTACTACAAAGACTACATGTGATGCAGAACGGCTTTTACACTAGGCAAGGGTATGGAACCTGGAGTCAAAAATAATAGTGAATTTCCCCCCACTTACCAGTGCAACAGGTGTTCACTGCAAAACAAACTGTGTTTGCTCCCTTTGATTTCAATGCATTTTCTCTAGAAAGCTCCTAACAGAGTCACAGTCATTTTTCTATGCTCTCATCAGCAGCGCAACAGCTTTGGTGAAGGAAAAGCAGTGAGCCGGCTGCAGAGTGGGAATGCAGAGAATTGGCAAGTGTAGAAAAAGTGGAGAAGCTACAAAAATTTATTTTCCGACAAAATATCTCTCCACAAGCTGTGTAAACTTTTCTTACTAAAACAAATACTCTAAAACACAAAGATTTTACATTTCCAGTGAAACTCACAGTAACATTTGCCTGTTTTTACTCTCCTGAAGTCTCAACAAAGAGCCAGCAGATTTATGCTTTCCCAATTACCTGGGTCAGTAAATTCCCTCATATTCCCTGAATGCAATTTGGAATTTTAAATTAAGAGAGAGAATGTAGAAATAGACTTGTTGGGCTTTTGAGTAACCTTTGTTTTCTTCAGTAGATTCTCACAGTTTGCTGCCTAACCTGCACACACACACACAAACGCCGATCCACCACCCACCCACCCACCCACATACACACCTCCAACATGTGTGCTCTGTTTACTGACAGTAGAACAAAAATTAAGCTGTGCCTGTTGCAATATTGTGACCTGAACAGAGAAGAATAATTTATAGTGGTAAATTCATTATCTTTAAAATGCAAGATTTGGTTTGCAAGGACAGCATAAGGTATAAGAGTTACACCCTTTATCTCAAGCACTCATCCGTATTTACAATAAGTATAAGCTTTCTGCTACAGAAGAAAAAGTATTTAGATTGAACACTGTTACAGATTTCCTAAGTGAGGCTAGTTCCAGTTGCCAGTAATTCAAAAGCAAATCTGCTGACTTGGCATTAGGACTCTAAAACAGTGTGATCAAACTTATATAGTAAGAAGGTGTCTGCAGAAATAACATTTATAAACTGTATATACAGTACACAGTACCAGTACATAGAAAATAGATTTTGACTCCATGATCCCCTGTGTGTAAGGCAAGACTGAATTCTGTCTTCATACGGAGACCACCAGAGGTACAAGCAACAGAGTGGTGCTTAAAACAATATGCAAACCAAGTGCATACAAATTAAAAATCAGAGCAGACAAAAAGTTTTAGATTTTTTTTTTTATGTGCTGATCCTGGCTTGCTGAATACATGGGACGTTATTAAACATCAAATGTACCTTTTTTTTAAAAAACACTAACAACACCTTGATGGCAACAGATATTGTTCAAGTGGCAGCTACCAAAAACAGCTTGAAAAATGTCATAGTACAACATCAGGAACTCTTCAGTTGTACTACACTAATTCATATAGCACTAACCAAAAAAATAAGTATATGAATATTCTATTTCATGCTATTGCTATGCAAGCAACAGCAATACAAATCAGCATACAGAAGGATACCATATGTTCTGCAGAGAAGAACCCAAGATATTTTCAAGGGGCATTGTTACAAGACTTCAAAGAAACACAAGACTGCCAGAGGCAAAAGTTACTGACGGATGTAAACATCCCTGTTCCACTCTCCTGCATCGTTACGCTTTTTCGATATCACTTCCCCATCCTTGTCACAATATTGGTCCCTTGATTTATGACGACTGCGCTGTTTGTTGCATTCATTGTGGTCCTGCTCGCGGTCCCTCTCCTTTGAGCGATGCCGGGATTCTCTGTGTCTGTGTTCACTGATCCCATGGGACTCGTCTCTGTGATTATGATCCCTGTGAGAATCATAGTGGTCACCGTGCTCATGTGAGTAGTCCTCCTTTGGCTCTACGTAAGCTGAATCTCTGCTGTCTTGTGTTTCTGAGTCAAAAGTTTCTTGCCTGTGAAGGCCTCTGCCACCACTGCGATGGTTGTGGTGTTGGCTGGAGGAAGAGCGGTGCTGGGATTTCTTGATGGGTTCGACCCGTGCTTCCTCCTCAATGTGGGCACCGCTGCGCTCAGGGACCGAATGGTCATTCCTCTGGTCTCCTTGAGATCCCTGCTACCAGAACCAGCAGTGAGGTCATCAGGTACACATTGAAAAACTTCCCCCCCTAGCAAATTCAACTAGAAAGTACCATGAAACCAATAAAATTTTAAGTACAAAACAATCCACTTTGAATCTAAACTAGGAAAGAAACCATTAGTATTCAACTTTTACTGAAAATTCAGTATTATAATACAAACAGTTCTTTTTACTCTCATCAAAATGTAGGGTGGCACTTGGGTTATTCTGTGGCACTTTCTCATTTCTTGTGATGTTTCTGACTACTCCAGTTAGCAATAAGTGCCACCACCCTCCAAAGAAAAAGAGAGCATGCAGAAACAGGACAAACTGCAGAAAAATTGAGAGGAGATATCATGCCAGGAGAGGGCATATATCATTTGAGAGGTTACAGATGCGTGTCTGGAAACAGCTGCTACAGGAAAGTGATTTTAGAGGGCTGAGGAGGTGGATTCCAGCAAAGAACCAAAGTACAAAACCTTGGCTCTTAAAGAGTAACTTTTTTTAAAGGAAAAATTTGCAATTGATGCTGCTATGAGTAAAGTTTGTATTATGATACTAATAGTATCACTGACCTTCTGTTTTCTCAGCAATAATTTCATTTCTTCTTGGTAATGAAAAATTAAACATTGACCTCATAATTTTAAGAGCTCAGGAATACAGCCCATTGCCAAGAAAAGCAGGAGGAGAGTGATATTATCACGTACAAAATTTCCTAACACACCACTGCTATTAAAAGACTGAAATAAAAATTACCAGGTAATAAACCTACTCTTCACCCGCATAAATGCTTTGAAATCACTGCAAAATGAACAAGTGGCATTATTTACCTCATTTGGGGGTTTCATTACATTAACCTGCTTTTATTGCCAAACCGCAGCTAAGGACTTTTCAGGATTAATTGCAAAAATTTTAATAGTTAATATTGAAAATGAATTCTACTTCTCACATGAGGTGAAGAATGTCAAAGCAAAATCATCATCTCTGCTGTCACAAAATTAATGTAGATTTTACCAGAGTTACACAGGCACTTGTTAGTGAGACTGTCTGAATACCAAAGTTAGTCTTAAGTTTGCCCTTCTATGTTCAGATTTGTCTAAAAATAAGGATTGCCCCCAGGGCAGCTCATGGACGTATCTTCTTTCTGTCTTTCTATTTTGTGAAAAAGAGCTAGGGGAAGTAGGTAATTTTGTCCTTCAGCCACAGATCGTGGCAGGTGGGTTTCCTAGCAACCCAAAAAGTAAAATTACAGGAAATTGGAAAGGAAAATAATCTGTACTTAATCAGAAACTTATAAAAAGCAGCATATTTCAAATCAGCAATTTGGTAAATTTGACAAATCTTAATTTTCTAAGACAACATTTTGTTACATAAAATTCTGAGAGACAAGCTGAGTTTCAAATTTGAAACAAACGGTATAGATGAGAACAAGGTAACAGGAATAGCAGTCAAATTTCTTATTTGTTCTTGCTTTTGTGATTCTCAAGATGATTCTGATTTGCCAGAAAGAAATATAGTAACAGTAAACATGAATAGATCTGTTCAAGGTGAAATGAAATGACTCAACAGAGGTGAATTGTAAATGAAATTAAGTGAAAGGCAGAAGAGTCCAAAGCAGTGCCTGCTTTGCATGTGTAAACACAACATTTACCAGCTCATCACCATGACTGGTTTTAAACATGGTATACATGTGAAACCCTATAGTTCTCATGTGGTCAAATGCAAGTACCTGGACATAATCATGACTAATAAATTCTGTCATTGCTGTGGTTTGAGAAAAAATGCAAAATTTGAACCTGCATTGGAAACACTGCTATTTTTACAAGCTCAGATGCATCTTCTGTGCTCTGATGAGCACATATGAAAGAACACAGTGAATAAATTTAGAACCAATACCTGCAATTTCAGAATAGTGTAAGGGCTGTTGGGATTTATGGGTAAATTCATTGACAGTAACTTTCATTAAATATTACAGGGACACTGAATAGGTAATGTCTGAATCTGGATTAGAGTCTGGCTTTTTGGTTCATAACCAAATTCGGGCTCTGATTTGGAATAGATTCTTCAGTGGAGGAATTTTATGGCCCGTTTTCATAAGGTTTTTTTGTGTAAAATAGAGAAAGTTTGAGATAATCCTATTTCAGTACTCAGTTTGTACTTTCAAGGAAATAGGGGTTCTTGGAAAGAAAAGGAGAGAGAAGTCTTTGTCCACTGAGTGAATTTGCATTACTCCTTATTTTCAGTGGTGCCTGATCACCTGCACCATATGTGTGCGAGGTTGCTCCAGTCCTTCTGGAGTCAGCCAATTATTTCCATACAAGTTTGTTCCAAAGCTCTCCCTCGGTCAGACACAAGGTGTAAGGTCTTTGCCTATTTCATTTCAAACTGTCCCAGGAGGCCTCACACCTTCAAGCACCTCATGCCATGCAGTGCACACGATGAACTTCATGCTTTAAAAATGCCACTCTGGCAGCTGGCAACACAAATCCCTCCTTACAATGTACACTGGGGACTTAAAACCCACAAACCCAAAATATGTTTCCTGGCAAAGCGGCACTGCATTGGCCCCAGGGGAGGATGACTCCAATGCTCTGCAGTGTGGATGTCCCCCAGTCCAAACAACTGGTGGCTTTTTCCCTGCAGAGCAATCCAGACAAATGGCACAGGCATGGACTTAAAATTCTCTAAATACAGGGTCTTAACACTGTTGAAATAATGAGTTCAGCAACCATCATTAAAAAATAGACCCACTCTGTGCCAAGGCAACGACAAGCTCAGGTTTGAGACGTCAGCTGAAGATGTATCATAGGAAAATGAAACCAAGGGAACAGAAAAGTTTTATGTTCCATAAGGGACCTCTGTTGATTCACACTTCTGTGTTAGTAGACCTACAAACAAACAGTGAAACTGCAAATACACCCTCATTTTTAGTCCTTCAAATCTGTTAGTGTGTAAGAAGACAGCACAGCATTCAGAAAAGTGTTATTAAAACTCTGCATAGTTCCTCCAGAGAATGTGGTTAATACGAGTATGTAAGTTATAGATCCACACCCAAAAAGCATTAAAAAACTTGAGCAAAATAATTTAGAAGTTTACAAAGCAAAGAAAGTTTATCTAGCAAGGCTGCACACAACAATAGTGAATTTCATACTCAGAAATTCTTCCAGCTCACAATTTTTTCAAGGTGTTTCAGCTCTGAGGACAGAAAAAAAGGCAGAAATGAGCTATAGTTTACAGTCTCTTTTCCTGCAACTGTGTCTGAAAGCAAGAGGAGATACCCTTCAAGATGGCTAAAGAAATCTTTCTTGATAAAGAACAAACCTATAAAGTCTGTGGTTTGCTAATGAGAAATAAATCATTTGACACAAAAAAATTGTTTTGCAAAACCATAAAAAAGAGCACAGCTCCTTAGCATTTTAATTTGGGTGCAGATACATTTTTTTTCCTTTCATTTTCTAAAAGGAGGTGTTTATCTTAGCCAAAGTTATGAATTGTAACTTGCATATGTATATAATTTATGGGAATATATTGAACTTAGGTAGAAATTTAGATGTAGTAAGCCTTTATTTGATCTTGGACAGATCTATTTTATCCCCCTCTGTGATCTTCTCAGCCTCAAGGTGTCACTCAGTACTTACAATGAAGTATCATTTTTAAACATTTCATTACATATCCTGCAACACATATCCAAAAGAAAGCATCTCCTTATGCTGAACACCTCAATAAAATTAAACAAACCAAAAGTTGAAGGAGAATAGACGGGGCATAATATGCCCAAGTCAACAGGCACATCAGTGCAGAGGCAGGAATAAAGCCTGCTTTTCCCAGCTCACTGGAGAGTGTCCCTCTATGCTGTTCAAAACATAGAGCCTCTCAAGGGCTTTCTGCACAACGTGCAGTGCAGCGGGACTTGGATTTGACGTAAGAGTTTGGCTTGAAGGAAGTCTGTACTTTTCACAGCAATGGCCACTGACTCAAAGAACAAAGGAAACACTGGAAGGGCCACTTCGACCTTGAGTCTTTACTAATACAGTCAGTCATCCTCAACCTCTACAACTCTACAGCCTGTGGGAAGATTGGAAGAGATTTTCCCCCAACATTGGTGGATCTGCCCTGTACATAACCCAGTCTGTCATGCAGGGCCTCTGGGGCCGGGATTCGCCTATTAGCGACAGTGTGCCCATCAGCCAGAACGTTACCAGGGGCTGGAATGTGCATAGTCTTGGTCTAGTTTTAGTTCTCTGATTGGATTACATGTGGCCAGCTATAAAATGCTTGTGGCTGCTACACTGGCACAGTGGTGTCCTGGGCACAATAAAACCTGAAGTATTCAATTTCACATCAACATATGTTTTCAGTCAGGCAAGCTTGGAATGGAATCAAAACCACCCCCCAAGTCAATACACAAACACATGCTACTATAAATTCAATAGCAATAACAGTAACATGCTTGCATTTGCCTTTTATACTGAAAATGGGTGAATGTCTACTGAAAAAGCTTTTAGTCCACCAACAAACAGGAAAACATATTCAGCGTATTTAGCATAGTATCAGCCTAACTTGCTGGAAGGAGAAGTCGACAGAAGAAAAAGAAGAGATGGCATAAAAACTGTACCTGTAAATTAATATTTGGACCTGGGCTAATAGGAAGAGTGGCTGTTGCAAGTGTGCGAGTGAGAAGCTGGTTAGGAGGATTGCTGCTAGGTGGATGTGTGGCCTTCCAGTAGGCTTCCAGATAGTCAGCAAGGTGCTCACAAGCATCTTCAAGCTGGTTCTCATCCAGAATTACATCGAACATTTCCTGATAAAGGAAAGGTTTCAGTGAGAATAATCACCAGGTAAAGGGAGATCAGCTAGAGACATTAATCACACTTTCCATTAATCAAAAATGAACCACATTTTTAGTACTTGTATTAAGATATTTTACCTTTTCTTTGCGTTTATTTTTCTCAATGCAGTTGATACATAAGACGGTAATCATAACTAGCACTACTAATGGTTACACTTGCTAAAGCAAGGCCTTGTAACTTCCACATAGTAATGCACAGTCAAAAAAGACAGGGAAGAAGCAGCTTGAACAAATCTTAAACTGACAGAAAGAACAGATAAATATTGAAGAATTAACTACTGAGAAAAATGGAATGGCAAGAAAGGGATTCAATCCCCCTGTAGAATAACTGTAAGAAAACTACGGCAAACTAGGACCAATAACTAACAACAGTAAGAATACAGATCATTCAGTTTCCAAGTGTCATACAAATATTAGGTAAGAGATTAGTCACACAGTCTAATTTTAGTCTTCTAAAGTTAGGAGGTGAGTTTCATCCATTTCTGCTCCCTGGTCAGGGAGCAGAAGGCAGCTTTGAGGGTCTATGCAGGTTTCCAGCATTCTTCATTGACTTCCTGGGGACCTGAGCTTTGCTTAACTGAGATGCTTGAACTTAAATGATAAAGACCTTCCCTTCACTCAGCTCTGTAACTATGGCAAATTATATCTGCAACTGAACTGCACTCCCATCTCCTGGTTTCTTACCCATACTCTGACAGCTGAGTATGCAGACAGCAAGGCATGCCAGGTTTAAAACACAGCTGGGATGTCATCACCTCCCCCTATAGGTGGAAACTGAGAGAATTTGCTTCAGTGCACATCTGAAGAAGAACTGCAGAGCTGCCAGCTATGCAGTACCACTCAGCTCTTTGCCAAAATCCTGACCAAAAACATCAGCAGTGGTGGGCCATGCTGACAGATGTCCCAGAGAAGCTACTCAAACCACTGGCCTTACTCTAAACTACCAGAGATAAAGCACAGTCACTATGAGGGTTCATTTTTAGACAAATAACCCCCTAAAACTTATCAAGTAAAACAAACGTTCAGTTTACTGAAGCACTGACTGTATCAGCACACATCCTAATAACTGATTGTGACTAAGACTCTTTTTCCCCTGCACCCTAGTGCAGAGCCCCAAGACCTCAGGAGGTGTTCTGCAAAAAGCAATAGTTAAATATGGCCAGAAGAGGGCAAACAATCCTGAAAATTATGTAATTAACCTCGTGCTTGAAAAGAAAGGCACCTTTCAGAGACAAGACATGAATTAACAGTAACTCACAGGAGGACACTGTGCCAGTTTATCAGCTGCCACCATCTGAACATTAAGGTGTTTGGCCTGAGATTTCCCTCGAGATTTTATCAACCTCTGTAAAACCTGTGAAAAATAAGACATTAAAAAAAGTGAGCAGGCTCAGACTTATACAAATATAACCACCTAAAATGTTTACATTTGAAACTGCTCACATGAGCAGAGCAAATTCTTCATTTGCTGCCTTCGAGAACATTTCCCATGTTCCCTCATCCAGGATATGCTGATTTTCATTTACATCCAAATATCTCCTTTCCTTTACAAGCACTAAGAAGTTACACTCCTGCCTTTTTTCTGCTGCTTCTGGTTTTGTTTGTTTCTAAGCTGAATTTTTAAAATTGATCTCCTGATTTCTCTTCCCACAAGTTCGTTTTTCGCTTTCAAATACCTCTTCACAAGGTCTTTGCAATTTTTTTCCATACAGTGAAAGAGCATATTATCAGATGTTAAAGTTTGGCAACCAATCTAATACTCATTCAGTGAAAAACATTCTTTCATTTCCATATTATTTTGATTTAACAAACTATGAGCACTACTTATGCGACTGATACTAGAAGTGCAATTCCAGTTAAAAAACTCATTGGAGCTACAGCATCTTTTCCAAAATAGGTTTCAGTTAACACTAAAGCTCAGATACATTTTTGATTATTAATGCTTCACTATCCAAAGGGAAGCAATAGCAATATATCACTGTGAACCTAAATGAGCATATGTGATTTTCTGCATTTAAGGCCAAATAAACCCCCACGAAAACAAAAAAAGCAACCCAATGCCACCCCCCCAAAAAAACCCAAAACAAACCAAAAAACAAACAAACAAACAAAAACCCAAAAACAAACAAACAAACAAAAAACAACCAAAAAAACCCCCAGAAAACAAAAACAAACCTGAAAGAACATGAAGGTATTTAAAATATTTACCTTAGGAGAAGAAATCTTTACGTATACTATAATGGGGGCCAGAGAGGTTTTGCTCAGTTGAGCTGGGTGGTTAATGGTATCAGCATCGAGCACTACCAACTGCAGTGTTCTGGCTAATTCAAAAATCCGTTCAATTTCGCTTTGAACTTCAGCTGTAAAGTAGAAAATTAGAGTTATGAAAATACTAAGAGGTGATTAGTTTTAAGAAATGTAACAATGTAGTAGACTGATGCTCCTCCTCTGGCTGCAGGAGTTGTTATCCGTGCATGTCCCTGGCACAGAAGGGTAATGAATACAGAGTTAATGAGAGCATTTCACCCCTGTTCTGCTGCCCTTGCAGGCACTGCCTGCCTCTCTCACCTTGCCAATTCCTGCTATTCCAGGCTGAAGAGATACTGATAACACCTTCCTACATGACCCCAGACTATGCACATAAGAAGGGGTAGAAATGCTTGTTGCATCAAATATCAACCTTACTATGCCACAAATGTGCTCCACGTAAATAATGCCAGCTCAGACTTCAATCTTACCCAGTAACCAGTTTGCTCAAACTAGAGTGCTTGAGATAGGCATTAGGAAGTACTGATTACTATATTAGTAGAAACTACTTTTTTCCCCTTTACTTCAGCTTATCAAAGCTCTGGAAAACAGGTTTTTTTCCTATGGTACCATGTTAAAAATGTGGCTATTATGTGCAAAACACTTTTAGAAGAGAAAATAACTGAATAATCCAAATAATGCTATTGGAGTATCCTTCTCACAATCCCAGGAGCTGTGGAAAGCTGTTTTTCCCAGAGGAAAATCATCTTTTCTTCTGGCAGTCATGCTCCCAGCTCCTCAGCACCCTGTCTGATTGGCAGTACTTTCCAGGGCAAACCTCTCCAAGACAGATGGGCTGCATCCGCTTTCACAAGTGGTGTAGAAACTGTCTTCGCTTCCCAATGAAACAAAACTACATCTTATAATAGCAAAATCATCTTTAAAATGAAATCACATTTTCCTGCTAAAATCTTGCTACCAGCTGATTTCACAGAGGATTTAGAGAAGCTGGGTGATTTGTGCAAGTCTATAAAGAAAGTCATTGGGCCAGACAAGACTAATTCATATAGGTTTCCCTTTAAAGGTTGTGCATGCTTCATGAATCAAAACCAGATTAGATATCTAGCCCATTCAAAGAAAATATTAGAAGACAACAAGAGAGACTTAAAGGTCAAGGAGAGGTACCAAAATTTGAATAGAGAGTTTCTTGAAATTACATTATTGGCCTTTTATCTACTATGCTGGCAAAAGCTTAACTTTTGTTTGAAAACACCACTTATCTGATCCGGCTAGAGAAAGATTTTTCTACATCAAATGGTCTCTCTCAAGAGATACGAAGAGATTGATTTTTTCTAAATAAATCAGGTACTATAAAAAGGTTGCAAAATTTCCAAGAGAAAGCAAGGCATCCCAGCTATTATTCTGGTTCCAAATCAAAAAGTGATTGCTATGGTCATTTTATAAACAAAGTAACATCTAAATGGTCATCCGAAAATCTATATATTATATCCTTTATTGGAGGAGGTGGACATTGGTTTGGATTTATTAGAGATTACTTCCAACTCTTTGTGGTTATCTGCACTTTTGGGTGAGCACAAACAATCAGTCTTTTACAGCAGTGAACATTGTGAAATGTGCACGGTGTGGTATGGGAAACATCAGTGCATGCTTTGCTGCTGGTCAGTAAAGGCACTGTGGTCCTGCTGCTGTCTGAATTAGCACCACAACTTTTCAGACAGAACTTTTGATGGTTCTTGGCACATTTACAATTACATCTTCTACAACTTTGTTGCATAGAGATACTGCTGAAATCACTGAATACCACTCTCTCAAAGTTTTAGCAGAAGATAGTCAATAATCTATCCCTCATTTAAGTTCAAATGACAACTAGAATAAACATATCAGAGAGAATTTGTCACGCTGTTCTGATGATGAGTTTAGATTGCTATCCTGCAATTTCAAACCAGGTTCAACACTTTATTCAGTATAACAACATTAGTTAATGTATCATTTTAAGACTATTCCAGACTGCTAAAAAACTCCTGTTCAAGACAATTTATAACCAGCAAAATCTGTCTCTATGTCACTGTATTGTAATTTTGTCTGGGGAAGCAGTATTTGCTACACTGCTCAAAGCACTTTTCTGCCAGTATAGAACACATCTCTGTGGACTAGATTACCTGCTATACTTTCTGAAACACCCTCTGCCAGGGCAGAGTATACCTCAGGGTAGGTTATATTGTGAAACACACCCACAGAAGTAACTGCAAGTAACTATGGTCCTGTGAACCCATAGTTTCCTCTTGAGACTGAAGACGGAGAGAGATTTTTTTTTTTTTTGTCAATTAAAATGTATTTCAGTACTTATTGTTCTTAACTTGGGTATAGGAGAAAAGTTCAAGGAACTCCACTGCATGATTGGTGAACTAATACATGTGCCTCTACCTCTTCAGTCAGGAATGGATGGGAAAAATGCCACAGGGATAGCTGAAGCGGTTCTGATCTCTTAGTTCCTTAGAGTACTTCTTCAGCTTCTGGAGAAAGCTTTCACTTTGCTTGAAATCTTCTTTGAATTCCAACTTTACAAGATTGTTGCAACTACTTACATAATAGTAGGTTCTCTTTTTGGATGACAAAGGCTTTATCCACTGCTACTGCTATGGTTCTCATCTTTCTCTAGACTATGTCTCAAAAACCAAATTCTCTACCTGTAAAAATTCCTTCACAACAAGACATTCAACATGATTTTTCTCTCAGACTTTTGCCCAAAGTAAGCAAAGAACTCAAAAAGTCATGTGGGGATAGTAACACAAATGTCACTGGTAGTTAAAATAGGGAGCTGAGAACAGTGACAGTAGGGTATCTTCAATGCAGCACAGTAATAGCTTTGCAATTTTTCCACCTCCATGAATACCATCTATTTATAATAATGTCCTTTCTTATGTACTGGAGAGGCATAAGAGTGAAGTTACAACACTAAACTCCAGTAAATTGTATTTGCCAATCATAATGAGAGGCATAAAAATAATTAGAATTACTGTGACAATCATAATGAAATGCTGACAGCCCAGCTACAACACTCAAATCCAGAAATCAGCTACCTACCAAATTTTAAAGTGACCCTTACAGTCTATTTCATATGGTCTCCTTGGTAACAAGAAAGTGAACGTATTTTAAATGACAGGAGCACTCAGCTATTTATTCCATACAGTAAGGAGTCAGCTCTTAAGAAATAGTAAGTACATATCTCCCAGAGAACTTAAAATACACCGTATTTTAACTTCCAAATATTAATTACCAATATCACTATTGCACCTTGAACAGAAATTCAGTACAATGAGAGGACAACTAAATCTCTTATCCCTTTATGGAGGCAGACAAACATTCCTTACACCAGTTGAACCTCACAAGTGAATTCCAAGAAAAAAAAAATCTTTCCCAGTTCACTACAATAATTTCACCTAAAATACTGGCAAAGATACAACACCATTTTCTCTCTGTCAGTTCACTAAGAACATGATGAACTGCGGTGGAACTTAGGGTCTCTTACATAATGCCATGGTACAAGAACATTCTTTATGCTGCACAGTTGGAGAAACACAACCCTCCTGCAAACCTGGGCTGCATCCACAGCAGCTAGGGGCCACGGGCACTCTCAGCTTAGTCAGAGCAGTGGCTACGCTGGCAATTTGTTTCAGCAAGACCCCGATGAAAGAGCAGTTCCATGAGAGAGACGAGATGCAAAATGAACGTGCATCTGGCCTGCAAAGGTCCCAGTGAAGCACAAAATACTGCTTAGAGGCAGCAAAGAAATTTTGATCTTCACAAGGAGCAGTGAAATTCACATACTCTCAGCTGAGCACAGTACGGCTTTTATATCCTATTAAATTTGACCTTGTCTCCTGTCTACGGTATTGGTGGCTCTGTTTTGTTCATTGAAACAGATCATAGGTAAATTATGATTTCAACTGCAACAGGCACAGAGACAAAGCATTCTAGTTTTTTTTAAACATGGCTCCTGATATTACAGACATATGGAATGAAAAGAACACAGCTATGTCAATGTATGCAATACAAAATGATTAACAACACCTTACACAAATGGCTTTGAAATAATTTTATAAATTAAGGAGAACAGCTATCAGTAGCCATGATTCCTTTATGCCAATTCTTTTATAAAAACACAATTACTTAAAAATAATTAACCACTAAACTTCCATGACTATAATTTAAGTATTAAGAAGTTTAAGGCAACCTTAGGATTTCCATAACACAGGTGAAAGAAAAAAAATGCAGTTTTTTATCCCAGTGCCTTAAAACCGTGTAGAAGGTCCACCTTCTACCAAAAAACCTGCTAGAAATGAGTAAAGGTCATACCTGAAATCCGAGAAAATGAAAAATAAATGAATAAATAAATAACTAAATGGAAGTGATAATTATTGAGCTGTGCCCACACAAGTCTCTAATGAGAACAAAATCATGACCTTGACTGACAGAATTAAAATTTTAAATTTTAATTTGTGAGCATGTGTGTGTATACACACACAAAGAATCAGCAGTGTCTCCATGGGGTACTGCTGTAATCAGAATGCAGGCCACAGCAGGCTGCCCCTGACTGCACCAGGGATCTGGGCTCGCTGGAAACAAAGCAAAGAGGCTGCCACTGAGGTGATGCCATAAGCTACAAGGGGATTGAGCACAGCAGAGCAAGCTAAGAAGAAACCTCACACGTATATAAGTGTTTGGCCTCTTTCTTCTCATCTTCCTCTTTCTTCCCCTCAAGCAGCAGTGCTGCTGTGGGCAGGCAGGGAGCGAATGGGGGCTTGGCCTGGGCAGTCCGCCTTCCTTCCCAGGCAGGGAGGTTCAGTCCCACAGTCTCAGGCAGGATTACGTCACCCACCTCACACCGTGGGAATGCTTTGTGCCTCTGCTCCACCATATCCAGCTAAGAAGGAAAAATCCTGGACATAACATAAGCAAGAGGGAATAAATGCTTTAGCTTAGTCCTCAGGTAACTGGTCAAAAGATGCCTGGATTACAGGTGTTTTAATCAAATGTCTAACCTAAATGCAGTTTTGTGAATATACTTAGATTTCCCTGGTCTCCACCAAATACCTTAGCCACTAGCTTGTTACGTAAAAAGGGGAGGGTGGGAGTGGGAGGATGACAATATTTTCCAGGAAAAGTGGCTGCATGTGTTACTCATGCCTAACAGATGGGGCTCCTGCAAGGGATAAGGCAGAGAGGAGAGAAGCATGTCTGCTCTCTGCCTGGAGCTCCTGTCTGGGCTCTGCTGAAGGGGAGCTGTGGGGTGCGGTGCTGCAGGAGCACAGGGCTTTCCTCCTCCTGCCTGCTGAGGCTCAGTTTAGGCAGAACTCAGATGGCTTTTAATGTACACACATGTCCAAGTGGTATTGACAGAAACGATCTCATGTTTGGAAACCTCAACATAACCAAGATCTATTTATAATGGACTAACATCTCCTGAAATGCAGCACTGTAATTATGTGAAAATATAAAACAGATAGTGTCATTTAAAAATACTAAATGGCACATAAAAATGTCTACTTCCTGCCTCATTTCTCTGGGCTAGCAAAACAATAGCATTCATGGAATGATGCTTCTTATGCCAAGTTTAAACTGGAAGTAAATTTTAATAGCCTGTGAATGGAAAAGATTGAAAGCAGCAGATTGCAGCAGTAACACAAGTGGCTGAGCACTGCACAAGGGGGCACTGAAATGACTGTGCCAGGAAGAAGCACAACAGCTCCAGAAGGTGCCTATGCAGCAGCACAGCACTGCTCCTATCATCAAGCTCCCCTGCACTCTCTTAAGGAGTAATTGTAATAAGAAAACTGGCCAAAGAAACAGTCTAACATTTATTTTGTCCAGGGGATCAAGCATCTCTGCATAGTTCAGAATGGATATCATCATGTCAGGCTGGCATAACTTGAGTATTTGTGCACTATGCCTCATTACTCAGTGCAGTGCTATAGGTTTTTACAGATCTAGTCAATACATAGGCATCAAGTAAGTGTTCTCTTGGTCTGTTGCTTTTCTCAGAACAAACATAAATAACAATGTTCAGCCTTTCTCACAGATAGGACGTGGAATGCATCCCTGGCTATC
This sequence comes from Phylloscopus whistleri, assembly GCA_017589585.1. Lineage (NCBI taxonomy): Eukaryota > Metazoa > Chordata > Aves > Passeriformes > Phylloscopidae > Phylloscopus > Phylloscopus whistleri. Next base: position 4,127,531 of record JADMLD010000614.1, on the reverse strand, counting down.
CAACCCCTCCTGCTGATGGTGTGCCACTCACAAAACATTTGCGTATTCACTGAGTGGGAGCGATACTGACTCTGCAGCCTGATGCTCAGAGTGGGAGGCAAAACACATGGATCCCAGTTCCTTCTCCAGTTTAATTATTATGCAAACTGCGTAAGACTCAGCAGGACCAACCAACAGCCAGCCTAAAGGTGATCACAGCCCTGTCATGGTGATGGGAATGATGAGTCCAGGCCTCTTAGCAGAGAACAGAAATGGACACAGGCTTCTTTGCGTTCTGGTTAAACAATGCAAACTTTGAGTATTGGATAAAATGGGGACACAGACACCAACTTTAATCAGTCCCACCAGCCTAGGAGAAGGAAAAAAATCTGGATCAATTCAACTTACAGTGTGAGTAGTTTTAAGGGAAGTAAACTGTACTCTTAAACAAACTAGATAAAAATATTTTATTCACCTATCCAAGTATCCTGTCTATTACACAGATATCCATAACCTTAGAAATTATTCTAACACATTGCTACACTGCTTTGTTTTGAGCACGTTTTATTTCAATGTAATTATCAATCACACTTATTTCCATGCAGAATCGTGAGAATATATAAGGACAGATTGCTAAGAGTTATCTCTAATTTACAGAAATCAATATTTTTTCCCCCCATATTCCCTTTGAAAACACTCAGGAAATTTTATTAAAATGGTTTGCCTATACTGTATCAAAACCTTATTTGTAAGTTAGAATATTGGAAATTTGGTAACAAACTTCTGATACAGAACTACCTAAAGAAATCAGGGAAACTCTGATCTTAGATGTGAAGAAAATCAAGGCTGTCCCAGCAGGATTAAAGATTATTTTGGGACATGTGAGACTGATAAATTGTAACAGGTTTACTAACTTCATGCTACTCTTTCCCCATTTGTGGGCAAAAATAAGTATAGCTACATCCTCAGGAAAACCCTAAAGTTCTTAGCTGCTATTTTACTGCATTCTGGTTCAAGACAGGTTCAGGTTTACCAGGTTAACATATTTAACACTGAGTGAGAGTTATGGACATTTGTCACAGCTATCTTGAAGATAAAATTATAAAGGGACAATCAGGATTTTCCTTAACACATTGAACATCTTTATTTTCTTTGAACTATATTAGATATCTGAGATTTTGGGAAAGAACTACTCTTGGTTAAGTCCCAATTTTGCATTCCTGTTTCTTGGCCTCTGTCAGTAATGAAGGATTTTTATGAGGCTTAGCTAGCACTCTTTTAAATTTATTTTTGATTTATAGTTGAGGAAGTATTTACTTGAAACTTATTCTATACCATAACCATCATTAAATTACCAGACATGTAATATCATATATGTATATAATATACAGTATGTATGTATATATGTATAGATATATACATATATAGATATTTAACAAATAAATTGTTACCATAGTTTCAAGCATTCAATTGGCTTCTCACATAAATATCAAGGACAAAAAAAACCCACAAGGCTGAAATTTGCACAGCTAATCCACTACTATTTCTTGGAGCATTTATATTTCATTTTCAGAAGACGAAACTTTGGGGTATGAACCTAACAATGTGAATGGAAGCTCTATACACATTTTAGAGACAGCCTTCCAAAGGTAGGTGCTCAGTTGCACATGCAAACTGGGTGCATGTAATGCCTGACAGGTTATATGCACATGGAAAGCAAATAAACAGACTCCCAGGCACGTGATGGCAATCGATTTACCATAAACACAATGACACATTTTACATCCACGGTCACACGTCTGTGGTAGAACAGGCAGATTAGGTGCACACATCTCAGAAATACACAATGGAATACCTAATGTGTAGTGTTTACTTGTCAATGTCAGCTTTATTTTTAGAATTACTTGAAAATAAACAAGGAAAACCAGCAAGGTTTCCTAAAAGAGACTTAGCAACACAGTACAGGATCGGCTTTTGTCTGTCAGTGAGCCAGATGCAAGAAACACACGGTGGTTCTGTCAGGAACAATAAAGCACTGAACACAAAACAGCAGGAAAAGTAATTTGCAAGCTTGTATACATACCTAAAACATCTGGAAAGGGAGAGCATTAATGAAGCAAAGAATGGAAAAAGCCAACACAATCAGGTTTTGTACAAAGCATACAGCATGAGGTAAGGTTATAACAAGTGTAACATACACAGAAAAAGGTTTGGGTTCTTTTGACAAAGAAATGCAGCAAAAGCACAAAGCTGGTTCAGTTTCTGCAAATGGCATGTGTCCATATAAAAATTTAACTAAGCCAATTGGGGCTGATTTTCAGATGAATAAGATTTAACCATGTACTGACCTTCTTGGAGAAAAAAATCTGTTCAAAATTACAGATTTCTTCTAGGCTTTTAAAGAAATTTGCCCTTTCCTTCAACATCTCACGTGTTAAAACATGTAACAATATTGACAAGCAAACATTTCTCTTTACATCAAAACAAGCTTAATTAGAGAGTGTCCTGCCTCAAACCGAGACAGAAAGGAATAAGACTGTACTATCCACCTAAATCTTTATGAGCCAGACGCTATTTTTAAAAAGTTCTCGAGAACATTAATTTTATAGTAGATATTCAGTGGCAGCATTGGTTTCCAATGAGTCAAATCCCAAGTCTATTTTTAACTGATTCCATTACAAAAGCAAACTGTCAGTCGATAGGTGTGTGCAGCATTATAAACTGATTGAGACTCCCTTATAATCCTGTAAATCCAGCTCCTCATGGCTATTACTGTTTCTGATTATCACATTGTTGGTGTATATCTCTTTGAAATTAAATCTTGTTTGTCTATTGAATCATGCCAAAGAATGGCATTCACTTCACTTTCTGTGCTATGTACAACATTGCAGACCTGGATTGGGTGACAAGGTAAGAGTTCTCAAAAAGAGGTACATTTATTTCCCAGAGAAAAGTATTTGTATTAATATATCAAGCACACTACCTTTGTACTACCTTAAGTAATTGATGGAACACTTGTGAAAATAATAGTTAAAAAACAACAAAATACTTTCAGAAGTGTAAGAAATAGCCTTCTCTGCTGCAGTTACAACTGCTGCTCACAAATGTGATTATAAGTGAGGGGTCGATCAGTGGTCAGGCTGCATGAGCTACCACTACACAAAGTTTGATGAGTAAAAAAATAGCTTTCCATTGAACCTGGAAGGAAGGAGGGATTTGAATTAGATGAAACAGGTCTGGGGAGCTATATTTGCTATATATATTATCTAGGAAATATATACATATATATATTTGCGAAAAGGCATTTTTAAATTATACCAGATCTAGGAATAAACCACATATGTCTCTGTCCACGTGCCAATGACTGTTCAAGGAGGAGAGAGAAGAGAGCAACTCATCTCCCCACATCTCATAGCTGTGCAGCCAGGAGACCCTTTCAGAGCAAATCAAAACAAACCAAAACAAGTACTGTTTTTCCTTAACAAGAAAAAATTTTTATTGTGGTAAATACCAGATTTAAATACCTAGGCCAGAACTAAGTCATTGTAGATAGTCTGAAAAAAAACACCAAACCAAACCAAACGAAAAAAAAAAAAACCCAAAAACAACAAAACCCCCAAACAAACCAAAACAATGCAAACAAAACACAACCCAAAACAACCCCCCCCCCTCAAAAAAAAAACCAAAAACAAACCCAGTCAAATTTAGTGTTTGCTTAAATTTTGGGGTTTTTTTCTTCCTTCCCCGAACCCCCAGTGATTTGGGGAAAAAACCCTATTATTTTCATTTTGTAGAAGTGAAAATGTAGGTAGAGAAAAAGTCATTTTCCAGGACTCCAAACAGACCTGCTGCAGATACTAGAGAAGAACTAATGTGATGTGAGTCCTGATTTAATGATGTATCTATAAAGCTTGTATTACTAGAGAATACTATTGGCTGCAAAGCTAATGCTAATAAAATACGAAATGCCAAACTAGCTCTCCTAAGCCAAATCTTTTGTGATCTGTATTATAAGAGAGCATATTCAGGAACATATAATATAGTTGTTCCTTTAGGGCTGCTGTCTCATTCAGTATGCAACTCCATACACTGTCAACTGATAGGAAGCCATTGAATAATTTACTTTCTCTTCATTGTCAAATACGTGTTTCACATCTCATTTAGAACACATGGCTCTAATCTTTCTCTGAAAACAGAATGCATAAAATATTTATGGGCTATTTTGTGGAGCTTACTTTGGTGGCGTATGCAATAAAAAAGATTTTTCCCTTTGAAACATCCCACTTAGGTGAGAAACTGGAATTAATTGTATATTCCAAAGAGAAAACTGAATTACAAAGAATAATCACAAGTTATGAATAATTCGGTGGGATTAATTTTCAGAAATGTAGTTATTCTTCAGAGTCATTAACAGTAGAAATTATATTCAAAATAAAAATACAGGAAATCCTGGTTCCTGGGGTTTCTTTCTTCCAAAATGGAACATAACCTTGAAGCTTCTTTTATAAGTCATTACTAAGACTCAGGACATTCCTGATGCTGCTCTGTACTGTCAGTACATAGTATCAGAACTGATCTGAGAGAAGGAGAAAATTCTTTGAGCTAGGCTGGGAATGAAAAGTATACCTCCCTAGTTAAATGTCTGCAAAGAGTAGAGCCTAAGATAGGAGAATTTCTGGGGAATGAGGATCCACAAGGCTGCACAGTTAGCCTTCTTATTATCACTTCCTAATCTTTATTTTGCACTAGTTGAATTTATAAAACTAATAATATTCTCTTAATAGGATATTTTGTTGACTTACAGCAAATTCATCACACAAATTGAAAAAAGAAATTCCACAATATAGTGCAATATTGCCACTCACCTCTTCTACTTCAGCCAACTAAATACTCACAGCAGCAGTATGTTGTCACCTACCAGCAGACTAGAGTGATGTTTTCTGATTCTGACTCCTATTTCTCCCTTGAGGTTCATTGCAGATAGGCAAGGGAACAGGCTGTAACATACCTTGTACTTTTTTCTTTTGCCTTCTGCAAGGGTTTTCCCACTGTCTTACAAAAGCAGTTACCTTTTCTGACACCAGCTTATTTTGTTTTACCTCAGTTTTCCTTCCAGCACTGCCACTGGCTTCCTGACTTCCTATTTGATTTCTGTCCTCCTGTGGTTTATCCCATGCCTAGAGCACTGACCTGGAGGTGCTTTATCAGTGGGTTTGGCCATCCCAACTCCTTCTCCATAAGTCCAACCTTTTCCATAATGGATTTTCACTACTTGCCCTCCTGCCTTAGCCTGGCCAGCCACCTGTTCCTCTGGGTGAACCTCTTTAAAGTAAGCAGCTTTTTATTCCATTCTCCATGCTGTACACCAAAGGAGGGATTGCAAATTTAAAGATGAGCATCTTTTCACCTCATTTCTGTTTGGCTGCCCTGATTCAGTCTGCTTGGAGTAGGTTCTGCTCAACATCATTGCTGGACCTTGCCAAGGAAAGCTGAGTCTTCAAACAATTCAGATGCAAAGCTTGGCATGTGTTAATAGCAGCTTCTAATAATTTGGTCAAGTTTCCTCATTATTTTCATAAAATTGCCCAGAAACATGTAACTGAAACTTTTTTCAGTTCACTACAAATTTCAAAACCCTGCTGGATTACTAGAACAATGGAAGTATTACAGCTTCTGAAAGAAAAGAGTTTGAGAATATTTTAGCATACATAAAATAATTTTTGCCATAACTTTATGCGAGAATGGCCCAGTTGCTCTGGTCAAAGATCTTCAAAGTTATTTTATAAATCAGTTAATTTTTAGAACATTATATGCAACAGAAAACCTGATATGTAGCAGGAACTCTCAGTTAATAATAGGCCTGTCACAAAAACTAGAGAGGCACATTTACCTATCTATCCCCATATTTTCACATATACGTAACCACTGTTATCTTTTGGGTGTCTCAAACTGAGGTTCTGTCAGAATTCCCATTTTAAATACCTCCATCTAAAAAAGTACCTTGACACAAAGAAAAAACTTTGATGCTCTCAAGAGTATGGTTCTACATGAAATAAGGGTGTACCAGATTGGGCAGCATTCAATTTTTATTAATTTATTTTTTCTTGTATAGGAATTTGTCATAGATGCTTCACATATATGAGAATATTTTAGCATGAGGAATGAATGATATGCTTTTACTGCTGCATATATTTGTACAGTATTGCAAAATTGCACAAGCTTTGCTGATGAGGCTGGAAACTTAATCATCATGATTTTGTTTGTTCCATGACTAGTTGACCTCCATACTTATTACCAATTTTCAGTCCTATTCAAAATAAGTGACACTTTATCTTTTCATTAGATTATGAAACAGTCTTTGGTGACAAGACTGAAATTCACACAGAAGAATATTCTTGTGTGTAAAGATATTAATTATGTCGTTACAGTACATTGCATTTTGATATTTGAAAACACTTAAAATAAGACACACTTGGAAGCCACAGACTACTTTCAAGCAGAAATTCACAGCCTCCATACAGCTGAGAACAAAGGTTTTACGAAACAAATTTTCAAGGAAGGGAAGTCAAAATTTTTAAGGCGGAGAAGCTTATTCTAAAAAGTACTACTATATTAGGCAAACATTAAATATTCAGTCACAGTTCAGGTGTTGTTGGGAACTTTTTTGTTGCGACACTGATAAGAACTTATTTAATAGGATAAATGAAACTACTTTCTTGTTCCACAAAATTCACAAATTTTCAAGATGCAATGCTGTGTTTAGGGGAAACCAATCTCTCTCCAAGGCTACTAAGGGGAACCTGCAGCTCTGTAAAGGCCGAAGCATGACTGGAGTGTTCAGCTGGGATGTAGCAAGTTCCCCTTTTTTTGGTATTTGATGGGGGACTTGCTCAGGACTTCTTATGGGACTTTTGTCCTGTATCTCAGTCAAGCCTTACATGAGTATGTAGACTCCTGGCAGGACTCATCTTAGAATCATAGAATGGTTTGTACTGGAAGGGACCTAAAAGTCACCTGGCTCCAGCCCCCTGCCATGGACAGGGAGCCTTTCCCTAGACCTCTTGGCTATCTCCTGGTGTGTCTACACAGGGAATGCACCAGTACCAGCAGCAGAGTCCTGGATACAATGCATCTCACTCTAGAGAAAAGGAAAAGGTAGTCAGGAATTAAGACTCCAAAATGATCACCTTTTCCTCCTAACTCTAAGGACATCTTGGGATGAGAAGCTCCAGTGCAGACACCTGTACTGTGAATGGTTACATTTAACTACAACTTCTCATCTAAACTTATTTTTCTCTCTGGGTAGTAAATGTTTAATTATTGATAAAACTGGACAAGTTTCAGTACAAAAAGACTCATGTAAGATGAGAGATTTTAGGCTATGAATGTAGCTATACAGTTTTTTAAAAGCATCTCCCTTTTTGCATCCTTTCTTTATTTGCACCAACCTTATGATTAGTTTAAACTGATACAAAATTCATAAAATGTGTACTTCAATAATTTTTCTCAGGCTTCACCTCAGTAGCTATCACTACTAGTAATCTTATCAAAAATAATGCATAATATCAATAATATCCATATGTATTTGAAAACTGTTACTTCTATTTAACCAGAAGAACGTGTCTTCAGATTTTATATGGATGGCTGCCTCTCCCCACTGAGGCAAACAGCAAAACATGAAAACTGAGCATAACCAGAATAAACCAAAATCAGCACTGTAGGAATTTTACCTGATAGTGCTTTTAAAATGATTTCTAGTGCTAGGATTTCTGAATTATGGGAACTGTGATTTTCTCACAGCAGAGAGAAGGCTATTTTTAGCTTACACATATGAAACGAGAGCAGCATACTTCAGAGGCAATTTGTAGATAGCATCATTTCAGGTACTCACCTAGGCTTGATCTGGTGTTAGATCGCTCTATTATCGCGTGCTTACTGGGGTTGTTCAGTACTGAGCGTTTGGCAAGCGAGATGTCTGCTGTGACTCGTGTAATTGATATACTGCAAAACAAGTACAGCAAAATAGTGCTCAATGTTATTTATCTTTCAGGGATGTGGGAAGAATTCTCGTTTGACACTAGAAGATGGCTAAGACTACAAGCTCTCAGCAGCAGAGCATGCTTCACCCAATCTGAACAGAGAAAAAACTTTATCTAATTTAATACTGCTACAATAACTACTGATAAGTCCTACATGTGCCTGGGGGGAGGGGAGGCAGGAGGAGGTCAGGGATTGCTGCAGAAGATGGGACTTCCCTGGGGTCTCCAGGTCTGGTGAGGGTCTGACATTTCACCAGTACCCCCAGTATGAGCAGGCTGGTTTCTCCTTTCCCTGACATCTTGAACATTACTGAATGACAACCTGGCTTACTTTAGCCGTACCTGTAAGACACGTAGGGATATGCAGAATTAAATGGTAAAGGTAAGGCTTATCAGGGACATGAGTCCAGCAAATAACTCAGGGCGGGGGTTTGTTTGTTTTGGTTTGGGCTTTTTTGGCTTTTTTATTGTTCAGTTTGCTAGCATGTGTTTTTCTAACAGAGAGCAAGAGCTACCTATAATTTTCCAGAAAGATTCTTGCTAGCAATATGCTAGCCACCTAAAAATAGAAACTGTAACTTGGAGAAGCACATACTTGAAAAGTCTAGCTTGACTATCTGGCAGGCCCTGTTTTGTGTTTATGAGAAAAGATGAGCCAAGAAAGAAGTGGTAACTTTCAGTTGTTTGCACTGACCTGCTACATAACCTTCTGCATATTCTTCTTCCTAGGAAAGCAGTTACTTTCGTTCGTTTAGCTTTACAGGGTCAAAATGCACCCTGAAGTTCCTTTTCAAACTCTCTGGTCTAATGAGGTTTAGAGGTCGCATTTTTCCAGTGCTGAGAGTTAAATCAGACTGATGATATTCCCTTGTTCTCCCTTGTAGGATTTAACTTGCAATTTAAAGAGGAAATGGATTTGCTAAGAAGTGGGAGGGCTTCTTTCTAGCAAGCACACTCAGATGCTGTTTGTTCATCTGAAATGTAATCCAGTAGGCCATTTTCCAATGAACTCAACATGTGTATGCACTTATCTAAAAAATGTACCAGAGCCAGAAGTTAATATGAAAAAGCATAATTATGTGCACAATACTGATTAGTAATATAATTTTGGAAATCTAGGCGTGATTTAACTTAAGCTAAAATCAGAATCAAAGATTGTGATTTCTGGCACAGCTTCTCACAGTGCCATTTGTCTTAAAATTAAATCAAACATGTATATTGGGATACTTATTAGTTTTCTTTATTTGCTAATGGAAGGACGCTACAAACTTTCACAGCTTTTTGGGTTTTTTTGTTGATTTGGATTTTTTCCTGCCAGTCTTTTTTCCTACAGGCAACAGAATTTTTTTTCCTTTTTAAATGAAGTTATGGTATATTGAACAACTCTAGATTTATCAATCTGTTTACCTATGAAAAACATATTTTTCAGTTTTAGACTTTTTACCATCTTTCTGAGGACATTTTCATATCTTTGAGCAATGCCACATGAGGAAGACCAAGTCTGCTCTCAGAACAAAGAGTGTGTACGTTCCTATTGAGAAACAATTGCAATGAGAGCAGGGACAGCAGTGTGGCAGCTCAAAGCAGTAGCATGAATCTGAGAATCTCTGGTGCAAATTTGTTCAGGACTTTAAGTAATGATTCCAATTGCTACTGAAGTTTGGGATGCTTCAAGTCTGCTACTATAGATATAAATTTTATTTGGAGCATATGTGGATTCACCCTGCCACTATTGGATCTACAACTGAAAATCTGACATGCTCTAAAACACTTAAAGACACAAAGATGCAATAATTTTCTTCTGCTTGCAACAAATGTTTTGTTAACTTCCAATTCTGAAGGTGTGTTATGTAGGGTTTGAGAATCCTAACTATTATAAAGAGACACTACTAAACTGGTTAGATATTGACATCGTTATTCTGACTAAGAAAATCCACCAGTTTAAACCACTATGCCTGGTATTTTAAAGAACTGAAGCTATTGACAAAAAACTTCAAGCTCCCTCTTCAAAGTTTTGACAGCAGCAGGACACACAGAATAGTGTTATTTACGGATCTGTCCACTTCCAACCTTAATAGAACATTCGTTGAAGTTACAGATATTATTATAAGATCTTCCTGTTTTCACAATTTTTCCTCCCACTGTCAACCCATTAGGACCTATTAATCTGGAGCTTGATCCAGTACCAATACAATCATGTCTGGAGAATGCATCTCATGTCTCTGCTCCATGGGTCTGTGATGTTGGAATTATAGACCACAGCACTGCTTTTAGAGACAGACTATTATTTGACATGTGTACCACAGTAATGCCTGAAGGCTCAAATACAAATACAAATCCCATGGTGCTACAGCCTAGTGTGCTGCAACCACTCTGATCAGAACCCAGTGAGTACAGCCCATCTGCTGCCAGGGGTGACCATATTTCAGAAAGGTGGGGGACTGCCCCACCCCTTCATCCCTGTCCTTTTGAAACTTCCCACTATAGAGCCCAGAACTACTGTCAAACTAAGATCCTATCTTGAGGGATCAAGAGTTTGACGATCCCATACACCAGACAGTCTGAATCCCATATCACTCTTTCCAAGCTGGATGCCAAGTAAGGAATAGAGCTGAGGGGGAACCATGGCTCTTGGCAGTTTGCTCAAAATCTGAGAAGCATTGATGAGATACCACTTGAAAAATACTTAAAATAACTTTTTAATCTGTAGATAAATATCTAGCAATTTGGAGTGTGAATGTCACAGCCATCAAGAAGAACCCATCCTTTTTTCCACTCTCAGCAAATATATACCCCAGAACACTTCCCACTGCAACACAGCCTCTGCACGCTCTGTCAAGGAAACTTCCAATCCACACTATAGTCCACTGATCAAGGAATTAGCTGTCATTCCTAATTTTGTCCTATGTTATTATTTCTTAAAAGCTTGGTAGCACCCAAATGGAACCTGAAGTATATTTGCATTGCAAAGTACTTACCGCCCTTCGAATCTATGTTTTAAAAAATCAAATAATGCTTTTTGCATCATATCTGTTACCTAGAAGGAAAAAAACCAACAAATTAATAATCGCATAGGAAATTCGTAATACTTAATGCTAATAATATTATATAATAAAGCTGACAATAAATCTTGTATCCAAACAACAGGATTGGAACGTGATTTATTCCTAATCTCAACTCCATGTATTTTACATGAAGTAAAATACAAATAAGCAGCTATTGAATAGGAGCGAAAACTATCTGATGTTTGTCTATGCTATAAATTATCAAATACAAATGAAAAGTACTTTGTCAAAAATGAAACCATTTAAACAATCAATTACCTCATATCCCTTCAGAGAAGGCCCCACTAAAACTACTGGTCGCATAGAAGGCACTACATCATAGGGAGGGATGTGCTCTGTCTGCAAAACAGAAAAAGTTTTCAGCATCACAGCGCCTAGAGAAAATGTTACACACTCTTTATATTATTAGGAACTCTGAATTTCCAGTAATGTCACGGGAATCTCAGATCCATTAACTTTTCCCAGAAACTGGTAGCACAAGATAAAGACATAGCATGTTGAGACATTTCTTTTGAAAAAACTTTCCTTTGACTTTAGGGTTTCCTACTATTTTCATATTTACTCTGGATAGTTAAAAACTCTTATTCTGGGTCATGCACATTTCCCACTGCATAATTCCTAACTGGTAAATTGAAAACATTATTTCCAGCAACTAATGAATTGAAATGGTTAATTCTACAGCTATGGCATCCCTTTTTAACATAAATTTTATCTAGGAAATTATAAAAGAGAAAAGTAGAACAAAAGGGGATGAGAAAAGCATAATGCTTTTTTTCTTTAATGTTCAGATCTGCCCACTACTTAAAAAAACATTGTGACATCACTGCAAATTCCCATGGCAGCACTCAGTCTGATGTCCACATTTGCACCCACAATTCAATTACAAATTAAATCAAAATAATGACTGATCAAGTTAGTATTTCTAGAAAATTATCATAAGCAGAGCTTGGGATAGCATTTCTTCCACTTTGGGAAGTTCTTGTCACCACCCAAGAATGGATTCTGGTAGTACCATATTTACCAAAATACTAACTGATGTATCATGCACAATTTCTAAAAAGGTATCCCAACATACAAAGATAAAAAGATTGCCTCCTTTTAAGGACTGCAAAAATTTCATATTGTTATCACAATACAATACAAAAAATTCAAATGTTGAGTTTGCTATTTTTTCTTCTTTAGTAAGTGGCTGTTCAATATATATCACCATGAATGGGTCTTATCAGAAAGAGTTTTTTGTTCATAAGGAAGGTTTTGGTTTATCTTTATCTTTGGAAAAAAAGATTGAAATCCAAACCCAGAAACATGTGGGTGTTACAGAAAAAGAAATGCCAGATCTATTTTTCAAATGCTTACATAGTACAAATACATCAGTCAAGATCACAGAATACAGACATTGTTCATTGTTCCAGAACTCAATGTATCCCAAGGTATTTCGCAATAACATTAAAATAAGTACATACATTCCAAAACACAAACCCACAAAGACAGACATTTATACAGTGACAGCACACAATGCTACACAAACAGCAGTCTAAAGCAGTCTAAAACATAGAAAACATTTTTGTGAATGTCCCTCAGTGTAATTTATTTTTTACCTGTAGTTTCACAAGATCATTAATAACATGATAATGAATACCAGTGCCCAAGGCATCATAAGCATGTGAAATGAATTTATTTTTCACAGTACAGAATCTGACTCAACATGTTTCAAAGCAAACCCCTGCAATTAGGCTGGGCCTGTATCCAAAAGCAGTCCTCCACTGTTCTTGCTAACATTTTTAATAATCTGATAAGCCTATTTGAGACAGATTCGAATAGAAATTCATTACAGTTGTGCAAGTGCTTTTAGCATGAGTGCCCTGATGCAACAGATCTTTGTCTTAATGTGGCTGACTTAACCAAAGACATTCATGCTAGAAGTTAACTAGCTATTTGACAATCAGGGCAAGCACAGAAATTACCTTATTTGATGGAATATGGGGTATTTTTAAAATCTGTTCTGTTGCAATGGGAATTTTTTTTCTAATCTTTACAGCTTGATATAATGAAGCTGTCAGCAGAAAATTGAGTAGAAGTTATCTAATGGAAGTATTAAAAGTTCTTAATTTAGCAGTAGAGAATCTAATATTTTCTAAGAGACTGGCACTGAGCTATACAGCATTCATTGCAGATTCAAGTTCAAATATGAACTCAGAATAAAAACTGGCAGATTTGACCATATGGCTTTTACTCAGTGGTTAGATTACTTTGGGATAGCCATCCAGTGTGTACTGTAAATATCAGTATTACAAACCCCACTAACACTAGTAATGATTCTGATATGGGAGAAAAGAGGCATCACAGAGTGAAAGAAAGACATGGGACTAACCCTCATCCAGGTCTAAGGTGGTTCATCTAGAAGCTGCATCTTTGAAAGATGCTTATGCAGACAGCATCCAATACATGTCAACATGTATTATTCTTCCTTATAATTTTTATCCAATTAAAAATATGATTAAGTAAGAAATTACTCAGAAGTAAGAATCCACTGTTGATTTCCACACCAGGCTTAATAGACCAAACTGAAGCCAATAGTAGTGACTTTGGAAATGAGAAGGATTCAATACTATGTAAAAGAGTTCAAGAAAAGAGACAGAAACAAAGATTTGTTTATTAAACATGAGAGCATCCACAGCAGGGACAACAATGTCACTTGGCACTGTTTAAGCACTATAAAAGTCTGTTATTACCTGTAGATTTAAGTGAGGGGTTAAAACCAAATGAATGAGAGCTATGAAGACTAAAGATTTTAAAACAAAAAAGTAAAAACGTGGTATTTCACTACACAGTTTGGCTGCTACCTAATGTCTTGCTAACTTGTTCCAGCAAAGGTCCTAGAAACATATTGCAGCTTTTTGCAACAGGATGCCAATTGCATAATTCTGTGGTTATCTGGGTTATCTATGGAGAGACATCGGCTCTCCTGGGAACCACCAGTACCACTTCCAATAGCTGAGATACTAAAAAAGTCTCACTGATGGATGGCAAGAGCATTTGGCTGATAATTTATACATGACAACAGAAAAAAACAAACCTTGAAGTAAACTGTCAAAACAAATCTGAGGTTTTCCATTGGTCTTGTGCACTTGCAGACTTTGCAGCTAGTGAATTAGAAGCTTAAGTACAGACTAAATTAAAAATACAATGAATTTGATAATTTGTTTCCTAAGTCCAAACTGTGTATTTGATAGAGTCCAATAATGATTTCAACATATTGAGTAATAATAATAATAAAAAAAACTCTAGAAGGATATAGAAAGAATAAATATACACTAGAGAGGCGCATTACAATGCTAGAAATAATTTTCTCAAACATTTAGAAGGCCTTCTAAGTGTGTCCTATTATTCCATCAAAAAGGATAAGTACGTAGCAGAGTTTCACAGACACACTGAACTTCTGCCCGTTTTCCTGTAATGAATCCACTATCAGCTCAACACATCTCTTCATCCTTAATTCTAGAATAGCTGCATGGTTAATCTGGAGTCATAATGCTAATGATGCCAGTGGCAGGATAAACACAGGCGATGTCGATATAAACTTACCGATTTCTGCTTCTGCTTAGCTACAGCAGCATGGAAAAGAAACAAAGAACAACAAAGCATGCATGTTATTGGCTTGTCAAAGGACACAGACAGTTAACAGGACTAGAAATGCGACGCAGTGCAGGTGAGCAGGTGGACAGATGGGAGCTTGGAAGTCGGTGTTACCTTCTTAAAGAAGGGCATTCTTTTCTCTTTGGAGTGGGGTGATGTTACACTGTTTGCACTGGGTTTGGGGGAGCGATGGTTTGCTGGAATATCATTTTCTTCTGCATCTAAGCCAGTGGCATCTATGTCTACAGCTATATACAGACAAACAATTCAGAATTATCGGATGACAGGGAAAGTAAAGATAGGTTTAAAAGGAAATTACAGGTAAAGAGAAATAAAACTGTCCAGAGTAATAAATAAATGAATAAAAATTAAAAGTCAACCATGAGAAAAAACCACAATAAAACAAAAGGAAAAAAATTAAAGGTGCTGTACATTAGGATTAGAAGACAGAAGGCAATCTGTAACAGCTACTGTAACATTTACAAAATAGACCAACGGCCAAGTTTGTTCTTGTTATACCAGTGTAAATCCAAAGTATTCACTGGAATACATAAGACTTCCACCAATGTAAACAACAAAACTTGGTCAACATTTGGATTATTTTACAGCAATGACCACTAATTGAAAATGGATATCAATTGAAATTTGAAATGTCACTACTGTGTCTATGGGAAATGAAAGAGTAGAAGAAAAATCACTTTTGATGACAAAATCAGCCAGATATTGGTACAATGTTATCTACATTAATCTCAGGATGATCTACAATTGGCATTTTTAATCTCTTTAAATAAAAATGCATTGTACTCATAAGATATATTTATTATGAATAATTAAACACAGATCTCATCTAATAGTGAAAACTAAAAAGAATGGATAGCAGAAGAAAGGTAGTTTATCCCAGCTTGGCTCAGAGACATGGATCCTACGTAAAGAGTGAGGATGAAGGCAGGTAAAATGGAAGTGAATACCGTTGCTGTTCAATCTCTACCTCAAAAGAATATATAAGAAAAAAATGCTTATACCATAACCACAAATTAGTTAACCTTTTTAGCAAGTAATAACAGTTTCAACAGGAATCCTCACAGACTCAGTCATAAATACACTTTCAGAATGCAAAGCCGTATTATCCAGAAAGCTGAGTAGAACAGATACCTGCCAACTACATCTAAAACCAAACCAAACCAAACCAAACCAAACCTTTCTTGTTTACAACAGTCAATCCTGATCTTAAATGGTGATTTAAACTTGTCTTCAGAAGAGAATTAGATGCACAAAAGTGAACCACAGACATGTGTACAACATCACCCTCATGTGCGAAGACCTTACCCATCTCTCCACTCCCTCTGGGAACACACACTTATCTTGCCACGCCACTATGTCGAACTGAGTCTAACCCTAAATAGATCTGAAAGCAAAATTGTTTGTATTGACTTTATCCAAACCCTTAATTAATCATTTCAAACTATTATGAAACCATCTTAGTGACCTGATTTCATCTGCTTCATGAGTGGGACATCAACTAATACAGTGGCATGTGCTATTAAATTATGTAACAAATAAATATTTCTGTCAAGCCTACGTGCAGCTACTGATGTAAGAGACACTTGGGGCAGCAATCTCTTTTGTTTGCATAGAGTACATTTTCCCATTTGAATTATCTGCAGATCTAATACCTTGATGCCTGACATTCCCTAAGTTACTGTGCCTTTGAGTCTGCTCTTCCCAGGAAAAACCCAGTAGAGTAGATCTACATCCTGTTTCTATAATCCTGCTCCTAAAAACAGCCATCATGTAACATTTTCTTCTAGCAACACTGTACTTTCATCCTCTTCATAAGTATAAAAAGAACATATTATCTTTGCTTGCATACAGGCCAGCACAGATGCTGTATATCACTCACAATAAGACACATTAAAACTCCTTTGGTTCTATGTTCAACCAAAATTGTCAGTAAAGAAAAATCAGTTACCTTAAGCTTTTGCTGTAAGAAAGAAATGCAGAATTTGATCAGCTAGTTACCAATATCTCCTTTTTTCATTCTCAGTATTCACACGAACATCTCCTGTGACAGTTCTTTAACTGTTATCTATCTTTAGTTCATTTGGGTTTTTTCAGTCATTTTCAGCATTATTCTTTCCCAGTTTGGTAGCCCAACAGGACTGTATGGATTGTTTGCTATATCAATATTGATTATTTAAATGGATATGAGTCTCTCTTTCATTTGTTTTTCACTGGTTCTTCATCTCGTTTGTTGGTTTGTTTTGTTTTGGTTTTTCTGTGGCACTATTTTATATTGAAAAAACCCATCCCTGACTCCAATTAAAAAAAAATGAAATTAACTTATTCAGTTAGTATTCTTCAACTTATTAAATAATGGATGCATTTGTAATCGATTATACTTTCAAAAAGAGGAGGTGTGGGAATAATTACTGAATTTTGCTTCGAAGTCACTTGAATTCTTGTTTTAGTCACAAACTATGCCCCTTTCCCCTTTCTGAGGATGTCTTAAGCAAAAAAAATATTGGAGACTCAAAATCTTGTGATCACAGAATAAGCTAATGTGAACTATCCACACATATTTTCCAAATCTCCACTGTAACTGAATACACTTTAACAGATTTCCTTCTTTATCCAGAAAATCATGTTTCTTGAAAGACAGTGTTTGAAGAAACAACCCAATGCAATGAAAATTAGAGGATGGGTAACAATGAGTCAGCTGGTAATCTAGGTGATATCTGTGCTCTTAACCCTAAATTCTGTGCAACATTCTGGAAATATACGTACTGATCTTCAAGTGCTTTTTTGATAGCAAAAAATATTACAGCATTTCAGATGCTCTAACTACAAAATTACAACATAGGTCCACAGACAATTTTTCTACAAAAATGCAGTTGTTGAAAAGCTGGCCTTAACAGTAAACCCATCAGTTTACAGCCATCAGAAAATAAAAGATTAATATATTCTACACACTTGTTCGGACATACTTTTGTAAACTAATGCAATATTTTCAAAATAAAAGAGAAGTTAAGCTGAGGTGGAATTTTTATAAACAAACTGCAGTTGTAATAAAGTTGGTTGTTACTAACAAAAACCCATGGTTTCACAAGACAGATATATTTTTCAATTAATTGAGCCAAATGAAGCCACTATCAAAACATGATTTACTTTCTCTGTCTCCCTTTTAAATGACCAAGTAAATACTTTAAAATATTCAGGCTCATTTTAAGATGCCTGCTCTGTAGACCAGACTCCATATAAATGAATATGATTGGAAGATCCATTTTTCTACCCTAGTATACAAAGTACTAGCAACACTCATCAATATTTTCTGTTTCCAGGTATTTACAATGTACATGGGAAGATAAAACATCCAGCAACACAGCAGCTGAATTAAATAGATTTTTTTTGTGATCTTCTGCTGTGCTTTTTTTATGGAGCTAATGCCGGCATCCTCCACCAACTTGCCATGTATTTGCTTCATATCACTTGACTACAACCTAATTAAAATTAAATCTGTATATTGATGCTCTAAGTACAAAATAGTATTTCTGAAAAAATTGTCAAAGGCAAAAAATATCCAGTATCTTAGAATGCATGAGCACATCCTCATGATCAGAATTGTGAAACTAAATGTTCCTGATGTTTTAAAGTAATGCCTTTCTTGATGCTACTGCAGAGACCTCTCAGGAACTTCTATTTTTATTGCTGCTTTTTCTCCTGTACAAGAAAGTATTTATTGTTCAGTAGGAGTGCTCAGACCAGACCAAACCTTTCTACTGTAATGTAGTCTCACACATCTATTTTGTCCTTGCTAAAAACTCTGGTAAAAGCAAAGAGGGAATTTTGTGCATTAACAGCCCTATCATTGCCTGAACTTGCTGGCATTGACTCCATTACTTCAAACAACCCCAAACCAGCCTTATCTGGTAACACATCACTTGGGTTTTACGTATGAAGAATGGGGAATAAGAAGAAGAGGTCTAAAGGTACATGGATTTTAACAGATTAGGTTCATGAGTCTCTTCACCAAAGGGTTCACAACCTACTCACCAGATGATGGAGGCGTCGATTTTCTGGAACTAGGAACGATGTCACCCAAACTGGATGAAGAGTTTCCTCCTGATTTACTGGAGTAAAGTAATAAATTAGTTTGAAGTTCTGTAGCTTTCTCAATATTTAATCTAGTTTATTTATAATCTGCTTTCTAAATGAAGTGCTAGCTGTGAGACAAACAGTATTTCTGGCAGTGGTATAAAATATACATCTCATGCAAAATGCGTGTGCATTTTGAGACCTGAGGGACTGCAAACATCAATCATACTTCCTGTGCTGCTGTGCAATTCATTCTGCTGCTCTCATTCCTCATGATCTTAATGCAATTCAGTAATTAATATGGCTACTGGTACATATTAATTAATACTACTACTCATAAATAAGAGTAATTCTGAAACCAGTGAGCATATCTGTTTTCTTTAGCTCAGGAGTTATTGATAAATTCCTAATGAAGATGAGACTGTGTCTATCATCTTTTCAATCTAATTAAGGTACAAAATTCTTTTGCTTTCTCAATGCAATATAGCACTTAAGAAAAAAGTCTTTCAAACAAAGTCAAAGCAGTCTAAGGTTTTATTAAGTTCTGCTTTGTGAAAACGTATCCAAGTTGTGAAAATGAAACAACAGTTCTAGTATCTTTTAGTTCAGTTACCATAATGAGAGAAGCTCTGAAAAGAATGTAAGAAAGGTTATTTCACTCTTCAAATAATTCATGTGATAGTACTAGTTTCCACTTTCTCTATCTTAAAATATTAATAAGCACTAAGTTAATGTGTTTGTGGTGTAGGACAATGTTATCTTCAGTGAGAATTTCTGGAGAATGGAAGCCTCTCCTCCTTTGGAAAGGAACTGAACCACTGGGACAGATCTGGCTGTCCCAGAAGTGTCACTACAGGAGTAAAGAATCCAGCATCCTTCTGCTGAGGACAGCACACTCATGCATTTCACAGCTGGTGAATGCAGCTGAGCACTGCACAATCACAGTGTCCTACTCTAGACACGCTTTATAAACACTGCTGTCCTTCCTCTGGAGATAGGAAAGCATTTCTGGCTTCCTGAATAGTTCCTAGCTCAATTCCTGGTCCATCCCACTCAAATACACTGGGAATATTTGTTTCCTTTATACTCAAAGGGAAACAAGTGACATTTGCTTCCACAGGTGTTATTAGAAGTTTTCTGCATTATTCTTTCTTGCAGTATCATTCAGAATATCTAGAAACTGTCCTTGTTCTTATGCAATGATGGCTGCAGTCAGAGACAACAAATGACTTGACATGAAACTTCCATCATAACATGTACAGCTCTTAAAAGCTGTATTTGTAAGCAATGGATTTGACTAGACTATTTTTTCCCTACAAGCTAACTCACAGGCACTGGCTTTGGCTTACAAATAAATTCATCTTAACATTTTCTGTAATTTCTAAAATGAATTTTAAATATACTTAGAAATAGCAAGATCATCAAAGCAAGTAAAAAAATGCTACAGAATTTAGAAAAATCAATTTTTAGTCAAAAAATTTACTAGCACAGACTAAATGTACTTACTGCAATGTATATTAGTAATTATTTTATGAAAAAAAGAAGGAAACGATCTCAGTTGTAGGCCACCACAGATAGCCAATCTAAATATCTACTTTTTCTCCCAAACTGCAACGACAGTAATAAGCTTATTAATTAACAATATAACATATAAAATAATGGTATATATTATATAATAAATAACATAATTAATTATAGAAAGTATATATTAATTTCTTCATTGTTAAAAATGTTTGTAGCTGCCATTAACAATAACTAAGCATATATATGAATGGTACACAGCATCAATTTCCAAGTTGTGTCACAGACAATGTTGCTATTATTAATGATTTCTTGTTATTACCTGGAGTAGAATTTTCCTTGTTTTGCCTTTTGTTCATGCTGCAGCCTCATGTTTTCTAGTTTGACTGGGCTTGGTATGAATCCTATTTCACAGCCTTCTTTTACCAACCGTCCTATCCACCAGTCATTATTAAATTTCTACAGATTAAAAAAAAAAGGAAAACATACAAAGAAATTACTGTATCTGGGATAACTTTGTTACTAGTTTTAACTTGCAGCTATGCTATTTTTTGTAATTCTTCCCCACAGTTAATCACTGTGCTATGTTATTATGGCAATAAAGAATTGCAGTAATATTCAGAAATACATTAAAATAATTATTCCTTTCAAATTATGAAAATCCACAGTCCTTATGTGGAAACCTTCCTGCAAAGATTTCATGTTTCTCCCTGTTTTTTATTTCTACCCATTTCACCATCTTTATTTTTTCTTGCTTCACAGTCTTCTCCTCTCACACATGAGAGCTGCTTTCGTTTTCTGTTCACGGTTCTCCTTGGTCGACAACAGAGACTTAGGATCTACTCTCACCTACTGCTACAATTTTTATAGCTCTGTAATAATCTGTTTTTCTCATTCCATTTTCTTCAGTTCTCTGTTTAAATTAAAAAACACTACTTCTCAAATTCCCCCACTTCTCACTAAAATCTTCTGAAAAGTGACCGAATTAGGCTGCTTATGTACACCCTGCTTCAGATAGTTCATGGGATCTGCATCTTAAATTTACTGTGATAGACCCACAAGGAATGGATATCTTTGGATAACTAAAATAACCTAATAATTACACAAGTCCACCAGATAGCCCAATTAACTGAATTTCAGCTCTGTTAAATATGAGATATTAACTACTCTAATTCAACACTTTTATTCATACACACCCCTCCACATGTGTGGGGGTGTTGGTTGTTTTGCAGAGGTCTATACAGCAGAACTATTTGCTTTTTCCATTTGTATTTATTCACCATTTTTGAAGGAGAATAGGTCACTCGTATGGGCGCCACACACAATACTTTTGGTGTTCCATGGAAATAACTACCATCAAATAAGAATGTTGGGTAATTTGGAACATTTATGAAACTTTAAGAGAACACCTGAATGTGAAGAAGGTAACTTTATTGAATCTGAAGCTATTAATGTAGATATTATAGTGCATGTTTAATTATATAACAAGTAGTTTTAACAAGTGAACAGTTAGGAATCAAACATGTAAAATGTGTGGGCTCCCCTAAAAAGAAATTGCTTTTACCATCATTGGTGGATCACTGATACACAACCTATATTGCAGTATTATCTTCCACTTTGGCAACTTTAGAAATCTTGTGGTGCTTGACACCAAGTGTAAGATATTACAGCTAACAAAAAATAGAGATTAAAATAAAAGCCCTTTTAAGGTTATTAAACACAAGGAAATCTATAATATTCATGCAATGGGATACCTTTATGAGTAAGAATACCAGGATTTCATAGGACAACTCTGGAATAGCAGTTTCTCAAAGCTGTATTAGACTGAAATGTATTACTAAAATTATAACCTTTCATTACAAAAGGCTAACTAAATCATTAACTTGGTAAAAAAAAAAAAGAGATAGATAATTAAAAACCACCATCTAATTAAGATCTGAACAGTCACTATTTTTGTCCTATAGTACAACAGATTACCATTAATTTCATTAGAAGCAATAGAAATCCTAAATCCACAGGAATTTCTTCTTCATAAAGAAATAAAAGCATGTGGAATACACTTCTGCCAGGTCTTAAAGATAAATGCTTTGTCAGTGTATGAAGAGTATATGATGCTTTTTAAAGTGAATAATACCACACATAATACTTTCTAGTTCTAAATTCTTTTGAAATCTTGATAGAGAGGTGTCCAGCTCTCAAAGTGCTGGCTGGGGTGAGTGATTTTCTGTAATTCACCTGTGTTTGGAGTGCCAAGGGAAACACAAAAATTAATTAAACACAGAGCAAAATGATGACCAGGCATTAAGGCCTCAAACGATTCAAAAGTTACTATGACGCAGCAGTTCCTTCATGCAGGAAGGAATCCATCATCCTTATGTGTACTGAGTTTTAATGAATGTAACCTAATAATGAAGACAAATTCCCCTCATACTCAATCACTGCAGTACTTTTTATCACATCCATGTACATTTTGAACTGAGGTTTTTCTTGTTTGAGCCCTCTCAGCAGCACAAATTGGTGAACATCCCTTGCAGACAAAAGAGGACAGCACTGGTCCAGTATGGCATCATTATGCAGGCAGAAGCCACTGGAGATTAACTTAGCTTTCTTTATTTCGAGCAGCAAATTTTTTAGTCTCATATTTTTTTTTCTTTAATTTGCATAAATAATTAAAGTTCAGACAATTCAGTTCCCCCAGCATTAACTGTAGGGAGCACCAAAAGCACTGAAGGAGCAACATCTGGTGGGATACAGAGCCCTGGGGGACAAGCAGGGCATGGCACTGAAGATGGAGGGGGAGGACATGGCTGTGCAGGGAAGGGCTGGGCCTGGAGCATCCTCTGAAGGAGCCTCAATCCACCCAAACACAACAGCAACTGCCAAATGCAGGTCAAGAGTCTAAGTCCAGGTTTGACTCTTTGTGGATCCCTTCCCATCTCACCATTCCAGTGGTGCAGCTGGCCTGGTCCCAGGGTCCCTTCCCAATCCATCTCTGGACTAGCACCAGTAGACAACCACCTCTCCTTGACAGCTTACAGAGAAAACCAGTGTTTTTAAAGGCAATCAGCACAGAATGCCTATTCTATTACACCTGGGGTTACAAGAACATTTTAATCTGTTTTTCCACCCCGAGTGCTACACATAGCCACAGACAGTGTAAGAACTCAGCTGAGCTAAGCTTCCTTTTGAGACATTTTGGAGATATGGAAAAGTTCAGGAGACTTTTCCTTCCAGATTTTCTCCCACATATAAATACCTGAGACTAAGTTGTGCTGAGAAGAAAAAAAAACACTTTTAACACAAAGCTGCTAGCCCTGTGTGTCTGGTTTATATGGAAACAGGGGAAACACTCGATGTAAAGTCTGAGATTACCACTTCATTTGAAGTGCAGATGGAATAGATAACTACACAAAACCATTTGATCTAACCAAACTGAGCCATATTTTCCAATGCTTCAAGACTCACTGGAGAAGGCTGATGATTTTCTCTTGCCAGTACTCTGTGCCTGCTCATCTTTTCTTTTGTCACAAGACAAAGCAAAGCAATTCTTTCACACTATCATCAGTCAGAAAACATACCTCCTTCACCGTATACAGTCTGAATCAAAATTATTCTTTTTGTGTGTTTAATATATATGAAAAATTACAATCATTAGCCAAGTCTGTTTCTTGTGTTTCTTTAGTCTCTGTCCACCTGTATTTCTATCTCTGTATTAGGAACGTTTCTTTCTTCCCCAAAGCACCTGGACTAGCAGAATCATTGTGCATCATCAATCGTAACTACTGAGGGATTTTTAAATAGTCTAAAATGAGGCAAAGACATAATTTCAAACACGTGACTAGGTTGCTCTCAACCTTAAACTTACTTTCTATTTATTTTTCTAAAATTTTCCATATCCAGATGGGCCATTTTGAGACAAACCACAATGGAATATAACCAAAATCTAGGAAACCTGTTTAAATGAAAGAATCGTTCAAAAGGGAGCAGCAGGCTACAGAGGAGGGCCTGCATGTGAAAGTTACAGTTATTTGTTTGAGAGTGTCTTGCAAGGAGCAGAGAAAGAAAATGACTTTAGGTATTTGAAACTCTAAAAAATTGTAAATTGTGAAAACCAAACTACAGGAAAAGAAAACCAATGCAGCAAATGCAAAGCTCATTTATTGACAGTTGCAATTATCTTGAAACATCATTCCAGTTCTTCAGCATGTAGCTGCTAACTAAATATTGTCTGTGCCAGGGAAGTAGCTTCAGTAAAAAAAAAAACAAAACAGGGGACCTGAGGATTTTGGAGTTAAGTGAAATGCAGCCACACAAATACAAGAGAAGCAACCCTTGGCTGCTGAATCACAACAAACTCTCACAGTACCAGATTAGAAAAACCTAGAAATATTTCATCTTTGAATAGTCAGACATAGGCATTCAAACCTATAAATAAGTGATTTTCACTAGAGAAGAAAAACACTTGCTTTCTGAACTTCATTAATTTGACTGTAAGAAATTTGTGCCGTTGCTTCTACAAGAATAGCATTTAAAAGAACCTTTAATTCCTTATACGCTGTTACCTTCTTTAACATTTGTAAAGTGCTTTGACAATGTGAAGTGTTATCAACATTGCAAAATAGTAACACCATTACTCAAGGATTCCCTCAAAGAGTGATTCACTTCTCTGGTTTTACTTACTTCTTTAACATGAAGAAAATCTTTAGCCTCAAATGAGATGGCCATGCCTGGGACTGGAACATCATCTTCGTGAGCTGCACTGTACCCAACATTTGTCCGAACTGCAAATGCAACAGGTTTTGACTGCAAAATAAAAGATGAACATCATGAATGCATATGTACAATCATACACAGAGGAGATGATTTCTGTATGTTATGCTTTTAAAATCATAAAAGTTACAAAGAACTCTCAATGCATCCATGCAAAACATAATGAAGACTAGTTTTTACTGACATTAGTTATTGATATCAGCACATTAAATAGAATACAGATTTTTAGTAGGTAATAGAGCTCTGAATTAATTAGAGGTAAGTCAAATCAGCAATTAGTAATCACAATCCATTATTGTGCCAGTTATATTGGCAATTCATATCATATTGTCAGCTTGCAGTTCTGCTGCAAGTTCTGTGTTTGGGGGCTGCCCTAAGAAGTAAGTTTTCAAGAGCTACAAAACCTAAGCTCCACGGACAATGGGACTGCAAAACGCATTGCAAGGGGAGCCTGACACTGCACCAACATTGGTCCTTCCACATCATTCTTGTCTGGGCAGCCATGTGCTGGTCACCTCAGGATCATTCTAAGGCTGCTACAAGTGTAGCCCTCACAGCCTCAGCCCCCAAGAACCGTTCAGTGAAATTGCAAATTTGGAGAAGAGGTGCCAGCAGTTGCCAGTGGCCCCTAAGCAAGTCATCTCACTGCACTCTGAGAGGAGAGCAATGTGCCTTGAGATCATCCTGTCATTACCAAATACCAGCCACAGAGAGATCTGTTCATTTCCCTAACTCTTTCTTATGCTGCTAGCGGACATCAGGGAGTTAGAGGATTTTCTCAAGTTTTGTTTTCAAGGAGCAGTTGCCGGAAGAGTCACACAGAAGCCCCACACCTGCACAGCTTCTCCTTACCAGCACCACCAGTGCTGAGCACCTCTCTGCACAGGTATGGTAATAGAAGGTGCCATCCAGCTCAGCCCAGACTATAGCTACCAAGGGCTTCCTCTTCTCAAAGAGGTTTAACCATTTTACAGAAGAGCAGCATTTTTTTTTTTTTTTTTTGCTTTATTCTAGGCTAAAGAACAGCTTGAGCTTGCTCTACCCACAGAGTTTATCACACAGTATCCTTAGGACCCACCACTGTCCTACCCCAGGCTAAACCTTTAGTCCACTTTGTCACAACCAGATAAACTGTCAGAAGGGCATCCTGATATGATTATGTATTCATGATTACATTTCTGTAACTGGACATTTATGAGAACAATCATCCACAACTAAAAGTTGGTGATTTCTGCACATCAATTAAAAAATCTTGCAGTGTTGATACAATGGGAATGTTCCTAACAGCTCAAACTCGTATCTTAATGATCTCTTCTATAATTTTCTCAATGTTACTTCCAATATTACTTCCACCCTACATAAAAGATACCAAAGTATTACAGAACTAGTCATGCCACAAAAAAAAAGGAGTCACACGGGCACTGGATTCAGTGATATCATCAATCGTCCTTAAAAATGAAAGCTACCATAAATTATTGGGTTTAAATATTCATACAAAACCTCAACACTTTCCTGAATGCAAAAATTACAGACTAACAGAATTGATGCTTTTGATGCTATTACTAATTTCAACACTCAAAATACAGATATGAATAAGCATTGAATTGTCAAATCTCCTAAGCAATACTTACCATCAAATAGTAAATAATCAAATAAACCATTCCTTGTTATTAAGAATGATCATTTTGTAAGGCACAGTGACCTGTCACTGTATAAATATATCTCAGAACAGGCATGGATCTATTAAGGAACAATCTGCATCAAACACTGGTACGACAGATAGTATGCTTGCTTATCCATTCTCACATTGCTATATCCTCTAGCAAATATAAAAAAAAAATTGCTTAACCACTGTGACTTACTCCTAAAAGTGGATGAAAGACTTTAGGTTGACTAAAGACTTTAAAATCTTGGCAGCATTGCAACAAACATACATCTCCAGGAAGTTAATGTCCTTGACATACTTCTTAGAAGTGATCTAAAATTTCCTGTTAGAAGACAACACCTGACTACCCAAGAAAAAGAATACAATGAAAACTACTCCAGAACTATCTTAACATGAAAGAAAAGCAGCAGGTGAAAGTTCTCTGTCATTTTCTGCCACCAAAAAAGTAAAACCCTGAGCAAAAAACCAAAGCAAAACATTGAGTTACAGATATTCACAGAAATGGTATGTCCCGTTTTAGATACTTGTCACACTGGTAGAAAGGGAAACTAAATTATCGTGGGATTAGACTACAATAATTCATCTAATTGAGTATTTAAAACTAATTAATTTATAGAAGTTAAATGCTAGCCTTTTTACATAAATAAGTAATTCTGAAAGTTTCATAGCACTATCAGATAAGGTACTTTTCCTGAACTACATTGTCTTGAACTAAAAAAGCCCAGCTGTTATGTAATTAAGGTCTTATCAAAAAAAAAAAAAAAATTGACACATGCATATGTATGTTTGAAAATGTATCTAGCATTTGCTTACATATTCTGGAGTTCTAAAATAAGACTGGGTCAAAGTAGCTAAGCACTTGCTGTTCATTTTCTAAATCTCCATGAAAATGGGATGGCAGTTTTGCACTCAGTTAATCCACAGGCTGGACTACAGGGACAGATGCTCCCAGATGTTAAACAGTTTAACATGTCATGTCTCTCCAGAGAAACCAAGTAGCCCAGAAAAGTTTATTTATCTTCAAAATGAAGACTTCCATCTTGTTTTTCTTTTTTTTCCTCCTGTAAAAGTACAACATTCAACCAGCTGAATGAACCCACAAAACGAGAACAATCAGACCACGAACACTACAATCATCTATACCATGAGGGCAGCAGGGAACATACTCTGGAGTGAGGTTCTTCATGAACCAATCTCAGATTCTGACATAAACTCAGAATATAAATCAACAAAATCTTATTCAACAACTGTTTAACCAACTTTGACTGTACACTTTTGGGAACTGACATAAATTAAAGTGTGCCTAGAGCAACCTTACTCAATTTTCTCTTTTTCTATCTGAATCTCACCTTTTCCTTTACAAATTATATTTACTTTACACATCTTCAAACTAACCCTCATTACTAATTTCATACTATTTACAGTATTATTATACTTCACTACTTATATTTCCTTGTGCCATGATTAACTCGTATTAATGTAAACACGAGCATTTGTATCTGTCTCAGTCAATTTGTCAGTTTAAACAAGTTTGTACCTGCTTGGTTGAATGTGTATTCAAGAAATATTTCACTCAATAACAGAGCAAAATACTACAATCTGTTCTCTAGTAATGTACTTGAAACATGACAGGGCCTTTTCTTTCTTATAACTGATTTCAGATTTTTTTATGTGCAATAAACCCAGTGGAGGCAGCCCTTGAGGATCCCAGCCAAGGAGGAAAATTTTCTGTCATGGAATTTGCTCACAGAACAGGTCATCTCCCTCATGGCCACTAATTTTGGAATTGTTGCTTGATAATCAAAGTATCTCTATTCCTCATCCACTACCGGGATGTAGAAAAACTGATGAAAGCATTCTCCAAACCATTTTCATCTATACTTGGGCTTGATCTAGGATCTCTGATCCATCTTATTTCTTACTCTGTTACATCATTCCCACAGCAGAGGCATCTTTGTATTTACACCAGTTTAAATGAGATCACAACGCACTTTTATGAAGGCAATGCCAGCTAAGACAAGATCTGACTCAGAAAATTATTGCAGGTTACCATTTTGACAAAATGCTTGTCAAAGTTGGTGTCTGTGTTAAAGTTCAGATAACATGTCTCAAAGTATGTTCACTCCCTCACTATTTTCACATAAAGGTACTCATCCTTCATCCTATCCATTTTTCACACATGCATGCAACCTTACACTGAAAGCAAGGAATTATTCTTCTCTTGGGTAATGAATATAATGGGTGTCTCTCAAATCACTAACAAGTTTGCAGTCATGAAAATTTTAAAAGTCACATCATTTCTTTCATTTGAGGAAAGGTGACTACTACTACTGAACTTTTCACTAGTAGTCTTAGTGGGGAGCAACTATTGCAGATTTTGACCGGCAACTATGACCTGTGTTCAGCACTATTTTCACTGTACATTTGTGCCATCAACAATATTAATATTCCACACAGGACGAAGATCAATAGCACTGTGATGGCCTAATGACTGCTGTGTTGAAAACATCTCACTTTATTTTGTCCTGCTAATGACATACAGTCAAATATATAAAGCAGAAGCAGATCAAAACCTCTATATTTTACAGAATTACATGATTTTTATTACTATTATAAAGAAATTTACAATGTTATGAAACCTATACTGTCACAAAAGCAGCTTGAGAATGCAAATGCAAAAATAATAAAAGAACTTTTCCATTTTACCTTTTTTACTTTGTACACTCATTTATGCACCCGTTACACAAGAAAGAAAAATCAAACCCATCTGAGAACACAATTATAGGAAATTTTTGTCCTAAATGCTTTTTATTGCTGGAGCCTCATGACAGATAAGGAATGGTCCAATCTCTAACAATAGCACCTGCTCAGCAATCTCATTGCTAAGGAAGTGACATCAATTCATGAACGTGCCAACAGAATATTAGGAGCATATACAGCCACTGTCACTAAAAGCAGTGATCAAAAATATGACTTTCCAGCAAAGATCAGGCTTTCTGTTACATCCATAGGTGTGTGTACCAACAAGCCTGGTAGGAAGCCAAAACCACAGAATAATTGAGGTAGGACGATGCCTCTGGTGTCTCTCAGTCTGACCCCTGCCCAAAACAGGTCTGTTTGATCAGGCAGCTCAGGGCTGTCCCCCAGTGAGTCTTAAACACCTCCTAGGACAGGACAACATAACCTCTCTGCAAGTTGCTCCAGCATTTGACCACCGTGGCTGTGAAAAAAACATACAGAAACTCTGGTTCTCTCATGTATCAGTGAGTGAGGAACATAGAAATCCATAATGGAAAACAAATACGTAGTTTTATTTAGTCTGGTACAAGCAAAATGAAGTGTTATTGCAAGTAGAATTTATCAATTACCAGTTTTGATTGTAAGTGGTCTAAAAAGAGGGCTCGTACTGTATTCAGGACATCCAATGAAGTGAAGGAGCTGAGAAGTACAGTGTGAGAGCAACAATTGTAGTTAATAGCATAAGTACAGAGATATAATGACATCCAAACTCTTCTGAATTATGATGGCTTTGGATAGCACAGAACCCTTCAGAAGGATCTGGGACAGAAGTAGTTAAACACAAAATTATTTGATCTGAGTACATTTTCCCATCTGTCTCCAAAATCAGGGCAACGTGAACTACGTTCAGCCATTACCAGTGCTTGCTCTGCTGCTTTACACAGGGTTGGCTTGCTGAATTCTTCCCTAGGACACGTCACAACGCTCTGGTGCCTTCTACAAGAGCAGCCAGCAGGAACTGGCGCCCATCGCACGAGCCCCCGCGCCATCGGCCTCCCGCTCGGACTCGACACGGGCTGTAAGGGTTGCTGCATGGAAACTCAGCCATTATCCTAAATTTTCAATTCTGAATTTCCTTAGGATCAAGGCCCATTGGAGAAACTTTCTGAAGAAACCTTTGAATCCTTCCAGTTCCTTGGAATCCCTCCTACAAGCAATACCTGCTCTCAACATTGAAGAGAAGTAAAATTTAACACATCCAGCTGGTACAAAAGAGAGTCTGCCAGATCCATTTTTTCTTAACAATAGGTAGATTTCAGAGAATTTTTTTTTTGTTCTCTAGTACTCTCTAGAGATACTTTTGTTACTATTTTAGCTCATCTTCACACACAGCTTGAAAGTCATGTTTCTTACTTCCTTTTGCGAAATCGTATTTTAATAGAGTCACCAATGTTGGTTGACATTCAGCTCAGGAGGCAGCAAAGACTGAAATAGCTGTACTGACGCACACCAAGCTTTCTCATATGAGCAGGATCTTTTTTTATTAGAGCATAATGCCAAAACTCGACGGTGGCCGTGTGTTGTCTGCCTGCAAGTGTGCCAGAAAGGTGGCTCTTCCATACCACCCACTTGGGGAGTTAACGGGAACCGCTGGAAACCGGCACAGCTGAAAAAGTCTGTTTGTGCTTACTGAGAACATGCTTATTCTGGCAGCAAAAGCCAACAGATGAAAACTGTCATTTGCAATAAAAATACTGTGCTGGAATTTCAAGTTCTTTTTTCAATGTCACAATGAGGACGTTTTATGCTTATGAGACATCTTAAGCTAATGAGACAGCATTTTAGCAGATCTTATCTTTTTGGCTCAACTGACGTTCACAAAGAGAAAAGATTTGCAGTAACATTTCAGGCTCTTCACAAACAAAAATTTTCCAGGAAAAGCAAAATTCTGTGACACAGCAAGCTAAAGTAAACACTAAATAAATCAGCAATGCAATGGTTAATAATGTAGACTCTATTACCAAAATCTCTTTAAAAAATGCTTCTTCACTTAAATTGTTTCTTAATTCAGTGTTATTCATGCAAGTTTTTTTGCTGGTTCCAATATTTAAGTAATTCTGCACTGCATTTTTTCAATTGGATCAGAAAGTCTCAACAACTGCTAGACCCAAAGGTTAATGTTTGTTAAAGTGCTTCACTTTTACATAATATTTTAAGCATGTTTTTCTAGGAAACTATGCTGAAAAATATTTTCCTTTATTCAAAACATACATTTTGTAGCTAGACTGCTCTGTTTCCAGGAATTATATGGCTATATGTTCCAAGGATGATATTTTAGAGTCTGAAAAGCCAAATGTTCTATTAGCTCTTAACTCATACACTGAACTAAAACTGAGAAGTTATGTGAGGATATGATAAACACTACAGCTGCCTCAAGGCTCCTTCCCTTTTCCAATTATTACTCTTTATGGCCATAGCTTATGTTACCTTATGCCTCACCTGGGTATCTATTGTTTATGTAGGTCTTGCACTATCTGAGATACTTCTCATTTTTAAATTAAAATGGCATTTATACTGCAAATCTCCCTGACAGCCTAGATACAGATTACACAAACACAGAGCACATATTCACAGCACATTCAAAGCTGTGGTAAATGAGTATTTGCTAAACTTGAAAGTTAAACATCCCAGACTTAGGAAAAGGCTACCTTCACCTTAGGGGAATGGTGATGGTATCTTTAACTTAGCCCTCACTTTGTACTTTGTATTATTGTTCAACCATTAACTTCACAATAAAATATTTTCTCTACCTCAGCACTATAGAATCACAGCATCACAGAAGCATTTAGGCTGAAGAAGACCTCCAAGACCACTGAGCCCAGCATCTGACCAAACACCACCTTGTCAACTAAACCACAGCATTAAGTGCCACGTCCAGTCATTTCTTGAACACTTCCAGGAATGATGACTCCACCACCTCCCTGGGTAGCCCATTCCAATGCCTGAGCACTCTTTCAGTTAAAAAATTCTTCCTGATGTCCAAGCAGAACTTCCCCTACCATTTCCTCTTGTCTTGTCACCGGCTGCCTGGGAGAAGAGACCAACCTCCTTTCAGGTAGTTGTAGGGAGCAATACAATCTGTATCTTACTTGCATACAGGAGGATCTTTCCTCGCAAAAACCCCAAGAATGTGTGAAACACAAGAAGCTCTCCATTGCATCCAAGAACCTTTCAATGGATCAATTTTTGCCATCAACTTTCCAGTTCAAAAGAGAAAAGCAAGTGGTCTCTAAGGGATGATTTCTCTCTTTTTAAAATGTCATGAACGCCTGTCTTTATCCCCCAAGCAGAGAGCTAATGCATGAATCCCATGACAACAAAGGAGAAACAAAATGATCAACAATTGCTTGTTAAATACAATCAGTATTTAACAAGTAAAGTATATAGCTTTATATATCTGCACAGGAAAGCTAAGATAGCACAAAACACTTTGAATATGTAATTTTCTACCTTTGGAGCACCTGTGATTGTATACACGGTTTGTACGTTTTTCTATTTAATTACGCTGTATGTGCAATTTTCTATGTTTAATTAAAACAACAAAAGGATCATCCTGGCAATGTCTTTCTAGTGTCACACTGACATTTTCAAACACCATCAGTATGACTGAAATCTTTATATCCATTGCCAAAAACTCCTTGAAACTTCCAGCACAGAATTAACAGACTGCAAATGGTTTAATATTCTGTAAGATGCAGAGCGCTAGAGCCAAGGCACACTTTGGCTCTGCTGTTCAAATATTTGCTGGAAGCAGAACAACTGTGAGACTTGGGAACTAGAGCTTTTCAAAGCAAAGCTAATGAGAAATGTAGCTTTATCTAATTTTTTTTCATTTTATTTTAAAGAAACAAAGTTTACATGAGGCTGATACAAAACATATAAATTATTAGGACGAATGTCATAACTTTGGCAGAATAACACACATAAGTAAAACCCTACATCAACTACTTCATCTTTTATAATTCTCCTGTATCTTGTATCTCTTGTATGTTGTAATCCTCCTTTTGTGCTTTGGGCAAAAGGGCAACTCTTGACTCCCCAGCCTGCCCACCATTGCGCCTGTGCACACCTGGGAGACCAGTGAGCAACAACCCCTTCCCCTCCTCTTTGAACAAAAGAGCTCCCAGCAGCACAGCTGCTGCTGCACTGCAGTTCTCCTGCCCAGGTACAGGAGGAGCCATGACATTGCTCATACGTTCTGGAGATGCCTTTCTGCAAGAAAAAATATCCTCAAAAGATTTAGAATTAAGCTAGAGCAGTACTAGGGTTTCTCTGACATAAGCCAGGAACCAAGGAAGAACCATGCAGGGGAGAAGCCAACAAAAGGACAGCCAGGCTTTGGGCCATTTTGTGTCCGAGCTGTGCCAAAAGCAGTCCATCATCACCACCTAAAGATTTGTGGGAGCTCTCACCTCATCCCTGTCCAAAAACAGTCTCTCATACTAACAAGCCAAAACCATAATTACTTATTTTTAATATTTCCTAATATTCTCATTTACTTTAAAATTTCGTAATAATATTATTTACTTTTCCTGTAGACATCTCATTTGTATTCCTTGTTCACAGCACAAGATAAAACATGTTTCCTGGTGGGTGTATGAGATGCAAGAGTGAAGTGCTGTGATGATGATATCCTTACAGAATATATTTTGCAGCTGGTGCACAGCTAGTCATCTAGCCAGCAGATGAAACATTAGCTGGCAATAAACCTTAGTCTTATTATAGCTGTAGAACTGCTAAGGTTTAATTCCAGGCTGGATGCAGCAAGGGTTATTATAAAAAACATGAAATAAAATGACACAGAATTGTAACAAATTTCTCTTTGTAAGAAAAGAGACGTGGCATCAAAATGCAAAGTGGTAGTAAGAATTCTAAATTGGGTTTGTAGACTTTTTAAATTTTCTGTACTATCCTTGACTGAGTGGACTGAATTTTCTGTGGATATGCAAGGACATAACTTCTCAGGCTGAACCAAAGCTAGTGGAGTGGCCTGTGCTTAGTCTGACCAGGGAATGAACCCTCTATGATACAGCTGCCTATGTGCACACAGCTGTCTTCTCCACATACAACAGGTAGCACATATACGAGTGTTTTATTCATAAGCAGCTGCCATTTACACTCCGAACATCATGCAGGATTTTACATGCCTACACCTGTTGCTGCAGCAGGTTCTCCTGAAAAATGACTGCCTCTAGCACGAGAATCAGCCCTTCTTCCCTCCAACCCCCAAACTGTCTTGCCTTTTATTTTATAGGGTCTAGTTTATATCAGAGAAATCCAAAATTTGGTTTCTTTCTCATCACCACATACTGAAGCAAGGAGAGCACCCAGAGGAGGGCGAGGACACTCAGCAGGGGATCACTTCTTTCTCCAGCTGGCCAATCAGAGCCTCCCCTTGCCTTTTTTCCTCTTTCTCCTGTTTTATCCTGATTTTTCCCCCAAAGTCCCTATCCCTATAAAGAGCTGATGCACTCTGGATCTGGTGGGGCAGTTGTGTGCACACCAGTGAGCCCCAACACCTTTTTAAATGCAATACAAAACATTACTGGACACCAAATATGGTTTCCTAATAAGCAACTAAAACTCTGCCTACTTCTAAAAGATCAATTTAAAAATTCTGTATTTTTCCTCTAGTATCAAAATTATATAAAAGCCATGGCTGTACTCCAAGGAGATCTGTAATCCTTTCTGAATTGCTGGTACTCAACCAGAAGCTTGTAAATGGCTTTATGGCATAACCCATGAGCACAGAGTGACACCAGGGATACAGGAAAACAGATGGTGGACTTCTGCTCTTTACTTTTTGTAAATTTAAATTAGTTTTATTAATAGACATATTTTATTTCCATGTTTACTTAAAGAAATTAAGAAACTGAAGTGAAGCTTAGAAGTAGAATATTGGGCTGCAATGCTGTTAAATATTCTATTTTTTGTGAATAAAAACTTTTTACAAGAAGTAGAGGACAGAAGGACAAAATACAATAAAATCAAAGTGCTATTACTTAAATTATACATTTTAATCTTGTTTTAAATTTGTAGTTCACCCCAAAGAAATGCTCTTTTTTGCTAGCATGAAGAACTTTTAAAATTGGTTTGTACCGAAGTCAAAATTTCAAGTATGTCTTTTCATGGCTGTGTCATTTTTTGAGCCAAACACTGGAAGATAAAGGCATATTTTACTTGTTTTCATCTAAAATTAATCCTTTTCTGCAAAATGATAATAAAAATTACTTCAAATGAATAAATATAAACACTATATTAACTTTACACAGCTTTGTAACTTTTATATAATTTTAACACAACATTATCCTAGATTTTCAAATATTCACTGTAAAATAACTCTTATTTAATAGTGTTTGATATCATGATGAGTTTATAAAGACTGGTTTCACATGAAAAAATACAGATGGTGCACCTGATTAATCAGCATCCTGTTAAAAACTGAAGACAATTATCTGCTTAGGTATCACTAAACAATTTATACAAACCTCTTTTTTTGTCACTTTGCATTGTCAGCAATATGGTAACTAAATGAAGTGGAAGTCCACTGCATAACAAAAATTAGGTCTTAACAGAGTTGTTTGATAACTGCATGATGAGAATTTACATGTAGAAAATAACATTTCCTACCCAGAGATAGGAGAAGAAATATGTTGTATAGTACAACAAATATACAAGCCTTCTCTGAAGTTCAAAATGCTCTGTGAGATAGACCACTGAAACTATCTGATTTAAGGATAAAATCAGCAAAAAAGCCAAAACAAACATCCCAAGGAAGGGACATGAAAGAGACACATTATAACCAATCAAGCCTGAAGAAGATGATAAGGGGTTTATTTGAATAATTACCAATTATATAAAGAGAATTCATTGTCCTAATGGCATACTTAAACTATGTAGACATTTATGAAGAATGTAATCAAGCAGGGCAAGAGTAACATCTTTGAGTGTGCTGGAAACCACAAACAGAGAAAACAAAATAAAAGGGGCTTCTCTAGGTTTGTTTCTAATCAGTTGGTAGAAGTTGTTGAAAACATGCAAGTAGAATGAAAAAAAATGATCAGGATTTGGAAAAAAGTCACAACAGTCAGGAAAGAATGATAACAGGAGAATGACTGCAACGGTCTATGTTAAAGCAGATTTTAATATCCTCAAGTATAAGCAACTCAAGGAAAAAGTTCAGGCAAGTGCCAGGTCCTCACTGAAATAATATTAAAGGCACAAGCACAAACTAAACTATATGAAAAAAGATAGTTCATAACCTGAAACTTTGTCATACAAATACAATAGAAGAAACAAATAAGGGAAAAATCAGCATAAAATTATATTTTTCTAAACTGGAAGAATGAACTAAATGAAAAAACAGAGCACAGTTTATCAGGATAGATGTAAATGGCCAGATATTCATCAACTCTGTATGAAAGAAACACTTAACTGACTCAATGGCTGTCCTAATGACAGGATTTATGAACTGGATCTCAATTAGGAATGACCATCAAACATGTCAAAGTCAGTGCTCCATGGAAGATGACCAGGCAAGAATACAGCCCACATGGCCCAAAACAAGTCTGAGGGTCTGGGGCCTCATGCAGCACTGCTGCACTGTCTTAAGCACAGCACTTCAAGACAAGGTTGAAAGAAGAAGAGTAACAGTTTGGCCAGGAGCAGCAACAATGATGGGA
This sequence comes from Phylloscopus whistleri, assembly GCA_017589585.1. Taxonomy (NCBI): domain Eukaryota; kingdom Metazoa; phylum Chordata; class Aves; order Passeriformes; family Phylloscopidae; genus Phylloscopus; species Phylloscopus whistleri. Next base: position 4,090,282 of record JADMLD010000614.1, on the reverse strand, counting down.
GGTATAGAAAATGGCAGGGAGAACAAAGAAAACTACTTATTTTCTGACTTTCAGAGGTTGCAAGGAGAAGTTATGCAAATACCTATAAAGCATGTAGAAGACTTCTTGGGAATGCCTTGAAACATCTTTAAGTCTTATTTTAATCTTACTCTCTGAACTTTTTCACATTTACATAAGTTTATTTAAAAAAAAAGTCAAACCTTACTAAACTCTTTTAATTTTAGACTTCATCTCCAGCCTTTGCCACCTACTGTGTCAAAAATGTGATGGATGGATGGATGGATGGATGGATGGATGGATGGATGGATGGATGGATGGATGGAAGGAAGGAAGGAAGGAAGGAAGGAAGGAAGGAAGGAAGGAAGGAAGGAAGGAAGGAAGGAAGGAAGGAAGGAAGGAAGGAAGGAAGGAAGGAAGGAAGGATCAACCCCAGGGCAATGGACAGCAGAACTTTACATTCACAAAACATTCAAACTCTCCCTCATTTTCACTGCTTCCACTTGGTCAAACTCATGCTGTACATCAAGGAGTCAAGAGCACAGTAAATCTGCTCTCTTGCATATTTCATAGTATTGTTTTCTGTGAACTGAGGTATTTCTAATGAACTATTTTTTTTGTCTACCTTTTGTCCCTAAAGCAAGCAAGCTCCATACACATATATTTTGGATTAATTAATTGCCCTTTTCTGGTACTCAATGAACTTCCAATGTTTTCATTATTGTGACGTCTAAGTGCTATATATAAATATTCATACAAGCATTCATTGTCATCTCACAAGAAGCATTAAAAAAAAAGAAAAAAAAAAGAAGAAAACAAAAAAAAAAAACCAAAAAAACCAAACACCCCCCAAAACACAAAACAACAACAATAACACCACAAAAACAAACAACAACAACAAAAAACCAAAACCAAAAAAACCCAAAACCAAAACCAAACCAAACCAAACCAAAAAAAAAACCCACAAAAACAAAAAAAAAAAAAACCCCAAAACCCACCAACTAGACCCAGAGTGACAGAAGAAAAGATTTGTTTTTCTTGGATCCTAAAAGAGATAAGGTGGGGTTTGTTTCAACTGAATAGGTTACTAAGTTGTTGGGCAGAAAACAAGCCTTAAAGACTACTCAGAGCAGACACCACCTGTAGTAGGTCAGATCAGGCAGCAACTTACTGAGACACAGAAAGTGCAGAGAAGTGGCCCATAAAGCCCTCCTAGATCCCTCACAGGATCTAAGGGGGCTGCCTGTATTTGTAGGTAAGAGAAACAGATCGTGCCAACTACAATGGTGACAAGTGAGCTGAAAGACCACAAAAAGACAGAAACAAAGTGGGAACTATGTCAGGAAATGGAAGCTCAAAGGAGCTTCCTGGATTGCTGAGCCCAAAGGACATTACCATGAAGTTAACATGGGTATTCAGACTTGCCCCCAGAGTCAACCTACAAAAAGTAAAGAACAGAAAGAAAAGCATCAGGTATGAGCTACTACTAGGCTGATCCCAATCCTAAAGCTACTGGGCAGTGCAGTGGTTTCAACACCCACACTCTCAAGAAACAGGCAGGGAAAAGGCCAAGAGAGGTGGAAAAGGTGGGACTTCAGAGGGCTTTTTGTTCAGGATTATCTGCTGCAGGGAAGATAATGCAGAGGGTCAGGTAATGATGACTTGGCCTCCATAGGCCAGACAGGGAAGTGTTAGAACTCACTCATAAAAAGCTTTTTAACACCTGACAGAAATGTGACATTTAAAACACCCTGAAGACTGAAAAAACTGCCACAGAGGGAAAATAAATAAATAAAATAAACAAAAAGGCAAAGGAGAGAGAAGGAGCGAGAGCCTCAGCTGTGAAAGAGTGTGTTAGGAGAGAAATTGGTGGGATGCTGTCCTGTCACTTTTCTTTGAGCAGCAGCTGACTGAGGTTGCTGAGCCACTGGAAGCAGACCCAACACATGAGCTCATGGTTCTACTCTGCATCTCTGCACTGCTCAGGGAGAAAATCAGTAGAAGGAGACAGTGCTAGATCTGGCCTTTAGCTTTAACTCTGACATGATTACTACACAGCTCTGCAGCTGGCAAAAACACAGCAGCCAGCAAAGTAAGGACAGAGTCTATTGCTCAAAATATATTTTAAAATTCATTTCCCCACGTCCTTTTTTATCTGTGCTTCTCCCCATCGCCTTCAACTGCTGTGCCAAGCAACAAAGGAAGGTCACAAGCGTATCCAAAGTGCAAAACTGTTCATGTTCTATGTTGCTTGGCAGCCTTTCTTGCTAAAATGTGCATATCAAAGACCCAGGGGCCACAGAGAGAAAAGGCAACCTGGGAAGCGACCAGAATCCTAAAAAACTCAGTGTCACAGTGAAATGCAGCTTCCAAAGTAGTTGAGGCATTTTGATGGAGAATCGCCTGGCCTCAATTAGACATTTCTGTCATGTCTCCATCCTTCCTGGCCACAGCACTGCAGCCAGGTGGCATCAAACAAAGCAACCCTGGCAAACACAGCCCTAAATGGCAGAGTGGCCCTGGCTACACTGCCAGGACAGAAGCAGTGACCCGCTGCTCAGGCAGCAAGTCTGTCACCCTGTATATTGATTGGGGGGGTTTTGTTGCATAACACTAAAAAGAAAGAAATAATTTTTAAAAAATTCCAGTATAAATTCTATCTTTTCCAGTTGTTTGCATGTTTTGTGGAGGTACACAACAAACACTGATGAACTTTTCTTATCAGTTACAACTGTAAATTAATTCCTTTTATTTATCCTCATTTTATGCAACAAGTCAGAGGCAGAAGTTATAAACAGAGTTTAAGTTGGAAGTATTCCCCCTTTTTTACAGTCCAGCTCAGTATAATGTGTTCTGGCCATCTAACTTAATGTTCTCATAAATCCCCTAAAGCCCAAACCCTTCTGACTTACCAGAATCAGTGTTATTTGCTCAAAGTTTTTCTTTTTTTTTCCTTTTCTTTTCTGCGCAGGATCAAATTGGCCATTTCTGATTTCAGAAAGAACAACAGGGTGTTCATTTACAATGGTCTTTGCATTGAGACTGTAGTTCTCTTTGCTCTGACCTTCAGAACCACAGGAAGTATGGGAAAGCAGTAAACCAAAGGAAAAGTGTCAAACTTTTACACTGGGTGCCCACAACTGTGCTCTGGTGCTCATCCAAACAGCCTTCCCACACGCCATAACCTCTGCACCTACAAAGTTTTCAGTCTTTTACTTTATCATTCAATACAGGGAGTAGAAGTCTAATGCTAATAGCAAGAACTCTTGAATGTTGTGATGATAGGTGAGCAGATAAAAGTAAACGTGTAAACAGTGTAACCAAAATACAAATGTCACCACATTTCACGATCAACAAAAAAGCAAAGTCATATAAAACCAGCACTTAATAGTAGCACTGGAGAACTTTGTGGTAGTCCAGTAACACAACAGCTTCAACAAAGAGGAGTTCAGTGTGAAAAAAGATATGGAGTCTGCAAACTACGTTTTTTATCCTAAATATCAAATTCAATTAAACATTAACTTTACAACAGGTAACATAAAGACATTCTGCGAAAAAGCTGTGCTCTTTCAAGCCACCTACAAGAGTGTTTTTCTGACCTGTTTCAAGCAGTGAACTCACTGCCTTTCACTGGCTTAATACCTTATACCAGATTGGAACTGTTAACATCAACACCAACCAATGAATTCCTTGGGAAGCAGAAGCCATGGCTGACCCAGTAACCCCTGAGAGGCTTAGGAAAAGCTTATAGCTTTTAAAAGCATAGCAGAGACAAGCACTCAGAAGATCCTTTATCATAAGTACCGTGTCTTCTCTGAAAAGAGAAAATCCTACCACCCCAGTGAAAAATCCTTGGAAGACACATCCTCCTTCTCTGAGGGGGATATTTAGTCAGGCTGCTGAGAGAAGCACCATCCCATGGGACATAGGAGGGCAGAGAACAGAGGGAGGGGACTTTAATTCCTGGGAAAATGCCTCATGAGGTCAGGACACTACTGCTGATCCAGCCAAGAAAAGGGATGCAACTGTTCCCAGAAGGAAAAGGGAAGAAGCAAACAACATGAAACCTTTAACCATTCTGTTCACCATACCAAAGTGGTGAACCAAAGGGTAATGGTAGCTGACTAGCTTTCACTTCCCATAACCTCACAAATCATTAGATTCCCTGGCCTGGTCATTTCTCTCCCATCAGCATTTCATTAACAGTTTCAAGTATTGTGAATATTTTACCCCTTTTTTTTTTTTTTTTTTTTTTCAAATTATAAATGAACTTGTTTATTAGATCACAGTGGCATAGACCTGTTGCTTTTTTTTCCCCATCTCCATCTTACACGTAAGTAATCACTTAAATGAAATCCAAGATATCAATGTCTGACTTTAAAGAAAAAACTCAGCTCATTATTAACAAAAACCTTGTACCCAGTGCCAAGAATAGAAAAAGGCCAAAAGGCCAGGCAAGTAAACTCCCATGTTAAGCCAGACTTAGCATTTCTGTAAATGGGCAATGCATATGAAGGAGAGGACTAAAAGCTTCTTAGACTTAGAAATTGCTACCCTTTCCTTTACATACAGAGGAAGATGAGAACATTCACAAGTAATTCAAGTCTTTGAGGTACAGGATAAAGGGCATACTTTACACACAATAATACAATATCTTACCATTACAGTATCCAATTTTTTTTTAATATGTACAAAAAGGATTTGCAATTTTTCTGTCACCTTTACAGGCAACTTACGATACAGGGTAACTGTGCTCCCAGCCAGAGGACAGAAGTGAAGGTGGCAGTGAAGACATGCCAGTTCAGATCTGCCACTCCTATAAACTTCACTAGTTCTTGTGCTTGAAAAGACTACTGTAGCCCTTCACCAGAATATCTTTCCTCTTTCCACCAGGACATCCAGGATCTCTCCAGCTTTAACTACAGGCATTCTCTTGGCCCTCACAGACCTATTTGCTGTTTAGAGAAGCTCCCAACAGGCTCCTGGATTTCACTGTGCTAACCCCATTCCTCCAGGTTAGGGCAGAATTATAGACAAAACCTTTGTTGTTCCCCTTGCTAACAGGCTGTACAGGGAGAATCACCATCCCTCTCCACTGTCCAGTCCAACTTCAGCCTTTCCAACCTGGCTGCCCTCTTGGCAGTCCTGTTCCTCAGAAATCTCACTGACCACTGCATTGCTCTCACTGATTGTTGCTCTCCATTCAGTATCATATCCCTGCTCCCTCCTGGCTCCCTGGTTCCTGCAAGGATGGAAGTTAATAGCACTTTTTGAGCTAGTATTTAATGATTTAATGATTGATAGTGTTGGGACATCCTGCCAACATCACACAACCTGAGAGAACTCAGATTGCTCAGTTAACTCAGAAGATAATGTGACTCTCTGGTAAGTTAAGATGAGCAGGATCAGTCTTGGTTTTACAACACCCTTTCAGCAAGGTAATATCTGATAAACCCTTCCTCTTAAAGTGTATTGAAGCATGGCCGTTTTCCACATTCATGTCCAGGGAAGAATCAACAGCACAGCACACCTTGACAACAAATTACTTAAGTGAAAAGCACAAGTAAGAACTGCAAAATAACCTGAAGAATTTCTGTATTTGTATTTGTGTTGACCAAAACTCAAGATGTTGAATCCTTATTGAACTTAATGGAGTTCATTAACAGTGACATGGCAAGGTGAGGAAGGAGGAAGCCCAGCTCCCTCAGGCACAGGCAGCTGCTGCCCTGAGGGACAGGGTGGCTGTCGGCTGGTGCTGCTCTGCCATCCTGTCCCCAGGGAGGCTGAGCCTGCTCAACCTCCTGAGAGCCTCCTGCCTCTGCTCAGGCACAAAATTCCCCACCCTCCTGCATAATTCAGCTAAAATACAAAATTGAACACGTAGTATGTGCATTATTTAATTATTAAAGAAAATACTATGCAGGATCTTACTCAACAAGACAATTTAGGGTTTAAGACTAAGCAGATATTTCCACTAAAACTGTTAGGAGAAATGCTGCTTCCCGGCCTTGGTTATGGTATGGGAAAGGCTGCTGATGAAAGCAAGCTAAGGGAAAACAATCCATCTATCTACTGATTGTGTAAGCAGTCCATGGATGACAGACCTCCAGCCTTTCTGCCCTGCTTTTTGACCAATTTCCTATTAAAGACTTTCTCTTTCTAACATAAAAAGTGAAATTATGCTACAGGCTCTAAATTTTTATTTTGTTTACTTGTTCCAAATTGTAATTAAGCTGTACTGATCAAAAGTTGCAGACTTCTTGCTCCCAATGATGCTTAAAAAGTGATTTGGATTAGAAAGTCATAGGTTTGAATCAAATTATTAGCAAATTACTTTTAGAAAAGTGTACAAAACACTTAAGTTACAAAGGAAGTAATGATAACAATCACTGAATTATTGTATTTCAGAGAAAGTTAATCTTCTCAGTCTCTTGTAGTAGTTTTATCTAAACCTGTAAGGAGTCAAATGCTCAATTTTGCCCCCGAGATATCCTGGGAGACAACTTCTATATCCATGAGAAAGTTCCAGGACAACTGGAAGCACAATTCATTAACATACAATAATCTATAGGGTAAAAACCAATAGTGAAGCATTCTCTGAGTTACTCTCATGACAGGAGAACATAAATAACTAATTGACCGTTTTCAAAGTGTGATAAACCAGCTATTTTGAAATAATAGTTATTGCTAATTTAAAATAAAAATATGCTTTCCAAGGATGGGATAATGAAATGAGAGTGCTCAAAACAGAAAAAGCCTCTTTTATTTTTTCATTGCATTAATTTACCAGTAACAATTTTGCATTTAATACAAGATTCTTGAATTTCAATTAGCTATCCAAGTATATGACTATATGATCAATTCTCATTTAGCAGGGTTACTGTCCTCCATTCAATGCTGTTATTTCCATTAGTAACCTTTGCAAATAATATGATAAACCTATCAATTGTGAAGGCCATTACTTTAATGCAATAATCATAAATTGCCTTTCATTTGACATTAGTCCTGGACAAAAAAATGACCAAGCATCACAAAGGGTAATTAAGAAATCACATATATAACTTCCAAGTGCAAAAATATCACATTGAAGAACCAGTCTCAAATAAGAAGTTGTCAAGAAAGAAATCCTGAAATTTCAAGGAGGAAATGGTAACTCCCTTCTTTAAAAATACAAATTTACCAGCACAGTAAATTCCTACAAGAATAATGCATGTGAGCATGAATAGACTAAGACCATGGCAAAGAGATTTTTCTTTGTTCTTCTCTGATGTGTAACCAGTTTAAAAAATGAGAGCATTTTACCATGGAGAAATGTTGCACAGATCTAAAAGGCCACAATAAAGAAGCTTATATTGCTACCTGCATGCATTCATGACTGACTAAACCTTGAAGTTCACAGTACAAAATGTGAAGTCACAGGTATTCAGATCTGTGATGTGCTCTAAATATAGATAATTTAGGTCATAACCATAAGAGATACAAACAGTCCTCTGAGATAATCCTCATGTGACACTGTTACTACTTTAAAAGGAGTATTTCTATAATACCTCTTGATTAAATATAGAAATTTGACAGCAGTGACTATATCTATATGCTATATGGCTTTTCTGTAAGCCTTTTCACACAAATTTTGCAGAAATTTCTGGACAGACAGCACTAAAGCTGCTCACAAATGGAGAGCAAACTCTGAACCAGAGAGCAAACTCAAAACTCCTTTTCACTTTCTTCTTGATAAATGGAAGTCTCCTTTCCAGGCATTTGCCTCTTTTAGAGATGTATTCTAGAATGTTTTCAGAGATACAAAAATATTTTTTTAACTTCGGAAAAAAAAAAAAAAATGAGGCTCTGTATAGTTTTTGCCACAGAAAAAAACCCTTGAAATAGATAATATTAACTTTCTAAATGTCACTAAGCACATTTCACCTGTTGTCACTGTTTCCATTAATTCCCAGAAACCTTGAAATCATAAAGGCAGTAATATGCTGGAGTATCTAAGTTACTTGCTGAAGTTATTCAGAAAAGATTTGAAATGTGGAAACAAAGGTGCACAGACCGCCACATGCACTAGGAGACAGTTTTCAAAGGTGAAAAAACAAGGCACATTCACTTTTCTCCCCTCCCCATCAGTTAATGACTTTATGAAAGGAAGAGAGTAGTGTAGGCAACATGCGTAATTTTTAAGTCTTGGATTATTTGGTTCTTACTCTTTAAGTCCATGGTCTTAAAATTTTATAATTCAGTTACAATACAAACGGCCACAAAAAAAAAAAAAAAAAAAAAAAAAAAAAAAAAAAAAAAAAGGCATACATTCTAGTCATTACAAATGTGAAAGAAGTCTTAAAAGTATTTCTCAAACGTTGTTTTAAGGCTCAGAAACCTGGGAGTACACTTAAAAATATTATTTTTGGTGTTAATATTGCGACTGCTTGAGGTCTGCAACGGGGGAAATAGTGTTTGCGTCTCTGATCTTCCCCCCCCATTTATTTCAGTCCCTTCATTGTCATGTCATCACAAGCTATGCTTCTCAGATCTCCTCAATTTTTGTTTTTTAAATTTCTTTGGGGTTTTCTCCTTCCTCTCTCTCTCAAAGGACTCTTACCACATCCTCTCTCCCTTCTACTGCTAAACAAGTATTAACTGAGTAAAACTCTGCCCAGCCCCTCAGCCCTCAGGGCTGCCATGATGCCTCTCTGGTATCTCTGCAAATCTTTCAAAGGCTCACAGGAAAAGATGCAAGAAGCGCCAACTGCAAATGAAGGAGCATATAAACAACATTCTGCAGGCCTTGGAGACAAGGAAATAAAGTGCCATTGTCTCTTCTGACAGGCCACGAGCCTGTTGTTAAATTCACACCACAGGTCTTGTGCTTCCCTGCTGGGAGACTTGCTCCTATCAGAAATTATCTAAGCCCCAGTAACTGGCATGCACTTTGCTTTACCTTTTGCTTAGCTCTGTACAACTGTGTTGTGTAACACCTACTGGATATGTTTCTGCAGCTAATCAGGAATAACACATAATATGTGGAGTGGACTCTCTGTGTCCCTACAATAAAGGGCCTGAGGGCTAAAACCAACCTGCACGGCGTTCTAAGACTGGCCATTAAACAAGTCCAATTCAGGCACTGTGTAAAAACAGTGTTAGGGGATAAAAAGAGAACAAAGAATCCTTATCAGCACACGTAAAGCACACCACACTCAGCAGCAAGAGTTGTAATGGAGAATTAAAGCCCAGTGAAAGCCCCAAAGCACGCTGACAAACAGGTAAGAACAACTCATGAGTGATCTTGTATGGAAGAGGAAGAAACCACCTGTAAGGATGCTGTGATGACTCCCTGAAGCCTCACCCCAATCACAACAGCTGCCACTGACCTTAGGACCCAGTAGTGCAGAGGTAAAAAAGGAAAATATCAGAAAGTTTGTGCATATATCCTTTTAACTGAACAATTGGAATAACAATATTTATTTGATTAAACGAACAATAAATTCCTGGCTTTCCATATGAAGTGCTTGCTTCTGTCCATTCCTTTTATGAATCAAAACCTGGTAATGATTCAACAAAACTTCTCCCAAGACTTTAATATCTCCAAATCAAACATGCTGGTGTTTATAAGCCAAACGTAGAATTTGACTCATTTTCCCTACCTATTACAACAGAAAAAGCTCAAAGGTTTTTGCCTTCTCAAAAATATGCTAAAATTTATATATTAAAAAACAATAAACTTAGCTGGATGAATAGACAGCATTTGATCATGGTCCTTTTCCACATCGCTCAAATTTTTGCTTCAAAAATTTCAAAGGAGCATCCAACCAAGTATCTTGTCTCAGTGTCATATTTCTCCTATCTTTATTCTACTCTTTTCAAAAATCGCAAATACATTAACTTTTTTACTACTACAATTAATATATAAACAAAACGCAAAGTTCACTGAGGTTATAATTATGTTTTTCTGTTGTATAGAGAAAAAATATTTGTAGAAATGTGGGGTATTTATTAAAATTCTACTTATTATACCTTTTAAAGCATACTATAAATGCAAAAATAAACCTAATGCACCAGGAACAGACACAACTATTCCTATGTTACTTAAGCTGCACCTGTACTCTGTTTTCTTTTATAACAATTAAGTTTGAAATGCTGATTTTTTCAAAGCTGACATTGCAGATAATCTCCTTGGTCTCCCTAATTTTCAAACTAAGCAACACCATAAGGCAAAACTTGTAAAAAATTCTGCTTATGAAGGACTCTAAATCATATAAATCAGATTTAGACATTGATTTTTTCTTTCATTTGCATAGTTAAACTTCTGGTAAGGAAAAGGATAAGAGGAATCTTTTGGGTTAAATATTGCTCAGTTTTACACTGCCAAGAGCTGGTTTTAGCCTTTGAAAGTACCAAATGTTCCCAAACAGAAGAATAAAGTTAGAGCCACATCCAGAATTCAAGAGGCAAGTATCATCTCTGTCTCTATCCTTTCCATGTATAATGCTGAGGGCTATAAAATCAGAGTCCCTCCAAATTTAATGTTTGCAAAGCCTCTGCCACAGAACAGTGAATAGTCCTTTCAGGGCACTCCTGATCTGCAACCTGGTACCAATCACCATGTGAGCTTGCAGAACATATTTGGTGGTTAGAGTGAAGGAAAACAGTATCTTTAGAAACTTAGAGATCCAACCAATAAATAGGGCATTAAAACATGAAACATTTCTCACTGTTACTCAGTAATCTTGAAAGGATACCTATAAAAATATGCTCCATGCATGAACAGTTTAATGCCTCACGTTCCATTAGATTTGCAGCTATTGCACCTTCTTTTCTATGGAAAACCTATCAGTGTTCCTCCATCTTAAACAAACATAGGCAAAGGAAGCTCAGCAAGGGAAACTGACTGTGAGGAAAGCAAATGCAACAGAGATGATGTGATGGCATTATTTGTAATGGTAAATCACACTTTTAATATTAGAAGTGTCAACTTGCCTGTGTTTTTCCATCAGACAAATAGAACAGAGTAATTAAAAATGTATCAACTATGGAGAGATCCTGTTCTATTTGATAGACACTTAATGGACTAGACTACTGCATTTACCAGCATTGCACATGCTTCACAGTCTTTGTAATCACAACACACAAACTGGACAGGAAGAAGTTTCAATGTTTCAACATTAAGGAAGCCAACAAACAAAGAAACATGGAACCAAGCAGCAATAGCAATACTGCTCTCATTCTGTGGACTAGCAATTATTTTCTAGGAGGGGAAAAATGTCTGACACACTATAAGATTATTAAAAAAGCCAATTAATTGCCAAAAAATCCCCAAAATAACCAATATACTAAAAAGGAAATGGAAAGGATTAAATGTTTTATTCCCGATGAGAACACAAAAAAACATATTACCAAAGAACTATAAGGAAATCATACAGGTGTGCACTTGGAAAGAATTCACACATTTAACAATCCTTTTTCTCACTGCTGGTAAAAATAAGAAAGTTCCTTCTCTCTCTCAAGGCAGTTTAATTCTGGCATTGAGAATTTTACCCCACTAGATAATTTCTTGGCAAAGACAAGAATGAAGACAGTTGAGAAAGACACCGGCAACTAGATTAGACAATGAATGATAGATGATGTGTGCTGTCTACACAGTTGGTTTTATTTCCACAGCTGAGGAGCCAACTACTGGTGATGAAGGAATTTCTGCAAAGCAGGGCTTAGCCTTCCCCTTATAATTTCTTCTTTCCTCTTTAAACAAAGGGAGTATCCAAGACTTCCAAGAATGACACTTTCTTACTGTGATGCTGGTGCCTCGTCTTCCCAAATGACAGGCAGCAGCTCCCAGCTAGCCCCTCCTCATCCCCTGCACCACTATCTGCCTGCAGAGATGCTCCAGCCAGGCAGGAAGGAAAGGGGCAGGCTGCCCAGGGACTGGACACCTCATCATCATGACTAACAAGGAGAAACTGAGGAAAAGGGGAAAGAAAAGAATTACAAATCTGAAGAGAGTAAGATGCCAAGTAAAATATATAGAGAGATTGAGAAAATGAGAGTAAAACCAGCACTAAACAGAGCTGTTGTAGTTGTCCTACAAGGATGCAATTCTCTGTTCTAATGAAATCTAGACAAGCCTTGCAATTCAGGAAATTAGGACTAGTCAACTTACATCTAAATATAAAGTAGATATGCACCCTAAAAAGTACCTGTTTGAGAAATAAAGAGGTGAGATGAATGGCCCTGGATCAGATGTCATGTACTCATTATTTATGAAGTGAAGCAGAAGTCTTTAACAATGTATTCTCAAGGGTATTTTAATAATGAAATTGAGCCCTAATTCAGAATGACCTTCAGACATGGCTTTATGCATATTTTCAATTCCTTTCAGTCAACCTTCTCACTATGCAATCACATAATAGCTATTCCAGCAAGAGAGCTGGATCACAGTTTTCATCTATAGTAAACTGTTAATTTTTACATCATTAATAAATTAGTGTAGTCCAACAGGAAAGAAAAATAACTGTCAATGAATTCTGCTTAGAAACACGTTTAAATACAGTATATTTGGAATATTGGAATATGTTCCTTTTCAAAATGTAAACTTTATTTAGTTGATGACTCATGTCTTTCTTCAAGTAACTGTGGGATAAAAGCACTTAGCTTCATGGACTACATTTTGACTTAAAGTTGAAAGAATTTCACTATTTAACATGCAGAAATTCACTGCAGCCTACTTACAAACAAACAGACCTCTTTCACAGTCAGTGCAGGCTCATTTCTTTACCTGTATTGCCTATTTGCATACATACATTATACATATAGTGCGTGCCTGCCTTGATAGACATTCTAAACTGATCAGAGTAATTTTAAAAAATTTAAAAAGCCTATCTGCTTACTTCTACTTTAACTAGGCTAAATATAATGACTAAGCTAAGACTTGCATATAGAATTCTTATTTCAATTTAAAGATTCAACAGTAAACAAAATGTTAGTCAAAACTGGATTTCTGCATATGCAGCCTACCTCCTCGCAGCTTACGAGGAAGTAGCAGAGATTTAGGGTCTACTTAATATATAACTCTTTTATTTTTCTTTTAAGTTCTAGAATGACATTAAAATATACTTATCTAATTTGACCCTGAGAGGAATTAATAATTTAAATGTGGTGTATGTGTTACTAAACAGATTTATTGGATTTTTTTTATGTAATGAAGCTGATCCAAGAAATTCACCCTTTAATGGGGCTGAAACCAGGTCTCAAAGCAGAGACTGGGGGCAAGAAAGTGCCATTATGGGTCTCAGAACCATTCACTTTCCACGCCAGCCTGAGATGGCTTTTAGCAAGGATGTGAAATGTTTGAGCTACTGGTCAGGGAGTGGAAGCAATTTGAATGTTTTCTACCTCTAAGAGCAGACTGGAGGAGAATCTGGTGTTGAAGCTTCTGTTGGCCATTCCGAAGGGGACACACTGAGGAAGCATGTGCTGGGATTCAGAAGTGAACAAAAGGATCAGAAACATCTGATCTTTAAAGAAGATTTGAGAGATTTTAATCTCTCTGCACTCTTCCAAAATGAAATAACTTTCTGCAAGTACAGAGTGCCTCAGACAATGTGCAGTGAACCACAAGCAGTGGTTTACTGTGATGCTTTTAACTATGTCTTCTGTAACACCACTGACCACCACACCCAGCAGTTCCTTACATATGATAGTGGTGGAAGCATTGCAGCAGAGATTTTTGCTGCTATAATACAGTGTTTAGCACCCATCATTTGGTCTTTTACAGCTAATTAGAGAAGCCTTACTCTCCACGCATGAAATTTCTTTGGGTGTTATTCAACTGACTGCTAAATTTGACAGTGTTATGCAAGAACATGTGCGTCCCCCACCTCTGCAAAAGGTTTCTCTCACATGCATACTAGATACTGATTGCACACAGGGCCCAACATTTGCTAAAGCTGTTTCTTCCTCAGAGTATCAAAAGCAACACACAGCAGCTACTCAACATTTGCTAAAAGAAATAACACACTTAATTTGCTGAGTCTTCAACAATTTATCTTCCTTTTACTGTATCAAAGACCTTGTACTCCACTAAAAATCTCAAACTTTGTATACAAAATGTGAAGAATCAAAGTCACAAAAAATATTGAATGTACTGAAAAAGCTATTAGAAAATAAGGAGTTTCATTTAAGCAAAAATGTACAATAATGAAAAGTAAAAAATAGTTTTTCAATATTTCGAATTCTGCAAAAATTTGAAAAAACTCTACAAAAAACGTATTTTGACTCTCTGAAACGTATTGATATACGTTTGACCAGGTTGACCAATTAAATTTGTATTTCTTGAACAATATAAATGTGTGCTCTTAGACCCTGATTAGATGCTTAATTTAAAACTTAAATTCAAACATTCTGAACTGTCCCAAAATATTATATTATCTTCTATTTCCATTCAGTGTTCTTTCACTGAAAAAAGTGTGTTACCAGATTTAACTGATTTGATAAGACTTTCTTCCACTTTTAGATTGCCATCTAAACTTTCAGGTTGGCTCTGTAAGATGACTGAAAAAAAACCTGGACCAAAAGAATCTAACTTAATTCCTTGATATAAATCAAGAAGAATGGTATCCAGCCTGGGTCTCCCATATATCTCTCAAATGCTTAGATATTTCTTAGCCCTGAATTGGAAGAGGGAACAGGACATGAATTTTTTTCCAGTTGTATTAATGCCACATAAATCTTTACATGTACTTTGTCACTTGATATCTTTTACTTCTATTTAAACTATTCAACACAAAGAAAAAAAAAAAAAATCATTCTAACCGGGAAGAAAAACGTTTGTGGGTTTTGACATGGAGGTTCCTGTGTTACCTGTGGTTTATTGAAATTCCTGAAGAGAAATGAGTTTATTGATGAAAAGCATTACTTGTTTTTCCTTTTTTTTTAAGAACTAACATAATGTTCTTTTATTATGTCTAGAGCTTGATGCTATAAGGATAAACAGAATCTGAACAGACATCATAGCAGTATTGACACTGAACATTCAGTAGAAGCACCTAAATGAACTACCTCACAAAACAAATACATGCTTTATGTATCACTTCAAATAAATGAATTTAGGACTTGAAGTTATTTTGGTTTGTATAGATACATAAACTTGACAGTATCAGTTTTGCATCAATTTTTAATAGTTTTTCAAAAGAAGAAGTGTTTCTGTGTTGATGATGAATAAAATTTATACTACTGATACACATATGATGAATTTTAGTTTTGTATAAACATCTGAGAACAAGATACAGTTATAGCATATTTAGTGGCCTCTCACCTCCACAGTTCCATGCTCTCATAAAGGAGTGGATATGGTTTATTACATGTAGTGTGGGGGGTCTTTCATGTCAACAGATCACTGTGGTGAGAACTTCAAGTCAGCATTAAAACACCCAGGGAGACTCCAAGAGCAGACATTCATGGTGTCTAGAATTAATGAACATAGCTTCAAGAACCCAGTGTGAACAACGTTCAGAAAAAGCTATTACAACTGTCTTTGTGATGACATGAAAGATGCATGCAGGATGGTATCTATATTATATGTTCCAGCTGTTGAATTAAGGTTGTCTTCATTCCTGTCCTAGTGTGCAACAGTCCTGCAGTAACAGCAGAGAGCCTATAGCTCATGAATAGAGTGAAATTGCTGCAACATACGCTGAAGTTTAAGGAGAAAGCGTAGTTTTACTTCTGACTGTTGGAACACAACTATCCAACAGGCTGCATTAGACAAATTTTCTACTGGGTTTGCAAGGGCATTCAGGAAAAAAACCACTGAAATATAATTTTTGAGACCAAATAAGACCTTGTCCATTCATGACAGAGTGAAGCAGATAAAGCAGATACATTGCTTTATGACCTGTTATGTCTTGCTCATTTTCCTGGAATTAAGCAGCGTGTAGCCATGTCCCTGGTCACATCAGACAGCTTCTGAAGGAAAGTCCTTAAGAGCAATCAATTCATTGCCACTGGTAAACAAACACCCAAGGGCATGTGCTGCTGTAGCAGAAACTATGATCAGCAGGTTAAGAGCAAGATTCCAACTCACACAGGAGAAGGTGGATTTCTCAGCTGAAAAGAGTACTCTCACTTTTCCAGCTTTGTGGTTTGGAGCACTCCCCATACCACAGCACACTGCTGCCTACAAGGCTGCACCATGCACACTGGCCTGGCTTCAAAATAACCCTCCCAAAACAAATGAACTGAGCAGTGCAGAAGGAAACTTCTCAAAACAATGCTTTGAGCAAAGGAAGCACTTTGAGCACTGCCATGAAACTGTGCTGCCAGAGAGACACAGCACAGTCAAAGGGTGCAAGAGAAATACTGTCAAGTCTGAGAAATACAAGGTAGAAGTCGAATCTTTCAAACCTGCTCAAGAATGCCAAATCAAGAACAGCTCCCTGCTTTGCCTTCCCACTGGATTTTCTTCAAGCTGAATCACAGAACGAGGCTTTGTGAGTCAATCCACACAGTGTCTATTCCTTTCCAAAATTCCAAATTCCTTTCCACTTTTGCCCCCTTATCCTTTCCTAACCTCCCCTTGTCCTCAGGCCTCTACTGTAATCATGGAAGATTCAACCCAAGAGAAGCTCCTGGACTGAGAGCTTCCCTCGGAGATTTTACCCAGCATTGAGGGTAATGCCAAGACAAGCTCTTGCTCTGGAAGGTAGACAGGGTGGACATGGATTACACTGGGTGATTTAACCTGGCAATTGTATGCTGAGCTTAAATCTAGGAGTAAGGAACCTCTTCCTTTCTGAGGAAAAAGCAAGGGTTTCTCTGTAGAGTTCACATGTATACAACCATGTACACCAGCACAGCTGTGTCTTCCTTCACCTCACCAGAGGAAAGCATCCATCTCCTTTGGCACAGGCTGCTGGAGTTACCGGGGTCCCCCAGGTCACTGCCAGCTGAGTGGGGAGAGGTACAGAAAACACTCCTCTTCCTCATGTTCCTGTCAGGAAACGTCACATGCTTGTGCCTGCAGAATGCAGCTCAAGCCCTGGAATGCAGCTGGATGACACAGGGTCATGCTCAACCCCAGCAGATCAGGTCCACTGAACACACCAGGGCTACTATAAAGGCAGCACAGTTGAGTGCTTCCATGGTGGGCCAGTGTTATATCTCAATGGGATTAAACCACCAGGAAACACCAGGACAGAATGCAAGGAAATGTGTTCTGTGAGTGAATCACATGCCTCATTGCAAAAAGGGAATAAAAGGGTCGAAGTAACGAGAGAGCTGGGATAAATGTAGTACATTCCCTTATAGCTCCTCTGGGAAGGATACGTTCATCTGTAATCTGACTGCTTCTGAAAGCCAGAAATAGATTTTCCTTTCCAATTCCTGCCATTTATTACTGCTGATTATTAAAAGGAATGTGCACAGCTGATTTATAAAATGGCAGGTTCCCAGCACTTCTCATTTTCACTGCAGTGAGGAAGTGTTTCTCTTATGACAGACACAGGTGATAGGGACAAAAAGTAACCCCAGGTGCTTTGCATTCACATGTTTTACCTGAAATATTAGAACTGAAATATTAGAATCCAAAAACTTTTAAAAATTCATTTTTAAGTAATTGGCCAAATGGATAGAGCCAAAAAGCAGCAGGCGCATCTCTCCTCTCACTTCAACAATCTGACATCTCCAGTCAAAATAATCAAAGCAGCTGCAGTTTGATCCCTCATCTTTCCTTTCAAGTTGTTTTTCCCTTGGCTTTTCTTTCAGTCACTGAAAAAGGATGACTTGCAGTTCAATAACACAAGTATATTTGCACAACAAAACTCAAACCATGGAGTGCATCCCTGCTTTCCATACCTGTCAAATGCAGATTTGTTCAAAATACTGAAAATAAATCATCAGTGTTCAAACTGGATTCTGTATTCTAGATGTAAACAACAAATCACCTTGAAAATACGTATCTTATCTGATAAGATTTCCAAAATGAGATTAAAGGCCAATCTCACTAACATCTATTTAACTCACATATTTACATACCGACAAGCAAGAGGGAGTCTCACTTCTAAGAATAATTGAATGAGAAGTTCTTATTTTAATGTCAGTTATGACAGGCAACCACTTGAATAAACTAAAAATTAATATAACAATTACAGTATGCTAAAATCAACCAAATCTGGCCAGGAAGAATATTAAGAAAAGTAAAGCTGGAGACAGTTAAAAAAACCGGGAGAAACCCTTGAATTCTCTGCAACAATATTAATCTGATTTTTCTGCACCATTGTATTGCTTGATATTGAATCATTTTTTAAATCACATACTGTTTTCAGGTCTTGCTAACAAAATCGGATTTAAATATCACCCTCTAGCTATTTAGCAAGGAGAAGAAGGCATTTAAAAAAATAACTCCAAGAAGTAATATTTCAGTGATTACTATCTCACCTAAAGCTAGAGAATACCATTTGAAACTGTATGCTAAGATTTCATATCAGAGTTAATAAAAGTATCTGCTTGCTTGCTTACTTGTTATTAGAGCTAAATTTTTTAAATCAAGTAAGTAAAAATAAAACTAGGTAGTTGTGAAAGTTACAGGACTAAAGCCCATTGGCGACGTTTCCATGATAAAAATGAAGGGAGAAGGGTAAATGGTTATCTATACTTTCACAAAGGATAAATATCTGTTTAATCTTTAATGGTTTTTGGCAGCCTAAAATGCAACTCAGTATATACATTTTACCTCAGGACTGATTATTTGAGAGTGTAAAATAGAGTGTGTATTGTATTTAATTTGGGAATACAACCCAGGTGGTTATGGAATTCTGGAGGAAAATGTCAAATCAGGATTGGAGATTAATAGCAGAGGAAGTGTTCAGAGGTTTCTGCAGGGTCCATAGGTAAATGTTAAGGGAAGCTTTTTGCTCTAGGGTATGCACTGGCTTTACAGAGAATATAGACAAAAAGATGGCAGGAACACATCCAGAAAATAGCCAGAACACAAGCAGAAAAGCATCAGCGGGACCTCTCTGAATCTTCATTTTTAAGCAATTTCTGTAATATTCTGAATTATGCAGAATCTAGACACTCTTCATAGTTCAAGCTGAGTTTTGCACTTAAAATGTTCCCAACATGGGAACAAAGAGTATCCTTCTCCCAGGTATTACAGGATCACTTTGAGTTCCTACTTACTTTTTTTAAGTTTTATACAACCAGTGACTAGTTTATGTAACTAATATTAAAATTTCCAAAGGAAACACTTTAGAATTGGCATCTCATGTCAGTCTAATTTTGTATCAAAGCACTCTAATGCTACCTATAGTTAGAACTCCTTGGCATCTTGCATGTAATTTTATAAAACAAGTTACAATTATGATAAAAAAGAGATTATTTTTGAAGCTTCCTTCCATTTTTTTCTGATTATATATATAGCCAAAACTATAGATACTTGTGGGTTTTTTCTTCATTCTTCCTATTTTTTGGGAGGTTGGGTTAGTGAGAAAGAAAGGGATTCAAATCTTTGCCAAGGACTCAAGAACTGTCTGGAGGTTTGTTTTTCACTGCAGATGACAAGTACTTCCCTGCATAATAATACACATCAGCCAGGTGTCTGCTCCAACAGAAATTAGGTTAGCTCCTGAACTGGTTGGAAAACAGCCCCCTCAGCACAGGAAACAGAAAGCACAGGGCTTTGTTGTCCAAACAAGTTTTTCTCCAAGGCACTGTGCCACATCATGTGTGTCAGTGTGAATTGGGGCACCTCTGCAAGGAGAGACACTCATTGCCTGGACTGAAGTCCTTACTCCAACTCATTCCTGCTTCCAAAAACCCCATGACAGTCCACTACCAGCTCTGATCACAGGACAACTTTGTTCTCTGACAAAACCTTTGCATTTTTGCACAAGTTAATACTTTGGTACAACAGTTCTCCCTGCATACGAACCAACCATTTTACACCAGGAAGCTGTATAGCTGTAGAATATAAATGGCCAGTTCAAGTCCCCAGTGATTGTTATCTAATACATGCAGCCATCTAAGCAAAGGTATATTCATATACACACAGGGATGTGGATATGGATATATATAATGCATACATATACATGTATAAGCCCACACAGCTCTAACAGCATGTGCATGTCTTCCTTTAAAGATTCCTTTATGCTCCTGTTTACAGATTCACAGGATGTTCAGAGTGGGAAGGGATCTACAAGGATCTTAAGTAAACAGCCCATTATTAGCACCATGCTCTGACCAACTGAACTGATCTCAGGTTCAGAGGTCCAGAACCACAGACATTTATACTCAAACATCACACACATTGTAGCTACCTTTAACAATGGGTCATGCTCTGGAATCCTACCTTCCCCTCTACATTTGAATCATTACTCCCTTTTAAGTAGAAAAATCATATGTTAACCATTAAACAACCCACAGCATCTAATAGGTGGAGCAGTTGCTGATAAAAATAAAGTCCTGGATTACAGTGTCTTGGATTACATTACTGTCTTGGATGTTGGAAAAAATAAATCAGGCCCTATAAACCTCAAGAAAGTTAATGAACTGGATCATATGTGTCTTAAGTGGAAATTACTTTGCTTAGAGCAACCAGCAGCATCTACCTGTATCTGCTATCAGCAAAACTGCTCACCATTGTACCAGCCTGAGCAGCCTGCAAAGACACACCTTAATTCCTCCTTTCCTATGCAACACTCACTCCCCACCAGTCACACAGAGAACATCCCCAAGGCCATTTCTCATCCTCTTGTATGATTCCCGTGCCACTCAGCAGCTTTTGCTGACCCCCACACGAGCATCTGGCTCAACACCCAGACCCATCAGTCACCACTCCTGAGCCACATGGAGGGCTGGCCTGAGCACACTGAATCTGCAGCTTGGTTCAGCAGCCACAGGTGGGATGCAGGCACATGAGGGTTCAGGAATCTCTGCTGTGACCTGTGCAGTACCAGCCTGCAGCAGAGGCTGACAGCTCACTGGCTGGTGTGCCAGAGACCTGTGGGACAGGGAGCAGAAAAACACCCAGGGAAGGATGTTTGCACCTGGCTTACAACACCTACTTTAGTTAAAATACTTCTTTCACACTGCTCTTAATAAAGAAGTCATTTAGATCTACAAAAGTACCACTGGCACTGCTGCCCTTTATGTGGTAATTTAACCATACAGAACAAGTCAGAACAAAGACATCTCACCAAGGGAGCAGGCGTGTGAAAGCAGCAGGTGAAAGAGAAGGGAGAAGAGCTGTGGTTGTCCTGAGAACCTCAAAATGCCTCAGTATTGTGTCCATTCCTTGGAGACAATTTATCTCTTTCCCTTATTATGTGAAGAAAGTATCTACAGCTAGGTATATAAATGTAGCCTTTTTAATATCCCTGCACTCTTTTTTTTCTACTCAAACCCAAGAAGCTGAGAAGAAATGCTACTTAGTAAATATATTTCATCACGCTCATTCACGGTATGAATGGGATGACAGATGTCTTGTAATTAGAGACGGTACTGTCTCTGGGACACCTGATTTCAGGTTATGGGAGACCCCACTGGAAGAAAGAATTCCAGCCCCGAACAATGCAGCCCAACTTAGGTAAGAAGGGATAAACTGTTCAGGGAAATAACCCATATAACAGCAGGCACTAGTGTAGAACAAGTACATACACTTCAATTGAAGACAAAATAGATCATGAATATACACAAGAAAAAACTATAGGTCACAGAAAGTATAAAGGAAGCTGGTTTACATCCCAGTGCTACCATCCTAAGGAAAAACAGCAGCAATTAATGAAGAAAATGAAGTAAAAGAATATCTGTAACCTGATTTGAGCAGATCCAGTAATGCAGAACTCACTTGCAGCTAAGCAACAACCAGATTTGCAACTGTACTTTGGGATCAACAACTCATTCTTTTTCCAGCTAGACCACTGTGCCAGGTCTCACGTGATCCCAGCAGCTACAACATACAACATTAGTGATGTAAATTATTACATGCAACAAAAATATTCTAAAACAAAAGGGCAAATGAGAAGAAATCAATGAAAAAAATATTACCATGCACAACAGCTAACAGTCTATCCTGTGTTGCTATAGCTCTGTGTGCTGCTCAGCACCATGATGTTCTGGCAATTGAGAGAAAATAGAATGTCCATGAGGGAACAAGCTGACATAATATAAGGCTGCACATCAAGGAGATGGGCACTTCTGGCCTGTCAAAGATGCTACTGCAGCTCCAGTAGACATACCTCAACTAGCTTTGCAGCTGCCTGCTAGCAGCATGGGGTCATTCTGAGGCTGTGAAACCTGTCTGAGGGTGAATAAACACTCAAATAACTAGTCTTGGCACACTGCACTGGATAATTACATCTGACAATCCTTTTCATGCCCTCAGCCTCGCAGAGCTATGTAGGCATTATCCCAGCCTGCTACACATTTCAAAGCTGTGGTCCCCAAACCATGCATGAAGGCAATGCATTACATTTAAGACGTTGCATTATTACTCACAGTCACAAGCCATCAACACTACTACAGCACACATCCAAAAAAGCAAAATGTGACAGCTTATATCACTGCCTCAGACCCAGAAAAGGGACATTTAGTATCAGAATTTCAGTGGTTCACCGTGTTAACATAAAAAAAAATAAAAATAACAGCATTTAAAACTAGAACTACATCTATTGCAAATTTTTACAAACTCCTAAAAGGGTGCTAGCCATGGAGCATTAGTTGGAGTGCAAACAAAGCAGAGTTGAAGGGAATTGAGATTTCCTATTATGGACATAATTACTGACTTCTCAAAGGCCATGATCTGATTTTGACAGTCATTTAAGAAGTTTTAGGACCACAGGATGTTAAGAACAATTCTTAACAGAGAACAAAGAGCTGTCCCTTAGTCCCAGGTGAAAAAGGGAACCTGAAGTATTAACTGGCACTTTCAGTACCCAATCTACTAGAAATAACTGATTTTTTTTTTCCTAAAATGATGAAAATATTCTATAGATCTCTGTTGAAACTGCTTCTGAATAAGGAGCTCTAAAACCATTGCGGGGGGGGGGGGGAAGGCAAAATATAAAAATCTGAAGAGACTGAAGAAAGAAGCTACTTTTGCAGAAGAGAAGAAAGGTTTACAGAACATCTGACTAACTATATCTCAGTCAAAAACTAGATTCAAAACATATGAAGTACTTGTAGCAAAACAAATCAATGGAATATTTGAATTGATTTTACCAGCAATGGAGAAGGCAAAAAAATCCTGAAGTCCCCTTTCTCATGTAAAAACTTTAGCTCTATTAGTACTGGATAGAAAGCTCTTATTATTACTTGTACTTCAATTTTCCTTTGATCTTATCCCTCTCACTGGGTGCAATATTTTAAGGAATATTTAATTGAATACTTGCAAGGAATGGGCAAAAAAACCACTACTTACTGTATTTTATTTTGAATCATCATCCTTCAACATCTAAAAAGGTTTTTTTTGACTGTAGAAATGACAATTTTTAAATTATTAGTGCTAAACACAAAGTCATTATTTTTTTAGCTTGTCAATAATGAAGATTCATGTTTTTGTGGAAATAGGAAACTCAGCAAAATACCACCAGAAGCCCTTAGATTTGGATACTATTAGCATGCCCTACCTGGCCACAACTCTGGTCCTCTCTCTATATCCTAGATATAGCACATGCTATGGTCTGGGAGGAGAACATTAAGGAAATTCTCAATGCCTTGAATTTTTTTTTTCCTATATAAAACCAACCAAACAAAAACAACAACAATAAAATCCCAGCCTTTTTGCATTTTTATTGCTAAGCTGTTCTAATCAAGAGCATTTAATCTCAGCTTTGAGCTTAACAGCTTCACTTGAGATCTGTTTTCTTCAGGAGTAGATGCTGGCCTGCAGGTAGCCCCATCAGCTGCCTCTTAATTTTCTGTCCCTGAATGACTCTGAAACATGTGCCCATGGCCCCACCTTCCTTACAGTAAGTCACATGCCAAAGTGAGTCAGCAAAATATGCTTAACCATTTTCCAGAGTAGCAATGCTTGTATTAAAGAAATAAATAAATAAAAGTGGCCAGAATGTGCATTTCCTTAGAAGCTTTTTTGCTTCTATTTTTCCTGTTTGGATTGGTATCAGAGATACATTCTGGCTTCATGTCACACAAACACTTAGATGCTATAAAAATCCAAATTTAAAAATCTTAAAATTGTCCTAACAATTTGGCATTATGTTCTCTATCACTATATTTTTATCTTCAGTTTAAGGTGTTTTCCCTAGCTGTAATAAAGGAAAATGAATGTCATTTAACTGTTTTCATTAACTGCGTGACACAGTTCAATAGTTTTTTATCTACCCTTAATTCACTATCATCTTTCCTCCACCACTGCATTATTCACATGTGTCACCCTCTTCTAAATCTTGTGACAAATACACTTGTAATGATTTTATTTAGGATCAACACTTCCCCTCACGATGAGAAAAGGCAAAAGTTAAAGCAGCTCTATCACTTGGCTGTGCCTGGAAGTCGCTCAGGGCAAAGGTGAGGCAGCTGTGGGGAGCAGGCAGCAAACCTGCAGCCTGTGTCAAACAGGTCTGGGGGCTGACAGCAGCCAGGGCACCACCAGCAGCTATTGCTTCATTAATTTTACTGTGTTTCAGGGTGGTGGAGGACTGAACCATCAATAAAGGCAAAAAACCACACCCTGTCATATTTTACATCTACTGAATTAGGCTGAATTTAAACACATTTTCAACTACTTATTTCAAACAAAAGCACCAATTGTACATAGTATTTTATTTAATAGTATTAATTTAAATATCACACTAGACTAAATATTACACTGTTACACTTTACATAAAATTATTTCCATACATTATATCCTGGAATGCCTTTTAACATTTGACTAGAGAAACAAAAATATTAATCTAATTCCAGCCTGAATCTATTTCAAAGGAAAAATATTTAAATAACTAATTTTGTGTTTTCTATGACTGGAATAACCATTGTTACAGCAGGTTGGTTTTGGCAGTGCCTTTACTACTTTGACTGTTCACAAGTTGTCTTACAGTTTCAGACGGTGTCAGACCCAGAGACTGTATCTCATGCCAGCTGGAGTGGGAACATTGGTTTTATGTATAGAAATACAGCTTTGAGAAGTCAAGATCTGCTAGCAGTTTCTCTACAAACTACAATGGCAGCTGTGCTAGAGGTCATGAATATTACATAAGGACTGTCCATGTATTCAAGCCAGCATCAGTAAGCCAAATTCCCATAGCAACAATCACATAGATTTACTCATTGCTAAGGGATGCTTCAGTTCAGCAGTAAGCACTGCACTGCTACCCTGGTTAGTCTGCAAGATACTAACTAGTACTCCAACTCTTCTTTTAAAGATTTTTTACTGATAAAATTTACTGATAAAATTCAAAACTTCACCTGAATTTCAGGGCAGCTGTTATCATCTTATCAGGAGCAAAAAAAAATCAAACTAGCAAAACCCACCCCTGATAGAACTGAAACTCCTGACTACAATCAGCAATCTCTGAGATACAAGGCTGAAGGGAAGAAGTGAGCTGCTTCTGTTAAGTTTCTTCTACACTGATCCCAGAACAGCAAGATCCAACTTCAAAGAGATGTTCAGCATCTCCTACACTTGGCACATTCCAGCAGCCCATTAAAAAGCTGTTGTAGGAACTCCTATTAAATATCAGTTAACAATTACATTTTCAAAAAACCATTTTTAGCTTCACTGTTCAGGTTTTCTGGCCTGATGAAGATGTCTGCTTGTGCATTATAGTACTGTATTATTTACAGAGTTGGTCCTCGCCATCAGCTACAGAGCTCAGGGATCTGGACTCACAGATTTCTGAAGAGCCCTTGTAAAACAGGTAGCATAAATGGGCACAGGTAAAGCTGACAGTGGAGAGTTAAATGGAATTGGAGATGGAAAGGAGATAAAGATTTTAAAAAGCCAGGCAAAATGGGGGAGGGGACTCAGAGAGAAAGTGCAGGAAGAATGTAGATCAGGTAAATCTAAGGGGGGGAATCTCAATGGTGTATTTAAATATATTAGAACAAAAACCAGATTTTGGGAAACAGGAATACATTTAAACCTAGCAGGTAGCATACAAAAGAAAAAAAAAAAGGAAAAAGTGGAATGAAGTGATAAATGAATGACAATAAGATGAGCACAGTTTTTACAGGTGCAGTATTATTTAAAGATGTAGCACAGATGAAAGAGAAACAAGCCCATCACTTTCACTGCTAAAACCTTCACAGTCCTAAATACATCTCATGGAAAATACATAAACACACAGCTAAAACCTAAAGCTCATTTAGTGCTTTCTTACTATATTGTCACTATCTGCCAGGAGTATGGAGAGAGGAGAAATCTGAAGAAGACCTATAGCAAATGACTCATGGGGTCACTTAACACACAAACTGTAAAGAAAGTCAGTGAAGTCTTTAGGAAAAAAACACCCTTGTAACAGATTTTCCCTATTTACATATGACTTGTAGGGACTGATCCTTCATTCAAGGGAGATGAACAGGATGTTTGGGGGCTGCTTTTGACACTGTAAAAAGCTTTAAGTGCCCTGGCAATCCATGAACAAACTTTCAGAAACATCTTCAGTAAGAACTCATAGCATTGACCCTATACACTGCAACAAATGCTTATATTTAATTGAAGAAGAAATGCACACATTTAAATAAGAATGTTCTGAAATACATAAGTCAATCAAATGCCTGTCACAGAGAAATGATTCTAAGTGGTTTTTCACGGAGCTTATATTTTCAACTGCTGTCTGGAATGTTTATAAGAGATCTAATCTGTAAGTTAACACATTAAAAACATTTCATTACTAATGGATGAGACAGCAAAGAATCATGGAATGGTTTGTGTTAGAAGGGATCTTAAAAATCATCTAGTTTCAACTCCTGCTTTAAAGCCAAGCATTTTATGAGTTTGTAACATGAAACACCACCTTACCTTTGCTTTTTCCAGCTGTGCCTGGGCCTGTCGCTCTGCCTCTCTCCGCACTGCTTCCCTATCTTCTTCCAGAGATACATCTGAATCAGATGGACGGCTGGTGTAGGAGTCCGCCGAACCCTGAGAAAGAAAAGGGAAAACAATGTCACAAGTTCCTTTGATTTTTCTTTTTTCTTTTTTAAAAAGTAGAAGTGGTTATATACCTTGCCTTTTCTCTTTCTTCTGTATCCCTGAAAAGTGACTAACTGTACAAGAGGGAAATTTACTTAGTAGAAATTATGTCTAGGTTAACGTTTTCTTCTGAAAACTTTCAAAAAGTGCAGATGTCTTCTCCAGTGTTTTACTTCCTGCCCTATCTCTTATTTGTGTGCTTTTCAGCAAGCAGAGCCAGTTTCTCTGGAGACTTACAGCACTGGTGCAGTGCAGGGCTGAAGGACACACAGCAGCTTCAAGGATGGCTCCATAAAAATTAGAACTCTAAACAGTGACAGAAATAGCAAGCAAACAGACTTTCTATAATCAAAATGCAAATTTAGTATCAATAATTACCATTACACAATATCACTGCTAAGAGATTTAACCTCTGCTATGCATTTTTATTTTAGGGCAGCCGCTTTACCTGACACACTTTCCCCATCAGAACAGCGAATGGCTCATATCCATCTCTGCCCCTCAGCAAAACATGCAAATGACCACAAATCAACTTCCAACTAATAAAATCCGTCTGGACTCAACACATGTCCCTGTATAACCACAATGGAAGCAGCCACAATGCCAGAAAAGCTCTATAAATAATGACAGCTCTGCTTTTCCTCTGCATCTCCCTGCATACAAAATAGAATTCTGGTAATTCAATCAGAATGAAAACAACTGTCCTCTCCTCACCGCCTTTTTCCTCTCCCTCTTTGCAATACATACAATATAAGGTGATAAGGAAAACGCAGGGCTTACACAGATATCAGAATTCTTCAGACGTCCTCCTTTGGCTCTTTTCAGAAGCCTGA
Source organism: Phylloscopus whistleri (assembly GCA_017589585.1). Classification (NCBI taxonomy): domain Eukaryota; kingdom Metazoa; phylum Chordata; class Aves; order Passeriformes; family Phylloscopidae; genus Phylloscopus; species Phylloscopus whistleri. The sequence goes on along the minus strand of JADMLD010000614.1, from coordinate 4,062,316 downwards.
TCCAGGTGGCCTTCATTAGCCAGACAGCTCAGTTAGTGTCCGCAGCTGCAGCGCCCGGCACTGATCTCATAAAACATGTGCACACTGAGCACTGCAGAATCACAGCTCCTTTCCTATCCATGCTCTGCTGTGAGAGCCTTCCTTCTCTTCCCTCTGCCTTTCAAGCTTCCAGCCTCACTGTTTCCAAGTATTCTACTGCAATTAAATTCTCAAATTTTCTCATGCCAGTAGGAAAAGAGGAAAAAAAAAAAATTCAAAAAAACTTCCAAAAATCCACACCACCTCCAAAAATCTCAACTTCAATGATAAAAACATAAAATAAAACCAGCTTCAGAAATATTGTGAGAGATGCTTCAGCTGATCATAAACTGAGATCGATCACAGAAAAATACCTAGGGCTTTTTCCTTTCTGTTTTGGGGGGCGGATTTGGCTGTTAAAAATAGTGCTTGTAAAAGAACCTTTTAAAATCCTGTGCAAAATGTATTCAGTGACATTTGCAAGTGCAAAGTTCATTTCATCTCTTCCTAGATTGGCTGGGGGTGGGGTAACAGGCTGTTCATACCACTGGGCATGCTCCATATGTGCAGCCTTTTACGCAGATGCTCACATCACACCGGGCTGCTAGCCTATGCCAAATTGCCATTTTACATCTCAAGGGTAAACAGCTGGAAAACGCGAGGTCCCTGTGAAACTGGAAGAGCTGGTACAGTGTCTCGTTCCCGTCATGGGTGTCTGCTGCCAGCCACGTTTCCCTTGGATGCTTGCTTCTGTCACAGAGTGCTGCCCTCCGCTGCAAAGCACTGAGCTCCACTCACAGCTCCCTTAGAGAAACCAAAAATATGCCTGTTGAGTGGGAATTTAACCCCCTGGTTACTGCGTGTATTTTTTCTGACATGAGCAGAGGAAAGGAGCAAAGAATAACTGCAACATACCACGTAACACATAAATGTCAGATCTTAATATGACAGAAGCCAAACAAAACCTTAAATTTCACTATTCTGCTTTTCAGAATCACCCTCTACCTTGCAATAAAGTGACATGGGAGTGACATGCTAAGGCAGGTTTTCCCATTTACTGATGGACATGCAACAATCTAGGTGAAAAAGATCACTAGAGCTGACTGCAGTGCCCGCCTTTGATATCAATTCAGATTTACAAGAAAAACAGCAAACAGAGAGTACAGCTGAGAACAGTGGTCATGCACATGCTGCAGTATGTCAGGAACGATCGAATCCTGCCATGAGTTGTGTCTGTATAACAATGAAATTGCCCATCACAAGCAATGCAGCAGCCTACATTTCACCATTATTAGAGCAAACAACAGTTGTCACTAAACTCACAGTTCTAAATAAAACTACTTTTTAGCTTTACAAATGTTTTATTTTTTTACTTCCTGAAGCCCGCAATAGTCACAGCATAGAATTTAATAAGCCGTCTTTGAACTGACATAAAGAAAGGTATTCTCCAAGGAATATTTTGTTTTTCAGGAGTTCAGATACATCTGCTAAGTTACGGTGATTGTACAAAACTAAAATGTCTCCTGAGCTAGAGAAATAAGAGCAGAAATCAAAATAAAATACACTCAAAGTTTATTGCATTTTTTAAAATACCTTGTCTGTTAAGAAAATATACAGAGGCCCTGTAACCTCCCCAAAGCCTGTCAAATTTTGCTGTTCTTTAAAATTTTCCTTTGCCACAACTTCTGGCACAGCTGCCAACAGAAATAGTGGGAAAAGACGAACATCAACAAGCAGACAGAAGTTTAGTGCAGTGTTTAAATCCAGTTCTGGTTGACACACCAGTGACCTGCAGACAAAACCACTGCCGTTATCACAGCACTAATGAAAGCTGAGACTGTGATGAGCTCCCCCAGAGTCCCAGCCCCAGGACACTCTGCAGGTCCCTCAACACTCAATCCTTGGAAAGGGCACATCCAAACCCTTCCCCACCAGCACTGCAGCTCCTTTGTGCCACCACATGAGGAACGGTGCCATAAACCAACACTACCTCCAAGTAAAACAAACAAAGCAGCCGTTAGGCCTGACAGGAGATCCTACAAGAGTGTGGGTGTTTGCTCCCTACAGCACTTCTATGGTGAGCACACAATATTTGACACTGACCAAGTGGCATAGCATCACTTTTATTGTCCTTCATTCTGCTCTCCACAAAGGATGCTACCTAACCAGTCCTCACCCTATAGAAAAAAATCATGAAGCACAGTAACATAATTCCTATCTCCCCTAAAGGGGCAAAATGCCTTTTGGGCCAGGCTAGAATTGCTAAAATTTGAATTTCATCTTCCCAGCCACAGCACTGACCATGACAGCATTTACAGTGCTGGTCATGTCTTATGTTGGCCACAGTCCCAACACACATCCAAAAAATCAGAATGATTCCATTTATTTTAACCACATTAACAGATTGCATGAAACAAACTCACTATTACATTTATTTTCCCCATGGTACAGACATGGTCATGTAAATTTTCTGTGGAAAAGGAAAGCTGGAAGTTTCTTTGCTTTTTGAATATGGAAAAAATTCACAGCTGGATAATACAGGAAAAGGAGGAGCATACAATTACATTTAATTAATTGTGTAAATTTCTGAGTATTTTTATACGAGCTAAGAATGCATTCAATCACATGATAAAAAAAAATTAAACCTATACAAAAATTATGACAAAACTATAATAGAAATATCTTGACTATTCCAAAAAAATCCTGGGAGGTGGATGTACATGGTCCATTCACAACAACCAAAGAAACTACATTTCCTCCCTGGGTTACTGAAGTTTTTTTAGGTTACTCCGGAGAAGAGTAAAAATCTTTCCCAAGAGGTTCTGAAAATTTGTCTTTGTGGAATTCTTCATGTCTCCATTTCCTTCCATTGCAATATGGAAGAGCTGCAGTAATATCTGTATGTAATATATGTTACTGCAGCCCCCAATTCCTCATCTTTCATGGGAAACTGTCTAATAAAAGTGAGATAATTCATGTTAATTATTACTCCATCTATTTATTCTTCTTTTTGTTTTATTCCTTACTTCACAGGTTTACAGACCCAGTTTGTTTGAAAAATAAATTCCTGTTTTAATAACATGCTTGACAAATATTTCCCACTTATCTTACCACTTATATTAGAGTAGCTTCTATGAGCTATTCCTACAGCACAAACTAGTATGCTAGTGGTCATATGTGATCATATTTGAGCTCCTTTTCCTTCAAGACCATAAATGTCTGCTGTTTTTTAGCATTGCAGAAGTACGTCATCTTTAGGAGACTGGGTCCTGCAAGTAAAAGTGGTTTTGTTTTTGTTTTATTTATTGTTTCTGTTTACTTGCAGGTAGAAACTATTTAGGTAAATTCAGTAGTGTCTCTAGCTCTCTTCTTTTTCTCGTTAGTTTCCTGTACCCATGCTTATCTTCCATCAGTACAGTTGGAGCCTAAGTACAGATTTTGACCCATAAATTCTCACTGGGTTAATACAGCCATCACTACTCTCACCAGTTCAGTCATGGCCTTTATATTGTGTTTTTACCTTAAAGAATAAAAACAATCTGAATACCATGACTAACTTCAACAGGGTAATCCAGTCAGGAATTAGATATCATTAGAACAGATCATCTTCCAGACTACTGAAATTCTCAAGCAATTATCTTCTTAGAAAGATAAACCAAGTTCCTTCAAGTAAAGACTTTTTACTACATTATTTATTAATTGAAGGCATGAAGCAGTAAGCAAACATACATTGAGATTTTACTAGGAATAAGAAATACATATGACTGCACACATATATAAACCCCTTAATTTATTGCAGTGGGATCTACTCTGAGATATATTTTTCATCTTTTCATTCATTTGATGCTAATGAGACTTTGAAATCCAAATGGAGAAATGCCTTTATGTCTTCATTTGAGTTATACTTTAAATATGGAAAGCTCAGGCCTCACTGTGCTATTAAGAGGAAAAAAATCACTGCAATATTCAGAATTTATAAAGAGATAAATTTATAAATTTATATTTATAAATTAACTGCTTATGTTCTTATCCTATGGCAGTAGTGCATCACACACCCCACTAGGACACAATTTGAGATAGCATACTATGTCCTTGTGATGCGCATCTCCTTGTTTGCTATGAATTACAGTAAATTAAAAGAGTTATTTCCATAAAATGTTAATTTCTCTTAAAATCCTTTAAAATTGTTTCAGAACAAAGGCAAAATGTGAAATGTCAAAGTTTAGTACGAAGTGAAACTGCTGACATTGGCACATCATAATTTGCCAGGGAATACAGATTGTTTCATCCTAAACTGATCAACCTGAAAAATATGAGCTAGAGTCAGAAGCCAGAAGCTCTCCCACAAATGCACCATGAGTAGAGGGGACCTCAGTTTGGCACAAGGATCACAAGTGGGGAATGTGAAAATTTCTTATCTCTGACATTTTCTCCAGGTGTCTAAACAATGTCATTATTTTGAATTATGTTGAAGAAAACACAAAAAGCTGCTCTGAGAATGCTATATAATATTATATGGATGTTAATTATTTGAGGGTAGAACTTATAGAAAGACCAAAATTAATTCAATTAATTTTTTGCAAGGTATATTTAAAGTGTGGGACAAACTGTAGAAATACCTTTTAGCAAAGGGATAAGGAGAGCCCATGTTTTCATTAAGGCACTATCAAACAGGAATTGTTAATTCCTTGTGTCTGGGTCAGGGATGCTTCACAACCTGGCAAAGTCTAGCCCCGTTGTCCTCCCTGGTTCTTGGCATGCACCCTGCAGTGCAGTGCCACAAAATTTACATGTAAATAGACAATTACTATCCAAGGAGGGCTACCAGCTCCTACAGTAGGCATTGAAATACTCTGCTGTGTTTGCATTTAAAAACCAAACCGAACGTTGATTAGAATGTTTTAGTTGTTCTTTAGAGCTAATGTGGCTTTGCTATGGCATCTACAGCCATGGGGGATGTTCAAATCGAAGGACTGAAATTTCAGAACAGCTGGGAGCTTTAGGGTGGCTAATGTGATTAAAAAGAAGATTATATAGGAAATCAGTCTTCTCTTTACCCTTAACATGACTTTGGCAAGCTCGATGGCAGCATCCAGCATGCCGTTAACAGGTTTGCAAGGTGTTAATCCAATCAACAGCTGCCTGAAAGCAGAATTTTTTAAAACAGCTCTTAGGTTTGCAGAAGACTAGATTTTGGCATTCAGGAACCAGGTAAACAGCTGTACCAGGTACTTTATCAGGAAAAATCAAAACAACAAAACTAAAATAACCCCCCACATTAAGCAAACCCACACATTTGCACTCACATTTCATGATATTAGCCTAAGTGTTTGCTTCTATGTTGCTTCACTAAGAAAAGGGTAGGTATTTTTAGAGGAATGATGGTCTTTTCAGGGAGACTCCTCAGAAAATCTTTGAAAATATGCAAAAAGGCAGCTGCAGAGCTCAGCCTAGTTAGCAAACAAACAGAGCCCTCACAGAGCTAAACTTTTCCCAAATCTGTGGGATGCTCTGGTGTGTTAGTTTACCTGGTTTGTTTTTTTTTTTAAATCTAAGATGGAAAACTCCTTGAGACCATATTGTGCTTGTACAGCAGTGTCAGTAAGTGAATGACAAACACTGCCTAAACTAGCTTGCAATCTAAAGGCTAAGAGAATATGAGCAGAAAAAACCAACAAAGGTGTAACAAAGGGATCAAGGTAGCAATGCAATAGAAAATAAAGCATTTTTAAATATTTGATACCAGCATTGTGACTCATCCATTGCATAACCACAGTGGGTTGTTCTTTAAGTAAGTTTTGTATATGTATTATGGCAGAGATTAGTTCTGTGAAAGCCTCTGCAGGAGGATAATCTGGTAGCTCTGTGTATTCTGACAGAGAGACTCACATTTATAAAAAAAGAAAGGGCTTTTGAGGAAGGGGAAAATGATAGAAATAGAAGGCGGTCTCCAAAATCATTAAAAAAAAAAGTTTTATCAATAATATAATCACATCATTGAGAACTTTAAAAAATGAAACAAAAGAAATCCCCAAATTAAAAAGAAATGGAATTGATGTTTTGAGACAACTAATTGGCTCTAGAGAATGTGACTAAACTAGTAATAATTTTGAGCTGTAGAGAAAAGTCAGAGCAATGACAGAACTAAGATGTTGCCAGTGGAATGACTTGGAGACAGGTGTCAAAGGAAGAAAAATACACCAAGGAAATGATTGCAAGCAGCATGAACCTAAATCATCTCACTTTTGTCTCAGACTGTCAGCACACACCTGGATATTAACACGGATTGATTGACTCATGGTAACTTTTGAAAACTCTGGTAACTTGATTATATGTTTACCTTAGGTAAAGATAAATCAGATTTAGTAGTAACAATAAGCTGACCTGCGGTGCTGTTTACTGGGGCAGAAAGGGCTTAAAAATTAAAGGTTTTAAGGAAAACTGGAAATATAACTTTTGACCATATTTATTAATAAGCAGCAAATATCAAGAAGGAAGGATTTTAAATTGCAGAAAGACAACTCCAAAAAAAAAAAGAAAAAGAGAACTTACAAAATAAAATGGTATGTGTTGGTATAAGAACACAGACAAAGACAAAGACTGGGTCAGTTGTGAAATTAAAAGTGGACAGAAAAAAGAGGAAAAATGAAAAACACATCTGGGATGTCAACAAGAAAACAGAACACTAGAAAAGGAAAGAATTTGCAGGAAAGCATGGCAACCATCATCCCAATTTGTCTCAGCGCAGTTAAAAGTGCCAATTTAGATTCTGTGTTCCAGATCGTCAGTATATTTTTATCTGGGATTTTGGTTCAAGTCATTAAGATTTTCTGCATACTTAAAAATAGCTTCCTTGAAAATTCAACATGAAATTCTGTTACCAGTGGAGAATTCTGAAGGGAAAAAAACCCCACAACCCACTTATTTTTCTTGAATTTTATTTTTTATCTCCAAACATACAGTCCCTACCTGGTTTTCAAATCTAACATTTTTAATCTACTCCATGTAAAAAAAAAAAAAAAAATGGAAAGTTTGGGGGCTTGGTTTCTTGTTTGTTTTTTACCTTATTAAAAATGGTGATGTTAAGCACATACAATGAACTACTACGTATTTTACTATTTCACAGAATCATAAAATATCCTGGGTTGAAAGGGACCCACAAGGATCATCAAGTCCAACTCCTGGTCCTGCAAGGGACCATCCCCAAGAATCACACCATTTGTTTGTGAGCATTTTCCAAACTCTTCTTGAACTCTGTCAGGCTTGGTGTTGTGGCCACTTCCCTGGGGAGCTGTTCCAGTGCTCAACCACCCTCTGGGTGAAGAAACTTTTCCTGCTGTCCAACCTAAACTTCTCCTGACTCAGCTTCAGGTTATTCCCTTGGGTCCTGTCACTGGGCACGACAGAGAATAGATCAGTGTCTGCCCTCTGCTTCCTCGCACAAGGAAACTGTAATTGCAATGAGGTCTCCCCTCATTGTCATCCCAGCTGAACAGACCAAGTGACTTCAGCTGCTCCTCATACAGCCTCCCCTCCAGATCCCTCACCATCTCTATTGCCCTCTTTTGGAAGCTCTCTAATAGTTTCATGTCTTTTTTATATTGTGGCATCCAAAACTACTCCCAGCACTCGAGGTGAGGCCACTCCAGTGCAGAGCAGATCAGAACAAACCCCCTCCCTTACCCAGCTGGTGATGCTGTGCCTGATGCCCCCCAGGACAGGGTGGTCCCTCCTGATTGCCAGGGCACTGCTGGCTCATGTTCAACTTGCCGTTGTAAGGACCAGGACCTCCAGATCCCTTTCCATGGCACAGCTTTCCAGCATCTCATCCCCCAGTCTGTCTGTATACCCAGGGTTGCCCCATCCCAGGTGCAGAATCTGGCACCTTCCCTTGTTGAGTTTCATATGGTTGGTGATTTCTCAATCCTCTAATTTATCAACATCTCTCTGCAGATCATCTCTGCCTTCAAGGGAGCCAACAGCTCATCCCAATTTAGTGCCATCACCAAATTTATTCAGTAGATCATTATGTCCTGGATCCAAGTAAATTATGAAGATATTGAAAAGAAATGGTTCTAAGATGGAGCCCTGTAAAATCTCAGAACCCCACTAGTGACAGGTCTCCAGTCTGATGTCACCCCAGTCACTGTAACCCTTTGTGCCTGACCCATGAGCCAGTTGCTCACCCATCACATGATGTGTTTATCCAGCTGTGAGCTGGACATCTTGTGCAGAAGGACACTGGGAGAGACAGCATTGAAAGCTTTACTGAAATCCAAAAAGATTCCATCAATTGGTTCCACTTGATCAGCTGGGTGGATTATATTGTCATAAAAGGAAAATAAGTCTGTCAAGCAGGACCTTCCCCTCAAGAAGTGGTCTGGCTGTGATCAATGACTGTGTTGTCTTTCAGGTGGTTTTCAGGAACTCCCAGAACAATATTCACCATAGTTTTACCAGTCACTGAAGTGAGACTGATAGGCCTGTGATTTTCAGGGTCATCTCTCTTCCTCTTTTTGAAAACTGGACGTTTTCCAGCTTCCAGTCAACTGAGACCTTTACAGATCACCAAGACTGTTCAAAAATCATTGAGAAAGGTCTTGCCATCAGACAGATCTTTGAGCTCTTGGATGAATCTCATCAAGCCCCACAGACTGACAGGCAGCAAATCCTGCACAAATTTGTAGCTGACTGGGAGTTTATCATTCTCACAATCGTGGTCCATCCATGCTCAGGGCTCTGGGACCCCCAAAGCCTATCATCAATGTTGAAGCAAAGAAAGCATTAAACATCTCTGCTTTTCCCATGCCCCTGTTTGTGAGGTGGCCATACTCATCAAGTAACGGGTCAAAGTTACAAAGTTACAAAGTTTACAAGCACTGGATTGCCTCTTTAAAAACACTTTTTATTGTCCCCCACAGTAGGGGATAGCTCTAACTCTAATTGAGCTTCAGCTGCATGAGTTTTCTCCCTACAGTGGTGAGCACCGTCTCTGTAGTCATCCCATGCCACCTGACCTTTCTTCAGCCAAGCCAGCCATCTGCCTTGCCTTCTGGACCTCTGATATTTTGAAATTGCCTGCTCCTGTGCCCTTAGGAGGTGGTGCCAAAAGAGCAACAAGCACTGATGGACCCCAACAACCCCTCTTCAGTGGCGTTTTCTCAGGGAATCTTATTCACCAGTTCCCTGAGCAGGCTGAAGTCTGGTCTCCTTATATCTAGGGTTGAAGCTATGCTGGCAGTTTTCCTTCTGTCACCAGAGATTTTAAACTCAACTGCTTCATGGTCTCTGTCACCACAAAGGCCACAAACTACAACTTCATGAGATCCTCCTGTTATCAAGCATCGAATCAAGGAGGGCATATTTCCCATCCAGCTCCCTTAGTACCTGTACCATGAAGTTATTATCCAGATGTTTTAGGAATCTTCTGGACCTGTTTTTGCTAGCATGCTAGCATTGTAATGATCCCAGTTAACACCTGGCAAGCTGAAGTCCCCCATAAGGACAAGAATGGATGATTCAGAGCTATGCCTTTACTTTTGTCTTCATCCTCATAGACTTCTTGAAAAATACGAGATCTGTTTCTACATACCCTTACCTATCCACCAGCTCTAGCATAAAACAAAGCAAACTACTTGAGATTTTACCAAGAGGATGAGGCTTCTTTTTCACTATTAAACATTACAATTGTTCTCATCTGATTTCAAGAATACAACAGTCTGCAATACTTTACATTAATGAAGATATATCTGGAAAGGCCTTTTGTCCCTTTTGTCTATCACCTATCAAAATAATCTTGAAAAATTACCTTTCTCCGGTGTATGTTTTCATGGTTTTTGTTCTAAACCAAAAATGCATCAGTTAATGTATAGATTGCATGATGCCAACTGTTCACATCCATTGGCTCATTTAGATTTGTCTCTAAAAGCCACCTGACCTAGTGCATCCACACAGTGGATGAGGGTACCAAGCTAAAGTATTTAGCTTGAGAGTATTTCAAGCATGATTCATATTTCATGTTGGATGCCAGGCCAAGCTAAAGGAAGCCCTACATGCCTGATTCTCCCATCCCAATCTACATGGCTGTCACTGCTTGCACAGCTCCACCAACTGTTCTTTGAGAGAAGAAGAGTGAGACAGTTTGTGATTCTGAGTCTGCCCATTTTTAGAGCACTATCCCCATCTCTTTACTAAGAAATAAGACTGAAGCCTCTGTTTTCCATCTACAAGGCCATGCAAGAATGTGAGGAGTATATACAGTACTTGTTTACAAAAAAAAAATAGTAAAATGTTCTAGGAAACCATCTGATAGTATATAATATACAATATTGAATAAACCTAAATGTATTTTCTCATAGATAAAGCAGATCTTGTACTATGGATTTATGTTAACACTAGAAATAAGATTGCTTAAATGAACATAGGAGGGTTAAAAGGGCAGGGTATGTTTTAGGCAACATGGAAACAGAAATGTGATTGCTGCTGAAGATGGTGCTAATGATTAGATGCTAACCTGAAAGGAAATAAAATACAAATGAATTGCAAAAGAAAAATTCAAGGAAATCGTAAAAGCAGCAAATGGTGTGGTTTCATAATTCAATGATGAAATATTTTTTGTGTTCTGGGACATTCAAAGGTTAGAAAATACAACAGATACTTTTCAGCCTAACAATTGAACTCAATTTTCTAAAATTATTGCAACCTAGAAAACCAAGAATTTTCTGGTTTTCAGATATAGGAGAAACATCAGGAACATTCTTTCTGATTCAGAACTTTGCCTGGGTCTGGAGACCAATCATATCCCTCACTGAGACATTCCCTCTTCTAGAGGATACAGCAAATTTTCGACCACTGGTTGTTCTTTCATCCGTTGTTGCAATACTGAATACTGGCAAAAAATACACATTTGATTGCCCTGCCACAAAAACCTCTGAGGAGCCTAGCTCCTTGCTGTTGTTAACAGCCTTGTAGATGTTGAGGGATCTTGACTCCAGGCTCCCTCAGGTGTATCTGCAAGTGAAATGATCCAGCCACAACCATCCTGGCAGGTCTTCACTGAATCCTCTCTGATTTATCCACGTCTTTCTTCTGGGGCACCAAAACTGCTCTCAGTAAGGCAGCTATGTTCTAATGAATGCTGTGATCATCTCCATGGATAGAGCACCTGTACTACTTTTCACACAGTAATCGGGAGCTTGGGATTTCAAAAGAATCTGTGACTAGAAATATAATAGAATTCTTCTCAAAGAAGAGGCAACATACACCTTGGGTAAACCTGCGTTTTTAGATTTGCTATGCAACAGTCAACTTGTTCAAAATTTTTAAGGCAAGCAGCATCTCACTTTGTTGTAAAGCAACATTATTAATATGCTGCCAGGATCAATCAACTTTGTAAAATCCCTCAGATAAAGAGATTTCCTCCAACACAACCCTAGCAAGTTTTTGGTTACAAATGACTCTCCAGCACCTGCAGTGATGAAAGACACAAGAATAGAAACTCCAGTTCTGCAAGTCTTAAGTATGTTGTGCTAACTCTCATCAAAGAAATACAAACAAGCCTATGTCATCCCGGACAATTTGGTTTCTTCAGGAACTGCACTGAAAGCAGCTAGAGTCTGCTTTTTCCTCTTTGATCCATTGTTTGGAAATGAAACTGTTTTTCTCCTTAAACTCATACAGTTATGCTCAGTCGAAAGTCATATTTCTTCCAGTTTACAAGGGAATCAGTTTCTGCTTGAGGAATTACCACCCAAACTCAGCTGTACTTCTGCTGCTATGACTGCTGGATTCCCACTGAGGGACAGGAATATGACAAAGGTGGCTCAGAGATTGCCACTCTGCTGTGCTAATTAGGAAAGCAACTCGCATTTGGATGAGAGTGTAAAGGGAATGAACAAGGAGCAGCCAAAAGTAGGTAGGTGGATGATGGGAATCATTCAGATTATCCAGAGGATGAGCACCAGGACAAAGTAACAAAGAAGGACAAAGCTTCAAGAGGAGATATATCAGGGTAATATGAGAGAAATATGAGAGAGTATTTCAAGCATGATTCATATTTCATGTTGGATGCCAGGCCAATGAGCATTTCTGAACTGTTGCTAGTTCTTGCCACTCTCCAGTCTAGCAGCAGAGATCACAAAAAGCAGAAAGATATCTCTTCTAGGATGAAAAATACTGTAACAACAACAACAACAACAAAAAAAAACAATTCCACAACTGATTTTTTTTCTGCTTACACGCATTCAACAGGTGCTGTGTTCCCCCTGCTTTACATGAAGTCTGTCTCCAAAGCGTGCATGGGCAGGGAAAAATTTAAAAATGCTAAAGAAGCCCAAGATGCATCACCTTTCCTAGGTCACACCTATGGCCCACTCAGCAGATTATATTTGCACTGCTACACCACAATGCAAATACATTTGTATGCAAAACCCCTCAAAGATTCTCCAGACACAATGCTAGATTCCCTGGTCAGGTAAAAGTCAGAAGTCACCATTAAAATCAAGACAAGATTTTCACACTTTAATAAATCCTCCTGGCTCTCAATATTATGCCAGCTAAACTCCATTTTGGAGGATAAAAAAGGGATTTGGTACCTTATTTATTAATTTTCTTTTTTAAATTTTTTTTTATTTCACATTTATTCTTAACTGATTTCAATTAGGCTGAAACGCTTATTATAAAATATTGAAAATTTTCATTTTAATAAACCAGAATATCATTCTTGATTTGCATTGCTCTCCTTCCATTGTTCCTTCTGTAATAGTTATTCCATCTATGATAAGTAATAATTCACACAGTTAGCATCTCCCTTCCTGTTCAAAGTTTTAAAGTTTACAATGCTTAAAAAAAGAATCATGGCTTATTGTTTCCTTCATCATGCAGAAGAAAAGGAAATGCTTGTTGCTGAAGCTGGCACAGTAACACAAGTGTGCCTTTTTATAACCTCTCATGTTTTGTCAATTGTCTGCAGAGCTGGATCTTTTCATGATTTGAAAAGGTGTCAGTATTTTTTATTCCTGTTATTTTTCAAAATCATCAGAGCCTATGATCTCTATAGCAGTTCTTTCTTGTTTCCTCTCTTGATTACGCTAAAACAGAACTTATTTAAATTGAATAGCATTGCATTCACATCATAAAATCTACCAGAGGAGTGTAAGGACAACACTTTCAATTGTTACAAGTCAAGCTGATCCACCAAACACATTGTGTAACTGGCAGGACTAATCTCTCTCACCACACTTACAGACACAGATGTCCAGGTTTATTTAAAATAACCCTAAGCCAAACAGCACAATTTGTAGTGTTTGGATTTTTTAAAAAAAATTATGCATTTTACTGGAAGGCATTTGATTAAGGAATAGCTCAAATTTTATTCCTGTGGTGACAAGGCAAAAACAGCTATAGGACATAGTATCAGCTGAATTATGTTTTCTCCCTCAGCACACCAGGACAGTGCCATCCAGACCATTCCCAGATATTCTTGCCTGCAAATTCCATGAAATCTCTTGATCCAAAGTGAAGAGAACATTATTTTGTACTAAAACACATGGCTAAACTGAATTATTCATTTTTCCTTACAAATCTATGTTCCTGGCAGGAGAGGAGGGGGATAACATTCATGCATGCATAGGAAAACTCTTAGAAGGCAAAGCAGCTTAAGTTATCAGGAAATAGGTGTATGTGGTGGTTATTTAAAAGATGAAAAGCATTTTCTCACTGTCAAGTTCAAGTGAAATGTCCACCAGCAAAATCAAAATTTCACATATGGAACTAAGGTCTTGTACAGAGAACCTTATGATTTCACTTAAGCATGTCTGAAGGCCACCCATGTTCTTGCCAGGATGTCTATAATGAATAACAGAATTACAGCACACAATAGGAGTTGTTCCATTTTAGAAGGAATTCAGCGAAACAACACAACTTTCTTAAATATATGGGGTAAACCACAATATAATACATACGATAAATTGACTATATTTGAGCAATAATCTAATGCCCCTTTCATATCTCACTTTATAGATATCCCCATATTTACATGGAATGCAGATGAAGGCAAAATAATCACAGTGAACTAAAGATTCAAGGCCGAAAATTTCAGAATTATGCTGGGCATCCTTCACTAAGAGGAACTAAATCAAGGGTAACTGCTGGACAAGATGAACATTTCTAAAAGTAAGTTTTGACTTATGATGTGAAAAATGTGGGGATTCCTCCTTTGTGCCCCAAAGATTTTTATATAGCCTGCATTCTCTTAGCGGAATCAAAGAAAAAAGTAGACTGGTGAGAGGACATGTGGAGGAAAGAACATCTAGTCCAACCTCCTGCTCAATAGTACCATACTCAAAGCCACAGCAGATTGCTCAGGACCCCATCTAGTTGAGGTCTGACAATTTCCATGGATTAAAATTTTGCAACTATACAAAGACTTTTATTTTCTGGATCTCCTACACCAGATAAAAGTAAAAAGAAGTTGTAAGAGTAATTACATCTTAGGATAATAAACTCTGAAGTTTGACATTTAGCCTCAAAAATTAGCCTGCTGAGCTGCCTCCACAAGCAGATAGAAACAATTCTATGAGGATATGCACAAAATCAATTTTAGTGACGCCCATTTCTACACATATAATAAACGTCAATTACCTCCAGTGCAGGAAAAACTAAGTTTGTCATTTCCTTTCAGGCAAATATACTTTATAAAAAGACATGTAGAGATCTTTTTCCTATCCTACTTAGTTGTTACTTAAAGGAATAGCTTTGAAATGCAATTATGTTCTTATGATGCTAACTAGTAATATTAATGTATCAGCCTTGCTCCCATAAACTGGTCTATTATTGTTCCCTCTCCTTAAAAATTCTTGTAATGGTCTACCTGTCCTTAGACTGAAGCACTCAGCTGAGTAGGAAGCACTCTCATTTTGTCTTTCTGAAACAAAATTTCTTTGCTTATACCAATAAAAAATACTTTGATTTAAAGAATTTATTTTGATAAGAACATCTGAATAGATATTTGTAAAAAACATAGAAACTGCCTTAAAAAAGTAAAAAAAAGTATTTAAACCCAATTCTTATTAACTCCATTTGACTGGTTTGTAAGCTCTAACACAACTCTAAAACTCTATCATAAACCATAAAATCTAATACGGAAATCTAAAATTTTAAATGCCAAAAATTTTGACGCATTGCTGAATTAAAACATATAGAATCACTCTGTGTTGTAAATGACAATGTAAAATGAAATGTGCACAGGAGAATTTCCCAGGGATTTTAATCTTTCATTTCTCATAAGAAACAAAACAAAACAAACAAACAAAACCCACAAAAAAACCCAAACAAACAAAAAAACCCCCTTTTTAAAATGGCTGGTTCCTATGGTTCTGTAGTCACAGCAATGAAAACACCCAAGTTTTGCTAAATTTTCTCCCGGCAGAATCTTAGACATTAAGCTGAGATGTACAAAATAATAAATAATAATAAAAAAGCATGGCTATCATTATCCACTTCTGTGTAAATAAAAGAATTGGTGATTCCTATGTTGCCTATCCTCAGGATAGGTAATTCTTATTTATCAGCTGATGTAATTATCTGGAAAGTAACATGCAGTGAAAGTAAACAAACAGCATTTCATTTAGTCAGTCTAGTTGCTGGAGCTTGTTTATAATTTAGAGGAGACATGCCTTCATGACAATAGATGTCCATGACTTCGATAAAGAGGTGATGGATTTTTTCTCTGTGATAGCCTTCCTGAGAGCCAATGTTAAACAAAAATAAATTATAGATTTGCTCTGATCAGCTGCATCTGAATTTGTTCATCAGAACAAATCACCTTACTTATTATCATCAACTGGAAAACAAAAACATATTCTCAAACAGACATAAACACAGCCTCAACTGTAAAGGAAGAGGAAAACAAAGGGAAAAAAAAAAAAGGACTTGTGCCCCAAAAAGACTATCAAAGAAACTTTATATCAAATATTCTGAAATGGGATTTTTGGTCCTTGGTTTCCCTGTGTGGAAGGTTTCTATCAAAATGCCACTGGACTATATCCAGCCTGCCTGCTAGGAGTGCTTAATTGAGCTGTTGCAACTGCTGGAGTTTTGAAAGGTCAAGAGAGCAACAAGCTATCCAGACTGCCAGACACCACCTGACACACCACTGATGGGAGAGTAGCTGTGCTACCCAGGATAGAGAGTCTAAAACAGGCAGTCTGCTGCACCAGGCGAGCAGGCAAGGATGGCAGACAGCGTGAACATGCCTTCTTGACTTTAGCTTTCCATATGTGCTGTGGGGAAGTCATGATTTCCATTTTGCATGTAAAACATCTTCTGCTACCCCTTCTGCTACCTTACATCCATCCACAGGCTAAACAACAGACATCAAAATGCATGCCATAAATACTTAATTGGAAAACAAACTTTAAAGTAACACTAATGTTAGAGGCAGAACATTGGGATCCCTGCAAGATCTGGATTTATTTTGTACCATATTCACGCACAGCATATGCATGTCCCATTTCCTTAACTAAAGACATTCAAGGCACCTTCTTCTAAATATCTCAACTTTTGCTTGTAGGGCTCCACCCCAAGCATTGTAAATTGCCATTAGTATTAAACCACATGCCATTAGTATCTTTTACCCAGAGGACATCTTTAGCTACACAGGTCTCCTAACATTCAATTAAATAAAACTATGAATATATGTGGCATAAGAGGGAGGAAGTTGTAAATAATTTCCAAAAGCCTGGACACACACACACACGGTGTGCAGAGTAATCCAAGAATTAATTATGTAGCTACATAAATCAGAGAAGCCCAACTAACTAGCTGCTTGTTAACTCTGTACTGCCCTGCCTAGACTACTGCTCCTACCATTGCCACTTGTTACGGCTACATTAGCTTCATTCAAATTCCTCACTGAAAAATAGCCTTTTTTTTTTTTTTTTTTTTTTTTTTTTAATCAAGGCCCGTAAAATAAATTACTATGGAATAGAAAAACTCAAAAATTCCTGATCATGAAGTTACCAAGTTATATTTTGTTCTTCCTCAAGTCCATGCTGGTTCACATCACTGAGGTGAAGTGCCTTGTGCAGCATGAGGCTGATCAGTGCACTGCCAGGAAGCAGGTTACTATCATGGCCATTTCCTTCTGATGGAAATAAACTGAAACCAAGAGCAATCAGTAGATATACAGATTTCATCAGGCCTTGGTGCTATCAATACACTCAGAAGCCAGGTCCTGTGGGAGGGAGACGTCCTTCCCTCCTTCCCACTTCTGCCTCACAAATGGAAAAATAGCTGAGAAGTTTAGAGCTCCCTCCAACACTTTGGTGAAATTGTGAAGCACTTTGATTTTGTTAGCTTTTCTTTGTGTGTGTGAGGTGAACTGCACTGGTCCTGCCAACCCAGGCCAGTTTTCACACTCCATTTCTCTTATGCTCTACTCCTTAATCAGAAGTAAACTTCTCCTTTGCTATTTCATCACCTAGAGTTTGGGATTGGTTTCTAAATGTCAGAAACCATTTGACTTTCACAGGGCTCCCTCTCACACGTGCCTCGGGCACAAACCTGCTTCTCAAACATCATGCACTCACCATGATCCTCTTCCACATTAAGAGGAATTCCCTTCCTTCATTGCATTCAGACACCACTCAGCACTAAACCAGTGCAGATAAATTGCAGTCATTGACTTGCCTCATATTTTTTGTTGGAAGTATCTATTTCTAAAAGTTCTTTACTGAAGGGAGAAACCTTGTCTTTAATCCCTCAGAACTCCACCCTCCCCAGGACTCTACATTAAAAACCAGGTATTCTGAGCTCTACACAAGGGACAGCAGATCCACTGCTCACAGACTCACGTGCATAGCAGGGCCCACAGCTCAAGCCTCCACCCATGGCCTCCACAGAGCTCCCCACCTTTGTATTGATACTTCATGTGTTGGATTGTGGGGGCAGAGGTAGGAAAAGGTCAGATACACAAAAAATACCTTCAGTACACTCTCAAAAGTAAAAAAGGCTCCATCCTCAGCCACTGAAATTCAAATTAAAGACAGGAGGCAAGGAAATAGAAACTGACAATCAAACAGTAACATCATTATTAAAAAATCTACTTCTCATAAACTACAGGATGTTAGACTAAACACTGGTTTTTCTCTGGGAAAAAAGTACGGTCACTACAGTTGTGCAAATCACTAACTGGCAAGTACACTGGGTGTCTTGGGAGTAACACAGAAATGACCAATAGTTTCCTCTACATGGGTTTATTAAAATTTTCTCTCTAGTGTTTCCCTATTCTAAACTGAAACTGTTTCAGGAGCCGTTCTGTTACACCATTGAAAGCAGCAGCTCTCCCAGGCTTCTCTTGGGGAAATCCCAAAAGTCATATACAGTGCTTAAAACAGCTGCGAGGTCTCTGAGCTAGTTATGGGGAATGATGCCATACAGAATGACCCTCATTTTTCCAATTTAGGAAAAGAAAACTCTATTGCTTCTACACTTTGGCTGCTGCAGTGAACCTACAGGAAAAAGGCTTGCTAAGGGTGACTGCTTCACAAATCTACATCCAGCTCTGGATGTGAGCCCATAGATCTTCACATATAAGCACTTGTTTCTTCCACATAAGAGTTCTTCTCACTAAACACACAGTTACAGGCATGAATAACTCCATTTCTTGTGCAGCTGTACAATATATGCAGTTGAAAATTAACCAAGTTATATTGTCACTAGAAACAAACCAAGTGTCTCCTAAAATTTAAAGATAAAGAATCAAACTGTTAAGGGATTTTTCAAAGGATGGACTCATGGCTCTATAGGAAACCTCAGAGACTGAATTTGTTTGACTGACTTTCAGGTTTGTACTTCAAGTTACACTCACGTGTTGTACAGCTTATCTGTCTGAACACAGCATTAGATGTTGTTGCCTTAGGTTGAACTAAGGTGAACATGGAAAAGTCATTCCAAAATCTTATGGTTAAATTTTTAGTGTTCTGCCACAGGTAATTTGCCAAACTATCCATGTACTAATAAACATGCAATTCAAGGGAGAGGTTCCCAAAGAAGCAATTCTGGTTTTTGATTTTCAGATCCAAGTCAAGTATGCTGAAAACTACTGTTGCTAAAACATTACAAGTGACTCTCTCCAATCTTAAACAACATCCTTTTCTCCCTTCACTCAGTTTCTGAAATAAGGTAAGTAGCAATGACTCAGAGTAAGGATATTACTGTGTTCTCCCTATTGATAGCTAGTACTTAGAATAATGCTAAAATAGGTGGGGTTTTCCCTTTAAAATTAGCCCTATCAGCAGAATGCCTGTACACACAGAACTGGTATCTGATTCATGAAGAACAGTCAAAAACTAAATCTTCTCAAACTCAAATGACATTTGACTGCTCCAAGATATTCCCCTCCTTTAGAAATTTAGCAGACAGATTTTCATACTATTTGGAAGATAATTCTGCCTGGCAGGAGCCATGAGTATAACTGGCATTTATCAACATCATACTTAATATTCCAAAATAAGTGCTCCATCCTTCAA
The DNA here is from genome assembly GCA_017589585.1 of Phylloscopus whistleri. NCBI lineage: Eukaryota > Metazoa > Chordata > Aves > Passeriformes > Phylloscopidae > Phylloscopus > Phylloscopus whistleri. The sequence goes on along the minus strand of JADMLD010000614.1, from coordinate 4,042,769 downwards.
GAGGACATAGGCAAACTCAACAGAAGTGAAGATTTAATTTAAATAGACAAGTTCAAAACTTTTGCCTGGAGAACACAAGTGACAAATGCTGGATTTCCAAGGCAACCAAAACATATGCTCTGGACACCACAAGCAATTCACTGGACTTATAAAGAGGCTTCCCACTCTTTGTAAGAATATTTTCCAAGAAAAATATCTATGTTGATCGTACTTTTGAGTTTCTTAGGAAAGCTAAAAACTGATTGCAAAAATCTAAAAGTTGCATGCAACAGAGTGAATGAAATCCAATGCTTTTTCTTAAATGACCAATAACCAAGAAAACTTGCTGCCTCTGAACTACTCTTCTAAAAGAATAGCTTCCCAGTGATTAGGTTTTTCTCAGAAGAAATCCTAATTAACCCTAACTTACAATCACAGTGGATCATGCTAACACAACAGAGCTCATAGTCTCTACCAGGCAAGACTGCTGGGACCAAGGAGTGACAAAACACTAAAGGTGTCCTGTGCCCCACTGGGGACAAATCGCTGCCATCAGCTCCGGCACAGCTCCATCAGGGCCCCGGGAAGACAGGAGGGATGTGGCTGCAGCTGCCCATCACCCACAGCCCTGGCAAGGCCCAGCTGAGGGAGGAAGGGCAGATGCTCTGCAGCCATGGGAAATGTGCTGCTGGGAAGTGTAGCCTGGTGGCACAGGAGAGCCTCCCAAACTTGCAAGCATCATCTGGAGTCCCATCATCCCTTTACGGAACTAAAAAGACTGTTGGGAGTAAGTTTTAGATGCTTTTGTTTTGGGACAGCAATGCAGACTACAATCTACCAAGCATCTGTGAAAAGGACCTCCCTCTTTCTGTTTCATTTTTGATGAACTACTCCAATTCTGTTTAATTTATTTATCTATTTCCTTTAACCAGAGGCTTATTTTGAAAACAAACAGGAAAAGGCCTAAAAAAACAAGTTACAGCCACAAATGAGTCTGCTGGGCCTGCATCGTTTACAGTTTCCTGTATTTATGAAATTAAATTGCTTACTATAGTCAAACAAACCTACTTTGCCAGCTATGTGGTAAAGAATGCCTAAAAAAATTATATATGTTTATTTTATCAGTCATAAAGAGCTTAATAAGCATCTACTTAAAGTTTTAAAATGTAAGGTGAAAGACACTGTGCATCCCAAGTTAGAATACTTATGAAAATACTAATAGGAAATAGGAAAGGACCACTGCTACCTCATTTTATTATTAATTTCAAAAATATAAACACTTTGTTTTCATGTTTAATATGAAATGGTCATAAACCCCAGCTTTTTTTCTTTTGATAACTGGTTCTTCAGCAATATTATCTTTGTCAGCTGGGGCTGGTGGGAGATGGGTCTCAAAGTTGATTATCAGTGCTGTCAGATATCTGGATTTATTATGCACTCAGAATAAGCTAATAATCCAAGCTTGTTTACACACAGGAACAAAAAGAAAGCCAAGTGGATGAAAAGTTGGTAGTACCAGTCTGTGGCACTACTATTAAATTCAACTGAGTTGCAGATACTCATGTTTCTGCAAATGTGTGTGTGTGCTCACGTGGACATATGTGTGTGTGTAGAAATGCAAACAATGATCACATCCAGTTCTATTTCTCTATTACTCTATGTAAATATTGAACTTTAAGAGACAGATTTACTGAATTCCTCTGATGATGCTATGTTTCTTTTCATCAGTTGTCTCCTCCCTAGGATAAAAATCAAATTTTATATGCATAGCTAGAATTCCTTAAACTTATCTAAAATTGCTTTAAATTAATAGTAAACTTAAAATTAAACTCTGAAATTCTTCACTGTCACTTTTCACTCGCATTGTCCTTCAGTGACTCAAGTAATTGTGTGGGAAGGTAAAACAAATGCCTTTTCCACAGTACAGAGCATATGGCTTCATGAACAACAGATCTGTACAGATAGAAGTTTCACATTGATTTAGGTTTTACTGAACAATAAAAGTGTTTTTCAGGCTTTATGTACACCATCAATTCTATTTTACTTATCACTGAGTAAAGCAAACATCTTGGTAAGTCTGGCTGCCAAAATAACACCAAAAAAGTACATCCTTATTTTCCCCTGAACTGTCTTGCTCTAAAGAAGAACTAGGAAGACCTAAGAGGAAAAACCCAAATGATATTTCAGTTTGCACTTAGTGACACATTTTGTTTGAGCAGATCATTACTCTTCAGTTTCAGGACCTCAAGAGATATCACAGAGAACAAAAGAAGAAGAAGGAAATAAAAAAACCTCCAACCGCACACAATTCCTGGTGGGCTTCTTACTTTTTCTATTGATGCTATTTCACTTTGCACAACTATGTCGTAGAAAAGGGACTGGAACGAGATGGCTCATGTGCCTGGAAAAGCTGTCTCAAACATTAAACTATTTTTTATGACACAGAATACTTTGTTATTTTTTAGAAGCTGAAACACTTCAGAGTGACAGACTGAGATTTGAATCCAAAGCTCTAACACTGTTCTTCGGTCATCTAGGTTATTTTCAAGACATTTTAAAATTTCAGACTTGCTTTCTGTATGAATCAGGAAGTAACTCCACAAGACACAATGGAATGAAGAACAAAATGCAAAAATCTGTTAAGAGTGATTTGCAACCCCTTCCAAATATCTGAATGTAACCAACTTGAGGGAAAAAAAAAAAAAAAAAAAAAAAAGCAGCTTCAAAATTTGACACTCTCTTCTGCTCTACAGTTTTTATACACAAGTAAACATTCTGTAGCATAATCACTGCAATGCCTTGTGGCTTACTGCTTTGGAAAAACTAAGTTCTTTTCAGCTCCTCAGCTTGGTTTGTGAAAGTTTGCGCAAGTCACACATATACAAATGAGTTCAATGCACAGACAGCTGCACTTAAATTATTTTCCTGAATGTCTTCTACATTTGTTGCATCTCAAAAATATAGCTGGTTGGAATTTAAAAGGGGAAAAAAAAAAAAAAAGGAAAAAAAATCCAAAATAATTAAATTAATTCCTTGAAATGTGTTGTAGAACCCAGACTGCCATAAAAGGCCCTTTCATACTTCAAAGATCAACTTCAATAATCAAAACAAAACATTTACAATTGCCAATTATATGCAAAGAATGTAGCACTTTTTAGCTTGTGAAATTCATTTTTATGGCCTATAGTAGAGTTCCTACATATTTCCCAGTGTTACTCTTCCCCAAAGCTCCTCAGATTTGGACTCTGTGTGGGTGGAAGAATCCGTCCATTTTACTTACAATGTAGCACTTGAACCACAGGCTTCAAAATTACAAACTTTTATGTCAGCTAACAATGTCATGCAAAAAGTGTGGAGCTGTTAGTGGTTTTCTTCTGGTCGTCTCTGACATCATCAACTTATTTCAAATACTCTTTTACACACATACTTAAGCAAAGAGTGTCAGATCAACGTGGGCGTGTTTGGGTTTCTACAAGCTAGCTCTTTTGATGGACATTGCAGTACATTACAATGACATGCTTTGAACTGTGCAAAAGAAATGGTTTGGCAACATCCCCACAAACATACTATAAGGCCAGTTCTGTAAGCTCCTAGTAGTCTATGTACATTAGAAAGTATGAGACAAATTCTGAATTATTTGGAGGCTTGGGTTTGTTTAACTCAAGAGTCCGAATAGCCTCATAATACTCAGTAGTTAAATACTTTCGATATCGCCACAACGTAATAAACAAGACAAGGAAATAAATTCAGTGTTATCTAGCAAAAAGTACCTCACTACTTAAAGAACTTGAAAAAAAATGTCATATATAAAAAGCAATCGAATTGGTGAATGCTAAAGTTCAAACACAGAAAAAAAACCCGGTACTGACAGAAACTCAAAGCTGCCCAAAAACTCTGAGATTGGAACATTAAAAGTAAATAACAGCTGAGAAAAATATCACTAGTTTACACCTTACCACTTCGTACTCCTCACTGCCAAAAAGGTACATAGTTACTGCTTCACAGTCTGACACCAGTTGCCCAGAGCGCCCAGTCGCCTAAAGTCAGATCTTCCACTGCATCCTCAGCTCGCGTGTCCCAGCCGGGCAGGCTTCCCGGGCTGCTTTCCCACGCCTGGGCTGCTCCTCAGGCACCGGGGCTCCCGGGCATGAACTCGGAGTCTGCTGCGAGGGCCGCGGGACCGGCGGGATGGAAAACTGCGAAACTCGGCGGGCGGCAGCGGCAGCCCCGCGCCCGTGTGGAGCCGTGCGGGGCGGGGCGGGGCCGTGCGGGGCGGGCAGAGGCACGGGGCGGTGCTGCGCGGGCTGAGGGACGGGACGGGACGGGCTGAGGGACGGGACGAGGCAGGGCGGGGCGGGCTGAGGGACGGGGCGGGACGGGCAGCGGGACGGGACGGGACGGGGTGGTGCGGGCTGAGGGACGGGACGGAGGGTGCGGGCAGCGGGGGGCGGCAGCGCCGCGTTCCGGGCCTGCCCCGCCTGGCGCGGCGCCGCCCGAATCGTGCGCGGGGAAAGCGCGGCCGAGAGAGCGCCAGTGCGGCCCGCGGAGCCCCGGCTGGGACGGGAGAGCCCGGGAGCATCGGCCGGGGCCGGGCAGGGAGCACCGGGTGAGCCGCGGGGAGCTCGGTTCACACGTACCCCTCGCTGCTCTGACCGTGCTGCAGAAACCCATGCAGCTATCTCACTGTCTACGTCTTAAAAAAGAAAAATCTCTTCTAAAAACAAACAATCAAGCAAACAAACATCCCAGAATAGTTTCCCTCTTGCATGTTTCACTCGCTTCCTTGCTTCCTCGCACTGATTAGTCCCAGACTGCTCTGTAAACACGGTGTAACTTTATCTCTGTAGCACAATGGCACTCAGGTAACTTGAAAAGTTACACCCGCTGCCTCCGGTGCACGGGAAGCGGATCCGGCACGCAATGCCGCACCGGGACAGAAGAACCCGAGGACCCGCCTCGCTCCTGGCCAACTTTCAGTCCAGGCAGAGCAAGCAGATAAGTAAAAAAGAAGCCAAAAAACACGGTAAAACACAACTAAAAGACTTCAGAGACTAATTCACCAACTGCATCCCCAAACTAATGTTAAAATGGGGCTTAAAAATAAATCCCGTTAAAGATGGTTTAGGAATACAGCATAAAGAAAACCAGGCACACAGAAATATTGCCCTCTGGGAAAGGCTGTTCTTTATAAATGAGGAAGAGGCCACCAGTCGGCATCCAGTAACACAACCCCGATCAAAACTGCTTTCAAACAGCACTATGAAACCAATCTGTTCTCAGCGCAGTCCTCTCAATTCCTTGTAATTGATACTGGTGCTAGCACTATATCCTTTAACCAGAACTATACATAAGCACTAAGCAAAAAATATAGAATACGTAATGTCTTAAGGAGGAAATGTGTGGGAGTATGCTTGCCCATTTATATCTATAATCAAGTTAATATAATATACACAGCATCTTATGACAAGATATAGCATTGAGAACCATTTGTGCTACTCAATTTCCTTCTCCTCCACAGAAGAAAGAGAACAAGACCGCTTTCTAACAAAAGCAGCAAATGAAGCAGTTTGAATGCATTGTAAATACCTTCCCTGTTCCTTCCTCTGCATCATCCATCCCCTGTTTATTTTAAATAGATCTTGTCTTGACTAACTCAGTTTCTTTGCGTGAGTTAGTAGGATATTCTTCTCTCAATCTGTTTTCTCTGTCAAAATAGACCTTTAGTCCTCTGTTGACTATATGTGATGTGACTCATGAGTCTGGGTTTTGTTTTGTTCTTGTATGTATCCACAAGCAGAGTTAGACCCAAGAAAACGGTTGGAAAAGGGCAAATTAGAAATCAGATGACATTAATTTTATTTCCAACCATATGTTTACAAAACAGCATTAGTTTAATCTGTCAGCTGAACTGGTCACTTTGCATTATATCAATTGCAAATTACACTTCAAACAAATAATATCATAATAGTGCATTCCCTGAGCATAAATAAACCATGAACCATTCCTGCATAGAGGCTAACAGGCATCAGACACCTCTACTGGAACATAATAACCACTTGTCCAACTTGGTTGCTCCTATTGATGCTGAACGAGTGTGGTCACACACATTTATTAGCTTTAATGTAATTGCCTAAGCTTTCCTGCACAGTGTTTTTAGTGTGAAACCACACCTGTCAATACTGGCAAAGCCAGTGTCATCACACATTACTTTGCTTGTCCGATACAGCTTTTGTAAGCAATTGAAATTTGGGTGCCATAGCTTGATTGCTCCCTTTTGGATATGGCTCTCACAACTAATTTGGAGGAAAAAAAACCAACCAAACAAACAAACAAAAAAAAACCCAGCAGAAATATTACCAGTACTCCTAACATCAAAATTAAGGAAAACATATTGCTTTCTATGTATTCAAAATTATGATAATTTTTTTAATAATTTCATCAACTCCTGTACTTTGGGAATGCATATGAAATCAGGGAAGATTGCAGTTCACATACACTCAACAGAGACTTAGGGCATTATTCAGGCTGTCACCGTAAGTGACTTTCATGTCACAAGTAATTCTCACTACAGACAGCACAAGCAGCCAGAGTCTGGCAGCTTGGACAGAAAATAAGCTGAATTGCTCATTGCTCTCTTGAATTGAAACATCATGACAGGTACCAAAGTCTGTCTCAGGGCTCCACAAAGCAAATTTGCATATAGCTTTTATAGTTCAAGAATTAAAAGTCTGCAAAAATCCCACTCGTGTTGACGGTGTTTAAACTCAGCAGCAGTGCTGGATGACCTGTGCTCCTCTCCCAGCTAAGTGACAGCACAGTGTTTTTGCTGCACAGCGTTCCCCCAGGAGCTTAGTGTGGCAAGAGATTGGCCAGCAGAGGGTGGGCAGAGTCTCACCAGAGCTGACCCTTGCAGACAGAATGTCACAACCCACACAGAAAGAGTGAGCAGAGAAGTGGAGGAGATGGAGGAGTGTGAGGGGCCTGTGGAGATGGAGAGAGAGGCTGGAAAAAGGATTCTGTGAACAATGGGGCTGGAGAGGTGGTGGGATGGGAAAAGCAGAACACCTGAGTGCAGAATAAGGATGGATGGAAGCAGTCTGACCCACAGGGAGGAGAGTCTAGAAGCCAGGCCAGAAGACAGGAATTAAGGTTATGCAAGAAAAATGTCCATAGTAGGCAGGGAGCACAATAGGATTTGAAAAGGCCTTCATAGAGACAGCTGGCTACCTGACTACCCTAAAGCTAGGAGGTAACCAGGAAGGAGTGGAAGGGTATGGACCAGGACAGAACAGCCGAGATGTCTGGGCAAAACTGGCTGATGAAGCAAATACAGGCCATTGGAAAACCTGTAAATTGGAGACTGCAGCAAGAGACAAAGTTGCTACTCTGTTTTTGGTATAGAATGGAGCTGGGATGAAGGCAGAAAGCATCAAAAGCACAGAAATAGGTCTAAAAATAGGGTAGGTAGAAACAAAGCTAAGGGTGAAATTGCTCCTCTCCCCAGCTGGCACTTTCCAGCAGGACATGCCCTTGCAGATGTGTGACACAGAGCTACACCAATGTGACTTGATGAAGACTGGGCCTCAAGAACCAACATTCAGACAAAAGAAAAATAAAATACTGCTACTGTGAGAGTCAAGACCATCTGAAATGATGAAGTAAATCACAAGGATAAAGTAAATCAATGTATAAAAGCACTTTTAAAGTAGCTCTTGCTCATCTGTGGAAGCCGAGACAGCAATAGCAATATTAATCAATCATGTGTTAACAGAGGCAAACAGGTACAAACACAGGTGTGTCAACATGTGTGGACTTTGTTTTCCCTGATTGTTTCCCTAAATTTTTTTCCCTTTCATAAAAATCTATTAAGGTGTATATTATCTAGTGGAAGGGGACTAAAGAAGACAGTGCCAGACTTCTCAGTGACTCTTATTGAAAAGACAAAAAGCAATTACTATTGATTAAAATACAGGAAAATCTATTTGAAAATGAAGAATTTATTTTTTTTTTTTTGCATGATAGGGTTTGTTTTGTTGTATTTATTTTTATTTTACTGTGAGGGTGAGAGAGCACTGGCACATATTGCCCAGGGAAGTTGTGGAGTCTCAGTCCCTAGAGATAGTCAAAAGCCATCTGAACGTGGTCTTGGGTTATCAGCTCCAGGTGGCCTTGCTCTGAGCAGGTAACTGGAATAGCTCCAGAGGTTCCTTTTTAGCTCAATCACCCAATGAAATTGTAAAAAATTAATTAAAAATTATCTGATTCACACTGATATTTTAATTTTTAAGGATTAAGCGTAATGACTTTTCAGATTGTCAAAGAGAATAGCATTTAACTCTGGTATTTAAACCCTGACCCATGTCTTTTAAGCATAGCTATGAACTGTCTACTCTATAAATAGCTTTGTATATCATAGTACTTCAACACAGTGCCTTTGGGAAAACAAACAGAAAAAAATGCTGACATGGTTGTCAAGGTTAATAGACTAAACAGACCTTTCTTGATAAACAAGAATCTTTCAGCTTGTGTCCAACAGCAAAAACATTTTTTTTCTTTGGGAACTCTAATGGCGAGCAATTGACTCTCTCTCACCTAATTCAGATTCAAATCCCGGTGAAGAATGTCAGCAGCTTGTAACTCCTTTATAAAGATAGCAACAAGAATTGTCTCTTGTAAATGTGAATGTTCCATGTTAAGGGAACTTCTGGCAAAAATACTCTGAATAAGCTGTTCCCTCTGACATATGGCATGAAAGAGCAAGAGCTATTTCACTTTAATTACCCTGCATCCAAACTATCGCGTTCCATCCCACACCAGCACTGAGTAATTTCTTAAGGTTATTTATGTGTGAAAATTATGATTAACAACTAATTTTTTAGTTTTTCCTATGAATTTTAGCTCTCCCATTGATTTTCTCCCATAGGGGTCACTCTAACTGTGAGCAACACACTTCCAACAGCATAAACTTAAATTTTCAGGAGTGTTACTGCCCTGAAAGAGCTACAGCATGGATCTGAAGCCCAGGCTGCCTTGTTCCTCTGGAATCAGTACATTTAGAAGAATGGGTCTTTTCCAGTTCTTCTCATTGCCACTGTAACTCTCTGAAGGCTGAGTGAGGGTGACAGCAGTGTCTCAGCAGTTAAGAACAACTGAACTAAGACTCCACATTCTAATAAACATCCAAGTGTTTTATGAAAATGATAGGATTGTCTCAGCAAGGAAGACTGAGAGCATGTTAACCCAGAAGAGGTAAAAGCTTGCTCATAGCACCACATTGCTCAGACACTTTCATGACAGGTTAAGTCATTCAGTTGGACTTTCCCAGACTCAAGCTAAACACTCCTATTTGTGTGCTGGGGGTAGGCAAGAAGAGGGTTGGCAGGGCCAGGACACAATTTGGAGCACTTCCTTCTCTTGAATGATACCTTCCTTTCTTTTAAAAGCATCCCTCAAAAGAAATAAGGTGGTTTGGGGCAAGTTAAAAGGGTTTTTTTGTTTGTTTTTTTGTTTGTTTAATTTTCATATCAGCAGAAGTGATGGGTAGCATCCCTGAACATGGAGCAGATTCCAAATTATCAAGATACACTGCATTCCTTTCTAGAAGAAGTTGTATATATTTTCTGAATTTATCCATTTTACATCCAAACATAAAATCAAAATTCATCTCCTTCCATAAAATTCCATGCATCATGTAGGATGCTTTTAATTCTCTCTTACAGATGGTGTACATCTGAAAGAGGGTTGTTAAGTAAAATTTTATTCTGTGAGATTCAGTTTAGGTATATAATAAACCAGTGTCAACTAATTCAAGGTGCAATAATGAACCACTTCCTTAAGATTAATGTCACATCTTAAATCTCAAAGCCAAGCTTCAAATGAATGAATAATAAAATAAAATCTGAAAGTATGCCCATGGAAGTACTGGAATGCGATATAAATTTTATTTTTAAACATTAAAGCTGCTTATCATTTGCAGATTGTTATTGGTTATTATGGTTACCATTCTCTAACACAATCCAATCTGCCTGCACTTTTCTATTTTGGGCTACAGCAGTGATAACATTAACAGCAGACTTAACTTCTCAACTTGCAAACATACATACATTAGGGGCACAAGCTATCTCCTGCTGCACTGAAAGATAACGTGAGTATGTTCTCACAGTGTCACAGAAATAACAAGCTGCTGCTCTCCCTGCAGTCAGATGTTAAAACATTTAATCCAACTTGCAATGACTGTCAGGACACAGCACGTTTGAAAACATTTGTATTACGGATACATAATACAAATATCTGTTGTATTATGAATCCTCTGCATCACTGAGATATTGGAGAGGTGCCATAAATGTTGTAAAGTTGGAAAATCTGCCCATAGGTGATTGTTCCCATGTGTGGGCAAGATTTTTTATTTTTATTTTTTACATGTGATGTAGAGTCATGTGGAACATTGTCTTCTTAAAGCCTTGCTGCAGTGAAACAGAGAACAGGGAGAGAGACAGAAAGAACAATTCAAGTGCTCAACATGTTGTTGCTGGTCTAGGACAGTCACAGAAGCCACCTGCAGCTGAATGTGCTGCCAAACACTTCTGAAACAGCATTCTGTCAGAGCTTTAAGTGGTTGCAAGAAAAAAATAATTTAACAACCATATTTAAAAAAAAGTAATATCCTGAGTATTAAAAAGGAGGTAATGTTTGCTTTGCTATATGTATTAATTGCCAAAAGGGAGATTAATATACTGTTGAGCAGAAGAATTACCAATAAAAGAAACAACCTTCACAGAGAACACTTAATATCTTGAAGCAGAATATATAAAACTTACACAACTCTGTAGAAACAGCTTATGCTGGCTATTTTTCCTTAAAAAATACATATTTCCACTGAATGGTTACTACTTTATAGTGTTACCCGTACATGAATGGCAACATTAAATAAACAGGGTTTTTAATGTCAGTGAAAGGTTTTCACCTCTCACACTCAGCACTTGTCTGCCTCTGGGGGCACTGAAATGTTTCAAGTGCCATGGGCAGCTCCATCATAGCCAGATGCTGATTGTCCGGAGCTGGAGACTCAGGAACAACTTTGGCTCGTAGCTGTGCACAGGAGCTACCCCAGACTAGTAGCAATATTACCCTCTGGCCACATCCCCATCCTGAAAATTGTGATTCACTTACAGGTTGTCCTCTGGGACAATTGCTGTGCAATTCATACTCAGGATATTAACACAGTAACTGATAGTTCATGGAGGAGACGTCTGAGCCCCTATGCCTTTAAAATGGTTTTGGCTTTTAAAATGTCCAGCCATATATCAAAATCACATTTATAGAAGTGCTTGTAAAACTTGTGTTATAGATACCTCCAAATTCTGTTCTCATTTAAAATAAAATTTAAATAAATAAAATATTATTTTTAAAATGAAAAGAAAATAAAATGCATCTAACCAGGAGAGCCACAACAACAGGCCACAGGAGTAATTTTGGCTCACTCTGCCTTTGTTTATGCATTTTTGGCACAAGCCATCACTTCACAATTCCGTCAATTTAAATTATTGATTATCACCAAATGTTGTGGTTTCTTTGGCCTCATCGCTTCTTGAAATCTCGGTTCCCATTTCTCATTTTTACTGTTTTTAAAACCTCTAATATTTCTGATGGCCAGTTTTGCAATCCTAAAATCTGGATTAATTATATTTAATTTTTGAATGACTAGCTTGTGCAATTTAACAAGCTCCAGTGAAATGAGTTCTGGTGAAATGTGAAAGCTGGAAAACTTGTCTCTGCAGAAAAGACTATTTATCTCTTGGGACCCACTTCAGAGCTCAAAATAGGAATTAAGTGGAATTTAGGCAGCATATGTTCTGCTGTAATGGCTCTCTCACCTATGAGGCTGGGTGTCATCCAGAAATACAACAGAGATGTACTTCAGTTTAACAAGCAGGGAGCCAGATGTGTAACCCTGGCTCGGAACTCACAGAGTGTTGCAGTGAAAACAGCCAGAGGAACCAGCATGTCAGCTAAGCAGAGACAGCAGTTGGCAATGCAGGGATTAAATAAGTGCAGTAAGTTTCTCCTTACAGAGAATTAATGCAAAGTGTTACAACAACATGCTCAGAACTGCCCTGATGAGATGCATCGTGAAGGTAAGGTACTTTCAGTCAATCTTCCTTGTCCACTCAAATTAAAAGGAACTTGTTAGCAGAGAGTAAACAGGTGAACACTCGGCAGAGAGTAAGAAGGTGCAAAGGTCTTTCCTCCTCTACATTGAAATTACTTTTTTTTTCCTCAGTTATAATCTAGATATAACTGCAAAATGTAAAAATGTGATTTTTCAATTGCATTTTTCTGTATTGCACATTTTCTTCCCCTCCACTTGCCACAATTCCTGATTGGTGTTCATAAAAAGAATTCTCTGAACAGCCTGGTTCCCCAATGCTGACAGCACTGAAGGCTCATGCATTCAAGCAAAGAACATATCTCAAACTGCATTTCTGTGTGTGGCTCTCCTTCTCTGTCCGAGACTGCAGGACTTTCATTTTCCAAGAAAGGCATTCAGCCATTTTCTGCATCCTGACTGGAGTTTTAAAGGTGAACCAGTTCCTGTGCTTCAGAAGTCGTCCCCCACTACCTTTTATAGCTTCAAATATATGATACTACGGTGCATTGGATGAGGATTTCTGAAGTCACTGAGAAACTCTTCCTAAGTACAAAAAATTTGCTAGACATTTGATTTAACATGTGGGGGGGAAAAAAGCCAAAAATTTAAGAATTCTAATCAAATCCATAATTGTTGATCTTTTTATGGAAGCAACCTATAACGACAGTGTTTTGAATTCCAAGATGCAAGAATTTCTCCTCTCCTAAATTCATAAAACTGAACCTAAATTTTATATTGTGTTGTCCATGACATGAACAGAATAATGGATTTACACTGAACCAGCATCAATGCAAAAAGTTGCTTTTAAAATTTAAGAAGGAAATTATTCTCTCAAGCAGTTCAGTTCTGACACCTTAAACTTCTCCTAAAATAAAATACTTCTGCCATTAGAAGGCTGGTTGCTTTGTTTATGTCTACTCAAGTTCCAGTGAAGCTGGGAGATCCACGTGAAACCAAAGTCATGGAACCTGATCACATTTTCGTCACAGAAAACATTCAGCCAGAAAATATCACTGTGTCCTAGGAGCTCACTGATTCACTCTGAATTTTGCAGGAAGTCTGAAAGTGCTTAGCTTGAAAGCGCCTTTCCAGCATTCCACCATAGCATCAGCTATTCAAACTGTTATGTAATCAAGCATTAACCTGTTTCTCACACAGCAGTGACCCTGTTTTCAAGACAAACTGGAAATATTGATGAAAAGCAGTATTTTAAAACTTCAAAAATTTCTTTTTCCAATGCCTTCCTCTATGTATTAACTTAAAAGTTTCTAGAGAGCAAATATTGAAGCGATGACTCTTTCAAGTAATACTATAGTTTTGAAATACTTGTTTCATTGTTAGCTCATAGAAATGACTTTATCATTTTTCAAGAACAATAAAGTATATTCAAATGTGACACGAAGAAAACCAACCAGAACCTTTCAAATAAATATCAGTCACTTAATGCTGCCTAAACAAATAGGCAAAATCATAGAATCGGAGAATATTTTGTGTGGGAAGGGACTTTTAGTCCACCCCCAATTGTAAGGCTTTTAACAAGAGAGAAGATTGTAAAGCCCAAGCATGTTTTGGTCACAGAGATTTTCAAGGAGACTCTCTCCTGTTATGTGAGCTGCTGTAATGTGTACTTAAGACTGTGGGAATTGCACAGAAATGATAATACATACTTGACTGAGGACTTTGTCAAACTGAGAAGACACCAAGACAATTACTGTGTCTGTAAGCCAGTCTTTCTACAGGCATCCTTTGATCAGCATGAGCATACTCAAAGTGAAATTTAGCCTGTATATCTAGCAGAACTTTAAAATTATATTTTCTTCTGATACTAATATTCTACCAATACCATTAACTAACCAGCTAGCAATTTTTAAGTGATGAATATTATAAATCATCAACCTGAGAGCATCCTTTCAGTAGCCTCAAAACATTCAGTAAAAAATAGATGTTTATGCCCAGTAAAACACTGCAAAATGCAATGTATCATTAATGAGCTGAAAAAAAAGTTGCTTAGTGACAGCAGAAGTAATGAAGCTTGGGTTCCCACACACACCTCCACAATACTTTCAGCTCTCTCTCATTTTCCCTACACACCACATGCTCTGTACCCTCAGCTCCCCTCCCCTCCCTGAACTTCTCTTCCCTTTCCATGAGCTGAACAGGAGTGAGTATTTGTTTGCTCTGCTGCAGAGTTAAAGTTGTTTTCCTCAGCTGGATGGATGCTGTCTTCCAGATGCCAGAGGAGGCCAGAGAGTGCTCTACATCTCCCACACTGGCACGTAGAGGAAATGGCTTTGGCGGCTCCTCCAGCCCCCAGGAAGCCCTGCTACAATCACTCAGTGCTTCTGAGACCTCTGCAAGGCTGGTTTAAATCGGCCACTGAAGTTCCTGAGAAGCACAACTAACAGATGGAAAGTGGGATTGCATAAATCTTGTCTTAGGAAATAAACCTAAGAAATCAGAGCTGTTATACAAAGACTGTCCGTACACTTTAATAATCAGCAGCTTGTTTAAATATAAGCTGATGCCATGAGCAGCAATGGAAATTTCTGACATTTAATTTGTCAGAAAGTTTTCAAATCATCATTGTCTCAGAGCATGGGTTGCAGTTATTAAGCAGTTACCAGTACAGTATAAACCCCAGGCTTTTGTGTCATGTGCATGTGGTACCAGTGGCACAAAAAAAATTTGTAAAAATAATCAGCGATTATAATATTGCAATATTTATATATTCATATGTAATTAGACGACCTATTTTCAAATTCTGATATCTTCTGTATTTTTGCCCACAGCAAAATAAATAAATAAATAAAAAAAAAGTCAAAGCATCCCAGTGGTTTAATAGCCTATAAAATGGATATCTGCATGTAACTGAAGTTTCAAAGCACTTTACCTCCTGTCCTTTTATACTTTTTTTTTTTTTTTTTTTTTGTGGCCGCTCCACACCAGGGATCCTGGGAAGCAAATAGCAGAATTTGCCCTTTCAAGTTTATGAATTCCTAGGCTTGTTCACTGCTATTTGGAAACTGAACAAAAAATATTAGCAGCAAATATATATTTCACTGATGCAAAAAATATAAATTCAGGTAAATTTGGGTAAATTGGAAAAAGGCAGGGTGCCACTTCTCTGCATAGAGGGTGAGGTAAGGACAAAATGTCCTTACACCTTCTGACAGTAACTGAAGCTTCCATATTTCAGAATTTCTATGTTCCAATGACTGTTGATGGTGAAAACGTATCAGTGGTTATGCAGCAAGTAATCTTTTATTTCATCTTACTATAACATTTTAATTAACTTGAACATATCAGGGGTCAACATGTTCCAAGAGACATTCTGTTACCTGGAAAGTTAGAAAAATGTACCCATAAAGCAGTTAACTGAATTTCTGGTCAATTATAAAATTTGAATCTACTTTCAATGCAACAACTGCCAAAAATTATCATCAATAATAAATTTAATTAATTATTCATACCAACAATATAAGAGTTCTCAAGCTATATTTCTCTTTAACCTTCCCAATTACTTTCCTCCTAGATATTTAAACACTTCATTTTTTCAATTAGATAATGTTTGAAGACTAGTACTGCTAAAAAATTGCTAATTTGCAAGCACGGCTTCCTGTAAAACGCTTCTGAACAAGAAGTGACTACAGCCAAAAATTCACATTAGTAAAGCAAAACAGTCTTCCCCTCGTGACATATCTGGAGACTAGAACAAAAACTGAGGAAACAGGAACAGAATAGTCATCAACTATCACTTTGAAAGAAGAGTTGACCAAATACTGAGGGATCCATGTACATGGCTGAATCCCTTACTCCTTTCCATCTGTGTTTCACTTCCCTATCCTGCTCTGTTGCTGCTCCTCAGTTTACAAGGGTTGTACTTCCACAGCACCACTCCCTGTGATTCCCTTACCCTGTCAAACAAAAACTTCTTCCTCTGTCTAACAGAACCTCCATGACCATGCTAAATAGAATTTGGAATTCTTCATTATGTGATATGAGGGAAAAGCTTCCTTTTACTCTACAGACCAGATAAACACAGCTTCTCCTTGATGACATTATTTGACAACCAGTAGACAGAAAGATGAAAATTCTGCATGGAAACATATAATAGTTGTGCTAAGTTTCAACATCAGATTGATTTTCTTGAGGAAAACAGTATTTCCATTTTTTTTTTCATCTTACAACAACTTTTACCCACCAAGAAATTATGTTCTGATTTCTCCCCACCTAGAATTATATGTGATTGTCAGAGAATCCCAACACATATTGTTTATCAGAACTCTTTATAATTGCTTGTTTATGAATTAAACCATAAAGACTTAAGCTTTTGGCTATAATAATTAGATAAGAAAAGACTAAAGGCAACTATAGCTGTGGTTGAACTCGATGATTGTAAGGGTCTTTTCCAAGCTAAATGGTTCTGTGATTCTATTAGTAGCTGATTTCTGCTATTCTGAACATCCGTGCCAAAAATAATTCCAATGGAATTGTATATAGTAGTTGTAGCCTTTCCTGTTTCATGACACACTTCCTGTAAGACCACTGTTGCATTATTTCCCCCACAAAAATAAGAGCATAGTCTAATTG
Organism: Phylloscopus whistleri; assembly: GCA_017589585.1. Classification (NCBI taxonomy): domain Eukaryota; kingdom Metazoa; phylum Chordata; class Aves; order Passeriformes; family Phylloscopidae; genus Phylloscopus; species Phylloscopus whistleri. The sequence continues at coordinate 4,026,052 of JADMLD010000614.1, read as the reverse complement.
GAGTAAAAAAAAAAAAAAAGTTGTTTATAAAGAAAAGTTTTCCATAAGAGAAGAACAGAATAGATATTAGCAATAACTAATCAGTTTCCTACGTGGAGATCCCTAAATAACCCAGGAATAGCAATGATCCAAATCTGATTTCCTTCTAGAAAAATACTGTGGAGCAGCTGTTACACAAGACAATGCCCCGGACTTCTCTCAGAAGAGCTCTGGAAAGCTACTGTCATGCTTAAGGTACTGTTCTTTTACTGCAATTTTATTCAAATATCTCATAAATGTTATGGAAGGAAGCAAGCTTAAGCCAAACATTCACCTTAAATCTATGTTTATGTTAACTTTATTTTAATCCCCATCCATTATTTTATACAGTGTAAAAAAAAAAAAAGCAGATCCATTAGAACTTAAAAAATAATATTTGTCATCTATTTAAATTGTATTTCACAGCACAGCTGAAGTGGGATGTCTGCTACTAAAACTTCCTGGCCCCAGGACACACGTACCTGGTCAAATGCTGCCAAACCAAGACTCATGAACGTGTTACTAGCTAATCCAAACAAAAATAATAGAGTATAATGCTTGTGTCTGTAGAGAGAATGTACTTCAAGCTACTGCCAGCAGAGAGTCCCATTGCTTTCATATTGAGAACAAAACAATTTTGCACAATCCCCAAAATTACAGAGCAAACAGCAAGCCACCTTTCACTACTTTAATGGGATCACAGACAGAAGCCCTCAGCCGCAGCCATCTGCACGTGCTTTCCCTCCCCCTCAACTCATTTTTTTACAGTTTTTCCACACTGTAAGTCAAGTTAGTATGTTTCAGAAAAGGAAGTATGTTTCAAAAGTATGGTCTGGACTTCCACAAAAAGGCTGGCACATTTCTCAACAACATTTCAGCTTGGCTAAAGGAGAACAAAGTGAAACAGTTTAACTGTAATTAAGTTAACTTGCAAGCCAGCCCCTACATCGCATTGTAAAATTAAAGAGCTCCCGAGCATCTGGCCTGCACTGCTACTACATATGCTTACCCCAGGAGCAATGTGCTTAGTTTGAGGAGACATCAGGCGTCTGTCAAGCACGTCAGCCTCACTCCAAGCAGGCCAGCCCTTCCAGCAGCAGCAACACTTCTTACAGGAGCAAAACCTCCGACGCAAAGCAGCGCTGCAGCAAAAACTTCAGCCAGCCATCCCACATTGACCAGCACTGCAAATAGCTCGGCTTCTAAGGCCTGGTTTGAAGGGCACAGCTTTTGTCTATAGGAAACAAGACTGTTTGCTGGCCGTTTCTCTCAGCTGTTGATCTGATTCAGCCCCTGCGTTAGGGACAGCTCAGCAGAGAGCCTGTCACCATCAATTACCAAGGAGGAGTGGGAGGGCTCCGTGCTCATGGAGACGCCAGCCCGCTGCAAGGACGAAGCCTGCACACCTGCTGGACTAACATGGCACTTTATTCATCTCAGATGTATGGCTTGTAACATGCATGGCCCCCTGGAACACACAACTGCTGTGCAGCCAGAAACAGGAAAAGGCATCTGAGCATTAACACCGCCTAATCAATTTATTGATGCATGTGGATACAGATTTTTTTGTTTGTTTGTTGTTCTCCCCCACCCACAGAAATACTATGCTGGAATTTCAAGCTGTAAGTATCAATTTAACTTGGAAATTCTCTGTGTAAAAGAAAAACTCTGCTTGACTATATCTAAGTTAGAAGACCCATTATGGTAGAAGATACATGTAAATAAACCTTAATCATGATTTTTATATAAACTATCATTCTAAAAAACTCTCACTAGACATTTCATCATGGCAATATTTTTATATATTAGGCAGTCAACTGAAATCATCAGGAAAATGTACATGCATAATATTATTGGGCCTAATGAGTTTAAGAATTTGCAAGATTAAGGTCAACTGGCTTAAAATAGGAGCATAGGTTACAAGTAATTAAGGACAAAAGATATGTGTTTGTATTGGTCTGAGGCTTCTGGAGGTGTAGTGAAGAGGAGAAAGGAGCAGGCAGCAACAGGCAAGGAATGGTACGAACAGAAAAGGAGCTCCAGAGAAGCCACTTTCCCCCTGTGTTACCACTGAGATAATGAATATCAAGGCAGTGATTCCTCAGAGAAGCAACAAGCACAAGCATTGTTTTGGCTCCAGCTGCTCAGTGCGCTGGGCAATCCCCTCTGCCTATGCCTCAAGACTGGTCTTCAATAGGCATGTGAGGCAAGCAAAGCCCCACAAAGTCCAGCTCTGGTCCGTGAGAGCTGAAAACATTGTCTATTTTCAAAGGCTAAACTCTGAATACTGACTTTATGTGTAGACTCTACTGTAAAGTCAATGGTACATGGAGAGGGAAGGGCTGACCCTACCTACATGTCTCACAATAAGTATCAAACTAGATTTTTTTTCACTTTTAAACAAAGACCTTAGACTGGCTTCCATTTTTATTAACTGGTTCCTGCAAATTTTTTTCACACAGACACTTTTAAGGTGCACCAAGATGGATCAATATAAAGTTATCCTCTTAAAATATAATTTCTTATTTATATTATCTGTATGCCATTTTGTTAAAAATTCTCTCCCACTGAAACAAGTGGCTTTTGGTTAATACCTGATCAGGTGGTCGTTTGTTTACAGGGAGTTTTATGTGTTTGGGGTTTTTGTTGTTGTTTGTTTGTGTTTGTTTTTGTTTGGGTTTTTTGTTTGGTTTTTGTTTGTTTGTTTGTTTTCTGTCTTTATGTGGGGTTTTGTGGGTTTTTGGGGTTTTTTTTGGCTGTTTTGTTTTGTTTTGTTTTGTTTTGTTTTGTTTTTTTTAAGGGAACTATGGGAATGCAGGATTCTTAACATTTTACCATGGTTTCAGAATTCAGTATTCATGTTAGGTCCATTTTGGACTCAGAAAGAGAATTAAATAAGTAGAAACATTGGCCTTATTTCTAATGAAATAGACATTTCTGTTTACCTGAAATAGACTGAGCAAAGAAAAATACACAGAACACTGACAACCTCTTGCACAATTTATTTTGACTTCCATAAGGCACTTCTAGGATGGGTATTAAACTCAAAATGTTGAAACAACTACTGGTTTCCAAGGAAGCAAACAGTAAACTTCAGCAAATACAATTTTAGAAGGCTGTGAGAAGTATAGCAATTTCTGATGCAATACTGTATTAATAATGTTGGGGGGTTAACAGTAAAATTACTGAGCAAGCTTTTTAGCAAAGTTATTATCCTTAAAAAGTTTAATACATGCTGTGGACAGAAATACCTTGGGGCAAACCAGAACTACTCTGAAGCATACACAATCACAGCCTCAGCTGGAATATCACAATTAGGGCAGAGCAGCTCTCATTCCAGAGGCTTATTTTCTGCCCTTCAGCAGATTTTACAGAATACTGAAACCAAGATTGCAAGACCATGCTGTCATCATGGCAAATTTTGGTATCATAATATTGGAAGAAAAGAACTTTGTAGTAGAAAATACACTAAAGAGGTGATTTAAAATGTAGAAACAGCAATAGAAAAATTTGCCTGTACCAATCATAGTTTCTAAATCTCCCTAAATCTTTCAGCCATAGAACAGAAACACTTCCTTTTATTCCTATTTTTTTCTTTTTAATTTAGTTTTTTATTTTTAGCTTCTGAGCAGCAAACAACACAGAATCAGTATGCAGCAAGTACTAGATGACTTCCACCCTTTTTTGCCCAAGAGGGTGAATCATCACCTAAGAAATGCCAGATTTGTTAAAGAGTATCTGCTATGTAACCTGACAAATTAGGTGTCTTAGAAAAAAGATCTTCAAGCCCTCACAGAAAAATACATCTTTACTAAGAGAACAGGAACACAATTAATTCAGAGATTACTATTCTAATTCATTCTTTAATCCCATATAGTTCTAATGGAGAAGTAGCTTTAACTTTAAATCTTAATAGTCTATATTTACACAGTGACTTCATCAGAAGTCTCAATTAATTTTAAACACAACTTCATAAAATTTTACTGTGTGCCATTAAGCACATGAGAAAACCAAATTACTGATTAACTAAGTACTCAGTAACATAGCAATAGAAGCTTGCTTGTAAATGTTAAACTGCTTTGGTTTTGTCTTTTTGTGTAACAAAGCGAGATGGATGTCAGTCTATAAAAGTTCTTGTTGACAAACCAGATCAAAAATGAGTTGTTAAGTGATCAGAGAGTCAGTAACTCAGAATTGGTAAAACCTTAAGACATATGAATAATTTTTCTCATCACCAAGTTATCATGCATCAGCTGATCCATATGTGGACATGTGGGCATGTTTAGCATATGGCAAACAAATTAAGGCAATTTATTGTAATTCTGCCTCATTATGAATTATGCTATCTGACATTTTCTGATGAGTATATGCATAAACATGGCAACTCATAAATCTGAATACCTAAGCCTAATACATAAATATATGCTGGAAATTTTTTCAGTTTTGCCTTTCCTTCCCATTTTAAAGGCAGACAATGCATTTGTTTTTCTTCAGTTACTTCAGATATCACATTTGCTTTTATTCAGTCATCAAGTATCTCATCAGTCTTACACAAGCTTTCAAAATGTAATTTCATGTTTCTGAGCTGCCTCAGTTAGCCCTTCAGGTATTCAAGCATCCCATACAAAGAGCTCAGGTTGAGTTAACTACAACCCAAGCTGTTCCCTTTTTCTATGTGAAGCTGAATATTTATCCCTTTGCCATTCCTATAAGTGACACATGTTATCAGCTCTTCTCACCCGGCAAGAGTCAGCTTTAGAAGAGTTTTCTTTCCCCTTTTAGAAGACCCAAAGTCTTTCCAAAAGATACCAAGGTATTAAAATTCCTCATTTATTTATCACAACGAGCCAGCAGAACAGTGTATATGTCTATGCAAAGTTGATATATATAAATTTTGACATCTAAATTTTTTTCTAGAGAAGGGAGATAAAAAATTAGTCAAAGCTCACACAGAGACAATTCATAAGCAAACAAACCAGACTCAGACTTTTAAATTGTTCCAACAGCTTGTCCACAGAAAACACATAAACCCACTCAAGCCCTGTCAGGCAGGAGAGCACTCAGCTCCCCAGCACATGTCAAAGTTCATGAAGGTTTCTCAGGTTCATCTTTTCCCCCTCAGACCTGTACCAAAGGGCAGACTGCTCACTGTTGTGCACACTGGCTGATACAGCAGGTGCCAGGTGAGATGGTGGGACAGCAGCTGGGTGATACTTCTAGTCAAAGTCTGTGGGGGCTGAGCTTTAGGATCACTCACTGATCACTTTCCCAGTACACTCTGCCCAGTTTGAGTGAAGGACACAGTGTCTCCTGCCTCTAAGGAAAAGTTTGTTCTGTACTGTATTTAAAGCCAGTCTCTTGTTTTTCCTTCTGTGACTAATGAAAAGTCAACTGTTTTCTATAAGTGGAAGAGGTCTGCAGATGAAAAAATTGTCACAGAATAAAGAAGAAAATTCTGTAACCCCTAAATATTGCAAAATAGGTTTTAAGGTTTGAAACGGGTGAGTACAGAACCCAGCAGAGCTACTGGTTATAACAGGGAGGAGTTTGGTGAGTGCTTTTTTAATAAGGATAATCTGACTTGGTTGGATACCTACTGGAACAAAAATGTTCACAGCTGTGTTTCACAGCTGAAAAACACAAGAGGGCCTGGCTTACCAAGAACTACCTTGATTTTCCTCACTTTTGACCAGCTAACTTGTCTTGCAAATTGTTGCTCCTGAGACTATCAGCTACATCTAAGAGAGACTTTTTCACCTTCATGGCTGTTGATCTTCTTGAGTCCAAGTACAAACTGCTTTGCAAAAATAAGTTTAGTGGGAAACAAGGGGTTCAAGTAGTCTAAATACACTCCTGTTTTTTTTCATGACACTTACTGCAACATTTACCAAGTATGACCAGTGCACAACAGCACTCCACAGTTAAATGCTGGTTAGGCAAGCAGGATTCACATAGTATCTACAGTTTGATTTTAATTTGTGCAGAGAAGGAGCTTCAGCACTAGATGAAATTTTAAGAATGCACTAAGAGATGTGTTAGGAAATTTACAGGAATCTGAATGCAGCACATAAAATACAAACATCACATAAATCAGCTGAAGTAAACGGTTTAGATAAATTCACATTACTGCTAGGAGCAGAGCTCTTTCTCCTCTCCTGCCCCCATCCCTGGTACCCCCAGCAGGTGCTTCCTTCTCCTCTACCACCTCACCACTTGTCAGACCCTTCCAGGAGGGCAGTGACATACTTGGCTTTTGTGGAGGTTTTTCTGGTCATTAAGACGAAATGGATAAAGGAAATTGCATCACTGCAAAGCCTTACAAAAGGGTGTAAATCGCTTTGTGAGTTTAACTTCTATTTTGCAATGTATAGCAATAGCTATGCAGCATAAAACTGTACCAGTTTTAAAGCAGAGATCTATTTCAAAAGCACTTCACATTAAAAATATTAATAATTAACCACTCTCACAAAAATACTTAACCAAACAGAAAAATGATGGGTTTTAAGATATAGTTGGACTTAACACTTAAATGAAAGGGGTTTTTGTTACAGATAATTCATGTCACATTTCCCCCACTAAAATACAAATTTAACTCCATCCACAGTGAATAAGGCACACCCCTCCATTTGTATATTTTGATTTTAGACTTATAATAGCTAGAGACAATGTTAGCTTACTGCAGTCTCCTTCAATGTTAATTCTTCTGAAAATGTTCTTATTGGCATGATCTGAAGCCCACAAGGCTCTCTTTGGTTGGCTTTAGATTAGGCCCTTACATAACTGCAACATCTGGGCCTCATTTCAACTATGCAAATTCCAGCAGACACAATTTCTCTGTGTAAAAATTAGTTTTTGTTTAACAGATACCTGTAATTTGGAACAGCTAATACATATTTTCCACGAAAATAATGAAATAAATACTGCAATTTTGTATGACATTCACCTCCAACGTATTCTGGTGCAATGTGTTTTTTTTTTAACTTTGGTGCTTTGGAAATTAATATCCATATCTGCACAGGGGATAAAAAGCACAGCAGGCCAGTATTGCCACAGCTGGAACTACTGGATGGTAGAAGACCCAAGGTCAGTACTCTTCTCCTAGATAATTTTTATGCAAAGTATAAAAGTATAAAATATACTGTGTAAATTCCAGATTGATCTGTGATCTTACTCAGGAGCCAGGAAAGCAATCTAATATTAAAGCACAAAAGACACACTGCACCAGTGCAGAGCCCACACAAAGCAATTGCTATTATGTGAGTGAATGCATATTTGTCTATGTGCAACTCCTCAGTGAAGTTTGGAAGGGATTGCTATCAAATAGTAAAACCTCCCCACACAACAGCCCATTAAGCTATAGGTAATGCAGAAGTATGGTGAACTGTTATAATCCACTTTCCATAATTTTCCTCCAGTTAAATACAATTACAAATTCTTGTTATGTTGCTTTTCTTTCTACTGACAATAAAAAAATCACACAAGGATATCCATATCTATCCTTGTAAAAGCACAAACAATAAAATGTTAACAGGATTATCCCTAAATCCTAAAAATTCATTTTTACTACTATAGCAAAAAAATCTTGCTGAAATAAATGGATAAGACAGAACTACTACCAGAGTAAGTTGCACTGATTTACAGGGATTCAGAGAATAGTCTTCAGATTACAGCCTCAAGATTATATCGAAAATAGGTCAGTACAACCGTTCATTATAAGGATTAAAAATATGCAACTTTAAAATTATTTTCCCAACTCCTATCAATGTGATAGGAGTGGATTATTCACATTCTTTATTTCGTGTTCTCAACTGGAGAACCATTTATCACAGAATAGTACAGTCCACAAATATCTGAGATTAGCTATCTGTATCAATAGAAATCAGAGTTTTTAAGGCTGATAATGCAGAATTTTCAGCAATCCTTTGCAAACAGCAGTCTCCATCCACGAATCTAAAAGGCACTGGGATTTGCAATTCACAGTTCAACACTACTTATCTGGATTAGGAAAGCAATTACTTGCCAATTAAGACATGTAAATAGGCTCAAGAAAACAATGTAACAAGCAAAAAGAACACTAACTTACTCTTTTTATTAATAACAAACACTGTACTTTGGATTTTTGTTCTTGTTTTAAGCGGCGAAAGAATGATAAAAACCAATCATACCAAGCTTAAACTACAATATATTACACACATAACCTACTTTGACTGGACTGCAAAATAAAGCAATTAAGCATTTAGTCAACATTAATTGAATTCCCTTGTCCTCACCTACATAATCATATTCTCATTTCCAGGGAGCTCCGACGTTTCTCAGCACTCAGACACATGAACGTTTACTGATCTACTGTTATATACTTTTTTTTTTTCTTTTCTTTGTTCCCCTGAGTATTTGGGCCCCAGGCCTCCTGTATTGTTCTGAAATGCATGTTATTAACTTGTTGGTTTTTTGTGTTGTTTTTTTTTTTGTTTGTTTGTTTGGGGGGTTTTGTTTGGGTTTTTTTTTTTGTTTGTTTGTTTGTTTTATTTTATGTGAAGTTCATCATGAGCATTATCTTTAGCTTCAAAAATTTATCTTCACAAGAAGTACAGTAAAATGAAGGGAACCTTTTTCCCACTTTTCAGATAAGACTTTAAGCAGGCAGAATACAAGCAAAAGGTGACATAATACCATCTTGCAATCTTCTTGTTGCCTGTAGCACTAAAGTTTGGTATGTAAGAGAAAGCCTCCTGCTCCCAGTACCAGTGTCTCACCTCCAAGCAGCTCACAAGAAGAGAACCTCTTGTGAGGAATCTCAGGAAGACAAGAGGAAAATTTGTCATTCACTCACATGACAACAACAAGGAAGAAAGCTTTTTTAAAGTAGGGGAAAAGTGCTAATTAAAGAGTAAAACAGAATTTAAATGCAGGCAAACCCCTCAAGGCAGGAGCATTCCCTCCTCTTGCATTTTGATCTAAAGATCAGTTGTCAAGAAAAACCTTAAGCCATCACAGCCATCTGCCGTGTAAATTCAGAAACCATCCTGCTGTCGAGTAAGTAAAACACACAGCCAATGACAGAGCTGGACCCAAAAAGTGCGTGGACACAACACATTCTTGGAATACAAATCCACTGAGAGCCAGTAAACACACATCAAATAAAGCTTAGGAATAGTACCACAGCTGCAGTTTTTGTGCCAGTATTCACGGACAATTATGTTATGTGGAAGGATATCACTGCACACTTGCTTCGTGCTTATATTTCTCTCTATTTCTGCTACTGGCTAATATTGCAAACAGCTAAAGAAATATTTGATCTAATTTGGTACAGCACATTTATGTCAAGTGCTAAATTAATAGATGAGGGGCAGAAAGAGAAGAAAAGGAGATACACACCAAGTTCTTCAACTTTCAAAGTTAGCTTAAAGGCTGATATAAAACATAAATCCCAGGAAGCATCATGGTGCTAAGCTGCCCCTAAGCCCCCTTCAGGGCTTAGAGATACCTCTGCAAAACCTTCCAAGAAAGGAGGTTGGTGTTAAATATACTTAAAGTTTCCTTTTCATTTCTTTTATGTTTTTTTTCTTTTAACTCTGGTTTTGCTCTTGTGATCACGGATTTAGCTTTCCCTCTGGTAAAATGAAATGCAAACTCTTGTGTTAGAGCACAGATTTCCCAGAAACATCAAACCCAAATGTGGGGTACTGAGTGTAACCAGTCTCTTTATATTACTGTACAAAGGAGAAAAATAATGCACAAGGAACTGCTGTGCAATTTCACTGAACTACATAGGCCAGTACAGATGCTTGTACAGTGAAGTACCAGGTTATGGGAAGGAGTTTTCCCCCCATCATTAAAGAGTACTTTTTACCATCAACTAGGCAGCTGAGGGACAGCCCAAGACAGCAGCAACTGCCCAGGCAGTTACGTTATCTCTGCAAATAGAGACTTCAACTGATAGTGTTATTTTATTTTCCTAATATAATTCAGTCCATTTTTCCCTTGATTATTTCCTTAATATTCTCTATGATTCAAGGACATGATATATTCTACATTTAAACCCCATTTTGCCCATAACAGGAAGCTGCAGCAGACACTGCACTTTGTTTAAATTTGCTGTATAGCTAATGCCAGTATTTTGATTTTGAAAGATTCATTTTCAATACAGAACATTTGACAATACTATTTTCAAAAGTAGAATATGGAGACCAAAGAGTCTTAATATTTTTTGACAGTGCAATACCACTGAGTGCATATCAGATTAGCTGTTCAGCTAAAAAATAGCTATGTGAGCTATCAAGCACAAAATGACTTGCAAACGGCTGCTAAAATGTAGTTTTGGCAATGCAAATACCACATTTGATAAAAGGGCAGAAATGTAAATGGTTCTTAATAAACATAGAGGTAACTTGAAGGGCCAGAGAAAGATCACGACTTTTCCTCCTGGCTCACTGAGCTCCTGGTCCACTCCTCACAGCTAGCAGGTCATTCACTGCAAGGCCCCAGAAGATAAATTGGTGGCTACTCTCATGGGACAGTACTCTTGGCTCCTCTTAGTGCAGTCCAATGCATTGACATGCCTGGACAACGCTCCTGAGCCAAAGCCAACTGCCTTGGAGTTGCCAAGCCCATAGAATCAAAGTACCTCTCTTCCTCTTCAGAAGAGGATGGCTGAATCCAAACTGTCCCACAGAATTACCTGGCCTGTGCTGTCTCCCAAGCGACACCGAAGAGCTGCCTGTAAGTCTGTGAGTTAGTCCTGGCCAAATGCACACCAGGGACTGTTCTGTCAGCTCCACAGAGTTGTGCTCCTCTGCCAGGAAACCTCTGATGCTCCTCAGCTCGGACTTACAGAAACAGCCTTAGTGCTAGACAGCTTCAGTAACTCCTGTAGCCAAAACCACACCCCATTTATGGCCACAAATGCATTTTAAAATGCCTTCAGGTGCCTTTATATCCTCACCTACTCATCTGCAGTTTTCTTTCAAAAGACAGACTCTCATTCCCCCAGCAGGCAGGGCCAGGCCAAAGGCTGCCCACAGAGCATCTCACATCTCTTAAAGGCTTTGAGAATTTTTGTCCAATTTGAGCACAGTTAATATCAGCTTTGCTCTGAATCCTCTTACTTTTTCACTTCTCAGTTAATTATTTCCATAAAGATTTGGTAAAGTATATGAAAGGAAATTTATAAAACCAAAAAATTGTGTTGGATGGATGCAGCACTATCATTTAAATGCCTGGTTAGTTTAATGCAGTTGATGTTTGTTTAAGACCTGAGTTATATACACATCCTAGCATTTTACACACAGATTTTACCACATTTCCAGGCATTTTACACACAGGTTTAGGTTTCCTGATAATATCCATTAAGAAAAATACATATTTATCTTTCTGCAACTGGTTTTATTTCCATAAACCTCTTTAAGACAAATTTTCCCTGATACAGACCGATCCCTACCACCGCTTCCCTTCTCACCTTTCCACACAAAATTTAATTAACTTTTAGACACCGGAATATTCAGGTCAGTATAACATAATACAGATTAAAGCACATGTTCATTTTGTAACATCTGCAGAGAATTTAAAACTTTATGGCTCCCCAAGAGTGTGCCCTCTCCTGTACAGCTGCAGGGAAGACGTTTGGGCGTGGGGTATATTTTGTTTTTTATTCTTGGCTGATAAAAGATTTCAGCTGCACAGCAAATCAAACACAAAGTCTGTGTGCTTCAGCTCCAGACACTGGTCAGAATCAGAAAGTAATCACAGACAGGAATTAAGGGAATGATTTTGTGTCCCAGATCCAGGGAATACACAGGACTGCAGGCAGCATTTAGACAAGAGGCTGCAGAAAGAAGCTTCTAGAAAAGAGAAAAAAAACCTGTAACACCAAACTAAAACAGAACACAAAACTGCCACTTATTGTTTCTGGTACATAACAGATATTTTGGGATTAGTTTATGATGCAGAGAGGTGAATACATTGTAGAAAAGAAATAATGTGAATTATAAAAACAATTAGGCTTCTTATGTAACAGAAATAAAAGAAGGGAAGGGGATTAAGCAAGAAAAGAGAATTAATCAAATGCAAGTATTTTCTAAAAGAGCATATTTTACTACAAGAGCGATTTTGAATCTGATGCCTGGCTTCAGCTTGCTCAGTGCTGCTCTGCCCACCCAACAACCTCTGCCCACCCTGCTGAGACACTGAGAGGGAGGAGGGACATCCCTTTTCTGCTCCTGGATGGTGAAGAAACATGGAATTAATCTTTTGCACTTCTTCTTTAAAATATGAGAAACTAAAATACGTTTGTAGACTGAATTCCTAATTTGTTTCATTAACAGCACACAGAAGTCAGAGATGAAGCACTTTATCAGACTCTGCTTTCTTCCATGTTCTGTGCAAATGTTGTTTGCAATACAGAAAAACAGAAGAGTTTTGTGATGTCTGACAAAAATGAATCCTAAGTTAAAGATATTAAACCAATATTTTCAATTACCACTTTAGTGCATCTCAAAATATTTAAAGGTCAGCTATAGCCCCTTAATGGAATATCTATAAAACAGACTTTTTTTTTAAGAATTCAATTATTCTGATTACTTCTGTTTCAAACAATAACTTCTGTATCAGTCTTTTTTCCATCCACCTTTTTATTCAGCCAGCTGTTAGAAGCTGACTTAAAAGCTCACCTTCAATTCTGGATTTTTTTTTCTGTATTACTGCTCCCTTCTGCCTCTATGTTGTTTGTTGCTGTCACCATATTTTGACTTTTTTTTCTAACCAGTATGATTTTCCTTCCTTCTTTCAAGCCATTCTAGCTCAACTTATTCTATTGTTCTCCTGTATTGCTCCTAGAAAAAGCAAACAAAAAACCTACAAGTAAACCCGTGCTCTAAGTCCTATTTTCTTAAAACACCCCAGAAATAATAATTTAATCAAACAATACCATAGCTTTTGTTTTAAAGGTCTGAACCTTACCTGAGAACTGTCAGGAAATACAGTTTGCGCAAAAAAAAAAAAAAAAAAAATTCTTAATTCTTTTTTCCTTATGAAATCCAGCAGAGCTAAATAAAGATCCATTACTTGCAAAATTATTTCTGTTGTAAATCTATTAGCTCAGCCCTGACAAAAATGAATTTGTAATGAAGAATATAAATAATTCAGATACATGGAAAAGTCAGGTCATTTGGAAGGTGCTACATCTCTAGTATTTTTGGTTTAAAGCTGCTTTACAGGACATTTTGTGACAGATACCTTTTGATGGAGAGTTCAGAGGCCCCTCTCTCCTTTGTCATGTATTTCTCATCTCCTGATGTGCTTCCTCATCAGTCTGTGTGAGAAAGAGTGCACGAGAGAAAGAAAAGACTCTGCTATCAGTTTGCCACCACCGAGCCCAGTACAGTCATGGAACAGGTCACGTAAAGGGCTGCAAAACTACCATTTTTATTTTGATTTAAACTGAGATGGGAAGGTATTCTTGTTACTAAGCAGAATAATTTCTTTGCAGGGTGGGATTACTTAAAGGAAGCAGAATGTTGTGACTCCCTTCATCAAAAATCCCCAAACCAACAACATGGGCCATTGAGGGGCAATTCCCATAGAGAGCAGAAAAATCAACTTTCCCTTACACCTGTCATTTTTAGAATTTGCCCCTTAGCTTGCTGTGAGAGGAAATTCAAGCGCAGTCACATTTCAAGCAATCATTTTGGCCCAGAGCTCAGTCCCTTGCCCACCTCATCCAACCCCGTGGCCACAGCTGGGCTGAGGGGGCACAAAGGGAGGTTCTGGCTGCAGCTGCCCAGCCTGTCCCTGTCCCTGGGCAGGGTTTGTCCTGGCATCGCCGTGCCCACGGCGGGAGGATGCTGCCCGCCCCGCCTGCCTCTCTCTGATTGCTTCTTCCTAAGGAGATTTGGGCAGTTTGCGTCAATCAAGGATTTAACACAAGACATAAATGCCATCCCCTCTTAACACAAACAAACAGCTGCCAGCACCTTTCTTGATGAGCCAAGGGTGCATGGGCAGCTGACAAAAAGTTAGTGATTTCTAGTGAATTCTCCTCATTTACTATCTAATCTAATCAGTTAATCAGGTCTGATTTTAAAGGTTCTCGTTTCTCTACAGTAGCAAAAAGAGTACTTAAAAAACTATGAAGGCAGGTATAGATACAAGGGGAATCCTTACGAAAAACAACATTAAAATATCTGAATTACTCACAGAATATGGAAACCATTAACAGGGTAAACATAGGCAGTCATTATACATTTTTCCAGTGCCAATTGTATAAATAAGGACACAGACAGAACTCAAATAATGAGTTACTGTATAAGGCTTAAGTACTGGTCCATGAAGTAGACTACATCTATATCAAAACTGCAGAAAAAAATTAACCTTCACAAATTACAGAGCTTCAAGCCTTGTCAGATTTTTTTTCCAGTAGATTGAATAATATTAAATATTATTCAATTAGTATTCAGTTAATATTCTTGTTATTCTATATACTATATTACTAAAAGTATAATTAATTAGAAATATATAAAAGATTTAATTAAAACTCTTGAATCTTGTTGTCTCATATTGCAAAACCAACACAAAACCTGCTTGATTTTGGAAGCAATAGCTTCTGGTTTTTAAACCTGCACATTCAACCACACACTAACAAACCGAACAATTATATAACAGAATTATGAAGTCTTTAAAAACTGGCTTAATTATTGCACAATGAACTTTAGGAAATTATCGTGAAATCAGCAGTTTGCCAGATGCCCAGTAGAAGGCAGACAAGGAAACATCCCTTCCTCCTAAATGATCTGTTATCCAGCAGCCAGGTACATTTTTCCTCCTCACTCCTCACCACAAGCACATCGGTGTTTTTCAATAATGAAGGGGTCTAAACATAGCTCACATATTGTTTTATTTCCTCATAAAATAATTTAAATACAAGTACATCTTCTTTGCTCTAGATTCTTCTTTTCAGTAAGCTGATTGGTAGCTCCTACTGAGCACCATTAAATCAGCCACAGTCATCCTTGTAGCCACAGTTCCAGAAGTTCCCTTCACTATGTCAGAAGCTTATTACAATTATATCACCTCTTAGCACTTGAACTTTTGATCTGATTTTCTTAAAAATAGCAAAGAGTCCCAGTTTAAAGAACATTATTGAAAATAACAGTATTAATGCTATTTAATCAGCTCAATATTCTTCTAGTCTCTTTAAGCAGAAGGCAGTGGGCTGTGTATTCTATTCTACACTCAGACTGACTCGAAGTTCAAAGCTGTGTCTGAGTAATTTCATTCTGATTATTAAATAGCAATTCAGGAAGCATGCAAAGATTTTCAGGTAAGGCTTGTCCATCTTAACTTCCCATGTTCTTCTGCTGACACATTTTGGGAGTCAAATCAAAAATTTTCCACCCTCAACTTCTTTCTCTCTTTCCATGCCCCTGCAGAAGCAGGGAGGGTTGTAGGACCGAACAGCCTCACAGGCTCAGCACCTATTCTTCATTATGTGGCTTCCTTAAGACCCTCCCTGCCTTTCTGGAAAACTCCATGTAAACAGAATTCAATTATGTTCTAAGGATGTTTTCATAAACTTTCAAAGCTCTAGGTCCTACTCAAGGGGTAATATTGCCCAGTTTCTCAGATAATATTAAAATCAGATATATTTCTCTTGAAAACAGGGTCCCAAATGTATCCTAAATTTCACGAAAAAAAAGCAAATGCTGAGACTTTGTAGAATGATTTTGTCAACACAATATCTGATTATCTTTCCTCTTTTTTTTATAAGTCAAAAGGTTATGAACCTGCTTCTACCTGGAAATAAATAATGTAACATGGGAATGGAAATAAATATGCCACAAAAGTTTAAAAAGTAAAATGGCAATCACTGCGACAGTTCTTGTCGTTGCTTATGCTCACTCCATCCTAATTAACACCAGCAGAATTTGGCCCTCTGTACAAGCCCCATCTAATCCCTCCACTGTAGTCTGCCACGCCAGAAGGTTGTTCCTTGAAACACTCCCCAGTAAGCCGGATAATTCTAGAAATGACATTTCAATGCCACCGAATCAGTTTGCCCAGTGCTACGATTTAATTTCTAAGCCTTTTCCACTTGACTGTGCTTGTAATACAACATAGAAATGATGACAATGAAATCTTTTTTAGAAAGAAATCAGAATCAACTACGACTATTTTTGCCTGTAGATTGGGACACTCACTTGGAAATTATTGAGTCTTTGCAAGGGATGCATCACTGTATATATAAAAGCTCCCTCACAAATTACAAAATACAAGTAGAACAGTTAGAAAGAGAGTAACAGAGAGCCAGAGAATCATCTAACAAGTAAGATAAAAATAACAAACCCATTCGCTTCATGTCTTAGGACTGCGTTTAAAATGAGACACTGGAACAGCAAGAGCAGAGCAGCAGGAACAGAGCAGCTGTTTTTACAGTATTTAGCTCCTGGCTCTCAGAAAAAGGGCCTGTGAGGGCAGGGGAACATAGGGAGAGTGATGGGCTGACTATCCCAGAGGCTGCTGGAGCAGAGCTGGGGTTGGATGCATCATTTGTCCCAAGGCTGACAGCTCCAGAGGCCGTTTTGCACCTCCTTGTCTGAGCTGCACTTACAGCTCACTACCTCTAACCCTGGAGTGAGGGTTTAGCATAGAAAACAATGGTGTAAATAGAACCAGATCCTGCAAACAAATCAGTCTTCTCTACTAAACGGAAATCATTTTTCTAAATATTTACAGGTTCAGGTCCTTGCTGACACTATAATCTGTGTGGAATAAAGAGCAATCTGCACTGGTGCTGTTTCTGTGAAGAAGTACTCTGTTTTCCCCTTTATGCCATGTAGGGATTAAACAGGGCCAGCTTCTGTACCAAGTCCAGGAGTTTGAGCTCTTTGGCAGCCTGGCTTTATCAGCTTCATGTCCAACTGCCTACGCAGGTGAGGAAGAGCTCAGCCAGTGGCACTTGCTGTTTCTGCACAGCTCTGAAAAATGGGCAGCTCTGCAAGGCTGAGGGAAGACACTACTTCACCTGATGCTGAAGCCAGGAACTCCCTATTATGCAGATAAATACACCTACATTTTTCAGGATATTCATGTCTTCATCACATAAGGTGCATGAATGACATAGCTTTTCCTTTTCACTGATGTCCCTCCTCAGAGCATTGGGGCAACATTTAAAGATCACAAAAAATTTTTACAGCTTAAATTTCACCCAATTTCTTGACCTGTTTTCCACTGCCTTGTTTAAAACACTCAAATTTAATATCCTTGGTTGTGCTGGTTTCAGCTAGGGTAGAGTTAATTTTCTCCACAGTAACTGGTATGGGACTGTGTTTTGGATTTGGGCTGAACGCGGGGTTGATAACAGAGATGTTTTTGTTATTGCAGAGCTTACACAGAGCCAAGGCCTTTTCTGCTTTCCATACTGCCATACAGGCAATGGAACTGGGAGTGCATGGGAGGCTGGGAGAAGACACATCTGGGACAGGTGACCCAAAGTGACCAAAGGAATATTCCAGACCATGTGACATCATGCTCAGGATATAATGTCTGAGAAAGAAGAAGGAAGGAGGAGATGTTCGGAGTGATGGTGTTTGTTTTCCCAAGTCACCATTACAGTGCTGGGGCCCTGCTCTCCTGGGGATGACTGAACTCCTGCCTGCCCATGGGAAGCAGTGAATTCATTCCTTCTTTTGCTTTGCTTGTGTGTGTGGCTTTTGCTTTTCCTTTTCCTATTAAACTGTTTTATCTCAACCCATGAGTTCTCTACACTTTTACCCTCCCGACTCTTTCCCTGATCTCTCCAGTAGGGGAGTAAGTGGGGCTTGGCTGCTGGCTGGGGCTAAACCATGACATGATTGGTAAAACCAAATTTAACTCTGCCAGTCATGAGACTGCTGGGTTTTTTTTCTTTTTCTTTCTTTTTCTCTTGCTCTTTTTTTTAATTATTATTTTTCTTTGCAAAGCAGAAACATAAAAACCTTTAAAAAACCCAGTGCAGCAGAATAAGAAAATTCATATCTGCTCCCTAATGCTCCAGACTCCACTATACTTCCTTAAAGACAATTTTAGTAAGAAAACTATCAAGTCAACCAAATATTTAAATATGCAGTTTTCCTCAGTTCTGATGGATAGCTTAACAGACATTAGAACAAATACTTAAGCATATGTGCAACAAAAGAGATTCTGAGGGGTATTTAATTACTTATTCAGCATACAGCTTTTTTTTTAAGTTTTCCCAGTAAATAGATTGCATTCAATAGCAAAAGAATTTTCTAAGTTCTGTTAGAACAAAATGTTATAAGCCACGAACCACAAAAGAACACTAAATCTCAAACCTAACATAGAAACATTTAAAGACTTTTGGTGTGCCCCTCACCACATCATATATTAGACCACCTATCTTTAAAAGACTTGGGGACTTGGGGTTTTTTCCTGTACCATCAACTGGAAACTGATAATATCATACCATAAAACATTGCAGCCAGCTATAAATATTTCTGAAGCTCACCAAGATTCTTAGAAAGGGGACGAGTAAGCAAAAGTTGTGTACAAAGAATACAAAAATTCTTCAGAGCAGGGAGGGAAATGGGCTCCAAGAAGGTAATTTTGCTGATACTGGCAAGGCTACTTTCCAGAAGAACTCAGGATGATATTTCATCCTTGAATTTTAATAGTTCTACTTTAATATCTTTTTCTTTTGTGTGTGATTCAGACTAATCTATTCAGATGTACTAAGGAAAATTTAAAAGACTTATTCTCTCACTTATTCTCTACTAAAATCTCTTGAGATTCATCCTGAAACTGGGACAATACAAAACTTAGAAGCACAAAAACATGATGTGCTGACAGCAGCATAAACTCACTGTGTGGCCGGATTTTGTAGAAGGTAGAAGAGCAGAGCAGCTTAAGGAGCTGATTCTGCACCTCCCAGCACAGACCACTGAGAGGCCCCCCAGCAGCCTCGATGCCAGGCAGGAAGCATTGCTTAGGTTTTTCAAGCATATATAAAAATGCAATTGAAACATCTCTCTCTCTCTCTGGAAATACAGAGAGGCCTGAAAAATATGACCTTAGACTTTCCAAAACAGTTTTTAGCTCAGTGCTCTGCAGCCCATTGCTGTATCAACATGGATGCTCAATTTCAGCCTGCCTTTTTGCTCTGAAATATATTCAGTGATTTCATCTTTTTTCATGTCAAACTATATGTAAAAGAGAAAATAGGATGCTCAATACAAAATAGGCATTAAATGGCATCCCAAGCTACAGTTTTTGAAAGGGCTGAAATCTTCCTGGCACAATACAAGAAGACAGTGTAGGATGTTTTAAGGTTAACATAATCCTAATATTTACTATACCACAGTTTTAGATTGAATTATCCCAACCCTGAAGAAAGGATAATTCATGGCCAAGGCCAGAGAACAGACCTGCACAATCTCCCACCAAGACAGGCAGTGCAGATTGTGTTTGCACACACTTACACAGAGCTGGGCACTCAGAGTAATGAACACTGAACATGAACACTGGGCATGCAAAGGGAGCCACAGCACTGGGCCACATTTCCAGCTGCCCCTTGACTGCACTGGGGAGTTACTGGCACCTCAGCCCACTCTGACCAGATCCAAGTCCAGCCTGCCAAACAGGTAAGGCAGGCCCATGCCAAAATACCACATGCTCCTGAAGGGTTGGAGCACCAGATTTGGCAGAAAGGATCTGGCAAGGGTGGAGGTCAAACCTAGCATTTCAACCCTGGAAACTCCTTCCTGCTGCACCCCAAAACTTCTTATGGGAAAGCAGCATTTACTCCTGAGGCAAACAAGAGCTCAGCTCTTGTTGAGATCACAGAGTCTCTCTGCACTCTTCCCTTACCAGACTTCACCTGGCAGCTTTGGAGAATGCACAGACAGGAGCAGCCCACTGCAACAAAACATGGGAAATACCAAGACCCAATTAAATAAAACAATTAATAGAATATAAATAATGAAATTTCAGCTATATGAAGAGAAGGGAAAATCAGCTGATTTCAAGCACCTTGTCTGGTGCAGGAAAGAAATGCTGAAGGTCATGTGCCATCATTTCTAGTTAGAGCTTCTTGAATCATTCCTTTTCGGGAGCAGGGACTAAATCAGTGTCTTGGAACATTATGTAATGTCTTGTAGAAAACTAGGAATATGCCTTTTCTATTTACTTTTACTGAAATACAAATACAAAATGAATAATTTTGAATTAAAAAAATAATAATTTAAGAATTGATGTCTGATTTAGGACTTGATTTCTAGAAATGTCCAAATTCAGAGTGTATGTTTGTAGAACAAGTACAACCTCCCCTTCAGAACCTTACAGATCTTTGCATCTGGGTAATGAAGAGTGTTATGAATTCATTGATGATTTCTCTTTGCATCTCAGTAACAGTTAAACATATCTCACATCTGTCAGATTCCTGAGTTTTCAGTTCCAGCTTCCATACTACATACTAATCACAGTTAATATTAATTGGTAATCAAATAGAAAAACATCTGAGGCAAAGAAACAGGACAGAAATAACCTTTTCATTCCCACCAGGCAAGAACTCTGACATGGTAATAGGGCAACATGTTTACCATTTATGTTTACCCTGTACATAATAAAAGATTTGTCCAACCAGAGTGAATAGTTATTTTTCCATCAGCATTTTTGTTTCTCAAATGGAAGGTTTTTATCATATGCAAAATTGCATTAAGCATGTATAATGACTTATTCAGTGATTTGCATAAACATCTTCCATGGCGTGCACAAAACTTGACAGCTGTGATTTGCTTTACCCATGCATAAATAACAACAAAATTGGCCCAAAGACTTTTACTTCACATTTTAAATGTGCAGCCTAACAGGGCAAAGAGAAAGGTTATCACTTCCAGAAACAATGGAAAACCACTTAGCCTAGACCTAGCAAGCACACACTAGAAAAGAAAACAACAACAAAAAAAAAGGGTAAGAAAAGAATACAAAATTCCCAAATCGCAGGAGAATTATACTCAATATATTGACCTCAGGGTTGAATGGGACATAAATATAGTCACAAGAGATAATGTTCACAATAGATGTTTCTTTTAAATGGTAAATAATATTTTATACAAAAGTATACAAAAACCATTTGTATACTTGGAGAAGATATATTTAAAAATTTTAAAATAAAATTGAAATATTTTCAAAATACTTTTAGGAATAAAAGTAATTTGAAGTACCTTAAAATATTTTGGTTAATCTATTCTATAGTTAAATTTAAGATATTTTTGAAGTCTACAAGGAGTTGCCACTGGCTGGAATTTACTGAAGATTTATTATTTGCTTCTTTCTATAACAATTCCTAGCTATTTAAAACATGCATAAAAGTAAATTTGGCTTTAGTCTAGGTGACTACACTGTGCCAATGGAAAAGCAGGTTTGCTGTCTGAGGAAACGATTTTCTTTAGATTTAACCAGCATTTAGAAGGCAGGAAGGTATGGAAGAAAATGACTTGCTTGACCTTTGCCTTCTTGCACTCTCAAGTCTCGACCATTTAAATACTTTAGTCCAAGTATCCTCTTTAAACAATACGGGCTTTATTTAGACAATAAGCTGATCAAGCAGACAGGTTAATTATTTGCCTTCAGCAGGATATCCACGTTGAAAATCAAAACTACTTTTGTAGTAAGTTCTACAAAACAGTACTGTAATGTGAATATAAAAGTCAAAATTGAACCATTCCGTGAAAATCATTGAGTAATGAGTCTTACATATTTAGACCTAGAAGTAAATTAATTATTATTATTATTTTAAAAATACAAATAATAATCTTAGCAGAAATATAACCAGTAAAATGTGTATTTTTTTATCAACTTCTGAAAGTATAAATCAGGGCAGCTTTTGGATAGCAATCTCTTGAGCTGCTAATTATTTATGTATTTAGTTGCTTAGTAGAAAGGTATCAGAAATTATGTTACCATCCTTATGCAAAAAAAAGTTTCACAGCATTTGAGTTCAGAGCAGTCTGGCCTTGACAGTAGTTTGCTGTACCGGAAGGCAGATAGCATAGCACAGGAAAAGAGCCTAGAGGCATTAGTGTAATCCATCGAGGTTAAAGTAGGAAAGCTAAAATTATTTAATACTTTTTAAGCCCACAGTACAGTAAATGGTCTGTTGCTAGGAAGCAATCCTGGCTAAAAATACAGCTCTTTTTAATGTGCTGACTTTATGTCTGAAGAATGCCGGAAACGGGTCTCACTGAAGGTATTTCTCACGCCCCTCCTCTCATTCCATAGAGTCCCCAGTTCCCATTCACCAATGGATGAACCTCAAGTGCTCCTCAGCCTGGAGGTTATGTTTGACCAAGGAAAAGACAAGCTCAACAGGTGGATGATCTTTACTAACATCTTGTCAAGAGTGCCCACATCACAGAACTCATGGTAATAAGTAAAAACTCTTTAAAACTATAAATTTTAAAGTTCTGATCCCCCAGTCTGACCATAGATTTGCCATCATAAAGGAAGAATTTTCTCCCAGGAACCCGAGAACCCTGGAAAAGGATGACTGCCGGAGCACATCCTCTGGAGGAAATTGAGGGATGCAGTAAATGGTCCCAAACCCCTCCTTGTATACCATGATAAATTCCCATAAATAAAAGCATTTGACTGTCCAATTTACTGTAATCAGCTGTAAACAGGTGAAGCCATCCTTAGAAATTAAAATTTAAAATTAAAAATGTCAGAAACAGGAAGCAGGATTTGGCAGTTAACAGTGCTGAAGAGTTGCACTCATTTAGCTCTCAGAGAACTGATCCGTCCCACAGTAATACTGGACCAGTTAGTTCAGCACTGTTAAGAAACACAACACACCAAAACATGTCTTGCAAGGGATGAAAGTGCCATTAATAACTTAAAAATGTGATCTCAGACCTTTCAGGAGGGTCTGGATGAAGCCACAGTGGTTAGATGTTGTGCAACAGATAGACAGTCACACTTCAGAGTATAAACAATATATTAATGAAATAATAAGATATACAACCCTAAGCACAAACTTGCAAAGGTATCATGAATTACTGTAAGCAATTAGAAGACTTTCAGCACATAGTGTTACACTGCTCTGTCTATTCTACAGTATTTAGTGAATGCATTCTTTAAGTAAATTGTGACACAAACCTGTGTTTCTCAGTAGCTTCACAGTGTCTCTGAAAATGAATGTGCAAGTAGAAATTGATGATAGCTTTAAAATGAATAGTAAATAATGTATATTTTTTAAATTACTAGATAAATTTCTTGTCAGTAATTTCCGATTTATTTTGAAGTTCAACTTTATTTTTTATGCTTTTACCCTGTAATCCCTTTTCCTTTCTAGGTAGTTTTCTGATGGAAAGGAAGATAACTTTTCACAGCTAGTTCCACCTTCAGATTTTCAAAAGGTTTTTGTTTGTTTGCTTGTTTGTTTGCTTGCTAAAATCCTTTTCTCCTGTCTTAAGTAGAGAACAGCCTGACCACCCTTTTGATTGAGAACCTAGTTTGTCCTCATCCAACAGGCAGGTAATTGTCACTCTTATGTTCAGAAACATTACATTTGGAATTCTGCACTTATCAGTCAGGAAACAGTCCTCTGCACCAGTGAGGTATAAAACTCTACCTCTTCTCATCGTTTAACACATTGACTACTTGGCATCTTTAGGGAGGAATTTTTCCTCTTTGGGTTTTATATTTTCTGTCAATTTGCACATTACAACCACACAAGAAGTGGATATGTAACTAGGCTACTTTTTTTCTGTAGCTTGGTGCAAGCCACGGCTGATATCAAAAATAACAGGTAACATTCACTTTGGAAGCACAACGGTTTTGAATAGCTTTCTTCAACCTCCTCCTTTTTAGTGAGGCACACTCATACAAGAAAATCCTATCAGAATGAATGCTTTAAATAGTTAATTATAGACTTGAGGAATTATCTACATATTTTTACAAACGACAGTCTGGCAAGTCTTGAAAATTTCAACCTAAACTACAGTTTTAACAGTTCACTAAGTCTTGTTTAATGATAAATGCACCTGGGGCAGGGCAATTGCAAGCAAAGGTAGAGGCTGGGCAGAAAATGGACAAAGCTGCCCTGAGGAGAAGGACTTGGGGTTGTTGATGGATGAGAAACTCAAGCTGAGCTGACACAGTGCACTTGCAGCACAGAGAGCCAACTGTGGGCTGCATGAAAGGCAGTGTGGCCAGCAGGGTGAGGGAAAGATTTACCCCTCTGCTCTGCTGAGACCCCACCTGGAGTGCTGCACCCAGCTCTGGGGTGCCCAGCATAAGGACATGGACCTGTCAGACTGAGTCCAGAGGAGTCATAGAGATGATCAGAGGGCTGAAGCACCAACCCCATGAAGACAAACCAAGAGAGCAGGGGCTGTCCAGCCTGGAGAAGAGAAGGCTCCAAGGAGACCTTAGGTTAGCCTTCCTTGTCAGGGACCTGACAAGAAAGTAGGAGAGGAAATTTTTACAAGAACATGCTCTGATAGGACAAGTGGAATGGTTTTAAACTGAAGGAGGGGAGATTTACATCAGACACTACGAAGAAATTCTTCACTGTGAAATTGATGAGGCACTGGAACAATTTTCCCAGAGAAGTCATGAATGCCCCAACCTTAAGTTCAAATACTATCACACAACATTGTAATTAACTAATCTGAAATTCCTGAGTTACTGCTAAAGAGCTTTTTCGTTCCTTTTCCTTAAAAGTGCTGTATATACAAAAGAGAATTTACACCATCACAAGGAGAACATAATTTCCCAGATTCAATGTGTTCATTCCTTGTGATGTAACTTGCAGCATGAGGAGTTCCTTTTCCTTGGAAAGTGCATAGTACAAAAATACAGTAGTTTCCATTAGTGTGGGAACATGCCACATTTCTCACAGGATCCAAAGTATTTCCCCTAGCAACAATAAACTCACAGAAAAGATACAAGGAAGTAGTTAAAAGCATTGGCTGTAAGTGAAAAAAAGTCCTTAATTTACAATCATGAGCTAATCTGTGATATTTCAGTTATAAATATGCAGAAATTACTCCAGTGGTTTAGACCAACTGGGTTTAGATTTCCACTTACGTGGTTTTTGTTTTTTTTTCTAAAGTAGGCAAAGTGCACATTTTTAAGATTTGAGTTATAAACACATTTCAAAGAGGTACTTTGAAAAATAAACCAGAAACTTTGTCCCTTGGAACAGGACACTTACAAAACATCTCTTAAAATAATCTCTTTCCAATTTACCAAGATGATAAGGGAAATTTACAGAAAAGACTGAAATTCAAAAGCCATTTCTTCATGGTGCTTAAACCATCCACAAAAATAGTTTAAATTAAAACTTGGATCCTTACTGGGATCTGATCCCTTAGCCCATTGTTCCAGCAGCAGTTCAGGTTTAGACAGGTGCCAGTTCCTCATTTACCCATCAGCACATGAACTCTTTTCCTCTCTCTCCCACCAAACCTGCACGTGTGCACACAGTGTGCAGGTAACCCTATCAGTATGGTGATGTAAGGCCATATTACCTGGGCAACACTGTCAGACATACCAAAACTGGGACAAACTGGAAAAAAACATTGTTAGGGGACAGCTGTTTTTATGGATGAGAATCAGGGTGGGAAAAGGGAAGAACTTAGTAAGAAAGAAGGGATAATAAGAAATGGCAGATTGATAGAGTGACTGATGGTGTTTGGGGGTACTTATCAAGTGACCCCAAATCTGGGCCCTTCCACTAGCAGCTTAGAAATCAGGGTGCTGGGTTAAACTGTGCTAGGCTACTGACAGCGACTGGCTTTGCTTCGGACAGAGAAGTTTTTCCGTCCTCACAGCCACTCCACTCCAGCCACACACGGCAGCTGGACACTCCACACAGATCCCTTCAAAACCCCACAGAGCAGCAGTGCCTGGTCACACACCCAGTCTGCAGGCCTAGGGACTGCAGCCTTGGGGGCTTCTGCTGGTCACCGGACTTGCTGATATAAAATAAACTTCTCTCCTGTTTTGGAAAGGTGAGATATCAGTGTTGTTAATTTAAAAGATTTCCAATCCAACCATGTACAGAGGTGATTGACTGATAACTTGAGATTTTCTGATAGAGGAGAACAGGCCAATAACATATGCATTACAGTGCAGCCCACACACCCTGTCGTGCAGCCCACATTACCTGTCATCCCTAATGCAGGCAAAAAGACTGAAATGTCTGATCTGGTGACAGTGGAGAAAGATGTTGTGTGACTGATGCTATTTTACTCATCACAAATATAGTATAACCATACCTCCCATTGTCTTGCAGTTACACAGAACACGGAGGTTACATCAGAACAGATAAACTGACTTCAAACAAGCATTCAGAGATAATTACTTAACCTTACAGGACAATATTAAGCATTTGACAGAACTGACGACATTTGAAATGATACTTGAGAGTACAGATTGTTCAGAACAAAGTTGGAAAGTCATTTAATAGATTTTGCTCTGCCACTGTGTCATTCTGCCAGGAACTGAAGAGCACATCCCCGTTCTGCCCTGTCCTCTCTCCTGCTGCTTTGTTGGCCAAAGCACTGGGAACACTTCAAAGTATCTGGCAGTCCAACGCATTTCTACTTACTCTTCATATCGAAGCTCATAGCAGAACTCAATTAAGTTTATGAGCTTTTGTAAGTGACCTTGCAAGGGCCCAATTGTCAGTGTTGAAATAGCTGGCACACAGCTTGTTTAATTTCTGTTTACAATGGGAAAAATTTCCTAACACAATTTTCTTTGATACTGAGAAGCATTTTACAATTATAATAAACCAACAAAAATTTGTCAAAACACTTAAAATTAAAGCTACTTAAGTAAAAGTATTACAGACCCTATTACTACATTAATAATATATTAATAGTACATTAAAATTTTTAACAGTTCAAAATAGATATTTTGTTTGTTTTCATGAAGAAATACAATTTATCAGTTTCTGAATTAAAAATCTGCTATAGCTGGCAATGAGTGATAATGTTTCTTCTTCCTACAAAAAATCTCCTAAAAATATGTTAAGAGGAAATTAATATCTATTCTATAGTTATATTTTGCCTCATTAGCTTTATTCTCTATCAATTGGTAATGACTCAAAAGAATATCATGGCATATCAATATCTTCCAAACACAGTATTCCATGCACGTATACACACCAAGTACTTACAAATCCCTGTTTTGTCAGTGTTTAGAAAGAGATTAAGACATTAAACACAATCTCAATTTCTGTACAATATAAACTGTGATTAAAAATTACAAGGAAGTGCTGCACTCTTTTCTAAGTAATAAATGAAACAGAACTAAAAAATTGGTGTGCTCTGTGAGAAACAAAGTACAGTATATGAGCAACTTTAAAGTCTGCAAATCAAGGTTTTTATAGGAGAAGAAAAAAGGAGTTCTTGATTTGAGTGCTGTACAATGGTGCTTCTGCTTCATATTTATCTGTCTGAATCACAGCAGAACATATTAACTGTTGTTCTAATTTTTGACAAATAATAAAGGCAATAATTATGCTGAGGCATCCCAGCAACATCCCATTTCACTAACAGGCAAGAACAGCTCTAGGACTAGATTATGTTTATAAAGAGTAAACAGTTTCTCAGAAGATTTCGTATCTGATTCTTGCCTTCCAATATGAAATAAATAAAGAACTAGCTATCAGCAGCTGGGATAACAGTATTTTATTTTCCCTGTTCCCTTTGTGCTTTTGGGATTTCATTCTGTTTTTTATGATGTCTTTAGACGTACTTGCATCTTTAGGGAGGAACTTTGAACTTCAAGGGCATCTGAATGGCTCTTTTAAGATGAAGAAAGAGTAAGAACATTTGGTACTTGGAGTTTAACAACACAAAATCACATTCAGAAGTGCAGCTATGAACAAATCTGTAAAATAACATCTTGCATATTAGTGCACTCAAATGACCCAACACAGTTATACGCTAGGCTTTTTTTTTTTTTATGAGAGCTGCCTCTCAGTCTTAAGGAGATTATGTTCTTTGAATGCATCCATCTCAAATTGTTTACTAGTCTTATTTTAAGAAGTGACATTTACTGTTACTTAACAAAAATATTATTCTTATTCACAGTAGGAGTACCTCGTACCCTAGGCAGTGCTTTATGTCTTCCATAGAAGCACATGGGTAAGGTTGGAAGGCATCACAGAGGGTCATTGGTCCAACCTCCCTGCTCAAGGAGGCCATCCCAGAGCACATGGCACAGGATTGTGTCCAGATGGTTCTTGAACATCTCCTCTGAGGGAGACTCCACCCTGTCTCTGGGCAACCTGTTCCAATGCTCAGTCAGCCTCATGGTAAAGAAACTCTTCCTCATACTCAGGTAGCACTACCTGTGCATCAGTTCTGCCTATTGTCTTGTTGCTTGGCACCCCTGAGAAGAGTCTATTCCATCCTCTTGACACCCTCCGTTCAAATACTGAGAGAGATAAGGTCTCCTCTCAGCTGTCTCTTCTTGAAGCTGAACAGGCTGAGCTCCCTTCTTCATTCAACACGGGGTAGATATAGAGGGAAATCAGAGAATGAAACCTCAAAAACTGGAAGACTAAATTGAATCTATTACAGAAAATATCAAAATGTCTGTTGAAGTTTATCAAATTTAATTTACTTAATAAATTGGCTACAAATATTGTGCATTCAGGAGTCAGGTTCTGTAACATGGGAGAAAACTCACAGAGTGGGATTTTCCTAGAAGAAAAGCCAAAGACAGGCTGAAATGAGGAAACAGCATTCAGCCTAGAAATAGGGTGAGAATTCAATATACTATATCTATTATACTTATTTACCAAAGCCAAAATAAATTGAAAGAAAGGAGGAAGCAGAGTGGGAATTCAGATATAAAGGCCATCCCTTAAGGCCCTGCAGAGCAGGCCTCATTGACAGGCATTAAGTACAGGTCCCGACTTCTGAATTCTAGAGCTTTTACAGTTCTATTTACTTCTTTCCTGTTTTTCAGGCAGAATTATCCTCACTCCCTAATGTCCTTTGAATCTCTTCTCTCATTTCCACAGTGTTTCCACTTGTGACTGAAAGCATTTATAAATCACGTATAATAGAAAAGAGAGATTTTCACTGCCAATGTATGTCTTGGGACTGTAGCATACATTTCCACATAAGTAGCTTTTTATTTGTACTTTTTCTTTCCTCTATGTGTGGGCCACCTTTGCACATTTGTCCAGATTTATCTAGTCTCATAATCAACTATTATATTTTGTGTTAACAAGTGTTGATGCTGTTTTTATTCTAAAGAAGACATCTTACTGACACAGCTTCCTGACAGTTGAAGATCATCTAGAGAAACTATGTTAACTGTGCTTCTGGGTTTTTTTAATTGTAGTAATTTTTATCACAGCTTTTTCTACCATAATAAATAATAAAAATGCATGGTTTATTTCATTTCATTTTCTGCAGCATTACAATCAAATTGCTTCTAAATATTCAAGAGCAATTTCCATGAGGAAATCCTGGTTATAGTTTCCTTCAAAAACTTCAAGGTGCCTTACAAAAACAGAACTTAAGAAGATTTCCAAAGTAATCAGTATTCCCTATGAATTCAGTATAAAATAATTAATGATTAGATAAAAATATTCTCCTATGAATGAATATACATAGCAAGAAATGAACAGAGACAGAATATCTTGAGCATATAATGACTAAATTTCCATAAAATTCTGATCAATTATATCCATAAATTTATTACTAAAATATGGGCATATTTTTTGAACATTTCTCATGAGCCTTTTTCATTGTATGCATAATTCTCATTCAGCATCACACATTACTTGAAGAACAGTATAACTCCATGGGATACAATAACAACAGGACATTACGAGACCTGTACACAAGCAGAATCCCAGCTGAGATGCAGCAACTGTGCTGAGAACAAGTAGTTTTGAAAGGGGGCAAGATGAATTCAAACAGAAAATTATACAGCCTCAGCATACAGCACTAAAAAAAATAAAAAATCCCTATCAGCTGTAACATTAAGCAAATCCAAAAGATTAAAACATCTCCATCTTCCTCAGTTTTTACAGACTATTCCTAGGCTGCAGTATGTTGTCAGTCCTAAATGTCCACTATCCATTCTTTTGATTACCTTTCTTTTTCCCTTGGCTACCATAATTTTAAGAATAATTTTCCCATTACTGCACTAATGTTTTGAGTGAAGAATTCATAAATGCTTATGCAGTTACATGTTTAAATTTGTCATGCATCACTGGAAAAAATAAACCATTTACACTTTATTCACTCAGGGCCCATTTATGCCTCTAGAAATGCAAGATGTATCCGAGAATTTGGCATAAATTGCAACCCCAGTCAGTTTTAATCATTGCAATTCAAATATAGGAAAATTACATTATAAATTTATATTGCAACCACCTCCAATTTTAGTAGGGGCAAAACCCTTAGGAAACTAAGAATGAAATTACAATAGAAATAACTAAACCACTGGAGTATACAGCTGGCATTCCTGTATCCAGATTTTAATGTCCAAGGCCAGTAAAAGTACTGCTGAGAAAAACAGACACAATTTACTTTTGTCCACAGATGCATCTGTAATTTCACTTTCTCTTTCATCTCAGAAAACATTGTATTAAAACTAAGGTTTGCATTTTTTTCCAACACTCTCCTCTGCCCAGAAAAATTGAAAGTTTCTAAAAATTTCAAAACACTTCAAGGCAGTTCAAATCAGTTGTGACTGGGTCAGCTTTTTTTTTTTTTTTTTTTTTTTTTTTTTTTTTTTTTTTTTTTTTTTTTTTTTAAGTCTTGATAGTGGGAAAAAACCCACCCTAACTTTTACATCTTAAAAAGTGGAAAGCATATTCCTCTTGCCCTCCCCATTATATCTGTGAGGTTACAAAAGTCCATAGAAATTAGAAGCAGCAATCAGAAATCTGTGGTAAATGCTTGTGCATGCTGTTACACAGTATTAAAAAAAAATACCCTGGGAAAGTTAACTTCTCTTTACTGTATTAAGTCAGTCAACAACAACTTTCTACCTTTAACACGAATCACCCTCAAGACTCTTTAAAAATTGCTGCCTGGTAGTCACAACCTCAGCACACTGTACAGAACTGCTAAAATTAATGATAGATTCCAATTTGGAATGCAGCACCGATTTATTTTGCAGACCTGACTGCAGGCTTGAATGCCAGAGATGGTGCAGGCTGAGTCAAGCAGTGCTATGGGTAGGATGCATCAGCCCCGTGCAACCCAGACCCGCAGAGGCAGCAGAGCCAGCGCAGCCCCAGCCCTGCAGCCCCGCAGAGACTGCCTGCCATCCATCCATCCATCCATCCATCCATCCATCCATCCATCCATCCATCCATCCATCCATCCTTCCATCCATCCATCCTTCCATCCATCCGTCCACGTGGCTCCAGCTGCTCCGGGGTGTGGCAGAGCCCTGCTTCCCCTGACTCAAGGGAAAACTTCCAGAAATGTCATGGGAAGCAAGTCCTCTAGCTTACAGCAGACTACTTAAAGTTCTGCATGTCCGGATGACCTTTCTGCTAATCAGATTATGAATGTAGCTCCAACCAAAATCAGTGGGAATTACACTGATAAATAAGCACAAGAAAAAACAGAGGAAGAGATAATGTGTAGCTAAACTTTGTGCCTTTTCTTTCCTAGTGCTTTGAATGCCCTGAACTTTCTGCAGGATACCACTAGAGCCCTGTGCAACCAAAGGAAGACAATCCAGCAGCCACAGGAGGTTTCACGAAAGGTTTGCCTCTGAAGGATGGAGACAACCCAGACCTGCCTCTATTAATAGAAAAAATAGAACAACAACAACAAAAAAACCCAACCAAAAAAACAAAAAAACCACAACCAAAAAAAAAAACCAAACAAAACAAAACAAAAAAAAAACCAACAAAAAAACCAACCGAAACCAACCAAAACCAAACCAAACCAAACCAAACCAAACCAATAAAAAAATGAAACCACCAGAAAACCGTGCTGCCAGCAGAGAGAGCCAAACGTGTCATAAGAAGTTTGCTGAGGAAGCTTGCTCTATTACTCAGGAATGCTAAGACCTGTTTCCACTAGAAACTAAGGATTTGAAAAGAACCAGAAAGAAAGCAAATTACAAGGTCATTTCAGTCAATGATCATTTGACAGAGTGAGTGTTGTATCACATTAGCACACACTAGACCAGAACAATACAGAACCAAAACAGCAACCCACCAATTTACTGAAAAGAAACAGAACTTCATAAGCAATGTAACACACAAGTTTTGCTGGTGGGGTTTTTTTTCCGTTGTTTTTTTTTTTTTACCAATAATGGTGCATTTCAGACAAAAAATATCTACAGCTGTTTCAGCTGTATCAATCTTTAAATACCATGAACCATGATTTATCAAAGGATGGAAGTCCTCCATGCAAGCCAGAATTGAGCAACCAATTGTCTTTTTGCCACATAGGCGTGCAATTATTGCATGGATACAACTTTAAGTCAGGGAGACACTGTTGCTGTCAGGCGTCTCTCCACAGACATTCCATCAAGCCCTAGCTTACCCTCCTTCAGTAACATTTTAAAAGAGTGCTTCGAAGTGAGCAATAGTTTTATTACTGTTTCACAGACAGGTGAGGTGTGTACCTTCCCTATTTCCTGACTCCATGCACTTTTGCAGTCTCTTCACAAGATCAATACTAACAATTCACAGCAGAGCAATAGCAATTGCATGCCTGTGAATAGCAGGTACTTCTCTCCAAGTTTTCCTCTCATCCATGTGCCTCAAGAACCTCAGCTGAAGTGAACTCATCCGAGGGAACCTTTTGTCCTCTGTTAGAAGCACATCAAATTTCATTTGTATTACCATTATCTTTCATGTTTCAGGGTAAACATGAAATAATCCTCAGATAACTTTCCTATTATTTCCAAGCTTTTTCCACTGTCTTTTCCTTTGAACTACTTGTTTCATTTCCTAATTTCAAGTTGACCCTAAGTGTACAAAAATAGAGCTCTTAATGTAGCCACATCCTCCTCTTTGTGTTTCTGTATTTGTTTAATCCTTCCTTTCTAATAATATCGCATATATTAAGATTCAAAGCTCTATTTTCTTTTCTATGTCCTTTTCTTTTTCTCTATTTTTGCCCTTAGAATTTTATCCTCTGCTCTCCCTTTTTATTTGACTACATAACACTCCATTTTTTCACATTACGTGATATTTCAAGTATATTTCACTTATTTCACTGCATACTTTTTTTTCTTCTTTTCTCCTTCACTGTCTGTACCTTTGAAACGCTGCATGTACCACCATGTTACTTTTTAAGTAATAACACGAGATAGAAAGATCAATCCCTCTTATTAGCTGAGGGAATTCACCAGGAATTATAATTTCATTAATTACATAAAAGACAGACTTCCTCCTCTGTAAACTCCACTCCTTTGAACCTGAGTGATATAAGGTGTGCAACAGAGTGTTATTAAGAAGACAGAGATAAAAGATTCTGTGCAATCGAGATTTATCTCTTTAATACCCACACTGACAACTCAATTTAAATACTAATAAAAGCAGAAACATACTATATGTGCAATCACAAGCATCCTACTAACAGCAAATTTCCTACCCACCCCAACCTGTGTTTCAGGGAAGAAGAGCTACTCTGCCCAAGAGCCACACAAACTTTGCTCTTCTTTTTGCAGTGAGTACCACAATCTATAACTCCTGACAGCAGACTATGGCAGGCAGCTTTACAGCTTTCAGCTAAAGAGCTGGAATTTATTTTGGGTATTTGTGGCTCAATGACCTTTCTGCTCAGTAGGTTGCCTTGGCCCAGAGTCAAGGTTTGCAGCCCTCCAGCAGAGCTCGTATGGTTCCAAAGGCCAGAGGATGCTTGGATAGGTAAAAACGGCTCTAGATAGAACCCTGAAATGGTGCTACCCTTGAAAATTACATCAGTCACAATTAATTGTCCTTTACAGAATACTGGAAGGTGCTTAGTCCTCCAATATACTGCTATAACAGACTGGCCCAGTAGTTTACAGAAACCATAGGGGAGACATCTTTCATTAACATGCACAGAACAATATTTGAAGATGCTACAGTATTCCAAATTTCAAAGTTCCTTTCTTTTCAATTCTCAGAAACATCTGCTGCTTAGGTAAAAAACATAGTTTAAAGAAATACACCATGCCCCATAGCTGCATTTACTGTAACCTACTGCCTTTTCCACAGGTACAGGTCCTACCTACAGTTGTCACAGAGCTCAAAGGTAGCTTTGTTATATAAAGTAACAAACAATCAAATTGTTTATATTAGACAATGAAAATTAAATTTGCATCAATAGGAGTCAATTTAACAAAATTATTCCATTAGGAATAATTAAATGAATTCATTTTGCAAATCAAATATAAAAACCCCATGGCTCTAGATGACAAACAGATTTTACAGTCATCTTGTCCAGGTCAGCCTCAGTTCTCCCCAGTGATTTTCAAAAATATTCATATATAGCAGCACCAACAGACATTAGAGAGAGAAAAGTGAAAACATTCTCTACCTAATTTAATGTCCCCACAGCTCCTAGAAGACCATTTAGTGCCTTTAAAAAGCCAGACCCCACACATCTTGGTTTCAGCACAAAACCAAGGCTGATATTCACAGCCTCTCTGTCGAAGACATGAAGATTTATCAAATGGTATCTGAAGCACTTCTGGGAAAGAAACAACAACCCACTGAAAAGTTGATGACTCCTCAGCTCTTGAAAGACATTAGATATTAACTTCTAAGCCTTGCAATTTCTGATGCCAGGGTGCTTGCAGCAGTCAGGGACTGTCAAACACAGTGGTGCAAAATTTTAGCAAAGCTGACTAGTTTTTAAAGGCTGTAGAAGGTTTGGGTTTTCTTTTTCACAGGGGAAGGCACTCAAGTAGGCACCTTGAAGCCTTGAAGAATAAATTATGCAGGCAGCAGGGTTTTTGTAAAAAGATACACCAGCATAGCATGGTTTCTGTCCTTAAATCACTATATCCTAAAGATACAAGGATTAAATGCCAACTTCAACTACAGAACAGCAAAGATTTAGCAAACACTCTGATTCAGCAAAGTAGTTGCCAAAAAGTGGCCAAAATCTTGAGTTTTAAGTAAAAATTAAACTGAAATTTCAGCAGATGTCAAAGCATCTTTGCAGATGACAGCCAAAATATTTATCATGCACTTCTATCTTCGTGATTAAGCCTGGGACCCTTGTATTTTCATTGCATATGCACAAAGGTCAAGACCAAATCCCCAGACAGGTAAAACTTCCAGAGTCAAAATCCAGATTTTCTAGGAGTTGAAGTTAATCTCCCCTTGTTGGGATTCAAACCAAGTGATACTCTGAGCAGGTATCTAATTCTCCAAGGTGCCCTTGTACTTCACTGTAGAGTATGCCAGATTTTCAAAATATTAAAGCATAGAAAGCATCCCCACTATTCTTTTTACTTGTTTTAAGCATCGTCAGAGCAATAGGCACTATTTTTCTCAATCAAAATACTGGTCACAAATTATACTTTCTTAGGAAGCGACACCTTCCATCACTTAGTAGTGAGTAACTTTTACATTATATGCAAAAAGACAGATGAAATTATTAAATGTACACCCCTCAAGAAAACCAAAGGGAAAGAGATAAATGCAAGACTTAGATAAAACTATCTCCATCCTTTTATAACTTTTATAACTACTAATTTCTTTGTTTTGTGCAAACAGCTATCCAGTTACAATCATAAATTACTCATCGAATACGCTTAGTTAAAAATGAAGTCAGAAATCCTTTCTGATAATTTTTGCAGGTTTATTTGTGGTTTTCATTTAAAGGAAAAAATGGTACATGAAGTAGAAGTAATCCCAGATGCTACAGTGGTTTGGACACTGCATCTATTTCTTTATATAGCACTCAGTTGCAATCATGTAATTTGTCATTTTTGCACTGGAATTTTCAAATCAGTTTACAGTTTATACATTTCACATGTGTAATTCTGGGTTTAGTGAAACAATTAAAGGTCATTAATGTCTGCAACGTAGGGCTATGCTATGATAGATAAACTCTGTATTAATCACCCAGGTGAAACGATTACCAGAATTTACCATTTTCATGACAACATACATCTATTTCTTTTTTTAATGCAAATTGGTAATGAAAGGATGGAGAGAAAGAAAGGACTTATTTATTTTATCATTGGTGACTATTACACAGTGCAAAATTATGGGTAAGAGTAAGTATTTCAGCATTCTCCAACACAATCACCAGAAACAGGTATTTGAATACCTAAATATACCTTATATTTAAATAGCCAGACCTGGAGCCCATCACAGCTACAGACTGATGAGATTTCGACTTCCAAAAAGAGACATTCTGAATGTGAGCAGTTTATCCCTCACTACAGAAATTGGGGGATGCAAACATCTCTCAACTAGGCCACAGCCTGTTTCATGGGCACACTTAATTCTCTAAGTAATCTGAAACTGAATGCATTTTCACAGCAGGGAAGAGAAGGGAAGGTATCTGAACCTCAGAGCTGGCAATGACATCCTTTACTCCTGAACAACCCCAGCACTGTAGACAAGGTAATGCAGTTATGGGGAACACTTGGGGCAATATCTGGGGCTCGGTGAGGTCACTGAAGAAGCCCTAAAGCTATCTACTGAGCAGTTACCAGCATTTCCAGGACTCTGTGTGGAACTGGGATTTGATGATATTGTGTTTATTCGGTAGAGCAGGCTGTGCACTGCTAGTGTTGTATAATCATATGTGATGGGGGTGAGCAAAGGGCACCGTTAATTCGGGAATTATATTTCATGGCTTACTTTATTCCCCAACAGGAATCCTAGTTTCTGATACAGAAATAATTGATCAGTACACAATAGCAATGTATTTCTTAGTAAAAAAGAAGGAAGTCAACAGAAAAGTCACTGAACATGGATGGACTCCCTCATCCCACTGTGGTTTGTAACTTATTACAACATACTGAAACAACTCCTGCGACTTTTTAAATAGTGTTTAAAGATGTGAATCACACTACATAGAAGAACACCTACAGTATCAAACAACTGAAATATAAAAACATAGAAATTAAACTACGGTTATTCATTAATCCCCTCAAAATCTTTAAACCTTACTTTTTAAGTCTTAAAAATCCTGAAAGCCACAAAAATTTTTCAACTTATTTAAAAGTACATAGCGCAAACCCTTTACTAGCATAGATGGAAAGTATATATCATATACAAGTAAGTTGAAAGTCTGTCATTGTTATATTTCCTAGCACAGTTCCACTGGTTAAAATACCAGTGCTCAAAACAATGGTTTATTTTCTTAATTTTTAGAAATATTTTAAATAATTCTGATCTTTAATGACTTATAATCTTTTCACCTACCCTACACCTGAACCTAAGTTTATACTTCCTCATATACAGAGAAAAGCATATTCATATATACTTGAAAAATCCATACTTATAGAAACTTTGTTCACACTTCTGTACTTACCCAGGACACATTTTTAGCCTTGGGTGTTTTTAGCATGGCAACATGCAAGGCTGAAACGACCAAGAACAGTCCCACCAGCATGGAAAGTCAGATGAAGGGGTAGTCCAGGTGCCTTGGTTACCCCAGGGTGTGGAGTTCCTTGGCCTGGCTGACACAGGCACACTGAGCATGTGGTCACGTAACAATAAAAAAAGTCATTTTTCTTCCTGATGTGCAATCCAATCAAACTGAGACATTTCTGTCTTCAGCAGCAGCTGGCTGTATTTCTGTATATCCATGAAATCCAAAGTTGGCTCTTTCCGTTGAAAAGTTAAAACCAAAAGTCAAAGGGAGTTATTCTCACAGACACTTCACCTGCCCAGTGAGAAAATGCAGAGTCCAGTTATCCTCCAAACGTCCAGCCAAGCACTGATCTCGCAGGGGAATGAAGCCCAGCACCGGGAGCCACTCGCCTTCAGAGGATGTCAAAGACACACACAGCTGCTGGCTGCACTGTTCAACTGCTGCTATGCCTGACTATTTCACGACCCCAAGATCTTGAGAGCAACAAAGGGAGTTAGGATGTCAATGTCAAAAAACAGTGCATGCCCACAGCTGGGCAGGTACCTGTTGCACCGTCCGTGCCGTGGTGGTGGCTGCCCCTCCAGCCCCGCAGAGGGCACCTGTTCCCGCAGCTCCCTCCGGCCGGCCGCGCTCACCGCCGGCACCGACACGCGTCCCAGAGCAGCAAGCAAAGGCTGAAAATCACTGTTTCTGCTCGTTTCTCTTTGTTCCTCTGCCCTTCTGTCCTTTTACTTTTACCTCCTGTCAATCTAGATTACCAGTGCAGATCCAGGCTAAATTTTGCAACTATCAGTAGTGATTAGAGTGAGTTGATTGAAATCGGATTATACAGGAAGACCTCTGCTTCCTCACTCAGCGCACGGGCCAGTACCATTTGCAAAATACTTATGCTTCACTGCACAGTATGAGAGCATTTGGAGCAGTCCATTAAAAGAGAAACAGTGCAGTGGAAACAAACCAGACTGCACTGTCTTTATAAATGAAAGAAAAGGGATTCTGTTTCCAGTAGCCACATGAATTTACAGGGGAGCATTTCAGACCATTTTCAGACGGAAGAGTTTGTTGGAGCCTCACAGATTCACCACAAAGCATCAAAGAGTGGCTCTATGTGCTCTGTGTACATGCTTGCTACTGCTCAGATGTAGATCCAGTCCAAGTGTACCTACGTGGCATCTGAGCACCGAACTTGAGAAGCATCATCCCTCCCTGGGATAACATCTGCAAATCCTACTGACAGTATCCACACAACTCACCAAGAGCATTTAATTCAAATATGCTCTTTCCAAATTCAAATGTGCCTTTTCATTAAATGTACAAGGAAGGTGACCTACCCGAACCATATTCAAACATATGTATTAAATTAAATATGAATATGAGCTATGAGGTAAAAAGGCACAGTACCATCCTAAAATATTGATAGTTTATCTTGAAAAGAAGAAAAGAAAAAATAGAAAAGAAGATGGTGACATAGAAAAGGGGGGAATCTGATAAAAAGCATTAAAAAATGTACAAAATTAAATCCAGCTGACAGACACTGGGAATGTGACAGACAGATGCAGTCTGCATGACAACATACTATTTTTCTAGGACTTCCTAAGTAATAACTTAATATTATTATCTACTCATGATACAGACCTAGATTATGCTTCAAGCATCATCTGTCACTTTACACTGATTATTTAATGTATTTGCATAAATGCAATGGGTTTATGTTTGCAAGAATTTAATTTGTGGATGGTCCGTGATTTGTTTGTGGGTTTTAAAAAAATGTTAAGGTATTTTCCAAAGTGGCAACATAAACTTCTTATTTTGTTGAAAGAAACTCTAGAAACTGCTTACGTGACTGGGACAGAGATAAAATGTGTGTATTTCCCTCTGGAAATGACCATCTGATTTTTAAATAATTACAGTCCTCTGCTTATTTCTAGTCCACATTGTAGGTAATCAGAAACTAAGTCTGGTACACTCTGCATTGCATATACTAGAAAGAAGGTTTATATGCAGATAGTTTTTAATTAAATCCCCCTCTTCTTCATAAGTCTACTCAGTCTTACAGAGCTGAAGCACTGTCTGTAGCTTTAAACGACTGGGACTCAAATAAAAGAGTGGATGATTGCCTTCAGTAAGTGCCCTGAGATTCAAACTCTAGTAGTCAAATGGATGGAATACAAAGGTATACGACTGGATATAAATCCAGCAGTGTGGAAACTTTATGCAGTGAAAAATTCTCAATGAGATCTTAAGCAGTTACTAGAAACAGTTCTGTTTCAAATATACCATATGTCTAGACATGTTAAAAAAAAAAAAAATCACAGACAAATTACTTTATTCCATTCTGAAAGTCAAAGAATACAAGTCTAGAGTCTGTTACATTAGCAGCTAACACAAAGGTATCCTACAGTACTGTCACTGGTGTAGAATGGATTAGATTAGATCTGCCCCTACATACTGTGACAATAAATATACACTTGGTCCTATACATACAAGCCGAAAAACAGCTGGCATTTGAGCTTTCTCCTTCTTAATATTATCTCAGTTCACAGAATTTTAGAGCAGCAGCTGCTAATGGCTTGCCAGACGTGCTCAAATAAAATGAACTAAATTTATTCCCTCACACAGAAGGATTTTGAAATACTGAATTTTACTTTAAGCAGCTAAGTTACTGCCATTGGCATACATAAAAAAAAAATCCTACTGCTAAAATATAATTAAATAAAATACAATAAAGGTTGAAAATTTAGATGCTAACAAGACTAGAAAGTCCAGAAATTGACCCTGTTTTAAGTAGGACCTATGGTGCAATCCTTAATTCCAGAGGACACAAATCTCATTGTGGAAAACAGAAGGTCCATAAGAGGAACAATGCTGAACAATAAACCTAAAATGACAGAAATATTCCACACCATGCATCCTCTCCTTTCTGATGTGACACTTTTTGTACAGTCACTGCAACATCTATTAGTTTTTCTGTCTTTAATGAGCACGCTTTCAGAAGGTGCTTGTGAGGGAAGCTGCTGCTGTTATTCTCATTTGATAGCTGGAATATATTCCAGATGAGTCCATTAGTTAATGAGGAATCTAGTCTGAGAGGATTCTGGTCTGATCCTTTCAAGAATTTAACATTCTGTAATGCTTTCTGTATTTAGAGCACACTTGTGGACTTTCTCTGCATTGCATACTCAGCAGTTCTGCAAGCAAATATTCATCACTTCAATTTTGAGATCACAGACCTGTTTTAAGCTGGGTATTCCCAAATGGTGGTACACAAGACACTTAGACTATTAACAGAATTTCTGATTTAAGCAAAATGTTCAGCCTTGCCAAAAGCCAAGTAAGCACCAAATCTATTTCCATTTTACTCATAAAACTATCCTCTCTCTTCCTGCCCTACATTTGTTAGCTCTGCCTTCAGAAAGAAAGTGATGTCTAGCATCAAGAAAATTGATTTTTTTCCCTCAGTATCAGCCATCCAGTGATGTATATAGCTGTAATCTAAGAAAAAGAAAATTTGGTTCTTTGTTTTTAAATGCCACATTGCAGCATATACACAGAATTCGAGGATGTTTTAGCTTTCAAATAACTGACTTCTAATGTCAATGCCTTCTTCTGACAGGTTTTCCTTTTTTTAAAGGTTTTAATGAAAGTTCCACTAGAATAGAAACCACATGAATGCATTGATTGTGATTGCAACAAGCTTCACAGCCACTGCCCTCAGTTCAGAGCCGTGGCTGAAACAGATGAATGTTACCCAAATCATTCATTTTGTCTCTTCTGAAAAAGCAGATGCTGGAATTATTGTGTCTTCTCTCTAGATATAAAACAGAAATAAGACTTTGACCTTGCAAAAAAATGCTGTCAATTTGCTCATTACAGTTTGTGAAGCAATTAGAACATTACAAGACTGCACTGCTTAATGAAGATCATTAAAGAAAAGCCTTTGCATACATAACACACTGTGACGTGGGCTGCCAAACCAGAATTGCTGGTTTTTTACACAGAGAAATAAGTGGCCAGGCCACAGAAAGGATGAAACTCATGGTCAGTCTTCTGCTTACTGATAGTGGGAAGATCCTGCAGCTTTGACACCATGCCCTCCAGCTGCTGCCCCGACAGCTCTGCACCTTGGTGGTCATCTCCTCCCTGCCACCAGGTGACTCCTGAGTGCACAGCCCAGTTGTTGAGGTTCTCTCCGAGTCCTCTGACTCCCAGCCTCCTGTCCCTCCCCTGAGCCCCAGCCAGCAGTGCTATCACCACCCAGCCTGGCCAGCCAAACAAAGGAGAGCAGCAAAACAAGCCCTTGCTCGAGGCAGGTC
This sequence comes from Phylloscopus whistleri, assembly GCA_017589585.1. Taxonomy (NCBI): domain Eukaryota; kingdom Metazoa; phylum Chordata; class Aves; order Passeriformes; family Phylloscopidae; genus Phylloscopus; species Phylloscopus whistleri. Next base: position 3,984,171 of record JADMLD010000614.1, on the reverse strand, counting down.
CCCACAGCCAAATCATATTTGTAACTAGTGTTTCTCAAGGATCATCTTATTTCCTGTAATCTCATTCAAAATAAAAATCTTCTGGAATATAGGCCATGGTGGTAGAAAACCTCCAAGCTGCACAATTCAGAGTCAATGTACCTGGGATGAATGGAGGAGTCAGGCAGTAAGGCAAGAAGGCTGCTGCCCAGCTACTACAGCCCAGCAGAGAGGGAAGAAAATGGGACAGATTTACAAAGAGCCCCCAACTGCAAAGCTGTAAAACCAAAAAAAAAAATCAGATAATTCAAATTTTGATTCAAAAATAATTCTTCAGCATTTGTCATAGTTTATAATCATCATTCATATTTTCAAAGTATATTATCTGAGATACTGCAGTTGACTCAGAGATGATGTTTCTCAGAACAGGAAGAAGTTCAATGGATATTAATAACATACAGTATCTGTTCCTGTAGTTAGTTTCTAAGGTTGGTAGGATAAAAATTTCTTTCCATATCTGTCCTATTCAGCAGTAGAAAAAAACAGTTTCCTAAAAATGCAGGAAATTGTAAAAAAAGTGGCTCACCAAAAGAAAAGGAAAACAAAAAATATCTGATTTTTACTGGCTTCTGCATCACGTTTTAGAGGTAAATGAAAAATTCACATTAGATATTTATAAGTAGAAAATTAATTACATGCTCACGGCAAAGGAAACCTTAAAGAGTATGTAAATGCAGTAATTCAGTGGTATTTCAGTTCATTCTATATAAATAATAATGGAAGTACTAAAAATAATCAAAGAACTGAAATTTAGGAGTCGGTGAGTGTCACATATTAAATTGCATTCAAAATCACTAAGAAAAATAATCAAAAGAAACTATCAATAATCAATGGCAAAGCAAATCAAATCTTTTTTAGATTTGCATCTTAAGAAAGGTATCAATTCCTGAAGTAGTTTATTAATTCTAATAATGTTTCTATGAAACAAAATTCCTCAGAATTCCTCGGTGAGCAAAAGGAATTCTTGTATCTCTCTTTTTAAAATGTATTAATTGTTTCTATACCTGAAAATTTTGTACAATTCTTATATAAGAAAATCAAAAGTACATTGAGTGCACTATGGAACCTACTACCCCAACCATTTGTGTACATCTCTCATCCAGTTATATATATGTTAAATAAATGGTTTTTAATGCAATTATTTGAATAGCCGTGTCCTTTACTATGACTTACTGACATGACTTGAATATTTTCTTTTTTTATTTTTCTGTTCTTTGACTTATGATCATTCAAACAATTCCTTCAGAATACACACAGAGACAAAAGAAAAAAAAGAGCTGTCTCATTTGCAATATTTTATACAACAAAACAATGAAAACATTGTACACACACACGCAAAGCCATGAAAAGTATAGCAGTGCTTGGGGAAACAAAAATTTGTTTTAACTTTTTATTTACTTCTAACCCAAATTAAATATACTATCAGATGATCCTGTTTTCCTGTGGCTATCAATTGAAAAATGTCATGGACTGCAAAGCCAAATACCCTAGACTATAGCAATAACAGAGTTTATTGGATGTTGCTGTTAGACAACATCATCAAGCATTTCAAGCCCAAATTGCTAATAACAATTAGGAGGTTAGAAGAGTGACATTCAAAATCACTACCAGAACTGTGAAAACCTTTCAGAGAGACAGTTTCATTTTAAACTCCTACAATGTTGTCTTTTAATCAATGAAATCAACAGTGAAAATCCAGTTCAAATCAGTCTGTCCTACTATGTCACATCATTCCTCAGAGACAAGCAACATACTGCAAAGCACTGATTTCAAAATAACAATGCTCTCAAAAATGCTATTAAAAGAAAAGATTGCAATATTTGAAGATCATGCATCAAGAAATATTCTGTCTTATATAGCCTTTTTAAAGGCTCTCTTTCCTTGTGCCTATTTGTATTTCCTATAGGCAAAATGGTATGATGGATCTGTACCTCTGCTTCTTGTGTTATAGCATTTACATGTAGGGAAAACAGCAAGAGTGGTCAGGGCAGCCAGTCCAGGACAGATGAAGGGAAAACACTTGGCTCTGGTTTAGAACACCCTTGTAGTTAAAGTCAAACAGACATTCTGGGGAGAAAAGGCAGAAGAGGGGACAAAGAAAAGGTAATTAAATGAAGTTCAGCTTGGCCACAAAATATTTATGTATTATATACACAGATTATCCTCCTGGGCTGCCCAACACAATCCAATATAATCAAGAGTAGTGTACTGGAAAAAGGCCACAAATTATGTCATCCTTCATGCACCAAATTAAATGTTCCAGCAGCAGAGCAAGCTCAGGAGCACATCTCGGGCATTGAGGGATGAAAGAGATCAGCACATGACACAATGATGGGCAGCAGTTTATGGTTAACAGGGGTGCCCTGCTGTCAGTAGTGCCAGAAGGAGGTCTCCTGAGCTCAGTGGGATAGACCACTGCAAACCCAGACGAGTTTATGTGAAGGAAAAATGGGAGAGATTCTTATAAAGCTCATAACCTGCCAGAAACATCTTTATCTCAACATGATTCAAAATATGTAACACTGAGGCTGCAATCTATCTTCAATTTAAGCTGGTGAACAGGCAGCACTGCTCCAGCCTCCTCCCTCTCCTTAGGAGTAGGCAGAAGGAGGCAGGAATATGCAGGAATATGCAGGAGGAGGGAGCTGCAGCAGCACAGCAGCAATGGCTTCTCCTGGGGTCTCTACTTCGTCCTCCTTCACAGCAAAGTGCAGCCACTGGCAAAGCCTTGGAACCTCACTTTCACAAAATGTGTGAAGCCAGATATTCCCACTGATCTCTGAGACTTTAGAGCATTTGGAGAACAGGTTTACCTAGCACAGCAGCAGCCCACATGTTCCCATATATTCTTCTTGGTGCTGGGCTGGCACAGACATCCTGCCTCAACAAGCTGAAACCAAAACAGGAGAACCAGCCTTGGTGGCTGAAAATAGTCCTGATCATACCTTCTCCAGCTTCCTGGAATTTGCATCTAGTTTTGGCACGACTCCATTACAATTCCATCAAATAGGTCTTCATCCAATTTACTTGCCCTGGGCAACAGACTTCACCTTACTGACGTGTGAGTAACTGATACATTTTATTTTCTCATCCAGTTCTTATTGGGAAATGTAAACTATTTTCCAGCTCAGAAAGAAGGAATTTCTTATAATCAATTTTTCCTTGGCCCTAATGGTCACTGTCACTGGCCAGCCCTTCAGCTTGGACAAACTGGTCTGTAATGTCATGATAACAATACCACACTGCACCACTCAGTTTGGGAAATACACTGAGTTCTGAAGTTCAAACTGAAAAAGTTAACCTATTGAAATCACAACAAGACTTTTGCATTTACCTCAATTATTTAGCCACTTATATTCATAGAATCATATGATTTTTTGGTTTGGAAAGGACTTCAAAGATTTTCCAATTCCAAGTCCCCTGACACGTGCAGTATGCCATTCACTAGATCAGGTTACTCAGCTCCATCCAGCCTGGCCTTGAACACTTCCAGGGATGGGACATCCACAAATTCTCTAGGCAAAATAAACTCTTATATTAAGAAGTGTTAATGTAATTTGCTATATTAAATCAAGGAATGAGATGGCAATAATTTATTAAAAAATAAAATTTTTAAAAAATTGGCCTTCTAGAGCAGAAATGCACGTTGTGTGATAGCAAAGTGACAGAGAAGTTGCTCTCAATTTGTTATTCATACACCTTTGTATTTGGACAGCACCCCAGAGACTTGTCACACACACAAAAAAGTATGCAAGCTCTAAAGAAATTACTGACACTACAAGTTTTATTTTGTGGTCTAATTTGTCCCTTTTTAGCATGCTTTAAATTTACAGCATGAAAGTACAAAAACTAAACAACCCACAGGCACATGCACATGTGATCATCATTCAATCAGCAAATTGCTTTGGGTCCCACTGACTTTGGCAGTTTTACAAAATTTTTATTTCCAGCTGGTTGAACTGTTCTTGAACAACTTTTTTGTTTTACTGCAGTAGTCATAAACCCCTTTTCTGTCTCATCTACCATCCATGTACTCTGAATACATTTATTTTTTCTAGAGTATATATGACTTCCCTAATGCCAAACAGCTATGCTATTCCTTTTGTATTTTTACAGTATCTAAGAAAAAGATTTTTTTTGCCTATAATCATGCCATTTCTCTAAGAGTACAGAAAGTCTTTCTGTTCAGTGTTCCTGAGATCCAACCTCACAATAACATCTTGTACTGTGAGCAAGCTTTGCACAAGGAGACAAGAGATTTTTCCTTTGAATCCAGCCAGAGCTCTGCCGTGAGTGACTGCAGAGAGTTCACTGAACAAAAACCACCTCTGTGATCTCTGCCTGTACCACAGGTAAATATCACTATTTCTGGAAAGAGTTTTTATCTTCTCTGCTCTGTCTCCTTTTTATTTCTCTCTTTGAAGAAAAAGTTATTTTGATTCATGTCTGAGGTTTATTTCAGTGTACAGTACTTTGGCATTTTTCTTCAAAATTTACAAGGATCACTTTATCCAGCTTAGAAACACAACTAAGACTGGAGTCAACTCATTAACTGCAATTAACAGTACTAGCATGAAAACATGACGACACAATGTCTTATCCCTTTGAATCCAAAGCAATTTCAAAAATAAGTATAAAATAAAAGGAAAATATTTGGCATAAACATATTTTCAAATGCACACCTGGGGGAAGGGTCCCCTGCAGGAAGTCTTGTGTCTGCAGCTGGCAGGGGCTTGGCAATGGCAAGGCTGAGCCAGGTCACTGCATTTCAGACCAGGAGAGATTTGCTGTGCAATTCTCCAGCTTTTCTATGAAGCCTTCTTAATTGATTTTGGGTTTGGGTGTGGGGGGTGTGTGTGATGGGGGGGATTTGTTGGGGTTTTTTGGTTGCTGTTTGTTTGTTAAACCTTTTTAATTTTTCAGAAATCCTATTCTATATGGATTGGAAGATGTATCATCATAGATCACAAAAAGGGAAACGGTTTAAAAATGTTTTCTTGGCAAGCACACTGGAGACCCGTTTAAAAACTGCTGTCTTAATTCCCTCACCAGTGACTGGGACACACAGACTCATGTGACCCTAGGACACCCTTTTCCAGAGCAAACTTTGTTAGCATTGGTCACCCTGCACACGCATTGGACAAACAGAATATTTCTTAAAAGACAGAGTGAATGAATTATTGACTCATAATAGGCTTGGATGAGGGATGTTACAACCTAGGAGCTTTCCAACCCTTGACACAAGCCTGTTTAAAATTAAAACAAAAATATTTCCTTAAACCTCCCAAAGCAGTCAACAGTTAAATTTTTTATGAAAACAAAAGTAAGGAAGCTGAATCTTTCCTTTCCACAGACATTTCTGTGTTTCTATTCCATTTCCCATCTTTCTGCATATCTTTATCCTCAGGGTGCAACTCCCACTAAGTAGCTGGTTTTGGTGAAACACTTAGTATTTTATAATTAACCTGATCATTGAATTCTCCCTCAACATTTGTCACTGAGACTTAATTTATTTCCTCCAAACGTACAGAACTCTGTAGTTAGTCTTCCTCTCAAATCAAATCCTGTTTTGTTTCCTCAGAAATGCAAATATTTCCTTCTTAGACAAGGTATCATTTCATGGGCTTGCCTGGTTTAATGCACACTTCTTTGCCTCAGTCAGGATAAGAGTTCTTTCATCTCTCCTGCTCTTCAGTGACTTGTTGCACCTGATGTCCTCTCCTAAGGTATGTGCTGTAATTCATATGCAAACCTACACAAATATGCTAATCCTTGTCGAGAAAGACTTCTACTAAAATGCAAATAGATTAATAAATAATGGCACAGTGACAATTCAAAAGATTAACATGACAATGCTTTAACAATTACCAGCAATCATTAGACAATATAATTTTTTAATTTTAATATAATTTTTAATTTTATATTATATTTAATTAGTTTAATTAAAATTTGCACAAATTCTGCTGAATTATGGTACTGTGGTTTCAGACACACGCAAACATATATCTTTAATGAAATTAAACATGTATCTTCAATGAAATGTGTGCAGTAGTTCATAACAGTATTAACCATTTCCTCCACAGAAGAAGGTGCCATGAGCGTGACTCCTCTCTACCTACTTTTTCTATACACATGGCAAACCTCCTCCAGGTGTCCTGACTTCTTCTCTTTGACATCCTCTCTAAATTTCTCTTTATCATGTTCTAATTCTTTCAGTTCAAGTAGCTTATTATTATTCCATACGAGCGTGATCTAAATTAATCTGATTTCTAACCTCTCAATTAGATTTTTGCTGATAAATTCTTAAAGACTTGCATGACTAAGCCTTTCTTTCCTTAGCTTCTAGGGAGCAAGAACCAGCATCTTATATTTATTTACTGATGCTGGTTTTTTATAGGGTCATGCTTTTTTTAGCACACTTCTAGTATTTTGTGAGAAATTGAAGACTAAAAATTGTTAAATTAACTGTATTACAACATTTTTTTTCTTCTCCTTTGGACAACCTTTTACTATGTTTGATTCTGATTAGGCAGATAATTAATCCAATTAGTCTATCTTCTGAATCTTGTATGGCCTGCAGTGACACAGGCCTTAGAAACAGTGCTGCTCTTAGAAATAGTAAACTATCCAGTGTAAGTAAAATCTTTGGCTCACAATGCAAAACAATATGAAGAGTATATTATGTAATACATGTAGCTCACATTAACAACTGGAGAAACAGAGGTAAATAGAATATTTTTATGTCAGTTAAAAGCAAAGGAACCTTAGAAAAGTTGTATTTACAACTTACCAAAAAACCTCATGATTAGAAAATATGGGAAAAGTGTTAGTAAAGAATAAGAAAGATATTTTCACTGGGATAGTTATTGGAAATAACAAATGGAAATAGAGAAGCAATAAATGAAGCAAGATGTTTCTACTGAAAACAGAGGTATCAATGTCTGCTATAGTCAACCAAGTTCTCTGCACAAACCCCCAAGCAGAAAAGATTATAAAATGTGAAGATTGGAAGTGTTATTGCTAGCAGTCTGGTTATAAACTCTGAAATAAACTTTACAGAGATGATGGACAAGTTGAAGCATTTCACCAGCTGTAGAATAAATAGGTCATTATTCCCATAAAGACAGGAATTTTTATTACTCTGTAACAGATCAAGGCGTGCAAACACTACCTTCAAATTATTTATTTCCAGAAGCAACACAAACCCCCCATTCCTCCTCTTGCATCACGCTCTAATGCCACACAGATTGCTCCGGGCCACACGTGCACACGTGAACATAGATGCAAGATTGCAAATACACACTGCAAAAGATTCTTCAGCTGTTAAACAAATGGTATTTCATCCAAGTGAAGCAGCAGAGTGGTTCCATCTAGAGGAAGAGTCTGTAAAAACTACCCGTGCCTGATGACTAGCTATTTTTAAGTGAAGAGTAAGCATAAACCATTACTACAGCACACTCAGTATAAAGGCTACCTGCTACCTGCCACCATAGTTCCATGAATACTCTGTTTATTACACAAATATGTACTGCGTGTTTGGTTAACTGGACAGAAATTATAATGTTGTAAGGATCAGAATTATTAACATCTATAATCTGGACAATCTGCTTCTATTGATGCAACTCAGGATTTCTGGTCTGTGAGTGGACATTGTTGGGTCATGTGGAGCTTTTCATCTACCAATACCTTCTCCTCGGGTCCAAGGACACCAAGTCCTTCTCAGGGCTGCTCTCCTTCTATTCAGAATAATCACTGTGCAGCCTTTACCCGTTCTTGGGATTGTCCTGATCCAGGTGCAGGACCTTGTACTTGGTGTTTTTGAAAGGCTCACCTCCCAGATGGAACAAGATGCCTACGGATGTCATCCCTTTCCTCCAGCATGTGGAGTGCACCACACAGCTTGTCGATGTCAGCCAACTTCCTGAGGGAGATCTTTATCCCACCATCCATGTGCTGACAAAGATGTTCAACAGCGCCAGTCCCAAAACCAACCTCTTGGGAATTTCACTCATCACTGGTCTCCACTTGGACATTGACCCATTGACCACAATTCTCTGAGTGCCACCATCCAGCCAATTCCGTATGTGCTGAGTTATCCATGTGTCACATCCCTGTCTCCTAGTTTAGAGACCAAGATGCTGTGCCAGACAGATGCTTTGCACAAGTCCAGATAGATTCACAGAGTATTCTGCTTTGGAAGGGACCCACAAGGATCATTGAGTCCAACTCTGAGTGAGTGGCCAGTACAGGACTGAACCCACAACCATAGTGTTATTAACACCAATCAGTTGCTCCGACCAACTTGCCTCATCCACCAAAGCTGTAATCAAGTTGTCGAAATACATCAAATCTGTCAGGCATGATTTGTCCTTAGTAAAGCCATGTTAGCTGTCACCAATCATACCTTTATTTTCCTTGTTCCATAAATCATAGAATTATGTTTCCCCTTTTCTAGTCCGTGGGAACCTCACTGGACTGCCATGACTTCTCCAATATGATAGATAGCGGCTTGGCCACTTGACCTGGAAGTTCCCTCAGGATCCACAGATGCATCTCCTCAGGTCCCAGGGACTTGCACACCTTCAGGTTCCTTAGATGGTCTCAAACCTAATCTGCTACAGCAGGCAGTTCTGCATTTTCCCACTCTCTGCCTTTGCCTTCTCTGAATTAGCTGGTGTAGCTGGAGCATTTTTCAATGAAAAGTGAGGCAAAAAAGCCATTGAGTACCTCAGACTTCATGTCCTAAGTACCCAGGTCTTTTGTTTCTGTCTGGAGAGGTTCCACATTTTCCCTTGTTTTTCTTTTATCATCCATACACCTATAAAAGTTTTTCTTGTTGCTCTTGACATCTTTGGCCAGATTTAATTCTATTAGAGCTTTGTTCAGAAAAAATTTCTGTATTCCTTCAACATTCCTGATGGAAAGGGATGTCTAGTCACAACAGAACAATTACAAGACTTTTTCCAAAAGTGTTTCTACTCAGTGAAGCACTCTTGCTATGTTCAGCACTCCATGAATCTATGTTTTTCTATTCAAACCTAAAAGTGTTCTTTTATAGTCCTCTCATTTCCCTATTACTAAGTTACTAATTTTGCCACTTTAGTTTAGTATAAAGATGGTAGGAAAGACATTAAGCATGGCATTCTTCCATTAAGAATTCGGGGGACTCAATTAGTATTGTAAGACACCCAGTTAATTTTTCATAACTTCACACTCATAAAATTGTTATGGAATGCCAACTCATCAGAAGATGCATTAAAATTGCCAAGAATATTTAATTTTTTTCCTCCACCATTGAAGTCAGTAAGTATTGTACTCAAAGACACTGTACTCAAGAAAAGCAGAAAGAAAAAGTAACTGCTGAAAGGAAAAAAAATATATTCAGAAAGGAACAAAAGCACTAAAAAGCCAATAAAACACTATGAACAAAGGAGAAAAACATTTTTACCAAAAGAGGATTGCCAAGTTCACTGTGTACGAACTAGGAGAAAAAAGCTGAAAAGAAATGAAGTGTGAAAATAGGTTACATTTTACTTGTAACAATCTGTTAAGCTAGTTTTAAGTGCTTATTCTTAACAAATACCCTTTTTTTAAGGATTTGTAAAAAATATTATAGTTCTGCACACATACTTGTGCAGCAGGATTCTCCTCAGGTTTTATGGAAAGTGCTCCAGGCCTCTATCCACGTGATTTTTTCACAGCCACAGGATGAATCACTTGTAGTTTTGGAGACAGAGATTACAAATCCTGGTTCCCACTTACTAACTCGAATAGTCTAATCACAGACCATCCAGTTACTGAAGTGTACAGCTCGTTGAATATTTGCAGCTTATTTTCAGTAATATATCACAGGTTTCAGAAAACCTGTGTAATATATCACAGTATATATATTCAGTAATATATATAATTTCAGTAATATATCACAGGTTTCAGAAAACACAAAGCCTTTTTAAAAACACCTTACCTAAACACAGCTTCAGAAAACTCTAACATTAAAATACGCATAACATTCAAGCCAAGAGTGCTACTGATGAAGGAAGAGGAGTCTACAAGGGAAGACAATTGGCTTCACACATCTGAGCTTTTCTTGCCAGAAACAATGCAAATAATGTCACTATTTTGATATATACCCTGTATATCAAAATATATGAACTGTATATATGTATATATACTCTATATTTGATATACAATGAAATAGTGGTAGAATTACCAAAGGAAATATGAACTCAGCCTTAAGAGATGATGGTAGTGAAAAATAATTAAAATGAGGAAAAAAAAATTATGTACTTCAGTATAAAAATTAAAATTTTGATACTGCTGCTGCCTTGAAATTTTACATATTTTAAATCTATTACTCAAGTATTTACATTATGAGACTGTAAAAGAAACGACTGAAAAAGGAGCAACAGTGGGCTCTTATTGCAAATATTGTCCCAGTATTTTATCCACCAGCCATATTGTTATATAATTTTACTTCAGAATGCACAATGTGCTGCAAATGCTCCATTTAATTCTCCTAAATCTAAGATTATTTTTCAAAAGAAGCCCCTTTTGCTAGTTAATTAAATTCTAAGGTTGCACCTAGGAAATGCAGGGAGAAGAATTTCCAATAAGGGAGACAAGAAAACAGAGGTTTTGTAGTCCAAAATCTATGCTATAAAGTCTTTTAAATGGAGCCACAGAGTTCCAAAAAAACTATGGCCACTTAACGATGTTAAAGGAAAAACAATAGGAACAAATGTGTGAAGCTGCAATCAAAAGTGTTTAGCATCAATACTATTCCCCAGCATAGATCTAGGAGAGTAAATGCAGATAAAGAGAATTTATTACTTTTAATTTTGGCAGTGCAAAGTTTGGCAGTCTTGGTTTGGCTGATATAAAATGACTAAGAGTAAGTCTTGGTTCAAATCACTTTCCCTTTAAATATTGCCACATTGGTTTATTCCACTTGATTCATTGACTGTCCTCTCCCCAAACTAAAACAAACAAACAAACAAAAAACCACAAAAACAAAACCACCCCAGAAAATTAGGGTATAGAAAAAATGCAAAAGGACTTCCTAGAGAAAACTTAAATACAGAAAATATCCCCCCACATCCATAGATTATGAGTTTCTTCCTAACAGCACTGAGGCACACAGTACTGAGGGCAGTGCAGTCACTTAAGCTAGTTAAACAACTTTTCCCTTTACCAGCCAGTTCCCTTAAGCTGTAAATATAACTTTTTATGCTAAAAGAATTCCTTTAAATATCTTCATCAGTAAACCACAACTTGTTTATACTTTCTTTCCTCCTCCTCAGCATGTGTTTTTCTGCCAACAATGCACAAAGACCTCAGCATGTGTTTTTCTGCCAACAATGCACAAAGAAGAGCATCATGGATGTAAATTCTGATAACAACAGTTCATCCACAGCTACCTTAGCCTGCAAATTCTCCTTGTGTCCTTGTGAACATCTCAAACTTCCACTAAAACTGACAAAAGCAGCAATGAAGAAAAGAGAGGTAGATACAAGAGTAGAGCTGATGGCATAGGAGTATGAGGGGAGGTCACAGAAATAGCCCTGGCAGGTGCCATCCTGGGCTGACACTAATGTCAACAGGAGAAAAAGAAGAAGTTTTCAAATGTAAAGCAAGGATTCTGCAGATCAAAATGAGAAGCATGGTGGAGAAGAGCAGAAAAAGTAGCTCTATCTAGAAAAAAAAAAAGTATAGATCAGCAATGAAGAAGACAAAGGCAGTTGGCAAGCAAAAAGAACAAAGACAAGGACAGCATCTGCCATGATAAAGAATGATCTGGTGAGAAACATTATTAAGTGATAGATAGAAAAGATTACGGTCTCAAAAGGAATAGAAAAAAAAAACAACCCTAGCACAAATCTAACAACACCAAAAAGAGAATGTTCCATCAGGAGGTCTGAAATATCCTCCAGACACCGGCACAAAAAGCCTGATGTCTGGAGCCCACTCACTGCTGCAGGCAGAAAGCTCTCCAATTACAGTCCCCACCATTAGAAAAGGAGCATCTTGAAACAAAACCATACCAAGGTCCTTTAATTACGTTAAACTAAAACACACAGTACAAGCCATACCATAAATTTCACTACTAATGTTCAAATAAAGTTTATATTGTTTTGGAATGCATTTTTAAAGTTTCTTTTTTCTTTTTTAATATCAAATTATAATAGTCCTTTGTTAAGATTAGAACCAGAGTAATGAATATTTGCCTTCCAGACATCATCTCAATGCTTTATCAAATTAGTTATAATCTGAGAAAAATATTTAAGACATTAGCTCAGATTTATTCTGAATAGTCCTTCCACATAAACAGAATTGTAATTCAATAATCCTAAAAAAAAAAAACAAAACCCAACCAAAAAAAACAAAATCCCCAAAAAATTCAGAAAGTCAATTCGTATGAGTTTTCAAATAAATCAGTATTAAATTCAGTGTTTGGAAATCCAGATAGCTAAAGATTTTATGCTGTTATTTAAAGTACAATGGATTCCAACCCATGGCTTGCCTATCCAGATAATCATGTGTTGGTCCTCCCTGGCCACACTGATCTACTCCTTGTTTACATAGCTGTAAAAATAGCAATAAACACGTACTCTGCAAACACACCTGCATCCTGAGAAACCAGAAGGCTCTGCAGTACATTGGGATGCTCAAGGGGCTTGAAATTACCTGTCTGTATGCTCCAGCAGATGCTTTCCAGATATGGATTTGGTCCCTTCCATGCACAGCGACTTGAACAGTCTTTCAATAAATTATATGGACCCTCCTCCTTGATCTCACTTGCCATGGGTGAAAAAGTTTAGTCAACCCTATTATGTTGTCCTAAAGCAATTTTTTCCAGTTTGGTTGGCAAGCTGAACCACAGCAAATGAGACCACTCACAGCAGTAAGAAAAGGCAGCACACGTACAGTCAGGCAAACTGGCTGACAGAATTGCTCTGCTCAGAAACATGCAGACTCTGGAATTATCCTGGACTCTCTGTTCACTTTCAGACTCTTCCAAGGAGAACAGAGAGGTGGAGACAGTACAAGATTTCTGAGTGACTCTCATCAGATTGCAACTTCTCCTGAAGGCTGGAGAGTCTATCCTGAAGTGGATAGACCGGACTAAAGTTTGAAAAAGAAATAAACTGCTCAGTCTTCAGGCTCCAGTGCTTTTAGATGTTCCATACCATGCAGGCAGTAAGAGTTGCGAAAATATTTCTAGGCAATATATAATTAGTACTAATGTTTTAAACTTCACTTCCAGAAAGAGATGAGATTATTCACTGGAAGGAATTCACTCAGCTGCTCCTCCATACTACTCCAAATAAATCCTATTTGACAAATGGCATCTCACAGATATGACTGATGGAATAAGGTAAAGATATTACTTGGAATTATCTCCAGCTTTTGCTGTGAAAATGTCCAGTATGAGTCTTTATTTCTGGAATTGAGTATTAGCATGCAGTCGATTATTCCACACCATGTTAGACAAAGTGCATTAAATGATACCTCACGCCCCCATCACCCTGATTACCCACCCAAAGAAACCACAGAAGAGGAAGAGTGGAAATTCTGTGGATTCAGGCATTACATGGTGCCAGGACAAAGGAAGAGTCAATGATCAGCTAAGCCAAGTGAGAATGCCTGAGCCAGATTTAATTTTGTTTTGTGTGGTCTGCATAGCACTCATTAGCTGCAAAACTTGGAGAGAGGGTAAAGAAGGATACAACCCATCCAGGCCTCCAGTTTTATCCCAGCACACAGATGCAGGACTGTCCATGACAGTCTGTGCATGACAGTCCAACGTGCGTAAGATCACAGAAAGGAGCAATATATGAATACAAATATCTTCTCTACCAACAATGCTGCCCATCCAAAAAGCAATGGAGCCTGTGTACTAAGGGTAATGATCTATTTCAGACCCAAAATATCACCAAAGGGATTGATTATGCCTAAGATTTGCACAAATTTTAGAACACAGACCAGAATGAGCTCTATTGCTGGCACACAACAGTCGGTTAGGTTTGGTCATATGTTTCAGTTACATAAAGTACAGTACCTTAAAGTCTCCCCCCTAAAAATAAAAGACTCCAAGACAGATCATTTACAACTACAATTCATAAGCAACTTCAGAACTGTAAACTAATAACCCAGAATAAAAGTCTAATGTTTTTCCCCCGTGAGTCATACGTTAATAAAAAGGGTCATGTCTTGGCTCACTTTAATTTCAGTGCTTTCATCCCAAAAGAATCACACAGTACAACCTCAATTAGTCCAATGCCATAGAGAGTGGCAAAAAAAAATTAATAATAACAGGTTTGGATAATCAAGGATTCAAACAAGACAGAGAATTTTCATTGTAATTAAGTTATTTAAGAACATGGTCATCTTCCACGTAATAGCTACTGGACCAAAAAGATCAAGGGCAAACTTCATTTCACTTGTCCTAAGACTGAGCAACCTTCTTTTGTTTGTAAACAGTTAGTGAGATATTCAGAATACCACAAGGTCCATCAGCTTTGCACAATACCCTTTATCCAGAAAAGGTACAAACTCCAGTACTTCATAAAACATTCACTAAGCCCCTTGCTCTCTATTACCCACAAACATCAAGAAATGATGGAGTTCATGGGATTCTGTCTAGATAATATTATTCAGAGTGGCCAGTGCTACTGCTAAGTAACAAGGAGAAATGAAAGGGTGGGTGATGTACCTCAAGAGGTCATTATTATCTTATGCCCTAAACTGGCATGGGAGAGCTAACAAGAAGTGTTTTCAATGCATTTGTATTTCATCTTCTGTATATTTGTGGGAATATTCTCAAGTAAATATCTGCATAAGTGACATCCATTTTTTGATTTTATGCTGAATTGATGGTAAAGTAACTACATAATGGTTTTTGCATAGTTTATACAAAATACAGTACTGTTTAAGTTCTTTCCTTTATCTCATCTGATACTTCATACTTCTGCCTGCTTCTTACAGTATCAACTGTTGCAACAGTGAGAACAAAACCCACCCAAAGTCAAATTAGCTTTGTGCAAAACAACTATGACCACACTCACATTTCCAGTTGTTTACATCTCTGCAATTTGTTCTGAAGGAGAGACTTAGGGTTTTTTAATAATTCAATTCTCTCCATCAATCCCCTACACAAACTTTGACTTAGATTGCACCTATTTATGACCTTGCTTGTTCAGTGATCAATTTTTAAGCACTTCTAAAAGACCTTTCTATACTATGGAGAAAGCACAGTAATTCTGACAACAGAACTGTATCTCCTGATACCTTTGCTCTTTTCTTGTGCAACAAGCTACAAGCTGCTTGTTGCTAATACTCAGCAATTTCAATTTGCAGCTTGTCCTGATCTTCGTGACCTCCTGCTTCTTATCCTGTCTGACAGCTGAACAGAAGAAGAATGTTAAAACATAAATTAATTACTTGAGTGTTATCATGCCAGCTGAGTATAATTCAGACATATTTCAGCTAGTATTTGATCTTCTTCTTTACTAATACTTAAGCTTTGGTGCTGGCTTTCCTTGTGGAGTTTATTGGAGACAGCCATTTTGCAAGACAGAGCAGTCACATCATACCTGAGTATTGAAACATCCTGTTCCGGAAAGCAAATACACTGTGCAAAAGAGCGGGCTATACTCCTGCTACTGCACTACTGCTCTTTTTCAAAAGAAATATGTCACAAGATTATTTTTATGTTTCCTCAGGGTCTTTCCAATTTTTTTCTAGTCCATTATTGCTTATAACTTTAATTGATTTTCAGTTATCATATATGGATAAGTAGAGATGTACTTTCCTAATGACTCCACTTACACAGAGCTACAAGAATAAATACACAATTTACAAAACAAAGTCAGAATGGTCAGACTTACAGTCTTTTAATACTACAGGTCATTTTTTTAAAAATCCCAAATCCTTGAGAATATGAACAAGTTACAAGAAAATAGATGGCAAGTCTCATACCTGTTAAAAAGGTCCTTGTGTCTTTGGGCTGTAAAAACTTACTTCACAGGTACTTAGTGCTCTGGTCAGTCATTCAGCCATGCATTACAATACCTGCCTCAGTCATACCACATCACCTAATATATTAGGAGTGGAACATACAAGTCAGCATCATTCTATACAAATGCAAACTTACATAGGAAACCCGTACTCGCCGTCGGTGCACCAGCCCACAGCACTGCATGAAGAGGACAGCAGACAACAATCAGTGTGTGCTTTCACCGAGCTTCAGTCATTCCTGTCTCCTCTGAGACACTGTCCATTTCTCTGCACTTTTCAGTCCCAGGCGCAAGGGAACAGGTAGCAAAACGGTCACCCTTCAGCTCCGAAACTATTCCTTTAAATTATCATGAAGGCAGATGAAACTTACTTTCTCTGAGTAAATCAATCTCTTCTGTTTCCGAGGCTTTAAAAAGACAGGCAGAAAAAAAAACCAAAAAAAACCACCACCAACGAAAACCCAGAGGCACGTCTTTATTTCCTCAGCATCCAGTTATTACAAAGCAAATTCCATGTTCCTGTACATCCTTTACTACACGTGGAGCAAGGTTTGTATGAACCATTCTGAACTTAGGAGAGACAGAGACGTAATGGGATCTTTATATCTCAGACCACTGCAACCCCGGCTTTCTGAAGGTCTCTTGCTGCTGCTGCTGCTGCTGCCGCCGCCGCTGCTGTTGTTATTGCTGCTGCTGCTATTACAGCGTTCTTCCCAATGCACAAACCAGCAACAGCATCCTTGCCTCAGCGCTACCTCTGCTCTATCTCAGGCATATCTGATTTGTTATTTAACCCTTCCCAACAGCCTGGAAAAACGACGGAGTCTAGACTTTAATTCACTCTGGATTCACAAGACTACAGAACCACCCTCCAAATAGGCAGATGCTTTGTCTGGCGAGACGTGTTTCACATGAATTGTAGGCAGGACTGCTGAGTGGCCTTGCTACCTGACTTGCATCAGAGGCACAGTCTCCTCTGCTGATACTGTTTACAAAAAGAACTCGAGAGAACATTAAAACTCTGAATACGCACTTAGAGAACTAATTAAATACTTGGATAATTGAGACTTATAGATAATGATTTTGAAAAGACAAATATAATGAAAAATTATTATCCTTAAAGCAATAAGGGGACATTTCTGAAATCAGATCAGATTAAATTAACATGTTTATGATCACAGTTCATCACTTTTCTTATGGGAGAGACTGAGTATTCCAATACTGAAAAGGCTTAATAGCTACAGTATATCTTAAAACTCCATCTTTCACTACTTTATGGCAGTGGTCTAAGAGTCTCAAACATCTCCAGTACTGTATATCTCCTGTAAGATGAGGCCCTTTTTTTAATACTGAGGTATACTTAACTCTTTCAGCACTGGCATTTTGCTAAAAATTAAGATAAGCAATGAGATAAAAATAGTTATTAATAAAATAATAGTTATCATTACTAGAATAATAGTTAATAAAATATACTTGCAATATTAACTACAAGTATTATTATAGTACAATATTATTAAAAGTTTAAATGAGAAAATTAGAGACTGTACAAGCTATCTCTATCCTGTCTTTATGTAGGCTCTGATACGATGACTAATGAACAGGTTAAACCTTCCCAAAAGGGTAAAGGAAAGGAAGCTGGCACTCCTCAGAGATTGGTTTGAAAGCTTGAAAGAGGGGACTCCAAAGAAGGCAAGCTATCTGTGTGTGAGCAAAATATTATCAGATACTCAAGCCAGTTGAATGGTCAGAGTTTTATTCCAGTGTAAGGTAAGGGGTCTGCCCATGGAAGTAGGAAGCCCTCTGACTGTGTGATGAAATCACATAATGGAAATTGTTAACATTTACAAGCCCAAAGTCTGGCAACTAAAATTCACCTCCTGCCAATTTCAAGCACATTTCTATTTCATGTGCAATATCCCTCTCAAAACAATAAAAAACCCCAGTGGTGCTAAGCATCTCTGTGTCTTTGGGGACAAAAATGCCTGTTTAGCCACTCAAATATCACCAGTTTGACTGGTTTAGGTGGGGCGTTTTGGTAGTTTGTTTTTGGTTTTTTGGTGTGTTTTGTTTTGTTTTGTTTTGTTTTCCAACTAACAACCATCCATTCCTATGGACACCAATGGGCCAACAGGTTTTTAAGTTCAAATGTACTTTTGGTGTAAAGCCACAATTGTTAGTGATGATGTATTGCTGATAACTCATCTCAGCTGGACCTGCAGATGCTCTCAGCATCTTAAAAAAATGTAATAAGACTAATAAAATTAAAACCAGGAAATTGCAGATATAAGGACCTAATCTATACACCTAAATCTAAGTTATCTTTATTTTATCTCCTACCACACAGTCTGATATATATTGATTTATCTTCAGGAGAAGAACTCAAGTTGGTACTTCCCAGTGACACATAAGGAAGTGTCCTTGTAGCAATTTCACAGTTCAACAGGAGAATACCAGATCAATAAGCAATGCAGATCATTAATCTCTTCAGATCAGGACTGCTTAGTGTTATTCTGATAACACCATTAATAATACCAATAATGATAACTAGTAGGAAGAACAAAGCATTTTGAAGTAGAACATACTGAACATTACCATAAAAAAGTATCACTTTTCAAAATAGCTAATTTCTCTACATTCTCTCTTTATAATAACTACTTTTTACTCTTGAGGGTTAACTATTCATAAAATAACACAAATATAAAAGCCATGCATCGGCTATATGTCATACATTCCACTTTTTAAAGAGATTTGCAAAATCTATTGGAAATTATCAGTAATATTGGCTTCACATAAGTGTTTCTTGCAGCAGTAAGGAAACTATATGAAAGGTAGCGATTAGAAGTTTCAATTGCTTCTGAGGAACACAAATCCATCTATGTATTCAACACTTCCTGAAATTCATCAAGAAGATTCCCAGCAACCATGAGCATCTCTTATAAAACCAGTTTCAGAACTCTTACTCAAATTAGTCTGCAACTATTCTCACAGCCAAAGACTTCATAATTTAACCATTAAATCTCTCCTTTCAACACAGGCAAGAAAATTGTCTGGTTGTCTCTCTCCCTTCCTACTCACAATTACTAAAATACTTTGTCATGACTCTACGTCAAACAATTACCAAAGACATTTTTTTAAATGTGAGTCTGTGTTGTTTTTTATGGAGAAGTAAGGAAATTATGACTACATGGGGATAGAAGGGACACAAGTCAAACTCATCTAATTGAAATCCGATAAAATTTCATGTCCAGCAAATATGACTTTGCCACAGCCCCTGTAGGACCATGCAGTGAATACACAACCAGACCACTTACATTTTCTGTTACATAAAAACCCCTCCATGTTACCTTAAACTGAAAGTGTAACAAGACATCTAACACAAAAATAATTTTAAAATCCTGAAAATCTCACTAAAAGACAGAAGGCTACTAAGCCAGTAAAAGTTTGATGGGGTTTTTTTTCTCCCTGCTCTAACATGGAAAAAAAATCTATGAATCTTGCATTTCTTGTGACGTGTTTTTGAAATGACCTTCTGGTTAGCCATTATCATTAAGATAATACCAAGGTTAATGTACTCAGGGATTGATTTTATTTTTGCATACAGGGCAAAAAGATAGCACCTTCAAAAAAGGAGCTTATCAGACACATACAAAACATTTAGAAGACTTGTACAAGCACTTGGGGAGCATGAAAAACCAGTGAAATATATACCAACAGGTACAATAAACAAGGAGAAAATTTAGAAGTATTTTGAAGTAATCAGTGAGGCTAATTTTTCAATTTTTAGATGCAGATTCTCCAATGCTGAAAGAGCATGGAAGAAAGGACAAAAGTTCTTCGCTGAAATTAAATGAGCTGGCTGGCATGAAAAGTGAAATAGGAATGAACCTTTGGAAGGTAAAAATGAGTGACAGATATTTGTATTCTTCTCAAGTGCTACATTTCACAGGTTATATAAAATGAAGGGTAAGGAAAGAAAAAGAGTCTGTCACAGAAGTGTTATCATTTACTTTGATTGGTTTCTTCAGCTAACCAGCACTGGGTGAAGCCTCTGGCAACTCACAGTCATCTGAAGATCATGGCCAGATCTTCCATAACGTGATCAAGTGACTGTCCAGAGATAATGAGATGGATTTGAAGGGTTCAGTGCCAGCAAACTCAAGGCACTGTTTCCCTAGCTACCTCAAATGGCATTGCATCCATTCCAAAAAAAAAAAAAAAAAAAAAAAAAAAAAAAAAAAAAAGGCAGTGACAAAATAAAACCATGCTGAATCCTTCTTCTGGATGAAAAAAACCCCAAAATACAAGACACAACCTCCCCCTCCAAACCCTCTATAAAATGTCACATAAAAAATGACTGTCCACCCTGTAGTGGATCCTTCAGGATCCTTTACAGAAAAGTTCCATTACATTATTATTTCAGTTTATCCATTAAAGGGTTGAGGCCGGAAGGCACTGCTGGAGATCATTGAGTCCAACCCCCTGGGCAGAGCAGACTCAGCTGGAACAGGTTGCTCAGGGCCAAATCCGAGTTTCAAGTTATCTCCAAGTATGAACGCTCCATAAGTTCTCAGGGCAACCTGTTAAAGTGCTTGACCATTCCCAGAGGACAAAAAAAGGCTTTATCTTTTAAAGATGTTTAACTGCAATTGCCTGTCCCTCATCTCCTGGGGAACCCAGAACCCAGGATGAGGCACTCCAGACATGTCTAACCAGTGCTGAGCAGAGACAGATCATCTCCTACCTGCTGTCAGCACTTTTCCTAACACAGCACAGCAGGTTGGTGACCTTTGCTGCAAGGACCCATTGCTGGCTCATGCTCCTTTGGACTCCATCAGGATTCCAGGGCCTTTCCTACAAAGCTGATTCGTAGATGATCAGCCCCAGTCCATACCAGTGCATGGGGCCATCTTTTTCTGGGTGGACAACATTGTCTTTCCCTTTGTTGAACTTCATGAGGCTCCTGTCAGACCATTTGTCCAGCCTGTTAAGGTCCATGTGGATGGCAGCACGACCCTCTGGGGTATCACCCATTTCTCCCAGTTTTGTAGCATCAGCAGACTTGTAGAGGGTATGCTCTGCATAAATCACCCAGACAATTGATGAAGAGGTTAAACTGTACTGGATGCAGGACCACCCTAGGGGCACAAAACTAGTGACTGGACTCCAGTCTAGGCTGGATTTCATGCTGCTAAACACAGTTTAGTCTGGCAGTTCTGACAAGTATCAGTCCACTTCACCACCCACTTATTCATTCCATCATCTTGTCTATGAGGATGTGCTGAGAAACAGCTTATAAAACCTCACCAGAGCAGGATAACCAGCATCCACGCTTCCACCCTTGTCCTCTAAGCCATTCATCTCATCATAAAAGGCTGTCAAGGTGGTCAAGCCAAATTTGTCCTGTGTAAATGTATGCTGACTATTCCCAGTCACCTACTTACCTGTCATATGTTTAATCATGGTTTCCAAGTGGACTTGTGTTGTTCTGTTCTTCTTAAGTTCTTCTAAGCTTTTTGATGTTTACATATTTGTAATGGAGTTTTTCACGCACTTTTTACGTAAATAATGATTGTTTTGCAGTCCTTTCTGGAGGAGGAGAGAATTGGACTGCTGGACTGACCAGTGTGGTTGGAGAGGACAATTTTCTTCCTCCAATCCATGGTCACTGTTAGAATTCTATAAATGTCAAAGTCTATAAATAAACTTGCTCTTTTTTGCCTTGGACATCTCAGCGTGTGAATGTCGTTCATTCGTGTCATATTGCTACAGACTTGCTCCAGCACTTTCAAAGGGATCTAACTAAAGGTGACCAGCCTATAGCTCCCCAGATCCTTCTTCCTTTCTCATCCTTCATGAGGACTGTGGTTATATTTGCTCTCTTCCAGTCTCTACAAACCTTCCCTCATCAGCACGACTCTTAAAAGACATTAAGACCCAATTTGCTGGGATGGCAGCTTTGTCCTATGGATACTCAGTGCAAATCACTGTCCCTTAGAAAGGCCTCTCCCCCTAAAAATTTATACACACATTTAGGTCTAATTTTACCAGTTACATCATAACAATTTCTGTCTAAGTATGTGAATAGATTCCTAAATTTAAATCAAAATGTTTAATTTTCTTCTAATTGTAGTCCTTTAAAGCTTTTCAGGCTCATTTCTTAGCAGTTTATCTGAGTCAGTGTTTGTGAAATAATGCATTATTTTTATTATTTTGGCATATTGGTCAGTTTTTAAAGACATTAAATTACTTATTTCCATTTAACATTAAGCACTTCAGAGAAACTGATTTGAGATATTTTAAGTCACTCAGTTACCTACAAATAAAATATTTTAAGTATTTAGGCATCCATGCTAAACTGTCTATGTTAACAGAGAAATTATAACAAAAACATTTATTTTTGGCAGAATAAGTTGTTTCTGGATCCCTGAAATTTTCTGAATTTTTCTGAATTGTAGAGAAAGTGATGAAGTCCTTGCCCCTTAAAAATCAAAACCAAATCATTAAGCTTACTTTGTTTACAAAATAACAGGTAAAACCGCTATATGAGATTCTCAAAAACAGTCCAACTTTTACAAAGCATTTCCTATGTATTATGCAATAAACTACACACATGAAGAAGAAGAAAAAAAAAAAAAAGCTGGCTTTCAGAAACTGCAGGAAATAGCTTAAGAATATGATTTCTCTCAAGCAGTGTCATCTTTCTCCACATGACATTTTACTGATCATGTGCTGTACTCAATTCCTCCCAAGGCTTTTCAAGAACCTGCTTTTGTTGATGTGTAATACTTCCACTGCTCAAAGGACCACAACAATGTTCCTCAGTCAGCTGCTTTTTAAATGGTATTCCAAATTGGCAACTCTACTGTATCATCCATATATGATCTCTATTGTCCAGGAAAAAACTAAGTTACAAAATTTAATATTAAAAAATACTCAGTACTGGCTCAAGAATTCTGCATTCAGATAACATTTTTAAATAACAGTTTTCTGATTTAATCACTGAAAATGACCTTTTGCAAAGTATGGCTCCCACCTTCCTGTCTTCCATCAGAAAAGAATGTTGTTGACTTTCTATTAATGTTATAAATGTTTTCTTCTCTTCCAGCCTTTCTCTGGAAAAGAATATCAGTGCTAAGGAGTCTCCACGTTCATTAAGAGAGCTTCATGCTGGCTGCCTCTACCTCAGAGCTGTATTGCTCAATTTTTAATTTTATTTTCTTATAAAGCTGCTGAAGTTGCACACAACTATTTTTAAACAGACTGGAAAAAAGCAAAACCCTTTTAACCAGAAATATTTTGATTTACTTATCTATCACTATGCTATTTTTGCTAGTTTACATGTATTAATTAGCAATATTTAGATCTTGCATACAACATCTGTGCACACGTAATTACTGAGGAAAAACCCATAAATAATTTAAAAATTATCCTTTAATAAAACAGTCCCTCATTGTTATCGTAGCTGATCCTGAAAAGAAGCAATGTATGCAAACCCTACAGTGCCTGTTAATCTAGAGAGGTAATGCAAACTGCAATATTTTCAAGCTCATTTTTCAATGTTAAAGGCTCTCGAAAGACAGATAACAAATTTCCTTCAGATGATCACTAACCTAGGTTTATATGAATCTGTCAAGCTATCATCCAAGTCGTAGCTGTTCTCATACAGATTTACGTCAGAGAATTGTAACCAGCAAGTCATAGTTTAAACTTGATTTGACTTGTTTTAAACTGATTTCCAAGAAAGTCAAACAAATAAAATAAAATACTTCTTACAACATCAGGCATAAAATTCTGGAATTTGCTGCCACTAGCAGTACCACAGGCACTACTGGAGAAGAGGGGGCAAATTCAAGGACAGCATTCACATAAACTGACACAAATGCAAGTAGTCCAGGATACAAAAATCCAAGGAAAACAAGGGCCCTCAAAAAGCCAACAGGCTCTCTCAGACACTCTCTAATTGGCATAAATTTAACTACAGTTAGACTACTGTGCTAGAACGACCCATTGCTCTGATGCAGGAGGAGATTTTATGTGATCTGGTATCTGTGCTATCCAGTCTCCTTTAAAGGGATTTCTGCTTACAGACACATGTTGTCTGCATGTTAGCTGAGGTTCTTTATGCCTTATTGTTCCCTTTGCCTGCAGTTCATTGTGTCTCTTTTTATCCATAAACATTAAATGTATTTCAACCTTTTTTTTTTTTTTTTTTGTGATTCTGCACTTGAATCCCTCACCCTCCCTACTGGCAGCCTACTTTTCAGGTTTTCCTGTTAGACAGGTGTTTGACCGCACCATGGGGTATCCTCTCTGTTTTGTTCCAGTTTGTCTCCAATGCTACTGTTTGCACCTGAGAGCTCTAATGTTCAGATATGTTCTGCCCCCAGTTCAGGTCATGTCGTGCATATACAGATGTTATCAGAAATCTCATTAGCAATGCACTCTTGGCAGCTTCTACACCCAGTCACCTTTGTTTTCTCCTTCATGTGAAGGTCATCTCTCATGCCATCTCAGACATTATCAGCACCTCTCCCTTGTCCCCAGCTCAAAAGTCAAGGACTTGTTTCTTTCTTATTAAAGACCATTTGCACAATCCCCTCCTTTTTTTTTTTTTTTTGGGTCCTGTGTCTACTCATTTCTGTACATTAGGGATTCATTGAACAAGTTCCACAAGTTAAAGAATTTGCTGCACTGAATCTGATCATATGAATGCTATGAAATATTAAGAAGACGTCCACGCTATATCTTACTAGTTTCAGTTCCTTACTGTAGTTTCTTATCGTATGCAGAATGCTCTCTTGGCTGTATTTTGATCAAGAGGCATGATAGCCTTTCCCATAGCTTTTTAGATCAGTTTCTTGGGGAACAGAGCTTTATGTAATTCTGTGATTCCTACTTTCATGCAGCAGACCCTCCTCCCTTTCACCACCTCATCAGTCTCCAGATTCTCCACCTGTCAGTCTATATTGATGCCTTAGGAAGGCTGACCTGAAACAGAGGCTGGACAGAGCTAGAGAATAGAGTAGATATTTATTAAAAGGCTTCCAGACCCACCCTGGGCATTACAGGAGCCTGACTAAAGGCTGCACCCAGGGTGGGTTAGGAATGGCCACACAAAATGGCTACCTAATCACGAGATTTTACATTTTTATAAGTTTTGTTCCATTTGCATAATGGGGTTTAATTGTCCAATTACAGCTTCAGGTTGTGAGGTCCCATCCTTCTTATTCCTCCTTCAGTCCGCCATTGTTTATGCTTTTATGGGCTGAAAGTTGTCCTTGGTCCTCAGCAGGAAAGGACTTTTTTGTCTACTTGTTCTGTGAAGAGAGCTTACTGGCACTTAATATGAGGCTCAGAACTACATCCTTAGGCAGCACAGAATCTGAAAATATGAAAGCTAAAATCTAAGGCATAATTTCCCCCTAATCTAAGGCATCAATATAATTCAAATACTGGACATTTCAAGGACATTTGGTTTCTACAGGCTTGGCAAACTACTAAAGATAGGTAAAGCGATACACACACCCTTGATAATCACAAAATTGTATTAAATTATAAACAAGCATCTCATGCTTTGCCACAATATTTTATCATGCTTACATATGTGGGATTGTACATGTCATCATATACATAACTTTGAAACAGTCACAGCACAACCTGCCACTTGCCTAGAAAAATTATTGGGATATATGACATAAAAAGGACATAGAGCAAAAGGAAATCATGATTCTGTAGCTCTGCTGCTCAGATAACAGCTACTTTTTCCTTTGGACCTTTCAAGAGAGACTGAAAGACAATATTTCATATCTGATAAACTATTTGCTGCAATTGTATTTTCCAAAATTAAATATCACTGTTAATTTCAAATGTCCATGTTATGGATAATGATGGGGTTTTTTCTGTTAAAAGAGTTAATTTTCCCTCAACATCTCTCTTTAAGCCAATTTCTCCTAAGTGTAAACAAGGTCAGCTCAAAGTGTACGAGAAAGAAAAAACCAAAGGTAACATTTCTGGTTTAAAAAAAAAAGGGAGGGGGAGGGGAGGAGGATTACATAAAAATTGGGGATTTTTTTCATTGCCTGTGGCTTTGTGTAGTCCAGAGAGAAGATGTCAGATGGACCACTGTCCAGAGATTTCAGGGTTCATTACTGCACCCACCACACATTTCTTGCCTACTGCAGCTGTTCACAGCAGGTGTGCCACCGCAGGGTAGGAAGACTCAGGCAACAGCTGTTACAGAGCTTCTGTTTTAACAGGATTTCACAGAAATATAGGCACTGCACATACAAAATTACAATTTACAGCCAGATTAATTTCTATTTCTTTTGGACCTGTATCAGAACTAGAAGCAAGTGGAAGAGGAGAAAACAATGCTTATGCAGTCTTTATTGCTCCTACTGTGGACTCAGCCTGCCTCTAAAGCCTAACAGAAGCACAGGCACAGGTGCAGGTTTCTGTTCTCTACAGTGTAGGGATGATATCTAAAGAAGGATAATTTATTTTATATATGCCAGAAGGATATTAAAGGAAAAATAACTCACAGCAGATACAGAGACCTAAAATTACATCTTCTTGTAAGATATTATAACAGGGATGAAGTGTTTTTTTTTGATTCTATTCTGAGAAAACTACTTTAAAAAAAAAAAGGAAAAGGAAAGTATTGAACTCTCCTGTACTTTCATACTAAGCTTTTAAACATTAGAAGATAATGTGTTTATTTTCATAACATATAATGAGTGGCTTCATTGCATCTGAATACTATGCTAATTCAAAAGAACTCGAATAATTCAATGCAAAGAAAAAAACCAGCAGAACTGTGTTACACTACCTTTTTAAAAAACTCAGAAAATTAGCTGTTCTATTTAATTACAGCCGCTAGGTGGCAAAGTTGGCCAAAGAACCAAATGTTTGAAACTTGACGGTATCTTTTTGAATACAAAAAGCTCATTTAAAAAAAAGTCACAGAAAATGTAAAAAGTGTAAAGGAAAAATTAAATTCAGTAATCATAAACCTATTTTATGACATTATCTGTAAGCGATTTGAACTGCTTCAAATATTAAAATTCTTAAAAGATGGTAAAATATTTTTAGCAAATGTTCTTGAAATCACATGAAGGAATTATTACACTGGGCAACAATAAAAAAAAAGAATACAGATTTTAAGTTTAGAAGAGAATATCTACTAACACGTACAATATCCTCTGACTTGACAGCAGGCACAGTAATGCTATCTTTTGACTACAGAAGATGCAGTACTCCTTATGTTTCTTGATATAAAAGCTGCTTTTCTGCCTTTCAAACCAGCACAGTCACTCTCCATCTGGTTGAATTTCAGCAAATACTTTACAAAGAGAGGCAGTCTTTTAGCCTTTTTTTTTAGTACTTTCTTCTCCTTAACCTTTTCTGGCTGGTTCCTACTTTTTCTCTTTATTTCAGCACATCTGCTCATTGATTCATGCTTTAAGTTAAATTCCATGCTGTCTACACTTACACATCCCACTGTACTGGATTCAGTGGTACCTCCAATACAGCTAAAAGTGACATGAGATAAACATTAGTTGATCCACGAACTCTCTGCAAATACACTGCAAGCAAACCCCATCTGACTCATCTGGAACTCATGTTAAAGAAAAGAGTCTGGAAGAAGAGCTTTCCTGTCCCATGGTTCCCAAAGAACTACTGAGCCATCACTTAGTGAAAATCTACTCACTATATTAGTATCTCCCTCTACCAAAAAAAAAAAAAAAAAAAAAATTATCAAGGAGCGTGTGTCCAAATAGTGAACAAAGATGATCCTGGCTTGTTCTTTCCTGTTTCATGGGACAGATCTGCTTAGTTCCAAGACAGAAGTATTTTGAGATTCACAGTTAAGGATTTTTGACTAAGCTAAACTACTTAACCAGCCAGAAAATTATAAACGTACTGTATTGAGTGTGTGTTCTAATGGTAATCTCTTGTCACATAAAGCACTTTACAAGCCACTGGGGCTCCAGCATTGCAAGGGAGGGAGACTGGAGAGAAGGAATGTGAGACAACCACTGCAGACAGTAAATGCTCAACAGTTTTCAACTCATTCTTTACAGTAAAGGGGAAGATCTAATGCTGAGTATCATCACTATTTAGTTTGCATTTGTTTTTAAGTGACAATCATTAAGAAACAATCCTCACAGAATAAGGAGAGAAGAAAACAACAAACCAGACCGAGGACAAGTCATTCCAAAGTAGTGAGCACTGCCCCCTTGGAACATTACCAGCTACACGCAGTAGATGTGGAATGTATTTTTGCTCAGAAGCATCCACTCCCATTCCTAGATGTGTGTCATCTAACATGTCAGTGAACCACTGATCACAGTGACACAGCTATAAAATCTAGGAGCTTCTGTGTCACAGGAGAGGCTAAAAGAAGCAGCCAGAAGTGCACAGAGTTTTTAACCTGAACTGCTGCATGTCTCTCATCCAAAGCACACTGTGAGGAAGGAGGAGGGGATGATAAAGGAGAAACAGAAGAATAAGGCACCAACCAAGCACATTTGAGCAGTCAGTTTCTGGAGCATGAGACAGAGCAAGGTACTCCCACAGCTGGCTACCTTTGTTTTTCAGCCCCCCAGAAAGCAGGAGTCTGCTGACAGGTCACTTCTAGCTTACAATAATGTCCACAGTGAGGCACAGCGTGAGTCCCTGTATCTCAGGAGGGCTCCAAATCACTCACTCACAGCACCTTTATGAAGTACAGAGTTCATCACAAACTTTAAACAGGGCATGAACTTACAAACCTTCCTTCCTTCAAAAATTTTTCTCGTCCAGAAAAATACAGCATCATCCAGACATACAGGGATGTACTAGAGTGGGTCTAGCCAAGGGCCACGAAGATGATGAATGGCTTGGAGCATCTTATATGAAAGAGACAGAAAGTTGGTAATGCTCAGCCTAGAGAAGACACTTTATCCATATGTTTACATACCCAAAGGGACATGATAAAGAGCACCGGCAATTCAGTGATGCCCCATGACAGGACAAGAGGCAATGGGCACAAACTGAAATACAGACAATTTCAATTAATTATTAGAAAGCTATTTTATAGTGAGGGTGGCCAAGCACTTTTAACAGGTTGCTCAGGGACAGTATGCAGTCTTTATCCTTGGATATCCTTAAAACCTTCCTAGACATGACACTGAGCAAACAGCTCTAGCTGAGCCTGCTCTGAGCAAGGGGTTGGATTCAATGATCTCCAGTTATGCCTTCCTACTTCAATCATTCTCTGATTCTACAAGCACTAAATACACAAAACGCCAAAGAATTTTGCCTAAACTTAACTTGCAGCAGTCTTTTTGCTAAACAAAAAAAAAAGATTATTTGTTATAATCTCAATTTCTTACATTACTTAATGTTCAGCTTCTAGAAAACAATGGCAATGTAATGCTCTGCTACTTCTGTATTGTGAGCAAGGACACGACCAGTGTAATTTTCATTGAAAAGAAGTCTGTTTTTCTAAATCTGTCCTTATTACTAACCAAAGAATAAATGTGTTCAAAAGACAATTACATTATGCTTTACAATTGTTTTATGAAGCTTTTATAGATATTAAGATGCTGGAAATTTTTAAGAATGCACTGCTATGAAAACATCAACATCAATTACAACATTTAAGAAAAGCACATAACAAAACTTTCCTCTTACAATAGTCCTACTAACTTCCAAAGCCTTCTTCAAATATTCCCTTCATAATTACCAAATTTGTTGGACTCTTGGAAAACAGCTGTCAAATATATTCTACTGAATTGTGTTGTTACCGATCGGCAAACCATAATATAAGAAATGGAGAAGTTCAAATACAACACAAGTCACATTTTTTTCAAGAAGAAATAGTACTTTTTCAGAGTACCCAGTGATATTCTTTCTTAAAAAACAAAGCAAACAAAACCACCAACTTCTTTTTAAAAATATATATCACAGCTTATTTCCAGGAAAATATATCTGGTACAATAAAAGCAGCTGGTGCAATATGAGTGGATTTTCCACAAATTATGGGCAATATTTCACTATTTCCAACCAAACAGAATGAACAAACAATCACCTTTTATACTAGTTTCCTAATAAAACTTATGTCTCCCTTTTTGTACTGGGCTCATTTGCCAGTTTTGATAGTATTTGTCCTCACTAAGCATTAATTTCCTACAGATTCGCCAAGTAAAAAGAAACTGTAGGTTCTATAGGAAACACTGAGGGATAAACATAGCAACCATTACACAAAGGGCCTCAATTTTGGACAAAATGCCTTAGAAACTAAGGCTAAATATATTTGAATAGATTTTGAAACAGAAAAAATAAATCCTACTTTATTATTAAAATTTCAGCACACTTCATTAAAGTAATTCAAAACATTCTTTCTCCTCCAAACTGACCCAAGACCCAAAAAGAATGTCTGCATTACACAACGGCAAGTGAAAAAACCACGCATTACTACCAGTTTTGTGGCACTCTCTGAGCTTTGCCAGCCTCTGTGGGGATGTGTCTTCCCCAAACCCTGGCTCTGTGGGCAGCTTCCATAACCCAGACAAAGAAAGCCCAGAAATCCTTGAGCTCCAAGGCTGGGGTCATGGAGTAGGAGGCAGAGAGAGACAGTGAACCATGAGGTACACCTCTGTCATCCTTTGGGCTCCGCCAAGTCAGAGACTTTTCCCAAATTAGGATTTTTCAGGCAAAACACAACTGAACCAGGAGACCTCAAGTTTCATCCTAGCAAACACACCCCGTGGCAAACAAGACAACTACAAGGATGAAAACGTCACAATGGTTGTGCTGAGTATTCTTGTCTGGAGTTGGCAGTGTTCCCAAAGTTCCCATGGGAACCACAGAACACACTGAACACTCTGGTGGGTAAAGGCTGGGGGACATAAAATGAAGAGAGGGAGAAAAAAGGATATGCTTCTGAAGGTGACTTCTTGGGAATTTTAAAGGATAAATGGATGAAAAGTAGAAGAGAAAGAGGCTGTGCTTAAAGCATAGCAGCAAGCAGCAGCAAAGCTTAGACTGGTTTAATAGCAATGAAGGATAACCTGGACAACTCAGATGGAAACAGATTTTTTTATTATTATTTATTTTTAATAGAGACTTTCAAATATTTCTCCCCATTTTATTTTAGGCACTTCCAAAGCAACTCAAATAAAGCACCTTGGATCTCTTCAGTGTCCAAAAAAGGATGCAACATGTGAATGAACAAGAATTTCCAGATGGCACATCTCATGAACTCAAATAAGACATCCCTGGGGCATTAACTAATGAAATCTCTACTTCCTCCAGCTACTTGCTGCTTGGAAGAATTCAGATGGCACCAAAGCATTTCACTGGAAATGAAAACACTTTAAACCTCGCAGTCCCACTTTGCTTGAAACCTGATGCAGTGTCAGGAAGCCGCTGTCTCCTGAGACAGACTCCATACCTGATAACTTAAGCCTGACTAATCTTGGCTTCTCTGTTTGGATGGCAAATTGTTTTGATAACAGAGTGATCAGAAGTTCAAACAGACTGGAATGAGGAAAGGGTAGCAGAAGAGGGAGTGCAGGCTTTATAGACATGCAATGTACAAATCATGAAGAACAGAGCCCATTATTGTGAAATGCAGCATGTCACTATAATTTTTTTTTCTTGTAGAGGCGTAATCAAGTCAAAAACTGTTACCAGTTGCAAACAAAAGTATAATATAGAAAATGAACTCTAGTGCTCTGTGCTGCTAATAACTTTACATTTCCTTGTAGATGTCTCTTTGAATCCTGAAATGAGTATATTGATTGACATGAAATGGTAACTAAAATAACCAAAAAATAGAAGCTCCATTCTGAAAAGCAACATGAGCAAATAACTAAAAAGGTGTCAGGCTTCAAACCATGTCCTTTATAAAACAATTTTTAGAACTGCTACAAATTAAGACAGTAAATTGGGTTCCAATAAAACGAAAAATCAAACTTTTTTACACAGACATAAACAGTTCATGAAGTAATGTATTAAGAACCCCAAACCTTTTGTTTGATCTGTAACAAAATTTTTAGTTTCTGTATTCTTAAACAACTTAATTAAAATAAAATAAAATAAAATAAAATAAAATAAAATAAAATAAAATAAAATAAAAATATGGTGTGCCTTGAAAGCAAAAACTTTTTCAAAGCCAAAACTTAAACTTCCCTGTGCTAACTTTACTAATTTACAATGTAGCTTAATATCCTGTAGGGCTCTGCTGTCAGCCAGCAAATGCTTTCCAATTGCACACCATGCTCTCCCCAGGGAAAGACTGGGAATTGGCATTGGTGTCCTTCCCAGATGAACAAACACAGGCCCCTTCCCACACCCGCCAGCAGTCTGGCCTGGATGGAAAGTGACTGCTGAGGTGACAGGAGAGCTGGAGACAGGACACATCTCCCCTGCACCACACACTGCCCAGCACAGTCCCTGCTGCTGCTGCACCCCTGCTAAAATCCACAGGAGTTCCAGAACTGGGACCTGCTTCTGGAGCAGATCATACAGTTCACCCCACTTCAAATTATCCTGGAAGAAGGCTTGGGGTGGCCCAAGAGTACCTAATTTCAATCTGTTCAACACCACCACCAGTGAATGGTTAAAAAATGGCATGAATGGTTAAAAAATGGCAAAGAGAGGCCAGCATACCCTTTCACACTTCTGTGCTATACATCAGTGCTGGTATTTCAATCTCTGCCTCATGAAAGTCAAAACAGAACAAATCTTTATGCAAAAAGATGTTCCGCTCTCCCCTTCAGTCTCTCACCTACTCTTCGCAGTGCATAAAAATCTAAAGTTCTGCTAATTCAGGAGTGTCTTTCCTTACTTGAGGACAATCTCTTCCATAAACGTATGCTACAGCTCTTTTAAAAAGCAATATAGTACTTCTGCTCTTCTCACCACAGCTTTACCAGGTCACTACAAGCAGTTACATAAATCTTGCTTTCTGCCATCACTTGATGTCATTCGCTCTTTTTAGAACTTTTCCTCTTACAAAAAAGATGATTGTCATAGGCTTGACAGAATTCTTTTTTCACCTACTGCAGAGGGCAGAAGTTAGGTGTCACCTAACTGCATGCAATAATTAATATGTTTTGGAAACAGAACCAAAAGACAAAAATAACCTTCCATGACCAATCTGATATCCACACCGGTTTTCCATGGAGGATTCATAGTGCAGTTTACTTCACTCATGAAATGGCTGATTTAGACTATGACTACATATTGCTTTGGTTTCAATAGAGCATATAAATTATATTAGCAAAAAGTGCAGCTGGATTCAGATCAATTGTAGATGTGTTCCTGTGTAGCATCAGGTAGGTTGTGACACTTGGTAACAGGCTAAACACCATTATCATGTGGCACACACCAAATGCCTGCTCCTGGACAATTACCAGTTTGGTTTCATTCACAGATGAAATCGGTCAGAAAGATGTGTCCCAAATTCTGTTTGTCCAGGATCACAGACACAGGAAAGTTTGTTCATCTTATGCTTAGCCATGCTCTCCAGTTTGTCTGTAATATGACACCAATAATCAACATAGTAAGTTTGCAAGCTGATTTTTGAAAAAAACCCAGACATTAACAAACCCACAATATTCAAAAGGGGGATCAAAATTTTTAGAGCTTTATTTTTTTTTATATACCAGAGATTGAAACCAGTTCTGAATTTACAGCTCTTTCTCCTTTGAAACACAACTCAACTGTAGTTCTTAAAGTAAGCACTAATAATCAATTTAAGAAGTGTTGTTTTACATACCTATCCATTCTTACAATTATTTTATAGGTAGAAAATGCTAAAAAGATTAAAGAAAAACAAAGACAGAGGGTAAAATCTATACATTAGTCTACTCCCTGATTTTCATCTTCAGGAAAGTAAGGAGAGTAAACAGCAAGAAAGAGTCCAACACATCTTTCACATTCTGAGCAGCTTGAGACTTTTGCAGGATGGGGGAAAGAGGATGTGCCTTGAACACACTAAGCTGTCACTTCCCTCAGCAAATTAAATACAGAAGTGACAGTGCTAATAAAGTGGCAAATAGGTCCACACTGTGGAGAAAGATGCATCTCATGAAAAACATTTCTCAACACATCCCTACATCTGAGAATAACCAAGAGCATTACTTGCCACCAATGACTCATGGAGATGAGTATCTGTTCACAGATGTCACATTGCTGGCACTGCATTCATCACAAGGACAGCAACCTTCCACTCACTGGCAGGCTTAGGTTCTCAGAGCTGAACTACCTTGACAAAGACTGGAGAAAACAAACCCACAATTACAGTTCCAATCCTGAAGGACTTTTTTTCCTTTTCTCCTTTTCCTTTCAAATGGCACAGGGGTTTTCTTCCACCAAGGGAAACGATAGCTGCAGCAATTAACTGTATTCACAGTATAGGAAATCGTTTTATACAGCTGCTGCCACACACACAATAGGCACAGAATGGTTCTGGCATCAAACAAAGGAGGAGGCAGTTTTCTCTTGAATGAAGTAATTAGTTGTCAAGTACGTTTATGGACTTGCTGTTTGAATTTATATTATGCTGCAGCAAACTGTGTAGATTTAATTGCCACTAGGAATCTCTACAGTATACTCACCATTTTTGTTAAAATGTAGCAAAGCAAGTTTTGTTTCCTGTAAGTTTGAGTTGGAATTTAGTTCTGTTTGCTATATCTTACACAAAAATTTTAAAAGCTGAGCAATGGTCGGAATACTAAAATTAACCCAAAACAGCTCCAGAATTCTGGAAAAAAACAAGTAAGGATATTTTTCCTTTCCCTTTTCTTAAGTTAAAATATACTTTCCGTTTCTTTTTCTTAAACAAGCCAAACCAAACCAAAAAAACCCAAACAACCAAAACTAACAAAAACCCAGAAACCTCCCACAAATACATACAAAAAACCCCAACACACCGTCTTAGTGTAATCTTGTCTACTTTTCACCATCTAGAATATTACTTGAGATATTATTTGTAATATTTGATAATTTTCATTGCTTCCAACTGTGCACAGTATTTCAAGGAACTCAAACAGAGCAAAGCACGCGTTCCAAAGAGATTGCAAAGTAATTTTTAGAAGTAGTACAAAGAGGGGAAAAAAGCACAAGGACAGAAGAAAGCCATTAGTAAAATCAACCAGAACTCTATCACTAAATAAAACATATTAATCAACAAACTGATAAAAAGGCTGTTCAGTTAATATTCACAGCATGCTGAGCAAATGATTTAAACCATTTTCATCAAAGATGTAATAAACATAATTTTGTGAGCAGCTTCATTCCACTTTTACTCAACTCTTCAACAGAGAAACTTTCATTTCTAGAAATACATCTATACCCAAGACCACATCTTGTACTCTACCGTGACAACTGTAAAAGAAATCCACCTTTACAGTTAATTATAAAGCACTGCTACATCAAGTATCTCTTAAAAATAAAAATAAAATCCCTGCACTACCGGTAATACTTCGCCTGCAGTAAACAGACCTAAACCCCACAAATCACATGGGCATAATTTGTGGTTTTGCTCTTAAGGTGCCATTTTGAGTCTAACCTTTCTTTAAGGAAAAAAAAAAAAAATAGAGGCTATTTCCATGCTAATTTGCAACCAGAAACTAGATGTCTCTCCCTGAAGTGGCACCAATAAGCTCTGGCTCCTCTTCTGACCCTATAAAGACATCCTGCAGTCCTACTCCAACCTTACGGCAATATTCTCTGAGTTTTTAAAAGCCAGTACAGCCCATCACAACCAAAGAAGAAAGAGATGTCTCACTTTTCCTGAAGAGGGATAAAGACAACCAGAAAGACAGAAACACAACAGCCTTCCTTGAGGTATAAAGGAAATCTCTGTAGGAAGCAGTCTTGAACATAAACCATAAAGACTTTAAAAGGGGTCTTGGAGACTTTTAAATGTCCTTAAAAACACCTTTAATGTTTTCTTGTTGGCTTTCAGGTGTTTTAAAAAGTCACTGAAGGACTAAAGTAGTAGAAACAAGCTCAATGTATAAGAAATAAATGGACAATACTGCATCTGTAAAGACTATGTTAGTTGCTACATTAGCAGTTACATAACTACTGAAAGTAAAACTATACTGAAAATTATCAAGACATGCCTGAAATAATATAGTTAAATGTAGTCCAGTCAATAACTGAAAATTATTTCTGCCAACATACTGCAAGTAACATTTCAAGAACACATTACGTGTGACTCAGTAATGAACTGAGACTTCTATGGTTACTGTGACTTTTCTGATTTCTCTAGATAACAGTGACACAAAGAAGCAACTCAATCATGCCTTAAAAAAAAAAAAACCAAAAAAAACCCCAAACATTAATTTTTTAAGAACAATCTCTGGATTACACGTTACATGATACCCAAGGAGCATCCATCTGCATATCTATCTACGTTCAATACAATCCACATGGACATACATTTTAAGACAAAGATTGATTTTGGAAACAGTCCAAACCATAAACACAGCACAGCAGTCTCAGTAGTGTCCTTTACCATAACCACTTAAAATGACAAAATTAATATACCCTGATGTTTCCAGATGCCAGATTCTCAATACATCTTGGATGACTAGGCTCAATTATCTAGATTAGAGGTCTTTCATTTTCATTAGCTCACATACAACAATAACAAAAAACCAATAAATTAGCTAGAACAAAAACATATGTTGCCCTCCATTTCAATTTTGACTCTTACAGAAACAGCTTCAGACAGCTTTTCTCAATGCTGTAGTGCCTTGGGTGATTTAATTTTTAATTAAGCAGACAAGTTAAACAAGATTTTAACTTTTAATATGAAAAATTACACTGAAATGTGCATTTACGTTACTGTTACAGGGTCTGCAATATAGTATTGGCTTCTAATGGAATTTATCCTCACATTTGTAAATATTAATAAAGTACTACAGTTGTGAAAATCCATATTATTAGAATGCAACAGGGCCCACACCCATGGCCCTTACAGACTGTGACAGACAGTTCCTGTTCTTTCAGCAAAGCACCCATGAGAAATACAAACCCTGCAAGTGCCATTTGTAACGTGTGTTAGAAAGGGTGCAATTTAGGAGGCAGTTCAACATGATAGACAGATCCCTCTCACAGAATCAGGAATTGTGCTTTGGACTCATAGCTCTGCAATCTAATGGTTCTCCAAGATGCAAAAATTCATGTTTTTTTCTAAACAAAGGCATGAGACCTAAACCAGAAGTTTCAATTATTAAGGTTTAGGCTCAATTACAAGAACAAAGCGGGCTCATTTACAAAACCAGAAAAACAAGTGATTACAAAAACCAAAAAAGACCAGTGGAAAGTGTAAGTGCCATGACTACCTCTTGATTCAGCTGCTCTGATGGCAGGTAATGGGCATCTGTGCTACTCAATTTCAGCACTGTAAATCACATTGAGAAAAAATTAAATTCACCACATTCAACTTCATATATTTATTGCCTTGAGAAAAAACAAGATGAAGTTTTTTTGGGGGAGAATTTAACTTACTGGAAGTCTGCTGGAAACTCAGCACAGTGAAGAGGAGAAAGTATATGAAGTTCCTGGCATGTATGCAACATAAATTCCTGACACAGCTGCCAGGCAAGCCTACCAGGGATACTGCCCCACTATACCTGCTGCTTACAAACAGAGAAAGGCTGGTGGGAGATCCAGTGCTCGGAGTTCATCTTGGACACAGCAGCCACAAAATGATAAAGAGTTTTTTATTCTAGGTGAAATAAAGAAGGGGTCAAGAAAACCTCTGCCTTGGACTTCTGGAGGATGGATTTTGGTCTGTTCAGGATGCTGAGTGATGATAATGTTTATCTTGTTGCACTTCCAAAGAGCACACATCACTTCTCCAGAATTCCTCTCAACAGAACAAAAAAAAGTTTTCTTTATTCTTCTTTACTGGAGGTTAAAAATCTTAAAGAACATTTCACATCTGAAAAGGAGATCCTGATGTTTAAAAAAGTATATCCCATTGCACTTCCAGAGAGCACATATCACTTCCCAAAAACTCCTCTTTGCGAAAACAAGTATTTTTTATTATTCTTTACTGGAAGCTAAATAATATTAAAGATTTCACATCTGAATAGCAACTGTCATTAAAATGTTTGTCATTAAGATGTCATTAAGATTTCAGTTTCAAAATGAGTTTTGTTTCATGACTCAAAGTCTCTCCCTTGACACAACTTTACAAAAGCCATACACAGATGCACCCTGATGGTACATTTTCCCATCTGAAGAGACAGGTCACAGAGCAGGGGGTTGATGAAGCTTCAGGATGTAGCTAGCATGATCTAAACACTCCTTGCTGTTTATTACTGAAACTGTGCAGGGAAAGTGGAAGGAGGATTTTGGAGCCTCTCTGGGATGATTACAATTACTTGGGAACAAAGAAAATCCCCATGAAACTCTCCTCATTTGCACAGTGTGTTCCGGGGGAACACGGCAGTGCTGCAGGCTGAGGTGCTGTGCCAGCCCACCCCAATGGCTGCAAACTGACTGCTGATCCGCCCAGGATAGCCCCTCCAGGGGCTGGTCACCCCAGAGGGGAGACAAAGTACCTAACATGGGGACTCCTCCTGACACTTCAGATCCAGGGCAAGCTCTGCTACTTTTATGCTGCGCTGGCAATTGGGGTTTGGGCAAAATAAATTAAGTAGGAGCTATGACTAACCAAGTCTAGCAATAGGCAACTGATCACTGACCATTTTGCCATAGTATGTATTAGATATCCTCACTAACCTGCTTCACATAAGGCTTTTCTTCTGGATACAATTATTCTGCATGAGAAATAATCTCATCTTCACCTTGGGATAGTGACAGGATCATCATCTTCACTGAGGACTCATTCATGCCACCCTTGTAGCATTTCCTGAAAATTTAATTTTTGAAGTCTGATAGAAGTTGATTTAATTTTAATTTTTAGTTGCCAAAGCCAGTTATGAAGACTGCGACACAGAAGTGTTACAAGTCTTACATCCCACCCCACGCTGGTTTTATTTCAGGCTGGCAGAAGGATGAAGGTTGGAGGCCGGGACAGCTGCGCTCCAGCTCATTCACACTCAGCGGTCCCAGTCGCTGCTGCCTTTGGGAACTGCCGGAAGGCTACAGCTGTCACTGGCAACTGCAGGGTGAAAACCCAGCTTCTTTGGCTGGTGGAGCCTCCCTGCAGACCTGAGGTTGCTGCCTTCAGAGGCTCTGGGTGCCTTCTATACACTCATCCTCAGTTAGGGAGCGTGCTACGGCAGGGAAAACAATTCCGACTAACAGTGAGTTAATAGAGTTATTTTCTTCTAATATTAGAGCATTAAAAGAAAGCTTTATCTGCCATTAAATTAACTTTGCAACTAATTTCTGCCAAACTGTTGAATC
This sequence comes from Phylloscopus whistleri, assembly GCA_017589585.1. Classification (NCBI taxonomy): domain Eukaryota; kingdom Metazoa; phylum Chordata; class Aves; order Passeriformes; family Phylloscopidae; genus Phylloscopus; species Phylloscopus whistleri. Next base: position 3,944,728 of record JADMLD010000614.1, on the reverse strand, counting down.
CAACAGTTGGTGGCAGAAAGCATTAATTAGCATGTCACATTACTCTATCTGCTGTTAGAGAGTATTGACTGCAAGTTAACTATTACATGGGGTATCACAAAAAAATCTAAATGACACTTTACACATAGCAGCTCTCTGCACACCATAGCAACAGAGAGAGATTGAAGTAAAATGGTCTGGTTTCTATAGCAACTATCACACAGGCCATCTGTAATCAAAAGAAAACCTCGCAAAGGAAACAAAATGGGGGATTTTGCACAGTGGAAGACTATTCATGTTCTTAAAATATGTCACTCCTTAATGTTCATTCTGTTCTAGTCCCAAAATATTATTTGGATACAAGAAATCTACAAAAGCTTCTGAAAAAAACCTTTTACTTAATGAAATACTAATTAAAGCTCTACCAGCACTATCTCCAACACTACAAGACACCCTTTCTAAATAGCCAGTGTTTTTCAGACATACGACCCTCAAGATCCAGAATCATGAGCTCATCAAGTATTTGGTTACTATTTTATTCTGAAACTCAAATACTGTAAGAGGGATACCAGTAATATACCTCTATCTACAATACAGAACTGCTTTTGGAAAGAAAGCATTTCAGACAAAAACATTTAACCACACTTTTTCTAAAATATAAATAAATAAACTAACTTCTGGAAAACAAAACAAAACCCCAAAGAAATCCAGATGTAAGAAAACAACAAAGAGAAATTAAACCCCCTGTAACCAGAGAGGCATTTTTTTCATGCCGTTTATGCCCTGAACAGAACAATATTTTATTAACACACACCACACGTGAGTCGAAGGTAAATTCAGTGTTAATGATGCAAGGCACTCTCTTCTTTACCTTTCAGTATTTTAAATCCAGAGATTATAAAAGAGTTTTTTACTTCTAGATAGGGAACTATTTTAATATTACATGTAATTTTTGGTAAAAATTAACTGGATATACATAGGCTTTTAATAAATTACAGAACTAACAATCAGTGAATAAAACTTATTCTTGATGTTGGTCCACTTCTTTCACTTGGGAAAATGCTAATTTGCAGAACATCTATCATCCACATGCTGAAGGTGGGTATTCCAGCCTCCTGGGCTCATGCAAAGTAGAGAGGGGCAATCTGGAATAAAAAAATTCAGTTCTCTCTTCAGTATGGGGAAGGGGCACTAGGAGATCACCATGGTGATCCAATCCTGTAGGGCTTATCCTTCACTAGAGTTTCTATGACAGCTGCTTAAACCTGTTTCCCCAACATTAGGAGGGACTAAACCACAGATGCCCAACCTATTACCTGGGTGGTCTGCATGTCCCCCCGCCACTTCCCTGGGACAAGGCAGAAGGATGACTAGATGGCAGCACTGGTGACTGCTCCACCACACACTGTCCTTCCCCACTCTGCTCTGCCTGAGGCACCAAGATTAGAAGAAACAGAAACCTCTAGTCAAGGTGGTGGCTGAGAGAAAATAATTATGGCTAAATATTCATCAAGGTTGCAAAACTACTCCCTGCCTGTATCCAAAGAGTTCTGGAAAAAGCACACAGTCTAATGAATTGCTGTGGCAATGGCTGCACATTCCCTGTGACTGTCCTTTCCACCCTTCAGACATGGAAAAAAACAGCCTATCCAGGGCTGTTCCTTCTGGTGACCTAAAAGCCACCACACAAAAGACCAGTGTCTGGTCTTCTCGCAACATCTCACACCATATGAAAGAGAAAAGCCTAACCCAGACAGCAAAATACAAAAGGAAAAAAACAAAACAAAACAACCCAACAATCCGATATTCACCACTGGATGCTTTTATTTCTATAAGAAACATAGGTTTGCATTGTCTCTCAAAGCTCTAAGTTATTTGACTGAGTACAGTACTACAAGAGAGTTCAGAATGAGTCTTGTAAGAAGAGCTCAATCCAATGCTAAAGATTGTCTTCCATGTTACAGACCTTCTTCATCCCTTTTGCAAAGATATCTACATTTATTTAGATGTGCAAGTAATTTTAGCACCCAAGCAATCTTAGCTTGCATTTATAATTATCCTGAAAAATAACAACCAACTGTAGTCGGTATAGATTCTTTCACAGATACAGGCAAAATGGAATAGATCTAAAGCATTGTTTTCATAATTTTGTTCACAAACACATTTGGTGATTTCTCACATTCCTAACATCAGTGAACATAGAAGCAAACTTCAGGATGCTGCACATCCCTCCCTGATAACACATACATGTGGGGAGCAGCTTCCAAAAACATATCCTCTGGCTGCATAATTACCTTGTACTACTAACAATCCTTCTTTTTTTTTTATCCAAAGGTCAAGAAAAAATCATATCCTCTAATAGATTTGGACAATGTGCAAGAAATGGAAGACTGACTGAAGAAAAAGTACACCTTCATCTCTGATAATAACAAGTTCTATAAAATTTACTTGCACTTAGGGAGGGAAGAAGTGGGGAGATTGTGGAATGCTAAGGAGGAAGCCTTTAAATGGGTTATCTAAGGAAGTCACTAAAACCCAAAGGAGATCATAGTCTTGGCTACTTCTCCATTAGCAATCATGCAGCACCACAGAAATCATTCAGCAGATCAACAAAAATCAGTGCCAATGTCCCTGTAAGCCTCCACTGTACACAGAAAGGTTTTTATTTCAGACAAGGTTTAGTCTTGGACAAAATGTTTACAGCACACATATGATTCAGCCACTGGTTTGGAGCCTCCTAGAACCATAGGATTGTGGAACATTTGGGGCACACCTCAAGCTTCTGCTTTTACACAGCTGCCATGTTAGTTTGCTATCATGCTTATCAAAAACATTCTATAATGAGGAGATTTACTTCCTTTTCAAATTTTAGAGTATTCTCAATATATAAAGGAAGAAGACCTGAAATCTTGCAGTAAACCAGAGCTGACTTGTGCCCCTTCAGCAATACTATGTAAATTTTCAGCAAAAAGAAAACCTATGAGTTTTGCTCAGTTTTGATCTTTCAAACCTCAGAAGTGGAAACATGAGAGCAAATGGACCACCTATGGAGAAAAAAACAATTTAGAAAAAAAAACACTAAACCCCTTAAAATGAAATAAAAATGCTTCATAAATGTCTACTAAAAACAGTGTTTGATCCAATTTGCTTTGTATTTTCAAAATATTTGTCTTACCAAGTTAATGAGCATTAATAATTAATGTGCTCTCAGATGTTCACAGTATCAGAGAACTTCTTCCCTGCAATTGTACAACTGCCAAACAATGCATGATATCTGGGAATTCTATGCTGATTCATTCATTATGTCCTAAAATCTTTGATGTTATATATATATATATGATGAATGTATATACACTACCAGACAAATTAAAATTTATGAAAATTTTAAAATATCATGCATGAATCTTAAACATAAAATAATCCCATTGGAACAGAGATCTACTTCCAGCATATGATGGTGAAGTTTAAGATGTAATCAAAACTACTCTTATTAGAAAGTTTGTCTTCATGTCTGGTATCTGTAACACTGCAGCATGAGATATATTCAATTTTAAATGACACTGCAAAAGGTCAGAACTATTCCCCTAACCTTGTCAAGGCTGGCAAGATTGATAATTATTTTAGGTAAACTTAGCATCCATGTCATGTGTATTGGACTAAATATAAAATTTAGAGAGCAGAGGGAACAAACATATATTTAGAAATTAAAAATGGAATTTCATTTTTCCAGACCAACAGTTCTGTATCTAAAAATACAATTCTGTAAATATTAACCAGTTCACTGTCACCTGATTTTTCTTACAATTTATGTGTAACTTGCACACAATTGCATGGAAACTAAAATCATCATTAAACTTCTTGCTGGTCCACCCTTTATAGTAGAATTTCTTTAGAACTGTGGGGTTTTTCTGTAACTCTTTGAAATCCAAAGCCATTTCATCAAGTATACACAAAAAATTAATAATTGTGTGTCATTTCTTTCTTAAAAATGCTAAATAACCATGTAACACTGGCCTTGGCTTATTGAATCTTCCTTTTTATTCAATGATATTGATAATATAAATTCAATATTCACTAACAAAGTTTCTTTAGTGTCTTAACTTTTTTAAGTGCAGAATTTAGAAGATGTAGAACACATTTGCACTGTAGTCAAAGTCAATTTTCCTCTCATCAGAGCCAAAGTTAACACAACTGACAAATAATTCTCTATAAGCATCCTTGAATAAGTGATTTAGTACTCCATATGTACTCACTGCAGCTTAATTCAGATGCAACCAACTAACAGCCATGCTTTTGTTTATTCACTGTATTGAAAAACTTTATGACACATTAAAGAGTGAAGGACTAAATCAGAATTATGGAAGCACATATTTTTCATGTATTTGTGTCCTTAAGCTTAGATTTCCCTTGGCTGACACAAGAACACAAGAATAAAAAAAAATCTGTAACATTTACAGTCACTGAGAGGATCTGTTCTGGATATTATACTTACATGCAGCAAAAGACTTATCCTCAGAGAATATTTGAAAAGACAAAAAGAGGAATCCATTATGCACACACACGTGCTGCTGGCCAATCCATGAGGCAGAATACATATTAAGAAAAAAATACACACATACTGGCAGGGCAAGGTAACTTCAGAACAAGCACATCTATCTCTGTGCTATTCTAATGCCAGAATGACAGGAGATAAACATCCATATTCAAAGGGACCTAAGTCTGACTGCTGAGCAGAATATAAGACAAACTTATTTCATAAAGTATCTGTGCAATTTAAAATTTTTAGATGTTTTGGCTTATTTAAAATGAATAAAAAACATTCTCCTGTAGTAATTATAGACACAGTACTTTAGCCATTAAAAGATACATATGTATTATGCTTCTCTAACAAAAGCTGATATTCTAGAAACTAGAGCTAGACATATTTTCTGTTTCCCTGAATACATGTTGATAGATATCAGAAAAACAGATTCTCCAAGTAGGGCACACTTTTGTCATCAGAAAAGCATTATCATTTACTCCTAAAGAAGGCTATTGTACTTCCACCTCAAATATTATTACATTCTGAACTTTTTTTTTTAATTATAATATATTGTATGCTACTTTACTCTGTAAATAACCAACAATGTCTGGGCAATAAAAAATTATGAAGAACTATCCCTTGGTGCAATAAACATAGGTCCCTATGTTTATTGCACCAAGGGATAGTTCAACACAGAGTTGTGTCTCAGCAGTGATCATAAAGAGAGAGAATTACAGAAACCAACTACAGTAGCTTCTCCAAAATATGTTCCAAATGCACATGCATTTGTGTTTTGGATTTACAGCTTTGCTCAATTATTACTGAAGATGTGATGATTTCTTATCCTCCCTCATCATTCTTCGATCCTCGTCTCTGGTAAATACAGTTAACCAAGCTGAAGACTTCTGCACTTGCAAGAACAAAAATAATTCAAATAAAAAGAATTTTTACTTTAAAAGTACTTTAAAAACTCCAATAATAATATTGATACTGTCTTCCTCTATTTTTTTTCCTTTTTTTTCCTGATGATAATTTATCCTGTGTATATTCTTTAATGTGTTGGTCAGAAAGAAAAAAAGAACCCAAACAAAAACCTAATTTTACATTCAACAGATGAATCCATCATGTTCACATATCTGGAATAATACTTCCTTGTAATGTCTTTGTGCTTTCTTGCCAACTTTCAATAACACCTTTGAGTGCTTTTTATCACTTCCAGCAGGATTTCCAGAAGGTGCCAATTGCAGCATGTAGCAAAGATTCATGGAGTTTACAATTAAATGCACAGTACTTGTCAAAAAATTAAATGTGAGTTCTGGTGAATTCATTTTCATGCACAGAATAGTGCAAATTAAATTTCATTGTCCATTTTTAAATGTGTCTTATTTTTAGTGTTTGCTTTATATATGACTAGATCATCTCCTGAAGAAGGCCAAGAGTAGATTACTGGACACTGATGTTTACAGTCTGATTATCTGAACTGCTAGCAGCCACTTTGTAGGCAACTAAAGAGGTATGTTTTGCTGATCAGTGAGGCAATTTATTAATAACACAATATTTATTAATTCTTGCAATCTAGCTCTAGTGCCATCAAATGCCAGCTATGAAATCTCTGTAAGGTCTGAAAGCTTTTAATTTCATTTCTTTGCATGGTAAAGAGATACCCCTCTGAACCATAAGAAGAAGAAATATTTCATTAAATTCTCCAGGCAAAACAGGATTTTTGTGGCTGTATTTGGAAGGATCAGTACCTATATATATATATATAGACATATTTTCTGTTTAAATAAACTATAAAATATAAGCTGACTCTCCAACAAATTATTGTTAATAGTAGATATAATAAAAATGCATAAAATTTCATATAATACTGTACCAAATATCACAGTTTGACTTGCTAGACATTATATAGAGAGAAATCATACAATTCTGGCCTTGAAGTTAAAATTATTCCTGGCATTTCTTCAGAGAAGTACGTGAAATCAAAGGTTATGTAAAAATTAAAATCATTTGGACATTACTGGAGAACAGAACGTTGGGAGATACAAGTAACCCACTTTCCATGCCATTAAGAAAAGCAGTCTTCACCAATAAATTATTCCAACGATCTGCTTTTATAGCAGTTTCCTTCATGTTCATGATAAGTCAAACCTACAACACCATTTTTGTATACAATCATACTGAACATTTGAGCTTCACAGTCAAATGCTTCAGTGTCTTAATCTTGTTATGTCCCACCTTTATATAACCATAACAAATTTCCTGTTTTGTCAGACTTCAGAGACATTATTAGAAAGTTTACTTGAACACTGCTTGGACACCAGCAAAATATTTATAACAAATAGCTTTGGGAGAGCAAACTCAATGATCAAATAATTTAAAGAGGGCATGCAACATGAGTTAATGCCAATATTCATAGCATAATGCACTGTTATTTAGAAGATATTATTCAAAAAAATTAACAGAAAGTAACACAGAAAAAGTCAAGCCTGGTAACTTTTTAAAAATTTCCTCTAAAACATGCAGCTGAAGGCCATCTGGTATTTTTATCTGCGTCTTCTTTATATACATGTTTAGAAATATTTCTGCTAGAGTGTTTTTAAGAAATAAAATAATCATTCGACATAAATGTCAAATACAAGAACACACAATCATTAAATGGCACTATTCAAAACTGAACCACTGTCATCAAAAACTTCCATAAAAATTATTATCTTCTCATTGCCATTCCCATTTTGCATTTTACAGTCTGGTGGCTTTCTGCACAGCTGAGGATGGGTTCTAAACTGGTGAGTAACAGCACAATGCCATTCTGATCATGTTTCTCCATGGCAAGCAACAGCAAGAACCACTACAAACTACTGCTCTGGTCAGCCATATGGAACTATCTGCAGAAATCTATACCTCTCCCTAGTATCACATGAATAATGCATTAGCTGTCTAACTATGTAGGATTTATATTTCAAAACATAGGCTTAGCTCTCAGACAGCACTCTAACCAGTTTTGTTATATGGTACCCAAAGTAACACAACACTAGCTTTCTTCTGCTGTTCTAAAATACTTGCTTGGTTCTTCTAGCTATGACTATATCCTGTTAGAACTTTTCATTGGAAAAAAAGTAGGATTTTACAATGATTTTCTTAAACAAAAATATTTTTTTCAGATAGATCTGGGTGTTTAGTATGCTGACAAATAAAAGAAACATTCGAGAAAAAAAGCAAAGCACAAACAACTGAATTTTAGTTTAAATATGTAGCCCAAGCCCATGACGCATTTAATGGGCTCAGATCAGTTCAGTGGAGGTTATGGCAGCCTAAGCCAGGAAAATGATACATTGGTCTGCCTTAAGACCTTGGGCATTTCCACATCCCACCATTGCATTAGCCAATGTCCCAGATTCCCTCTTCATGCACCAGATTCCTATTCTGGGCAGCATCACAGTGCTCCCTGCTTACACCAGCATCCTCTCCTACCTCTGCAAGGGCCAGCTTCAGATGACAGTAGGTGTCTTGAATCTACACATGTGCTTGTTGGCCCATGACAAGCTTCACATCCACTGACCATCCCACCATTGCCATAAAGAGAAGGCAAAGGTCAGAGTTCACCCATCTGCACTGTGGAACCATCCCCTCCTGTCTGCTTCACAGACTCTCCTCTGTTTTTCACAAATTCATCATAAAGTCAACATTTTTAGGATCTCCACGGCACTGCCAAATTTGATGGAATAAGGCAATGATTTTGCAGAAAACAGGCAACTGACAAAGTGGTAGGTTAATCTGAAAAATCTAGGATGCAACAAACAGTGATGGAGACGATGCAATGACGTGGAAACTTGGCCTGACTAAATTAATTTAAGCCAAGTGCACAGATCTATTTATAGGGGGTACTAGGTAATAGCTTAATACTTTGGAAAGGAGCAAACTAGAATGGATCATGAACAATACTGGTTTCACAGAGACTTTTTCTAAGCAGGTCTGTAGCTTAGAAGGTCAACATGAGTTTGACCCTACAAAGAAATGCAAAGAGAGAGAAAGTAGGTGGTGTGATGGTTATTAGCAAGATTAAGTGATAATGTGTACAGGACAAACCTCCACACATCTTTTAGGCTGCTGATGAAAACTGTAAAAATTTAGAGGAGTGCCAGAAAAATTACTTCAGCCATGTTAAGGCAGTTGAGTCTGTTTACTGCAGCAAGAAAGTTAAGAGGTGACTTGAACAAGGATTACATGTAAGCTGGAGCAGAAAGGTCTTTTAACAGTAAACGGGTCTTTAATCTAGTAGAAAATGTCAAAACAAAAGAAAAGGATTAGAAGCTGAATCTAGAAAAATTAGGTGAGACTAACTGCCTTTTGGACAGTCATTAAGAACAAATTTAGATGGCACAGCTTTAAAAAAATGAGGGGAGGGCACCAAAGTGGGTGAAAGGGGTTTTTTAGCATTAAAATTAAAATAAGAAGTTTGTGATGATCACCATTAACCACATAAATACTGAAGTGTAACAAAACACTTTTGATGTGCTTAAGTAATTCAGATAATGTAAGGTCTAAATACTGTAACTGGAGACATGAACAATAAACTTGATTCATGATGCTCTGATCTCAAAAAAACCCTTTTATAAACTAATCTCAACCTCATGGATTCTTCTCCTCCTAAAATTTTGGTATTGATTTATGAAACCTTCTAATTTTCATCTAGCATCTGAAATCCTGCATATAACTTGAGTTTGTGTTTTGGATCATTTGGCATTTAATGTGCCATTTTCCACTCCTTGGTTTGCTGAAGGGAGGTTGGTGGGCCCCTCTGAAACTAATCTGCCGTTCTCTGTTTCACAATTCAATGTCCCCTGAGTCATCACTTATATTTGCCTGAATTATGGCTCCTCATTATGAGCAATGATTCATAATTCTCCAGCTGCTCACACAGGTTTCACATAGGCCTTGGTAGACTGTGACTGTGGAGGGCTGTAAGGTAAGTCATGTGGCACACTTGCTCCACCTCCTTTACACCACCTTTACTGACCATGGCCAGGGACAGCTTGTAAGAAGCAGCTTCCTGATGGAACATTCACCTTCAAAACTAATGGCTTACCTCAAGTTCAGATATGCAAAGTAATAAACTGCAGGCCAGTTTGAGAAGCCAAATCATTTCTGGTTACTGGCTTGAGATTCAGGATCATACATTTATAAAACAGGACTCCCCCAGGTGCCAATCACAGTGAAATCATAGAATGGCCTGGGTTGGAAAGGACCTTAGAGATCATCTAGTTCCCACTCCCCTGCTGTAACCAGGGACACCTTCCAGTAGACCAGGTTGCTCAGAACCCCATCCAACCCAGCCTTAGACACTTATAGGGATAGGGCAGCCACAACTTTTTTGGACAGCCTGTGCCAGGGCCTCACCACCCTCACAGTAAAGAATTATAGACTAGAAAGGCAGAATCACCTCCCTCAAACTACTACTCACATTTCTTTTGTGGCAGCCCAGGACACGTTTGGCTTTCTGGGCTGTGAGTGAACATGGCTGGGTCATGTCCCACCTTTCATGACACCAACACCCCAAGTCCTTCTCAGCAGGGCTGCTCTTGACCTCTTCATCCCCAGCCTGTGTTGATACTGGAGGTTGCCCCAACCCAGGTAAAGAATCCCATGGCCCACTTCTCAAGCTTGTCCATGTCCCTCTGGATGGCATCCTATCCTTCAGGCATGTCAGCTGCACCACTCAGCTTGGTATCATCTGCAAACTTGCTGAGGGTGCACCCAATCTCTTCATCTGTCATTGATGAAAACAGTAAATAATACTGGTTCCAATCATACAGAACATTACCCCATGTCCAAGTGAATCTTGTTACAATCAGTTGGAGTAATAATTATTAATCCAGACTAGAAGAAAGCTGTCGTGATTTTTGGCTTATTTCAACTACAATTAAAACAATTAATGGAAAGCTCACAAAGCATTAGGCAGTCTGACCTGTAAATAAACTCTCACATGATTCGAAGTTTGTACATAAATCCCCCTAAGGGAGGAAAACCATCATCATGGGTATTGCAAATTCTGACAAGGAAGATGCTACTGAGAAGTGTGAACACAATTAGACTGCTTCAGATGTGTGACATCCACCATTCCTAATTCCTCCAAGTTTGTTACCAATCTTAACTGCCCCTGATCACAAACATTAACAAGAGCTTCACATTCTTTGGGAAAGAGCAACATCCATTCATAATGTATTCTGAGCATATGTGAAGATGACACACAGCTGCATTCCCCGAAGAAGGCATGATATAACAAATGTTGGGAATGAGCCAATGTTGAAGATTCCAGGTCCTTGTAGGGATGCTTTCTGATTGCATCCAAAGAAAGCAGCAACAGCAGAAACTGTGGTATAAACGCATAGATTATACCAAGAAGCCCATCAGAATCAAACTTAGGTTTTTTTAGGTGAGATGCGTAAGACTGGCCTTGGAGCAATCAATGAAGTTATTCTCATGGAGAAAAGGAGCAGAGCAAACAGTGCAGAATGGGAAACCACAACAGGCTATGAAAAAGAACACCTTGACAGTAATAAACCCCAAATACTTGGCTGAGCATTTCACTTGTTCTTAATTAAGCTCATGCACACTTTACAGGAAACCATATTGGAAACAATCTTCTCCTGTTTGATGATGCTGGGCTGGCCACCGCCTAGTCTGGATTGTTTCTAGAGAAAAGGAACCAGAATTTCCGAGTCCATTACACTGGCATTTCTTGCTAACACTACTGGCACTTTAAAGAGAGAATAGTGGAAAATCTGAGTCATACGAAATGATGCCAGAAATGAAAAGGAGGGAGGGAGACAAAGAAACAGAAAGAAAAAGACACTCAAGATCCATAAATCTACCAGAAATCCCTGAATATAAAGGCTGGGGAATGAATAGCATTCATACTGCTTTGTTAGAAAACAAACTGTATTTAGTCTAGGCATCTAATGAAGCTGCAGGTTCTAACTTCTGTTTACTTTCTGTCACCAGGCAGAATCTGCTGTATCTCAAGTTGAAAAGTTCATAAACTAAACATTATTTTAAAAGTTCAAGAACTACACACACATCATTATATAATGCAAGTGCTTAGTGTCCAGAATACACTGTAAGTTTGCCTCTTGACAGTCCTAAAAAGGCAGAAATATTTTTAAAAGCATTGATTGAGCATTTTGTATCATTACTAACAATAGCTTTCTTTAGTTCTTTATAAATGGTTCTTTGCTTTCATTTACCTCACATCAAAACACTAATGGAAATCATTCTAAACGTATTTATATCTAGTTCAAAGCATTAAGATGAAGACATTTCCTAATACAGAACATATTTTCTAATGAATTCCATCTTTTTTTAGCTAAATGAAATGTTCAGAGAGCTTAAAGAATATTGGGATGTACTTTAGATGAATTTTAAAGACAATAAAAAGAGCTTCTGAATATAAGCAAAGAACTCCTGTACATGTGCCAAGAATTTTTCAACTTTATCAACATGATTAATTGTTTCAATTTGAAACAGGCCATGTACACATACAACTCTGAAACACGTGAGGTTCTGCACATTAAGTCAGCAACAGCAAAAAGAAAACATTACAGAACTAAACAGCAAGAACTGTTCCCAGTTATTAAACAAAGAAAAGGGGTGGACTGTGCCAAAGTGGTGCTTTTGCAGAGCTGTATGTCTGTGTTCTGAAAATGTATGTTCAGCAGCATCAGAGAAAAGTAGTAAACTATGCCAAGATGAAATCTCAACATTTTGAAAATAACCTTGTGTTTTCCTGACTCCATATTTGAAGATGCCCAGTGGAGATGATTTCCTCTCAATTTGACATAAAAAACCAGCCTCAAGAATGTTATTGGCACATTATTACAACTGCTCATTAATCAATCATATCTTACATTGAGCAACACTGAATGTTACCTGGATAAAGAGACATAAAAGATATACTGTTAAATGCAATTTCAGAATTCCCACATACTTAATTTTTTCATTTAGTAAATAAGAAAGTTATTTGACAAATAGGAAAATCAATTACTAAAGGCTAAGATTTAGAGTCTGTTCATACCAAGAAATCATTTTTAGGAGTATAAAGAAATCCCTGTTTCAGAAGCATTTGTTCTTCAAAATTTTAGTACCCGAGTTTTTGCACGTCTTCTGGTTTCACTGGGGTAGAGTTGATTTTCTCCACAGTGGCTGGTACAGGGCTGTGTTTTGGATTTGTTCTGAACACAGGGTTGATAACAGAGAGATGTTTTTGTTGTTGAGCAGAGCTTACACAGAGCCAAGGCCTTTTCTGCTTTTCATACTGCCACACTGGCAAGGGTGATGGGGGTGCATGAGAGGTTCAAGGAAAGACGGCTGGGACAGGTGACTCGAAGTGACCAAAGGGATATTCCAGACCCTACAAAATCATATTCAGGATATAAATTTTGGGGAAGAATGAGGAAGGGGTGGAGGGGGTGGTATTTGGAGTGATGGCATTTGTCTTCCCAAGCCACCATTACAGTGCTGGGGCCCTGCTTTCCTGGGGATGGCAGAACACCTGCTTGCCAATGGGAAGCAATGAATTCATTCCTTGTTTTGCTTTGCCTGTATGTGTGGCTTTTGCTTTTCCTATCAAATTGTTTTATCTCATCTCACAAGTTTTCTACATTTTACCCTTCTGATTCCCTCCCCAGTCCCACTGCTGGGGCAGCAAGCGAGCAGGTGCTTGGAGCTTCACTGCTGACAACCACGACAGCATGTCACACTGGTGAAGGTGACAACCATCCCACCCTGACCCTTCTCCCCAAGACTCAAACCTTCAACAAAGAAAGAAGAAAAACCCTCAACATCAGAAGCTTGTATTTTACAACAGAGTCGAGGCACTCTGTAAAAAAAGTTTTCAGATTCGTGAATTGTTGTAGAGACACTTGATAATTTTCTTGTTTTATTATTAACTATTCTTTCATCCAGAAACAAAAGTCATCTTTTCATTCTGTCAAAGAATTCTTCCTAACATTTCTTGATTTAAGAGTTTTTCAAAAGAACAATACTGCAGATAAAAGCAGTCAATCTGTTAGCTAGACCTTTTGCAACAATATGATATTTTTAATAAAAGTTTCTTTGGGACAGACTTCTCAAGTTCAAGATAGGACTGCTGGTTAAAATTTCAGATTAAAAAAACTCAAAGCACTTCTCACAAAACAAATATTTAAGGAACAGAAAGACACCCATTCATGATGTAGATAGCAGGCCGAGATCCAGTTCTGGTAGATCTGAACTACTGATTTGGAGGAAAATACATGCTGGGTAGGAAACTCACCTGGTGCTTAGGAGATGTTTCAAATGCCTGCTGCACTGAGAGCTGAACAGTTCATACAAATGGGGAAATCTTATAGAGAAGCATTAAGACGAGAAAATATCTGGGCCAGAACCCAGTCCAGCATTTCGGACATCTCCTTCTTGAAGCACAGAAGCACAAAGATTTGTGTTGCAGTGAAAGGTTAGATCACCAGGACCAGTTGTAAAAGCCTGTCTCCCATTCCTAAGATCTTTTTTTCACTTGTTTGGAAAAACATTGAAAATTTTTTTTTTGCCAATGAAGAAAACGTATTTTACACCTGGTCTACTTGAAGCCCTCAATATTCATGTTTCTCCGTAAACTACAATATCAAAGTAGAATACAAATTTCTGCAGAGGAACCAATATCACAAATACCACAGATAGGAACAATTATATTTCTAGCCTCACTCTCAACTGAGGCCAGTAATTTCAAACTGCACACAAAATTTCTTCTCATATTAGGATAGCTTCAATTTATCCATTACGGATAGTGCTCAGCATTACACCTGGAAATTGGCTATGTAGGTCAGCTTGCAAGAGATACTCTCATTCCACTCAATCCCCCTGAAGATGACAGTGGCATACATAAATGTTTGCCTAGTTAAAGTGAAAAGGGTTCCCATGATATGCACCATCTTCCTGGGGCTTGACAACCTCAAGAAAAAAACAGGCTGAATCCATAAAACCCAAGCAAGCCTTTTCAAGTATACTGAAAAACAGTATGCTTTTAATTGCTAACAGATACATTACTGCAATTGTAAAAATGCCCCAGAGCTTTAATCTACAGTTATCCCTTTGTTGTACCTTTCCAGTCCCAGGCTTAGTGTCCTGCGTTGCTTCAGGAGGAGCAGATTCCTCCAAATCCTCAGGTTTAAGGTCTTGATTTTCTTCCACAGGAATTGTCTCCAGCTCCTCCTTGGATCCAAGATTTAGAGTGTCCTCTACAACATCTGAAGTATTTGATTCCTGTAGCCTGTCCAGTGTTGGGCCCCCTGTCTCATCCCCAAGAGCAGATTCCATTGCCCACCCTGGTGTGGAGAAGGACAGAGTGCTCCTTGCAGAGGGAACCTGGTAATGATAACATCGGCTCTCACTGGGAACGATTACAGACACCTGAACCCTGCTCCCTGACAGTGAATAAAACAAGCAGCACATCTACTTAAAAACACTCCTATTTCAAAATCGCCACTCTGAGCAATCTTCTACTCTGCTCATGAACTGTATCTATTAAAGAATAGATTTCATTTTACTTGAAAGAATTATTTTACAAGTAACATAGGCAAAAGATAACATAGAGGGTCCTCTGAGAAGAGAGATCTAGGAATTGCAGGGGTGAGACATATCCAAAACTGATAGAAATTATTCAGGATTACTGAGCTTTAGTTCATTGATGTGACTGTGGCCCAAGGAGTCTTTTTGAGGCTTCCAGTAATCATCTCTAGAGTTCAAAGTGGGGACAGGAACAGACTTGGAAAGAAATTTCTACCACTGTGCAAGCATCCTCAAGAACACAGAGAAGGGAAGGAAACTACATCTCAGACTAGACTACATCTAGACTAGATGCAAGGAAGACACTTTTACAATGAGGGCAGTGGGACACTGGAAGAAGTTGTTCAGAGAGGTGGTAGATGCTCCATACCAAGAAACATTCAAGGCCAGGCTGGACATGGCTCTCAGCAACCTGATCCAGTTGAAGATGCTTATTGGGGTAGCACTAGACGATGTTCAAATGTCCCTTCCAACTCAAATTATCATATGACTCTATGAAACACTTCAAACTCTGCCCAGTGTGGTGGGACTCACAACACTGCTGGAGCTCTCAGGCTCAAAGCTCAAGTAACATGAAGAAGGAGAGTTCCAGTGGAATTCCATTTAGTGGTACATCAAACACGACATACTGTGGTAGGAATTTACTAACTAGATTCATCCACTTTAAGCAGAAGATGATGCAAGCTTCTGCTAAGATTACCTATCAGATGCATGTAACGAAATATTAGTATTAGAAAAGTTGAACGGAAAGGACAAATGGAAAAGCAAACCACAATCCACTTAATGCGTTTAATTAGCATTTCTCAGAACTAACAGAATTGCAATAAGAACATATTTGTTTACTTTGTTTATAGGAAAAAGAAAATTCCCTTTTTGCCACATCTCTTAAAGTAAAAGCATATGTGTAAAAAAGTTACACAAATGAGGTTTCATTATGAAAGTATTATGGCAACTTGATAATTGGTACAACCAATTATTAGTATTACTAATACTGCTCAGCATTACAGCTATTTTCCTGCAGGATTATTCAGAAGAGATAGTACCTGGTAGCTTATTAAACAATGCATGCAGACCAACAGTAAGACTTTTTTTTTTTTTTTTTAATTGCTTAGCATGCAAATGAAGCAACAAGCTAACAGGGGTTAAATTTTAGTCAGTCCATGATTATTTTTTCAGGACAACATACACATGTCTCATTGCCTTTCACAAATTGCTCAGATAGATATACATCTCAGAATCTGTGTCCAAAATATTAAGGCCAGTAAGATAATTATTTTAGATTACTCAGAAGAAAATACACAGAAAATGAAAAAAAAAAATGCCACTTGGTCTCATAACAACAATGGTAGCAAAACATACTTTTGGTGATGCCTCCTACACTTAAAAACAGACAATTAGCATGTCGATTTTTGACATTATTGAGAACACTTAAAAACCCTCATCCTTTCATTATTTTATTCCATTACAGTTCATATTCAATTTTGCTTACTTTTGGAAATAAACACACATAATTTAGAAAACAATGCACAGATATCTGCATAATATATTATAAATAATGCATCTTGATCCCAGAAAAGAGAACATTTTATTTTCTTATAGAGTTTGGCGTCCTTTCTTGTCAAGTAAAAACAAAGCCATAAATTTAAAAGCATCATGACCAGAACCAGTCTGTGTATCTAAAACTCCCACAAAAGTAAGAATAAAAATGAAATATGTTTAACTCTCACAAGCCTTTAGTAGTCTAGCATGGAAGCCAGCATCTTTAGATAAATGTGGAAAGTCCAGGTTATTCCACAGGTAGAATAAACAAAGAACTAGAATAAGCTCTGTACAAGAAACAGAAAAAAAGCATTCCTCCAGAATTAAGGAACAGAAAAAAGGTATTCCTCCAGAATTAAAGATATATTAAGTACACTACTCAATGTCACCAATTTGATCAGTGTTTTGTGAATAGCTGTATATTATCAGCTAAAGAAACAGATGCATGACAGCAAGGGGAAGACCTGGAGCACAGCAGCTGTAGAGCAATATATAAAGCTTAGATATAGAACTGCTGGAGAGCACTAGTAGAGCAAACAGAACTTTTTCCCAATGTTTTGAATAAAATATATATGTAAAAAATTACTATTAAAAACTTCAACGCATACAATTTTAGATTTTCTTCAGTAAATGATGGACACTTCTTTTACTCTTGTTCTTAACATAGTAGCTAGAGTTTAAGTCACAGGATAAAAAAAATCAAATGCCAGTGGCATAAAGTACTATGAAACAAAGCAGGGCTCAGAAAGAAAGATTAGAGTAGGATGTACTAGTTTACAAACCAGTGCCTCTACATCCCCTCCGTGTAACAGGACAGCTGCTCACAGCCCATGCAACATTGATCACTGCAAGGCATCAGCTGCCCCTGCTTCAAGGGGGCAAGAGCCTTTCCTCCAAGATACAGCCATTCTCACTTGTGTCTATTAAGTCTGCATTTCATCAGGATCAGGGAAAGTCACACTCACAAATACAGAAGCTTGCAGTCTATGCAATATTCTCCCACAATCACAGGTAATTACGTTCATACAATTTACCTGTTCTTCACTTACTCATTTCTATTTCTCTGTCTTCAACTAAGACATGTTAAAACACCACCTACTAGACTAAACTCCATGTAGGTATACTCTCCAACCTAAACTAGAGGTCAGAATCTTAAATTGTAGGAAGTTAAAGGAGTATTTCTTAAATTGGAGTTTCTGTGCCTAGTTTGTACTTGCAATAAACAGAAAGTCCCTGGAATGTATGCAACATTGAACAGTGCAGATGTCGTTTACATGAGCCAAAAAAAAAGTAATCACTGCAACTCGGGACCATTGCCCTTCAGAAAATGTGGGTTAAATTCACACATCAGGTGCCCATCGGTCTGCCCACAACTTCAGGGCAAGAGAACTATTTTTATGTCCTCCAGACAAAAAGGAAATAAAGCAAGTACACACATACACTCACATCCTACAGATAATGTAAAAAAAAAGCAAAGCTCAGCTTCACTTGCATGTGCAATTCATCATGCTGTCTTTTTACAGCATTAAAAAAATTACAATCAGGGAGTCTGGCTTAAGTTAATCACTGTCCATACATTTTGCCACATTCAGAATTTCTATCCTTAGTATATTACCATAACAACTTTACTAAACCAAAAATATTACTCCCAGAAGATACAAAAATGCTGCAAACTCTGACACTTATCCTGCAGGATGTTACAGCAAACACCAAGCTTTTGCTCCAGATAGGAGGTCTTCAAGGTCATGCGGAGTTGGGCTGCCCAGATCCCAGAAAACAGGCCTAAAACTGACCTAGTGTTACTGTGTTTGAAGTGAGAGGTTGAAGATTGACCTTGATCAAGTGTTTTACAGTGCTCTCTCTACTGTTTTTGTTTCCTACTTTTTTGCTTGTCATTCCTACAATACACATATTCCATTACAATTAATATTGGGAATGATTGCTTGCCACATCAAACATTATCTTCAGTTTCTCCTCACTTTCAAAACTTTTTATATGCAAAAACGGATTGTAGCAACCCTTCATCAGATCTTTTGAGGTTGGGCTGTTTGGGAGGGGGAGGGAAGCAGGGAAGACAAGAGATACTATATTCCAAGGCAAAGTAAAAACAAATAGTGAAATAAGAAGAGAATCAATTTCATTCTCAAAATTTTAAAAGTAGCTCACTTAGCTATGTTCTGCATTAAAAATTTTGTCTAAATGGGAATCATAAAACTAAAGCGAAGCAAAGATGTATATGGTTTTCTTTATTATTATTATTATTATTTCACTTTATGTACTACCATTACAGAAAACAAGAGCTTTAAAATAGTGCTAAAACCAATCTCTTGGTCAATCAGGTGTTTGTCAATCTATTAGATTTATATTGAAAAAGAAAGAAACATGTCACTGTTCAGAAAAGGTTCAAGGTTGATATTAATGACAATGAATTGTATGACCAACGGAATGAAATTGAAGCCTCTTAAAACTCTTGATCCAATTTTCCCTAAGGTCTGAGTTCCAAGGCATCATTTTTTGGTTTCTCTGAAGAAGTCCTTGTGTTCTATTTTTATTTGCTAGAAAATTACACCTTGGATTGTTTCATGCAGCCCATAGTACTATTCCATGGAGTATAAGTTACCATGCACCATCTGAACAATGGCCTTTTTCAGTGTAATGTTTCTCAGGAATTACAGTATTAGATTAATGACATGTGCAAATTTTTTATCAACTCAGTCTCCAAAGCAATGAGTCACTCCTAAAAGCAGAACAGCAATAAAATTAAAAACAGCTTATGTGCTGCTGTATTCTACACCCCACAGGTATTAGAACATGTGATTAGAACAGATGCAAAAGGTTTCCACTGAAATAAGATGTACAGACACAGAAAACACTATAGCAATGTGTGCTGAATCTGAGCTCAATAGCTAAACAGGTGCTATTAATGCTAAACAGCTCCAGGAACATCAGCCAAGAGGAAAGCCTGTGTGTCACACACAGGTGTGAGCAAAAGAGACTGTTCACAGCAACCAACCACAGGCAGCCAAAGGAGAAAGCCAATTCCCTGATGTTCCCCCTGCACTCGGACTACAATTCCTTCTTCTGGAGAGTATTTCAGAGCACAAGACTAATTTAGGCAATACAAATCAACTTCTGGAAGAGATGGTCTGTCTCCATAACCATCAAGCACAAACAAAATGCTGCTAGCTCGGGTGAGAGCTCAAGAAGTACTTTACTCTCTGCCTAACGCCAACAGCATTCACTGGAGGCAACCAAAATGAACTAAGCAACAGAAACTGTGTACCAGGTTCTCCCCCTCTCCTAAGAAAATCAGGATCAAAGAAAGGAAAAAAATATTCTAAAATAGAATGGTTCAAATTGTTCCCCATCTTCTCATGAAAAAAACAGACACATTTGCAAAGTGGATAGTAATTAATAGATACTCTCTTAAATGGCAATGATATACCATATAAGGAGCAAACAACATTTAGCCAAATGCCTCAGTCACCCTCATTTATGGTGCCTAGAGACCTAACAAACAACAGACTGCTAGAAATCTGATAAATCGGTTCTATTCCAAAATCCCTAGAATACTCTATACAGCAAATGGGCCCTGTAAAATGTTCGTAGCCACAGTGGGAAAATTTTCCTTTTTTTACCCTAGTTCTGAGTTTTCTGCTTACAAAGGCTGGGAATTCTTCTCTGTGCTGACACGTTACCTTCATTTCCATTTCTGTCTGCTTCCTGATCTCATACTTAACATCTGCTGACATCACAATTTCTGATATATTTTTTGTCAAAACATTCTTTTGAAACAGGATTTGAAGTCTCCTGCTAGCAGCTGGGGACATCCATGCCAACAAGACAGGTGTCACCGTGTGGGAGGAATGTCCAGCAGTCACAGGGAGAAAATGGTCCAGCCATTGCCCAAACTCACGAACTTCTGGAACACACAGCAGGTTGGGCTTTCTTGCAAACTGCTTCCCTTCCAAGGAAACTACAGTGTAGGGGTGAGGGAAAAGGCAATGGTGTTTACATGCATCTCTACTTGCCATGCTGCACATAGGGTGGGTTCCCAACCCAGGGGCTTCCCACAGTGTGGGCAAAACCAGAGGGACTAAGGTATCCAACTTTGATGGCTTTTGGCATGATAAGGACTTCAATCACACTCTTCAGCCAGGGGCTGTCCTGTGTATAGTAAAAATCCCCAGGACCATTCCTATAGTCCTCTGAAGCAGCGTGCAGCACTTGATCCAAAGCAGCACTCAAGCAACAGCACCTGGGGCTGGAGAGGACACCTTCTGGGACAAAGCATCCAACCCCCTCCCCTGGCCACCAGCTGAGCAGCCTGTGCAGCCTCACCAGCCCAGCAAACCAGCACAAGCACAGTTTGGGAGCTACAGCATTGTCAAATGTCTTTTCAGCACTGACTTGTCTCAGGGTGTCTCCTTGCCCCGTGGCTGACAACATTCCTGCCAAACAAGTGCAAAACAATGAAAAGCACTTTCCCAAGGTGGCAGAGATGGGGTTTATACACATTTCAGATTTTCATAGTGTTTGGGTTTGGGGATAACTTATGTAATAAAAGTGATGATGCATTTTCAAGCAGATCCTGTCTTCCTGGAAATGTAAGGGAAATTGTGTTTCCAACCCTTGAATGACCACTAAAATACCACTTCCACAGAAAAATTTAGTTATGCATACACTGTTAATCAGACTTGAAAGGAAAGTCCACTAGTACAAATAAGACCAAGTTAAGGTCCTGTTCCACAGCTGGCAGTACTACATTGGTAAGACCTTTCAAAAAGCCTTATAAAGAGCTAGCAGAGAAAAATCCCTGAGTGGTACGCAGAGTAAGCAGAGGTAAATGTTCGCCAGATTAACTGTAAGTTGCAGCTGCTTGACTTCAAGCATGTGTTCTGAAAAACCATGAATAATGCCAGCCTTATAAATTCAGTGAACTTTCCTAATGTGAAATATAAAATCATGTTTGCTGCCAAGAAAGTTTGCCTAGAAACTTTCTGCTCAAATCTTTTTCAACCTAGGAACAGGATTTCCCCCAAGTCCATCTACCAAATATTCAGGCAATAAGAGGAGATCATTCGATGTCTAAATCAAGGACTCTTCTTTTTGCATGCATAAATTGATCCAGAATTTTAAGCTAACTGACTGCAAATTTTCCAATGGGGGAAAATTAAAACTGTCATGGAAACAGCAGAGACAATAATTTCATCTGGCCAAGGTCTGTCTTTACTTGCAAACAGCCTGCAGAACCAACAGCACGGGAAAGTGTAAACAGGTTTTACAGCACAAAAATTAGAGAAATGGAAAAGATCAATGCCACTCTCTGAACAATATGCTGCAGTCTTTAGCAGTCTTTAGTCAGAAGCACAGTGCAAGGAGATTCATTTTAGAGCAGCCCCAAGGGAACCATCAGAGAAGACAGACTCCCTTCAGAACCAGAACTTGGGCTTTTGTTTTGCAGCATTGATAAAAGGACAAATAATGCGCACATCTCCCAAAATCGTAATATCCTATGCTTGTTCCAACGGATGAAGTTTCTCTCTTTTATTTAATGAAGCCCACTGCAACAGTGGGTTTCATTATTATTTCATCTCTTAATTTCCCCTGGCTATTAGTAACTCCTAGCTGAATGTAAGCCACCCACAAGAGCTTTGCCATATCAACAATCAAACAACCATAGCTACAGTTACGAGCAAGAGACGCAGTATCAAAAATACACATTTTCCAGTTTGGGGCTCCATTTACCCTTCCAAAACTTAAAGAACTAATAGGACATTCTCCAAATTATATACATTTGATGCATGCTGGAAATAAACCCCAGGTTTAGCTGACCCTGCTTTGAGAGAAAATACAGGGTGTAGGATAACAAAGAGAATGTGACATCACATGTCACAGGAGACCAAAGGATTTTCTGAGTACCGTGTGAGGACTGAGCTCTGCGCTGATGTAATGAATGTTGCCACAGTAGAAAGCAGATTTATGACAGAAGGAATACCAGATTAAATCCCAAATCCTGTGTTAAACAGGATTTTACCACGTTGACTTTTAGGCATATTACAGGACCAAATTAAGTAAGCTGTGAATTGAACTCTGAGTAGGAAAAAATTGCAAAAAAGAAAAAATGTGATACTCCTGTGTACTTCAAACAGCCTTAGGAATCTTTCTAAAATAAATAAATAAATATCATATGGAGTCTGAGTATTGTGTAAAAAATTCAAGTATTGCTCTAAGTAGCTCTTGCTTATGAGCAGTTAATCAGTAAGACTAGAAAAAATCTTTAACCTTCCAGACTTAAATTGTTTCCATAAAAAAAAGCACACGGCACACTGCCAGTTCCTCCAGACTATCTCCAATGAATCACTGCTTCTTGGGCCTCAAAATGATGCTGTCTCGCTTTCACTTGGCTCTGTCATCTCATTCCAAGGCTTAATCTCAACACCATATTTATCAGCACATTTATTTATTGTGTAAAGTGTTGACTAATTTTCTACATTCAGGTTTCAAAGTATAGTAACAGCATAATTGTTCGAATCTATTGATGTGCTTTCATTTCTTTGCCATGTCTGTAATAGCATTTTAAATACTGTTCACTTTTCTCAGATAATAACAGAAACATGAAGATTTTACACATTTTAACCTTTAATATCTTCAAGCTACTTATGGAGTTTGAGCAAACATTATTTCCCCTAAGCATGGGAAATTTTACTTTAACGTATTATTTCAGTATTTCATTTAACAATACAAGCAGCTTAGGGAAGCATCTTATTTCCATTTCAGTTTAAATGGCAGATGATGGATAAATTGTAGCTGATCTTGAAAAGAGATGTGTAAAACCACCCAACTCCTGATTAAACTCTATTACTAACTCTGGCAATTTTCTCAGCAATTATTTCAAGGACAAGGCTGAAATAGCCTTTAATCTTTCCTTGTTATAAACAAGCATTTCCTTGACACCTTATTGTTTTCAAAAGAATTCTTAAAAAATAAATAAGGTCAAAGAAGTTGGACAAAGAGTGATGGATTTCTCAGAGAACTACATATGCAATAACA
Source organism: Phylloscopus whistleri (assembly GCA_017589585.1). Taxonomy (NCBI): domain Eukaryota; kingdom Metazoa; phylum Chordata; class Aves; order Passeriformes; family Phylloscopidae; genus Phylloscopus; species Phylloscopus whistleri. The sequence goes on along the minus strand of JADMLD010000614.1, from coordinate 3,921,033 downwards.
CATTTTTAGAAAAGTAGCAAGGGCAGATTACTGAACATATGCTATACTTTCCACCATTTGTAGGAAAAATAAACCCACTAGCTACACTTCACTGTTTCCACAGGAACAATGCTGTCTGCCTTCATCTCAGTCCCCGCAAAAGCAGGATCTGATAAGGACACTTTTGAGAGTTGTCTAATCAACCATGGCTTAAAGCTATATTTCCAACATAAAAGACATAGCAAATAAAGGTAATTTGGCATAAAAGGGAAGGTAATTTTTCATCCTGCAACAGACTCCCCAGGTTCAATCACCAAAACAACTGAAAACTTGAAAACACCAGTGGAGACAACAGGAGGAAGAGTTTCAAAGGCATAGATAAATATATTTCTCCTTTCTCACTTCATCTTTCTAGCACCTTTTTCACTTCATTCATCCTCCCCTCTTTCAGCTCCCCACCTGTTTGCAGGAATAATTTCTCTTTCCTATCCAAGACCTGATTATCCTAAACCATCTGATTAAAACCATTTAACACATAGGGGACTACACGTTTATATGGTGCTTAGAATTAATACTGCACATCTCAAGGGTATTATTAATTACTTAACTCATTTTCCAGAGGAAAATGAATTAATACATTCTACAGTATCAGATTTTACAGAAGTGTTTTTATATACCTAGGTTTGCTTAAGGTCCTACTCTTTTTCAGGCCAGTCATATTCGGGAACTAAAGTATTATGTGAGCATCAGTGGAAACAACACTCACCAAATTGTGCTCACAGGGATGTCACTCTACAATTTGACAACCAAAAAGAAAAATTTATTGTAAACTCCTGAGAAGATTTACAAATAATTTTCAAAGTATTGGAGCATAAATCTTTTCAATGAACCTAGTATTCCAGCAAAGTCTGAGTGAGATCACACAAAAAAAGCAACATTCATGTCTACAGGAACATATAATCAGCACTGGAAGTACTGTCTAAACACATAGCCCAAGACAAGACAGCTCTCTGCTGCAACTGCCCATAAAACTGACAATTTTGTGACTAACTGAACAGAAATGGCACATATATTTTGCAGTGTATCTATTTAGTGAGGGGCAAAACTAAGCACTCCTGAGTTGAAGCAGGAATGTGCTGGTGGAGTATTGTGAAAGACAAAAGATTCAGTATATCTCCCTGGCTAACTGCAAAGGATCTTTTTTTACTCCCTGAGCCCTGCCAACAACTGGGAGCAGCTCGTCTTCATGATGAAGAGAAACTGAAGCAGCTTGCTGCACATTGGCCAACCAGCAGTTATTTTCCTATGAATTCGCTTGCATTCTGGAGCAGAAGATGACATTTGCTTTACAGAGGATCAAACTGTTCCCTTGTGTTAGGCATTTGTTCCCAATCAAAACCACACAGCGTAAATGCAAACCCTGAAAATCAATGCAATATTGAAAATTACAAAAAAATTTCAGGAACCAAGCAACTGTTTATGATGCACTTAAATGTAATTATAAACTGAATTTTGCAAGTGACTTAAAACATGTTATTTCTAAAAAGAATCCCCATATTTTAAGGCCTTGTTAAAAAAAAATCCAGCTAGATAGGTCCATAAGTAAAAGTTATAAAAATACTGCATTTATCTTCATAAAACATTTTTACAGTCTCTGCATTAGCTATAATTACATATATGCATCAGAAACCTTCTTCAATTGCAGATACTTTGTTTGTCTGTACATAATATAACAAGAAGACATCTATGATAGTTTATAATAAACCTTGCATCTCACCACAAATTTATAGACAATGCTGCACACAAGAACTAGAAACCACACTGAATTTTCTGGGAGCAGCAGGGGACAAAATAAAACAAAACACTTGATTCTCATTCAATCCTATTCCTAATTTTGATCTTAACTGTTTAAAACTGTGTAGTTTTTCCTTGGAACTGTTGCTATACCCCACAGGAGAGAGCAGCAAATACAGGCAAAAGAAGGTTCCCAGCACAGCTGTAAGACTTTTGAGAGGTTCAGCTCTTGCAAGCCCACTCTGACTAGAACAAAACTGAAAGATGGAGACAGTCAGAGAGCAATCACCAGCCATAAAGATATTTGGCCAAAGGAAAGTGCTTAAGCCTAACCCAGTTTAGACCTTCTGCTCATTCCATATGCCATCCACTATGATGGAAGAGTCTCCAGCTGTATCTTTACCTAAAATCATTCTTTACCTTCACCAGTTTCACCAAATGCCTAAAAACCCCTTACACCTCTGCCTGCCCAAAAAACTAAGCCCTTGCCTCCTCCTCCCTGTCCTCTGCATGGAGGCAGAAACCTGCACACCTGCAGAAACCCCCAGGCTCAGCCATGCACAAGTCCTGTCACACCTCTTGAAGGCCCTGCTACAAAATCTGATGCTGCCAAACTTGATTGAGTGATGGTTGTGGCAGATAGGGAGCAACTGGAAAGCCCCGTTCCTCTTCTCCTTTACAGAACCAGAGAAGCACACAGCCAGCAGCAATGGGAATGCCAAAGGAGGTTCATCAGCTGCCCCCCCTTCAGAGCTTGCACCTCCCTTGTTCTCTCGCAGCAGGCCACATATGACCTCTCAGACACCTCTCAACACCCACCCATCATCTTAGCAAGCTCCAAAGCAATGCTGGCAGTCATCTCAGCAATCATCAGGTATGAGCCCCACCTTCAAAATTTCCACTGCTGCTTGGAAAAGGATGTGTTGACTTCAGCTGCATGCAGAGTAACATCAAACATGTACACCCATTCAAGGCTATAAAGAGAGTTCCTACCCTTCTGTTTTTAATAAAGCATTACATTTAGTTGTTCCCCCCCGGTAATTTTCTCTTACCCTGCTAAAGAAGCATAAACAAACGTGTAAGAAGAGCATTAAGATGTTTTGCCCATTTGTTTTGGTTAGAGGGTGTGTGGGGTTTTTTTAAACACATGGCAACATTTTGATTTCTATTCTTAGAAACCATTTGAGGCAAAAAAGGGCCCATGAAAGAATTGAAGTCCACAAATGAACTTCCGTTCTGCCGACTTTTTCTCAGCCATCTCCCCTCCAGTCATGCCTGCCAAAATCCCATGCTTTATAGGGGCATCTGTTCTATTCTCTCCAGGCCAAAAAAGGAGACTTTTCAAACTCTTACTACAGCCGAGGAAATCTATAGCTCAATGAGCCTAATGGGATTTTTTTTCCCCCCATGTCTGCAGCTCCACAAGAGCCATCAGAAGAGAAAGTCCCTTTCTCCTCCCTCCATTCCTCCAGCCCCATGCTCCCAATCCAGGCCTCTTCTAAAAGCTGTCCTCCTCCCACTCCCCATCTAACTGCTTTTTACCACATGACTGAGGAATTGAGAAAAATTTACTTATACATTTATAAGCCATAAATGAAACTCTACATCAACAGCTGAACTGACATATTCTTATGAATCCCTGCACTGCTTTAAGTTCTTCACGCTGCTGTGAACTTGGTATACTTCATACAACAAGAAGTACAAAAAAACCAGTTGCTTTCCCATGCTAGTACTACTCCTAGTATGACAACAAAGGCTGTCTCAGTGGATTTGACTAAAAACTGAATCACGCTGCTCAATACAAACAGCAGGTCACCCTCAAACTACACTGCCTGCCCAGGATTTGAAGTCACACACTGAGGAAAAGGAAAGGAAGAGCTTTCAAAGCGAAGTTTTATTGCTCCCACCGACCCCAGAAGAACAGAGCAGTACAGACATCATACTGCCAACCTCAAGTTGGCTTTATCCAAGTGCAATGCATTTCTTTCAATTAGTTATGATTTATGACGAAAAACATAGGGCACCACAATTCTATCAATTCCCCACGAAATAACAGTTTTAATGTATTTGAAATAAGCAGACTTTCTAGAATTTATCACTTGTGTAAGGCTTCAATGCAACCACAATAGCAAGCACAGGCCACAGGCATCATTGCTGTGGCTTTCAGTGAAATCTGCAGAAAGAGACCAGAAAAAATCTAACAAAACAACCCCAGACATTTGCATCAGAAATAGGAGATAAGAAAATTGAGCTGAGCAGTAAATATATATTTTTATGTATTACAATCAGTATTTGCACAATACCTCTAAAAGTGCCTCACATACCTCATTTTTTAAAGCTAATAGCAAGTCTGCAAAACTTCTTTTTTCTCTACAAGCAAAACATGACTCATAATTTGAGGCACACAAAAGATGTAAGAATATGTTAATTGCCAAATGAGCCCTATTTGTAATTATTTATTTATATTTTCTGGCTAGCCATAATCTTGTTCACATATAGTCTTCAAGACGCAGGAATAGTCCTAGCAGGTTAAATCCAGACAGGTTTTCTGCCTAAGATGGTTGGGCATCAAGACCAAAGCTAATGTCTGTGCCCACTCTACACTAGCTCTTTGTGGCTCAGCTGTAAATGCATAGCCTCACTGGCAGGCTGCATCTAGGAACTGAATACATAAGCTCTTCCCCTCACGAGAAGGAAAAAAAAAATAAAAAAATCAAAGCTAAGCTCTACATCTGGAAGAAAAAAGGCAATTAACACAAGAGGAATACATTTCTGACACAGCCCAGTTCTTGGGTGAAATCAAGATTAAGAGGCATGTTTATGAACAAAACTAAGTCAATATTTTCAAATTGGTTTTTAAAGCAAATCTTAGTTTTACCATTCATAAAATTCAATAGGTAATTACACAGCTAGGCAAACGTCCTTAGAGGAAAGAAGAAGAAGAATGAATTCCCTACATAATTATTTATAGCTGTGTTTTTGAGTGAACACAGTATAACAGGCATCAAGCCAATATTTAAAGGAAAAAAAAAACAGATTTGTAAAACCTTAAATATTTCTGTAAGCCAGTCCATAGACAACAGCCTATTTCACAATCTAATCTGCCTTTGCAATGCATAAAAATCCCAACAACTTAGACTTCCTCTCTGATTAATCATTACAATTTAAAATAAAACCTTGACAAGATGGGTCCAGAAGCACAACCACCAAATATGTAATGCTACCAGAACATGCAATTTTCTTAAAATAATGTTCCTGGGAAGTGCCATAGTGTCGTGTGCAAAACATGTTGTCTGATCTGTATTTTGAAGAAACCCTTGGGAACAAAATCATTACCAAGCATCAGTCAAAATGGCAACAACTAGAGATCAAATCCAATTCAGTCTTTCATAACTAACCCTAAGAACAAGCTGCTTATCACTCCAAAGCTCAAAAAAGATGATGAAAAACTATATAACAATGTCCTTTGGTTCCCTAAAGACAACTGATTACATTCAGTTAGGAGCTGATTGGTGTGCAGAGATGCTTCTGCTTTCCAAATACACAGCTTAATTGCCAATACAACTTCACCAGAAAACAGAGAGGAAAAAATTCCCCTCTCCTGCTATTGAAAAAACAAGCAGTAGTTGCTAGCACATAAAAAGAAGGCCAAATTGTTGTTATTTTTTAAGCTCAAATATCATCAATAACATGCTGGAGACAAAACTAAACAAACATTTTTTTGGTAACAAACAAATAGAACATGATCCAAACATTCCCCTAAAATCTCATCAGTTTTATAGTGTCACAAGTAGAAATTATAATAAAAATCTATATCAATACATAAAATTCACAGCACAAAGGAGCTCTAACTGGACTGAAAAGAATGGGGGTTTAATTTGTATATTATATACAGATGCTCTTGCCCCAGTTTAAGTCTTTTTTTATACACATCATCAGAAACAATACTGGATAGATTGCTCTGCTCTACTTCAGCACTCCACAAAACAGATTTAAATGGAAAAGATCATTGCACACAGGGCTGTGCAGAGCACATCTCATTCTTATACAACAGCAGGAGTTTTCAAGCAATTTGAACGTTACTTAGTTTCATTTGAAGGAGAGAGTACAAAGTTGGCATTATTTTTATTACTGCAGCATGTAATATGCATAGTAGGAAAGTTGCCAGGTATATACTGGAGCAAGAGGGGCATATGTCCTTAAGGAAGTACTAAAATCCAGACAATAAAGTTTTATCAATGTTAGTAATAAACATGAAGTCCCTCCCTCCTGCAGCAGCTTTAACTAAAATGCCCAGCAGCTCGTTGGATTCAAAAGACTGAATCCTATATCCTTGCTCTTGCCAAATACCTCAATTGCCTTCAATGTGCATAACATTTCCTTAGCACTAGATGTATTTGTCTTCTTTTATCCAGCCACAATATATTTCTGTGGTAGGAAGTACCACTTTCCATCAATGCTTATGACAAGAACCTGCACACCTCTCACAGCTCCCCTAGCTTAAGGATAGGCCAGCTAAACATGACACAAAAGCACCTTCAAAACATTCTTCTTTATGAGAATGCAGACAGATCCTAGTGATAAACGTTCAGGACAATCCCAGGATTCCTTCTTCAGTGTAGAGGGGAGTACTTGTAGAGATGCACATAAAAGTTGCAGGAGAAGTTAAGAAATAAACAGGAAAGGACACAGGAACTGAGGGAGGGAAAGGAGGTCGGAGAAACAAAAGGCAGCTATAGGCATCATAAGCACTGCTGAAACAAATAAGTTGTGTGTATCCCATGTCTAGATCAAACTCCCCATTAAACAACTCCAGAAACTCATTTTTAAGCAAGAACTTATTTCCTGGTTTTAAGACAGCACTAAAATAAAATAACAGGAAATGAATGATACATCATTGACTCTAAAGGGTTTAAATTCAGTTGTCTGCCCTGCTTTTCTGCAATTTTCATCCATCTTGGAGAAACACAAAATTAATGGATTTATTTTTTCCCCACAAATAAATGGTTATTGCAAAACAATTATGTTCCTTTATACCATGTAAAATATCCTTCAAGATAGCTGGAGATAACAATATGTAGACCAAGAGAGCTTCTGGGAAGGGCACAGCAGCTCAGCCAGCAGAAAATTCTGTCCCCATTCTGTTTAATATCTGGAACACTGGGCACCCTGGTCATGTTGGTGGCAATTCTTCCTTAGTGCAAGAGAAAGCAAGCTGTCCCAGGAGAAGAATCAGAGCAGGAAAGTCTGTTGAAGACGGAATCCAAGCTCTGACATAAACGTCTCAGCAGCAACTGTGAAGAGGCATTTCTCTCATACATCTGCTACAACCCGAACAGCTCTGCCTGTACATTACTTGCTAGGAATGTTTTGTGGGGATTTTTTTTTTTAATTTACTCAGACAATTTCATGTAACATTTATCCATTAATTAATATATACATTAACATCCCTTCATTATCTTCAGTGACAATACCATTTCAAAACTGAGTTTTGCTTCAGCAATCTATGAAATCTCTGATTTTTCACAGAAGCCTATTCACCTTTCAGTCACTTGTATTACATCACTCAAGTAACTACTACATTTTATTTCAGGGAAATATATAAATCTCTTCTGTAAAAATCTACACTTGAAGTCACACTCTCTTTAAAGCCCTCAGAAAGATATTGACACACTTAGTCTACAGCTCACCAAACCTGCTTTCTGTGCTAGTTTTGGAGGTTTGATAAATCATGCTTCACACTCTGTAGAGACAACCAGATCTCCAGTGACTACAGGAGCCCACCTCAATATTATTGCTTTGTTTGACAATTCACCTCCTTGTGGATCCTCTTTGTCCTGCTCCCCACCATGACAAGACGAGCAAAAGGAGATACTTGAGACCAACTTCAGATTTCATTTAGATAAACAAGAAAGGCAAAGAAGCATGTGCAGCTGGTGTAAAATAAACATGCTCTGCTAAAAATGTTCCAGGCTGAAATGAAAATCTACAAGGAGCTAAGGAAAACAGCCACACAGAATTCCTTACAAAGATTCCTTGGAACTGGGAGATCCCGTTGCTACTCTCAAACACTGCTTAGACTTCACAGTATTTTAAGACTGGACAAAATGTCCCACACAAGTAATTTATTTGATCCAGGGTTTCCACCTTGATACAGTTTACTGCCGCTGAAAACTCTCATGATCAATTAATATTTCATGTCTATGTCCAACAGACACTGAAATGTAATAGGGGTCTGACTTTATCAAATCCACAGCTGACCACAAAATCTACCAATACAATTACAGCAGGACAAAGTTGAAGAATGTTATAAACAGAAGATGTGCACTGATATAATCAATGCAACATCAATGGAGTCACTAAATAATTTGGGATGAAGGAACGTGCAAAAACAAGCCAGTAGAGAAGGAGGTGTGATGCCTGCTTATGGTAAAAAAAACCCCAAAACTCTGCTATGAAAGCTCCCAAATTTCAGAACCTCTCTGAAAAAGATGGCAAAGCCTGCATTGAGAATACCATGGCTTCAATTAGCTGGGCATGAAGAACTGTGTTTCAGACTGCACAGGCTCAGTCACTGGGGTGCTCTGGGTACCGTTTCTGCTCTCCAAGCTGTCAACCACACATCCAATGACACACATCCTCCTTCCTCAAAAGCACAGTCTCAGCAGCACCAGAGCCACGCTGGGCTCTGGATGCACTTCCAGATACCCTCTGTTGGCCAGAAAGAGCTGTCCTGCAAGCACTCACACTGCTCTGGGATCCCCATGAGGTTCCACCAAGATCTCTCCCTTTGAAGGAGACACACATGGGAGCCTACACCACCACCCCATCCCCTACAGGCTCTTTGCAGCATCAGTGCGATGGGGACAACTGCTGCCAGGGATTTCCCCTCCAACCCATGCCCTAAAATAACACTGGGATGTGGGAGGAAAGCATCTAGGTTAACACTGCCTCATGCAACACTATTTTAAGCAGGAAAACCCTGAGGATTGGTAGGGTTTTGATTCTTTCTTCCAAGTGTTGCCACTTTAGGCATTTCCATCAGACTCTGCCTCCTCCTCCAGCTTTAATCACTTGATAGCATTACAGTAACAAAAATAAGGATAACTACTATACATGGAAATGAATGAGAAATGAAAAAGTATTTTTATGCCAAGATCAAAACAATAGCAACCAAATATTTTTCATTGTGCCAGAAGAGACTTCTGCTATTTCTCAGACTACAACATCACTCTGAATTGACAACTTACAGAAAAAGTTAAAAATTATATTTTTAACATTTATACCAGCATGCCATCCGCTCTTTCAGAAGCTGAAAACCCATACCTGGCGTACAAAACTGTTGGAGGTAGTGTCAGAAGATGTACTCCCATCTGATCCTTTAAATCGGTTTTTTCTTCTTGCCCCTTTTCCATAAGACTATTAAAAAAAAAGACAAACAAAAACCAAAACACAGATTAGAGAAACAGCATTACAGCATTAGTTTGTGTTGCACAGAAAGCTTCCAGTGTCTCCTAGGCTAGCAGGGATTCAGATTATCAGCTTTGTGCCAATCAATAAACACACATTCACTAAGTAACTGATGGGATGTATGTGCAAGTGCTCACTAGGCTTGCTCAATTGAGCCCTAAATGTTTTGCTGTTGTTGGGGTTTTTTCACATTTGGGTTCAGGAAAGTATTTATAGACTCACATAGATGTAGCATTATTCACTCAAGTCACAGTGATTAAAAAGTACAGTTTGTTGTGCAGCTAGTTTAAATAAACAGGGTAGGAAAGGAGGTATTGGAGCAGTCTCCAGTACATCACAGCTATGAGCCAAGTCAGCTGAGGGAACATTAAACAGCAAGAAGTGAGACACAACTTGTTGATACAATCTTACAATTGAGGGAGATTTTACAATAATAATTTTTTTACAATAAGTTCAAGAAAGTAAAAGCAGTGTAACAATAAAAAAGGACTATATGTATAACTGGGAAAGGCATAATATGCTACTAAAAAAAGCAAGGCATCACTTTTATCTACTAGGAATTTAAAGAGACATGAGGAGAAAGCTATGGTTGGCTGAAACAAAACTTTTAAACTATGGTTTAGAAACACAGAAAATCATGGTTTAGAAACAAAGCAAATGCACGCATGTGTCCACAAAAAGCTATTTATTTTGTGCATTAAATGTGGATCATCAATAAATATTTCTACACTAAATTACAAGAAAAAAGTATAGTTCAAAACTATGTTATTTGCAACCACTTATTTCTGTGTAAATGAGTGCAAACTGTGTAAAGTCTGCCATGACACCACCTCTGGGCTGTGCAACCTTCAGATATTTGAGTCTGAGCCTACTGGTTCTCATGGTGAGGAAGAGGGGGCTCCAGTGCAGGCTGAAACACTTAAAATCTCATACTGGAAGACTTTTAATATCATGTCTTCAAAATCTGAGTGCTGTTCTTAACAGTATTTAAGTGTGATTTAATACTTTGCAGTCTAAGTCTATCTGAAGAGGACAACAGATAGCCACTACTAACTTCAGATCCTTTGACAAATCCAGGTACCTTGCCTCCACCAGGTGCAAGAGAACAAGCTCAAGTTGTACCTCTGTTGAATCTGGGAGAATTTGGAGCACTGGTTGGAATCTAATACACCAATCTTTTAGAAAGGATGACACAAGGAACAGCAGTTCTGTCAGCCAGACACTCACTCAGCAAAAATAGTATCTGTTATCTCACTAACCTAACAATGACCTACAACGAAAGCTACTTGTAGCCCCCAAAAACCAGATTTATGGGAAAGATATTTTGCCAAGCTCATATAGTTTTTTCAGAGCTGCAAAACAGCCATTTAAGAAATTTCTGAAAGGCACCCAAATTGATTCTACACATGGGTTAGGGCAGAGCTACATAAAAATCACGATGTTGAACATTATAGGAGTAAAAACAGGACATTCTGATGAGTCTAGGACTGCAACCCAGAAGGCCTCAAAATATAAAATTAAATTTCAGTCAGGAATAGATTTACATGGTTGCACTTCTAAAAGGAATCTTTTATCACCAAAGAACTTTTTGGTAATGAAAAGGTCTTCCTAGATCAATAAGAGTAGATTGGAACCACTGTTACAAGCAAATTATTAAAAATATTTTCCAGTTATAATAGACAGTTCTACCAGAACCATCTTTTTCTACCTAATAGAATATAATTAATATAATATTCCACCTAATATAATATCAAAGTACCTAAAATACATAAAAAGTATCTCTGGCAGCAGTATTCTTCAAATATAACAACATCTTTAAATCAAAATTTACCTGTTATGAATGGTTCACTTTGAGTTAATTGTCTGTGGTTACCCACAAATATTCTGAATTCATTTCCTACAATTTTTGTGAAAGCATATATAAATATACTTACAAAAAAAAAATTTCTAACATACAAAAAGGAGCTTAAGAATATAAAGCACCTACATGAAGACCACACTATCTAGGCAATTTCATTAATGGTGTATAATACAATATTGTGTAACTCCCAAGGAGATAATTAAAAACGTGTACACATATTCTCTCACAGTCACACTTTTTGTATTTGTCTCCAGTCTCTACAATATTTATTTTATTTGAAGTATCATAGTGTTCAGTTTGCCAACACAAAAATTTGTGAGAAAGGCAAAAGAGGGACAGAGTCTAGACTGATAAGGATAAAACATATAAGAGCAGAAAAAGAATATGGTACAAGCACAGATAGAGAAGTGTGCATTTTATCTGTGCAGCAATGACTAAAAACATTTATTTCTGGCAACATCACAGCAAATGCAGCTCAGGATGAAACTCACCTTGATTTTTCAGTTTGAGGAGTTTTTTGTGCGCAGCAACATGCACACTTTTGTTCTAGTGTTCTATAAGTGAAAGGCCTTCAGAAGCATGAGCTACATACTAACTTTAAACACAAAAAAACTGTTGACGTGATGGCAGGCTGCAGCTACAGATTGTAGGCACAGTCAGTTCTACACCTGCTTCTCTGCACAGAGCACTTTTCAGTCAAAAGAATGGGGGGCAACTCTGCTTTGTGGGAAAACTGGGATTTGATGACTCTTCTCATTATTTTAAGGACTTTAATCAGGGACTACAATTGTTTTCCATGCCTTTCAAGCTTATTCCCACAGTCAGAAATGCCTGAAACTTTCTTCTGAAGATGAGATTCCATAATCAAAACAATCTTATATATTATTAAAAATTAATAATTATCTCTGCCACATGGAGAAGCTTGAACACTCATCCTGTCATAGTCATTATGTTTTGTTTCTTCATGTGATTTTTTTCCACAAGATCTTAATGTGAGAACGAGGCCTTTGTTAAAAAAAAAAAAAAAGAGAAAAAAAAATAAAAGAAAAAAGTAATGATCTATCAGTTAATTTCAATTCTCAGGAAAAACAAGAAAAAAAGAGAACATTTTTCCCCAATATGTTACTGTGATTTTCATGTTAAAATACATTCCCTTATCTGTGTTCTGTGCAGCAGTTGGCTGCAATTAGGCAGCTAAAAATAAAGGGCTGAATCACGACATGAGGACATTGGCCAGTAAAAGCAGCAACACGGGGCAGTCGTTCTTAACCCAGATGGTAGCTGTACCTAACAGAACAACCACTGGAGACCAAACACCTCAGCACCCCAGTACACAGTGCCCAATGGTAGCAACCTCAAAACCCAGCAGGGCAGGGATGGCACACCATCATTTGTCCCACCTGGATACAACTGACTCCCACCTGGACTCCCACTGACTCCCTCATTTGTCCCACCTGGATACAACTGACTCCAGCCCTGTGAACAAGCCTGTTTACATAAAAAGTTTGCTGACAGTAAGTTCTCACTGGATTTTAGCACAACATCTTACTCAAACATAAAGTTGTGTATATATGTAAGTGTTTACAAGATCAAAAGTGTAGCTTAGTTTATTAGTCAGATGTGTGAAATTCTTTTAAAATTGGCTGAGTTGCCAGAGATGAGAAATAAAACACATTTATGTTCTAAAGTTCATAAAATAACTGGAAAACAACGTGAAACCTTACCAAAAAACCCAACCCAAAACCAAACCAAAGTAGTTTTATAAAAACCATTTCATCAACCAAGACTTAACAAAGCAAAGAAGGACTCTGGTTTCCAACTCTGATTACAAAGTACATGGTGCAACCATTATTCAGCCCATGTAATCAAATGAAACATGGGAATCATATGGAAGCATTAAAGGCATACATTGCAGTTTCCTGATAATTAACAGTTTTATATACAATTACTTGTTATTGTAAACAGATGAGATCAATGTCGCTCAGTGAAACCTTTTAATTTTAATGAGGTTCTATCTCAACACATAAAACACATGCATCCATCACATTTAATCCTGTAACACACATGACAAGCAGAAGGCATGGTTCATCCCTGTAGGCAAAACACTATCATCTGGAAGAGGAAATATAAAACATTTAAAATTACCAACTATCTACAACCAGGGAACTAGTCTTCAGTGAGAGTCTTAAAATGCCCTTCACCAGTAACCACTCCAATGAAATTTTATAGCAAAGCAGTGGTGAGGACTATACAAAGGATGAATCTGAACCTTAACCATTTTTCATAGGTAAAATAGCACCAGTGATTGAGACTGATGGCAGGTGGCAGAGGTAAACCCTTACAAACTCATCTCATGAAGGAAGGGTACAGATGATTTAGGCAGCAGAGTCACTGACACCAAGTCAGGTCCTTAAACAAAGATGGAAGAAATAAATTGGAGAAAACAAAACCAGAAAACAAAACTTTGGATCTGAACCTTACATCATCTCAGATGAACAAGGGACCAACTAAAAAAATCAAAAAGACCTAAAGGTAAAAAGTGACCCCCTGAAGGATTAGGGAGTTGCTAGAAGGTCAGAAATGCAAATCTGCACTAAGTATATTTCCTTCCCATGCAAAAGCTTCAAAATGTCCATGTTCCATACACAGCACATCAGGACAGTGCAGAACATACACATCCAGCTCCATCCTTTCCTTAAAAGAATAGCCACTGCCACTTTAAGCATTCCTTACAACAAATGTTCCTGTAGGTCAGACCCCCTCGGCCCTTTCTGACCACTGGCCAGGCTTGCCACCACTCAGAAATTAAACCCTCCAGCATCATAGCTGCAACTCCCCACACCCTCACTCATAACATGAATATTTCTGATTTTTGCACCACAGGTCATACTAATCTCATGAAGGAGTAGAGGTCAGCTTCCGGACCACACAGCCAAGGGCTGGAAGAAGCACATAGACCTTGGTAATGTGTTCCCCACTAATCCACAGCTCCCTTCCATGACAGGAATGAGGGCAAGAGGGCAAGGTAGGATACAGTGATATATCCTGACTTGCCTCCACTTCAGGAGCAGGGGTTTGGGTCATCTTATGTGGTGATCCAACATCAGTGCAGCCCCAGAACAGGCACTCTGCTCTGTGACATACCTTCAGCAAAGAAGTTGCCTGAGGAGCACAGACTCATGTCCCCAAAGCAAAAAAGAATCCCCAGCTTAGGTCTTAAAACCTGGATTTCTCCAAACAAACAACTTTTGCTATCAGGAGAAAACTCAGGAAAGACTGGACTTCCCCTCAGGAATCCTATCAAATTGAGGATCTCCAAAAAGTCATCAAGTTCACACAAGCTACAGGGATAGCCTGATAGGATACCTGATAGAGGTAAGCCTTCCATTTCACAGTCATTTTATAAAATCCTACACCAAAAGAAAAATACAAACAAACAAACCCCCCTAAACCTCCACAAATTATCCTCTTCTCAAAACTTGCAAACATATTATATAAATACATAAATAAGTATTTGACAGATGCTTCTTTTTCACCATTACAAGAAAATAAAACTAATTTCTGCTGAGCAATCTGTAGTAGTTAAATCTTAGATGCTCTTTTCTGATAAAGCCTTGCCAACACTGCACCTAGAAACAGCCCTATTCTCACCAGTTCCTATCTTGTAAGTCATCTCCCAGTGCTCTCACCCTGGCCTCAGACCAGGTCATCTGGCAGTATCCACCTGCCAGACAAGAAGCTGGGAGCTTGGCTGGCTTTCCTGCTCCCCAGTGGCTTGGAAACCCACCTGAGTGCAAACCTGCTGCACATCTATTTGTGATGCCAGCGATGAAGATGTCAGCTCCCACCTCAGCTAAACAGGATCACACAACATCAGAAGGCGCTGAAGCTCATGGCCAAACCCCACTGTGGCTCCTGCAGCCTTTAAAAACTGGCAACTACAGCTCTAGGCCATGTGCCTGTCCCTCCCCACCTGCTCTCCATGGATTTCTGTGTTTCACTTGTACAAACAAAGAGATCTGACTCTGTGACAGAAAGATGCCTGCAGGGACCAACAGCCAACTATGAGACAGTTTCCCTCTGCTAAGGGTCTGCTACCCTGAGGACAGAGACCAAGGCAAGCCCTTGGAGAGCAGGGAAGGCAGTTTTGGTTCCCTGATTTTTAAACTCTTCTATCCTGGCACAGGAAAGACCTGAGTAAAAGAAACAGAGGAAAAGTAACTGAGACTCCAGAGAAGCCAGCCTTGGAATAGCAGAGGAGCTTTTCATCCGTAGAGACAAAACAAGACAAAACCAGAGATTGCCTCTAGAAGATAGTTACCTGATAAATAACTGAGGACTGAAAGTGCTGAACTGTTTCAGAGGGATTTTACACCCTAGGATAATGTAAAGAACAACTATTATATTCCATTTATGCTGGTAATGTTCCACCCAAGTGGAAAATATCTCTGGAAGAGATGAGCATGCAAAATCACCTTTTATTGCTTGAGTACAGGATAATGCAAAAAAAAACCCCAAAGAGCAGAGAATTATCAGAAAAGTAACAGCTGAAACCTGAAGGGCTTTCTTCAGTGAAGGACTATTAAAATTTATTTTGGTCAGTAAGGAATACAACACTGAAGGGAGGTTACCACATCGGGAGAGAAAACACTACCCCTTGCTGAGGGCCATGAGGAAGTCCAGTGAATGGAATTATCTCTTCTTCGTTTGTATATCCTCACTGAACTGCTGCCACATTGGATCTGGCTTCTAGGATGCTGCCAGAAGAGAGTAAAACCTTCCATGCCTCTAAAACAAATGGCTATTTTTTATTATTTACCAAGCAAAGAGATATAAATTTTGTTTGTTTGTGGCTTATGAAGTATTCTTGCAAGTCAGTACTGGGAAATACACGGTTACAAAATGTTTGTTTGAGAAGAGGTAAGCACAGTATGAATTGTGATAAATCAACTCAGCTGAAAGCAGCAGAGGGCAGTGTGATTAATCTGCTGAGAATAAATCTCTGGATATTTTTCCATTCCTCATTACCACAAGACAGGCAGTGAAGGGATGGTGCTATACAAGTGAGAAGGTAGCTGGAGATTCAGGAAGGGATCTCACAGGCCCCCGTGTAAGGGCCTGTAACTAAGCTGATTTTCTGGAGTCATCACATGCACATCACTCTAAAATTCACCTTAACATAAACTGTAGTTGATACAGAAGGAAAACTGAACAAGCCTATCCCCTAGCCTCATGCATTTAGTTTGCCTTCTGCAATGCAACCTGAAAAACAAGCCAAGCACTCCAGGGATGATGAAACCTCTAGACTTGGAAGGCAGAAGCATTTAGCAGTACCATGTAACAGAGGAAATCTAAATGCAGGTGAAAGAGCTGAAGAAAACAATCAAGAAGAGAATTTTTTCACTTAAAAAGTGTCAGGTTGTTAGGACGTGCACTGACAGATGATGCATAAGCAGGCAAAAAAAAGAACAGGAGGAAAATAATAATGAGGAACAGGGAAGAATTCATCCAGTGTAAGATACCCTCTCCCTCCACAAGGTAGTCTGTAGTTGCTTGATTGAAGGTTTCATTATATTTTTCTTTGAAATATCTTAGTGTAATTTACTCATCTGATTTGCTATGACTGTCCCTAATGCACAGCACAGGAAGCTTTATGATGAGAAAACAGCAACAGAAATTGAATCCAATGATTTTTGAGGACTGAAGGACTTTGAAGCCTACTCATAAGAAAATTACATGGGAGCGAGGGGAAAAAAGAAGAGAGGCTAAGGGTTACCATGAAAGGCATTAATATGCTATGTTATATTATAAACAAATCAGAATAGCATCTGCATTAATTAAAATTATTAAACTGAATATTCTACTAACTCAGATTCCTTTAAAAAGGGGTTCTTTAAATAGAGAACAAAAAAGAAGATTGGGATTGATTAAAACAACCCAAACAAACAACAAAAACTGATCATCGAACACTGATACATTTGAACAGTTTGCTTCTATTATTTTAGAAAATCTAATGCTGATTTTATTACAAAAGGGCCACACCTAAAGTCACCACTTTGGACTGACATATACCTGGACATTGTGAAGAAGTCCACAGTGTAACTGTTAGCATGCAGATTCGTCTGGATAAAACTGGACATCTGAAATTATATTGCAACTCCATCTAAGACCAAGATCCATCTAAGACTAAGATCACACTGAACTACAACTAGAACTACGTTTTTACAGTCATATGGACCTAAAAGCCACAGAACCTTAGATAATACAGAAGAACACACCAATATCTTGTCCCAGTTGCAAAGAATTCCCTGGAAAAAATACAGTATAACTGTCATGATCAACACCCAAGAGATTTTCTTTTACTTGCAGACCTTGTTAGGAAAATGCATTATGAAAATAAGAAATAAATTTTATACAGATACTATCTAGGAATATTTCACATATTTAACTACCTTTTAATTGAACTACTTCTATAGTGTTAACTATATTCATTCCTCTGCCACATGGTGACAAGTTTGGCCAAAATGGATGGAGAGGCACAATCCAAGATATTGACCATAATGTTAAGATAGGTTAAAAGAAATCTCAGCTTTGCAAAAGTAAAATTCTTGGATAAAAGAATTGTTGTGACTTGGTACAACTCTACAATGGCTCCTCAATAATATTTCACTAAATCGTAATTCCCAGAAGAAGCACTTCTCAGTGAACACTTTTAGGAATGACATCACTCCGTAAGCTTGCATGTTGGTTTGGGCTTTTTTTTTTTCCTGACATTTCCTGAGATTATGTGGCAGGAAATGTTTCTAGGATTGATATTTAAGTACCTTAGTGAAAAAGATAGCGATACATGTAACTGAAGTACCTGTAGGCAATCTACTTAATGATTCACATGTCCTCATTAAGCCTCTTCTTCTCACTGAGAGTGTGTTCTAAAGCAGCAAGATTTTACAATATTGGGGTTTTTTTAAATATTCATGGAACAAAAATTCAAATCTAAATAATTGTCTCTAAATGCAGTGCTTGCTAAGGAATTAACTTGCATTATTATTCAGACAAAGGGCTCTTTTGTTTCCATAATCTCATTTCCTCTATACCAAAGGTTTATGTAGGACTGCAACAAGTACATATTGAGATGATTCCTGTTCTGCCTAATGACTTTGTTTCCAAAAACTGAAAAACATCCCTGAACCAAAAAGTAGCATTATTACTGTCTTAAAAAGTGAATCTTTTCAGTTATGAATGTTCAGAAACCTGTTTTATAAAACAGAATATAAATGCATTACCTGAAACATAAATAATGTGGGTGTTAGCAAACTATTCTTCCTCTCTAAACATAGGTTCTTTAAGCCCAGTAAAAAGGAGGGGTGAAAAATCAATTTTATGATCAGTATTTGACATTTGTCCACAGCAGAGAAGCACCATATGATTTGACAGTCGCTGATGCTGTGCTTAGGGCTGAAAAGATATAAAAAGGGAGGTATTTGTAGGTCAGAAATTAGCTCCCTTGCAACTGTTTCTAGAGAGGCTGGCAAAGCATATGGCCCTACTGAAATGTCTGTTCTGTGCTTGGAGGCTACTGACAAATTGACATCCAAAGGGACACTTTTTCAGTTTAACCTAATCTCTGCTTCAGTGCCTGGATTTTGACCGGGCCTGAGTAAGTAAAGATCAATCACCAAGGCTGTTGACAGACTGACAGCATTCTCCTCTGTCAATCAAGCACTTCTAGGACAAAGCTGGTCCCCTTCTCAAACAAAGCATCAGAAATAGCTTTGGCAGCAATAGTAAAAACTGCACCCTAAAAGGAAAAAACCTCTGTCCTAACAAGAACATGCACATTTGTAATCTGAGATACACACGATCAGATTTTACCACCAGATTTTACCCTTTTAATGGGTTCAAAAACAGCACTCTGAAGTCTTTGTAGCCAACTATTGCAAACTTGAAGATATTATGCAACATTCACACATTAAACAGAAACAACCTTTCAAAATATAAAGTCTTTTCTAAGTGTGCCTTATCCTGCCTCCTTCTCATCACCCATCCACCTGAACACTGCACATGAACAGAGTTGTTAAAATTTCTGAGACGACTGTACAACCACCTTCTGCATGGAAATCGAGCATCTTAAATCTGCAGCATGTTCAACACCTTCAGCCTCCCCAAAATTCCTGCTGAACAGCTGGCGTGAATCGCCTTCTCTCACCTACAGACTGTCACCAGCCCGTGGAACAGAGGGAGGTTTCAGCCGTGCGTGCAAAGCATCAGGTACAGATACAACAGGTTACTGGAGCAGGGAAAAATAGCCTCACCCTGCGAGTAATACCTGTGCGGAAGATCAGCTTAATAGCAACGTATTCTTACATATTCATCCTCCAAATAACCGCAAGGTTCTTTTGACTTCGGGTGCTTCTAACGGCACAGAGCATCCCATGTACGTAAATTAAACGGGATTTGAGGGTGGGGGCGAAGACAGGGGTTTCGGGCGTCTTAGGGAACCTTCAAACTTTTCAGACGGCGGTGACCAAAGTTGAAGGACGGGCAGCTCCGGCAGCTCCGGCAGCCCCGCCGCCCTGCCCCGCGCCCCCGCCCCGCCACAGCCCCGGCCGAGCCCCGCGGTACCTGCGCTGCCGCCGCCGCCGCGGGCAGGGGGTTGTCCAGCAGCTCCATCGGCACCTCCTGCGCCGGGCTGGGAGGCGATTTGGACATGTCGCTCTGGACCATTGGCGAGGAGAGCGGGTGGCTGGGCACCGAGCCCCTCGGCGGGACAGAGTCGAGCCGAACTGAGCCGAGGCGAGCCGAGGCGGCGGGCGCCGCTCAGCGCCCGGCCATGCCGAGGAGCGGGCGGCCGGCCCTGCCCAGCCCGGCTCCGCTCCGCTCCGCTCCGCTCTGCTCTGCCTTGCCCAGCCCTGCCGGCTGCCGGCGGGGAGCGCTCGGCGCCGGGAACGGGGCAGCGCCGGCGGCGGGCGCGGGGGAGGGCAGGGGGCGGTGCGTGGGGAAGAGGGAAAGTGACAGCGAGCATCTCCCTCCGGCAGCGCCGGGCGGGGGCGGCGCCGGGATCTGCGCCGGGATCCGCACCGGGCTCCGCGCCGGGATCCGCACCGGGCTCCGCGCCGGGATCCGCACCGGGATCCGCGCCGGGATCTCCGCCGGCCCAACCCGAATGCGGCCGAGCGGCGAGCAACAAAGCTGGGGCTCCTGACCGGGATGTAGGGGTGCAGTCAGGCCCTGCTTTTCCCTTAGCCCTGCCGGACATCTCGACCCTGGCCGCACGGCATCGCCTGCCTCAGCCCGCATCGGCTAAGACCTGCAGTTTTAGTGAGCAAACCGGCACTTCGACAGAGAAAGTTCCGTGTTGAAAGGGTTTTTGCCTGTACTTTGAGGTTCTTGTGCACACATCGAGAAGGGATGAGTGAGATGAAGCCCACTGCCTAATTTTATATAACCTTCATTTGCACAATCTCATTCGTGCTATCAGGCAGCCCACTGGAGGCTTTTGAAAGACCTGTTCGACACCTGATCTGGGAAAATCATCCTCCACCCCTGAGATGATCCGTCATTCTTTATGAATGACAGATCATTTTGGTCCTGATAGAGCCCAAAGCCTCTGACCCTGTGAAGCCCACAATGGCCTGAGATGCCTTTCTTTCACCGGATGGGACCTAGCCATGCCCCATGCAGCATGAGAGGGAAACTTGTGTTTTCAGAATCACTTTGTGATGGTTTGGGAAATTTCTTATCAGCTGATTGTAAACAGCAGTGAAAACTAAGTCTAGAAACTGACTGGCCTAATGTCCCACACTTAAAATCACAGCCAGTACTAAAAGCAATAAAAGCCACTTTCAGGAAAAGAAGCCAGCAAACCAAAGCCAGCAAACTAAAGCCAGATCAATTTCAAAAAGTACTTTCAAGCTTTGTCTAGATTGCATGGTTGATTTATTTAGTTTTTCGTAAGAGCTTATGAGCTTCCTTTCTGAATTAGCTTACTCCTATGGATTTTCTCATAAGAGAAGTGAAAGTCTTATAGGAACTGCCCATTTTTTTGTGAAGGAATTAGCTGACTGCAAGAGGAAGTGCTCTGAGGTTTGAAGGGCTGTCACTTGCCCAAAAAGTTTCATATTTAGTTTTAAAGACAACATTTTAAAATAATTTTCTGGAAATTTTTAAGGTGTTGTCCATGACTAAACAGAACCTTAATTTAAAATGAAAAGTGTGGGCTTTATTGCTTAACTTTCATTCAAGTAACTCAATAGAGATGCTCAACAATCTTGAAACTCTACAGATGCTGGAGCCTGGACTGCTTCCAGATGTTTTTCAAGTGGTTATAAACAAAAAGATATTTTCTTTTTAGACATTTGGTGTGAAAAATGCATACTTCACCCTCTAATAGAGGCCTTGAAGTAGTTGTTTCTGTGACACTTACAAATTAGATTGTTTAAATGGAATTACTTTTTGTGACCATCATCATTTTTAAGGAATTTACTGAAAAACCTAAACACAGTATTTCTGTTAATGACTGCTGGGTGGCATATTATTATTGAAAGATGTTGTCTTTGAATTTCTAACACCTTTATAGCTTTGGAAGATTTTATCCTTCTGCTTCAAGCCATGCTCTAGGAAAGGCACTTGACGATCCACCATGATTCAGTACATTTACTTGGTAGATTTTCAGGCATCTGTCAGGGATTGCCTGTTCTCTCTCACACAGAGAAGGGAGTGGAAGTTACTTAATCATGTAACAGTGGCCCTTCATATTGCCTTCTGGATTTTCACTTTGTAAAGAGTGTATAAGTAAGAGCATTTTTTTAAGTATATCATCCTTCTGTAGGAGTAGTAGTGATCATTTTTGAAACATTACCATTTCTAAAACCATAAATGGTGAATCTGGATTGAAAAAGTACTTCTACTCTCTTATAAATTAGAGCTTGAATGTGTCAATTGAAGTGCATTTTTTGTGTGCTCAGTCATATATTTTATGATTAGTTTGTCTTTTTTTTCTTTCCATTATCAAAATATAATGGTAATGATTTTGCTCATTTATGTACAACATCTATATACATATTAGGTCTGTAGAAAGCAAAGACTCAGGAAAGAAGTTCTCCCCCCCCCACACATCTGAATTTTTAGTAAGTTTATTTAGTTTTTCTTTCTGAGGAAAAATATTCTACATAACTGTTCTTTAGCAGCAATTATCATTCATTGCCTTGATGTAATGAGTGGCTAGAACATTAGCATAGAAGAATAATTGCGAGTATTTTATTCTGTTTCACCCTTTTTGTTTAGCAGTTAATCCAAGTTCTCTAACCTTGAAATGTGCAGTGAAAATCCTTCAGCTGAACACATATGCATGTAGTCATCCCTCTGCATGCTGTTTTTGGCCACATCTGCTCCAGGATAAGGGTCAATGTGTAACAACAGTGTGCAGAGATTCTAAATCGCTTGTTCTTTCTCAAGGGGAAAAGCAACCTGCTATGCCTAACCCCTTCTCAGCAGAAAACCACACTGCTGCATTTATTTACACTTCCATCTGCAACGGAGAGGTGTTGTGCATGCTTATTTGGATTTTTATAAACATGTAAATGTTAGAAAAACAGAAGAAAACACAAGCTGTTTTGTTCATAGGGCTTGTTTTTTACTTCTTTTTTTTTTTTTTTTTTTTTTTTTTTTTTTTTTTTTTTAAAAAACAACCCCAAAAGCTTAGGCTGACCAACAAGACAACCTGATTTGGGTGCCAAAAATAGCTGGTTGTTTTGTTGGTTTTTTTTGTTTTGTTTTTGCATGAGAGTTTAGATGTTCTTTTAAAGCAAGGAGGGCTGTATTACTTTGCATATTTAATTGTTGTTTACCACCAGTGTAAGAATCTGGTGTCAGCATCATGTCCTAACCTTCGTACCCATGTATGGCAAGTACATGTTTTGTTCAGCCTGTAACTATCACCTAAATGGACAAAAATAGGCCAAGGAGGGTTGGCTGATATTTGTGCAAATGCAGCTAAAAGCTAATAACTTAGACCCAAGGGACTTCATTAGAAACTTGCACAAATACAGACCAGTGAGCTTACAATTATTCTTACGAAACTAATAAAATGCTCCTAACTGAGCATGTGTTTAAAGCCCTGATATAGAGAATTTCTTTAGGACTTTCAATTGAAAAGGAATGCTAGCCATTTATTGGTCTGTGCCACCTCCTGCCTAAAATGAATTGTAGCCAGAAATTCAATATTGTAAAAAAAAAAAAAAAATCACTTGATTACCTGGTTTTAATATCTCAAAACAGACATAGTTCATCTTTTTCAGTGATAAACTGGAAGCTGCCTGCCACAAGTGCAAATTGAAGGGATTCCTCTTATTTTAGTACTTATCTTTCACACAAGTCTGAACAAAACCACTCCAGACAGGCTCACTTTTGAATCTCTTATCAGTCTGTATCAGAGCACACCACCACCTGGCTGGATTTAATGAACTGATCCATTCTCCCAGCTCGTGTTTATTATGTTTTATTCTTGGTGCCATGCACCCAAGAAAGCCTCGATTGATACTGTGACAATGTATTCAGGGGAAGACAGGACTGGAAGGAGGAAGGTTTCCACATGATGGAAGATAGGAGCAATATATAAACACTGGCAAAAATGCTTTTAATGCACAGAAAGGCTCGCAATGCTCGAAAAAGCCACAACACCTACTAAGCACATATTTTCAGCCCTTTGCAAAACGTGACCAAAAAAGGCACGCTCCCGCTCGCAAGCTGTTCGCTTTGCAAGAGGCAAATTTGCTGTCGATGGGTTGTATACAAAGTTCATGTTTGATTAAGCACTTCTGCAGAAGTTGCTGGTTTCAGTTGATATTTTCTTTGCTTTTTCTTTGCTCTCCTGTCATAACTGAGACTGCATATCTCCTTTTGTATCCCCAGTCCTTACCAACTATGGTGTTCCTATTTATAGCATCATTTTTCTCTTATTAAATACTTGAATCACAAGAGCACAAAAAGGCTTTATAACATTCTCACCCACAAATATGTTCAGCCCATGTGAGTTACTGACATGAGAGACAGATTTTAATAGATTGTGTGTGGCCTGTGTCCAAGGACAGCATCCGAGCTCTCCGCAGCTCCTTGAGGATGGCCTTTCCTCCACCCTTCACTGAGCCCTGTGCTCACTTTGGGCCTCTCTGCTTTTGGGTAGGTTTTTGTTTCGTTTTTTTTCAACCCAACAATCATTTATTTGTGGCATTGAGGCAAAACTTAATTCAGAATAAATGGTGTAAGAAAAGACAGTGACAACCTCTAGTCAGTGAGAGGATTGCAAACCCATCAGTGTGGTTGACAGTTAACTCATCGTTACCAAGGCTGCTGGCACAGTTAATACGTCTGAGAGTATTGAAATTCTTGGCCAAATTATACATGCACAGATCTGAAGCACAAATCGATGATGGCACCACTCCATGTTGCCATCAAGTCAGTTTTAACAGTGAGCATTTACCAGATGTCATTTCCCTCCCTCCTTGCCTTAGCTGCACTGATCTGCTCCTCCATGGCACACTGCTTGGCTCTTGGAGCATGAGGGACTCCACTCAAGAACTAAAGGTAAAATTTAGCAGGAAATTAATTACCTTTCCATAAGGTAAATCTGCTGCTTTATGTCCATGAGCCATCCTACCATGAAGACTGAGTAGTTCAACTGCCAGGGTGAAAGGGGAAGGAGAGACAGCTTGGATACACAACTCGGAGCAGGGCTGAAAAATTCTTTCCTGGAAACACACCAACCCTTAAGGCAGACTAGCTATAAACATCAAACTGCAAAGCCTTGGTTTTGAGAATATTACTGCAGAATAACGCTGATTTGATTTCAGAAAAGTAAATTTTGGTAAGTACTTTGAGCTTATGCAGCAAAAGGAGTCAAGGAAAGACAAGTCCTAAAGCTTTTGTTTGTTCCTCCTTTTTCTCACATATTGCTAAGCCTCTTTTACTCAACTTTCACCCAGTCCTTCCCAAAACTGAAGTTCTTATTTTGAAAGAAAATGATTTTCAATAAAGCACCCTTGAAGTTTTATAAGAAAAATTATTTTGAGAAATACAGTATCAGCACATTAATACTGTGATGTAAGTGCTGTAATAGCCACAGTCAATTAATTGCTATCAAAACCAACTTATCTATTTCTAGTGACAATTTTTCAAGGGAAACTTTTGTGCCCCTAAAACATGAAATGGTGCATTTCATTCACCTTCACATGAAGTTCCACCATCTTCTGACCCCGTGCTGCCCTGAATTTTATTGAGATAACTATTCTTGAAGTGTCCTTCAAAAACCTAAAAACCAAGTTAGTATTGGCATAATAATTTTCTATTGTAACATTGCAACAGTATCCCATCTGACTTCTCTGGAAAAAAAAAATGCCAAAAGCCTAATAGCAGCATTTTGATCCCAGTCATGTGAGAAGAAGAAAATAGTGGCAAGTATCAATCAAATGTACTATATATTTTGAAAGTAAATATATACTTTTATATTATTTTGAAACCATGTATTTTAAAATACACCCTCAAATATTTCCTATGACATGTTTCTCAGATCTGTTTGGTCTCCTTATATCATTACATGCTAAGAAAATAAATTTCCCTTCAAATTTGCTCTGGTCTATTTTGTAGGAGGAATAGCTTGAAATAGATATATCTTTTTTTTTTTTTCTTTAAAATTTTCTTCGTGATGGAATTACACTCATAAAAATAATAGGAAAGAATCAACTTCTAAAATCACATATTAAAAGCAGCAGCTAATGTATTGGTGCCCAAGCCTGTGCCACCCAGAACTTTAAAAATCAAACCACTCTGTACAACTCCAGCAGGGAGTGCTGGAGCTGCTGCTCCTGGTGAAAGCCATGGTGAAACAAATTCATATTCAATCTTGGGTTAGTTGTCTGAATGCATATTTCTGAAAAAGGCAGCAAAGAATGCAAGTGAGGAAGCATTGCTCTTTCAAGAAGAGCATTTCAGCCCATCAGTGATCTCACAAGGCATCCATAAAAAACCCTGAAATATTCAGTCTTATTTAAAACAATCCCTTAACAGGAAATCTGATCAGAACTGCTTTTCCTTATGGCACCTGTGAAACTCTGTGCTCACTCAAGACACGTGTTAGTGGCAGACTGCATCAGCTCTGGTGTGCCATCTGAAGTCTGCCCAGGTGAATTCAATAGGCAGAGGCAGCTCCATGGCAACAAATACTAAAGCAACATTGTTAGCCAGAGACCTAATTCTGCAAAGATACATGGACTGTATTCTAGCACAACAGGAAGAAAAACACATTTCGGAGAGTGATAATGAGCAAAGCCTTAAAAAATTTCCTCAAGAAAAGCAACAGATCATGGTCTATGGCAATTAGCCATAAAGGAGGTCTTTGGTAATTAGCCATAAAGGATTTTTCCTGAGAACAAAATATATTCCTGATGAGATTTTACAGCCTTTGTTTGGACAATGTTCAAATAAATTTCATGCAGTTGTTTTCTTGTTTGTTTGGTTGGGTTTTGTTTGTTTGTTTGTTTGTTGGTTGGTTTTTTGGTTTTTTTCTGGTATAATCAGTGGCCATCTGTTTATTCACTCATATCTCAGGAAGCCTTGCAATTTTTTCATGTCCACCTGAAGACAAGAAGCATCAAAAAAGAGTAATTCCTGTTCAGCTATTACTTAAGCCCTAGGTTTCCAAGATTTGTGAATGATCTGTATATCAGGGTACCAAAAGGAGTCCTGAAAATCATTCATGGACATAGCTTTATTAGTTTCATAGAACCCTTCATGAGTTACAAACTGCTCTACACTAGTTTTTGACTGGATGTGAGAATCCCAAACATGATTTCTCATGTATTGGACCTATTTCAATATGGCTTATAAACACTAACACAATTCTTACTTCATGCAAGTTTTTTTCTAGCACTTTATACACAGTAATTCAATATTTACTGTAGTAAATGTGTTTATATCTTCTGAATGCTCATCTACTATTCAATACATAGCAAAACCCCATGATTTTGCTTCTACAGGCTGACACAAAACATTTAGAATAAATAGCTCAAACACGTGGAAAAAGACAACACTGTGTATTCAAGTCTCTCAGCAACAGAATAACATATAGGTGAATGGCTACTTGTATAGGTAGTATGGCAAAGATCATAAATATTACTTACCAGCATGAATCTCTGGGCTCTGCATGTTTAGTCACTGTGGGGTTGCTTCTTTGAGAGAAATCTCTGTTGCATGCTTTTACAAAAAACAATACTATTTTATTTAGTTTTGCTACATATGTCCCCCAGCATAAAGGAAACAATGACAATAAACATAGTGAGATAGTCAGAACCAAAATTTTAGCTGTCTGTAGCCAAACTATTGTTCATGAAGCAACTTCTGAACTCCTGGTGTTTTAAATCCAGTATACCAGTTTAAACCAAGATTAGTTCTTGATTCTCACTTGTGTGTTCAATGTAATAGTTCTCCGAAGAGTAGCCACTGCTGAAGCAGCAATGTCCTAAAGCAGCAAAGAGGCCAGCTGAATGTGATCATCTGCTCAGGAATTCCAACTTCATTTGCCATGTAATTTCTTCTGGAAGAAGCACCAGTTTGTTTTCAGTGTTTGTTCAGCCATTAGTGTAAAGTAAAAGAGCTTTTACTAAGAAATTTTGCCAGAGTAAGTGTTTTTTTTCTTGTTGGTGGGTTTGTTTCTGGTTTTTTTTCCCCTAAATCAACAAGGTTAAAGTTGCAATAAGGGCTTTTACATGTCTTTTTTATCAATTAGCAACGAAAATTGAGTGCATACTAAAGTATCTACATGAAGATCGTGTAGAAGAAAGAAATATGTTATATCCTCCTGGCTCTGAGAGTTCATAAACAGATTAGGTGCTGCTCATAAGTGCTCTTCCACACTGCAGTTTAGATCACTACATAGTTGGGTGTCTGCTCTGCTTTTCTTGGATTGTACATATGCTGTTTTGCAACAAGCCTATAAACTCTTTTTAATTAGCATGCATGTTGTTGTTTGCCACTGCAATGAAAGTTCATTTACCACCATCTACTATAGTGTCTATATATAATTTCCATGTGCACAGCTACATTCTGCATGTTGTAAGAAAATTCACCACTGTTTTGCATTTGTTACCATGCTTCAATTAGAAAGGGAAGAAACAACTCTAAGACAGGTGTCTTTCTTGCACAAATATGTGTTCCAGCACATTTAATACTTTCATTATTCTGAATGTCTTGCAGAATTAGTAATTTTGCCAAATGGTTTGCATTGTAAAATTTGAATGCTATCTTTTCTTTCTAACATTTTAAAATATAATGTTGATTAGAAATAATAGTATAATTAGCCAGTGAAATTATAACTGGCAGGTCAGGAAAAAGAAGTACAGAACAGTTCAGTGTTTCCAAGGTGAGACTGTACAGGCTTTTTAACCAAAATAGGCATTGGATAAATTAAGATGCTCTTTAAGAATAGGAATCAAATCCCAGGATATTTTGAACTTCTTGGAATATTCAACCATAAGACTAAAAATTACTATTTCCCCCTCATTTCTTGTCCTATCAAAATGTGTGTTCAGAATAGAGACCAGTCGTGATCATAGAATCATAGAACTACAGACCAGTTTAGGTTGGAAGGGACATTTAAAGCTCATCTGGTCCACTCCCCTGCAATGAGCAGAAATACCCTCAACTATATCAGGCTGCTCAGAGCCCTGTCCAGTCTGACTTTGAATGTTTTCAGGGATGGGACATCCCCTGCCTGGGATGGTTACAGGAACTTCCTGACAGATATTTATTGTGGATATAAGCATCCTTAGAGGAATTTCTTAGGGGGAAAAAAAAATACCTACTCTTCGGTCCTAGTTGCAACTTGAAAGAGAAATACAAATCCATTGAGTTGAGTGCCTTTAAGATCACTTGGCACCACAGGAGGGTTTTTCAGGCTTGCTCTTTACTACTGCTGAACGTCAGTTCAGATCCCATTTTATAAGAGTAATCCTATTTTTAAATCAGACCTTACATTTTAGAAGTAGCTAAAATTTCAGAGATACTAAACATCTTTTAGAGAAAATCCAAACTTGTTGAATCAAACAAAACAAGGTCAATTTCAAAAAAGAAAAACATGACAAAAAGTATTGAAAACACAACTGATAAACCTGATCTGACACAACTTAAAATGACCTTTTTTGGCTTTTGGGAAATTAAACAGATAACAGATTACAAACCAAAATATCCTTAAAAACAGAAACAAACACTCTCTCAATGTATTTACTATTTGCTCAGTTGGTCTGTGCATACAACTTTTTTTAATCATAAGCAACATAACTACTAAAAAGGTAGACTGATTGTAAATGTAACATACAAGTACAAAAACTATAAAAGCAACGTGTTTTTAAAATAATTCCTTTAACAGAAAAAAAATCTTAAAAAAATGTCCAGGAGGTAAAATATTATATTACGACCTACTAGTGAAATGGAACATTCAGCATTCACTAACACTTCTGCATCTTCCTTACTAAACATATACTTCAGTAGGGAAAGCACTGAAGAATAAACTCAGGTATAATATGAAAATGTAGTTTGATTATATTTTTACAGCTCAGAGATTTAGAAGTAGCCTTGTTTTACATTCCAAGTTAATGATCAGACTGGGAGCTGTTTGCAGTGAGTGTATAGTATCAGTTTATTACAAAACCAAACATCCTCCCACTCCAAACCAAAATGAAGACTTTCAAGGCTTTAGTACCTTATAATTGTTAGTTGCTACCACTCTTATCTCCCAGACAAATGGAATTCAACTTTTTTGGAATAATTCAACGCAGTTACTTTTTAAGTGGGTTTAGCATCTGTACAAAAGGAGGTCTAGATTTGACTGGCCAACTTTATTGACAAAAGTATATAGGACACCCTAAACTATATTTAGTAAACCCTACTTGTAACCCTTAGCACACAGATCTGTCGTGATCCAAGGCCAAGTTTTGGGGGAAAAAATTAAAAGACAGAAAGACAAAAGAAAGAGACAAATGGAAACTCCTGGTAAAATAAAAAAAATTAAAAACCTGAAAATTTAGAAAAGTGAAAATACAGACAGAAAGGTATTTGAAAAACAATTGTTTTCCATAGAATATAAAATATTTTTCAAGCAGTTTTGATCTTTACTTATCCAGTCTGACTAGCAATGGGAAAATCATGTTGTTAACATAGACATGCTGTGGCCTCTACCATAAATTGTCTCGTTTCATTGGTATCAGAGCAGTACTGTAAGGTCTCAGGTGTGAAGCCCTCAGGCTGTACAGTACAGAAAAAATATACCTGCTGCAGAAGTAAAATCAGCACCCTTCACTGTTTGTTAGATGACAAAGGCCATGTGATCTTTTAATATTATCTTTGTCAGTAGGAAATTACAGTTCTCTGAGGGATCTTAGATTAACAAGAACCTGCCTTGTCAAGAGACATTTTTATAATCTCTATTTCAACTTCCCTTGCTCTCCAGAAAAATATCTCATGATGCTAATACTGTGAACAAAAACATCTGCAGATAGATTACATCTTTGCATTTCTAGCACAAAACATACATATTGTTAAATATTTGTCAGTCAGTGGCTTTGCTGAAAGCGAATCACTGCAGATTGGAAATCCAAATTATATTGTCACCTTCTCCCCTGCTTCAAAATCTTTTTTTGAAACACTATCACTGGTCCACAAAGATTTTTGAAGCCAATGATAGTTGAAAGCTTGGTGAGGAACAACAATGGCTCTCTCCATGGTTTAGCCAAGAGAGTAAAGCTGTGTCCCGGTGCATCCCCGGCAGTCAGAAGTCTGTACTGGGAAAGGCTGAAGGGAGCTGGCAGGGATAACAGGAGGGTGTCAGGATCCAGCCAGGGCTGCACATTCCCCCTGAACAAGCTGGTAGTGCTCAGGTGGCTGGCATGCACTGCACTCTGTCCTGCTGGAAGCGTGCTGCCTCTGTGCTGGCCAGCTGCTGTAAAACTGCCTTTGATTTATGGCTGCAGCCTGTGTGATCCTTGGCTACAGTGGGATATGTGCTGAAGCTCACAGGCCAGCTAAATGTAGGGCTGTCAGAGTCTCTAACCCTTCTGCTGTTCATTTTCCGTATTGTCTTAGAGGGAAGGTAATTTAACTGAAGGTTTCTCCATGTGGGTATGACTTCACACAAGGAAATTGTGAGACCAAAATGCCCTAAGACCAACACAGCAGAATGTCATGAATGGGAAGTGATGCTTGGCTGTTCTCTGGATGCTGTGACTGAGTCCCACACGTAACTTCTGTTAACACTAATTCCCATGCATTTGGAGCACAGACAGGTTAGACTCCTGTGCTGGCACTTTTCAGATTGCACCATAATCAAGAGAAATTGGCCTAAAAATGTGTGCACTAAAATCAGTTCACACAAAGAGCCATACAAATGCAGCATTTAAAACCCTACAGGAAATAATACACAGTGTCAGAAAGGCAAGAACCACATACACCACAAAGCAAGGACATCACGACTGACTGCACTAATGATAAAGTTTCTTGAACATTTGGTAATTAGTCTTAGTTTGGAAGGCTTGTAAAATGTTGGCTTATATAACCTATTTAGTTTCACTCTAGTAAGTATGACTATGCCAAGAGACTTTTTTTTCTACAGCTCCTCAGTTGCTTTTCACAAAGTTTAAGAGAAAAACCTATTAAGGGCTGTACATCCCACTTAGAAAAAATGTCAAAATTCGAAAAGCTACATTGTGCTGAGAGGTACCACAGAAAAAGTTTTAGCTGTAAGCAGGGCAGAATCAAAAGCTAAGTTCATTGGCAGAGATGCAGTATGATTCTGCATTTCAGAGTCTGGAATTTATCTGATGACTGCTTACACATGTTTACCAGGATGGCATTTTAAGTGCCAATCAACCAAATATCTGTGGGGTTGAAATACTGTTTGATACAGTAGCTACTGAAGCCACCATATAGAATGGAAATAATTGGTTGCCTAATAAATCTTATCACTTTCTTGGGGCTAAAAGTGGAAAATCTGCTCTCTGGTGTCTCCTTCCCTTTTCATCAAAGTAACAGATCCTGTGTTGCTCAATGTTGCTCCATATAATTCCATGTAACTCCATTCCAAATACTTGGGTATTTATTTTGATTGTAATGTGAGTTATCAGTGCATTTCTACCTCGTGACTTTTACAGCAGCTTTTGTATCATGGTTATTTCAAGTATATATTGGTTGTAGCACTTCAGAAGTGCATTGGTTGAAGCTTCTCAGATTGACAACACTGATGTGAACACACATCTAAGAGCACCAGTCTCATGCACAAGAATGTTGCTGGTAAAAGCACTATGTATGATAACACTTCCAAAAATAGTGTTTCACCAGTTTTACTTCTGAGCAACCCAACTCCCCTGAGAGATTTGTAAACATCACACCCACATTAGTAGTTGTGTCATGTACAACCATATCACAATGTACCAGGTCTAGGCAAAACGCAAAACTTTTTAAAAAGTCAGTATTTTATTTCAGCATCATAAATAGAAATCCAGTCCAGTAAAAGATGTCTTAGCAAGCAGGCTACTATAAAAGTAATGATAATTTTAAAATTTCCCTTTCTGTGACATCAGCTGTTCTAAAAAGACTAAGCTGAGTTACAGCCAATCGGGATAACTTAGTTATTTTGATTGATAAACACCTAAGCAGAGCTCTGAATTGAGGCAGAGACCAGGCAAGCTCTAGTTATTTTAATAAAAATTTAAAACAATTATCCTCAACAAATCTCTTCTTTTGTACTTTATAAGGATGAACTATTTTGGAATTACTATCATAAGTCTTTCAGAGACAAGGAAAATATTAACAATATCAATATGCCCTCTTATTTATAAACAGTCATCTCATTTACAATCCATAGAGAATATTTCAAGCTATTATAGAAGCATGCTTTAAATCACAATTGTCTCTAAAATGATGAGTCATTTGAGTTTCATCTAAGACAGCTCAGTTTGTAGAGCTGCTGGCTGGGGTAATGAGGTAGGATACACACACAAGCCACCCTTTCCCCTGAGATTTTTTCAGGAATAGTTTTTAAGTGCTCTTGTCACATTTCACATTAGCACGGGTGCAAGAAGAGTAGCTCAAATTAGGTCAGGTTCTCTGAGAATTGCCAGATAAGTCACTCTAGAGGGGAAAATCAGATTTTTCTAGATTGATTGTTGCAGTGCTCTGGGCTTCTATCAAGTATTAAAACTTGATGAAGTTGGTTTATTACAGTTCACTAAATTTGCTAAGATTATTGTTCTTCAGAGGATTTACAACACTGGCAGCTATTGCACAGCCCTTTTTGCATTGTAGCCTGAAAACCAGGTTGAAATACTGAATGTACATCTCTTCCCTATATGGATACAATGATTTCATACAGTAATACCAAAGAATCCAAATTTCAGTCCTAATCAACAAAACCGACTCACGCATTTATCTAATGCTCACCCTGATACAACTCCCTCGTGCTGCTGTTGTTGGTGGAAATTTGAAACCTGTGGAAGGAACAGTGCCCTGAGCTGGGCACTCCAGGCAAAGCCTCTCCTACTGAGACTGTCTTGCTCTACCGGCTGATGAAAAAAAAGCAGAGAATGCTGAAGCTACGTTACTGCCACCTTTTCCATGTCTCAGTAGTAACTTCACATGAAAGCAACTTAGCTTACTTTGGTACTAAATAAATAAATAAATAAATGCAAGTCTCACTTCAAGATGTTGCACCAGCCACTGTTTTAAATAATCAAACCTTTAAAATGAGATCTATTCAGATAGCCAATATTATTTCCTTACAAAATATAAGAGACCTGAAATACCCTAAACTTCTGAACCTCTACAATATCTTGGGTAGAAAACAAGTTCTCAGGTTAGTAACCCCAGTAACCTGTTTTCCACAGCAGCTTCCAAATTTCCTCTTCCATTATGTTAAAATCTGATCTTGCTAGGAATTCCCAAATGAGAAATAAAATGCATTCCTGGAGGAAGACTGGACCCTTCTCACCATCACTGGACCCTTTTTTCTCTCAGGATCATCTCTGCTCCAACAGAACCACATCTGCTACTCCAGGAGGACTTTGGACTGCTTCCAACACCCTGACCAACAGGGTGTCAGGTTGTATCTCTGACAACTCTGTCAGGGTTTCTAGGATTGTTGTTTGTTTGTTTGCTGGTTTGTTGTTTGTTTTTTTTTTTTTTTTTTTAATACTACATTTGTACTGTTAATATTCCTAGTAAAGAACTGTTATTCCTCTTCCCAAATCTTTGCCTGAAAGCCCTTAATTGCAAATTATAATAATTTGGAGGGGGTGAGGGGTTTACATTCTCTCTTCCAAGGGAAACTCCAGCTTTCCCTGGCGGATACCTGTCTTTCCAAACCAAGACAACAGCATTTATAAGAATGCATTTACTACCTATTTCATTACCTCCAGGCTTTTTTTCAGACCACAAATGTATTCCTGGGGTAAACATGCAATATACAGGTGGTGTCACCACTAAAAGTGTTGGTATTTTCAAATTTTCAGCTTTATAAACAATATATATCTGACCCAGAAAAAAATCACAACATTTAGAAAATCGATACTAGTTTCTCTAGAGCAGACATATCATCAACTTCTGTTTTATCATTTTTAACTAAAAGATGTCAAGAAACAATATCTAAAAATTCTATGGTTTGAAAACCAATGAGCTTATTTTATTCTAAACTCACTAACTTGGGTCACGAGAAGGATAGAAATTACACTTCTTAAGGAAATGTATTTTTAGGATTTCACATTAAACATTTACATAGGATTAAATATTATTGAAACAGCATTTCTTGGGTGAATAGCAGTAATTTGCAATGCCATAGCTGTTTACAGCACAGAAGATTGTCTTACATTGTACTACAGTAAAGTATGAGTCTTAAGGCAAATAAAAGCTTTCCCTAGAAGAACCAAATTTTGAACATTTTGGAAAAAAGTCAACAGGAACAAATATTGCTGCAATAAGCCTTCTGAATACCTTCTGCTCTATCTTGTAGCACCTTTGTGAATGCCAGCTAGCTGTAATTGCCCGAAAAGCCTTTGAGAAAGCATGTGATCAAAGCAGCAAAAGTGAAACAACACAAAAGTGTGTAATTGTGAACTTCCAAAGATTTAATTTTCATTTTCTACAGAGGAAGTATTGTGAAAATTTCTACATTTGCAACTATAAATAATGATAATTTTTTGATAGCAAGAAATAAGCAATTGACATTTAGGGTGAACTGCTTCCTACAGTGATTCTTTAAGGGGCTCTGAAAACTGTTTTAATTAAAGGATTTGTGATTTATAATTTTTTATTTAAATAAATACACTGAGATCACCTTTGAAATATATTCAGTTTTTTATTGTAGTTCACTCACATCTACCTTTAATTTCTTCCTGGTTTCTCCTAAGGTAATTTCTGAAGTGGAAGGAGCTATTGTTTTAACTGAGGACACATTCACTCAGATAAAGGGACATCTTACAAACTTGGCATTTTAAAGCCTGTGTTCCAGACTTATGAATAGCTTTGGAAAGACAAGAAGTGCTATCCAAATAGAAAACTTTATCTGATGGGCACATTTTGGCATTAACAAAAGCATGGAAAGTACAGTCAGATCTGTGCAGTGCAGGCAGCTGAAGGAGTTTATTGATAGCAAGTAAACTGTTAACATATGAAAATAAAACATCATTCTTTGAATTTCAGATTTTCAAACAAGCTTATTAATGAGACAATATTTGAGTACTTCACATATTGACAATTTTTGCAGAAATGAAGATGGTAGTAAGTAGAGTTTGCACTTTTTATTTTTTTTTTCAAAAATGCTTCCTTGTTTAAACTTTTAACATAAATCTGTAACTCTAGTGGGTTTTGTACAGCATAAGTTATACTAATTTTCAGGGATGTGGACTGGCTGGGAGTGTTAGATTAAAATAACTGCAATATCTGTCTCATCTCATTCTTTTCCCATCTCTAGAGTCTGTAGCATTAGTTTGGCAGAGAATATTGTACACTCTTGGAATTCAGTAAGGCTGGATGGAAAGGACAAAATCAGGGTAAAGTTGCAATATATTAATAACTTTTAGAGTTACATAAACTTGTTAAATAACTCCATTTGATTGGTAAGCTCCCTAAATTCAGCTTCTGTTACAGTCTGAGCAATTCAGAACGTTATCTCTCAAGGATTAAAGACTTAGAAATTAAGAATATTCTAAGGCCTAGCCAAGACTTGCTTCAAAGTTGCCTAATTTGTGAACTGTCCTTTGACCAAATGTATGACCGCTGCTTTTCCAGAGATGGTTGAGAGAAAAACACAGATCCCTATTCTTAGGCAAGATATCTAATGTGTGAAGAACGTTGCTTTTATCAGGAGGAGCTTGAAATCCCTGTCTCCTCCTCCCCAAAGGACTATGCTTACATCAGACTTACTGGCAGCCCTGAGGCATGACTCTCCTCTATTCTCTTCGGAACACCACAAGAATTAATTTAAGGTAGTAGGCTGGAGGAAAAAAAAAAGAAGGAATGTGATCTGCAGGTGGTACAGAACTGGGGGTTGTGCTGCCATTGAGAGGGATCTTGATGAGCTGGAGAAATTGGCAAACAGGGGTTTTGTTCATCAAGTTCAAAAAGTCAAAATGCCAAGTCCTGTCCCTGGGGAGGAATAACACCACACACCAGTACAGGCTGGGATCAAGCTGGAAATCAGCTTTGCAAAGGAGACTTTTGCCCTTTTGTGCTGTAAGGACAGGTTGCTGGCTCATGTCCAGCTTGTCTGTCAGCTTTGCCAGCATTGCCTCTCTACTCAGCCCTGATGAGACATATCTGGCGTGCTGGACTTCCCAGGACAAGAAACACATGGCCACAAACACAAGGCCAGCAAAGTTTTACAAAGATGCTTAAGGGCTTGTAGCATTTGCTGCATGAGGAGAAGCTGAGAGGGCTGGGACTGTTCAGCCTCAGGAAGAGAAGGCTTGGGGGCATCCTATCCATGAGTATGGATACTTGAAGTTAAACTGTTGTTGTGCAGAAGATTGAGGCAGATTCTTCTCAGTGGTATTTAGTGACAGGACAAGAGGTGAAGTGCACAAATTGAAACAGCCTGACTGGGCACTGGCACAGGTTGCCCAGAGAGGTTGTGCAGTGTCAATCCTTGGAGATCCTCAACTCTTAGCTGGACATGACTGTGGGAAACCTTGTCTAGCTGAGCCTGCTCTGAGCTAGGGTGGTTGGACTAGAGAATCACCAGAGGTGTTTGCCCACCTCAGCCCTTCTTTGACTGTTATTCTTCAGCCAATTTATCACTTGGGGATTCTAACCTTTGCTCCAAGGAACAGTAGGTCCTGGAGAAAATGCACAAGCAGTGTCTGGAAATGGGACTAACTAGTTTTAGATTAGTTTTTGAGTATTGTGATCTGCGATTACATTTCATACAACCTGGCAGAATAGCCTCCTTCAACAAATCTCTAACAGAGAGGAGTGATCAGATGCAGATCTTTGATAGAAAACCTGTGCACTATCAGGAAAGGATTATATCCAATTCTCTGTATCCAGACTGGATTGTCCCTGCAGTCTCAAAGGCCTCTAAACTCTAGAGAAAAAGGTAGGATTAATATATATTGCTATCTTTGGCATTAGCCATATACCTAGAAACAGGTAGTTTCTCTGCAGATATTTAGGGCTTTTCATTGACAATTCTTTTCTGTCCTACTGCCCTTGTGCTGCCTTACAAAGTCACGTGCAAAGATAGGACCACG
Source organism: Phylloscopus whistleri (assembly GCA_017589585.1). Taxonomy (NCBI): domain Eukaryota; kingdom Metazoa; phylum Chordata; class Aves; order Passeriformes; family Phylloscopidae; genus Phylloscopus; species Phylloscopus whistleri. The sequence goes on along the minus strand of JADMLD010000614.1, from coordinate 3,883,149 downwards.
GAGCTAAGGAAGTTTATTTTGCTGTATCTAACTACTGATAGACAAATTGACAAACTTACCAAGCCCTAGGGGTTACTTGAAGCACCTAAAGATGCTGCTTAAAACTAGGTTGGAAATCTTTGTGTTTTGAGCTTTCTGTTGAACTCTAGTAGAAATTCTTTCAAATTCCTTACCATTCTGCAGAATTCAGCTGATGAGATAATGTAAGTGACAAGACATGGAAAAAATCTCATTTGTAAAGGAACGCTCTTCTTCATTAGATTTTCCCTGAGAGAGCTTGATTGATTATTCTCTCATTTAAGTAGGTAATATGGAACACAGTATAATTAGGGTGAAAATAGCAAATGTAGCCAACAGGCAGAGTTAAAGACAAGCAGACTAGTGCCAAAGTTGTTACATTAGTATTGATGATTATTATCTGGCATCACAGACATATCAAACACTGCTTCTTCCCTGTAACTGCATGGGAAATTTTCTACTTATCTGTCTTACATTCAAAGACCTCAAAACTGCAAGGACCCATTCACACTGTAAGGTGCAGTACCAAGTAATTTAGAAGTTTACTTTCAACCCTTTTTTCTTTTTATTTTTTTTTCCCTTGGAGCAGATTAATTATGGTAGAAGTATTTGCAGCAGCCTATCTGTCACCAGAAAATAATAACACAAGGCAGCTATAACTGTGGTGGTAGACTTACTGGAAGGGTATTACATGATCTGGTTAAACTTCACAAATTGAATTTGCTTTTATTTTGTTAAAAATCAGTTCCACAATGGATTAGCTAATGAAGTGTCCTTGTGGTGACTGAGGGATGTAAGCCAGATACAGGGGTTTTGAGCTGGTCTGTAGTAGAGATGTTTATATCTTACATTTTAAATAGACATAGGGGATAAATGAACACGCAATGTGTTTTTTATCAAACATACTGCCCAGGAACTTTCAGTACTTGAGAAACAGTGCTGGTTGCCAGCTGTATTTCAGATGATCTCCTTATCATGTAGATCTCAGTAACAGAGGCACTGTGCAGACTTGGGAGTTTTGTCATAAAGAATCCAAAAGCCCGTCTTGTCTTTTGTTTAAAACAGCACGAAGCAGAAATTACTGCTTTTAGTAAAATATTGCCAATATAAAACAAAACACCTGAGAATTCAGAAGTGATTTATTCTTTACATGCTGCAAAGTCTCACTGATTTTAAGAGCATTAGAGAGCAAAGCCTTGAGTATGACATCTGATGCTATTTGTAACTGTGAATAGAGTGAATGTAAATGTCTCTTCTGCCAAAACTTTGTGTGTCTTACCATGCTTCCACCATTTTCCCTGGGGATCAAGCTTGGCAATTCTTTGTAAAAGGTGACTATTTCTGAAATAAATAGGTCAAAAGTGCAGAAGACAGGAAAGGGCATTTTTACTACTCAAATAGCCATTTTGAGCATACAAAAATCTAATTCATGAGAAAGCCAAGGATGTGAAGGTTTGTTCTTAATGTCTGAGGTACCCTTTGTGTTGTGAATTCTGAAAGGAAAGAGCATGGAATATTTCTTACCTGAAATCACTATGAGATACTCAAGAGCAACTCCTGCTATTGCTATAGTTTACATTCATACCAGAACTATAAACTGCAAAAGTGTATTGCAAGCACATATCTACTTCAAGTCATCAGCAATTTTCGGTTTATACTGCCTAAATCCAATATTTATCCATTATTAGAAACTGTTTTTCTGTGTCTTTATCTGTAATACTAGTAGGCTGTAGAAATGAAAGTGGTTAGCAATTGTTTTACTGAGAATTTTCAAAAGATTATGCACATGCCCAGGGTCAGTTAATATGTCTGAGCTGGGAAGCAATAGCTTTAAAGAGTAATTGTAGATGTGCAGAAGACCTGATCACTTGCAGTCAAATGCAAACTGGTGAATACCAGTGTTGGTTATCGGCACCTTGACAGTTAAATATTTTGTTGGGGTTTTAGTTGTTCCTTTTTTTTTTTTTCTTTTAAAGCTGGAGTATACTCTCTAATAACAAAATAAAACAACCTCAAGCAACAAACCAACTAAAAAAAAGGTAGGAACCTCTTGCTCTATTTACACTTCCTTAGAATACAAACCATCCTTTCTGAAGTCTCTCTTGCCCATGATCCAATACACAGTATAGTAATGAAATGTCTCTAAAAAATCAGGTTTTCTCCACCAAAAATGAAACTTAACACATAGCAGGAATTATATTGGTGTGAGAACATAAGTGAGAGAAAGGGAAGGAAACAGAAAAAGCCACTTCACTGAAGTGAAATACATTTTAATTACTTCTAGAAAACACAGTTCCATGAGCAGCAATCACAGTCAAGAATGAAGGGGTAATTAATTGTGTGCACTCCAACCTAAGAATTTTGATGGTGTATTAAAATATGACATGCTAGGACGGAATTTACAAACAGTCATGTGCTTTCTTAGTCTACCCTAATAATGCCAGAAACATCAGATAGCTACTCTGTTGTCTAGACAAATGCCATATTCTTGCTAATTGGAAGTACAAAAAAGCCAATTTGAAAACTAGGTTTTATGGTAGTAGGAAATGATAAAAAATGGACTATGCTCTCATGAGCTTTTTTTCCCCCCTCATTACTTGAGATGGAATTTACATCCTGTGCACAAAATTACACTGATTTCATCAACTATGAATATGTATTTTCCAAACTACCTGCCTATGAACATATAGATCTTATTTTCAATGCCAGTCTCAAAATTAAGAGTTATTAAAAGTCATCTATTTTGTAATATGTGAACTATTTCCAATGCTAAAACTTCAGTTCTTAGCCAAAATATTTTCCAGCATATTGAGAGAATAATATTTGTGAGATAATATTCCATAATATATGAGAGAATTGTGTGGGGTTTGTGTTTATCAATGAGAAGGTACTGCAATGAGGAGAGAGTAATTCTTTATGCATTTCTTGTTTGTTTTGCCACTCACACCTATACAACTTACACATCTAGAAGAACTTTCTTTTGGACAGTTCCTTGTTCTGGCTTTCCTGTTCTGTATGTTTTGCCCTATTTGTCTCCAAGTGAAAAGGGATATGCTTTGCATGTGTGCAGGATGAGGAATCACTGTGCAATTTACAGTGAGTTGCCACTTGTGTTCATTTTTACCATATTACAGAAGAGACCTTATTGTCCATTTTATCTTTTTCTCTGAAACCTTGTGCAAAAATTTATCACCAGTGATGTTCTGGAGTGTAATGGAATGATTTTAACATGCATAGGGCTTCTCATGCGGGTAGTATCTTGGAAAAGAATTGCATTCATGGCTATAGTGCAGTGTGGATGTTTTTTGAATGCTGCTGTGCTGCCCTGGATATACTGAACCACCAGATGTACATTGCCCATTTACAACTTTGTAAACTTGCTGATAATTACAGCTACCTGCTCCTGAGTCACTGTATCGTGCATATAGCTGGCATTAGGTTGTATACTTACATTCAATACCCATCCCCTTCTGGACTGGGATGGCAGTCAAAAAGGAGGTGTACTCTTCCTCCAGAGCTCACACTATGCCCTTGCACAAGAATACATAGATGGCATTTGAAGTCCTGAAACTAGGGCACTCTTATCAGTTGTTAATGATAAAACCACCCAAGACCACCAAGACAACACCAACACACTTTGATGTGGAATCAAAATATGACTTACTTGTGTTTGTGCTCAGTACTCACAGCAGTGTCTCTCCAAAAATGAGTTGCATTTCTGGTACCACTGTGTGTATAATAATATCTCCTTTTGTGTGATTCTCAGTTAATTCTCCAACATCTGTTTTCCTTTCTGAAGAAATAAACTGTGGCAATACAAAAACCTGTCCAAAACGATCCGCATGGGTAGTGGACAAAAACAGGTTAACAGCCTGTATCATATGGCTTATGGTATTTGCATAGCAGGTGGAAGGACAAACACTACAAAGTCCTTACCAGAAAAGCTAAAAAGACTTTTCCTGAGGTGATGTGCGGTGAATATACACCAGCAACACAGGGACACCTGGGATACTCTGAAACACTTGCCAGGCCTGAGCTACGGCTGCTGTTCCCCCACCCTGTACCCTGCCAAGGACAGCCTGGGCAGCTGCCCAACAGAGCAGGGCAGGCATGGTCCTGCTGCCCTCCCTGCAGCGTGAGACCATGGAGGACAATTTGGTGTCATCGAAAATCAAGACTGGAATATGTCATAGTAATTGACCAGTCTACTTCCCTATGCATATCTCTTGTCACCTCTCTTGGATTGGTCAAATTAGGTCCTTCTGGCTCCTGGGAAAAGGAGGAGGGTTCCCCAGCCAGCTGCAGTGGAACAAAACGATGTCACATATAGACGCACCTGTAGCACTGAGTTAGAGCTGGTCGGCATTATCTCGGGCCAATATGTAAATGGTTGCCAGGCAGATTTAGGTTGCCAGATAATCCTGTGCTTAATGCTCTCTGGCAATGTCAGGGCTGAGACCCTGGCAGAGAGAGACGGCCACGTCGCCCTCCCTTTAGGTGCCCTGCAGCTGTAGCGTGGAGATGGACCTCCCTGGGAATCCCTGGGATCACGCTGACTGCTGGGCTCCTGCGGATTATTATTATTATTATTATTATTATTATTATTATTATTATTATTATTATTATTATTATAGCCCCGCGGGAGCCCGCACTCCCGGGCCTGTCGGCCAGGCCTCTTTCCCAACAATTTTCACTTCCAAAGCAGGCACCGTGCACCAAGGCGCCCTGCGGCCAGCTGCTGCAGGCTGAGAGGGACAGCTGTAAATGGCCCTCGGACCTTGCGCTGCAGTGCCCCAGTGCCACCCCGCGGCTGCCCCTCGGCAGTCCCCGCCTGCCCCTGCCCTGTCCCTGCGGGGCCCAGCCCTGCGGCCCTGCCGCGGGACGCTGCTCTGCCGGAGGCAGCTTGGCAGGCACGCCCGGGCCTCCGTGCAGGGTCTCCCGTCCTGCCTGGCCCTGTTATCAGGGACATAAAAGGAAAGAGAAACTTCTTACATTCCCCTACGTGACCCAGAGCAACAGCTCCGTGTGTGGATTTTTTGTTCTTTTGGGGAGAAGGGAATGTAGGTGGGTCTAGTAAAATAAATTGCAGGACTTTCTGTTTTGATTAAAGCCATTGTGCAACTACTGCCTGTATTTTCTGTAGTCACATTCCTACAGCTACACTCACAATAAAAGGCAGCTTATTTTTAAAATGAGAGGAAGGCTTGACAAAAGGTTGCAGTAAGGAAAGAAAAGGTAAGAACACTGATAAGATAGCAGCCCTAATCCATACATCAGACAGATATAATCCTGTTTAAAACTGTTACAATATTTCGCTTTCTCAAGTGCAATGGCAGGGGGATAGAAGAACAATTCAAGGGTAAATACCAAAACTATGTTTTCTTATATGAAAAAGGTATTTTTCTGTCTCTGGAGAAAATGCCACATTAAGTTTAAAGCATAGAATACAGCAAAGGAATAGATGGCAGTATTTAAAACATACAGATGAGCTCCAGAAACTTGAGGGCATTACTACAACTGACTGCAAAGAAGGAACTATTTATCTTAGGAGTCACTGGATAATGTGTAACATATACAGAAAATAGAGGTACAAGGTCAGCTCTCGGGAGCGCTGGTGGTTTGGAATTGGAAGTATTCTTTATGAGGGCCTCTGCCACCTAACTTCCAAGAAAAAAATACCGCAGCAAACAAATTCTTTCAACCTTTCCTTTTCTCTCTAGTTTTCTGTGTAGGAGAGCAAGATCATTTCATCTTAAGAGTGCCTGAAAACTAAGAATAGATGAAAGGGAGAAATGCTAAACAGCTTCTTCCAGGAAAATTCCTTTATCTATAGATTCATGTATTTAAAGTTTCAAAGGAACATTATGATTATCTAGTTAGAACTGCCTGACTGGCTGTGAAACCTCACCAAGTAATCTCTCCATCAAGCATATAACATCTGTTTGAGCAATTGCATACCTCTTACAGAGAAACCTAGTCCTGATTTGAGGGCCGCAAGTGATGAAGTTCTGCAGTCCTTACTCAGGATTTGACTCAATGAAAACATTGGCATATTATGCAACAGAAAGATGTACCGGGCTTTAAAAACAGGTCTGTTTCAAATCTCTGTGAACAAACTCTACGGATTTAAAACAAACTAAAAGAGAATGCATCACAAGAATACTTGTGCAGTCTTCTCTTTTGTAAGGACACAAAAACATATTCTATTATTTTTCTTGGAATTTTTAGAGAACATTGACTAAAATGATGAATTTGACAGATGAATCTCTTCGGCATAAAACTTATTTAATTTTCTGTTTCAATGATATATAGGAACAGTTTCCAGCCCTCTGTAAAGCTAGAGGTCTTGATTTACATGTGGTAATACTCCACCTTCAGTATCTTTTTAAAGACACTAAGGTAAAGAGATTTACAGCAGAGGCACTAACCTTAAGTGGTGAGATGAGTTCTCTCTAAGTGCCACAGGAATTCAAACTTTCAGATGCTGATGAGACTTCAGATGTTCAGGTTTGACACCAGGGGAAAATGGTCATAGAACTACTCACTGACAAACACCACAAAAGCCAAAGAGCTCTGTGGCAGAAATAAAGAGTAACTGGCTTTCTGATCAACATATCTGTGCCTGTGGGGGAAGCTGTATAAATACATTTGGCTGTTAAATGTGACCAAGATGCCTGATAAGCTTATATAGCCAAAAGACAGCATTTTCTTAATAGATGTGGATACAATATGTTCACAGAACAAATCTGGATGGGAACCTATGCTCATATAGAACTTTAAAGTACACACAGAAATTACTTGCCCTCTTTCAGACATTAATAAATAGCAGACAAATATTTCAGAATAGAAAAACATTACCAGAACACGATCATATTGATAATCTTGTTTTCTGTGGAAGCAAACATCAGGCACACATAAGCATTCAAACTATGGTAACTCTTCTCTTTGAAATAGTGAATGTTTCCAATATTCATTTGCACCATCTGATACAAGAATAGATTTTGCTTACGTCCAGTGATGCCCTGCTATTGCTTGAATTGACTGTCACAGCTGAAGGTCATGAAGTGACTCGATGCCAACACAAACAGATGAAATACTGAGAAACCACTTTTTAAAAATATTACCTTAATAAAATCAAGCACAAGCTCTGGGAAAAAATGTAAACTTTGAAAACAGAAGCATTAGACATGGCTTCTCAGCTCACCTTTCAAAGTTACATCAACATAAAAAGCAATCATAATATTTGCACACCTAAATAAAAGAAGCTAGGATTGTACTTTGGCCTTGAAAAGAGCTCAGTTCACTCCCCTGTCAAATAGAGACCTCCTGTGCTCCCTTGGATAAATTGTTTGGGACAAGGTTTCTGAAGATACATATATGTCTAAGTTCGTCTAGATTTGCATTGGGGTATTTGCTACAGATTCTCATAACTAACAGGCACTGAAAATGAATCCATATCTACTTTTAAAATTATATTTAAGTGGTTTGGAGGGGGGGTTTGGTGGTTTTTTTGTTGTTGTTTTGGGGGGGGGGTTGGGTTTTTGTTTGTTTGTTTGTTTGGGTTTGGGGGTTGTTTGTTTTTTGTTTGTTGTTGTTGTTGTTTGTGTATTTTTGTGGGTTTTGTTGTTTTTTTTTTCCATGAGGGTTAGACAGTGGTTGACTAAGGGTTCACAAGGTCATGAACTTGGGCTATCATAAACAGTGAAATTCAGTTGTTTTTTTTTTTTTTTTCACTTTGTATTTTGATAACTTAAAATGAAGCTTTTGAGAACTAACAGGTCTGACGGTCTGGTGTAGGAGAGTAGACTCTGTTCCCCTCTGTAATATGAGAATAATTGTGCCTTCACTAGGAGCTATCAAATAAACACAGGACATGTTGTGGGACAGTCGTGTTGTGTCATAACAGAGAGATATTTCAAGACAGAATTTAGAAAAAGAAAAAAAAAAACCTTTAAGTTGCTTCATAAAGAATATATATCTGTTCTGTAACTTGTTCATCAGAGCAACCTGTTTCCACAGCTCATCAGAGGAGAAAGAAAGAACATAATTTAGTTCTCACACAAAAGTATAAATAAAGTAGGGGAGAAGTCCTTGGACCAGAAATTGAGAGCATGTAAAGAGCTGAAACTACACAGCTGAGTGTTGCTCAATACCTTCTGGAAGCTGCTCAGCACATCAGAATCAGGGCAGAATTTGTATATTTGTTTCAGACCCGGTTCTGCAAAACTAAATTAAATTAATCATCTCAACTTATGCACAATTACCTTGAAATCAAGCAGACTAATTACACAGTGAGGCTACATTCACTCTAGACAATTGAAAAAGCTCTTTCCACAATGCACATCACATATCTACGATTAAGCTAATTGCAGACAGGAAGGCAAGTGTTTATTGAATGTGATGTCTCAGAAGCAACATTTGGCTCAAGAAACCCCTTTATTTGAGAAGCCTGGAAGGGATATCAGGGAAAAGCAATTTAAACACATTTTTTATAATCCTTCATAAGTAGTTGCTATAAGCAACCAGCAGAGGTGAGATAATGCAAAAGGTGGTTAGTCCAGTGCTTGACTGTCATAGGTTCCATCACATATATGAGAAACTGTATTACAGTCAGAAAAGAGGTCCCAAATTTCTGTATCACAAACTTCAACATTTAAACTTGTCATTTTTTCCTGCCACAGTGGACCAGTAAGATGCAACTGATGAGAATCTTTATGTTGACAAAGTAGAAAGTGCAGATTTTATGATTGCTTTATGACATTTAGCAGTTTAGCTTTGCTACACTTTTCAGATTTAAAGAAATAATTCTTTGTACTAAAAGGAAAAAAAAATCCATATTCAAATTATTCAACTATGGTTAGTCCACTTTAATTATTGCATATAAAACTGTTTTATTCATTTCTTCAATCAGACCAGCAGAGATCACTTAGAGCATTCAACTAGAACAGTCTCAATAAAAACTAATTAAAAGCTCCTGTGAGTTTGAGCATGGGATCTGGTAAACTCAGTAACAAATAAAACATAATTCTAAACTTCATTTTTACAAAAAAAATAATTACAAAAATCTGAACAATAAGTTAATAAAGTAAAATAGTTATCTACTGTTCAGATATAAAATCCCAGCAACTTAATTTACATATCACTATGGCAGACATGACAAAATTGTGAATAATGCTATCCACTCTCATAAGTGGTACTTTGAGATTTCCAACAGAAAACTTATATTTTAATTTTCTGTTCAAATACAGCCAAAAGTAAGAGGCAAAGCCAGCCTAATAGTAATCCAAGGTTCTGTAGGAGAAACATCAACCAGGGTCGCCGTGTCTGAATATGAGTCATTTCAGGAAGCTAAAAAAAGAAAAAGACAGCAGAATGAGAGCCAGATACATTCATCTGTGGGAAACAAAAGTTATGGGAAAACAAGGCAAACTTCATTTAAAAAAGGCAACTTTCAAATTGCTGAGCTTCTGACTATAGTTACTAATGTGTAGCATTTCCTGCACATTTTGACAAAGCTGATCTTGACAGTGAAATATTTAAATTAATCAAATTCTACCCACTTTGTTCTTTTACTAGTACTGACAAGAATTATAAACGAGATTCTGAAATTTGTTAACTTCTCAATGTTTTGTAGTAATTTTATACAGCTATCTGCAAGGAAATGTTTATTTAGTAAAATTGGTGATAAAATTAGTGATTTCCTTTTGTGGGAATAAACTAGTTGGAGTATTTTTTGCTTCAGTACTACATATAGGGTCAATCATACTTTTTCTGAAATAACTGGCAACACTCCTATTTACTTGGGCTTTAGTAAATGTACAAGTAGAAAACAGGATTTTTAAAATATGGTTGAAAAAAATCATGTTTAGTGTTTTTCTCTGTGAGTTTTAAATCATGCAATGGAGCAACACTTGTTTATAATCATAATAAAACCTACTTGCATTGACCTTTCACTCTACACAGTGTATTTTATTAAAGGTTTAAACTAAATATGTGTCTAAACAGAGCTTCCAAAAATGATGCCTCAGGCTCAAATTCTCTTAATATTTCTGCTTTATTCAGAGGAAACACTGATGACTGCTAATACTGTCACATCAACTCTGGAAATAAATGCAGAGCAATAGTCTGGTGCTGACCTCTGGTTTTGGTTGTGTGGTTGTTTGGTTTTTTTCTGTGCTTGAATAAAACTACTGAGTTCCTGTGCAATTTGGAGGCTCTTCTCAGGAGCTGTAACAGCAGCAGCCACTGGGAGACAGTGGAGTGGTGCTGACCACGGAGGTTAACGGGAGTGTTTGCTATGCTCGTCCTCCCCTCTGTCAGGGAGGGGTCTCTGGGGCTGCTTCTTCTGCATTCTTCTTTCTCTGAAAGTTGGCATGAGCCCAAAACAAAACTGTGCCGAAAAATCTGCCTCCACTTTAAAGTTTTGCCTGAAAAAACCAGGGAAACCGAAATGGCCTGGATCTTCATTACAACCAGGCAGTGGTTTAAATTACAATGCAGGAACTTATGTAGTTACATTTGATCAGTGTTTAAAGAGAATCAGAAACTTTTAATCTAAATCAAGTGTAAACACCTCAAAGTTCTGATGCAAATCAAAATCTGAACTGACAGTTTTAAGTGCTCAGAACAAACAGAGTTTTTCATGTATATAAGTAAAAATTGTCAATTAAGATCTAGCCTGAACCCAGGGTTCCAGGCTAGATATTTAGTATTTCTTATTTATCCTTATAATCAGTCTATCTTTTCCTCAACCCCAGTGCCTGAGTGAAAAGTTCTCCAAACAGGAAAATTTTCTTCTCCCACTGCAAAATTGAATTTTCATTGCTGTCCGTGACAATTTATTAAATGCCAGTGACAATTTAGGAACTACACACATGCACAGTAGGTTCCTAAGAGAGTTTTCAAAAGGAATTCTTAGCAAGTACTACCATTTCCATGTCCAATGCTGATGTCTGCTCCCTCCATCTAACCTATGTGAGGTAATCAACACACAAACCATTACTATAGCCATACCTAGTGTGATATCCCTGCTTCTCTGTTAAAATGAAATGGCTGCTGTCACAATATCAGCTATGCTCACCCAACTCTGTCTGAACAAAAAAGCATGTGGTACAGCAGAGAGAATCGTGTTGTTTAAGAAGCATAAGGCTATTCAACTGGCAGATGCAAACCACAAATTAAGGGAACACAGCACCACATCCAAGCTGTTGGAAGCTATCACGCTTGGTAATGCTTCAAGTCTGTCAGAGGCAAAAGAGGTACTGCTAATCAAGGGACTGCTCTGTTCTACTCCAGCTCTTGTTATCATGAGTGCACAAAAGATAAGAAGAAATAGGAAGCAGCATGCTGAAAGGAGGCATGAGAGGCTCTCAGGCAGGTATTGGCTAAAAAATAGTTCTTACCAAGCTGGGAACATGTGGCATGGCTGTTGCACTGCAACAGTCCAGTAAATCACTTTTAAATTACTCCTTTATCTTTAAAATTGAAAACATTTTTAAAATTAGTCAGAGTAAACTTCAGTTTTGCATAATTTCTTGATGAAAAATGATGGATATAAGTGATTTTATCTTTTGTTCCTTATTCAGGTTCTGAAATTATTAGTCTACTCAGCTTGCTAATGGAGTTAAAATGCCATTTGTAGAAATGAAAAACCTTTAATTAACCACAGAAGTAGATTTGTGCTACTTTGTCTGTGGTGGCAGTCTCACAGTGCTGTTCTGTCAACAAACCTCTATTCACACCCCTTAATGTTCCTCAGTGCAGAAACCAGTGAGGCTGTTCAGTTTAAGTGCTATTCTGACAAGCACATGAATATGTGAAAGCTCATAAAACAATTACTGAACACTACAGTCAAACTTTGTGTACTATTAAGTGTTTGTATACCATTGGCAGGGGCGCTGGTGTTGTTTGTAGATGAGAATGCAGCAGAATAGAATCTATTTCTGTTTATAAAGCAGAAAAATCCATAAAGAATGGCTCATTTGCTCTTGAGATGTATCATTTGCTCTTGAGATGTACTATACAAACATTCAAAACTTTTCACATCTATAGATGCCTGCAGTGCTACATAAATATTTTTTTTAAATAAAATAATCCCTGTGATATTTGACACTGACAAACAGGTGAGCCACCAAATGGCAGTTCTTTTGACAAAATGCAGAGAAAGGCTGATTAGAGTCTTGAGAGAAATATGATCCTCCCCTCTCTCTTCCTTCTTTCTTTCCTTCACATCAAGACCAAGATTATGATGACAAGCTGAGAACAAGGGAAAACATGTCCCTGTCTCTGCCTGGAACTATATTTTCTCTTGGGATTTACAGCTGGCACATTGCTTTGAAGACTCAGGGGAAAACATGGTATTGTTCTAGGAGCTTGTGGATCTCTGGCGGATGCCAATCCTACACTGAAGGAAAAATATGTGTACATCATTCTTGGCCCCATTAGTAAAACCATGCCTACACAGTTGGTAGGCAGCCTCACTTCCAATCTTCTCTGTCAGAACAAGCTGCAACTTGATACACAATGTTCTTGTCTGTTATTTACTACTTCAGTCAGGACTGTTGACACATCCACAATCCTTTGGCAGTTCCCTCTTAAGCTCTTAGGTGAACTCTATGTTCATTTTACTTTACTTACAATAGCAAAAATAGACTAAAATACTACTAAGGTCTAAGATCAATTACTGTAAGTAGAATTTTAAATAGATTATAATACTGGGATGGCATATTAGGTTTAAAGTATGATGCTTGAACCTGGTAAAGAGCATCTCAGGCATGAAGTGGTAATAACATAAGGGAGAGACAGACAGCCTTGGGAAAAAAAAAAAAAAGAAAAAAAAGTAATAATTTATGAAGAGACTTTTTTTTTTCTCCCTCTTGATCTACTCACTCAAAATATTCCATCTTTGTGGAGGAGCTTCCAAGAAACTTTACATCAACACATGATGGTTAAAGAGCCATGTGACAAAGCTGTGCAGGCATTTAAGTTCTGCATTGCTACAAGTGTGACAGTTATCCACCTCTTCAATAAATTATGTGGCCAGAGGCACCTGCATGAGTATGATTGCTCCACATTTTTGCTCAGTCCTTAGACCTTCCTCCTACCTCCTATCTTCACACTCTATTTTTCCAGAGACAGATCATTGCTATTGAACTGGGAATATGAAAATTATTGGGCAAGTATGAAAAAGTTGAGGTAATCTGAAGGCATTTTTATTGCTTAAGAGCTAAGTGAAACCTCCCTCGGACAGAAAGGAAGTGTTCAGGATAAGAATCTTACATTTTAGTTCTGAAACAGCAAATTTACATTGAAACAATGGGTGAAAAATATATAAAGAAAAGAGCAGAAAAAGAAAAAAATAACTAGTTTTTTCAAGATCTTAAAAAGCCCTGAAGGTTCAAATATATGTTTTACGAAATAACTAAAAATACATTGTTTAAAAGTCTAGAAAAGATTTTTTTTTAAAAAAAAAAAGACTCTGAAAGTCCATTATGCCTTTCTCTTATTTTAGTCTCTTAATGGTCTTTATTTCCCCTTTTCATTATAATGACACCTAGCATCAGAGTTACACAGAAGAAAAACAGATTACTTTTCTAAGCACTGCACAAACACAGGTCAGGCAACACACTCTTCCCAACAAGCCTATGAGTTCTTTTTCTCTCCAAGTTCATCCCTCTGCATTTGTCTGACACTCAGCTATGATGTGGCTATGCTATAAGGAAAATACAAAAACAGACTGAAGTTCTCACCATTTCTGCTAAAGATAAATACAAGAACATTCCAGCTGTAACAGTAAAGATCCAGTTTTGAATGGATGGGTCAGTCGATAGAGAAAGGCCAATATAAAGCCCTAAGAACGCTGTTAGTGCACTTATAAAATTCATCAAAATTGCAATCTTCGTGGGGAGCCCTGTACTTAGCAGCACAGCAAAATCTCCTGCATAGAGACAAAGAACATTTATTATTTAGCTGATAAGTGTTTCTTTAAGACTCCTGGTAATAAAATATGAAGGAAAATAATTAAGACATGCACAAAGATAGCGAATGATGGAGGGCTGCCTTCAGAATTCTGTAGAATTAGTTATAAACTTGTCCTGTGTGAAAGAAAAATCTCGAAACAACACAAAAGTCATGCTAACTTGTACTGTTTAGCTGTTCCTAAAGATAGAATACAGTATTGAGGAGTGGCTTTCTATTAGTTCTCTATGTTCTGTGACATTTCCAACTTGGATACATGCAAAAGTAAAGTCACATGGTTTCCCAGAGTTTCTAAATCTTTCTCACTGGGAACTTGCCAATTCAAATCATGTGAGTACATTTGCAGCATGGTCTTTGAGTGTTTTACAGGTGCTGCAAGTCAGAGTAGTCTATGCCAGTCTGATCCCAGTTTGAGTTTAATCCCACTGATTTCAGCCCTAATCAATCTGAATAAGTTGTAAATCAGAATCCCATTACAGACTTTTCTTCTGAAATAAAAGATTTCGTAACAGGCCACAACTAGAAGATTTGAAAAAGTTTGTTCCACGACTGTAAAAATGTCACTTTGACACTGGGGCACTACTGCCTCAGAATTAAGAAGTTGTCTTTGGAAGTAACTGTCAAGTATTTACATTTGCTTTGCTGTGCAAACAAGAGTTACCAGTTTCACAGCAATTCTCCATCCCACCTTTTTGTTTGGAGGAGTTTTCTACATAGCACATGAAATCTTCAATCATTTAATGATAGAAACGATATCAAACTTCCCAATTTATAAACATTCATCAAACACAATGTCAGGAGCAGCTTCAGCCATGCTGGAAGTTTTACCAGAAAAAGTCAGTCAAGGGCAAGATACAACAGAACAATCCTCCTGTCCTGTCCACTAGTAAGACAGGTCATACACCTTTTATTATCTTATTGTTCTTGATTAGCAGCAGAATGAGGGTAGCAAGAGCAATACTTGCTTAAATAGTCCTGCTGCATATTGAAACTCTTGGATAGCCCACTATGTCAGGCATGGCCATTACACACACGTGGGTCTTGCTTACAGTTTATTATTTTTTGTGTCTGTACACATTAGAATAACAGGTCACTCCTGACCTGATGTCACTTGCATCTGGAGAAGGTGAAATAGGAAGGCATCCAGTAATGAGTGCAGAAGCCTCTTCTGCTTTTTGTGAAGGGCAAAGTATCAGTCTCACAGAGTAACACTGTAATTCATGATGCTATAAGCAAGAATTCCCACAAATGTCATACAAGAAATAACTTCTTGGGAAACCTGGAAATGCACAGTCAATCAGGAAAAACACACACATATATTTCTTACCCATTTCATGAGGAATTTCATGGCATAAAATAGCAACAGTCGTTGTCACACCTGTTTCTGTTGAGGATGAGAATGCTGCTCCTATTACCAAGCCATCAGCAAAATTGTGAAGACTGTCACCCACCAGAACCATTATTGCTAATAAGCTGATTTTTTTACCTCAAAAAAGAAAAAAAAAATCAGATAAAAAGCCCAGTATTAACCCCAAAAGATATTGCTTGTTTGGTTATGTTACAAATTATTTGGGGTTTTTGGTGACTTTGCATATAACATTATAAAAAGTCATAATTATCAGAGGGAATAAGTGTTTATCTGATTTGTCCTTGTAATTACACTTCTTTCAATACATTTGAAACAAAAACGTAGGTTCCAGAACAATTCGAAATGAGATACAAATAGCAGGAAATAACTTCCTTATTCTTACTAGGTCAACTGTTAGACAAAAATTTAGGTTTCAGTCAAGTCTCATGAAGCATTCTAAGGCTTTCTATTTATCTTTCTTAATGAAATTCACGCAAGTTTTCCTATTTGCTATTTGGATTTCTTCCACCATTGCTCACAGAATTGCAGAGCTATAGTGAAGATGAATATTTGCTCTTAAGCAGCTGATTGTTTTAATCCTGTAAGGCTTGCTACTACTGAGTAATATTTGCAGGGTCTGGAGTTTTTTTATGCAGTTGTATTATAGTGAAAGATAGAAATGAATGACAACAAGCCTCAGAATATCACTTATTTATAACTTACAGGGTTACAGCATGCTTATATCCAACATTTTTTCCAATCAATTAATGGCTGTTATACTCATAGTACTCCTATCTGGAGCACCCCTCATGGGTGTAGATGGCTGTTTGTCTTTCCCATGCTGTTCTGTGACCTTTTTTTTAGTGTGGAACAGTATATTGGGTGTTCATGTCACCTGACATGAGTGGAAAGGTGCTACTAGAGATGCAAGGACTGAAATCAAGCTAGGGAATTAGGGACAGTCTCCCTGCCCAGCCTGTAACAGAGACAGCTGGGTGGAATGCTGAACAGACTCACATGGAAGCAGTTTATCTCTTCAAGAAGCAAAAAGGCTCCATATAGGTTCAATGTCTAAACTTAGCAACACACAATTGGCTGCCCCATCCTGTACTTCTTTCGTTCATTTTATCCACAGTCTTACAGTCAGGACTGCCTAATGTTTGTCAAGAAACTCATCCAGTCTCCCTCTACACAGAATGGACAGAACACTTTGAAAAGGGTTGCTTTCATGCCTGAAGAAGCAGAGTCATGATTTGGGCCCTAAATATGCATTTTTCTGACTTCTGGTGACCCCACATAGACATAATATGACAGACTAAGGATCAAATGTGAAGCTACACCAATCTGTCTGAATACAGTTATTACCAGGTTTCATTCCAGTAATGTTTCTCTGAGATGACCATTTTATAGCAGTGGGGGAGATATTTTTCTTGCAGAAACTGGCTAGAACTAAAGTCTTCAGACTATTATAAAAAACACACAGAGCACATAAAAACCTAACAACCGTATTCAGAAAATCCTCCCTGGTTGTCTGGGAGCTCTGTGGGTTCAGAAAAATTGGCAGGCTTGTTAGAATTTGCTGCCAGCTTACAGAGCCGGATGTGGATGTCCCCAGTTTGCACAGTTCTTTCTAAACACTATGGGCAGTTTATAATCAATAGTGCAGAGCATGAATTACATAGAAATAATAGATTGCTGTGTTACATTAAGTTTGTGATTTGTAATAAGCACTGGCAAGGATGAAATCATGGCCTGCCCTGAGGTCTTCTTAGTCTGTTTTGTTGAAGTATCTGATTGCTGGAGAAGATATACCATGATTACTGGAACTCATTCCAGTGTGTTTTAGTATAACACAGGGATCAGGTTAACATTGTGGAGCAATTACAGATATAAGCTCTGTGAACTTACTTGACAGAAAGTTAAGAAGATGCATGTATAAACAAATCTGAATGTTTATCTTACTTTATTTTCAGCCTATTTTAAAGCAGCTTTGTTACTGGCAATTATCTCACCGCATTATATTCCAACACAAACTATGAACTATTGACTTATTACGTTAACTATGTTTTCAAAGTCTTTTCTTCTCCAACAATCTTGCTTTTTTTTTTTTTTTGCTTAAATAGAGGATCAGAACTCATAGCAAATTCTATTCTATAATTTTCACAAAACTAATGGGTACAGGGCCTCAACAGTGTATTACACTTTTTAAGTTTAGAATAAGAGTTTAAAGCAAACATTTATCCATAGAAAGATCTTTTCCAATGTTTCCATGACTAACACAGTAAAAATATTTCTAGTCAGTGTAAAGTGTCACTAAGTATAAAAAATATAAAATGCTACTATTTGGTCTTCTCTGATATTAATAGAACAAGTATGGATAAATGCAGAAAGGGCCAGTCAGACATCTTTTTCTTTAGAAAGTTTCTTGCTTTCTAAGTTGCTTCCTGACTATCTATGACTCTTTTTGCAGTCCTATTTGACAGGCATTTACAGTGAAGCTTTGCAGTTCTGGTGTTGTCAGGCTTCTCTCTTAGACTTGCAGGTTCCATTCAGCTTTGGGGAAGAAGCATCTCACTCAGTATCAAGGTACCCAGGTATGTTTACGCACTTAGCTATTTAAAAGAACTGTACTGAAACAAACTTTTGTAATTATGTATTCCCCCCCCCAAACAAAAAAAAAACAACCAAACAAACCCAAATAACCTCCCACCCCTCCCTACTAAGGTTACGTTTATGGAGGTAAGCCTGAGGTATGAGGAAAAATTAAACTAAACAAAGATTACTGAGAAGCTATCCCAAATTTAGGTACTTGGAACAAATACATTGAGATCACTAGAAATTTCTTGATGCTTAGCAAGTAATGATGATTGAAGCAAACAGAAATATCTAGAGATCAACTATGTAGTCATGTTCAAACTGGTACTGAATTGTGTGCTGCTGGAGAGGTGAAAGTGAAGAAATGAAAATCCAGGTTTCTAATGTTTCAGAAATAGAAATTAAGACCACAAGAACAGAAGACCTGGAAGGAGATAATGACACAATCAAGTAAATCAAACTGATGACCTGAGAATTGAGATCACAAAATAAAGGGGAGTTAATTATAGGAAATAAACTGATTTCAATTACTATATTATTCCCTCTGTTGAATGACTGCAACCCTACTGAATTCACCAAGGTCAGAAAGTACAGTTAAAGGCAAAATTTGGTTTATACTCCATTTTCGTAGTTTTACTAATCAGCAGAAAACCACAGAAGACAGGAGATATCTGAAGTTCTCAGAAGCAAACAGATTACTCTAAAACTGAGAGCCATCATGGAGCTATAATTCCATACCTGTAATAATCATTACTGGTTTAAAGAGTCTATTGCTTTACTGTGTAAGAGAAGGACGCAGAATTATATTAGCATAGTGAGCCTACAAAAAATGTTTCACAACCTTCTGAAATAAAAGCCTGAACTAAGTTTAAAATTATAAAAATATGTTTTGTATTATTTTTGACTATTTCCCTTGAAGCAAAGGCTTTAGAAAAGTAGATTGCAACAGTGAGACAGCAAATACTGAAGCAAGGACAGTGTAAGATTAATGAACTTCACAATTACAGGGTTGGCAGCTGAGAAGGTCTTTAAGCAGAGATTAAATTATGTAGCCAGGCGCCATCAGATGTGGTGATGTAGCACACAGCAAACACAGAGCAAAGCCAGCTGCACACTTTCAATTCCATCTTAGGTCTGAAGGATTTTCCTGTCTTGCCTAGTCTTTTTATTGATACTAACTTTTTTTGCTGATCACCTTGCTCTCTGGAGGAACTTCAGCAGGTTCAGAATCTTCTGGACATCTCTAGTTAAAAACAAAGATAATGGATCAGTGTTAAGGGTCTCTTCCAGCTGCTGCCATAAATATTTGAATTAAAGATACTTGAATTAAAGGTAGTCAATAGTTATTTGCTCAGATCATTAGAATAATTTACTGGCCACTGGCAATGTGATTTGTACTGCAGAAACACACAAAAAAGAAATCTGCCTCGCCCAGAGAGGGTTAAGTCTAATTCAGGTAGGAAGAAATACATTCATAGGTATTGCTGTAACCAAAGAAAACCACAATTCTACTTGAATACACAAAAATCTGAGCCAAATGCAAGACTAGAATGGACATTATAATCAAAATTGCATGTTTTGATTTTGTCATGACTGGATTTTCCTGGAGAATGTGTCCATAGGATTTCCAGGGAAAAAGAGGTAGAGTCTTTTTAGGCACTCATGTTCTTCACAGTTTCCCTGTGAAAACACAAGACTAAAAAAGATGATTATCAGTAGGTTTTATCCCCTTTCTAAATACAGGGCTTTTTCTTCAGGGTGGTGCAACCTGCAGTGTCTTGTGTCTTGGCTTTTAGCAGGGGCTTCATCTCAGCACCAGGGAACACTGGCCAGGCGTAGCAGACTTGAGTACAGTCCATGTTAAAATTTACATTTACTCCAAGTGAAGAAAGAGACACTGTCTTCTTCCTTATCCTAGAGAGATAAATTGATACACCAGCCCTAATGTTTAATTAATAGATATTGCAACTATTAGGAGATGAGGGAGAACATGAGCAATCTTTCATGGACCCTACCTCTTTGGGTCTTTGCTTTCTGTTGGAGAAATTAATAGAAATTCATGTGAAGGAGAGAAAAGCAAAAAAAATTGTTTGCTTGAAACTGGGAAGACTGAATTTTAATTTCTGAGGTTTGTTGTTTTTTGGAGGGGGGTTGCTTTGGGGTTTTTTGTTTGTTTGTTTGTTTGTTTGTTTCCTCAAAAAGTGTGTAAAAATCTATCATGGCAGCCAGTGGAGTCAACAACAGCACAAGAGCTCTGTTTTAGGGTCAGCAGACACCACTCCAAAAACTGTACCAGAGATGTGCACTGGCTACAAAATAAGATATGTTTTTTGGTTGCTCTTAGCTTGGTTGCAATGAAGGACATGTGCTGTAGAAGCATGAGGAGAGAAGGAAAAAGAATTGTTTCTCATATTCTACATTTTAAAGGAAAAATAAATGTTTCTAATTCCCATGATTGCAGCCAGACATATGAATTCCAGTAATTGTTCCACTTCTATAATATTTATTCACATACCACTTGTTTGAACAGTGAGTCAAAACTGCAAGACTAATTACTGATCTGAAGGATTTATAAGTTTTTCTTAGTCAACCGGTGTTTGTCTTGGTATTATTCATATGATTCCAAAAAATTGACTGCTCTTGCACAAACCAGCTCAGCCAGGCTAATTCTATATAGATGATGTGATCTGTATAGAACTTTGGGAGGATCTTGCATCTGAGGGGAATGACATGTTCATTCATTATCATAAAGAGGAAGCTTTGACGTGTCTCGCAAAATAGTAAACATGCTTCACTCTCTGTTTGATCTGTTTTTTATTGAGAGTTTTCCAATTGTGTTTCAGAGATTAGTGGTGACTCATGAGGCTCTTGCCCATCACAACTACATTAGTAAAATGGAGTTCACCTATACATCGAGATACTGGATATAAACTGAAGAGATTTGTTGAAAGAAAAAGAAAACAAGGTAAAATTTATGACTCAATTTAATTTGCAAAGATTTATCTGTCTGGATCCTCTCCACAGACAAGTATAAAAGTGTGTAACTTCTTATAGGTAAGCACCATTCCCAGATATCCAAAGTGTTTACATTACTCTTCAAATCTGTGGAAAAATGCCCAAGAGCAGTGCAGGATTTAATCTGTTCACTAAGTATGCACTTAACTCTCATTACAGGAAAATCTGAAGTCTTTCCTAAGGGAGAGTCTGCCTTTACATATGATCAATGTTTAAAAAGAAGAGAGGAGGAAAATCTTAAAGAATTTTATCAACAAAATGTATAACAATACAGGAAGTGTATTGTTGTATCAATTTGATACACATTTAAGAAAAGTTATTGTAAAATATCTGTTCTTGATATCTCTGTGAAAGCTCATTATAAACTTCAACATCTAGAGATTCCTGACAATCATGTCAACAACAAATCAATAAAGACTGAAAAACAATACTGATTTCTTACATTAATTTTGTTCATTTGTTTTGAGGAACAGAGAAAGAAGATTATAAATTTAGGGAAGTATGTCATATTGGTAACCTACCAACTGTACGGTTGAAGTAGATTTGCCTCTGCCTGAAAGTTCATTTAATTCAGACTCCACTGGAAGATCATGGGAATGTCCCCAGTGCCCATTAACTAAAGAAAGGCCCTGCTGAATGAAGATGCTTTGCAATTAGTTCTGAAACTCAATGAACACAGGTGCAGCATTTCTCAGTCTTTTGTGAAAATTTAGCATTTTTAATAATTATTTTTTTCTAAACAAAATCTATTGAAAAAATCACTGTCTGGCATCAGCATTTCCTAATGCTTATTTTGTTTAAAACTCTGAAAAGTGAATCAGATAAATCAGTGACACACTGGTTTTATCACAATGGTTTGATAAAAATTTTATTTTTAAAATCAAATTCAAATTTGAAGCTGAGATAGATATAAAAAGTAACTTTGACTATTCAACCAGTTCTCAGTAGAAAAAGTTTAAAAATTTGTGGGATGATGATAAAATCCTTCTCTCAAACAAGTAACAAAAAGGACTCCTTTTTACCAGGTAAATAAATATCACCATCATCAAAATACTCTCATTCTATTAATCTCACATTATATTATTATGGCTGACTCAAAGGTAGTGGGAATAGGGAGTCATGGCTGCATATCTAAATCAGGCCAGTCTTCACACACTCTGTAGAACAGAACAAGCAAAGGTTTATCCTTCTTAAGTGACATTAGGATTGTCTCTCATGCTGAGAAACTTAATGAGCCATCCCATTTTGTGCTACATTCTATCCCTGTGCACAATCATAATTTCAGGCTCCGGCCATACTGAAATAAAGTAATAGAATTTCTGTAAGCATGGCAGCCAGCAAGGAGATCCTATTAATATAAAATTGGGTCCTACTGACTGCAAAAGACATATTAGATTTTCACATCACTGGGATAGGGATCAAAAACAACTTGGAAATTTTAAGATATTATTCTTGAAAATATCTTATGCCTACATCTATCTCCTAGTCAGAGCCTAGGGCAAACAACTGTCACTGCTATTTCATATGGATACACACTTTTCACCTGCTCCAGTGTGAGTCATGAGTGCAGGCTTATGGAACGTGTTCAATTAACCATTCCCTTTCTGGAATTATAAATATGTGGAACACACTCATGAAGCAAGCACAATCCACAGAGCAAAGCAAAATAGAAACTGAAGGTCAATCTGGTAGGAACACTTTGGAAAGCAATTACCAACGCTTCATTTAACTCACAGAAATTATAATTAATTTCCATAATCATTTTAGCATTCTGTGCACTGCAAAATCTCAAGAGTTTTTTTAAAGGGTGAATTGTACAAAGCTTTACCTGGTCACGAGGCGTTACCAAAAGAAAGAAACACTTTTCTATCAGAAAAAATCCATGAATTCCTCCAATTATTCCCAAAAGTTTCCAAATATATTCTTTTCCCTCATAGAAATGTTCTGCGTCTTGTACTTCATGTTTATGCAAACCAAGAGTCTAAAATAAAAGAGATAAAGTTAAAAAGAATTAAAATGGCAATGATTTAATTTTTGCTAGAGCAAGCCAATGTGTTAAATCATTTTATTCTCAGAATTTTATTTTCCCAGTTCTTTCAAAGTTAAATTGTGTTTAGAAATAAACAGCTGAATAATAGAGAATGAAATGAATCATTAGGAGCACAGCTACACTTTTTCATCTCTCAGTGGTGAAAGTAACATTATTTTTAGGGACAGTTTTATGAAATCACCCTTTATATATATGAGATATATTTTGTTTTCAATATATTGATGTTAAAATTCTAGAAAAATTACTTACATTATCTTAATATGCAAACTTCATAATGAAAATAAATGAGGAGCTACAGGAGAGGGTCCAGCAGAGGCCATAAAGATGTTTACGGGGACAGGAGCATCTCTCCTTTGAGGAGGGTCTGCTGGAACTGGGCCTGTCCAGTCTAGAGAAGTCTGAGAGGGGATCTCATTAATGCATACAAATATCTCAAGGGTGGATGCCAAGAGAGTGGTGCCAGACTCTCTTCAGTGCCCAGCAACAAGATTAGGAGCAATGGCTATAAACCAAAACACACGAAGTTCCAACTCAAGATGAAGCAGAACTTTACACTGAGGGTGGTAGAGCACTGGCACAGACTGCTCAGGGAGTTTGTGGATTCTCCCTCTCTGGAGACATTCAAAACCACCTCCATGTAACCTGCTCTAGGCTATCCTGCCTTGGCAGTGGGTTGGACAAGATGATCTCCAGACATCCCTTCTAGCTCTAAAAATTCTGTAATTCCATAACTGTGTGATTCTGGAAAATAATGCATAAATTAATTAATGCATAATTATTGCAAAAATGCATTTCTGTTAGTGGGCATGCTTCCTTCTTTTCCCTAGTGTCACAGTACAGCAGCCCTCCCTTGCTCTGAAAGTGAGGGCTCTAAAGGCTACTGGATACATCACTTAAAACTGGTGAAGGAGAATACTTTCACATTTAAAAGGTGTTGCTGAAAGAAATGCATTTGTCTGACACTCAGTGAGAATTGCCTCCCTTAAACCATACTCCCAGTTTTGCTTCCAAAGATGATGCATTGAGCATAAAGAAAATTTTAACCAGAATCTTAAGTGAAGCTGAGAAGCTCTCTTTCTGTGACCACTAGAAATCTGCTCGTAACATCTGTGTCATATCAGAGGAAACTGTAAAAAATAAATGAATACACAATGGAAAATTTGTTTCTATTTCACGTTATCCTGTTCTTAAAATTTAGATTATGAATTTAGGAAAAGATCATGCCACACATTTTATTACAGTTCTAGGCATCAGGATTAATTAGGCTGATAGTGCCTGGTTTTCTGCAACCACCTGTGGAGGGGTCTGTGGATGCCTCATATAACCTTAGAACAATTACTGTTAAAATGTGTTAGAATCTGCCTCATGAAAGAAATTAATACCCATCTAGAATGTGCCTTGTGGGGTTTCTGAAATTTTTTTGGAAAAATAGGAGTCTTTCTTTCCTTGAATTCATCAGTCATGGGTTTCTACTTATTATTATTTTTACTCTCTCTCTGATCTAGAGAGTGCAAATGTAATTGGAGTGCTGGGGGATTTCATGGAAAGCTTTATTTATAAACTGATGAGCATTGCCCAGGTTTAAATGAAACGTTTCTCTGTGTGTGTGCACGTGTGCATACATGTCAACACTTTAAAAGCACAGAAATGTCTGTTACTTACCTGAGGAATAAGATGTAGCAATGCATCTCCAGAAAGGGTGCCAACAGCCAAACCGACAAACAGCTGTAAAATGAGTGTATAGATTTCTTGACAGGAGTTAAATAAAATGAGAGTTGTACCAAACATAGATCCAATAGTAATAAGTAAAACAGCAAGAGTGCTGTAACCATATTCTGTAGGGGAAAACAAATGAAACAAAACAAGGGCACCTTTAATCATCCGATATTTCTATTTGTGTTTGAGCATTTGTTTTGTATTTGTAATTGTTTTTGAAGGTATGTTTTCATACCTCTATATAAAAGCACATAGGAGGAGTCATTGTGACACTGTCTGATTTCAGCTAGGATTGAGTTAATTTTCATAGTATCTGGTACAGTGCAGTGTTTTGGATGCAGGATGAGAATAATGTTGATAACACACTGATGTTTTGGTTGTTGCTGAGTAGGGCTTGCACTGAGCCAAGGACTTTTCAGTGTTTCATGCTCTGAAAGTGAGGAGCTGCACAAGAATCTGGGCAAGAGGGGGGAACACATCTGGGACAGCTGACCAAACTAGCCAAAGGGATATTCCACACCACAGAACATCATGTCTAGTGTAGAAACTGGGAGGAGTTGTCCAGGAGGCCAATTGCCAATGGCCTGACTGCTGCTGAGGGGTGAGCTGGGCATCAGTCAGCAGGTGATGATCAACTGTATCGTACATCACTTGTTTATCTTGGGGTTTTTTCTCTCTCTCTCTCTCTCTTTTTTTTTTTTTTTTTTTTTTAATCTTCCTTTCCATTACTAATTGTAACAGGAGGAGGAGTAGCATGAATAGTATATTTTATTTTA
Organism: Phylloscopus whistleri; assembly: GCA_017589585.1. Lineage (NCBI taxonomy): Eukaryota > Metazoa > Chordata > Aves > Passeriformes > Phylloscopidae > Phylloscopus > Phylloscopus whistleri. The sequence continues at coordinate 3,857,654 of JADMLD010000614.1, read as the reverse complement.
TCTCAATTATTAAACTGATCATAGCTCAACTGATGAGTTTTACCTTTGTCCAGTTCTCCTCCCCAACCCCTGTGGGAGGAGGCAGTGGGGGAGTGTGCAAGTGGCTGCTTCATATTTAGCTTCTGTCTGGGGTTAAGCCACAACAGCCACATAGATTTTTCTAGTCATGTGTGAACAGATGACAGAATTAGAAGCCCAGAAACATTCATTTTTTCAGGCTTTACATATAATAGTCTGGTACTTCCAAATTTCAGACCTTAAGAGTTAAACAGACTGTGGTTATGCAAATTAGAGACACTCAGAGCAGCACAGTGAATACTGCTCTGCATTTGCTTCCTCTATTAATAGATTTATGCTTGAGATTCTACGTTCTCACATTCTATGTTGCCACACCTGTGTATCTTTACAGTCAACAACACATTTTTAACCAAATCATTTTCTGTAAACAAAGGCCTAAAACCTCAAATGAATGTAGCAATCTAATTTAAGCATGAACATTTTGGTCCAAATTATATTTACAAATCTGCTGTGGAAATACATCCCCTCAGTTAATACACCAGGACCACCAGCTTATTTTTCCCAGATTACTGTTTTGAGTGTTAGTCTTATAATTCCTCAGAGTTACACGCTGCTCACATTTCCAACCTTTTGCACAACATGAATCTTGATTGATTTCTATAGAAGTCTTATAATGGGAGGTAAAACACTGATAAGAAACACACATAAAGGAATTAATGCCTAAATATTTGAAACTGTCACTTAACGCTTCAAACTTTATTAGCACTGCAAGGGTTGAGCACCTCATAAAACCAGACAGTTAATTTTACAGTCTGCACATCCAAATACAAGAATATAGTAGATGTATATGGAATGTCAGGCCTTGGTGACTTAGCCAAAACAGCACAGCCTGTCAGTAAAATAGAGCTCGGAATAAAACTAATGAGCTTATGCTCAGGTCACTAGGTCACACTCAGGTCAAATATGGAATCCTTTATCTGTATCAAGACAACAGAAGTGGTCATGGAAACCTTCCTTTGTCAAAAAGCACAGGGAAACAGCTGCAGAAAGGGCTCTTATTAATTCCATTCTGCACTTGAATAGTTCAATTTTTCTCATCTCTCACCTTTATGAGATCACTAAAATGTCCTTGATTGGGCTGATGGCTTTAGACTTGGAAGAATCTCACTTAACAGTGAATTTTTTATGAACCTTGTATGTGACCTGGGTAAGTTCATTTCCTTTCTTTTCTTTCCTTTTCCCTTGATTTGCAATCTAAAAAAAAGGTCATATCTGTGTAGCACAGAAAAGATGAAAGCAGTAAAGACTGCAAGGTGTTCATGTAATGAGCAGAGAGATAAGAAAGAAGGACTGCTGCCTATTGAAGACTCATAATGATTCTTCCTATTCTGTATGTCTCTTTCTACTATAACAATTCTTGGACTATCCATGAGTGTTCTCCCATGCTTTTTACTTCTGGGATATCCACATGTGTCCTTTCATACTTTTTAATTCATGTGCTGTTCCATAAGGATCCTTGGGCAGCAGGATGTGGGGAAAAATTACTAGCTCCAAAAAAGACCTAGTCATTTAAAGCTGGCCATGTAGATATTAGGATAAAGGTATTGAAGACATTGATTTGTAGCCTAAAATGTGTTCCTCTAAATGCAGGCAATTATGGCAACTATTCCTTTTTGGTCTTTTCCAACTCCCAAATTCCCCACCAAAATTAATGTCTCTGTTATTACACTAGCACACCTTGATTTGTAACCACTATCATTGGCTTAAAGTAAGAAAAAAACAAACAAACAAACAAACCAAAACAAACAACAAAAAAAACCCAACAAAACACACCCACAGAAAACACATTAGGAAGCCCTTGGGTATGCTCGGATTCAGATTTTTCTTTTATAAGGTAGACTAAGGATTGATTACAGAAGTGGGATCCATGGAACAGATGGGTCAGAAAACAATGGAAGCAGAGGCACATGAGGGCTACAACTGGAAGTGGAAACAACATAATTATACCCTAAATAGTTCTTGTTCCAGCTCTATCACACAGGTCCTGCTGCCCTGTTACTGTTTTTCTGGATGTTTTTCTCACCACAATAGTATCCTCAAAGCTTCTCTGCTATAAAATATCACAAGCTGAAAAACCAGTAGCATTCATGCAAAAGCTATCTGTATCAAGCATTTGCCACACCATGGTATAAAATGCCAGCTAATGTAACCTTGAAGCTATATCTAAGAGCAATGCAATGACTACAATTTAAACCTGGTGCAAATTTCACAAAATAAGCCCTTACTGCCCACCAATCCATAGATGAGGGCCTGCTACTGCCTACCTCCTGGCAATATCAAGCAGTCCTCTAAATGAATAAAATAAAGCTTAAAACCTTACATGTTGAAATAGAATTCAAAATACTATAAAATTATTCCATTGAATCCCCTCACTTGTCAATATAATACTATTATCTGACATATATGCTATGAAATCATAGAATGCATAAATTACAGACAGCATAAATCCCATGTTTTGGTTGATTAATGAATGAAATGTCCCCAGCAGTCCTTGCACCTCTTTATCTGAATTTAAATAATAATTTATTAATAAGAACATAACTTACTTTCCACAGTTGTTGGTGGAAGCTTTGTCTGTTTGAAGTCAGGAAGCTGACATGAACAACTTAAAAGTTGTTGAATGATAGCTGGACTGATTTGCTTGAAGTGGTCCTTAGAAATGGAGGAAGAACTGTTTTTCAAAAATATCTTCACAAGTTCATTGGCAGAGAAACAAACCTTTGTAGAAAAGTATATACAGTTACTAAATATGTTGCATATACCTGCATTTACTTTTGAGGTTAAATACAGAATCCTAGAAGAACACAGGAAAGTCCAGCCCTAGAAGAAACCTGCTATATACACTCTTTCTTGCTTAAATTAGTTTAATTATTTCAAGTACTTCCCTTTTTTTTTTTTTTTTCTATGTAAACGTAATACTACTATATATTTCAGAAAGACCAGAATCTTTGGGATAACGCAGCTCAATTTCTATTGAGGCCACTTAATGTCATAAAGACCTTACAAAATAATATCTCTCAATATTTTATTGTTGTATGTAAAAAGAAAAATGCTTTAATGCTAATAAGAACCATATTCCGAGCTACTCTTGTGAAACTACATTATTTGCAGTAATAGTGCTATTAATGTAAGATACTGCCTACATCAAAGCAATACTGAGATTTGTCCTTGTACTGGATTTTCAGTAAGATATGGAAATAAGCTGGCTTTTTTAATTCATTAAAAAAATGAATGAGGGCATGTCAGCAAACTAGACATTACATAGTCTAAAACTGGTCTAAAGATTGCTTAATAATTGTATTATTAGAGGTACTTCAGAATTCCAACTACTTTTTGTTGTTGTTTGGAGCATCTCTTTGTCAAAAGAAGCAGTTTTTCGTGGGAGCATTTATATTTCAAAAAATTTCATGAAGAATTGGGTTTTCCTCTCCAGGATGAAACTTCAAGTAGAAACATGAGCAGTTAACATAAGAAAAATTCTATTGGAAATTCCTGTAAACACTTTTAAAGAGAGGAACTCCAGATCAAATATGTTATCTTACTTAAAGGAATAATCTTCATTTCTTAATCTCTTCTGATGAGCTGTGATTCAATATTTAAAAACAAATAATTTTCTTTCATTTAAATTGGTCTGCATGTGAGACTCAAGGGATTCCTAAATATTATTTCTCTCATTACTGAAGCTTAAGCTTCTTTTGAAGTTGTTAAGTATAATTACTTTTAAATAACCCAGTTAAAACCCAAAACATTCCTGCCTTTGCTCATCTATTAGTGAAGTAAAATATGCCTTGTGGTTCACTAAGAAACTGAATTAATTGAGCACTGATATATTTTTTCTGAAAACTACATTGAGGATAACAGGTGATCTTGTCACCTGGACGTAGTGAGTTCTGCCTTCAAGCCAAAGGAAAGCATGAAGACAATTCAGGAGCTGCCATATTGGAAGAGACCTTAATTTTGCCTGTTCTAGGCAATGGTTTTGATTCTAGAACTAGGGAAGACTGACATCTGGTATCAAGTTGGAAGACTAGGATTTTGGCAGGTTATGAGCAGCATTGCTGGTCAGTCAGAGCAGGGATGATATTATTTAACACCTTCACCAACAACTTGAGTGATGGAAGAGAGTGCACCACATGGCATTCACAGGTGAAATTCAGCTGGGACCACAAGTCAATCTGTTGATGGGTATGGCTGCTATTTAGAGGGACCTTGACAAGAGAAAGAAGTGGGCTGACCAGACTTTCATGAAGATCAGCCAAGACAAACTCATTGTGCTTCACACAGTACAATCCTCAATAAAGGCTGGGGAAAACTGGCCAGAGGGAAGGCAGGTTTGCAGAAAAAGCCCTTGGGATGGGTCCTGACAGGAAACTTGAACATGAGCCACCAGTGTGCCCTTGTGGCAATGACCACTAGCTGCACACTGGCTGCACTAGCAAGAGCAGAACCAGCAGGTACTGGAGAAAGAATATTCCCCACCACTCAAGACATGTGAGTCCTCATCTGGACTATGTACAGCTTAATAACCAGCAGTGCAAGAAACTGGCAAATTAAGGGAAGTCCAGTGGAGGGCCACCAAGATGGCTAGGGAACTGCAGCACATGGTGTGCCAGGAGAGGCTGAGGGACCTGGGTTTGTTCAGTTTGGGAAGAGAAGGGTTAGTGGGTATCCTAAGTCTTCAACTGCCTAAGCTGGTTTAGAGGAAAGAGATAACCAGAATCTTCTCAGAGGCATACAGCAAAAGAATGAGAGGTGAAAGGGATTAGTTGAAGCAACAAAAAACTGCAATTTGCTATAAAAAAGAAGTCCTTCAAGATGAAGGCAACAAAGCTCTGGTACAGGTTTCCCAAAAAAGACTGTATAAACTCTGTTTTTGGAGACATTCAGAATTCAACTGGACATGGTTCTGTGAAATCTGATTTGACTCTGAAGCTGGCTCTTTTTTGAAAAGTACAACAGACAAGAAGAGGTCCAGGATTACTAAAAACCTAAATTTTAATGTGAATTTACTACCAGCAATTTTCAATGAAAAGCAAAATCTCATCTCTAAAAACAAACTGTCCACCTATACATAAAAAATAGCTGTTAAGGTCTACTTAGTAAAATGTTCTTGTAAGATGTGGGGCACGAGGACCTGCATCTTTTCTAGTTGCAAGCCCCAGCCTTTTAGGATTTTTAACATATGGAGTCAGAGAACTGTCTCCATTAGAAAAGCAACTATGTGTGTACTTCTGGAGGATGATACCAAAAAAATAAGCACATTGATTTTACATTTTTTCATGTGAAAAACTGGATGGATGGATGGATGGATGGATGGATGATTTGTGTTTCCAAAATCCACATTTGTTTAATGAGAAAGAATAAATGAATACATAGGCATTGTGGCATAGTTTAATGGAATTTAAGATTATTTACCTTATTAGATCATCTGCCACTTACTATTTTATATACATTTTTAAACGTAGAGACAGTGATGACTTTTAAAGAAAGCAGTGACCCTTTTTCTGTGGTAATGTTTCAAATATATATTCCTATATAAAAAATTAAATTACGGATCTTAATGCAGTTAGCAAACACAAGCCATAGACAATTCAATGTCTTGTATGTAGCAGAGTCTGCTGCTAATAAAGCACAATGGCTATCACAGGTGCAGAAAACAAGAGACAAATGTAGCAACACAGCAGTGAAACATTAAGTGTTCTAATGGGATATGTCAAGGAAAGTAGGCATATCTAAAAACAACAGAAATGGAAAAAAAACCACTTAGAAACTAGGAACTAATACAGAAAAGAAATTATCTTCTGTCCAGATGTTTCTTTGTGTTTTTTTTTTTTTTTTATACAGAATATTTGGCTCTCAGTTGACTCCTAAGACTCAGATAAAGCCCCTGCACACTTATCTTTTGAGTTACAGTCAGCCTCAGAAATTCAAGAAATCAAAAACTGAGCTTTAAAAATACTTCAATTGCTGGAGAACAGTTTTACTTCTTTTACAGATAGGATTGCTACTGATTTCTGGCCTTCATAATTTAAAATTCATATGAAACACATTTAAAATGACCTTAATTTAAGATTATTTTCAGACCCTATTAAAAGCCTCATCATGCTGATCAGCATGATCCTTTTTTGTAGTCAGCTGCAAAGAAATAAATGTATTGATAGCGTATGCATTTCAAGTGCAATACAATTACACAGATAAATATCTATCAGAATAGCATTTAACCAGAGGAAATCTGTCTCAGCTTCCCATCATAAAATGACCACACAGAAAATGTCAATTGCACATCACTCAGTTCTCCTAAAGGAAGAAACATTGCCACTGACTCAACATAAATGGTAAAAGATTGAAAATGATAGAAAAGTGTTCTTTGAAGCATATATTTCAAATGTATACATCAATATATATACAAATTATATACTTTGAAATCTCCTTTTTTTTCCAAGGAATGATATCCAGTCTAAAGGATGGAAGTCAGTTACCATCTTGATCATTGCCATAAACAAAATTTATTTATTTTCAAATTCATAGGATAAGGATAAAATCACCTGCAATAAGCCAGTGTCCTTCAAAGTCCTCAGAGAGAATATCTGGGGAGTAGCTAAGGTTCTGTCAGCCTTCATACTTTCTAAATAAGGTTTCTGGATTCCATAGATGGCTATGAAAAGAATTTGGAAATGCCCAATCTTCAATTTACATAAGCCTTATAAAAACAACTTACATAGAAGCTTTAATTTAGTTTTCCTTAGAGCAAAACAATTCTTTCTACCAGGTCATTTAAGGGGTCCTAGAAACTGTGACATAAAACCACAAGAAATCTCTATCAGCTGTATGAAAACACCAAGGACATGTTACTCCAGTCCTCTGTGTCTTGAAGAAACACCTGATTCTATGTAACCATTGGTTAACCCCTCCCAGTGACTTTAATTGCACATCCAACATCCACAAAGTTCTTTCCCCAATTAATATTTAAAGAAATATAGCTATATAAATATTTATTTACACCTGTATCTACATGCCTTTTTGAAGCTAATACATTTTACCTCAGATATATTGCATGGTTTGCAAATCACTTCTGTCAGTGAAATTCTGCCACCGACACTATAATAACATAAAAATAAATTAACCTGGTCCCAATCTGTGTTCCTTTCACGATCTTCAAAATAGCCTTTCAGATAGTCTCCTTTTGTATGGTTTCCTTTGACTGGAGTATTTCTTCTTCCACTATCTCTGATTGCCATACTGTAACGTCTTCTTTTGTGACTGTGAAATTGGCCATTTACAGTGCAGGTCTTTTTGGCTGTAAGCACATTTAGTAGTTGTTCTAGTTCTAGTAATTCATTAGAGAACAGATATGTTACCATGGGAAAATACGCACTTAAAAGACAAAATATTTAAAGGACAAAAAAATTCAAAAGACTTTCTGTTTCTTTCTTTTTGTTTGTTATAACATTGATTCCATTCCCCATTTTAATAGTAATTTCTCAGTCGTGTACTGGAGGCAAGTTCTGCCAAACAACTCTGGAAATTCCAGACACCCAGATCCTCAGCCTTTCCTTCTTTACATATCGCACTCAGATGTTTTGCCCATGACTGTCTCAGAAGAAAACATATGTGACTGAGAGGCAATTCATCTTTCATTTAATCATCATCTCTGACAAAGTTATCTATTACTTTCTAAATAACTTCACTGTTCTTAAAATTTTCCTGCATAATTGGAACTCCACACTAAGCTGCCACAGCCAGGTATTTGTATCAGGAAACAGATCCTCTACAGGGTGTCCTGAAATCAATCTTCAGGATGTTGTGCTGCCCTTGCACTTCAGAAGTGCAACACAGGACAGTGAATTTTTTCTCTCCTTTGATTAACTGGGAAGCATGCCTGCTCACAGTACTGAAACAGGAAGGAGAGAGCCAGGATCCCTAATCCAAATCTGAGCTCATGTGCAGATGAACCTCATGACACATCTTGGGTGCAATGGGTGCTTCTGCTGATGGACTGCCTGGTTATGTGAGGGGGCAGGCCCTATCCTTCCTTATCACCTTCCAGCACTTTCAAATGAAGCCATAGCAATAATTCCTGTAAATCTCCATTAAAAAGCGAGCCAGAAATTAATTTAAAAGAAATTTAGATTAATGGGAATGTTTCCATATGAGAATTCTCTTTTTTGTTTTTTTTCTAATCTTGTCAGAAAATGCAAATGGTATAACCTTAATGGTAAATCTCACTAAAAGCTTTCCGACAAGGTATTTCACTACTTTATTTTGCCTACTTAAACAAACAGATGTGAATGGAGCTAAATGTATATTTGTTTTCTAAATGTAGTAAAATCTGATTTTCTTTTTCTATGATTCCAGATTCATACTCTTTCCTGAAATTACTATTAAGAATTTAAATAAATTTAAAGGGACAATTATAATGAGCCTGGACTTAAAATAGACTTACTCTTAAACAAACTGCTTAAGAATATTTTTTTTTTATTTTTTGAATGACATCCTAACTCCACCAAACATACAGTCCTGCTGTTATCTTCACTGGGGCCCAGATTTCACCATATATAGCCATTTAGTAGCACTGTGATGAGATGGCTCCATCCATTCTTGTGAGAATTATTTTACAAGATCTGACTGGGCAGTTTTAAAGGAAGGGCTTTGCTGCAAACCAGTTTATGTAAGTAAAAACTAGGAACTGCACTTTAGGGATAAGGATTGTTATTTTTTTAATATTTATTTGTGGGATTCAATCTACCTCTGTCTAACCTATGAATGTTAAAATGTTTTTACCTCAATTCAACTTTTTAATCTGTTTTAACCCATACTTAATGTAACTTTTAAAAAGTGCTTTGAAAAGCTTATAAACTGTTGCTGTTAGCAGTTGCCACAAAAAAAGGAAAAATAAATGTATTATAACAACCTTCAAAATCCATACCAGGTCCCTGAATTGATGGTGTAGCTTCTTAAACTGCTAAGCAAGGCACAACCTTTTACAGAAATTAATAGCTGCTGCTGCTGAGAGCTTGGCATTTGTTTTGTTTCAAGTTTTTTATTTTGTTATTTTTGGACCACTTAGAGTTCTCCTATACTTCTATTTATTTATGGTTAAGTAGCATTTCTGATAAGCCCAGCAATAAATTTTTCTGAAGAAAATGAACTTTGCATACTCCAGCTTACCTGTCACTTGGAGCTCAGTAGTACTATTTAGAGAACTGAAGATATATTTTATAAAGAATTCTGGGGAAGGCAAACTTGCTTTCCCCATACAGACTCCTTGGAAAGCCAGAGTAAGGATTAAAGCAGCCAGGCGTGGAAGAGTGTTTTCATCAGCACCATCTCTGTCCATTATATCGGCATTTTTCTCCAGAGTGCTCACATCAACACACTGAAATCAGGAGAAAACAGCATGAAGACAGTCCTGCTCACCTCCATTTAAATAATCAGAGTGACAGGAGGAGAAACTGGGAAGAACAATTTCACAGACAGCCAGCGTAGAAAAAATGCTAAGATGTAATCTGTAACTGCCAGCAGGACAGCGAATCAAAGGACATTTTCAGGAGAAAGGCATAGAATTAAGAATCTTGAACATTTACTCAGTGTCTAATGGGGAAAAAGTACAGTCCTTCATTCAGGTTATTTTTGCTTAGTGTTATTTTCCTGCTGTTTCTATTGTTCCAAGTGTCTTCCTCAATTACATCTACATCTACTTCCAGAAAGTGGAAGAAAGGGGAGGAATTTTTGTTAAAGCACAAAAAATTGGCTCAGATAATACAGACTTTAACTCTTCATCGTAGACTTCAGAAAGAATTCTTTAAATGTTTTTTGTTCCTTACCTATTCAATGGAATCAATAGGTTTTTATGGAGTAGTTATCTGGGGACAATATGGAAAGATGTTTGGAAGATAAAGAGTAACTTTCCTGCTGGGTGTGACCAAATAAAAACAGTAGTCAGTTGTATACAATATGTGTGTGGAGGTCTGCAAGCTCTCACAGTTGCCCAGAAATGTATCCCCCTTTTCTTATTTTCTTCCCTTTTCCCCTTTCTCATTTATTTTCACTGCAAATAGATGGGCTTAAATGAAACAACAAAAACAACAACTAAGGAAAAAAATACTTATTTTTTTTCTAACTCTAATTAACAAAATTAAAAGTCTGCTAGATGAGCCAATACAGTAGTTATTTATTTCATACATACTCATCTGTCCTTATGTAGGCCTTAAACACTTCAGAGAGGAGGCTGACATTTCTTTTCCTGCTCATTCACAATACATTAAAATTGTCACAACCCAAAATTTAATCTCTCATTTCAAACAAGATATTAGGTGCTATGACTAAAGAAGAGGATATTTTCTGTGAAACCAAAACACATAAAGAGCCACTAAAAATGCTTTTCTTCCATAACTACCCTGACCATTGGCCCTTTTCCACAACTCAAGTGTTGTGATTCCAAGTATTATGCTATTATGTTTTGTGCACCTTTCATAAAAGAAACCTCTTTTCCCTCAAGTCACTGAGCGGTGAAGTCTCAGTTAGTAGACAGGCTTGACAGCTGATTATACTGCCAGCATAAACAAACAGAACCCTCAGTAAGGCATTTCTTGGGTTGTTATTCTATCTTGACATTCCAAATACCCTCCAATGCCTCTTTACAGTTGCTCAGATACCATTGGAGTCCTTGGAAATCGGCACGTTCACCAAGACTCAGAACCAAAAGTACTGGTCAATGAATAATTTATGGTGGGAAATGACCACACAAAGAAGACAGAGAGAATTGGAGGCCCTCAACATTCTGGACACAGCCAGGTCTCCTACCCATCTTCTCTTAAAACCCTACTACATTAGGCTGTAAATTAAAATCTAATGAAATGAAAAGGACAAATTTGAGCTTTGTAAGGGGCTACAAACAGGAGGTCAACCTGTACTTTAGGAGTTATCTAATCTGTCAAAAACCTGGTTTATTTCCCATTATAAGGAAAAGTTTTTCTTCTACATGAAACTCTAGAATGTTATTCTATTATTTTATAGATCCTATTTGAGCTAAGGAATTCTAAAAAGCAGTGAGAAAACTCACAGCATGTTTCCTGACTTAGAAGCTATGATCTTAGCTGAAAGTACTCAATATGTTTTTTTCTTTCAACTTTATCTTTAACAATCTATCTACAAGGCATATCCATGCTGATAGCTAATTAGTCAAAAATGTATGTGTTCCAACTGAAGGAAGCCATCATATCTTTGGACAGACTCCTCATTCCATGCAGCTTTGGATAGACATGGAAGTGTAGAATCTGGCAAGGATTTCATCACAGGAAAATAATTCATTATTTCTTCTACACCAGCCGTAATGGACTGTTCTGCTTTATACCATTAAAATACTTTGACTTTGAACTCTAGAATATTATTCCATTATTTTATACATCCTATTTGAGATAAGGATCTCAAATAAAACCTTATAGATAGATCTATCTCAAATAGATCTCACAGATCACTGGTAGTGTATCTATGCTAGAAGATATCAGAGATGAGAAAGTATTTTCTGTCCTTGGAGCCAAGTGCAAGATCTTGCATTTCCACATCTGTGCTCTTTTCCCCCTGTCCTAAGCAGAGCAACTGCTTCTATATTACCTATTAGGAATGGTCCCTAAAGAGCAGTATTTCCCCAACCACTTCACAGCAGACCCTGTGGAAGTGGCAAAGGCCAGAAACAACTCAAAGAAAAGCATTAACCAACACATAAAACACAATATCCACGTTCAACCTGTGCTCAGACACTTTCATTTACCAGTCTTCTGGAGGACTGTGATACTGGCATAGTCTCTGTCCTAGCATAAAGGCATTATACCTGTAATAAAGATGAAGTTAATTTTACATATGTTTTCTTTACCTGGTTTTCAGAAGTTTTAAAATGTTGCCTTACAGCAGCTAAAATATCTTCAGTTTCATTCCGTGAAAGATAGTAACAGTCTTCATCATGTCTTAAACTAAGCATACTCTGTAGGTAAAATTTATAATCCTTATCATTCAAGCTGAATTCTGAAGAACACATATCTCTACGATGAAGAATGTAGTAGAGGAGAATAAGAGAAATTCTCTCAAATACTTCTTCACTGAGATGGTCTTCTAAATCTCCTCCAGCTATTAGTAACAAAGCATCTGGTTCAAGGCACTGTGAAGAAATAAAAATAAAAATGGAAATTCAACTCAAGTGACACCCTGACAGTCACCTGCAAATACAGATAGGAAGGACAACAGGAGAATACAACTTCTATATTTAAGGGATCAAACCCAAAACAACACACATGCAGGCTGATGGAATGGCAGGAGGAGGGCCAGGTAATTCATTGCAGTTCTATGGCTGCAAGATTACACAATGGGTTTTTTGGGTTTATTTTTTTTTTTTTTGGAGGGGGGGAGGGGTTTGGGGTTGGTGGGTTTTGGTTTTGGTTTTGTTTGGGGTTTTTTGTTTGTCTGTTTGTTTTTGTGGGGGGTTTTTTGGGTTTTTTTGGGTGTTTTTTTGTTGTTGTTTTGTTTTGTTTTGTTTTGTTTTGTTTTGTTTTGTTTTGTTTTTCCAGAGCCCCTTTTAAGAAAAGTCAAGTGTCCTAGAGATGGCACTTTAAGCAACCTGCTCTATGGTAGGGGGAGTGGAACTACATGAACTTTAAGGTCCCTTCAAACTGAAACCATTCTATGATTCTATTTTGTAATTCTGTGATTTAGTTCTGAGACTCCCTACAATTAGGAATAATTTTGATCAATCACTGTGGAGAGCAAAAACCTTCCATTGGCTTCAGCAGATTATACTTCTGATTACAAATACATTTGATAAGGACTAGGGCTATTCATATTTTCATCTGTGCATTCTATACATGTTTACATTACAAGATAAAAACAGTTGCTGAACTGTAGTTAATTGAGGCTATGTAAACAGAAGTTATACCATATCCAAAGCACAGCTGAGAGACATAATTGAGCCTGTAATCACACAGCTATTTTTATGTTTCTCAATGAATTCTGTTAACTGCAACAATAAGATCCAGTGCAGAGAGTCAGCACAAGGTCTCAATCCCATTTAGTCCTTCAAATGCATTTCAAGAGGGACTGAAATTACATATTCACCCTGTGCAAGCTTTACATCTGAGCACAGATTTTTTAATATGTGTATATATATATACATATCTACCTATCTATCTATCTATCTATCTATCTCTCTATCTTTCTCTCTCTTTATTTTTTTCTTTTTTGATATAAAGACACTTCTCAGAAACTTACTGCTCATACAAAATTTAGTCTGTAAATTAGACCAGAAGACTAATAGAAATCTATCTCAGACTATGAGAAATAAGACACTGAAGTCCAAAGTAAAGAATCTTTCTTGAAGAGATCTTGTAATTAATGTTATTCATTCTATATCTGTGTTGTTTTTTTTTTCCTAACAGACTCTTTTCCAAGCATGTTATAGATTTGTGAGCTAATCTCCAGAATAGTAGAGCAGCTGAACTGTACATTTCAGAGAAGAAACTACAACACATGAGATACCATGGGAGGATCAACACTGCACTCTAATAAATTAATGAATCCAGACAGAATCCAGTTTGTCAGAATAAATTTTTTGTGGCTACAAGCATGATGTGTTTGGTGGGTGTCACTGTGTACATTAATTCATTTTCCTACACTGATGCTGGGTTAATGAAACAAACATTCTCATGTTCAGAAGCCAAAGTTCCTTGGAGGAACTGAGAGGTCTGATACTTTTTAATATGAAGAATTCAAAAAAACTTTTCAAAATAATTAATCTAAATCTAAAAAAAAAAAAAAAAGGAAAAAAGAAGGAAAATTGTAGATATTAATAGCCGAATTAACTATTTATATACATAAATAAGCTAGATTACAGTATGATTCACTGTGGCCTGTCCTGACTCCATTGCTTATCAAGGTCTTTAAGTTTAGTATTTCCTAATGCAGTCTCTGAGAATTACTCTTTGGACTAGGAGGGGTCTATTCTGTTTTCTGTCCCAAAGACCTCAAGTCAGTCAACCAGCATCTATGAAAACTCAGTAGTAATACAATAAACATATGGCAGGAATTGGAAGATTTTCAAAGATTTCTGTAAGATTTTACAATCCACTGAGGATAAATTGCAATCAGTGAGTGCATTGTTGGCTCTTGCAAGGAAGATGACTGAAAAGAAAATTGCTAATTAGGAGGAAGCAAATGCATTGTAAAAGATGCAGTTACTCCACAGTATATGGGTAGCCCATGGTGAGTGATCCTTGAAGGGATATTAAGAGCATATAAAGTGTTTTTTCACTAGGTTGGAGTTTTTTTCTTTGTTAGTTTGGGGGTGGTTTTTTTGCTGCTACTAATATTTTTACAGGAATAACCATCCATCTTTGACTTAGAAATGCTTATTTCCTACAAAAAAAAAAAAAAAAAAAAAAAAAAAAAAAAAAAAAAAAAGAAGCCAGAACTCAGGCACTGAAGTCTGAGTTTCTTTTGTTTAAATGGCCAGAAGCTCCAAAGTAATATATGGCTTCTGTGTACTTAGGAGATAAAGAAATGTCAGATGCCAATCAATGGCTGCCAGCCCCTGCCCAAAGAGTCTTAGGGCCACTACATAACAACAAAGCAGGAGAGGGTCTAAAGAAAGTGTTAAACTTCACTGCTTTTAAGCACCCATTAGAGATATCATAAAAACAAAAATAAAAGTCTGAAACAAAGCCATGTGGTATAAACAGACTCCTGGATTTAGAAGGGAAATTGAATCTGAAATCAATTAGTGATTCCCAAGAAGTATGAGGAAGAAAATGCCTAGCTAAGGTGGGGCATTCTGTTTCAAATTTTGATGAACTTGAAGGATAGTGCTTCTTGCACAGTTTTTGCTGTCTTGGTTTACCAAATCTTGTTAAATCACCGTGGAAGATTTCAGCACAGTACCGTGTGCACTCCCATGTGACTGAAAATGCCATGTTTCTCTCCAGGATTTTCCTACAGAAAACCACATTCCTGTGGTGCTGGCACAGAAACTCTGACAGTTCAGGATGTGTGCAATGTTTCTGACTCAGATGACAGATGACACTGAGTACTGAAAATGGTGAAAGTCCTCAAAGTCTCCCTATAGAAAATTTCCAAGATGAAGCCTGAACACAGCAGCAGTGCTGACCAAAGTAAGCCCCAGCTAAGTTTCCCTTAGATTTCGCCCATCCAAGGACACAGTGGGCAAGCTCTCCAGAAACACATCACAAATACAAGAAAAAAAATACCAGTTGAGAAGAAAAACAAAAAGAACAAACAAAAACTTAGTCCCCTGTTTTGTGACATTTAAGAGGACTATATACCCCTGTTTAATACATTGTCAATACACTGCAATTTTCAGTCTGGGCCCATATCTGATGCATATTTATTGTCCATGTGTTTCTCCTTTATAAAAAATTATCCATTTAGGTAATGACAGGCACCTACAATATTTATGTATGAAATGTCACATTTGGACTTGTATGAAAAATGGGAGCATTTTTAGAAAGAGTCAATTAAGCAAGCAGCTGTCTACTGCACAGGATTCCCACTTCATTGGCTTGGCAGATTGCTAAGAACAGCACCTTGTAAAAACATTCACCTTTCAGACCATCTTCATAAGTGTAGTATAAAGTGACACTGCTGTATGTAGGTCACTGAACAGTGCCAGAGCCAGAGTAATGAAAGCCAAGGCTGACCAAGCCCTTTGTTGTCCCTTTCAGCTGAGTTGCTCAGAAACACTGTCCCTGCTCTTTCTTCATTGAATCAGAACTGAGTTCTGAAAATATTTTCAAGTAGACAACCAATCCCTCTGTGCAACTGTACCCTGGACTACTTCCAGTTTCAATTTGGATTTGGAGATTCATTGTTCTGCCTTCCATTTTCCTTGACCTGAACTGCTTACAAAACCCTCCCCTAATCTTGAATATTTCAGTGAAGTGGCACATAAATCTGAGACAATCCTGTCTGGGTTTTATTTTTATGAAGTAAAACCCAGAACAACAAGAAAAGTGGCAGAACTGGTCCCCAGTGTTTACCTCTGTCTTTTCACAGTGGAAATCCTGTGCCCCAAATTCAAGCTCATATTTTTATTGTTAGACCAGATTTCAGTGCAAAAAGTTTTGCTGGGAAACAAACACTTAGGAAATTTAAAAGGAGTGTCTGTCATGTTTAGAACATCTCTTTATGAGCTCAAACAATAAATAATAATAATTCAAAGTGAAACAAAGCAGGGGCTTTTTTTTGCTGCAACAAGAAGTTTTTTACATGTTTAGGTATCATATTCAGGACAGTATCACTCTAACAAATGTTAGAACTCACTGATGATCCTGTAAAGATATCCCTCATTAATTGAAGCACTAACCAGATTACAATCCTCTTGCATGCCATAAATCCGCTGTGGGCACTCAGCTCTCTCCAGTAACATTTGGACCAGTTCTCGTGAGTGGTTCATGTGGAGCTCAGTGTTTTCAGCTGAGAGAATGCGTAAAACTTCCACCAGAGAGCCTCTGCTGGGAGGATTGCTGCCATCCTGCCCATGCTCTTCCCCAGGCTGTCCTTCAGCAATGAGCACGCTGAATATGAAAGCAGAACATACCACCCCAAGAGCTGGATGCTTGGTCAGAAAACACATCTCCTCTTCCCGCAGTGCGTGATCTGCACTTAATGTTGGATTGTTGTTTGCACTTCACAGCTTAAACTGGAAACCTGAAGAATCTGAATGGTAAAGGGGAAAGAAACCCAACCCTTTAATTAGTGCGAATGCAATATGTTCGAAAGGATTTATTAATTGGTCGGCTAAGCTGATTTGCAGTGACAAGCTGTTTTTGAACAACAGGGAGCCTGTAAGGGCTTTACAGCACAGAACAGCAGGAAACTAAGACAACCATGGCCTCAAAACTTCTTTAGAATTACCAACAAGAGGTTGTCTCAAAGTGCCCTTCCCTCTTCTTAAAGTATATGACTTTCATTTCAGTGTTATGTTATTGTATTAATTAATAATTCTTTTCAGTAAGAATAGGAAAATACCATGGCTTTCATTTCCATTTCATCATGAAAACAGTTTTTAGTAACAAAAATAGCTGTAAATAGATTTGCTAGTCTAATACTTATATGAATGTGCAGTAATTATGCTACATAGCAATAATATAAAGCAGTTTATATTGTCAAAACACTTTACCAACATTACTAAACTCCAGCTGTACAGCACAAAAAAGGAGGATGTACCAAAAACTTAGTGATCACTACTCAGATGAGAGAATTGCAAAACTGAGGTTATAATTTCACTCAAAGAACTCAGTGAATAAACAAGACAAGCTTAACTTGTTAACTCTAGGTGCAAAAGACATTCTGTACTATAAATGTCTCGTCACAAACTTTCCTAATAAACTACTCCTGCTTTAACAGCAATCTATCTCAATATCAAAGCACAAGAAATATAAAAGAGTTTCACTTCTGTTTTCCACAGAAGTTTTGATTTTATTGATGAGCAGATGCTGGCAGTGACATACATATTTAGATATAACACACAAGTGTTAAATAGCCACGCATACATTCATCTTCTTTTTTAACTACAATATGATACATGTGTCTTATTTTAAAGGAAACTCTGCTAACAAAGTATTTAAAATTGAAAAAGAACTGCTGAATTCAAATGGGCATTTAGTCAGATAAAAGTTAGTATGTTTTTAGATATTAGGAAATCTTTTGGTGTTTAGATATATTTTACTGTTAGCAATTAGGAATATGTTTCATTGTTACAAGGATATTATGAGCACTTATTTCTAAATGTTATTTTCTTACCTTCTGAAGGGAAAAAGAATGCTTGTGTATCTAGCTTTGTGGCCTTCTGAATCCTCAGAAGTATTTAGCTGCTGGAAGTCCAATGTTTTTAAAATTCCTTGATGGTGCTCTGGAAGCTGGAGAGGATTAGTTTATTGCTGCCTTGAAAAGTTTTCAGTTGCTATGGAGAGAGCTGCCCTTAAGGTAACAATGGAGGTGGATAGGAATTAGTACATGTTCTTCTTGTTCTTGCAAGTTCCAAGTATTGCATTATTTGAATTTATTTCACATATTCTAGTAGTTATCATTCTATGCAAACAGTCTATTTTAAAAGTACAAGTATAAAGAATGTATTTCATTTTGATGGATAATATATGCAAGCATTTATAAATGTTCTCTGTGTTACTAAATTATTTGATCAATTCTACAACAAACCTGAATTTTGGTTTTTTCATTAAAATATTACTACTTTTTTAAAATATGAGAACACAATAGAAATAGAAATCTTTTCAAGCACATCCATAGAAAAATGGTATTTTTTTTTCTTTGCAAAACACTGCCCATAGAAAACAGCCTCTTTCATCCCCACTTATCCTGTGTCACATTTGCATCAACTGTAAAAGATGGGATAGCTCAGCCTGTGGTGAAAACAAATGTCGTCCACCCACTCAGATTTTCCAGAGGGACGCTGCTACAAAGTTGACATTTAAATCACCATGCCATTACAGCATTACTGCACTGGAAGTTAGTGAAAACTGTCACGACTGACAGATCTCTACAGAGACTGCTACACCAGTCATATCATTCTCCCACCTTCCAAACATTCCCTGCTATTATGAAGGACTATCAAGCTGGCTCAACAAATCCTGTGAAGCAGTAAACCTGTAGTAATAGAAGCATCATAATTCTCTTTAAAATGAGATTAATGAAAAATCCTGGGTTCTAAAATGTCTGTAATGTCTCCTACAAGGTGGTGAGCTCCGACGGAACAGCCTTGTTTTAACAAGATTGAGAACTGACAACTGATGCTGACTATAAAAGAATTCAACTGACAACACCAGCTTGAGGGAAGTGCAAAATGTAAACAAATGTTCTCAAAAATACAAAGTACAATTACATGTACAGATTCTAGCATGATGAACCTACTTTTAAATATTCTTTAATTTTCCTTCATAAATTACAAAAGATATTTATCAAACAAGCATTTCTAAATATACCACTTTATGAAAACAAGAATTACAGAAATTTTTCATATAAATATTTTTATAAGAATGACTGAAAAGCAGAAACACATGATAATATGTGTTTCCTCTGGCTTTTATATAATTTGTTTTGTCAAACAAAGCTAACCATGTCCAGATTTGTTCCACTAATAAAAATAATTCCTCATATAATGGGGGAATAGCTTCCAGCATTTAATTCTGGGGATTGCTCAATCTCCAAACAAACTAAACCTAGAATAGGTTTATCTGTATATAATTTAATGTTTTGTGTATAATTACAAATTGAAACTCAGAATTCATTCCATCCAATTAAAGTGTATAAACAGAGGGTGAGTTGTTTCAGCTTACTGAGAAAAGCTAACATTTAAAAACACATTTGATGATTCATCACTATTGAAAGCTTCTGAGAGATTTGCATAATGATACTGGCTACAACTTACTTTAATATTGATATTACAGAGGGATGGTAAAAAAAGAAAATATTCAGTTAATTAAAAAACAACAGATAATAATTGGTACAGGCTACTAAGGCTGATCTCAAATGGGAATTCACTTCCCTTTTTATGACTAAGTGTTGCAAACCTCTTCTGACTTGGAAATGAGCTTCTCAGTGGTGGCAAAATCACTGACAGTGACTCAAGACTCACCGTCTGCTTTTACCCTTGACACTGTGTTTTCAGTCATGCCACTGTCATTAAAGAACTGTTCTGTCTACACAGCACTTGGATTACTTCCTCTGAAGTAATTGCTGGCATCAGTTACTAAGTCTTTTCTTCAAACCCTTGTGCAGCAGCATTATTCCCCCACTACTTACCCATCCCGAAGCTGTGCCAACTGATCAAATGGGACCACCACAATTACAGAGCTGTGCAGTTAGATGCCCATTAGAAATTTACTGAGATACACAGACAAAAATAAATCACTTATACAGTTTAATATCCTAAAACCTCCCAAAGTACCTATTGCTAATATTGTAACTCGTGTTATGAGACTAACATTTTGACTCAGATTTTACTGCATGCCTTTTGGAGAATTTTGATAAAGGGGGAAAAAACTCCATGCACAATGCTCAGAAGCCAGAGACTCTCCATTTACTGTAGAATGATAATATGCTTGGAAGAAAGAACCTTGAGAAGAACTGGAGAACTGGGGTAACTCAGAGTGAAGTACATTATCATTTTAACATGACAGCAGACTCTCTATAGCAAAACCAAAGGAAGGATGAATTTTCTGATTAAATGAACAATTAAAAAAAAATATTCCATTTTACACTTACATACATACCTTGGCATGTTAAAGCAAGGATCTGAGATCAAGAATTTTCAGAAAAAAAACCCCAATATTTTTAAATTAGTTTGAACAATTACCATGCTGGGGTACGTGCAAGAAAGTTACTGATTGCTGACAGACATAGGTGTATGACCCAGGAAAAAAAAGTAAAAGAAGAAATAAGATAAAAAGAAGAGTGATAAAAATGTGAACGTCTCAAAACGCTATTTCACTACCAGATTCATGATCCCAGACAGCTGCATATAATCTTTTTCCACCCACAGATACAATATTTTATGATTTAGAAAGCTCATGCAGTAGTAACTTATGCTCTTAGTGGAAAGGAGTGAAGGCAATTTAGAAATGGCATAACTAGACATAGGACATGCAGCAAGGTCTCTCTGGTTACAGGGGTTTATTTAGTTAGTTAGTTTTCATTTTAGTGAACCAATAAGACTAACTGCAGCTTATCTGGTTTCTCCCACCTTCACACCTGCTGTGAGAACAAAAGCAAGTTGCCCATTCACAAATGCCATGGATAACTGCACTCTGCAATTTACTGGGTTTCAAACGATTGGTGAATAAATTGTACAGGAATAGGAAAACTCTTTAGAGGGCTCACTCTGAGATGACAAGGGCATTCCCATGAGCCCTACCAACACAACAAATGACTTTATTTTATTTTTACAGTAGAATGGATGTAGGCAGAATTTTAGCAAGACCCCTGCTGAACTTCACATCATACTGGGTAATGCAGCTATATAACTCTTATTCCTTCAATACTGTGTAACTTGTTTTGATGGACTAACTAAATGCATTTTTTTTTTCCTTTTTACTAATTGCAGCAATTATGGCAAGTAGAAGAGAATCCTCTGGCACTGCAGCTTTTCTCCATGTTATTAATGTGATGTGTGCACATTGTATAATTACAGCCATAGGCAGCATATTGACATATGAAAGAACCTTATTTTGCATGTAATTTGTGTAGAATTTCAATACATAAGGTATCTTTGCCAATGTAATGCCAGGGTGCTGTAATAAAAAATGTCAGTACTTTAAAATTACCACAGTCAATTAAGCTTTTTTGACATCACATGCCAATCTTAACAATATTACACATATAAAGGTTGCCAATGAATTAAAATAAATTAATATTATTGAAATTATCTGAGTTACATGTATTAGCACATATATATCTATATACATATGCCTGGAAAAAAATCTTGTTTTAGTTCAGGATTACAAAATTCACTTGTTAGCAGAAAGTTTTCCAAGACGACCTGGAAATCTATTTACATTAAAGTAGAAAAGCAAGAAATAAAGAAGTTATAGATTTCTATACACTCTAGGCCAGCAAACTCTCTTACATTTTAAGAAATATATCTCTGAAGGTGCCTTCTCACATATTACAGAATTTAAGGTGACTTTTGTTGTCCTAAAATATTACTGTCATGAAAACTGTTTTGAGATGAAACTGGAAAGTTTCATTCATATGGAAAGTTTGATATAAAACTTAATTAATTGCCTCCATTTGACTACAGACATCTCCCTCACACAATCTCTCTATTGCTAACTATCTGGTTGTGTTTAAAATAAAACAGAAAAAGAAAACCAAACTACATTTGGATGTAGGCATAACCATCCAGACTATAGCAATTATTACCAAGAACTTAGTCAGAACAGGCAATATTAGAATCTTGAGTATGAAAAAAGGAGGTTTCATAAATATGGATATAATATTGCTCATTTTTTACTTAAAAATAAGTAAATATTGCTCATTTTTTACTTAAAAATAAGTTAAAAAATGCTCTTGTGTTTATTATTCTTAGGAACATTAGAAGCGTAACTTTTATGAAGGTATCTAAACATTAAAGTAAAGCTACTAGGCGATCAAGTCAGCTTCAATTATCTCACTTTCTCTTATACTAAAGAGATGCAGGAATCAGTTTCTAAGCTTTTCACTGCCATGTGTATGGTTTTGTTCTGAAGCATTATCAGACTGTTATGTGTATTGTTTCTTTTTTGTTCCTTTAGTTTCCAAAGAAACTGGGTTCAAAAACTGAGCTCTTCTTACTAAGAGTGTCTTACCCTGTCCGAAGCATTTACAGTCCACTCAAGTATGCTGAATTATTAATTTAAATAAACCAAATGACACATTGTGTAGTATTATAGCATAGGAGGCTAATTAATATTTCAATGGAGAAATAACCTTTTGAAAATTAGACTGTTCACCTTGTAGGAAACTAACATACATTGTATGTTGCATCTTTAGGCATTGACTTCTGCATAAAAAAAAAAATCAGCATACTGATTTTTTTCCTTTACTGCTGATACTCATCAGCTTATACTTGAAAATCACTCAAATGTTCTTTATGTATTTGCGTACTTTTTTCTTTATATAAATGTTCATAAAATATTTATAAATAATTTTTACTATTAGAGAAATTGAGATAACAAGTGATTACTCACTTGTTTTTTAAACTATGACTCAGTGTTCAGTTCTAAAGAAATTCTCACAATATGGAAGAGTCATTTCAGGCAAAAAACTGTTGTCTGAGAGATGAATGATGCTTCTCAAGGTCTTCTTGTCTACCCCCAAAAAAAGAAAAAAAAATATAAGCTTCTGAGTCATGAATACAAGCCAGAATGAGAGAAGACATTTTCTTTCCATCTTTTTTGTCTTAAATTCAGAAAGAGTGTAAGTCGTACCAACAGTAAGAAGAGCTTACAGAATATTTGAGTGATTAGTTGGGCTTCAAGTAACAGATGCTGAAGCAGTAAATGTGAGAAGAAAAAAAAGGAAAATCCTAGAATGGACGGTCAATGAAAGAACCAGCATTGATAGAAAACAATTTAGCCAAATACAAATTTCACTATATGACAGTGACCTTACTTCTACCTTTATTAAAACTACTGACAAACCACTATCTCTCCCCTATAACCTGGTATATTCATTGTTTGAAGGCTTGGTAACAACAGTGCTGAAAAGGGAGTTCATAATAAGAAATGTTTGGACTTTGTGAAAGAAACTTTTTCACTTTTAAAGTAATGGTTTCTCTCTATATAACCATAGTTAACCTGAATACCAGTATTCACAAGAAATGCACATATGTAAACATTAGGTTCTAAATTAAACACTTGGGTTTTTTCTAGCCCATAAGAAATACAGAAAACACAAAATTAACTACTATTTTAACTTTGCAAACACAGTTTGAGTAAAACACACCATATATCCTTGTAGAATCATTCAATCCAATTTAGGAACAATTCAGTTTTTCTCAAGAGGACACACTGTTTATTCTGCTCAGTGTTGGTCGTAGAATTCTTTGTATCACTAGCTCCTAGAAAAGAATTGCTGTAGGCATCTGTAAGTGTCAACTGTTAGTTCAGTGGCCAATTCACTTCTATTGGTTACTGTAGCCTTCAATTTGAATTAGGCTGATATATTTTGGTGGGTCTGTGGCAACTATAATTTTAGAAAATCCTGAAATGCTATCTTCAAAGCACTATGCTAAAGATAAATTCAGCTTAAAGCTAACAAATGGATTAAAATTAGGTAAAAAGAGCAAGAGCTAGAAATCCACATAAGTAAGTGTAACTTAAATCTTAAAAAGCAAAACAGCAATCTGCAGCACAGTGACAATTTGGTACCAATACTCTCCCTGTAAAGATTTTTCAAGCCTTTCGTTCTGCTGAACAAAATCTTCCAAAACTACAGAAATAGGATTTATCTTCTCCTTTGCTCCTCATGTCTCCTCTCTGTAGATAAGGACAAGAAGAAATCTGTTACAAAAAAAAACCCAAAACAAAACAAAAAACCAAATATTTCATGTAGTCTTGAATTGCAGTCCATGCTAACTCTCTTCTAAGCAAATGCTTGTACTTTGATTTAGCAGCGAGCAAGCTCTCATGTGTGCTACGGATTTATACTGAAGGGCTCAATGTGAGTAGCTTGTGAACACTGAAAGCAGATATTTTCCTGGAGCTGAGGGTCTGCTACAAGCAATTTATCTGTTAAGTATGACACTAAACAAACCTCCTGCAGCTCTGCTTTTCTGTGGTTCTTGTTCCCGCACTACCTTCCACACACTTGGAAATGGATTTTGAAGTATGCAAGGAAAAAGTTTATTTTAATTGCCCTCTAATTGCCTTTTTTATACATATACAGACACCGCCCCCCGCCCCAGGATTTTGGAAAACCATAATTATAAAGTGTAATCTTAATTTATACATTTTATTTAGTTGAATTTAAAGCAAGTAATTATTAACAATTGGATACACTTTCTTACATTTAACAATATACAATCTGCAACCCAGTGTGAGGTTCAAAGTAAGTAGAACAAGTCAATGGCTGGCACTCATAAGCTTGAAAAAGAAAGCCTAAGTGGATTAGTATGCAGAGCATTAGGGCATTGAAGTAATTTTCAAAATTAACTCCCTATAAGGAGAGTTGGGGGATTTTTTACCAGAATTTTATTTTTAAAAATATGTCTTTTTTTCTGCAGAAAGCTTGGAAAGAACTAAAGAAGAAACAGAGGCAATTTTATATAAGAAGAATATTACTAAGACTCTTCATAAACCAGTGACAAAGTAAAGAAAAAGAGTAGCGTGAGTCTGTATGCACTTTCAGATGGTGAATGGATAGATCCAATGTACTGGTTTTCCTCCCCATCTTCTGAGTGATGACTCACTGCACTATGTCTGCTTTTGAGGGACGTGGAACCTTTCTGCAAATAAATTTTGCCAATTAAAGTCAATAAATGACACTTGTGTATTGGCTGCCTTCACACTTTTCTGTGTATGTATTAACTTCAATTTGCTCTCTTACTGCAGAAAGGAATCTGAGATACACCTGCCACAGGTTACCTTTACTGTCATTGAAAGGAAAATACATGTGCACGAGAGAGGGAAAAATAGAGCCTGCTCCCTTTTGGCATGCTCCTTTATGTTATCTCTTCTTTAACATATCGATAAAGCTGAGTTAAATGTTTCAGAAAGCAAATTTGTAGCTTTATGTCAATGAATCAATTCGTTAAAAATCTACAAACTTTACCATAAATCTGACACTCTTTAAACTGCCTGCAACTCTTCGTTCTCTAATCTGAATATTTTCTGTAAAAGGATAGTTCCAAAAAGCCTTTTAACATATGCATGGAAACCACTCATTCTCTTTCACCCATGCTTTTAAAAAAAGAAAACACTTTGCTATCTTTATTATTCAAAATTGAGTATAGTTTTAATCATTTATCTTTTCTCTTTTATTTTATTTTCATTTTCCTCCCTTATCTAAAAAAGGAGGGGTTTTTTTCTTTTTTTCAGTGTGATCTTCTGAATAAGTGAGGCTAAAGCTGACAAGATGTATGTGTGTAGTTAAGATAGGTCTTATCTAAATTTGCAGTGTATGGAAGTATCTACACCAGTCATCCTAGGATCTCTGTACAGTCATTGCAGACTGAAGCATTTTAGGAGGCAGTTTGTCAGACCTATTCCACAACAAACTTTTGGATGAGAGGAATTGCACTGTAGCCTCTGTACTTATAACATCCTTGACAGCTAAAAGAGCCTTGAGAGATTGCTTTTTCTGTAGACATCTGTACTATTAATTATATTTTGCCAGTTAAATCCCTCCCTGTCCCTGTATGAATTCCCTCACTCCTTTCGCCCCAGTAAGTTATTAACAATTCTACCACTTCTAAATACATTTGACAGAAGAGCAAAAACCTCCAAGATTCCTGCAAGTTTTGTGCAAAACAAGGGCTATAAAAAACATTCTGCTAGTATCTACATGCAGGAAAGCTGTAGACACAGGACTTAGCTATAGACATGAAATAAACAAAAAGAAATGCTATGAAAAGCATAAACCATGCTATTAAAAATTAATCCAAAGAAAAGATACAAAGCCATTGAACACAAACATCTTCATTGCATTTGATACTTGTTTATAAAGCCTTTATAAAGGCTTTCCAATATTTTTATATTCATGAAAAAGAATTCAGTGATTGTGAGACAGTATAACAGGATGTTGACCACTAGAATGTAATGAAGCAATCCCTAATAAAACGCATCTGTAGAAGGAGCAATTTATGATCTCAGGGAAAAAAAATGTCCATTTGCTAGCTGAGAACCAGATCTCATATCATTTGTTCAAAGAAAAATACAAATTTTACAGGGTAGAAGGTTCAGGGATCTTTTTGTGAAGTGAAAATCACAGTAATTCAAGCCCAGAAGTTAGAAACTATGTATGAAAAAAATTTTCTCTCATTATTGACAATAAATGCTGACATCAACATCATCAAGAAGACAGAAATAAAGGATTAATTCTGCTTTCTTTTAATAGGTTTGGGTCTGTTTTTTTCACTATTTGAGCTACACTTTATTAAAGATTATAAAAGTAGACATGCTGCAATCACCTTCTTGCTATACCATTTTACCATTGCTGCCCTCTGCTGCATGGAACAGTTTCCATGTGTCTTTATTTCATACTAAGCTGGTCAATGACTAGCTTTAGAGTCTAAGTGTATATGCCAGATTGCTTTTGTTTATTCCTCTAACTTGCAGTGAAGTTTATTTGGCAACAGAGGAATGTGAGTTTTACAGTAGGACTCAAAATTGTCAAAGTAAATAAATGATTATTGAAGATGATATATGATACAATGAAAAAATATATTGTCAATTTTGTTTTGCAAAGTATGACTTACTTCAAGAGATATTTTGACTCAATTAAGCATGCTTCAATATCCATGACATTAATGTCTTTTTAAATGTCATCTCTCAATGAATGTTATAAATGAGGAGGCAGTAAGAACAGAAGACCCAACATGAACAGTCTATGAACAGTCTACAGTACAGTTTGTTTCCAACATTTTCTTACTGTTTTAAAATCCATCCATCCATCTGTACATCTCAGAAGAAAGTGCTCCTCTTCCATACCATGCTCCCAACAATAATAAATCTATTATCTGTGAAGATGTAACTTGCACTGCAGGGCAACCCACTTACATTGTGACATAACATAGCTTTGAAAAAACACCCTCAGATGGGTATACATCCAACTACTTAGGCATTTAGCTAATTAAAGGCATAGACAACTACGTGATGCTTGTCACAGAATCTTAAAAATATCCTAAAAATGAAACATTTTTATTTTTACAGCACAAACCCTTTAGCTTAGGCACATCAGTAATTCAGCCATATTCAGAATTTATGAGGCATGTTTTTTTCTTCCCGCGCATTTTCTGAAATATCCATGGTTTTGTTGAAAACCCTGCGAAAATACATGGCTTTTGTTCATTTTATTCTGTTTAATAAGGCTCATTATTTTAAATTACTTTTTGACTGGAACAAGCTCCAAGGCAAACCATATGAAGAGAGGGATGGAAAGTGAAATTAAAGGAATAACCCAAGGCAGAAGACATAAAGGCTAAGAAAAGCTCTACTGGCCTTTAGCATTGTTTTACCTTGCTCAGCATCATAACACAGCGACAGAAAATGCTATTTAGACATTGCATGCAAGCCTGCCACTGTTTGGCGTCCATTCCCCTCACACCCAGCACATGCAGTCATTAGAACGAGCTGTTAGAGGGCACACCCATGATTGTTGCCTTTAGTAAATGCCATAAGCATTTCCCATACATTTAGCTAATCCATCTTTGCACTGCTTTCATAAGATCTTGTGCTACAAAAATTTTGAAATCCCTACCTCGTGTGTAAAATAGGATTTTCTTACATCTCTTTAAAATCAATTTCCTCTCAATTTTTCCTTCCTAAATTTTAGCATACTGTAAAATTTAATCAATAACAGTTCTGTATCCATTTTATTCACAACCTTCCTGATTTTGTAATTATTACCAATATATCTCATCAGCTTTTTCCAGTTCCAGATTTAGGTATTTTCCTTCTAGTTTCTCTCGTAAGAGTTGTTTTTCTATCACTAAATGATTTTGCTCTCATTTGTATCCATTCAAACTCCATGTCCTCCCCATTTCAAACAATACTCAAGATGTGAGTAGGACACTACACTCCTCATAGCTGAAATTGAATGTACTTACATTGGGTTTTTTAGCAGAACTAGCAAAACCTTTTCTTTTTCTCCTGTATTTCTAAGCCAGTACTAATAACAGGCATTTGATTTAGTTTATCACCTTAATATAATACAGCTCCTGGAATCATACTGTTTTGTAGGTCATCTTAACATTGGTTTTGATGCATAAAGACAGTAATCTGCAGCAGTTTCCACTGTTCTCCCACATGTTCTGCAAGGTGCCCAGCTCTAAAAATCACAAGAAAAATTTGTGCGCAGGTGGGGAGAAGGTAGAAAAGTATAGCATGATGTCCACTAAAGCTTATGGCCAGTGAAGATGAGGGTAGGAAAACACCTACCTTTCTTTCCAAGAGTGCTGTCTCACAGCATGTGCATTGCAATCAGAAGTTACAAGGAGATGCCTCTTGCTGCTGACATGGGAGTAAGCTCCATGGATTCACCTGGTGACTAGTTAAGCCTTTTACAGGAATTTACTCATACTACAAATAAACATTGCTTGGATTTACCAGATTTGCACATGAACAATGCATCCTGTATTCCTCAAGAAATCTTGTTTCTAGGCATTCTCTTTGTGTCTTGGGGAACATTCTCTGTGAGCTACTCCAAATGCTGTGCCTGATGCACCCCAGGACATGGCTAGCACTTCCAGCTGCCAGGGCACTGCTGACTCATGTTTAACTTGCCACTGCTAAATTGCAAGCTAAATGGAATCTTTGTTGCACTTAAGAAAATATCATGTCCCCATATTGAAACTATAAAGTTAAACTGCTTACTTTGAAGCTGTTTGCAAAGATATAATTTTCCTTTTATGTTACAGTCTTTCAGATTTCAGCTAGTTCTGTATAAAGAAAGGATACAGTCTGCTTTTGTTTTCTTCTAGCTTTTTTAGCAATACAGACCATTTTCAATAGACTAGTCAATTGAAAACACCATTAGTCTAAAAGAAAAATAAATTGAACAGTCTAAGTATTGATTCATGTGAAACATGAATATATTGTCTTCATTTTGGTAGTGGCTGCCTTCAGGTGCTCTTAACACACCGGTAGCATACTATACTGAAATAGTGTATTGAGAGTGTTTATTTGTATGATAGTGACACAGCATGTCATGCTGATAAAGGCTTGAGAAATGCTCCACAAATAACGGAGCCACCGCCCAAGGGAGTTTAGAGCTGTTACCCGTTGCACCAAGCACCCAACAAAGCTTCTTTGATTAGGATTAGTCTAATACTCTCCAAGATCTCTGAGCCTGTACATAAACAGAAACTGCCTAAACTAGGAAAAGCTGGACATATGTACAGACACATCCTACCTTGTCAATCCTGGCTGATTCTGTTGGCTAGGGCTGCTAGAGGAATATATCCACTATACTACTTCCACTATTAACATAGCTCAGCAAAGAGCTGCTGTGGAGGGACCCAGTGTGAGGGAAGACTCGATAAATATACTGATTTCCTTTGGAGTCTCAGGTATTATTTTCTTATTTGTCAGCATGACTTCAGGTACTGTTTACAAGAGCTGGGATAGTTGAACTGGCAGGCACTGACACTGGCAGCTGCAGAAGCAGCCTGTACATGACAGCAGACATGCCTTGCCATGGGGATTTGTACAGATGTGACAGCAACGGCAGTACTACTCACTAGAAGAGTGGGCATGCTACCACTACAAGGTAATATTGCTTGAGTGTATACACCAAGCCAGCCTTTGTTCTGTTAGCCTGCCTGTATAAAGACATCTGCTGGTAGCTTCCTTTACAGTACTGCTGTTCTCAATCACCTGTAAGAGAAAATACTGTTGGTTTGGCAGTTGACTGAGAAAATACTTTGTTGTTTGGGACGCACTGCGGTCATCACTGATGAAATTTTTAAGGTTCCATTAATCAATTCAATAGGTGTTTGTGCTTTTAGGTCTGATGTCTTCTTACAGTGGCTACAACTTAGACTGTTCTGTAATAGCACACAATTCCAGCAGCTCAAAGAGGAATCTGGCCTTACTCAACCGGACAGATTCCATATTCAGGAAACTGAAGAAAACACTTGTACACTTGGCCACATTACATGATGTTTTATTTAAATATTCCTATCAAGTAAGCATTTTTGAATTTCAGTTTCTAGCCTTTACTATAACTCAAATTGGGAACTCATCCAGGATACTGCCCAAGGCTGAGAATCTTAAACTGATATGTAAAATGCCTTCATAAGTGGTTAGTTTAGTAACGAATCCATTTAATTTGGTAAGAATGGAGCTCTTAAATAGTGTATCTCAGAGGACTATACGTGAAACGTTAAGGATCACAACAGCATTATAAAAAATACTATCAAGACAAAGAATTCATTAGTTTGATTGCATATTATTGTACAAATATGGAAGATAGCTGCAACATTGTCACTAAAACCTACCAAGCTTTCATTCTCAACATGGTAATTGAGCCAATGAATATTCATGAACTCTTAACTTGTAGTAATTCCACAGTTCATTTGTTGGCTATGTGATTTGCAACATTGCCATAAAAATCCAGACTAGTAGAAAACATCAAAGAAAACTAACAGACTCTGCAAATTTCCCTTCTTTCCAGATTCTCTCTTACTCCCTATGCAGCAGTAAAGTACTATACTGAAGATACTGCTCAGATTTAAATTCATGTCCTTTTGAGCACAGAAAGCAACAGGCCACAAGAGAAGTTTATAATTTAGAGCTCTATGTTATTTGTATGTATACTTTTTTTCAGATTCATCACAGTTTAGAGAACTGGCTTCAACTTTTTTGCTTAAAAATATGGCACTTCCAATTGTCCATAACTTATCTACTACAAACATAAACTAAAGATGAAACAGTAAAATTACTGAACAGTCCAGGTACTGCATCTGTAACTTTGCATAATGATTGTTTAATCTTGGCAATAATTCTTGATTACTTTCTTAATAGTTTAATATAGGAAAAAATCCCTTCTAATAAAAATTAAAATGTACAATTAGATAATAAGTTATTTGTACTGTATAATTTGAAAGTATTTCTATGTCCAGAAGTTATTAATCAGTGCAATAAGTCACCATTGTTTGTTACCACAGCCTTTAACAATGTTTATTTTAATAATAAATTGTGGGATATGCACACAAGATAAAATCACTGAAACCTTTGCTGAATTTATAAGACTGTAATGGATTTCCCTGACAAAATTTGCATAACTACAATATATGTCATTCCAAAACCAATTTAAATACAGAAAATAACTCACTGGTTGGGACTGATATTTGCCATGAAAAATCCATCACAAATTTGTCTCAAATTCCCTTGAGACACTTTCTCAAGGAAAGAAAGATAAAAATACATCAGCTAGATGCTCACAAATTATTGGACTTGAATCCACCAATTCACCTTTTCTATCATATTTCTGTAAGGCTCCACTCCTGCCAGTTGCTGCATGATGTGCAGCACAAAGCATTTTCCTAGAGTGAGCAGAGTCTATGGGAGCACAAATAAATCCAGTTTGCATTAGGCACAATAAACTCAGCTTACATTTTTAGCAACAGTGAGTTTCAAACAAATTTCTCAGAAAGCAGCTGTACATGATTACAGGCTTGTTTACATGTAGCACTTTCATGTCAGTTGTGAAAGTGATATTTAAACTGGTTTCGCTAAAACTGAAAAAAAAAAGAATAGATGTTAAAGTATAATTTGTTGTAATATAAAGAAACGTCAAAGTTTTGATTTTAAACTGACTAAAAGTCAAGTTACATTTTAATGAATATGAGTGTGTCCAGAAGGCACACATCTCTGAATAATTGATAGAGTATCTGAATGGATGGTGGTTGGAAGGCTGGTATCTTGAAAAGCATTATTAATTGCCCTATCCTAGGTCTTTATAGGTTAAGTAATTGGCATTCCAAGCATCCTAAGATTTGAGGGACGAAGTATTTCCAGCATGCTGCATAGATAAACACAGTGCTGGAAGTTCATTACTTAGTCACAAAGCAAGATTAAAGGATATTTTTAATCTAAGTGAGAAGGAATAAAAGACCCATGAAAGAAATCTTGCAGGAAATAACAGCATATTTCTGAAATAAAGTGGATGTTACAAGAACAAAGCAGGGAGACAGTTTAACATGTTTCTGTTGGTGGTGGTAGTAGAAAAATATGTAATCTTTGTAAAATAATAGAAAGATATGGTAGAAGAATAGCTTGACATGAATTGACTCAGATCTAAGTCTTACAATCTGGTCTCTGATTAAAGAAGGCAATTATCCTGCTGTTTTCTGACCTTGTCATCTATTAATCACTTGTGTTATATAAATATGTATTTGAATACAAGCAAGCTGGAATAGCCCTACATACTGACTAAGCATCTGAATCAATGGAAAAGTACAAGTGGAATCATAGGACCAAAGAATGGTTTGGGCTTGAAGGGACCTTAAAGATCATCTAGTTCCAACTGCCGCATCATGAGCACTAGATCAAGTGAAACACTCAACATCTTCAGAATACCAAACACACAGATATCTACTCCTGCTCTGAGCTCCTACTAAAGCACTTGTATGGGAGTCCTCAAGATAGTCTCTTAGTAAACAGAGCTGGAAGTCATCCCAGATGAAGTACACATGTGGCTTTTAGTGTTACAGAAAGTGTCTTTTTGCTAGTCAGTAAAATATATCTCCATGAATGATTCCATACAAATAAACAGGTATATTTCAGGCTTGTTTTCAAATGCTGGACAACCATTATATAAGCAAGCATGGAACTTGAATGAGTATCTTCTGCAGTAGAATACATTTGGCAATGTCTTATGAAAACATACATTTTCTTTTCCAAGACAAAATAAAACATTGCTAGCAACTATCAGAATTCTTGACAAAGGAAAGTTAGCTGAGTATTTTAGACAGTAAAGAAACACTTTAAAGGACTCACCCCAGTGGATATGTGTGAGAGAGAGAAATACATTTCATAGCCTCTGAGATACTCAGTGTGACATATTTCATCCCTTCATGTCTTTGAAAAGACAGTACACCTGCTTTTGTGAAAGCACGTATAAAGAAACGGTCGGTTTCATGGAGTGACTTGATGATGCTGGTATCCCCATCCATCTGTTTAGCCCTGAAATAAGTTCTGTGCCTTTAAGACTGTCTTCTACTTACCATTATTTCAAAAACCAACAGAGTACACAGGCAGCAGCTGAGAGTCATGTACTTTTCAGAAATATTTTAAGCATTTGATATGTTTATTTAAAAAAAATATGTCATAGAGTCATGTTTGATGACTATATGATTTTGAAGATTCTTTAACTGAGTGAAGCTCATTTCTTTCCAACTTTGTCACTGGTAACAACAAAAAATAGCAGAAGTACTACTGTGCCTCAAACCAGAAGTCCATGTATTAAATTTTCACAGAGTCTAATAATGGACACTTAGCAGAGTGTACAAATAAGCATATAATGAATCATTCTTCCTCGCTATACCACCCTGTTTCCTTTAAAGTAAAGGTTTAGGAACCTCCTGAGCCAGTGGTTCATCACATTTAGATAGCTGTTCAAGAGGCATCGTCAGCTTATTCTCCAGAATCATGGCAAATCCATTTCTGACAATAGGCCATCCCACGGAAAAGCTCCTGATTTTATAGGCTTCCATAGTATTTACCCTTAATAACCCTGTCTTACAACTTAACAGTCCTAGTGCATTTAACCTCATCACATTCAGTAATCCCGTAACAATGTTGCTAATTTTAGCTGTCACTGAACTTGAATTTTAGCTCCACTTTCATAGCACTAAATTTAGTTTCCATTTTATTATGTCATACCTCAGCAGAGGAAAAATCTTTTGCAGGTATCCATACTCAAGCTCTAGTTTTGGCGACCATGAATATATGGCAACCAGTAAACACCATCACTACCTCTCTCTTCCAGGCGATTTAGGACTTTTTGAATAGGGTATGATATATATATTCTCCACATTTATTGGATTCTTCTAGTAGAGTTGTTATGTCTGATCTTCCAGTACAAACCCCGTATTTACTCTTCTGTAAGTTATCATAGCTATCTCCTAATTCTTTCCTTATTACTGTTTCTATTAGTCTACCTCATAGAAAATTAGATTAGCCATCTTAAAGTACTCAGGAAACACAGAGCTTGTTTTAGAGACTGATGTAGTATTTGTGTCTTGGTATTCCTCTGGCACTGGTAATGTTTTCAGGAAGAGATTATGCAATAGAGCAAACAGCAATTTCTAGTTCTTTCAGAACAACTTTGAGGACACTTTTTAAATTTTTTTTCTTAACATATGTAAAATTTGAGGAGAATGTAATTAATGTTACAGTGACCTTCACCCAGCATAACACTAACAGGGCCTTGTGTTCTTAGGATGGATTAGCCTTCTGTTGTGAGCTTTTGCTCCAAAAAGCAGAGATGGGCATGTACATGTGCTGTCTACATGACTACCCACCCATACAATAAATACAATTCATTGTGCAGATAACTGAATATTCTTGCTTCATTTGAAGCCTCTCAATCTGTTGTAGTCAACAACAGCTAACAGTTTAAAGAGACAACAAAACCAGAAGTACTGTTTGCAATTACACTGAAGTGTCAAAGCCATATTGCTTCTAATTGCAATTTCCATTTCACTTCCTCAGAAATCTGTAAAGAAACAAATGTACCTCATTAAAGTCTGAAAGAAAAAAAACCATAAAAAACAGCACAATGGGCATTTACTGAAAGACAGTAAATGGACATTTACAGAAAGACAAGTGATGCAGTCAGTGAAGTATCTTTATCCTGACATTATGACAAAAACGTTGGAAATAAAAGTGACCATATTTATATGCCCAAGAGGGGCAAGTCTGATGTGTAAACAAGTTTCTGAAATTGAGCCAGGAGAATTCCTGTCAGTTCCATATCTCTAATGATAATAAGCTAATGTTCTTTGCATTTCTGTAGACTTTTTTTCAATTTTAAGATTTAAAAGCAATTACCTGATCTTGATAATGCTTCTATAAGACAAACACA
Organism: Phylloscopus whistleri; assembly: GCA_017589585.1. NCBI lineage: Eukaryota > Metazoa > Chordata > Aves > Passeriformes > Phylloscopidae > Phylloscopus > Phylloscopus whistleri. The sequence goes on along the minus strand of JADMLD010000614.1, from coordinate 3,822,272 downwards.
CATTATCCCTTTATTAGCGAGGGAGATGGAGGCACACAGTTTTTGATTTGCCATGTAATGAGCTGATTACCAGAACCACCAATGAATCACTCACACATCCTCTCTCTCTGTTGCTAATATTGTTTAAACTGCCCCTAATGTTGTGTATGATGACAAAGGCCTACAGGAACACAACAACATTGGTGGTCCTACAAGGCTTGTGAGAAAGGGGAAAAAAAGGCAGAAACAAAAGGGGAAACTGAAGAAAAATACCATTATTTTACTAGTTCTGCTTCACTTACAGGTCAAACATAAAAACTTGTACATACAACCTTGAGCTAGAGAAATAGACAATTTTAGCTGGATAGAAAAGACCAGGATATTATCTAATTCGTCATCTACAAAAAAATTCATGATGAATCTGGAGCCGTTCCCTCCCATCCCCAGGGCAGCTCATTCCCTCGAGCCCAGGCCGTGCCTCCCAGGGCCTCACGCGTCCTGCTGGGATCGGCCCGCGGGGCAGCGCAGCGCGCCCGTGCTGGGCACATCCTGGACACCTCGAGCGGAGGGGATCCGCGCCTGCCGAGCAAAACTGCTCCGGCCACGGCTCAGGTTCTGCCCTTGGCTCCGGACAGCAGCAACAACCGCGGGCGAGCCGAGCCGGGCGAGCCGAACCCTGCGACCCGAGCCCGGCGCGCCGGGACCGGCCGGCGCTGCGGCCGAGCGCGCTCGCTAGATGGCGCCATCGGCTGCTGCGGGGCGCGAGCCCCGGCCCCGGCCCCGGCCCCGACCGCGGCCTCCCCTCTTCTATCCTGCCCTGCCCTGCCCTGCCCTGCCCTCCGCACCCCTGCCCGCCGCTCCCCTGCCTTCCTCTACCCTGCTCTCCCCTCCTCTATCCTGCCTAGCCCTCCCCTCAGCTCCCCTGCTCTCCTCTGCCCTTCTTGCCGCTCCCCTGCCCTGCCCGCCCCTCCTGTACCCGCCTCACCCCCGTCCATTCCCGGCTCCCCGGCAGCCCCCGAGCCCTAGACAGCCCCACCGGCTCCCGCGGCTCCCGCAGAGGCGGCAGGGGAGGTTTCCAGTGCGTGTGGGGCAGCGGGGCCGCCTCTGGCGGTGCGGCCCAGGGTCTGTGAGGTGCGGCCGTGCAGCTCCCCCGGCAGGATCCCCCGCGCCGGGGAAGGCTGCGGCACTCTGAGCCCGGGGCTTCGTGAAAAGGACGCAGGAGGGGAAAAGGACGTGAAAAGGAAAAGGACGTCCTTTTCCTTCGTGAAAAGGACGCCCCTCGCTTTGGGGCGCCGCTCCTTTGTGAGGCTTGGCCACATCTGACGCCAGCGTGGCTGCCCTGGCAGGGCGAGAGGATGGCCAAGACACCGAGTCACTCCAGGTTGGGATTGGAAGAGAAATCACACAGTCCAGCCCCTGGCACCAAGTGGGGCTGTGAATATCTCCCAGCCTGAGGACTCCACAAGCCCACAGTGCCAGCCAAGGTCAGACTTGGAGGCACACACCAACCCTGGGTTCTTTCATTGTGCAGAAGACACGCTCTGCAATGGTCATTCCTCAGCCCAATGACCAGAGTAATGAAAGACATGTAGAAATACTGCAGGATGGAGAGGGAGGATCCTTCTTCAGTTGCTTTGCAGTTCCAGGAGGAAACAATAAAAGCTTACTTGTCAGCTGGTCTTGGATGAAGCCGTGTCATCAGTGCGTGGGTCATGGAATATTGGGATGCCAGTGCCAACTTGTCATCTGAATGTCAGTGTGGGAAAAAAATTTCCTCATTTTGCAGCTTCTGTCAGGAACCTGATTCAGACAAAATCCAGAATAATGGAAACCATTCAAGTTCTTTTTCTATTAAAAAAGGGACTAAGTCATGAAGTTGAACAATTTCCTCCGAATATGTAGCAAAGTTATGAATAAGAAATTCGTAAGTTAGGAACAGCTGGGAATTGCAGAAACACACAGGACAAAACTAATGTTCAGTTAGAAAAAGTCTTGTTTGGTTGTGCTTGAGTGCTAAATGAGCATAAAACTGTACTATATGTAAAGTTTCAAATACTCCTTCTCAACCATAAAAATTTGCAACATATTCTTCAGTGTTTAATAAAAGTGCTGAGATTATTACATTATGACCTTACATTTAAATATCTTTCTAAATGTATCTTGTAAACTTGTATGTGGAAGATAGAAAGTTTGGGAAATTGAGTGTTTTCTCTTAGAGAATCCTACAACTATATGACAAATTAGGTAACTGCAGTAACCAGTCTACTTTCCATGTTGTAAAAAGAGGTACTAAAAAGCTGTGGTGTAATACTTTGATCTCCTAACGTTTCAGTTTTGAACTTAATACTGAAATCGCAACAGGGAAAGAAAATTAGGGGGAGAGGAGAGGTGCTTGTTAAGAGAATGGTTCAAAGCTGCACTGGGAAAAGTTCAGACTGGACATTAGGAAGCATTTCTCTACCAAGAGGGTGGTCAAACACTGGAAAATATTTCATAGAGAGGTGATCAATGCCCCAGGCCTGACAGTGCTTAAGAGGTATTTGAACAATGGCCTTAACAACACACTTTTGCCAAACCTGAATTGATCAGGCAATTGTATTAGATGGTCATTGTAGGTACCTTCCAACTGAAGTAATCTAGTTTACTCTGCTCTGAAATAGAAAGGAAATAACCTAGATATTGGTGGTAATCATCACTGCCATTAACTGGAAGCAGTTGGCTGCTAAAAGTTATCTTGGATGTATTTTGGAAGGTGAAAAGTGAATAACCATTTTCCTTTGAAAATATTTTAAAAAATAATTGTTGAGACAAAATTTATAAAAATGGCAAGGTGTGATAAAGAGAATAAATTGGGGAAAAGGAGAAGAATTTAACAATAAGTTAATTTCATAGAATCCTAGAATGGGTCAGTTTGGAGGGGACCTTCTGCCATGGGTAGGCACACTTTCCACAGACCAGGTTGCTCAAAGCTGCATCCAGCCAGACCTTGAAACAATTCCAGGAATGGGGTGGTCCATGACTTTCTGGGCAACCTGTTCCTGTGTCTCAGCACACTCACAGTCAAGAATTTCCTCCTAACACCTAATTTAAACCTGCCCTTTTTAAGTTTAAAGTCATTTTCCCTTGTCTTATCACTACATGATCTTGTAAAAAGTCCTTCTCCAGCTTTCTTGTAGCCTCTGGTAGCTAAGGTGCTCTAAGTCTCCCTGGAGCCTTCTCTTCTCCAGACTGAACAAACCCATCTCTCTCAGCTTGTCTTCATAGCATTGGTGTTCCAGCCCCCTCATCATCTTGGTGGCCTCCTCTGGACTTGGTTCAGCAGGTCCATGTCCTTCCTGTGCCAGTGACCCCAGAGCTGGATGCAGCACTCCAGGTGGGGTCTCATCAGAGAGGAGTGGAGGGGGAGAATCTCCTCCCTGACTCTGCTGCTTACACTTCTTTTGATACAGCCCAGGACATGTTTGGCTTTCTGGCTTGCAAGGCCAAATGGCCGGCTCATGTCCAGTTTCTTATCCACCATCTCCAAGTCCTTCTCACCAGGGTGCTCTCAGTCTGTTTTTATGCAAACAATTTGAAAATTCTTTGTTAATACAATTCAAGTAATGAGCCATTTCTGATTACTTTTTACCAGTGGAACATGGCATCATTTGAAGCTATTAGGAAAAATAATGCTCTATCATTTAGGAATGTTTCCTACATTGCATGAGGACAGGGTTGGGTGGAGTGGCTGAGATATACAAGATACTAATGAATAATGATGTTTAAATGGTAGTTCAGCTTTATCTATGACATTATGTATCTAAGACATAAGACTTACCTATGGTATTGTAAACATGAAATGGGGCTTACAGAAATTAAAAATAAATTCTGTCCAGATTTAGCTGAACTAAAAAATGAACAATTCTTGGTAAACAGCAGTTACCAGCTTAGCATCAAGATCATGGATACGGAAGAAAATAGATGGCAGAAATATAAACATAATGTAGCCAAAGTAGCTGCAGTAGTTTTATGGCAGTCTGTGCAGAAGAGGAGAGGGAGCTTTTAGCAGCAGCACTCTGTATGGGACTGAACAGTACCTTTATGCTCAGTTTTCTACTTCAACTCTAAGTATCAGTGATGGAGACAGAAGTGGCAGAGCCCTCATTTCTGATGCTCAGCACAGCTTAACCATCCCAAGGGTTCACTGGTGTGAACACATCAGTAGCTGCTATGGGAAACAATTTGGTGTACATTAAATACAGAGATTGTATCAAGACTATGAGCAGAGTGTCTACTCTTCACTGATTTTTCACCTGTCCTAGCACTAGGTTGGGAAGTGTTTGTGGAGGTGCCAAGGTAGATGCTTGCCTTGGAAGTTTATTTGTAATTTTGTAGGAGCTTCTGTATGTGTTCTTAACATTTGCTTAAGAAATGCTACCAACTCAGTCTCCATTCTGAATTAGTATGGAAAATAAAATCAATAGAATTTTTTTTTAATTTGACAGATGCTTTGTTTTTAAAAGTAATGATTTTCAAGCCGGGAGTGGCGGGGGGGGGGGGGAATCTATGAGGAATGGTTTTTATAGCTATTTTCTGAATAGCCTGGAGCTATTGATGATAAATAAAATCAACAAAAAGCTATTAGTGCGTTCTGTACAAAATTGCATAAGATATCAATTAAGAACTGTATTCTGCAGAACTCATTTACTGTGAAGTAATTGTTTTAGGCTTTGTGTCAGAGGCAGTCTAAGAGTTCTCATCAGTCTCTAGACCAGATCAAGTAATTGCACCCTAATGTATCCATCCTTCTGTGCCAACCACAGCAATGACCTTGGGTGAGTGGTTTAGCTAGATATGGCTGCATTTTAGATATCTGCATTATGTGAGATGAATTCCATCACCTTCAGGCACCTTGGTTAGCTGTATGAAAGAGATTATGTTGTCACTGAAAGTGGTAATAATTAAAACCAAGGAAAATCAGGCACCATTTATTTATGAAAATGAGAGGAAAAATCCCACATCACACACATTAGAATGAAACACATCAGTGCTGAGGTGTCTTCTCTACTCTCAATCTAATTTAAACAGCAGCATTCTCAATAGGCAATTTTTTTCTTATACCAAGCACTGAACTGACAGGATGGTGATTTTAAGTATACAGGAATTTTTGAAAAGAAAAGAAACATGCAAACAACTTACTTGAGCAGAAATACTGGGATTTGGGATTAAGCATTGAAAGGCATAAGGGCCTGCTTTGTTTTGTGGAGTTTTACCAAGTGCAACCCAGCCCTCCTTCTGTGTCTGAGCAATCTGTGAGGTATGTGGGCAATGTCTTACTCATATCCACTCTCAGGTCCAAATGGCAAATGCAGAGAAGTCATTGCTCATATGCATTGATCTCTTCTACAGAAGCCTGAAGGTCCCAGGCTGTGCTGAATTTGGCCACCAGAATACTTCTGTTATGAACTCCAAATTTTTATAGTTAACTTACAAATACCTTTTAAAAAATTAGTCTTTTCCATTGTATGTTTCCTTTTTTCTTTTGGGAAAGGTAACTATAATTCATCAGATTCACTAAGCTGGGCATAAATACAGTAGGATCCAGCAGCATGTACTGTTTGCAAACACAGACCAGGAAAAGCCTTACTAACTCGTCCAAAGGGCAAGCAGAACTGTATATTCCCAGATATCTGTAGTACATACCAGGAAACAATTTTATCTCTAGTCACCTCCGTGGGAAGCAGGTGTTGTTTTTCTCATTTGCACAGTTTTGTGCAAAGCTGTCCCAGCTATTTCCTATTTCCTCCTGAAAATTGCAATAACTTTCTTTATCGCAAGGAGTTAATATTACAGCATTTACTACAGTAACTTAAGGAACTGTTAGCTGAATACTGTTATCTCTGGGCTTTACAAAGTGTTCAAATCACATAAATTGTAAATATACTTTTGGTTTACTTAATTTTAAACTCTATTTTTAATAACCTGTGGATAGGTGTTTTGTGTTTGAGTTTTTTTGGATGGTTTTGTTTGGTTTTGTTTTTAACCGGATCTTGATTAAGAGACCTTATGTCTGTATGACATTACTTGGTTAAGTAAGAAAGGGAAAACCGTATATTCTTCGGATAGCTATTTCTATGATTGATGAGAATTCTTTACCAGCTTAGCCAAAGGTATAGAGTGTGTGGAATAATGTGTGTCCATCCAGCAAAGTAGTGCTGGGGAAAAGTGAACTCTCAGGAGGAAATGCTACCAGAGGTGATGCATGTTTTAAGATAGCCCTTGTTAAAATAGCTGAAATAAGTATTCCTAGAGGAAGGGAGTACTTCCATTCTAAGTAACTATCAATAACATTTTCAGTTAGAAGCCTTTATTTCTTAATGGATATCTAGAAGAAATGTAAATAATAGAGATAATTCAGGTGTGCTCTCAAGCTGCTCAGGCATAGACACAGATGTCCTGGTGCAGAAACCTATTCCACTTATTTCAGGTATTTTCTTCCCTCGCAGAGATTTTTAGTGTGGCCTCATCTTTTTGTCAGTCAGAGACCGTAAACATATAGAGTGAGTGAGATATTCTGATGGAAGGGCCAAAGAAGGAATCTGTTCCTCAATACAAACACTTGGTAGAAGGGCCTCTGCTCCAGTCCTGCTCTTCCATATGCTTCTTCAATAAGGCCTCAGTGCCACATGCCCTCTTGTGGCTTGGGGAAAGGTGTTCCCATTCCTCAGGAGGGGTGATGCATGTCTTAAAGTATGCAGAATGATAAACTGCCCCTTGAGGCAAACTCTGCTAACATGTACAATGGAAGAAGAGCTGAGAAGGGTCTAGGCAGCACATTGTCAAACGAAATCACAACAAAAAAGAAAAAAATATTTATAAAATAAGTGTTTTCAAAAAGTACGTCAGTGATTTTATGTCTCTGCACCAAAGAATTACACAATGCACTATAAGACAACCATTTATTATGCATGCTTGGATTTATAAAGGGGCAACCCTGCATACTAAAACAATCATTACTGAAATAAAACCCAATGGCAAGGTCATCTGTTGTATCTTTATTATTAATTTGAACTGCAGAAAAATAGAGGTATTTGCAGAATACTAGAATAGTGCAAAACCATAGGAAATGGCATAATTTAAAAATTCAGACTGGACATAAAATTAAATCAGCCTCTTCAATTTTTTTATAATTTTCTGTCTTTTTTTTTTTTTGGTAAACAAATAATACTTAATGCACAGATACAGGTATCATACATGAATGGAAAAGGTAGTATCATAAACTGTGAAGCTGAAAACGTGAAATGAGCAGTGTTTCATAGGTTGGACTCAATCTCAAAGGTCTTTTCCAGCCTAGTTAATTCTGTCATTCTGTGATTCCCATCATAATCTAGATACCACTGAAGTAACACACAGGGAAAAACAATTTAAAGTAATGAGTAATGATTTCTCCTGTATGTAAAAAGGGAGAATTTCTACACAAAGCTAAATAAAGTAATTTTCACACAGTAAATATCTGTCAGACTTTCCCCATAACAGCTCTGGAGCCAACTTTTCAGCCATGCCCATTTATATGAAAAACAAATATACACTCCCGAGACTAAACAACTCTGTAACACTTTGGAAGGAATTTTGAAGGATGTATGTGTGTATTTATATGAATCCATGAAACTGTGTATTTGAGAAGAAAGGAGACTATTGTCTGGGTAGGAAAGCACAAAGCTGGGGTAAGATTTCACTGATTTGTAGCGGGTTTTTGGTAGTTGGATCACATGGGCATTTGGTCAGAGTGCATGTCTGAATGTGTGTCCTTTTCTCGAATATCCACAGTTGTTTCTGATCCACTCATTCTGGCTGAAATATGTGGCAGGTTTTGTCTTTTCCTCCTCAAGCAGAAATAAATTATACTTCCAGCTCCAGCTATAGAAAGGACTAGAAGAACGAACAGCCAAATGATGCCAGCAGAAAGTGCTTTCTCCATTTTCTCTTCTGAAAGGATATACAATGGGATAACCTTTGAGGTTAAAAGATTTCAGAATCTAGTAATAAATGAGACTTCTATAATGAGAAAGTAAAAAAAAATTCAATGTGCATGTAGATTTTCAGTTCGTGTGCTTTTTTTTATGAACACCAAACAAAATATAATTAAATATAATTAAATATAACTAAATCTGATCAAAGCCCAGTATTAAAAATATAAACATAAAAGCAAATCAATATTTGCTTCAGGATAACCTCTATATCCTGTACTGAGATACAGAGTAAAAGTTTATGGACTTTTTATTTCTAAACACTCTCAAAACAAATACTGAGAAACTATGTAATTATACTCCTGGTTTATTTTAACATGCTTTTATTATTCTGCTTAAAAGGAAGTATGCTTACCTGTGTTTTCTGTTGACATCTCTTTGTTTTCAGGAGCTTTTGAAAGGAAAAAAAAAAAATTATTCTGAATGCTTAAAAAAAAAAAAAAAAAAAAAAAAAAAGAGGCATTTCAAAGTTCCTGCATACCAGTGTTTCTGAATTCCCCCTGAATTTCATGTGTTGGTGACAGTCACTCTCCCAGAGAGATAGAGCTAAGTGTGTGTAAAACTCTAGTAAGGATGATTGGGTCTTTTGTCCTAAGAGCATTCACCTTCCTCAGCCATGATACCCAAAACAACATGTAGAGACAGATTCCTGTTATTTCAAAAAGTGTTTTCGAGTACATTTATTTCTGAGAATCTCCCCACACAGGTTCCTTAGTCATTTTACGGTGTTTCCTGAAAGGAGGTCTTGAGTGTTAGGAGTCATTATGAACATTTTACTTGAGGTGAAAACTCTTTTCTATTGTTGTAGCCCCTTCTGTCAGCGACAACCATTCCACGTGTATATGGTTCCTGTGGTAATTGCTCTTCCTGAACTTGGCAGGTAATACAAAGTTGAACAGAAATATGAAGTTTAACCAAAAAAAATGTCCGTGGTCTGGGCTGCTTTGATTTAATCTTGGTTGGTAATCAAACTTACGCATTTTCTTACAAATGATAATTTTTCTATCAGGATACTACCAGTGTTTTATTAAACACGATTCTATCATACTGTAGATAAAGAGTGCCAGAAGAATGTTTGTCATATTATTCCCGTAATCCATCAGATCAGTGGTCAGTAAGGAAAGGAATCACCAATTCCAGCATTTCTACAAGACAGTTTGCACTGCACTCATCAGAACAAGATTTTGTTTGAGAATACATTCAGCTGAAATTAGACAAAGTGTTGCTTTTGAGCTTAGCTTTCACCTAAACGCAGGGGTCTGAAGTATTTATGATGGCTGTACAGGGCTGGTGGTAACTCTGGAGGATGTAGGGGAGATGCAGCCCTCTGAGAAGGCAGTTGGAAGCCACGTGGGGCTTGTCAGTATTTAGGCAGCCACATCCTGCCATTAGAGTCAGTTGGTTTTGCACACAAACTTAGAGTATTTTACATTTCTGTGTTGTACAATGAAAATGCATTACTAGACATTATTAACCTTAACATATTAGAAATACTACTTACTTTTAACTTTTTTACAGATATATCCTTTTTTGAAAGAACAGATGTTGGTGCTCCAGAAGCCAGACAATGCACGTAGTTCTCCACAGTCTTTATACTTTCTGTTTGACGGTTCTCCCACTTCCCAGTTGACAAAATCCATTGCAGATTTATCTGTCCATACCCACCGATCTAATATTCAAAATGAATATATATGTATAATTAATACATATATATTATGGGTTTAGACAAATAGAATGAGTTGTAACGGAGAAAAAGATTTAGAACATGAATAGCTAGTTAAATGTTTCAATTATAATTCTAGGCATATTTAAGCATATTTTGAAATAAACTTTGTGTAATGTCTTTTATATATATGTACTTTCAAGGGTACAAAGTTGATTTCTTTTTAACATAATATGTAATTTCATTTGATTAGGGTAACTAATATATGATGAAAGATATTACCTCTGTTATCTTTCTTTAGCCCTACCCAAAAGTTCAATGATTTTCCGTGGAGTATCTTAATGGTTTCTGACAGAAAGTTTGTTTCACTGTAGTCACCTACTGACACCAAATCAGCACCTGAAAAAATATTAAGGAACACATCACAGTGGCTCATTTTCTTAGAGCTCAAGTCAATGAAAACATAAAAATATGCAAAAATGTATAAAAGACACTAACTCTTCTATATTATTCACTAGACTTGTTGAGAATAATACTTGTTGTGGGTATTACATCATTGTATGTTTTTTGATTGTTTTGGGGGGTTTTTTTTGAGCATGACTGTGTGTTGTATGAATGCAAATCTGCACGAAGATATGGATTTTCTGAAATTTTCCGGATTTTTTTAGTCTTTAGTCTAAAAAAGAATAATTGCTCTCCTGCAATACATTTTGGGCAGATCTGACCAAATCCCAGATTGTGGTGCAACTAAGCTGAAACAGGTACATGTGATGTATCATCATGCCAGTTGCCACCACAGCTCTGTCCCTCATCAGTGTCTGGGCAGCAGTTTTGGCAGTGCCTGATGATAACAGGTTAGGTAGACTGTGTCAGCAGATAGAGGTTGCAGTCCAGAAGATGTCCAGAAGTTGATTTATAATTGCCATGCGCCCTGGCATTGCAAATACACAAAGCTGTGTAGGGAACACAAGGAAATGACCACCTTCCTGGCCTGGCCAGTGGGTAACAGGCAGCCAAAGTGTAGGCATTTAGAACATGGAGCAGTGTCCAATTGTAACATTTCATCCTGGTTATTAGTGTAATGTTTACTTTTTGTAGTAATTGTGTGATTTATTTTTCTACAAAAGCACTCCAGAAATTCTGTTTTCATACAGCTGTAGAGGAAAATGCCTTTGCAAAGCTAGTTTTTCTGTTTACTCAGTTAGGTCAATGTTTTCAGATCTACGAGGAAGTGCCTTTAGAAATTTGTAGGATGTTTCCTATTACTCACACTGAAATATATGTTGCATTGCACCAGTTCTCAGAAATGTGGAACAAAGTGTCTTTTCCCTTCCCCAATGAAGGTTCTGCTCTTCTTTCCATGGGGTCAGCATGGGGCTGTTCCAGAGCAGGAACTGCGTGGCTGGATGTATTTTACTGGTTCATGAAAGATAGACAGCTAAACAGCTTCTCCATCTTGTTTGTTTTCCAACCACTGAGATCCACTTAATGAACTGTGCCCTGGAACTAACAGAACTATCCTATGACTTTGTGTCTCCAAGATTGCATTGCATGTGGAGTCCCTTTTGCTTGGGGAAGTGAAAGCCAATCCTGCAGCCTGTGCCTTACTGAGTCTGTAGAAGTGTTTATTTCCCTACCAAATTATTTTTTGCCATAAAACTAGTAGGAATTTAGTATTTTTGAGGTACTCGCATTTCACCTGATGTTTGAGACATGAAATGCTGCTATCTCTGACAAAGGTTACGTTTATTGTGCAAGAAAGCATGCTCAGAAAAGCCACTGAAAAAAAGCATTAAATGTGAAGTTTTAAAGTAATCTGAGATTTGCTTAGCAATATTATCCATTATTTTATGTGTTTAATTACATCATCAATCCTTCTGAGGCTAAACACTCACCTAGTCGGGCACATTCCTCATGAGCTTGAGACCAACTTCTTTTCTTGGAGGCCTCAAAGTAGTAGCAGTAACCAGAGAAAGGTATCCAAGATTTGTGTCCTCTTGATTCAGGGCATTTTCCAGGAAGTTGTGGGGGTTCAGTAGGGGCTATTACTGATAAGACATCAGGTAGTTGGAGTCCAGCTATTTTATTTAACTTGTTTTTCCTGTTATACTAATATGACAAAACTAAACAGGTATGTTAGATTTGTAATCTTAGAGGAAATTAAGCCTGTTCTAAGAAGAGCTTGAATATGGTTCTGACTTTCTGTTTGAGACAATATTTTCCTTCATATTTATTTATCAGTGTGATTAAACTGTATCAAAACCTTATAAAACCTTACAGTAGAAACTGTGATTGAGAATGAAAGTGTTGGTATAACTAAACATAGCTTGCAGGATTTTTTATTTAACTGCATCCTGAATACATTCCATAGTGACTGATATAACAGGAAGATTTTGGATGTGTAGATAAATGCAGATGGAATGTAAATTATATATTCTGCCTAATTACCTTTTCTTCCTGTGAGTCTTCTACAGTCTGTTTCTTTCCCTGATAAGGAATACTCAAATGAGATTTCCAGAATCGTGAAGTGGAAAGAGATGGTGTGTATGAATTCTGAAGTTTTTTGTCAAAATAAAACATCTTAGAATGTAATTTGGCATGCAATTTTAAATTTGCTAATGATTCAAGATCTTCCATAAAGTTGAAAATTTCAAGATTATAGCTAAATTTTGAAATCGTATTTACACTTATTTCCACGTAAATTATACAAGTTTGGGCTTGGAAGGCTTTCCAAGGGGTTATGTACTTCATCTTTGTCCTCATAGGTGACATGATGCTGATGCATTATTTTTAAGAGATATTAGTCCTGTCTGTAGTGATGGAGGTTCTATGATCTGTCTGGAGTATTTATTAAAGACTTCTGTCTGATAAAATTGGAAGGTTTTTCTTGCTGTATTTAAGTCTGTTACCCCTTTCCAACTCATATTGTACACATAGAAAAATTACATTCCATCCTGTAAGGCTCACTTCTGAATATTTAGTATTGCTGATATGGTGTCTCGTTGTCTTTGGTTTCTTAGTCTTTTGTCCAACTCCAATCTTTTCTTTAAATTATTGCTACCAGGTCATCTGAAAACCCTAGTTGCCTGAGAAGATTTTCAAACTTTGGTACCCCAAACTGGATACATAATTTCATATAATGCCTAATAAAAACAGATTTTATAGCAAGTGAATTACTTTTCCTAATAGAATGAATAATTTTAAAAAATCAATATTCAATCCTTTGGTTCTTAGGCTTTTAGTAATTACTATGAATCAATTAACTTTTGGAAAGAATTCATGTCAATATTTAGAAGTAGTTAGGTAATCCTGTCTTCCTTTATACTGGTGTATTAACAAAGTACTTTTCCAGGGACTTATTGCACTGTACAGCCTCTAGTCAAGACACATGTATGGAGTTACTCACCATCTGAGTTTTTACAGACAGAAAAGAACTTTTCCTCACAAGAAGCTGTCTTCCAGGTTCCATCAGTGTCTAGGTAGACACATGCTAATGTCTGCTTGGGTTCTCCACTGGCCCACTTGCTGTAAACTAAACTCCACCTGTTGATCCATTGATACTTGGCATTGGTCTGGAAATAAAATCTGTATGGTAATTTCACGTTTGCTTACAGTGACATAGCTACTATACAGGATCCTCAAGAGGACATCATCTGCTTACTAGTGCCCCTTCTTAGCTTGTAAATGCTAACTGACTAAAATGTACAGTGTCTGTCATCCACAAACGTGAACACCTCCAAAAAATATCTAACGTTATTTCAGAGGATTTTTCCAAGCATTGGGAAATGGAAGGGAAAAAAAAAAAAGGGGGCATGAGAGAAGGCATAAAACTAGGAGTCAGATAAGATATCATGTTGGTATGACCACCCAGACATCTGCATGGAGAATGGGAGTGTGAGAGTGTTCTTAAGCAGCTCTGGTCACCATTGCTTTTGTTGTAGTTATCGTGACTGTGATTCACGATGAAGAATGTAGCATGTCAAAATACACCTACCACCCAAATGTTCACCCTCTCCTGTCATACAACTGATGTAGACATCTCACAAACAGAAAGGATTAATTTCCATAATATTCTAGCTTCTAATGGAAGAAATTACACCAATTGCATTTTCAAATTTAAAAAATAGAGGCATTGGTCAATATGTACCATATGATATAGCCTCCATATTCCTTTTACTAATATTTACCCCAGTTTCTGGTCACAGCTGTAGTTTGATATTGCTGCCATAAATAAGACCACTCTAGTAAAATGTGTGAGCATAAACACACCCATAAAAATCGTTCCTCTTCAGGTGTCAGGTGTGTGACCTCTGATACCTTGTCACTCATCACTGAGGAACATAAACACATAGCAGGAGGGCAGGATGTGTGTTGTGCCTGAAATCACTTTCAGATTAAAATCAACTGAAAGTGTAGGAAATTTTATAATTTGTATCCAAGATACTTTAAACTACTCCAAACAACACATTACGCTGCTGTATACTGGTTTTACAAGGAACATTTCCTTGGGCTAAAAGAAATCCCTACTGTATGAGTCTTATTTGAAGATTTCCAGTGCAAACAGCGGTTACACTGATGTAACATGTTGTTTTCAGGACTACACTGGCAGAAATCCCAATGGGCAACAAGAGCATAAAGTAAAATCAGGTCCTGTGTCAGCCTGACTGCTTGTATGCAATATATTTGTTCTTACCATGTTGCTGTTAAGACCAATCCACAGAGGCTCTCCATATTCCTTGGCAAGTAGGAACAACATTGCCTGGCTATATGGCTCTAAAATGCTGACAAGTTCTGAGGCATTGTTATTGCAGTTTTGGTGTGCTTCCTCCCAATTCATTTTGGAATGGGTGACAGAATAGCTAAACCCACTAGCAGGGTCAAAAGCAAAGTCCAGCACTGTTGCTGGTGACTTAAAAAGTTTAGGATCTGTAGGAAAAAGGAAAAAAAAAATAAACGCCCCACAAGCAGTTAAATCTGAGTCACACATTTGACTTGAGCAATTGAGTAACATCTTCATTATGTGCAAACCTAATATAAAATTACTAATGGAATGGAACGTCTTCTTCTTAGCTGTTGTAATTAAATATAACATCAAAACAATGGTTCTGATAAAAGAAATATATTTGCAACCTCTGACAATTTTGAATCAGTAAATGCACAGTATTTTATATTGCAGAGGTAAATTTACTGCATCATTCAAAAATAACACACCTGTCCTGCCTGTTTTTAAGTACTCTTTGCAGCTTAATGACTATCAGGTTTATATGGATAAGTGTTAAATTTACTAGTTTTGATACCCTATATATCATTATGAACATATGTAATTAAAATGTTTTTTGGGTTTCATTTATTAAATTACACTTTTAAAAATAATTTTCTTTTCCTATATTCTGCTGTGTTTTCTCAAAAACATTGTTAAGTAACACTGAGAGGTAGAATGGGCCCTTAGATTTTACTGATCCTTTACCTGAAACTGAAACAAAATGAAACAAAGGAAAACCAAAACTAAACTGAAGTATGTTAAACAAGCAGATTTGTTGTAATCCTTATGTTATTGTCAAGATTAACAATACAGAACTCACCACTATCCTTCTGGCATATATATCCTCTGTATTTATAACACTCCTCATTATTCCATTTTCCTGTGTCCTCAGCAGGACCCCTCTTCAGAGAAACACAATCAAACTGTTGGAAGTAAGGAAAAGAATATACATGCATATTAGAAGTTATAAAACAGAGGACTATCACTGAGTAGTTTCAAGTTTTTGGGTTTTTTTTTAGTTCTGATGTTGTAGGGCGGGTTACAACTCTAGAAAAACCTGTCATTCATCCTTCTCTGTCCTTTCTGACCTCCCTTGTGGTGGCCAGCTCCACTGTTGTACACTCTTCAGCTCAGTCTGATTGTTCATTTAGTTATTTTCCAGAAGAGATATTTGAAAGATATTACTATTTTCAAGAACTTTTTTCCACATTATCTATCCCAACTAATGAGTGACTATCAGTAAGGTTTTGAATAAGAATGAAATGGAGGTCGTGCTTTGTATCTCACTTGCAAAGACAGATTTAAATAGTGCTGATTCTTGACAAAATCACCTAGATTGCAGTCCTTGGCAGAGCTCTCATCAGCTCTAGTTCTTTGAATTTCTCTTTCAGCTACACAAAATCAGCTTGAGCTGAAATGTCAAGTTTATTACAAGCTGCAATCTCCTCAGCTAAGCTGCCATGGGGTAATTGTTGGGCCTTTGGGCCTTTGAAAAGGATCCTTTGAAGGAGAGAGCTGTTAGTGGTTGAAGGTGAAGGAGAAAAGTAGGATGTACCTTAGCAGTTTTTTTTCCTGCTTGGTATTTCCTAGTGTTATTAGAGCTACAGTGGGGTTATGGATTGTGTAGTGTCATGTATGTCTTCCTGCATGCCTTGACCAATGGCTACATGGGCAAGAGCAGCATGAATTGGCTCAGGTGTAGATTAAGCTGGTTGTCCAAATCCCTGGCTTCTCTAAGGGTACGGATACAAAAATGAGTGGAATGACCTATCGTGAAGGGCAAGTTTGGAAAGCAAGATACAGAAATAAATAGAAGGGGTGTGTGTTTGCAAATCAGTCTGTATTGGTATGATTATGTAGAATGCTATTTTATTTACATCATTATGAGGTTTAATTTAAGTGCTAGCAGTAGAGAGGGTTTGATAGCCTTAGAAAGTAGTTGACATCTATAGGCCCTTAGTAATTCAATTACAATTTTAAAAAGGGGAGAAGTTAAAATGGTGAACTCTTTCCTCTTGCATCCATTTCTTCCTTCAAGGACATGAAAATAATTGCATGTTAACTTCTAAAATTCTAATGTTGCATTTATATTCTCTGATGAATTAACAATTTACTATGAAAAGAAAACTTTATTCAATCTGTCTATTACTGCAATTTTGCCAAATACTTTGACAAACTTGCAGCAATGCTATTTTATGCTCTGAGATAGCTAGAATACTCAAACATTGAAAGGTGTTATATCTAGTCCCAGTGTAAGGATAGATGACCAACCAATGGAGAAGGATGAGGCAATGTCTGTAGTGAAGTGAGCTGCTTGCTGTAAGTGGTATTGCTCCTCAGATTTAGACTTGATGGTAAACTCTAAGCAATATTTACCTGTTGCAGATTTTGGCCATCTTCTGGATGCAGACTGTCATACAAAACACGTTCTACAAGTTTTGGGGAATATTTATCCCAGTTTGTATATGAGACAGCACTTCCATCAGACCAAACAAAGTTGAGTTCACTGATCTGATCATTCAAGCCAATCCAAACATCATTTTTAACATCCTTCAAATGGTAAGTGAGAAAAGCTAGGAAAACAAGCCAACAGAGAAGAAAATAAGCATGTCATGTGATCAGTCAAAACATCAACTAATAAATACTTAACTATTTTGTTCATTAAAGTCTTGCAAAAATATTTTAATTACGTTTGATCAGAAATTTACCTAAGTTCATTATTTCAAGGTTATGCCAAGCCGTTGCCCATGAAAAGTCTCAAAGACTCAAAGTATTTGGGAACAACGAAGCAAGATTGAAAAGAGGAAAGAAAAAAAAAAAACAAAACCAAAAAAAAACTTGTCTGACCACCATGCTTTCTAAAGAATTCACTTATTTCAGCAGTCAAGATGAGCCGCTTGACTGATAGAAGTATGTGGCTATGTACAGCTGCAAATAGAATCTAGGGAACACAGGCAAGGTGAAAATATGCCTTTCTCTGACATTCTACTAAATTAGGCTGCAGAATTTAGGCAGAGGTATAGAAACATATACCATTCTATTTCTGGCAAAAACAGACCATGCATTCTGGTGGTTTTTTGTTTTGGTGTTTTTTTTTTTTTTTTTTTTTTTTTTTTTTTTTTTTTTTTGTTTTGGTTTGGTTTGGTTTGGTTTGGTTTGGTTTTTTTTTTTTTTTTCTGTGCCTAAAACTACAAATGCCAGATTTGGATTTTTAATTTTATCTCAAACCGTGCCTATAAATAATGTAAGACACTTTGCATGAAACATGAGGAAGCAATCCTTAGCAGCACTAGCATGTCCCAAACAGATTGTTCAGTTCTAAAAATATTTCATGCTATGGCCATATGACCAATGTTGAGTGTACAAATTACGAAAAGCATATATTTACACACTGACACTTGCCGTCTTTGCAGGAACTGTCCACTGTATACAGAGCAAAGGCTCTCTATTACCTAAGGGGCTGTTGCACTATACCTTGAACTTCTTCATTAGGTATGCTTGCCAAGTCTCCTCCAAGGCTCCTGCAAACTCGTATTCCAGTACTCCAGTAATCAT
Source organism: Phylloscopus whistleri (assembly GCA_017589585.1). Taxonomy (NCBI): domain Eukaryota; kingdom Metazoa; phylum Chordata; class Aves; order Passeriformes; family Phylloscopidae; genus Phylloscopus; species Phylloscopus whistleri. The sequence goes on along the minus strand of JADMLD010000614.1, from coordinate 3,804,307 downwards.
TGCCAGTGCCAAAAAATTTGTAACACTAGGGAAAAATAGGTATAGACTGTTAGAGTTACAGGCCAAAGAATTTAGGTATGAATTACACTAGTTTAAATAAAAATCAGCCTAACTCAGGCCCCCAAAATATTTTTTCAAAGTTAACTTGGATCTGGAGCCAAGTCAAAACCATTTACAAGTTTTAAATTTGCTTTCTGCAAGGGCCTGGGAAAGTCACGACAAAACTCAAATAGCTATTTACAAACCACGGTAGGAGTCTGATGAGAATCTAATATTTTAACTGACTCAGAGATTTTGAGAAGCCAGACATCACCACAAGTAAAAGGCAAAGTGCTAACTCTGTAGGAAAAGCCCAGCCCAGGTGTAGATTGCTGGAACTTTCTGAAAAACCTTTTAGACCTAGTGTCTGTGGTCAGAGTACTCTTGTGTGTATTCACTTTTCTTCATTGTACAGCTCTTTTATTAATGGAAGTATATGACTCATTTCTTAAAAAGTGTGAAGCCACCACATTACCAATACATACTCACCCTCAAAGGTTCTGATAATTATGAGTGTGCCTCATGTGCCCTCTCCCTGTTTTCAGCTCACCCTCTGCTCTGTGTCATACTAGTGGCACAGTCTGGCATGAGAATTATCTTGCAAGTTTTGTGGAAAATGATAACTTTGATGGCTGTAACCTGGCATAAACTCACCTGGTGTGATATCCATGGGTGCCTTCACAACAATACTGTATATGTTAGGAAATAGAACCCTTGCTTATTAAGCACATAGTTTGTCCCTTTTGGGAAGAGGCAAGCATTGCATTGAAGCCTGTTTGGAAGAACTTTATCTTATTTCTGATTGGTTCCATCTCAAATGACTGATTTTGTGCTATGCCTGGTGTTTTCAGATTAATTTGGTTCTTCAATTTTTGAAACATACAATGTAAGAGTTTTCCCAAAGTGCCTCAGGTGACCGCTTCTCAAGAAAACAATTTAAAATCTGTAAAACCATGATTTTGTGGTAATTAGCCAATGGGTCTGTTTTTTAATGCATTTGAAAAAGCATGTCTGAGAGACAAAAGGCCTCTTGTACATCCTTAAGTACCTTCCCAAGCAGTAATATTGTGCTTAGATGAATGCATCATACCTTATTTTGAAATAAAATCCAATCTGCAGAACATCCTCCAGGAGCTGAAGGTACTGCTGAAGGGAGGGTTGCATTTATAAAACTTCTGTGCCTCTCACAGATATAGCCATTGGAAAAAGCACAGCTGACATCATTCCACAAGCCTGAAACCAATGGAAGGTTAGGTACTAACACATTGAATAAGATCGAAATTTGTGAGAAAGTGAAATGGTTTCAGTGCTTTTAAGTTCAGAAGCAATGTGGGAATGTGGGATAACCTGCATTAGCTCAATTCTACCTCCCATTGTCACTATATATACAGGGGCACTTTGGTCCTGCTGTGACTGGGGGATGAGATGGCCTCTCAGTGGAACGTGGAACCCTCCCAAACAGCTTTGTTGCACTGAAAGGTGCAAGTTTAAAGTAATGCTTTATCAGTGAAAGCACTATAGAATCTGAAATGCCATATATGTTTTATTCCTTTGCTAACTATTCTCTCATATTAAAAAAAATCTAATTATTAAAAATAAATTATAAAACTATTATTATAAATTGAAACACTGTCTATTATTAGGAAATATTTCAAATAACTATTATCTAGTTATAATTATTAGAAAATAATGCTGTTGATTTGAATTGAACATTTTCTTTGTGCAGCTGAAACATCAGTGATCAAATTGCCACTGCCTTCCCCATTAATATCAATATATTACATTCCACTTTTATGGCTAATATTTCCCCTGAAGAAACCTTAGATATAACAACTATTCTTTATAATGCTGTGGTTTGGTAAAAAGTGGGTGGAAATTGACAAGAGATTTTTAAACAAACATTGAAAGAGCAGCAGCCATAAAATTACTTTAAAAACTGTAGTTGTGTAACTCACCATCTTTTTTATTTAAAACCACACAATTTTCTTGAATTTCTGCAAAGTTGGGCTCACCCTGTGCCCAAGCTGCGTAGTGCACTGGGCTTCCACTCATCCATCTGAAAAATAGTAGCGGTTGCTGAGACAATATCCATGAACCAGTTGAGAAAAATCTTCCTTAACATACTAAAAATATTTTTTAAAAATTACAGATGAATCTGTCTGTAAATTGAGTTTAGGATTAGAAGACCTTAGATAATGAAATCCCTGCATATTGTCAAAGACAAAAATACCTTTATTCTTAACAGATGTTATTGACATTCATAGCATACAAAAATTACCTACCTAAATTGTCCATAATTTTTCTGCATTAATCCTATGAGATATGAGTTCAGTTTGCCATTTTTTAAGATCTAAACATAAAAAAAAATATTTTTAATTATGTTTTCTAATATTAGTCATACAAAAAAAAGAGATGTATATTTTGTGCTGTGGGAGCAAAAAAATTAATACATATTCTTTAAATGATTGTGCACAGTCACCTGAGATACCAAACAACTTAGTTTTGCTTTATTATTTTTATTGGTACATTCCCGTTTTTGTCGGAATTACTGGTATGATCAAAGCTTTCAAAGTTCTCTGCTCAATTTGAAAAGCAAATTCAAAGAAGACTTGAGAAAAACATTTACTATAATTTTTTTATATACTTTCCTGGTTTTAAGCAGCTATGTAGTCCTTGTGTCTCAAGCTCTCTTCCTGTCATATCCTTTCTCACACGATAAAAGCAAACATCTAATAGTGTGACTCAGAAAGGTGTTTGTGTGGCTACGTTGGTATTAGCAAACCAAACAGGATTGTGGCAGAGGTTTGAGGTACCATCCATACTATTAGGTTATCAACATTCCCCTGCTGTGCTTTGGTCATGGTACAGGAAATCTAATCCATGAAGGATTGTTGGAATGATAGTCTAACCTGGACCAGTCTAAGCCTTTCTTTGAAAAGCTGTTTTGGAGAACAACATGACCATCTGATAGGACCATCAAAGCTACACTGGAAGTTGCCTCAAATCTATGTGCAACACCATATTCTAGTGGATAATATTGAGATTTGAGGCAACCACCCTGTCAGAAGGAGGGTTTTCTGAGAGTATACCTACTCTGCCTGTTCATTGCTCCTTATGTATTTGCTCAGAACTTCATTCAGACTAGAATAGTCCATCCTAGTAAACAATAAATTCTTTTACATGCTTTTTTCCTAAAGTGAAGAATCATTTAGTAGAATAAATATTTTTTCATGAAATACTTAAACCTAATCCTAATAAAATTTTAGTAGCAGTAATATTTGGTAAAAGTGGTAATCATGTGCAACAAGCATTCGTTTGTATTCACAAGCAGAGGATATGAACAAGGGGTATATAAGCCATGTAGTGTATAACAAAATTTCCCCTTACGTATTTCCACAAAAATTTTCTTTCACTGTTATTTCCAATAGTAACAAGATTTCCATGATTGTTCTTGCAGAATGTTCTGGCTTTCTCCATAGAGGTCTTTTCTGAGCTAAGAAAATATTGTTTGTCTCCTTTTACAATCCAGCCATCTTCTGTGACTTCATATGCTGCAACACAGAAGAGAAATCTCTGCGTTCTGCTCAGTTCTTACACAAAGGTGGTGGTGTGACATCTCACCACCCTTTAAGGTAAGAGAAAATAAACACAAGCTTACTGCTAGAAGGGCCCAGAGGTTCTGGTTTCAAAGATGTCCCTGTAATGAAATGGGATAAGAAAAAAAAAAAAAAAGATGATGTAAAATATTTCCCAAACATTGAACCAGTATAAGTGTTCAATTAGTGGAAATAATTTTAATGTCTATTAACTTTTCACGTTTTACATATTCAATGCAGAATATATTTATATAGTATCTTTGGTGCAAAGTTAAAAATGGATGTTCGGGGAATAAAAGATGCATTACAGGCCTACATCTGTGTCATGGTAGATTTTTGATGAGTACATCTTGAACAGCTTGAATATTGCCTGAATTGGATGGCTGAAGTTAGTCTGAATGAATACTTGCTTCTGAAAGAACACTAAGTAGAGAAAATACTCCAACACTGGTAGACACTGAACAATTCTTTTTGGACATTGTCTTGTATTTGAACAAGAAATTCTAATACTAAACAAAGTTTTTCTATTTTATATGTATTTATATTTATATTTATATTTATATTTATATTTATATTTATATTTAACATTTTATTTCAAATGCTAAACAAAGTTTTGGGGGTTTTACATATATTTATATTTATAATTATATTTATAATTAGTATTTAAGATTTTAATATTATTTATTTGTTTGTGAAACTTTTTTTTTGTGTAGCTGCATTGAGAAGAGTTACATTACCACTTTTTGAAAACTAATTTCAACAAAAAATTTCCACATCACATATTGATGTGATATTGGAGAAATGTTTCTCTAAATGTGCAAGGCCAAGAGATATAGAAATGTAAAGCAAATGTCACCTTTATAATCTCCATGCCATCTGAAGCAACCATCTGAAGCAATGCCATCTTTGAGCAACCTGATCAAAGGTTGGGGGTTGGAATGGTGATGTTTAGATGATGTTTAAGGTCCTTTCCAACTCAAACCATTCTGTGATTCTATGATTTTTTTCCCCCGCAGAATTTTATTGCAATGTTTGTGTTGCTGTACATGTAATTGCATTTTATTAAGTGTATGAATATATTCTTGGGTTAGAAAAAGAAATATGTCAGCTTTTAAAAATAATTTATTGTATGATTGGTTGCAAGCTTAAAAAGAAAAATGGTTACAAGATTCAAAAGAAAACCCCCTAATATATCTGCTCTGGAAGTATGAAGTATACTGTCTATTTCAGCATCTTTCAGCATGCCACTATGCACTGCTGTAATTTCTGCCATTCATATGCTACTACTATTTAACAGTAAACAGCTATTATTGACACCTTTGCTAGTGATTTTTAGCTGTGGTGGTTATGCAGGTAAGAACTCAAAAAAGGAATTTACCAGGAAAAATATCTTCACAACATCTCTCTGGGATAGAGGTCTATGACTATTACTTTATAAATACGAGAAGCTGAGATAATGTGCCTTGGTTAGAAATTTGTTTTGAATAATTCATCAACACATAAATTGTTTTTTAGAAAAGTAGCAATTGAAACTAGTGTGGAGGAGCCCAGAGAGCCACCAAAGGAACATTATTGTTACTGTGGAAAGTAAAATACATAGCCCAACATATAGCTATAATTGATTCTTCTCTAATTTCACTGAATATTTTTCCCAACAGTAGCTGAGAAAAAACAAACAAACAAACAAACAAAACAACGGAGAAGTAGAGATTTTTCTATGAGTGGAAGATGTGAACCTGCCTTAAAGTATAAAGTATTTTGAAGCTTTCATTACCATCTTTTTGCTACAGCAAGCCTGTTGTTACAGGCTTGTCTTTACATGTCATCTTACAAAAAGACTGATTCTATAATGCTGGTTTAGTGTTGTTTAATTTAGTTTCATTTAGACTACTGTGTTGTTGTGTACCAACATCTGAGCAGAGGAGTGAAGTTTCACTTCACAAAGGATATGGAAATTTAAAATAATATTTTTCATCTTTTTTTACCTTTTTTTTTTTTTTTGAATTGTAGTCCTCTCTTCCTCCTTCATTCAGAACTTCTGTTTTTACAAAAATCTGCTTTTGTGCAGAGCAGTGAATATTGCAAGATAAACTCTTGAGATTGCTTTTATCATAATTTCTATTATTACACAATTATATATTATTATATACAGCAATTATATATTATTATTCAATTATATACACAATAAAGAAGTGTATTTTTAGTAATGCTTACCATGGAATATACTTTTTATAATGAAACAAAAAAATGTTATTGTTAACAGCTGAAATCTTGTATTCCAAAGGTATTTTTATGTCTTTACCTACTTTTCTGTGTGCAAAATTCCTGTGAAATCAACAAAACTTTCTACCAGTATGTAACTTGTAGAGCCTTCTGCTATGATAGAATGGATTCAGCTTGAGTTTCTTCCTAAGGTGAATTTAGAGTAAAAAGTAACCTACCTTTCTTTATTTTACAAATCCAGTTATGACTGTATTCGCAGTCCTCCTTAATCCATGTTGGGGAAGGATTTTCGCTGATTGCTCCACAATCTTGAAATTCAGTATAAAAAAAATGGTTTTTTGCTTTATAATTCACCTACAGAGAAAACACACCTGTTTTTATTTTTATCTATGGGGAAAAAACTCTACTCTGTAAGGAATGAGAAGTAGAGCAAAAGTTTCAGCCACTCCTTTTTCCCCTCCTCTGGCTGTGAAGCCAATGTGAGCTATTAAAGTAATTACAAACATTCTGCAAGAGGAAAGAAAGGCTCTGAGTTTATGCAGCATCTAACAGACTTTAGCAGTCCTACAAGAATTGGAACTAAATGACATTATAAGTAAAAAAGAGGGAAAATGAACATGGCAATTTATCACCAGAGGCTAACAAAAATCAGGAGAGATCTTTCTCATATATTTGTGGCTTGGATAATAATTTCTGTAGCTGAAAGTAGTCCTTTTTCCTATCACTTTTGTGATGGTATAATCTCAGGGTTTATTGGTCTCTTTTGTTTTTTTCCAATCCACTCCAGAAGAATAATGATTCAGTTACCCGGTTGCAAAATAGACATTTTTGGAAATTCTTACACAGCTTTCATACACATGAAACTTGGAATCATGGAAACTTCTCCAACAGAAAAACTGTCAGAACATAAGGAAACTGGCATGGTGAAACACTCACCGGGGAGCCATCACTCCAGGAAAGCCCACCGTCAGGATCCAAACAGTGCAAACCTATCCAGAAAGGCTGAAATGATGGGGATTTCTTTCTAGAGTGTGAAAAAAATGTATAGTGGAAGAGGATATATGTTGTTAGCTCTTCTCAATATTAGAAGTTACTTGGGACAATAACTCTGACACTTATTGAACCCTTTAGATGCAGGAATTTTAAAAATAAAAAGTAATGTTGGTCAGCAAACTCCCATTGGCAAGTACGTGAAGTTCGCACCTTAAAATTTCCTCCTTTGCATATGGTTGTATTGAAAACACAATAGGTTGTTTTCCTGCATTGATGTTGTGAGTATAGTGTTTTTTCTCAGAAATAAAATGTTCAGGGCTACTGGAAGACAAAATTTGGTTTCAAAATGATTCACTAAACAAACTTAGAATAGGGTCTGTGGAGAAGCATTCAACAAATTTTGTTGGGTTGGTTTTTATCTGAATGTAAAATGTTTGCAGGTCATGACACATTTTAGGAACTCCAAAAATTTCTTTGAAAACATTAGTCATATGAGAAATTTTCTCAGTTATTTTTCTTATTGTTAGGGTGAAAACCAGACAGATTTTAAAATAAGTATCTCAGGAGCAAAACAAGAATATTATTTATTACTGCATCATGTGTTGTTACACTGAAATATCAATTATTAGACAGTTTTCTTGCTTACTTTATTAAGTTTTCTATCACTGTTTGCTCTTCTTCATTTCTAATGGCAGCCAGGTCTCCTCCTATTTCTCTGCAGAAATCTCGGGCTTCAAACCATGTTTTCTTTTGGTCTTCTTCTCTCACAAAACCCTGTAGATACAGGTAGAACACTGTGTTTTCAGTGTGCTAAACATAAACCCGCCCCCTTGCAGAAGAAAAACAAGTAAACCTTTCATTACAATTATCCATTTTAATATGGATTCAAAAGTAATTGGATAACCTTACTTATCACTGATAGAGTGAACACTGTCATGATATTTAAATAGTTATGTAAAAGCTTGCTACATTGTGCCATTCTGTGATGTTTAGATGACCTATCTATTTGGTGCTGTCCTGTTTCCCAGGTAGGATTATGGCAAAAAATAATACTTACTCTGAAGCATGCATTAGTGCTATTGCTTGTGTCCCAACCCAAGGGACATATGGAATCAGAAACAGTTTCAGAAGCAACAGGAACAGTGACTTTTTCAGCTAATTTTTTGCAGAGAAATTTTGCCTTTACTTCACAGTTCTGAACATCCCATAGTCCAGCTGCATTTCCAGTCCTAAGGGCAACACAACCAGCTTCCTTCCCTTTGTGAGATAAAAAAGAAAGTTGAAACGTGTTTTAAAGAGGCTCTTTCAACATTTTTATTGCTCATGTAACTAATTTACAAAAGACTATTTGAAATATTAAGTGTAGTGTCCACTCAGAGGAGGAGCTTTGTGAAAAGAGGGAACAGCAAGTTCATAATCATCATCCCTTCCCTTTGGGTGTTTGAACAATTCCTTGCCTGCCTCTTCCCTCTGCCACTCATGGCAAGCCTTTGGCAGCCCATCGCCAAGGCTGGAAGGTATTTCACCCTTTCCGCTCAGTTTGATTTTGCTCTTGGAAGCAATGAGGAGTCAGAAAATAAATATTCTCATGGCATCATAGAAAATGGCATCATACAGTCCAACCATTAACACAGCACCGCCAGGCCCACCACTAAACCATAAGTGCCACATCTACAAATCTTCATATCTTGTAAATACCTGCAGGGATGGGGACTCAACCACTTCCCTGGGCTGCCCATTCCAAGGCCTGAGCATCCCTTCTGTGGAAATGTATATATATGAATGAAATACCAGGAAATGTACCATTTCCTGGTATCCAGTCTAAAGCTCTCCTCATGCACCATGAGGTCATTTCCTCTTCCCCTATTACTTGGGAGAGGAGACTGATCTCCACCTCATTACAATCTCCTTTCAGGCAGTTGTAGATAGTGATAAAGTTTCCTCTGAGCCTGTTTTCCGTCAGGCTAAACAACCCAGCTCCCTCAGCCATCCCTTACAAAGCTTGTGCTCCAAGCCCCTCACCAGCCTCGTTGCCTCCTCTGGACGCACTCAAGCATCTCAACGTCCTTCCTGAACTGAGGGCCCAGAGCTGGACACAGCACTCAATGTCCTTCCTGAACTGAGGGCCCAGAGCTGGACACAGCACTCAAGGTGCAGCCTCACCAGTGCCCAGTACAGGGAAAGAATGACCTCCCTGCTCCTGCTGGCCACACCATTCCTGATCCAGGCCAGGATGCCACTGGCCTTCCAGGCCACAAGGGCACACTGCTGGCTCATGTTCAGCTGCTGTCACCAGTGCCCTCAGGTCCCTTTCTGCCTGGGCACTGTCCAGCCACACCATCCCCAACCTATAACGTTGCAGGGGGTTATTGTGGCCAAAATGCAGGACTTGGCACTTGGACTTGTTAAACTTCATCCTATTGGATTCCACCCACGCATCCAACCTTTCCAGGTCTCTCTGCAGAGCCCTTCTTCCTTCCAACAGATCCACACACTCTCCCAGCTTAGTATTGTCTGCAAATTTATTAATGAAAGACTCAATACCCTCATCCATGTCATGAATAAAAATATTGAACAGAGCTGGCCCCAGCACAGACCCCTGAGGAACACCACTGTTGACTGTCCCCAGCTGGATGCAGCACCCTTCACCACCACTCTCTGGGCTCTCTGCATCCACCAGGCAGGTCACTTGGTCCTAAAAGGAGACCAGGTTGGTCAAACATGACCTACCCTCCTAAACCCATGCTGGCTGGGTCTGATACCCTGGCCATCCTGTAAGTGCTGCATGATGACACTCAATTTAAAATGCTTCATTACCCTTCTGGGTACTGAGGTCAAGCTAACTGGCCTATAATTACCAGGATCCTCCTTCCCACCCTTTTTGTGGATGGGTGTCACATTGGCCAGCTTCCAGTCATCTGGAACCTCAGCAGTGAGCCAGGACTAATGGTAAATGATGGACAGTGGCTTTGCAAACTCATCTGCCAGCTCCCTCATCATCCCATTTGGGCCCACAGATCTATGCACATCCTCCCCCTTCAGATGGAAACTAAACTTTGTTTATGAAAATGTGTCTTGAAGTGCTATTTTTCAGCCTTGATTCCCAGAAGGAACCAAGATAGGATAGGGGCCTTGTACGTCCTGGGGCTTGGAGCTCTGAAATATGTTTTGTCCTTCTGGCTAGGAAAAAAGGTAGGGAAAAGTACTGGGACTAGTTACTAATACCATAATAAGCTACAAATGTATGTGTAAAGAATACAGAGAATATATAAAAAGAAAAAAGGAAAAATCATTTGTGGTCAGTAGAGTACCAGGCATTGCTGCATTCCAGTTTGTGTAGAGAACACCTTCACGAGTCACCCACTTGAAAATCCCTTGCTCTTCCATGTCTGAGAGACCAATCCAAAAATACTTCTCAGAGCTCAGACCAATGAGGCTGGTCAGATAGGCTTGCTCATATCTGAAATGACAGGATTCAGATGGGATTAAGCCCAGCTTTCCTTCCATCTTCCACTCCTCAGCATCCAAACTTCACAGAGCTAGAATGAATAGATTCTCCATTAAATTTCTTCTTATGGGGAATATGTTGTTTAACTGGGTCCCAGCTGCAGTAAGGGGTGAAGCTGTGCTATACTGAAAAACTACTCCTTACAGAGCAGAAGTTGCTGTTGTCTGTTCTTTCAAAGTAAAATACTAGAAAAAAAATTGATGTGTAAATTATTTTTCGTAAGAAAGGACATACTGTTTTTACTCTTTTTTTATTTTCTTCAGAAAAAGGATATTTGGGGTGGGGGGGTGTTTGGTTTATTTGGTTGGCTGTTTTGTGGGGTTCTTTTTAAGTTCTCAGCTAGTTTTTAAAATTTCAATATTATTGCATCAGATACACAGTTTTTAAACTCTTTTCATACCTGTCTCCTATACTTGTTAAATAACCACTGCTTCTTTCACAGGTTTTCTTTGCTTCTGAAAATGTTACAGAGGTATGCCCAATCAGGTAGCAGTAAAAACCATATCTTTCCCAACCCTGTCAAGAACACATGAAATAAACTTGCAATTAAAAACAACAGATGTAATAATACTTGAATTTCAATTAATACACATGAACTAATATATTTTTAATATAACTTAACATGATTATGTACAAATTTGAATTGCAGTGTGCTAATGAAAATTCAGCTTAGCAAATACTCTGTGCAGAAAGAAGAGATTTAATGCCTATGAGTGTCACTTTTTTGATAATAATGGATACATTTTTACTGGTAAAAAAAGTCAGAGGGACACAGAAGGGAGAGGGAATTCAGAATCAGATACATAAAATTCTTCTTTGCTCAGAACCACAAAGAGTACTCTGTATTATAGTAGTCATGATGACTCAGGTTTCCTATGTTTTTGAGGTTAAAGGAACAATTAAATAGACTAATTTAATACATCAGATAACCTAAAAAGTCTGATTGAAGAGGTAACATAGAAACCACTGAAGAACAAAGTCCTCAAAATTACAGGTGAATTTCAAGCCATTTTTCCCCTTTTATGGCATCTCAAGATTTGCTTGCTGCACCCAAGAAAGGTAACTAAACTCTGTGTTCAGTATTTGGCTGCTGCTTAACTCCATTGAGCACAATGAGTCTTAGCTCTGTCCCCCATATGGGCTTGTGGGAAAGGTTGGTAAATATAGAACAGTAGTAAATAAAAAAGTAAAAAGAGGGAAAGGGGGGGGTGGGGGGAGGGGGAAGCAGTAGGATACAATAATTTGCTCAAAACAAATTCACTTATAAAAAGGATTTTTATTGTTTTGATTTAACTTCAGTAGTGAGATTTGTCATCATCTTGCATCACACCGCATAGTCCAGAAATTGTTACCAGTCCCTACTACATGTTCAATAAAGATGGTTACAGGATATAACAAATATGTAGACAACCACAGAATTGGCTTTAGCCCCTTTCACAGAAAGTTCTGAGAGGTAATAGGCCTGACTTATTATTATTCATTATGTGGGAATATAGTTAAAATTATCACCCTGAATTTGTTGTGGAATAACAGTTGTCAGGGAAGAAAAAAAATAAAAGTTTTAATGTCAGGAGAAACTGAGAAACTTGTGAAATTTTGCTAACCAGATTCTTGGTTATGATTTCTTCTTACCTTCAGGCAGGCAGGATCAGTCTTTGCTGTTCCAGAAACTCCCTGCAGTGGGTCTCTCCTGCAGATGTAGCCCAGCTTCCTGTCACAGGCACTGTCTGCCCAGTATCCATCCTAGTTTCAGTTTTGGAAGAGGTGAAAAACAGTCAGGCAGAACCTTTTTACTTTAGAAACATTATCATTCTTTTCAAAATACTGTTTTAATGTGAATATCTGTACTTTTTAATGGCTTCCAAGTATTTGAGCTTGGAGGTGAGATTATGTTAAGCTAAATGGCATGGCCAGACTGTTAAGGTTTGCTTGGCTATAATGGACATTCCTAAGCAGATATGAACGTTTACTAGTTATATGGAACTTCATCTTAAATTTAATTTAGAGCGGTCATATGTCTGACTGAATAAAGATAACATCCTTTGATTCTACGCAACTTAGCAATTATGTTAAGTTGCATTAAAAATCTCCCTAGAAATATAACCAAAATTCAAATAGTGCAGTGCTAGACTGTATGATTCATGTGGAATGATTCACCTTTCCTGCCATAACTGCACAATCTTCTTGGCCAGTGACTTCATGGGTTGGTTCTCCAGGCAACCACTTGGTGTATGTCACAGGAGTCCCATCACTCCACTCAAAGTACATTTGAATTTTGAGGTCGTTCAGTCCAATCCACAGCTCATCCACAGCTCCTAAGGGTAGAAATTCATTTCTGTTATTACCCAAGCTGAAACAGTCCACAGGAGCAAGATTTTATGGAGATGAACTGAAATTGCAATGTTGCAATGCAAATTCACCTGTATTAAAAGGCAGAGGAGTTTATTTTAAAATGTAGTTCACGTTCCTCTTTCAAGAAGTTAAAAATGAGATCCCAGCAGGAAATGAGATTTGTCAGCTTTATCAGTAAAGTACATTACTGTATCTACAGCTACAAGGTGTCTGATGCAGATAATCCACTCAAATGCTGCAGTGACTAGACCTTCAAGTGATTTCATGCAGTGAAAAACAAATGAAAATCGAAATGAAAATAATTAAAATGAAAATAAAAAGACCATAATGACTCCTCTTGTGGGATTTTGGCTTTCAGGTTTTTTTAACGTATATATCTGTGGCCTTCCCTATAAATATTCATAAAAAACAAGCAGGAATTATTTTATATAAATCCTCTAAGATTTCTTATAGTACAGCTCTCTATTTGTACCAAACACTGCCCTGTAGAAATACTCACTGTAACCAAGCTGAGACAGTACAAAGCCATGCTCCTCAGGGTTGTGGATACTGGCCAGGTTGCCATTGCTCTCATTGCAGGAACTTAGGGCTTCTTTCCATTCTTTGGGGTCTCTATGAACCATGAAACAGTGACCTCCATAGGGCAGCCATCCTTCTGGGCATTTAACAGGCTCTGCATCCCCTCAAAATCAATAGATATTTCAAGTTTTTAAATGGTGCAAACTGAGGTCTAGAATAACTGCAATTACATTTAAAATCAGATAATTAACAAATTAGAATGAAAAGGAAGTGGTAACAAATATGCAGTACTACATTCCTCACATGTATTTTAGTCTGTATGTTGTTGCTTATGGTACTTTTACAGAAATCATACTGCATATAAACAAGAGAGGAAAAGACTGGAGCCGGTTGTTACTGGGCTTCACTAGTGTGAAGTATTCATTGGCCAGAGGAATATTTTGTAATTTCTTATGCAGCATTTCCACACAATTTTTATACATGTTTTATACATGTTTTATATTTCATAAAGGAAAGGCATTATTACTGCAGCTCAAGTAATTCTCTGCACACATGGCTTTCCACGCCAACTCACATTAAATCAACTAGAGAGAAGTATAGTAGAAAAGTGGTCCAAAGAAAGTTGCTCTTTTTTACCATCTTTCTATGTTACAAGCAACCCCATCATGAATCTGCTCTGAGCCTACTGATGCCATTTTTCCAAGCCTTCTGTGGCAAACCTCAGTGTTCCCATTAGAACACACTGCAGGAAGGGTGGAGCATCTCTTACTGTATTTTCATGTCCATGCAGACCATGATACTTTCATGAAACTGTATGGCTTAACCCAGTGCCTCTGGAATTGTGAATAATATCATAAAGTAAGAAATGCTTGTGTGGTTACTGGGCTCCAGGAACATTTTCAGTATTTAAGTATTATTTCGCTAAAGAAATAACAATATGCTTTGTTCTGTACCAGTCATCACAGTGGAAATACAAATTTCAATGATTGATTTTTCTTTTTATTTTTAAATAGCCATTAAATTTAACTTTAGTGACACAAATTATGCCTTTATCAAAAGGTTTTTATATTTGATTGACATACCCGCTGGAAGAACTAAAGGAACCTTTGTGGAATTTTCCTTTTTACAGATATAGCCAAGCTTCAGCTCACATGGCTGGTTTTCCCATTTAGCATCTCTTCTGGGGTTTAGTACTGCACAGAGTTTTTCAGGCTCAGGCTCAGGACTTCCTTCATGGGATAAAAACCAAATTATTTTTATGTAGCACAGGGTTTATGTCAGCAGCTAAAAGAGCAAATTACTGATAGCCTTTTCATGTGTCAAGTATGGGCTCATGATTTCACTCCTATAATTATTTTTCTACCAGAGATAAGGAAATGTAATTTAGAAGTACCCATCAAAATATTTCTTTTGATGCTTGTTGCAAAATTCACACTTTCTGCCCCAATGGATTACAGAATAGCGGTCCTTTCTGCATGGCTCTTTGGAATTTGAATGCACATTTGCTCCTTGCTGCAAGCAGAACCTCCTGAAATTCCCTCACAATTACTATCTCTCCTCTGCCTGCCTCTTCCACCAACACCTCTGGAGATTCTCCACAGGATCACCATCCCTGGAGAATGGTCAGTGTTCTCTTCTCAGAGATGCCCACAGTGTGATGAATTACTTTTTCCCCCCCTCTCCCCACAAAAGATACAACTTAATTCTGTAGGGAACTGGAAGTGTGTAGATTAATTCATGACCATAGCAGTTGTGTGGGGATACAGGAGCTCTGGGGTGCAGGCTGAGTGACCTGAGATCCAGCCTCTGGGGCCTGCAAAGCTTGAGGAATTTCACCAGCTCAACAGAGGGTAGGAAATCTTCTACCAGACTCAGCAGCTCTGGGCTTTCCCTTCATCTTCTGTGCCAGGTAAAAGCAGGTGGCACCTCTGAGACTTTGGAAGGCCGAAAGTTGGAATATGCCTGCATTTTTTCAGAATCTGCTGCAACCGACTGTTGCCATGGCAATAATTAAGTGACTTTCAAAGATAAACTGTCAATGCCATGAACTCTTGAATGAGAGGAGAAGAGTAAAAAAGCATAGGAAGTGAAGAGGAAGGCTTTGCAAGACCGATGCTCCCTGGCAGGCGAATCCTTGCAGGATGCAGGATCTGATAACCCCGTGACAGTTGTAGAGACACAGAGGATTTCACTGACTTGAAGGCATGCCCAGGATGATACAGCTCAACTAGTGCTTTTTGCTTTATCTGCCTCTGATAAGAAAGGAGGTTATTTAGGTCTTCTGCTTGAAATTCCCTGAGTTATGTCTAGTGAAGAAAAGCATAATTCTCAGATTATAATTCCAAAAATTGTTTAAAAAGTTTACTACCTGGTACCCAGTTAAAGTATCTGAAGGGAAAGCCACCACTCCACTGCCAGCCACTCTTGAGATTCAGACTGTTAAGCCCAATCCAGAGAGAGGATCTCTTGCTGTCAATCAAATCTAGGTAACCAAAAGAATTGAATTCTAATGAGATTTGCTAGGAAAACTTCTGCATTTCCAAAGTTTAGAAGAGGATAGTAAAAGTTTGCCCAGTGATTTTTAAGTTCAGTACAGAATTCATGTTTACTGATAACAAACTCAGAGGTTTTTTTCTGTAGATAAAGGGTAGAGAATTGAAAAAGGTTATTTTATATATTAGTTTATCTGAATTTAATGCTATTCTACAATTATATGTAACCAATAAGCTTTTAAAATGGAAATATTGAATTTCTATTATTAAATTGTTATAAGTTTTCTTGCTTGTAGTGCAATTGATATAGGACCTTAGTTGTACAGTGTGCATAAATCTGTATAGTCTGTATAAAATTTTTATCACATTCCAAAACAACTATTTCATTAGATATACAGGAAGCATACTGATTTATTAACACAAAATATAATCACAGAAGATGTCATATAATCTAATTGTCATGTAATGGCTGTCTCCTAAAATGTTTCTTCTATTAAGTCCCCCTTCCGGGACCTTTCTGGTGTTTTCTGAGCTTGAGCTAACTTTTGCTTAATTAGCTAGAAATCCTTAGATTTTTTTTAATAATAATAATATTTTTTTTCAAATAATAATATAAATAATTTCAAATGGTAATTCCACAACTTATTAAAGTTCTACATATAAAAAGCCTAAATTACTGTAATTTTGTTATTTTTTATTAGTATAGATACTGTTTTCTTACATCAGCTATTCACTGTAATGTGATTAAAGCATTGAAACATTTGTAATCAGTCAAAAAAACCTTTCAAAAGAGTTTTTTTACTGAGTCTTGCTTATTGGCTCACCTTTTAGATATATTTGTTCATGTATCTCTGTGACACTTAATAGTTCTGCATTCTGTTGCTGACAGCTCTTCCTTGCTTGGTGCCATGTGAGAGCTGACTGATGGTTTATCTGGTAGTAGGCTCCTGTCAAAGGATCTGTAGTCCAAAATCTGTCAGTGTCTGTGTGAGAGAAAGGAGATTTACTACCTGGGTTTGTAATGAACATTTTACAGAAAGTGTTATGGCAAAATTTAACTGCAAGCTTATTTGTGAAATAACATTTTGGAGCAGTTAAGGCTCAGACCCACAAGTTATCTTGATCTTTGTTAAGAAAATAGGGTGTGTCATTGACATTATCAGTGATGAGCCTTTGATCCTTTATTCACACTTTCCCTTTCAAATTTTATAATCTCCAGGAGCAAAAAAATATTGTAAAGAGGCCAGTAAATCAAAACTGTATCTTGGTCATTGTCTGCTCTGTGAACCTGTTCAGAAGCTCATAGGCTATGCCCAAGTTTATTCTTGGTTGGAACACAACTGAAATACAAACATTTGCAGTAATGGAACCTTTCTTGTGAAATTCTGCCATCACTAATCACATTTACGATGCTATAGGCTTGGGGAGGAGCAGCTGGAAATCTGTCCAGTGGAAACAGACTTGGGGTAGCTGGTTGGTAACCAGCCAAACACGAGCCAGCAGTGCCCAGGTGGCCAAGAGGGCCAACGACATCTTGGCCTGTACCAGCAATAGTGTGGCAGCAGGACCAGGGCAGTGATTGTCCCTCTGCACTGGTGAGGCCACACCTCAAATACCAAGTTCAGTCTTGAGCCTGACTACAGTAAAGACCTTGAGGTGCTGGAGCACATCCAGAGGAGGGCAAGAGAGCTGGTGAAGGGCCCTGTCAGGAGCAGCTGAGGGAATTGAAGTTGTACTTGTGGTCTGAATGTGTTTTAATAACTAAAATGTTGAAATTGTCTTCTGAGAGCTCACTGTTGGCAAAACAGTTTCCTGGGCAAGTACTAAAATAAGCTGTGATTATCAACTTGCCCTAAATTTCTCTTTTGTTTAGAAAAAGACATTAAATTTATTGAATGGTTTGTCAGAGGAAGTGTTTTCTATTTCTTATTGTGTTTATTTATTGCTGATTCAGAGCTTTTTAACATTCTTTTTTTAACAGTAGATTCAAGTATTAGTGATGATGTTCCAGCAATTTTATAATGCCAAATACTTCATATTTTCTAGTTTATATAATGAGGATTCCATGGGAATTTTGAAGCTACTGCTTGCAATATTGCACCAGAGAATAATTTTCACCAAATCAGTCAGAATGATGTTGGCTGGTGGTAGTCGAGAGTGAGTTGATCTTGGTTTACCAGCGCATCTCCTATCAAAATGACAAATTGTGATTCTAATCCTGTGGTATTGCGCTGAAAACTTAGGTTTCAGGAAGCATTTTTAATATCTTCATGAACGTGTATTTTGGTGTTTTTGATCCTGCACTCCCATGACCATACTTTTATCTGTTAAGGTAGCACTATTTTGTAATATCTTCTGAAACACTAAAAGGGAAATGCTGATGATGCTAACATTTCAGGAAAAACTTTGAACCAATCTTTTAATTTTATATCTTTCTAAAAAGAAACTACAGCCTCCCGTGAACTGTAGACCAATCTTGTTATACAGACCAGGGCTTTGCTTGGGTATAAAAGGTTTGACTACTGCTATCACAAATATCAGTGGGTATTAGACTGTGAATAGCATCTCAATTTTCAGGTGATTCTATGCTGAAGATTAATATTTAAAATGCACTGGTGTTGTTGTTGTTGTTTTTCCTGAGTCTTAACTACTGATTGACACATCCAGACAACTTTCAGCCTGACTGTAGGCTATTAGCAAACAGATTTGTTATTTCTGTCAAGCATGTTTTTGAGACATTCAAAAGGAATGTTCAGAGACATTTTCGAGTAAAATTTAGGTAACTGCCAGGTTTTTCCCTTCTGCATTATTAACAGCATCTCAATATTGATATATTTACATAGCAGTGTTGGGTTATAGGGTCTATGTCAGCATGTGGGACTTACTGGCAGCTGGGCAGAACCCGTATAAATGGTCCTCATCGAAGTTGGGCGTTGTTGCACACCAGAACAAACCATCTGACCTGCCAGCAGCTGTGCACTCACCATACCATCTTCCACTCAACAGGAAGGGGAAGACACATGGAGCTCCATTGGAATTTCCTAACAGTGTAAAAAGGTCTGAGGAGGCAAAAGAAAAGTTTTAATATAGCTCTGTGAATATCTGTGCCTGGACTCTCCATAAGACTACGTGGAGAAAGCATTACGAGTGTTACACCAATGTCTTTCATGGAAGTTCTTGGTAGGTCTCCCAATTTACACTTTGCTTCTGGGGTACATCATCAACTGTACCAGCCAGAAATTGAGCAGTTTCATGCTGTAGACAACTATGAAAGACCTGCAGTGGTTTTTATCTCATATATTTAAATATAATTTTGTAAAAATAGTGCTATCTTTTTTATCTTGTGGCTTAACTTCCACTTCATGTGGCTTAATGTTGTGGGATTTTTTGGCATCTGAAATCTCGTAGAATGACTGAAGGCATTATGCATGAATTATTTCCTTACATTTAATATTGATGTATTAAACTTAGAGATTTTTTCCCTTTCATCTGATAATACTACTACAATCTCAGTAGTAATAGTATGCAGATAAATAAAGTGCTTTGATTTCAAAGTCACAGAATCACAGAATGGTTCAGGTTGGAAGGGATCACAGTGGATCATCTGGTCCAACCTCCCTGTTTAAGCAAGGCCATCCCAGAGCACAAGGCACAGGATTGTGTGCAGATGGTTATTGAATATCTCCAGTGAGGGTAACTCCACAACATCTCTGGACAGTCTGTTCCAGTACTTAGTAGAAGTTCTTCATCTTATTCAAGCAGAACTTCCTGTGCTTCGGTTTCTGCCCATTGTGTTATTGCTAGGCACCAATGAGAGGAGTGATTAATACTAACAATCAAAAATAACCTACATCCACATTTGCTTTAAAAGTAAAGAACAGAAAGTATGAACATTTTTCATATATGTCTGAACCTAAGCAACTGTTTTTCTCCAGGATGGAGAGATACAGGCCTGAATATGTGAACTTATCATTCTCTAGTCTACCATTGCCTCAGGGGGAACAGCTGGTATCAGGTTAAGGGGAGCAGAAATCAAAAGACCCTATCTCTGATGGCAAACAAGAGGATTCAATAAACCACCAAAAATAACCTTTAAACTTTACCTTCACGGCTTTGAGAACACAAATCATCCATGGTGCCATAGATCTTCCATTTATCCTTTGCCTCTGATGCTGTTTTCAGTGCAATATTTTCTCTTTTTTTGCCAGCACTGAGAAATAAATCTTCCCCTTGAATTGCCAAGGCTGCATTTCTGCAGTCCCATTTCTGGAATTCACTGTTCTTGTTGCATGGGTACAGAGAAATTTTAGCCTGGTTTCTCTTGTAGGACACTCCCAAGCATTGTGCAAATGCCACACTCATTAACTGATGATCAGAGACCCACCTGAATTTTTGTAAGTCACTGTTTTGCTTGCAAGTGGCTGTTGTGACTACCTCAGAACTCTGAGCAATTAAACAGAACTTAGTATCCTCATTGACTATTAAGAATATTTCCTTGTCTGCAAAACAAAACATTCAGAATAAGTGGTTAGGGTGAGCACATGGTAAGGGGAGCTTGTGAGGAGAAATATGTAGTGTTTATTCTATGCTGATCTGACTTATGTCAGGAGGCTCCAAATTTTTGCAAGGATCAAACAGTATTTTCAAAACACATTTAATTCTGGGAAGGAAAAGTACAGCTCAGTAAATAGAGGGGAACATATGACAGAGGAATAAGAACACATAAAATACATTAGAACAGCTTCAAAAATGTGAGGATAACAAGAGAATTTTATCTCCTTCTGAAATGCACGTTTCATTCAAGATTTCCAAAAGACACCTTCACTGAAAATTTGGAAGTTGGCCATCCCTTTCATGCATTATAGATTTAGCTCCTGTAACATACATCTCCATGGGATCACATTTGTGCTTGACACAGTTAGTGAGCGAGCCGAGCCTTCTGTGTATCTTTCTTGCTCATTCTGGGCTTTACATGTTCTGTTACGGTTTGGGGATTTTTTTGGAATTAAAAGCCACGTAATGGATACTTGTTACCTTGCCTTGACCCAGTACCCTTTCCTTAGCACATCTCTCATAAGAAGTCAACATAATTCGCACCATAAATCACAAGCATTGCCACAAGAACAAATACTGAAGAGCATATGGATACTGTAGGTGTGGGCCTGCATGCCTGTGCATTGTGAGTGCCACACAAGATAGCTAACACTCCCAAAGGGTTATAGGCCTGATGTAGTAATCCATTGAGATAAGTAAGCCCTGCTGGGAAGGGCTGTCCAGAGCTGCAGCTGTGCTGTGACACACAAAGCAAGTCCTCCTGAGCAAACAGTTCCATGCTCTTAAAAACGTCAGGTAGCATGCAGGCCTCGCTGGCTTTGGGTCATGAGGGAAGGGACTGAAATTTGGACTACAAGGAATATTCTAGGACTTATAGAACAGCAGGGCAAGGTTTTGCCCTTCAGCCCTCTGCCTCAAATTCACAACTGGAAACAGAGGTGCAGCATCACTGCCATATCCACCTGAGAGAATAACACACAAGAGGCAATGAGATTCCCTCCACACACTAAAGTAAATTTTTAGGAAAAATGCAGGGTGTTAGGGCAAGCCAATGTTGGGTAGTGTAGAGAAGAGAAAGCCTCTGGGAAATTCTGGGAGTATACGACAGAAAAAAATTGTTCTTGAGGTCTTCCAGAAGGTCCTGTATTACTTTGACCAGCTCAGTAATATATAGGAGTTTCACTTTTGTAAATCTAAATTTGAAGCTGAAAGAACTCGAAAAAACTTAGTTTTTTCTTTATTTTTCCATTTAGGCAAAAGTTTTAAATATTATAAAGTTTTTTATTTCTTACTGCTCAGTAGATAAGTACTTAGTGTAGTCCCCTAAGTACTGGATATTGTCCCTCATAGAATTTTGGGGTCTTATAATTGGAGTTCTTGCTGGAAACTGTGAGGTTTCTGCTTTTGGGTTGGGTTCCCAGCTCATGGAGCAGGTGGAAGACCCCCTTTCTGCAGTGGGTAGTGCTGTCACAGCTCACATGGGACTATGTCTGCTTTTGGAAGCTGTGATGTTTACCCCACTCCACAAATCTAATGAACTGAAGGATAACGAAAACACATATTTGAACATTATCATTATACTTTCTTAAAACGGGAGCTGTGATCTGTCTTTGGCCGACTTCAGAGCCTTAAGTATTCCTCTCTACTCTTACTACTGTACTGGTTATTCCACAGCTGTCCTTGACTCTCATATATTTCTAATATATTTTTTCCACTGGCTTCTTCTTAGCCACATTGCTACATCTTACCTCAATCAGCAAGTTCCACCTCATCCCACACAATCTCATGCTACACCCTATCTAATTGCTTTATCCTTTTCATTTTTTTGTGAGTTAGCCACATATATAGACAAAGACTATGGAGAACACTGTGAAGTCCATCTACTTTACAGAAGCAAACATAACCAATAAAGAAGTTGTAGCCAGAAGTCAATCTTCATTCACATATATGACTTAGTCCTGACTTCTGATTCCCAGCTTTACCCCATTTTCAATATTCCCCTCTTTAAAAGTAAATCAACATCTCTGTATCTGTCTTGTGGAAACTTCTGTGAAACCACTCCCATTAGGACAAATATGAAATGCAGAGTAATAAAGCTATGTGAATATCTTAAAGATCTTGAGAAACCAGCAAGACAACAAAGATGCCCACTTTCACATCACTTTTGCAGGGGATAGGAAAAAATAGACTCACCACGTGTCTGAAAAGCAGTATGAACAAATGAGAGGAAAACTAAAACTGTAGAAAAGATCAAGTTTTTCATTCTGTCTTCTTATTCACAAAGAGATGAGACGAAATTAACTGCTCCAGTAGATGTCCTTAAAGAATCAGTTGCTGCTGGCTCCTTCTCAGATTTGGAGATTTTAATAGAAAGAGAAAACTCTGTGCTCTAAATTAGGAAATATCCTGTCACGTGGCACTTTGAAATCTATAAATAATTACAAAATTCAAACTTTGCAACTGAAAGCGAAGTTTCCATCCGTTCAAATGCAAGTGGCAAAGTTTGAACAGTTCAAGATCATTCCACTGAATTATTTTTAACTTTCTTGGTTCTATGCTGGAATTGTAACGTTCTGACCCTCAAAGACAGAAGCAGGGAGTGCACTTGAAATGGATGTACCTTAAATGTCATAAATATATACCTGAGAAACTCAGATAAAAATATATGCAAATTTCTTGGCCAGACAGGTCTTCACTGCTGCAAAATATATATTGATTTAATTTTCTTCAGTGAGCAATTTTGACTATTTCAGAATGAATAATTAACCCATACAGGACAATTTAATTTTTCTCAGTGACTTGAAAAACTGGATACTACGCATACACCTGCCTTTTATCTACCTGGTATATCAGCTAGTAGAACTAGTGTGCTGTTATTTCGTGTGAATTTGTCTTAGAAGAACCAATACAAATTAGACAAACCTTTACAAATCTTCACAAATCTTCCTGTGATTTTGTCAAAAAACCCTGCCTTTTAAAATTATCTTATCCATAAAGGACAAATGAACTTTAGTACTTTATTCTTGCTTTGTACCAAGCATAAATAATACAAGGATAGAGGAATAGTTTCAAATTTTACAAGTGAGCTTCAGTCATTTATTAAGTGGAAATGAAATACAGCTATGCTGCACAATCCCTTAGTAATTTTTATAAAAAGGGAGGAAACATATTCAGCTGAAACTGCCCTTCAAATTTTCTCTCATTTTTCTTGGCTTTATTATAAAGACAAATCTCATGGTATTTTCTGCAAGAGCAAAGCATCACTTAATAAGATGGAAGAAACTCATTCACACAATACAGAGTCTTTGGAGTTGTGGTATCAATATAAAATATAAAATATTTAAATAATGATATCATGTTGGATTTTTTAAATCTGTTTATTCTTTTCATTTACTTTGCCTTTATAATTAGCCATCAAACAGCACAGAATCTGGTTCAGTATTTACCAAAAAAAAAAAAAAAAGTATTTCTTGTAACTTACATTAAGAGGAAAAAAGAAGTTGAAAGATCAAGAGGACTATCATTAAAAGTAGTTTGAGTAAAAAATTACCTTTATTCTTTATCCTTTGAAATATGTTTTATTTAATTGCCATATCTACAAATTGTCGATCCAATGTCATGTAACATCTATGCAATTCTTCTGCACTTTCTAAAGGTCTGTTATTCCCAGAGATCCTTGAGACCTTTTTTCTTCACCATGTCATAGACAACTGAGAATTCCTAGAAAACTTAAACATCTCAATAAACCTCTAAAACATTTCACTAGCAAGGCACTGTTTTGTGCCCCACTCTTTTACTGGCCTGAATCATGGATGCAGTGCCCAGTAGAGGATAGTATGCAAAGCTATCCTGAAATGAGTGATAAAGTGGAATAAAACCAGGAATGCATTCTTCCAAAAATTATTTGGCAACTACTTTATTTTATAGTTTATTTATGGCTTTTTTAGTCATATGCCTTGTTCATGTTTCTGTGTCTCCTCCTGTCAGCCTCATTTTTAAGGACGAAAACATACATATTAGATCAACAAATCATATATCATCTCCAGATGTTAATTAAACACTGAAATGTTATTGTGTAATATATACGTTGTTTATTGATATAGTCTCACATTCATAATTGATAGAACACATTCAAAGTCAGAGAATAAGACTGTATGCAAAGATTTATTTGTTTTGCAAAATACAAGTTGAAGCCATGAATGAAGGACAAGTATTTGCATTTCACTTGTAATACTATCACAAAGCAAATGTTTGTGTAAAGGGTGTAAGACAAGGGCAGCAATAGGGACAAAAAATTCATGTCGATCTCTGTTTATTCCAAACAACACTTAAGTAACAGTGTTCATGCTTCAGTATGGTGAGATACTCTCAAAGTGCAGGCATTAGGGCTGAGTGCTCTGCAGAGAGTGCTCAGTGTTAGTCTTGAACTCTATATGTGATGCTGTCACAAATTCCTAAATAAGTAACCCATATCTTTTAAATGTAAATTTCCACTAGTTCTGTTATTTTCATGATTGCTTAATTAGCCACTTTGTACAGTACTAAGTCAACAAATATCTGATAGTTTTTATTGAGGAGCATAAACAATACTTCCTAATCTTTACCAAAGTTGTTTTTTGTTTTTTTTTTTTACTTCATAGTAAAAGTTACATGCACCTAAGAGAGACTAAGGTTTCCTTTACTTCAGCTGTATTTTTTTTTCAGCTTAACCATTTAATTTGGCTGTGTTGCCCCATCAGACAACACTATGTTCATTTTTTTCTTTGATGTTGGCAGCATCACTTCCATTGTCTCCTGCAGTTAGGACACGGCTGTATTGCAGCTGCCCACTGCCCAACCTCACCTCTCTTTCAGTTCCACTTCCAGTTTTGATCTTGAACAAGAAATAAATCATGAAGCCCACCCCCAATAAAGTTATGAAGACCAGGGTAAGTAGTATCCACATATTCAGGTGACCACTGGCTTTGTCCTTTTTGCCATCTGTAAATAAATAAAAAAATAAATAGAAATGAATGAATTGTAGCCACAAATAAATATAAGATTATTGAAAATTGAAATTTCTCCCTTAATTACCAGCCAAAAAATCTATTATAATGTGTCTGTGTCAGTCTTTCTCATACATCTGCAAAAGGAGGATCAGAGAGGGGGTGATCAATTTACCAAAGCATTTGACTATTCTGGGGTTCCCTAAGGGTCATGCAGGTACTTGTAAATTAGGCTGGGAAAGACTTCAATGGCAATTAATTAAATTAAGCTCATATATATATAGATATATAAAATTTAAGCATGTGTCTAAAGTTATTTGGAAGGGAAAAATCCTACCTTCCACATTTCCAGCTGCTTCAAGAATAGCTGTCAAAGATAAAGACAAATGTTTAGCCAAGATCTAAAAAGGTCACATTTTCTTCCTGACAGTTTCATGTTAGCAAATGGTCTGGTAACCTGCACATCATCATCACTTCTGGAAACACATCTGCTAAATTAAGAGAGCTGAAAAGGCGTGAAAGATTTTTAACCCCATATTCCTTTCAGTAAAGCTGCAGTGTTTTACATGTTAAATCCCCCTTCTTGCTTTTGTAGTAACCAGAATATCTCCAAGCTAAGTAGTAGTAATTTCTGACTGTCTTAAGAGGACTCTCTCTTCTCCCTGACTAATTAACCTTGCCCTTTTCACCGGCTCTGTTTCTTGTGAAGACTGGGAAAACTTGATCGACTGCTGAGGACAGCTGAGCTTTCCTGTATCACACATAATTCTTTTAAGACCCAGCAGGTCTTAACTTACCGTAATTTATGTGCGTCTAGAATTACACGTGGAAACCCAAGCTTTCCTGTGCATCTTTTCCCGGCGGTGCACAGAGGGCGCCGCCTGCCAGGCTTTTCCCGGCTGGGTGGGAGCTGCGGGGAGCTGCGGGGTGATGGCCAGGCAGGGGTGGATGTCCCCGTGGGCAGCGGGACCCCAGGGCCGCGCCAGCAGCCGGGCTGCTGCAGCTGAACCAGGGCAAGGCACTGGGCTCTGGCAGCTGCTAAATCTGTCTCTTGAAAGGGCGCAGAGCCGGCTGTAATGGACTAAATGTCTGGTTGTGCTGAAACGCCGTTCTGCTGGAGAACGCGGTGTCAGGGAGTACCCTCTGCACTTTGGCATTGCGCATCAGGGCCACTTACAGTCAAACCCATCAAATAGAGTGGGTGGTCATAGTGAGTCTGCTTTCTGGCATCTGGTAACAGAGAACTATCATTCAGTAGTGTCTGTTGCCTGCAAAGAAAACTAGGCGTTGTCTTAGAAGCAGAATTTTATTTTGAGAACCTGCCCTGAACAATGCTGTGACTGCTGCAGGTTTGCTTTGGTGGGGGAAAGGACTGAACCTCAGAACCTCAGAAACATCCTGAACCTTGGGGTTGTGAAACAGGGCAGGAAACTGGACTTTTTGCAGAACTAACCGTTAAACTCCAAAATACCACATGGTTGCTTGGCTCACGATATTCTGATATTTTTACTTCCTGACTAAAGCAGATGGTGCTCAGTTATACAGAAACACAATATTAAAAAAAAAATAAAAAAAAAAAGCTAACCAAAACACTTCTACTCTTCAAAGGTCACTATATGCTCTCTGGATCGCACTTCCGCTCCTATTTAAATAGAATTGCTTCATCCATTTCTTACTGGAACAGCATGTATCATAGTACAGCAAGAGGAAGAACAGCAAATTATTGATGCCACTCTTGTTCCATAGAAAGAAAATAGGAATGTCAGTAGAAAAAACATGTTGGAGGGTTGTTTATGTTGGAGGGGAACAAAACAATAAAGAAGTTTGATTTTCTTTTCAGGAATTATTTATGATTTTTAGTTATTAATTGGATATTCCTCACAGAATGTAAGAAAATCTGAGGTTATGAAGCAAGAAATCATAAACAGAGAAAACAAAAAAAAATCTTACTATTTTTGTCTGAACATTGAAACACTTCTGTCAGTTTTTTGTAACACTCATACCGTGCTATTACTACAGAAATGAAAACATAAATAGAAAGAGCCAGTATTAAAGTAGTCACTTACTCTTTGGCTTCTTACAAATGAAGCCCGTTTCGGAGGAGCAAGGCAGGACACTCCAGTTGCCGGTGTCTGCAGACAGCTCCACACAGAAACCCAGCTCGTCCCCCGAGGGCTGCCCCTCACCCCAGTTGACAAAGCCTAAGGCACTGTTGTCTTGCCAGAGCAGCTGCCCTGATGGGGCAAACGTTGGTATCAATAGTAATAGATGCACAGGAAAGGTCTTCACCTTAAGTGAATATTGACATACTACTACTTTATTCAGCCTGATACAGCAATACTACTTTCTTCAGAAATTCCACCTGTGGGGTTTTGTTTGTTTGCTTGTTTGTGTTTTGTTTGTTTGTTTGGGGGGGTTGTTGCATTTTTCCTCATTTGATTCTTGTCTCAAAAACAATGTAATTGCTTTCCCAAATTATGATTTGCAGATTTATTCGTCATAGCTTTGTTTTAATTTCTATTTTTCCATATGTTTGCATAGGATATCAAAGTTTCAAAATGAAAAAAGCTAAATTCAAATGTTTTAGGAAAAATACCTAAATTATTATTTCAGCAGCACTCTATGAAAATCAATGAGTTTTTACTGTAATGCTTAAACACATTTATTTAAAATTAAAACTTTTTTTCATGAAATTAAAAAACTTTTGATGTTTCAATGGGCTGAAAATAATCTAAAATAAAACCCTTTCTGACTGTTTGTAGTCTGATAACAGTGTTTTCTTCCAGATGCATGGTTTTCTACTGTATGCTTTAGCAAGCAGCCTAATTTTCTCAATACAGAGTCACAGTTGACCTTGATGCTGTGGGCTCTGGCTGGACTCCCACAGGTCCCACATGAGTCTACCCCAGCCAAGAGAAGATAGAGCCAGTCAGGAGATTTTTCCCCAACAGGAAAACCTTTCTCGGAGACCAAGAATAGGAGACAACGTCAGAGAGGACTCAGGTCTGAACTCCTACTGTACTTCAGTTGGTTGCTTAAAACCTATTTATTTTATTAATATTTTTGTCCATTTAATAAAGTTTGTTTATGATTATTTATAGAACTTAAAATAGTTACCATTTACATTTCTGTATATTCCTATCCAAAAGCCGCTTGTCTTGCTTGAGTACAAATCTGCATGTTCTATCAAAAAGTTTGATTCGTCCAGATCTTCTACAGAAGTTAACACACCACCTGTAAAAAAACCAACAGAAGATGATTGGAGATATCCGCAACACAGTTACAGCTTTGAGACAGGTTAGGGTTATTAAAAAACCTCTCCTGCTGATAGGGAGTAAAGAATTTAAATAGACACCACGAGGTAGTGTCCAGCTTTAGGGAAACAGCACAGACAGTGAGAGGTGTCATCTGAAGTGAAAGACATAAAAACACAGTGAAGGTGATGACTTTTAAACACCAGGCAAAGTGTAGTCTGGTGTTTAAAAGTCTGTGGTGTGTAGTCACTATGTTTTCAAGTGATTGGATGGTATTGCTCATAGGAATTATGAGTGATTATTTATTTGTTCTTCATGGTTTGACAGGAAAATATGTAGTATGAAATACTGCACAACAAGCAAATCTGCAATTCAAACTGATGTATTAGTTTTTGTGGCTGTGGTGGTAAAGTAAGAGGGCTAAGAGTATCTAAAAAAGGTATGAAACAAAGAATCAATTTATTTTCTCTTTCCTGGCCTCCTGAGACATGGATGAGATAGCTGATGACTCAGCAGCAAAGGTGAAAGAGTGCCAAGGTACTGCTCCTGCTCTTGGCCAGGAACAGATGTCTCCAAGGAGAAGGAGGGAAGCATTTTCCCTCCCCGGGCTCTGCAGTCTGCCAGGGAACCTTGCTGATAGAGCAAGGGCTGCCAGGCAGCACGTGCAACCCCTTTTGGATCAACCCCTTTTGGATCACACAGCCTGTGTCAAAAATGAGTGATTGTTATTATGATATATTTGCCTACTGTGTAGGGAAAGATAGGGAAAAGAGGGGATAAGGCCAGATTGGGGTTTTTTCAAATAAAATTTAAGATCTTACTAAAAGGAGAAATTTTGTAAATGAAGAAATATAACAAGAAACAACCACAGCTGAAAAAATAAAACAAGGAAATCACCTTAAACTCAACAGGGAGTTGTGCTGAAAAGCACATAACAATAAAAAATAAATGAGACATTTATTCCTTGTTTTTAATATTTGCAGATTTCCCATTATTACTTTTCAAGATTTTTTCAAAACTTCTTTTTAATGTCAAGATTGAAGTTCTATATTTGGGTGAAAATAATAATTACCTGATTGAATGCACTGAGTCACAGACTGACCCCAGCTCATTTCATTGGCATTGAAGTTATAGCAGTGGCTTCGGAAAGGAATCCAAGATATGTAATCAGATTCAGGACATTGTCCAATATCCTGGGGGGGATTGGAAGGAACTACATCTAGAAGAAATGAGATATTATAAATTATTTCATTCAGTAAGGATTACAGTTCTTCCTTCATGTATGAAATCAAATATTAAACCACCTTTTCTTAAAAGTATTTAAAGTATTCTTTGGCACACAGTGCTAGAATTATCAGTGCCTAAGTCAAGAGTGACAATGAGGATCAGGACTGGTCAGCTGTGAGAGGATGACTCAGTGTGAACCTGTGCTCTTCTGTGTTACTAGCTAAATCAAACTTGGACTGTCTCAAGGATATTTGAGTGTTCAAGGATTTTGGTTTTAGTTTATTTTGCTATAACCAACAAATTTATATAAATAAAATAAGCATTAAAAAGCAGGAAAAAACACTCCTAGAAAATTCCCAAACTCCCAAGAAGTTCAAATAAGTTTTATTTTAAGTGAAATATCATATAATAGAAATTTCCTATTTAACATTTTCCTCAAGATAACAATCCTTACATAAAATTTCTGAGCATCTTTATATCTGACAAAGCATGGAATAATCTGAGACTCATTGAATATTTATGTAGAAACACCTCATTTTCCTACAAGCAATGACATTATGGAAAGAAATGACAACATTGTCACTTAGTACTTGTGTTTTTAAAACAAAAGTTGCAAATTAATATCTGTGGAGTTTAGAGCATGGCCTAGAAAAGAAATTGAAAAACAACCAATTAAAACAAACAAACAAACAAACAACAAACAAACACCCCAAAACCCATAAAACATAACCAAAACAAAAACAAACCAAAAAATCCCCAAATTATCTCTGAATTTCCATTAAGTGTATGTCACTAGAGCCAACAGATGTTACTCTAACACAAATGAGAAAGCAAAAAAGCCCAGTCCCATCCTGAAGTTTGCCTGTAGTTTTACTGTGTAGTATTCCCCAGTGCTACCCATAGAAACCCTATGAAGTATGAACTTTTTTTGGGGACAATAACAGACCCTTTTTTAACAGATACAACTATTTCTCCTGTATCCAGTTTTTGGAATCTAATAGCAGTGAAGTAACAAACAGTGTAGGAATGATGAGTATATGTTGAAGAAATGAGATTTATACTCCGTGGACTTCACTGATTACAGACCTTCCCATAAAACCTCTGTCAGCAAAATATTTTACATTCTAGACTCAATGTGAAATGCTTGATGTTCCCACAATCTCTATGATCTGTCTGCCTGCTCCCATGGAAGCTAACACTTCAGTCCAGTAAAATGGCAAGATCTTGGCTGGTGAATTCCAACTCCATCAAAATAAAACGTTTTCATGCAAAATAAAGGTATTGACATTACATAATCACCCTTATTATTCTTTGATATATACTTAGAAATTTGTAGTTCAGTCAAAGCAGATAAAGCAAGGTTTCTGCCATAAAACCAAAAGTCATTGTCATTGCTTACCCTCAGATTTTTTGCAGACAGGAAGATGTTTCTCATTACAAGGTGCTGCTTTCCAGGCCCCAGAGAGTGCTAGATAGACACAGGCTATTTTCAGTTTTGGTTCTTCATAGTCCCAATGAGAAAAACTTACTTTCCTTTTACTGGTCCAAATACTATATCCATAATTCTAAAATAGAAACAGACATTTGACATAACTGTTCTAAACTCTCATCTCTTTCAGCTAAATGCAGTTATGCAGAAGTGTATTTTCAAAGTGGTACAAGCAGCTCAAGTGTGTGTTATCTGTGCTAGAACTGTTGAATCAGGACTGGTTGAATCAGGACACAGCAACATAAAAACCAGACACAGCAGTATGGCTCCCATGCTGGAACAGCCCATGGAAGTGTTTTGAAGGCTAAATAATGCTCCCTGGGGACTCAGTCCCTTTGTCAGACAATGTTATAAGGTGGCATCACCATCCCAGAAGAGTCAGATCTCCATTAAAAGGAGCAAGACCATAAGAACATGAAATCTGTGGAAAGCTCATGTGGAAATGAGTCTCAGAGCTGGCTATAAAACAAGGACTCTAAGCTCCAGCACTTTGAGGAGAAACATTCAGGAGTAAACTGCAGCTATCACTAGGAGGACCTGAGAAAATTATTACTTTTTAAGAAGCAGAAGAGAAATACATTGAGCAGGAATTCTTGAGTCTTTGTTTAGTCTTTACTCCTCCCCTTTTTTCCTTTTGAGGAGGATTCAGAAGAGCTACAAGGAAAGCAAAAAGACACATATTGCTGCCATTAAGAAGAGGGAGATAAGATGGGATCTCACTCCAATGCCTAGCTCTGTGAAGAGAGATGCCAAGTACACAAGGTCATACTCAGCTTGGCATCATCAGGGCAAGGTCACTCACTGGAGAACAGGAAGAACCACAAAGCTTGATTCTGCAAGGTCAAGGATGGCTTGTTTATAAGTACCAGGGGAATGTCTGGTCACTCAAGCTTGATCAAAGTGGAATTTTTGCTGTTTTCTAAATCCTGTTTTTGTGACTAAAAACAACCAACTTCGGTATCAAGTGGATCTAAATACTAATATTTTGGTTTGGGCAGAGATGCCCTGTGACTTGTGCAAGTGGAGGGATTTATTTTAAGGTTGGTAACTACCCATCACTTTTGTGAATTTTTTTTTCTGATGGTGCAGTGGAAATATGTATTGTTCAGCAACAAGTTCTTTTTTTCAGACAATGTAGCCTTCTGAGGGGCTTTATCAGAGTGTTGATGCATCATATAACTGGAAATGCTATTTTTACACAATATTTATTAGAGGGGATACTCAGTTTCAGACACGTTTTGCTATGTTATATCAGTGTGGAATCACAACTAGTGGAAGCAATAAATAGTTAAGATGATTATTACTGATAAAAAAGTTCATTTTTATTATCAAGGTGGTTTAGTCAGATCAAAGAACAATGCAATAGAAGCATGATAGTTAAGTGTGTATTCAGCAGGGAAACTGAAGTCAATTAGTCACTCAGTCACAGAGCTAATAAGACTGATTATCACTTGAATGCTCCCTCACAAAGCAGTGGACCTGGATCACAGTATTCACTACTTTGGGTACAGTATATCTTTTACCAATTTTAATATTTGGGACCTAGCAGTTATAACAAAGAGTGTGTTTTCAAAGGTGGGTGGTTTGGCCTATGAACCCTTCTGAACCAAAACGTAACGAAAAAGCTACAGCTGCCAATGATCGTGGGGTACTAGCCCTACTGACCATCTTGGACCCTTTGAGTAGGGGCCACCTGTCCTAAAATGGCCAACTGAAAGTTTGCCAGGTATTTTTACTTAAGTTTCCAAGATTCACACAGAACTAGTAAAGGGAATCCAGAACTGCCAAAGGTTGTCATTCCTTCTTCATTGCCTAAAATGGAGTTTAATTATTTAAGATCAATGAAGTCAAAAGATGTGAGACTGTCCAGTCTTAGGTTTCTAAATCTGTTCATGCTACAAATCTCCTGCTAATAGTAACAGCATTTTACTTTACCAGTTATGAATTTATTAATCTTACCACATTGCTTTTGAGCCCAATCCATAAGGGCTCTCCATACTGCACTGCCTGCAGCTGCAAGAATATATTACTGTAATAATCAAAAATGCTGGCAAGCTCTAAAGATTTCTCCTTGCATGCTTTTCTTGCTTCTTCCCAATTCATTTTAGAAGGAATGATTAAATAGCTGCTGTTATCATAATAGACAAAATTGGAATCTGGAGCACTTGTGGGGCGAAACAGTTCAGGCTCTGTAGGAAAGAGGTACAAATTTGAAGGGAAGAGGAGAAAACAGTGAAAAATTACTAACTGCTGGATAGCAGTATTGCTTTTGAGTAACATGAATACAGCATGGCAGCACAAGCATCAAGTAACAGCATTTCTTACATGAAAACAAAGAGATTTACTTTAATGGCAATTTGGAATTATTTTAAACTATGGTGTAAAAACACATTCAGGAATTAGAGAGGCAGAGCATGAGCTGTGTGTATCTATAGACACAGACTGACCAGATGAAATTATGTGAATACTGGTTCCACCATGATCCTCCCCCCAGAGTTCTCTATGTCCCCCCACCTCTGCACAGGTGAAGTTTTTCCCAGGCATGAGCACAGGACAGGATCTCCACACCACTTCAGTCCCAACATAATTTCTTTCTAAGCAAATTCTATGACCGTGCTGATACATCTTTCCCTTGTAGGAAGTGAAAAAGGAAACTGTGTTTGTACCTATAATTACATATGCAGAAGTAGAAGGCAACGGCCTAGAGCTGGTGATGTGGATAGAGGAAAAGACATAAACTTTATGTTCAGTCATTGTTGAGGACACTCTGGCAATTGTTTTTGAGTGCCATCCTCATGCAACTTTCTGCACTTGCATGGGACAGAGCTGTGAATCATCTGACCCAGCTGTGGCTTCTTCCTCTATTTTAACTTGCTGCTCAGCAGTTCCTTGTTTTTGTTCCTGTGGACTCTGTGGTGTAGCTGTGCTCCGGATGTGTCTCCCACCCCAAAGCTTCACAAAGAAAACTGCAATTTTTGCCCTTCTGACTATTGCTGTTCTTGTGATATGCAGGCCTTGCTAGAGACTGATGAGCAAACTAATCAGTTTCATTGGCCTCAGTTAACCCCCAGCTGGAGATCCCCGAGGGATTTGTCTTTTTGTATGGTATTTGCAAAATAACTGCATTCAGGCACCCACATCTGTGATAGTTGGGTAAAGCACAGATTGCTACACATTTCTGTTAATAGAGAAAATAGACATTTTGAAGGCAGAGACCTTCTAGGAATCTGGTTTGGGCACTTTTCTTATGATTAAGAAGGTGAATCCTGTCTTCAGTCTATGTGCCAGGCACCTGATTTAGGTGTGGATGTCTGCAGGGTAAGCAAGGTTGGCTTCTCTGAGTCGTAATGGTTGGATTGTTCAGTAAATGACTTGCAACAAAAAAAGAAAAAAAAGTGAAAAATAAAACTTACCGCTGTCCATCTGGCAAATATAGCTTTTTTTATGCTCGCAGTCAGTATTTTCCCATAACCCTGCCTTATTTACAGATCTTTTTGTCATTATAATACAATCGTCCTAGGGAAAAAATAAAAAATAGAATTGTCGCTGATAAAGTGCAAAATTTCCATCAAAACAATACAGATAGGTGTGAGGAGAAGAAGGCAATAGCTTTCTTTTCTAATTTTCTGGGTCTTTTTATGTATTGCTTGTTGGAAAAAAAATACATTCTATTATATATCTTAAGCAAATGTACTTCCATTGGCATATTGCTACAAGAATTTTTGTCAGTTTATTAAAACTCCTTGGAATTTATTGAAGTTATTTTTACTATGGAGTTAATAGTAATCTGTACCGAATTTGTTGAAGTTTCATTTGGATTCACATCATACAAGGAAAAAGCATAAACCAGAATAAAAATCACAACTACTAACACTGAATATTTTCAGTAAAATATAATTATAAAAAGTGTAATTAATTTTAGCAGTAAAGATTCCTTTTCTGCATTTCTAGGTTTTGAGAGGGGAATGAGAGTAAGCATAGATTCTAGACAGACCTATTAATTTCTGAGTAGAGCTTGAAAAATTTCATCTATGAAATTTCAGTTCCCTTCTGCTTTAAGCTATCAAAGATCAGATCCTAGCTGAGACAGAAGTCAGGCTGGTTACTCAAACATTGAGCATGTCATTTATGTTATGCATTTTCTGATTTTTTTTTTTTCTGTTTACCTCTAAGGCAATATACTTCCAGTCAACCATTGTGTATCTAGGTTCGAGTGGGAATCCTTGGGCCCACCTTGAATAGTCAAAAACGCTTCCGTCTGTCCAAAGATATGTACCCTCACTGTTAATGTCATTCAGCCCAATCCATGTTTCGTTGGCAACATCCTTTAGGTGGAAGGTGAGGAAAGCTGATAGAAAATTGATGAAAAAAATAAAATAAAAAGTACCTGAGGAGTTTCCTTTCTTCAAATTCCATGCAAATCAAACGACATATAAAACAACAACCAATCATCTGCTAAATATATTGGAAATACCAACCTCAGTATTGTTAGGCTATGAGGTAATGGTAAAATAAATAAATTACAATGTGTAATCGAACTGAAGCAGTTTGATTTCAGGAAAAAAAAAAAAAAAAGAGGGAAAAAGAGGAAAACATTTTTTGATAAAAATTATTTAGGCTTCTTGGAAATATTATAGAAATCAGGGCCAGAAGTGATTTCAAAAGGATTGTCTTTCCCAAGGTAGCATCAACTGCAGATACGTAATTTCTAATGGATGTCTGTTTAATGTCTTTACTTGAATATCTGTGAGCATTTCATGACTATAAACTATTACAATTTATCCCATCTTCCAAGACCATGGGGAACAGATTATTCTATTCCTTCCACATAAGACGTTTGCAAAAACTTGGGGAGTGTCATAATATCTCACTCCAGTCTTCCCTCTGGATCACACATCTCCAGGTCTTCCTTCACAGGTTATGCTGTTTAGGTCTGGGGGTAGGTTCAGCCTCATCATTAGATGGTGAAATATGTGGCTTCATACAAAGGCTCAGATGTCATACCTTGCACTTGACTATTGTGTATAGAGGCCAAATTTCCCCCTAATTCTCTACAAACACTTCTTGCTGAGTGCCAAGTTAGCTTGTCTTCTTCTCTGGATCCAAATATGTTATAACACTGTGGAGAGAGTAAAGGATTAAACAGAGTTTCAGGTGTCAAAGAATATTAAAACCATTGATTTGGATTAATTCTGTGCTAGTCCCTGCATGCAAAGAGCTGCAAATGGGGAATCTGCTGAAACACGAATACTGTCAGCCAGCAAAGAGACCCAGCCAATCCCAGTGATATGTGCCCAGTACTTAAAATCGTGTGGGGTCGCTCCTGGGAGAAAACAGACAACTGCCAAAAGCTTTTGAGGAAATAAATTACTGAAAAGTAGAATTTTTGAGGCACTGTAACTATTTCCTGAATGCAAACATAATTTGGAGCAGGTATTAATCTCTTAGGTGAAGTTTTTTCAATTGTATACCACAGATGAAGTGCTAAAACCTCAGATCGTGAGAACTCACATGAGTGGAACAATGTCAGGAAGAAGTGCCCTTCTGAGTGGGTGTTTTCCCTGAATACTAGTGTAAAATATTTTTTGTGTATCTTCTGAGGGACAGAAGACATGGATCTTCCCTCTTCATGCTCTTTGAATGCATAAAAACTTTTCCTGTTCGTTGCATTGTGGAATTGATTTGTGGGTTTCCTCTGTTGTTTGCTGACTTTTTTTAAAAAGTTCATACATCCAGGTTTTTTTGCTTAACTTAGCAGAAAGCAATGCTTGCCTGTCTTTTATATTTGAGTTGACATTTATTACTGTTTGTGTTACTCAGCTTAGGATGAGTTGCTGTGATGGCCAAATACTTATGAAAAGTGTGACCTTTCATTTTTTTCATCTTTGTTACTCAGCAAAACAGGGTTACATTTACAGATAAGGATAATGGATCAGGATTTCCATGCAGTAAGTATGCCTAAAATAAGCAGAAATATCTGCAAACTAGAAAAGTAACTATGGCTAAAGGCACACTGACATTTACAAAAATTATAATTTCAATCATTCAAATCACCTTTTTTAAAAAAAATTAGTTACAAATTCGCCAACCTGAAAATTCACTGCACTGCTAACTAGCATACTTCTTAGTAAAATAGTGTTTAAAGAGAGAGAATTTATTTAATGAGATAAAAGGGATAGTTGTTTTCTTCACCTAGAGCAAATCTGCTAAGTATGGCTGAGATTTCTTACAGCACCTTATTCTTAAACAAAAGCCAACTTTCAGGACATCCTCCCAGAGGTGGAAGTACAGTAGGAGCAAATCCTGAGTAAGTTGAATTGTGTCTTTCACAGATAAAGGCATTTTTCACAGCACAATTTATGTCACTCCAGAGGCCTGTAAATAAATGGAATACAGATAATCATTGTAAAGTTTACAGAATACAAAAAAACCTCTTGTACAACCACTACAGCAGTCAAACTCAGATGGCATTCATAAAGCACAAATGAAACACATTTACCCAAGTACACTCCTCCTTCCTCTACAATATGTTTCTTTCCTAAAAGTGATGACACAGTTTCAAACTTGAGCGTGTTATGAAAAAATGTCAATATTGTTGAGCTACCTCTTTGTGGGGCAGCCTCAAATTTAAGGATCTACCAAACATTTTGGATTTTGGTGCTAAATTTCAACCAAATATTTCTTGTTGCTATTTTACTCACCAAAATCTTTTGACATTATCACACAGTTTTCATCATTATTTGCAAAATTAGGTTCATTTGGAGCCCAGGCAACATAATTCATCGGGGTGTCATCCAGCCATCTGGAAGAAACAAGGGGACAGTGGCTGCCAGAGAGACATCTCAGCAATCAGTCACAAGGTCTGTCTGGGCAGAGGGATAAGCAAGGTATGAGCAGTGACCAGAGGGCAAAGTCTCTACATATCCTGGAGAGGACATAGCCACAGCACTGCTGCTGCTTCTCATCTGTTTGATATTACCACATTCAAGGCAGTGTATGGACATCCTTCACACCCCAGAAAGGTGTCCTCCTGAAAGTCTTCTACAAACAGAGTGTTAAAACAAGTTTCCTGCCAGAAATTTCAGAAAGTTGTTGGAGTAGATGCTGCTTATGCATCTTGCTTCCAGCTCACATGACTTGAATCACTTGGGATTAATTAGATTTAACCCTTAGCTATATATTTTATCAAAACTCCTGGGATTTCTCTGTAGCCATTGGAGATCTGGTCAGGGTAAATCTCACCCTTTGGTTGATGTCAAAAGTGGATCAGGTAAGTAACATCTTAACATTAGCTGCTTCTCCTCACTACTTACACAGGGTTGCATTTCTTGCAGTGTAAGGCATTAAGCAAGCTGCATCTTAGCTGTGAATTTTTATTGGGTTTGCTCTCGCAAATTTGGAAGGAAAATGCATTTCTCTGCTTAAATATAGAAGAATTGGTTCTGAGATATTTTGGATCTGAGGCATTTCCTGAAAACTATCCAGAAGTCAGCTGCACAACAGTTTTAACTTGAAAAATGAAAGCACACAGAAATGCTCCCTGGGTGAGATGAAATTTCCATCATTTGTTGTCCATTACCAGTTTTCTTTTACTCACCTGAATCTCTGGTCAAAGCTGACCACTAAGCCAATGAAATATGATTTTCCTCTGTGTTTTGTGTACATCTAAAATAAAAATAATTAACAGTTAAGTGCTAAACTGTTTCTCAATGTGAAGCAAAAATCTGAAATCCGATTAAACATGCCTGTGAATTTTTTTTCCTTTTTTATTTGGAATTTGAGCCTCACATAAAAATATTGTAGGTTCAGACTCAGGTTTCAAGCAGGCAACAGAGCTATGTGCAACATTCTGGAGTGAGGAACCCACTGGACAGGAAAGCAATTATCACTGTGTTGAACACCACATATATTAGAAAAGATAAGCAACCTAGGCTTGAACCTTTAATATTTGCTGCACTTTTAATATTTGCACTCCATTTTCCTCTACCTATTAAAAACAATAGTATTTTTTTACAGGTCCTGAACAAATCTATTGCTCTATAAATAAGTAATGTAAGACAAACTCAGGACTCCAGCCTTGCTAAATATTCAGTATGCCCCCTGTATTTTTTCACCTGTTCTGCTTCAAAATTCAACTATAATTAATAGGCTTTCTGCTTACATATTGCCACAGAAATCGTCTTTTGCTTTCTTTCTCAATGACAACAAGATCTGCAAAGTTTTTCTGACAAATTTTCCGTGCTTCTTCCATATGGACATTTTCTTTGCTGAAATAGTACTGCTTATTCTCATATATAATCCATCCATCATTGGTGAGTTGATAGTCTGAAAGATAAAGAATAATGTATAATACTTTCTTATCTTGTCTGTACAAAGTCTGAAAATGATACAGTAATCTTTGTGAAAGAGGAAAAAAACGTACCAAGTTTGTAGTTTGCTTCAGGCTTTATCAATATACCTGTAAAATAGAAGATTGTCATAAGCAACATCCCAAATAAAAAAAAAATCAGAAAGATTTGCTTTATGTAGTTTCACATGCTTTGCAAAATAGAGGGGGAAAAACCAAAGCAAACTATGAATTAGCTAATGCATTTTCAAGAATTTAGAGCACATAATGCCATATGAAATTAAGTGTATAATTTAGAAACATTTAGCTAGTGAAAAATATGTATTTTACAGTAATGTATATCCAAAAGCACTGTGTTGAAAAATCCAGGATTCACAGTAAATTTATGGTAGATTAAACATTACTTTGAAAATTTATTTGAGCATTTTCACTTGATACTCACTTAACATTTTTTTTAAAATATTCTTGGGACTAGAGCCAAACAATATAATCTAATATAGTAAATTCTAAAGCTTACCTATATAGCAGTAGACTATCTGCAAGTACTGAAAATTTAATGCTGGGTTATTGCTAATGTCAGGTGTAAATGCCAGTGTGTCAATGAATTCTTCCTTTCCTGACGACTTGGCTTTTACTAGGACTGTCTGTTTTTTAGAGTCCTGGAGAGTCAATAGATATCAAACTCAAGTTTCTGATTACAGGTTGAACCAGGAGGAAGTAAATTAGCTGTTGTTATTCCCAGAGCCAGCTATAGCCTCTCAAAGGAGCTGTGCTTTCATATGAATGCCTGTTATTTTGTACTTTGGGCTACTAATTCTCTCAGCTTGCTCCATTTGTACTGTGGTTTGATGGAGAGAAACACAGTATTATAGAAATGACAGAAATAGTTTGATGAGAACTAAACAAAAAGATAAAGAAACATCAAGTAAAATCATTTGGGGATTATTTAAACACTGTCTTCTTAAAGGCATTTTTCACAGCACAATTTATGTCCCTCCAGAGGCCCGTAAAGAAATGGAATACAGATAATCATTGTAAAGTTTACAGAATACAGAAAAAACTCTTGTACAAGCACTATAGCAGTGCTGTATCTAAATATCTTAATATCTAAAATTATTTCAATATTTTCATTGTTAATTTATATACTTCTGGTCATTTTGATTTTAGTGTTTAATCCTAACATAACTGTAACATTAATCATTTTCAGAAAGCTAGAATATCTTTTGTAAATACGTGTCTTAAGCGAACATGAGGAATTCACATCTGAGCACGTCTTCTTTCATGTTGATCATCACATTATCTGGATTCACAATTACAAGACCAATTTCTTGATTTTTCTTGCTTTTGAAAAGTCATCTAGGATCAAGATAAACTGATCCGCATCATGGTTTCTGAGCTCCTCTTGAGTAATCTCACCAAAAGCAGAGAGACACATCCATACAAAGCAGCTGCTCAGTGTGCCAGAAAGAGCTGCACAGGATGTCCTGCTTTGAGCTGGTGTGCAGAAATCAGGGCTTGGATGGTGCGTTTGTGTGACTAATTTACCAAAAGGGAACAGTGATCCTTCCTTTTAGGTTAAGCAATTTTTCAATGTTACCATGGTGCCTTATTCACCCTTCAAGGGTTTTGCTGGCAGAGTCATCAAATATTTGATACACTCAGTGTTTTTATAAACTGCTTATCCTTTCTCCTTCCTATTATGCCCCCTAGTAGCTCTCTGTGTGCATCCAACTTTCTTTTCATTTCAAGAAGGTTTTAAAAATCTCCTTCTCCATGGAGATGCATACAAATACTCTGTTTACAACCAGGAAGCAGGGATGTAGAAGTAGGACTGAGCAAGCAAAACAAGTTCTTTCATTATCATCTGTCACTTGAGCTCTTCAGCCCACACAGACCCATGTCCATCTCCTGCTGGTGGGCACCCCAACATCTGTCAGGTCTATTTTGGGAGCCTGGCACCAGGTGTGGGAGTTTTGGCGCTGGGGCCCTGCTTTCCAGGCAAAGATGGTGGATGCCGGGTCCCTGAAGGTTACACCAGCCTCCACTTTTGATCAGATTGGGTTTTCAGAGTTGCTTGTTCCTATAGGGACTGATCCCCCTCTTGGTTCTCGCTGGCTGTTTCACAGTGGGAAGCAAAGCTTTTTTCACTTTTAGAGAGAACTCTAGCGTCCTGCATCTACAGCTATCCTGGATAAGCCTGAAGTAGATAGAAATAGAGAGAATAGATAAAAGGAGAGAGGATAAGTACCTTTACTTCACAAATTTAGTCAACCCGGGGCAGAAAGAGATAAAACTAGAGATGAAGTAATGGGGACACTCCAACTTCCTGCATCCATGGACAAGAGAAATATTTCAATTCATTCTGCATGCTTTATGTGTTGCCTTCACTGCAACTGGTTTTAAAATGAACAGTTTCCAGTGTTTTTCTTCCTTTCAATTTGTTTAAATCCATAAAATTTGCTTTTTAAGCTTGGGTTCATTGCTCCAATTAAATGGGGAAGTAATAATACCTTTTTTTGTTTCACAAATCCAATTATGTAAAGCTTTGCAGAGGACGTTGCTCCAGCGCATTTGGGGTGATCCATTAAACATAACACAATGTTGACGCTCTTTATAGTTGTCGGGTTCATCTTCCTCCCAGTTCTCATAAGTTACCTGTGTTGGAAATACGTATCAATTACTGTGTGGTTTGAGCTGAATAGCAGTAATTGAGATTGTCATGGTGGCACGATTTCAGTTTCTCATCTTATGGGAGCAATAAGAGTTCAAACAGACCTGAGAGGGCTATGAAGGTCATGCTGGTCAGGTTACTTTCCCCACCACTCCCTGAAGAAGGTGCAGAGACTACATGGTATAGAAAACCATGTGTTTGATAAAAGAAAACTGATGGGCAGAGGGAGTCACTTTTACCTTGTTTCGTGAAAGCTGGCAGCTGGGATTCCCTCTACTGCCATACAGCAGTGCCATTTGGGGAGCTGTGAAGGTCTAAGAGTACAGACTGTTGACGGTGGGATATAATATGGTACCGGGGATGGAACACAGGCAATGCTGTGTTAAGACAGTGCACTGCAGCTATTCAGTATATATTCTAAAGTATATATTTTCTAAAAGACAGAAAGTAAACTAATATCCAGCAAATAAGTACTCACAGGGGAGCCATCAATCCAGGCAAATCCTTCATCAGGATTTAAGAGAAACAAACCAATCCAGAAATTCTGAGCGTTCAGTCCTCTATCTCTAAAATAATTCATATAATACAGATATATAAGCATAGAAAGGGAGGCTGGGATAGAAATCCTGAAAAAGCACAGAAACATCCTGCTTTCTGTCATACCTGAATTGGGAGCTGTGGCCCAAAGCCAAGCTCACTCCCCGCAGAGTGACTCTGCCAGGGAATTGATAGTGCTCTGTGTTGGGCTGAGACTTCTCATATTTAAAAATAAGTTAGAATGATGTGGCCCAGAGCCAGCTCAGGCTCCCATCCCTGTGGATGCAACACAGCTCTTGATTGTAGTATGACTTCAAAGACAAAGGCTTTAGCAAAAGTAAAGCATAAATAGATGTTTATTTAACTGATGAAAATAGTGAGAATTGATTTTCAACTGTTTTCATTTGCTTCTTAGCACTTCCTGAGTAGTTTAGTTAATATTTCATGTTATTTATGTTGTTGTGCCTATGGACAAAATAAAATTACTATTTCAGTCACTGCATAACACAAAAATTTCCTTCCACAAATATTTTACACTCTAAAGCAAAGAGGCTTAACAGACAAATAAAACCACATTCAGATGATCACAATACTAAAATATATTTAAAATTAAGAAGGGTGAGATCACAAAAACTTCTTAATAGGAAAGTCTTAAACCTGTTTCAGAAAGGAAACCTCAATTCTCCACTATGTGAAACAGTTTTGGTTAAAGAGCTGCATATTATATGTCATTGACATGTCTTGACATTATGAATTACAATCAGATTTTTTTTCTGGTAGGTCTAATTTGAGGCGAAAATAATGTCACACTTTATACATCATGAACATCTATAATGCTATCAAAGGTTAATTGAAATTAATTACTCTTTGATTTCAGGATTCTTCTGTTTATAGTCAGAAAAATTTAACATTAAGTCCTTGAATTTTGGTTTACTCAATTTTTGGTTTAACTCAAGGGATTTTTTGAATTAGTTGGTTAAAGAAGAATTGCAGACAGGTACAAAATGCCTGTTATAGATGAATATTTTGTTTTCTCCCTTTAAGGAAAGGGACTAACAGGTAAGAAATTGATAAGATCTGGAAAGCAGCCTTGCTAAAACCTGTGATGAAAATTACCAAAATATTAAGCCTCTTTGAAATACTCAAGATTTTTTATTTTTTTTTTAAAGCAAAGTTACAGGATGCTATATCTGGAAGAAAATCTTGTATCAATGTAATTTAAATTTCTTGTTTTTATTTACTCACTTGTTCAGTTCCAGATATATTTTAAGTAATTTTTATGTAACATAGCAGGAACATGAAAAAGAATCCTTATGCAAGTACTCACGAAGCTAATTGCCATAATAAAATTTGATCTTCTCTTGTATTGATTGTGACCAGATTTCCACCTATTTCTCTACAGAATTCTTCAGCTGCAAACCAAGACTTCTTTTGGTTTCCCTCTCTCACAAAAAACTGGTGAGAACAAAAGTAAAAACAAATTAGTAAATTTGTAAAGATTATAAAATATATATAATTAAAATCAACATCATTTTAGCACCCCTTTATTCTTGAGTAAAACAACATAACACCTGTCCAAGCCTCTATTATTAAACAAATGTGAAGTGCAAATATTTTTTTCCTTAGCATCATCTGTTTTAGAATAAGGCAAAAGTAGTAGAGGCATCTGAGAAGAACAAAAGGTATCAGAATGTGCAGAGGAGAAAAAACAAATCTGGAACTTAATTGTAGCTTTGTCCACTGAAATGTTCAAAAAAAGATGGAAAAACTCAACCATGGTGTTTTGCAGTAGAAAGCAGGAGATTTTTGAGGAAAAACAAAGTGGGGGGAAAGGAGAAGTCAGTGAGTTGGACTGAGAAAGACAGAATGGATTCAGAAAGCTGTTTGGCC
Organism: Phylloscopus whistleri; assembly: GCA_017589585.1. Classification (NCBI taxonomy): domain Eukaryota; kingdom Metazoa; phylum Chordata; class Aves; order Passeriformes; family Phylloscopidae; genus Phylloscopus; species Phylloscopus whistleri. The sequence continues at coordinate 3,759,631 of JADMLD010000614.1, read as the reverse complement.
AAGTGTGGACCCTAGCTGAGGAAGAGGTTTTTGCATTGAGGTGTAAGCATACAAATACAAAATACACTTAGTCCAACATATGTTCTTGGACTAAGGATATGTTTAACAAGACTAAATGCTTGACATTTTATGGAAACGATAATTAACAACTTGGTAAATGGCAGAACCAAATAAAGATAATTACACGTGACATAGAAGCACAGACCTTTGTAAATAAAGGAATAAAATCAGCTCTGATCTCCCAACAGGCAGAGAGTCCCAGGAAAAGAGAGAGCAGACTTATATAAAGACGTGGAAGAACAATGCTGCTTATTTATTAACTTGATCTGTATTGCATTTTCTTTCCTTTTCTCCTTTGCTAAAAGGAGAGCTGTTTAAGGCATTTTTAGCTAAATTAAGAGAATGCTCAAAATGCTGAAGAGTCACCAACTAAACCCAGATCCAAAAGTATTGCTATGAGTATCACATGCTGTGTAAGAAAACATGCTGTGTTGTCAGAGGGGCATGTTTTCCCTCAGAAACATTGTCTTATGCCAATGACACTGCCAGCTCTTGAGATGTAATACTATGTCTTTTCTGAGGTTCCAAACTCCTGGAAGCAAATAAATTAGGTGAGGTTCTCACCTGGTATTTAGATAAAAGAAAGCATATTTCTAAAACACATCATTTTACTTTGTTGACTTTTGTTACATTTGATGGATTTTTTCCCCACATTTTCTTGCCTTGAATACCAAAGAGAAGATAATTCCCAAATAATGCCCCAGCACCATGGTGACCAGAGCACTGTCCTCTGGTCTGCCCCATGCTGAGGCTCCCAGTGAAGGTGGACACACACTTACTTTGAGGCATGAGTCTGCCTGGGCGGCTCTGTCCCAGCCCTCTGCACAGGTGGCAGTAGGGACCTGTTCTGGAGGAGCAGGAGGTGGCACTCCTGCTGCCCTCTGCTTGCAAAGATAATTTGATGTCTTCTCACAGCTAACAACATCCCATAATCCAGCTGCAATTCCAGGTCCCATGACAACACAGCCTTGCTCTTTCCCTTTGTGATGTGGAAAAGAAATGAGCAAAACCAAAGCCTTAATTGCTGTCTAAGAAATGAGATTTTGCTTTTATTCACTGAAAATTAGGAAAAGAAAGATGCAGATTATGCAGTTTAAAAAAATATTCTGGATATAAAATTATTTTTAATACCGCCTATCAGAGGCCAGATATGGGCCAATGAGTCCCATAGACTCAGCTTTACCAAAACCAGAGATTTGCAGCTTCAGAAAACAAATCTTCCTTATCTTGCCACCCCAGGGAAATCACAGGGAAAATGGCTCTTGATTATATTTACATATGTAATAAATGACCTGACAAGTACTTTGGAGTTCTCAATATCCTGCTAACTCAATTTCAAGAAGGGTGATGTCAAGTACAACAGGTTTGTTTTCAGGCATAACTATCTGTGTGAAGGCAAGAGCTCACAGGCAGCTGGCTGCTAAGCTGTATTGCTGAAATGCCAAACAGCTGCATGTTCACTGCTCATTTCTCACATTGTGGGTCAAAAAACTGTCCAGAATAATTTTTTTTAAATCTGATGAATTGTTGTTAACTGGTGTTTAAAATGGTAAAAAATATGATACTGTGCAACTTGTTAATTCCTGCATGGTATTGCCTTCAGTCTAACCTATCAAAATCTCTCTGCACACTGTGGCAGGAGGTTGACTTACACCAACACCTGTAGCTCAGCTGTGACAGTGCTGGTTGCACTCGTGTCAGGCACAGGTCTGATGGTGTTGGCCACCTACAGCTACAGGCACAAAACATTAGTGCCCACTCTAATTTCTAACCAGGGGAATGAAAGCACAAACCCCTGTGAGTTGCAGCTGCACTCCTGTCGCAGGGGTTGAGCCCATGCAGAGCTTACCTGGCATTGCTGTGTTCCAGTGTGTGAAATGAGGAGTTTCTCCATTGGTCCACCTGAAAGTCCCTTGTTCTTCTGTGTCAGAGAGACCAATCCAGAAGTATTTTTCAGACCTCAGCCCCGTCAGACTAATCAGAAAGGTTTGCTCATTTCTGCAATGGGAAACAGTGTTCATTCACAGCCTGTTAGTGTGCAATATTAATCTAAGAGATACAAACAGAGGAGTGTTAACATGACCCCAAAACAACAGCTCCTCAGTGAACTTCAGGAAAAATCCTGGTAGTCTTTAAACTGCAGTCAAAGGAATTTAATGAGGGACTTTCTCCTTACAGCTGAAGGCATCTGAAATGTCACAAATTACTGCTCACGTGGGCTTCTAGTGGCATTCTACACTTTTCACTGTCTTTACGAATCTTTGAGGTGTCTCAAAACAGACCACCAAGACAGGACCAAGCTGTCAGCTCTGCTACCCGTCACCTCTGAAGGCTCATGTTCCTCAGGGGCCATGCAGTCTCTGAAGCCTGACAGGAACAGGTTAGAGATGATACATTCTGGCTATGGGAGAGGGTGGGTTCTGGGGAAGATTTCCTACGTTTCTTCAGAATTTGGCTTAGAAGGTAGTTTAAGAAAATATTTTATTAAAGATTTCATATCATAATGAGAGACCACCTGTCATTAAGTAGATGAAAATTTTAGTACCTACTTTCCAACAGAAAAAAAATCCCAGCAAACCAAAAACCCTCAACCAAACCAAACAACAGAAACCCCACCAAAGCCAGAAGTTGTTCTAATTATGAGTTGAAAGATAAGAGGAAACTGCTTAATTCAAGAAGCCCCCAAATATGAAAATTGCTATAATGGATTAAGTAGATAGCCCTACAACATTGAGGTGTTTAGGGTTTATTTTTCCTGCATGGATAATCTTTGCATGTCTTGCTACAATAAAATTTTTGAAAAGTGCTGATAAAACACTTTGATGGATTCAAAAAATTGAAAAATTTTGCAAGTTTCTCAGTTAAAAGCATTGATTTTTTTAAAGTAATTTTCCCACCTGCTTTCCACCGTAGCTAGATAACCTTTGCTCTGTTCACAAGTCTTATTTGCTTCTGAGAATGTCAAAAGGGCTGAACCCAGCAAGTAACAGTGAAAACCATATCTTTTCCAACCCTGTGACAAACATAAGATTATTAATGTGCAATGGAAAGAGACTTCAATGTAAAAATTTCTCTGCTCTTTTGTGTATAAATATTCAATGTTTAATTTGTTGCAGTTGAGTTTAAAACTAGGATGAGACTGGGTTGATCTGTTAATAAATAAAATCTATTTTTTTTCTCTTTACTCCTACAGGAGGCATATTTGTTTAAGGAATGACATTAAGATCTTAGTTTTCTTCTCTTTTATGCATAAATGACTTTTCAAAGAAAATGGTGGCTGTGCTATTTGCTGTGGCTTTCCAGTGCTCTGTAAGGTTGAGATTATGCAAACCGAGTCTAGAAAGAGCCTGTGATTCATTCAGGGAGTACCTGCAGCTCCGGCTTTCCAGACCTGCACAGTCAGACATAATGAAATACCAAAATATTGCACTATGGAAAGGAATTCACATACAAGCACAGCCCCCCAGGCTTCCCCTGTCACTCCCAAGCACAAGAAGTGAGGAGGTTTTCTGGGCCAAGAGGAGTCCAGACAGTGCTTGTTTTCAGGGAGGGAGGAAAGGAGGAATATCAGTAAAACAACCCCACTTCTTCCTGCTCTTACAGAGATCTCTGCTGACCAATACAGACAAAATGGTTTTCTGAATCACTGGGTGGCTCATCTGGGAATGGGGGGCAAGGCAGTATTCACATACATAAATCTCAACTTTCTTGAAAATTTTCAGAACAAAAATGAAAAAGGCACATATATTAGTAAACTGCTAGCAGGAAGAGACCAGTTTACTCCATCAGTATATTTTCTATAATATACAAAGACAGTATCCAAAAGAAGCAAGAACTAGTAAATTAATTCCTGCACATTTCTTCAAAGATTATTATTTATGAGAGAGCACTTACTTTCTGGCAGCCTGGGTCCTCAATTGTCTCTTTTTCAGAGGACTGTGATGAAGGCTTCTTTTTACAGATGTAACCAAGTTGCTTATAACAAACATTAGTTGCCCAGTATCCATCCTAGAATAGCAGGGAGAAAGAACAAATGTCAAGAAAGGGCGCACATAAGCACAGCTAGTGTTTTTTCTTTTTCTTCACAAGGCCAACTGGAGATTTATTAAAAAATGGACACATCTGTAGTTTAAGATTCATTTCATGCTGTTTTGAGGTGAAAGAAGGAAATCAACATTTTGAAGTCTCAACGTTACTTCTTATCATAACTTTTAAATGAAAGGGTCTGCAAAGATCCGTCTCATTTAGGGCTGATGGGATCTGCTTTTTGAGAAGGCTTATTTCAACTACACTGCTATAAAAAAAAATTAAATCAAACTACTGCACATCTGATAGGGTTGCAGTAAATCTAACTATTTTATCCATCAAAGAATCTGAATGACTACTTTAAAAAATATATCCTATATAAGAAGAGCTTTCCCCTCATACCCCCCATAAAATCTGGTTTGGGATCAATTTTTTTGGTGCCTAAAACTGGCAAACATTAACATTATTCTATGACATAAAAGTTCTCTCAATAGCAGCATGGATTTCATACCAGCATGGATTTCATACCAGCATTTTCAATTCCTTTCTTTCAAAATTCATGACACTTTTTGTGTGTGCATACATGTGCATGCACATGCAGCTAAATGTATCAAACAATCACATTTTGCAAGAAAATTAAGTTTGTGAGTCAAGCAGTCAGAAACAATACAGAATTTTACATTAGTGTTTTGGCAGGTAGACGCCAGCTGAAGAAACATGCCTTACTGCCAGGTCTCTGTGCATTGATGCTATGTCTCAGTGACGTAACACTGAGGGACAAAACTCTCTATCTGATTGGAATATGAGGTATGCAAACAGCACCTGTGGTACCCACAAAGGGTATTAACTAGTTCATCCCTATTCCTCTCCCAGAGCTTAAACTTTTTCTTTGCTGAAATCAAGGGAAAGAATTTAATGTAAAATTTCTGGATGATAATTTTCACCTGACAAGGAATTTCTGAAGGGGATACTAAGAAAATGCTTCCTCTCCTTCTGATGTCTCCCAACCTCTGAACTTGTCTTCTGGTTGATACCAGAAGCAGTTGGAGCAAAACTATTTCAAGATAATATAAAGAATGATACTGGAATAAGCACATAAGTGAGTGAGTTAGTAGTTTTCATGGCTGTATAATGAGTGCAGGTTGTACCTGTCCCTTCATGGCGACGCAGTCCCCCAGGCCGTTCGTGCTGGTGGGATGCCCGCGCTGCCATTTGGTGAACGTCACAGGAGTCCCGTCACTCCACTCGAAGTAGAAGTGAGCCTTCAGGTTGTTCAGACCCAGCCACAGCTCCTCTGTTGGCTCTGAAGCATGACAAGAAATAGGTTTGGTTACTCTACACTGTGCAGTGAGCGTTTCCACATGCAGAACCAGCAGGGGCTGATATATTTGGCAAGCAGTGTACAAGGGGTGGTCTTTGTGCTTTTATAAAAATGGTGTTTCCTCTAAGATCTTTCTAAGAGATATGTTGTGGAAAAATCATCAGATTCCATTCAGAAATGCTGATTTTAATGAACATAAGGCTCTTTATAGCAGGCAGGAGATGTTTGCAAACTTTCTGTGATTCAGAACAACAAAATCATCCTGAGCATGAAGACTTTGAATGGCTGTGATTGTCCCAACTCTCAGGAGATCACACTGAGTCCAAGCCATGAAAACACCTGCCAGTACATTAGAGGACTTGTGTTGGCCAGCATCTGCAGTGTTAGGACTGGTTACTAGAGATCCAAGGAATATCAGAAGTTAAAAGATATTGTTTTCGTAGGAGGATATATAGCAAGAGGTTTGTGTCAGCAAGAGGTTTGAACCTCAGCAAGAAGCTTGTCTTGTACATAAAATATAGGTGCCAAAAGTGAAATCATTAGAGATCTTTATGTGTCTGGAAAGAATACTTTTTTGTTTTTGTTTTCATCTCATCCTTTATAATGTTTTACAATGTGGATTAATGTGTTCTTGATAAACATAGATACAGTTCTGTATTTATGCAACAGCAACAACATAAAAGAGCATGGTAAGTTGGATTCAGTCTTTCACTTGTATTTCAGAGAAAGCATTAATATTTAATGTGAAGTTCAGCTTTTATGTCACAGATGGAGGGAATGAAATACAGGCCTACACACATACTCACTGTAACCAAGCTGTGACACTAGAAAGCTGTACTCAACAATGTTGTGGATGCTTGCCAAATCTCCATCTTGCTTTTTACATGAAGACAGAGCATCTTCCCATGTTTTAGGGTCCCGGTGAATGCTGTAGCAGTGACCTGCATATGGCCACCAGCCATCTGTGCACTGAACAGGCCTCAATTCCCCTAAAATCAGAACACTTTTCAGAACAAGAGGAAAATAAAGGACACTAAAATGGGTTCTCTTGAGTACTCTTTACAAAAATGGGACTATATGAATAAACATAAAGCTGTAGTTGGCAATGTAAAATACATTCAAATTAAAAGCAAATATAATTAAGGCATAGGATGCTAAGTATGTAAATAGAATTAATTTTCCTTAAACAGAGAACCACTAAAAAATGCCCACATTGTTTCGGAAATGCAATTTGAAATAATGACCTGTGAGAAAAGAGAGGACAAAGCAGACATCAGCCTCTCCTCTGTCCCCCAGAGCCACTTGGTCCTGTGCTGACTGCTGTGACTCACATTGGCTCTGCCTGCTGGTCTATGGTTTCTCACAAACATATTTTTCAGGTATGGAAAAACAAGAAGCAGTTCTTTGACAACTGCAAGCCAGTAAACTTTGTAAATTAGTGGGGACTTTGTGTATCCTCTCAACGGCTTTTTTATAACTTAAATTCTTTAAAAAGTTTCTTTTTCTTCCCGTGTTTCTTTTTAAGGTTAATACTAAAATAAATAATACTAAAATAAATAAAGATTCTCTGAATTTATTTTTCTACTTTCTTTAGTATAACTTGTTCTTTAAAAGTAGGTTTTACAACATTCCCAGTGGACCCCTTTTGCATGGGGTGTGTTGACAGCCATGCTGGTGCCCACGGATGCAACAAGGCCTGTGTCAGTGTTATTGCTGCTCCTGCTCTGCTCAAATGAAACAGAAGCATTGCAAACTGCAGACATCAGATAGAGGAGGTATTTTTTCATGAATATATGAGTAACTTCAGTTGTTCATTTGGAGCAAATGAGAATAATATTTCTACCATATTTATCCAAATCTACCTTTTGGCACTGAGTTACTATGAAGGAGCATCTACAATCTGTCTTGCAAGAATGAATGATAGAGTGGTGGAACAAAACAGTAATATTCTCCTATGAATGTTTAATACACAAAGGGAGAAAAAAGCAGCATATAAAATCTGTGTGTCAAGTATAGCTGTGTTTTTTGAAGGTTTTTAACATCTTCATTGAAAAATAATGTTGCATACAAATTCCTCTTCCAAGAAGTCATAAAAACTTTTTTTTTTTTTTCCTAACCTACCTTTGGGCATAATGTCAGGCTTTGAACTGAAGGATCCCTTTTTACAAATGTAGCCTAGTCTCTTGTTGCATGCTTGGTTTTCCCATTTAGCATTCTTTTTGGGATTCAACAGTCCACAGATTTTCCCAGGGAGCAGGAAAGGACTTCCTTTAAGTAAGAGAGAAAATAGAGTCTCACAGCAAGACATGAATAAAAAATATTGCCAGTGGAAACATCTGCTTTTTGTGATTCCTTGAATGTCTAAGGAGGAACACCAAAAACCCACTCCATTTCCCTTCCTGGAGTGGACCAGTGCAATTTTGCATAAACTGTTCAGGAATTACAAGCTGTCTCCCTAAGCTTCTCGATAGTGTTTAGAATTTCTCCAAACAATATAGTGGCATTATTTGCTAAATATTTTGCTACTTTTTGGCTTATATTCACACTCCTGGACAACATGTTATAGAAAATTCTGATCTTTGAAGTGTAGGGTTATGTGTCACTCCAAATGACACTCTGCTTTCATAAACAAGCTCTCTGTTTAGATAAGAGAATAGAATACTGTGCTATTACTGATATCCACTGTGAACTTTTTAATTTGGAATTGTTAGTCTTAAAACAGTATTGAGGTATTGTAAATCAGAATGGGCTTTCTGTAAATAAAATTAGCTAGCTCACTTTTTATTACTTAGTGTCTTATCAGAACTAATTCAAAGATTACAAAATAGATACATCTCTTACCTGGAGCCCAGTTTAAGTATCTAAAAGGGCTGCCCCCAGCCCATTGCCATCCACTGTTGAAATCCAAAGCATTCAATCCAATCCAGAAGGCAAAACCAAATTCTTTAGTTAGCTCTAAATGAGGAAAAAAAATCCCTCAATTGTATCTCTCTATTCTTATTCATTGTAAGATCATCTAAAATAAACTGTGTAAAGCAAGAAATCCACATTTCTTAGTTTAAGCCATAAAACAGTACTTTCTGCATTACTGAGATGCACTGATGAGAAAAAGTAAAATTTGTAAATTAATTTATGCTGATTTACCAGAGATCTTAGTAGGGGAAATTAACATCTTATCTCACTATTTAAACAAGACATTATTTTTCCCACTTGCTTTCATTAGAAGGTAAGATATGTATAAAAGCTCTGATTTTCATAAGGGAATTTTGCTAAAAGTCTTCTGTAACAGATTTCATGGAGTAAAAGAAAAGGTCAATGTGTCAATAAGTTTTTTTCCAGGTTGGTTTTTTTGTTGTTGTTGTGGTGGGGTTTGTTTTGTTTTGTTTTGTTTTTCCTATGGGAGTTCTTTCAAAGCCTCCTTTATAAAGCCTCCTTTAAGGCTTTGGTTTATAACCAAACAGATGCCCTGATATCTGAAATTCACTGTAGTTATTTTGATTTTATGTATGCAACTGTACCCATATTCGGTACATCATCATATGTTCTCCTAAAAATATTAATAATCCTTGAAACACAGTGGAAGAAAGTAAATTAGAGGACCGGCCCATAGCCCTGGTCAGGAACGAGCACCCTTACACAAAGGTGAGGGAGGAAACCCTTCCCCTGGGACAGACTGCAGGAGCTGCCATCTGGAGCACAAGGCTGGCATGGGGACATTTCACTCCCAAAGAGGTTTGTGACCAACGCTTCATAAACCACCCCCAGGCAGTGGAAGGGCAGTTCAGACCATCCCCCTTTTGGTGGCTACTGAACCACCCCGACGCCCTGCCTTCCTTCTTCGCTGAGGCAGCAACTTCAGCACAGCATATTTTAAGGTCCTGTTCTCTATACTTTTACCTCCTATATAGGCTTGCTCATGAGTCTCTGTAATGCTTAGTAGTTCTGCATTTTGCTGCTGACAGCTTTTCCTTGCTTGATGCCATGTTAGAGCTGATTCTGAATTTATCTGATAGTGAATGCCGGTAGAAACATCTTCTGTCCAAAATCTTTTTGTGTCATCTGGAAGAAGTGACATAGATGAGTGTTCTAGTGGACTCACATACACCAACTAAAAGAAAATAGGGTGTGTAATAGTGGAAAATCTCTAAAGATGCACACTATGCATCAGAAAACTCTAATTAGTCTAGGCATCAAAATAGAAATATAATTTTCAAATTATATTTTATATTTTTAAATTAAAAATACTGTTTTAAATTTCTATATTTTTAGAAAGGACTGAATTGCTTCCCAATATTTGTTTTTAAATTTTCTCATACTGAAAATGTAATTCTAGGTAAACCAGACATATCTATTGATTGAAATAAAGAGATTCCAGAGTGAAGTTAGAGGAGAAAAGCAAGTGTGTAGGTGAACTATGACCCTGGAGGCTCTTCATGCCTGATGGGTAGGAACTCCCTCTTAGCTCACCATCAAGAGAAGCTTTTTTTTTTCCAAAAATGACAGAATGTGGCCTTTGACAGCTTGAGAAACAATAAAAGAAGTCTTTGTGGCATCAGTGTACAGCTCAGCTGGTGTCTTTGCAGAGTAACTCACAAAACCTGGTGAAATTGCTGTGTTATTGGGAAGGCCACTGGTGAGACCAATGTTTGTGTCCTGAACTGGAAGGATCCAAACATGTTCAGTGCAGAAGACAGAATGAAGTTGGGAGAGGAGGATAAATATCACAGCAGCATTTTTGTGTGGGCTGGCAATAGGAAAATAGAACAAGGTAGAAAATAAAAGGGAAAAAGCTAGAAAATAGCAGTTTAAATGAGAATTGACCTATAGGGAATGTCTGAGGAATGAAGAGAGTAGGAATTTTTTGAAAGGAAGATGAATGTCTAAGTAATAAGGTTGATGTCTAAATTCATGCTGTTCATGCCATGCATTATGTCCCATAAAAGAGCCTCTTCACCCCTCTGATTCACGAAGGGAAACAGTCATCTCCAGCATTTGAGTCAGAGTCTTTCTGGGCTGATCCACTCTTTGGGGCACCTCTTGCTCTCCATTCACTACAGAGAGCTCTTGGCCATTGGGATGAGTGTCCAGTCAGGTGACTTTCATTTGGGCTGCTCTAACAAGGTCAGTCAGGCAGGTGTGCAGCTGCTGGTAGCTCATAAAAACCCTGGTAGCTCAAGAGATTGTTTGCTCAACAACACTTCATGACAAGTTGATAAATGAAATGCAAGACTTACCTATTAGTGGGCAAAATCCATACAGTTTATCAGCATCAAAATCTGAAGTTGTTGCACACCAGAGCAGCCCATCTGACCTGCCAGCATCTGTGCACTCATTGTACTGCTTGTCTTTGTATTTGAAAGGGAATACACAAGGCTGTCCATTGGCATTTCCTCGTAATGTAAAAGTAACTAGGGAGAACGAAAGTGTTAAGAAGACATGAAAATAATAATAAAACCATATATCTAACTTTCTAGTAATGGGTCTATCTACTATATATTTATCTATCTAAACTGAGAACTTATGCAATCTCCAAAAAAATTTATTATCATTTCCTCCCTAGTGTAGCTGCAGATTTTAAATTAAATGTTTTCATAAAATGAGAAGTTTAAATACTGTGGTTAGAATTTGATATATATACACTGTAGGCAAGTCAAATTCTGTGATGAAAAGTTGGTGATACATTGTGGTTCCTGAAGAGACAAAAACTACAAGAACTGAAACAACAGTGCATTCACTGCATTTTTGTTTCCTGCACAGCTCAGTAAGTGTGCTTTATTTGCTTGATTACTCTATCCATGACCACTCTTTCACTCATTCCTTAACTGTTGAAAGAAAAAGGGTGGCTGACCAGAGAAAATACAGATCAGATTGTCATGAGCATATTTACACAGTGAAAATTTTAGGTTTCAGTTGCATATTTCTCCACTTGGAGAAGCCTTGCAGATTCATCCTGAACTCAGATTGTTTAAGGTTATCAATGCTTCATATTTTTAAACTATTACAGTATAATGGGAATGTTCTTTTACTGTGAAATTTCTGTTATAGACTCTCACATTCATGAAAACTCATTCCTCCACTCAGTTCTCCACACATTGCTCGTTTACCATTTCTCTCTGTAACTATACCCAACGACTGATAAACATCTTCAGAATAGAGCTTTTCTTCTAACTTGGTGAGGCTGGAGGGGAGGAGCCAGTTCTTCCTTCTCATACCTCATGTCATGGGGCAGAAAGAGAAACTCACACAGCTATCATGTAAATGTGTAAATCCCTCGACTGATCACTGCACCATGGGTGTGATGAGGAAAGTAAATGTAAAGAGGTTCATGCTCCCTCATTTTTCATTTCACTCCCACACAATGTCATCTGATTTAATATTTCCACAGAAAGAAATTCCAGTTTAAAGATCCTTCTTTTATTACTTCAATTTTTCCATCATCCCTACAGCCCCCCCCTTTTATTCTGTGAATCAAGAACTGCCAGGGTACTAACATACTCTTTAGATCATGTATCAAATCCAATAAAACATACAAAATAATCAATCTATGCATTAAAACTGTAAAGCTGCCTAAGGTAAAGCATTTTCATATTTAGTTAAATACAAAACTAACAGGAAACTTACCTGATGACTGCAGTGAACATCGTATGAGGGAAAGAAAAACTAGAAACCTGGAGAAACTCATTGCAAATGTAACTTGCTTCTCATCCTTCTACCAAAAGTTGGATTAGAAGATTGGCAATATACAAAAATCCTTCTCTCTGTTGACAGTAATGGGTCCTTCTTTGTGTCAACGGGTTGATGGATAAAGCTCTGTACTCTAAATAAGGAAATGTCCTGTCACATGGTATTTTGAAATAGCTGGAGTGCACACTGTAAACGTTGCTCTCTTTGAAGAGCCAGTCCCTTCCAAATCTGAAGTCTCCATCCTTGTAACTAGAGGTGGAGGCATTTGTCATCTTCTGTGACATTGCTAATGTCACAGGACAGACCTGGAAAAGCAAATTGAGAACTGGGGACAAGAAACCTGCAGTGAAATAGCATTAATCAAACCCCTCAGTTTTAACCCTTACATCTCAGAAACAAACTGAGACAAAATCCCAGTGGTACAATACATTGCAATAATGTCACAGCACTACATATGTAGAAGAAAGAGAGCAAACTTTACAGAGACTGCAGTTTTCAGTGCAAAATGAATTCTTGCTCACTTTGAGGCAAATTTAGCATCATTACCCTGGTTTATTTGATCCCAGTTTGGGACTGGGCTGTTCATAATTGCTTGTCAAAGACCTGAAAAAAGTGAAGATGTTCAACACTGTAGTCTAGTGGTAAGCTTCCCTGTAACAGAAAGGAAACTTTTGCCTGGAATGCTTTAATACTTTACCACGTAAAAGGATGTGTTCATCCATCTGATAAATTCCTAATGAGGCTGTTTCAGGACAAAGCCAAAGACAAGCTAAATTGGAAAAGCTCCTTTTAACCTCTGAGCAAAGTGGTCATCTGGGGACTTGTATTGGCATGGCAGTTTTTTACAAATATTCTGCAAATCCCTACTGCAAGTGTTCACAAGTCCTGCTATTCCTTCTGTTTATTTACCTCAGTGAAATTAAAAGAAGTTGTGATAACAAAATTGAAAAAATCAAGAAGTGAAATGGACAGTAGTGAGATATATATAGAAGCTGAACGGTAGATGTCATAGGAGGAGCAACTATTGTTGCTTTTTTAAAAAAGACTGTTGGGGAAAAGTTATTGCAAGAATTGGACAAACTTCTTGACCTGGCTGTAGAAAGTAGAAATAGAGAAAATATTTTCTGAAAAAATAATTCTGGATTACAGCAAAGTTAGGAATTGAATAAATTGTTTAAGAATAACTGTTTTATTTGCAGATCACATTAAGGGAGGGCTTAGCGTGAGCAAGGCTTTCAAGAGTAGCTCTAAGTCATAGAGCTGGATGGTGTCACAGGCACCAAAGTGGGGCACAAAGAGAAGCTGGGTTTCCTAAGTGAAACTACATTTCAGATACATTTAAAATAACTAAATGAAATTGCTCTGACAAAGGAAACCCCAAGGGAAAATCCCTGGAGGACACAATTCCTGCCCAGTTCTCTCATTTGCCTCACTAAATGCCAGCCTGGATCTAGTTCAAACTGGGGTTTCTTCTCCCTCTTGTGTAAATGGATGCTTGTGAGGATTTGTCCAGGGCTACAGTGGTGGGGAAAGATTAATGCAGACACTAGGGTAGGCTAAAAGAGGAATTGAGTACTTCAGAGTTCCCCCTTTGGCATGACAAACCAGCTCCATGCCACTTGCAAACTTTTTGGGGTCAGTATCTTGTGTGCTGCATAACACTTTGTGCAATAACCTGTTCTAAGCAGTGTCCTACACTCTTGTATTTACACCAAGAAAATTGTAATTCAGTGCTTAGGAAAGCAACTTCATTCGTTGGGGTTTTTTTCATTTTTTTTCTTTCCCCAACTTTCCAGCTTGCTCAATAGACTCTGTGCAGCCAGGGGAAGGCAGGTTGCCTCCTGTAGATATTTGCTAAGCACTCTTTCTCATGAAGTGTTTTGTTTCTTAACTGTATTTGCAACTCACTTAAAAGCTATCTTGTAGTGCTTTCTACTGTTTTTCTGACATCTAAAATTTAGTCTCTGGCAGATTTCTAGTACAGAACCATCTGCTGCATTCCTTAGTTTTCAGTTCCTTTTTCTTGCATATAAATGGGAAGTTGGTACTTATTCAAGCTGAATTCAAAGTGGTGAGGAGAGAAGGCCTCCTTGTTATTGACAAAAGAGTTATTGTGCTGACAGAAGCACCTCCCTTCCCCTTTCCCCTCACTTGATTCACAGGAAATGCTGAAGCTGAAAATTATACGAATAGAAAACTTATTTATTTATTTAAAACATTAACAAAAAATAAGCAAGAATGTCAGGGTAAGAATATTTTAATTCATGTAAATGAATACAATACAGTTAAAAATCACATTATTGAATTGAAAAATTATTGCAACTTATATCTGGTTTTAATGTTCTTTACTGACATGAACTGTGTTTTCAGAAAATTAACATGACAAGATTTTCTATCACAAAGTTTTCTGAGAAAAGAATATGAAGCAGTTTTAGAAGTGCAATAAGATTTAGGCATAAGGAGCAATAAAAGTACTAGTCTGATGCAGTGAAGTTTTTGGGATTAAATGAGTTCAAGTTTGCAAAAAAGTTAGACAAGTTCTAAATTTTGAGATTTTTTTAGTGTCCACAATGTCACAGCAATGTTGCTCTAAGTGGCATTCACAGTTTATTGGACATTCATTCTCACTAGGTGACTTTCATAATCCTTTTTCAGTACATGTAATTTTTTGACAATTTTTTTTCACGACCATCCTTGCTAAGGTACTTCAGAACATCTTGACCATTACAAAATTATAATAAAAACTCAATTCTGATTTTGTAATATATGCATGATAAAAAAAAAAAATCAGTGCAAAAAGAGGAAAGTGATTTAAGATTACACTAGCTCTCACTTAAGATCTCACTAGAAACTTTTAACAGGTTCATCTTTTAATTTCAGCGAGTAACTTGCTGCTCCAAATAACATGCCACAGGACTCATTCTCACCAATTCTTCGGTCACCAAGACATCATTTTAATAGTGTTTCATTGCCAGAATCTGTTGAGAGCTGGTTTTGTCTTTTTCTTTTGTAGAAATAGGCTGCCATGCCAGCTCCAAAAACAGTTAGAACAGCCAGGAAAATGAGTGGCCAAACAGAGACATGAACAGGTGGACGAGTCTCTTCATTCTTTTCCTTGCCTGAAATGAATCCATATAACTGTGAGAAACCATAGTGGTTTTTATTTCCACATACAACATGAAAAGCCTGAAGGAGATGCCCTCTCCTGCCTGAACTTAAAGGCTGTATATCTGAGCCCTGAACTGTTGCTAATCAGTAATTAGGTCTCTGTTCCTAGACCTAACATGTTTTTAGTGGATATACAATGCATGCAGTGGATGCTTGTAAGAATTTAATGAAAATGTATGCCTTAGATGGATATGGGATGCTTACAATAACACCTTTGGAAAAAACTTTCATATACATCTACATAGTTTCCAACAGTCTAGTTAAAGCACTCTGTTGCTGTTCTCAGAGTTCTTCTCAAGCCTGGTCACTGCTGAGCTTACCAGCTCAGGGTTAGCCCTGCAGCAGTCCCGCTGGCCAAGAACAGGTGAGTGCTCTTGTGCGTGTGAAAGGCATCGTGGGGTTGACCTGAGTGATTGATAACCATGCAACCCTCAGTAGGACTTGTCCACTAAAAGAGAGTGGTTTGGGAAAACTCATTTTAAGTTTTCCCTCTATTTAGATTTTTCTTAATTTTCTTACAAAAGCTCTTACCTTTTTGTTTTATAGGACTCCCATTCGGCTCAACTTCAATGAATATCAGAGAGAAATCATATGACACTTTATTAGAATCCATACATTTGACTGTTTGCAAAAATAGTACAGGAACAAAAACCCTGAAGTTTTACCATTGCATTAGTAACATACATGTCTGCTATCAAAGGCAACAAATTTAAGCAAAAAATACATTGCTAAGCTTTCATCTTCCTACTTAATATTACTTTATCCACTTTTGAAACTTTATATTAACCAACATTAAAATACTGACTCTTTCCTATGTTAATTCAAAATATCTTTTCACATTTTTCCTGAAATACTAATTTCAATGTACTGAGAACATGATGTACCACTCTGAGATTAGTTTTACATGGCGTATTTTACATCTGCATGTCTAGCTGTCACAAAATTTTTGATTCCTAAATGTCTTCCCAAGAAAACATCTACTGAATCATATGAGTAATCTTCCTATTCTCCTCTGTATAAGACAGAGACAGAGAAAAATGAAAGAACTTTATAACAATGCTTTGTTGCTGTTGAAGAAGTGCAAAAAAACCCACTTTGATGCTCAGAAATGAGGAATTATACACAAAAAGATTTCTAAATTATCATGAAAACACTTCTCTTCTTGGCTCTTCTACATGACAGTTTGCAAACACCCTTGATTCCCAGAGAAGAATTTATAAAGGCAAAATGTAAAGTGAAAGTAAAGCAGAATGCAAAATGAATATATACAAAACAACAGTAATCCCTACTAAGGCAGGAAATAGTACATATGGGAGCACTGTAGGAGTCAATGGATGAACTGTAGAGATTCCTTCTGAAGCATTAGTCTGGTATATACAGTATGATGTGAAATTTTCCAGAAATGCTGATAAGACAGCTTCTCTAGTGACTTGAAGTTTTCATTTAGAAGGGAAGCTTTCCTCATATCATTATTGCAATACAAACAGGTGACCTTTTAAACTCTCTTAGGCATTACTGAATCAGGGCCAATATGAAACCAGTGTGGTATGTTGGGAAGTAATATATATTCTGAGAATAACAAGCTAGAAGAGGAAGATTTATAATTCACATCAATTCCTCCTTGCAAGGGTATAATAACTGTTACAATAATCAGTTCTTGGAACAGTCATACCCTTGTGCAGGTGTTTGACAGGTGCCATATCAATGCCTGTGTTAGGTAGTCAAAAGTTTCTGAAAGTTTCATTCTCAGCCTAGGCTGTACAGGATGTTGCTGTAAATCTATGTGACTGTAGACAATGATGTGGAGATCTTGCAGTCTGCAAGAACAGGCAACTACAAATGGTTAGAGAAGTGGGATATGCCAAACAAAACTGCCAGGAATTACTTCCAGACCTGTGGTGATGAGCTGTAACAGTTACTAGTGAACAGATCTGTCCTGTCACCAAGGGCTGACACATTGAGGTCTTACCTTTGGGTTTTTTGCAGATAAATCCTTTTTCAGCAGAGCAATCACTTTTGTCCCAATAACCATATGGTGCAGTTATTTCCACACACTGATGCTCCACACCAAACTCTTTCTCCTCCCAGTTAACAAAGTCCAGGACAGCATTATCTAGCCACAACCACTGGCCTACAGAGCAACTCACAGAGTAAAAAAAAAAATTAAAATATATCTATTTAATTAATATTTTAACTACTTAGTTCAGCAATTTAATTTAAATATCTATAGTAAGCAACTCTTCAGCAGAAACCCATGGGTTTTTTTGTAAAAGTACAGTAATCCTCAATTTTCTCATATTAGCAAAGTATTTTTCCATTAAAAATTGAAATGAAGACATACCCTCCACATTCTGGTAAAGTCCTATCCAAAAGCCTCCTACTTTATTTCCAAGTGGTTGAATTTTATGAGTCAGAAAGTGAGATTCATCCATGTTTTCTACTGAAACCAAGGAAGCTCCTGAAAGGCATTAATAAGCAAATAACCATAACCTTGAGCAATAACTGCAATGACCTCCTCTTTTTAGTCTCTACAAATGATAGCTTCTGGAAACATTAATGCTGCTTGGTTGGTCTCTCCACTGCTTCTTGGAGAAGACAATGATCTGGAAGTACATAGAGGCTGTGACCCCGACTACTGCCCCCAGGATGGTATCCCACAAAGCCAGAAGCTGATGGGGAACTCATACACAGGGAAGCTGTAGACCTGAGATGACAGAAGTCTGCACAAAATCACTTGTGTCAGCTTATTTTTATTGTGCCAGCCTTAGAACAACTTAGTAGATAAAAAAATTACTTTTTTTTTTATTTAAATCAATGCCTTTACAAATTTCTGTTAGTTGTGTATAATTAACTTTTTAGTTGATAATGAAGGCTCTCACCTAAGCGAGCACACTCAAGGGAGGCCATTGCCCAGGATCTCCCAGCTGATGCTTCAAGGTAGTAACAGTGATCATGGTAAGGGATCCAAGCTTGGAGTTCATTTGCTTCAGGACAGTCTCCAGGCAGCTCAGCAGGGTCAGTAGGAGCTATCTCTAAAGAAGCCATATGGTATGAAATTGGTATTGCATTGTGAGTCATCTACGATTCTATGATTTGTGTGTAAATAGTGTGGGATTTTTCTCACCCAGCTTTATCTGTCTGGACATCTAGTCATGACTATTCCCACATTCCCCCAATCCAGACAACAGGGAGAGCTAAGCAGTCAAAAGTGTGAAATATCTCATTTCTTAAATCACATTTCTCGGGACATCAAATCGCATCCTGCAACATCTAACTAACAGCCTTGGCAGTACTGTGAGAAAAGCAAGCCCTGAGGGATGACACAAATCTCAAATTTGCATTATCACAACACAGAAAGCTGTCATAGGCTAATGAATCATTAATGCCGTGGTCCCATGTTGTCTGGCTGCTTGGTCTCTTCATGTTTTCACTTTACAGAAAAAAAAGCCATCAGTGGAGCATGCCTCTGCCAAATCAGACTCTGTTTCTGATGATGGGTGCAACTCCAATTCATTTTGATCGATCTGTAGTTCTGCATAAGAAGACCAAATGTATGCAGCCTTAAAATATAGAGGGAAAACAGTATGATTATACAAAATCTAGATGCAAACATGCCCCTGAATATATCTGCAAACCATTAAAGTAAAATTCATATTGCCAAGGCTCTTACAGTTTTAGCTCTAGCAATAGTGAATGGAAGTGAAACTCTTGCCTGTATTTCAGCTCAGTAACAATCGTGTGTGAACTTCCCCTGTTGAAGTTCATACAGCCAGTGCACAAACCCAGCAGCTACTTATGTTACACACAGACTCATGTGATTTGTGGTCATGTCTTGTAAAGAGCAAGATATACCTTGAAGACAGAGCTTCGTTTTATGGAAACAGTTTTACCATGACAGCAGCGCAGCCATATGTATTTGCAAAGAGCCTTTCCTGTGCCTAAATTCATACATCATCCAATAGCAAACATCCACATTCTGCTGGGAGGTAGGAGCTACCCTGAAGCATAGTCCTCTACAGGAGTAGACCAAGCTAGAGCAAAGTCTCCAGGATTAGGCAGACTTGTGGAATTAGGAATGTGTCTTTAAAATTGTTACATGCCTTTGCTTACCATCTGATATCATGCAAACTGAAAAGTAGCTTTCATTGCAAGATGCTGTTTTCCAAGTACCATCAAGATCGAGGTAAACACAAGCATTGTTTTCCTTTGGTTCCCCTGCTGCCCATTTTGTGTACCTGGTTTTCCAGTTATTGGTCCATTTGTAATAGCCACCAGTCTGAAAACAAAGAAATTTTGGTAATAGATTTTTTTTTTTACACCAAAAAATCTGTCACATAAATATAGTATAAATATAATCATATGTCTATTTGATTTTTTCAGAAAAAAGCGCTATTTCTTAAACCCCATTCACTGTTCTAAGCAATATCACCGGGAAACTTGAGTAACACAAGAACTACATATGAACAGTGTTCAGCACTGCACTGCTCTTGGGAGGGTTTTTCTGAAGTACTTCTGAAGGGTTTTTCTGAAGCACTTTTCTGAAGAAACTTCTACAATATGGCAAGAAAGTCAGATGAGGCCATCTTAGGTCATTTAGTAAAACCTACATCAAGAGAAGCAATTACAGAGAATTTGTCCTCTGTACTCAGCTTTATTTAAATTAAAATTGGGAGCTATTTGTGCATCAAGATTACTTGACATTAAACAGTCATCTTAAATCTTAAAATGTCTCCCTAACACTCACAGTAACTTCTATTAATATAATAATAGCTCTAAGAATCCCCCTGTATAGCAGGGCGATTGACTTTCAGGGCGGCCAACAGTCACTTCATGGCAGCAGCACTTTCTGACTCTCCGTCTGCAGACTGACTTCTTTTACTGTTCCTAGAACTTTCTACTTTCATCTTTTGCTTCTTGCGTAACATTTTCTGTGTTTCTACAGTCCTTTTAGTGGATGAAAATCCTTGACTAATTCTAACTACCCCTAGACTTTTGTGCATTTAAACAGTGAAGCCATGCAGAACACAGTTGTTGCACTGTTCTAAACTGGTCCTCCAGAGGACTATTAGAGCAGGAAATGCTCTAGGTGCCCCTCCCATCTATCCAGCACTTACCATATTGCTATTAAGACCAATCCATACGGGTTTTCCACATTTCAGCATCTGGATCCACAAGAATGAATGGATGTAGGCATCTGAAATGCTGGCAAGTTCCCCAGATTTGTCTTGACAATTTCTTCTGGCCTCTTCCCATTGCATTTCAGATGAAATGACTGAATAGCTACTGTCACCATAACGAGTAAAGCCAGAGGCTGGATTTGTTGTTGGTACTTCAGGCTGTGAGGGAACTATGGAGGAAAAACTGAATGGATGAATTTACAACATATTGCTCTTCTGTAGCATGCAAGCCATAAAAAATTGGTCAAAAGGTCCTAGTCAATAAGTCAAAATCTTTTTTTTAAGCTCATGAACAAAACAAAACAACAACAAAAAACCAAAATAAAAACAAACAAACCAAATAAAACCTCCCCAAACCCAAAAAAGTGCCAAAAGTAACTTTCATGACATGGAGCAAATCCTTTAATGTAATAAGATGAATGAAATCCTGGATGCTCTGAAGTAGAGTATACTTACTATAGACTTGACTGGTCCAGACTAAGACTCCTAAGTTGCACATTTCATGTTCTGTGCTTTAAGTTATTTGACTAAATCTGAATATCTGAGTATACATTTATTTCTGATCACTGGTGGATAGGACTTAGGACAAAGCATTTAAGGCGTTAACTGTTGCAATCTGTGGTCTCCGCATAGGACTTTGAGGCCTGATGTCAATTAATCACCACTCGCTGTTATCTCCAAGTTGTTGGCCTGTCCGTAAGGGCTGCCAGAGTGTTGCCTGCACATTTGAGTCAGGCAGTATATATTTCCACCCTTGTGATTGCAAGTGTATTCAGAAGAGCTGGAACTGGGATGAAGGAAATTAAAAATGCCTCCATAAATCTATATATTTTCTGTACAGGGAGGGGGTCTTACAAGCATGTTAACCGTGCTGAGAGTGAACAGCTGCAGGAACTGACCACAGTGAGGGATGAGGGAATAATTTTCACTTTAATGAAGCTGAGGCAGAATTGTTTTGTTATCTGTGCTTTGCCTTCTTATTCTTGTTATATGCTTAGGCAGCTGGGATTTGTATAATTAAAATTCTACAAGAGAAGTGTCAACATTCATTACACGTTTTGGTGCAAAAAAAATAACAATATTCTTCTACAATAAAGACACATCCAAGAAGCTGTACATTTTGATTGACATCATATGGCATTCAGTAGAAATAGTGACAGAGGATTAAATGTTCTGCTCAGATTCATCCAAGAGAATGGGAAGATCACTGTAAGAATGTGATTTACAATGCACTTAGGCAGGATGCCTAAACCTCTTCACTGAGAAGAAAAAAAAAAATCATTTATTATTCTCTAGTATTATTCATGATTAGGTGCAAAACCCCAATTAAGATAGTGGTTCCTCTTCAGCAGTTTCTGAGAAACAAATTGTACTTTAAACACAGCACTGGCTTAACACTGATGGAGCTCTGAAAGCCTGAGATTCGGAATGAGTCTCCAAGTTGGAAGAAATCACATCAGGTTATATATTCATCTAACCATCCAGGAGACTGGTTTGAACGGAACTCACGTGAATCCATCTGGCACACGTAGCCTCTTTTGTTGTCACAGCTATCATCTTTCCACCTCCCATCTGACTTCATGATGAAGACACAATCTGTCTGAAGGGGAGAGGAAGAGGCACAGCCATTACAAAAAGCAGTGAGGAGGGGGTGAGCTGAAGCTCCTGTACTGCTAGTGCTGTCCTGATGGTAGAGAGGAGAGGAGCTCATTGAACACCTATGTAATTAGTTCAAATTTCCTAGGTTTCTGCCAAGCAGCTTGACCTGGCATTTATTAGTGACCCCTTAAACTTGAACCAGGCTTCCACTCTTGCCAGTTAAGGTCTGAAAGAAGTCAATTAAAACCCACTTTACCAATTTTATTTAGAACCCTATTATGACTGTATAAATGACTAAGGTATCTATAATAAATCTTCTCAGTTCTGATTTACGGTTTTGTAGGTCTGCTTCAAAACATTTTTATCAATGAGAAAAACAATATAAGATGTACTGTCAAAAGCTCTAGTCTACACTAGTTTAACTGAAGCTGTCTCTTGCAGAAAGCAGATGCTCTTTGCTGTTTTTTTAATAGTCATTATTAAGTTAACATTATCAGGTGCAACAAAATATTTTCTCTTTACTTCCTTATGTCTAATTGCTCCAGCATTTTCTTCATGATTGGCCATGGCAGACTTTTAGTATGTGGTCTAAGTTTCTCCCTTATGCTGAATTAAATTAGTTTTAGTCATCAACAAGTTGACTGATGGTAGATAGTAAAAATCTTGGGTGAATAACGGCCAATAATTTCCTCAGAAATTACCACCTTTGGAAAAGAGGCTGAGTTTCAACAAAGAAATGGTAATTTTCCTGAAGATATCAATTTGTACCGTCAGAAACGAGTAAAGCATTGTGGGACCACATTAACCAGGAGTGGGACGTATACACAACCAAATTATTGTTGAATCAAAAATCTTAATTTTGGTTTATCATACCTTCTTTTGTATTTGGTGTTGCACCTTTAGTATTTGCATTAACGTGGTTTGGGGAGGAACCGATATAAGTTTCTCCAAGCTTCTTTTACAGCGCTGGTTTTTTGCAATAGTTCAGATGGAAAGCTTAAAATCCCTCTTCTACATAACCTTTGCCAAACATTTTGGTATATCTAGAATTATTAGCTAAACCCCATTGTGCTAACAAAAGGACTTGTTTCAGCATCCTATTATTGCTGCTGTAACTTTTCTTCTAGGAAAATCAACTAGCTGCCCACAGTATACAGGTTACTTAAAATTTCCTGTACCTCCAGAGCGTCATCTCTCAATTCTTCAAGGTCATAATAGTCAAAGAAGCTTTGTTGTTTTTCTGGTGCACCATTAACCCAGTTGGTGTAGGAAACAGTGCTTCCATCCGTCCAAAGAAAAGTGGACTCTCTGTTGATATCATTCATCCCAATCCAAACAGTAGTTGTGGCATACTTCAAATGATAGAAAAGGAAAGCTGGAGAGAAGCAAAGATTTCTCATTAAGGAAAGTTCATCATGACTTGCCCAAAGGAGGGAAAAATATGCAAAAGCCCAGAGTGGGGGACATAATAAAAGAGTAACACTTTCCACTACACAGTCAATTTGCTGTTAATTAAACATTTAGACAAGCATCCCTTCCCCACTGTGTATGCACATATAGGGGTTCAGAAAATCCTACTGCCAGTGAGAGAGACAGGAAATACAGATTTCTTTCAGTATAAGAGCTCTGTGCAACCACCCTCAGAACACACTGGAAGTTTCATGAAAACAAAGTAGCTGAAAGAACTAGAAACAAACTTTATTTCTTATATGTAATAATTTTAGCTTTTACCTTGCAGTTTTAAGTTAAAATAAAATGTGGACTAACCTGTCTAACTTTCATCAGGTAATCCCATATTCTATATTGGAGAATATAGCAGTTTCTTTAGTGAGTGATTGAGATTTTTTTTTCTTTCAATAGAGCCCATATACATACCTTGCACTTGTTCATTTGGTATAGCAGCCAGGTCTCCTCCCAAATTGAAGCAAACATCTCGTGCAGCATGCCATGTGAGATTTCTTGTTATATTGGAAGCAAATACTTTGAAACACTAGAAATAAATCAAGCACTTTTTTCAAACTAGCAAAGACTGGAACTACTGTATATGAATATTATCAATATCCACTAAGATGTACTTTTCTGCAGAAAAATAAATCAGAGCTGGAATGAGTGGCAGAGCTCAAGAGTAGAGAGTCTGGATGTCTACCCAGGCATACACTTATCCCCCCTCATTGCACAAGGTGTTATCTGGGAGTCTGGTGTCAAATGAACTGATTGTAATGAGGTCAAGTACGTAATCACTTTTCAAGTTTTCATCTGCCTTCTTCCTACAGTAATAGAGGCATCATTTGAAACCAAGAAAATGTGGCTTTGGGTGACACAGCTGCAGGGAATAATCTCTACTGTGCTTTGTCCTCCTTGTGATGACTGTGGTTACAACTGTTCATCCTGCCAAAGGGTATGAAATATCCTTTGGCACATTGACCTAACATTCTGAGGATGCAATAGCAGTGCAGTGTATATAAAGTAGACAAAACAGCCTTAGGTAGATGGAACTTTAACTCAGCTTGGTACAAACTCTTCTCTTACAGCAATGAGGATTTCCAGACTGTGTCTGAATGCAAAGCTGTACTCAAAACAATTGTAGTTTGGCATCATCTTTCTGAATTCAGGTTTTGTGAACCCCAATAGGCCAAAGAGATTGCTCAAATACATTTCTAAACCTCTCCACCTTTTTTACAAGACTGACCATTACAACCTTGCATTTCTAAACAAAATAATGTACATGAAGAGAGGAGGAGAGATTTTCTTAAGCAGTAACAGTGTATTTTAATTTTGCACAAAGTATGCTCTCTGAAATATATTCAGTGTACATCTGCTTTTACAGTATTTTCTCTGCAAAGTTAAATGTCTGTAGTCAGCTCAAAAAACCCCAAAAGCCCAGACATGCAGTCTGCACATTTTAACTAAGTAATTATTCTCCAGATTTACTTTATATTCATAAAAAAATTGAGATTTTTGGGTTTTTCTTTTCAGTTCTACTGCTTTACACAATTTACTGAAGATATTTATTGACATACCTTGTTGTTAAAAAAAATCCAACTTTCTGGACATCCTCCAGGAGGCAATGGAGAAGGTAATGTTGAATTAGTAGAACTGTTATGCTTTTCACATACAAATTTATTGGCAGAACTACAGCTAATGTCATTCCACAAGCCTAAAAAAAAAAATACAAAATTCAAGATGTTATAGTAATAATTTATCTCTTTTTTAATAAACACAATTTTCTCTATTTTTTATTTCAAACTACAGCTTTATCTGAAGGCAAAGTAACCATACCAGCTTAAAATAAGCTCTAATAATAACAGCACTGTAGCTCCTTGTAGTTAATTTGAGCTCCCTGACCCATCTGCTCCTTGTTCAGGGCTCTCTCCACAGTGTCTACACCTGTTTATGGGGGATTTTTTGAGCTCTGCAATCATCACATTGCAGATAGCAGGGGAAATACACCAGTAAGCAAATTTGAAAAGAAAATGGATCAGAAATGGATGAGATAGGAAATACCAGATCAATCTGATGGCACAATACAATGTTCAAACGTGCTGCATGAATTCTTTGTAAAGCATAAATTGAGAAATCAATATGTGTATCCTAAATTCCCATTAGCCTCAGTTAAGTTACAGAAATAGACTCAAGAGGAAATAGAGCTCTAGGATTTGCAAGAAATTTGCATTTCAGCGTACTTGTAAACATATCTTAGGACATTAGATGTATTTGTTTCTTTCCTCATTGATGTGTAACTTCAACTCCCATTTCCTTTAGCTGCTATAAATATTTTCTTAAGTTCGTGGTAGAGAAGAGAAACTACTCAATTTTTTACTAAAGGAAGTAGTGAAAAGCCCTGTAAAAAGGTGCAATATCAATCTTAGAAAACCCAGAAAGAAACATATGCTTTAAATTACTCATGGTACTGAAATCTCCCCATTCCAGACTCTTCCATGGCTGGTGGTCCCATGACTGGGAAGAGTTACTACATTGTGTTGGTTTGTCACAGGAAAGAAATTGCAGGAAACAACTACCAAAGATTGTGTGACAGTTGACAGCAGATTTTTGATAGCATCAATCCAAGCAGAGACAAATAAAATCTAAAGAGTTTTTTATGGTCACTTACCATGCATTGACAGCATTACCACACAATTTTCCTCATTGTTTGCAAAGTTGGGTTCATTAGGAGCCCAGGCCACATAGGTTACTGGAGTTCCATCCATCCAGCTTAAAGAAAAGATACACAAGTAGTTATCAATTAATACCTTCAGTGGTGACATGGTAGTCTTAATGAACACCTCATGATTAAGAATGTCTATGAGAATTCCTGGAAACTGGCTACAATGGGAGGGGCTGTTAGATAATTCCGTTTCTTGATTATTCTAATTTGAAGAAATTTCTGTAAAATATTTCTGGTTGCAAAATAGAAAAAGAATACACCAAACATATTTTCTGTTAATGGCCATGATTGTTTTGACAACATTTAATAAGAGAAATCAAAATCAGTTAGTCATGATACTAATAAAGAGAAGGATATTAAAATTATATCTTATTACAATAACTATTTTAATCCTCGTTAATATTATGCTTCTCAATCTGAGCATTCCTGGTGTTTTGGTAGGTGAAAACAAGAATGAAAATACTTTTCTGTGGATTTTATCCTGCTCTAGGAGAGGGTGGGTATTTTTCTGTAAAGAACATTCTGACAGCTTTAAAATCGTCCTTTCTAAAGGATCAAAATTGAAACTTTTTCCCCAATGTTTATCTGCTTTTTACTTTAATATATTGCTAGTGAAGGAAGAAGATGTTGCCACCACATTTTAATCAGTATTTCAGAATTTAGATCAGTAAGCCTGAAGTGGGACAGAAAATCAGCTGTCTCATCTGTGTCTTACTGCAGTTGTTACAATTGATTTAAATAAAGGAGATTCTTACTGGATCCATGGAATGCTCTATGTCCCTAATTTGACTCCTAATTTAGGAGGTTAAAATCATCTACCGACTCAGTCTCTATCAACTTCTCTCCCCACTCCTCTTCTGCGCTTCTCAAGATAAGTGATTTACATACATTCAACAGTGACATTAAAACAGAAAGGTTAAAGTCAAATCTCCTCTAACGTTTTCCAGGTCAACCTCAGAAGCAGATTTTTTTCATCTCCCAGACACATCCTAACTAGCAGGTAGGAAGGCAAGCAGTGTATCATGCTCTTCAGTATCTCTTAGTTTAATTTAGGGTTGATTTGTGTGTTGGTCTTTTCAGAATACTTGCTACTATTTCTGTACTGTAAATTTCTGCTGACTTTTCTCCCGGAATAGGAGTTTGCAGTTCTGCCTTTTGTACTCATTGCCTGTGTCTTCCTAACTCTGGAGAACCCCTCTGATACATAGATAAAAAGCATAAGAAAACCAAACCCTTTGATATAGGGCACACTTTATGTGTATGTGTGTATGTTCATAGGTATAAAATACATCATAGCAAAGTATCACTCCAATTTATGAGGCAAATCTCTGGAAGAAATGAGAAAGTGTGTATGGAGAGTAGAGCTTCCAAGATTTTCTTTGGCTAAGTGCTTACTCAAGGATAAAAGATTCTTTTACTTTTTATTTTTGGGGGGAAATATTGGACTTTAGAATATTCTAGGACTATTCCATTTTGCTTTGTACACAGTATGTGGAACAGCCTTCAGACTTTCAAGGGAACATATTCAGTACCTCCAGCTTCATAAAATGTTCTATTTGTTTCTACATGTCAGAAGCTGCACTGATCTTCTTAACTTACCTGAACTTTTTATCAAGGCTCACTCTTAGACCAATGAAGTATCCTCTTGGCTGACTCTCATAGCTCTCCTAAATCAGAAAGACACTATTTCAATTAAAAAAAGAAATCTTTGAAGCAAAACAAGCAGAAATTGATACACCATTAATTAGGTCCAGACAGCAGCCACTGAAGCCCACAGCAGTAAAGAACCTGCTTCCAGTTAACCACAGCGACGTGTTTGTATGCCCAGGCACAGAAGTCAGGTTTTTATCTGGGACATCAGAGCCAAGGCCTGCAGCACTGAAGGCCCTTAGGGTGGAATAGAAAAGAAACAGATTTTGAGTCAGAAACTGGTACTTTTTTTAATCTCCCTCAAAGAGCAGCTACTTCCCAAGAGAATTGATACCTTCCTACATCACTCTTCCTGTCAACTACATCAGCGCAGCTGGTGAGGAGCAGGAGAGGTCAAATCCCAAGGGATCAAAGGGCCCATCTGGGGATATTTCATTAGTGAAAATGCTGATGGCTCTGCTTCTGAGACAACTCAGAACAGCAACTCACAACAAGCAGATTGTCAAAAGCGTTTCTGCTTTAGGCTTCCTGTTTATAATGATTCTTACATTTTCATTTAGTGCTCTCTTTAGGAACCTTCTCTCACTGTTACTATTAACAACAGCTAGGTCTGCAGAATTCTTCCTGCAAAACTCTCGGGCTCTTTCCATGGAAAGCTGTTCTTTGCTGATATAGTAGAGCTTATCTTCATATATGACCCATCCATCTGCAGTGGTTTCATATTCTGCACGGAAGATAAATAAGGTACCCTTAAATTCTATATGTGTAGAACACAAAAGTTTTTTTTTAGAATAACAATTTTGGGGAAAAAATTATGATTAATAAAAATATATAAAAACTTACCATATGTGTCAATTGGTTCAGGTTTTAATGGCACTCCTGCAAAAAGAATAATATAGAAGGTATGATGCATCTCTGTAGAGCGTGTTATGATGTAACTTGTGACTGACAGCAAGAAGAGTGAGGAACAGAGCACGATTCTCCACCCTTTTGCCACTGACTAGCAAGCAGGCTTAGCCACACAGTTCAGCTTCACATTGCTCAATATGCAAGGTCATCTACTTTAACTTTGTATCATAAGTGGTGCTCCATATCAGCAAAGACATAGCCAGTCAAGGTTTGGCTGAATCACATTCCTGCACAAAGCAAGGCATGGGAAAATGGCTCTCCCGGCCTGTAAGTTGCAGCAGATTTATCTGAAATACTTTAAACTGTGGCATACAGCTCCTTTACTGATCCATAAATAGATATTCCATAATTCACCTGGGAGTATTTTCATCAAGAGGGAAAAAATTTCCTCTAGATTTATTTTAGCTCTATCAAAAAAACTCACTGAGTAATAATCATAAGCAAAAGGAAATATGACTTTATGTACGTGTGTGTATGTATATATCTATATATGGATATATACATACATATACAGACTGCTTTTCCAAAAGCAGTAGAGTTTTGAATAATTCTACAGGAGAACCTGAAGTACCAACAAATCTGGCAAAGATTTCATACTTGATTTTTAGCTGTATTAGTATAAAAACCAGTACTGTAAGGAATACAATACAAGGCCTTACAACTCCTTACCTCCAACATTACAAAAATAAAACCAAAAGATTCTTAATATTAAAAAAAATTGTGATCTTGCTAATATATGGATTATTCATGCACCCTAATTCTTGGAAAAAATCGATTCCTTCTTATAATCCATAATTTCAAAATCACAGCCCATAATATATTACTTAATGCTCTTGACCTCCATTTAGAAAAAGTAGTTCTTCAAAATTTTCTCTCTTTCTCCAGTAACTTAACTTAGAAAGCAACTACTTACTGAAGTTTTTTTAATCTTCTTGCCAAAAGAGAAGAAGAAATCTACCTTGTTTTATTTGGCAAACCCAGTTATGCTGTTCTTCACAGAGCAAAAGATACCATCGTTCAGTATAATGGTATGAACCACAAAACTTCCGTAGTCCTGAATTCCGTGAACTACCATCCCAGTTTGTGTACCTAACCTATAGAAGAAATCAACTTTGTTACTCTTTTAGTCTCTTTCAGTAGCTGTATGTTCCACTGGAAAATGGGAACTAATTGCTTTTTCTCAGAGATTCTGGTTTTAGCTAAAAAGAGATGGAAATGCAGGGAAAGCTATAGGTATCAGGATTTTAAAGTGGGCCAATGATGTCAGTGCTCAGACATGGCTGTCTTGCCATGGAGGGATTTTTTTGTTTGTGCCCTGAGCTGTAGACACAGACAGAAGAGAAACAGGCACAGGAACTATTTCTGATAAACTTTGCCTAGCTGTGAACTTTACCCACATATCACTCATGCTAATCATGTGCAGACAGGGCGCCTTTCACTCCACATCTGACCCAGTTCAAAATTACATTGTCCAACATCTGTCTAGTGGCAGTGACCATATTGTGCATCAATCCAGCATTACTTTTTTCCCTTCCCTGTGGTTAATGAGGATGGGAGTATGACTTTTGGGAGGGAAGTCATGTCTTACAAATCTAGAGGAGGTACCTCTGAAAAAACTGACATCCAAATGGGAAAGGAGACCCATGTGATACAACCTACTTATTATTGTCAAGAGTTCTTGCTAACATCCCTTTCTGGAACTTTTGGGAAAAGTAATGGGGTCAGGATAAGATAAAAGGTCCTTGCTTGTGTTAAAAAAAAACTCCGAAGAATAGGGAGTAGTAGTAAATGGAGGGTAATAAAGAGTAGAATCCTGCAGGAATGCTTTTCACAGCTGTAGATATTGGGATCAAGAGATGACTGGATAGATTCCCAGAAATAAATATATAAAAATTACAGATATGAGCTCCAGTTCTAAAAGAACCTGAGCCACCACTTACTGGGTGATTCAGGAGTATACTGGGAAACATGCTGCCTTTTGATTAGCTCTTTAGATGTTTATAGCTTCTACCAGAGACAGGATACATGATACATGAATTTTTATGTTTTGACCTTAGGTGTAAATATTATCTTCATGGAAGAGAAAATAAATTGCAGTGTTACACAGAAAGCTACAGATTCTGATGAGATACAGATAATTTCCTTCTATTCAAATGTTTAGCTTATTGATATTAGTCATGAAAATACAGATTAGCAGCTATATGAATTTTTGTAGGATTGGTGCTTTCTTTAATGAGGATAACCGCAAAAAGCCAAAAAATATATGTACAAATCCCAAAGTATCTTACGCAAACAAATATGATGAAAAATTAAAATACTCACTGGAGAGCCATCACTCCAGGCAAATCCTTCATCTGGATTCAAGGAAAATATACCAAGCCAACTCATTTCAAACGTACAGTAGTCATCCCTGAAAGAAATTACAGGATAGAGCAGTGTGTAAACAGCAGCACAAAAAGAATCCAGAAACACGCTATTGAACTTTCTAGAGCACATTGTAAAAGCAGTGAAGTTGAAAATTTCCCTATTACCTTTGGTGAAGTGCATACACATGTTCTTCATGGAAATGAGGAACATGTGTATGCACTTCACCGAATGTGGTGAAGTGTCAATAGCTTAGTTATCAGATTTATTAGTAGTAATGATCATATATTTCCCTAATGTACTATTTACTTAGGGAAAACCTTCACAGATTCAAAAAGTGGTTTCAGCACTGACCACTACAAGGTAAATACATATCTACTTCAATAGTAGATACATTGATCATATTTTCTACCCTTGTAGAAATACCACTTATTTAATGTGTTCGGCGGAGGATTTTGAAAATTCACTTTTTTCTCCATGAAAAGGTTAAAACAGTACTGAATAGATACATTTCAAAGTATCACAGGTCTTTTGGCTTTTGAGGAATCCATACATTTCAGAAATCATCTAGAATAATTTATAATAGTTCATATGAAAAGTCTTTAAATCTGGTAAGATAAACACAAATACCCACCTCAATGCTTCGGCTAGAAATGGTATCTCCTCCTTAATGTGAATGGTGACCAGATCCCCTCCTATTTGTCTGCAAAAGTCTCGAGCTTCAAACCATGATTTCTTTCTACTTTCTGATCTGCAAAATGGCTATGGAGAAATTAATTTAAAACATATTATATACATATTACAGTAATAAAAGAATTATAGTCTTGATTAAACATAAATGAGGCTTCATGCGAGCTAAGTCCATAAGAGAAATAGCATTTCCCACTCTGTTCCTAGAATTTTTACACTAGAGCTGCCTACCTACTTAGCACAGTGTTAAAAGGGAAAAAAAAAAAAAAAAAAGGAATTGCTAGAAGGGGAAAGGGAATGCAACTCCCAACTCCCTTTAATTTGTTTTAGTAGGAGGAGGGCCCAAGCCAACTTCCATATGAAGGGAAAGAAGAGTAGCTGTGGTAGAGAGGCAAAATGGTCTGGGAGGAGTCTGAAGATTCAGGCAAAGGAATGACTTCATGGTAATTTACAACTCTCACTTTACATTTCCAGTATGATGTAAAACTAGTTTAAGAGACAACAAGCACAGATTTGATCAAAGTTAAAAATATGATTTGGCGATAAAGGAGCCCAAATAAATAACATTCCAGATGAATTTGAAAGAAATGAAAAGGAAAAAAAAAAGGGGTAAGGACTCATTAACTCATAAAGTGATAAAAAATATTAAAATCTTACAATTAGCATATTTCAACTTTGCATGATCTCAAATGACTGTTCTCACATTACATTCATTTCTTGTCCAAACTCCTTTTTTATGCCTGCTCAGATATAGCTGACTGTACAACACAAGTTATCTGTAGCTTTGCATTAGAAACTCTCAAGTAAATCTCCTTCATAAACACTCATTTAATTAACTTTTCATGTGACTTTTTATCCTCTTTTTTTGTGGGGTAATGTGCTGATTTTAACAAGATCCAGCCTTAGGCATTGTGCTGCTAGAGGCTACACTTCACTATTTCTCTGTTTGTTCCCTAAACTGTCACATGCCTCAGACAAATACCACGTCTTTGCACAACAGACATAAAGAGCAGCACCAAAAAACCAGCTTTACTGCTTCTGCTGTTTAATACAGAATTTTGACATTTTCCTCTTAATAATTTTAATATGGAGTTGTTTCCTGTCTTTTCTTCTTTTTTTTTTTTTCTTATCTTTCCTTTATGTCTTTCTGGGGCCTTGATATTTATGTTCCTCTTCTTCCATTTCCTTCCAGTTCTTTCAATCCCTGAAGCATAAACTTCCTCATTTTCTTTCCTGTGTGCTTCTCCCCTCCCTTCCCTCCCCTCCCTTCAACTTTATCTTTCTTCCTTAATTTCTCCCCTCCTTTGGATGATTTCCTGAGAAGTATTTTGGGGATTTTGTTTTTTGCTCTATTCCAATCTCAGATATTGCAAAATGATGTACGTTTCTTTTTATTTTTTCTTGTTTATTTTTTTCCCCAATCAAGCTGCTTCTTCTAACTATTTAGGCACTTACTTTAAAACAGGAACTTCTATAGTTGATTGATACCCAACCTTCAGGACATGTGGGGACCAGAGCAGTAGTTTGAATAGGTGGAACAGTTGCACCCTTTGCCCACTGCTTGCAAATATATTTTTGCTTTGTCTCACAGTCAAGAACATCCCATAATCCAGCTGCAGTCCCAGTTCTCATGGCTACACATCCTGGATTATTTCCTTTATGAGAAGAAAAAACCCAAAACAAAAGATGTTGCATACTTTCTAAAGTGTGAATTATTTAATTGTCAAAATCTTTGAGTAGCAGCCACTCACTTTTTGCCATGCAATAACATTTGAAAGGAAATTTATATTTTAGATGGCTTTCATACAGTCAGAGTAGTATTTTCTGTTTGAGGAGGTCATGATCAATATAGAATCCTACTTTTTTTTTTATTTTGAATGTCCTGCATAATTATTTCTTTGGACAGAAAGTCAAGTTAGAGTTTTTACAGTAAAATATTGTGTTTTCAAGTGAGAATCTCATTTGTATTTATGTTAAGCCTGTGTTACATGAGATAGCATTACCTTGGTCACAAGTGGTTTTCACATAGTTGGCAACAACCCCACTGTGCATACAGAGGGCAGGCATGCAAACCTAGACAGCTTCAGGATGAAACTTATCCCATAATGTTTGCTGTAATTGTAGACTGTTCTGATGTCAGAGGGAAACAGAGCTGCCTACATCACACAAGGTGCAGTCAAATGCACAAAATGGGCCTATTCAATGGCTTATTTGTGCTCTTTCTTAATTTCCTAAGTATTTTTAACATTTTATTTGGGGGATTTTTTTTTTTTTAATTTCTGTTGGGCACAGACCTGATGTTTTAATGGACCTGTCTACCATGGTGCCAGGAGCTGAAATTAAATTCAGCTATAAATCCTTCATTTTATGGCGAATCAAGACACGTTTGTTCCTAAGAAGACCCTTTACCTGCATCATAATTCACCTACTGTTTTACTGATCATGCTCAGTCACTTATTCTCCTGATACTGTCCTGAGTTTTCTGACAGGCACATCTTTGCTATCAGAAATAATTTATTCTCATCAGCAAACCTTGTCACCTCACTACTGCACATTTTCCAGATGATCTGCAAATATATTGAACAGCATGGGCTTTGGCATAGGTCATTATGGGATTCTGTTGATGAACACATTTCCCCAGTAAAAAAATAGACCCCATAAAAAAAATCCACCTTCCAGTCAGTGCCTTTTGATCAATATTTTTATTCATGTAAGAGCTTTTCTGTGTTAGGTCAGATTAGCTGAAAGGCTTTTGGTAATTGAAATAGACCACACTTACTAGATTTCCCTCATTCATATGCTTTCACTTTCTGTGTGGAGCTCTGGGAGATCTATAAGCATGACCTCCCTTTCCAGAAGTGATTTTCTGTATCTTTCTCACTATATCTCCTTTACTTCAGATTCAGCTAATTTACTAATGACTCATCCATCTGAATCTCCCCACATCTCCTGTAACCAAATTTGCCTTTTTGCAAAGCTTAGATGTCAAGGCAGCTTTAGCAGGAAGTTACACATTAAAGGGTTTATTTCATGTAATCTTAACAGTTCCTGGATACTTTTGCAGGTGTGCTTAGCCCTGACTTCATGCCATCAATTTCCTCCATGATCGATTTTCTTGACATTCAGCTTGAACTAGACTCTCCAAAGATACCCTCAGGAAGAAACTTTCCAGCACAGAAAGTCTATTTTCTTCTCAGTGAACACAGATGCAAGGAAACAGATTTTCTTTTGCTGCTCCAGCCTGATTGTTGAGGAATGCATTTGCTGGGGGTAGTTTGGTTTGCAAGCTGCAGTGCCAGCTAGAGATTGAGCTCTGGGTGGTGAGAGCCAAGGCAAAGGGCTGTGAACTGATGCTGACCCTTTGCATAGCAAAGGGCACGGGCACCAGTGGTCCAGCCAGGTGACCAGACACCCAAAGACTCGGCAGGGACCCAAACATGACTGCATTTAGACTGTAAGGGTAAACAACTCCAGGGTTTCCTTTGTTCAAGGACCCCCCTTGGAGGCACCCAGCTGAAGCTGTTCTCTTATTATTGCACCAAAACTGAATTATTTTAGGGATCAAAAATCTGAGGAAACCTGGGTTCAAGCAGTCAAGGAAACCTGTGTAAGTGTGGGGGGTGTAGCTGGGGAGGGAGCTTGGTCCCAGCTCAGGTGGCGTGAGTGTGACTCAGAGTGGCACTTGGATGGTCAGAGAGGGAAGATTCCTTAACATGACTTCCAAGTGCTCTCTTCATACTCTGATCATCTTCTGACACCATAGACTCCTTGGAAAGTTTACTTCTTATGATGTTTGCTAAGGTTTTATTAGTCTTTGTCTTTCATAATTTTTATTGTTTTTATTTTATATTTTATAACTTCACTGAAGGTTTTCAAGAAAGTCTTCAGATAAATGATCACTAAGAGGAGCACAGAATATCCCATGGAGAGTAGATTTCCTCATGGCATAATGAAATCTTGTTTTCTGTGCTTGTGCACAGTATGAAACCATGAATTCAGTTTACTTAGTATCACACATAAAAATAATAATGGCACAGTGATTTTTGATACCTAGGGTTTGGAAGTCTAAATTAAAATCCATATTACAGTTGCTCTGTTTCAAGGTCTTCTCCCAGGCTAACTTTTTCACTAGAGGGACAATGGAATAGTCTCAGCACCCATTTGTAACTCCTTTTATCTCCCCGTGAAGACAGGCCAAAAGTTAATCTTATGGGTAAATATATCAGGGAATATAAAACTAATATAAAACTAATATAAAACTGCAGTTCAAAGTTTTCCCTTTGAAATTAGAATATGGAATTTGAAAACTTCAAGTACTTGGAAAGTACACCAAAATTTTAAAACATGAAATTTAGAGGACATTACCCACACAACCTATATAGGGACCACAATCTCAGAGAGCACCCACCATCCCTCATCACAGCACCTACCAGGCATTCCTGCATCCCAGTGCGTGAAGGACACAGCTTCACCATTGGCCCAGCTGAAAGTGCCTTGATCCTGCACATCAGAGAGGCCAAGCCAGAAGTATTTTTCAGGCCTCAGCCCAACAAGGCTAGTCAGATAGGCTTGTTCATACCTGTAAAATGCATCATGAAGACACAAGTGAAAACAAAGTCACTTTCCCAAATCCTACTAGTCTAATATGATGATGGAACTTTTTCTCCTATTCCTTGCTTCAGACTTGGGGAGAAGACCCTACATAGGATTCAGACTCTATATAAACAACAAAAAAAAACAACCCAAGACTTTTTTGTTATTCAACTAGACACCTCATCTGTTACTCAACCATTTTGCTGCTTGGTGTTGTGTTAGCTTTCCTAGGAATATTTCATATGATACAATCTCTAGTTATTCAAAAGTGAAGAAGTCGATATTATCATACCTACTTTCAACTGTGGCTAAGTAACCTTCTTCTCCTTCACAAGTGGTGTTCGCTTCTGAAAATGTTGCTGGAACATGTCCAATAAAATAGCAGTAGGTCCCATATCTTCTCCAGCCCTGTAACATGGTTTTAGGATTCCCATACAAATTTTAAATAATTGTGATATCATGTATTAAGTTAAATCTGCTATTTAAAAATTAATGAAGCACAATGATGATGAATATTATGAATTAGAATTTTTTTCTGTGAAATTACAGATTCCTCCTAAGTAGTTTCTGTAAATGGTTTTCTAACTGAGAGAGAGGGAGAAACTTCATAATGAATAAAAACAAAAAAACCCTTCCATTTAAATAATACAAATAATTCAAATAATTCTAATTGATTCTCTGACAATGTACCTATTTCATCTGAGAAACTGACATTCCATTTTCACATACTTACTTTCTTGCAGCCTGCAGCAGTAATTTCTTTTTCTCCAGCTATTTGTGACGAAGCCTTTCTTTTACAAATGTAACCAGCCCTCTTCTCACAGTCATGGTCTGCCCAATATCCATTCTGTGCCAGGAAAAAGTTTGAAATAAAAAGAAGATAAAGATGAATAATCTAAAGAAGATAAATAATGTCTTTCTTTATAATGAAAATTATTTGTCTTCTTTTTCCTTTTTTTTTTTTAATGGAGTTTTTTCCTTATCCGATTTTCCTACATGATATCAAAACCAAATCTATTCACATTCAGTGAAATAGTAGACTGGACCATAGCAGTATAGACACAGCTGGCAGCGATAAGAAGGGAGGAGGGTGCATGGAGCTGCTGCCTGACCTGTTGTGCTGGGTCCTGCACAGGCAGTTGTGCTATGGGATAGCAAATGAGCAGGCAAAGAGGAGCCACCAGGAATCAGAGATCCCCATACACCATCATTACCACCAGAGGAAAAGGAGAGAATGTACTCAAAATACCTTCAGAGACCTGTTTCATAGCACTAATAATTTCATTTGTGACTTTCAGATGTACATAAAGAGAAAATTTCACTAGTGATACAGTAATGCTTTCTTTTTTTTAAAGGTCACATTAAATCTCATTCTCAATCTCGTTTAATTCAATCTCTACATCTCTTTTTCTGGCCTTAGCCATTTGCTGAAATAACAGAGCATGTTATTCTTTCATTAAATAGTTTTAATGTGGAAGTACAATATGTATTGAGTAATGTTACCTGGCCCTTGATCAGGACACAGTCTTCTGGCCTGTTGTTTGTAGTGGATGGCTCTCCCAGGTGCCATTTTGTGTATGTCACCGGGGTGCCATCACTCCACTCAAAATACATTTGAACCTTACGGTCATTCAGCCCAATCCACAGCTTGTCTGTTGGCTCTAGGGATGGAAAGAGAGATAAGACCTCTTTTGGCACTCTGCCCTTTTCACAGCACCAACCATTAAGCTTTGGACATAGAAGTCCTTTCACAAATTTATGAAGCATAAAATTATTTAGTATGTTTTATGATAACTTTATAAATTAATATTTTCATATACATGAAAAATAAAGACTTAAATATAAAATATACACTTTAAATAAAGACTGTGTGCTTTGGAAAATTGGGTTGTAAGGAAATCCTTGCACTGGATGAAAAAATTTTTCTCTTCTTTCTCATAACAGCAGGTGTGAATTACCAGCCTAATGTTGATACATCATGATGGTATGATAGAATTCTGAATAGTTACTTTTCAGTTCCATTGCACTGGTCAAATTTTAAAATACTGGTTTTATG
This sequence comes from Phylloscopus whistleri, assembly GCA_017589585.1. Classification (NCBI taxonomy): domain Eukaryota; kingdom Metazoa; phylum Chordata; class Aves; order Passeriformes; family Phylloscopidae; genus Phylloscopus; species Phylloscopus whistleri. The sequence continues at coordinate 3,721,169 of JADMLD010000614.1, read as the reverse complement.
TAACTTGGAGCATGAATGCTTTAAGCTTCTTTCAACAAAATGAAAAATACAGAGAAAGCCCCTAAGCTCAGCTCCCCAGACCTACATCAATTTCTTTGGCAATAAATAAAATCAGTTTTGACAATCTCTAGAATTCAGCAGGAACTATCAATTCAGCTGTCTTGTTTTCCATACAGGCAAAGGCAAGAGACCCCCTGGAAATACTCACTGTACCCAAGTTGAGACACCATAAAGTTGTGCTCCTCAAGGTTTTGGATGCTGGCCAAGTGACTCCCTTCCTTCTGACAAGAGGCCAAAGCTCCTTCCCATCCTTTGCTGTCCCTGAAGATCTTATAGCAGTGATCTACATAGGGCACCCATCCATCTGGGCAAGTAACAGCTCCAGTGTCACCTAGGAACACGTACCAAGGTTTAGAGGGGTGCCACTGCCATGCAAGGGACATGACACTGAAAATATTTCCACTTCATCTGTGCAAAAGTTCTAAACTAAGAATTTTCGTTTGAGATTCTCATCATAAGGAAATGATGAACACAAAATGTAGTAAACATAAATTTGATTCTGTAAATGAGGCAATTTTTAGCTTGGGGAAGGAAAGCTTTTTTAATACAAATAATATCTAATACAAATTCTAAGTTTAGTCAAATGTCTGAAACAAATATATTAATTTTGTAATGTATTAATCAAATGTATTAGTTTTTTAATTTATTAAATTTCTCAGCTTCTGTATCACCTAGTACTTATTTTTCAGATAGGAGAAATCAGACATTATCTGCAGCTAATATAGAAGGTTTATGAATTTTTAAAGGATTAAGTATATTGATAGAGTAAAAGCCATCAACACAAATGTATAGCTAGAAGAATACATAGGGTCACACCAACAGGGAAATCTTCATGCATCAATCTTCCATTGTCTCGATCTTCCACCACTCCTGCAGTGAACTCTGAACTTGCTTATCTGACCACAAGTCATAGAGAATGACTTAGAACCACACTAAGTCATGCATCTTTCTTTCTTGGGCTTATATTTACTAATGCCCCTCCTCTGAAATGTAATTTTTGGGTTGTTCTCCCTTTTGATGGTCACCATTGTGTGTACTTAAAGGGGAGACCTGGCCACTGAAACACAGACAGGAGGGACGAGTTGGACATTCCTTGCTTTTATCTGTTTCAATCTGTGTGTTGTGGAACTGGAGGTCAGACTAGAAAGGTTGCAATCATTGTAAAATGGAAACCAGATAAACAAGAATTAGTTCTATTTCTATTAAAATTCTTCTGTTCATCATTGTCAATATGTCGAGCAATTGAGATGACAGCTTCTAATTTAATTAACAGTGTATATCAACATACCTGAAGGAACCAAAGTAAAGTTCCTTTTCTTACAAATATAACCAAGTCTCTGATCACATTCCCAATTTTGCCATTTAGCTTTTGTTTCAGGATTCAAAACTACACAGAGCTTTCCAGATTCTGGAGACGGGCTTCCTTCAGGAAAAGAACAGGGGAAAAAAATGAATTTTTCTGAAACAAAAACAGAGCTCTAAGGTCTAAAATACACTCCTGGATGAAATGATGGAGGTCATGTTTTTCCCACCTTTGGCAAGAGCTAAGGTATGTCTCCAGTCTGTATGAAATGTAGTGTGTAAGTTAGGTAAATGGATACAAACTTGTAAACTCATACTTTAGTTGCTAGTCAAGTATGAATATTTTTGGGACAGGCAGTGCTGCTTTCACAACTAAAATATTTTTGCAACATGTTGAAGGTTTCTGTCTTATATTGCTATAGAAAAAGAGATTTTTCTAAAGCTAAAGCAATAAAGCTAAAATACTTATGCCATATCTATCTGGTAATAAAATTTACAGCAGTATTTGAGGTATGTATATTTTCTCTTTGGAAATACAAAATCAAACAAAGTCGCTTCTACCTGGAGCCCAGTTTAAGTACTGGAAAGGGCTGCCTCCAATCCACTCCCATCCACTACTCAAGTCCAGTCTGTTGAGTCCAATCCACAGTGCAGAATCTGTACCTTCTATTAATTCTAAATTACAAAAATAATATAAATTATTTTATAAATCTCTTTTGTATTAGCAATGGTCACTAACAATGTCTCTAGGAAGACTTGGAATTCCTGAATATCTAACTGCAAATATCTGTAGATACTATGGTACCTAATAAATTGAAATGCCAAAGTTTGAATACTGTAAAGAGGGGAAAAAACCCCAGAAACTCCCTGTGTTATTCTATTAACTAATGCAAAATGAACACATTATACCCATAGAGTATAACCAAAACAAAACTGTTTCTGCAGAACAGGCTATATTCTGTACAATTAAGTAGAATCATTGGTAGAGTAAAACAAAAAAACCAATAATAATAAATCTGTTAGAAGTTAACTTAATCCTTAAAATTAACAAAAAATACTTCTTCCATATCATTCCTTCATCCATATGTGAATAAGTAAAGCTGAATTTTGATATCTGTAAATAACTGGTATTTTTCAGTTTGGCAAGTGAATGAAAAAAAGCTGTCAAAACTGCAGTTGAAATAAAACATCCTTCTTTTGACATAAAGATAAATATTTTTTTCTTTCTTTTCAATTTTTTTGAAGTTTCCTTTTGACATGAAGTAAGACTTCAATTTACTTTTCAAGATTTTTTATGCCATCAAAAAAAAATGATGTTTTAATATGAAATAGGTTTGCTAAATATGAAGTCAAACTGTTACACTTGCGTGGTGCTGGAATGCTTTGAATTCTGTGTAAATTTGGCAGCAATTTTGATATGAACTTGCAAATTCTAAAAGATTTTACTTTCTTGTCCACATATATTTAGGTCCAAAGGCAATGGCCAAAATCATGCGAAATGATCCTTAGCTATTATGATGGCTTGAACAGATCCTGAATGTAAACCATGGTTTGCTTTACTGCCTTACCTCTAAGGTATGTTTGTTCATGAATGTCTGTGATACTCAGTAATTCTGCGTTTTGCTGCTGACAGCTCTTCCTGGCTTGGTGCCATGTGAGAGCCGAGTCAGAATTTATTTGGTAGTGAACATTTGTTGACATATCTGTAGTCCATGTGCTGTCTTTACCTGTGGAAAGAATAATAACAGAGGTCACAGTAACCTGCCAACAGAAAACTGAGTTGCAGGTTTTCATTCTGTATGGGAGGTTCTCACTCGTCTCCTTAAATTTCACCTGGGCTGCTCTTTCAAGACCACTGAAAATGTGGGGAAGATGAGGAAGGACAAAATTAAGGCTGCTAAGCTGACAGGTGAAGCTGACCTATACTGCCTCCTGTTCCATGAAGAGAGACAAGTCAGGAATTACCACAAAGAAAGTGATTGCATAGAAAATACATTGCATGGAGGGCATGGCAGAAGTCCCAGGTGAAAATTTTGAAAAGATGTGCAACATCTCCTTCTCACTCTGGACAGCAGCTCCCACTGAGAGCTGTAAGAACTAGCTCTAGACCTGAATTTAGGATCAAAAAAGTTCTTAGATAAATTCCATCTCCTTTCAAAGGCCACATTCAGAGGGGTGTGCCTGTCACACAGCAATGGTGCTGAGCAGCACCATGCTCCTCCTCTGATTACCATTGCACCTTTGATTTGTTGAAGATCTCTACATGCTCAATCAAGCACAACACCAAATTGTATCAGGTATTTGCTCATTCCCAAAAGTCAGTACGAAGATGAATTCTTAAAAAGAACTGAAAGCTGGGACTAGCTTTCAAAAACTCTGAAAATTATTCAATGACCCTATGTCACACACCTTCAGAGCTCAGTGTGTGAGGTATCTTTGCAGGAACCTGGAAAGCATAGTTTACTAGGGCTGTGTGCCAGACTGAAAGTCCACCTTAAATCAAGTGGAGTAAAGGGGCAGTCTAGTAAAAAAAAAAAAAGTCAATGCTGAACAGGAGCCGTGGGGAGAAATATGGAGGAAAGATGAGATGTGTCAAGTGGAGATTTCAACATCATGAATGCAAAGCTCTCCAGACCATAAAGGGAGATAGAGGGGGAAGTGACCACAGAAATAAAAGAAGTGATTGAAATTGCGGAGGAATGTCAGGCAGATGTCAAAGGGGTGGAAAGGCTGCTTTCTGGACAACATGAACAGGGCTTAAAAGCACGGATAAAAGGACACATTACACGTTAGCAATAAAATATATTCACATGAGAATCAGGCAGATTAAAACATTAACTTCAACATCAATCTTCCTACAGTGCTCATTTCTGTGCCCACGTCCATCACAATTGGAGACATCAGAAAAGGGTTGTACAAGGATGACAGCACACATCGTGGCTGGGAAGCAGTAAGGAGCTCAGAATTATTGTGCTGCTAAGCAAAACCCCCACAGTTTTTGGGAACTGAATGCTGTTTTACTCTTCAATCACTCTCTTCACATCTTTGTGCAACATGCTATTTTCTCCCATAATTAGCGTGTGGCAATGCATCGTATACTAAAATACATTCTTGTAAGCTGTGAGTTGTTATCTTAAAGACAATCATATTCTGCTCACGCTGGTTTGCTGATGGCACAGGGAGGGGAGCTGGGAGGGAGCAGGCACCTTACCCGTGGAGGGGCAGAACCCGTACCGCTGGTCGGTGTCGTAGTCGGCGGTGGTGGCGCACCAGAGCCAGCCGTCGGTGCGGCCCGCGGCCGTGCACTGCGCCCACCACTGCTGCTTGTACAGGAAAGGGAAAACGCACGGGGCCCCAAAAGCATTTCCCAGCAGCGTGAAGGTCTCTGAGAAGACAAAATGATAGCGTGAATATGAAAAGCAACAAATAAAGGTAAAATAGGGAAAAAGTAAGGTCTGCGGCAGGATTGCATCTCAAAGTGCTTTCCGTGGTTCCTGTCCCATAATCATAAAAAAAATTGTCTCAGCACTTTTTCAGACTTCAGCTGCTGATATATGTTTTAGAGCATTGCTATTCTGATATAAAGTAATATATCATAGATGAGGTCTATAATTAAATTTCTGACCATGATGCTTTTATAATCTTAATAAGGCTCAAGAACTCTACCCTAAGATATTTCTATTTCAAACAATGTTAAGATTTATAAAACATGTGCAAGAGCAGGAACTAATGTTTATAAATCTTGATTCCTGGAAAAAAAGTAAATATATATTAGACTGTCTCTGGTTTTATTCTAGTGATCATTTAAGTATCTCGTACAGTGAAGAACACGCAAAGCTAAGAGTTCAGTGTTCAAATATCCTTTGAGATGGCTTTTAGAGCATTCATTCTGGATGTGGGAAAGCCATTCAGAACAATCAGACTTCAGCTAATCAAAAAAAAGGTAATTGCAGTGGTGACTATAATTATTCCATGAGCATCCTCATCTACTGACTCAAAAAAGCCATGCTTCTTCCATCTAAATCAGTACTTTCAGACCTTTCTCAGCTCACCCATATTGTGCTTTATTCATGGGGATGTAAATTTCATGTCACTGTGTCTGTATAAGAAACTTATCAGTGTATATGTGCTCTTTTAATAATGCAGTGACACAGTATGGTGAGCAATAGTGACTTTAGAGAACACTTTTACACAGTATGAGAGTAAGTATGAATATACATATTCACTAATAATATGTATTTATAGAATATATAGAAAGAACATGTAATTTATAGTACTTGAAATACTAATGTACTATAATATATAGACTTAAAAATTGTGTGTGTATAATACATGCTTGGACAAAAATATAACATTAAATTGAAGGTTAAATACGTCAGTGCATGGATATTCTAAAACTCTGGTGGTCACTGAAGTAGTCAGAATAGTCAGAGCCAATGATCCTAAACACTCTAACACTCACAAAGGAATCAGTGCAAAGGATGAAAGAATCAATTTTCTGTACCTTCATATCCCTGGGAACATAAAACATCCATTGCCTCATAGATATTCCATTTACTCTTTGTACTCAGCTCCTTCTTTAACAAAACGTTATCGTGCTCTTCGTTGCCAGGACTGAAAAATAAATCTTCCCCTCGGATTGCAAGGAGGCTTTCATTTCTGCATTCCCACCACTGGAGCTCGCTTTTTTGATTACAGGGATACAGGGTGACCATGGCCTGATCCTTCTTCAATGACACTCCAAGGCACAGTTTCAGTTTCACACTCATAAGCTGATGATCTGTGATCCACCTGAATTTTTGTAATTCATTGTCTTGATTGCAAGTGGCAGTTCTAACCGACCATGCAACAGATGCCTCAAGACAGAGCCTGTTAGCTTTATTATATAGTAAAAATGTTTCAATGTCTGTAAAACAAAACAACACAAATCAAATAGATAATATAGAATACACGTATACCAAATAAGTTATATGATTCTGCTTCCCATTCGCATGAACAAGTCATTGCATTCATGTCAGATAAAACATTATATTTCTCAACAAGGTCCAGAGCAACATCAATTCTACTGATTAAAAATAAAGTAGCTAATAGAAAATGTATCTCATGATTATATGTCACCATACTGTGGATCAGTGGTGGGCAGCAGCAGCAGCTGAGCTGAGCACAGCTTCTTGGATGGTTTTAGGTCAGTGAATTCTCTTTGTCACACTGCTGTTACCACTACCTTGTTCAATCCAGCCTATCCTCAGATGCACAGCCCTGTAGACCTCTGACATCTATGAACTTTTCTTACACTTCCAGATCTTAAAAGTCTCCTACTGGGTACACAGACATCTTTGCTGAGCCATTTGCCTCTCCTCCTAAATCCACCTTTTTCCCTTTCCTTTCCTTTCCTTTCCTTTCCTTTCCTTTCCTTTCCTTTCCTTTCCTTTCCTTTCCTTTCCTTTCCTTTCCTTTCCTTTCCTTTCCTTTCCTTTCCTTTCCTTTCCTTTCCTTTCCTTTCCTTTCCTTTCCTTTCCTTTCCTTTCCTTTCCTTTCCTTTCCTTTCCTTTCCTTTCCTTTCCTTTCCTTTCCTTTCCTTTCCTTTCCTTTCCTTTCCTTTCCTTTCCTTTCCTTTCCTTTCCTTTCCTTTCCTTTCCTTTCCTTTCCTTTCCTTTCCTTTCCTTTCCTTTCCTTTCCTTTCCTTTCCTTTCCTTTCCTTTCCTTTCCTTTCGACACTTGCCAATGTGTAAATGCTGGTGGAAGTCAGAAGGTACACCTGCACCAGAAACTGGGTCCCTAGCTCTCCAGGCAGTTTATCTGATCATGCCTGAAGTGTTGGCTTCAGGGTAAGGTAGAAGTAGGGGAGCAAATTTCAGTCCCGCAATGAGTTTATCAGCAGCAGTTGTGAACCATGCCTATGAATTTGCTCTGCTGCCTTGTACTTTGTATTTTCTGCCAAAGCTTGTGGGATTCATAACCAGTTTTGGTCCCTGATACATGTCTTGAGCAGTGGGTGTCATGTTTAATGAAAACGTATTTACGAGGTTAAAGACATTTCCTTAAAAACTTGCAAAAAAACAGAATCAATGTAATTGATAACATACAGTACACTGAAAATAATTATTCTGGCCTGCAGGGAGACCATGGTGATTAAAAAAATACTATATACTCTGAGGCAATCTGTGACAATCCTCAGAGTTAGAAAGGTGAAAGGTAACATGTAACCTTAAACATTCAGGTCTGCAGAAGCCACCTGTTTGATACCTACAAGAGCCGTGCAGCTAAAGGGATAGCAGTAGTGTTATACACTGCAATTCCACAAGTGAATTCTTAAACTGAAGCCCATTTTATCAAAAAAAAAAAAAAAAATCTTTCCATCCACTTTATCAATGTCAGTGAATTCAATGAGATAAACCCCCTCTACAGCCATCATCTGTGAATGTCTTAATGTCTTACCAATATTTCCACATTTCACCACTCCTGGAGATTTTCCCTGCCTGAATTTGCAACCATTACCTAGACACCAACTCAGCTCAAAAATCAGAATACAGAAGTAAAGAATTAAATAAATTTTTTAAAAGGCATTTAAACATATATCATTATTAGGTCTGACCTTCTGGGGTTATTGAAATTGTAGTACCACTATATATGAATAAAGCCATTAAGAATTGACTCTCCAGTTCCTTCTCTAACCGTTTCATTTTTTCTGTGAGATCATTCCCCTGCCTCTTGCCTGCCATTAAGAGGTTCCCCATCCCCAAAATGATAACGTACATATTGGCAGTATCACAGAACCACAATCACCCAGAAAAGCCAGAGGAGTGGAGGCACTTTCATGAGAACCTTCTCAGGAAGCAAGCAGGAGGCACTTACCCGCCAGCTGCGAAGAACTGTGAACAAGAGAGAGAACAAGCAAGAGCCCAGAGAACATAATTGTAAATGCTGTTTCCTTTTCTTCCCTTCAGCAAAACCTGGATGGTGAGAGTTGTGGGTGATAAAGTCCTGCTGAGGAGAGGACAGCAGCCAGAACTCCTGAGTTTTGCAGGCTGGATGGCTGGGTAAAAACTCTGAGTGCTAAATAAGGAAACGTTCTGTCACATGGCACATTTCTGAAAAACAAGACCACACGGCACAGATCTTACCCTCAAAAAAGAATGACTTCTCACTGAGGGCAAACCATGCTTCCTTGGAAAAGCAGGTGGTCACAAGTTTATATCTCGCTACAGTCCCACTGTCTGCTGAGGAGACGTGTGGAGATTGTGGGATCAAATCAACAACGAAATACTAAAGACAGAAATTCAGCCTTAGCTTTTAAATCTGACATGTTACCTATGCGGAAAAAAACCCCCAACTCTAGCAGGAAAACACAGAAGTCTCATATTTTCATCTCTGAGAGGAGACAGAAGTGAATTTTAGGAAATTTAAGTGAAATTCCTTCTTCAGGACATTAGAAAAATTTCTGCCTTTCTATAGGAGTTTGCAATTATCCTTCATTTCTACAAAAATGTAACTAGAAAACCATGTGAAAAATGGCTTATTGGAAAATCAATGCTTCTTTTTCTTATGAAGTAATTCTTGTTTGAGAGCCATACCAAAAGTCAGTCTCTATTTCAGGAAATGCCACATATTATTTTTTACCCAGATCAAGATCCTATCCAGGGCAAGCACTCAGTGCTTTGGTTTCCAAACTTAAAGATGGAAACTTGAGAAAAACAGCACTCTCAATATTCCATTCCTGACCACTATAGACTGTCCCTATAACCTGTAAAGGTGTTATTTTATCACAGCAGATTTTTAAAATGGAAATATTTTGTTTTGTTTAGAAAAACCTCTAAATGGAAAAAAAGAGTCAGTGATGTAAAAATATCATTTGAAGTGTAGTAAGATATTGATTGGCACCTGTAGCAAAAGTATGATATCAAGAAAATTTGTCATCCTCTCCTGTTTTTAAGCCAAGATGACTGCATTTCTCAAATATGGGATTTGATCCTGCTTGTCTATTCAGCAGAAAGACAATGCAAGAAAGAGGGTTAATTCCCTGAGAAAATTTATGGGATCAAAATAAAAGGAAGAAATTGAACAGTGAAATAAGAAATTGCAAGGAAATGCTAGGTACAGATGTTAGGGCGAAGTTAATTGAATTTTCTTTTTTGAAGGATGACAAAATGTACTAACAACAAGGATGAAGTCAACCACCTCTTTTGGAAAACACACATTTTCTAAAAAATTTTTTAAATAATTTTTTTAATCTTCTGCTAAAGATCTTGCCTAGAAAGAGCAAGTTTTCTTTGGCCTTAAGTAGTCTGCCTTATGCTGACACTATATCCTTACAGCGTGTGACCTATTTATATAAAAGAGACATTGTCATTTATGTTGTCAGGGATTTTAACAGCCTTGTTTTATCCTGGAGCCTGTACAACATGAGGTCGAGAGGAATTCCATTTTCTTCTCAGTTGGACATTTTGTAATAACAAAGAAATAAAAAGGGAAGGATCCATTTTCTTCAGCCTCCTCTGCACCCCAAGCCACGCCAGAGCCAGCTGCAGCCTGGTAGTAAAGCAAACATTGGTTTCCCTTCAGCCTGGTTTCAGGCAGGTCTTAGGGCTAAAAATCTGAACAATTGCACTGCATCCTTGATACCCCAAACACACCTGGTGTGCTTGCACCTCCCCTCCTACAGCCACTACTGTGAATTATAGGATGCTGTGCTGATCCCACAAAGGGGTACCTGCTCAAGGCTGCTGAAATCCTGGAGGACAGACTCCGAGGAAGAGTTAGAACAGCCAACCTCACAATGTCGCTTGCACCTGGCACATACCTCAGGGAGCACCAGGCAGGAGGTGGCACTGCTGTCTTGCTCCTTTGCACTTGTGAAATCTGGCAATGTCAGGCACCTGCCCCTAGCCACTGCTCACAGGTGAATCTCAGCGCGAGCTGCACCCAGCCATGAAGTGCAGGTTGGCCAGTCCTGATCTGAAAAGTCAGACATTGGGTAACAGCAAAGTTGTACTCCCCAGCACAAATTTAGACAGTTCTCTGTTACTTCAAATTCAATTGTTATGCCGACATCCCAAACACTGGTCTCTTATGGAAAGTACTTGTAGCTTGAAAGTTGACCTGTTAAGGGCTCCCTGGAATCCCACCAAATTCATTAAACCTCTACTATCTCTAAGATTAAGGGGAAAAGCACAATCTCAACAGCACCTTGTACCCACCTGTCTGATGGGTCTGAATGGATAGGAAGTGGGAGGTAACACGCTATGGTGGCTTTGCAGGTGATAATTTGCCAGTCACTGATGTTAGGTGTTCACAGACTGCTGCAGCGACAAAGACCCATACAGAGCTTTGGGATCCCTTCCAAGCAAAGATCTGCTCTGATGAAAAAGCAGCTATGGGCAGGGTAAACATGCCTCATGCAGCAGCAGCTGCAGTGGCTGAGAGCAGCCAAGGCACTCCTGCACTCTTGCACTCCTGCACTCCTGCACTCCTGCACTCCTGCACTCCTGCACCTGCAGACCAGCCCCAGCCATGGGGGCTCATTGCAAGGTCACTGCTCTCATGGGTTATGGCATTAATTTGTCTTGCTTTGCCAAATTTCACTGAATGTTTTGATGAGCCTCCTGTTTTTCTGGTCAAGTCTTAGCAAGGGGGATGAGTACTCTGTGCCATAATCCTTCATAATCCTTCTCATTCAGGCTGATAAAGGCAAAAGTTTAAAAGTGTTCTGACAAGGTCAGACAAATGAAATCCACACAGATAAAAATAAAATCTAGTTTAGGGAAATAAACCGTAAGAGTGAAAGTACTGTGGCTATTGCATTAATTTGCTTGACATCAGTACATATGTAGTGAAAGCAACCACAAAGCATGTAGCAATTAAGCAGAAATATTTTTATTTTTCACCATCCTACTCTGATTTCATTGGCAATAGACTAAACAAATTTCCCCAAGCAGAATCTATTTTGCCTGTGACAGTAACTGGTGACTAATGTCTCCCTGTTCTCATCTCAATCCAGGAGCCTTTTGTGGTACATGTGTCAGTAATGCTAACCTGAGAAAGAAGAGCAAAGAATCAGCTTTACCTTATGGGCTTATATTCAGACTGAAGTTTTGAAAAATTTCATGCAGCAATGCCAAATCATTCATGTAATCTCCTGGAAAGTATGCAAGTTGCATAATGTCTAAGAATGCTTACAATTGCCTGTTCTCTTCAAATCTCTTCATGATGAGACTGATGTGCAGGGTCCCTCAATGGGTGCCCACTACTTACTGGTCTCTGCAAAGGCAAATTGCCATGGAGGAGCACACATGGATCCAGTCTCTTCATATCACTCCTGTCTGTGTGAATAGACAGAGGAAGCAGAGGAGAGAAAAACACAGAAGATGCTTCACCTGATATGTGCAGAAATGGTGGTGGTGATGCCTCACGTGGGAGCATCCTTTCTCAGAGATACCCAAAATGTAAAGTTAGCAAGGCAATTGCAAAAATAACAATTATAATTCCTAGCAAACTGCATTGTGCCAATTTGTTGTCATGCTGTAACTATCAAGTTCTTAACTTGCACTTTACTTCATATTCTTATAAAAACAAACATTATATAAATCTTCAGTACACAGATACAGTGTGTTATCTTACTGGAATGTGTCACTTGCATGTCACACAAACTGTATTGTGAAACAAAACTTCATATTTTTAAGCTTCAAAATGCTTTATTTTCAGTTTAGGAGGGATTTCAAAGATGCTTGAATAAGCATGTTCTCTATGATTCTGAAAGGCAGCGAAAGAGAAGTGTGAATGCATTTTCAAATGCTAAAGCAAATAATAGAAGGTATGACATAATTTAAAGCTTAAAGGTCTTAGAATTTTATATATCCTGTGAATAGGAACCTATAATCACATACATAATCGAAATAGGGAAATGAAAAGGTCCAAAACCAGTGTCAGCTAAAGCTGAAAAAGTTTCCAACAGCAACCATGATTTCACCTCTCTCCTGGACAGCCTTGTCAAAGGTTCTGTACTAACAATGTTGGAGTGCTTTGCTGTGTCGCTGGCTCCTCAGGACAGAGTGGCCCGGTAATAATCTCTTGGTTGCTCCAGAACAGGCTGGCAATGGCTGTGTTCAACCTGCTTCATGGGAACGGTCCCTGGAATGCTGGACATGCCAAACCGGACCTAGAAATCTCTTTGAGCCAGTGTTCACTGTCATGGGTGAAGGATGCATGCCTATGCTCATTTACTGAATAGACAGCCCTGCAATATTGCCTTTTCCTGAGTACCATCTAATTTAAATTAATTAAGGGTACCTAGTTACTAGCTGAGCTTAAACCATGAAACAAAGCTTAAATAATTTATTAAGTACACTTACCCATTATTTGAGCTGTTAACATACAGAATGGCACCAAATCTTTCCATAAAACCCTTGTCAGTACACCTACCAACTCAACATAAGCTACTAATTACTGTTCTTTCTTTAGGACTATGATTCCTTATTATCTAGTCATCACCTCATGATTAGCAAATAGTACTGCTTCTTCTATTACTTTTTCAGGAATTCAAGTTAGTCTGCCTGTCTTATAATTCCTTGGTGCTTTGATACATTCAAACCTTTCCTAGCTTCCCCCCGAGTTTACTGAGAATTGCAAATTTCTCCAAGTATTACAGCTTGTCTCTAAGACTTAAAAATAATCAAATTCATCTGCTTAAAAAAAAAAAAAAGAAATTATGGGGTTGTCTTGCAGCCCAAACATCACATTAGGTTTTCATCCTTAATCTATCCTGTTATGTTATGCAGTTAGGCACAATTTGTGTAAACTAAACAATGCTCCTGGGATAGGCAAAGTTCCTGCAAATATTTCCTTATCTTCCATTGTTTGTGTGCCTCCTAATGAGGTGTCTGATAAAATGCTTCATATGGAAATGAAGAGCAGGCTTTAAAGAGTGCATGTTATGTTTTGGTAGGAAGCATTAAGCTCATGAGTGCAGCAACACTGCCTCATGTTAAATGAGAAGTAAAGTGTATTCTGCACTGAAGCTTTCCAGAGCAGACTTAAGTGTGATAGACTATGACGCTGCCAAGTAAAAGTGTGAGATTATTGAAAATGTGGGCAGGAGCCCCAACTCATTTTAAATGCACATTGGCTTCATAATATGGAAAATGAGCTAAATTAAGAGTACTCAGTACATGCAGTGATCTGAGCAGCATCCAAAAAAAATCTCCTTTGACGGATGATGTGACTACTTAGAAGAATATTTACAGAAAAGTGGTGGCTGAAAAAATCATGGCATTGGCTTCAGAGAATGTGGCCTTGGATAGTCCTTTACTTGGGACCTGGCTCTGACTTGAATTTCAAACTTTGACCAAGGCTCACCAGGTTTTTAGAGGAAATTCAGATCATCCTAGCATTTTTTAGTGCAGTGTACCATGACACAAGGTCTTGTATCTGAAGAACAACAAAAGGAAGTAAAAAAGAAGAAAATGCACTGCAGTGATATTACAATGCTTAGGCTGGAAGAGCTGTGAGAGATTTAGATGCCCTTTATAACAAAAAAATCTGGAAATTATTTCAGATTAAAGCCAGCCCTTACAGCTATGCAGCTATTTACAGAACCCTTTCTGCTGTTTTATTTGAACTAGTGTGTGCAACTTACCAGAAAAAAAACCCCAACAAAACAAACAAAACTATAAAAAACCTAAGCCCTACAGACCTTTTCATAGTTTTGTAGTTAAGAGATTCCTTTGGTAACAGTCCATGTGAATTGTCTGCTCTCTCCTTCTGTGCTGCTAATTATGAAATTTTCTTCCTCTTTCAGAAAATAGGTTTGATACAACTGCATTTGTAAGGTTTGTGTGGAGGGGAAGAACTCCAGTGTCTTCTTTGCCAGTGGATGCAAAGAACTTCAGTCACTGTCCCCCATAGAGACTGACAGGTCAGGCCACGAATCTGTATTGGGCATTAGGACATTTTTCAGATACAGGATTTTTCACTCACCCTTGTTACCCGTATTTAAAATCATGTTCTGTACTTCACCAATCCACAAGCAGTGGGGGAAGAAAATTATTTAAATACATTTTTCTGCCAACTTTCTTGCTTCAGTATGTTTCTCTAAGGTATTCAAGTCAAATTTGTCATTTAAATTTGGTAGGGAATTTTAAAAAAAGAAAAGGATTTAAATTCTTTAAAAAAAATTATCACAGAATCATACAATACTTTCAGCTGGAAAGGACTCATAAAGATCATCAAGGACAATTCCCTGTCCCTTCACAGGACACCCTAACACTAAACTATATGACTAAAAGCATTGTCCAATGCTCCTTGAAGCATTTGCCCATGGGAAAGTGGTATACACTTTTTTTAATAAGAAAGGAAATAGTGATAAAGCAAAGGAAGAAAACAAAGACTAATCATAGAGAGAATATAAAGAACAGGCATTTTTCCAGTTATTTTTAAAGCTATATACTGGTATCCAGGAAGTATGACTGGACTAATTATTTTTTCTTCCGCTCTTCATTATTTAAACAATAGTCCAAAACTGTATGTTGATTATTTCCAGTGATTGCTGAAGCTCAGTTAACAAGAAGCAGTTCAAGGATAGTACCAAAGGTTGATGAGTGTATCTGTAAACCAGCACTCATGGAACATATATTTGTCTGCTGTGCCTCAGCCAAAATATTGAGGTTCAGATGTTTGTGTCACCAGGCAGGCCTATGCAACATCTGCAGCTGACATGCACCGTTGGGTGCAGTGCTCTAGATGGGGGATTCTTCCATCCCTTAAATGTGACCCCTGTTGTCAGTGGTATTTTTCATGATCTTTTAATTGAATTATGTGATCCACAACCCTCCAAACATTAAGAAAATTATATTTATTGTTAAATATTTTTAGCAGGTGTGGGGTCAAGGTACTTACAAGAAGCAGAGTATTGAGAGGCAAATAGAAGTCTTGGAAGAGAATCTGATACTGGGAGACAATATAAGTAATTGCAGAAAGACAAACAGGTACCCACAGCCACTCAGAAATATGAGGAAAACAGCTGCTTTTAGCTCCTATTTCTTTACTTTCTTCTCACAACTGATTTCTTTGGATTGTTTGATGATTGTGGTTTTATTTCACACTTGCATAATTAATTTCCTGAGGAGCTGGGACCCCAATTTCTTGAAATCCCACCTCTGGTTTGGACCTTGATTTGGAATGCAGCTTTTACAACCTAGTGGAGGCACTCATCTATTTTACCATGGGATTTGAATATGAGAGCATCAACTCAGCTTTTCAAGTGGGTTAATACAGTAAATGCAGCCACAGAAAGAGACTCAGGATGAGTATCTGATACAAGGCATTGTCCAAAGAAAGGGCCAGTGAACTACAATGAGTAAAGTTACACACATTTTGAAATTAATATTTCTTTATCAGCATCTCTCTCAGTTGTTACACAAACAAAACAAAAATCTGTATTAAATACCTGGTAGAATCTGTATCTGACAGTGGTGCCAGAAGATAATGCTCTATTTGTGGTACCCTGATGACAAGCCTAACACTCACCCATGCCCTGAGCAATCTGGCTGTGATGCCAGGCACAGCTTCACTGCCAAGCTGCTCTGAGCAAAATGTCTCACAGTAATTGTGGAATCTGGACTTGCACATCTGTAGTCTTGTTAAGGACTCCACTCAGTGGTAAATAAAAGATGCTGCATCTCTGAAGTGCAGCAGCATGTCAGGGAAGCTGCTTGGGGTCCACATGCCAGAGCCATTGACCCAAGCTGGCCGGGGATCACCTCACTGCTGTCTGCAACCAGAGCCTTGTGCCCGGGCTGACCTGCTTCAAAGAGCAAGAAAGGTGCCAGAGATCCTCATGGGCTGTCCTGGCACCAGCTCTGCCTCTGAAGAGGCTGAGAATGTCCGTGACTGACCTTGTGGGCATCTCAGAGCTACAGCAAAATCACTCACTCACTAATGAAGAGCAGACAGACAGCTTTCCCAAACACAGCAAAAATCATGAGAATAGTTCAAAGCATAGAGTAAGGAATTCCTTTCTTTCACTACTGTCTCTGTCCCTGTTTCAGCAATTGTAGGACTTTCCCTAAAGCACTACCAGTGATACAGGACCTTTAGGTCACGTTGTTTACAAACTAATTCACAAAATAGGCTGGCTCTTCCAAATTTCTTTCATTCTTACTCTTTATCAGTAACTATAAAAGTCACACCAGTATGAATGTGGCTTTTCATTTCAGGCACTTTTACATACAAAAATGTATGTGGACTATTTTCACCACTGTTTAGAAGACATCCAGTCCTGCAGTTTCTGGGCATGTACACTTCCTGATGAAGTCCAAATAGTGGGGCACAGAGCGGCAGCAGGAAGAACCTGAAGACTAAAATACAGAATGAACTTCATAAATAGTATATAAAGAATATACAGTAACCGGCTTGAGAAATTAAATGCAAAATTGAAAATTTCGAAGTAAAGAAAGTCTGATCAGAGAAAATTTATTTTAATGAAAGTAAAAAATACATGCACAGAGCTACCATTGCTCTTCATGGAAAGGAGTGAATCTACATTTTAGTCCTCTGAACTAAATCATAATAGTCTACCACTAGGCTATTTACAAAATAAGAAGGGTATTGTTCTTCAGAGATGTTTCATTAAAAAGTCATAATTTGAAAAACTATGAGTCAGTCTGTGTTGGCATGAGAACAAGAGTAGAATGTCATGTTATGTTGAACACACAAAATGTGAGAACAGGGAGGAATCATTTACGAGATTCACTCTGAATGACACTTTAGTTGTCTGAAATATCAAACACCATATGAATAACTGAGGAAAAAAACCCCTATGAATATACTAAACTTCTGAGATTAAAATTAATATAGTAGTCAATGCAGTTTTAGTCAAATAATAAAAGCACACAGGAAGCAATGGAAAATTGTTAAAGGAAGAAAATTCATAGACTGTGATTTTCTCTTGTGATTCTTTAGGTGAATGCAAACAGCTTTCAAGCAAAATTTAAGGATTTCCTTCCTTTTTGTCTTGCTTCCTCATTTGCTTAAAATCCCTTCCCGATTTGTGTCACTATGCTAAATTTCTATATCATTGAATTTCACATATTCAGTGAAGTAATTACAATGTAGCCATTTCTTTGTGGCATAATCAATTCCTTTCCATTTGTAATCCAACTAAAAATGGACAGTTCCACTGTTATGTGTGCTAAATGAACCTGCTTTGGCAAATAAACAGTCAAGGAGATAAATGGCCTCTTCTTCTTCAGTCTTTTGTTATCTTTGCAACATATGGCGATTGCATATTTCTAATTTCCCACTTCCTGTTAAAATTTTGTTGCAGATAGATTTAACTTTGAATAGACCCTAAATTTTGTGCACTTTCAAATGTATCATTAAGCCAATATACACAGCAAACAGTGCCTTTCACAGAAGTTTACTTTCAAAAGCAGCCTGACAAGCATGACCATCTTGCATGGTATCTCCACAATGAAAAGCACTATTACTAGGAGAAAAGGCTACTGTTCCCACTGCCCAGAATTAAAAAAATATATATTTTCTTGAAACATGGGGTGGAGGAGAAATCCTTGGGCAGATGGGAGATGTGTAACCAAGCCTCAGTTTTACTTTTCCATTTGCCCTTTGACGGATTATTCATCTCCTCATCAATTACAGGCCAATATACCTTTCTTTTGCCTTTTGTTCTCACTTCTCAACACCCCCACTGAGAGTGAACCCCAAGTGGGACAGATCCAGCAGGTTGAAATATCAGCACCTTTTCTTCAAATGGAACGTGTTCCAGAGGGAACGAACACCAGGGGGTGTTTGTTCTCTAACAAGTTGTTTAAAAACAAATGCCTCCACTTCTCACAGTATCTTTGCAGAGAAAGTGCTTGCTGTAAGGTTTCTCTCAGTGGCTTCTTGGGTTGCAAAACAATCCACGCAGTTCCTCTGTAGCACTCTAGCAAAAACCTCTTCCTTTCCATTGCCCAGAGGCTTCCCTACAGGTCCACTTTCTGTTCCTCTTAGGAAAACCCCGGGCTCCCTCCCATCCTCTTCACTCTAGCACCATGCTCTGAAGCATCAGCCCCACCCTTTGCACACTCACCACTCTCAGGAAAGAAACTATCTCCTCATCTTTCTAGATGGCTCTGCCCTGTGAAAGACATCACGAGCCAGGGCAAGGTGGAAAGGAAGCTTACCTTCATCCCTGATCCAGCTGTGGCCTTTCCAAAGAACACAAGAATACCCAGGCAAATAGGAACAAACACACAAGTATCTTACATGCTCCAGCCCTTCCCCATCCACACACGCACCCTTTCCTGGTCTGAACAGAGTCCTGAGGCAACAGTTCACTTTAGGTACATCAGCATTTTTTCTCAATTCTCATATGCAAAGTATGTTCAACCCTCTATTCCTTCCCCACAACCAAGAGTCTTATCCTTCTGCACTTCTCCCTGCAGCATCTGCATTTCCTAGACCTCTGCTTTGCCATGCTCGACCTTGCCTGTTTCTCTTTGGAATGGTCAGCACTTCTGGCTCGATTCAAAATTCTTCATTTCTACTTTGACCTTTCCCTTCAATCTCCTTTGTTTGGACACTTTGCATTGTATTTTTGTTTGCCATCCTCTTACCAGCCTCAGTCAATGTTTCGCACTGCACAAATGCTTATTCTTCCAATTACTGAATATTATTCCCTCCTACATCTAGAACCTCTGTGTCATCATTTGCCCATTTTGGTGGGCAACAGAACAGCTGCAAGTCCTCCATACATATTCCTGATTATCAACTGTAAAGCAAAATTATGTCAGTCAGTTGTAAAAGTAAGCGAGATGGATTTCATCTAGATGTCTAGATCAATAATCTGGGTAAAAAAAAGTCAGTATAATGGTTGCACTGTACACATTCTCCAGAAATGAGAGCAAATATGTCCTCAGAGGAACCAGAAGCACTAACCACATCCTTAAAACACTAACCAAATCCTTCAAAAGATTACATCACAGATAGTGAATAGTTGTGCACAGCAAAACCTTGTGCCCAGAAAGCTGGATATATCAGATAAGGACACAGCTGAGAAGAGACAAAATGAGCATTAACTCTTCCTCTGTCCGGATACAGTGACATCAGGACAATGTTCTGCTTATGGAGCAGTTTACACCTTTCCTATTGACCCCGGAAAGTCTGGCTCTTGCCCATTGGATGCTGGCCTGAAGGCACTAGCTCATTTCACAACTATCTATCTATTCTTTTTGTATTTATAGAACTTCCTTACATTTTGCTCCAAATTACTCTTCACTTCCTTTTTCAGTCCCCTAGTTTCAGAAAATTAAATGACAAAAGCAAAGACTTGTTCAACAGTTTCTTTTTAGACTCATATTTCACCAGGGGCCTGAATCTAATAGATACTGATACTGATATTAGCAAATTTTCTCTGTAAACTGATATTCTTTTGGAGGAGGAAGACGTTCCATTCTTCTTTGTATATCTGTCTGCCATGCCTCTGTCACTCTCTGACCCTAGAGAAAGTTACAGAGGTGATTTTTTCCACAGCTTTTCCTTCCTTAAAGGTAGTTACTACTTCTTACATTATAATAAGTTCAATAGAGAATCTAATTTTTTCATCCATGTTATAGGCTAGGGCTATAATGAAATTTGTGAGAAAAGGCAGGACACGCTCTCTAAAATACCACCCTAATATAAGGAAAGCAAGCAACTGAGAAAGTAGGTGTCAGCACCTTTTCTATGTGAAGAGGCATTTTACAAATGCTATTCTTGTTGCATGTAAGGCCAAATCCAGAATCCGTGTGGAAGCAGGACAAGCTGACAAATTATGATATTTTACCCATATTTCTGTTCACAACAGTGTAACACTGAAGATTGCTAGGCCTGGTAGAAATAAATTCTGTGTCCAAGCATTTGATATCTCTTTCCTACCTCCACAAAAGTAGTCTTTAAACTAGATACTGGAGTTGTCTTGTCTGATGAGCATTCTTGGAGTTGGTCTATTAGCTAGGATTTGGTATGACATAGTGGCAACAACAGCTTTCCTTCAGAAATCTAGCTGCAGGAGACTAATTTGGAATCAGAAAATCTACAAGTAACCATTAAGTTTGATAAGAAAATCCATCATACTAGGATGCATGGAAGACTAAAGTTTATTGTTAATTCCTGCTTCACTGATAGGGAAGAAATGCAGATCATAAATCACATTTCTTAAAACAAAATGTTCTGTTTGTTTAGGTTTTTCTCTAACAAGCTGTTATGAGTAGAATGAAGCTCTTATTATAACAAGCAAATAAATATTCACATGGCACATTCACTTCTTCACTCACAGGCAATTACCAGTGTTGGCTGGAACAATATTCTGAAACTAATCCCAGCTGTACACTCAGTTTCAAAGAGCCATACTGGCAATTCTCAGGAGATGTCTGGAAAGTTGCTCAGAGGGTCTTACTCTTCAGCACCAGGCATCAGCCACTGCTGCCTCCAGTATGGTCCGAGATACACAATGCTCTCTCAGCTGATGTTCGTGGGCACTCGAAACCCTGTACAGACCTGGTGAACCCTGGGTTCAGTTCTCACAAATGCAACAGTTCTGCTAAGGCTTATCAGTCCATAACTCTCACTAATTAACTCCTCATTAGGCATATTTCCTGGGTTTGGCCTATCGTTTTCTGGTAGCCACTTCTTTCTCCAAATTATGCATCCTGTGAAACAAATTCAGACAAGCCAGACAGAAGGGTCCTTTATGGAAGGTGTTATAAGAGTGGATTTTAAATCTTTTTGATCTGTTCAGTGCTGTGAGGATCCCAGCTGAAATACGTTATCCACTGGGCCAGTGCACTGTCACAAGGACCTACATACCACAGCACAGGGTCTAGGAGGGAACAGCAGAAGGGATGAGAGATCTGGAAGACGTAGCCAGTGAAATGTAATAGGAAGAGCTAGTGTTGCTATCAGCAAATATTGAGAGGAGAGGCAAAAGAGCTATCAAGATATAAAATCTGTCTCAGAAACCACTGGAGCAGAACAGTACACAAGCAATCTTAGATTACAACTCTTTCATTAGACAATTATTAGGGTAAACCTTCAAATGTTATGGATAAAGAAGCAATGAGACAGTTTCACAGGTTGGTAAAGACCATTTAAGAATATGCTAGACTACGAAAAGTGGATGTGCATTTGTGTATAAAAGATTAAGAGCCCCATCCCATCTTCCTCTTTTTACTGTTATGATAAATTGTTTTATTTAAGAAGAGACACACACTTTACTTAGAATCAGCCTTTTAATTCCCGTTTAGTGAACCAATGCAGAATAAAAACTTATTTACATGTATTTCATACACACACAAAATATTTTAACTTAAACACAATTAAAACTTTTCAAAAGATTAAAATATCAAAAAGTTTCAAATTAAATAAGGACATCCACTGCACTAAGAGCTTTGAGCCATTTGGTTGTTTGCATTTGGCATAAAAGACACTCAGAAAGTGAAGATGAAAAACACCTGTACGTGAGCCTATTTTAGGTTTTATGGAGACTGAGAATATACCAGTAGACCAGTCTGAGATACAATACCATCAGCTCCATCATGATGGAAGTCTAGAATGAGACTCCAAGGTTTAAAACAGACTTGAACAGGGAGAATTTGGTTAGAAATTAGAAAAGACTTTCTAAACGTAAGTTTCATTAGGCTTTGAAAAAATGGCCTAAATTTTTAAGAAATTTACACTGGCATTGGAAATATCAAGAATACATTTTATGTAAATGTTCAAGTGTGAATTAAGCGTAATTCCCCTTTCTTTCCCACCCTTTTGCAGCACCCTTTGAGATCCCTATTTGACTGTTTAAATGATAAACCACTACTATTCACAACACATTCCCACCTCTCATCATAGTTGATCTTTCAATGCAGGTATTACAGAACTATGGCAGAAGTAGTACAATTTACACTTTGCTTTCCATCAGTCATAAAAAGAGGAGCAAATTACGTTAATTCTGGTATTACGGCCAAGACAAAGAGTTTCTGTGGTACCTCAGTAGCAAAAATAAGACGTGGACCCACAGCACTGGAGCAGGTTGCCTGACTGAGGCTGGGACTGGGCCTTGTTTCAAGCAGGGATCTGCACCAGGTGAACTTGGACATCCTGTCCAGCCTGGGCAATTCTGCCAGTCTGTGCTGGAGATCAACAGGACATTTTCAGGATACCTGCAGGTCTGAATATACTTTTTGGAACATGCTAAGGACCATATTCTCACAACTGAATATGGTGAACACGGCTCTTGTGCCTGAAGATGATGCTGGATGTGCGCAGAGATTGGAGCTGCCTGAGTGTTGGCTGACACAACATAGCTCCAGGTCCATGTGAAAGCTCAACAACCCTTGCAGGTACTAAAGTTTGTAAGCAGATCTCTTCATCTGCCTTGCAAGTTTGCTTGTTCCTGCTAGTAGAGAAAGCAAGAAGTACCCCATGCAAAATTAAGTAGAATTTCCATAGGAGAAAATTGCTTTCCTTAAGAATTCTCATATGCCAACACTTCAATTCTTTCCAAAATCAGGCCCAAGATTACCCAGCCTATTAAATGGATTCCTGCTCATTTTCTTCAATATTGGTCACAAGACAATTTGATTCATGAGTTCCAAGGTCACCACGGTATATGGCATTGTCAAATCCAGCTGTAAACATTTGTCGATCACGTCTTCTTTTATAGAAACAATACAATGTGAGGCCAGTGCCAGCTAGCAGAAGGAAGATCAGTATAAAAATCATCCCACCTAAACCACTTGACGATGAAGCAGCAGCTTTGTTTACTGATGCTGTGGAAGACAAAATAGAAACAATTGCTACAAATGCCCAGAGACTGCTGTTGCATACAACAAATATCTCCCTAAGAAAGCAACAGAGTTTAAACACAAGTGTTGAACAATCATAATAGCAGTTAAAATTGATGCATGTTCCAGGTAAATAACACTAAATTTGGCTTAATCTGTTCTAAGGTGCATTTTATTGTACTACATATAAAACTTGTAAGGAAAAAAAAGAAAACATCCAGTTTCAGAGAAGTGTTCTCATTTTGAACAGATTTAAAATAAAATATGACAGTTAAATGGGTATTTAAATGAAAGTTTCTGGAGGAAATTCCACTTGTAAATAATGAATGCTTATAAACCTATTGAAATTTCTATTTATTGGGCTTAAAAGAAACCAACTTACCATTGTTGATGGGTGAATCATGGGTTGACTCAACTTCAGGAACTTCCAAATTTAAAAAAATATATATTATACAGTTTGAAAGCAACAGATCACTGAAATAAATACTGCATACATAATTTTTACTTTGTGTTCGTAACAAATTTCAAATAATCATAGAATCATAAAATGGCTTGGATTGGAAAAAGCTTCAAAGATCATCTAGTACCAACCCCTCTGCCCTGGACAGGGACACCTTCCAGAGACCAAATTTCTTACAAGCCCCTATCCAGACTGGCCTTGAACATTTCCAGGGCTGAGTATCCACAGCTCCTCTGGACAACCTGTTTCAGTTGTTCACCACATTAACAGTAAATAATTTCCTCCTAATATATAATCTAAGCCTACTCATTTTTATTTTAAAGCCTCTTATCTTGTCACTATGTGCCCGTGGAAGAAGTCCCTCTCCAGCTCTCTTGTAGGCCTTATTAGGAACTGGAAAGTGTTATAAAGACTCCCTGGACTGTTCTCTGCTCCAGATTTAACAATGCCAGCTCTCCCAACCTGTGTTTGTATGGGAGATGCTCCAGCCCTCAGACCATCTTCAAAGCCCTTCTCTGAACCAAGCTGAGTAGGCTATTTTAAAAGTAGATTATTTCAAATGGTTTAATAATAACCCAGTTGAGTTTTTCTTGCGCTGGGGGCACTAGAGCTGAACCAAGTATGTGCACACGAAAAATATATGAAAATATGTTTTTAAAAATGATGCT
Source organism: Phylloscopus whistleri (assembly GCA_017589585.1). Taxonomy (NCBI): domain Eukaryota; kingdom Metazoa; phylum Chordata; class Aves; order Passeriformes; family Phylloscopidae; genus Phylloscopus; species Phylloscopus whistleri. The sequence goes on along the minus strand of JADMLD010000614.1, from coordinate 3,696,870 downwards.
GAATCCATGAAATATACTTGCTAAAAACACTTGTAAAAGAAGAATACCCCAAGACTGTCATCTCACTATTCATTGCTTTGAATGCTTTTATGTAAGGTAGGTTGTGTTCAAAGGTTTACTCTTCCACAGTGTAAAGCTTAATACTTCACACTAAAGAATTCCATTTTTTTACACTTGCAAAAATGAAAAGCAGAGTTGTACTTAGCATTTTAGCTGTATTTTTAGGCAGATTCCCTTTCTGCCTCCATAGCTGGGGGAGAATGATTCAGTTAATTGCTTGCAGGACTGACTGCCTGGGCTCTAAAAAGTTCACAGATGACTCCATTGCCAACCTGCCAACATGTGAAGATCAACAGGCAGAATTGGTTCTCCCCTACAGCAGTTACATTTGTGTGGTGGATCTCTTTGCCAGTGGCAAATGTGACCTATTTCAAACTGTCTGCCAGCTAATGTCTGCAAACACAACTGGGTCTGTTCACATACAGTGACCCCTGACAGCTGCATGTGTGCAGATTTACATCCTTCATGTTTTATGCAGCGATGCTGTGCACACGAGCAGGATTTGCCCCAGTCTGTGACACTCAGATTTCACATCAGTTGTCATCCAAAACTCCAAAGGGCCACAGGTAACCATGACAAATGAGGCATACTATGCTGTTTGGTTGTCCTGGCATGTCTCACCCTGCCTTTGTCAGCACTGCCCACCCTCCCTTGCTCATCCAGCAGATCCCAGCACACTTCACCATGATGGTACTGTCCCCATCAGCAGCACCTACCTCCTCTCTGCAGGAGCTCAGTGACATTTGTACTGCTTCCCCTCAGCTTTCTTCTTGGAAGAGTATCTACCTTTCTTCTCAGCACTCTCTAGTTTAATCATCTGGTCATCATCTACAGCTCCTTGCACTCTAACCATAATATCCATTAATGTTCTCTGCACTCCCAACAGGAGATATTCTTTCCTACCCCAGGGTCCAGTAAATGCCCAGAAATCAGTGCTTTTAAACTGAGGGAACAGTGACTCAGATTATTCTCCAACATTATTTCTCACCATTTTAAGCAGAAATTACTCTTGGCTTTGATTCAGAGGCACAGGCACCAGCATCAATGCATTAAGTGTACCCAGTGCCTAAAAAGTTTGGCCTGAGGTGTATTAACCACTGCTTTTAAAATAATCCAATGCATAGAAATTCAGAACTTACTTTTGGGGATTTTGCAAATAAAATTCTGGTCAACAGAGCAGTAATAGGTCCTCCAAGTTCCACTTGAGACATCCATGTCAACACAGTGTTCATCAAAAAGTACTGTAGGCTCTCCTTTCTCCCAGTTGACATATTCTACTGCACTTCTGTCCATCCATATCCATTCTCCTAAAATCAAATGTATTACCTAATGAGTGAATGAAGTGGAGAATAACTTCTAGTCTGCTGGTCACACTGACATATCAGATCAGATCTGGGATTTTTTAGTTGCAGAAACTGGTCTCACTGAACACCTGTTTCTAACTCCAGAGCACTTATTTCTCACTCTTAACAGCCAGAACTTTTCAGGTGGGAATGCACCAAATGTAAATGCTCACAAAGTTAACTTCATTAACATTCACAGCTGTCAGTGATGTAAGGAGGATCTGTCCAGCTACTTCAGACCTTTGGCTGAAGCCTGCACCCAGGACTGTGCCTGGGAGCCTTAAGAAAAGCACAGCACCTGTACAAGCCAGTATCAGAGGTACAAGCATACAGAATGCTCACATTTTCTTTATGTGTGTATTCAGGATCAGCTAATAACTACTTTATTAGAGATAGATTCATTAATTATCTTTGCAAATTGAATTAGCTCTCTCATTAATCATCTTGTCTGCTGACTGTCAAGCATCTCCCATCAAGTAGGAATAATAGCTGTCTTCTCTCCCTCAGCATGTGCTTTTGTAGCAGCAAATCCTGGTATATCCAGCTGCCTTGGTGCCCCTTCCTCTGTCCCTCCCCTGCAGCTGCACCTCCCTCTTGCCCTGCTTGCACAGCGTGGAGCACGGTGGCACTGCAACGACAGGTCAGGAACAAGTCACTGGTTTTATAGCTCTCATTTTCAGCTAGAACAAATCAGCCTGGCCCACCACTGCTGGTGCTGAGAGACACAGACTTGAGCAGAAATTGGAGCCCAGTCTAGACTCACTCTGGAGGTTTACCCTCAAAGTCTGCCAAGAAAAACTGGATTAAGAATGACTATGATATAGAATACAGCATCAAATTTGCAACTAAAGCAGTTAAAAAATTAAAAAACCAAAACCACCACATTAAATATATTTGGCTTGATATGAAGGGTTCCACCAAAATTTATGGAAAAAACAATGAAATTTAGATAAATAAATTTTTCTAGGCAGCTTATATGAGATGCAATGCCCTGTGCTATCTAGAATAAATTATAATTTAATTTAACTCAGCATTTATTGACAAGACAACATTTTGCTTAAAATACTACAGTGGTTAAGTGTCAAGTAATTAGAGTTTAGAAAGGCAATAAGAAACATTTTTAGTGCTAATCTAAAATATTTTACAGACAAATTTACTCTGATTGCAACAAAGATACAGAAAGCGTAGACCCCTTGGTGGTTTATGTTTTACGTATTTTAGCAGAAAAGCTATTAAATATTTATTATTTATTTTCCCTGATTATTTAATAAATATTTAGCATATTGATACTATTATTTAGTATGTCAGTAGTAGTTAGTATTCACTCTGTTTATTTAGTATCTATTTTCATCTCAGTATGCACTGTGAAATAAATACCATCAATATTTTTGAACAATCCTATCCAAAACTTTCTGAAGTCACTTGCAAGTGGAGACAAGTAGAGTAAGAGAAAATTCATTTCAGCCGAATCTTCTATGGAAACCAGAGAGGCACCTAAAAATATCAATTAAATGTTACATATATTTCAGCAAGATTTTTCATTTTAAAGTAATTATCTCAGTAAAAAAATCATTACATGCTTCATGATCAGCATTGCCATACAGTAAAAATGCTTGATAATAAATTCATATTAGGTGTAACTTATAACTGATACACACATACACACATTGCATATTATCATTTGGTTCTGGATTAAAAAGACAAAAAGCACAAACAACCTGTAAAATATCCTAATTAAAAAAGGGCACTTACCCATTTGAATACACATCATGGAAGCATCAGGCCAGCTTTCCTCAGAAGTGGTGTGAACATAGTAGCAATGCCCACGGAAGGGAATCCAAGACCTACCACGCTTCGTTTCAGGACACTTCCCAGGGAGCTGGGGTGGTTCACTAGGGATTAACTCTATTAAGAAGACAAACAGGTTTCACTGGAGTTTCAAAATCCAGGTGAAATATGTACTCCTGCACCATGCATCAGCCCTACAAATATGACATTTATTCCAGGAAAAGGAATATGGGGTAGACTTAACTAATTATAAAGTGTTAATAACTGACAAACTAGTAATAAACTATTATTGGAGCTGGTTCTCCAATCTGCTAAAGGAGGCTTACACCAGTCTAACTCCAATTGTCTTCAAAATGGCAATTTTTACCTAAAACTTGTGGAACAGAATGAGGAATGAGTCAGCACATATAAGGGATCTCGACACCACAAGTCTGTGGCTTGTGTCTAACCATTTCCTAGGAAAGTCAGTCAGAGAGGTTGTCTGTTCTTGCCCTTGTACATCATACTTCCTAATCAACATAAAAGCAGATTTTATAGCCTTTTATAATTATAATAATATTATAATCACCTGATTAAAGCCAAAACAGAGCTTAAATTAGTATAAAATTTGCTGTGAATTATGGTGCAGAAATTATGAATTTGTTATATAATTTGAAACATGTTTGAAAATTGCATGCAATATTTGAGTGCTAAAGTATTTGACCAGAAGCAAGAAACAGATTAATTGTCTTGGCTCCTACACTGACAGAAGTTTCTCAACTCACAATATTTCAAAAGATACTTTTAAAAGTAAAATTACATCATTAATATATTTATAATTAGGATAAAGTCGATTGATTCTGTAGCTCTTGACAAACAAGGATGCAAAAAAACACTGTGGCATGTGGCATAAAATATTGCAGCTGTCTTTATGATGTGCATGTGTCGACTGGCCTGTGAAATGAAATGTCTGGAAATCACACAAAACAGACTGGATCTGAGAGTTAGTTGTTCCTTAAAATAAGCAAGAGTTTATCACTAGGCAAACACTGTTTATTACAACCTTTGCATATGTGGAAAACTAAATTCAAATAAAGACATTAACTGAAATTCAAGCCTCCCAAATCACATTTGTCCTATTCAGAACTTACCATTGGATTGCTTACAGAGAGATAAAAATGTTTCGTTGCAAGACGCTGTCTTCCAAAAACCATCCAAATCTAAATAGACACAGGCTTTGTTTTTATTTGGTTCTCCACTGGCCCAGTTAAGATACCTGCTCCTTCTTCTATCTGACCATACGTATTGGCCACCACTCTAAAAGCAAAAGAATTATTACATCACATACAAGAATTAGATTGGAAGAATATTAATATTGCAATTGAATGTATGCAAAAATTAGGAAAAATTGGGAATCGTGGTTTCTTGCACAAGATTATGTCATGAATATGTAAGAAACTTGTCCACACTCCCATTCGCCACAGCAGGTAGGGCAGTGGTCCTGCAGATGTTTGTTTAGCATGCAGCCTATGTTATTCAATTCACACCATTTCCCTCATACTCTAAAAAGGCAAAGGGCCTTGAGGTAAAAAATGTGAATATAAGGATGAAGATTTTATTAAATGACTCCACACATGCACTCAGATCAAATAAAGACTGCAGAGAAACTATTGTCAGCACTTCTCTAACAGAGGCTTCTCTAGGTATTTAGAAAGTAAAGAGAAGAATCTGAGGCTTCACTGGAGAGAGAAAACTGATGAGGCTTTCCTTGGGGCTGGACCACAGACCCCTGCCACCCATGTTAACTGCACTTGTGGTAAGTTTGTGGGTCTTGCATGGACCAGCTACCAGAGATGAGGTAAGCATGTATTTTGTCAATGGATATCACCAGTGTTTGCAGAGAATGACTGACATGAGTCATATCCATGGCTTCTGTCACTCCATCCTGTGCAGCTTAAATCCTTCCTCCTGTGATCTTTGGAGGCAGACTCTCATCCTGTTCTTTGTGCCATTTCCTTCACTGTCTGCTTTGAGACCCTTGGCCATGTTTCATTCCAGATTCCTGTCTAATCCCAGTTTCCCAGTTCTCTCACTGAGGTGCAGCTCTGGTTCCCCTCACCTCAGCACCTGTGCCCTCTCTCAGATCCGTGTCCCACCAAGCTCTTGCTCTACCTCTCTCCACTTGACTTCCCCCCAGCTTCAATTCCAAAAATATCCAGTTCCATTTTATTTATCCATGTTCTTTTTTACATGCCTCTGTTGAGGCATTTCCATTTCAGGCCTTTCCACTCTTAGCTGAGCTTGTTGGCAGTTTTACACAGGGCACCAGCTTTAGCTCCAAAGAGCAGCCTAAGGAGTGAGTCCCCATTGCCAGAGCCCTGCTCTTTCCACTATTGCCTAGCACGAGCTCTCACACTGCTGGGCTGTGAATTGAAATAAAAACTTAAGCTCACAAAGAAATAACAATGTTTAACCTATTTTTTTCCTGTGGTGTGCTCCACAATGTGCCTTCAGAAACAGCACTGCTCCACCACAGGAGCATGTGGTAGACCGTGGAGGAGGAAGTGAGAACTTCATCACCACTTTTACCGCTGAAGCCATTCAGGGCTGCCAGTACATCCTTGGTGGCCTTTGAACTGTGGGCTGTGACAGTTCTTGTTCACACTATGAACAAACATTTAATTGTGTAAATCCCCTCAAGAGGAGGGAAGTCAGGAACCTCTGCAAGATTTTGATTCCTGCCACTCATCCTTGGATCTGACCAATATCTTATCTAAGGTATTGGTATGACTTTCACAAGCATTTGGTGGACTCACCATGTTGCTGTTAAGGCCAATCCACACAGGCTCCCCATACTTTAATATTTGTAACCACAGGAAAGATTCAGCATAAGGATCCAGGACACTGGCCAGCTCTGCAGACTGGTCCCTGCAGTTCTTCTCTGCTTTTTCCCAGCTCATTTTGTAGTTGATGACTTCATAGCGATCATCACCATAATTGTTAAAGCCAAACTCTGGACCTGTGGGTTGGGAGTGCAGCAGTCTGGGGTCTGTAGCACACAAAAGAACAAACAAAAATCTAACTTTATATTGGCTCAGACTTATAACACTGAGAGAAAATCTAGTTACTGGAATTGCCATGTCACTAAGAAAAACTGCAATAACAAAATTTTTGGACATATCCAAAAAATCCCTGCAGTGATGAAAGCCACATTTTCATGTACTGTGACAAAATCTTCTAATACTTGTCAGAATGACCTTTTAGCATAAGTATCTGCATCATCCCCAGAAATACACCTTGTAAGCAACAGACCTACCCAAACCATATTGTACCAATACAGGGCATTAAAATGAACAATTCCTCTGTTTTACCATTATATATTGACATTTGTTGTATTTCTGTATTTCTGTCAAGGAACCGGATGTGCTAAACACACTCTGGGCAAGCAGAGGGATGCTGCTGCTGAAATTATCTGAGAAAGAATGTCAGGGAAATCAAGCTGGGAAGTTTTAAAAAATAAAGTAGTTGCAGTGTTTTTAGTATAACATTAAAAATTTCAGTTTTGAAGATGTGCACTCAGTCACCCTTAATTGCCAAAAGTAGTAAACTAGGTGATGATATATAGTTTGTTGTCATTGTTGTTGTTATTTGCTGGTCTAGTCTTTGAAATAGAAAAAGTTGAGATCTTCCCCAAAAAAATAAAATGCGTGATCATCTTGTTAAAATGGTCCATAATGCATGTGATACTGTCATTAATTTCAGTTAGGTAAGGGCACAATTACAGGAAAGTCACTTTTAGCACCGGTTTGAAATTACCACAATAAATCACCACTAGAAAGTGGTGAAAGAAAACTCACCAGAATTTTTTTGGCAGATGTAACTTTTGCTTGCTTTACATCCCTCGTCTTTCCATTTCCCTGCCTGTTCAATAGGGTTCTTCATCAAAAAGACACAATCATCCTACAAGACAAATGAGATTAAGAAATAAAAAAAATGTGGGTAGGTAGGAAACATTTCTACTTCTGGATACACAGTCTTATATATCACATACAGGTACGTACAGAGGAGTAGTTTGAAGGTCATAAAATTCACTCAACCAGTGGTTAGGCAGATTATATGGCAATGCCTTTGCAACTCAGCCCTAGGAAAGTCTTCCCTTGGGTGACAGAGGGAGTTGCAAAGTTCAGCACAGAGACAGGAGGATGTGCCTGGGACAATCTGGATGTACATAACTCTGTGCATGGCTTGTATGTATGTGCATGTGTGCGGGTTCTTTCATGTGTGCCAGGTCTGGCCCACAGGTCTGTTGCTGCTTTCCTGGAAGTTATGGGGAATTGCTTCTCAGCACTGAAGCTTGCCTGGAGAGCTGAATTCCTCCTTCTGCTCCAGTTCAGGACTAGGAAGCAAAGTGGTCACCACACTGCAGTAATGTACAGGTGATTTGTCAGAAACAACCTTTTGTGGGAGACACCTCCCACATCCTTTTTGCTGCACTTTGGACCCTTTACCTTCCTCCTTTCCTCCCACAGCATGAGAAGAATGTGGCTTGGCCTCCTGCAGGAGGAGGCAGTAGCTGTCCCAACTTCATCTCAGTATAACTTTATGCTACCTCCAAACCCCCTTCTGGCACTAGCCCAGGTCTTCTCAGGTTGAATGTCAAGTGATTTCTGGAGGGGAATGGTCTCACCTGTGCAGAAAGCGCAGGTCTGTGGGGAAGCCCTGGAGATCCCAAAACCCAGCTCTAGCCTGATGATAGCTGGACCTCAAAGAACTTTTTTCCATTTCAACTAAATGTGAAGCGATTCTCTTATGAGAAGAGAGAAACTTGGTAGAGCTAGCACAGGAATATAGAAATGATACTATTGAGAAGTATTCTACATTGGCCATTTCACGACTACTGAGTAACACTAAGTTTTGTCTTACAATTACACACAAAAAAGTTTAGAGATGCCAGAAGTTTCAAAGCATAGAGAAAGGAGTTTTCAAAATGAAGACTAGGGGAAGATAAAAATTAGAAAGGAAGACCCAGACTCCTCTTTTGAGTATTTCATTCAATGCATTTATCTTGACAGGCTCAGTGCCAAGAACTGTCAATGCATGCAACTATCTGAGTATTTTCATCAAATCTAACTAACACTCACCGCATCCCAAAATTATGTAGTTTGTGCTATGGTTAATTCAAATATCTTGATAAGTCATGGTAAAATGAGGGAAATTGCTCACTTGTCTGAGTTTTGCATAATTCTTCCAAACCTCTACCTGGACTCATGCAGAACCATGACAAATACAGAAGCTGAAAAAATGGGTGTAGATACATCTCCCACATGGCTACTCTGCTTTTAAAAGGCAATGAGAGTACTAAAAATCTTCATAAAGGAAAAGACATAAATACAGTAGTAGCTACATACATTTTGTTCATCTACCAAAGTTGTAATGTTTAAGTGACAAACAGGAATTGATGCTTACCATGCTATAATAACTTCGGGAACCTTTGGCCCAATTTGTATAGTCTACTGGGCTTCCATCTGTCCATAAGTATGTGTGCTCCAGATTTATGTCATTCAGTCCAATCCAAGCATCAGTTGCAGCATTTTTTAAGAGGGACATAAGGAAAGCTGAAGGGAAAAAATAAAAATTGTATAAGGAAGGAAACTGAATGCACTCTTCCCCAACGCCACAGACTTTAGAGTGCCTGGAACCAGGACGAGGAGTTTTCTCTTTATAATAAGGTCCCAATCTTATGATAAAAATAAAATTAATATGTATTACTAGATGTTTAACATCAGTCATCTGAAGTTAAAATTGGAAAAAATTATTTACAAATTCAAAGAAGGGCAAATTTTTAATGAAACAGTAATTTATTTGTACACTCTTCTATGCTGTTCGTCATCTGAGGAAGCACAGAAAATATCCTAATGTAAACAGAAATTGACATGAGTACACTAAGCCTTGGTATATAGAAAACGAGTCCACCAAGTGTGCACTCGCTTTTCTTCTTTGGTTAATTCTGACTTAGTAACTTCATTTCTAAACAGGCATAACACAAAAACCCCCTTACTTAGTAACCAAGTATGTATGAACCAAGTATGTATTAATTTGTGGAATTACAGGTGCTGCTCTCCTTAGCTCCTGCCTCGACTGACTTTGCATTAAAATAATCTCCTTCCTCTGCTACAGAAAGGAAGCTTAAACCACTAACACTGATAGAGTGAGGTAGGAGATGGTCCATGTGCATCCCTCAGGACCTGAGGTAGTGCATCTCCCAAGCAAACATAAGGCCTCTATCCAGCAGAATATTTGCAACATGCCAACATGCTGAACAGCAAGACCAGCAGGTGCTGAGGTTCAGCAGAACAAGGGGAACAGGGGGAAGCTGGGACTCCAGCACTGGAGCCTTCTGCTGCCTGAGGATGTGTCCTTCACTGACACCCACAGCATTTGACTCAGCAGCTAGGTGCCCAGTGATCTGGGTTTGGATATTACACCTTTTGTGTGCTATTTTGACATAGAATCATAGATTGAGCAGACTTGGAAGTGACTTCAAGGATCAGATAGCTTCTTACAAAAAAAAAAAAAAAAAAAAAAAAGTGGACATTTAATTATATGACAAGCCTCTAATAAAAAATTTTAATATTTCAGCAGTACGTCCTATATTAACCACCAAACTATGATTTTAATAGTTAACAGTTAGTTAAATAGTCTAATAATTTATAAAGACACTAATAAAGACAAAGACACTAAGATCTATGCAAGCATTTTTCCAACAGTGCAATTTCTCATTCAGCATAAATTTGTATTAATATGGAATAAATAACTGCATATATGGCAGAAGCTCTAACATATTTTTTAATCCTTCTATCAGGAATTACATGGTGTGTCATCAGTGTCAAAACGTTTATACTTTATACCTTGCTCTTCCTTTTTTGATATAGTAACCAGATTTCCTCCAAGATCAATGCAGTTGTTTCGTGCAGCATGCCATGTCAATGTATCATTTTCATTAAAGCCAAAGACTTTAAAACACTGAAAAAGAAAAGTGTGCCAAATCTGAATCTAGATGCTGTTTTAATTTCTCATTAAAACATCTCTGTTTGTAACAAACAAAACAAAATGCATATTTCACATAAAAGGGGAGGTTAGCTAATTTAACAGTACTTACTAGCTTGTCTTTAGGTTTAAATGACAGAGAATACCTGTACTAGAAAATGATTATAAAGCCCAATATTTTGGCATATACTTAAGAGAAGGAATATGTCAGTCTATCTTGGCAGAAACTGCATTAAACCTTCTGAGCACAATTCTGAGATGTGACCATGAGAGAAATGCTGAAGAAGACTTCAGAAAACAAAAAAGGATAAGACATGTAATTGGAGCAAAATATCTCATCTTCTGTTGCTCTATGTGCCAAACCAGATTTTGTTATCACAGGATAATCACAGAAAGAAAATGATTCTGACATAATAAAGAAAGCCATGAGTTTATCATTTCTTGTAGTAGGATCTTATGAGGTTTAAGTCATTAGACAGCTTTTTCAGAGTCAAGCAACACAAATGTGCTACCTAAAGCATGCAACAGAAAATTATGCAGTCAATTTGTGGAAAAATCAAGGAAAATGGAAGGTGGTCAGAAGTGGTGTATAAACACTTAGGGAAGAGTCAACAGAAGAGCCCTTGAAGCTCCTCTTCGAGGAGGTGAGGAAGAGAGAGAGATTTTAGCTTGAGAGCACCATGAAATGGAAGACACTGAGTTTGTGACTTTTCCTCAGGACTGAGAAAGAGAAGGAAAAGGAGGACAACATCCAGTGGACCTCAAACAAAGGATCTCTATCAAACCAAAATATTTTTGCTCAACCAAAGGGAAGACAGACAGAGCTAGACAAAACAATGTTATTGAGAATTATCTTCATTACTAGGTGTATTCCAATTACTAGTATTGTGGTGTACATTGTTGCTTTATACCCTTTATAGCTTCATTGATGAAAATCTACAGATTTTTGTTACATACAGTCTCTTATCCTGAAGTTTTGTCTTTTGACAAAGCTAACAGTGATTATATATAATAAAGTGCAGGTAATCTTATAACTGGATTATTTAAAATCCTGAAGTTGTTTAGTTATAGAAAAAAAACCTGATAAATTAGCTCAAGGGAAGGTGCCTTGGTGGCTTAAGAGCCATTGCATAGTAGACAAGGGATGAGTAAGTGTCCAGGCAACATGCAAAAGCCAGATAAGCTCAGCACAGTAAATGAGAACATACATTTTTGCTAGTGTTTTGTGTTGCCAAAGACAGATGAGCAACTTCCTTCATGTAGAGTTGTTTTAAGATAAAGCTTTCTTCTTGTATGTCTCAAGATCTCCCTCATAACTGCTGTGTTCCCAACAGAGGCTGTCATTTATGTTTCAGGATTTGTAATTTTAAGGTCTTTAAATGCACATTAACAGAACATAATTTGTGATAACTAAAAACCCTGCTACAATTAAAAAACTGTTTCAAAGTTGTTTTTTTTTCATTCTACTCTTTTACAAATACAATATATTGACTTTTCATACTGCACCTTGTTATCAAAGAGGAGCCAATCTTCCATACACCCCCCCTTTGGTGGTGGTGAAGTGGGAGCAACAGTTGGACGAACAGTATTGTTAAGCCTTTCACAGATGAATAACTCAACACTGCCACAGTTGATATCATTCCACGTACCTGAAAGCAAATTAGAATTAAAACAAAACAAAATAAAATGCAACTGAAATTGAGATAAAAAGTGTTCTTTCCTAAAGAAAATCTATTGTAGGAAGTAAAACTGGTTACAGCATTTGTACTTCTCTCCCCCAGGAACAATAAGTAATTGCATGTCTGTTTCTTCGAAATATTCAGGTTTCCAGCAAAATTTAGAATATAAATAATTCATCTAGAAACACAGATATTTCAATATTGCAAAACCATAGCATTGACAAACAGGAGTTATTGTTCAAATGCTTAAATCTCTGAGATCTGTTAAGTTTCTGGAACCGCTCTGTCTATATAAGGCGCTCAGTCCTGGTTACCTTCCTACCTGAGCTTCTCAGTCTTAGAGTCTTCTGGTATCATTTCTGCCTATTGGAGTGTGATTTAAGAGGATAACATTAACATAATCATCCCCATTTTACAGATCAGGGGTGAATAAGAAAATGACATACATTTCACGGGCTGTAGATAGTTACAGGTAACTACCTACAGCAGAATTTTTCATATCTAATGTTTAATGGAGACACTGTCATTTTAATTCAGAGAGGTTAAGGACATGACTCATCTGAAAGGAGATTTCCAAAACAGGACATAATATTTACTCCCCAAAATTGTCCATATCCTTCCATTCACTTCTAAGAGAGCCTAGGAAGGTCACCACATCTACAGATTTTGAGACTAGAAATGTTTAAAAGTAGAAGAGAGTTACTGATCCAAAAAAGACTAAGTTCGTGGCTAGTAGAAACACATTTGCTTCCAGTTCTCTGTATTAATGGAAATTAAAGAATATTTTATTTTAATTAAAATATTGTATAACAATACTTAATAATAATCCAAGCCATGGCTGAACCCTCAGTTTTTAGGAACTGCACAAATGGAACAGACAGCTAATATCTTGGAGAGGTAGGCATAAAGGGGACAGAGGTTAGAGGAGAAAAAATACTGACTCTATCTGCCAATTGTCTGATGCTTACCTGATTTGTTCACTCAGAAATTTTCTTACAAAATTTCAGGTGTAATTCAATGTGTTAGCTACAGAGAGTTCAATTTTTTAAAGTACATAAATAAAAGAAGAGATGACAATCTAGCTTCCTTTGGTTTTTGAACATCATGAAACATCAGCCTGCTCAGTATAACCCACCCAGCCTTGCCCACAGAGCCTCCCAGGCCTAAGGCACATCCTGCAGATGGAATGTTGTTACAGCACCCACCTGTATGGGTATACATGACCACACAGTTTTCATCATTATTTGCAAAATTGGGTTCATTTGGAGCCCAGGCAACATAGTTCACTGATGTTCCATCCATCCACCTGAAGGAAGTAATTTGAGTGAATTATAATTCTAAGTTGAATTAGTTAATTGTTACACAAGGCTCATTATATCTAGCTGTAAACCAGCTGGATATTGCTACCGTTAATATTTCTTTGCAAAGGATGCATTTGAGTTTTGTATTTTAAGATTCCTGTATCTTAGCTTACAAACACACGTTGTTCTCTGCTGAAAGGAAACCAAGACATTCCACTTGGAATTAGTAAAAAAATATTTTCATATCAACTGCCTACTTTGTTGACTCAGACCAGGTCTGAACAAATCATCTTTACTGGTGGTCTCAACTTCTCTTGGTCTACGAACACTGATAGTGTGCTGGAAATGCACCAGTCTAGCACTGGACCTGGATTTCTCTGGAGAACAGAAACAGACGCCTGAGCATATTTTAGCAATCTCCTGGGTCAAAAGCAATAATATAAGATCTTGTAGGTAAAGAAAGAGTCTTGAACACTATACTGGGAACCAATTGGAACCATTTTGTTGAGTATAGGTAATATTTAATGTTATACACCTATTTGCTATTTTTTTCCAATTATGCATCAATCATTTCCTAGCTTGGTGATTCACAAATTTATTTTCAAAAAGCAGCCAAAAAAAAGTGAAAAGGCCTCAGTGTGCTGGAAGTCAAGTGATAAATCAGACAAGACTGACAGTCTTCAGGTGATAACACCTCCAGGACTATCCAATGTTTTTCCAATTTCAGAGACTAAGTAAGTGCATGCATACTTTTGGAAGTAAATTACAGATTAGGAATTCATCAGGATGCCTAGTTGCCCAAAAACCTCCTGATTCAAACTGGAAAAACCAGTACATAATAAAGCAAAATAAAGAATACAAAGGAAATAGTGCCACCTTCATCCAACAGGGAAGAGAATGAAACTAGTGAGAGAAAAAGGGAGGACTGGGAAAACAACGATTTTCTGAGCAGTGAACGAGATGTAGGAAGCAGAAAATCCAGGATTTGAGACTACAGAGTCTCTGTGGTTTGTGAGACTGTGACAACAGAAAAAAAGACTAAAATGAAGAGGCTGAGACTCATCTGACCAAGCTTTGAATCCCAGAATAATGCACTAGAAAAAGGTGCAGAAGACATGTCTGCAGCACATCTAAGGCTTCAGGGATGTTTAAGATAATTCCAGGGGACTTTGTTTCCAAGAACAAATTTACTCTTGTAGAAGAGTAATGACTCCCTGTCATGTGAAGCTGTCCTGCCCTGAACTCTGAGAGGAAATGCAGAAAGGGCTCTCCAGTATTGATATTTCATCTCTAAAAACCATCTGGAAACCCAGACAAAGGCTCTCCAGTATTGCTATGTCACCTCTAAAAATCACTTTGATGCCTCTCACTGCAGGTTTCTAGGGTTCTTTTTCTTTTATAATTTCAACAATAAGTAATGCCTGTAAGAACCATCTAGAATATGCTAGAAACCTCCAACCAACTTTTTCTTTCATTTAACAAAGAAAAGGAGATGATACCTCACTTACTATGATCCAACATCTCAGCCTCAGACGACAACAGCAGGGTAAAGAACCAAAAGAGGTAGAAATAGATAGTGAAAATATGATGGGAAAAGTACATTGCTGAGGAGCAGAATCCCATTTTAAAACTTTATGTGAGGAGATGAACCTGTCTACAGATTGTGTCAGCCATTGAATTTCAACTGTCTCCTGGAGCCAACCATGCCAAATGTGAATATGTTATGAGTCAGACAAAATTAATTTGTTTTTACTTACTGGAATGTTCTGTCAAGGCTCACGCTTAAGCCAATATAGAAGTTGTTCCCCCAGTCTTTATAGAAAATCTAAAACAAACAAACAAACAAATTTACTTAGCTCTAATAAAACAGCTTTCAAATAAAATAAAATAAAATAAAATAAAATAAAATGCTGTCATTTCTGTTGCACAGTTACACAGTATATAATGTGCAGGGAGTTGCTGGAATTATGTGCCCAAACTGCAAAATACAAAATTTTCCTCCAATTTTCAGCATATAACTAGGGAAAAAAAAAAAAAAGGCGCAAAATCATCTGATAAAGAAATGGAGAAAAAAAGCTGTGTTGAGAAGGCAAGAATTACCTTAAGCAGGCTTATAACAACGTTTTTGAGAGTTTTAGGAAAACATAATGAGAATTTGCTGAAAGACTGCCAGTAAATCATGAGGTTTTGTACTTAGCCATGTGGAGGAAAGAATGTAATAAAATTTGATTTTAATAATAGGAAACTATTTTCAAAACAGTCTGTCATCATCAGGCCATTATCTTCCTATAAGAAAATATTCTAACTTAAACCTTTTGCTAAAAATATGAGATATATTTTGACAAAGAGCTTTTATTGAATTCTGTGAAAAGAATGGGTTAGAAAAAAACATAATTAGTAACTGCAGCTTTCAGCTAAACAGAGCAAAGTCTGTGAAAGTTGTACCATGAGAGCATTCTTGAAAGGAAGCTGAGAATTTGTCACGTATAGCAAGTTATTAAAATAATTATTATAATAAAGCTTCTAAGTAGATAAGCCAATAAAAGGATGAAAGGTGGAACAGATTTTTATTTTTTTTTATGATGGGGACCACTTTCTAATATTTCACAAACCAGCTGAAAAAATGTGCCTCAGTCCACAACATAATGCATTTTTGAAGCAAACATATTTCTTACATATTTCCAAAGAAAATTTTTTTCAGTTTCACTCTCAATAACAACAAGGTCACCACCATTCTTCTTGCAAAAGCCTCTGGCTCTTTCCATAGACATGGCTTCTTTGCTGAAGTAGTATTCCTTGTGTTTATATGTTATCCAGTCATCTTCACCAACAACATATTCATAATCTGCAAATTAAAACATTAATTAGCCCATCATAGAAATTAACTTAATTACGTGTTGATTAATTTTTATTCCATTGGAAGTGCAATACTTACTGAATGTGGAATTAGGCTCTGGTTTCAGTGAGGTTCCTGCAATATAAATCAATATTTGAGTATATTATGTTTTGCAGCTCTCTCAACTATATTTACACACTAGATAGCATTTTAATTCCAAGTAATAATCTTAACGGTTACTGAGTGAGTGCTTATTTTTGTCACAGAATTTCTCAGTGTATCTGAAAAATAAGTTCTACATTCAGCAAAGAGCATGTTAGAGCTCATCATAAGTTAAGCTTAGAGTAACAATGCCCAAATTTAGGCTGTTGTGTTTCTCTTCCCCAACATACTGCATATAATTTCCAAACCTGCCTGTGTATTTCATGGATTAATTAATAGTTTTCAACCGCCTTTACTGAAATTGTAGCATAAACTGTTTTATTGTGATTAATGGCACAGCTGTCTCTAATACATGCAGATATTGTGATCTGACCTGGGAAGGATGTTCTTTCTTATCTACCTCTAAAAGTTGCTAAAGGCAGAAAGCTATCTTACCTTTTTTAATTTGGCAAACAAAGTCCAGCATGTGTTCACAAAATAAATCATTCCAGTTCATATTGAGATAGCCAGTAAACACACCACATTTTTCATTCCCATCATAATTGTTTGGTTCTCCATGTGACCATCTTTCAAAATTTACCTGTAGTGGAAACACAACTTCATTACTTTTTTCCTTTTAAAGGGAAACAATTGTCTTGTATCTTTCTGTTAAAGAAGAATGTACTTCATTTGATTTCATGGTCCATCTTGTTCTTTAATGCCAGACATCTTGAGGAGAAGTGCAATAACACTTGAATAGAATAATAATTCATCTGTGTGTTTATAAGCCATGTTAGTAAACCAGGAAGTTCTTGCCCCGTTTATTACCAGGAGAGCTGATGTTCTCCTGTCAAGCTCTAAAAAGAAATATGTTCTCTGATTTCTGGGTTTTTTATCCTGCTCAGATGTTCCAACCCAAGATAATCCATTAGTGCTGCCATATGGCCTTGGGACTGGCAGATCCTGATCTACCTAAGACAATAAGGGCAGCAAAGCCAAGCTGGTGCAGATGTACAAAATTATTTCTTGCAGCAAATGACAAATGGGAATATAGAGTTTAGCACAATCAGACTTGCTTAAATCAGGAGCTAGACTCCATCATCTTTCATTACTGTAAATGTTGTATTTTTATCTGTAACTATGAATTATCAGAAGATTTAAGACTAATTCCTACAGAGGAATCAGGTACTAAAACCTTAAGGTCACTTGCATTTTATATAGGAGTTATGAGAGCTGTCTGCCAAGAGAGAAAAAAAAAAAAAAAAGAGTCAAAAAGATGGAATAACAAATCATTTACTCACTGGTGAGCCATCACTCCATGTAAATCCAGAATCAGAGTCCAAGGCACTTAAACCCATCCAGTAAGAATAGTGAATATAACTTCTATCTCTGAACAATTACAAATAGAGAGAATCAGACACAGCATGAAACAGAGAAGGAGAATGTATAGCATTACATTATTGTCAGCACATTTGATGCTTCAAGTATAATTTCAGACAATCATATAAAGTAATCTTTCAATTGTCATGTGGGGAAAACACCCCAGCACTACATGTGCCAGGAAGCTGTGAAACACAGAACTTTACAGGAAAGATCATAAATGCTCTAAGTCCACAAAAGCTGAGTTAAATGAAAATATGTTTAAAGGTCTTGGTTCCACTAAGTAGCTTGGGCATTTAAAATCAGATGTGCCTGCACTCATGGACTTGATTTAAACATTTATAAAAGCATGTCAATAGATCAGGCTTTTCTTAGTCTTTCGATTTCCCCCCTTACATAAGGTAGGAAATGAGCACAAAATATTCTTTCAATCAAGAGTATTTTATCTACTGATCAGCTACAAATGAGGTAAAAAGATCTTTAAATTAACTTCAGTTAAAACCAACTTTTGTGATACTTCTCTCAATTTTGTTAATGTTCAGGCAGCTTTAGTGCACGGTACCACCTTCCAGAGGTGTGTCAAGAAAACCTTCTGCTTACCTTTTTTCACCCATTTTTTCTGCCACTTTTTACACCATCTTTGTAAAGTGGAAATTGATCACCAGAAATCCTTTATGTCTTCCAGACAGACATTTTTTTAAAATTTTTGTTCTTATATTTAAATGGTGGACTTTTCAGATACTTACAGTCTAGCTATCAGGTTTTGTTCTTCTTCACTGTGGATACATGCAAGATCTCCTCCAATGGTTCTGCAAAAATCTCTTGCTTCAAACCATGTTTGCATTTTTTCCCTTCCTTCGTGGAAAATCTATAGAAAATGGGCAATTAGGTACTGTGTTGGGTATTACAGATATTTAGAAACACCAATATGGGCTTCTACTTTTCTTCTGATCTTTTGGTCTCATTCTATTACTGATTATTTAATTGTTCAACCATTCAGCCTGTGGCTGTCTATCAAATTTGATTATTGCTTTTCCTATCATCTCAGAGTTCCTGTGGCTCCAAAATTCAGTTCCATACATATACAGCTTTTTCCGACATTTCCCAGCCACACCACTTGGGGATGGCTGGAGACATGTTACCACAGACTGTCTCTCAAGTAGGACAGGTAAAATCCACCTTCCATGCATGAACAAAATATATTCTTATTTAAGTGGCAAACATTTACATTCAGAAATGAAACACCTACTTTGAAGCAGAAGCTGCTCTGGGCAACAGACTGCCATCCCTCTGGGCAAAACAGGAGAGGGGATGTTGTTGGAGGAGGAGGAGGGGGGGTGACTCCCTCCACCAGCTGCTTGCAGAGAAACGTGTTTGTTTCTTCACAGTTCAAAATATCCCATAATCCAGCTGAACTTCCTGTTGCCATGGCCACGCAGCCTGACTCCTCTCCTTCATAAAACATAAAGTTGTTAAATCTTATTGATGACTACATCTTCTCAAAATATCTACTGTTTATTTAAGAGTAACCTGTTCCCACTGTGTTTGGATACCAGTAGCTCACAATAGCTCATATGCATTCCTATTAAATAATTTATAGATTTTTTTTTATGTAAGTTCCCTTTACATTATGCTAGGAGTTACTTAAAAATACCCATCAAACAACAAAAGCCTAATGATATCAACAGATATGTGCAGTCCCAAATGATCTTCTAGAAGGAGTTACCACAATCCCTGATCTATCCCTTTAGCACAAACAGAAAGCAGCATTACCCTTTCTGCTGCTTTATTCCAGAAGAGTTTCTAAACCACTTTTTAGCTTTCAAACCCTCATTTCGTCATTTCCCACAGCAGGAACTCAATGGCTCCCGTGGCACTTACCAGGCATTCCCACATTCCAGTGAGTGAAGGTGACGGGATCTCCACTTGCCCACCTGAATGTGCCCTGTTCTTCCACATCTGAAAGACCAATCCAGAAGTATTTTTCTGGTTTGAATCCGATTATGGAGGTCAAAAAAGCTTGTTCATATCTGTGAAGAGTAAGCATCAAACTTGTATCATATTTTATCAGAATTTGTTCATTTATTCAAACAGTTCATTGTAGCAAATCTGGTAAAGTTAAGGTGATTTGTCAATACATATGAAATTAAGCAAGGGTAATTATCTTACTTCTATAGTTCTAATTTTCATACAAAATAACTTTCCCTTACATTTTTCTAATGTAAATTATGTCTGGAATTTAGGATGATTCTATTCACCTTTTATACTGCGCAATGAACACAAGCCAAAGAGTACTTAAGTTAATGTGCATATATTTCTCATCCTGTATAAATAAGAGCTACAGTGTTTAAAGCTACTGAGCTTTATGGTAAGGTCTAGATCTTTAAATCTTGTTACTGTGGAGGAAAAAAATCTACTTTTATTCTAAAATTCTTCCAGATATGACTGAAGCAAATAAAGGAAAAAAAATGCTGAAAAGCTTTAAATAGTTTATCTGCTTATTTTTAGTTCAAAAAGTTTTAAAGCAAACTGTCAATCTTGGGTTGTTGTGCAGGTGACCCAATTTTTTAATTCCCAGATGCAACAGTGTAAGTCTCTAGTAGCAATATCCTGAATGTTTGTACTGATGATCTAAAAGCTCCTGATGTATTATGCAATACTTCATCAGCTCTACCTTAAATTTTCCTGGGAAAGAATGGAGTCGCACTAGACAGACTTTATGAATAACTGTTAAATAAGCAGAAATTTCTGTTTAACACTTTCCATCCTGGTTACACACATTAGATGACAAGAGCTATGTTTCCATACCTGTCTCTTACAGTAACCAGATAACCCTTGTTTTCTTCACAAACTTTTTTTGCTTCTGGAAATGTTGTTGGCAATTGCACCAAGGAATAGCAGTAAAAGCCATGCTTCATCCAGCCCTGTCAATGTAGAAGCAGAGATGTGCAGAGAGGCTGTCAGATTGCATGGCTTTGTGCACTTCCAAAAGCCACACTAGTACCACACCCCAAGTCAAAACTGATCCCAAAGGCCATGAAAGGAACCAAGAGGATAATCAAGCATAGCTTTTTTTTTTTTTTGTGACCATAACTCTGTGTCTTGTCCCTTGATACAGGACAAACCAGGGGTCTATGCAAACAGTGAGCCGTGGTTATGCCTTGGGGATGGCAGCCACAGTCACAACCACTTTGCAGCTCTCTGTGTAAAGCTTGGTCTGCCTTCTCACTGCATAAGTAGCTGTTGCAAGAGTTTAAAATCTGCAAAACAATCTGCTCAAATATTGCTGCTTCCTGTGGCAGATTGATAGAACTGAGGAAGCATACAACCCTTGACACGTGTTGCACCCTGAAAAGATTGCTCTGCAGAGAGTGGCTTTTATGGGTGCAGTGACCAGTTCTGCAGTAGGAGAGAGCTGAGTGAAGTACACTTGAAAGGGAATTAAAAACATAAGTCAATCTACATTTCAGTTAACTAAAGCAAAAGATTCCCTAGCAGTCTAAGAAGTATCAGTACATATGAAATTAACAGTTTTCTAGGCTCCACCAAGAACAGTCAAAATAATTTACTTCTGTCATAGTGATTATCATGGGAGTAAAAGTAATATGCAATCACCTTTCACTGCTTTTGTTTTCCACTTACTTTCTGGCAGCCTGGGTAAGCAACTTCAGCTTCCCCTGGCTCTTCCCCCAAGGATTTCCTTTTACAGATGTAGCCAAACTTCATATCACAAGCAGTGTCAGCCCAGGATCCGTCCTAAGTATGGTAAGAGGAAACCACAAAGAGAGGTGAAAGCTAGAGACAATTTAGATCCAACAAGAATATCTACCCTCAGAAGGAACCCTCCTGTCCTCCTGTGGCTAAAACTGTTTCAGCTCTCTTCCTTGCCTTGGTTTTTTCTCCAGAACTCCCCAATACATACAGTAAGGGGCACATTTCCCCAGGGGTGTGAGAATGAGGGCTGTATCTATTAAAGATTCAGGGACTGATGAGAGCAGGAAAGAAACATTATGTTCCTCTCTATTCTCACCAGCATAGCGTCTATTATGTTCGTATAACCAGATGACTATGGCAAGGAAATGCTGGATAAACCAAACATAAGATATGAAAAAATGTCATGTGTAAGTATTTTTCCACAACATTACACATTTTTTTTAATGAGTAGAAAACAAAATAAAATCTGGTTTGGTGTCCAAACCTATATATACATATAACCCATATATTTTAGTAGTTTTAGAGAAAACATGAGGAAGTCCATGCTCCAAGAATCTACTCCTCTATGATCAGTCATGTTCCATGTGGATGATGAGTGATTTCAACCAATTTCAGATGGGAACTGTCTCAGAGAAGATCAAGTCTCCATGCAGTGCACTGCTTCAGGTGCATCACATAGCTTCCTAGATCTGGTCTCGAGTATCCCTGCACACTAAGACATCCTAAATTAAACCAAGTTCATAAATATTTGTATTATTTTTAAAATCAGCATTCCTTTATTTATTTTTTTTTTAGTCATGAATGTTTTCATTTTAAGAGGCAAGGCAAAAGGACAGAAGAAAATATGAGAGTGGAGAAGGGGTTTTTACCTGTCCCTTCATAAGGATGCAATCTGCCTTATTCCAAGTGTGGGTTGGCTCTCCATGGTGCCATTTGGTGTAAGTCACAGGTGTGCCATCACTCCATTCAAAGTACATTGGAACCCTGAAGTCATTTAGACCAATCCAGAGCTCATCATCTGGCTCTGGGAACACAAAGTTAATTGTGGGTACGGATACATCTTTTAATGGAATAATTACATCTCACACCCACCTTTGACTGAAGAACTTAAAAAAAAAAAAATAAGACCACGGTTACAATTATTAAATTAATAACAGCAACAGTAGCATCCCAGATTAAAAAAAAAAAAAAAAAAAAAAAAAAAGTGATCTTCAGGAATACTCACTGTACCCGAGCTGTGACACTGTAAAACTGTACTCTTCAATATTATGAATGCTTGCCAGCTCTCCATCTTCTTTTCTACAGGAAGACTGGGCTTCTTTCCATATTTTTGGTGTTCTATAAATTCTGTAGCAATGACCTGCATAGGGCACCCATTCCCTGGGGCATTTAAAGTGCTTTGAATCACCTAAAAAAGAATTATGTCATTAATGAGAAATTCTATTCAGTTTTTATTTACATCAAAAATAAAATCACCTGCGCTGATAAGAATTTGAAATATTGGAGCACATACTGGAAGAGGAGAGAAGCCAAAGCCTGAGGGTACAAAGATTAAAAAACAAATTTTTCCTTCCTATTTGTGCTTGGGCCTCCCAAAAACCTATTTTACAGGATTAAGTAAATACTGAGTAATTTGGCATGCAAATGTACAGGGCACAATTCCACATTAAATCCCTCTCAGTGAGGCTCTGGGTACAGCCACATTTTACAGAAAAGGGCCACTTTTCCTGCTCAGGGACTCTATCTTGTTGAATTTTGTAGCTTTTTATATTTTTTCTCTCTGGAAACACCAGGTGCTCAGGAGCTGGTTGGAGCTCTTACACAGCCCAAATCATATATCAGAGAGTCCAGACATAACTATATTGTACTAGAAATGTTATACCAGAAATTCCAGCTTCACAGAAACACCACACACTTTGTTCAACACTTATTTCTTGGTATGAATTCAGAATGGCCAGCCCACCTTCCATTGCTTGGAAAGTTCCCATGCTCTGCACCCTCAGAGCAAACTGAAGAGGGCAGGATGTGTGCCCAGAATTGGTGTGTGGTCAACTGCTTCGTCTGATGCTCCCTGGACATGGTTTGGACCTGGGCAAATTGCATTCCTCTAAGCAACATCCAGACATGGTTTGAAGGTTAGCAGGGTCAGAAAGCTTTCCAAGTGAACTGCCTGGATACAGTCAGAAAGTACAGGATATGCAGGTGCCAGGCATCCCTTGGGCTATATACTCTTATATGCCCATATGTATTAGGGGAGGGAGGTACTGTGAATTAGTTGCATGCTGGGAATTCCCAGTTAAGCAACTTCATGCCTATTTCTTCATGTAGTTAAGACCTAGTCTGCCTCAAGTAAAAAGGGATCTCAAGAGAGGAAAGGTTCCAGATGCATAGTCTGATTTTTTCCTTTCAGAACAGAACAAAAAGGGTCACAGAGAGCAGGGGAGAATGAACTCTGGGTCACATTTTTTAGCAGGACATAGGTTTAGAATATATATTAGAGGAGAGGATATTTATCAGTATTTTGTGGTCTGGATAACATGGCTAAACACCTAATTCTGCCTTCTTTGCTACCCTGGGTTCTTTTCCAAATGATGAACAACATTTAGACATCATCTTTAAAATGAGCCAGAAAATTAAATTTTTCTTGGTATTTGACCCAGGTCAACAAGTGTAAGCCTTTTGTTTTGACAATATGTTGCCTTTTCATATATGACACCCTCACAAAATTTCTCTGACTGACTGTAAAATTAGCCTTAGCTTTTGACCAGTGTACCTGAGGTGACGGTGAAAGAATCCAAGGAGGTGTTTTTCTTTTGGCAGATGTATCCCAGTTTCCGATCACATAGCTGGTTTTCCCATTTGCCATTCCTACCTTGAAAGGTCCCACATATTTTTCCAGGTTCCAGAGAGGGATTTCCTTTAAAAAAGAGAAACAGAATCCTTCTGTTAACAGTGAAACTTTTCACCTCTTCATGGGAGGGAATGTGCAAGACCTTTGCAGCTGCAAAGCCACTGGAGTATTATTCTTTGAGGGATAAATCCCAAGAGGTGTGACAAGGGAGCATCACTGTGATGGGGAGGGGAGAGGAGGAGAGAGAAGGGGAGGAAATTTAGAGGGAATTTAGATCAGATGTTGATCATCATTTATGAAAAGTGCACTTACCTGGAGCCCAGTTGAGATATCTGAAAGGACTTCTCCCAGTCCACTTCCAGCCACTGTCAAGTGCATTGTAGAGACCAATCCAGAGCTTTGCATTGATGCCCAGGTCACTAGTGAGCCCTAAATTGCCAAAAAAGTCAGGTTGTTAAATGCCTCTGATTTTTTAAGTTATTCAAAAAAAACCTGGAAATATTTTAAAGCATGAAGGATATATTTTTTTAGTATAAGTTAGATTATTTCCATTATTTTAATACGGCTTTTTGTGAGAAAGAGACAACTTTTTTAAGAACGTCAGTGACACCTAATTCTATGAGACAAAGTATCCGTGTTAAAACCTTGGACCTGACTTACATTTTAAACAGTGCATTATTTTTTTAATACATATATTTTAGGGTATTTTTACTTTACCTAATAAATACATTTCTTCACGAAGGTCTGTGATACTTAATAATTCTGCATCCTGCTGCTGGCAGCTTTTTCTTGCTTGGTGCCATGTCAAAAGTGACTCTGAGTTTACCTGATAGCGTGTTTCTGTCACAGGATTTGTTTTCCAAAAGTTATTGTGGGTGGTGTCTGTAAAAGATAATACCAGCAATTTGACAAGATAATCATGTTTATGAACCCAGAAAAAAGAAATCTTTGCTGTGGACTAAAACTATATAACTGTGTGATTTGATAATTTTTTACATACCTTTTGCCTCACATAAATATACTTTGTCCATTCAGTATTAAAAATATTTCAATCACATAAGGAATTATTTAACCTTAAAAACCTAATTTTTCTACATTGACCATGTTCCTTTTTGTTTATGTAACTCATCTACTTCTCTCATACTTCAGTCCACATTAACCCACTCACTGATATATTCTACCTCTATAAGTATTTCTCTCTTCACCGTATAGAAGTTTTGGTCTCCACACCCATTTCTTACCTTCAGATCCCTCTTATGCTCTTCCAGACCACCCAATATAACAGAAATTACCATGTCCACACAATCACATGTGAAGTGGGGATGGAGGGGCAGGGAATTTGTGTATGGAAACACTGGAGCACTGAAGGCAGGTGAAGGTTGCTGCCTGTGCCCCGCAGCCTTCCCTTCTCTAAAGCCCTCCTGCTCTCTCCTGCATCCTATAAATACACAACAGTCTCCTGATACATCTCACCTTCCTCATCCACTGCACTCCCTTTTGTCTTGAAACCCAGTCCTGGGGGTTTCCTCTTCCTTTATCCATCAGTCTCAGTCACCACCCTCAGAACAGTCCCTCTAAGTGCCAGTCCTGGGACACTCTAGGACAGTGAGGGTGAGGAGCAGATGCCTCATTTCCTTGTTGCATAGCTCACCAGTGAACCAGGCGAGCCAGAATTCACCTCGCTGGCTGAATTCTACTTCCACATCCCAAGAACATTTTGACCATAACAGCAGATGACATTTTTGCTTAAGAGCTTTCCTGAGATTTTTATAAATAAATTACCTTTTAGTGGGCAGTTTCCAAACAACTGGTCTTTATCAAAATCTGAAGAAGTTGCACACCAGAGAGAGCGTGTATCATCCCTCCGAGGGATGCATTCAGCATACCACTTCCCCTGGTGCTTAAAAGGGAACACACAGGGTGCACCAAAGGCATTTCCTCCCAGTGTGTAGATATCTGTGGAGAAAACCAAAGATCAATACTCAACAGTCAGCTGGCACCAGATGCTCACCACAGTGACACTCCTAGCCTGTTTTCCACAGACAAAGCTGAGTCATGCAGGGTTCAGCACACCAGTACTTTGTCACCCCAAACCTCTAAAAGGCTGTTGTGCCAATCAGGTATGACTATGGCAAAATATTCAGAACTAAGACTCTCAAACACCCAATTGGGCCTCAAACTAATTTCTGGTCAACTTTGTCATGCCATTGCTTTCTGGGCTACTGTGTCAGAGGTCCCTGTGACTCAGCTTCTCCCATGGCATACATACTTCTGTCCCTAGTTAATGTATACATTCTCTTTATTTTTTCCCCTACATGGTTGGTAAAAATTTGGAAAGAAGATATCAAAACATTTTATATTTTTATTAGTCCTCATGAGAGGAAGTTATATTTTAAATTTGCAAGGACTCTGCTGGGGGAACTGACCCTTCCATCACTCTCCTGTCTAATTTGCCGCTGTCTGTACAAAATTATGCCAAACTTCATTCCTGTGCAACAGCGGTAATGTACAACAAAAATTAATTCTATTGTAAATTCCCAAAATACCAATGTCACAACAGAAAGGAGATTGATTACATGATCCTGAATGCCCCTTCTACATAGCCCAAGAGCTATAAAATTGTAGGAAAAGGAGATCTTACTCTCTAGGGATTCTTTTCCATGATGATAAAAGAATGCATCCTAAACAATTATGCACCATTTTTCCTTTTGCTTTTTTCTACTTTTTTTTTTTTTACTAGGCCTGGGAAACACTAGGTAAATAATTTAATGGTGGATTCAGTCTATCTAAACTAGAAATTCACTTCTTAGAGATTATTAGTGGTCAAACCAAATAAAAGCAATAATAAAAACTAAACATAACACAATCATCTCTTCTACAAATTGAAAGGATATATTTTAAAACAGTCATAGATTTCCTTTTGCAGTTGTTGTATAAACATAATTCCCATTCTTCCTTACATTTACATCATGGGCCTTTGTCGTTTTATTCCATCATTTGAAAGAATTGCACTTTACAAGTTATGCAGAAATGTATATAGCTATATTTGCTGAAAAGTATACAGATATATTCACCTTTCATTTCTACACCCTATTTATAATTAGCTCCCCTGATGTCACTCTAAGAAAATGGTTTCTGCTTGTCAAGCAGGCAGTGGAATGTTTTGTAGGTAGGGGCAGTCAAGTTACCAAGAAATAGAGATGGAATTTCAGTACTCACCCTCATAGCGCTGAGAGCACAGGCTGTCTGCACTTCCATGGATTTTCCACCTGCTCCCTTTGTTGGATGCTTTGGACAGCCTGGTTTTCTTCCCCTTCCCCTTGCCATAGTTGAGAAATAAATCCTTGCCATGGGTGGCAAGTGTCTCGTTTCTACATTCCCACCACTGGAGTTCATTTGTCCTGTTGCAAGGTTCCAATGTGATGGCAGCCTCGTCATCCTTGGCGAGCACTCCCAGGCACAGCTTGAGTGCCATGCTCAGCAGCTGTGTGGGAGAGACCCACCTGAACTTCTGAAACTCATCACGCTCATCACAAGTGGCAGTTATGACTGAGCTAGAGTTCTGAGCTTGGGCACAGAGCTTGTTATCTTCATTATAGATTGAAAATATTCCCCTACCTGTAAAAGAAAATGATAATGCAAACATTTGAGGAGAGGTCTCTTAGGAGATAAAGTCACTTAGTTGCTATATGACCGTCTGCTACCAAAAAAAAAAAAACCCAAAAAAACCCAAAAACCCGCAAACCAACCAACCAAACAAAAACAAAACAAAACAAAACAAAACAAAACAAAACAAACAAACAAAAAAACAAAACCAAACCAACCAAAAAAACCCCACCAAAACAAAACCAAAAAACCAACCAACCAAAAAACAAAAAAAAAATGGTATATATAGTTCATATAGAAAGAAATCAAGGAAGGTTAATCATTGGTATGAAAGATATTTATGAAAATATTCTTAAAATGAAAAAACACAAAAGCTGAAAATTCAGCTCTTTCAAGAGAAATTGCTCTTCTTCATATTCCTCCTGAAATCATAGTGGTCTCAAAATGCAAAATTGTCAAAAACGAACTTTATTACATTGTATTTCATAATTTCTTCAAAGTTCCATCAAATAAATTTTAAATGGACTTTAATTCTGCAAGTAAAAGGACTTTTTTGCTTTAGAGCTGTTAAAAGTCATTCACATACTCAAAACTAAATAATTTTTATGTTTGACCCAGAACAACATTGTGGTTTTCAGCTCGCCAAGAAAGTGGTGTATTTTTAATTTTTTGTTAATTATCTTGGAAATATTTAGCAGCTGTGCAAAAAGTAATTTCTTCACAGAGCTTTATTTGTAGGTTTCTCAGGAGGGAAGCCACAACTTGCAGTATCATCAGTTCTGAGAACAGTTAAAGTAAGCCAATAGCCGAAGGGCTATTAATAACTACATTTGTAAGTAGAAATGTGAGACACTGCACATCAGGGTTTTGTTTCTTAAGATCAGCTTCAACAAAAGCCTACTCCAAATTTTCATTCCTTTTGCAGCTCAACTTTCACCCCTTCGCTCCCTTCTAGATGACAGGCAACATCACCCAACTCACTCAGCAGAGCTGTTTTACCCAAGGTTTCTTACCAAGGCCAGAATACTGAACTGGGCATTCATAACCCTCCCATCCCAAGGCTGACAGGGAGTGGTTGAACAGTCTTGGCATTGCTGTTCTGAAAGCCTATAGACCAGATCCAGCCAGATAATATTTTCCCTGACAGAGCTCTCCAGCTGCAGTGATTCTTGAGGAAGAGTTAGAGCTGGCTTGGTCTCACCCAAAAGTTTGCACAGAATTGTCCTGTAGTGGATTAGATCATTGGTGCATTGGCTGGTCCCTGCTGCCATTCAAGCAATAGTACTGGACTTGAATTCTCTAGCTAGGAACGTGCTGCGGAAAAGACACAGCGCCATTTTTTTCCTCTCAGCAGTAGGAGGGTGTGAAATCTAACGGACAGGGGGATTTTAAGGTCCTTCCTAAAGCTCTCAGCTTGGAAACAAGTTTTCAATATGCACTGATCAGGATGCTATCATCTATATGAACTATCAAGAAACTCACACAAAGCACACATCAGCCAGTAGTTCTGTGCGTGCTGAGAGTTTGCTGCTCTCTACTGAGCTCTTCTAGCCTGTGCTGGAATAAAAGTGAAATCAGCTTTTGTCTGCATTCAGCTTTCTCAGGGATGAGCACTGCCAAGGTTATGACCACATCTGTTGCCATATTCCTTTTACTCGTATACCACGTTGAAACCTGGGTTAAAGAAGGAGAATGCCTATGCAAATACCACCAAACTTCAGAGCTGAACAAAACATTTTCAAATTATATGCTGTGACTAGATCTAAATTTACTGCCCACTAAGGGAGATAATTTAGAACACATGTTAAAGAACTTGAAAACCCCCACACTCAGCAGAGGACAAAGACTTACCAGACATTTGAAGAGATGTACTAATGGAGAGAAGAAAAATCAGGGGCAAGTAGAGAGACATGGTAAATATTTCACTCCTTTCTTCCCTTCACCTTGTATTGATCCTAAAGACCAAATCAGTGCCTTGTAGTGGATCAGTGCCACTGAAGTGGATTAACAAACCCTTTTTAAGACCCAACAGATACAGGGAAGTTCTGAGCTTCAAATAAGGAACTGTGTCATGTCACATGAGTAATTTTGAAATAATACATTAATGAGTAAACTTTGCTTTCTAAGCTAGTTTTTCTATTGTATAAAAGTTTGCCATGGAAATATAAGATCTAACAGGTAACATTTTAGTGTGGCTTTTTTAAGACATACCTTATCACTCAGGATCATTATTTTTGCCAAAAGATGAGATTACTGTCTCATTTGCATAAAATGAAAGAAGTAAAATAGGAGAGTAAGATTTGTCTGTATCAATACATGATGGAAAAAGCCAGAGTGTAGTGCAGTATTGTGAAAAATCTGCTGGCACACCATGAAAATCAAGTAACTATGACCTTGGAGTCAGAGAGAACCAGAATTTTCCATGCCTGAAATTCCACAGAAAAGAAAAAAAGCTGTAAAGTCAGATCTGTGTTCTTCAGGAGACACCTATTCCTTCTTTTGCTCCATTCATGACTATATGCAGGAGTAATTACTCAACTGACAGCAACAGCTGAAGAAATTTGGGAATGAAAATACAATTCTAGGAAGAAGAGAACCTGTAACTGGAAAATACTGGATTTTCAATTGTTGGTAGAGAGCAAAACTAAACTGATGAGGAATAATGCCTCATTTTTCATCCCACTAATCTGTGAAAGTTTGTACCCCATGATGTGTACACCCTACAGGCATTCTGACAGAATTCTGATGTTTACTTTGATAAAGCTTTCTTTCCCCATGACAGTTTAAAGAGCTCAAAAAACTTAGAGCGTAGGGAGAAAGGGGACTCCAATGGAAGCTTTACATCAGTTTTTGCACATGGACTTTCAAAAATTTCATTTCCTGTACCTCCAGGAGAGGCTGGTGTGGGATACCTTCCCCAGTATTGCACCTGCAGCAAAATTGCTGTTGTTGCAGGTGCTGAAAACCCTGGACATCCACATGAAGATGTGGGATATTGCTTCTATTACTCTGACTCAGATGTAGATGAACAACCCACTGGGTCTGAAAATGTGTGCAGGGAATTAGAGTAGAAACAGCTACAACAGTGAGGGAGAATGGTGGGACCTCAGGGCCAGCAGACACAGCTAGAGAAAAGCCATGCAAAGAAGGGAGCCTGAGAAGGATACTGCCACCTGAGGAAAGTGGAAGAAACAAGGGCTGCCCCACAAAGCAGCAGAATCCAATTACTCAGTAAGTTACAATCCACATGTAAGGATGGCTGCACTGAGTCTGCAGCCAAGCATTCTGGTACTCCCCAACACCAGAGTGCTTGAACACACAACCTCAGTTTTCCGACTTCCCTTCCTTCCTTGTTCAGGAGCAAGACAAATGTGTACTGTGGTTCTGCTGTAGAAAACATCTCAGAATATCCAAATCTACCAGGGAGGAACAAGGACAATTACAACAGAGAAAAGGAAACTGGTTCTGTTCTGAACAAAGATCAGTGGCTGGTGAGGGACTGGTATTGATAATCTGTTGAGAGAGGCTGAAAAAGAGTAAAACATACTAAACAGATACTAACAGCTTTACCTCAGTGTTTGTGTGTTTGTCTGAGCAGATTGCATCACAGCCCACAAAGCGGGAAAGAAAACCAGAGGACTGTGAAGATGTGCTCCAGGATCTGCCATGTGGCAAGGCACAGCCTGACATTTTAAAAGTGGCGAGGAACAAAAGCTGCTGGGGTTTGTGTTGAGTCAGCATTGTTCCTTTGGCACTCTCTGCCCCCAGGCAGGAAGTGCAGATTCACCACCTTTCTTCTGATGTCCAAACTTTCAGAGAAAAGGGGAAACGAGAATTAAAAACAAGGATATCAAGAAACATAGCAATGTGAAGAGGCAAAACCTTCCACACTGTTGAATATTGCCACCAAGTCATTCCTCAGGTGCTCACAGAAATGTGTGGGTGAGGCCATCTGGGTTCAGCTGGATGCTTCCCTACATTCATTTTCAAAAATCCACTCATATTAAAATATGAAAGTATTTTTGTGATCATTTAGCCTGCCATAACTAGATATAAGATTTTAATCCAGAATCCTCACAGATAGGACAATCAGTTTCCAAGCTATAAACATTTATTTCTTTCAAAGAAACATACTCTAAACCTCAGCAGGAACATTCTAGCCTAAAAAAATAGTGAACAGCCTTTCCATTTTTCTATTTTCATGCTACATAATGAATGGGGTTTTTTTCTTTTATTTTTATAAACCACGTGATCAAATATAAGAAACCTTGGCAGCATCAGAGGATTATAGATATAAACTATTAGGGATCAGTTAAAACATTTATTTGCTTTTCTATTCCTATCCCCTTGTTCATACTATTCATCATCTTGTTTTTCAAGGAATTGTCCTCGTTTTTACAGCAAGTTTATTTCAGAAAAGCAAAAACCCAATTCCTGTTAATATATATATATGTATATGTATGCAAAATATAGCCTGAGACCTCCTCTAAGTGGTGTCATCTACTTGGAGACAAAGTAAGAGATCAGAAAAGCAACAGTTTCTAAGGCACTTGACCAACCCAAATATGAATAGCAGTCAGTAGAAGAAAATGGTTGAAAGATTTGGTGAAGGATCAGAATACATAAAATATAAAAATTAGAGTGTGTCCATGTGAACACGACTCATTTCCAGTAAGACACACTTTTTTCCAGTCAAATAGAGAAGAAGTATATTTTACCTATCTCTGTTCCTAGGTTAAATATTTCCATTTGATCTTATATTAATTAGATATTATTTAAAGTGTTCTAGCTTGTTTGTTTCTCTACCTTCTATTCAAAAACTTCTGATAGAGTTTGTGTATAAAGTATCAGCGCTCACCTTCTGCTTATGACATGGAACTGTAATGATTTCCTGAGCTGTAAATGCTACTGTTTCTATATTAGTCATTTTAATGGGAAATTTGCTTCAATTCCACTGTGTTTAAATAGAAGGCACTGTAAGCCATGCAGCTTAAATTTCCTCCTCTTCTAAAAATCCTTCAAGTCTTTTTCATTCACAGTCTTTCTAAAATGAGCAGGCTAAGTAGCTTCATCTTCAGAGTAGGGCTACTTATTTGGAATCTTCTCTGTTTTTTCTGTACCTGTTTGGATAAGAGGGCAGAACTGACACAGCATTTCACACAAGCACCTACATCTACTGCCAGCTATTAACAAGCATGGCATTTTTAATTCTCTTCAACTCAGAGACGATGCTGGATTTCAGGAAAAATAAATGGATGAATGAGCTCAGAACTATCCACTACTTCCACCTAGCACCACTCCTCCATATAAGTGAAACATGACCTTTGGCATCATTAATCAGTCAGTCAAGAGCTTTCTGTCACGAGCCACATCAGATTGCATAAAAAACCATTAGAGGTACTGATCCTTGAAAAAACACACCTAAACAACTGTGCATTAAAAATGGAAACAGCAGTAGGAACGGAGCAGGAAATAGCTGGGAGAAGGAGAGCAGAGCAAAGGAGTTCCCAAACAAATTCTCCCATCTTACCTACATTGCAATTTAAGATTTTTACTAAATCCCTCAACTCATACTTTTGTTTTGTCGTTAAGCAGATAATCCTGGGACAGATTCAGGAAAATATTGTTAATATAATACTTAATCACAACTTTTGCTGGAATGTCTCCCCAGTGGTATCATCTCCTTTTTCACTTTATCATGTTACAGTGTCTTATACAGATGAGACTATAAAATGCAAACCTATTTTAAAAATCAAAGACAGGGTTTTTTTATTTCACAGAGCAAAATCTGAAACCACAAAATCAATTCTTGCAAACCTTTGTATGCAAGTGACGAATCATGCATGATTTACATTTTACAGGATCTACAAAAATTAGGAGTATAAGCTCCTTGGGGAATATAAGATGTCCATAAATAATAGCTGATTTAACAGTTTTAGAAAGTAAATAAAATCAGTATTAACTATTACATTGGTAAAGCTAAACTGTTCTTTGCTTGCAGCACACATCCCACAAACCTATTCTAGTGAATGAGAAACTTTAGAGAGCAGTACCAATATGTGATCACCTTAACAGCTGTGCAGAAATCTTCTGCTCCTAAAAACCTTCAGAACCTGCACAATTTTTTTTCCCTCTCCTCAGTAACTGTTGCCTGATAAGAAGGAAGTTTGGCCATGACCTTCATTACCTCTCACCAACAAACCCACTTGTGGCCAGCCAAAACTGGCAGCTAATATCAACCACACTTTTCCAGTCCAGAGGCTTGCCTCCAGGTTTTACCTGATTAAACCCTAGAATATATAAACTACTAGTACTACATTCTTGGTTTTCTGTGTTGTATGAAGTTGTGGGAACTGAAATATCATAAAGGTCTTTTTCCCCACATGGTTCAAAGGGGAAATGTGCCCAAATATGGATTTATCTTCCAGTAACTATGCCTGTATTTAAGTCCATGGGAATACTTGAAAGATGGTAGAAGATGTCTACTGAATAGCTTTGAGCATCTGTTCAATAGCATGGTTTGAAATAAATCTGATGCAGAAACATCAAACCTTGTGTGCATTCCTCAAGTGGATCTATCTACATTTTACTTTATTTTATCCATTTCTATTGTTCCATTTAATAATTAGTCAACATTATGACTTTTCTTAAGAACCACATTCACCCGTGCAATCATCAAATCCTGAGACCTGAAATCTTTATAATGGCTACAAAATAAAGTAACTGCAGTGTATGACATTACACACACACAGAAACAGGCTATTACAGTAATTGCACATGAGAAAATACCTTTGGCTTCATTCTAATTGCATAATTTTAATAAAACAAGGCACATTTTATTTTATTACATTACATTTTATATTACATATTACATTACATTTTCTTTTGTTATATTACAGTGTTGCATGTTCATTCTGCTCTATGTTGGTCACAAGATCCTTTGTGTCACTAATTCCAGGAACTGCATCACCATTAAAATACAAATTATTCTCAAAGCTGTCATTTGTTGGCAAGCAATTCTTTCTTCTTTTGTAGAAGAGATATCCTCCAAGGCCACTTCCAACTAGGATGATGACACCAACTGTAACTATAATTCCTGTTTTGCTGTGGTTTAGGGTAGAAGCCTTCTCATCTTTTGTCATTGCTGAAAACAAATAGGAAGAAATCAAGAGAATGCTACATACTCTTTATCTGATTACTGGAAACAAGTTCTTTAGAATTCATGATCTTTTTAGGAAAGAGGGTTTCATTTGTTTCAAAGTAATGAGAAGAAAAGTTAGCAACATAAAATAACTTGATTTTAAATCACTAATATTGCATACTTTATCACAATTTTTTTTTTTTTAATCTGCATTTGGAGATGCAGCCAGATAGAGTATATTGTGTACTACTAGGAAACAGTGTCATCCTAGGAAACAGGTCCAGTACTTGGGTATATCAGAAAACTTAAGAGACATAATACAGAATAGAATTTTCTTCGTTTATGATCTTATGTGGGACTAGTGTTTTCTACTTGAAAGACAATATTCTTACCCATTGTAGGTATTTCAGCTGGTGGCATTTGAGATGTTGGTGGCATTTCAGTTACTGGAACTTGAAAACATTAAAAAATAATTATTTCTTTTAACTGTTATAATTAATATTTTGTATTATTATTTATTTCTACATTATTTATTTCTATATTTTGGAACACACTGAAAATCATGCTCAGATAAATAAACCAGTAAATACTGAAAACATTTGGCTTTACTGTTTAGTGTTTAGAACCTGGGTTTAGTTCATACAAAATTATGTACGCCTAAGGCATAGCACAATGGTCTAGTGTGTTCTGGTCTCATATGTAGTTATCTGCATAAACTAGCAAAAAAGAAGGAATATCAAAAAGCTCCATGAAGACTGATCCAAACATCAGAGTAAAACCACAAGAAAATCTATACAGGCATCTTGAGGATAGACATGGCCAAACATAATCCTCAATATAATTAAAAATTCTTGCAGTACTTGTTATATAAACATAGAAAGTGTAATAAATTTGGTTTGCCAAGAGACTTTGATGGCTTACCTGCATAGACACTCGAAATCACTCATGAACTTCACAGTGTCCTAGCAGGTATCACATCTGAACTAAAAGGTTTGTAGCTCATTTAAATTTTAACATCTGGACCATGAAATCTGGCTTGCTGGGTAAATGGGCCATCATCTAAGATGAAGGTCTTTATTTGGCCATGTGGATATAAAATCGGTTTATTACTAAATCTTGAATCAATGGTCATATTTCATTTTGAAAAAGGTGAGTTCAGGAATTTATTTTTAACTGTCTCCACTTATATCTTTTCAATAGTGCTGCCAGAGGAGAGTATGTGGGCACCACTGTGCAACACAGGATGTTCCCTCTGAATATCAGGAAACACTTTTTCATTGTGAGGGTGACTGAGCACTGGTACAGGCTGCCCAGGGAGGTTATCAATCTCCATCCCTGGATTGTCACTACAGGCATTTATAAGAAGTCCCTCTCCAGCTGTTTCATGAGCCCCCTTTAGGTGCTCTAAGGTCTCCCCAGAGCCTTCTCTTCTACTGGCTGAGCACCCCTTCAATTATGAAATAAATTTAGATACTTTATGGATTAGACCTGCTACAGAACTCTCAAATTACTATGGTAAAAATTAGCTCAATAAATGAAACAGAAAACAGCATCTATTCTATGGAAGACTTCAGTCATGTTTTTGTGTTTCAGTCTCTTCAGAAAACAGCAAACATAACCAGCAATAGCCAGTGCAACTCTGTAAAACCACGCTTCTAATGTTCCATTTATGGGTCTGTAGCTATTTAATACTTTGTTTAAATTCTGCACATGGAGCTGTTCTGAAAAACTATGCCAAGAAAAGCTGCATTTCTACGACAATGTAGGACTAGATTGTGTCCTGTTTTGGGATGAGTGACTATATAATCCTTGCATTGACAATGGAATTAGGTCAAATCCATGGCATTTCTGATCAGTAGAGTAGACTGGCTGAAGCTAATCCTAGAAAAAAGTAACTAGCTTTCATCTGCTTCAGCTCTTTGCAATGGCTCAGCATCAAAACAAGTGAATGCCAGTGGCAGCACGAATAGTTGAATTGAATGGTCAAAAAGGAACAGTGGTGATTAATTTTAACACTTGGTACCCACGTCTATGAATTTTTGTCAATGACAATGCAAGAAGATAGATAAATAGACTCTGAACAGATGGATATACTGAGATTTTGCAGTATTTCCTGTAAAAGATATAGTCATCATCACAAGCATTTGAGTAAGTAAGAGTAATTTTGCATGAGAACAAATTTACAGAGAGGATAGCAGAATGTCTCTCATTTCCAGTATTGTAGAGGAAGTGGGTATGTTGCAGCTATACATTTCAACCTTCTTAGGAAGCATAAGAGATGTTAGTGTTGCAATATATGCTGAAAGAAATTATTATGATGACTTTTAGGAATACATATGCAATAGATGTCCCTACTGTCAAATTTGCACACTCAGTTATTTCAGGACATCTTCAGTTTTGCACACTCAAACTGCTATTTGCTTTGCTTTTCACAACAGGAGGACACAGAGACAAAAGATCTCAAGCTGTTAAATAATTCACACTTCATAAATACTCAATTCATAGAAACACTACATCATACTCAGAAAACACATGAGAGTGGCAGAGGGAAATAAACAATGGCTACTCCACAGGCAGAGCAGAGATACCCTGAGGAATGTTTGCATATAGATGAGACAGATTTGTGTATGAAAAGCATGGTCCTCACATTCTGATTTCTCAACAACTGTCAATAGAAAACATGCAAACTTGTCAAGTGTATATGCTAGGTATGGCTAAGATATGAACACAGTCTTTTAAAAGCAATTCTTAAGAGACTTGACTACTGTCCAGAACTACTTTCTGATAAGAGTTGTTCTATGTTTTTGTTGGCATGGAAATGTGCATTCTTTGGCATTTATAAAAACTCAGAACATCCAGCTGAAATGCATTGTGTGTAATGGCCATCTACTAACACGAGCGTACAGAGAGCATAATCCATATGCAAAACTAATTCATAAATGTAGCACTTACTTTTTGGCTTTTTACAAATATATCCTCTGTAGGAAGAGCAATAGAAATTATTCCAATACCCAGAGTCTGCATACATTTCAACGCAGTGCTCATTTTGTTGAGGAGAAGGTTCTCCTACATTCCAGTTGACAAAATTCACTGCAGTGTTGTCTAGCCACAACCACTGTCCTAATTGAAAAAACATTGAACACAGAAAAAAAGGATAATATTAATTTCCATACTGACACCTTCACATGCTCCACATTTATCACCTTCGTGAGAAATTTACTTATCACCACCTTCAGAGACAGACCACTAAACTATTTACTTCTGACGTATGTTGCCCCTAAGTTTTTATGCAAATGATACAATATCAAATTTTGGAAAATGGCAGATAAATCTGGCCTATGGTGTTGCAAAGGCAACACAGTTCCAAGAAGAATCTTCCACAAGTCATAGCAATTGTGCAGTGTCAATAATTTATTCCATTTATAGAAATAAGTGTTGTTTAAGTTAACTTCACTAGAATGCTCTTTATTTCAGTAATTTGTAGGAAGGGTTTGTGTTACTCGTTTCAAAGTCCACACTGAAGTCTTTCTAGGTCCAATTTTATTCCATTTGTTTTCCAGTTTCTGCTCATGTCCACAAGCTTTACACAAACGTTTTTCCTTTTTATAGATCTCCTTCCAAAATCTTGTGATCACTGTTGCTCAGCTATGCTTGAGACTTTCTGCTTCTTCCTTCCGGTTCCTTTTTTCTTTCTTTCTTTTAATAGTTCTATTTATTTAGAATAAATGTACTCCTTGTGACTGTAAGTTATACTCAAGCAAATTCTTAGACTTAGCATGAAAACTGTATTTTGATTTCTTATAAGATTCTATATATTTTGCATTTGTTTTGGGGTCTTTTTTTATAATTCCTGAAACCCTTCGTGTGAGGACATGGCAACTGAATACAGTCTGGATACACACATAAAGGTATGAAATTTAGCTATGCAGTTATGCTGAAATTGCTATAATCACCATCTAGAGCTATAATGAAGAGCTGAAGAACATGTGTTTATGATCACTGTAAGAAGTGTGCTGGTCTACACTGCTCCAGAACCACTTTAAGAAAATTTTTTTGTGTCAACTGACCACATGAGTAAATCTCATCTTTCCTCTGTGTGTCATGCATAGATAAATGACTACTCTCAAATTCTTTCCTTTACCAAAAATTTTCACTGTTTCTGGTTAAGAGTCAAGCAATGTAATTGAAAAGTTATCTTATCCCTAAGAAGTTTGTCTTTCAAGTGCTTGGGTAGCAGTTGTAAAAATAATCTTCCAAAACTCAAGAAAACCCCACCTCAAGTCACCTGAATTATCTGGTGACCCTGCCACTGACAGTTATACTGGCATTTTTTGCCTGAACAGTAAAAGACTGTACTTTAAAGTCTATCGTAAGGATATAAATATCTATCTATAAATATTAATTGCATTAATGTGAAAGCAATAATCATCAAATTTAGGATTGAATTAAAGAAGCTTGTTGCCTTTTCTGCCTTGCTTTGTCTTCCTTATTACAGAAATATAATGTGATGTTTTCAACACTCATGTCAAACAGCTTGTGGTAATTATTCACTTAAAAAAATACAAGTTAAAACTAGAGAAAGTACCATCCACATTTCTGTACATTCCTGTCCAAAATGTTGATGTTTTCCCTTCAAGTGGTTCAAGGTTGTAAGTCAGAAAACTGGTTTCAGCTGGGTCTTCAACTGAGACCAAAGAGGCACCTGAAAAACACAGGGAAAGAAAAATCTCTTAGACATGTTTCACAGTGGAAAGCATTCTCGTTGTCCTGTCAAGAAACTACTTCATGAGAACCCAGGAACAAACCTGAGTATCAGAAAAGAGAGGGAGAATCCTCTCACCCAGTTCCAGGTGTCTTCATTTGCCATGGGTTTCACTGGTAGGTTTTTATTGACCACATGTCAATATATACTTCCAGTGAAGATAAAGCTATAATCAGTTCTGCTGGAGAGTAAAAATCTAATGGGAGACCAGACACCTAAGTCACATTGCCACCAATCCTATAAACAACAGTGCTACAGACATATGAAGTCTAGCATAATCAATCTTCATCCCTTTCCCAAAGCAGGAAGTTGAGAGAATTAAACTGCACAACAGCCCTAGTTTACTAATATATTGTCCAGACTAAAGAGCTCTAACTTTCACTCCAGTGGCATAAAACTGCAATAATCAAGGGGGAAATTAGATCAAGAAAACAAAAGATACAAATTCCATTAAAATAAATCTAGCAACTGCTGTGGATGAAGCTGTTTATCTCCTATCAGTGTCAAAGTACAAGTTTTCCACTTTCATGATCTTTACTCCAGGCCACACAGTTCCTCTCATGCCTGCTCCCACAAAATTAAGGCACAGTGAGGGACCAATGGTAGACAGAGGTTTTCCATTACCTCCCAAATTAAGGTAACAATTGGATGCAACTGTCTTGCAGTTACAAGACAGTTGGACCACCCTTGAAATCACAAAAACACGTAACACATGTTCAGCTTTCCACAGGAAGTCAGGAATATGTGCTCATAAAGTAGGCTACTCACCTAGTCGAAGACATTCTAAAGATGCCTGGGCCCAGTTCCTTGTAGATGAAGATTCAATGTAGTAGCAATGACCTCGGAAAGGGATCCAAGCCCTGTGTCCTTCTGACTCAGGACACTTTCCTGGAAGCTGAGGGGGCTCAGTGGGAGCTTGAACTGATTGAAAACAGTTTAAAAAAAACATGTGACTACTCCCTTACATTCACTGCCTTTAGATTTTTGAGGGTTTTGATGTTGCAAGTTTATGCAATAGCAGAATAAATAGCAGAGTAATGTGAGTCTAAGCTTTGCAAAATTTACCTAACATTATTGATAGCTCTTCACAGTCACACTAGTTCTTTCCCACTATGTGTTTGCCCTAATTTTAAAGTAGCCCAGTTCAGCCTCAGTAAATTCTAATGATTTCATCTATGTAGCTCTTGAAATAAACCCCAGCATCTCTAATGAGATATTGATTGCAATTGCAATGGTCAGATTCAAGTTCTTACCATCAGACTTTTTGCAAACAGAGAAGTAACTTTCATTGCAGAATCCTGTCTTCCAGACTCCAGTAATGTCAAGATAGACACAGCCTATTTTTTGCTTTGGCTCTCCTTCAGCCCATTTTGTGTACTTCATTCTCCAGTTATCAATCCATTCATAATGCCCATTTGTCTAAGGAAAAAAACATCAACTGGAATGATTAAACTCCATCAATCTACTCTTTCTATATAGTACTTTGTGCTAAAAGGATTGGGGCTTTTCTTAGAAACAAATATCAAATACAAATGGCTTAAACTTTGAATTTTTTGTTGTGACAAACAGCTGTTTATTGAGAAATACAGCACTGCAACAAGTACTTTTCAGCAAAAGAAAATGCAAAGTGACATTGAGTTAATGTTGAACTTAGTAATACCTTTAATTTGGGACTAATAACAATTTCATTTAGCATAGTTTGTGGGAGTGAAATTCTGATGACTAATTTTTACTGTTTGAACTAGCTGCTTCCCCAGAAGTTCAGAGACACATAGATTATTTTAAACTGAAATACATTTTAAACAGTAATCATTTCCCACCAAAGCTGGTTAACTCAGTGATTCATCCTGGCGATAAATGTTAGAGGCTCCTTTTGTTTTTTTGGGAAGTGGTGTGTTATGTTCATATATTTGGGTTTTTTTCATTTGCTCAGCCAAATGGAGTATGTGGGACAAGTGTCTGTGCCAAGGAGAAAAAAAAATACTGTATTTAAATATGCAGGAAGTATTAAACAACTGAGAAGAGGGAGACAAAACTAAACTAGGTAAACAAATTAATTATTTTGCTAACTGTACTCAAAAATGTTAAAATATTCACAGTAATAGCACCTTCTTATATTTCTCAAAACTAGGTATCATTATTGAAATAGATGTTTTCTTCCGTAAATTCTAAAATATCAGGATTTTATATTGCATATATATCACATTTATACCTAATATACATAAAGAGGTATTCCAAGATGCTAGCCTAAAATGCCTAATTTGGAAGAGCACAAGTGGAATATCACAGAAAAAGTGTGAAAAGCACATGCAATATATACAATTTAATCAGATTAACAGAAGAGGATGGATTCCTCTAACGGCACAAAGAAATATTTAAGTCCAAGATATAAACAAATAAGCTAAAGTAAAGAGAGACGACAAGGCTTTTCAGTTCCTGATTTGTCAATGAGAGAAGCAGCATCATGTTCAATTAGTTTAATGTTCTTACCACGTTACTGTTAAGGCCAATCCACACAGGCACCCCATACTTTAATATCTTCAGCCACAGGAACGAATGACTGTAGGGGTCTAAGACACTGGAAAGGTCAAATTGATTTTGTTTGCAGTTTTTCCGTGCATCCTCCCATGTCATTTTGGTATGGATGAATAAGTAACTACTATTCCCATAATGGATAATGTTGGATGGGGATGAAGTTGTAGACGGCAGAAATTCAGCATCTGTAAAATAAAGGATGAAAAAAAGACCCATATATTGGTCAAAAGGGGAGTATGATTTCACTGTGGTTGCAAATAGAACTAAACAAAAGTCTTCCTTCCTTATTTCATATTCCCTGATTTATAATCAGTATGGGTTAGATGCACTGTGCTTTAAGCAAGATCAGCAGTAGAATTCAATTACAAGGATGTAGAAAGGAAAAGAGCTGCTTAAAGCAACTTCTGACAGAGTAAAGGAGCATTCTGTATAATCATCAAGAACAGTATTAGTGAATTACTTAGGATTAGGTCATATATTTTTTCATAAAATCTTTTTTCATCAAACAAAATGGTTTGCAGAAACTGGTTTTCCTAGCATTTTTTTCTCAAGAAATAAAATGTTCACAACATACCAGTCTTTAAAACTTACTCAGATACTTAAACAGGTGCTAGACTTAAACAATTTAATCTCACTTTTTGGAGGCAATTTTGCTCAAGTTCAGTGCAGATGAGTTACAGTCTCATTCCAGACAGCTCATGCTACATGTACAAACCAGTATTTTCCATAACATGTTTTGAAAGACAGTGTGCTCAAAAAATGAAAAAAAAACCTATGGAACAAATGTAATATCAAGGGTCATACTAGAACACAAAGATGCAGACACAAATTCCAGCTCAGGAAAACAGCAACACAGCATTTGCTGGGAAGGGTCAGATGAGAGCAGTGACTAACTGACACATCTGACTATTTGACCCTTTTGTTCCTGCCTGAAGAACAATTTGTGCATTTATCTTTCTTGGAAGCAAAATTATATTTTAATCCACATAATTAAACAATTCCCTGAAAAAAAAATACAAAAGGTTTGGTTTTAACTAAAAAGAGAAGTACCTGCATTAATTTGGCATATATATCCTCTGCTGTTATCACAACTCTGATCAGCCCACTTCCCTGCTTCCTTAACAGGTTTGTTTTTCATGGCAACACAATCAGCCTCGAGGCAAAGAGATACAACATCAGTTAAAAATAGCAAATACGAAACTTTTGTCCCCCGTTTACATCTTCAGACTCAAGTAATGCAGTAATTTTAGTCTCATATCTTTGTAACACTTAAGACCACAAGTTTTAAGTTGTACAAGCGATGTGGAAGTTCTATTTCTCTTACACTTCACAAATTTCTTTGTTACTTTCTATTGCACTACATTGGGGTAAAGTAAGAGGACCAGAGAAATTCTAGTATTCTCAATCCTCAGGCATAGAGCATGGAGAGTAGTCACAGACAATTTAAACAGAAATTAGATCAATCTTTGTAGAAAAGACTGGAGAAGTTTGCCCCAGAAATAAAATCAGAACCCTTAAAGTGCAATGCAACAATTCATTGTTTCAAGCTATGATAGTACACACAGCAAAGTTAGAACATCTCCTGCCCAAAGGCAGCCACTACCCTACCCTCACTGTGACATTTCAACTTCTCTGACATGGACACAATAGCTAGAAATTAGATTAGCACTTATTAAATAAACAGTGATTAGTGCAAAAGCCTGCAGGGTTACAAGTAACTTATCCGTATTTATTTTATTCTGTTTACTTGTTCACTTTTTTCTGTCCACGAGAAGATGTTCAGATAATTACTCCATTTGTGGGTGAAAAGCATTGGGATTTAAATCTTTCAAACTGAACAGTTGCATACAAATTTGTACTAACTATAACATTTTTGCTAAGCTCAAGTAAACTTAAAAATAAACCTAAAATTTATGAAAAGTGACTTTATAAGTTGTCACATAAGACTTCATAAAATCCTATTACTTTACATAAAAAGAAACAAACATATTTTTATTTGAGAAGTAGCATTTTTAAAATATTTTCCTTTAGAACTCCAAATTCTACCTAATTTTATTCCTTCTTTAGAGAGAAGAAGCTCACAGGTGCTACTTTCAAAGATATGGAAAAGGATATTATACATAAAAATAAAATTTCTACATTAAAAACATCATTCAAGAGAAATAGAGTTAGCATTATTAAGTGCTGTAGTTCCAGTGTACAGAACCATCTACACATACATGGTCAGAGAGAAAGGAAATCTGTGATCCATCAGATCAGTTTGTTTGACAGAGAAACAGAGAAAGTGATTTTCTGGTGGTTTGGGGTTTTTTTTCTTGTAAAAATTGAATGGCTGTCTTTTCACAGACTCATGTCCTTTCTGCACCTGTCACTGGCAGAATTTGCTTATTTGCTTATATGTAAGACACCTGTTTCAGAGGAATGTTTGTAAATGCTCCCTTGCAAACTACATGCCAACTGGGAAACCTGCCAAGTTCCGGCACAGCTGTTGCCAGAGGACTTAGGAGGATGTTCTCATTGTGCTTTTGGGGAAATGCCATGGGGCAGGAGAACCACTGCCCTCTTTACACAGCCCATGAGAGAACGCAGGCTGAACACAAAAGCTGTGTAGCCTTCACGAACACAGAGAACTGAAAACTGAAACAAGTTTTTGTCTGAGCACGCCACAGATCCTGTCACCAGTTGATACAGCAACTGCACAAGGGCTCAAAACCATTCACTCTACCTGGATTTATATTCTACATGTACACAAGTATGAAAGTAGTAAGTCAAGCAGCGACATGCCTAAAATCATCA
The DNA here is from genome assembly GCA_017589585.1 of Phylloscopus whistleri. Taxonomy (NCBI): domain Eukaryota; kingdom Metazoa; phylum Chordata; class Aves; order Passeriformes; family Phylloscopidae; genus Phylloscopus; species Phylloscopus whistleri. The sequence goes on along the minus strand of JADMLD010000614.1, from coordinate 3,651,911 downwards.
CAAACGCATGAATTCAATCTTAGGCAAGGTGGGTATTGGTCTCTTTTCCCTAGCAAAACAAGTGATAGGACAACAGGAAATGGCCCAAAGTTGTGCTAAGAAATTGACACAACTAGATTGGATATTAGGGAAAATTTCATCACCAAAAGAGTTTTCATGCATTGGAAGAGGCTGCCCAGGGATAAGTGGTTAAGTCACCATCCCTGGAGGCATTTAAAAGATGTGCAGATGTAGCACTTAGGCATATGGTTTAGTGGTGGCCTTGACAATGCTGTATTAACAGTGGAACTAAACAATCTTAGAAGCCTTTTCCAATCTAAATGATTCTATGATTCCATAAAATCAAAATTCAGTGAACAATGTGTGATTGCTATTTACCTGGCCGCTGTACGCATATAAATCCATATGTCCCGAGGGGAAGCCTTTGGCCCAGTTTGTAAAGTAAACGCCTGTTCCATCTGTCCAGAGGAATCTCATTTCATGATTTATGTCATTTAATCCAATCCATGTCTCAGTGACAAAATCTTTTAAATGGAAGGTAAGGAAAGCTAGAATAAAAATGAAAAGAAAAAGAAGAATAATTTTAATATAGGACAGTTGAAATGTTTGGATTCACTGAGATTCATGATATTAAGTACTTTTTCTGAAATACAGAACATTCAACTGCTGATAACACAAGCAGGTGAGATGAAAAGGAGATGAATGTTGAGTTCAATGAATGGATTAATTTCTGCCTGTTCTGTTAATCATTTGACTTCATTTGTTGCCTTTTTCCCAACCTGGAAATGAAACTCAAGATAATTTTAGTAAGGAAGTAATATAAAAGGGGATCTTTAGGCCTTCAGAGGCAGTTATGGAAAGAAATCCACAAAAGCCCACCTCCCCCAAGGGGTGAGTACATTTTTATAAGTTAGGAAATCAGCATAATTGATAAAAAGCACCAATTAGGAGGACAGGTGGTGGTGCAATTCCCCCCCAGGTCAAGCCCCTTTTCTGGAGCCTCCCCCTTCAGCACTAGCTGTACTTTGTCCATGAGAATATATCTGGAAGAGTTGTTCTCAGCCTTGGTTCCCAGAAAGAACCAAGATTGCACTGGAGCCTTGCACCTCCCGGGGCTTGGTGCTCTGGATATGTTTTGTCTTTCTGCTTAAGGAAAGGCCATGGAAAAGTACTGGGAAAACTAGTCACTAACAGAATAGACTACAGAGCTACAAATATATGTGTGAAGAGTAAAGAGAACAGGGAAAAAAAAAAAAAAAAAAAAAGGCAAAACCTAAACAGCATCACCTTCAGCATTTTTAAATATATGCAGCTTACTGCTCCAGGAATGAAACCTGCAGGTTCCTTTGCCAAACATTAGCATTGCTGTTCTGCCAGAAACTGTAACAGGAACTCAGGTCTTTAGCCTGCACTTCCTGCAATGATAATAGTTTTGTGCTAATAGCTCCATTGCTTATTTCTCTTACCTAAAATTCAAGTCCTGTGCATGAACTAACCACCCGAAATTTCTGCTGCAGAAATTATGTAGGATAAGAATATAACTGTTTGAAAAATGAAAGTTTGATTCTTCAGCTCTTCACAAATAGAAAACATAATTAGCACTAAGTTCTTATCAGCAATTTAAATTACAACTATTTAATTGCTCAGACTTCAATGCATTGTTTTACAACAGTTGACATTTCAGTGTGCTCTCTTGAGTTCACAGACAGTATGTGTTTTGCAGTATCTGCTTTTCATCACATTCACATGTAGGATAAAACACTATGCCTAAAGGGTCTGTCTATTAAAGTCAATCTAATATCTATCAAGATCCTCACCTGTTTTTAGTTTCAACATGTGCCTTGTTTATTCAAACATGAGGCAGCTTTCCCCCGCTCATCCCCCTGAGGCACGGATGCAGCTCTTAGGTTCCTTACAATAAGCTCCTCTGGTGAAAAGTGGCACATCTGTGTGGTGAGCTCTGGGTATGTCTATGAGCACTCAAACCTGTTTCAAGTTGCCCACAGGCAAGTACTCATCCTAAAGGTGTTCTGCTTGATTTAACAGGAAAACCATGCAGCATGTTAATGCCACCTAGTGAAACCACATTTTTTGGAATGAAAATTGCAGGGTCCACCTGGCACCATGTGCAAACAGGAAAAAACACTACTTTGGCTGCCAGGACAATACACACATATATATATCTGAGCCAACACTAAAATTTGGTAGATTCAAGTGAAGACTTCATTGTAGATTTCTTAAAATTATATGTTTTGGAACAAAAATCAGATGTGCAATTACAAAATCTGTTTGTATTCAGACAAAAACTCCAGCCAGCCTGTAAGGATTAAATGTCATCTCATCGAGTTGCTACAAAACTGTGCACAGTACCTTGCACTTGTTCATTAGGGATCGAGGCCAGGTTTCCTCCTAAATTCATGCAAGCTGTTCGTGCAGCATGCCAAGTAACACGTTCCTCTTCTGTAGATCCAAATATTTTGTAGCACTAAAATATGAACAAATTCTCTCTGTTACCTTTACTCCAATATCCCTCAATTGATAATTACCATTTTAAACAGAGCAGGATGGAGAAAAGGCAGTAAAATAATGCATTTATCTGAAAAAATACATTCAACTTTAAATGAGCTTTTGCGTTTGTCCTGGTTCTATATAAAATTAAAAGTCTCATTAAAGTGTTTTGCTCGACAACTAGATCTGATCTGAAAGCCCTAGAAAATAAACAAATCCTGGTTTTTTTATAGATAGCTAACAGTGCTAAGTTATGCATGACTGATCTGTCTGCCTGATCATTAATTTTATTCTATAACAGATACCATGTTAGTAAAGTTAAGGAAGACAAAATGTATTCAGTAAAAAGCATTATGGCTTGGTTAAAAAACACCAAGATCAAGGCATCAATACTTTAGGAATTCTGACTAAATTTGTATCAAAAAGATTTGAAGAGCTGACTAGAGAATTGTGTTTCATCAACTGCGACTGAATTTGCTTCATTAGAAGCATCAGAAAAGCACTTTTCCTGCAAAACAATGGATGGGCAAACAAAGAAAAGCGTGCATGTGTCATAGCTCTCTGCATAAAAATAACAATATTTTATTTTAATAAGCAACAGCATGATTAAAAAAATCCCTTGTTTTCTATTTAATGCTTTGCCAAACATCCAGCATGGACCGTATTTGTTATGCTTGATACCTTATTACGAAAAGAAAGCCAAGTTGGACGACATCCTCTTGGAGTTGAAAATGTTGTTGGAGGAACAGTTGAATTAATGGAACTGTTGTGCCTTTCACATATGTAGGGATTTGGATAGCCACAGTTTATATCATTCCAAAATCCTGGGTGTAAGATAAATGGGGAACTGTATGACACCACATCTCAAGTTGGTTAATGGAAATCAGTTTCCCTCATTCTCACATACAGTGCTTCGGTTGAAAGATAAGATCAAAGCTGTTTCACAGTTTATTATCATTCAATATCAGTGTCTAGGAAAAATATGTCACTTTATATACACTTTATTAAAGAATGTTAAAAGCTTTGTACAACCAGGTACTAGAAATTTCATAGTGACACATTAAGTCAATTTTAATAAAAAATATAAACCAGCAATCACAACCACAGACCTCTAGCCACAGACCTCTATGAGAACTTTCCCATGTTAGGCTTAAGGTAAGCATAAGAGCAGAAAACTATTAAGAACTATTAAGTCCTATAAGTAATACTATGGTCTGCTTCAATTACTACTTGTTTTACAAAAGAGAAAAAAAAAAAAAAAAAAAAAAAAAAAAAAAAAAAAAAAAAAACAACCAGGAGGAAGGGATGCTTTTCAGAAGAAAAAATAATGCTGTGATGCAACACACACAAATAACGAAATTCATGAAAGAACATACAAAACTCACCTAAATTCTTATACATAACTACACAGTTTTCATCATTATTTGCAAAGTTAGGTTCATGTGGTGCCCATGCCAAATAATTCACTGGAGTGCCATCCATCCAGCTTAAGAAAAACAATCCAACAAAATGCTTCTTTAATATAAAATAGAACTTCTTCCACATTAAAAAAAGTAACTTTGCAATATGTTTAATATAGCTGTTCATAGTAAAATGTACAAAGTTTTTTGACCAAATTACCTCTTTACTATTGCACTAAACATATTCTCTGCTCAAAGACAGACAAGGTAAAATACAAACATTGAAAAAGTTGAACATCCCTGTAGATTAGGCAGTGAAGAACAAAATTGTAACCAGGCAAATTATTAAGACACATCTTTCTAGTGGTCTGCAAGTGACAGAGGTGCCAGGTTCATCCTTCAGACACATGCACAAGGTACTTAAAAGTATATTCCTCTTAGGGTCCCTACAAAACCTGCAAGGCAGAAACACCTCATTTTCAGAGGCTCATTGTTACTGTGGACTATAAGGAGAACTGAGAACTACTAGGCATCTCTCCAGTCTCTTCAAACACAGACTGAACTGAATCCAAACCTGAATAAACATCACGTGTCAAAATCAATATGGTGCTGCATACTGACATTCAGAAACTCTTGCAGAAAACCTGCTTGACCTCACAGTGCAACAGCTATCATTGTTCAAGAAACAGAAAATAGGTTTGTTTCTTTATTAGTGTCAGTTCTCAACAGTTAAGGACGGGGAAAAAGAACATTTTTACCTACCAGAAGTCTTATATATTTACAGTTCAGACACCTATTTATATTTTCAGTATAAATCACATAATAAAGGAAACTAGAATTCTTGAATAAAAATTCAAAATCCTTTAACTGCAGTGTAATTTTTCATCTACCTTTGAGTGAATTTAGGAAACATGCAGCATTTCTTCTGGATCATCTAGAGCTAAATTAAGATGGAAGTAAACCACCTGAGAAGAAAATCATGTTTAAGAGTCAAAACTTGGTATGACCTACCTCGTACGCTGGTCAATACTCAGTTGTAAACCAATGAAATATGCATCCTCTTTGCCATTTTTCAGTATCTAGAATGCAGAAATTAAAATTTTACAAATGTCCTCTATTGTCATATAAAATATTACTGATGAGTAACTGACAGAGGTTATGAACTGGCTGTATTCTCTAGCTACAAAATTTAGGTTAAAGCAGCTCACAGCTGACAGTCCACAGCCAGACTTCACCATTGGCCAAAAGGTGTGGTCACTGTATCAACAGTTTTACTCAAAAGCCATGGAAATCAGCAACTATTGCACAGTCTCTGCTGTGGACTTTATCTGACTAGTTTCTTTCAAGACAAGCCCCTTCCTACATTTTGCATATAAAGTGATACGTGTCCTTGAGTCCTCTCACTGTCACTCTTCAGCCAGCTCAGGAAATGTTCCATGTAGTTCAAATATAGCTTTTAAGCACGTTCCCGATTAAAAATAAGTTGGCCTCAGCCAGCATAAAAAACAATTCCAATGATATAGGAAATAGGATTTCAAAGCTCTTTCTCACGGCATAATCCATGTTCAAGTTTCTTCTCTCTCTGTGATTATATTCTCACAAAAAGAAGGCGGCAAAGGTGCAAACTTGAGGACCAAAAAGAGACTGCTAGACTATAGCCCAGATAAACAGATAAGATCTAAAGCCAATGTTCTGAGTGTTGCATGTAAGTCAATTGCTGCTTTGATCCACTACTTAAGACATCCTACACAATCACAGCTCACCAGTGTAATACTTTTTGCTAAAATGAAGCCACAGATCCCTTAAAAGTTATCATTAGTTTGTTCTTCATACTAATCTGACTTAGTGTAACTGCAATTTCACTATCAAAACTTGTAGGGTGAACACCATGGTGAAAAGGATCTGTGCCCATGCTCACTTGTTTTGGATAGCTTATTCCATAGTATTAATGATTTTTCTTACATATCTCCAGAGGAACTTTCTTTCACTTTCACTCTCAATGACAGAAAGGTCTCCAAAGTTCTTTTTGCAGAACTCACGAGCCTCTTCCATAGGAGCATTCTCCGTGCTGAAATAGTACTGTTTGTCTTCATGTATAATCCACCCATCCTCAGTAGTCCTGTATTCTGTAAGATAATTGCCAAGATAACTATTCTGCTCCTGAGGTGCAAGACATCCTCCTTAATAAAATTTTAACAATGCTTTTGAACACACACACACACACATGAAGAGCAATAGCAGTAACACCTACCGGGTGCAGGAGATTCTGTTGGTTCAGGCTTCACGCTTGCCCCTGTGAGAAAAAAAAAAAATTATTATGATTGTATACTTTCTGTCTGAAGAGAAGATATTTACTGTGACTGATAGGCATTGTTTTAATACTGACATTGACTTTTACGGTTAGCAATGGATTTAACACCAAAATAGAGAAGGAGCTAAATAGCCTAAATCTCTCAATTTTGGTATACTATTCAAATTTAAATATATAGTCTTGTTCCCTGAGGCTACTCCTTACATGCAAAGTATTATAAATACCTTGAACTTTACCTGAATCAAGTAATTATTTATTCATTGAAAGGAACAAAACTTATGTCCCAAAGTATTAACTCTGTTAAGACAGTTGTCCTGGATCTCCCTCTCTCTCTTTTCCCCTGGTCACAAACACTTGAATTCTGGCTTAAACAGAGGCATCAGGAATGCAGGCTGGGTTATTATCTGATGTGGTGCCCTAGCTACTACAGAGTGAGGTTTTTTACATCTTTCTCTGGTTTAGCATAACTTCTACCTTTATCTTAAAAATTCCCCTAGATAAAATCTCACTGGAAAAGATCTTAAGAAATTAACCGGTCCTGTATGAAAAAACCCTCAACTTTAGACTAAAGAATTCCCCTGTTTGTTTTTGCTATGGCATCATGGAGATGGCATCTTGGATGTCATTATTAGTATCTCAGGAAAGCCATTTATTATATAGGAAAACTCTGTCAGTTTAGGCTTACCAACTAGTTTTGTGCTAAAATATAATCTCACAATTATGACATTTATTAAGAAAATCTATTCCTAAGAAATTCTTTTACCAATAAAAGGCAGAGCTGATATTTATTGTCAATAGTCTAATGCAGCATCTCTATTTTGCTCCTCTCCATCCCACTGTAAAAATGCAGTCAAACAGTTAAATGTAAACTTTCTAAAAAGCTCAAATTTAAACAGATGCACTGCCAGTGGAACTCAAGTGTTCTTTAAATTATGAATACTGTCTTGATGTCTTCAGTACATAAAAAACATCCAAACATATATCTCATGAGAATTTAGCAAGTAATCAACATGTGAATATAGAAATAAAGTATCTCAAAACCAGGCTCTATCCTGAAACCACACATTCTTAGCAGAGAAAACAGCACAAAACTTGAAACTCAACTCAGAAAAAAAAATCCATAATAGGATTTGTTGACAAAAGCATGAATTTTCTAAATGAAAAGTTAAATATGAAATGAATATTCAAATTAACATTCCCAATTTAACAAGTATCACATTAGCCTTTTTGAAATCATAGAGAAAGAACAGTGAGAAGTCCCAGCAAGGCACTAGAGGCTCTGCATCCTTAAATACCCCAAACACATGGAAATCCTTATACCACTATGATGTTTCACATTTCACAGGGAACTGCTCTTATAAAGAGGTTTCGAAATTTTTTATTACTTAAAGTTAAGGTAAAAATCAACTGAAAATATCTTTTCATTACATTACTGCACACGAGAAAGCAATACCTTTTCTTATTTGGCAAATCCATCCATACAGGTAATCACAGTGCCTGTCATTCCAAAGCATGCTGGATTCACCACTGAGCTCTGTACAAAGTTCAACTCCTTGATAATTATTTGGTTCTCCAAAGCCCCAGTTTTCATAGCTCACCTATGACAGAAGAAGTTTTGTGAAGATTCTGTTGTATGGAAATAAGGGAGAGAGGGAGGAAACAGTATCAAAGCACAGACCTACAAATTGTTCCTTTTGTCAGGTTAAAAACTTAGGTAGGAGGAAACCAGATTTCTCCTGTGCAAATGCTGACATTTCAAACTTTTTCAGAGAGCAAATGGATTCAGCTTAGGTAACAGTTCTTTTTGTTCATACTTGGAAGAATATCAATATTTTTTATGGGATCTAAATTCGGTAAAATACATTTAATAACAATGTTGGGGCATGCTACATCTAGATGTTAATTAAATATACAATATAAGTAAGATAGGATCTTATTCAGATACAATAAAAATGCTGGCATATGCCTCAGCAAAGTATTACTACTATTCTAATTTTCCTATGTAAAATCCAGTTTCAGGTTTATGTACTGTAAAGTGCCATCAATACATCTTGACCAACCTTGTATCAAGTACACCTACATCTCCAAAATCACATTTGTTTTTACAGTTTTATATCTTAGTTTAAACTGCAGTAAGTCAAACTGGCATTAAAAAAAGCATCTTCTTCTCCATGGAATGTAAGCCATTGCAGATAATGAGCAAAGAAAAGAACTAAAGAAAGACTATTTTACACAAAAAATCCTTGTATTTATAAGAACATCCTTTTAGTCTACATGTATTTAGTTTCCTTGTTGATTCAATGTGTATCTTCCTATCAATAATCAGTATGTTTTAGGCAAAAAAACAAGCCATGAAATTGCTATTCATTAGCTTTCCTAAAGGGAGCACAACACAGAGGGTTATGATTAAGCATAAAATTACACAGAAACACATATATTACAAATACTTGAGAAGCACAGAGAATGCAAAATAACAGCTGTGGAAAATTAAATTACTCACTGGAGATCCATCACTCCAAGCAAAGCCATCATCAGGATTCAAGTAATATAAACCCATCCAGAAAGTCTGGTGGTAATAGCCATTGTTTCTAAAAATAATAAAAAAAAAAATACCAATACTAATAAGGGCATTACAATATTTTTAACGATCTATAGTTAGATCAGGAGTTAGGAGTTCTCAATGCTGTTAAAAATAATAACAACCAAGGTGGAGATAAATCAAAATGCAACTGATCTAGCTGTTATCACTACGCATTAACTCAGATTGAAATACAGATGAAGAAAATTACCAGATACAACTCCTGTACATAAAGTGGCTTAATACTTTTGTATAATGGTTCACTAGCTAGTGTTCCTCCATTTCCCAACTCTTCATTTTCTCTGCAAAGGCACTTACAGTCTTCAAACAGAGAGTTACTTTCTGCAGTTGAATCGCACTTTAAAGCTATCACCTTCAACTCATCCTTGTCTGCAAGCAGACACACTGTACTGATTTACCTGAATATATTCAGTGAATTTGTGGCAATGAAGCATCTGAGACTTCTTCCTTACTGTAAATACACAGCTGAGATCTAGTATAGTCACAGCATTTTGCAGGGCCATGATGTTTCTGTCTTGCTTCTTGGTTAGCCAGGGATGTACAAGATCCTTGAGCCTGGTTTGTTCTGGTTGTATTGCAAGTGTTAGCTTTTCATCTTAGAAATCTCATGACTGTTTTTTGCAATTCAGGGACTTAATAACCTTATTTAGCTTCCTTATGTAAGAAAAAAATTAATCCAAAGTTGCCTCTGCTTTTTGATTAGTTCATAAAAGTGATAAAAATATCAACATATTATCCAGATTTATTAAACTGTTACCATTTTTGTACACTTACATGAAAGCAAATGGCATCTGTAGTATTTTTATAATATCAACAACTCCACAGTAGCTTTATGCAGATGACAAGTGTTGGCTTAACTAGATCTCTTGGCAGTGTCATTTCAGCACCAGCTTTTGAGGTTCCTGCTGCTAGTCATACAACTCCTGCTATTTCACCAGCTTTACGCTTTTGCTGTGCGTTTGACACAGACACACATACGGAATGCAGACTGGCTTGTACAGAACTGTAAGAGACAGTCCCTAAGTTCCTCATTCTGCCTCATGATCACCGCCGAAGATGGAGACTGAAGCCTCCAAAGGGACAGGGACTAAAGTCGAAGACCCCCAATACAGAAGTTCTGGCCTAGCTGAGTTGGGCCGCCTGCAGGTGCAGTCACTGGACTCCATGGGAACCTGGTGAAGACAATGGGCACTGGTTTCGAACTGGTTTCGGACTGGTCTGTCCCATGTTTGCTCTGTACCGTTCCCTGAGTGGACATTCTGCTCTAGGCATCGGAGCACTTCGCCCCTGCTTTCAGTGCACCTGCTGATGCTGAGTTCACCTCTTGGCCAGCCGCCTGTCGCTTCGAAAAGGACTATAAGAGATCCTCCAAAATGGCCCGAATTCTGAGATCTCCCCACGGAAAGAAGACGCGTCTATTGGTCACCTGCACCACGAGGATTCCGTCTCTCCATTGGTAGCTATACCTCTCTTCTCTCTCTTCTCTCTCTCTCTCTTTTCTTTATCTCTCTCTCCCTTTCTCTCTTCCTAGTCCCTCTATCGCATATAGTAGTGCTGTGTGTACTTAATAAAGTGCACTGCTGTTGAGCAAATTGTTGTTGTCCCCTGCTGTGTCTTTTGCGCTCTGAGATCACACGAACCATCACGATTCTCGCTTGCATTTAGCGGGTCGTGACAAGAAGTAAACACATTCACCTAAGAAGAAACATCTCAGAAAGATCAGGAGGCTAACTAAAGCGAGGAGATCAGGAGGCTAACTGCCCTGCGGACACTCACGCGATGGAACGCCAGATCACGTACTGCTCCTCCTTGCCGTTAATGGAGGCCAGGTCTCCTCCGATGGACCGGCAGAACTCCTGTGACTCCAGCCACGTCTTCTTGTGCTCTGCTCTTGAAAAAGGCTACAGAGAGCATTTTGCCATCAGACAAAACAGTCCATATACAGCACAAGATCAAGAAATATTAGCTACCCGAAAGCAATTGATTTATAATTATATTCTGTGGGGATTACAGAAGCCCTGAGTACAGGGCTTAGGAGTGTTCTCCTCTGTGAAACACAAGCTTGGAATGAGCTCTTTAAGTCAAGTTAGCACATTGCATTGCTGATAGGAGTGTCTACTGCAAGACAGCAACCAGACAACAAGCTTAACAGAACTGGAATTTAAGAACAGAACATCAAACCTGAAGATTAGTCTTTAACAGAATAAACAAAACCATGAGCATTTCAGTAGAAAGGAAGAAGATTTCTACATATAACCTGGAAAAATGATTATGAAACAACAGGACACATATATGCCAGTTTTTATTGGGATCACAGAATATTCTGAGTTGTAGGAGACCGACAAGGATCATCAAGTCCAACTCTTAAGTGAATGGCCCATAAAGGAATCAAACCTGCAACCTTGGCATTAAAAGCACCATGCTCTGACAAACTGAGCTAATCACATATATGTGAAGGAAACAGAAACTATCTTAATGCAGAAAGAATCAACATACTTACTTTGAAACAGAAGCTAATACGATTGCTTGAGTCCCAGCCTTCTGGACACCGGGGAGCAGGAGTTGTTGTGGGAACAGGTGGAAGTGTCACTCCTTCTGCCCACACTTTGCATATGAACTTTGCCTTTTCTTCACATTTTATTATATCCCATAATCCACCTGCTATTCCAGTCCTCATGGCAACACAGCCTGGCTTTCTTCCTGATTGTAAACAGGAATGCACAAAAATGCCATTTAGGGTGTTATAAGAAGATAGAAAACTTCAAATTCTATCCTGGCAGAAATAAAGTCATTGTACAGAGTCAAAAATGTTTCTAATTTTAGAGCAGGTCCCCGGGAGGACTGCAAAAATCATCAGAAGGCTGGAACTCCTCTCCTACAAAGTGAGGCTTAGAGAGTGGGGTTGTTCAGCCTGGAGAAGAGAAGACTCCAGGGAAACATTACCATGACTACTCAATATCTAAGGAATGCTTATAAGATGAAGAAGGACTTTTTACCAGAGCTCATAGTGACAGAACAAGGGATAACCACTTTTAAATGAGAGAAGGTAGATTCAGGTTGGGCATAAAGAATGACTTTTTTTTTTTATTATGAATGTAGTGAGTAACTGGAACAGGTTGTCTGGAGAAGTTGTAGATGCCCCATTCACAAAAGTTCTCAAGGTCAGGTTGGACTAGATTTGAGCAGCTTGGTCTAATGGAAAGTGTCCATGGCAGGGGGTGAGGACTAGGTGATCTTTAAACATTCTTTCAAATACAAACCATTCTGAGATTCTATGATTCTAATTCATGAAGAAAAAAAAGGTGAACCATTCTGTAATTCATCCACTCTGAGATACCGAATTATGCCTCACACCTAATCACCTGCAGTGGCTGACTCTACCTAGATCATAACCTTAGACCCAAAAAATTCTCCCCTAAAACTGAAGATGGGGTTAGGGCTAGTTTCTCAAATTTTTCTTATTTGATTTATAATTTTCAAAAACTAACTAGGTATATTTAAGCCTACTATTGGCTTCGTGGTCTACCTAGCCTTACCACTTCAGCTGACACATTCAAATCAGCAATTAGGAACTGAAATTAAACAGAATCAGAGGACATCCTGAAAGACATATGCAATCAGAACTTTGAACACCAACAACCACCCCTCTTCTAATGTGATTATATCAGAGATTAAGTGACCTCCCATTGCTATATTTTGGCCCTCTTGTCCTGCCTTACAATCCCACTTTCTCTAGGACTCAGAGATGCTTCATGCCTGCTGTGATCCCACACACTCAGAATGTGCAGTGAACAAGTGTGGCATGAGATATGGCTGAACAAGCAGGACTCACAAGGAAGGTCACTGTGCCTGCAGAGGCTGTTCCTCCAGAGCAGTACAGGCACAGACTTCTCCAGAACAGTTGCAAATCAGAAACTTGATCTCAATGAAAGGTTTCTTCCCAAACTCATAATAAAAACTCATTTCCAGCATTAGGCAGGAACTTAGCAAACGTGCTGGATTCCTGGGGAAAGCAGCTGGATATGTTTGAAAGTCATTGGCCATTCTGTCATTCAAGAGAGCACTAAGGAAAAAACTTCAAGCAGTGAGTGACTTATTTTGGGCCCTGGACTCATTAAACAGCACAGGGTCATACCTACCAGGCATTTCAGAATTCCAGTGTGTAAATAAGACAGATTGACCATTAGCCCACTTGAAAGTTCCCTTTTCTTCTATGTCTGAAAGTCCAATCCAGAAGTATCTTTCTGTCCTCAGCCCAACCAGGCTGGTCAGATAGGCTTGTTCATATCTGTTCAAAAGAAATCAGTCAATAAATTAAGTTGAAGTTGTAAAAGGCGTGTTATTTTCTCAGAATTTCTGCTGCACCTTCTTGAAAGCATAGCTTGGATGGATTTTCTTTAGCAAAGAATATACAAAACCATTAAATAATAGATATTTTGTAAACTTCGATGTCAGAGTATTTTGCTTTCTTCTCAGATGTCCAGTGAATAAGGTGTCCTAATCATGGACTGACAGGAAATTGGACTGACATGCCTTTTGTTTTATACCACTGTATTTTGTGAGCTTCTAGTACTCCTATATTTTATTATTTCTTGCTTCAGACAAATCCAAAACTGAAAAAGGAATTTCAGCATTACTGAAGGAAGTTACAAAAAGTAGTGGCTAAACTAATATGATACTAAATTATAAAATTAAGGAACACTGTAAATTAGATCCAATGATTAAGCAAGAAAAGTTATATTTAGCAAACAAACTTATGTAGAGGTAAAGCCTGTCATATATAGTTCACTGTGGTGTTTAAACAAACAGCTCTTATAAAATCAGAGGAAATTAAAAAAAGTCTCCCCCTAACAAGATGTAGTCTGAAGGCCACATTAATGTTAAAACATTTTTATGGCAGCTGCAGTGCTAGCTATGTTTAGAGAGCTATCATTTGTGACAGCTGGAGCTTTCACAGTAGAACATACCTTCTTTGATTATATAGAAACAAGAGATTGTGTAAAGCATCAAGTCATCTGCAAGAATAATATTTTGTTTCTTAAACCTTTTATTTTTCCTATATTTCACACAGAGTAATGTGCACTACTTCTCCAGAAATTTTGCACACACTGAACCTTAGCTGCATTGTGACAGATTTTCAGGTACCAAGCACTTTACATAATTTGATTCCTCACTTAATTTTTTTAAAAGTACCTCTGTTCAAAGACCAGATACTTGAAAATTATATCCTCTTGCTCATTTTTACTACCTTTTGAAAGGAATTCAGAGCCATATCTCTCCATTTAATAGTCAAACTCGGATTCTGTATTCCTCACTCAAGTTAGCCACCACAATTAAGAAGTAGAAGATATAATTCTACTTTTCATTTGACCTAACCAGCTCTATCAATACTGATTTCACAGCCATGACCTACTTTCTGTATAAACCAGACTCCTGGACTTGAATTTACATGCAAAAACTCTGACAAGTTCTGTATCTACAGACAGCTACCCAGATCAGTCCTTATTCTGATATGCAGATGATGCTAGAAGTTGAATCCTCACGTGACCCCCTCAGACAAGTAAACATTTACATACCTGTCTTCAATTGTTGTTAAAAAAGCCTGATGCTTTCCACAGGTTTGATTTGCTTGAGAAAATGTTGCAAATGTATTTCCAACAAAGTAACAATAAAAACCATGTCTTTTCCAGCCCTGTCAAAATAAATGTGAAGTGATCACATGTGGGAAAGGGAAAGGGAGAGGGAAAGGGAAAGGGAGCCAACAAAACAGAAAACTGATTTATACCGCCATTACTTAACCACTAGACAAAGGAACAATGTAACTGAAAAAGTCAGAGTGGAAACAGGACAGATCAAATCATTTTAGAATTTTGTTTCATAAAACAATATTTCCTATCTAATGAATATTTCATATCTAATGAATTTTTACCAATGTATTCCACTCCCAAAGGGATGAGAGGGTTTGCTGTGCACCTTTAGTGCTCAGAACAGTATTATAACCAGCACATAGGCATCATGCAATCACGAGGATGGTCTTGAAAAGCAAACTTCAGCTTGAATTTTCAGAAAGGGAATGACACCTCAAACAAGTTTGTTTATTCTTAGCTAACATTAAAACTCACTTCTTAAGTTTTTTCATTCAAATATTGTTTACTCAGGAACATGCTCTCAAGAAGGTTGCTGTGACCAGCTACAGTTCACAAAAATTTCTTCTGATGGTTTTTAATTTCTCACTTTTGAGACTTTTTTTTCTACAAGTATGCACTTAGTTCTGTAGGCAATGGTAACATCCTAAGCATGAGGAACCCTTTATTTCCTCCAATACTTGTAAGGATTCCAGGTACTCTTTACAAATACTGGGAATAATCATCAAAGATTTTCTCTGAAGCTGTGTAAAGCAGACTTGGAAGAAAAGGCAATTTCTTCAAGGAAAACAAATACTAAATAAGATTTCCTATGACAAAATAAATTTCAGTAGTTTTTTGTAATTACTGGGTGTTATGTCATTAGAAGGCAAGCAAGTAAACAATAGATCTGCTGACAATTCAGAAGAAGCACAATAGATTCATTTTACTTTGCCACTGGTGCTAGAAATGTGCCAGAGACCACAGCAAAGCCCTGAGAACAGTATTTAGACAGGGGCACCCTTCCTGCTATGAACAATTTTGTAGAAAACTGTAGCTAGAGCTGAAGTGCAGCTGATGGTAAAGGAAAACTCTTTAGGAAAGCTTGAATGGCAATCAAGGATAAATGGTCTGCTGAGGGGATAAGAGGTTTGAGATTTGGTTTAACTTCTGGAAAGAGAGTATCAAGAGCCAAACAATTTAGATTAGGTTTAGTCATATATATCAACTACCCCATCTGCCATAGAAATGAGGAAGCAAACTCTTCTGATTATGATGAATCAGAATCTATTTTTCCTGGTTTTTCTGTCACCTAGATGACAGTTTCTCTTTTTACTGTTCTTAGCAGCCTATTCAGATCAGGCAGCTTTTTCTTCACTTACTCTCTGGCAGCCTGTGTCAACAGCTTCCTCTTCTGTAGGTGCATCTGACATAGGTTTCCTTTTACAAATGTAGCCAATTTTCTTTTCACAGGAATGGTCTGCCCAAAATCCATCCTGAACATACAAACAGAACCTCAGTCAATTGCGATTTAATCTTCAAAAAAAGCTGGTTTATACTTCTAAGTATTTAATAATTTTCTGCTAGGACTGATCAACCCAAAAGTATCAACAATGGAAACATAAATGCACTTAGGTAGATAACATCAACAAACTGAGAAGACCAGCTTATAGTTATGCATTGTTTTGTCAGCTGAGAGCGGATTCCATGAGATAGTGAGCTAGTACAACTTCCATGGAATTTCTTCAGCCAAAACCTACATCATGCTTTCTGTATTGTTTTTGGGCACTGATACAAGTGAAAGGATGACAGGTCTTCTAAAAAAGCAGAAAGAAACAGCAGGCTGCTACTTTTATTTATAGCTATGGCCATAAATATATCTATGTATTGCTCTTGGAATTAAAAGGGCCTCTGAAGTTTTGATACAATACTTAATAAGTATTCAGTGCTGAAGGACCCAAAGATCCTTCTGTAGTGAATGACTCTGTGTTAGGTGAAAGAAGAGAAGGCTTGGACCAACAGAGGATCGAGCCCTCCCTTCCTAAAGCCAAGGACCAGCATCCTGAGTGAGTATTTTCAGATGGTTGTTGACCATAGTATTAAGCATGCCAGCTTGCCATTGAAACTCTATTTCTGAGCAATGGTCATGGGTTATCTGGCTGCACTGAGTGCTGCACTTTTAGCATGGCATACAGCACATGACCAGTGGACCCATATCTCAATGCTTTGACACCTTCATCATTGAATTAATTTTATTTTAATCCCCAACCAAATGTTGGATCCCTTTTAAAATCTCAGGTCATTTTCTGTCAACAGATTTGCTGCAACATGTTCACACCACTGCATATATCTGTAACTATTGTTGCCTCCTTGCAAATGAACTGCTCCTGTGTCCCAGTGGTTTGGTCTGAACTTCAAAATTTTACTGACCATGCAAAGTGAGAATAAGAACATAAATAACAATTTTTCTATCCATTTCTTTATCCATCAGATTTCAATGAATGGCCACATGGGGGGAAAAATCCACTAGGTAGAGCAACAATAGTTTTTCCAGGTCTTGACATGGAAAAGACCATGGGAGCAGCATGAACTGGCTCCAGACCAGGCTGTTGGTGCCCTGCACCAGATGATACTGCTAGGGCTAGTTGCAACCTCTACCTGCCTTGCCTTTCTCCTAAAAACTTATAGAAACAACCAAATTGTCTTTCCTCTTATCTTGAAACAGAAACTAAGGTAGCTGGCTCTTTCCTAGAAAAATGTAACTAATGCTGGAGTTCAAACTGTCACAGGTGACTTACTTAGATTTGTAGAAAATTAGAATCTAGTGGATGCCAATTTCTGTATACAAACAGAATCTAAGTTCCCCAAACTCTGTAACATCTGGCTTGGCCAGAAAATGCCATCTCAATCCTCAAAAAACCAAAACCAGGTTCTTTTCCTTCCTTTTTTTCTTTTTTCCTTGAAGTGCTTGTTTGAAGGCAGTCAAGTAATTTTGATGAAAATCACAGCTTTACCAATGGATTTAAGCTGCCCTATGTGCTCCAAAAGACTGTAAAAAATATAATTTAAAAAAATACATCTAGTAACTATGAATATCAAAGCTATCCCAACACGTTTTTTAAAGCACTACTCGAATACTGAAATGCCTGTCTGCCTCTTACTTCCTCTAATGCCTCCTGCACCAATACTTCTATATGTAACACTATAAACCTTAACACCAACAGATGAGGCTAGCTAAAGGGCACAGGGTGAGACAAGACCTCAAGGACGTGTTCCTAGGAACTCAGTAACCACATGCAACAAGGCCAGCTGCCTTGCTCACCTCCCAAGCCTGAGCAAATTCTCTGGCCTTGACCAGTACAAAAGTCCTTGAAGCAAGTGCCATTTAGAGCCTCAATTGACTGACTCTCACACTGGAGCACTCAGCTTCTTTCCACTGTCTGACCCTATAACTCTGATAGGCAAAGCACCTCAACCTGCACTGGCATAGCCACTGCACAGACAACACAGCACAACAATTCTCACACCCTTAAAGGACTGTTGGCTCAATTACCACATGCATGGCCGACATGGAAGAAATATACATTTACACTCCTCTCACCAGAGTATGCCCACTAATACAGCAAAAAGGCCTTTTTATTAATTTTTAATAGGGACTCTATGTGCCCTACTACTTTCTCCTGCTGCAGAGCTGGCTCAGCCCTCTCCTGCTGTACTCAATCTCAATCTTTAAACTAGAGTGTTTCTGCACCAGAATTTTGGGGACACGTGAGCCAGGTGCATGCACACAGGCCACAACTGCTGTTGATGACTGCGCCAAAGTGAAACAAATGAGAAAATTAAGCCTATTGGAGCTTGACTGAAAGCCTGTGCTCCAGGCTTAGTTTTTCTCTTCAATTTATAAGTGCACTCACCAAAAGTATAGCAAAAGTACAACCATCAACCATCAAGTTTTAATTTTGCAAAATTAGAAAATATGAAAATATTAGAAAATATTAGAAAATACACTTTGGTATGTGTACATGCTTTTTTCCCTCCTGATAAAATAGACAAACTCTAAAGGAGGTGGTAAGTCTGATATTTCTAATTATCATAAAAAGGAAAAATACAGCATCAACAAAGACTGACTTTTATGCCAGATATTACCTCTGTTCCTGTAATACTCCTAGGTCACTGACTATTGCCAGATTCCAGAAGACAGCCCTTGCAAAGCAGCCTTTAAATTGCAGGTATACAGTCACTCAGGAAAGGTTTTCACTAACGCCACTGCTAAATACTTTACTACTTTTCTCACAGCTCCTCATGTGCAGTGTAGATATAAGCATGACAACTAAAACATCTAGATACAACATTTATAACTTTGCCTAGAAAAATAAAATTAGGATTTCTATTTTCTTCTAAAGAGAGTATTTCTCTCTAGCATAAATAAAAATTGCTAGTGCAATTTTTTAAGGTGAATCCCACATTCAGTCAAAATATTAAAAAAGCCAAACGTATCCAAAATGTCTTAGTTTCTTCAAGAAACACATAAACATGTTCATCTTCTTCCCAGTGTAATTATAAGATTCTTTTAAAATCCACATACACAAAGTGAAATCCAGAAATATGGATCTTGGGGGCGCAGTTGCCACCACTTGTCTGCTTCTCAGGGAAGACACTGAAATTTTCTGGCAACCTTAAACAGAGTTCCTTCCTCAAAAAATTAGTTCCTGACTTGATAATAGGCTGCTTCAAGCAGTAATATCCCCATTTTTAAATTATTTTTTAGTGTTTGCTCTTGCATAGGAAAAAACCCAAATGATAAATGAAATTTTAAGACAATTTAATCAACAGGTATGTGACTTTACCTTTCCCTTCATAATGACACAGTCCTCTTGCCTGTTGTTTGCATGAGTGGGTTCTCCACGAAACCACTTGGTGTAGGTGACAGGTGTTCCATCACTCCATTCAAAATACATCTGAACCTTGAGGTCATTCAACCCAATCCACAGCTCATCAGATGGCTCTAAAACATACAATTAACAATCCTGTCACATAATGTGAACTTTTGTCTTTATGGAAAAGAAAAAAATCATTCTCAGGAAGTTGAAAAGACAGTCAGGAAATTAGGGTTCTCAGCCCCAGAGAGGTCAAACTGATTCTCATATACCCACTCCAGTCATCAGGAAAGGCCACTCACCAAAATGGCACTAAAATAAGGGTGTTCAACTTCATGGAAAACAACCAAAATATGCTCTTTGATGAATTATATTGCAATACAAATAGGTTCATCTTCTTTTCCAATTCAGAACTCTTGTAATAAGACATGAATAAACACCTAAATAAAACATTACCTCCCCTTTCCTCCTAATTTAGTATAGTGAAGAAAGAACTGTCCTAATTTCTAATGCTAAGACACCCAGTGACGTCTTTTAGAGATGAAAACCAGAGTACTTGCAAGTTTTCCCATTATATGTGTTCCTATATTTTATTTCATTTCAGAATAAAGTGAAATTACCATGGTTGTTGGAATTTTTTCCACTTTACAGTTAAAGGAGTTAGCTGTTGGCTTTTGGCTTGAAGGAAACTGCAGGACTGGCCAAGGAATTTACTTCACACTGTTTCTGAGAGGTTTCTGTTCTGGCCAACCAAGATACTGCAAATATCACCCTCCCAGCCAGTCACTTGAATGACATAGAGAGCCAGCCCTCTGTCCTTTCTCCTTCCCTCCCTTGACTCTCCTGCCTTTATTACACTTAAGTGTGATCAGCCCCCATAGCTCATCCATAATTTCTTGCCATCTCTCCCCCATTAAGAAGTGCTCAAATCCACAGGCTCTCAGGCTCCATTTTCAAACATACACCTTTACCCCTTCTTGCAGACTGTTTTATGTTCAGAAGTGCCCCAAAATTACATTTCAGTACCCTTGTTTAAACTCTCTTCTGCTAATACATTGAAAGCTGTTCCAATTCTACTGCCTATCACGCTCTCATCCCCTCCTTGCCCACTACCATCCATGCTCTTTAATTTATTTTTTTTTAAGTTACCTCTTAAAATCTTTCTGTCTGTGTTTGCCAAGCATTTAGCGCAGCAGAGGCATTGTCCACACCCAGAGCTCCTACAGTGGTAGGGTCACACCATGGTAATATGAACAATTAACAACATTCTTCAATGAAATCACTATATCAAAGCCATCTAAACAAGCCATGCAAATCTATGGAGTCTCTCCCTACATAACATTTTTTTCCTCACTAGAACTGCTGCTTTTTTTGCAACCATGTCTGCAGCTGTATGACTAAATACCAAGAGAGTTCTTTTTTCCACCAATTTGTAAAGCTGCTTCCCATTCTCAGTCATGCACTGGGGCCACGTTTGTGCCATATCACATGCTGGACTTCCGTGTAAACATCCAGAATGCACTTCTTTATTCTTCATGTTCCTCTCTAAAGTTCTCCTTTGTGGGTGATGCCAACAAAAGCTCAGCTACCATGACAATATTCATCTCATTGCATCCCTTCTTCCTTTGTTTTACCATGGGACTATGAATTGTTTGGCACAAAGACAGACTTCTGTTCTTTCTGTACAGCAGTGGTCTGATGCAGACAAGATTTTCTAGGCACTGCAATACATGGTGTTCTCCTCTCAGTGGTGAACAACTGTAATCTGACACAGTCATAAACTGTCGTAAAAGGCTTCTTTAGGTGTTCCAGTTTTACCCTTCTGAAAAGAATGCTTTCAAAATATCTGTTGCAGCTATTGCTGCAGCATAAATGTTGCCATTTGTGAGAAGCCAGTTTTCCTTCAGGACTATTTGCCTTTCAAAAACACTCAAAAACAGAACAGCAGTCAGTTCAGGAAAGGTCTTTGGGGGAGGTATCAAACTATGAAATAACATACTTCACATATGTAAGGTGAAAATACAAATAGCTTCCTTTAGAACCTAATTTCTACCAAATGTCCTAATGTCTCATAAAGAGGTCCCACCCTTCCTAAGAATATCTTTTTTAAAAGAGTAAAAGTTTCATGTTGTTCAAGAAAGACCAAGTCGCTCTTTCAGGAATGTGAAGACAAGCACAGGTTGCCATGGAGGTAGCTAGGACACAAAAATAAAGCATATCAGCTGTTTTATGATTTCCACTCCAGGACTGCTGCTGTGCTGCAGCTCAAAGCACATGACTACACTTTCAGTGAAGGATAAACTAACTGATCTTTACCCGGCACTGAAAGCACACACAGGATCAGTCACTGCAAAGAAGCATACCTGGATGTGAACCTGCTTCTCCCACAAAAAGCAGTCAACTGTTCCTCCATGCAAGAGCAGGCTCATGTAGAGCAATAACAGCCATGAAATTGCCTGAGCAGCACAGCTGCATTCTCCTAATGAGCCCATCTTGCATCTTTAGATAACTTGCCTTGCAACAGCTCGAATGTGTGCTCAGAAACCAAGCACATAAGCACTGTATTTGATATGGGACACATCTGAATCCATGTACTGGGACAGATGGATTTTTTCTTCAGGAGAAACACAAGGACATGAACTTGAAACATATGACTTGAAACATAAGGACATGGCTGTGTTAATAATAGGACACAGATCTTCCCAAACTGTCTTGGACCAGCAGACTTTGCTCCCCGCCATTTATTTCTGAAGATCAATTGTAAAATCCTTTTATCTTATGAAAAATTTTAAATTTCTTTAACCTATATAAAAGGAAAAAGGAAGGAGAAGCAGACCCTAAGAAATAGGATTTTGGAGATAATGCAATTTGCATCACTGACCACAGCTTTTTTGTGGCAGTAAAGTCTGTTTGGGTTTTGTGCTCCAATTCTGTGGTTTTGTTTCCTCTGATTTTTTAAATTTAAAACTTAAGTCCTTCTGCACTCTGTGGTCAGGACAATTACAGGGTATTATTATATCCTATTCTGCATTTTCTATTCCTCTGATTTTTTAAATTTAATTTTTTAAGTTTAAAATTTAATTCTTTCTGCAACCTGTGATCAGGACAATTATTATTTTTAAATAGTCTCCTCATTTTATTAACAAGTAAGACATGTTCAAAACACCTTCTTTACTTAGATAGATAGATAGATAGATAGATAGATAGATAGATAGATAGATATGTTATTATGAAAAAGTACTCACGGTACCCAAGTTGAGAAATAACAAAGCTGTATTCTTCAACATTATGGATGCTTGCCAGATCTCCATCCTCTTTCCTGCAAGATGTTAAGGCATCTCTCCATATTTTGGGGTCCCTATGAATTATATAACAGTGACCAGCATATGACATCCACTGATCAGGACACCTAATAGGAACATTAGTCTCTGAAAAAAAAAAATTTGCCATGAAGAGTTTCAGGATTCTGTTCTTAGCTAAAGACTAAACATCACATCAGAAAATATTTAATAAAAAAATTCAATCATATCTTTTCTTCATGAAGAACAGCAGAGATGAAAAATATGTACAGTGAAAAAAATCCCCATGAATAATTGAAAGTTGAAAGTTCCACACTGTTTTTAAAGAACACCACAGCGCAAACAAGTGCTTGCAACCTAAGAAAAGTCAATTAAAACACAGTTTTGTCTTTCATATGCATGCATATATACATACTAAAATGTAAGATCTGCAGAGTGGTGCTTTATAATTTTTCTTCACTGATGTCAGCACCTGTCTTTAATCCCCATGCTATATGTGAAGAATCTGACTTTACAATCCGTATTTATGAGAGTAAATATTTTTCCCAAAAACTTGGACACTTTATGGATTAGCCCACCTGCTAGACTAAGGAAAAAAATAACTGATTATACATAATCCTAAGAGAACCCGAATAAGGCTACTGCTTTTAGGAATCCTTTTCAGAAGCTTAACTGAGAAAATTATGTTGTCAAAGTAAATGGTTTATGCTTAAAATTTGCTTTCAGAAGCTCAGTAGAAGAGCACTAGGGTATTGCCAACAAACACATTGCTGTTCAGCAAACAATTCAGCCTTGGGAGGAGTGCCACCTGAGTATGTAATAAATAGAGTATTTCTGTTGTAGAAACAAATTATGATTCTTGCAGCTCTTTATTTATAATCAGCAGATGGGTTTAGCACACACCAATACATAGAGTAGAACAAGGACAGCACGTTTTCAGAAATTCTGCTGGCAAAAAACTTGTGTATGTCAGAAGAAGAAGCAATGTGTTTGTTTTATAGTGGGATATATTCTGTAGAAATGTTTAAATAGGCACCCAAACTCATGACCAGTCAGGCCCACGCTGCAGGTACATATCCTGTTCCAACTGGACTATTCTGATGATTAATAGATACTTAGTGTCACAACTCACAATTCTATTATAAACAGTACCTGCTCTTTCAGACCTGCATCTAAAATGTGCTAGCATGTTCTCACAAAGTTCTAGTAAAACTAAACTTTTATCCCCAGGACAAGGGGCTCAATGCTTGGTCAGAGGCCTCTCAACTCTGTCAAAGGAGAGGAAAAAGTGAAATAGAGAGTGGGGAAACCCCAGGAAAACAAACTGAATGTACATGATGATGTTGAGAGAAACAAGAGAGCACACAGGTGACAAACACAGCTTGTAGAAATCTACACAACTGTAGATGCTTCAGACAGCTGCCTAATTTGTCCTATACCTGGTCTCAGCTCTGGGCATATGCATTTTACAGTGCTTTGCCATAAGTCAGAGAACACTCAACATACCCTTCTGCAAACTGCAAACACTGCAGAGAACAGAAATCAGCAGTTCACACATGGCCACAGAGAGTCACAAAGATATTTATGTCTCAAGTGAGACCATGTGCATCTCTTTTTCAAGAGGATGCACACTTTGACAATATTACTCACTAAACACTAAAGCAGCTATGGCAGGGTAGCAAAACTTTTGCTTGTAGTGCCAGTAACACCAGGGAACTTGTTGCAGGCAAAAAAAAAAAAAAAAAAAAAAAAAGCTGTTGATGGTCTAGTTTCTCTGGTGTAAGCCTTATTGAATTACATTGCTGGGGATTTCTTAGTACAAGAAACTCTTCAGTTCTTCATTTCAACCACTCAGCAAAAATTAACTCTGTGCTTCCCCATTCTACTTTTAAAGAAACTACTAGGCAACTCAAAGCCATCCAGTTTACTTTTTCATCCTAATGGAAACAAGTACTACTCCCTAGACATTATTTTACTTAAACAAAAGAAGCAATGCAGATTATCACAAATAAAAGGTAAAATGTGATATTACATTAACATGTAAATAATATTATTCCAAATGTCAAGCTGATAAATTTATTGGCCTGTAAGTGTAGAATAGCTATTCCTCAAACAGAGAGCAAGTCCTCTTGTGAAGCTGATTTTCTTAGAAGCTTGACTTTCTGAAGTCTGAAAAATCTCAAAGTGCTTGACTTGTGTGTCTCAAAGGGTGAAAGCACTACCTGAAGTCAATCTCATGATTCAGACATTCAAATTTCTCTCTTAGACCCACCCTATGTGGTCTGATAAGACAGAGATACACAGCATCTCAGCAATAACAGTAAGAGCATTAATTTCTTCCAACTGAATGTTAAAGATACATTTGGAAACAGTACTTTAAGATGACCACACTTTATTTGCTTGGGATGAAATCTATGTTGGCAGTCACTTGGTGGAGATAGAGAGACTTTCCTTTCAGCATTTTGAATTTGAATTTAACATTTCTATTAATCTACTTTGCTGGGTTACAGAACAAATGCTCTGTAGCCCAAAGATACTTCGATGTACAACGTGATGTGGCCCCCTGCTGGAAAATTTTTTTTACAAGAAGCAAAAAGAAAATGCAAAACCTGCAGATGTTTGCTTTGTGAAAATCCATCTGTAATGAAAACAAATATTCTGTAAAGATTTTTCCCGACTTTGTTTTGAACACAAGCATGATTACATTCTGTTGTAAAATGCTCCCCTGTCCCACATACTGCTCTGTCAGACATAATTATAACTTCTAGAGTTAAAATTTCAAAGGACTTTCTTTCTGTTTAATGTGAGATGAACAACTAAGTGCACGTATGAATTCGCAATTAATTTATTTCTTAAACCAGGAAAACATAATCTGTCATGAGTTTTCCTTTACACCTTTAGAAGCTGAGGGCATCTAACACCTTGCATGAGTCCATGCTTACTCCTTTTATTACTTCTTCCCGTGGGACATTTTGGAAAATATTTTATTAAGTGAACCACTGCCAATCTCTGGTTTATCTGTCACAGTGTTTACTCAGCAATTTCTTTTTAATTGAAAACTTTTTACTCTTCCTTCAAATTGCTGGTAAACCAGAGGATGGAGGTGGGGGCAGGAACAAAAGCTGAATGCAAAAGTGAGTAATGACCATTAGACACACACCTCCCTCAAAAAAACCCACAAACCCTGAATTTAAATACAAATAATATAGCAGCCAGTCTTAAACTGATAGTATATTTATAGGCATCAGTGTTTTAGAACTGACATATGAAACCTGAAAAGCTGAGCAGTAGCCAGTTGAACAACCTAAAACAACCTATATAAATGAAACTATTTGGGTATCACCTGTATACAAATACTAACAAAGTTTTATATCTTAAATTAAGAAATAATTTAAACATGTATTGAAGTCTTTCTCAGCTAAGACAATGAATGTACTTGGTTTCAATTCCAAATTATCAATTCAATTTAATTAATATGTATTTCAATATCTAATTAATGAGACACCAGCTCATTCTTGTGTTTTTTCTCTTAGCAACAAAGCAAACAAATGAGGCAGAATCATCTGTCCCAAGTGTTTTTAACAGGACTGATTCTATATTGGCAAAAGCAGAAAAAATATTAAAAAACACCGTTTTTTAAGGCAAACACTGATTTTCCAAAATGTCTGCTTTGCAAGTAGTAATGTGTATTAATAAATGAACTGGAACTCTATTTCCAGTTTAGCCTTCTTCTTCTAAAGCCTATACAAAGTAATATCAGTGGATTTAAGAGATACAAGTATAAGATGGAAAAAGAAAGGAACTTGGAAAGAACAGAAAGAAGGAGTGATGAAACAGAGGAATAAGTTACGTTTATAGTACACAGAGAGATATTAAGTAAAGAGGTCAAAATAAATCTTGTCCCTCTTCTGTCTTTCTTATGTACATAGGGCAAGTTCCAGAATTACATTTCTTCTGAAAAAGTGTCTCTACATATATAATTTAAATAATTTAATAAAGATCTGATATGCTTTTATAAGTATACAAATAAATATTTTTATATTTCTATATTTATAAGATGCATAGATACATTAAAAATATCTAATTCAAAAGAATTTTAAAAAATTTTCTAGTCCACTATTGACTTGCACCAACTTGCATAAGTAGTAAAAATTACAGGAAGAAGTGGATTAGTTTCATTGTGTACATGGGGCTTCAGACAATTACATCATTTTAAAAACATTAAATCCATTTTTTATTATTTTATAATCAGAATCTGACAGTTCTGCTTGGTTTTGGAAGAGAACTCAACAATTTTGTAATTTAGAACTCAAGACTATTGAAGAAAGATTATTACACCGGAAATAGGGAGGACAGAGCAAAAAGGAAGTACACACTGTTCACTTTTAGAGGGAATCTTGCTCAAACCAGTCTACAGAGTCCTTTGCTTGGTTTTACTACATGCAATAACACTTATTCCAGTTACAGATAAAAAACATTGGTCATTAAGAATTTGTTGAGGGTTTATTACCAAACCTACCTCTAGGAATAATGAAAGATTCTAAAGTAGCATTTCCTCGTTTACAAATATAGCCAAGTTTCTTATCACATTCCCAGTTCTCCCACTTAGCACCTTTGCCAGGATTCAATGCACCACAGATTTTTCCAGGTTCTGGAGAAGGATGGCCTATAAAAAAAAATAAAAACAATGAAACAAAACAAAAAAAACCCCTACCACCACAAATCTGAACAACAACAGAGCAGAAGCACAACATGGTTACCCTCCCAACTCTCACATTCCCTTCTGCCCCATGCTTCAACCACGAAATGCATTAACACACAGACAACTGTGGTACTCAACAGTACTTTAGCCTGAAGGGGGAAGTTCATTCCCTTAAGAGATATTTTTTCCTCAGGAGCCACAAGTTGCAAATTCATAATTTAACAGCCTCTTTACATGTTCAAAGTCCTGGTAGAAAGTATTGCAGTGTATGTGTTTATTTTCTTTGGGATTTTTTCCATTTCTAAATGGAGAATGTCTAAGCTCCAGAGGACAGTCTTTAGGTTAAAAAAGAAACAAACCTGTTCAGTAAGCTAGTCAAATTCTGTACTCGGTATAAGAAAATAATAAGTAATTATTTTGCTGATGTGAACTTCCTGCTCATTTCTCTAAACAACGTAACAATATCAGGATATTTGTATATATTTTGTTACAGTTGATTAGCATTAACATCAACAAAAAACATCTAGAAGAAAAGTAGAACCTGTAGAAAATAAGTAATTTCAGCAATAAACCAGCTGAACTTTTCAAGATCTGATGTGCTGTTATTAAACTGAGCATGTTTTTTCTTTAATTTCTGACTATATGCCACTATACTACATAACAAGCATCAGTACTACACAGAATAAACCCAACAAAACAATATTTTTAGAGTCCAAGACTGTTCACTGAAATTTTCTTATACCATTATGATTTCATTACTTTAGATTAAATATCGTCTCATATTTGCAGTCATCTTCTATCTTCTTCCCACAGGAGAAATAGATATGCTTATTTCAAAAATGGAATTTTAAATCATTTTATTGCACAAAGTTCAGCTATTGGCAGCTAGATCCTCAAAAATGTCTAAGCAAAATCAGTTTTGTTTACACATTGATAACTTCCATTTCTTTTCTGTTTATTTAGGGCAAGTGAGATGGAAAAATATGAAGTTTCCACAAATTCCCTTAAAATGTGTTAATGGAAAAACGGCCAGTTCTCAAACATCCAGTGTAATGGGGATTAGACAGAGGGAGGCTGACCAATGTAAAGTCATGAAGGAGATAGTACAAATATAAAATAAATTTTATGGACATAATGGTAGACTATTACCTTTGAACGAAATTAAGGAACATAAGGAGTTAAGGATAAATGTAGTCCATTTTTGTTACATCAAAGCCCATCTTAACTGTTTAATTCTTTACAGTACAATTGAGAGTTGTCTGCAGTTTTAACAACCATGAACAGCTCCTCTTGCTGCTTTGGCTCCATCTCACAACTGCGTTTCCCCCACTCCTCCTCGTGTGCAGATTCTCATCAGTGCACTCAGATGACAGACCTATAAATACCTTCACAGCAACTCACAGTTCATCTGTTTGCCTGTGTGCTCACTCCACTGGAGACCTATTTATAAAGTAGTTCAATTCACTCTTCAGAGTTTACCTACTCCAGAAGTTTGTCCACCTAAAACGTGCTTTTGGCCTTATCTACACAAGGAAGGCCCTGGGTGATACCCTGGAGCATGCACTTATAGTTACTGATGGTTAAACGAAGTGAAGATAAAGAGCATTTACACTGCAGAACTTCAGATACCTACTTTAAATTACTCTCCAAAAGCTCCTTGAATAGCCAGTGCAAAGCAAAAAGGCAAGGGTCCTGCAAAAAACCACTATTACCTCAGCATTCTGAATAGTCAACCAGAGATGCAGCCCTTCACCATGTGCACAGATGGCATAGAAACTTTTTAATGATGGCACCAGAGTTCAACACTGCAGCCCACAGCTGTGGAGTAGGAGTAGCTGGGCTTCCATCAAAGCAGTCTAGCCTCAAATGTTCAGTTTGGTATGTGTTACTGTTGAGTGTAGGTTAATCCCAAACAGAAACGAAAAGCTATTCTTCAAGCAAATAAAAAAAAAATTGAAAAAAAACCTAATTGGAAGGGAATTTGAAAAAAAGGGAAAAAAAAAGGGAACCCCCCCCATCATTAATCAGACTAATCTTACAAATGAGGACAGCACCTGATTTCCTCTGTATTCAGAAAAAAAATAAATTTTAAGTCAACAGATGACTTAAAACTTTCCTATGGATTTTGAGGCTACCACTTCCATTATGAATAATAAATTAAGCCTGGTGCATATCCCTAGCATAAGGGCCATTACTCACAGTGTTTATTATCACAATCAGAATCTTTCAGCATCAAAACAAGCTCAATAATTGCAGGAGAACAGAGTGTTAGAAAAGATATTTGTTACACAATGACCAAATTTTTGCCTTTTGAACCGAGTAGCAATGCATTTAACCTTACCTGGAACCCAGTTTAAGTACCGAAAAGGAGCACCACCAACCCACTGCCATCCACTGTTGAAATTCAAACTGTTAAGACCAAACCAGAGAGCTGAACTCAGTGTGCGAGTCAGACCTAGGTAACAGAGACAGAGAGAGATATTGGAAGTCCACAGCAAGAGCAAACACTCCTCAAAACTTGAGACCTGAATTCCTGTTAAGCCTTCTACTTTCTCCTAGTACAAATTTTAACAATTTTTAATGTTCTAGTTAAGGTGGCTATGCTAAACCTGAAAAACAGGTCATCTTACACTGGTCAGTTTAGCTTTAGAGTTTTGACATATTTAGGTTTGGAGAATTTTATTCCAACAGAAAACAAAATTACTCTGCTGCCATTGATCACAAACATGAAACTTATTTCTTTTTTCAGAACTATAAAATATTAAATGGATAAAGTTGTAGAAAAGGTCACAAAGTCAAAAAACAGTTTTCTAAAATGAAAGATATAGTTTCTCAGTGTGTATTTCCTCTTCCATAAAATTAACAAGTGTGAATTTCACAGCATAAAAAACCTGTTGTCATTTATCAAAATACATTAAAATTCAATCATTGGAAACATCATTTTTAACAGCATATCTTGTGCATTTTTTTGACTGATCTGATTTCAGTTCTTTAGCCAATAAGTCAGGCTTCAAAAAAAACCAGCTCAAATTTATTCCTCTAGCTCTGAAAAGCACTTAGAAATATCATGCTTATGTATGGCTCTGCTGAACATTATTCATAGTCATTACTAATCAATTATCTATCTCTGCCCTTAGTATAAGGCTTGGAAGCACAGCTGCATGCCTGCTGATTTTTTTAATTTAAGTGTGTTTCTGCATAGTTCACAGAAAATCATTGTGCAATATGTATCATTTGTTTCTGCTTCTACTGATGGCACCATGCCAAGACATTGCAATTTGTAGTTATCTTTGGCACCACAATGATGGGAAGGACTTGAAGCATGGCAAAGTTAAAAGGAGAGGTAGTTGACTGGAAAGGATTGGAATCTCAGACCTGGTTTTGCACCAACACATTAACATGCTCTATTACTTCTTGTGGACAAACAATTTGTGGTTAGGAGAACTGAGAACTGAGCGTGACAGAAAATCCTAGTACTGCCAGGATAGCTGTATAATGAAAAACTGATCTTCTCATACATTTAGCAGCCACATCTATCAGTTTGCAATTAAAACATATCAACTAAAAACTACCTTCTGTGTCAGTGCCAGTTTGCCCCCTTGAGCACTAATTTCAACGATTTTCTCACAATCATTTAAAAAACAACCCATGTTTTGACCAAATCTCTAAACTGAAAACAGAAGTTTAGACAGAACAAATTGTTCATAGCATTAAAAATACATTTCTCATTCCACTAAAGTGGAGAAATGTGGATTTGATTGATGGACTACTAGATGGATAAGGAATTGGCTGGATGTCTGCATCTAAAGAGTTACAAGTCAGTGGCTTAGAATCCAAATGGAAATCAGCAACAAGTGGTGCCCCTCTAGGTCTGTATTGGTCTGTATTGGGACCAATATTATTAATATCTATGTCAGTCACATAGACAGTGGGATTGGTGTCCCCCTCAGCAATGACACCCAGCTGAGTGGTGTGTTTGACTCCCCTGAGGGAAGCAATGGCAACCAGAGGGCCTCTGACAGGCTTGAGGAATGGGCCCACACCAACCGCATGAAGTTCAACAAGGCCAAGCACCAGCTCCT
This sequence comes from Phylloscopus whistleri, assembly GCA_017589585.1. NCBI lineage: Eukaryota > Metazoa > Chordata > Aves > Passeriformes > Phylloscopidae > Phylloscopus > Phylloscopus whistleri. The sequence continues at coordinate 3,620,509 of JADMLD010000614.1, read as the reverse complement.
GTCCCTGGGTCATGGAAATTCACAATATCTATATGGACTAGGGCATGAATGGATTGAGAGCAGCACTGCAGAGAAGGACTTCAGGGTGCTCATGGATGAAAAGCTGGACATGACCTGGCCATGTTCACTTGCAGCCCAGAAAGCCAAACGTGTCCTGGGCTGCATCCAAAGCACCGTGGGCAGCAGGGCCAGGGGAGGGACTCTGACCCTCAACCCTTCTCTGGTGAGACACACTTGGAGTGCTGCACACAGCTGTGGGGTCCCCAGTGCAAGAAAGGCATGGAGCAAGTCCAGAAGAGGCAAGAAAATTCACCAGAGGGCTGAAACACCCCTCCTGTGAAGAATGGCTGAGAGAGCTGGCGTTGTTCAGCCTGGAGAGGAGAAGGCCCTGGGGAGACCTTATCATGGCTTCTCAATAATTGAAATTCCTAAGAAATTTGGTGGAAGACTTTTTACCAGGGCTTGGAGTGACAGGACAAGGGGTAATAGTCTAAAAATGAAAGAGGGTAGATTTAGATTGGATATAACTAAAGCACTTTTATAGTGTTGGTGGAACAGGTTGCCCTGAGAAACTGTTGATCCTCGTCATTGAAAGTGTTCAAGGTAAGGTTAGATGGGACTTTGAGCAACCTAGTCTAATCCATATATCCCATAGCATGGCAGAGAGGTTGGACTAGATGATCTTTAAATGTTCCTTCCAACCCAAAACATTCTCCAATCCTCTTATTCTACAAATTTAGAGAGCACAACATATAGCTTATTGTATCGAATATTTTATCTTTCAACTGATGTAACATATTTAAAATATTTCATAATCTATTTCATAGATGAATCAGTGGACCATTTCATGCTTGTACACAGGCTGAAAAGGTAATAAAGTGGACTTTCTCAATGTAGAATGTAAATATATTCAAGTAAAATTTAAGAATTTTTTTCATAGGAGAAGTGTGGAAACTCCTTCCAAAAACATTAAAGGATATTGAAACTAAAAGAGAATATTTATGAGTCCTTTTGTTCATTAGTTCTTTTTCTTTTCATATTTTGGGGTATGCTGAAGATGCAAGGGCTTTAGTGAAATAGGCAAAACGGCTGACTAATACACACTACAAGAAGAATGCAAAAAGGATGCAATCTTGGTATCTACATCTTCCGTTTACAAACTACTATGCATTTTTCTGCATTCCAACATTCATTCTTTATTGCCTGTATTACTTAACTGTATTTTTTATGTTACTATTAGTTTATGGCAATATTTAATCATGACAAAAATAACAATATCTGTCCTATATTTCCAGATGAATCATTCAACATAACTGTTTCAATTTACTAATTACCAGAGTTGAACAAATATAATCTTCAAGATGGAACATGCCATATTTAGTGTTACTGTTGCAATAATACATATTTTAAAAGGAACAACGGATAACATTTACCTACCTGTCAAGTATGTTTGTTCATGTAACTCTGTGATGCTTAATAACTCTGCCTTCTGCTGCTGACAGCTTTTTCTTGCCTGATGCCATTTCAGAGCTGCCTCAGAGTTTATCTGGTACTGGACATTTGTTAAAGGGTCTGTGTTCCACAAACCATTACTAGTAACTATAGGGAGAAATGAAAATGCTGTAACTCATCATGAAGACAGAGCCAGATAAAATATACAAAAAAAATCACATAGCAAAAGACACAAAATGCCTGAACACTGCTATAAACAAGGGGTTTGAAAGGAATCTTGAGGTTCTCTGCCGTAATAGTAGATCCAGGACAGTAGACAGGGAACGAAACAAGGTCACTGTTTTCTCTGGTTACAAATCTGCTGCTGAAGGTAAACAATAAGTGGCTAAAAATGTGCTAAAATAGTTGATTCGTGAAGGTGGAGGAAAAGACTAAAAGCTTCCAGGCAGATGCTAGCTAAGGTGTATATCAAGCTGACCTTTTTTCTGAGATAAACCCCGAATTTTTTTACTAATTTGGGTCACTATATGAAGTGGCTATGGATTTTCTTACTGCGATTGTGGTAATCAGACCCAAGTGCTGAATGCAAAGCTGACACCATCAGCATCTATCTCACATTTCCCTGCAATTCCTGATTTCTTAAGCATGTGTCTGACATAGCATGACTTTCTCCTCTGCCACATAGCCTGACTGAACTCCTTGAATACCTGAACTTGGCACTTCTAGGCAATGTCAGTGAAAGCATCATCCAGAAGGACCCAATATTAGAGGTCGCCCCAGTAGATGTCACACTCTTTACACTGCTGCAGTCTCTCCTGGCTCATCTCAATTGCATCTCCACAAACAAGCAACAGAAAAGAGTGTGATCTGGATCTGCCAAAAATGGAACCTACATGAGGTCCCAACACTGAGCTAAATATCACTTAAAGGGAATAAAGTTGCGTGTCTAAAGCAGAGCACAGCAGAGATCACTGCATGTCTGCCAACAAGGAGAAAACCACTGAATTCCTGAAGCCTTTATCAGCTTCTTAAGTTGCAATCTGAAAAAATTGAGAGGTCTTATCTGATTTCAGAGTGCTCAGAAAACTTCAGTCTGCAAATAGAGGGAAACAGCACAATAAACAAAACCCAAAACAAAGCATGGTTCATGTTAAATATCAGGAGGTTACTTATCAGTTCCACTTTTTCCTGTATTAAATCTGATTATCTATAGGTAATGTAAAGTGCTTCTTTTCACATTATCTTTATTTTAAAAAGAAATCAAATATAACCTACTGTAATAATGACATTTCAGTAAAAATGGGAACTTTCATCTGATTATCATTATCCACAAATCAACTTCTGTCCAAAATATTTTATAACTATCAGAATCAAAACTTCTTTGCTACACTATGTTCTAAAAGACCATAAATCCCTGTGCACAAGCCTGGGATAAAATTAGTATTGCAAAAATAGTAAAATGTATAATTCAGTAAAGAAAACTGGCTCTGACTTGATAGTAAGGGGTTTATAAATCTTGTGCAATTATTACAGAGAAGAGGTAAACAAGTCTTGGGCATTTGTCCAACCTTCCACCTCAGTTCCCCAGTCTCATATTTTATAGCTGACTTCCATATGGTGCTCTCTTGCAGAATTTTGGCCTTTCATAAAAATCAAACTCATTTCGAAATCTTGGAAAATTTGCTTTTAAGACATTTTGAGTTTTAAGAGTTCAAATGTCTTTGCAGAGCAGAATTTTGAAAAAATCTACATGCTATTGTTGAAAGCTTAGTTCTCCAGAGAAACAAAAAGATGAATCACTTTTCTGGAATAATATATTTTAGCACCCAAGCTAAATTAATGATAAATCAGTACATAAGTAGAAAACTAATAAAAATCTGAACTCTATCCCTACACAGATGAATTCAGCATGCATTTATTCTCTGCAGATTTTGTTTCTGACCTAGTCATCTGCATTTTTATGCATTGCTTAGAAGGCTTTCTGAATGCTTCACTAAATATACAGCTCTTTCACCCATCAAGAAAGACTCCTCAAGGGATTTTTTCCCACTGGAATAGAGCTATAGGTACATCTTAAGTCAGTTTCCTGATGGTCTTGCAATGTGCAAGTTGTTTTCTTCCCCAACACCTTCTTTGAAGTGCAGCATACAGCTCAAAAAGGCATGGTGTAACCTATTAAGAAGCAGCATTTCCTAGGCTACCAAAAATTGTTTGCTGTGGCAACACTGCTTGGTCCTTTTCCTTGGGGTTCAAGCTTCTGCTGTTACTGTCTTAGCATCTTTTTCTAAATCCCCAAACAAAGGGTCGTAATCACAATTATATCACCTCCACTGATGAGATTTCTCCATCTCTACTGATCATAATAATTGTTGCAAGTACAGCCTCATTCCCTCTTCATTTTGGAGAATATTTGAGGTGGTTTTGGTCACAATGAGAAAAGAATGGGTCAGCCAGAGAGACATTTCACTGAAGGTCCTGGCCCCAGCATGAGCAGCTGTAATAGTTTGCATCGCATATTTTCATGCTGGCACCCTTGGTCCCCTGGAGAGTTTTAAAAACAACACTTTACTCTTAGTAAATAAACTTTAACACACACATACTTACACATGCTATTTTTAAAGGTGCTGTTGAGGTTTATGAACTTATCACACTCTCATATCTCACTCATTTCTCTTTCATAAGGATGACTAAAACTTCAGCTACCATGGCCTGTCTCTCGCTAAAATATGTGACCCAAACTTGAATATTTTATAGCCAGTACTTAAGAATCAGGAAGGAAACATGCAGGCAGTCAGCATAAAGCAGCTTTTTCCAAAAACAATCACTGCCATCTGAGTGGATTTCCTTGAATTATGATGAAGAATTTAACAAAATTTTAATGGTGTCTCCTATTTGTTGCACTCAAATAATACTAGGCAGGGAGTATTCTTAAGTCAGCTTTGCATGTGCTTTATTAATGAGATTGATATTCCCAGCATGTTTTTATTATCTTGAAAATGATGCTGGCATAGGAGGAAAAAAAGTGTGATTTTTATTTGTCAGAAATACCGAATGCAACATTCATGGAAATCAGGCAAGGACACCAGTATTTTGTCATCAAACCAGTTAAGATCAACCCAAACAGTTTTCTTCACATCAAAGGAAAGGCATATTTTTCTCCTTAGTTCTGCTTGCAGTCAGCTGGAGCTTTACAGCAAAACACAGTAATGAAGAAAGGAGGGAGAAGTGCTACCCTTCTCAGCATGACAGAAGCAGCAGCTTGCAGATGAAATGTTTAGTACATATTTTACAGAGGTCCAGAGAAAATTCATTAAAATTTAAAAGAATTCAAATATATGCAGTCATAAATTACTCCCATTTACTTAAAGCAAGATCAACATTTCTAAATAAAGTTCTGCATATTGATAATACTGCATACTCAAACCAGGGAATTTAGAATACAAATACTTCTAATTGAGTTAAAAGACAGAACTAAAATATAGTACACAGATTTGGGAAACACTGGGATGCATTAAAGAGTTCGTGAAAGCTCCTTCACGTGTACAAGGCAACTCATTCTCCAAAGTAATTTTGATTCTCAATTAAACTGTATTCTAGCTTTCAGTTCCACTTCACAGATTTCTACTTTTTGACCTTTTAGATATACTACTTATGCTAATGTAACATCTTTACATCTAATTGACTTTCTGTTTAACTAAATGGTGTACGTAGAGATTCCAGAATATGATTAACATACTTTCACCCAAAAATAATTGGGCAATGTTTTGTTGGGTTTTTTTGTGTTTGGGTTTTTTTTTTGTGTTTTTTTGTTTGTTTGTTTGTTTTTTTGTTTTGTTTTGTTTTTTTGTTGGGTGCTATATTTGGATATTTATGTAGCTCTTAAAAGGAAAGCAGGCTAAACAGAGACAGAAACTGAACCACTTCAAACTGTAAAGCACATGTTATGGACATATTTCCAGGCAGCTGAATAACAGCACAACAGAACTGTGAATACAAAAAGCTTACATTTTGTTGGGCAAAATCCATATTTCTTGTCAACATCATAGTCTGAAGTGGTTCCACACCAGAACCAGCCATCTGATCTGCCAGCATCTGTGCAGTCAGCATACCATTTACCACCAAACTTAAAAGGAAATACACAAGGGGCTCCATTGTCATTTCCTTTCACTGTGTAGGTATCTAAGGAGACACAACAATTCAAAAATGTATAAAAATTAATAAGCATGGGATAGATAAGAGTTCATTTTTATGATCCTATTACAAAATATTATAGCAAGGACAGCTTGCTAGCTTAGTATACAATGTACTAGAAATGGACCATTGATCATTTTACTCTAGGTCTAAGCTGATACCCACATACACAGTGGGACAAATTTATGTTGCTAAGGGAGTCGACAGACCACAACTGACTGAGCAAGTACATTCCCATGCTAAATTTCCCATGTATAACAATTAAAAGTATAAAATCCACACACTTATGCAATTTTTTAAAGCGCAAAAGACTGATGAGTGTTCTGTCAACAACTCAGTCAACAGCTGATCATTTTGGGCATGGAAAAGCATGTACATGTAAACTTTAAAGATATATACCATGGAGTGACTCCAATATATTATGCCCAAATAAATTTTATATTTGCATCCAAAGATACTTTTCATTTTATCAGAAATCTGACTCAATGAAACTTATGAAAGTAAATAAAGCAGCTTTCTGGTGTGCATATGTAATGTACATTCATTGACATACAGGGTCACTGTCTCACTGAGCTGCTAGAAAACAGTGGAGGAAGGAATAGCATGACATTATTGCATCTCCCCCCTGCCTTCTTGCACATAATTTGCTTTGCTAGGGTTCTTCTATTCTGGCTTCTGGCCAAGGTCTAGTACTGTGATCAGCCATGGTGTAAACCACAGAAACTGCATCCATACCTCCCTCTGTGACCATTTCTATTTGTCAAAGAATACTAAATTGGAAGTCAAGTGTATTTTCAGATACTTATCATAAATATATAGAGAGATGTATTATACATAACCTTTTCAAATTTAATGATTTAAAATATCATATTTCTTTATATAACATTTTAGCACCAACTCTGAGACTCCCTTCAAACACCTAGGAAGATACCTGCAATACATTGGAAACTAATACATTAAGAGTTGACTAATATCTTACTGCCACTTAATATTTGCACCCCAAGGAAAAAAAATATAACTAACAGCCTAAACACTTACACAACGTCTTTCTGTACACTTGTAGTAAATACTAAAAGCTATCATCACATATCACATCAACTGCTGTGTAATAGTAATTCACATGTTTTGAACAACCATAGAATTTTTTATTCTCTCCAAATTAATTACTGCCATGGCTAATCATCTATCAGCATTTTCAGAAGTTTGACAAAAAACAAAATTAACTACTCAAAAAACAAAAAGCACACCCACTCAAGTATTGTTGATTTCACCTGAATTCACACTCACTGATCATTAATAAGATTAAGGAAATTCTTCTACACATATAAAATATTTTAGTTATCTACACACAAAAATGAGTTTGAAATACAGAAATTAATTTACAGAACTTTACCTTCATAGCCTCGAGAACACAGATCGTCTGTGGTTCCGTAGACTTTCCACCTACTCCATAAACCAGATCCCTTGTACAGCATAATATTCCTTTCCTGTTTGTTTCCATAGTTGAAAAACAAATCTTCCCCTTGGATTGCAAAGAGAGTCTCATTTCTGCATTCCCATCGCTGAAGTTCACTAGCCTTGTCACAAGGATACAGAGTGATGGGAACCCAGTCTTTCTTCGAAGGCACTCCCAAGCACAATTTGAATGCTATGCTCATAAGCTGGTGATCTGAGACCCACCTGAATTTTTGTGCCTCATTTTCTTGAACACAAGGAGCAGTAGTCACTGAATTAGAACTTTGAGCCAGTACACAGCGCTTGTGATCTTCATTGTATATTAAGAAGATGCTAGTATCTGTAAGAAAAGCAACACTGGAATGATTTGGGTTGAAGTAGCCTTACCTACTATCTAAATGAAATATGAATCTGGATACTCTGCTTGGTGTCAAAACCTCATCATCTGTTCAGCAAAAGAAGGTGTGGACTACTACACCTGTTAAGTGGCTGTATGATGCAACTAGTTCAGATGTGAGGACATTTCAACTATTTTGTGTCAGTGAAAGCATCTACACACAAAAGCACAAAGCAGCAGAGGTCTCCTGTAGGTTTAAAGCATGGTGTTAATCCAAGATTGGGAATTACTGAAATGAGGGAGCATGGACACTGTAGAGAGCAGATCCTGACACTGAACTCTCCAGCAGCACCAGCTCCCAGGCATGGGGAGATGACAACAGCCACTAAGTTCTTCAGGCTCCATTTCCTCACCGTGGGGAGCTCTGCCCTCAAAAGCCCTGCTAAAATCTTTAAAGTATTAACTGAGAAGAAGGATATGTTTTTAAGCTTCATCCTCAAGCTTCTTGTAGAACATATTTATTTTTCACTTCAGTCATCACTGACTGTTTTATTGACTCTCTCCATTATGAATGAAATATCAGCAGCAGTGGGATTTGTCATCACCAGTTGTGCCTCTTCATGACTTATGAAAATATACAAAGCTCTTCATAGTTTCCCAGGTTATTTTTCCCTGGTAGTAAATAGTGTTTCACAGCATGCATTTTCACATATTCTCGGTTGATTTCAAAATTGTAGCTGCTTGAAAAGTTTTTAGCATCTTTTGCAGTTTTCTGCTATGGAATGTAACATTTCTGAGCTGATCTTGCTGAAAGACTAAGAATTTCTCCTCTCTGATCCACCTGAGATACATTTTAGCACAGTAACTTAATCATGCTCTTTCACATAAGGCAATAGGATGCACAGCATTTTAAAGCTGTGTTTTAACTGGGCTATGAGCTAGGAAGGAGAAATATTAATTTCTATGACTCTGGGAATTGAAGCTAATTAAAATACTATTGATTTTAGTGTATGATTACCAAACTAAAAAAAAAATTATAATGGAGAAATAGTTAAGGGGAAAACAGGTTAACCACAGAAAGTCTTCCCTTCTCTGCTGAGGATCTAACATGGAAATGATCATATTTTTCTGCAGAAGAACGATCTGGGAACAGATAACCTCTCAGAGAAAGAGCTGACCTAGACCTATCTCATCTGTAGTTAGCTTCCTGCTCTTGTCCTTTGGCTTCCAACTCACTGGGAAGTAATGTAAAACTGATGAGCACTGGAGGCAGATATTGTTGTCTTTTGCCGATCTGTTTTACTCACAGACAATACAAGGAAATGTATAATTATCACTGCTGGTGACAACTTCTTTTTATTCTGCTTTTCTACTAGCATTTAGCACAATGTTATTATAAACTGATATATGCAGTGCTTGCAATTCTCCTTTTCCTGAAACCGTGTTTAAAGTTTCTGGATAAAAGAGATGTCAAACAATTTCACACGTGTAGAAAACACTACCTGATTTTTCAAACTGCTAAAATTGTATCTGTGGCCTAAAATAACAGTCCTTATTTTCTGGTTCTTGTGGTGTTAAAGAGAAGATGCTATGCACATGAAAAAAGTATCCCTAAGACAAAAGGCTGGATTGCTGCATCCAGGCATGAGAGGGTGCAGAGTTTTGGCTTCAGAAATGAAGTTAAGAACCTGAACAAAGCAGTCTGGTCAGTAGGGATGGAGAAGGGGACAAAACTTAGCCTCTCTACTATTCTATGCAGTGCCTTTACAAAGCCTTAGAAGTGTGTAAACCCAACACACCTGCTTATACAAGGGCATATTCCCAATGCAGGGAGTAGTCCATATCTAAGCAGCTAAAAGGCCAACACAGCCAAGGAGGCATCAAAAATAAGTTGACACCAAACCAGGAGAATAGAACAAGAGGTAGCAGGATGCTGGAGCAACTGTGGCTGAGGCTGTAATTGCAGGATTTCCTTTCCCTCAGCGTTGCTCCTCTCTAGTCCATGGCCATCAAGCAGACTCGTAACTTAGTGCTGTAGTGCTCAAGTTTACAGCTTTATTTCTGTTTATTCTGCCATCTTGGTCACCAAAGGGGATTCCCATATAACAGTATCCATGTGAGTAATTAGATAGTCTAGAAGAAACAAGCCAGGCACTGGTGCAACACTTCCTCTGCCCTGCCAAGTCCTCTCTGTAAACACTTGATACCACTCTTGCCAACATGATGAGCTGTATCTGCAAAATGGGCTGAGCAGAATCACACATATTAACTCTGTTTCACTGTTCTGTAGCAACATTTGTTATAGAGCTCTGTAACAGGTTCTGTTCTTCACTACAGATGAACTGTGGGTGGAACACTTTAAGGTCCACCACAGTGTGCTCATGAGTACCACAGTGTTAGTACTTTGAATTAAACCTATTTCTAACAGTGATTCATATTTTGAAACTTACTCCTGGAGGGAAGGTCTTTAAAATGCATAAGAACACATCAAGCTTAGGAAGTTGTTACCAGTGCACAACCAGCCATTCAGGGAGATCTAGCATCTTTTCCCTCAAATGTCCCAAGTAGATCCCAACAGAATTTTTCTCACAGGCTTTCACTTTTCTTTACCTACCACACTGTGACTATTTGCTTATCTATCCCTGGTCTCAAGTTGTATCATAAGAATTGTGCCAAGAACAACAATCTCACCAGACAGTATCATTTCCACAGCAGAGATTTCCAGCACGCCAAACTGGCTTCACACTCTGCAGCATTTGCAAACCACCACAGATCATGTGAGTATAAATAAAAAAGTAATTTATGAAGCCAGTAAAGTGCTACCAGTGTTAAACACTAACGGGGAGCACCAGAAGAGCACACCAAAAGCCAGAAGCTAAAGAGGAGGGAGCAAGGAGGCAGCAAGCAGGTAGGACAACTGTCTTCCCTACACAGATTCTTGCTTACCAGACGGCCTAAACTGATTGCTGCTAATTGCATGAAGGAAGAAAGGTTACAAGGCAGTGTTATGAAGATTTGCACTTGCTAGATCTCAGTCTAGAGAGAGGATGCTGAGAGGTTTTCAGGAAGGGCAGGTGCAAAACTTTCACTGAAAAATGGCTGTGAGCTGGAAATCATGGTAAATCTCAGAGTGAGTGGGGACAAACTGCAGGTTTCACCAAGCAACACAACTTTCCCCTGTTTTCACACCTCTATCCATACCAGCACCTCAGCTACCTTAACATCCCCCACAAAAGCCATCTGCCAAAAGCAGGGCCCATCCAAGAGGGCTGGAGGACAGGCACGGCCCCAGCACCAGGCGGCTCTGCAAACCTCTGCGGTGAGCAGGTCTGTGAGGGAAATCTGGGTGATGGTATTAAATCATGCAAGGGACTGATGGGAGCGGTGGGGGAAACTGAGGCAGCGCCGGTGACAGCCGTGTTCGGCATCCACAGCGCTATGGGCAGCCAGAAGGCCGCCCTGCCGGGCAGCTTTGCCCACCGGGCACCTCGGGATGCGGGCGAGGAAGGGGTCCCGAGGGGAGGCCGCCTCCATCCGCCGCCGCAGTGAGGTTGAAATGATCGTGCGGCTCCGGCTGCTGCCCCGCGCCCCCGCGCAAGCCCCAGGTCAGGTTCGGCTCTGTGCCCGCCGTGACCCCCCCGCTTTTCAGGCTCGTCTCGCCCGCACAGCCCCCGCGGGCACTTACCCAGCAGCGGAAAGGCCCGGGGGACAAGTCCGAGGAGCAGCAGCAGCAGCTCTGGAGCCATCGCGGCGGCTCCGCCCGTGGCGCCCCGCGGCTGAGAGGAGAGCGCGTCCCGCCGGGCAGCTCCGCCGCGCTTGGGAAGGGCTGGTGGATCAGGGGAAAACTCTGGGCTCCAAATGATAAGGAAATATCCTGTCACATGGGGAGTTTTGAAATAACAGGAATTCGCTGTTCAAACTTTGCTTTCCTAAGCTGATTTTTTTTTTCCCTTAGCGGAGGAAAGAGCCTCCTTCCAGGCATGTGCAGGTGATAAAGCGGTGATAGTTGAGAGGAGCGCTGTTTTTGTTGTTGCCGTTGTGTGTGGTGGTTTTGTTGTTGTTGTTGTTGTTTTTCTTTTATCCCCTTTGCGACTCTGACAGCTTTGCATCTGGGTCAGTGGTTCGTCTTCCAAGAAAATTAGCCAACCCCGTTCGGAGAGAGGAGGATATTCCCCTCCTTTTCTTCTGGGGTTAGGAAAGGAGAAGGATAAGGGGTCTCAAAGAAAACCCCTGCTCGAACACCCGGATTGCTCCCCAGAGCGAGGACTGCAGAAGGAGCAGAGACCTACTTTTGGGAACCCGGGATCTGGGCTGCGCCCCCGTCCCCATCACTCCTCCCCCGGGTGCCAGCAGGGTCGCTCCGCCGGGAGCGGGCGCGGCCGAGCTCGGGGCTGCCAAGGAGGAGCCGGAGGAGGGGAGGGGGCTTAAGAACCCTAAGAGGCATTGTCTGAAGTCCAATAAATGAGCTTCAGCCGGTTTGTTTGTTGGTTTATTTATTCTATTGACAGTGATGTCTCTATTAACAAGACTCAAATCTTGCTCGTGAATCAGTGCAGGAAAGATAAAACCTTGCCTGCTGACTGGGTTTCACAAGCTGAAGCACCTGCCTGGAATTAAATGATCCTTCTGAAAAGGTGTCTTTAGAGCAGTCTGCCTTGATGTTTTTACTGCTTCTTGCTGTGCTGGATACAGAGCAGCATGTTATATCTTCGAGATCACCATCAATATACAGTCTGAAGTGTCCCAAATGGACTGAAAACATCAGTCTTATAGTGGTTTTACATAGAGAGGCTTTTGTAACATATGGGACTTACTGGGTATTCTGAGGGGGCATACATGAGGCTCAGGGAGCACCTTATTGCTCTCTACAACTCCCTGAAAGGAGGGGTAATGAGGTGGGAGTTGGTCTCTTCTCCCAGGTAACAAGTGACAGGACAAGAGGAAATGGCCTGAAGTTGCACCAGGGGATGTTTAGACTGGATATTAGGAAAAAATTTCTTTCCTGAAAGAGTGGTCAAGCACTGCAACAGGCTGCCCAGGAAAATGGTGGAATAACCATCCCTGGAAGTGTTTAAAAATGTGGAGATGTGGTGCTTAGAGGCATGATTTGTTGGTGGGGTTGCAAGTGCTGGATTAATGACTCAATGATCTTAGAGGTCTTTTCCAATCTTAAAAATTCTATGATTCTATGAACCTATAAGGCATCAAACCTACCATATGTATAAAGCCTGTTGTGCAACAGGCTGTACCCCTGTGTTGTCATGCACTTGGAAATCTCTGATAAGAATTTAAAAATTGTCAAAATCTTCCTTGATGGAAGTTCTGGGTGGGAAAGTACAGCACATCCAGGGAAACACCAATATGAGATTAGTATGGAAAGAGGCAGAGCAGAGTAAGAAGGTACTTTGACACTATTATAAGAGGAGAAGAAACAAAGGACATGAAAAACAAGTTCATTTGAAGTCAATGAAACTCCTGTTAACGTTGGAAAGGATTCCAGCCAGGCACTTCAGCTGTGCTGGGTCCTCTTGGGGGCTACATGAGGGGAGTAAAGAGGAAGTGGTTTATAATTTCACTCAACATCTCTAGAACCACAAAAAAGGTCAGGAACAGTCTGGCCCAGGGACAGGAGGTGGGAAGTATTTCAGCCATAATCAGCAATGTTCTGTATTGTTGTGTTGATGAATTGTCATGTGGGAAACTTAATCTCTTGCTGTAGTGTATGGGAGATATTTATTTTCCCTAATTATTTGCAAAACCCAAAAGCTCAGGAAAACATCTAATGCTAGAAGGAATAAGTCAGGAGACTCAGAAAAATGCTACTGCCCTAAGAGAACACTGTTATTTCTAAGACTGTCACTGAAAGTTTGGGTATTTGTGGTATTCTTTTGGCTCAAGATAAACAGAGAAGTGTGAAGTTCAATCTCAATGTAAAAAAAAATAAAACTGCCATCAAAGTCTTTACATGGTTATGTAAAGATTGGTTATGTGCAGCAAAAGCTGCCTGTAACTTAAGTGAATATTTGTGTTGCACAAATAGGCAGAGAAAGGGAATTAAGTAGATGAGTAGTGATATCTCTTTGGCTGTCAGTGGCTGTATGAGGAATGAGCTAAACTCTGAAGTGACAGAAGAAACTGTTTTAGGCTATTGGAGTTTCTCAAAACTGAACTGGACAAGATGCTGAGCAACCTGATCCAAGTCAGCCCTCCTTTAGAGAGGAGGTCAAGCTAGACGACCTCCCAAGGTCTCTTCCAAGCAAAATGGGACTTCAGAAGAATTACTTCAAAGAGAAGTATTCCAGCCTCCCTTCCTGATCTGAAAACTGCCTTTTTCTCATTGTCCCTTAAACTTACTTGGTATACTGGAGATATTACCAGTTCAAACCATTTTGACACAGATATGTGATGCACACATATATGTCTCTGTGTGTGTACATATGTCTACACGCACCCCCTGTCTAGAGCAGCACGAGTCTTGATGAGCTTATTCATGTGGCCTCTGTGTCTCACCTGCAGCACAACCATCAGTAATTATCTGGATCTGGCTCCCTCTTTCATCATGAATCATATGTTCTGATCTAATACAGTCAAAGGGAAAGATTTTTTCTCTTCTGAGACAAAAGAATTCAGCAAAGTCTCAGGCTGTAGTGGTTTGTAGGCAAAAAGTTACCAAAAGCTCAATCTGCTAAATAACTAATGACAGGGTACATGTCCTAGACAGACATATGTTTTCATCTTTCCCGTGGGTAGGAAGCCAGCTGACATTTACACAGAACAGAAAGGCTTGAATTCCTCTGAGACAGGTCAGACCCTCTCTTCTTGTGGCACATCCAGTTCTTGCAACTGGTCACTCTTCCTGGCAAAATACATGGAAATCCTGAAGCCACAGTAGCCCTTGACTTTTATAGCAAAGTGGAAAATAGAAAGTTCAGTCCTAAATGAAATCATATCCAGACTTGAAACATAATATGCCTGTATTGTACGTGTGGAAGAAAAACAAGTGGATTATTATCCATGCTTTTACATTTGCATCCAAGAGGTTTTTTGACATTTCCTGTGGGAACCTCTATCTCTCAGATGGTATTCAATAGTTATCTACACTATCATTATTAATATTTTCATGGGTGCTGAAGTGGGTTACCTGCAATGGAAGCCTAAAACCATTTTTGTGTTTTATTAGTCATCCTAGAGTATTTAAATAACATTCTCACACTACTGAATTATTTGGGAGAGAGAGCTTTCTGGAAGATTGTACTGTTGAAAGAGGATTATTAAAATTAGATACTGTACTTGTTTTGACTGGGATGGAGTTAATTTTCTTTGTAGCAGCTCAGATGATGATAGGTTTTGGGTTTATGACCAAAAGAGTGCTGATAACACAGGGATGCTTTAGCTATTAATGAACAGTTTTGCACAGCCTGAAGGCCTTTTCATGCTTCTCATGCTACCCCACGAGTAGTATCTCATCTCACTCTTGTCCCAGTGACCAGGCTAGGGTGGGCAAGAAGCTGGGAGGGGACACAGCCAGGACAGTTGATCCCAATGGACCAAAGAGATGCCCCACACTCTATGGTGTCATGGTCAGCCGTAAAAGGTGGGGGAATGAGAAGCAAGGGGAGACATTCAGAGTTATGGTGTCTGTCTTCCCAAGGCCCTGATTTCCTTGGGAAGTAGCTGAACACCTGACTGCTGCTGGAATGTAGTGGAAAAATTCCTTTTTTTGTTTTGTTCATTCAGCCTTTTGCTTTCCCTGTTAAAATGTCTTTATCTCAACCTACGAGTTTTCTCATTCTCACCCTTCTGTTCTCTCCCCCATCCTGCTGCAGGAGAGTGAGTGAGCAGTTGTGTGGGGCTGAGCTGCTAGCTGGGATTAAACTACAACAGACAGAGACTAAAATATTATTTATTAAGACAGTTTCAAGGACTTTACTATTCTATACATTCTAATTAGTATTTAGGATATTTTTGTTTTGTTTTGTTTAAACCAGAATCTTTCAGGATCAAAGGGAGTTAAAAGGTAAGAGGAAAATCACAGGAAATGGACAGAAGTCTTGAATTTTCTCAAAGAATTTTCAATGACAGTAAAAGTAAATTTATCTATCAAGTTGAGGCAAAATTTTTAGTTCATGCAGTGTGGTGTATGAACTAAAAGAGCCAAGACACAAACATGTGAATGCTGGTTGTGGATCAACAGCCACCACAGTTTATTTCAGGTGTAGCTAAAGCTGAATCAGACACATTTCCTCGATACAGGAGCTAGTACAAGGAAGGCTTATGAACACCTTCATCACTTTTTAATCTCAGTTCTTGCTTTGCAAGGCTTAAGCTCATCTTGTTGACTTCTGCAAGCACACAACACAGCTAAGAGTAACAGTGAACAAAGCAACACATAAGTAGGATCCAGTCCAACACCGGTTTTACAATACCAATATCTCAACAAAAAATTGTGACCACTGGTGAGAAAAAAAAAAGACAAATAATGCAGTAATACACTGACAAGAAATTAAATTCATTGCTCTGTAATCACTTTAAGTCACACCAAAAGGAAAATCAAAATAAAAAAAAAAAAAAAGAAAACACACAAATGTATTCAGCTCCTATATGTCTTAAAACTGCAGTACAGTCATCCTAATCTCCCTTTGCTGTCAGTGGATGGAGCAAAGGAGGAGCAAAAAATAAAGGACCAATTTAGATGTCGTACTCTTATGCTTGGTCTTACCTAACTTGAGCCTGAGTCTGCATTCCTGAACAGGATACATACATCCTTGTGCTAAGTAGTACAAAAGAATAAATATTAAATCAGAATGACTATTTTTTTCCCTCAAGACAACACCTCAAGCCTTTATTGTGAAACCCTACATGTCTTCCTTTTTTAATTACATGAAATCCATACTACAAATCCCTTGCAGCCAGAAGACAAAAACGGAATTCTACTGTAGAAGGATTTGTTGATCTTCACAGACTATTCCACTTTCTTTCTCATTCTGTAGTAATAAATCACTGTAACTAACACTGTGGGAATTTTTCCTTAATTACAGTGTTCTACACCTTAAAGAGCTGTACACACCCAGAGCAGTGGGACCCATGGCTCTGTTATCTACACAAGAGACAAATCCCGGGCTGCCATGTCTTTTTATCTAGGTACAGCAAGCCTTTTGATAAGACTACTTCTCTAAACAAAATGAATGCATATTTTTAATCCTGCTCATAACTTTATAAGTACATCTGTGGTCTATAAGATTTCTCCAAGCATAATCACAGAGAATCATCAAGTTTGAAACATCAAGATCATTAAGTCCAACCATCAAAGTAATACCCCCTAAATAATCTCCCCTAAACCAAATCTCCAAATCCAGACATCTGAATTCTTCCAGAGACAGTGGAAAAGTCCATCACCTCCTTGGCCGATATATACCAATGCCTAACCACTGTTACAATTAAAAAAAAAAATAAATTCTAATGTCTAAAATTTGGAACTGAGTGGGAGTAGAGCAGGACTCACTTGAAATTAAAATAATGCCATAACCTACTTATAACTGTTACTGCCTTTGAGCTGTATGTTCATTGCCAGTTATTTATCATGGTTAAAAGGCAATGCATGAGAAATTGCAGTAAACATATGAAGCAGTGTTTAATAAAGGATGAAGAGAAGTAGTTATTTTTAGAAGTGAAAGGCAAAACATGACACTCGATAGGAAAAATATCACATGATAGGAAAAGATACAGAGCTGATTTGTATTTTCTGTTTACCATATCACAATATATGTGCCAAAGAAAATCCAGTTTAATTCAGAAACAACAATCTTCATATCCACTGTCAACATCCACTCAAAATATAGCGATGACATGAGCACAGAGGTACTTCAAGAGCTATCATCCTTTAGGAGGGAAATAAAGCAGTAGGAGAAAACTTTTAAGAAGAAACTTCCAAGAAGGAGGTTAAGGGATCAACAGGTAGAGAGTCTGGGTTGGCTTTCTTTGCAGAGGAGATGGTTACTTAAGGGTTTCTTTGCTTGGGCTTTCTTCAAATAATCAAATTTTGCGTGAAATTATAGGCCACACTCCTTAAGCACAGATTTGATTCTGTCTCACTAGAATAGGAATACTATGGCACCCCTGTAAGTATTAAGAGGATACCAAGAAATCTTTAAATCATTGTTTTGGTAAATCTGTTGAGCTGTTGTTGAGCAATGTTTTAATACCCTGTACTATAAATAAAAGTCTGCAACCATGATCAGTATGCCAGTAAGTCTGTGCCATCCTGAATACTCATTCAGGACGGCTACAGTAGCAAAATACCACACACCTGATATAAGAGAAAGGAAATAGGTTTCGGTGCAATTTCCCAAAGAACAATGAAATTACACAATAAAATGAATTTTAAAAAGTGTGTCTTTTTAAAACAGATTATACTATCCTTAACGTCAGTCAGATAATTTTTGCAAACTGCTGCTATCCCCAAATTAAGGAAATGTTACCCATGAGATAGGGTTTACCCATAGGCAGAATATCACATTTTTGAATGGAAATATACCTAATTTCAGGAAAGGCACTGAGAACTGCAGTTTCATATATGATTAAATGTTCAAACCTGTCTGATTCAAGAATTCTTTAAGTTTATGCTGTCTGCATTATCAACTTTTGCAAAATTAATTTTTTTTTCAGAAAGTTAGCAAAGACTGAAATATTATGAAGTATTATGTAAACTAAAGAGTCACTGAGTACACATTATTGAAGCTTCAACATAGGAGGAGGGAAAATAAAGTTTTATTTCACAGATCATGTTTATATTCCATTCTAATTTCAACAACAGGATTTTTTATTTTGGCAGTATCTCCTGCAGAACAGAATAGAATTTCCGTGCCTCAGTGCTGTGTCAGAACACTGAGCATCCTGCTCAGTGACTTCCCTTTAGGTCAGCTCCAACACCAGGAGATGGCCCCTGCCCTACTACAGCTCACCATCTGCTTTACTCATAAACATGCTGGGTTTGTCTCTCCTATGACCAAGACTGAGAGAGATGTTTTTATTTGACATTGTTTAGTCACCAAGTAATGTCATTTTGTTTGGTCCAAAATTGTTTATGCATTCAGATGCAGCCCATAAAACTTGTTTGAAGAGTGATTGTCATGCTGGCTCCACAAGCAGGGGTGACTCCCTAGAGCACAGCAGGCTGCATTAGGTCTGTACAGACCCACAGTGCATTTCAGACCTGCAGCACGAGTCCTGTCACTGCAGCATCACCCAGGAACATTGCCAGTCCCCATGAACACCCACAGCTGAGCACAGAGACTGTTCCAGGTACCCAACCTCGTGATCCCATGTTCCACCCCATTCTTAGAATGACACAGTTACTTCCTCCCTCCACTTACTAGAGAAGCATATGGGGTGAAATATATATTGAGTACTCAATATGATGAAACTTATGAGCAAAAAAGTAGATGAGATAATCCCAAAACTGTTTCCCCCAGCCTACTTCCAGGGAAACAAAGGCCATGTAAAGAAATTGTAGATTGCAGCCTAAAGAGATATGTGTGAAGGAGGGTGATCTGTCAGATAGGGCTAGAGGGAGGGAGGCAGGTACTACCTGGTGTGTGGGAGAAGCTCTGGTAGAGGGAGCAGACCTGCTGGAGGAGCTGTGGTGTTGCTGAGTGCTGCTGTGAGAAGGCACATGCAGAAACACAAAGCTGGGACTGGTGTAAAGCATATTTGGGGGCTTAATCCTTCCCTGGATCTCGGGAGCCTGCTGGAGCTGCAATAATGAGCCTTTTCACTTCTTCCTCCATCTGCTCCTCTGTAACTGAACTTCAGGGCAGTGTAGCTACAAGAGATAAAGAGTTTAGCACCTCTTCTTAATGCAGTGTCTCCTGCACAAGGCTTAGTGGGACAAAGAAGAGAAAACAGAAGTTTAAGTTGCTCTCTTCCTCTTATGAAGTTTTGATAACATAGAAGGGATGAGTCTAAGTCTGTAGATAATAATTCCTGTGAATAATTCAACAGTCTTGCCTTGAATTTTAAGAAGTTTTGCAAGAGCTCCAAAGTTAATAAAAAATGTAGCAAGCATGTTAAATGCATGTACAGCACTACACCACCCTGAAAAACCTGCCACCTGAAAAGTGCTGGGTGAACCAGCACTGAAATGACTCAGGCCAGGAGCACCTGAGTAAGGGACTCAGATTCCATTTCTCTGCATGTTCATGGTACCTGGCACAAGTCACCATGTGCCCCATTTCTCTAGTTTAGGACATGCTGATGTAGTGTCCTGAGTGTCCCATCAATACTTGCAGGACAATGGCGACTCCTAGGTGAGATGGTTACCTCATGATAAAACTTGTTTGCAGATGGAGTGATTAAGGACAATCATGAAAGCTCTTCTCAGAAGAACAGGGAGCCAGGTGGGGCTGAAAACCACATCACAGACTAAAACAAAAGGCAGCAGCACCTGGGTCCTAGTTGAAAAATATCTTGTCCAATAAAACTATTCAGGGTACAATACTTCCACAGTATTTTCTATGATTATTATAAACTTTTTTTGCACCAGAAGTGGAGAGCAGCCCTCACACACGTGGATATTGACAGCAACACAGGGCTGAGGAGCATCATACAAACTCCTCATCTCTCCTACAAAATAGCCCTGTACCTCCTCCCTACCAAATTGCAGCAATTCTTTTACCAGGAGCTTCATCTCCTGTTTCCATACAGATATGGGTTGTCTCTGGGTGGGCTAGACTACAATTTCTGTTGATATTTCCATAGATGAACATTTCTTATGTAAGTTAAATAAATTAAAATAAATAAGTAAAGGCCCAAACCTGAACAAATTAAAACCTCAAAACACAACTGGGAAAGAATGTCTTATAAAAGATACACAGAGGAAAGGCATAAAAATCCCAAACCAGACGGAATTTGGATTTGGTGTCTGCCTTTCCTGGTGTCTTGTCTAATAGCAAGAGATTAGCCACAGTTGTGGCTGATTTATTTTGATGCCTCATTTCAGTGGAAGTTAGGCATAATAATAATAATAATATATAATATAAAAATAATAACTTTGAAAATTTGAAACCTAGATACCTAGGATGTTAGTTTAATCATGAATGTGAAGTTGCAAGACTGATTAAATGGCAGTTAAATAAGGAAATAAATCAAATGGAAGTAATTACTCTGACAGTATAAGAACAGTTTCCTGATAGGGTAGGTATTTGCCTTTTTTGAGATTTATTTTGTCAATATCTTTTCTACAATTTTCCATCTCCAGTATTTCATATAATAAATTTTTAAATATTTCAAGTTACTTCTGTTATTTTAAGCACTGTGAGAGTCCCTAGATAAAACAAACTGATTTTTCACTGACTAGTAGCTAGCTATGCTATCTGCATTTAGACCCAAGTCCACTAGAAATTAGATATCTGCAGCATCCAGTTCAGTACAAGAGAATCTTAAGAGCCTGCGTCCTGAAGGTCCAGCAGCAACTGTGCCATTTGTTATTTCCCCCAGTACAGTGTGCAGCTGCTCAGGCAGCCCCACTGTGGCAGCCTGCCAAGTAACCCAGACAGCAACAGGACAACAGCTTTGTCCTCTCTGTTTCATTCTGACATTGTCTCCTTATCTAAGCTTTCTGTAGAGTAATGGGTGCAAAATTATAAACAACTCAAAATATCTGTGTTTTCTGAAAACAGCTTCCTTCTGCAGTATCAAAACATAACATTTGATTTTCTTCCTAAAATAAAAATACTCACTTCAGCTCTGCTCCGCATGCAGGATTTTAATGGACTATTCTTCTTAGGAATCCTGGCAGGTCTTCCTGCCTGTTATCTATGACCAGAAGTGAGCTGATCCATCAGTTTTCACAGGAAACCAAATCAGCAAATGTCACGCAGGCAGTGAAGCAGGATATAGTAAACCATGCTCCACATATACATCCTAAACTTCCTTTACACTTTAAAAGCTGAGACCTAAGTGGCAAACAGAAAATATAGGTATAGGGGGGAAAGAAAGCTGAAGAGCTTCATAAATCTTAAAACCTAATTCTCCCTACAAACTACTCATTGCAAATGTAAACAACTGAAGGTAGTACTCAAGATACTGCATGCCATTGGGATCAGAACACAGCCCAAAAAGGCTTGCCTTAAACATCCTTAAATTTTGTTTGTTTTAATAATTGTCCTGGGTGAGATGTTTTAACTGCTGCACCCAAAGCAGAAAACTTCTGTAAATCTCTTGAAATTACAGATTATGCCATAACTGATTTCACTCAGAGACCTGGTTTACTTTTGACACAGACTTAAAATACTATTTGGTTTACAAAAATCGAGGGTTTCTATGGATGAATCCTCTCTATACAAAGTATGTGTGTCCTCCTAGAAACAAAGCTTTATTATTAAAGATTCATTTATTTGCACAAAGACTTCTTCCTTCTTTGTTTCTCCTAATTGCATCATTCACATCAAGTTCTCATTTGCTTTTTTTCTTTCAATCTCTCTACCTTTCTCAATTCCTAGAGACCCTGCCCCACATGTCATGCTCAATCAGAGTGAAGCCATATTTGGCAGTAAAGAACTAAGAATAGGGATTAAAAATATTTAATGATGGTCTCTTGCTTGTCATTGCTACTCCAAAATAGAACACTACCCAAAAATATTGACTACTGCATTCCATGTTTTGCCAGAGATACCTTCAACAGCTGTGCCTTCTGTTCATTTCTGCAAGACAAACGAATATTACAAATAAAAAAGACTGATTACCTGTAACAAGCTATGGATAACTTGTCAAGACTAGTTTAGCTGAGAAATTCAGACAAAGTATTTCTGGCTGACTAGTCATGTCTGACTACAGACTGAATCTGTAGTCAAGATCCGTTTAATAGCACAACATCCCTTAAAGTTTTGCACTGGGAATCAAAATCACTGAAAGACTGAAAAATCAGTGAGGGACAGATTACTATCCATGCAAAGCATGTGCCAAAGGGTGACATTTGTATCAATACCTGAATACAGCATTCTCCTATCAAAGAAGACAAAGATCCTTTCTTACTGACCTTCTCAAATGAAATACAGTATCTTTAGTCCTGTGCTGCAGATACTGATCTTATGCAGAACTGATTATTATTCTTAATAGAAATTAACCCAAGACTATTGTACCTCAGGGGTCAAGTCCTTTATTTTCCAAAGGACTTTGTAACCCCAGTGGAAAAAGAAAATTGAGAAAATTTTTGATATTCTAGTAAACTTGGTGTACAAGGCAGGCTTAAATATTCTGTGAATATGTAGACAATGCTACAGCTGTCCTGAAGGATCCCAGAGTTTAAGAGGGAATCATGAAAGGGAGATTTTTTCTGATTTTGTTGATAGGAAAGATTTTTAAGCCTACAGGATTTACTCTTGTGGAATATGCAGTAGGGTTGCTGATAAGAACTGGTCTGGCAGTGATGAGCCAGGATATCATATTCCTTAATACAGCAGTAGACCAATATGAAAATAAAATTGAACATGTAGGAGGTCAACACTCTTTTTACCTGACTGCTGCCTACACGTGAAACTTTGTTGCAATGCAATAACAGTTCTTAACAACAGCTAAGAAGAGGTTGTCCAGGGAAGTTGTGGATGCCCCATCCCTGGAAGTGTTCAAGGCCAGGCTGAATGTGGTTCTGATGAAGTGGAAGGTGGCCCTGTCCACGACAGGGCGATTGGAACTGGATAATCTTTAAGGTCCCTTCCAACACAGACCATTCTATGATTGTGTGAATCTTAAACGAGTGCACAATGTATGGCAAACCACTCATAAAATTTTATGATGGGCATGCCACACATACTACAGTATTTGTGTTTCTGAATCCTGCCATGAATAAAATTAGCAAGTAGGCTAGAACTGTCAGCATGTATCACTAAACAACTTGGAACCAAACTTTGTTCCCCAAGAACAGAGGTGCCCCTTTCCTGGGTTGAAATCTGGCCAATTCCCTTGGTGAAACGGCACCACTGATGAAGAGAAAGCAAAGTGAGTAGGAAAGCAATAATTCCAAGTTAATAGCAAGGTGCTGTGTAAGGAATACCTGATAGGCCAAAGGGATTTTGCAGAAACATGAGAAATACAAAGCCCAGTTACAGCAATTGTGTGACTGAACCAGTGATGAGGGACACGGTACTTCAGAGGTTAAAGATCAGGACTGTCTGCATTTCAGAAAACAAGGTAAAAGGTTCCATAAGACACCTGCATTATGTGGAAGGATAGTCTGCAGACTGAAAACATCCAGGGAGAGAAAGGGAGAGAAAGGGAGAGAAAGGGAGAGAAAGGGAGAGAAAGGGAGAGAAAGGGAGAGAAAGGGAGAGAAAGGTTGCATGTATGTGTACATATGAAATTAATTAGATTTATGATTAATCATTAGTGTTTCTGGGTATGCTTGCTGTAAGGATCAAGTATGAGAAAGCATATGAAAGGAGATAACTGTCAGGAAATACATATATTACATGAAACTGATGTTTCATATATAGAAGAGAGCTGGGATTTGGACTTTCTGCATTGCTGCTGCAGTACAGGATCCCATTGAATGCTGCTCAACTCAGTGCTGTTCACAGACATACAAAATTGTTTCATGTTACCTACTGTGTCTTGAATAAAGAAAGCTTAGGATCAAATCTGGTGTCAAATTGAGCCTTGTGGATGGACAAATTCAAGGAGTCTAATTCTCTGAAGAAGAAGAGGCAATTAGGAACTGGTCTGAGCAACTAAGACACATAGTTGCCCCCTGAAGCGATCAGTGGGATTCTGAAACCTTGGAAGGAACAGCCAACATTTACAGAAGTCCTTGATTATCCGGAGATAAGAAGTGCTCAAGAGTAGAAAGCACGTCTGTTTTCAAAGAACAAGTTTACTAAAATAAACTACTAAATTAAAATCACCTACTTTATACTTAAGTGAGCAGGAAGAGCTTTAAAAATTACTAATGCTATATCCCAGTATATATAGTGGAGCGTGATTAGCCACACAATCAGATAATTTAATCATGACTCCAGAGAAGCTGCAAGAAACTGATTAAAAGTGAGATTGTGGACTTAAATAAAGCAAAAAATCTTCACTAATTGTTTTGTCTCACCCCACCAGGAGGAAAGATAGTTCTCTGACCAAACACACTCTTAACAAGAGTTTTTTAGACACCACCCATGATTTCTCTGAAAAAAACCTCAACCAACTCATTTGAAAGTTTCAATAGCACATTTCAGTGAGATGCTTGGTCCTGACCCTGTGTTCAAACTCAGGTTGAGAGAACCATGACTTCTCTGCCATTCACTGAAGACTTCCATTTGCTCTTAAAAAACAATGCATTTTCATGAAAATCATAGTATTACCTATAAATCATCAGGCCATATGATTTTTGCTGAAGGATTTGTCTAACCATTCTTCAGCATCAGCTACGACAGTATTTCACAAGGCAAAGAAAAGACTAATTTGGGGAAATTTTCACAAGTCTAAAAGCCATTAAAACCGAGGGAACTAAATGTTCACACTCCTTTAAGAAGCACAGTAAATTGGGACCGTCTGACACATAGACTGCAAAATAAAACACATCTGCATAACCCACAATTACCTGAGGATGTATGAGTCAACAGGAGTGAGCCATCACAACTGGCTAGAAATAGATTCCAGTGTGATTTCAGTAGCAGTCAGAGTCTCATTAGTAAATCAAGCTTCAAAACTGTGAGTGGCCCAATGTCTATATTGAAGGGTTCCATTCCTTGATATGTTTGCTTCCTGTAGCCACAAAGTGGTAACCAGAGGCACTGACCAGTCAGAGTTTGTGCTACTGAGCAGTGTCCCAATGACAACAGGTCTGCCAGACCCCCACATTCCTGCTGGATTCTGCTCCTCTAGAGGGTCCAAAGCACAGCTGCTAAGGCAGTGGAGGTTCCAGACCTGGGGTGTAGGCACCAAGCTGCACTGTTCGTAAGCAATCAAAGTGCATGCATAAGGACTCAAACCCCATGCCTAACACGGTTAAGCAAAGTCAAAGCAAAATATTAGGTGCTACAATCACCACATTCCTCATATATCAGATGATTGTATGCTAAAAATGGGCTAAACCTTTAACTCAAAATACATATTTGCCTTTTTTAGCCCTATATGATTATCTGCATTACTGCATGTTGCCCATGTATACTCCCAGGGTTGATGATGTGAATTTTAAAAAGTGCAAACCAGCCTTAATCGGTGGAAGTTCTCCTACAGGTTCTCTCATAATGGCTTAATTCTCATTTCTCACTTAAAATACAGATCACAATCAGTATCAACAAAACCAGACTTAAAATAATCCAGAAATTTAAACATACAAATATTGCGAGAGAAAAAAATGTTTATCCTACAAGAGCAGAATAAGATTTCAAAAACTAGCTACAGTAATAAGACAATTCATTAAGGTCTCCAGCTTCATAAATATGATATGAAGTGAGTGCTATGTGATATGAAGAGAGATTACATATGAACCACTTCTTCAAAAATTTAAGAGTTGGTTCCAGCTCCTTAAATACAGACTAATGCTTATGTTACCTCTTGCCTAGGTTCATGGCAATAGATTTTACAATAAACTTTAAATACTACGAAACAGACTCTCAAAATCTATTTTCATCATAGACATCTCAACAGAAATGCCTTCTAGCTAAGAGACAGGCAGTAAAGCAAACTTACCATTAATTGCACCTCCCTGTTCCAAAGCAAAACAAGTTTCATTTCTACACAATCCGCAGAACTTAATTCTGTCAAACGAATAGATATTTTCTGGAAAAACACAAATTATCCTACTGAACTAACCCACAATCCACATAACCTCTTGTCCTAAGGGGTTTGGTTCACATTTTTAGGAAAAGCCCTAAGAACAGATCAAACTGATACTGCTGCCCACTGCTCCCAAAATCCCACAGTGTCTACATTGGTTTAAGCAATACATTTATGCTTAACATTGTTTTAAGAACACAGCATACAGCTGTCAAGTCTATTAAGCTTCAATTCTGACTCATTTGAAGATTCATAAACCAGGTTTTAGTCTGATCTTCACATTGATCAAAACACCAGGTTCTACACTACTTTGTGTTGCTGTCATCAGAAATGGAATTACCTGTCAAGCTACCATAGAATCTGCTTATTCCTCTGTAACCAAATATATACATTAGACTGTACAGACACAGCTGTTTCCATTTGTTCTTTAAAATCCCTTTAAAATACTCATGCTGTGTTTACCAAAAGCTAGAGGACATGCAGCATACTTGAAATAATCTACAATGGATTATTTGGGTTAGCTGAAGGAAATCAATGACAGATTGCTTTAAAAGATAATGTAATTTACGTGTAAGCATCAAACAAGAACAAAAACCCCATAAATCCTCCCCAAGCAGAACAATCAAAATCCCCACCTTCACCCCATCTGAAACCAGAAAATTTAAATAGTTCTAACAGACCTTGCTTATTGTATCTCTAAGTCCTTCCATCAAAAGAAGTCCTTTTCAGATTTCTTCCACAAAATTTATAAATTGACTTTGCAACATAATGAACTAAATACTCCAACTTTAATATTTTGCATTCATACCAAAAACAATTAACAGTTTTTACAAATAGTGTTATTTACTAAAACAATTCTTATACAACAGTGCAGTATATCTAAATATATACATATGCTAACATCAAAGGGAGCATCAAAACAAACAAAGCCAAACAAAAATGCACTTTGCTACTGTGTACACTTTATTAAAACCAAAGCAGACTGCAGCAGGTTTTTTCTGTTTCATGACAAAGACAAAAATTATTTGGATTCCAGAAGAACATGCAGGATAGAACAAAAACACCTACCACCTTTTTGCCAAGGTAGCAGCATGAAAAGGGAACTTCAGATCTGCAATTTACATAGTAGCAAATGGAATGTTTTTGAACACACCCATCCTAATTTAAGAAACAAGGCTTCAAAAATGCACATAGTGTTTTTTACGTATTGAAGCAAAAAGTTCAAATGTCAAAGCCTTCTCCATGTTTTCCTATGGTGTTGGACAGTATCTATGAAGGTCAATACTCTTCACTGCAGCTGAAAATGAGAAAGGAATAGCTGTAGTGTGGAGTTGATCAGCTTTACTAAGATTGAATAACAGAGTAAAAAATGATTCTGCCTGCTGCTGGCAATTGAGGTTTTTGTAACTTTTATTCTACCTTTTTCTTTAAAAATATCTCTTCCAGTTTTTAACTGGAAAAATTATGCTCCCTTGTTCTTCAAAACAGATACATACATGTTCTCCAAAGGAAGGTGCAGTTGTACATGTAATTCAAAGTGCCAGTGTAGCTGCTCTAACTAGAGATGTTTTTTTTCATTCTGTGAACCCCAGCAGAGAAGGAATAAGGTAAGACCTTTGTACATAAAGACTGCACAGATATCTTTGAAATATGAGTGAAAAATAAAGTGATATTAGAGAAAATACTAAAAAAATAGGAGAATGAGGTATTAAGCAGTTCTCCAGTGTACACCTGATGTTCCTGCCATCTAGAGGAAATCAGAGAACTATACTAGCAGCCTAGATTTGATCAGCAAAATACATACAGGGTATCAAAAGCAAATCTAACTCTGTTAAATCTAACCATTTGCAATCTGGCAGAACTTTCTGAAGTTCAAATTTATTTCAGTTCCCCCTGCCTCAAAATTAGTGGACAGTAACTGTACCATGAGGGCAGTATGCTGCTCCACACCTGTTGAGAAGCACGCAGGAATTCTTATATTTTGCTCCTTTTTACTGCTGTCTCTGTGTGCTTTGGCAAATGACATTAGAGACACATCTACACAGCACCAGTTACTAAACAGAGGTGGGAAAATACATTGTGACTTCCTGCAGCTGCACACTCTGGAACACACTGCCATGACATCAGTACAGAAAATTTTAACATAGTACCCCAGGATTTTTCCTGGGAGGTTTTACAGTAAATCTTGACACCTTTGTTATGCCCACATAAATTGAGATGATACATATGGCTAAAAAAATTTTGCTCACAGAAGCGAAATGCACAGAAGGCACTTTCCAGAGTTTGCTCTAGTTCATGCTAACCAACCCACTGAACTATCCCTTCTGAAGTTAATTAGAATTTGTGTATTCCTTAATGAAAGGGTTAAGTAAAAAAGGGTTATACAATGTATCTTGAACATGTTTTAGCCTTAAATTAACAATTTACGTGTAAAGAAACAAGACATTCAAAAATCAGGTCTTCTATTGGAGCATGAATAACATTTCCAATGATTCCTTACTTTCAAATAGTTTACATTCTGACACTTTATTTAATTCCTAAAAAGCTTTTCCACACTGTAGCTGTACGTGTACTTTCTACTGCTCACTAACATTTCAGTGTTCAATACCATACTAAGGTAGAACATAAGTGAACTTGGTCAAAACAATGCATAAACAAGGAATCTGAGAATAAATCATGGCAGAGAAGCACCAGCAATGGCATCTCCAGGTTCATGATAACAAACCAGCAGAGAGGAGGTGAACTGAAGCATCATTTCTAAGCTGAAAGTATGAGAGGATGACTGCAGGAATTCATGCGATGACAGCATCTAGCACAGTAGGAGAAGGCATCACTTCAGAGTATCGAGCACACAGGGCACAACCAAGCAGGAAGACATCTTCTGACAAGAAAAATCAACATGAAGTAATACAGCTCCAAATTCAATTTAATCTGAAAATTGCACGTGAAATGGAAAACATAGGTTGCAACAGAAACACTAAGACTCAGAACCTAAAATTATAGTGACCTACTCCACAGTTGTAGACAATGAACTCTGTTTCAAAGCCACCTAAAATTCCCAGTCTGCTACAGGAGATACCTTAGATCAGTGACTTTAAATGTATGAAGGAATATAGAAAGCGTCCATTTTTTTTTTTAACAACTTTCATTATATTGAATTTAAAGGTGCACTGAATTCTAGCAAGTGTGGCTTTTTGGTCATGATGAACATGAAAGGTGATTTTAATGTACATAAAAATGGATGAATGGCCAAAATAAGCAAGTTGAAGAGCAGAAAAACTGTGATACACATAAGGTTTCAGTTTCAAACGAGAAACCAGGATCTAGCATTTCTGTATATCAAGGAAAAACTTCCAAATTTTAAAAACAATGACACATTACTAACAATTTTTTTTCTGGGTCATTTCTGTACAGAGGTTCTACATGCCCTTATTAGGGAACACGTGAACAACATGTGAAAACCTAGGAATACAATAGGTAATATCAAAAAGACTATCTTGATGCTTCAAGCTTCTCCTTGAGTCAGGGACTAAGAACAACGGAATAAAAAATTATTTTCACTTTTGTGTATAAATTATACATTTCTATACACATTGAGTATCTGATTTTGGAGTAAGATGCATACAGAGAACACTATCTAAATTATACTACAATTCCTTTCTAAAGACGTCATCTCTTCAATCCATAAAAAGTCATCCATGGCACAGTATGTCGGATTATTATTTTTTTCTTTAGTATTTCCTTTCAAATTCCCCAGGCTTTTGTGATGACACCAAGTACTGAAATAATTAATGACAGTTTGTGAGGATGTTTAAAAATTTTAGAGAAAACAAATATGTGAAAATCCAAGCATTAGATCAGCTGGCTAGAACATCCCCAGCTGGAATAGATCAACCATGGGCATGTTTTGTAACCACCCCAGTCAGAAGTTATGCAAAGCAGGCATCTGAAAGTGTCTGGCAAAACACTGATGCAATTAAAATAGTGAAACAAAGACATGTTAGGTAACTGTGAACAAATGCAGGAGTACATGGAATAACAGAGCTCATTTTATAGTGTAATGTACAATTGCAACATTTAATTCCAGAAGCATCACACTAAAATATAGTACGTAAAACAAACAACTTCTGACATACACACAGGACTAAAACCAGATCTGATGTGGAAGCCACCTAGTATTGCTCTAGTGGAATTAGAGCTGCTAGAAAAGACAAAACCAGGATGCATTACTAGATGGAATACAAACGCAAAGTAACAACAATCTTTGTACAAGAAGCTCTGCTCAAGCACACCTGAAATGCTGCCTTCCATTACCACGTTTCTTTTGCAGCACCTCATCCACAGAAAGAAAATACCATGTTTTACAAAGCCATGTGGCTAAGTTACTGAGGAACATAAGGGTTTAAAACAGGCTAATGCATGTTGCTGCAGAAGAGAATTTAAAGTAACCCAAAAGTGGATTTAGATGAGATGCCTTATTAACTATTCAAACTAATAGAAGGGCTAATAAGCTCAAATGGTACAACTGGAAATTGAAACAGACATTTAAGGCAGAAGTGTTTGTGTTAGAACAGTAAACAGAACAAATTGCTAAGCAAGGCCACAAGAGATAAAACAAAGCCCTGAAGGTTTGTTCAGCAAAGTGTCCACATGTCCATAAATTTCCACGTGCTAATTAAGAGGATTTGAATAAAATAGTGTAATTCATGTTGTGTGCTCCAGTTTAAAACTCCATTGTTTTTCTTTCAAATCAATTCCTCTGTCTTTCTTTGGTGTAATCTCCACCAACACACACAGAATACAGTTCTGGCTCTCATTTTAAAAAATAACTTGGAAAAATAAATTACATGCTTCTCATGATAAAATGCAAGATCCTGATCTGTTTCATGGTCCCATGATATGTTTAGCAGCCTCTGAATAGTAGTTTTAAGTTAGTAATTACGTCCGAAGCAGAATCATAATTTGCTGTTATCCCCCCAAATCATTTGCTAGTTAACGAGTTTACTTTGGTAGATAAGCTATCTAATAGTCATGATACACTTGTGTTCAATTCAAGAAGTAGTGAAACTTATCTAAGTTTGTAAATTCATACACAGATCTTAGCTTGTAATTGTAACCATGATATGCAGAATTACTGTTTTTCCTGCACTGGAAAAAGACATTGCATCTGTCTTAAAACTAGACAAAACTATGAAATATGGTTGTCAGTTAATGATTAAAATAAAATAGTAAAGCAAATTTTTTTAAACATAGTGTTAAATATATTCACATGACCACCATAGTTATACAAAATGGGCACTACTGCAATCACACACTATATGTACATAACATATATGCCACAAGAGTTTGCAATGGTTGAGTTTTCACAAACTAGCCAATTTAACCATACATAAATAATCTTGTACCAATTTTAGGCATTTTAAAAGGAATTAAATTTCCTAAATATATCAGTTCCTCCGCAAAATTAAAAAAAAATCCTAAAAAGTCAGTGCAAATTGAACTTGTTCACCAAGAGAGATTCTTATTAAGCTGAGGATAAACAAAGTTTAAGAGATTAAATGAAGGAACTCATAGAATCGCCAACCGCCTTTAGCAGAGGTTAAAGAAGATTAGGAATCAGAAGTCCTGGATCCTATAGCAGAGCCTTCTGTGAGTAACTATGCTGTGGTTGTTGAGGTGGTGGAGGCTGTGGTTGTTGTGGAGGTGCTTGCTGACTGCCTGCGGTCTGTGGCAGAGCTGTAGGTGCTAAGTTATAGTTTGGCACCTGGGACATATTAGTTCCAGCATTCTGATAAGCAGCAACATCAACAGTACCAGGTGGTGGACTATACACTGAAGGCTGGTTAGAGTAGGTACTTCCAGCAACAGAACCAACCATTGCACTGAAAAAAGAAAAAAAAAAAAAAGAAAAAAGAAAAAAAAAAAGAAAAAAAAGAAAAAAAAAGAGAGAAAAAATATTTAAAGCAGAATTAACAAACAAAACAAACAAAAAAGCAAAACCTTATTGCTTCTTCAGTTGTTCTATTTATACACATAAAAATTTCCAACTCTGTACACATTGCATATTTAAAACTGTAGCCAATGAATATTCCCATTAAAACTCAAACACACTCCTCAGATTTAAACATAAAATAGACACTTCCCATGGATTTAAAATCAGACCATGAATCTTTACTTCTGTTTTATTTTAAGGAGCAACCTAGAATACTATTTATCTTCCATTGTGTTCATGAAAAAAAACCAAAACCCAACAAACTGCTTTAAATAGCAAAACAAGTCAGATGAATATGCAGAAACTCACTTTACCAAAGTATGCTTTACTATCCCAAACAAGTACCTTTGAGGACAAAGACTAACAAATACACTAACGACTCAAGATGGATGTCTCTTGCAACTTTTTAGAATAAAATTGCTTTCCACAGAGAGTAAACAAAAACAAAAAACCAAATAAACAAAACCTAACTAACAAAGACCCACAAAGTTTTTCACAATATAGGTAACTTAACCAGTTTAGCGTCATTGGCCATCTACCCAATGTAGAAAGTCTCTTTTAGTTTCTTTATTTGGGCAAGCTGTATAAGCTTTGATAAGTATTCATAGCCCATTCACTTCTTTCCCAAAATGAGCAGAATTCTCCCCATTCTTCTGTTACATTTGACAAAGGGACAGTAGAAGATACACTCTCAGAAATTATGCAGAGACAGACATAACAGCAGATAATCTTCATCATTAAAAGCCTATTAAAAGTTACTACTACTACTACTAAATCATGTATGTATAATTTTCTCAATGTTTAATATAGAGCTATATAAATTACATATTTCATATACAGAAAATTAAAAACTAGATAAAATTTAAAAAAAACAACAAACCACCAAAAACAAATAATAAAAAACTAAGTTTGTCAGGCATTTTTACCAAACACATGACACCAATAAAAAGCACTCTGGAAATGATTGCACTAAAGTATCTTTCAGTTGTATTTATAATTAACACAACCGTAATTAATGTAACTGTAATTTTAAAAAGAATCTCTGTTCAAATTGATTTAAACTTGAATAGAAAAATATTTAAAATTACTTTGTGTAAGACGTCTGTGCAGGCTGACCAGGAATTACTGAGCTAGCAGATGGAGTAACTGTGCCTTGGCTGAGAGAAGGGAGCTGTTCTGAAGGAAGATTGTAACCTTGAATGTGGCCCATCTGTGCACTCCCTGCCACCAAATATGCATTACCTTGAGTTTGCCCCGGATAAACCTAGGAAGTTAAATAAAGCAATATTAGAAATAAAATACAAGAAAATTTTCTATTTAATATCTGACTTCAGAACTTAAAGACATCCTCTCAAAATCTTTTTGTGGTTTTTTTTTTAAATATCAGTGAACAGCATTTAACATTTAAATTACTGAAGTTAAACATGGTAATTCTTTTATGGAATCATTTTCATGTTGAATTATCTATGAGTAGACGGAGAGAAATTGTACTCCTTTGGTTGTTTATTTTCTTTGACCCACTATGCAAAGTCCTGGCAGTTTTATTTTTTAACTTTATGCAGCTTAAAGCCCAGGATGGGCTTTTTCCTTGATCAAAAGGAACTGAATAGAGAAACACTAAAAGCATTAGAACCTACAAAAGGAGATCATCCAAAGCTTGTAACTGAAAACAAACATTTTTATTTTTTTACATATTGTGCAAAAAAACCCAAGAGAAAACACTGCTCAGTCAGTGTGAACTTGATAAGGTCAATGGCTATGAAAGGTTACATCCGTACCTGAGAGCCAGAAACACCAGATGACTGCATGTAATACTGCTGGTTTTGTAGTTTTGCGTACATGGAATACATTGGGTCCTCATTCATCAATTTGTTATACAAAGAAAGAGCCTCCATTGCTTTAACATTGAGCTCTGAAAGTTCCGAATGTTTCCTAGAAAATATATTTTACAGTTCATTCTACAATTAGGTAACTTTAGTGTAGGACAGACAACACAGAGTAATTTCATGAAGCGTGGTAAAGTTACATTTTCTTACTGTGAAGTGATGCCTGACAAGTGCCAGAGAGTCAAATGGTACAACACTACAAATTATTATGTGACTATGGGAAAAAAATCTTCAGACCTTTTCTCAGAGAAGCTACTACTAAATACACATATTTTCTTTGCCACTCTTCACAGAAATCAAGATATTATCAAGTAACAACTCTGGTATTTCTAAGAATGAATTTTAATTTCAGTCAAAGCACACGACACTTCATTTTACCTGTCTATATCCTCCAATTTTTCGTCTATGAGAGGTCCCATCTGGTGGCACATTGCTAGAATAGAAAGACATTAAAATATATCAGAGTATTAAACATTTCCATATTGTAAAGTCAGAAAGCAATAAAAAAAATAAATAGAAATAGATGCTAGTCTAACTTTTTTTTAGTTTGTTACTATAATCTGTATGTCAAAATGTTTTTAATAACAGAGGTAGCGTCATGACCAAATTAAGAATGAGACCCAGCTAAAGTTTTCAATAGTCGTACAATTTAAAAAATATATTTTAAAATAAAAATAAAGTGGGAAAAACCCCACATTTTAACATCCAGGAAGTACAAAACTGAAACGATTTTGCATAAAAAGGTTCAAATAAATCGAAAGGTCATCTTTTCTTCAAGGAAGATTTGCCACTGCAACCTAGATCATGTGCTCATCCAACTTTACTACAAAAAGACTATGAAACCAAAGAGAAAATTGGTTGTAATGATTCAATCATCCGCACATCAAAGACACTAACAGCACATTAGTCTCACTAGAATTCTAATTGGTGGAAGGGGGTTTTTCAAACCACTGACATGTGCAAAAACCAACACAAAAGCTTACCAGAATCAGAATGAAAAAGCACTAAAATAAACAAAAATGCACCACATGCCTCCTTTCAGCACAAGGACATGGAGCTCATCTAACTGCCAAGCAAACCATGGCTAATTAGCAGAAAGGCAGAGTTTGTCAAATATAAAATAAAGACAGAAGCTGAAAGGAAAATTTTGCATACTAGAGATGCAGAAGGTCCTGAAAACGTGTGAGCCATGATGAGTGAATGGACATCATTACTGAGTTCCTTGAAGGTAACTCCAGGTAAAAGAGGAGTTGTATGAGAGGCAGCCATCTCCTTCTTTGAACCTGGGATCAGTAATACATTGGCAGAAATACTGGGAAAAGACATAAAACTTGTCCAAGGTCCTGCCTACTTTTATGTATAGCATGAAGTGTGGCAAAAGGCGTGGCAAGGATTGTTTAGATGTCTGTTAACATGATGAATGCTCTGCTGCCAACCACAAACACATTTGTGCTCCTGAACACTTTAGGATGAGCTCTC
The DNA here is from genome assembly GCA_017589585.1 of Phylloscopus whistleri. Taxonomy (NCBI): domain Eukaryota; kingdom Metazoa; phylum Chordata; class Aves; order Passeriformes; family Phylloscopidae; genus Phylloscopus; species Phylloscopus whistleri. Next base: position 3,584,955 of record JADMLD010000614.1, on the reverse strand, counting down.
CAATTCAAAGACATTTGTGACTGGACATGTGGATGGCAGAAGAAAATGAAGTGGTTTTTCTGTTGATCAGCATCCGCCACCATTGGTAGGAACCAAGGACTCAAAATATATCTATAGCAAGATTTTCAGAACCTATGCCAAAAACAGTTCACCAAAGCCTAAATAAGTGTAGAGCAAGTAACCTTGAATTAGCATTGTAGAACTATTTGTAGCCATGCTTGGCAAGTGCTGCTGCAGGTAGCTGGGGAGTAATTATCTGACCACACTACGGCTTTCAGATTCTAAGAGCAGTCACATTGTTCAATATAAAATTTTGCATTTCTTTAATGATCTCACAATGCATTTTGAAACAACTCCTAAAGTAAGCCATCTCTGTAGGCTGGTTGACAAGCATACTTTAATTTCTCTGTCCTGGATCAGATAACAGGCAATCTGCTTCTTAGACAATAGCCTCTATAGCTATATTTGGGACTTGAAAGAATAAAACCAGTCACGTTTCTTTTTACCTCTTTAGTTTCAGGGGAACTAGAATATGTGCAGACATGTCACTGATGTGAGTTCCTAAAACAGGATTCATTTACAGACATGGTGAACCAGATGGGTGTGAAAAGATGGGAGATATCTAAAAGTTTACAAACCTATGCACTTTTTAATTATTAAGTTCTAGATAAATGTAGAAACTGCCATTTTCTTAACAAAGTTTGGCAACAGCTGAATGTCAGTTTAAGCCTATGTTCTGTCTCATAATCGGTAAGTTTTCTTTCTTCCTTTTCCATATTCCATTCCAAAACTTTTGGTGCATCTATCAACCTAGGTAAAATGATCTATAATGCCTCTATGAAGAGGTAGTCTGAACAATTTGACTCTAAAAGAGTAGGATAATTTGTAGCACTCGATGAGGTATTTGCTGATATACAACTCCTCCAGAAATACACATGCTAGTGAAAGCATGTGGGACACCCACAGGTCTATTCTAAACATTTGCAGTACTTCTGCCTCCTCTCATGTAATCTTCCTGACACTCCTTTGACACTTCCTGACAATCCTTCCTGACACTCATGCTGTGCTACTCTATGAAGGAAAAAAATAATGGATGAAAATGATTGAATTAAGTATTTATGTGTCTTGAAAAGGAAAATAATATAGTCAACAGTTTTCTTTAGAGAAAAAACTGTTTAGACTTGTTTTAAGTTAACATTTTGCACTTTGGTCTCGTAGATGTGGGAAACAAAAAGTGAGAAGATAATTATGGCTCAGGCACTTTTCTCAGGCATGCTTCTCACATGCTCATGAAGCTGAAGTAGTTGTATCTCAGTTTCAATTTGCGTTGATACAGAAAATTACCAGTGAGGAAAACAACAATGAGAAAATTCATTCTTTTTTGTTACCCTCAAGATGAAGCAATTCTGGGAGGTCTGGCTGGTCATCAGATGGATCAGCACTTTGTAACATTTGCAAGAGTTGGTCCATTTTATCCTAGAACACAAATTATACAATTAGGGCAAATGTGGCAGAGAGGGAATCGGCACTTTCAGTATAGTAAACTAAACTGGCTGCTCACAACAGCCATTTTGATCTCTTGGCACTTGAGAATCAGCTAGACTAAGAAAATACAAATGATACATGCTACTTTACAGGAATAAAGATGCTTGAAACAAGGAAAAGCCAAATGAGAAAAAATAGTAGCAACAAGTGGAATGTGTAGAATACTCCTTTATTCCTAAAAGTCCTTCTAAACATGTATCACTTTCTGAGCTGTTCCTAGTTTTCCACCCTAGTAATTACATATGCAATACCACCACCTAGTGGGATTAGTGGAAATGTTTTGACAGAATATATTGAGAGAGTACTTCAAATTCAAAAATTGAAAAGCAATTTTCAGTGCATGAAGCCTATTCATTACATGAACCATGTCATTACCAATGTATATAGAAGTGCTGTTTTAAGATTATGTTCGGAGGCGTTTCAGGATTTACTTCAGAATAAGTCAAGGTTAAGTAAGGAGTTTAAGTGCACCTCTTTTATAATAAAAACATCAAAGGCTAGAAAATAAATAGGCATTAAGTCTTGGAAAAATATGTCTTGGAGTGAACTATATTGGTTAAAGTACCAAAAACATTGCACGTAAATTATGTTTAATTGTTTATTAGCTGAGCACTATCAAATAAATAGATTTTTTTACACTGAGTTATATAGGTTGTATGAAAGTAGAAAATAAAACCATGTTTTGTCCTCATTAAACCACAGAAAGGTAGGGAAAAGTCAAATTAACTACTTCCTCTAAAATTATACTGTGGCAAATTTAAAAACAAAAGAAGACACTAAAACAAAAATCAACAATGGACTTACAGAAAACAAAAGCTGGAAGACACCTCAAGGCAAGCCTCAGATAATCTATTTCAGCAGATTACAAACTAGTATCTCTTGGGAAGAGGAGTTTTTGAGTGGGACTTAAATAGGACTGCAGGAAGGCAGTAACTGATTTCTCATTTCAAAAAACAATGACGGAACCCAAGCTGAGGTTAAAAAAAAAAAAAGGCAGGAAAAAAACTTCCTAGACTGAATGTTCCTGGAAACCCTACAAGATCACTATGGTGAGATTGTAAATATCTTAATAAATATTACTTACAGAGGAACAGAAATTCAGACTTCTCGCAGACAGAAAGAGATCTTTTAGTCTGAGGGTAGACAGTGGTGGTGATACCACTGGAATACTGGAAATAAATCTAAGTGAGCAGTCAAGATGGGTATCTCTATGATAGGTATCCTGAAGTACTTTAAGCAAAATCTGAAAGTAGATGTGCTACCCAACAAAAAGATTCTAGCTTGGAGGTAAACACGTAGAACCCCCGGTAGGGCCCCAAATAGAATGCAGTTTCAGAAATTCCTAAGAACTTCAGGACTCTTAAACAAAAGAGAATACTACAGATTTATTGTTTTTTTACTCTAAAGAAACCTCTCTTTCCGTTCTCTTTTTATCATATATTTGAAGTACAAGATGAAAGGGTTAAACATCACATATTTAAAGGTTGCAGCAGTGCACTTAGTACCAATCAGTATTTTTACCATGCTTACTTCATCAATATAAACTGGTTCTGGCTCAGGTTCTATTGTCTCTACTTGAACTTCATCACTGAACTGCACTGTTTTCTTCTCAGCTTTCACTGTAAGATAAACAGTCAGATTTAATTTTATAAAAGAAAAAATAAACAATGGCATTACTATATGACTGGTGTATTGCCTAGGTTCCTTGCGTTTGAAACTTCTACTGTGAAATTTAAAAAAAATAGTATTTTCTGACATTTGAAAGCCACAGACCAAAATAATTTTCCTAACTGTAAATCACATTATAAAAAAACAAATCAGTTCACACTGAAGAAACTGCAGAAACATGTTTTAGCAAGTAAATGGCTTTATCAGTCTCCCTGCACATAACATACATATTAAAAAGTTATTAGGATAAAAGACTCAGAAAGAATGATTGGAAGCAATAGGGCTAGCAAGTCGAGTTTAAGATAAAACTGATAAAATCATCTATGACAAACTGAGCCTTCTTTTCTCCAGAGCAAAGTACACAATCAAAAGGTCTCAAGTTTCTCTAGCCCTTCTTCACTAAATGCTATATGAAAAGCATCTCATTCACTCATAGCATAAAAAAGCTCTACATTTAGCAAAAAAATGCCAAATACAACTCTTATCATACACTCATATTAGATAATTTTAACATAGCACAAATGACTGCTACAGCATGTGATTCTGCTGACCTGCTCATACTTCTAGCACCCTCAAACTGAGATCACAGAAGACTAATCTTGTAAACCCATGAGATTTACAGTAATCAGCTCTTGAATCTTGAAGTCTTGTCTAATATTTAGTATTTTTATTAAATTTTTAAAGTAGATTGGATGGATATAGATACAAGTAAATAAGCAGAAACATTCAGAAAATCCCTCTGTCCGCTATGCACATGTACATACCTACAGTACGTAGGTTTCTTGAACTATTTGAACACTGATAATCTGTCTCCAAGTCCTATCTGCCATGGGGCCTTTGGTTTCATCTCGATTAGATACACAGCATTGCAACTGGACAGAAAGGCAATTTGGAGAAAAAGCTGCTGTTGCCTACGTTTATGTAGGTGTAAATGGAGTGATTCCATGAATCTCAAAGAAGCTGCTGACAAAGGCAGCAGCAGGCAGCAGCATTTTTAGCAGAAGACAGTTTGGGCAACCTTGGTCTGACTGTTATTTGTGATAGCATAGCAAGGGCTCCTCACTTTTACTTCAATTATCCCATTAACTTGCAACTGAACTCATCATAAGGGAAAGGAAATCACCCATGAGCCATGGCAGGGTTAAACATAGATACATAAATGTAATGTTACTTACTCATTTCAGGCTCAGCAGAAAGGTCAGCTGTTACAAAATTAGATGGAAACAATCCTATACCCTGATGAGTTTCACCTTTCCACCAATTTGGATCACTAAAGATTAAAAAAATAAATAAAGCTCCCATACATCAGAAATTCCATACTCACATGGAACTCTCCTAGGAATTGCACAGTAAAGGCTTTTATATTACTAGCACATAAATATAATTTGTATACATGCAGAAATTTTTACACAAGAATTTTTATGCAAATACATTTATTTGTAAAAAATCTAGGAGATAACAAAATAAAGTATTTAATACAAAAATACATTTCTATTCATTGTATTTCAAGGTCTGCTTCTACATAGAAGATACAATTACTTCTAGTTAATTTTTACAATTTAACATAATTCTAGTAGGCATTCTATATAACTTACCTGTCATCAAGGATAGTTATAAGTTCTCCAGCTTTAAAAGTTAGCTCATTATCTTCAGCAGCCTCAAAATCGTAGATTGCACGAACCTTTCGGCCCTCGTGTTTGTGGTTTGTTAAAAGGCTTGAGGTGCTTGGATACAAACTGGAAAGTGTTGTTTGCTGTTGCCTTTGTTCTTTTAGTGACAGCTCAATAGCTATAAAAGAAGAGTTACTTAGATGAAAATTACCTATATAAATGGGTTTATTGATATGAAAATTTAATTCTGTGAAAACTTTTAGTATAATTCTATTCCTGTTGCATGTTAATGGCTGTCTTTCTCTTAGAATTAATGGTAAATAACAAAGAAAATTAGAATATAGAATTCTTACTATGGATTTACTGAGGTTTCCAACATGGACAGGATAAATAAATAGTATTTAAGCACAAATAGAATAACTCCACAAAGTCATCCAATTTTTTTTTTTATTATATTATTGTTATAACCTTGAACTGATGTAAAATATTTACATTCTTACTTTACATCTTACACCGTGTTGAACTTTTCCAGACTGCTTGAAACATTAAAAAGATACAGCTGTTCCAGTGCATACTGTTCTCTGTTAGACAGGAGCCTTTAGCCTTGATTCACAGAATCAGATTTACACAGATTGGCTGAGGTTGGAAGGCACCTCTGGAAGTCATCTGGTCCAATCCCCTGTTCATGCAGGGTCACCACAGCTGGCTGCCAAGGACAACTTCTTAATATCTCCAAGAACAAAGACACCATGACATCCCTGGGAAATCTGTGCCAGTGCTTGGTCACCTTCACAGTAAAGTCCCTCCTTAATTCATAATTAACAAAATTATTTTTGCTTAAACAAGCAAAATTTTTCTGCTTCCTTTTATTTCCTCCCTATCATTCCTTGAATAATTTCACATTTCTGGGTCATTTTCAATTAAGCTTAACTGAGCAGAGAAGTTTCATTCATACTTAACTCAGCTCAAGTTTTCAGAAAAAAATGGATCATATTTAAGAAGGGGCAGGGTGGACACAAACATGAAACTCATGCAGATATGCTTTTGAGGCACAGATTTCTTTAAAAGTAGACCTTGGTGGCCTGACTATGTATTAGTATGTGTTAGTAACAATACAGATTGGCTAATGTTCATTTAAATAAATCAACATTCCTCATGTCAGTAAATAAATGCACTCACCTTTAGCTAAATCCTCCTCTTCCTTTTTGGTGGCTACTGTACCAGGATCTTTGGCAACTAGAGCTGGACTTGCTTTTGCCTGTTCAGCAGCCTAGCAAAAAGTAAGAGATGTAAAAATGAATACAACAAAAAACTGGCACTGCATTAAGTTCACCATTTTGCTTTGTATTCATCTGCTACATAAAAATCTAAAGTAATTGAGAGAATTTCACTCCTCAAAGAAAAGTTTTAACACAAAGTAATTTTCATTATGTTTGCCAAACATTCTAGAATTCAAGACTACAAACTATAAAACACAGAGCTGAGGATAAAAAGAATTTGTGACACACTTTGAGAACAACAACAAAAATCTAATATACCTGTGAACCAATAGCTGGGAAAGTAACTCCTTGCTCCTTAAGATTTTTTATCATAGCAGATATTAAACTAAGCTGTGGGTCATTCTTGAATTCATCAGTCCATTCCACCATAAGGGCTTTTAGCTTCTCACAAACTTTTGGATGACCCTGCATGGATAGTAGAAACTAGTTAAATAATGTAGGAATCTGATTTTAATTTCAAGAAATTGCATGTTACTGTCAATACAAAACATATAGATACTTTATTCTGTAGTCAAGTTTAACACTCAGTCTTTATTAGAAAGGGAGAATAATACATCAATATTGTGTTTGTATCAGTACAGTGCGTGCTAGGCCCAAAATAAAGTAAAATAAGATTACATAGAAACCCTGTTTTATCTCCATTACATCATTTTTAGTGTTTTACTGATGTTATTTAAAGTGAAAATATAGTAGCTTATTTATAAATTAATATGCCACACCTCCCCCAAACGGAATACCTATGTTAACGAGTTTGAAGTGGCATTCAGGAAATTGAGAGCCACAGCCTTTACAGTAATCTTCTCTCCTTCCCCTCCCCTGACTTTCCAGTCCTCTAAAAGTAGATTCCACTCCACTTTCACATTAGCCCAATTCTCTATCTGATTTCACTTACAGGTGAAACATATAAATCAATGCAACACATTGCATTGATTTATACATTTATACATACCTGTTATGTATACGTTCATACATACCTTATTCAACACATTGCTTACTTCACTGGCAAAATCTCTTGAACAGACTTCTAAATGAAAGATTTTGCCACAGTTTGATACACACGCTCCTAGAAGCTAATGAAAGAAAGATTCAAACTTTGAGACTTTTTTGCAATGTAACTTTTCAGGAAGAAAATTAACTCATTAAAAAGAACCTACTGTTAACGCTTGCATAGCGACGTGCGGATCTTTATGGTTCACTCTCTTCATAATAGAGCGGAGACAGTCTTTCGGCCTAAAAAACACAAGATACCCCTAAAAATATGTAATGGAATGAACATTTCCTATTGCACACATGAGTGCTGACCACATTAAGAGACAGCAAGATCTCCTGAACAGTGTGAGTAAATTATTTAGTAGCTTATAATTTAAACCAAAAATATTTAAAAATAAATTAAACACCATAAACAGTTGTAGCCATTTCTGTCTGTAGGATTTGTAGCTCTCTTAATTATCAAAACCTCTCAGTAATTTGTATTACCCCTTGTAATTAGAATGAAGTACTGTAAATACTCCAGAAATGCATAAAATCCCTTACTATTAGAGAACTGGAATTCTTTGTAGTCCATGCACCTACTTCTCTATGTATCACATATATATGGAGCTTCGACTGGTGCAAAGAAAATCCACAAAGGAGAGATTTTGTAACCTAAACTTCTGCCAAGAACAGTAATAAACAGCTTGTACTGGAGCAGAATTAGTTAAAAGAGCATTTCCTTACATAATGATTTCCCAACACCCTTTTGCTATTTTGATTATTTTGATTTACCACCATGTTCTTCATGAGTCTCTTTTAATCTACAGAATAACATTTATAAAGAAGACATGTAATGAACCAATAAATTCTAAAAAAAAACTGTTAGACAATCTACATCAGAATTTCAAAACAAACACAGAATTCAAGTCTTACCTATATTGTGGTAGATAGAGATAACATGAAAAGCAACTTCAACAAAGAATTTGAAAGGGGATTTCAGAAAGTTTAGCATATTAAAATCTATGTGACTTTCTGATACTTTGTTCCATCTATAAAGTAGTGGAAAGCAGAGCTGGGCTGAGGTAGGAATTATCATGGGCACACAATCATTATCTGTTGAATAGCCCTGAAAAGATAACCCTGGAAGAGGGTAAGCAGAGAAAGAGGAAAAGAGAAGGTAAATCTAAGCTAAGAGATTTTATACATTTATGGAGTTCATACATTTATAACATGGTTGTCTTTGGAAGTAAAAGTATTTTTCTGTTGAACTGATATCAAAAAACTAAAATGAAACTTAGGTATAAGTTACACCACTGCTTGGCTATACTGTATTTGGCAGTGTCTACATTTTACAGAAATGTCCACCTCATATTTAGTGGCACTAATTATAGAAAGTGCTGTCACACAGCACAAGTACATATCATTCAGTGTATACCTTCATATGCCAATTATTACAGATGAAGGCTTTAAGGCAAGTACTACCTTTTATCTATTAATTACCCAAGACTTCTTGTACGTTCACTTTAATTGAGAAAGAATACGGGCTAAAATTGTAGAAGCAGTAACTGCTTTCTTTAACCATTAGTTTATGAATAGGATTAACAATGTGATACGATTGCAAGCTCAAAAAAGTGCTTGCCCATTGTGAAGCCAGTATTTATGAAGGCATGGTGCAAGATCAAGAGCTTAGCAGTTCAGAAACAGGACCATTAGCCTAAGATATTTTTTACAAAGGAATCCAAAGTCTTATTAAAAGTAGTAAGAAAGCCTCAAAGCCAAATGATCATCCATATGTCTCAAGTACAATCTACTTGTTCATGTATTTAACAGAAATTATCAATACTTGAGTGTTAAATGTTTTTAAATACTCAAATGTTTAAAATAAGAAATCTTTTGATTTCTTGATTGATGTAGATGAAGAAAATAATACAGGTGTAGCAATCTTTAGTCACACAGAGTAAGAAAACCTATTCTAGATAGGCCTGTAATACTTATTTTTACTTCTAATTAATTCATCATACAATTTAGTGTGTAAATTATGAGAAGCACCATGCAGAAACCAGAAGGAAGCATGCACTCTATGAGTGTAGAATTCTATCTACTGATTAGGCATCTCTCCAAACCATACTTCACAAATATTTGGCCACAGTTCCACTACAATGATGCTATGATCAGAATTTCAGAGGCACTACAATGAGTAGGAATAACAAATAAGTAGGGTGAAAGCATGGCAAGACACAATAGAAGCTATGACTCATATGTGGCATCATATGGTATCATATACCAATAAATACAGAAAATATTCACAATGAATCTCAGGTTTACCTTTAGAACGTAGAAAAAATTCTGAATATATTTTATTTAACATGGACACAATTAGCGGCATTTGCAATCAAAAATACTACTCTGCACAAAACATTTCAGATATGTTCAGGAATTTATTGTTCATTTACAGTCTAAGGTAACTCTGTGGGACTCAGCTTTCCTCCTTGCTGCTTCTGGTCATAAACATAAACAGGCTGGCCATAAAGCTTCCTGGTCAGCCTGCTAGACACCCACTGCAATTACAAAGTAAAATGCTACCGAGATTGCATAATTTGAGGGGGAGAAAATTGAAGACACATTGGCAAACTATCAAGTAAGCAATTTTGCTGTTCTCTCTTGCAAGACCAAGCACAAAAACAACCGAAGAAGAAACAGCTAACCAGAATACTGACTTGCTGAGACAGTGATTAATCCTTAAGGAATCAAGACAAAGTTAGGCAAGGAACAATATGGAGAAACCATTTCTCAATGACAATTTTCCAATACCCACCCCAAAAGAGTGCTGCAATGAACATTTCTATTCTCTCAACCCTTGGTGTAGTCTCTCAGTCACTGACTTCATTTTTTTTCAGCCATCATTTTTTTTATTAAGTAACTTTTCTGGAAAAAAACCTGAAGTTGTGATAGCTTCAATGTAGACTGATATGCCTCATGAAGTAAATAGTACAGCTGTCTCAAAGCCAAATGCCAGCATGATGAAAGTTAGGAACTGGTTAGCATTGAAATGACTGAAGAAGGGGGGGCATCTTTGCTAAAATATACCATACCTGTCCTTTAATTTTTCCTTTTATTCTGTTTAATGAACCATTAAAATGTTATGTTATTTTATTCTGAGATTATAAACTACAGATTCCGTTTTGTAAGCCTTTTCATTGCAGAAAAGCAACACTATGCAAAAATCGATACCTTTCCTGTAGTCAGATTTAAAATGCCAGTCAAATATACAATCATAGAATATCCTGAGTTGTAAGAGACTGTCAAAGATCATTAAAGTCCAACTCCTGGCCCTGCAAATGACAGCCTCAAGAATCACACCATGTGATTTAATTTTTTAAAATAAACAAGTTTTCAAGTATGCTGTACAAAATCAGGAGACAGAAAGGATTGCCTCTAACACTAAAACTTTTGTTTTAATCATGTTTCTATGTTGAAAAGGCAACTTGCTCACTGAGCTAATATTGGCAAAAAACAGGATACAAACAATGTGATGTGCAACTGCTGAGCTGTATTAGTTCCTAAAGAAAATTCAGAGATTAAAAAAACGTGTTGTCTCATCATTAGACAAATTTTAGATCACCTAAGAACATGATATGTGAAACATGCAGAAAGTATTAAGTTAATTCTATACTACATAGAGTAGTATTTCATATAGGCTATTTGTAAACAAGTCATATAGTTTTAAAAATTGATATCTTTTCTGTCTTTCCTGTGTTTTCTATAAAAATTCTAATAACTCTAATTTTGAAATTCACAAAAAAAAAAAATAGAGGAAGCATTCAAAGAGATGGATTCCGTGGAGTTCTAACTTGCTAAAAATCTCTTTTAGTTGTTTGGATTAAAGGAAGCAAGTTAACATTTTCAGCAATTTGTAATTCTCAGTATGGAAAGTATTACAATGTAAAAAATAACAGTAGCAATTATGTTATGGAACTGTAACTAATTTATCTTATGAAAAAACCCAACACCCTTCTAGCATAACAGGTTTACAACAATTAATCTGGATACCAACAAGTTGGCAGACAATGTGCTATACCAGAAGTGGTACTTAATGAATAAGTGTTTTTCTAGGCTGCTGTGGCTCCAGGTATAAGACAATCCATATCTAGAATATTTCAGGATGCAATGAAGCTTACAGATAGGTACAAAGAAAACCCACAAAGGAGAGATTTTATAATCTAAACTTCTGCCAAGAACAGTAGCAAACAGCTTGTACTGGAGCAGAATTGGTTAAAAGACTAAAGCCAATCCCAGTTAAGAAGACTTGTATCCTTGTTAGAGAAACTTAAACTGCAGGAGAATTAAACTGCAGAATTTCAAATAGCTAAGCATATCTCATTTAAACTTCTTAATGGGAAATATTGGCTTGCTTTACCTTGCTACTCTATGACATAATCCATCAAAAACAAAGAAAAGCCACTCTCAGCAAGTTTTAACAGAATCTGAATTTAAGCAACAAGTCAGCTGGCAGCCTATTACAAGCAGGATAAATATTACAAAGTTTAAAGTCCCATTTTTCATTTATAAAACAGTTTTATTAAGAAAAAGATTAAAATACAAAACACACAAAAGAAAAAGACCAAAACCAACACAAACAAACCTCACAAGTCCTAACAGGAATTTAGCTGCACATTACCAGATCTCTAGCTTTGTCTATACTGAAGTCTCTTGCAGCTACACACATTTGAACACTGTTCAGACTATGTTGCTGTGAGACTAAATTTCATCTGTGGAAAGGCTTTCAGTGAATAAATAGAATACTGAAACATTCAATAAAACAGTTACTGTTACAAGCTCAGCATCAACATGCTTGAGGAATAGAAATCCAGTTTTACATATAAAGACTAATATGAAACATTATTAATAACTTGCCAGCTGCTATCTTAACTACAGTTATACACAACAGCACAGAAGTCTCAATATACTGTGGTATTTTTAAGTACTCCTCCAGAGACCATCTCTAATCCCAAGGAATAAGCTTATTTGCAAACCTGTCCTTTGGAACAAAAGTCCCAGGTGGGACTTTGCTGTCTGGCACCTCACACTATTTCTGGCAGTTTTATAAGGCAACCCAAGTCATTCTCAGAGAAGCCTTTCACAGCATCAGTGGCGAACCTCTCTTCTGTTCCTTACCTGAATTGCTACAATTGCTTTGAGAAGGTGTACTTAAAACATTTCCAAATCCTAATACTACACTGACTGAAAGCACTATAAATACACTGAAATTATGTCTTTAAACTATATTTTTAAATGCTAGCTCAAATTACACTTTTATCTTTTCTTGTCCAAAAAGTAAATTCATGTATAAATTCTATGAAAGAGCTCAGTAAATATTTAATAATGGAAACGTTATCAGCCCATATTAAGATGTGTTTAACTTAGTATCACATCTTCAAAATATACATTTACCAAAGCCCTGATGACAGAGAATAGCTTAGGAAAACAAGAGGAAGAAACACAAAGCCTTTTTGTTTTCTGTGACAAAGACACTGGTAGTCTGATGCCAAGAACAATGGAGGGCAGCAGATGCTTTATACCTTGGTTTTAGCAAATTTCTGACATACAGCTGAAGCCCTTACAGTCTCCTTATCACACAGCTGGTGAAATACAGGCTGGATAAAGGTACACAGACCAGAAAACTGGTCTCCTAGGCTCAAGGAGCTGTCACCTGTAGTGCAAATTCCAGCTAGCAGGCAGTATCCTTCAGGGATTTCTGCTGGGACCAAGAGTGCTCTTAGTAACTTACTGATCAGAACAAGCTGAAGGGGAACAATCAGTATACTGGAGGGCTTGGCTATTGTTCAGAGGGACCAAGACAGGCTGGAGAAATGGGTAGACTGGAAGTTCAACAAGCACAAGGGTAAGGTATTGCATTTTAAATGAGGCCAGGAGATGACCACATGAAAAGCAGGAAATGATCTGCAGGTCCTATTGGGTGAGGTGTCAGCAGTGCAGTTTGCAGCAACGACAACCAATCACATCCTGACTGAAACTACTGGTCAGCAGAACCAACAAAGTCAGGAAAGTGACCTTTCCCCTTGATTCTGCACTTGTAAGATTGCATCTGGAACACATTGTCCAGTTTGGGGCTCCCCAGTCCAAGAGGGCTATTTACACACTGCCCTAGGTCCAACAGATAGCTGCCAGGATGGTCAGGGAGGGTCACATACAAGGAAAGATGGGTGGGAGAAGTGCTTTCAGCTTTGAGAAGAGCAGACAGAAAGTGGGCCTTACTGCTTTCAGCAACCAATTAATCAGAGTATATACGGAAGATGCAGCCAGATTCTTCCTTAGAATTGCACAGTCATAGGGAAAGAGACAACAGTCAAGTTGGAACATGGGAAATTGTAATCAGATTTCAGATTTTTTTTTTTATTTCCTTACTTAGTAAGTAGAACTAGTTAAATACTGAAACATGTTGCCCACAGAAGTTGCAGAACCTTTGACCTTGGAGGCATTCAAGACTCGACACGGTCTGAGCAACCTGATCTAATTAGACCTGTTTGAAGCTGGAGGGGTTGGACTTTATGACCTCTGGAGGTCACTTCCAACTTAAATTATGATTCTGTACAAAAAATGCCTCATGAAGCCTCCTGGGTTTACAGTGATACTGCTAAAACATATCAATTTATTCAATCTGTTACACTGGCAAAAAGCTGCTGTACACAAGTCCTAATTTTAACAGATCAGTCAGTATCTCCAAAGGAAGGATTGCAAAATATTTCAGCAGAAACCCCAGTAATTTTTCTTTTACTTGTAATCAGTTTAAGTTAAGTTAAATTCAGCAGTTGCAGAAGTTTATAAAAGATAATGAAAAATTCATTCCCTCTCACCTGGGTATATGAGACTGAAATAACAGAATTAAAAACATTTGGGGAGGAAATTCCTAAAGTCACTTACCCTGTGCGTGACTGTCCAACTTTATCACAGATGTCTAAGATGAGGCCCCAGTCCTCTGCAGTGTTCATTTCACTGGTTGCTTTCTCTGATAAATAAAGCATAAGTAAATCAAAATATTACTTAAAAACTGTCAATAAAGATGTTGAAATATTACCTCTTTGTATATTGCTAAATGCATAACCAATTCCTGTATTTAATAAAATTCATGTATTAAAAATGTTGTATCTAATTATCTTCAATTTTCTAATGTTCACTTGTGACCATGAATTTTGATTAATGAGCAAACATATACGGGGTTGTTTTACCACATAATAAAGATGCACCCAGAACATGACACAAGTAGTATATCTACCAAAATATTTTTTTTTCTATTTGAAACAATCAAGTTTAATAAGCTATGAACACCTAAAGCATGAGTTCACTGTTTGCAGAGTCAGATACAACCAAATTTATCACCTTCTTAGACACACCTAAAGAGCTGTGTTTTGCATTTCGTTCATGTATTACATCTCAACAAGAAAGATTTAAAAATTCATCATAATTACTAAACTTTTATGTTCCCATCCTTAGTTCAGCTTTGGATGATATATTTCACTGTTTCTTTTCAGCCATAAAGACTGCTAAATCAAAGATAATCTCAAAGAAATCATCGGGACTTTTCCTTCCAAAATTTTTTAATAGGACAAGAGTCCCTGGTGAAGACTAAAGAAATAGAGAGGAGGTAGAGAAGAAATAGACTCAATGTCAGAAATAAAAATAGAGTCTCTCCCTATTTCTCCCCCAGAAATAAGGAGAACACTTAGGATAACAGTAAGTTATCTAACTTATTGTTATCCTAAGGATAACAATAAATAAAAGCATTAAAGGAAACTGAGCCTTACACTGCAGCTCAATAGATTATCTGAATACTGATAGATCAATCAGGACTGGAGTGCATAAGGCAATGCACAAGCATTTTCAATAAGCAACCAAACAGGAGAATGGGCACAGAGTAATACAGAAACTTTGTTTCCCATCCCTGCTTCATCTAATGTTTACAGCTTAGTCTACAATACACAAAGTATGCCTCAGCAATGAGTACCATCTTTCAGGGAATGTCTCGGACTATTTAATTGCAAGGATTATTAATATCAAAGTTGAAAGTTTTTCTTATGAATGAGTTTTGATGACCTACAAACTGACATAGGTTACAGTAAATTAGTTTATTCATTCAGAATAAAAATGCAGAAAAGCAAAACTATGATTATGTGCTCCCAAAGTATTTCTAAGGAAAAATTCAATACTGACATACATACAAGTGAAATGGTAAAACGACAGCTATACTGCCTGATGCAAGAAAAAGAGCAAAACAGTACAGGGAAATTCTAAATAGAAGTTAGTTACAATTCTGTGTGTTCTCTTAGACAAGTAAAAGGGCACTGCCTCTTCTCTCTAAACCCTATTAGAAAACTTGTTTGATTAGAAAAAGCAGTCGTAATCAACAGAAATATCAAAAATCATGGGTAGACATCATGCTAACATCTAGCACTAAGACATATTAGCTGATCAACCAACCACTTCATTTTCCTTTCAGTCTGCTCTTGTTCCAAATCACGCTTATGACTAACAAGCATAGAAATTCGTGATTTTCAGGTAAGACAGTTGAATTCAGTGCCTTGCATGAAGCACCACAGGCCAAGGCAGTCTTCTGAAATTGCAGTCTATGCACACAGCTGTTCTGCTACCAAAGACAGCCTCAACTCTGCAGCATGAGAGCTGCATTTTTGAAACACAGAGCCTGAGTTGCCTACACTGCATTCCCCAAACTGAAAGCAGCAGGTAAGTACAGTCCAGAGTCACACAGAACAGACCACATGGAGGCAGTTTGCTTCCAGGTCTCCACTGTTTCAGTTCGTTGCCGGTTGTACTGGAGCTGGAGCAGCTTCAGTCAAAGTGTGTGTGCACAGTTCTCTCCAAAGCCTTAAGTTCCTGCCAGGCTCCGAGCTCACACACAGATCTCACAAACCCAGACTTGTCACTCATGCCTAATGCTGCACTTCAGTTAGCACACCCTTTAGCAGAGATGAGCAATCCAATGGAACTGAAACCTTGGTCTCTTCCATTGTTCTACATAACAGACAGTTGTCTGTATTTTTGACAATTGATCCTTCTTTCCTCACAATGTCAACAAAGAGAAATGGCATAGTAATCGGTTATGTCTTCTACAAACCAAAGAGAAAACTAATGCATGCTAAATGCTTTAAAACATAACAGCAAACTGTGCTTTATGCTAACTTAAACACTGGCTAAAACTACAAGTAAGATAGTGATTGATGAAATCCCTGATCTACGCACCAAAGACAGCCTTCATTTTAATTCTCAATGAGAACATTTTGCAAATTTATCCATGAGTACAACTACAAGTTTCCTGCTGTGGCCACGTTCCTTCTTGGCAGTTGAACTTAGTCCTATATAAAGAGTGCCATTTGCTTGCAATGCCTTCCTCCTTGTTAGTCAGGGTATTTCCTCTACCAACAAATACTAGACAGTTTCTTACTAAATTCCAGCCTGAAATCAAGTTTCACTGTATACTTTCAGTCTTCTATAGTAACAACCATCCAATAATTCCATTGATAATAATGGTAAGACATGAGAAAAAAAACTGCCTCTGAGTTTTGCCTCTCAGACTCAAATTCTGTCTTAAATAAGGGGAGTTAAGAGCATACTGAGAATGTTAGCAGCACAGTGTCTGAGCTGACTGTCCACAAAAAAGGCCACTATCTCTGTCAGAGCATTAGCAAATAACTATTGCCTTTCACTACTCTGGGAACAGGATCAACAAAGATGCTTTGACAAAATTCCTATGTTGCATCAGTGTTTTGTAGACAAAATTATTACTTAAATCTATTTAAGTTAAATTATTTACACCATTATCACTTAAAATGCACAAATACTCTCCTAAAATGAGGCACACATTCACAGGCGAAAAATGTTTATGTGCACCTGGTAGTTGCCTATCCTGCCTAACAGCTGGAACCCTCCCGGCCTCCAGGTACAGTTGATGTCACTGGCAGACTCCTAGTATTGGAATGGACTCTTACAGGGGAGGAGGAGCAGACATTTGTGTTTAAAGTCTTAGGACAGGTTAGCACAGCACATAGAAGATAACCTAAAGAAGAAATGTTCTTCATCTTCCATCCCTAATCAAAAATAATTCTACCATAACAATGTTAATGTTTAGTTCAGACCCTATCCCTCTACTTCATCATTGCTTCAAAATCTTACTCAACTTAGTGAATGCCAAGCCAGAAGCAGATAATGTTTCAAACTTTACAAAAACAACTTCAAAAGACAGCACTGGCTCCTTCATGAAATCAACATACTTCAAAACTTATTAATGCCATTCCAAACCCAAAGGAAACAGCACTGCATCGTAGCTGTCTTCCATGAAGCTGCATCACTCAAATTCAAGGCATTATTTTCTGAGCACAAGCAAGACCTACAAATGAACATAGTAATTTCAAGCAGTGCAAGACTGTACAATCTTATGTTGCGTAAGGTCAATTTGTAGTAATTGATAGTTATTCTTAATCCTAATTACTATTAATAGTAGTTATTAAAATAGTAGTTTTAATTTTTTTAACTGGCTTTTTTCTTTTTTTTTTCTTGCATCTTTACCTCTCACTTTTATATTTTTAGGAGTTATTTAATATTATTTTCTTACCAGTAATTCCATAAAGACAGGCACACAAATTGGTATGTACCATAATTTCAGGAAAACAATGGGTTCTTGGGTTACAGATCTATGGCATCTATGGGTTCTTTGGTCAAAAACAACAATGATTGGGCACAATATAAGAAAACCTTTCTAAATTACTTCAACAATTTGTTTAGTTCCTGAAACAAATACAGAAGGGACAAAAACAATATATCATTTTTTGGTCACTTTGCAAGGCACAGAGCTTGGAATCACTAGGCCTCTCTTATTATACTTCTGCATTCAGAACACTAGCCATACTGGGCCAGACCAATTCCCTCTTGTCCAACATTCACTCTCTAAAACATACCTAAAACAGACACCTAGGAAAACATAAAAGAGAACAAGGTAAGCACTAATTGTACTTCCCTACCAAACACCTTTCAGTGACCAACAATTTGCAGCTTTGTAACTCCTGAGTCAGAGTCAGTGCTCCAACCACACAAACATTGTCATAAATCACACATGTAACAAATGAAGTATTCTGAAGCAAAATGCACCTCCTATGACAGAAATCTCAGCTGTTTGTGTCCTAAGCTTCTCAATAATTTGTAGAATATAATGTCCTTCAAATAAAGCACCTAGATGCTGAAATCATTCTTCCAAACATATACTGTATCTTTTTTCAAGTAAACCTCTGAATAAAATTTATACGACACTGAATAGCACCTGGCTTCTAAGGAAAACATCATTCCTTATTATAAATGCCACAGACTTCACTGAAATACTGTACCTAAAACCCACCTAGTGTTACATCTATTGAATGAGAACCAGGCCAAAAATATCTAAATATATGAGATTAATTACTTATATTTTGCTTGAAAGTACACAGGCTCTTGCATAGGCTCTTTTGGGATACCTAAATCAACTCACCTCTCCTTGTGTCATAAAGTTCATTAAGTATGTTGATGCCCCATTTCCCTGTAATTTACACAAACCTGAATGCTTGGAGCATTGATAAAATTCTGTTTGCTCCTCTAGTTTTGTGCATTATTTATAAATTATAAACAAAGCAAAAATATTTGTTCTGTGATTCTATTTGCAGTTCCCTATTATACATAAAACACAATTGCAGTTGATCATTTTAGGACAGAAGAAAAAAAACCAAAACAAACAAACCCCTTTTCTCAGTAGAAAAACTAAAAATTTCCTATAATTCATACTTGTCCTAAAAGAAATTTATCATCAGATTTACAAAGTATTATTTGACAGAAAAAAAGGTAGTGCATGCTGAAAAAAATCCATTGCCAGATTTAGTGGTTGATGCCTTAGGTGCTGGTAAAAGGAATATAAATATTGCTGCAGATTTTCCATGGAAATATGTGCTAGTCACTTGATTTCTCTGCCTTAGTTCTGCACCTTAACAGTAGCATTTAGCTGCCTCGTTAGAGGTTTGCAAGAGTAAATACTCTCATCACTGTTCAGATACTGCAGTGAACCAAATGATGAATTTCTCAGGGCAGAAAACTTAGTGAGCACCCATTGCTAACATCATTTTCAGAGGGAGGCCTTGTCAGGCTTGAGCTTCTCAAACTTTAGTTTTTTACTGAAGTTCATTCTGAAAGAAAAATCCCAGTCTTAGAACTGAGCTATTTTTTTCTGCAACGAAGTCTCAAAGATGTTAAAACTAGTAGAATTTCAAAACTAAAAAACAAGCCTAGATCCAAACACCCTCAAATCCAATCCACTTAAATTGTACATTATTTGAAGCATTTAAAATAAGTATCAGTCAAAACTGTCAGAAAAGTCTAACAATCCAAGGTTTTTAACCATCCTACTCATTATTTGCTCTTACTCTACTCTTGGATATAACATCATTTTCACAGTTGGACATCATTAAAATGAAATACTGAAGTTTTAACTTCAATTACAAAGAGAAGAATGGCTACAGGAAGTCTTCAAAAGAATATCTAAACAAAGTCTTCAACTCACAGACTCATATTACCACCAGTTTCTAGCATAACTAAAAAGATCCTCAAAAATCTGTTATGTCATTGTAAATAAGAGAGATTTAATGAAAAATTCAACACTCCCCTCAGCCTTCTCTCCTCCTCTTCTGCTCAAAGTTATGTTTTCTTCACAAGGCCAAAGAAATAACTTCCCCTTCTCTATGAAATTGCAAACACTAAAATTCCAAAGCAATATAGTTTAAATAGTCCTTAAAGACTGAAACTGACTGCAAATTTTCCTTTGTGCAGGCACTTGCTGAGAAATTTGGATTACATACCATTCCACATCATTGAAGTTAAATACAATTAAATTTTATTCTTCTTGTCTGTCAAAAAGAACAAATACATTTGTTGGCCCATTCTACAAAAACCACCACTTGAATATTAACCACTTTGCATTTCACTAACATGCTCAGAACTGCACAAGAAGAATGTGTCCAACCAGATTCCATTTGGACAAGACTGAAAATAACCTCTAACAGGCAAAAACACCAGAGAGAGAAACTCGAATTCCACTTACCATTAACTTTGATAAAGCTACTAACCAACTTTTGCAGTTTAACTGTACATTTACAGTGTTCCAAAGTCCTTCTGGGAACAATTGTAGAAGGTGTCCTATGACAGCACTGCAGCTGATCCAAGTTGCAAAGCAAGCAGCAGTGACTGAGGCCACCTCAGCCCATTCCTTCAGAAAACGGTGTTGGATCTCAACATGCATGAGGCAGCCCAGCCAAAACAAACATCAATCACTCAGCTCAATGAACTGAGCAGAATGAAGACATAAGGATTCACAACATGGTTAGAAAAGGCTGAAATCGTAAGACAATCTGAGCAAAAATAATTTAGATGTTTAGATGTCTCATGCCAAACCTAACAAATCCACAGAACTCAAACTACCTTTTGCCCAGAAATATTGCAACACAACAGGAAGGTGAGCACATTAGAGATACATGAGGATGACTATTCCATAAACAAGATGTATCACAGGCATGTCATATGAACAAATGGCGCCAGGATGCATTTGCAGAACCCCACAAGCCAAGCCACAGTAGAAGAAGCATTTCAGAAAGAAGATTAGCAAAAAACTTAAATTTCCACATCAGGTATACAGTGTTATTTTATCAATTGGAGGAACAGATTTTACATGTTGAAGATCTACTTTGATTCTTCTAAATTTTGGTATTATAATGCACATTGTCACAGCCGAAAGGAGGAGAAGCACTTAAGTGGCAGCTCTTCCCTGAGAGGAAAGAGAGAATTACCAGAAAAGTACAGTCTTTGACTATTGAACATACTATGTTGGCTTCAAAGTGCCCAGCTGAACTCAGAGCCTGGTAATTGATAGTGAAAAAGATTTTTTTTGTTGGCTGATATAATGAAAGAGTATTACGTTCAGTCTTATCCTGTCAACATTGCCACTTTTCACTGAGATCCTAACACCAAAGGTATCTTTAAGTAAGAAGTTCTTGTTTTTCATAAATATTTACAAATGACTGAAAAGGAGGGTGGCTATAGCTCCTTCTCCACACATTTTCTACTCAGTCTCCCTGTTAGCTCACAGTTAATATCTTTTTAAAACAAAGCTGAGAAAAACAGTGGGCCAACTCAAGCAAAAAGTGCCTGTCTCATGACAAGCTGAACAAATCCTTGGAATTCATCCTCTTTTGCAGATTTTATTTCCAAATAATTTCAAAAGAAATTGCACCATGGGAATCATGGTCAAACCATTTCTTACATTCTATAGCATCAAACTGATCATATGATCATATGTAATTCAAGCAGATTGTTAAATATCTAAAGAGTCAGTAACATAAAATTATTGACAACTGCTAGTGTTAATAAAATATGGGGAAAATGACTGCAAGTCACATCAAGTTCTACTACCTTACTAAACCACCTAATCTCATATTATTGTAAATGGCAAGCCTGAATTCCTTCCCACTCCTGTGCTGCCTCAAACCATCACAGTAAGAGCCAGAGTAACACTCAGAGCAATTGCAAATACCTTCATCCTTTACTGTGTGTAAGAAAAAAGAAAAATCTGAACTCCCCGTTTTTTAAACACCTTCTTCAAATATTGTGTGTGATTTTTATGACGACTTATACCAGAATCTGAGTTACAGATTTTATTCTTGAGATAATATTTAAATGACACTGGAGAATTGCTTTAGCAGTAAGTTCTTCATCAAACCTAACCTAAGCATCACTACATTACATTTTAGGCTGTCATTACAGATTAGTAGACAGTCTTTTGGTTCTTAAAGCACATTTCACCATTATTTTAACTGAGTCAAACTTACAGATAAATCTGCATTTCTCAGGAGCAACTCCCTGGGAATAATTTTATGATTAAGATTGAGAAATACAGCAGAAACAGACAACCCATGAACCTAATAAGAACACTTTTAATTCTAACCCCTTAAATGTAATATTAGAGTTTCTTAATTATACTCTCAATAGGCCCAGTGTCTTGAAGATTTTTTCTTTTTTTAAATTCCATTATCATGTTCCTTACTTGGGCACACCATCAAAGGTTCCTTGACTTGATTGTGAAAACTTGTGTCACCACTGATTAGCACCCCTTCCTGTTGAAATATTCCTAAATATGGTAAAAAGAAACTTCAGAAAATGAAAAGTATTTGAGCTTCATCCAGAGACTTGTACTCTTGAGGATGACAATGGTTCTTCTCCTCAAATCTCAGGGCATTCTTTAATATTACCAATTTAATAGCAGTCTTGAACAACATTCTTTTGCCAACTGCACCTAAAAAAACAGGTGTACGAAGTTGACACTGAGTGGGAAACTATTATGGATGACCAGGTTCCACTGCAGCAGCATGTTAACAAGCCCAGCCAAACGCTGCTGACTGGTCAGACAAACTTAGAAATTTGTCCTGAATGTAAGACATACTTATGCTCCCCAAAACAATGGAAAACAATTTAATTCCAGATATGTTCTCTGCAATCCGTTATCCTAAATGGTTCTAAAATAATTTCCAACTGCTCCACAGTACTGATCAGCTGTTTGGTAGACAAGAAAACTCAGCTATCACAGCAATACTCTCAACAACACCAATGTTCAGATAAAATTAAGAATAGCTGGTGACTGCCTTTCTTTTCTTCAAAAGAAAACTTTCTTGCTGGATAAGAACAAAAGCAGAACACTCAACTTTCACTCAGAAAATCAAATGAAAAATAGCACTGTGGCTTGACAACTTTCAGAAATTTCCTCTGAACATGAGAGCTTACTCTACAGCTGATGCTATCTTATGAAGCCTGCCAAAAAATTCATCCAGATAATAGCACATTCCCAAGGGGCCCTGGAGAAGAAGAGCCCAGGGACACTTTCCAGGAGACTTCATCATCCCCATCTTCCTGGCACAAATCCAATTAAGTGTTGGATAAAGGCAGCAGGCTCCTGAAAGCAGGCTGTCACCAACTGAACAGCCTGCTGCTCCTTCAGTCTCCCTCAGGACACCATGAAAGAGGCCAAAAGAAAGAGGCTGTTCACCAGTGAAAACAAGCCCACTGCCCACTATCTGCTTTTCCAAAACAATTTGGTACTGAGTGATTATTTCTATCTCCTCATGCAGTATACAGAATAACGCTTTTGAAAATTATTTACTGGTGATCATATTAGGCAAGCACAGTAAGTAAGGAGTTGGCATCCTCTGCACCTAGGAAAGAGCAAATGAGCCACTGAAATAACTGATGGATGCTTATGCCCTGCCTTGAGACTCGAAGTACTGAGGAGCACATCCAGTGAACTGAGCTCTAGAGAGACCCCTTCAAGCAGTCTGGGCTTCCCTGCCAGCCAGAAGCACCAGGGAAAAAAAAAAAAGTGAACACCTGCCAGAACCTGAGCCTATCACTTTTTAATCTTATTAGTTCAAATCATTCTCTAATAGTCCATGGAAAACTGGCAAGCAGTACAATCTCTTCCTCACTTTCAGCTGTCAAATTACACTAGAAAACAGCAGAACAACTTAAGAAGAATTATTTACTACTTCCCAAAATAAAACAGTCAAGTTTTCTACCAACAAAATCATTAATTGAAGTGCAGTCTTCAGCTTAAAAGTGTTAACAGTTCAAAATGAGATCAAGCTATGTCTTATTTTAAAGCAACAGACTAAGAATTTCTGATAACATACACACAGAATTTATGTCTCAGTACTTTTTCATTATTTACTAATCCTTTCTCCTGAAAAGATACATACTTTCCAAACGGTTTTGACTTGGTCTTTCTTTAAAGAACTGGAAGAATTAAATTGGAGCCTAAAGGTATGAAGTTTGATAAACATTAAGAAACAATGATTCTGTAGTTGAAAGTTACAGCTAGTTTAACACTATTAAAGAAATTAGTTGCAAGAGACTTATACAATGTTACACTGCCATATGAAAATAACTGCAGAGAAGGGGTGTACTTATCCACGTATGAGAAAAAGTCTGTTTATATTATGGGATTCCCCAGACAAAGATTTTATGGGTCAAAATAACAGATGTCAGCAGCAGGTCGAAAACAAACTATATTACACAATCTCAAATAAGACACACAAAAGTAATTATTATGTGTCTATATGTTATTTTATCTTCAGTTTCGACACATCAGCATTAAGCACAATTTTTGTCAAGTAAAAGCCAGACACTTCCTCTCCATCTAGTCTGGCCCTGGAACAAGCAAGGTGGGGATAACACTTGAGTTCAGCACGTCAAGTTTTACTTGAAAGGAAAAGAGAAAGCTCCCACAGGAATCCCCTTTAAAGAACTAAATACAAAACGCTTTAACGATTTTCTCATGCCTGTCTGTGAGGCAACTGTAGATGGTGCTTTTTACTGTTCATCCTTTCAAAAACACTCCAGCGCGGACCTTTCTCACTACTTGTTTTGCTGCGCGGCAGCGTTACTCGTGCCGAGCAGGCCAGCTCGTCCCCCACCAGCATCTCCGCGCTCGCCCCCGCGGCCCGCAAGGCCAGAAGGGCCCGCAGGGGCCCCGGTGCTGTCACCGGCCAGCCCCCGCCGCCCCCGCCGGGACATGGGCCCAGCCCGGCCCGGCCCAACCCGGCCCAGGCCGCTCCCGCCGCACGCACCGAGACCGCCGGGCCGCCCGGGCCGCCGCCGCTGCTCCCGCTCCCCGGCCGGGCGCCAGCGAGCCCAGCAGCGCAGGGCCGGGACAGCGGGCCGGCTGCCCGCAGGGGGATGGAGCGGGTCGGAGGGCCCACGGGGTTATCTCGGGGAGAGGCCGGGCCGCGGCGCCGCGGGAGCCACTCACCCACATCCTGGTCGAAGGGGTTGGTGGCGAAAAGCGGCATGGCGGGGCGCGGGGCGGCCGCCCCTCCCGGCAGCGCGGCGGCGGCAGCGGCGGCGAGACAGAGCAGCGCTCGGCGGCGGCGGCTCCTCCTCCCGCCCCGGGCAGCTCCGCCGCCACCTCCTCGCAGGGCCGGCGCCGCCTCCCGCGCAGCACGCCGGGAACCGGGGCTGGGCCCGGCAGCGACACCCGGCCCGGCCCGCCCCACCGCCCCAGACGGGCGTCTTAGCGCCGGCACGGCTACCCGAGGCTGGGGTTTATATTATTTAGTTGTGTGGAACTCTTTCCTCACCCCTGCTCGGGAGGTGAGATGGTTTTGTGCCCAGACACGTTTGCTTTCTATGGAAGAGTTTTGGAGCTTCCCTATACGTTGGGCTGACTGAATATTTTCATTGGTAATGCCATGGTGCTTGTGACATGGGTTAGCCTGACGGCAATGTGCGGGCTGGTGGTTATGCCGGCATCCCTCACAGCATCGCACGGCAGCCTGGCCAGCTCTCCGCGGTCACATCCCACGGAGAGCAGTAGGTATCAGCTGCTCACAGGGCCTGGAGTATCTCCTGGCCTCTGGTTGCCTATCTTGGGGCTCCACTCTGTAAGCCTATGTTGCTGGCTTCAGTGGGCTGTGTCCCACGTTAACAATATGACTCATAGGACAAGACACGTTCTGCCTATTCCTGCTGTCACATAATACTCAAGTCATTATCCTTAAGGCCTTTTAGTACTGTTCCATTACTTTGAACTAGTTGGATTGCAAATTAAGTAAAACTAGGCTCATGTATACACTTGGGGAAAGAGTCAGACACAGAGCAATAGGGGCCTATCACAGGCGTGCAAACAAGAAATGAAAAAGGTACTATTCCTGTTTGCAGGGCAGAAACAGTAGATGCAATCAATAGCACTAGCCATGCTCAATAATGAATGTGATTGCATGCATTAGGCAGACTTCTGACACATCAAATGAAAACTGCACACCAAGCCTCTTCCCACAAGGATTTACAGTCACTAGGCACTTCGTTATTTTACTAAGGTTGGGGGTTTTGTGGGTTTAGGGTTTTTTTGGGGTTTTTTTTGTTCATTTGTTTTGTTTTGGGTTTTGTTTTTTGGTTTTTGTTTGGTTGGGGTTTTTGGGGTTTTTTTTTGGGGTTTTTTTTGGGGGTTTTTTTGTTGTGTTTTGATTTTTTTCCCCCAGACCTCTAGTTCTGCTTCTTTACCTATCCATAGCAACTGTTTTCAGCAGCTAATGCAGGTCAGCATCGATCTACTGTGTAGAACTGACTACTTGTAAGGAATTGCATGTTTTCTTTGGATTCTATCTCAATTCAATGATTAGATATTCTCAGAGGATTCTTTACCTCCTCCCCATTCATTATCCCCCATTATGTTCACAAAAGACATATGGTAGATATTCTCTGAGCCTGTTTTATCCCCTCCTTTCTCATCCCTTCTTTCTGATGGTTTCAAAATGAATTGTAGGAATCCTTTCAAAACAAGCAGAGCTTTTATTCAGTAGTCCTGCAGGAAGAGCTAACACAACACACATGGAGAACTGGGGTTTTAGACTGCCTTTAGCCTAAAAGCATTCCAACCCAACTTTCCTTCCCAATCCTCTACTCAACGTTTTGAAAAAAAAGGTAGTCTGTACCAGGAAGCATTTTAAGGCTCTGCAGTCATGGATCATATTTTGATTCTGTAATGATTTTTTTCTTTTTTTTTTTTTTTACTGTGGATACAGTGTGAAGTCCTTCCAAAACTCCATATTGTATTGTATCTATCTCTTTTCCCTGTTTCATGGCTCTAGCATTTTTCCATAGCACAACAATGGATGGTAGTTAGAGCACTCTCCCAGGAAGTGTGGGGTTTGCCCTCTCAGACATAAATGACTATAGAAACCAACTTTTCCACCTTATGTGTGAGAGTATAATGAATATGCTATTAAAAACAGGTGTGTTAATCTATATGCTATTAATAAACAGGTGTTAACTACATCTTTACTGGATGTAGTTCAAAATGCTTGTATTATTTCCTACTGCTGCCTAAGTTAGCTATCTAAAAGTAAGGCATCTAGTTCAAAGGTACAGTCTCAAATTGCATCTAATTTTGGGGTATCTACAGCTGAAAGAGAATGTAGCAACACTGCCCTGTGCCCACAACTATGTGCTGCCACCACATTTCTTGTATTAGATTTGGAATTTGATCCATTTCATTTGTGGGTGCACAATCAGCTGATCCAGCTGAAAACTACCTCACTGCAGAGAAGTTCTCTGTTGGATCATGTCATGCCTCTGACTCACCTTGGAATTAGATCAGGCATGTGAAGAGGTGGGAAGGCATGGCTGGGGACAGTACTTCAGCGGGCTGGGTCAGGAAAAACAGGCATGTCCAGGGGATTATTCATCTGTTCTATTTTGGACCTCATTCTGAAGATGGCCTCTGCAGGAGTGACTGTTGATTTCACAGATGAGCTTATCTGTCCAAGAGTTCTCTGACTTAGCACTTGTCTCTAGACAGCCTTATAACAAGTTTTAAGTGGGGTGGGTTTTTTTAAATATATGCTACTTTTGTTTGAAGTAAGCAGTCTCAGATGACTGGTGCAGACATTTCTTTTTTCTTTGCACACTTCTCTTTTTATATAGTACTGTTGTTCAGATACAGCTAAGAGATCATAGAATGGCTTGGTTCTAGAATGGATCTTGGAGGTAATCTAGTTCCAATATCCCTGCCATGGGCAGGGATACTTTCCACTACACCAGGTATCTCAGACCCCTGTTCAATCTGGCCTTGAACCACTGCTAGGTTCAGAGCATTCACAACTTCTCTGCACAATGTGTTGCAGAGCCTCACCACCCTGACAATAAAGAATTTCTTCCTAATATCTAAATCTAGCCTGTTTCAGTTTAAATCCATTACCCCTTGTCTTATTGTGGTCTCTACAATGTTCTTGTTAAAAAATCCCTCTCCAGCTTTCTTGTAGGCACCCTTCAGATACCAGAAGGCTGCACAGAGGTCTCCCAGAGCCTTCTCTTCTCCAGTCTTCACAGTCCCAGCTCTCTCAGCCCATCTCCACAGCAGAGATGCTCCAGCCCCCTGATATATTTATGGCTTCTGCACTCATTCCAGCAGGTTCACATCCTTCTTAAGCTGGGGTCACCAGAGTTGAATGCAGTACTCTAGATGGAGTCTCATAAAGGTAGATATTCAGTTAATTTCCAGCTAACACACTTCCTGGATTTTAGAGATGTGACATACTTCTAAATTTGATAGTTTTATTTATGTTGTTTGTTTATATCATTTATGACTTTTTTAAAAAAAATATGACAAGAGTTTATCCATATGAAGGTAAATTCTGGATTCTGATGATGTACAATTATTCATTTCTCTATAGTCTTCAGTGGGAAAGGTTACTGAGGAGCAGTAACTTGTAAATAACAATCTGCTGGGGAACTTCTGGTGTTTTTTACAATCACTCAGTTGACACCCATCTATATTAGACAAACATTTTCTTAAAATAAGGCAAAACCATTCTATCCATGGAGGTCCATTGCAGTTCCAGTTTTCTGGGGTAGTATTTTATTTGTCATGCCCATTTATTTTAGCATATCTTAGTTTTATAGCTGCTGCATAGTAAAAATAAGATGTGTGATGCCAGGAAAAAGTCAGGCCAGTACAGTGCTAGCAAGGAGACAGATATGAAGAACAATGATTGTCTCACAAATAAGTCCCACTGACCTTTATTTTAACTGCATTTTCATTATAGTCCACTGTGTACATTGCTTTTGGAACTGGAAGCTGTGAAGAAAGCACAATCAAAGGAAAAGAGAAAGCTTCAGAATAGAGCAAGTGCCAGCCATCCATTTGGTTACAGCTTTTATCTTTGACAGGGCAAGTACAAAATGTTTTGGATGGCATACAAGATGCTGTAATGCATAACAATATGATGATATGACAAAGACAATTTTTTTCCTGGTTACAGGGCACATGTAGATGCTTTAGCTACTGGACCACAGTGATTTACTCCCTATCTACAATCTTATTCTATATGTTCTAATATTTTGCGAGTGTTCAAGCAGCATGGCTTATAGTATTCTTATCTATTCCATTATGTATAGAGAAAATATATGAAACATATCAATACAGTAAGTCTGGTGTCTGCTGTTAGGAAATGTGGCTAAAATTATTTAATTGTCTCATTTTAACTTAATATTTATGAAGTATGCAAGTAGGATTATACGAAACATATAACTGGAGTTCCTTCAAACCCATGTAATCTTAGAACCAAGCAAAGATTCTACTAATAAATTTTATATAATAATTAATTTTTCCCTGACCACATTAAAAATTGTGATTTGCAACCTTCTAGTTAATATTTGTACACAGATGCCAGAAACAAGGGTCTATATCTTCCTCAATCTGAATTCAAAGCCGTAATTTCAAAGCAACTCACATGAAGTAATATTTCATATATTTACACTGAAGTTTTGTTAAATGATTTTGGATGAGAAGTTCATTGAAGTCAAACACAATGTGTTTATGCTGTTTGCTTGAGTAATCTTATGGTAATGTATTGTGATATACCTGTGAAAGGCAGATAACCTGTACAGTGCTGGCTGCTGGGATCTCTGGGTGCCTGGGCTTCCCTGGGGATGCTGACCAGAGCATCACTCTGTGCCAGCTTCCCCACACTGCTGTAGAGAACCACTTGTCCTACTGCTTTTTTTGGCACAAACAACTCTTCTGAGTGTGGCTGAACTGACTACACCCAATATGGTCACTTTTCCATGCCGATAACTCAGAACTTCAACTGATGATGAGGTTAAAATTAATCTTTTTGTTCTTTACCACTCTTTGAAGAAGGAAATAGAAATACTCCTACTGACCACAACAGGCATCAGATTGGAACACTATTCACTTGATAAAGAGCCCTTTTTCACTCAAGCTAGCTAACAAGCTTAGATTGTGTCTGCTCTGAAACTAATAATGGAAGCAGTCTCCTCTATAGAGATTGTAGTTCTCACACAGGCAAGCTACCATTGAAATATACAGAAAATCAGAAGGAATCTTTTGTATTATTCAAGTGTGTTTTGTGAAACCCTGTGAAAAATTTGCCTGATGTCTCTTGGGCAAGGTACAAAAGCTTCTTTATACAAAGAATATTACTTTTATTGCATAATATAGAAAAGGGAATTAAAGAATACATTTATGCTACCAGTAAATTTCCAGTGTGTTTTGTTTTACTCACATGAACAGTACAATGGAAGTTGATAGTACTAATTTAATTTTTAATCCTTATATATATATATACACACACACACAATTAGAATATTAGAGTGGAGTTAACTTCTTGATACAGCCAGTCTGCAGTGTGCAAAGATTCCAACTGCACAGATCACGTCATATCTACAATATCCCATAAAGAAAATAATTGTTGTACAGAGTTCAATTAGTCTATTATAGCAAAAAGTACACTGAGTTTGGATAAATCAAAAACTCAGATAAACCAAACTCAAATGAGCAGGATAGTGTGTTTAACATGTGTTTGTTCGTTAAAGATTCCACTTCAGCCTGCGTTCATGACACTTCCTTTGCTTAATACGAATCATTTATTTTGCAGTAGCAGTGCAAAACTCCAACTGCTTCAGAAGTGCCAAATATGAGATCTTCTAGTTCTTCCCACAAAATTTATGCAATCCATTCCCCACCACATCTTTTGAAAGCATCTTTTATCAAAATTCTAGCATAGTAAATTAAATAACATATAATATATATATATTATATATATAATATACACATCTGGATGAATGCACAAAAAGACACACACACACTGTTGTTCAATTTAGACAAAATTCTGTTTACTTGTATTTATCCTTGAATACCTCACTGATTCCTACACACCATAAACCTAGAATAGTGTGCAAGTAATATATATAAAGTCTGTTGTCTAAACACGTTTTTCTTGCAGAGTGCTGGGAACATTAACTGAAGACAGAGAAGAAGGACAAGAAGCTGTTAAATTTTTTAACAAATCCCTCTTCCCAGGATTTTAAGCTACTGTCTAACATTTAACCAGTCTGAAGTATAAAGGTAATACTGCAGTGTTCATATCAACTAGTTCTCGAAGCATTTGATAGTAGATGACCTTCCCCTGTGATAGTGGAGCTGATAAGTCTTTATTTTATTTTCAGAGCACTACAATTTTTCATTCCATAGAAGTGTTTCCATACTGAATAGATAAATTTTGTAACAAAACCCCCAAAATACTGTAGAACATTCCATTAGAAAATAATGTCATGTAAGCTTCACTTTGTATTTCTGGAAAGAGATTGGAGGTAAAAACCATTCAGCTTTATAAGGTTCTGAGTATCTGTGTGGGCAATAGGAATCTAGAAGTAAAATAATAGTATCAATCATGAAGAAGACCAAGAACACCACTCTTTTTTGTAGCAACAGTATAGCAGTATTGATGATGTGGAGCTAGAGTAAATAAAGGTAAACTGCCAGGGAAGGCTGAGAGTGAATATGAAACACAGTGATGCTCTCACAACATAAAAGACCTTGATTGGACTGTCTTGAAATTTATTGGAAAGGTTGATTTGTGTTTGAATAACAGCAAAGTTTACATCAACTGATAAGCCAATCATAACTGATTTTAAAAGCTGATTTAGATAATGCAATTCATATATAAGCCTATTCACTTCTATTGATTAAATTTCTGTATATAAAGAAAATCTGTCTTATGAATCATTTTGAGATTTTTTGGAGTCAAAAGATGCTAGCCAAAGTTGAGATATTAGATGAAATAATTTCACTACTATTAAAAAACATTTTTTCTAATTAAGTACAGATACTGTACTTAATGCTTTGAAAATAGCTGACACTTCATCAAATTTAAATAAAGGATTCAGAAAATACAGACTAGTTACCACAAATATATACATTGTAATTGACAGAAATCATGATTTAAAGAATAACAATAGGGAAGTTACAAAAAAGAAATTACTTTTCAACTAATTTATTGCAATTCCTGGAACATGTAATTATAAAAACGGATTTGTAAAAAAAAGCATTAACACAACAAATATGTTTTGAAAATGCTGCTGATAAAATGTCATGCAGAAACTACACAAGATATGAAGTAGCTACAGATTAAGGAATAAAATATCTCCATGGATTAAAACATGGGAAATGGAAACAAGGAGCAAGTTTATTACAGCAAAATTAGACCAGTGAGGTGTTTATGAAAGTTCCATGATATGTTTTGTGTTTTTAATAAATGATTGGGAAACTTAGCCAAATGGGGATGACAAAACTTGCAAATAGAACAAAATGTTTAGTTTATTTAAATCCAAGAAAAGATTATGGGGATATTCAGAAAGTTTTCATCAATTGGGTGAATG
Source organism: Phylloscopus whistleri (assembly GCA_017589585.1). NCBI lineage: Eukaryota > Metazoa > Chordata > Aves > Passeriformes > Phylloscopidae > Phylloscopus > Phylloscopus whistleri. Next base: position 3,552,554 of record JADMLD010000614.1, on the reverse strand, counting down.
AGTAGTGTGATAGCAAGAGAAATTGTAAGCTTAATAAATAGTAACCACAATATTAGAGGAAACACTTTGAGATGCTTAACCTCACCATTAAGTTCTGAATTGACTAAATTAACTGAAGACAAACCCAGTCATCATTACAGATAATGTGTGCATCCAAAATCAATAAATCTGAGCAAATAGAGGAAGGAAAGTAATACAGAATTCTAAAGAGAATTAGACAAACATTGCTTATCAAATTTCAAAAGATTCTCAGCAAAAGCATGGCCAACATCCAAGAAGGGATTTAAAAATGGAAAATTTTTACTTCAAAAGGAAAATAGGATTTGTTGCCTCAAATCTGCTGTGGAAAAATCTCAAAAGAAAAATGGCAAAGGACAGCTAAAAGTAATAAAAATTAAAACTGATATTAAAAATTGGGATTGAGTATCATTCTCCATGTATCATAATTTAAAAAAGTCTTCATCAGTTAATGAATTCATAAACTGACAAAATCAAATGAGAAAAACCCCCCACTTTACTCACTTTACTCATAGTATGTGGTTAATTTTTAATGCTTCTTCCAACACTACATTGTCAAAGCTAAAAAGTTAGAATAGTTTGAAGAGAGAAGAACAATTCAAGTGGAGAAAACATGTAAGTAAGATAGCAGGAATATCCAGAATTAAAATAATAAGTATTGAAAATGTTTTGGAAAACTACAGTTTAAACCAACTTTTAGCTGTCACACTGAGATGACATTTAGGCTCAGATTTACCTGTATTGGCAAAAACTTCTAAGTTGGGTCATTCAATCCTGTGTGTAAATTCTTTGTCTTGATTTTTTAACTACAGGATTCTCAAACTGAACTATATTTATGACTTGAACACAAAAAGCATCTGTGCATGTATAAAACTGGTACTTACTTTAATCTCACTAGTGTATACAATGTGCTCTTTTGCCAACTACTCATTTTGCACATTATACATTTGCTGTTGCCAGTGGGTGTGTGTTTTGAGGCTGAAAGATTAACATCTGCTTGTGTGTTTTGGTGAGGAGAGGGAGACTTAGGTTTTGTTTGGCACATTTGCTTATCTTTACTTGATGGCCCTCAAACTGAGTCATCTAGATGTCTTCAACATTGAGATACCCACCCCATCCTAAAGCAGATAGATTTGGACTTTTTAAATTCTACTGAACAAGAAGCATTTCAAAGATATTGTGACCCAGTTTTGGAATTCTTTTGTCTGTATATGCCTGTGTCCGATGTATTTGGGCTGAGGTGCCACGGTCACCATGCTGAGCTGTGGAAATGAGGAGCCTGCATGCCCTGGCTAGCACAGATGGAGAAAGATATCAGGATAGTGGGTGCAGCCCACACTTTTGAAGCATCATGTCACATTAGCTCAGGCTAAGGCCGTCCCCCTTCCAGAGCCAGTCCCAGAAATGCTACCTGTGCTGGCTTAGCTTCCCTGCGCACTTAACACAGCAAGCAGACATTTACAAGGTAACATGGCATACTCAAATCTCACCCTTCAGTCTGCCACCTGGCTGCTCTTCAGGCCCTTGGAAGAAAGTCCCCCCCATCAGGTGTGAGCCTTAGCATTTCTCATATATTGAGGGTGGTATTTATGGAGATCTACCAGACCCTCGAGGTCACCCTGGCAGGTGGCTGTTTGGCCTCTGAGGTGGGGGCCTGGGCATGTTCTCACCAGTCGCTCTCTGGCCGGACTCCCAGGTGTTTAATCTCAGACACGTATTTCTGTGTTTCCAAGAGCTGCGCTATTTTCTGTCACTTTTTCTGGGGTGGGCTGTTCCCGCTGCCTTGCGGTCAGCGGCAAGGCCGGGTACCATCCCACCAGGATCTCCCTGCCGATGGAGGCTCACCCGCCCCCGCAGGCTCCGGCTGACCTGGGGAGACCCGCGGCGCGGAGGGAGGAGCGCGCAGGGCCATGTGAGCCGCTGGCGGCGGCAGCGGCCCTCGGGGAAGACAGATGGGGTGAGAGACAGCGCTCGGTCCGGCTGTCAGCGCGGCCCCAACCCCGCAGCGGAGGGAGCCCCTCCTCCCCGCCGTGTGCGCCGCGCTCCCGGCCGGGGAACCATGGCGTCTAGCGAGGAGGACGGAGGCGGCAACGGCGCGGTGGAGGAGAAGGAGAATGGCAAGAAGAAGAAGCTGGGCGCCCTGGCCACGACCTGGCTCATTTTCTACAACGTCGCCATGACCGCGGGGTGAGCGGGCGCGGGCGGCAGCGCGGCCGGGGCGAGGCGGGGGCCGGGCGGGAGAACCGGGACGCGGGGGAGCCGCCGGGATCGGGGTTCTCCTCTCCTGCCGGGCATTGCCTAATACGGTGCAGCGCTCAGTGGCCGGCGCGTCACCCCGCGCCCGCCGCGGAGGTTAAGTATAGCCGGGACCGGAATGCCGGGCGGGGGAGCCGCGTCCCCCGGCACGGCCTCGCCGGATGCGGAGGGGGCTGCTGGCCGCCCGCGGGGAGCCGACAGCGCTCCTCGGTGCCCCCGGGGGCTCCAGGGCCGGGGTGCCGTGTGGGGCGGCGCGCCCGGGTCGGTGCGCCCTGGCTCTGAGCGAGCGGAGCCCGCCCCGGCTCCCGGCAGGCAGAGCTGTCCAAAGCCAGCGCGGCCCGCGGGCAGGGAGGGATGAGCGGGCACCGGTGGAGGGGGAAGAGCTGCAGGAGCCCAGGAAGTTCGTTTGAACTTGTGCTCTGTACTGCGAGGTTTTGCTGTGAGGGGAGAGAGTATTTATTGCGAATAACAGATCATAAGAGCAGTCAGGTTTACGTTGTTATCGCTCGAAGCACATATTCTCATTTCTTGGAAATTTTCCCTGTTCATTAGCTCTTGGGGGAAAAAACCCTAACCTGTTCATTTCCACATGCTTAAAAGAAAGCTAAAAATTAAAAATTTTATAACTTCTAGTGTGATATTCATAATGAGAACAGTTTTACTTTGGTTACTAATGGGTGACCTCACTGCTCTTTGGAATCCCGTAGAGTAAATCTAACATGCTGCAGTTGAGGCAGGAGCTCAAGCACTGATGGAGAAAGCCAGGAATGTGATCGTAATGGCTTTCTTCTCACTAGCAACTGTGAATCTTGAATATGTATTCAAGTCTGTTCATATATTACTGCAGCACTTTTTGAAAAGTGCTTTTATGTGAGGTTAATGTTACCTCATTGAATTACCAGTCTTGTGCTCCATGTGTGAATTTGCTAATGAACACTGACTCTTACCACTGACTTTTATATGTCTCTAAAAGATTATCGAACCATATTAGTTTTGACCTTAGGTGCCACTTCAGTATCTCCCACTTCCTTCTCTCCCATTTTCCATTATTAGCAAAAGAAATTAAGACATGCAAAATTGGATTTTTTATGTGGAAACAAAGAAAAAAAGAGATAGGAATAAATTCTTGTAATCATTTATGATTACATTTTGGAGATAATATGTATCTCTAAAGATATCTTTAAATATCTGTAAAGAGATCTCATATTAATTAAAGAGAAAAATACATATTTTACATGCAGCTATACTTAACAGAGACATTACACTGGATAAATATTTACTAGAACAGTATATTTGTCCAGTTGTCGAGGCAGTGCAATATATAAAATGTTTCTGGAGTTTTAACAAATGAAGGCATACCTACATGTAAACAACCATTCTAATAAAAAAACCAAAAACCTGCAGCTTATCTTTGTTTCTAAACTGATTTAAGGGACTAGAATGTAAGCAATACTTAGTCTTGCTGAAAGTCCCAACTGGAGATGCTGCCTTTATTACAGAAAGTGTTTTCCATTTCCTGGTGGTTTGTAATAATCAGTACAAGGGCTTTCCTGAGATCCAAAGTCAAAGTTGCTGACAGCTAAATAAATCTTTCTACAGAAATTTATGTCCACACAAAAAAATCATTTAAGAAAAATCCATTTGCCGTCTTTGATTCTGAGTGTAGTCCAAGATGACTTCTCTCTGCAATGCTTTGGCTGTGGAATGAGATGCAGAAAATGCTTTGTTAGGTTAAATGTATATATGTAGACTTCTCAGTCTAAGTCTTGGAGAGAGCTGTTGCTGCCACGTTTGTGCTGCCAGCTGGATGTAAACTCACTGTCACCTTCCTCTTGTCAAACACTTCACTATAAAGCAGGGCAGCTCCACTGTGAAAGACTACCAGTGATATTCCAGTAATTCCTCATTTCCACAGCAGTGGGAGACAACCTGAAATAAATGCACACGTATTTAAAATCTGTTGTAAAATCTAAGTAACACTTGCGGGGGAAAATTTTGGGGCACTGACAGATCGGATTCACGGGCTTAAAGTAGAAGGGATCAAAGAGGGGAGTCATTCCTGCTGTGTGGGGAAGCCTGATTAACTGTATGTGAGTTTGAAATGCTGTCATGAGGTGCTGGAATGGGGCACACCGAGTGACTGCATAGCAGGAGCCGCCGTGCGTAGGAGTAGTTAAGGGGCTGATACTGGAGTCCGTGCCATCCGAGGTGAGCAGGGAGCTGTCAGGAGCCAGGCAGCTCTCACGTTGTTACAGCAGAATGGTTCTGACCACAGATTACTATTTCCAGGTACCCTCTTTCCAGTGCTAGCCTATACCTTATGCTCAGGGAGGACTACCTGAAGAAGATGAGTTAAATATTTATCCAAATGTTTGTGTAAATATTTCTCTGAATGTTTATAATCTCTCTGGACCTGCCTCTGAGTAGTTGTGAGACCCTTCTGCTTTGTCACTTGGGCCCTTCTTTAGCCAGATCTCATGTTGCTGTAGAATGTACTTGCTGTGGCTTTATGGAAAATGAAAGGCCTGAGTAATTGTTCCCAGCAACATCAGAAAAGATGTTGAACTAAAATTTTTGTCATATTTGATTTTTATTTTTACCTCTCAAAATAGCCATCCATAGCTCTTGTTATGCCTATGTCTATGTTAAAGAATTTTTGTACTTTCTTAGCCTTTTTGGATTGAAATCTGAAGTCTTCAGTCTTCTTGCTAATGCGATGTTTTAAGAATGAGGTATAGGTCTGAAAGGCTGAGAGAGTTGGGTTTTTTCAGTCTGGAGAATGGAAGGCTCCAGGGTGACATAATTGTGACCTTTCAGTTCCTGAAGGGAGCCCACAAGAGAGCTGGAGAGGAACTTTTCACAAGGCCTGTAGTGATACAATAAGGTATAATGGCTTTAAACTGAAAGAGGGCAGGTTTAGATTAGATATTGGGAAGAAATTCTTTACTCAGAGGGTGGTAAGGCACTTGCAGAGGTTGCCCAAAGAACCTGTGGATGCCCCATTCCTGGAAGTGTTCAAAGCCAGTTTGGATGGGACCCTGAGTGACCTTGTCCAGTGGAAGGTGTCCCTGCTTACAGCAGAAGAGGTTGGATCTCGATGATCTCTAAGATCCATTCCTACCCAATCAATCTGATGATTAAGGAACATTAAGTACACTGTTTTGAAAATCTCAGTTACATAAAAATGGGTTTGTTACATGGAAGGAATTCCTCATGCCTTGGATTATTTTACAGAGTCTGGGCTGGTAGTGGGTCAACCCACAGTTTAGACGTGGTTCTTTTTTCTCAATTTCCATTCTAAATCTCAATTTAAGTTTTATGTCAAATTCTACTATGACTAAAAGATACTGTTACTTTTTCTTTCTTTTACATTGGAAGGGTTATTAGTTGGCATCATTGTTCAGTTTCCAAAAAAACCCCAAATAAATTTATCCAACCCCCTCAAATGTGCTAGTTAAATATATCTGGAAGTCAGGAGCATAGAACACCCATCTCTCAGCACTTTGGAGTCTGATTTTTAAGTCAACATTTAAAACACTTCTCAACACTTTGGAAAACATAATTGTAGTGGTAACTTCATTTGGACAATTACTAACAGGAGCATTCAGATCACTAGTCAGGCCTGAAATCAGGGAGTTGAGGGGCCATGAAAAATGTAAAAATGATGTGCATAAATTCCAGTCCTTTACTTCTACAAACTTGCAACCCAAACAGGGACTTGAGTGCCAAGCTCATCATGTGGTTTCAAATAACAGTATAAAATAGTTAAGATGCATGAGGGTTTAATAGTAAAAATATGTAGTCACTTCTAGAGAAAAGTCTAATGGATGGGTGGTTTTGGGGGGTTCCCTCAATTAAGTCAATCTTTGGAAGGCAGCAAGTTATTCTCCATTCTTTTCCAAGGAAAGAGATTAGTGTAATGTTTACATAATATTATATACTATTTATGTCTAAAGATATTTTTGATGATTTAAGAACACTGACAAGTGAAGAACTAAAGTTAATCTGTGAAGAAAAATACTCTACTAAATTATTTATGATGGATGGATATTTTTAGAATTCTAATTTGAAATGTATCCATTCTCTTTCTTTTGTAGGTGGCTGGTATTAGGTATTGCCATGGTGCGGTTTTATATACAGAAAGGAACACATAGAGGCTTATTCAGGAGCGTTCAAAAGACGCTTAAATTTTTCCAGACATTTGCTTTGCTTGAGGTAAATTTTAAACATTAGTTTGCTTTACTGGATGCTGCATATCATAGGCAAAATACATTATTATCCTTAATTTAAAATGAAAATATTATATTAGTACTAAAAGTCCTTTTTAGTCTATTATTTAATGAAGCTTTGGAGGCGGGGCAAAGTGATTACTTCAAACAATTGGGCACATATTTTTCAAACTTAATTCTAATATTTCTTTAAATCAGTGCCTGGGTACTGCTTTGATTTGAGAGTCTTTAATGCAAAAGACAAAATCTCAAAGGCATCACAGCCAGCAGATCAGTCCTCTAGTGTAGTAGACATCACCATCTCAGAGATTATAGCTTACCTTATATTATTTATACTGGACTTACTATCCTTCTGTGCCTTTCCTGCTCCTGCTTATTTCAAGACGGGGTTCGTGTACCCCATATAATCCATTGCAACAGGGTCTGTGCAAGATGTGCAAAGTATTCTTTAGGTAATACTTTCGCAAACTATGCACTAGTGGTCTCAGTTCTGGTAAATCTGTAGAATGAAGCTTTATTGCTGGGTTTATGGAGCACTTGCAGTTCTTTCCCAGGCACAACAAAGTGTTTATCTACATTGTAACTTTTTTTTTTCTCAATCTACCTACAACATCTCTAGTCCAAACAACTGTTAAAATCATGTAACCAGCTGTATATAGGCTTTTGTGGTGTTAGGCTTTTATAGTAAGTAATTCTATTCAAACCTGTCAAAATAATGAAAAGCACTTCATTTGCTAAACATTACTGACCAGAAAATACACTATATCTAAAGCTTCATAGCTGTCATTGACAAATGTGTAATGTTATTAATCTATAATGAATGCAGAGCATTTTAAAATTAGTATGTGTTTAGTGTTCTGTATATGACTTCCTCTACACTGTCCTGTAAAATTCTTCTTTGAATAAGGTAAAGGAAGAGAAGCTTACTAGTTGCATAAAATGCTTTGTAAGTATCTAAATATCTAATATTTACAATTAATTTGGAAAACAAATGTCTTTCATGTACTTGCACAGCTCAGATATTGAGCCCATCCCAACACTGATTGTCAGGGCTCTGCCATGTATTTCTTTTAAAGACTGTTAGTTGGAAACAAAAACCAGAATTGAGCCTAGGTTTATATTAATATCAAAATGCTTTGTTTATAGGGTAGCTAGTAACATGCTGCACGTCAGTAACCTCTCATTTATTTTTATTTACAGGTAATCCACTGTGCAGTTGGTGAGTTCTTTATTTTCATTTCTCCTGTAACTAGTTAAAACATGAATTGTGGGACAGAGATAACATGTTTCTCTTTTTAAGGAATAGTTCGCACATCTGTGCTTGTGACTGGGGTCCAAGTGAGTTCACGAATCTTCATGGTGTGGTTCATTGCACATAGTATAAAACAGGTATGTGTGTGAGCAAATCATGGTTTGATTGCTTTTAAGGAAAAGCTATTACTACAGTTCTCATTTCACAAGAAAGACCAATCTGAAAATTAATGATATTTCTATAGAGAATACTTACATATTTGAGTGCAATTTTGGAAGTTAGGGTTACAAAATAGAATTGTGTGATTCTTGCCAGGAAACTGAGTCTGTGAATCAGGAGTGTCTTCAGAATCGTGCCCTCTGTGGTCTGCCTAAATTAAATCAGTGGCTACTCCTATTGCTTACAAGCAAAACTACCCTAGTGTTAATAGCTCCCTTTCAAAAATTTTAATTAGCCCTTGCTGAATTAATCTAAATAAAATGTAAATTTATGTCTTTAAATTTCTGTCTTAAATTGAATTCACATGAATAAACATGGCTGTGATTTTGCATTTTTTTTAGAAACCTTCTCAAAAATTTAATATTATGGGAGTATTAACATTCGATGACATCCAGTATGTCACAATGGCACATTAGGACTTGTGTGAATGGCAGTGGTTTATTTGCCTGGCTGTAGGTGGCTGTTGTAAGGCTAGTGATCCATTAGCAGAATGAAACAAGCAGTTCACAGCTAGTAGGTAGGACATTAGGTTCAGTTTGTGAAGTGTTTTTTCTAGGAAAGGCGTGTAAAAAAATTAAATGATTGATTTTGTGCTCCTTCAGAACTTGAAAAGCTGAGCCATTAAACTGTCTCACCAGCAGATGGCATAGGCCTTTCTGCAGATGAATTATCCCAGCACCTGCCTCAGTTATCAAATCTTCATTTCATTTCACAAGAGGACTTGTTTTTTACACTGCATCTTTTCCTTTACCGTCAATTTTCTTAACACAGAATAAATTAAATAGGCTTTTCATAGGGGTGGTTGTTTTTGTTTTTGTTTTTTTTCTTGGTGGTGGTGGTGTTTTGGGTTTTTTGGTTTGTTGTTTTGGTGGGGTTTTTTGTTTTGTTTTTGTAAGATAACTTTTATATTTGTCTGTAAGGCAAAATGTCTCAAAGATTAACAAGATTTTTATATTGAATGTCTATAGATGAGCTGGACTATAGCACTGCATTTTGCCATTTTTTATTATCTGCAGTGGACTAAATCTTTAGCATATCCAGCAATTTCTTTTATTTCCTCTATCTACACTAATGTAGGCCAAGCTGTTTCCAAAAAGAAATAAATTTGAATGTATGTCTGATTGTATTTCACGCTGTTATTGCTTAGCAGGCATGAATGTTCAGGGTCACTTTAGGTGCTGAGAGGCACGTCAGTGATAATAGCCAGAGCCAGACCTCCCCACTTGACTGCAGATTTGCAAGGCAGCAGATAGGAATTCTCTGCATACTTATTTAAAGCTCTTCTGCTTGGATTTAGCACTGTGACATGAATCCAAGTTTGAGTTATCAATGTTTGTCTCTAATTGCATGAGGCAGAGAACAGCCTAATTCTGTCTTTACCTTTGCTTATTCGTTTGGCTGTCTGTGCACTTCAGTTGCTGCTATTTGTTTGTGATTTTGGTGCTATTTTTATGTCTCTGTTTTCTTTATGATGTTGGTGAGGTCCTTCTGCTAAAAGTGCATCTTCTTTGACTGACACATTGAGGATGCAATTTTATGAGCACTTACAATTCTTGATTTTTGACAGAATTGTGGATTTTCAGCATTTTGGAGGTATATTAAGCTTCGTCACCTTGTTGTGTTTTATTTTGAAAAATCATTTCCCTTTTTTGTAATTTTAACAAAACTTGTGGTGCTTTTATTCTATTTCACAGACATCCCTGGAGCTTTTCAGCCTTCAGGCATAGAAGTGTATTACAAAATTCCTCTCCTCTTTAAGGAAAGAAAATTACTTGTGTGTAATTCTTCCTCACAGAAGGTAGTGTTTGTAATAGATCCCCAGGTGCCTTCTTTGTATTTGGGGACTTTTGTTTATTTGTTCACTCACAGTGAGAAAGAAGTGGTGTTTTGAAACAGCAGAGATGTGCTACCTACCGATGAGGCAGTTTAATGACTCAGAACTTAAATCTTACACAGTATTGTTGAGTGAGTTTACCCAAAGCTCCTAATCTATCAACTACTCTTCATTTAGTGAGCCATCTGTGCTCCAGCTCCTTAACTATCTTAGAGCTCCCTGAAGTCTGCAAACTTGATCTTCTGTGACCAAGTTCCAGTTAGTAGGTTATATAAAGCAATTCCTTTTGTCTAAAGTTTCATGAGATGTGCATATTACATTGAAGAAGAAGCAAGAAAAATAAATAAGAGAAGGTCTAGGAAATGGAGTAGTGAAATGCAGAATGATTAAAAAGTGATTATGAGAAGAACATACCTTCTGTAGCATTTTGTTGTTCTTGCTGTTTTGAGGAGTAAGAACATAAACAAGTCAGTCAACCACAAATGAAAGAGGGATAGTTAGATAGTCTAGTGGAATGTAGGTAGAGAATAAAGAGGAGTAATAAGCATAATTATAGCATTATAATTTTATATTTTGATATTTGCATAATGGATGAAGATTGCTCACTTGACAAATGTCTGTATGTTAGTAAACACATACAATGATGAACTGTACGTGGTAATGGTTTCAGCATATCACTTCTGTGCCAAAATTTTTCTTTACAAGACATTAGTTCTACTCTATGTATCTTAAAGAGAAGTCTGTTGCAGTTTGCACAGAAAAGAAGCCTAAGGATGAAGAAAATGTTGGTTCTCTATACTTCTACAGATCCAGAATGAGGAGAGCGTTATTCTTTTTCTGGTCGTATGGACTGTGACAGAGATTACTCGATATTCCTTCTACACATTCAACCTGCTCAACCATTTGCCATACTTCATTAAATGGGCCAGGTGGAGATGTCTTGCACTTGAGTTTCTCATGATTCTGTGCATGTTGGTTTCAGGCATGCTGAACTAACACACTGGAGAGCAGATGTTTGAGCTTTGGTTATGTGTCAGCAAAGTGCAAGTCAGTTGCTCTCTGTACTTGGGATCATTGTTGCTTGGTTTAAAATGTTAAAAATATCTTAGCTGAGGTTTTTGGGGTATGGTTTTTTCTTTGCTTCCTGTGCCTCACAGTTTGAACTCTGCTTTCACTTACTCTAATTTTTTTCTCTTTGGAGTCATCTTTTAATTTGCAGTATGACTCTTTACAATGCTCCTGAATACAGTGCCCAAAAGTAAGCACTTGTGCTAGTCTTTGTGGATGTTAGTTCTTTGAAAATGTGGGAGCTGTTGTCACTCAATCTGTATTATTACTTTTTAAGAAGGTCTGCTGTATCAGAGCTTTTGTAAGATTATATCCATGTAGTGAAGTTAAATGCTGACTTAGTTTTGCCCACCAAAAAATGTGTTCCATATCAAAACTGTTTTGATTTTGAAGCATACTTAAGGTTGGCCACTAGATCACATACACTACAGACACTGTGTGTGTTTATCAGGAGACTTAACTGGAATAGTATTCTATGCAGTCATTATTTGAAAAATACATGTAAGACAGAGTTACTATATTAGAAGGAAAATATCTAACCTACATTCAGTACAGGAGACTCTTATTTAAAAGAGTTTGTTTGTTATTTTCCTTTATTTTTGTTTTATAGATAATGCAGGTTTGATGCTTCTAATGCACTTCTTTGATATGTCTGATATTTATGTCCATTCTTGTAAAACATTTCCTTTTTGCTAGTGCCTAAGTGAGAGACTTGTTTAAGCACTAAATGACAAACTTAAAGATTGTCAGATTGGCTATCATCAGTAGTTTTTAATACAGACTTCAAAAAGAGAAATGCATTCAGAATGTATTACATTGAGAAATAATAATTTTTGCCCTCAGGTCAGTGTGCCTCGAATAACAGAATTTTGTTTCCTTAATACAGACAATAGGGAAAACCAACATTCTCACTGAAGAGACGTATGGTGAAATATTAATATAAAAAAAATTGAAAATATATTATTTTTTCATAGAGTCTAAAATATCCCATCAAGATTTATGGATAAACAAACTGCACAACTGGGCATGAATTCAATTCCAAGAAAGATGGAATTTCTGATCTTTACCTTATAACTGCATAGAGACAGACAATATATAAGGTATCAGTTCCTTCTTCCTAATCTACAATTCTTGGTGCTTCCAAGCAGTAGAACAAGAGGCAAGGGGCAGAAATTGATGCACAGGAAGTTCTACCTGAAAATGAAGGAGAACTTCTTTACCGTGCAGGTGACCAAGCACTGGAACAGATTTTCAAGAGAGACAATCCAGCATCTCTCTCACTGGAGGTATTCAAAAACTATCTGGACACAATCCTGTGCCACGTGCTTTAGGATAGCCCTGCTTGAGTAAGGAGATTGGACCAGATGACTCATTGTGGTCCCTCCCAACCTGAACTATTCTGTGTTTCCTCTCATCTATGAGTCCTCTAAGCCCTTCTGCTTCTAGGAGGGTTTCATGCATAGTTGCTGCTGTTTTGGATCTTATTTCTTTTGGTCAGGGAGTGCAGACTGTACCTTTCTGTGTGACAGCTCTCATTGCTGTTCCCCATATGAACTGGAGAATTGTTCCTTAGGGGAACCTGCACATCCATGGTGCACTCTGTGAAAGGACAGCACACAGACTACTGATTACAGTTTTCATTTTGTCACTGCCTGTGTGGTCTTTGGCAGCCAAGCCACATTTTCTTTCAACTGGATGCTTTGCCTTTTATATTAACATCATCTCACTTTAAAATGGATCCAATAAGTTTCTGGCACTGTCGTTTTCTTTTCTCTTTTTATTCCAATTTCCATTAGTGGTAAATGTATTATTCCCATGTTGTAGTGAGTAGAACAGACTTCTGATATGTTTCAACATTTTCATTATCCTCAAACAAATTGTACATACAGTTGACCCAGTGTGTGTGCACTGTGATGAAAATGTGTAGGATCATCTGAGTCTTGTCAAGTGTCAACAGAAGTAAGAATAGTACATTTTAAAAAAAATCATTATTGGAGACTAAAAATTTGAGGATTGTTTTACTAGAAAGACATAAAAACATTCTGATACTTCACTGTTTTTTAAAGAAAGCACTGAGGAATGCATACTCTTGTCAATCTAAGCAACTCTGTCGAAAGTAACTGAAACTGATATTTTGTGTCAAGTCAGGATGTGAGTCTTGATTCTGGTGCAGGAACTACTTTAATACATTGCTGTGCCACTAATAATAACAAGAGAAAAAATTAATTTTATGGGGTGTTTCTCACAAGGTTTTTTTATATTTTTCAACACAGATACAACTTTTTTATCATTTTATATCCTGCTGGAGTTGCAGGTGAACTGCTAACCATATATGCTGCTTTACCCTATGTGAAGAAAACAGGAATGTTTTCACTGAGACTTCCCAACAAATACAATGTCTCCTTTGACTACTATTACTTCCTTATTATTGTCATGTTCTCCTATGTGCCATGTAAGTACTGTTTAACTATAGAAACATTTTAACAGCATAATAATCAATCTTCAGTGATGCTATAAACACTGCCTGTATAAAAATTTGCTCAACACCTTCAACTGTAAAAGTCTGCTTTCTGTTGTTCCAAGCTTTACTATGCTTTAATTGGTTAGGCTGAAATTTTCATCTGCAGTCCCTGGTTTCATCAGTTTGTCCTTGTAGTTATGCATACCAGAAGCCATGGAGGTAAAGTAGAGAGAATATCTGTCTTTCACTTCTGGTGTTATTTCCACTGCTACCTAAGCAGTGAAAACAACGAGAAAGCAACCTGGTATACCAGATATTCCACCATGAATAGGACTAGACCAAACTAGGCAAATGTAATATTTTAGATAATATTAATAATAGAATAATATATGTATTTATAATCTGTACATTGAGGTAGCAGATTAGGAGAGAAATAGAAAAGCAGGACAACTGAAGTTAAATCAGTGATCTGCATTCATGAAAGGTATTCATTTGAGAAGGCAACCTTCAATATGGACTTTTACAATATGCATACACACTGAAATTTTTTGTCCCAAGAAATCATGAAGGCCAACAAGAGAGATTTATGTCAATAAAAAATATTCTACGGTGTGATATCCTACTAAGAGTTTTACATCTGTTTATGTAACAACACTTCAATAATAAATCCTGTTTTCTAGCCATTAAAATAAGGATCAACTCTGTCAGCAGGACAGTAATATAATAGATAACAGAGGGATAGGAAAGAGGGATCTTCTTACTTCAGACTTGAACAAATAGGATAAATTTGTATCCTCCTCTAAGTCTTAATTCAAAAATGCTTAGGACAGATTTGAAGTCTTCAAGCACTACCAGAATGTGGTTAAATCCTGTTTCTACAAGGAGGCTGTTGAAGTGAAGTTCCTTGAACACAGAGTATTTAATCAGGGGCCTTGTCTGAGCTTTGAGTAATTATTGTTTTTAAATCACTGAAATGTTCACGATTTGTTATTATTCACCTTAATCATCTCAACCACTGTGTGCCATAATTTTTACTCAGTTCATCATTCTGTAAAATTGTGGCTTTCCATTATGTGATCTGTTGAACTTTTCCATCTAATTTGCTTTCTTTTCTGCTTTCATCAAGTATTTCCACAACTCTACTTCCACATGCTGCGGCAGAGAAGAAGGGTGCTTCATGGAGAAGTGATTGTGGAAAAGGACGATTGAATCAAGCTGTGTAACCATGGTGCTTTCAGTGGAAAGGAAAAGAAGAGAGGGTAAAAACCCAAGACTTCCTCTGATTTTTCTGAGTCCAAGTTTTAAAACATGGAACAAGAATAAACAACTGTGCCTAAAATATCACGGACTGTATTATTTTTGCAATTAATATATTTTCAGATCTATCTTTTCATCCTCAGATTCACTTTGGTTTTTAATTGTTCATTTCTTCAAAGAAATATTTTCTTATTTTCAATAGGTTGACAAGTAAAGCTTTAAGAATTAGAATAGTTGGCTACTGTGCCTTGTGTTCTGAAAGTTCTGTTATGACCTGTAGTCATTATCAAGAATAGAAGGAGAGTTGATAAGTTGTACTGAAAGTGAGTCTTCTGGAAATCAGCGTGTAAATTAGGTAATGATATTTTTCATAGACTAGGTGAATTGAATGGTATTTAAGCTTTATATTAAGCAAAACCTTTCCAATTATAAGTACTGTAGCACGTTGTTCAATGTTTTTTGAATTACAGTATCACAATTTAGAATTCCAGAAGGACTTTTGAAAGGAGTTGAATTCTTGATTGTCAGTGCAAATTTAGACCTCCCTGTATTTTCATTTGTAATTTTAACAATACTTAGAATAATAGATATAATATTAACTGGTTAAAAGTTTCTGCTGAGTAGACAGGATGTGTCTACCTTTCTCTAATCAGTGGCTGGAATGGGACCCCTTTGCAGAGCAAAGCTGATTGTAAGCATGTTTCCTATTCTACATTTAAGTTATTTATACAAAAATCAGTATTGCATTGAAAAACTGTAGCTATGGTGAGGTATTTCTCTTCTTTTAAATAGCTCAATGGGATAAAATATATTTAAAATAGCATCTTAAAATATAAATTCTGCTTTGATTCATCCCATTGGGCAACTTTAATTGCTCTCTCTCCATTAATTGTTTATAATGTGTTGACCTAATTCTATTTCATGTCTTCAGTGATCTGCAAGAAGGATCTACAGTATATTGATAGAAGTTACAGATGATATTACACTATATGATACCTAACTAGAGAGGTCCAACAAATTAGAAGATTTTGATCTAACAGCCCAGCAGATTCAGAGAAAAGGTGATGCATTTGAGGAAACTTGGATACTTAATGAGGGAGAGAAGATGGAAATGTAGTAATGTGGTACGAAGCCTTGAAAATATAGGCAACAAACCTGTCTTGCTTCTGGCTTCACTGATGTCAAAAGAAATGTGTACGTATGTGGAACAGCTGCATCAGGCAGCTGTAAATCAGAATATTTGTGATTGCTGAGGTAATTTCTGGAGTATAATCTTATATTTTGCTACCTCAGGGATGAAGAATTGGATAATCTTGTGAAGGCTCAGAGAACAATAACAAAACTAGTTGAAGTGAGAAAGAAGTCGGAAAGATTGAGTCCTTAATATGTGTAATTCTTTGTTATATGATAAATACATGGAAGAGCTTTTCTAAGTATGGAGATGTTTCAAATTCATGATGAATTTGAAACAAGGTAAATAGCCAATGGATATCAGAAGAAAGGTCCTACTGATAAGGTCAATTAGGTTACAGAATGACACAGTAGTGCTTATCAATGCATACAGTGTCTTGGAAGGTTTTCAGTTAGAGTTGGCAAGAGATTGAACTACATATTTGAATGGGCAGTTTACATTTTTAACTTCAATGATTTTATGATAATACAGCTTTTTTAGAAATTTGTAGATATGCCAGAAAAAGGTCTGTCAGGTAATTTGATAAAAAAGCAAGGATTTGCTATATCCCTAGCTTTCAAATTCCATGTTGTGCCTTGAATTTGTGATAATTATGCATGTCTTCATTACACGTAAATGAGTTTCCTTTTATGTGACAGGTGCATAGTGGACTTGAGACAGAACAGTTGTATCTCTTTACATTTTAAATGGTATAGTCTTTGTATTCCTTAAATTTCACACAAGGTGCTCTTATTTAACTTACTTCTTCTGTTTTTTTATGCAGCTGAAATTATTAAAAGTTTAAAATATAAACTACAATTACAACACTGAATCACAAACCAGTTGTGTTACATGTGTTCAGACTATCAGTTGTATGTGTCCAACATTCTTTCAGTACTGTTTTATAAACTATGAGGAACATATTGGCAGTTTTGGGAAATATATCTCCATTAGCAAACAGAATAGTGTGATGGAATATGAGAAACTAAGGTTAGATTAAGTTCTGTGTCTCTTTTTTTAACTGTCAGGGCAGCTCACTGAAGACCATAGCTATCAATTCATTGAAAATGCATTGGATACTTAAGGATGTGATTTTGAAATCTTTGATCATATGAGAGTATCCCATAGATAGTATTCCTTCTAAAAGGAATACTTGCACTATAAAAGTGTATTATATTTGTTTTCATAGTGACCTAAGTATATTATCATATGTTAATCAAGGACCTATTTTTGTATCATTTTGTACATGTGAAATGAAAACAATGCAACGCTGTTTGCTACAATCTTCAGTTGCACCTCCATAAAGCAACAATGTACAAGGTAATGATACAATTTAAAAATGGATTTACAGCTACAAAACAGTCTTGCTAAATAATGAATTAATAAAAGTAAAGCTAAAAATTACTTAGAGTATCACATTCAATGTTTCATTGACCAGAGAGATTGCCATGTAGATTAGTTTACATGGCATTCACCTAAAAAAAAAAATAAGCAACATGTTCTTTTCTTCCTCCTCCTTTTTTGACTGAAACCTTTCACTGAAGCATCCTTTTCACAGAATCAGTAAGGTTGGAAAAGGCCTCCAAGGTCACCAAGTCCAACCTTTGCCTGAACATCACCACTTCAACTAGACCATAGCACCAAGTGCAATGTCCAGCTGCTTCTTGAATGCTTCCAGGGATGGTGACTCCCCCACCTCCCTGGGGAGCCTGTTCCAATGTCTGACCAGCCTTTCTGTGGAGAAATTCTTCCTGATGTCCAACCTGTACCTCCCCTGGCACAGCTTGAGGTACCTTTTTCTCTCATCTGGTTGCTGGTTGCTATTCTGTTAACATATGTTCTGAAACATAGTGAGAATTGCAGTAAATTGCAATAAAATCTTCTTGCTATTGACTTCAGATGAGCTAGGATTTTATCTTAGGTAATTTATTTAAATTTCAATATACCATCTTGAAACATAATTAACCTGTTAAATGGACATTAAAACTTAAGTATGATTTTCATATGGTGCTCTCTTTCCAACTTCTTTTTTACATCTGTCTTTTTTGTCTTCCTCTCTGCAATATCCCTAGTTTTCTAAAGCATTTAAATCCTCCTGCTTACGTAAGATTAGGAACATATTCAAACATCACCATCTCTAATGTCTGTGTGTAGCATTTAACAAATTGTCCTTGTAAAGGTATTTTCTTACTTGTTCTATATAGGCCTTCTGAAATGAATTAATATAGAGCATGGCCTTATGAAACTTTTTGAATAGCAGTACATAGAAATAGGGAGATTTCTTTTAATCAGGTGACATTTCCTACTCCTGGCAGAAACAGAAACCATCTTTTGTATAACTCTACCTGAAAGCAGCTGGATTCCTTGAGGTTCTCCCAGCACTCACATACTGTGAAAAGCTGTTTTGGGACAGATTGGGTTGTTTCACAGCTCAGCCCAGGATGTTTGGAGGTCAAATCCCAGCTTCAGGGCATGGGCAGCAAACAGGAATATGATGCTGAGATATTGCATTTCCTGCATTATCTGCCAAGGGGTCACTTGAGGCCATGGTTGATAGATGTCATTTCTCCCACCCCACAGGAGTGAGGTGAGAGGAAGCTCAGTGTGCTCTCATTACTGTCTACTGAGGGAGCTCAGGAGATCAGCTGGGAGGATCTCTGTGCACAAAGGGTGTTACAGAAAGGGCTTTCCTGCTCCACTCAGCTATGGTTTGCTATCCATTAGCCTACATGTCTTGAGATAACCAGCCTGCCAGGATGGGCATGGCACACCAATCCCAACAGTGCAGATCAACATAAACCGCCTTGGAGACACGGTGCTGCTTCTAATTCCATGGAACATAACATTTAGCCAGGTGCATGGTCATGGATAGATTGCAAGGCTAGTTAACAGAGAGGTGCATGGAGACCTTTTCTGTGACCAGATTTAAATAGGTACCTTTTAAATCTAGGTCTAGCTACTGCTCTGACTGTGGTACTCTCAGTCTTTACAGTCGCTTACGTCAGTGGGTATTTGGATATGTGTATGGTTACTAAATAAACTAGAATGAAACCAATTCACAGTCATTATAATAATTTATAATTTTAAATTAGTTTAAATTACATTACAGTTTTTGAATTGAGCTCTTGATTAACCTGCCTTAGAAAGAAAAAAAGGAAAGGAAAGTTAATAGAAATAAATGTTCTGCACTAGGCAGTAGGGCTTCATAAATCAAAATTTTCAGGCAGGAAAACTGGCTGAAGATCATAAAGGATTTTTTAAGTGCATTTTTTGAACAAAAAAAGTCAAAGCTTTTGTGAAAATCAAAGTTTATTTAATAATGTATATTTTAAAATGTGCTGAGACTTACTGTATTATTTATCACCAGTTTACAATTTAAATTCATGCTGAACCTACAGTTTTTATAGATGATTAACTGAAGCCCATTAAAATGTTTCATTCTGTGTTTGTTACAATGGCTGTTTAAAAAGCAAACTCCCCATTTTTCTGCAGAGCTCTGTGTTCTCTTGCTCAAGTGAGTTGCAGTGTTGTTAGTGCCTGAGATGCTTTGCCAGGCTGCTAAAGTGGCAGGTTTCAGCTTGCCAGGGCAGCTCCACGAGCTTGCTTCCAGGAGGGCACAGCTCCACAGTGGGTGGCACTCTCGGGTCAGTGTTGGGTGCCCACTGTGCCTCTGGTGCCCTTCTGGGGTCTCGAGCACCTTCAGAAGGACTGATGGCTCTACAGATGTCCCCAGCTGATTCATCCCTATGACTTCCCAGATGGAGAAGACCTGTCTAGTGAACTCTTAGGTCACAAAAGCAAGTGTGACACTGGTTCTGAGAGATCTGTGGAGAGCTGAATGTTGGGTGACTCCAGCCCTCTAGGAAGTTGTCCAGTTTCACGCCTGCAGCTGGTAGTGGCTGGTGACATACAGCACTCTCTGTGCCATGATGTACCATCTGAAACATGTGGGCTTTTTATTCATACCTCTCCTGCCTCTCTGTTCGGTCTTGAATGTATTTGAATGTCCTTTCAGTTTATGGCT
Source organism: Phylloscopus whistleri (assembly GCA_017589585.1). Classification (NCBI taxonomy): domain Eukaryota; kingdom Metazoa; phylum Chordata; class Aves; order Passeriformes; family Phylloscopidae; genus Phylloscopus; species Phylloscopus whistleri. The sequence goes on along the minus strand of JADMLD010000614.1, from coordinate 3,532,765 downwards.
TTGTAAAAGTGTAACTGCAGAAAAAATTATCTAAGTGTATAGAATATATATGTATAGAATTGTACTTAAAGTTTCTTAATAATGTAAATGCACTGAAACTGCTTATTATTATTATTATTATTTCTTCTGAGATGCGTTATCATTAGAAGTTTACAGACAGGAAAGCAACACAATATGATACTTCTAATAAATTATTTACTTGCAAAAATTATATTTTTTTTTGAGATATAGATTCAGATATTTGTTTTAGAGATTGTTAATACTGTAGCACTGTAGAAATTAATTATCAATTAAAGAGATTTTAAACTTTGTTCTAGTTGATTTTTTAAATTTTTTTAGCATGTAGAAGTCAGTTCATAAAAGCATTCAGCATATTACACCAGACTGGTATCTGGTTACAAATGCTACACTTTTTTATTTATAGTTATTTCACAAATTAATCTTGAGGTCCCCTGTAATATATTTACTCTTACCCAGACACTCTTGTCATATTTCTTAAAATATATTTAATAAAAACCAGGTAGGTTTGAGTAGTAATAATATTGGTTTATCAAAGAAGAGCAGAAAACACAGGGCATTAAAGAGAATGGCAACATGTATGAAAAAAATTGCATTCCAGTGATCCTGAAATAGATGTTCCAGTAGCGGATGTTTCAGTGTTTTGGAACAGGACTTTTTTGTGGTGTTAACCTTTGAGAGGGGTGGAGGCAGAGAACATCCTCTGGCTGTCCTTTGCTGTGTGACTAACAATGACATTGCAGCTATGAGGATTTTGTTGCCATGACAGTATGAGAAAGCAGTATTCACACCTACTTGTTTTGAATTAGGAATCAAGTGTTGTAACCCCAAGGAGCTTTTAACTGCATATAAAGCTTAAATCCTGTTAGTCAGATGTATCATAATGGAGACGTAGATCTCCTAATCTGAAAGTCACAGAAATGGTCTTCTGATCTAAATTTACAGGACAGGATTTACGTGTCCTGGCCCTCTACCAAGGTTAAGCCATTCACATTTCCATGGAAGTTGGTGGAAGAATATCCATTGATCTCAATAGTAGTGTGATGGGATGTAGACATTAGTGTACTCTGTTCTGTGTAATTCTGGATTTACCAAGGAGAGAGCTGTAGCCTTCCTGTTAGTTCTGCCTGGGAGAGAGCCTGTCCTTGTGGTGCATTAGCTGTGGCATGGTGGCACACTTCCCCCCAGCTTTGCAGGGTGCCCAGCACTGCTCACTGTGAAATGCTCCAGAACACCTGGAAATCTTCAATAGTACACCACTATTGCATTATACTGATTTGAATTCAGCAGAGTTGTAGAAACTCCCTTCACATATCTATATAAGTGTCTTTAATTTCTGGAATTAATCTAGGCCCAGTGAGACATCCCATTAAAAATAGGCAGGGTAGATCATCCCTCACAGCTGCTTGGACATTCCTAGCTTGAAATGCTGCTGTCACTGAACAACTTTGATTTTCATATATAATTTCTTGGTGGTTTGTGCTCAGACCACATTCACAAGATGGCACTTTGCCTGCCCTTAAGTGGCTGTTCCAGATTTGGTAGAACAAATTGCAAATGAAAGCAAGAAAAGACTCAGATGGGTGTCCTGCTCCACACACCATGCACCTTCCTGCACTCAGAAGAGAATCCCAAATCCTGGGTATGTAGTAACATTTGCATGCCCTTTAATTTATCATGTATGAAGCTGAATAGTATAATATAGCCTTCAACTCCTGAAGAAAATAAACAAATTTTGTTACTAAAGACAGCAAATTACACTTTATTCTGTAAATTAAGTCTGGGAAGACCATTGAGATTCATTCAGTGACAACACAGAGACAGACAGTATTGTGGATCTTGCAGCTGACGCTTGCTGCCGACTGAAAGCAAGTATTTAACATTACTTCTGTTTTTGTCCAAAGTGAGGTGATATTACTGAGAATAAAAACGTGGAATTCTTGCCAGAAGGAGTCTTTTACAGTGATCATCTCTGAGTGGGGCTCAACTGATTTAACCTTCCAATCTCTACATTATATCCAACCAACTCTTAACAAAAGAGTTCTGTCTCTAGGAAAAAAAACAAACCTGGAAACAATTCCTCTAGAGGTTCTTAAATAGAAAATGTATTTTAGACTTCATGGGATATAAACACTTTTGAACATTTTAATGTACTTGAGAAATATTTCTTTAAGTTATTTGAAGATTTATTTATTTTGTTCTCTGTTCTTACTACAATAATAGAATGCTTGAAAAGGTGTTGGAAATGTAGAAAAAAATGCCTATCTACTAAATATGCCAGTATTGGATCTTTAGAAAATGATCACATCTTGAGGTTACCAGAAAGAAAGCAGAGAGGCAAACGAACTCTGCTTAAATGGAAAGAGTAGCTGAAATACCACACCTGCACATTCAGTTCCATTTGATCCATAGGCAGTCTACACTGCTGTCTATTATAAATGTCACTGTGTTCATACTTGCTACAGAAGTTTTTGGATTTTTTAAATCAATAGATATAAGTAATTACTGGTGGTAGAAATTTGTTGCTGTTATGTGCAACTGGAGTGGGAAGAAAAAAAAAAGAGGGCATGGTATTTCCATTTCTCGATGCTTTTAAATTCAAAGATTGTCTTAAGAGCCATATTAGGCAGTGTTGCCATCATATTTTTATTTTGCCATAAAACCAAATATAAGCAACTTTTTAGATTATTATTTTCCCACAATTTCTTTGCCGTGTAAAAATAAGTCTATGGTCTTGATGATTTTCTCAGTTGTCTCAGGGTCCTGCCATTTTACAGGTCAGCGGTAGTCTGCAACTGGAACAACAATTTATTGTGATATTCCTAAATTGGTGCAATGGCTGCAGTCTTTAAGAATAACTTTATCCTCCCAAAAATTGCAGCATGAATATAAAATATTCTATACTAGTATCTTCTATGAACGCTCTTGCCTCCTAAAAATGTCTATTATGTGTGAATAAGTCTGTGTGGTGTGTTTGTTTACTTGTTTGTTTCCACCTGCATAGTTAAAAACTAATTACACCCTTGCCTACTGAATATGACGTCAGTGGACTTTTGTGGTTTCAGATACATGAGTTCCTTGAGTTTATGGCAAGTCTGTAGTCAACTTCCTTCATCATTTGCTTCAACTCTTAGCTGCAAATATTTGTGGGAAAGATACAGTGACTTCACCTTTTCTCTGAAGTGAGCATTATACTTGAGAATATCTTTCTGAAGGCATTCAATGTTTAAACATGCTTCTCTTTTAGTACTGCCTCCTGACCCATGCAGGATGCTGACAGAGAGTAAACAATCATGACGTCTGTAAATAATGTCAGGTTGTTGTTTTCTTTTCACTCCCCTGGCTCATTTGAACACTTGCTACAATCCTTGAGCTGTTAGACAGCACTAAATTGTAGGTAACTCAATCACCTTCCCGTGGTCTGTAAAGCATTCAGGATTAGACTATGCAGAGGCAGAAAGGCAGCAGAGAACAATGGAATTAACACTGTGTGCTAGGTGAAGAGTGAGTGGCTTTAGCAGGAGGATGTTTGTTTGGGGAACTGAAAAGGAGACTGTGTTTCTGAGTCACTGACTCCTGGATGGCTGCTGTTCTTGTGACTGGAACAAACTTGCTATTTAGCCTTTGGTATTGAGAAGACACATGAGACATGCTTCACTGATGAGAAGTACCATTTATATATCTGCTCTTGGTTTTCAGTTCTGGGCACACTATGTGCCTGCAATTTGCATGGTTCTACATGTTAAAAGAATTAACACCTTCTGCCAGTGTTTTAATGTAGTTTAATTCTGAGATGTCAAGAACTTCTTGGAAGAAATAACACCTTGGACTGATCTGATTCCATCTTGAGAGGACAAATGTTTCAAGGAGCAGAAGTAAATCTATTTAGGGTTTTGGGTGCCCTCCATAAATAGTTCTGGCAGCTCATTCAGTCCAGTCTCCCATCTTTCTGATGTCATCTTCTCAAGCATAGCCTGTATCTTTTAATTATTCTGCACTATGAAACTCATTACACAAAATGAAATATGTATGAAAGAGAAATAGGAGATATTAGGTGAGCCAGCATACTGAAAATCTCTCCTTCCTTACTGCAGTCGTTTGTGACAATTGTGGAAAGAATGTCAGACCAACAATTCTGAGGAATAACAAACTGTCTGTGGTCTAAAAGTTTCCTGACTGAGACTGTTTGAGGAGAGTCTGCTCAGGGATGTGCTTCTTGTAAGTGCCTCCTGAGAGTTTCAGTCACAAGCCCTTTTTCCCAAGGCAGTCTTTTTGCTTTAAGATGATTGTGTGTACTTTACTTCAGAGGTGGTGCTTAAACCTTCAAGGTATCTTGTGCTAGTGCTAAGATTTCTGCCTTTCGAAGGCTTTAACCTTTCTGTGATTCAGTTATACTCCCATTACAGGCCCACAGCATCCCTCCAGTGATGATCTTTCTTCATTGTGCATTTGTTATTTCCCTGAGACTGATGCATCTTAAAATATTCACAGCCCAAGTGGAATTACCTAGTATTTCCTCTGCTTAAGAAGGTTATCACCCTGTATTTGGTGATTGTAAAGCATGAAAGTTTTTTGATCAAGGCATGCTTAGTTTCAAAGCTGTGAGGTATATAACAAACCTTAAATTGGGAGGGTTAAATTACTTCATTATTTACTAGAACCTCTGAGACTGTAACAGGTGCATATTGAACGAGATAATGAGAAATGTTTAAAGTCAGCTGCCAACAAGCTATTATTTCAGTATGTCTCTCTGAGAAACCACAGGTAGAGAATGACTCCTCTCATGATGATGGCCACTGCCCCAAGCACTAAACAGTGTCATTCTGTACAGCTGCCCTTCTGTAAAAAACTGAGAAATAATTACCATGGAACTACCCTGAGCCCTAAATAGCTGTTATTCTTTAGGTAGGCTACTTACCGAGAGGTTTCATCTGCAAATAATACCTCTTGAGACTGTGCACAGGCAGGATGTGATAATTTACAAAAGCCCTTAAGAGATTGCATTTTGAAATGTCACAGCTGGGTAGGTTTGCAGTTCACAGTAGGTTTGGAGATACAGATCCTGGGGCCAGATCCTTTGCTGCCATGCCTCAGTGGAATCGTGCTGACTTACACAATTTTGAAGACTTGACTTTTAAAAGAGGTTTTCTAAGAATAGTTCAAAATTTGAACAGCTAGTATGTGTGAAATGGTGATGCTTTCCTCTTTTTAATTTAAAAGAATTTTAGTTTATTTAACAAGTGTCTTTAACAAACAGCGAGGGATTTTCTTCTGAGCCAGTTTTAGAATAAGCATTTTTCTGAATATTCTAATAATGTGAAAATGCATTTTTGACAGAAAATTGCATAATTTTCCTAGGAAATTCTTGGCTAGCGCAACCTCCAAGTCCTGAGACTGGGGTGGGGGTATAGGGGGGAGGGTGAGAGAAGGTGAATGAAGAGCCCCATTGCCTCCCCAGCTGTGAGCAGCCAGTGAGGCTCTCACAAGGAGACAGCCAAGGAAGCAGAGAGTGGCCACAGGAGGCAAGGGACAGTTGTAACAATGGTCATAAAATCCAGGCAAAAGATTTCCTGAGGTGTCTGCCCAGCAAACAAAACAAGGTAATGGTGCTGAAGGACAAGGGGGTGAAGGATTAATTAATCCCCAACTTGAGAAGAATACAGTGTCATTCAATGAGATTTCATTTATTAATTTTACCTCATTCTGTCGCTGACAGAATAATATTTTGTTCTGAATTAATCTGTTTCCTTCCAAGAAAAAGCAATGTGATGGAAACTTCTTCTACCTTGTCATGCATCTATTTTCTTTCCTGGTGCATTTGACTAAGAATTTGGAGAATAGTGGCAGGAACTTGAACAGAGGAACCACCTAACTCTTCTTCCTGCATTTGTACTGCATGTCTCCAAAGGAGTGTTTGGCTTGTACTGTGCATCAGGAGATTAACTCTGATTCACCTTAACTCTGTACTGAGAAAATTCTCTAGGGTCCATCTGAAACACCTACACAGCCACTCCCCTGAAGCCTTTTGGTATCCCTGAAGCAGAGTTTCATTAGAATCCAGCTATTTGAGTTTTACTTCTGCCAAGGATTTAGCTTCAGACTCTGGTAGCTTCCAACACCTTCTGACACAGGGGCAGATCTTCGAAAGGAACCAACCACTGCCATGAATCTGGATTCTTGCAGTGGTTCATGCTTTCAGTATGCAGTGTAGATAGAGTTAAAATAATCCCTGTTCTAGCAGTTCACCCATTTTATTTTTACCACTATGCCCTCTGGTAAGGATGATTGACTGAAAGAACCATATTTTGTTCTCAGAAGCTTAGAAAGAGGCTTAATGTTGTGACAGACAAGAAACTGGCTGGGAAAACAAAGAATGAAGTGACAACAAGAACTGTTTAGAAAGTAGGAACATGGGATTTAACAACAGTGCACAGAAAAAACAAGCTAGTTCCAAAGTATAAATGCTGATCTTGCACATCTGAGGTAAACAGAGAAGGTTTCCATGTTTCCCAGATTTTTTCTGACACTTAAAGTGGACCAGATGGTCATTTGGAGGGAATTCATGTAGTGCCAAGAAAGTGAAGTTGCTAGTTTACAGCAAGTGATATGTGGCCCTTTGTGTCTATAACTCGCATCATGTGTATTTCTCTTTTTTATATTCCTTTAAGTTTTCTAAACTGCATCTCTCTAGATCATTCTTTGGAAAGCTGAAAGAAATCAGTGACTCTCTCATTTCATTGTACTTGGCCTTACTTGGTTTAAGGCTATAGCAAATAAAATTTTTCCTCTCTGTTATATGTGAATCCCTTCTGATACTGAGAACATTATATTGTCTTCACAAAGGATTGATGCTGTTTATTGGACATAAAACTAAAGGGGATGCTGAAAACAATTATGATAATACAGTATCTGCAGACAAATGGCTTTTCTGACACAAAACAACAAAACGAGTTATTGCTGTGTCAATTAATGCTTTTAAAATGCTTTAATTGCACAGTATCTATTTCAGACTTGTGAAATGTAGAGGTAATTTGAGCTAAAAGAAGATATGATTCACAGTCAATATGTAACTGTGACTTGACAAGGGGCTTAATAGCTGCCTGAGGCAGATCAGAATGTGTGATAATGAGAATCTAGCAGAAAAACACATCATGGAACTGAACTTCAGAGTTTCCCTGGGTAAATGGTGTCAGTGACTAGCTGGTCATGCTCCTTCTACAAGGCAAAAAGGCAGAAGTGGTCAGTCTTGACAGCAGTGACTGCTGCAGCCTTGGAGTTAGTTACAAAGTACTCATTTTTGAAGTAAATATGTGCATTCATTCATAGTCATCTTCACATATATATGTACATACATCCATATCTAAAATCTTTTTTTTGAATGAAGTTTAGTGAAATGCATTTCAGCATGACAGAGAAGTGGGATCATGACAATACCTTCAATTTACTGTGCTCTGTTGTCTACTGCCAAGTCCTTTCTGGGAAGCTGTAAAAAGAAAATTATTTGCTGGCTTAGCTTTGGACTTAACTCTGTTCCCTTCATTGCTACTGTACTCTTCTCTGCAGGGGATCATTTTACGTTTTCTTAATTGCAGAGAGAGATCACGGTGTTGGCAGTGGTTGTACTGAGAAAAGGTTTTTAATGAACTGCAGTCCACTTACTGCACTGGAACTTTAGCACCTGCAAGCTGAATGATAGCATCCTGTCAAGTTGATGTTGATGACTGTCACCAAGGGGACGGATTTATTTTCACCCAAGCATTTTATAGCAAGATTGGGCTTTAAAAATGTTTTGTCATGTTGCTTTATGACTGTCTGTATTTTTTTGGTTTGAGAATATTGCTACTTGGAAGTAAAATAAGGGGGAAGCGATTGGCTGGATGTTAAGGTGAGATTCCTTTCAAGTAATTTTAGACTTTTATGCTGCAGATGTTTGCAGCCAGGGCAGGTACACAACCTTCCCTTTAGAATCAGGGGAGAGAAATGGGTGGCTCATTTAACCTTTTGTAGACATCGAATTTTAGTTGAGATGAACCCCACTCCAGCCACTTTGGGTATAAATACCACACTGTACCTGCCTCTGCAAACTGTATTCCTAGAAAAACTCTGATAAAGGACTCCACACTGCTCATAGGCTGCCCCATCAGGAGGAGCCTGGTTGTGTCCCTGCTGCATATCAGCTTTCATTTGAGAAACTCTCCAAAACAGATCACTCTCCAAAACAGATCACTCTCTAAAACTGATCACTTTCCAGGGCTTGTAAGTCCTACTTGAAGCAAATGAAGGAAAACATTTCAGACTACCTCTAAAGAAAAATATCAATACTATATTTTTCAGGATCTTGTCTATGAGAAACTTAGAAATTCTGCACCCTTTAGAGGCTTCCTAAGGAGTGACATGTATGTGACTGTACTTTCAGTTCATGCTTGCCCATGTCTTCTCTCCAATGGCTTTTCAATCCAGTTCTGAATTTCAGCCACATGAAAAAGAAACAGTAGTATTTCAAAGACACTGTATTCCTAAATTGTTTTTAGAAAATTTGTGCTTGAATACAGAAGAAAAAGCCAAGTGAATGTTACCATAAAAGAAAGGCAGCACCATCAGCTGGTCATGGACTTGCCCCTGGCTAAACTGGGGTACACACACTGCTGCCCTGCCAGCACCAACAGGCTCTGGACAAGCCACTGCACCCCGCTCTTTCTCTAGCTGGTACCTAGGGGATGCAATACAAAGCAAGGATTTCAGAAATGTAAGACCAGAATCTCTGGTTGCTGAGAGAGAAAGGCATTAGGAAGCTGCTGGTCTGTGATGAAATGCTGAGTAGATAAAAATCCATAGGAATCCAGGCTTAAACTGATTGTTCTGCACATGTCATTTCTAATCACTTGTAACATTGTAAATACTGTTCACTTCTAGAGGTTAAAGAAGGATCAGGAGAATTTGAGGGAATAAAATGTACATGCTCTTCAGAAACTGGAGCAAACAGCTGACTTGCCTTCACCTGCAGCATCACTTCCTACAATCCCCAGTTCCCTGCTATGAAATCCTCTTAGCATCCCTCTGAAATACAGGTAAAGAAAATTGCACTCTGTCTGCATCTCTATTTAGCTAACAGAAAAGAGGTAATCTCTGCTGGCTGGGTAGTGTCCAAATGTTATGCTTAATGAGTCTACTTAAACACCTTAATGAGAGAGAAAGGTTCCTTTGAGCAATTTATTACAGAATAAGGGAAAGCTTGAGAGTGGAAATTCTGCAAGTCACAAAACAAATTCAGTGTGGAAGGGAATCCAGGCTGAAACATCCATAAGAGAGGAAGGAAAACTGTGTCCCCTCACTTGTCAGGCTGGTTATAACCAACCCAAACAACTGCTTAAAATCAGCATGTGCCTGTCACTATTAGACTTCCTCAACCTTTGAGTTTGCCTTGGGTACTCAGAGCCTCTCATGAGCCTTGTGATGTTCTGCCAGTGTTCCCTGCACTGCATTGATGAATCCTGATTCTTTGGCCTGTCCTATTGACCAACTTCTTGGCCCTGCAGCTAGAGACTCCATGACCCAGGAGTTAGCATAAATAAGTTAATTTCATGCTGTATTGAACACTGTGCATAAAACACAAGAGGGTTTTTTTACACTTTTAATGGTAATGGTATGGGGTTTTATTTTGTTTTTGTCCTTTGTTTGCTTCCTCAGAATTAAACTTCCTGTCTGCCCTTTCTAGACCTTTATTGTGTCCATCATTCTTTTTCTCTGTGCATCTGCTTTCTGTCTTTATGGACTCTCTTACTTTTTAATGAGCCTGGCTATTTGACCTGTTTTCTACCTTAGAAGAGCTGCAGTAGTCTAGTCCCTAAAAGTGAATGTTCAAGATGTTATTGCCCTTTTGAGTGGAGCTCTATAACACCCACCATGGTGGCCATTCTGTGTGTCTGTGCTCAGCAGAATGAAGTTTTGTCTCTGAGATCTCAAATTAGTTCAAAAGCCAATATCGAGATGAAACAAATTTTAACAGAGTGAGGTTCTGCTCACATCATTCTCTTTTGAGAAATTATTTTCACTGTGTAGACTGTGAATGAGTCCTTGGTTTTTAATAGGTACATTAAATCCCACTCTGCAAGCTCTTATATATTCCCCTAGGAATATAACAGTTCTGGCCAAATTCTGATTGGCCAGAAAAATATACACATCTTGCATGGTGTTTCAGAGGGTTGCAGGTATACGCTGATTCCAACTATGATTTTCAGTCTTTGGCCTGTAGAAATACAGGAATTCCTTAATTTTTCTCTGTCTTTCATTGGCTAAGAGTTTAGTTACTCTCTATTCTGTAAAACTGTTTTCTGTTTCTACCAACTCTTGCAATCAGATCTGGTTCTCTTTTGCTAGTATTGAATTATCTCTGTCTTTGCACAGGTTTAAATCCAGACTGTTGTTTGGACTTTTCCCCTTTATTTTGACATCTGATCCCCACTACAGTTTTTTCTGACACAGTGATTATAATACCAGTATATGGTGTATTTTGAGTTAAGACAAGCTGTAGATCTGCTATACATGGCTCAGAAATTCTTCCCCTCTGACCAGTTTCTCTAGTAAAGCTGTTACCTCTCAAGAGTACTTTCTTTCTCCTAGAAGTGCTACACCCCTTCAGTATCTTTCGCACTCAAACTTCAACACTTCCCTATGCAAACCTGATTACGTGAAAATCTAATGCCTGTCTCCTAGCAGTATTTTAAAAAATACCCACTTAAGGGCCATGTTTCTTTCATGTTGCCTTCCCAGAAAACATAATGGTCACTTGAAGTTTTTCCTGTTTCCTGATACATTTCTGTAAAATGTCACATTTCTTGCAGTTTTAACCTCACGCCTCTCCATGAAATACTATATTCACTTCTTTCTATTTCTAAAACCTGGTTTTGAATCTACTTTTTCTTATTCTCTTGCTCCTTGCATCAAGGAGTATTCTTTGGCTTGGGAGCTTTTCCAGAACTCAGAATTGCAGCTTTTAAGCACAGTGAGTCATTACTCCAACAAAAGGTAAAAAGAAAGACAGTGTGACGAAATAGTACATTAGGGAGGGAGACATCTCTGTAGCCCACTCTGAGCCTGCCTGCAGACACCTAACTCTGACAGGATTGCTCCAAACCAGCACATTTCAGTCTCTGTCATGACCCCTTGTCCCCACATGCAGTCTATAATCACCTGCCCTTGAGAAAAAAATACTCACTTGGTCAAAAAGTACAAGTATTAAAGAAATATTTTGGACACTGAAGAAGAGCTATGTCCTCTGTGCAAGAGAAGGTGTAGGTGATTATTTCACTTACTGACAGAGTTACAGGTAGTTTTAAAATACGAAACCTTTCTCAGCTGTTTGTAAAAATACTAGCTGGATAGAAAAAAAAAGATAAAAGGATAACATTGAGCAGTGAGTGTGAAGAGGATCTGTGCTTCTGGAAACTGATGCTTCTTAAATTATGCAAGTGTTAATATGTGTCTGAAAGACACAGTTAAACCCCAGAAATCACATAAATTTAAGAAAAATTGCACTGCTACCCTAAAAACTGATCCCAAAATGTGCTGCTCTGCATTTGCAGGATGAACCATACTAGCGACTAGTGTGTTGTTAGCAGCAATAAATATCTCTTAGGACGACTGTTATTGAAAAGCTTTGAGACACCAGAGATGAAAGAGACAAAGGTTTATGGTCCCAGGTAAGAGTCACAGCTATTTTGAAAGGTTCACCTCATTCAGCAACAGAGACAAGGACTTACCAAAAGCTCTACAGGCATAACTAACAGCAGGAGGTGAAGCAATTTAATGATGTGAAGGGCAGCTTCTATAGGTGAAATATGGAGGATAACAGGTCTGGGAGAAGAATGCTTCACTTTTAAAAAATTATTTATTTTTTCTAATAGCTGACAACAATAGCAACAGCAGCTGGAAGTACCTGAGAGTGAGTGACACTGAAGGAGCCAGGATGAGCCACAAATGACAGTAAATAAGAAAAGGGACTTGAAAAGGCTCTGGGCCCCTAGCAGCTCTAAGAATTGGGACAACAAAAGCAAGAGTGCACTTTGAAAGAAAACAAAAATGTGCTCTTCCTCCTGGCCGCATCTGAACCCTTTCTCAACTTACAGATCAATGCAGAAGCAAAGACGTGCTGTATCTTTCATGTGGCTGTGCTGTTCTATAATAAAACCTGAACAAACAGGTTTTGTTTATCAGCCTTCTAGTGAAGCCACATTTTCCAGTCAGGACTCTTCTCATGCACCATTCTCCAGTCTACTGAAGCAGAAGGTTAGGTCTTCCCTTGACAGTGACAAAGCAGCACTCATTTCCATTGGAGAGTCTCAAGTAGCTCACTTCAGAAGTGACCTTTGTAATAGAAGCAATGTTTAGGAATACTTTTTTTTCCATAAACTCAAGAGTTCAGTGAAAAACAATTGTGCCACAATTCTGTGAAGTTGACAAAAACTTTTGTTGGTGTCTGAATATAAAGACCTTGCCAATAGACCTGGATTTGAATCATAAGCTTTCTCCCCTTGGATAAACAGCTTTGCATCTGTATTGTCCTGCTTGTTTAATCCTTTTATTTTTAAAACTGGATTTTGTCAAGGCAAATAATATGCTAGGTGCCTTGTGAAGTACCTACAAACAACTTTCTTAGTCAAGGATGGATTGTTACCTTTTTTCTGCCACTGGGAGTCTCAGAAGAAGCTTGGGTCAAAGTACTGTAGGTCAGGGAATTTTGTACTTACTCAATGTATGTACTTTTACAATGTTCCCTGTTTAGTGAATTACTTATTTTTGTTTTCATATCATTATATTGTTTTAGCACCTCCTTAACTGGAGACTATTTTGAGGGTGCAAATAAACTGGCAGCAGCATGATATCTCACCTGACAGCAAAACTTCCTTTTCATTGTAGTGACCAGATCTTTTTCACATCTGAAAACCTTGTCTTCATTCATGAAAAAAACAAATCCTTTAACTAAGACCTGCTATCACTGAGAGCCCCTCTCTGTGTAGACCCTGGCCAGGACATGAATAGTCTTTCTCATACTTCCCTCCTACGTCTGAATACAATTTCACGGAAAATTAAATACGAGAGTAGAACTTGACAGTGACTGTGAGGTGAATGATAAGTCTTCTCTCTGCTCCCCAGTACATTCAGTGTTCATAGCACTGAGGTTGGCAGAGCTGCTGGCTTTGCTCATTTCCTTTCCTCTGAGCCAAGATTCCCAGTAGTGTCAGGACAATTTTAGAAGCAAGATACACTCAACTGAACTTCATCTATGAAGACATGAACAGGTGCTTATAGCTGAGTTGTCAAGTCCATATATTACCTTGATTTTTTTTCCTGTCTGAAGTAGAGTCATTTTTGAATATGGACTTTTGGCCAGTCCTCAGATTTCAGGAAGCAATCTACTCCTGAACTGATTCATTTTCTGGGGAAAACAAAAGTGCAGAGAAGATAGGAACAAGATCTGCAGTATGCAGAGTAATTTTCAGGGGTGGAGTAGTGGCTGTGCCTGTTGCTGGGATTGGAGCAGCTGCAGAGTCTGTTGCCACATTGTCATATTTAAAGACCTTTTCCTCCTGAAGACACTGAGCACTGCTGAACGTGGCTCAATAGGCCTGGGCAGGGCCCCAACATGCTGCAGTGATTTGGATCTTCTGTGGGGTGCCAGGGTGATAAGACACTTTTAAAGAATATTTTTCTTCTTTCCTTCCTGGATTCTGCATGTGTTGAGGGGTAAGGTACAAACATACTGGAGGTGCCCACTGCCCTAGCGACTTGCTCATACAATCCCACCCACCCCACCACTCAGAACTACCCAGCTTTTGGGCAGATCTCTGGGTAATATTCTTAATTACCTGTCTGGCCTTAAAGAAGGCCTGAACCATATGCAACAACATGCTGGCTCCTAGCAAAAAGACCAGTTTGGTTTCAAGGGTAGTCACAGGATATACAAAATCTTTAAAATACTGTAATCAGCCTGGAGGACAAGGAAGGAATAAAGGAGGGGAGAAGAAAAAATAGGAAGGTGTTTCCCCCATATGTTGTTCCTCTGAGAAAAAGGAGAAAAAAGCCAAAGGTGTGATATTTAGTTGTTCCCAGTAGATGACCCTCAAAGCACAGTGGTGCCTGCAATACTGAATACATCTGCTAGGTTGGTGCCCCGACAAGCAACACTGTCATATCATAAACCCAGGCTATGAAATACACCACAGAGAACATGTACTGCAAGGGAGGTATTACAGGTATAACCCAGACAAAACACCACAAATATGATGGCAAATATTTTAACTAGCAACTATTGTTAAACCAGTACAATGAATGTTTATAACAATTTTCTTTTAACACACTCTAGTTCCTATCTCAACCTTTGGTTCCCCTGTTCAGGTGCCAAAAAAGGATTGTCATGGGTTTAAGCCCAGCTGAAGATAAAATACTACCCCAGCTGCTCACTCAATCCCCTTCTCCCTGGTGGAATGGGGAGGAGAATTGACATAAAACTTGAATGTTGACACAAGAACTATTTAATAATTGAGAATAAAGTAAAATACAATAATAATCGTAAATAATGATAATAAAAAGGAAACAAACCATTGACACTCAGTACAATTTCTCATCACCTGCTGACTGATGCCAGACCTCCCTTCCCAAACCAGATTGGCCCTGCTTGCAGGTAACTTCCCCCAGTTTATAGACTGGGAATAATGTTCTGTGGTGTGGGATATCCTTTTGGTCAGTTTGGGTCACCCCTTCTGTCTATGCACCCTCCCAGTTTTTTGGTTGTTTTTTTTGTTGTTGTTGTTTTGTTTTTGGTTTTGGTTTTGTTTTTGTTTTTGTTTGTTTGGGGGTTTTTTTGTGGTTTTTTTTGTGTTTTTGGTTTTTTTTTGTGCAACTCTTCACTGAAACAAGGAAAAACAAAAGTCCTTGACTTAGAATAAAATCACTTAGCAAAAAAATGCATCAGTATGTTATCAGCACCTCTCTCATTCTGAATCAAAACATGGCATTATAACAGCTACTGAGAAGAAATTAACTCTATTCTAGCTGAAACCAGGACAACTGAGAGAGATAAAATAGTTGTTAAGCAATATCTAGGATGCTTTCTGCCATAAAACCCTCTCTCAAGCCTGCTAACTCAATGGATTTTATCTTCTCTGTGCTTTGCTACATTGCATGACTTCAAATTATATTTCAGGGAAGGAACAGAGCCAGTGCATCCATTCACCTGTGTAAAGTGATAAGGAAAGGTTATGAGGAATCATGAAGTAAGGAGCTGGAGGCTAGGAAATTCCATGAGGAGAACATGGACATGGACAGGGCATGGACACCCTGACACACACTCAGTGAATTTAGTCTACAGATTTCGAAGTTTACAACCTGCAAGGCTGAAGGTGTGGCAGTTGACATGCTCCAACTGAATTGGAAGCATGAGAGGCCCCATGCTGCTGTCCAGATCAACAAGGCATAAATCAGCAGGAGCTTGGCTGGAATACCTGAATGGATGCCCATACTGCTGAGTAGTGACTTGCAATAGGAGTGGGTCTGTGGGGTGAAACTGTTGCCACTGGGGATCCAATGTCCACACTATTCAGGGTGGGTGTGTGGAGGGGGATGGAGGAGGCTGTTAATGCCACTAATGGTTGGAGGCCACGAGATACAACCCAACCCAGTAGCCTGTCTTCTGGTTTAATTTAATCTGAAAGCAAGCCATTTTGTGTGCCCTAAGACTACTCCACAAAGCAAACAAAAACAGGCTTGATAGGGTGAGTGACTTTAAAAACATTCCCTGAGTGTAATATTCTCTCCATTTCTCTAACAATATATAAGAATAACCTGAAAAAGCTTGGCAGGAAAAAGCTTGGTTAAGATGTGAGCTAATACTCATGGGAAACAAAGCAGTGCTTGCTCCAGAGTTCTCTGTTTAGGATGTTGAAGTATTTCTCACGCAGCTGTTAACAGTTTGTAAAATACCATAGACCCACAACTCCAGCAAATGCTGATCACCTGTGCCTGGGTCACTGGTCTGGCACCAGAGACCTCTGATGCTGCTGTGGGACCTGGGGTGACACAAACCTGTTTCTATTTCCTCTGATCATTAATCACTCAGGATTTCATTGGTGCTTAATGGCCATACTTTGGGCTCTCCTATAAAGACTATAAGATTTCGTGTACTTGGAGCCCTTCTGCCTTTCTAAGGCACTTACATTTTCTTTTTCTAGGAATAGCCTTGGTGATAAAATGAGTCACCCAGCCCTCTGCCAACAGTGAACATGATGACTGACGCTTAAATGACACCTTTCATGCTAGGAATGTTTAAACCTATGTGTGGAATCCTTCCCTGGCTGCTGGCTGTGCTGTCAGTGTGATGCCAGAGCCTTTCTACACACACAGACCAGGAGGTCTCAGTGTGAGGATTCAACGCCCTTCGTTACTGCCTTGGAAAGGATCTGTGTCTGAAGCTCTGACATGGCTGGCAGGCATAAGCATTGCACAGGGAGTTATGGTGTTGCTGTGCCATGTTGCAGGGAGTGGAAGGGAACTGTGAAAGTCCTCTGGTAAGGTTCCTGCAGCCATGTCACAGGCACCTCTTCTCATCCTTCCTAATGCGCCAACAGCTTGATCCTCTAGCACACCAGTGGTCACCTGAGTGCTTCAGAGATCAGGCAGTTGAGCATGAAAAGGCAAGTGACATGAGCTTTGTGTTTATTCTGTTCCTACTGGCTTAACATAAGCAAGACTTGATGGTGTGCCTTAGAAGCATGAATTAATTTCTCAGGAACGTGATGCCTAGCAGCACTAATGTTAGAAAGACTAAGTACTTAATATTGATAGCTTATGGAACATTCTTCATGGACAGAATTGCAATGTAAAAACATCTGAGGAGAAAACAGATCAGCTGCTCCTTCAGCCAGCTGACCAAACACACCTTCAGCTTCTCTACCACAAGGTACCTGATTCAGAGAAACCTGTAAACTATAGAAAATGAATTATTAGAAAGGTAAAATTGAACTTCATTTTTTCTTTTATGAAACTTGAACTTTTGCAGAGCTGATTCACAACTTCTTAAAAGACAATATTGCAAGTATCAAATAAAAATATATTTCAGTTACACGGGAAGTCAGTGTTGCTACAGCCAGAAGCAAGTGGGAGATTGAAGAGGATGGTGTCATTCAGTGTTGATGGGAGCCTTGGTCTTTTGAAAGCCTCTGCACATCTGCCCAGCAACATCAGTAGTTTTCTATTTAAAGTCAAGCACTGGTTTGCTGAACCTGACTCAAAGATAACTGCAGCTTGTTTCATAAAACTGGAAAATTAATCGGTGTGAAATGTATTGGAAAACAGAACAGTTATTCATCTGCCTCAGCAGTTTCCTTATTAGGTAAAACAAGCTTTGATTGTTCTCCCAAGGCATACAATTCCTCAATATGCTGCAAAATATGCTGTTAGAAAACAAGCTAGCATGACTTGCATACCTCAGTGACCACTTTTGTGACAAATGCAAATGAATATTTTGAATCCAAGGTCAAAATCTAATCATTGAAATCACTGAAATGGCAAAGGCTCACTCACTAACTCCTTTAAATGTACTCTTCACCCTACATAAACAACTGGCCCTGGGCTGACTGGGATCCAGTGGGGTTTGCAGAGGGCAAGGACCACTGGTTGTCCCTATGATGAGTTCCCTTGACAGCTACAATGTAAATTCTCCACAGCAGATGCAAAAGAAAACCAGCACGGGATCAAAATCCTCCTATGGAAAAGGAAAGCACCACACATTAAAATAGTGGGATTAGAAGCTCGTAAAACAAAAGGGTGGCTTAGGGTTCCAGATGTATCATGTTACAAATGGTCTTTTACAGTTGGCTCCACTCCTTGGAACCACTGAATCATTTCCTACTTGGGCACGTTTGGAAATGTCAGCTTTTTCCAATTCAATTCTATCTGGTTGCATCAACTGAAAATTTAGAGTGGCTCAGTGACTAAGTGTGGGAAAGAGAGTTGTGTAGAAGAATATAAATGAATTCATTATCCCAGAAGAATTAAGCTAATTTTAATAGCACCGCCCCCTACCCTGAACAATGCTAGAATAAATATTAAAAGGCAGGTCCTTTAGCAGGAAGAAAGTGTTCCTTTTTGGCTCTACATTGCTTTTCAGCAAGTAGTGATAATAACATCCATAATAATAGGATGCAGGAGGTTTGGATGTTCTCTGCCTCCATCCCTGAGGAATGGGGTGATGAAAAATTATGTTGACTTAACCATATGTCCAGAAGAATTAATTTTGATTCTGTAGTCTTGGTATCAGCTGCTACCTCAAAGGACATAAGTGTGATGGTGATGTTTCTAGGCTACTGATCACTTGTTATCCCTGACCTGAAAAATGACAAGACCCCTGATTTTACATGTTTCCAGCCTGACTATGGAGTACTGCTAGGAGAGAGAATTATAAGAGATGATGACACTGTTTTAAATACATCTTTACATCGGTCAAGACACAGATTTACTACCCCAGGATATTATTTCATTGTATGGGTTCATTCAAATAATATCTGGGATGAGGTAAAGTCAACACTATGTAGTGCATACCACAGCAAAATCCCTGTGCAAGCTGGCAGAGCCCCTGTGACCAGCAGCACCTGCACAGGCATCAGATCTTCTGAGCCTCAGTGCTTAACTTATGTGTCCATGTTATGTGGGCAATATACAAAATGTGATTTGCTTGATGATTTTGGACTGCAGACAAGTAATTTTTAAATTAATTTTTAAATTTGTCAGCCTCTCTGTGGTGTCTGCCCTCCCTGGGGCAGCTCAGCATGCCTGTTCACACCAGATAAATCCTCCAGGGTGCTCCCAGGCCACCCTCAGCAGCTGGTGGATGGATTTTTTTGTGTGGGCAAGCAGCTGGCCTGCCACCTCCTGCCTCGTCCCCTTCCCCACAGGCAGCAGCCAGAGCAGCTGTATGGGGCTGATGCTGCTGTGCCATCAACCAGACAGAAGCTTCTCTTTGAGCACTGCCCAAGTGACTGGGATTCTGAGTGTCTGGTTAATGGCACTAGTACAGACTAATGGAAAACCAACCTGATACAAATGGGTTGTAATAATCTCCAAGTGAATGACTCCTAGTGTTTTGTTAATATTTTTAAATAAACCCAACACCACATTTCTGGAAGATGTCTACATTGTGAGTGGACTTTTTCACTGTACAAAGGGTTTCACTCTGCTGATGTCTGTCTGCAGGAGAGTGGAAAGAACTTGGCCACAAAGCAGCATCAATGGACATGTAATTTCCAAAATGACATTTATACCCTAACCATATTGCAGACACCCATTTGTAAAGATTTCCTTTTTCTCTTCCTGAAAAAATTGCATTTTTACAGGTAAAACAATCAGCGAAGGTGGCTATGGTGCCACTATCTCCTTTAAATTATCAAAAATAAAAAACAAGCTGAAATAATACAAAGCACAGCCATTTTCTGGTTGTTATCTATTATTCATATGGACTGTCAATAGTTCATTAGTTCTGGTCTGTTTTCCCATGTCAAAATCTTGTTTTTCATGCCTACAGTCATGCAGTAGAAAAAAATAGCATGATCAATGACCTCAATACAATGAAAATAACCCTTTTAAAATGATCTGTTTGCATACAGTCTAGAAGCTGAAAACTTCACATCCGATTTCTGAAGAAAACCCCAACCTAACAACATTTCAGGGAAATGAAATTTATTTTCAAATAGAAATTAATTTTTTCTTACTGTTTTGAATGAGATATTTGAATGAATTCTTGCAAATAACACTAGCAGAAATTGGGATGAGTCTGTAAACAGCCTGTAAAAAAAGGAAAAATTGCACTTTTCTGATAACATATCCCTCTTCATAAAAATTGCAGCTAGTCCTACCTAACCCGGAGCTGTTTGTGAGCATTTCTCAAAGTGATGAATGGTGTCTCAGCATTTCCTGCTCTCTTTCTGATGATCTGTTATAATGACAGCAGCTTTTATCATATCTCTATTTCTGAGGGCCCCTCGCTTTCTTCTTCTTTTACTACAAAAGCTCTCAAAGGAAGCCTTTGTGTGTCAGGAGAAGCCAAATTAACACAACACGCAGCATCTATAAATAGTTGCTTAAAATTAGGCTTCTAGAAAACCTTGAAGCAATATTTCTTCAGGTTCTTTTCCTACTGCTGGTAAAAGATACAATCTCATATCACATTTTTTCCTTCATAAAACATTAATGTTGTTGTTCTGATTTTGTATGTTTTTCAGTGCTTTGATCCAGCTACAGGTAAAAGATGGCCAGTTCGTTGTTCCTGTATTTTGAAATTGTGCACAAAAGATCTTGTTAGAAATATGGCATGTGGTACTGGAAAATTAATTACCAAGGACAATGCCAAATTATCTGTCTTAAAGACAGGTCCTGGAAAACATGGATTTTTCATAAGCTCTTCTCCTAAATTTTTTAAAATCTTTTGAGAATTGCTTCCAAAAAAACTGGAAAGAACTCATAAGCTGAGAAGGATTAAGACAAGGCTAATTAAATCAATGTCTGGTACAAGGATAATGAGAATATGTTAACTACTATTTGTACCTCATAACAATCAAGTCATGAAATTATCAGATATCCAATGCAAATGAAATAACAGAATTATTATATATATATTTTTTTTTTTTTACATAATTCCCAACCAAAGTGAAAAATTCAATTCCATGTAACAATGAAATTCAATAGGAATTTAGACAAATTCCTAGAAGAAAAAACCCTTAGTTTTTTTTTAAAAAGAGTCCAAAGATTACCAGTAACTTGGAGATTTCACAGAGCCGAGGGTTTACACTAAGGGAAAGCTTACTGGTTGCATCCTTCTCCTTTTGCTTTTTACTTCTTGGATGTGGCTGGAGAGAGGCATTGAGGCTGCCCCAAACACACACAGTGGTTGTTATGATCTTAAATGTCTCAGGAGTTGCCCAGGCTGAGCTCTGCCTCTCTGGAGGCAAAGACCTGGTGCCACCTGGTACGTGTTGGGATGGGAGGTGTGCACATCAGCCCTGGGGCGCTTCCCCACATCTCTGCTCTCGCCTTCAGGACAGCCTGGCACAGACATCGAGTCCCAGAGCACGAGCACGGCTGTGAGATCTGTAGAAAGGCATTGATATTTCTGGCTGATGGAGTGTGGTTGCCATTGAGTTGGTAGCTGTGACTGGCAGTGACTGCCAGGAAGGAGGCAGCAGTTCCAGCTGTGCCAGACAGGAGCAATCTGGCCCGTGAGCCGCTCGCCGTCTGCTGCGCTGGGATGGAGGAGGCTCCGGACTGTGCTCCAACAGAGGCTGGAGCTCTTCTGCCTGATCATTATTTGTTTGGGGCTTTCCTCTAAGGACCAAGGGGTGCAAAATGGTTTAAAAATTATCACTGTAAACTATACAGTCTCTTTTCCACATTAGTTGCTTACTAATGGCTGATACTAGCAAACACAGCTTTATAAAATGTGCATAGGAACACACCAGTTCTTCCAAAATACTTCACTTTTTTTTTTTTCTTTTTTGTTTCATTAACACTGAGGAGCTTCCTTTTTACTTTTTTCTCCTCAGCAATTTTAAGGACTAATAATTTAGTTTTTAAAGGAAAAGCTTGGTTTTTCAAAATCTCGTGACTCCAGTGACTAAGCAGTGAGGGAAACACTAAATGACAGAAGATGCCTACTTAAATCACAGGCATACTTCAATTTCTTGAGATTTTGTCCTGAGAATATTTTCCTGGTCCTCAAAGTGATCAACATTTTAATCCTGGCCAGGGAAGGGCAACCACCCCTAATCTAATCTAATCTAATCTAATCTAGGGTTTACAGTTTAACTCATGACCAAACTGTTTGCTTTTTAATTCCATGGCAGTATAATACATTGCTATATCCTGGACAAATTACTGATCCCAGCTTAGGTATAAATATAAAGGTTATTTACATAAATCTTAGACTATAGTATCAAACAGCTACTCAAAGAATGTCTGCTTTGTCCAAATCAAATAGCAGATGCATTGAAGAAATCCTATGAAAACTATTATTGCAAACAAACAGGGCTCCTCAGTAAATATTTTTTTGAGAAAAGGCAATAGCTGAATAATCATAAAACAAGCTCTTTGTGTAGCCAAGCTCACTATGCTTCTGAGGCAGCACCATCTACCTAGTTCCCCTTCCCCACAACAGTCACTTTTTCAGGAGGAATTTACAAAATTATAGCTTTTTATTGAATAGCTGGATGTTTTGCATGATGGAAATTCTTTTAACACTTCCACTTCTGTAACTCAGTGCAATGACTCAAAAGCAACAAAAAAAATTCTTAAAACACGTTCACAGGAGATGTTTAGGAGCAGACTTCTTGTCCTGTTTTATTTTGAGTGTAATTTTCCAGGAACTTCAGATTGAGCCTTTTCTTCTTCTTTTTTTTTTTTTCTTTTCTTTTTTTTTTTTTTTTAACGGAACAAGAGGTTTTTTAATACTTTTGCCAACCCTTTCTTTTTTTAAGGAGTTTAGCTCCTCTTTGTTCCCTAAGATATTTCAGCTGTACTGTAACCCAGAAAGGCCTCCTGCATAGCTTGGCTGTGTCTGTACTCACCATATTTTGTGGGTCTCAGGGCTCTTTGTGCCCAGGCCTATTCTCCTGGCACATGAATGGCTTAAATTTAAGACCTGTGGCAGCTCCTTTTTTTGAAGAAGCATACTCAGCCTGGCAGAATATGAGCTGTAGAGACACTAGATGTGCCACTGAGGGACTTGGTTTAGTGATGGACTTTGCAGTGCTGGGTTAAGGGTTGGACTCTATGATCTCAGAGGTCTTCCATTTTAAATGATCCTATGGTTTACTGATTTGAACCTAGATTTTTGTTAATTACTGTTTTTCTCATGAATGTAAATAAAAAAATCAACTCAATATTCTTTCCAAGTCTCTCATAACTTTGAGAACGGACTTTTGATAGCTGAATTCCCAAAGCAAGCATACACTTTGTGACTTTCTTAGTAAGAACAGCATGAGACACAACCCTGGTAGTGCTCTGCACACCAGTGCCATCCAGTCAGGGTACCAGAGCCCTCCACAGATGATAGATGAGTTATTTTGGTGGATGCAGGATTTCTCTGCATAGTTCCTACAAACTAATTCTCCTCTCTGGGGAATTTAACAGCAAAACCGCCTTTGATTTCTGTGGTAAGTGCTTGAAAAATCCCACCTGCTATAAGGTGAGTGTGTCAGACATCTTCTGCATGAAAAGGATAAAGGCTAATTTTGGCTCTAAATTCAGGAGAAATTGAAGTAGATAGCATGAATATAGCAGGGTGTCCACAGATAGGATAACTCATGTCAATAAGGCCATGAGAACATGCACTCTAGCAAGTCTTTAAATTATTTTTCCCACATAATTAAACATGCAAGTGTAATTAAACCCTACATCTATCAAGCTTAGTCCATGTAAAAATGTGACTTGATTCAGCCTTGTGTCTCTAGTAGAAGTTGTGTGCCAGCCTATGCAAGTAATACTCATTTAAAAGCTTGCTGTCACCTCATAAAACAATATGTCTGAATACAGGAAAAAAATTAGTGTTTTCAGATGAGGACAGGAATGCTTTTAAACCCCTAAATATTTCTCAGGAGAAGAAGGCTTTACCTTACCTGTAGCTGAAACAGTCTCTCTGGGCTTTTTACGCATATGATAATAAATATTAGCTTAAATATGATCACTTTTGGATGAGATATATTTCTTTCCAGAAGTGAGTATCTTTCATTTAAGTATAAACGGAACCAGGGTGAATGGTTCAGATGTGGATATATATTTCATATGACTGTATCTGATAATATGAAACCCAGCCATTATATGCCATCTGTGTCCTATAAAAGTAAATTTTTGTGTCTTTGTTTTTTAAAGATTGTTTACATAAATAGATCTAATGACACTGATACTTCCAATGAAAAATGTATAATTTCAGCTTCCTTTTAAAACCAGAAGCCCTTACAAGGTCTTGTATCTATAACTGGCAAAACCAGCTTGTTTGTACATAATTTATTCATTTTGCATCCTGTCTAGGTAAACACAGTATCTGTAGGTTATTTAAAAACAAATTGTGAATGTGGAGGTAAGTTTACATTTCGTAACTTACTTAATTTCCTAAAAACGTTCTCTTCACTGAAATAAAATAAAAATAACTTCCTATGGACGCAGGAATCTAACCCAAACTTTCAAATTTTATACCATTTTACCCTCATGATTACAGAGTAGACCACTACAGTCAAAGGTCAAAGGGGGAGCTCTGTCACTTTTTCTGTTATGTTACCTGAACATGGGAGTACACATGCTATAGTCTACAGAAAATAATCTCTGGTATCACCAGGAAAAAAACCCTAGAGAGATCTGATCTTCATGTGCCCACCCCCAAACTCCTTCAGCGTTTCTTCACCCAGAGCCTGGGGAAAACACAGCTCCCTTCCCCGCTGTCCCCTTCAACAGCTGCTGCAGTTTGTGATTAGGATGATGTTTTGTGTGGGGTAAATGAGTGTGCAGCTCAAAGCACCGCCACTCTTGTCACATCTAGGACGTCAGCCACCTTGTACCCAGGGCACAGATTCCCACTGGAGCTCTACCAATGCAATTCTCCATGCTCCACTCACATCTCCCTGGCCCACATCTCTTTCCCTAGTTTCCTACAGAACATCTGGCAACACCTTCTCATCATGCATTGGAAGTGCACTCACATAGTGATGTGTTCTTGCTTTCGTTTGGCCTGAAATATTTTTGTATTTGTTAAAAACGGCCTGCACTCTGTTTACGAGTCTAGATAAAATACATGCTCAATAAATGTAAAATGTCAGTAAATGGTAAAACAGTATTTATAACTGGGCCAGTCGTTACAGACCAAACATTGAGTTATAGTGCTGTGTTGCAGCTTTACGAATTATATGGTGTCTGAACAGAGAAATCAATATGTCACAATTTTGAATTACTTGGCACCTTTTAATTTTCAGAGATAATCTTGCTTCAGATCTTGACATGCATCACTGCATGTTTCCAGACAGGAAATGGCCCTGTGACGGCACTGGTTCCTGTCTTACATGGCTCAGTAGCTACATGCAAATATCCTGTGCAGCAGATCTTTCAGATACTTGCCACTACACGTCATCCTCAGCTAGATGCTAACGTGCCTCAGAAATGTAAACACGCAATTCAGTGCTGAAAATTTGGTTCACTGTGGTTGAGAAAGGGAGCTAGTTCCAACTCCTCCAATGTAGACTGAATTTGTGGTCTCAATCTCATCCCTGGTGAAAAGGTTGTTGGGGCTTTTTCCCCAAAAAGGTAAATTATTCCACCATACACGTCGCGGAAGACTGAGTCACACAAGATGGAAAAAGGTGGTGCAAAGGCTGAAGCACTGTCTCTCCTCAAAGAAGATCCATCCAAGCAATGTGGTTTGGGGTAGTTCAGGGAGGTGCTGTTGCATCTGCTTGCTGCTCTCTGTGGTACTCTCTGGTCAGCTGGTGGCAGCGGGCTCATTCAGTTTTTCATGACCATACCCAACAGTTATCAAAAAAAATTCACATATTGCTTACTTGCTAAATTCTCAGTTTGCTCTTACGGACAGCCAAGCTGAGCCTGAGCGCATCTGGGGAGCCTGAATAAATTTTCTCCAGCTGCAGGTTCCAAGTGATGATTCCTTGCTTTAGAATTGACTTTTACACACACTCAGCTATTCGGTCAAATGCATACTCATGCAATATGCAAACACGACATTAAAGGCGAAGAATTTTAAGTGCTGGTATTTAAAATGCACATCCCCCAGCACATGATAATGGTACTTTAAGCATCAGCATTCCTCTCAGCTGAAAATGCCTTCATCCTCCCTCCCCTCTGCCCTTAGTGCTCGGGCTCCACACCCTTCACACGCCATGCCATCCCCCACACTGAGCCCCTACGCTCCCCACGCACCTCTTCACTGTCCTGGAGCCTCCACCCTCCTCTCCTTGCTCCTGCTCTCCCTTTTGGATCCTCTCCCCAAACACTGATATATTTTTAGATTTCTTCAGATCTTCTGGTGACACCAAGGCTGTTCAATATAAAAGACTCATAAATGGTGTATGCAAACCATTTATTTATAAACTTGGTCTATTTAGATGGACTTTTTAACTGTAGGGGATGTCAAAATAAGTAGCATTGGTGTTAAAGTTCTCAAGGTTAAAAACGAGGTTGGTCAATCTGTAAGAAGAAAATGACCACGTGCTGCAGAAAGTCTCACCTGGGAGCTAGGTACTGAATGACTGTTCTGAAAATAATGCTAAACATAAGAGTTGTTATTGATCCCTTCTGTTCAGATGACACTCATTCTTCCTAAGCTACAGTTGGTTTTCCTCTCTGCTAGACCTTAATTCTTTTCTGCCAGGCTATCAATGGCACCAGATATAATAAACTAAAATGTGCTTTCTCTGGAAGTACAGTAATTGAGAGGGAGACAAATAGATAAGTGACTATCTGAGAACCGTAGGAGAGTTCCTGGCTTACCCAGCACACAAATTTTGCAGAAATAGCAGTATATTTGCAGAGCCTAATGAAAGTGAGCCAGGGCTGCAATACAATCAGCAAGGCCTGTCACTGAGGTATGGGATATCAGCATATTTACTGAAGTCCCATACCTAGCACTACATGTTTAGAGGAGAGAGACAGAGAGAGAGGAAGAGAGCTGAGCCAAATTGATGATGATCTGCTGTGGGAAGGAAAATGTCCCAACTCCCTCCCTTGGCCTCTGCCTGCCACCTTCCACGCCCCCAGCCAGTGCACAGGCCTTCCAAGGTTTCTCACTTTCTCCCTGTGCCAGAGAGGGGCTGTGCTGCTTTGCAGCTGCCAGGGACAGCCCCAGTCCAGCTGCCCCATGGGCAGTCCTCTCCCCAACAGGACAGCAATGGTCATGCACTGGCTGAGATGACTCTCTCATATGTTGGCATGAATCCCATCATGTTTTGGCCCATTTTGGACTCTGGTTTACAACCAGCATGGTTCAGACAGAAAATTTCTTCAGAATGGAGGAAAAAAAACATCTGAGACAACTCTGGTTTACAGCAAGCAATCCCAAATGTCTGTATATCTTGATAGCTCTTAAAGTAGCCTGGATTTATTTCTGTTTGGAGGTAAAGGCTATCGGTTCCATTTTATAAATGGCTTGAGATGCTACTAGACAAATAGAAATAAAGAATTGTGCAGAGTTTTTTCCCCCCTTGCTTTCACTGATGATTCTGAAACAGGAAGCCACCCTAACTGCTTAGAGATAGATTTTTTTGTATGGCTTATTTTCCTATATATTTCTCTTCAGGATGTGCTGAAGGTTCAGTGACTGTCTTGTTTTTCCTTATCACTGTATGGATATGCCCCCTGCCCTGTGTAAACACTGATGTTTCACTTCAGAGATGAACTGAGCTTTCAGAGGACTCTGGCAGGTCACCAGAAGCTCAAGACTGGCCCCAGGTTGACATGTGCTTAAAGTTGCATCTGAGCTAAGGGACCTGGTTGAACCCCTGACTCTCGAGTGTCCTCACAATTACTTTCCTACACAACTCCATGATTTATGGGACATGGTTTCTCCTCCAGGTGATCTCCTCTTCACAGCAAGGTATCCCAGTCACAAGCCCCATCTGGCTGATCCCACTGTTGACACCCACATCCCTCACCTGCACCCCTTGGCACACCCCTTGTATCACAGCCTTATCAGCATTAACCTTACCACTGCAAATAGCCTAAGTACCTGATGATGGAAGAAGGAAAATCTAGGATTTGCAGCTGCTATGTTTCTATGGAGCATTCAACAATTTTAACTGCAGAAGAGACTGTGAGAATCACTATTATGTAAGAATATGTTTAGGCTGCAATCTGGGCAGTTATATTTTTAACTCTATTTAATGAGGTTAATGGCTTTTTCCAAGTTTAAAGACAGAGGTCCTGTTTTTCTTCCTCCAAACCCCTCAAATCCATGAGTTCATGGTGCTCTGTACCACTTCTTTGGTGTTCTTCCATAGCAATGAAGTAGCCTATCCCCATACTTTGGCACAGGATTCCTCCTTATTTTTCCATTTATTGTACTCTGTGAATTCCAACAAAGGAAATATAGGAATGCAAAAAAAAAAAAAAAAAAAAAAAAAAAAAAAGAAGAAAAAGGTCTCCAGCTTTTTCAGTACACTGTGATCTCAAAAAGACCTTTGGAGTTGAATCAGTCAGGCCACCCTCCTAGATGAAACTCAGTGGATAATCCTCCCATCCCAAGATCAGGCCTTCATACACCTGTCCCTTTTTTTCTTCCTCCAAGTGATCCCTGCTATTTGCTCATGTCATGCATTTATTTTCCTGAATAGTTGCTCTGATTTTTCATAAACATAAATTATGCTGACTGACCATCACACCCCATCACTGGTATCATAAAAGATTCTGGACTCCACTATGGCCTCTTATTTCTATCACTGTGTATTTTATATGCACACTTCAACAAACATGTGATCCCAAATAGGATTTTTCTACAGATGGGCAGCTGGACACACTGTGTCACACTCAGTGATGGAAAGAAATGCTTAGTTTGACTTAATTACCTCAACCATTGACCACAGTGCCCAACGAGAACACTTCCATTGTGTGACATCCCTGGGGGCATATTCCCCCTTCCACCATGCAGGCATTTTAAAAGCCTCTGGGAGCTGTACAGTCAGTCTGCATGCTGATCTATGATGAGTAAATGTTGCTCCAACAGTTTTTGTCAGTGCTAATTTACTTGCTTTGTTTGTTTGCTTGGGGTTTTAATAATTGTATTAGAAGTCTTTGCTCCTGATGTATTTGACATTGTGCCATTGGTCCATTAGGATTTGGTTGAGTGTTGTGCATTATTTTTAATTTGCATTCACAGTATGCTCTGTAATAACTCCCACTGAATTCTAGCAATGGATGCTGTGAATTTGTATTAACAGCAGCGCTGTTTTGTGCAACTGTAGTAAAATTCTTTGCAAAAGAACACTTAGTGCATCATCTCCTTTAGCGAAGGAGATCAGAGTTCCAAATAACAACAGAGACTTGCAAATTGTTCCTGGACTAATTGTAATGGAAGGATTCATCTTGGATGGAAATCATTGGCACAAGCTGCTGTTGATGCCAGAAGTTTACATGGTTTCAAAAAGCAATTAGACACAATTATGGAAGAAAAATTCATGAAAGGCAACTAAACGCACAGCTAGCTCTAGTTCAGAAATTCCCTGAGCCATTGATTGCTGGAAGATGAGAAAGGGTCCTAGGGATGGATCACTGCACAGTTCTTCCCTGGGATTGTGCTACTGGGCACTGCCTGAAGAACATGCTGTTCTAGTCTGACCCAGTACGGCCTTTTGCATAGTGTCTTGTTAAGATGTCGTGCTGAGAGCCTTTAGGAAGAAAAGAGAATGGGGAAAAATTATCTCCCTTCAGGTTAAGAACTTGCAAGCTTTTCGGTTTCTGAATTAAAATCTTCCTTTGTACTTAATTGTAATTCAGATCCTCTTGGCCCATCAGCATCCTTTGGAAAAGCACACACACCGGACTGAACTACGGTCACAAGCACACGCCTGCAGTGCCTTTAATTGGATGAAGGCTCACACAGTGGCTGGCAGTGCAGCACTCATTTTCAGTAGTTACTGGCCTCAAGTTTGCTTCTGCTACAAGATGCATTTTTGGCAATGAGTATTTATCTGCCATTGGGCTGGATCATCATTGCTAAAGAAGTTTCTCTGTTAAACTAAAAAAAGGAATCTGGTGAAGCACACACAATATCTTACTGTGATGGATACAAAAATATAGCTTACAACAGTGAAAAATCATTAATTTTGTGCACAAAAAGCAAGTCCTGCTGTTGGTTAGAACAGGGACCTAATAACAGCTGGTCATGGGTTCAATCCCCATACAAGTCATTCACTTAAGAGTTGGACTTGATGATCCTTGTTTGTCCCTGCTGTCACACGCTGCTACAGCTTCCAGCTCAGAATATTCTGATTCTGTAAGCATGGCATCTTATGAGACACTCAGAGTCCTGAAGACTTCTCCATGTACCCTGATATTTTTTCGCCTTGACCTTCTCCAAAGAGTGAATGGTGCTTGACTGGATGAGTCATCACTGGCTCACTTGATGAACACCTCAAAGTGATGGCAACTGCTTTTAAACACCTAATAATTTAACTAGGTTTATGTAGATGTCAACAGACTGTTTTCTGTCTGAATTTAGTTATCAAATTATTATTTTAATAAAGCCTAATTTTTAAGTTACAGGACACAAAATTCTGTCCTAAAAAATAGAGAAAAAATATTAAGGCAAGACAAAAGGCAGAGCAGCAACAGCCACACAAGGTGGTTATTTGGTTTGAACTTTTAATTTTAATGGGGTACAGGAATGCATTGCTTTTTGCAATTTTTCTTTACTGAATGATTGGGGCCATTTGATGTCCTGGAGTCTGGCAGATGGCACCTTAGTTCTTGCAGTTTATCATTATGTAAAACCATGTTGCCCAAAACTGTGGGTGGAAATAAATGAAGTTGTGAAACGCAATGAACCAGTGACTTTCTCCCAGTTTGAAACACATATGTTTCAGTTTTGTGAATTTGCTAGAAGTTTTTTTGCTAAAAGCACTCATATTGTGAGTGCACTAAAAATACCAAAATAGTTGTTTCGCACCAACACCTCACTCTGGGGCCTCTTATGCTTCCCCAGAACATGGGACTCCAGTTTCACTGCACATCTTTAGTACTTTTCTCTTCCTCTTAATTGTAACAGTCACTTCTCCTCCTATTTGCAATAACTAATATCCCTATGACAGCCATTGCTTAGATGAGAAGGCAGCACTAGGAAAGCATTTAATGAACATTAATTGCTTCTTAATATGATTTAGCTGCTGGAAATAAGAAGGCTAAGCTGGCTCCATGTGACCAGCAGCCCCACAGGCACCTCCACCAGACTCCTTTCGAGATGCAATCCTGCTGACCTGGGGAACAGCAGCCTTTCATGGATGATAACCAAGGCTGCATTTTGCTTTTCCAAATTAGCAGCTAAGTAGGGCTGTAGGAGCTCAGTAACAAAGTCATGATGATACCACCTGGCTGATTAGTGATCTTTTCCTTCTGTGCAAGCCAGCAATTATCAATTCCTGCTGACTTCAGAAGCTAATGGGAATCAGAGGATGGGGGATGCTGCCAAGACGCAGCAGCTTCCAGCTGTGAGGAGGATGGCAAGATGGGACACAGACTCCATGTGCACTGCTAAGTCTCTGTCTTTTCCTGTGTGGCATGTTTGGCACTTGTGCCTTTATAATTTTGACCCTCTACATTACCTGACACCATCACTTCTGACATGGCAACACCATGTAAGAGAAACTTGGGTCTTTTGAATCCAGCATTCCTAAATTTGAATTCTGATTCACCATTGATTCTCATCTCACCCTTTAGTAGGGTCACTTAACCTTTCTATTAAGCTGCTGTGCCAGGAAATTAAGTCTAGTAACATTTAAAGATACTGTAACAATCAATCAATATATGTTTGTAAACTTGTTAGTAAACAACAAGCACCAAGTGCCAAGTCTAATTTAAACACCTATAGTTTATAATCTTCCCATTTTCTTGGCAAGAACTTTAATATGACATAAAGATTAACCTTCTGATCTCAGAAAAAAAATCTTTACTGATATTATAGACTAGCATTGGCAGCAGACCTCTAACTTGAAATATGATGTCCTCACTGGCATCACTAAATTTCCAAAGGATTAGCTGACAGTGATACCTCAGGACTCACGGGAAAACTGTATTGCAGAGAGAAATGACAGCGAAGGCAAAACCCAAATCTTTTTCTGGACTGTAGTTCTTAGTCGTCTTTCATTCAGAGCTGGAATTGAATACCACTAGGCTTTTAAGATGAAAGACTTACTGTTTTACATAGGGTATTTAATGGGTATTATGAAATAGCTGATGATATCCACTAACATAAGCAGGAGCCTTCATGTTTCACAGAGGTGATGGGAGATTGATATTTCTAGTATTTGCTGATCAATAAACATACATGTATCTTGAAAAGCTTGACTGTTGGCCCCCTACTTGCTCATGTACAGGGTCATCTGGTTTTATAGGATAGGCCCAAAGCAAGCTTTTGGGAAATGGTGATGAATCACCTTCATGTTCCAGACACTTATGGTTCACGACAATCTCAAACCAGCAAACCTTTTCAGGACTTCAGAAGTCTTCACACTGGCTTTGTTTCACTATTACAACTAAGTACATCAAAGCCAAGAAGACAACTGAGCTGTGCTCCCAGGGGAACTGTGCAACGAACCAGTGAGATACCTACAACCCCTTGGGACACCAGCCAAATGCTTCTAACTCCCTCCCACCAGCACCCACAGCTCTGTTCACCAGCAAGCTAAAGAATGCCCCAAAAACATCATTAGATATTTCCCTGCATACCCCATCACACTCACAGATGGTGCTATGCTGTTCCTCTGGTGCACCATAGGCATGCTGCCTCTTATTGTCATATCTAACCACTCACAAAATCAAGTCCGTGTTACTTCATTACTATAGTTGCAGCAGAGCTCCTGCTTTGAGACTTTCTAGCCATTGTTTGTTGAGCAGCAGCTCTGAGGCTTAAGGAAATGCTCACAGATACAGAAAACATGAAGGATAGGGAAGAACCTGCAAAAACAAGGTGTCAGCTCACAATTGAAAGGCTGCTGTAAGTCACAGCATCTCTTCTACTCTTTTAATAAAGGAGGCCTAGTTATCAGCACTTTGTCACCTTACTAAGTTTCTCATACCAATGGCTGGCTTGTAAAAGCAACACTGGATGCACCATTAAGTAGAAACATCTACAGAAACATTTCTTTACCAAAACCACTGCAAATCATAGACTCATAGAATTTTTTGGGTTGGAATTGACCTTATAGATCATCTAGTTCCAACCACCCCTTGCCATAAGCAGGGACACACCTTCCACTAGGTCAGATTGATCCAAGCTAGCCTTGAACACTTCCAGGGATGGGGCATCCATGGCTTCTCTGGGCAATCTGTTCCAGTCCCTCACCACACTCAAAGAATATCTTCCTAATATTCCATCTAAGCCTGCCTTCTTTCAGTTTAAAGTCATCCTGCTTGTCCTATCACTACGTGCCCTTTTTTAAAAGTCGCTCTCCAGCTTTCTTGGAGGCCTCCTTCAGATACCACAAGGCTATAACCAGGTCCCCTCAGAGCCTCCTCTAGGCTGAACCACCCCAGCTCTCCCAGCCTGTCTCTACAGCAGAGGTGTTCCACCCCTCGGATCGTGTTCATGGCCCTCCTCTGAACAAGTCCACATCCTGATCATGCTGGGGGGCCCCAGAGCTGCACACGGGGTCATTTTTACCTATAATATACACATTTTTATAACCTATCTTTTATAAGACAAAATACAGGACACGTTGACGATCACTTTTTAATTCAGATAAAGAGCTATTGAAATAGCAGCGGCTTCACTACACCAGCCAAGGGGCAGGGCTGCCTGCCCTCGCCGGGCAAGCTCCGCACCCCGCTCCCGCCGCCGTCCCGCGCGGTGCGCCCCTCTCCCCCGTTAAAGTTTGGGCAGTTTCGACTCCCTCGCTCCGCCGCCCTCGACAGCGGGAAGCGGCGCGGGAAGCGGCCCGAGCGGCGGCCAACACAGGCCGCCCGCACAGGCCGCCCAGGTGCCGCCCTCACGCCGGCCGAGCCCGGCCGCCCCCCGCCAGCACCGGCGGGCCGGGCCCAAGCGACGGCCGCGGCGGGAAGGGGGGGGCCGATAGCGGTGGCGCAGGGCTGCGGGCGAGGGGCGGAGCGCAGAGACCCTGTGGCTGCCATGGCCGCCTCCCCCTCCCCGCAGCCTCCCTTAAATACTATGGGGCGGCCGTAGCTGCGACGGGCGCCGCTGCCGAGCGCACCATGCGGGCTGTCATCGCCTTGGCCGCGGCGCTGGGCAGCCTGCTGCTGGGAGGCTGCCTCCTGCGCCTGGGCGGCCAGCAGCCCCTCCGCGCCAGGTAGGGCGGCCGGGCGGCCTCGCCCGCGGTCCGGAGCCGGCTGGGGAGGGCGGGAGGAGCGGGACGAGCCCCGCGGGGCGCGGCGGAGCCTGGCGCGCTGCCCCCGGCTCGGTCTGGGCTCGGCGCGGGTGCTGGCGGCTCTGAGCGGGTCGTGGGCAGGAGAACCGCGCCGGGTGATGTTCAATCACTGGTCCTGACAACTTTGTTTTCCCGTCTCGCTTGCCAGGGGCTGGGAGGAGGAGGCAGGAGTAGCGGCTGTCACGCCGAAAGTGGTGCGAGCCCTCAGGTCTCCCCTGACGCCCCTTCCTCAGACCGAGAACAGGTACGGG
Source organism: Phylloscopus whistleri (assembly GCA_017589585.1). Classification (NCBI taxonomy): domain Eukaryota; kingdom Metazoa; phylum Chordata; class Aves; order Passeriformes; family Phylloscopidae; genus Phylloscopus; species Phylloscopus whistleri. The sequence goes on along the minus strand of JADMLD010000614.1, from coordinate 3,498,366 downwards.
CTGGCCGCCCGCAGGTGGGTCCGTGAGGTCGGGTCTGCAGAAGCAGAAATTCGCCTTCGCTCCGGTTCATTCTTCCTATTGTTTCGGCAGCTTGATCAGAGAGAGCGTTAGAGATTATTAGAGCAAATGACCCTTTGCTTTAACTGTAATGAATTGTTTGCTCATGGGCCCTCTTATTGACGGCTGTCACTCTGCCGTTGGTTTTGAGCCCAATAAAATATTGCGTAGAGCAGTTTTGTTAGCGTACGATGCAAAAAGTGCCTGCTGAATGGCGTGTTCCAGGTATCTTTTATTCTTCTTTCCAGGAAGGTGGAGCTGGGTAATAGTGTTACTGTTATTGTAATCTGTATTTAGTTAAAAATACAGAATTATCATTTACAGTTCATAGGATGAAGGCAAGACATATGAAGTCTGTTTTGTTTTGGGTTGGCATCATACTTTGTGGGAGCCCATTCACTTGATCCTGTGTCTTGACCTTTCAGATCAGTGTAGATCTTTGCTTTACAGCCTGTTATTTTATTCTGTGAAGTTTAATATGAATATTGATATTTCATAAAATCAGCTGTGAAACACGTTGTGCCATACATGTAGACTTCAATACTAATGAGTATTTTTTCATGCTCTTGAGTCCCCACACACTGTAGGAAAACTAAGAGTGCAGAAGACGATGGTGTAATCCACACATGAGATAAATACTATGTAAGAAGTAATTTTGAAATATTTTTGCTTTCCTCTTTTACTTTATATGGCCTTATTAACTTTGCAGTTGCCATGAGTATTATATGTTAATATATATATTATGGTCAAAAACACATTTTAGAAATTAGAAAGAACTTAAGAATTGGGTCTTTCACGGAGACTGTGATGTTCTGGTTGTGTGGAAGACAATGGTGACAGTGCAGTTAACCTTACTGAGGCCACCATCTCACCCAATAAAGTTGAATTTTATAGCCTATGCTTTCCTTAAGTAAATGCAAGTGATGTTAGTTGTAGTAATGATTGCAGTGTACCCTAACAGTGCATTTCTTATGTGTTTCTAATGAGAGGCTCTTGTGCTCCCTCCCTCAAAATTTAAAACTTTCACAAGCTGTAAGTTTATAGCATCTTTCAAAATTAGAGCAAAAGAAAAGTAACAGAATTCTGCAAATGTTCCTACGTGGTGTTACGCGCTTCTAGCCTGCTTCTCTTTCCTATTCTTATTTTTTCCCTTTCTGCCTTTTTTCCCTTCTTTCCCCCTCTTAGTATTGGTTTTGCAGTGTGTGCTGTTCTGCTTTGCTTTTTTTTTAGCCATTACTCCGTTCTTCTCTCCACTCTGTTTTGGGTTATGTCTGTGGTTTCCCCCTGGCCCGTCTCCTCACGCTCTTCCGTGCTAGTTTCTGAGCTGCATCTCCTTTCACTCAGCTCTGTGTGCTATACCATGGAGCTGAATTGACTAGAAATACTGGCAGAGAGCACTTCAGAGAACAGTCTAGCTATTTCCCATCTGCTGTTAGTATACTCACAACTGGAGCAAAGAAAGAAGAAACAACACTTACCGAAGAGGTCAGAAAATCCATGTCATGTTTTTAAGCTTTGTAATAGGACAAGTGAGATTGAGATTTTAAATATATATTTTTCCTTATTCTACTTGGAGGATTTTGGTACCAATTTGAAGCTAGTTTTGGTCAGCCTGAAATTGTATTTCTTCATGACTAAGTGACTGCAAAAGTGTGTCAAGTAAATAATTCATCAAAGAAAGTTTCAATTTACTCAAGCTCCTGTAACTGTAGTGTCTTTGGAGAGATGTCTTGCCAGCTGAATCCAAGAGTGGATGTGTTTTCTCACCTGGGTGACTATGCTCAGTAAGCTGGCCTGACAGGAGTTTGTGATGCGTGTTTGGCTTATGAGAAAGGAGAGAGAGCTGCTGGACTGGACTGACCAGGAGCTGTTACTTCGTCCAGAGAGCAGCAAGACTGGGCAGGGAGCCATGCTGGAGGGGTTTGATCCAGGCAGCAGCTGGACTGGGCCTGGCTAAGGGCCATGCTGGAGAGGTTTGATCCAGAGAGCATCTGGACTCATTCAGGAGGTTTGGACCAATCCCTCAGTGATGGAGATGGATGGTCTGGTCAATAGGAATTAGATTCCAGTGTGCAGTGGGAAGTATGGTTCTCCTAAACAACCCTGATCATTTGAATGGTATTGCTGTGTTATTGACAGCAACGCCCTTTCCTGCATAAAAGGATGTGCGTGGATGTTTCTAGGAAAGGAAAAAAGAAAAAAAACTTAGGCACTGTCCTTGACCTCTAAGTATAAGTAATCTAGACAATCTTCACAGTCACAGGCTAATCTTTTTTCTTATCATTATTTCCTTTGCTGTTGGAGGCATATTTGTAACCAGACATCTCCCAAAGAATCTCTAAGGCCCTATTATTCTGTTGCCTTGCAGTATTGAAAGCTAATCTGTTCTTTTATTTTGAGTAATTCTTTTAAAAGGATAAAACTGAAGGATGAAAGGATGAAAAGCAGAGGATTGGATCAGACTCTCTTAGATATTTAGGCAGCTCTTATGCACAGCAATGTTTAAATACATGGTGACCAGGCACCTAAGGTTTTCTGACGATCTGTGTCTTAGTAAATAACCTTGAGGATGTGGTTTGTCTCTTACAGGACATTGCTTACCCCTTTTTCTTGTTTGTGTTAGCTTATTGGAGCAATGTGACTGCCTCTACAATGCAACTTGCATGTTTAGTTTTGGGCTTATTTCACAGCCTACTGTGCCTCTTAGTAGGGTTTCTTACTGAAAAGAAAGGCCACTGTTAGTAAGGTATGTGTAGTAGTCCCCTGATTTATTCATGGAATCAGTATAATTTATACTGCAATGCTATATTCTCTGGCAAATTCTCCTATCTGTGCCTCATACTGTCCTCTCAATTTTTAAGCTGTAACTGCAAGTACAATTTATATTTTCTTAAGCCCACAGTACAACCAAAAAAAGAAGTCTAGCATTTTTCCCACCTTTAGACCCCTGGTCTTCCTGTCTCCTTTCCTCTCTCCCCAGCTGTGTTTGTGCAGGCATATTTGTTTGTGTAGTGGTTGCATTAATAGTAGAACAGAAGGCTCAGTACTGCTAGTGCTTATCAGGGGAAAATGAAAATAGTAAGAGAAGCTAGGTAGTATTTTCTTTGTTATGAGGCCCAGGGTATGCTAGGTTAAATTTAGGCAGAAATTCTAGCTCCTATTATACTGCCCAGGAATATGTAGCAGATAAATAATGCCAGCTCCTGCAAGGGAAGTGAAAATAGCACTTTTTATGTATACTTTATGTAAAGGTAACAAGGCAGCAGTACCCTGAAGAACTGGCCACCATTGCTCTGTTACTCTATGTTGCCAGTTTTAAGCATTCACTTACTATTTCCCTAGCTTACTTTCTGTCTTTGCAGGTCCAAGGCAAGCCCAAGTGTAGGTCTAAGTGTAAAAACCACTGGGGTGATTGAACAGTGGGAGGAAGTGGTTGAGGAGCTATGAGTAATCAAGTTCGTATTAATACAGTGTTCCATAGTGTTGGTTTCTCCAATTCCTCTCTCAGCAGCAGATCTGTATGCAGGCCTAGGAAATAAACAGCTATACTTAATTAACAATGCTACTGAGACCTGTACATTCTGTCTCCTGTCAAAATACTGCATTCAGGCAGTCAGAAGGGGAGGAAGAGACAGGATAATACCACAATTATGGAGTAGCCTAGTATATTGCACAAATAATTTCTTATGGTTTAGATTAGTCAGCAGTGGGGGTTCACTTCACTAATTTTACTGCTCTCTTAATATTTTTCCCCTTCATTCCCAAGTGATGCATGCAGACATATTTTGGGAGCACATTTTGAACACATGCCTCATGTATTAGTTCTGTCTAAATGAATAGGTGTTCAGTTGAAAGCTGCTGCCAGGACACATTTATGTTCTGACAGTGGTGAAAGGTTTCCCAGACTCTCTGTTTACTTGGTCCAAGTGAAACTGCTCTGTCATTCTATCGTGTGCCCTTGTAACAGGATTTTAGTGTAAGTACCTTATTCTTTCCACTTCACCTACCATGAGGCTCTGAATATTGCTTGTCATCTTACCTGTCATGCAGTTTATGGATTTTATAAATAAAAAGCATCTGATGTTATACATAACCCTGGTGAATGCACTGGAGTGTCTTTCAAACAATTTAAAGATGCAGTTTGTGTTAAAGACCGGATTTAGCATTCCTTAGATAAGCAATACCTCTATAGGAACTTGAACAAAGACAGTAGGTTCAGTCCCTTTAACAGTTACTGTGATTAATGTTTCAAGACAAATTCTTACTCCTGTGGTTTGATGAAGCCATTTTTATAGTCCATTTCACCAAGGATTTAAATTGTGTATTACCTTATTAATCAAGGTGGTGTGAACTTTAAAAAACATCACTATAATTCTTATCATCTGATTAATTTGAAATAGTGTCAAAGACAACACTTAAGAGCATCCTTCCTAGGGAAATATGGATTGTGGGTTTTTAATGGTATTCAACTAACAGATTATGAGATTCAAATATAAATTAGTTCCTTCAAGGGAGAGATTAAGACAGAAGATATTCACAATCTGGATAATGCTATTCAATGCCATTTTGGTAGAATGATAAAAATGTGCAATTTGCCTACAGAAGTTATCCTTTTTAGCTGGAGATGCTCAGCTGGAACATGTTCAGAGCTCTTGTGCTGCTTCAGACAGACAAGGGCAAGAAGCTATGGAAAAGAGCAACAGCTGGTTCTGCTGGCTGTGAATAGCCAATGAGTGGGATTTTCCCTTACTTTCAGTGTGGACTTATTAGGGAGGTGAATTTTTTGTTGCTTTCACTGCTACCAGACAGTTCAGTTCTGAGAAATTTTGAAGATCTCATCCCACATTCTTTGTTTCCACCTCATTTTGACAGATTTCTAGGGGAGTGGCCTTTCAATCTTCATGTTACAGTATAACTCACAGCACCAGTTTTCGTTTTCCCAGCTTCCCATCCTATTCTCCTACTCTGATAACTGGGGTTGAGTTTGGTTTTGTTTTTAAAGGATGTCCCTTTGCTTTCCCTGCCTGCTCCTTGTACCTTTCTGCTCCCTTAGAATGCTGTGTTATTTGACATACCCCTCCATCTGGTGATTCCCTGCAGTAAGGTTCCCTATTGTCTCAGGAATGCTACAGGAGCAGCAAAAGGACTTCCCATATAGTTTTTGTATTTCTTATTCTAAAGGCAGAATCAATCCTTGTCTTAAACAATTTTACAGTTTAAGGATCTGCTGTCTTCCTGAGAGCAAGATATAGAATAAAAAACGTGCTGATAAATATTGCACATGATCTTAATCTACTGTGGATTTATTAAAGTACAGATGGTGTACTTCCTGAGTTCCTAGAATTACCATAGGAAGTATGTGGTCCTCAAGCTGTTCATATATGATTAAAAAAACCCTGTTTTTCAGATTTGATCCAATGAGATTGGCTTTGAGAACATCTAAGCCCTAAGGAGAATACAGCTGAAATTTCCTTGTATCATCAGTTTTATGAGTTCAAGCCAACAGAATGTTTCTACATCAAGTTCTCATTTAGCTTAATAGTTCATGGAATTAGTTGAATGTTGCCTGATATCTGTGGTGTTAGGCACATTTTCTGATTTCATTGTAGAAGTTGTAGTGCTGCTCCAAGTAGTGAACAAAGGCTGTCATCCATTAGGTCAGGTAAATTCATTTAGTGGTAAATGTTGCCTTGCACAATTGTCTGAAATGAGCAGAAATTTAATCTGAGTCTGATGTCTGCACAACTTTTCCATGAATAATACAGTACAAGTCTAGACTGCCTCTTGCACACCCATTTTTATCTAAATGTAAATAGATTTCACTCATGTGAAGCTGAGACCACTCTGGCAGTGAAAGAGAAATTCAGAAATTTAACTTTTAATGGAATGAGTCATTGTTTTACATCTCTTGCAAATAAATTGTTTTAATCTTGTACCTTTTGCACCACATAAAGACCCTTGAGTAAATTTTATGTGTAGAAAGCCATAGGAGATGCATTTTGGTGATCTATCATGTGGCTGTAAAAGTGAGGCTTTAATGACAAAACAGAATAGAGATTTGTTTTGTTCTTTCTTTTTTCTTGGACTTCATCTTTTCTGAATTTTTCAAGTTTTGAAAATGAGTGCATAAAAAACAATTACGTATTAAAAATGAGGCAACATGCTTGTGTTGATCTTATGAATTTAAAAGGACTAAAAGTCTGTGGAGTAAGGCTTGTGCTTGAGAGAATATTTATTCATTGCCCCACAGATCTCAGGACATAAATTAATAGGAAGCTGGAAGGACTTGTAATGGTTTTCTGCACAGAATTGTGAAAGAATGTTGGTGCACTGCCGCTTCCTCACAGGGAGCTGATCAAACCTATCTGCCTGCTCTGACCTGGTGGTCCTGGCAGCCTTCACTTACTAGACAGGGTCTCTTCTGGCTAGCTGTGGCTCAGAAGGGCTGGGGCCACTCTTCAAATCAGCATCTAACATCTTAGGTTTTATTTATAATGAAAGGCTTATTTGCAACAGTAGCATGCACTTGTTTTGTTTTTGTTTTTTTTTTTTTTTTTCTTTAAGATGCTGTTTAGGCAGCTGAACTTTTGCTTGTAGCCATTTCTCTTATTTCAAGCTGCAGCTGCAGAATAATCATTTGAGGTTACTGAGTTAAAGAAGCAAGAGAGAGGAAGCAGCATGCAGTGCTAACTACATTTGTTTGAGAACTGGAAAGGGCCTACCTGGTTGTTCTGCTTAGACAGAACCATTCAGACCAAGCTGCAATAAACCTGTGTACATAAATTTTGTAGGCAGAATATTTGCTAGCACTTGCTATGTGAGATCTGCAGAGTTCTTAGCTCTGAACTGTGTGCTCTGAGAGCCTTCTGCTATTTGTATTTCACTCCTTGAGAAAAAATGAGATAAAGAGCTGTGTGCAAAGACAGACAAGGAGCTCTCAGTAGGCAGTGCCAGCTTTTACTATCTATTGAAGTCACTGCAGAACTGAAAGGATAGAGGTTTATGTTGGGTTGTCTTATTGTTGTCCTCAATAAGGGGCATACAGACTGAATACTTCCTCAGGGGCACTGAGTGTATACTGGGAAGAATTTCTTGGTGGTGGGAAGAAAGGAAGAGGGCTGTTCTGTCTCCTCTGCAGCCTACATCCTGTGAGAATTGCTACTAGAACTGGCTGAGATTCCAGAAAATTCATGGGTAATGGAAAGAAAAAGAAAGGTAGTTCTTTCCTTCCCTGTCAACTATGACCATGAGACTCAGTTCAATAGCAAAATAAACAAGTGTTTATTCTTCTCCAGTCAGTCTTCTCATTTGAAGTGTTCAAGAAGAGAAAGCTTGGGAGGGACCTTATTGATACCTGAAGGGAGGGTGCAAAGAGTTTGGAGCCAAGTTCTCCTTAGTGGTGCTCAGTGGTAGAACAGAGGCAGTGGTCACCAACTAAAACACAGGAGGTTTACTCCTGTAGGAAAAGGGAATACAGGTGTCCTTGCCCCTGATAAGTAACAGCTGTGTTAATTACCCAATACAGCCTTGGCCCTGATGAGTCACAGCTATATCCAAATAAAGATGTGATAAAAGGGAGTGGGTTAGCTGGTGAGGGGCAGTCATGATGAAGAAGGATCCTGGGGAGAGAGAATCACTGCTGTGAGGTCAGTCTGGGTCTGCAGTTAGAGCCTGTTGTTGGAACCTGCACTCAATAGTTTAGCTGGGTGAGAGCCTGCAGTCAGAGTCTGCAAACTGATACCTGCAGTCCTAGTTTAGCAGGAAATAACCAGCAGTCAGAGGCTGCAAGGGAAACCTACTGTAGGAGCTTGCTGCAGCCAGAGCCAGGCTTGAATAAGTCCTGAATGGTTGGAGTCAGGATGACTGAGCTGTAAAGAGGAATAAACCAGGACCCATTTTATGCTGTGATAAGCAAGAAGTCTCTGCCTAGGCTTATTTCTACTCTCTGAAAAGAGGGCTACTGCAACACCCTCTGACCATCAGGCATCACTTTTTCATGGTAAGGGTGGCTGAGCACTGGCACAGGCTGCTCAGGTAGGTTGTGGTGTCTCTGTGCTTCGAAATGCTCAAAAGCAGCTTGGCACAGTCTTTGTTCACCCTCTCTAGGTGGCCCTGCCTGGGCAGGGAGTTTGAACTAGATGACCTCTAGAGATGCCTTCCAACCTCAGCTGTTCTGTGGCTTTAAATGGCATCTTTCTCAAGCAAGGTCTTCAAAATCAGCTTGTCAGAAATCTTATTGCTAAGGGGTCTCCATATTGTAGCAGGTGAAGGCAATGGCGTTTTGGCCCTTGTCAGTAAAGGCATTGATGGTCCAGAAGCACAGTGCCTTGTGTGCAAAGCAGGAAAGCCCTTTCTCTGTGTGTGAGTGCCTCTGTACAGAGGTGTTTCAGTTGTTCTCTAAGAATAGCACACAGTGTCTCTGTCTTCTGTGTTTCTACTTCTGGTTTGGACAAATAGGCTGCAATGTCCAAGAGCTCTGTAAGCAGTGAATCAGTGGGAAGAAGTAAAAAGGAGGGGGAGGTGGCAGGGAGGAACATGGTGAGGGGCAGGGAAAATAATGCCAGAGGAAAAATCTTTATGATAAATGGCAGTCCACAGAGCAGAAGGCTGATGTTAGAAGAGGTGATTGTATGAGATTGGACCTAGATATAGGATGAACTGAGGAGAATGGAATAAGACCTTGGTATCTCAGTCATTTACTAATTTACATCTCAATCTTCTACAAGGGCCGCTCAGAGCAAGAGAACCACACAGGAGTTTGGTGAAAATAAGACAGGAATTAAAGATCAGTATCAGACACTTGCCTTGGTTCCCTTTACAAATATTTGTTCTTTCTGTGTAAATAAAGAATAAACAAGGCAGGAAGTATTATGCTTGAGTCAGTAAGTTAAGGTCAAAGTACGAAGATCCATTTCACCTGTGGTATTTCCTATATGTGTTATATTCACTCTGAATATTGCATTACATCAACAATTTTAGGAAATCACATCTGCTAAATATTTTACTAACAAATATTTTAAATATCTTTAAAACTTAATATTCGGGGGGCTTTCCATTTATCTTTTAATTACATGTGCTGATTACAATGTAAAATGGAAAATATAATTCAGACTATGAAATAGGGTTATTTTAAAGAATCAAATATTTTATAGTCCCTAGCAGCAAACTCTCTTTTAGTAACAGGAGCTTCACAATAGAAGTCCATAAGATTTGTTTGGTAATGTTTTCAGCTAAATCAACGGTTATTAATCTTATTGTCATAACAAAGTAAATGTGACAACATTGGTAGAATGTGTTCTCTCTTTTAAAGTTTATTGCTTTTTCTCCTCCTGCTCCTTTTTAACAGAACAACTCTTAATAAAAATGGAATTTACCAGTTTGAACAAGCTTCCAAATGTAAGGCAATTCAGGACAACATTTTGTCATCATCTATCAAGAAGAAAAGGTAGGTGTTTGCTGTCCTTTCTGCTTTGTTTGTTTTAAATAGAAGGGTAAAAGATTGTCCTTTTTTACATAATTCTTGTTTATTAATGTGGAGCTATGCAACAGAAAACTGAATTTGTTCAACCAATGTTTGCTGCATTCTTTCTTTTATGTGGATAAGATTTATTTGAGGTGAGATTTTAACTATTTTATTTTCACAATGCAAGACTTATTCTTGTCAGTTTGCAACGCTATGTTCTAAGTTACTCACAAAAATACTGAGTGGGGGTGTGGGGTATAATTTTGCTTTTGAATGTCTTTTCCCTGTGTGGTGGACATTCTTCCTTGTTATGAGCAGCTTTAGTTAATGATTCTGTTCAGCATTGTTGACTAGAGTAGGTTTGGAAATGTACTAGTATAAAGACTTGCTGGTTAGTTGCAGGATTGTATTAGGGTAATGAGTCCACAGGAAGCTAACAGTCTAATTTTAGACACATTGGAAAAAAACCACCCCAAATTAGTTTTGGGGTTCACCTTGCTGTTCTGTATTTTTCTGGCATGGAGAAAAATCCAACTTTGATATCAGTCCTGCTCAAATTCCTTGTCACTTTCCAAAGTGAAAAGTGGAGAAGCAGCCATTGTTTTTGACATATAACATCTTTTCCTATAAGGATGCACCAATAAATAAAACATTGTAAGTAAGAAAGGCTTCCCATTAGGGCTGAGCTGCAGCTTAAAATGGATGGTGCCATGCTGTCTTTAAAATTGGGAGCTTCACTCTCCACTCCCCCCTCCATTTGGGAAGAGAAATGGAATGAGAAACAAAAGATGAGCTAAAAATAATTATATGCCTTTCCCTATTCAAAGTACTGGATAAGTCAAATTTTTCCTTAGTGTCAAAACAGCATTAAATGATTTGAAAACTTACTCTGTTTTTTCTGCCCCCTCCTCACTTTTTAAAAGATCTTTCTTCACCTCTTTTTAAGTCATTATATTTCCAGCATTTCGTCTTTGCTCTTATTATTACTTCTTTATTTATTTCTTCTTTGTTTCCCCTTCTTTACAACCTCTTCTCCCATCAATATTCCACCTCTTTCAGCAACACTATCATTGAATTTTTATTCTTTTGAAAGATGCTAGACCACTATCCACTATGTTACTGATGCACTGATAGTGAGAGCTAAAACATAGACTGGCAGAGGTCAAAGAATGCAGTTGACTGAAAACTTGAGTGACTAACACTGAGGGAAGGAATAGCAGTCACTGTATTGCTTTCAAAACCCACTCAGAGCAATATAAATGCTGTTGTTTATCCCACACATTGCAAAGCTCTACAGTCTTTGGAGATGAGCTCTTCATATTGAGAATGTTTTGGAGCTGAGATTATGGGAGAAACTTTACAAAGTACAAGACCTGTGGTCTTTCTGTGGTCTGTACCATTTAATGAGGCAGAAGATGAATTGGGCAGGTAGGAAGAGAAACAGATGTTTGGGAAAAAGGAGCAAGGGATTGCTTTTTGCCATGAATATTGGAGCTATTGACCTTCACTGAGAGGAGCTGCAGGGATTTTGTTGCTTTCTCAAGGTGTGACCCATGGCATATACCTGTGGTATATTAATGCTTTAGATTGCAGTTCTAGACTTGCAGGGACATTCTGGACAGTCCTGCCTCCTAAGTGAGAAGAAAGAGAAAAAATTACTGATTTAAAGTTTGTCAAATAATTTGATAGTAAGAGATGCTATGTATGTGGGAAGTTATTATTATAGCAACTATATGCTGGTGGTGACAAAGAGCCTGAAATGCTGAGTTTTGCTAGCTGTTTTCCATTTTTATTCTAGAGTAAGCCTTGTGTACAATCTCCTGAGGGCTTATAAAACTGATATTATTTTAGGTAGTATTAAAGTGTCCAGAGGCAAAACAGAGCCTCCTTATTTTGCATTGCATGCCATAGTTTTTCTTTTTATTTGTTTCTGTCTTGAACATAAACTGCCAAGTAGAAATGTGTCCTTTTTTCACTCCTATTGCTCAATCTTCCTACTAGTTCAAATACCGTTTTTACAAGTTCTATTTAGTTTTAGCAAATAACCAGTGAGACTGCATCTCTCTGTTCTGACATTTTACCTGTTATCTCCAACTATTTCAACACTTTTGTCCTTGCTGTTGTCCTTTAAATATCTGCCAAAAATTAGAAGATACTAATACTACTTTGTCAGTGCTTTGAATATGCATAGTAATTCCACCTTAGCCACTGCAGTAAACATAGAAGGTTGCTGCTTACCTGGTAAATACTGTGAGGGGTGGGGGGGAAAGCCTTCCAGGTGTTATTTGTCAGTCAGGCTCGTTTAGTGTGAGTTTCCTAGGACAGCAAATTATTGTAGTGGTTGTGGTGCAGGTGACAGACAAAAACAGTACAAAACAGAACATGTTTCATTCATTCACTCTTCTCAGCACTGTAATTGTATTGTCCAAGTGTTTTTATAGCTCAATTTACCTGAGCTTTTTTTAGCTTAATAATAAAACCCTTTTAGCATCAGTGAATATGTGCTGTAGGCTCCTAGGTGCCAGTGGAAATATATGTAATGTGCCAGCTCTTTAAAATGGAACAGTGGAGAAGATGACTGTCTGGGTTACAGCAGAGTCTCAAAATGGTTCCCTGATAACCTGAACTGTTTCCTTTGTAGAAGTGAGTCCCCAAGCCTCCTTTAAAGGAGGAAATGCTAAAATTGGCTTTCTGAGAGGAAAACAAAGTTATCTGAGCTGTAAACCCAGCTGCAGCAAATCCCAGGGCTTCATGTTGAGTCTTTAAAAATTATTTCTAGGAATAATAATACTGTCTGTATTGGAGTTTATTTCATAGGAGTTTTTTATTGATGTGAGCAGATGCCTTGCAGAGCTGCCACAGTTGGGAGCTCCTGTCCCCCGGGACAGCATGCTGGGATGTCTGTGCTGCCTGTGGCACTCTGCCAGCTGGTAAAGACAAGTTCTGACAGTCCAGAGTGTCTTTGTCACAAGAAGAGCTAAACTGGATGCATAAGGCGAGTAGAGGTGGTGTTCTCACTTGTAAAGACCTGGAAATGGTGCTTTTCTGTATGAGCTGGTGAGCTTGGATACCTCCAAGCAAGAGCAATTCCATCCATTAGAGACAGCTGTGGAAAGGCTGCAGTGTTCTTGCTTTGTAATTGGTGTTTTTGTCCTAAGTGCATTTTCTGTTACAAGTATGAGAAGGTCCTTACAGTTTCTGACGGTGAGTGCCTGTGTTTCCTATGAGGTCTCAGAACCAGCGTGATGGATGATGCTTTCATTCTTCTCCTTACCAAATGTTTCCTGTAACTTGCTAATAGTCTGTCCATGCAATTTTCTTCTCAATAGACATTAATTTTTTGTTTTGTTTCTGACTCTGATCTTCATCTTATCAATGTCTTTAGGCTAGAATTTGCTTTTTCTACTTTTATTTTTTTCCTGGATAATGATAGCTGAAGTAAGACAGATTATGGTCTGTGGTCCTATTATTTTCTGGAACTTTTTTTTATTTAAGCCTAAATAACTCTTCATGGTCTATGATCCTATTCATTTCTGGAAGTTTTTTGTAAATCCAAGCATCTAAGAGTGATTTCTTGTTTAGAGTAGGGATTGAAACCAGGTGAGTTATTCAACATCAGGATAGGCTACTTCAGTCTTGTGCTTTTATCTCATTTTCACCCCATAAACACTCCCTGCCCCACACTACCAGTAACACTTGTCTGACCCCATGGTGACTCAATTTGGGTATCAGCTTCAGTAGGAAGGTGGTTCCATTTCTTCCTGGCTGCAATTCTGAGGCTGGTAACATACCAGCAGGCAGCTGCCAAAATAGGAGGGCTTTGATCCCTGTTTGTCCATTTCCATCACTCTTTGTTTATACTGGCAGTGGTGTTAGATGGTATCTTTCTTATCTGGCTTAACACAATAATGAAAAAGAAAATGTACGTGCATATCCTTTTCCTTTTGGACTTTTTTGCCCTGGAACTAAAAGTGACCTAGGAAGGCATTTGACGAGTGCAAAACCTGGCAAAATAAAAACAGAGGTGGAGTCAGATAGCTACCCATAGTGACACAAGTGAGTTGGACTGGAAAGAGGAAGAATGTACTGCACCAGGTCAGATTAGCTACAGCTGCAATAAAACTAGTGTTTTTCTTTTCCTGCTTCTGCCAATTGAGTTCTTTTGAGTTGTGAAGGCTCATTAGAATCAGTTTAGTCCTAATCTTCTAGTCCCATTGAGAGTTTGCTAAGTGTGGAGGATGAAAATTGCATGTGTTGTCACAGGTGCAGACTTGAGCCAGTGACCAGTTTTAATGCAGCCTTCCTCTTAAAATTATAATTTATTTTTTCATGTGGAAATTGGACATGATTTTACTCGGGGTAGGATAAATGAGTTACCTTTGGCAATTGCAGTACTTTTAGGAAGTGAATGATCTGTTTATTTCAAATGTGGAGCAGAGGGGAGGAAACTTTGAGGTATTTGACCTCTGCTGCTGCAACCACCAGTGTTTTTATATATTGCTTCTTATCAAGTCTCATGCTCTGCTTAGAAACAAGTGATGGTTCTTGCCATCCCAACTCATGTAAAACTGTTCAAATTAGCCACTTCTAAGTGACAGCTTGAATAAACTCATGATCATTTGGGTAAATACTAAGCTATTTTTGTTAAAATAATACAAGTTAGATCTTGTATGGAGACTTGAGTCCCATAGAATTTTAGTCATGGCATTCATACCATCCTTTCTTCCTATTCCCCCAGTTACTAGAAGTCAATTATTGTTTTTTTAAAACCCATATTATGATCCAGGCTCAAATGGGAGAAGTAGTAACATTGAACATGAAAGCAAAAAATGTCTTCATTCTTTTGATTTGCATGTTACAAAGTATTTCACTTGTGAACAAATTTAAATCTCTTGAATGGGTTTTCAAGAGCAGAGAGCTCTTTGGTTATATGTAGCAATGTAACCAAAGTTCTGGATCATGTAAAATAGCAGACTTTTTTACTTTAGAGACAGTTTAAAGGAAAACTTACATCTGTAAATATTGGTCTATTGTCTTTAGATGACTGAGCTTTGGGGACTCTATAAAGTAAATGAAAGAAAAGGCATAAGAAGTGTTGTGTTTCATCTTGGCCTGCAAGAGCCACTTTTCAAAATACTTTTAAAGGTTAAACCACCAACTACAAGAAAATATCTATATTTTGGAATGTTACACTTGAGATGATTTCTAATAACTTGAAAATATTTATGGTCAGTTATGTAAATTTGAAACAAGTGTACTTTTGCAAGTTTCTGAAATTCATTGGGACACCAGTACTAAGAAGAGATGTTTAATAGGTCATGCTAGTTAAATGAGGATAGTGCTGTTACAAATTACAAAAATAAAATAGGTCATGGAGTTCTAAAAACGATCTATTTTATATGCACCATGCACATTATTATTAATAAATGCATCATTTGAATGTTTTTAGAGACTGTTTCTAAATATACATACATATATATTCTAGTGTTTGATGTTGTTTCCTTTTTTAGATACTCAGAAGATTATTATCTTCACATAGTCAGAAAACTGCAGAACTGCACCTGGGTAAGGAAACCAGAAGCATCTACAAAATTCAGGTAATTTTCATTGTCTGATTTAGAAAAACTCTTTACCTTGGATTTTTCTAACAAGTCATAAGTTTAAATATTCCTTTTTAAACAGATAATCTTGTATTGCTTGTAGTCACTTCTATGAATTTTTTGATGCTGAGGCTCTTCTTGTTTGTTGGCATTTAACTGTGCAAAGTGAGTAGAACAAAAGAGCTATGAAAGTAATTTCATCTGTCTTCACTATCATGAGTAGTAAACTACCTTAGGTAGAACGAATTAAAATATTCCTGGCATAAACATTACAGAGTTAAAAAAGTACTGGTAATGTTGTTTTGTCCATCTGAACTGGCACTCTGATAAAAGGCTGTAATGAGGCAGTGTGTTCCATAGCCCAAGACTGTTGCCTGTATTACAGAAGTGCCCAAGGCACTCATTAGGTTTGTCACTGCATGTCATGGCCCCTGAGCGTGACAGCACATGATTCCATCTGTCCTTGATTGGGATGGCACAGAAGGACATGCTCAGTAGGGATGGTGAGCTCTGGAAAGCCTAAACTCTCATTTGGAAATCATGCTGGTTTTAAAGAACAGCTTCACTGTTCTTTCACTCTTCTGTGCCATCCCTGTTTTCTCCAGGGAAACAAAGCTCTCTTGAATTACATTTTTACATGGATCAGAATTAAAGATTCTGTCATGATTGTTAAAAATAAATAAATTGAACTATCTTCCAACTCTTTGGAGTTAACTAGCATTGAGAGCTTAATATCCACATGCTCAGCATGATCCCTTAGGAAGAAGTAGTTGGGAGGTGGTGCAGAGTAAAGGGTTTTGTGCAAGATAAATTGCTGTGTATCACAACTGACTAATGGTGCTTCCCAAAGCTGAGGTAAGAGTTAAAGAAACTTTGCATTGTTTCAGGCTGTACACACAGCTATCAAACATGATAAGGAGCTGTAAAGCAGCCCATTCCATTTCAGAACAGGCAAGTGTCTTGCACAGAGTTGACAGGAGATGAAGCTGCTCTCACCTGCTCCTCACCCCTACTACATTTGGGCTTTTTGTTTTCCAGTCTATTTTTTTTAAACTTTTCTTCCTTCCAAATGGACCAACCAATCTACCAGCTCTTTGCTACTGCTTCTGCTGTACTGGGTGTTTGAATCAGTGGCACAGTAGCCACTCCTTGGTCCAGCCTGACTTCTTCATTCATTGCTTATACAATCTCCCCTCACTGGGCCAGCTTCTGCATCTTCTAGGCCTATGAGAATCAAACATCAAAAACATCATACAAGTCTGGACTTTAAGTACAGGATGCTTACTCGTGCTGTCTTTGACTTCCAGCAAAGGGTGTGGGTCATAAATAGTCAAAGTGGGTTATGCAACCAATGATCAAACTGGAAAAATTCAAAAGACAAAACTGTGGGATGCACTAAACCACCAAAAAAGAGTGGACTGCATGTACCCTGAGGTGATCTTACCTAGCTTTAATTTAGCTCAAATACAAAGCAGAAAACCATCTTTTAAAATCCATGGTTCAGCACAGGCTGGACAAACTTGTTACTGAATCAACATTCAAGGGCTGTACTGTTATGGTTTCCTTGGTTGGTTTTTAACATTCAAGCTAGTTGGAGTATTAGCTAGTTAATATGTACACAACCCATGCTACAGTTCTGATGACAGTACTGTGTATTTTGTTCCTGAAATTTGATCTGATTTGATGCCATCAAAGATTTCCATTGGTGTGACTAAGGACTGGTGCTTTGGTGTAGGGCATTGTGAATGATTATTTTACAAAAGATGGGTGCTTTTGCATAAGTCTTGTCTTTCTTTTTTCATTCTCAGTCTTCTCTATTGTTTTTTGGAAATAGGACATTAAAATTTTAATGTTGTCCTTAATCCATGACCATACTTGAGATTTTCAAGGCTCTTAGCAGTTGGTCAATGCAATCTTAAAAAAAATTAAAAAAGAAAACCAAATTTTATGTAAAATTTGCTGGCTAAATCTCCATGCTTACAGCACTCCCAGGCTTATTTATCAGACTTAAGCCTGCAACTAGCTTTGGAAGAGCTCTTCAGCTGAGAAATGACACATTAACAGAGCTATGGGGGAGAAAATGTTTCTAGAGTTGTAGTGAAATAAATGAATTAATAATCCCTGGGCAGTAGATCTCTTCCTTTTTCTGACTTAGCCTAGTGTCAGTAATAGCTGTGTAATACAAATATAATACAGTCTGAAAATCTCATTAAGCAGGTAGATAAACACACCCATTTGCAGAAGAGGAAATTAATCTCTAAGGAGTTGTGCAGCAGAAATTGGGTACTACAGGCAGCCACCTTCAGCAGGAGAAACTCAAAGCTGCATGTGTCCCATTATTCACCTGCCAGTGCCACCAGAAGTCTGCCTGCTGACAAGACTGCAGAGAAGCTGCTTGACTTCTTTTCCTGTTTGTCCATCTGTTAAATGGAGTGAACACTTAGATGCTTCTCAGGCACACTGTCAATTTTATGACATCTCTCTATTATCCTGAAGTTCTGAAGAACAGGCATGCATATTTATAAGGGATTTAATGTCATATGCTTCAGGGCATAAGCTAACCTCTAATTAATAAGGTTCAAGAGCAGCTTCTCCTGGGTAGTTAATTTTTCAGAGAAGCTTTCCTGTGTTTTCCTTTACAGCTTTTGCTGTTGGCTTCTGTCATGCTGCTAGTGGAGTGAAGGAATATGTGATCTAATCCAGTAACTCTGTTCCTAGAAGACAGCTCTGTGTGCCAAGGAGTACACATCCATTCTCATTGTAAGCTGCTCTCCCAGCAGATCCCGGCCAAATAAAAGAATATAAATTAGAAGTGTGGTTCAGGAAAGAAATACTTGTCTTTTTATTTGGCAAAAGGGTTATAGCTGGCAGCCATGTCTGGCACAAACTACAGTGTTTTTGCCAAGTCACTGTTGGAAAGCAGAGTGCAGGACTCCAGGCTGATCCTCTACTACCTGGCTCAGCTTTGTCATGCTGTGCAAAATGTGTCCATTTGTTGTCAGAGAGCTCCCCTTTCCCAAATGGCTCCCTCTAAAGCTGCTTTGCTGTGCAGGTTCATATGCTCTTGGCTAGGTTGCTATCTGGCAGTGCTCACTGGTTCTTGACAGCTACATGATGTTTACACATGCATTTCTCAAAATCAAGAAGAACCAGGAAGCAAGTACAAGCCATGATCTCTTTAGTACCTCCCATATCCACAGTCACTCTTTTGTGGTTGATTTTTGTCCAGACTCTGTCAGGGAACCAATCTCCTGGCATTTCACTTATTTTAGTGTCTATAATGGTGACATCAGCATTGCCATATATAGGCTGCCCTCAGAGGAGCAAGTGCAAGCATTTAGTTCATTGCTCTTGAAATCTGGTTAATATTTATTGTGCCCCACAGTCAGTCATTTGTCAGTCGTTTTTAAGAGAGTGGTGTAAGCAGCATCCTGCTAACAGTGATTTTGGGAGTCTTCTCCAATATTTACTGCTAGGAACATATAGAAAACTGTATGCTATATGACTTTTCCCTTATAAAATTCATCTTCTCTTGGCCTTTTAAAAATTTCCTTTGTTCTTTATGGCTCTTCAGTCATCTAGCATCTCTGCATTATGCCTTTGTTTCTAAGCCCACCTGAATTCTTCCTCCCTTTTCAGATTTACATCAGCTCTAGCTTGTTTTAGACAGAACAAGTCCTTGGATTTCTTGTTGGTAAGAGAGCAACTTGGTACAAACTTGGAAAAGTGGGGGAAATAATCTCACAGCTGCTGGGAGGGTTATCCTTAAAGCTCTAGGAAAAAAAGCTGTGCTGGGTAGCTTCCTGTGCAAAGAATCTCTAGCTACAGTCAGCAGAGTCTCAAGTTCCCTAGGTAACCTGAATATTAATTATTGTATTAGTATTCTTCAAAGGTTTTCCACTTTAAAGAAATAACTTCATTTCTGCAACAAATTACAGAGCCCAATTAAGTGCAAGCTGTAATTGTTTTTTACACCTCCATATCTCTCTGCTTTACAGACTTTTAAGCTTAATTTACTCTCATTTGGGCTATACACCAATGTTATCAAATAATCTGCAGGTTTTCAAAATAGTTGCAACTCCAGCTTTTGCAGAAAGCTACAAAATAGTTAAAACAGGCCTCGAAATAATGGGAGAAGGGCTGAGCAGATGCTGTGTTTCAGAGAAGCCTCTGAGCATTTGATTTCTGGGCTATCTGACTGAGCTTGAAGCCTGTCAAAGCAATGCAACTTCAGGAGTGGTGTCACACTGGTGTAGTGAGCTGTGGGTACTGGGCCCTCTCCTCATGGAAAGACCACTCCAGACAAGCTTTATTTGTATCTCATAATGAAGGAAGAAGGATATTCCTAGGTTTAAAATGCAGTTTTAAAATTCCTCATGTTACACTGCAGTCTAGCTGGGAGAATGCTGCCCCAACCAAAGTATTTTAATTTTTTTCTTTTTTTAAAGGAATATTACTTTTTTAAAAAACATAGACTCTTAAGAGTTAAAAGATCAACCGTTTTCCTAGTCCTGTTATTTTCCCTCTTCCTTTTTACTCCATTTGACCTCTATTACCCTTTTTCCCACTTTAATATCTCTTCTCCAAAGTGTGTATTAAACATTCCTGCAGATTATAGAATATCACTTCTTGAAGAGATTAGTTTTGTTGCAAGCTACACTCCAACCCATATAACAGTATTGCTTATCACATCTGTGTACTGCAATGAACCTCAGCTGAAACACAAATAAAACACACTGCAAGGTCAATTTATGCTTATATAAGCTCGTACCACCACATAATCAATAGCTTTTCTAACATTAAACAGATCAATATTTCTGCTGTAATCTCTGAAAACTTCCAGTTTACATGGAAGTACACACACCTCAGACTGCAGAGTGATTAAGATTACATTTGCTGCACAGATTTAATGGATGACCTGTAAAATAATGAGTATATATTCAAAGACATTTTATTTCAGGAGAGAAAAAAATGGGTGGAGAGATAGTAATTAGTGGCAGTTTGAAGAAATGCTTGAATCTTTTAATTGGTCTACAGACTATTATATACTTTTCTAAAGGATAGAGCATTCCTATAAAGAGAATCTAATTTTGGATCATTCTGAGCTAATTATGTCTTCATGGCATACTCTTTAAATAGTCTTTGGTTTGAAAATTTTATTACACTTTTTACATATTCAGCCTTGATTTCAGATTCAACCCTTTTGCTTCCTTTGTCTTAGACATTTATTATGATGTTACTTCATTTATAGGCAATTCAAGGGCTGTCAGTGTAGCATTCCCCTTCAACATATTCTGTTTCAGATATCAGATTTAACCACTCTTTTCTTAAAGTTTGGAATATGTCATAATATGCCTCATTGCACTTCGATTGACACATTGACTTGGATTGACAAGAGCCTGGAGAAACCTGTATCATTGTCTAGAGCCCCCAGTGCAGTACAATAAGATTGTTGCTCATTATAAAATACAGCAATGAACATAGATAAAAAGTAGTCTTTCTGCTTGTAGTTGTGCCCTTGAAATTTTGCTGTTACATGGGGGAATTTTTTGTGGGTTCTTCTACTGTCACAACAGTCTCTGCAGTATGAAACCTTAAAGTCTTTGATGTCTTCACATGTACAACACAATAACTCACATGAACCAACAATTACAAATATCCAAGCTAGGTAAACTGTTAAACTTAACAAACTTTTGTGTTTGCTTATTAAGCAAAACTTTTTCTGGTTTGTAGTAATCCACAGATTTTTGCCTCTTGAATGCTTTGCTCTTTTGTTCAAATGACCTTACAAGCTGTGCTGGGAAGTCCACTTAGCTCACAGGAGTTACAGTTTTAAATATTTACTAGTTTTAATTTGTGTTTGGTTCTCTTCTATGTGATGTTTTTGTGTCTAGGGTAACTGAAAATCTGCAAGGAGGTAGTCTATGTAAGCATTGCTGGTGTCAATAATGCACAGGTGCTTTATAACAAGACTAATACACTGTTTTTGAAACAAACATTCACTTTATAGATGTTTGTAAATGGTGACATAAAATCAAACAGATTTACACCATTTTTGAAAAAAGTTTGTCCTGATCACTATTAAAATACTCCAGTTGTTGAAATTTTGCACCTTGCCTAGGCAAGCTCTTTCCATGTGTTTCCTAATACTGAACTTAAGCTTTCTTTGGAGTAAATTAAAATTATTTTCCTTACCCTTCCCACCATGGCCTCGTGGTTGAGCATTCACTATTTTTAACATTTTGAATATTTTGACACTCCTGCTCCTCCCACCCCAGTTTAGTCCAATGCATAACACCAGTGAAATATTTCACACTGTTCTCAGCAATGACAAATGCCCTCAGGCCACAGATCCACAGGCACTGGTGTCATACTGAAGTGTTTTCAATGGAAAAAGTTTGGAGGAATGGGAAGTTTTTAGACTGCAGAAGCTTTTTATACAAAGACAAATTTTGCACTCGTTATAGATTCTTCCCATATCACTCAGAGTAAGGACAGTGCTGGCTTTTGAACCAGCTGAGAGAGTCTGCTAAACCTTCAATAATCATTGATTGTTTTAGCCCTTGTGGTTGGTTCACACTGAGTTGTTGAAGATGTTGAGATGTTTGCAGTACCTTCAGGATGTGTGCTCACTGTCAGCAGGGAAATGCAGCCTGTTCAGAGGCCTGAAATCAGCTAAAATATGTAAATTCATACTAGCACAGACCCAAGGTAGCTAATTTTGCTACTGTCTTGTCTACAGAGTAACTGCAGGAGCTGCAAAGAAACTGCATCAGCATATTTAGAATATGTGTGTTCCGCTAAATACAGTGGACTATCCATATGAAGTGTTTGTTATGCAGAAAAGTTTGGAAACGTGTAATCAAGGCAACAGTCCTCTGTTACCGCCAACAGCTCAGCATGGAAAAACTGCATAGCAGTTGGAAAGTAACATCGTTAGGCTTGTCTCACAAGCCAAAACAATTTTGGTGACTTGCTTCAAGAAACCAGGATTTTCATAGGGTCTCAGCAGCCATGAAAGTGAAGAAATTATTTGAATGCCATAGGTTCAAAATTCTGTACCTGATGAACAATGCAAACTTGGATCCTGCATCCTTTAGCCACAAAGGGAAAAAAAAATCAATGAAAGTGTATGCTGAGCAACAAAAAATATTCTTCAGTGTAACTATTTATGACTGTGTTTTTTAATGTGATCACAACTTCCCAGACAAATGCAGTGCACCCCTCTGCTTAGGTTATTGACTAAGATTATCATGACTGTACTTACTCAGTCCTATGAGATATGTATTACCATCAAAATGGTGTAGTCTTTTTCCAGGTTCTGATTTTGTTCCTCATTTATTACAAGTGACTGTTCTAGATAATGCAATCAACTCCCTTTCTGCTTATCTTGGCATAAGAAATATCTGTGCTTGGAGTTATGCCTCAGGATTTAAAAATAACTCTTAGATATCACTCGGCTTCCAAATCCCTGCAGGAGAAATGTTGGAGGAAAAGGCTTCTCCAAATAAGAAACTGTCAGTAATAACCTCTTCTACAGAGGAGATATTTTCCAAAACTAGTGCCCTACAAAACTTGGGTACTTTGACTCAAGCATCACCTTCAGTATGGACTTGTCCTACCATGACTGGATCATAAACACCCTTTGTTCTCAGGCAACCCCTCAGTCTCTGATAAAAGCTGGAACTTAAACCTCTTACTGTAAGCTACATTCATGGACTGAAGGGTAGGAGATGGGTGCTCAGCCAGTATAGCAGCATCCTGTCTTCCAAGAGCTGCTTCCTTATCTCAGGGTTTTCTCCCAGTCAGAACAGACAATGTGAATGACTTTCTAGTCAATTTAAAAAAAATCACTACTGTTTGTTTCTTATCCCACCATCTTAAGTTTCCCTCTCCCCAGGTGGCATGATACATGAGTTAAAATGTTGTCTTGTCTTTGCAACTCCTCACACAGAGCCCTTGTAGGATACACGTGTTCATCTTAAGAAGTAAGTGCTCTTTAGTGAATCCTCACCTCCTGACAGACCACATATGAATGACATTAATACTCTGATGAAATTGCAGTAATAGGTTGCTTGACCTGCCCGGTCTCTACCCCTCCCTCGTAGTTTGCTGTCAGTTGTAGATTACCATGTGTCACAGCTTGTACAAAATCCTGTGTGAGCAGATTGCTGAATACACTGCCATGGGTATTGCTGGCTGCAGG
The DNA here is from genome assembly GCA_017589585.1 of Phylloscopus whistleri. Classification (NCBI taxonomy): domain Eukaryota; kingdom Metazoa; phylum Chordata; class Aves; order Passeriformes; family Phylloscopidae; genus Phylloscopus; species Phylloscopus whistleri. The sequence continues at coordinate 3,475,040 of JADMLD010000614.1, read as the reverse complement.
TTACATGCATTCCCCCTGGAGCTCTGTACAGGGATGCTTGAGCACAGTGGGATTCTGTGTCATGATTTGATCTAAGTAAAATGTTTCTATTGTTACCACCAAATTTTTAGCGTGGATGCTCTAAGAATATTTGTCATTACTCAGTATGTATTCTCTTGTTCTTACTGTGTTTCTGGACTAGCTTGCCTCTGTTTTACTTCCTCAGTGTATCCATAATGTTAATTTAAGCTATTACTTTCTTATTAATTCTGATATCTGTTTTTCTTCCACACTGTTTTGGCTTTTATTGAAGCACTGGTTCTTGTGGAATGAGTAATAAAAAGCAAAAATATGTCATCTCTATTAATGAATGTTAATGTATCTGTTATCAGTTTGTCTTTTCAGGGTCTGGTAGCCATCACACACAAAAGAGCTGTTTTACTTAAGTTGGCAGGAATATTCTGGCATTATTCCTTTTCCTCTGAATGTTCAGTGGTTGACACAGATAACGTTTAGGCCTGCTTCATTTAGCTTCAAGAAAATAAACAAGGAAATCAACACTAAGGGTTATGTGATTCCCATGTCAGTGCCAGGGAGCAGTGAAGGAAAGCTGCTTCCTGAGGGGACAGGGTGTGGGATCCTGTCTTGGGTTGTGGAACCTAGATTGTGTATTCTATTTTCACCCGCTGAAAAGCAGTTGAGGATTTGTTCTTCTTGATCTCTTGTTTACTCTGGAAGGAGGGGGGCGGGTGCCTTTTGATAATGGGCCAACTAATTGAAGTTGAAAGTGGGTAGGGCATTGTTCCTTATCTCCTTTACTGCCCGACCTCCCTGCAGGGGAATATTTTCTGCTAATGGACCATTAAGACACCCCTACCCTCCCCAGGGGAGTACATCCACATTCCATCATCCTATTGTGAGATGCTTCACCCAGTGGGGGGAGCCAACCATTCCTACCTGGATAAAACTGGGACTCAGGAACACGAAGCTCTCTGGCTTCACCCAATTACCGGAGGAAGACTGGACCCTTCTCACCATCACTGGACCCTGTCTACAGGATCATCCCTACTCCAACAGAACCACATCTGCCACTCCAGGAGGACTCACTTTTGGGCTGCTTCCAACACCCTGACCAACAGGGTGTCAGGTTGTAGCTCTGACTCTGTCAGGGTTTTCCAGGATTGCTTGTTTATTTGTTTGCTTGTTGGGTTGGGTGGTTTTTGTTTTCTACTGCATTTGTACTGTTAATATTCCTAGTAAAGAGCTGTTATTCCTATTCCCAAATCTTTGCCTGAAAGCCCTTAATTGCAAAATTCTAATTTGGCGAGGGGGGGTGAGGGGTTTACATTCTCCATTCTAAGGGAAACCCCAGTTTCCCTGGCAGATACCTGTCTTTCCAAACCAAGACAGATCCCAACACAGTAACCTGGCCAGCAGAGCAGAAACTGGTAGCTGGGCTCATCCCACCACTAGCCAGGAGTGGGGCAGCGCTAGCCCAGGCATGGGCACCTCCCTGGGAACAGGATGGATGCAACTGGAGACTGGCCCTGCTGTGGTGTTGCTGGGGCAGCAACTGATGGCTCTGGAAGATTGAAATAGGGTCCTGGACCCTAGACAGAATAGAGGCAGCCCCAAGGTGCTGGACAGTAGTGAGGCTTGGTGGTGCCCTTAGGACCTGACAGTGAGATCTGAAGCCACTTATTGCTACAGTATTTATTAAGGATGGAAAGAGATGGTTAGCAAAAAGTGACAAGAAAGAAAAGCAAGTGTTCTCCAGTCAAAAACTACTGTTCAATAACATCTAGTGTTGCCAGACATCATCATTTGACTCTACTGCCTTATTGCACCCTTTTTACTTTGCCATATATTTAAAATAGAATACTGTATATGTACAGAGCAATTGTTTTCACCATGTGGGTATCTCCTGACTACAGAGCATAGTCACAATTCCATCTGCAGCCTTGGGCTTAGTGGTTCTCATTGGCCACAGATCTTCTCTGCCCCTTAAGGTTTTGAGCAGGGCAGTGGGAATCACTGTGTTTAGGGGATGGAGTCCAGTGCAGCTTATCTGAACCCTCCTGGTTCCTCTCTCAGGAGTGACATTTCCTGGTTACTCTGCTGGTGTGGTTATTTCAGATCTGTGCCATCCCAGCATTCAGTCTGACCCAGTGTTCCTCATACATCTGGCAACTTTGCCTTGGAGGAGTTTTAGAATTCAGTATTCAAAATGGGTTAATATATACTAGTAAGTCATCTGACAACTGAAATGGTCCTTCCTTCCTTCCTTCCTTCCTTCCTTCCTTCCTTCCTTCCTTCCTTCCTTCCTTCCTTCCTTCCTTCCTTCCTTCCTTCCTTCCTTCCTTCCTTCCTTCCTTCCTTCCTTCCTTCCTTCCTTCCTTCCTTCCTTCCTTCCTTCCTTCCTTCCTTCCTTCCTTCCTTCCTTCCTTCCTTCCTTCCTTCCTTCCTTCCTTCCTTCCTTCCTTCCTTCCTTCCTTCCTTCCTTCCTTCCTTCCTTCCTTCCTTCCTTCCTTCCTTCCTTCCTTCCTTCCTTCCTTCCTTCCTTCCTTCCTTCCTTCCTTTTCTGTATAAATCAAACTAAACTTCCCAAGTTTTTTCCCCCCTCATTTTGATCATTTTTTCAAGAGAAGTGAGATTGAGTTATCCCTGACCTGTTCATTCTCTTCCCTGTCTTCTGGGAAACATAATCTTTAGATTCTTCTGTGTGCTGGACTGTGCTTCAGTTCCTTCAGAAATACTACATTTTATTATTTATAATATTTTAATATTTATAATAATAATTAGTATTTTGTTATTTTTTATTATTGTTGTTATTGGATTTTCTCTGTCTACATTGTTGATAAAGTGAAATGAAGCAACTTCTCTTAGCTGTGTCTTGCCCCATTAAAGTCAGCTCACTTTCAGGCAGAATTTGGCTTCTAATATTTAACTAGTTTCAACAATTTGTTTTACTTTACACATTGAAACAGTATGAAATAAAACTTTTGTATTCCTTTGGTTCTAATGGTATTTTTTTTTTCTCTCAATTAACCTGCAGTGGGGTATTTTCAAAATTCTGGGTAATTCTGTTATAAATGTATTTTCTTCTCTAAATTTTTAGTAGTTCTCTTATTATCTCACCTAATGAGAAAGCTGTGTCCATGACATACGTAATGTCTGGCCATGAATATTTCAGCCTTCCAGCCTGAAAATCAGATCCCATGGCAGCAGAGAGGACGTTGTTGCCTAAAGCAAAATGAATTATACTGTTTTAGGTCTGATTTCAAGGGTCTGATGGGGATTTTCAATTCATTTCATTTCACTGTTCATGATGTAGAATGTTTGCACACGTAATATTTTTGTAAGTTTGGAGGTAACAGGAATTGTAAGATGAGTGATAGTCTTCACTCCCACAAAAGGTTTGAATGAATCCCTTGCATTTTTATTTATTTAAGGACTTCTGCTAGGTGTTCTGGGGAGCAGCTAGGCTATCTGTCTAGCACATAGGTGTCTGTCTTCTTTATGTGCAAGTTGTTTTGTCATTCGTTTAACACCTGTGATACTGTGCACAGGAAAATTGTGATGAACAGTTGCAGAAATTAATTATTAATTAATTGGCTTGCAACCATCACTCAGTACCACTGCCAGTACCTTCCATCTCTATCTCTTTTATTTCCCTTTTCTTTTTCCTTCTACACCTGCTGTTTTTTTACAATCACTTGTTCTGTGTTGGTGCAAATCACATTTTTAATTCTTTGGGGGCTGAAGTCTCTCATCATTTCTATATTAATCTTAGCAATTAATAATATTGAGGAGATTGCAACTTTTTTTTCAGTGGGAAAAGGAGACCGAGAGATAAAAACAGTTATTAGCTCTTGGTCTGTCTAGTTTCTGAACATTTGCTGTGAAAATGGACTTGCTTAGCAAAGCAAGTCAAGGGAAATGATATCAAGGTTAATATAGCCTTTTGCTGCTAGTTAATTCAAACTGGTGTTCATTAATCTGGTTCTCTAGCACTGCTTTTCTACTTATTTGCCTGGTTTTGAGCAGGTCTTGTTTGCTTGTGTTTTCTGCAGGTCCGAATTAGCTTCCTGCTGTGATGCAGTTCATAATTTTATTGCTTCCCAAAACAACAGCCCACTGGGAAGTAACATGAGTTATGAAGTGGACAGTAAAAAGACTATCCTCATTACAGAGGACATTTTTAAGATGCTGCCTGTGGTAAGAACTGTATCTTTTTCTTGTTATTATAATCAGAGTATGTATATTTTGGATTAGTAATTGAGATGCCATGATTCCTCTGGAAGAGAGCCATCAGCCTCTGTATGCACTTTATGCACTTCTTTATTCACCTTGCAGGATGGTTGATTTTTTGTTCCTTGTTTTTGTTAGTTTTGTTTTTGTTTTTGTTTGTTTGTTTTTTTTTAGCCTTTCTCTGCAGTGGTAGAGGCATTTACAGATATTACAGATTGGAGGTAGAGTTGCTACAGAACACAAGTGGTGCCTGGCTTGGCAGCCAGTGGAATTCAGGAGCAAATACTCAAATACTCTGAGAACATTTGCCTTGCTTTTATCATTCCTGTTTTTAAAGGCATTTCAATCTGGAAGAGCATTTCATATTCCTCATATGCCCTTGCCATTCCCAGTGCAGACTTGGGCATATAAGTTATGAAAGATATTTTGGTGATAAACCTGATAGAGAATAGCAAAGAACATAATAGAGTAGAACAGAGAAATTTCAGTTGGAAGGGACCCGCAATGATCACATAGTCAACTGCCTGATCAATTCAGGGCTGACCAAGTTAAAACAAGTCATTAAGGACATGGTCTAAATGCCTCTTAAACACTGACAGCTGGGGGCATCAACCACCTCTCTAGGAAGCCTGTTCCAGCAACTATCCTCTTGTAAAGAAATGCTTCCTAATGTCCAGTCTAAACCTCCCCTGGAGCAGCTTGGAACCATTCTGTTGTGTCCTATCACTAGATACAACAGAGAAGAGATCAGCACCTTCCTGCCCCCTTCCTCAGAGAGCAATGAGAGTACCTTTTCTTTTCTCCAGACTTTACAAGTCCAAAGTCCTCAGCCACTTTTCATAGGACATTCCTTCCAGCCCTTTGTTACCCACTGGGACAGGGTGTTTGCAGCCAGATACGCAGGTTGAGAAAAGGAATCAGATTTTATACCTCAGGATTACAACAGACATACAAGATCTTGAGACTAGACAAAGAATTTGTATTTGGTTTCTTGAAGCTAAGACACATGGGAACCCTCTTACCTATCTCTGGCATTCTTGATTTGTGAAATCCCAGCTACCATGAATCTAGTTCTTCCTAACACTGCTGTGAATCAGTCTTTACTGACTTCATTGCAATAGAGAATATAGTGATTCCAAATTTAAGCTGAAGAAATGAAAAAGTAGCGTGTTTTATGTGCACATATACATGCTAAGGTAGACAGAATTGCCTGGCCTTTGTGTTCTCCTATCATCCTTTCAGAATTGAACAAAATATTTGAACATATTTTGTAATATATTGCCAGGCAATATGATGTTTGCCAATTTCCCCACACTTTTTGCCTTGTTCATAACAGTGTCCCTTCTTGCTTCTCTTTGGGCAAGCTGATGAGAGAAGAAGGATGATGCTTTGCATAAGCAATTTTTGACTCACTTTTAAAACTGGGTTTAGTTTCTGCAGTCAAAGTATCCCAGCTGTTGGCCTCTGGTGAATGTCAGTGCTCCCACAGCAGAAGAGGTTGAGCAAGATGTATGAAAAGTTTCTGAGACTGGGAGAACAGCCAGCTATATTAATGTCAACCTAAATAGCCAACAATTTACATTAATTTTCTAGGTTGTGAACTGTGCTGGTTCTCAAGTGGATGCACTTAGCTCCCACTCAGCTTCCCCACTGCAAGACAGCAAGCTGTAACAAGAAGAGGAGCAGAGAGGGTCAACAGCCAGAAACAGTAACATCTTCAGTGAGGCCTCACATTCACAAAGAGTTAAGCCAGGACAGACACATCATCATCCTTTACAGCATCTTCAGGTTCCCCTAAATTTGTTATTTTGCTTCAAATGTAATTGTGTGATGACACAAGTGAGGAGAATTTATAAAGTTAGCATTACATGAGAAAGTAAATTACTACATGACAACCCCCAGTCTGTTACAGTGCAAAGGAAAATGGGTAAATTAAAACTCTCTCAGTATAATTTATTTCCTTAGTTTGTCAACGTTTCAATCCACTACTAGATAGTTTTAATGATAAGTGTATTTAAAAGATACCCAGTTTTAACAATCCAGTGTTACTGTCTCAAAGTTTTGATAGCAGAGGTAACACTTCTCTGTCTGTTGGTGCCTATTTTTGGTTCTTGGCTGTCCAGGTTTGGCAATCCTGTCTGCTAAATGGTGAATGCTTTTACTGGGATTTACCAGATTAAACCTGCAAGAGCAAATAGACACAAAGAAACAATCAAGACATTTACAAAGAATTGGTTGTATCTTTTTATTTGTTTGCAGTCCTCTCCTCTTTCAGTCTATCCCTTCAAGAACTGTGCTGTAGTTGGAAATGGAGGCATTCTGAAAAATTCCAGCTGTGGAGCTGAAATCGATAGTTCTGACTTTGTGTTCAGGTAAGAGCTGCTTCACCTTCCTGCAGTGTGTCCAACATTCTAAAAACTTGGCAGGATTGGAAGTGTGCCAGTGCCAGTTTGTAGCAATGAGGAAGGATTTTGACAATTCTTTATTTCTGCCTCTTTAAGGATACCTTTGCTTTGTGGTTTTCAGAATGCTGTTTTCTAATTAAAGAGCAGGCTGGATGATACATGTATGATCTGTGATTGTTTAGTTACCTTGCAGTGATGTGAAATGTGATTATCTGAGAACCTGACATTTGTGGTCATTTGACATCCTTTAGGAGACTGGTATTAAATGTCACGTGTATCTCTGGTTTAACAAAGTGTTTACTTAGCCACAGTTTGGCTCACCCATGTAGCTACTTAATTGCCCCAATATTTGTCTCATCTGTTCCTCATTTAAAAAATTAAGCATCTATTTAAGTAGTTTTTAATCTCCCTGGATAGACTGGGAGAAAACCATGCGCACTCTGAGTGTAATTTTGCCCACTCTCTCAGTATATGACTCACAGTTTGTAGTTCATGCAAAGAAGCAGAGCAACAGAGGGAGGGTTCTTTTCTCAGTGATGTTGAATCACACAGCATGCTGGATTTTGTTTCCTTTTTCTTACTTTTTCCTAGCATTTGGGCTTTTGAAAATCTAAAAAAAAAAAAAAATTAAGTCTTTCCAGTTAGCTGTTTTAATAAAAATGGGAAGTTTCTGTACTAAGATGCTAAACTTACTAAGTGACTGAATGAAAAAAAAAATGCTTTCTTTACATTTTACAGAAACCACTGTTTCTGTTATAGGGCAAGTTATGCTGTTGTTAGGAGACACAGTAGAAGACTTTCAGCAGAAATGCATTGTTTATGCAAGGGGGGCAATATTTCCTAGCAGCCAGCATAGGGCATTCACAGACTGGCTTCTCCTGGGATTTTGACTGTGCTCCTGGTTTGTGATACGATTTATGAAAATGAGCTCTCTGTGCCCTATTTTAACCATCTGTACAGTAGATTAAATATCTTTACTAGAAGTGCTGTAAGCCTTATTTAATATTTGCAAAGTGCTTAGACATCCCTGGGAGCTGACGTGAAAGTGTCATTGCACAAGAGAGGAATTTGCAAATAATAACTGTAAAGCATTTCTGGCACGCATCTGTTTAAACAAATGTTTCTCAATTTCAGGTGTAACCTCCCTCCAACCACAGGAAACATTAGCAAAGATGTTGGCAATAAAACAAACCTCGTGACTGTTAATCCGAGTATCATAGCTCAGAAGTGAGTACTACTGCAAATCTGTTTCTGTGCAATGATGTATAATTGTTTGACATGATTTAGATTTTCATGGAAATCCACTGGCATACCAGCATAGAAAGCAGTGCATGTAGATTACCTGATTAAGCCTTAGTTTCCATGTAAAATATGTACTAGACTAAATAGAAATCTTCTAAACCTGGCCTTTTTTGTAACATAAGGGAGTCAGCAATACCCAGATTAGTAAGAGCCTTGGCTGATACTAGTCAACAATTTTTGGCAGAGTAAAGTTGGTGATTGTAAGTCCAAGCCTCTTCTTTTCCCCCCATGACCCTCACGACCCCAAGCATTTAGAGAGGAACTGTAATTATAAATCAGGAAAGCCTGGAAATGTGTGTCTGACTCTACAGCAGTGCTGTGAGCATGTATTCTTAGGTAATGTGCTAAGAAGCTGTTCTGATGAAGGCTGTTTCCTGAATGGAGGCCTGTAATCCATTTTTTCAATCCATATGACAGCTGCTTGCTCACACACTTTTTTTCTCAGCAGAGGTGGGGTTTTTTTTCACCTTCTTGATGAAGAAAATCTAATAAGGCCAGCCTGACTAATCTGACATCTTCAGCAGGCTGGAACTGCAGCTTATCTATGAAAAGGACTGCTGTGCCATGTTATTTACTGCTTGCTAATCTTACTGTATCTTATTGTCTGTTATAACTGTATTGTCAAAAAGACAACATAAGGCAAAGCTTTTTTTTTTCCTCCTTGAAAGGAAGAAAAGTACAGTATGTACATAGAAATGACTAACAGGCATTTTTCATTGATTCAGGGATAGAACTTCATTTTGTGCAGTGAGTACTATGTTAATGCATACACAACTCTTTTTGACTTTAATGAAGACGAATTATTGCTTCTCCAAACCCGGTTTTAGCTCATTGATGTTAGTGGGGCTGCACAAGGATATGAGGAAGGGAAATTGTCCAATGACTCAGCATCCTTGGTGACTTCTGACCTGATCCACAATTTTTCTGGGCTTAATCAAAGTGTTCTGCCACAGCTGCACTCATTTTTTAGCCAAATCAAGACACACTAGGGTTAATAGGAGTTAACTGAAGGCAATGGGAGATAAACCTGTGGGAGGATTGAGAGTATAAGAGGACTTCATGATTTTAAAAAAGTATTTATTTAAATATTCAGAAGAAACTGTAAATGCTTTTGAAGAAGAAACAGGAAGCAAGTTGGTACCATTTAGCAGAACCAAGTTTGTTTCTTCTCTCAGAAGACCTATTCCAACATTATTCCTTGTAATTTTTAATTCTTTATTTGCATACTGGCTTAGTCTGATGTTGTTATTGTTAAGGTAATCAGCTTTTGAACTGTATTTGTCAGGGTAAACTTTCTTGGAGAAAAGCACAGTTCTTATGTGTCCTAATGGAACTGGGGTACACTTCTCCTTACAGTGGCAAAGCTGGAAAGGAGATTGAGACACTGTTGAGTTGTCCAGGTTTCTAGCTAAGGAAGAATAGGGATTTCAATTCTGTCCTAGAGGCCCAGTAGTTTACACTGAGTAAAAACAGAGAAAATTCTTGTAGTGGAGGCCAAAAATTCACCCTTCAGCCACTTTTCCTAGACATAGGCTCAGGCATTTCTTGCTTGTTTTGGCTGTGTGACTCTTGCATGCACAGAGGTTCAGGGTCAACAGGAGGGCCTGAGTCTCTCTCATTCATTTTGTTTCAGAGTCTGGTGGTAATGGCACTTTCCTGGGATACAGAAGCTGTAAGTTTAAACCCCTTCAGGTTGAGAAGGGGTATATCACTCCTTGCACTAATTTAGTTGTGCAAGAGGTAACTCTTCCATGAATGTTTTGAATGGAAATAGCAGTGGCTGCTGTCCTCTGCCTTGCAGTGCTGCATGAAAAGAGGGTTTGAACCTACTCAAATTGTGAAGAGAAATGAAACCAATTTTTCCAGCTTCTGCTGGAGTCATTTGTGAAAAGTGGACTCTGATAGCCTTCAAAAGGTGAAAATACACTGCTCAAATGGACAACTACCTACACAAGAGGACTCAGTGCCTTGAGTCCCGAAGGGGGTGGAAGCTCCATATGTTTAGGTGATTCAGAAAAGTCAGATCTATAGAGGACATGAGTTGAATGACCCCCTTGCTTGCATCACTTCTCAGATAACTTGGGAATTTGACTAACCAGTATTTGGGAGCACTGAATTATGCAGTGGTGGGAACTAAGTCTCTTTGCTCTTTGAAAGCATCTGAGAATAAATCCTTGTTATTTGTGATGTTAGAGCTCTAAGTTTTTATAGATCTCCATGTGTTCCATTTGTAGTTGAAGGACATAAACAGGGATGCCTATATTTTTAGTTATTTAAAAAGTATATCCTGCACTTGAGCACACACTAATCTAAACCAAGACTGCTCACATGCATCCTTGGATTTCCACACAGGGCAGACATAGAGATTTTGAAGAGAGATTTTTCATATACCTGTTGATGGAAGAAACACATTTCACAAAAACATACAGTATATATTGTAGTGCATATATTTTTAAACAGAAAAAGTATGAGCACAATATTTTTTTGCATTCTTCTTGATTTCTTGAATTGATCAATTCTGTAAACATGTCCTAGTCTCATTAGCAATGAATTTGATCTGCTTCAGTATCTCCTGTGTTGCCAGTTCAATCCTAGTGTGTTCTTACTATAAAATAGTCAGAATTTTTCATAACTGCACATATGGCAACTTATGTTGCTGGGTGATAAAAATTTGCAGTGTAGACAGCCTGAACTGCTTGCAGCAGAGTTCATAACACATCTTTGCAAGTGCAGTTGTGCTGTTCTGGTATGTAATGTTTGCATCAATACTACATTCCATTCCTAAAATTTTGTGCTTTTCAGATACAACAAGCTAAATGAGAAGAAGACAGAATTTCTGGAAAACATTGCGGTCTATGGAGATGCTTTTCTTTTACTGCCGGCATTTTCCTTTAGAAGCAACACAGCCACTTCTTTTAAAGTATATCACACTTTGAAAGAGTTTAAAGCAACCCAAAGGGCAATATTTTTTCACCCCACTTATCTGAAAAGTCTTGCCCAGTTCTGGAGAACTAAGGGTGTGAAAGCCTACCGGTTGTCATCTGGTTTTATGATCACTAGCGCTGCTCTTGAGTTGTGTGAGAATGTGAAGCTCTATGGCTTCTGGCCTTTCTCAAAATCCACAGAGAAGACACCAATCAGCCACCACTATTACGACAACCAGCTGCCTAAACCTGGTTTCCATGCAATGCCCAAAGAATACAACCAGATCCTTCAGCTTCATGGAAAAGGCATTTTGAAGTTGCAGTTTGGTAAATGTGAATCAGACTAAAAAGGTAGGTCCTATTCTTACCACATGAAATGTCTTTATTTCACTAATGTGCCAAGGCAAAACTTATTTTACAAAGTGTGAGTCTGTTCTTCCTTAGAGAAACATATCTACCTAACACTCAATGAAAGTTGTATTTCTTAATAAGTGAAAGATTGGATCTTTCTGAATAAATATGTATCATAGAGCTGAGAAATGTTTTCTAATTGTGAGCATTAGATGGGGAGCATAACTAAGTGCAAATTATCCCCATAAATCATAGTCAATCAGAAGTGTCTCCTTATCTCAGATACATGTCTCTGCCAACTTATGTTTGGTTTGGTATCAGTTCCCAGGTACCAGCCTCCTTTCAGAATTGCTTTATGGAAAGGCATTCACACATTGTGATCTCCAAAAGGAGATGCCTGATCCTGGCACAGCCTTTCCAGGTGTGTACAGAGCAGAGTAAGGATGAGGATTGTTCCGTGAAGGGGAAGCGTGCCTCTATGGCCTCTTGTTGGGTAAAGATTCGAGCGGAGTGCGCTCACGGCCCAGGGCTGCAGAGCAGCTTGTGGATGGCAGTGAAGGAGCTGCCATACACTACAGCAGATCTTGCTGAGCATTTTACCTTGAGGCAGCTCAGAATCTGGGAGTTATATATATGGGATGAAGTGTCATTCCTTTTCCTCTGTTCTTTCTGTCCCAACCCCTTGGACCTCTACCTTCTGTGTATTGCCTCAGAGAAATGCAGCACAGTCTGGAATCTGACCTTGAGCCAATTTACTGTGTACACACTAGAGATGACTCTGAAAAGATTTGTCTGCATGTTTTCAATTTTGATTTGCCCTGTTGACAAAATTAGACCAATTTGTATAAATACTTCTTCATCTTTAAGCTAACTCAGAAATCCATGAGCTCACAATACTGTTGTTAGAGTCTCCTTTCACAGAACTCTATTTTTCCAGGGGGTTCAAGTGAATGTAACAATAAGTGAAGTGTACAGTAGAACTGCCATTGTATACTATGTACTTTAATTGGACTGATGTAATCTCATGACTGTATTACTCAAGTTAAATAAATAGCATCTTCTTGTTCAAGACAGAAATTTCAAGCTTAAAAGCTAAGGGCACTTTTGTTCTGTCTAGGTTCTGAAATGTATTTGAAAATGTCCTTTGTTGATATTTAGAAGACATGTAGTCAAAGACACATTCACACTTAGTTTATCATCATAGAATACTAAGTTTTAAAATAGCAGATTGTTAGTACCAGGGAGGCACAATTTTATTCAGATTCAAGGGGTTTTTTTAAGAAATAGAAAAATAAATGGCTTTCAGATTATTAGAATAATATAAAACCTGTGAGAAGGGACCTAGAATCCATATAGTGGATCCATTCTCCTAGTCCATGGCAGGAGATTACCTAGGAGGAGTTGAATTGTATATATATGCAGTTTCGTGTGGCTAAGGTATGCATTTTTGATTGTAAAAGGTTACAGCATATTGGAAAGGTTAAGAAATATATAATGTAATTTTCTTATTGGCTGTTTATATCCAGCAGTTTCTATTGTATTTGTTATTCCTATAATATAACTCATTGGAGACATACTGTGTAATTTTAATTGTAGTAACTACATGAGCTAAGAAAATGAAAGTCAGCTTCTTAGAAATATTTACTCTAGAGAGAAGCAAATAGAAGCCACAAAAAATTTTAAGTATCTGTATGTGTTAATTAAATGCTGTCCATGCTTGACAGATTGAAAATCACTTTGTGGCCAAGTTTGCCAAATAAGCTGTAAAGGAAAAAAAGCACAAGAAGAATAAGTTGTGCTGCCCTAATTTACACTTACATTTACAATGAGAAAACCAAAGAAATGCTTTCAGTATGAGCTACCATTCGCTAGTATTATCAACTATTAGAGATAATTGAAATTCTATAATGAGTATCTTTTACTGAAGATGACCTTTTCTAAAAATTGAACAATCTCCTTTCTCTTCTCAATTTCCATTTTATGTTATTCTCCATGCTCTGTGCTCTTCCCTCTTAGTGGGTAGCTGGAGGTTCCTTACACCAGTGGGCGCCCACAGAAGGCTCAGGCAGATCCTCCTACACACATTACTGGGACACAAAATTTGCTGCTGTAAATGAGAAGTGAAGGAAGCTTCTCTGCTGGGAGCACCTATAGGGGGAGTATAATTGCATCCCAATGAATAATTTTTTGGCAATATTGCTCCTAAACACCATCCTTGACATTGGAAAAGTGAATTTTTCTTATTGGATAGAGAGAATTGTCAGATATGAGAGCCCTGTAGAGTCCCACAATGTGGGAAATTCTGCCTTAATATCCTCTCCTGTACCTTTATGATTATGTTCAACAGACATGTACAGGTCATCACTAAAGTTGGTGCCCACCTACCACAGAGGGTCAAACAGAAAATGCAGCAACAGCAAAATCTTGAAATACAATGAATGATCTTTATTATTTTATTAGATTACCAAATCATTTTTGCTATGGCCTTGCAGCTGAAGGAAGTCTTATTTGTTCATTGGCTTAACCTGATAAGCCTGAAGGGTATGTCATTAGCTTCAAGTAAATGTAGGAGGTGAAATGACCTGATTCATATATAAAAATAGAAAAAAAATCTGATTAGAAAAATTGTCAGATGATAAATTAATCAGACTGGCATAAATTTGATTGCCCAGAAGCCTGGTTAAAGTGCAAATTTTGTCTGTCCGAGAATCCATGAGGTTTTCTGTTTGCTAGGAAAAGACAGCAGGGCAGATGAGTATTACTTTGACATACAAAACCGTAGCATTAAGCATCTGCTCAGAGGAGTCAGTCAACACAAAAAAACAAAAACAAAAACACAGAAAAGAAGAATGAAACTGAGACTCTGAGCCTGGGGAAGAAAATAGTACTCAATTGACTGAGCAGAAGGACTGAGGGAGGAGGGCTTGAGCAGAGGTGTGCTGGTGGTTAGGAAGTAAGAACTGCTGAACTCTCCACTGTATAATCTTACCTAAACATTTACCTTACCTGGAAAGTAAAAAGTAGGTATGAGTTTTTTAACTCCAACCAAACAATTAAATGTGATCTATTTCTGACAGAGAGCAGCAGTGACTCCTTCCACTCAAGGTGGAGCTGCCAGAGCAGCATCCTGTAAAGCAGGGGGATACCTGCTTACTTTCTCAGGAACTAACATCAAAAAGAATCACTTTTCCCAAATTCTGTCAGCATGTGATATTTTTTAATCTTGAAATTTGCTGCAATCCAAGTAAGTAATAAATACTGTTACACATAACCTATTTATAATTGTACAATGCTAATTTGAGCTTAAATTTTGTTGCAATTCTTTTATGCTTGTGGTGTCCCACTGTAGCTAGAGAAATAAGAACTAACCCACAGTTCACTTTTAATTACCTTGAGCAAAATGATACCACATTTAAAAATAAGGACACTTCTGGGTTCCTGTCAGGCAGCCAAATTGCAGACTGTTCTTGACTTGGGCAAATATTATCCAATGTGAAATCATTAGATATTGAAAGAAAGATTTTCTGCCTTAGAACCCCTGCAGTACAGCTTTTAAGCACACACTTTGCTCATGCATTCAATGAATTAAATTTACATGTTAAGAATAACGTTAGTAATGAAACATGTAGAGATAAATTGTTTCTGGTTTGGTTAAAAACTACCAGAATAGAAAAATATAAATTAAATCAAATTAGAATTTATGTTTGATTTCAATTCAAATGAAGTATTTACATGTCTAGAAGGGTTTTGTTTTGGTTTTCCACAGCAGAGCTATCCTGTTGAAGAAACAGAATAATTGCAATCTCTGGCGATTCCAAAATATGATTAAGATAATACAATTTAGAACACCTCCATATTCAAATTAGCAATGGATGTGTTCCCATGAAGATACTGGCTAGACCTTGCCTTGGTTAGCTTGGGAAGCCTGAAGAGTGTGGAGCAGGTGGGGTGAGCGTGAGTGGTGCTGGGGATATTCAAATGAAGGAGTCCTTTAGAAAGAGCAGGTGCTTGAGTCAGACCAGGCATGAGCATTCCAGCCTAGCCAGGAGAATTCTGAGAGCCTGTGATTCTGTATAACAGATCTGACAGACTCACAGCCTGAAATACAGATGAAAAGCTGATGCAGAAGGTGCAATGCATACACAGAAGACTAAACTATTGGCTTATTTCAAGTATAACAAGCAGTTTTTCTACTGTACAAGAAATACCAATAACATATTTTATTGTTTTAATTTCAGGGTGATGATCCTAAGGAGACAATTTGTGTGTATCTCAGCAGTTTGGTGTTGGATTTGATCTGATGTGATTTTGTGAGCATTAAACTGCGTTATTACAATAGAGAAATATTTTACACGGGGAGAAAAGGGAGTGATTTTTTCAGAGAGTGACTGCTACATTTACAAATTTTGAGTGATCATTTTTTAAAATACAAAGTAACAATTATTTGGAAAAATCCTGAAGCTCCTTACTGGTGTTTTAATGGTAGCAAAGCACAATCTCAGGATGGTGGCAATATGTGACATTCATAATGTTTTGCTTCTTAGAGGATCATTACAATATTTTGACATTAGATCTCTGGTTTTGTTGATATCACATAGTATAGGCAATAGTCCCTGTATGGTGGCTGCATGAGTTGGCAGTGAACATTTTCAATTAAGAACTTTGTCCTGTAAATACTGGCATTTGTCTACGGGAGAGAAGTGATGCAAAGAGCTGCAGAAGAGTGATAAATTCAGAGCCATGTCATTCTTGGTTTGTCCCAGGATGCACAGATGAGAAAATCCCTCAGGTCAGAGGTAGTTAAGTGGTTTATGTGCTTTCATTTTGTGGGCAGTAAGTAGTGCTGTGGATTTAATGGGCCTTCATTTTGTGAGCAATAGATGATGCTGTGGATTTAATAGGATCACTCATATGAGTGATGTTCATTCTGAGAACAAGTGTATGAAGGACCAGAGCTTTATAATTATTTATAAACCACTCTACTTGCTTGTGTTCCTGTCTAAGGTCCAGCTCAGCTCCTGGGGACTGTGAACCTGGTTCCACACTAAAATCCCCAGAGTCCTGGCAGGGCATGACTTGGCACACATCCTTGTTATTCCAGCTCTGTATCTTGGCTGATACATGAGATGGAGTTTCCATTAGAAAGATGGTGGGTGCCAAGCCCATAATTCAATTTGTTTTCATGTAGTATAGCTTGTATTCATATGTGACTATAGATAATGAAACTGCACTAAGCATTATTAGAAGAATATTCCTCTTACCATCAACCCCAAGTTCTTCTGCACCAGGATGTATGAGAAAACTGACATTCCCCTAATTTATAACCTGCGTAGTCCTTTAAGTTTTCCATATGGTCCAAGAATTCCTGTGGAGCAACATCCTGCAGCAAGAGAAAGTAAAATATCAGCCCAGTGGAAAGAATCACTTCAATATTTACAGGAGCTTTGACAAGCAGCTGTACCCTAGCTTTTACTGCTTATATGCTTATATATTCTACTGCAGAAGAAAACCCCAACCAAGCAAGCAAACAAAATTTAAAAGTTTTAATAACCAGATTCTGTTAAGAGTTTCACTGACTCTTTTGAGAGTCCTTTGAATGGTCAGTTCAAAGATAGTGTCCTTCTTTTACAGTCAGATACTATCAGGTATTTTGTTTACTAAAATTCCTTTTGCTACTGCAGCATTAAATTCCAAATCAAGTGATTTAAAGAGCATTCATTATTCCACTCTGAGGATTATATCTGTCAAAAAAAAAAAATCCCACTTAAATGAATTGGACCTTATGAAATAAGGTTCAGAAAAATCTTTTAAATGTATACTTCATAAGAGCATTACTGTACTGTAATATTTGAAAGCTTACCTTGCAGCAGTTTTATAATCACATAAACACTCTTGGAAGTATTAGAATCAATCATTATGGTTAGAGGCCAGTTGATTGAGACACATTCAGCATCTGGATCCATTTCCAGGATAATGATATAAGAATCCAATATTACTCCTACCCAAGCAGAAGTGTCCATAAATTCTGACTGCAAATATCAGCAATAAAGTCAAATTCTGAAAATAAGGGGTTTTAAAAAATATATACTGCTTTGGGGTAATAACTGATGCCACTAATACACATGTGGACTTCTGAGTGTCAGCAGAGCCTTTAACAGAAAAAAAAGACAGCAGAATTGAGCTGATGAGTCTGTCTGCATTACCAGCTGATAACTGGAAGAAGGGAGCACAGGGGTTTGATTTACTCTGATCTGTTCCAGTTCCAGCACCACAATCCATATTTTTTCTTTCCCAGCAGTGAGATTTCCCCAACTCTCACCTCTAGAGCAGTGATCTTGGCTGTGTAGCAGCTACATGGTTTGTCTTGGGGAAAATTCATACATCTTTTACAGTTTCTTACATTGTATCCAGAAAAATTGCAATGCTCTCTGTGCACATAGAGATCATGCAAGATGATTCATTGCTCCGACTAAATTCAGTTAACTACTCAGCATGAGTAAAGGGCCCAAACCTGGTTTTGTGAAGTAGGAGATGGAGAGAGGAGAAAATGACATTTATTTGCAGTGAGGAAGCAATATTTTTCAAAAGCCTTTGTTAGTTAGTACCATGTTGCACTGTCTCAATGAATAGGTGTAAACAGTGTACCATGACACAAAGAGCTGAAGTTACTGTGTGTCAGAACTATTTCTGTGCAGCTACATTATTTGAAACACACATTATTTGAAAAACACATTTTACATTATTGGTAACTGGAAAGTTCATCAGAATACATTATAAGAGAGGTTTAGCCAAAAAGAGGAAATCTGTTCTGGCTTCCTTGACGAAAAGAGGTCTTAACTGAAGGAATGTGATGTAGCACTCACAATTGAGAGCAAATGGAAATTTCTGTAGTATGGACAGCCACTGACTTTTTAGCACTGTTTCCACAAAGTTTACACTTGCCAATGACTTAAAGACCTGATCTTCCATGCTCTCAAGGCTCTCAGTGTTTTATGTGGAACACAGTGCTGATAAGAAATGAATGAAGGAATTGTTGACCTTTTCTACCCTTTCCTACAAATGCTCTTAACTTTCCATAGATTAAAAATATAATCTATTAGACTTCAGATTAAGATCCTCAGGCCTTGTTCCAGACATGAAGTTAGTATGAAGCATCAGTTGCATCCACTTCACTCTGCAGGACGGCAGACACTGTACTCAGCTTTATTACAGCTGCTGGTGCTGTGTGCTGGGTGGGCAAGTTAATAGTGGCATTTCTGCATCACAGGGTACCACCAGATTGATCAAGACTTGCTGAAGTACACTTGCTGTGGAAAATTATGTTTTCTTGATTAGCTGAATACATTATTTCTATTTTATTTCACACCTGTGCCAGGTTAATAATAATAAATGCATTTTGTACCTGGCTGGGAATGTTTATGACACTTTTGCAAGACTGAGCCAACATCAGTTTGGATTAAGGATTCTTGACCAAAGTCTAGTAAGGACCTTTCAATTCCCTCTATTTCACATCAGGAATATTCATTTTTAGGGTTTGTGGGCCTCCAATGCTGTCACATGCTGTGGAATGAATATTGAGATCAAATAGTTTTCTAAAGATAGAAGCACTGACAGTGTGCTAATATTTCCACTGTACCTTTGCAGAAGCTGACAGTGTCCTTGCATCATTAGATTAAAGCCTGCCTGGCTGCTTTTATTCCTTTTTCTTCTCTGAATCTCTAATGTTGCATTCTCCTTCAGGATCCAGTGCTGCCTTGAGTTGGTTATTTGTCTACCCTGTGAAGTGCTATGCAGCCCTGCTTGGTGTCTGTTAGGGAGTTTGTGTGACTGTGAATCAAAGGCTGCTATGCTTGAAGCTCAGTAAAACATGCTGTAGATTACTGGGTTTACACCTCAAGGAAGGCATCTTGGTGTGATATTCATGTTGCCTAACTGGAGGTGCTAAAGTTGGTCTGTAGCTCCATGGTGACTTAGGTGGAGTGGCTGCAAGGTCCAGTCCCTGTTCTTGTGCTGCACCCCTCCCTTCTGTGTCTGGCCTTGGCCTGTCCCACACTGTCCTGTTCTGGCACACTGAGATGGGAAACCCTACCGTGGCAATAGAATGAGAAAATTGGTTTATGCCAAGAGACAGGAATGTCACAGTCAAAGCAAAGGAGGGGGTAAGACCATGCAGGTGGGATTGTAGGGACACAACAGGTGCCTTTTGTTATCTGACAGCTGTTGGACAGGCCCAGTGGTGCCCTGAAAGCTTGACCAAGTTCAGAAGGTAACATCTCTGAGGGTCTGCCTGGTCAGAAGGGAGAGATGGGCCCCTGCAAGGGTGATTGGCAGCACAGCAGCTGTTCTGGTGGGCCAGAGCCCATCTCTTCCTGTGGTGCCAGAAGGTGCTTGAGGGATCTACATTAAG
Organism: Phylloscopus whistleri; assembly: GCA_017589585.1. NCBI lineage: Eukaryota > Metazoa > Chordata > Aves > Passeriformes > Phylloscopidae > Phylloscopus > Phylloscopus whistleri. The sequence goes on along the minus strand of JADMLD010000614.1, from coordinate 3,455,421 downwards.
GACTCTAGGTGCCTGCACTGCCAATTATTGCTCACCCTTCTCTCTTTCCCATTACAGTCATTTTAACAAGCTGGTGACCACAGCAGATTCAGAAATGATAAGCAGAAAAAATTCTCAGTTCACTGATGGTAAACTTGCATAAATTTGCTTGTTATTCAGCATGCCTTTGCTTTCAGCCTCTTCTAATCCCAGCATCTAAAACAGCATCTGCAGAGAACAGAGGTGAATGAGGCCTGAGGGGGTTGAGACCAGTTACTCTCACTTTGATTCTCTTTCCTTTGTACTGTAATGAGATGACTGACATACCACCACACTTGACAAAAGATTAAATTCTCTGTCTTGAGTGACTCAGGAAAAGAAACTAAATTATCTAGGTGACCTCTGAGGCTCTCTAAATTACTAGCAAAATATTCCTGTTATTAGGCATTAGTCAATTTTATTCAGTGCAAATATCTGGATCAGTTAATTTATCTCGGTTAATTGATGAGGTATACCTTGAGCCTGCACATACTCTGTGGTGGAGGTGCAACCTAACACATCAATCAATAGGTTTAGATCCATTTGACCTAGAGATCTTTTTTTGTCCTGTCACTTGCTCTCCTGTGACAAATTTGTGGAGGGAGGTCCTGAATATCCATGCAGTAGCTCCTCCAGGGACACTCAGGTCCACAAAGTACACATCCACCTGTATACAGGAGACACCTGTGAGATCAAACCCAAGGAATAGTCTGTGGAGTGCTTTATTCTATTTGAGATAGAAACAGCTCTATCTCAAACAGCTGATAGCCACTTACTGCATGCGTTGAGGCAGTAGACCTTACATGTGAGCCTTTTAGTTAAACATATCTTAGTTTAAAATATTCAAAGCCAGGTAATCCTTCATTTTGTGGTTCTTCAGCAGCAGATCTTTTTAATCTCTAGGTCTGCTCACCAACAACAGTGACAAGGGGGCATGTAGTTACTTTAGAAGGCCCCACTGTCTCTGTTTTGAATTCCGTCATTCTAGGCAGGATCATCCTTCTCTGAGTTTCTGGACAGAAAAATTTCAAATGCTGCTAATCTCTCAGGATACTCTGAGGTAATCCTTAAGGCTTTTCACCCACAGCATATAACCAGTGGGCAGATTTATATTTATTAACCTTTGTTCCAGATTTTCATAAAATATTTAATTGGCTCGAAATTATCATTATGATCAAGTAGAGCAGAAATGCTCTGCAGCATGCCACTAAACAAAGGCACTATTGCTGTTATTTTGTGGTCTCCTTTCATAAGGGCACATTTCAGAATACCTTCCTATTCTGGGAACACGGCTCAGCAGGGGAGTGACCCGGGGTTACTGGGTTACAGCTCCAGGGGTAGCAGCCCGTCAGTGCTCTCGGTGTCCAGCAGATTCCAGCAGTGCAGCAGGAGCTTAACACGATCAGAGTACATCAGCTTGAGTTTGCCATCGACCAAGGAGTCAGTGTAGTAGTACTGTGATGTGGGGTCATTGAGCTCACATCACTCTGAGCATGAGCAATAGCTGCCCTTGGGTGGCAGGTGTTGGCAGATATTGGTTTAAGGATGCAAACAGTCTGGCTGGGAAGTACAAGGAGTGGCATCCTCATGTTGTCATCAAAAGAACATTCAAGTTTGTCTTTTGCTAAACCCTGATGTACTTTCAGCAACACATCAGTGTTTGTTGCTACACCTGGTATTTCTGTGTCTTGTCTTTGTTTCATCCCTCTTTTCTCCAGTGAGGGAGAAAACTCGAAATGCATGATGGAAGTATTTAATGATCCCATCACGGTTTCAAGGCAAGAGCCCATCAGAATGAATCATGCAAATGGTTGTGACAGGATAGCCTATTGTCAGTATTGCTGGGTTTAAATTCCTTGCTATTCACTTTAATCCCTGACAAGAGGAGATTCTTCACAGCAAGTCTGTAGGCCAACAACATGCTAGGCTTCTCAGCTCTTGGCTTGGCTGTGAGATGTTTCTCTAAAAACACTTCCTCCTTTGTGTATTTATTGTGTATTTATTTAGTATTTACAATACAAACCCATTCTTGAATTCTTGTGACATTGAAGTATAACAGCTGACATTTCTGCATTTTTGTATGTACTATTTATATAGTGGCTTCATATATATTCTTCATATTCTTTTGAGTACCTAATTAAAATTATTTTAAATGTTCTTCTTTTTTAAAGCCACCAGAGTGAAGTGTGTGGGAAGTTACATAATGTCACCTAAAAAAAGGTCATACAAGCCAAAATAATTTTAAGTGTATTTGATTTCTGGAGGAGTATTTTCATTGGTCATTTGGACACTTGCATCTTAGATTTATCTTTCTAAGATAGGCCTAAGAGGCAACCTCTGCTGCTGATTTAGGTCAAGACCCGCAAGGGACAGAACAGGTGAACTGGAGAGGTCCTACACAGGGCTGCTCCTCAGGGGTGGCAAATGTTTGGCTTTTCTTTTCAGAGACTGCTGGTCCATGTGTCAAAATGTAATTTTATAAAGTTACATGATAGCTTTTGCCCAGAGGTTTCACTGTCTCTTAAAATGTGTATTGTTTGCATTCATTTCAGCGCCATTCTTTCTGATGCAATTGTCAAAGCAGAGCTTATTTCCCCGTGGAGCTGGTATAATTGTGCTCCTCCACATGCACCAAGCTCTCTGAAGCTGCTAGTGTAGGCTCTGCTACTGCTGTTCCAAAAAGATTCCTCAAATTCTCTCAGTGCTGAACTTATTTATGTTTTCAGATGTGCACTTGATATTGTCTGAGTAGAATGTGTGCAGCGTAATATAGAAATGTCTCTGCGCAGGGTTTAGGAGGAGGCAGGAGCCCCTCAGCTGTGTGTGTGCTTTTATTACAGAAAACCAAGATGAAGTTGTATTGTTGAGTCATCTGTTACAGCTGGTTTAATTTGTACTTTGTTTTCATGTTTTAAGTGCCTGATGATTTTTTTTGTCAAGGAGGCAATGGTTTCATTGTTATAAGGCATACTTAGAATTCTGTACTTGTTACCTGTTCTGTAATAGAATATTTTTGCAATTTATGTTTGGAAATAAAGACTTATTAGACATAATTGTGGTGGGGTTTTTCTTTTGTGAATTGCTGAGACTAAACAACCAAAAATATGTCTCCTGAGGCAGCAGCATAGAAAATGCATTAGTCTGAATCCTCTGGAACAGTACCAGCAACTGACAGTAGAAATGTGGACAGTTCCTTAAAATTGTGCAAGGAAAAAAGCAAGCTGTGCTTAAAAGCAAGTATAGGGGATTGGGCCACTGATGTGTGTGTAAATATCTGTTGCTTAAATGGTACCTTCAAGTGATTTCAGTCTTTTCTGTTCTTGAACGGCAACACAATTTGTGTTACTTTTGTTACTTTTGTTACTTCTAATGACTTGAAATACTTGAAAAAATTATTTTTTGAAGAAACATCAAGCATAGAAAGAAATCAAACAAGAAAACACATTTTTACCATCTTTCTCTGAAAATAGCTCTTAAATTTGAAAACTATCTCTAATTATAACTAAATGCTTCAAAAGCAATGATTAAAGGAAAATGTTTAAACAACAGACGCAAAAGTTTTTTTAAACAAAATATTGACCACGAGTAAATGTCTGATAGATATGTATCAGATTACTATGCATATTTTAGTCACTTATGTTAGGATTTTTTCTTAATACAGGTTTTAGTTACATACAAAGATGCTTGTAGTGAATAAATTTCAAACAGCTAAAGTTCAGAGAAAGAATTTTCCCTCTGAGCACCTTTTGTGCAGAAGGCATTTGTAGAACTTCTGAGCCACTTACTGTGACTTCTCCAAATAGAAGCTGACTGCCTTGTTAAATCAGGTCAAATATGTACATGCAGCTGTTTTGTGAGGAGGACTGTTATCCTTTAGGGCCCTCTAGGGACTGAACTGCAATTGCCAAATTTTATTGCAGACAGAACAGAGGTTTAGAACTGAAAGCTTTTATTTGGCCTCATGGACCATCAAGTGTCTTCTGCCTGAAGATAAAGGTCTGGATCTTTGTGACCTACCTCCTTCCTATAGTGCATGAGTTTTTCACTGATGATCAGAACCAAAGGGTTTCTTTTGTTTGCTGTGCTGGCAGCTGAAATGGCATATATGAGTGATGCAGATGCAAATGTGTCCCCATAATCAGAGAGGTTCTAAATCAGAAGTGTGATTTCTGCTGAGGAAAGTGTCTTAGATTGAGCTTAGCCATCTCAAATATTTATGAACAGCTAAATGCTGAAAGAGCAGCACTGACAGGTGATTAGGACTGCTTGGTCCAAATACAGAATAACTGAGTGCAGCCCTAGACAATTCATTGCCTTGCTCTTATTCCCTGTTTAGAAGGGGGGCAGTCTGGGAAAAGTTAGCTGGACAAGAGGAGAGTGGGAGGGAAGTGGTTGTGCACTGAGGTTATGCCTGTCATGTAGTGATTGTACCTCTGGATCACACCAAGCTCAAACCATGCTCCTAGGGGCAGAGCACCTTCCACCAAGGTGACACTCCTGCTGTGGGAAACACCTGGTGACTGGTGTTAGAAGGGCTTTAGGAGGAGTGTTCCCAGGAGCAATTATATGGGCCGAGACCAGGTTAGTTTTTCCTCTTGCCTCTGTTAGGCAAAAAGTGTCATGTGAAGATTTTACAACATGAAGGCATTGGCTTAGTCCAGTAGAAGAGAATGGCCAAAGTCCACAAGCTAAAAGCCATGGCAGTGGGCTAGGAAATCTGGAATCACAGCCACAGCCCAGCCAGCAGCTGGAAAAATACACAAATGGGCTGAGGAAGCCATCAGCATTTTAAAAGGTGAGGAGAGATTGCCTCTTTCTCAAGGATCCCAGTATGCCCATGTTCTGGTAACTAAATGTGCTTGAGTTTTGAGATACATGGCTGTTTTAGCTTGCCTCTTCCATCCTGTGTCAAGTGTCTGTGTCATCCTCACTGCACCAGAGCAAATCAATACTAAATAGGAATGTTAAGGTCTCATGGCCACTGCAGACTGATAGAACCATCTGGTTAATGGAGATACCATAATGAAAGCATTAGTTTTTAAGTATAGCACTGCAGATCTTTTATCATGTAAGTGGGAAAAAAAAAGAGACCCCAGCGAGGGCTGAATTTAAGCTGCGGTCTGTTTTCTACAGCGCAGGGAAGCAAAGCTGAATTAGTCCAGGGGCTCACATGCTGCTGCTGTCATCGGAGGAAGAAATGCTGGATGTGCTGGGAAAATTGTATAAGCATTAGAAATGGAATAACTTTCATATTTGAAATTACTTTTATTAGGTAATTTGAGAGACTGTTAAGGCAAAAATATTCTGACTGAATTTTAAGCACAGTGCTTATTGTGTATCTCCAACCCTGCAGGGACATTGGTTCTTTTTGTTTAGCTTTTAATCTTTGTAAGGACAAAAATTGCTCTTTTATTATGTGTAGAGTTTTAATAAAGTAAAATCACTCAGTAAAGGTCCCTCAGTTTAATCTCCCCCTTCAGTACTGATAGTTTCTCTTGAACAATATGCATTGTGCAAAACCTTTTGTGAGCCCAAGCGGGACACCGGGAGTGGGCTGCAGCCTCCCACTGTGTGTGCCCTCTAACAGAACACGGCCACAGCTCCTGCCTCTGGGCTGCTACCAACCCCCACCCTCGGGTTCCTGCCTGGAAGGTAGAAAGGATGTGTCTGAGTCACCTGTAGGAGAGGAAGGAGTTGAGGTGGGTGGTAGCATGCTGCCTCAATAAATGTCTTGAAGTTCAATTATGACATAGAAGAGAAGCAAAAGGACTCTTCTCTAGCTGGATTTTAAATTAGTTGGTTCTTTTTTAAAAAGAAAATGTTTTTACACTCTCAGGAAAGGCTTCAAGGCTGGATCAAAAAAAAAAAAAAAAAAGACTGTGTTCTCTGAGGCCTTGGAGTAGAAGAGCAAGACACGAGGTTTAAGGTACTCTGGATATGCTTGTGTGTGATACATCGTGGATAAAGGTTAGGAAGGAAAGATGAGGGGGTATGATTATTAAGTGGCAGAGGGAGTGACCTAAAATGGAAGCTTGCAGTACTCTGACATTGAATTCACAGTTCTCCAGTAAATGCTGGTGTAAAATAACTGTGTTTTAAAAAGCCAAACATGTTGAAGCACTGAATGGGTGGGAGTGGGAGGCAGATGGACACCTCACCTTCCTGTAAAGCTGAGTGAGGTGACAGGAGGAAATAGCTCGAGACTCATCTCACCACCCACAGTCTGCAGTTCAAGGTAGGGAGTCTCTTATGCCAATCTCCATGGTCCTTAAGTACAGGAGGCTCCTTCATAGTCAGTGACTACTTTATAAATTCCTACATCATAAACACCTACATCTGCTATGTATGATCAGTCCCATCATGTCCTACACTTTCCCTAGCTACATTGAATGTTTTTTCAACACTGCCTGAATCATAGAGCTCTGAACTCTGTTGGCCCTATTTGCTTTGCTGTAATACAGATAATAATTTCTAGGATGAAATCTCTTTTCCTAAATACATTTAACATCTTTCAGAAGAGTCTAAAACAGAAACTCTAAGAACATTAACTTAGAGCATTTTTCAAGTTCATCTTACTTGCAGTCCATTAAAGTGAAGTGACAACTGAGGTATGACATGAAGTAATTATACTGATTGTGTTGTATGTGCTCTGCAGGAGCCGAATGATTAGCTGAGGATATTAATTTCAAAAGTCAGACAGCAAGAGATCAGCTGAGATGAAAGATCACTGCAAAGTGACCTCAGACCAGGGGAAAAGAAAAAGAAGAGAGGGGAATAGGGGCCAGCTGAAGTGTTCAATACAGTCTAGCAGTGAGCTGAAGTAAACACATTTTAACACCAAAGGTTGTTTCCATGCAGGTGTCGTCACTACAGTTCAAAGTCACCACTGTGGATTTCCTTTATGGTCATGGAGAGAAATGGAGTATAATACATCCAGCTTGTTTTATTGTCTGAATCAGCTTGTGATAAATCCTAGATTCCCTGGTTTATGGAGAGAGTATAGAGTGACTAGCTTGGCCATCACGTTCAGTGTGCTGGCCCGTAGTTCAGTGTTCCACCCTTGGGGAGTGGGTGAAATGCAGGTGCAACCCCAGACTGAGCTACCACCTTCCTTACTCATACACTTGGCCTGACTGAGACCTGATCATTGCCTTGTGGCACTACACCTCGGGAGCAGTGAAATAGTAGCTAAGTAGCAGACTATATTACATCCCTTAGAGACAGCATATAATGAGATCACGTTGATAAGGATTCTCTGAAAGAGAATAGGTATAGATTAACCTTTGTGAATAACAAACCTAGTGAACTTAATTTCTTTGACCTCTAAAACAGTTTTCACAGTCACAGGAAGTTAATCAGAATGTAAAAGCTCTTTATCAAATGTTCACTGTTGAAATCAGTATTGGATTTGTGTACTTGAACTGCTGTGCAGCCCTGAATAGACACATTAAAGGTGGTTTAATCCGATTGTACTTTGGCTTTAGCTTAGTTTGTCAGTCCAGCAGTGAAGTCAAACAGCTTTCACTTAGGGATTTTCACTGCTTCGCTTGGATAAATTCATTAGCAAGGCATAAAGTAACTGTGAGTCTGAGGGACTTTGGGAGCCATGGAGACCTTCCTGGAGGTAAGCAACAGTAACCTGGAAGCCACTTCTCAGTGTAACACGATGCTACAAAGAGAATGCCATGAAGCTTGACTGGGCAGCATATCCATTGAATCTGGATACCCGCACTCAGAGAAGAGGTGAGCAGTAGTAAAACCATAATTTTGTGCTAACAGGGACACCCCCCCACACCCCCTTCCTCAATATGTTCCACATGGCTTCATCTGTCATTTGTCAGAAAAAGTATCAAACTACTTTAGCTTCACTAAAGTGTTGACTTGGCAAAAAAACCAATGTTCTGGTACACCTAGACCAAAACAAAAGTCTGGAATCATCAGGGTTATCACTGCTACTGACTCACAGACTTCACACAAAAACACAGGCACTCGTCTCAAGGGTTTTGAACACATGTCCAAGGATCCCTGGTCCCCAAGTGGTTTTGGCTGCTAAGGCTCAGTCTGTACTGAAGAAAAGCCTGGCCTATCCAGCCTGTCCCAGGTTAACCATCTGGGCTGCCTTCTGTAGTCAGAAACAGACCCTTTATCCCATCCATCACTGTGCTGTTATGCCCCACGACAGCAGAGAGACAGTTTGAACAAGAGGTTTAGGGTTTTGGCAGCACAAGAAAGTGGAAAGATCACCTTGCTTACTGATTGTATCCTTACATGGCACCATTAATTGCATCAGTACTCTGGCCTGTGCAGCACAGGCACTATCCACAGGTGATAGTGAGAAGGGGTGCCAAGCAATTCATCAGGAATCTTTTCTCACTTTCCACATACCTGGAAATGAGGTGAGGCATTGCAGTTCAGATGGAAGAATGCCTTTGTAGGGAACTTTTCAGTTTTTATGTAGTGGGAGCAGACAGCAATCCCTGGCTTTCTCTATGGCAAAGCACTCAGTCCTATATTATTCCCTCTCTGAAATGGGGACAATAATGCTTGGTCATCTCCCAGTAGTGTTATGGGAGTAGATAGTACATCTTGAAGTCTATTTATGTCCTGTATGATGGAGACCATGCATGACCTGTGGACAGACAGTATTTCCTGTCCCTGAAAATGGCAGTTTATCTCTTGCTGCTTTTTCTCACACAGGTTAATCTATGCTTGGTTGGCTATGATGGAAAGCACAACTGGACAGTTTAGACATGTAGCACTATTATTATGAAATTTAAATTACGAAGATAGAAAACATCAAAACATCAGGGAGAGAATTTAACCTTTTTGATCAACCTTTCTCCTGCATTTTCTTACTATTAAATTTCAACCAGAAGTGTTTCTTTCATCCTGTAATAATCACCCATCTCCAAGAAGTGAAAATGCTCTTGCAAAACTAATAAATGAGAATCTATTTTCAAAGATATTTATTTATGCGCCTGGCACTTCAGGGTGCTTGGAGGGTAATCTCAAACTGTGAGCTCTGCACTGTGTAAATTTAGAAGCGATTTTTCTAAATGTCAAGTATTTATTACATGAAAAAAACATTTGCAGCGTAGAGCAGGTCCCCAGTGATATACAGTGCATTTGGGGAAGGACTTCTTGGATGAACAGAAATAACATTTGAGAGATGAAAAGCAAATCCTCTATTTGAAATTGATTTGTGTACATGGAAAGGAGCTTGAACAAAGGTAGAAGACCAGTTCAGTACTTTGTTTTGTCTCATGCATAAAATAGTGGGTTTCCAGACCTTTATAACCTTTATACCAATCTGTCTTTTCTCATCCTGCAGCACTTCTACCATCTCTGCTTCTCCTTCTTACCCTCATAACAGCTCCATCAGGCTTCATGCAGACCACAGAATGCAGAATTTATTCATGCAGGATTTTACCCACATAATGCCTCACCTTAAATGTCAACATATCTCTAAGTCTGAAGCAGTAAATTGCAACTCTCCAGCTGGAGGCTGATGATATGGAATAGAAGGGACACTGCTCTATTGTGAGAAGCCTGTGATGACTGTTGTTTTGCATGGAAATATGAGAACCATCAGAAGCAAGTGAAGGAAAAATTGAAGGTTGCCTTACAACAACATCAGCCAGCTCCCTCAGCACTCAGTGGTACATCCTCTTGGGGCTTAGGGGTTTATGTATGTCCAGTTTGTTTAAATGTTCTCTGACCCAATTCTCTTCCACCAAGGTAAAACTTTCTGCTCCAGTCTTTCGTGCTGGTCTCTGGGGATTCCTGAACCGTGTCTTTTTAGCAAAGGCTGAGGTGAAGAAGACATTAAGTACCTCAAGCCTTGTCCATATCCTACGTCACCAGAACACCTGCCTCTTTCAGCAGCAGGCCCACATTTTCAGTAGTTTTCTTTTTGCCCCCTATGTATTTATGCAAGCTTTTCTTATTGCTCTTGACATTCCTTGCCAAGTCAATTTCGGATGGCTTTGCCTCTTTCCTAACCATGTTTGTTTTCTCAAAAGGTGTCTCTACATTTATCACAGGTTACCTGACCCTAATTCTACTTTCTGTATACTTCATTTTGAGGTCTGAGTTTTTCCAGGAACTCCTTAGCAATCACAGGCCCCCTGACATTTTTGCTTGACTTGCTGTTCTTCAAGAGGGATTGTTCTTAAGCATAAGGAAGGTGATTGCTGAGTAACAACCAGCTGTCTTGGACTTCTCTTCCCTTTAGGCTTTTATCCCATGGGACTTTCAAGCAGAACCCAGAGGCAACCAGTCTTCTCTCCTAAAAGCCAGGGTTGGGATCTTGGTCTTTGCCCTGCTGTCTCCTCTCAGGATACTTAACTTCACCATCTCTTGGTCATTGCAGTCAAGGCAGCATTTGACTCTCACATCTTCAGGGAGACTTCCCTTCTTTATAAGTGTGAGGTGCAACAGGGCACCTCTCCCTACTGGCTCCTCTATCACTTGGGTCTGGATGTTTTCTGCAATGCTCTTCAGGAACCTCCAAGGCTGTGCTCTTCCTCCAGCAGATATTGGTATGGTTACAGTCTGCTGTGAGGGCCAGAGCCAGCGAATGGGAGGCTGTGAAAGGCCTCACCTACTTGTTCTTCCTGATCAGAGTAGACACCCTCTACATCAGCATCTCCTTCCCCATGGAGGTGCCTGATACCTTGGGCTGGGGCTGCTCCATCTGTCATTCCACAGCAGCCTGCCCTGTTCCCTGGCTGGGGGAGGTGGGACAGTCCATGGTGGTTAAGTCATTCCCTGTCAGCCTATGTGGGGAGCACCTGCAGTGCTTGTTCATCTGATGACAGTAAGTCAAGGTCTGTGGATAGAAGTCCTATGTTTTCTTACTCCATCTAATAAAGTTGGAGGGAAATGACAAACTTTCATCTGAAAGCTTTTCTTCATGTCTGAAAGAGATGCTGTGAAGTTCAAAGCAATTGTTCCAAATTCAGTCAGGTACATAGGAGCTCTACTACCTGCAGAGGAAAAGGCAGCTAGAGAATTATGAGTTAAAGAAGAGAAAAGCTGAAAACATATCTTGCAAAGGACAGAGAGAGATAAGTAATTTACAGCCTGTGAGGAAAGTGGAGAGGTTAGTGGTACAAAGAATATAGCAGCTGGATGACATACACACAAAACCCCCCCCAAAACAAACAAACAAACAAAACCCCCGCAACAAACCCTAGAAGCCAGAAAAATCAAAATGCTGATTAGGCACAAAGATATTTTTTGAGACACTTTTTGTCCTGGTTTCATGTGGGAATATAGTTCATTTTTTTTTCCCTAGTATCTGGTACAATGCAGTGTTTTGGATGCAGGATGAGAATAATGTTGATAACACATTGATATTTTGGTTGTTGCTGAGTAGTGCTTGCACTGAGCCAAGGATTTTTCAGTGTCTCATGCTCTAAAAGTGAGAAGATAGCTGGGACAGAGAAGAGCCAGGACAACTGATTAAACTGGCCAAAGAGATATTCCACACCACAAAACCTCATCCTCAGGATATAAACTGGGAGGAGTTGACCCAGGGGGGCAGAGCTCAACTCAGGGATGGGCTGGGCATCAGTTAGGGGGTGGTGACAAATTGTATTACACATCACTTTTTTCTCCTGGATTTTATGCCTCTCTCTTTTTCTTTTTGTAATCTTCATTGTAATTATTATTATTAGTAGTAATATTTTATACATTATCTAAATTATTAAGCTGTTCTTATCTCAGTTTCTGGGTTTTACTTTATCTGATTCTTCTCCTCATCCCACCAGCGGTGAGAGGGCAGGGAGAAAGCAAGTGGCTGTCTGGCACTTAGTTACCAGCTCAGGTTAAACCATGATACCATATTAAACTGAGAACTGCCCATTGCCATGCTGAAAGGACCTCAAGAAAGAGGAAAAGGAAAAGGAAACAACTCACAGAAAGCAGCACAAGTTTAATAGGACAGTGAAAGGAACTACTAGACTTTGACAGAAGTCATGTCCAAATGAGAAACCCAGGAAAATCTGGCAGTTAAAAAGTAGATCTCTAATGATATGGTTCAAATGCCTTTTCAAGTGGCAAGTTGCCAATAAAAAACACTTTCAGGCACATTCAAACCATGATGTCTGCCAGAAATTCAATGCAGCTTCAAGTGAGAGAGTCAAGAAGTAGAAAGATTACTCAGCAAAAATAAGAAACAGCTTAGATGAATGCAGCTCATTAAGGAAAAGGTGAAGGAGCCCCCTGAGACAGATGAAGAACAATCTCAAACTGAAAGGTTTTGAAACAAATCAGTACATTGACAGGTAAGAAGGCAGAATGGCAGCCATCAAGCAGCTCTGCAGCAACTCAGCATGAAACTGCTAATTTGTGAACTGCAAAGCATCTGGTGTCAAAGGAACAGACAGTGAGTGGTCAGTATAACGTCAGACCCTCAACAAGAGGCTCCAGGGTGATGCTGAAATCTAGAGAGCAATAACACTAAGGTTTCTACCTGGCAAGATCAGGAAGAACTGTGAGAGCAGCTGTGCTGGGAAGGATTCCACATGCATTTTTTCCCAGGAAAGTCACACCTCATGGATGTGGTGGAAACATCTATAAGATTATACGAGCTGTGTGTGTAAGGGTGATGAAGATGGAAGATTTTGTCAAAATATTTTGCATAACAATAACTTCAGATTTCTAAGAGATACAGAGGTCATGTTCTCCCAGTTTTAAGCTAGAAGGCAGGAAATTGCAGAAATAATGGAGAGCCTTCACTGTGGAAGGAAGCTGTCAGTGGGCTGCCACCAGTATTTGTACACTGGACTTTACCATTCAGTACATTCCCCAGGGACCTAGGCAAGGTTGTCCAGCAGGTTGACAAAAGAAAAAAGGGCAATCAATATTAATGCTGAGCTCAAAGATGCAGAAGGGTATTGTGTTCCTAGATAACTGGGTGATCAAACAGGGAATGAAAATTTAATGTCAGTGATGACAAAGTAGGGAGAAAAAATAACTCATAGCTATTTGTGCTTAGGAAACATTTTTGAGTCACTTTGGACAACTCTCTGAAAACATCAGCCCAGTACTGAGCACTGATCAAAAAAAGTAGCTAGGATATTTTTACTTACATTGAGCACAAAACAGGAGTTCTCATTATGTCACTCTGTATTGCTCCAATGCACGTGTTTTGAAGATCACATGTTCTTAGTCACCTTGTTTTAAATAGATCATAGCAGAACTAGAATGAGAAGTAGAGTGATGAGGATTATTAGGGTTACAGGATGACTTTCTGATGAGAAGACACTATAGATGTTGAAACATGCAAATGCTGGAGGAGAACAAGTAGAGAATCATAGAATCACTGAATGTTTGGGGTTGGAAGTGATCTTAAAGATCATGTCATTCCAACCACCCTACTGTGGGTAGGGACACCTTTCACTAGACCAGATGCTCAGAGCCCCATCCAACCTGTCCTTGAACACTTCCAGGGAAGGGAAATCTGTCAAATGAGGGATAACATGGAGGGGGTTGAGCACAGGATGATTATTTACCAGGTTTCATAAAAGAATTCCTGGGAAGTCAGCAAAATGATCAGACAATAAGGATAAAATCAAAAGGCAATATTCTTCCCTGGTATACTATCATATTATGAAATACACTCTGTTAGAAACTAAAAATACAAAACTACTCAAATCAAGTCAGACAACTTCATCAATGGTCTGGATAAAGCCACTGGCTCAAAAAGCCTCTGAACTTCTCTTTGCCTCAAAATAAAGGCTGTTCCAGGAATTGGAGCACTGTTTCTTATGCTCTTTTCCCCAGCAAGCTCTGTAGGAAGCCAGGCAGGTCTCTGACCTGACCCAAAATGGCATTTCTTGTGTTGTAGAGCTCTGGCCTTTACTTTCCCCCATCTGCCAGGCCGCCACTTTCTATGGATCCTTTTTATGACTAGTCAGTATAATTTGATATGATAAAGCTAAATTTTCTGGAAGAGGTGCTCCTTCCCTTCTGCATAGCCCTGGTGAGACCCCTCTGCAATGCCATGTCCAGTTCTGGGCTCCCCAGTACAAGAAGAGAGATGAATGTACAAGTCAAGCCAACAGCCATGAAGACAATGAAGAGCTTGGAGTACCTGAAAATACAAGTAGGGGAGGCTGAGAGAGCTGGGAGTCTTTGGCCTGGAGAACAGAAGGCTCAGGGGCATTGCATCAATTTACATCACATAAATACTTGGTGGCAGGAATAGCAAAGACAAAGCCAGGCTCTCCTCAGTGATATCCAGGAGAAGGGCTAGATGCAATGGGCATGAAATGAAAAACAAGAAATTCTGTTAATATATAAGAAAAAGCACCTTCATTTTGAGGGTAACTGAATACTGAACAGGATTTGGCCATGATAGAAGCATACCCTACCAATGCAAGAATTTCCCACTCCAGACCCCTCCTAGATCACAGTCCAGTACTTCTTAGCCAAAGGATCAGGGAAAGTACTTTGTGTGGTACAGAAACACATTTCCACAGCCACCCAGCTGTAGGGTACTAAGAGCTGAGAGGAAAAGTCAGAGGCAGGAAACCTGTCATGCACTCCAGCAAGCATCATCCAAGAAGGACTGCTGGAGCAGAAAGTATGTTTGCAATTACTATCTCCAATTTTCAAAATAAACTTTAAAAATATGATTGTAATGGTTTACACTAGGTGGGAGCCAAGGTATGTTTGCAGTACTTAAACAATAGCTAGAGATGGGAATGGAAAACTGGTCTGCACATGGAGTGCTTCAGACAGCAAAACCTCCCCATATTACTCACTTTTCCATGTATTATAAAGCTGTGTTGTATAAAAAGGCAGAGATCTTCTTGTTCATACATTTCTTGGACACCCATGAAGTCTATAAGGTGTCAAGTTGGGAGATCTTGGGTTTCAAATCCTCCCTTTAATTTGAAAAATATGGACTTTGAATCTGGGTCATTCTCAGATCTTGTATATGGGGCCTCCACCTCACTGCCAGGTACAGACACACACCCCCATCTGAATTTCTTCAGGATTCTTGACTGAGTCTGGCTCAGATGGAATTCAGTATCTTCACAGCAGCCCTGGGGGCACTGTGCTTAGGATGTGTGACTAAAACAGTGCTGATGGTGCACTGATGTTTTGACTGAACAGTGCTTACAAGGCATCAAGGCTTTCTCTTTGTTTCCCACTCTGACCCATCAACAAGTCTGGCTGAGGGTAGGAAAGAGACTGGGAAGGAACACAGTTGGGACAAATGACCTGAGTTGGCCAACAGGATATTCCATACCGTACAATGTCATGTTCAATCAGCTCGATCACCAGAAATACAGACTGAGGTAAAGGAAGAAGAAGGCTTCCAAGGTGGTTATTGTTCAGAGACCAGGTAGGCCTCTGTCTGGCTGTGGGGCATAGTGCATGATTGCCTTTATTTTTCCTGGAGTTTTCCCCTGCTTTTTTCTTCAACTATTAAACTGACTTTATCTCCACCCACCAATTTTCTTACTTTGTTTTTTTCCTTTTTTGTCCCCCATCTCACTGGTAGCAACAAGGACAAGCAAACATTTCTGTAGGTGCTTGGCTGCTGGCCGAGTTCAACCCACCACACTTCTCCATCCTGAAAATGTATTTATATGCTGTCTGTCAAGCCTGAGACATCTTCCTGTCTCGCTGACAGTAGCCGAGAATAACTGCAGGACAGTTCCTGGAGGAAGCAGCATCTCTCCCTTTGCAGCCATCCCATCCACCCTGTGCCATTCAGGCAGGCAAGCACCCAGCAGCCAGAG
Organism: Phylloscopus whistleri; assembly: GCA_017589585.1. Lineage (NCBI taxonomy): Eukaryota > Metazoa > Chordata > Aves > Passeriformes > Phylloscopidae > Phylloscopus > Phylloscopus whistleri. The sequence goes on along the minus strand of JADMLD010000614.1, from coordinate 3,439,642 downwards.
GAGGCTCCATGCCGGCTGTCTGTGCCTTGCAGTTCAGCGCACCCACCACAGGGAGACAGCTGCAATACATCTCTGCAAAGGAAACCGGCCCAAAATGTCAGGCTGAGGCGTATTTAGGGAAACTGTGACACCACTGTGCGGAATGGGGCTGCTGTGGGCTGCCCTTTCCAGAAGCAATGAGTTTGGTTGCTATGGACAGAAGCCCACGAGCAACTTTTCCCTCTGGCCTGCCCATGGGCCTAGGGAATGGCCTTGGACTGGCCAGAGCACTGCTGCCCTTAGTGCAGAAGGAGGGAACATGGAATGAAGTGTGATATGCTGTGGACAGGAGGAGTTCTATGGCTAAGGTAACTCTACACTGCTGGAGACAGCGATTTTTCTGTGTTTGTGCTGTAGCTTTGCTGGCTGAAGCTGAGAATTTCACTTGAACTGTGCTTTACCTTGGTACCCCATGATGTGTGAGCTTCATTTTGTGGGGACTTAATCTGAAACCTAGACTGGGAAAATATCTGGGCCTGAAGTCAGTAAGTGCCTTAAAATACACTGTGTTAAACACCTTCCCAGTGGACCCCTGAGATTGCCTTCCACTTCTGATCTTGACTGCTGTGCTCCATGGCCCTACCTTTCAAACAGGGCTGGCAATACCTCACCTCCTGCAGGGATGTTGCAAAGGACCATGAAGAACAGCAGAGGGTACTCTTGAGGAAATGAAAAATTCAGACTCTTGGAAGCAGATAAACTGGGAAAACACAAATGCAGGAGATCTGAAATGCTCTAGCAGTGAGCAGTAGTGATTCCTGAGGTGCTGGTGGGTGTGTGCACTCAGTAAGGACAAGGCTCATGAACTTGCAGCTCAAACCCACAGGATTATGCATGAGCATGAAGAGACCAAATGAAGGCTGAAGATGAAATTTTATTTTTGGCACTTCCTAGTTCTGCATGTGTGACTGCACTCAAGTAAGTGTCTCTTAGAGCAGTCTATTCTATGTAAATTACTTTAAAAATTTTGGCAATATCCAGGCTTCCCTTCCCTGTGGAAGGATTTTATAACTAAAATCTCCAATACTTGTTAGGGCACTAGCAAAATTCTCTATCCAGCCACTCAACTGTTCATCCTCTCCAAACATGGGGATTTATATCCTCTGGATGCCTTCCCTTTCAGTAGTTGGCATAAGCAAGCCCTGGCCAGGTCCCTCCCCACACCAGGTGTGCTCCAGCAGGACATGATGTCCATGCAGCACTGGGTCCTTGGTGACTGCCACCAAGATGGGGATGTCAGCCACAAGTGTCTCCATGCTCCATGGGTGCCTAAAGGTGATTGAGAATTTACAGGATACGTTTAAATGACTGACTTTTGGGAAAACAGAGCAGTCTCAAAGTGCCCAGTAACCCACTTACCTGTGGGACCTTGCACCTCTAAACAGGACTTTGAATGTGAGCCCTATAAGTGCTCTAATCACAGGTGCTGGGCCTAGACTGGTGGGATTTGGCCCAGACTCCAGCTGGGAAGTTTCCCAATGGGCTGGGATGAGTGGATTCCTGTCAGCAGTTTTCTGAATGTTCCTTGGATGCTTTTGTGGCTTTGCCCAGGCCCCTGTCAGTCTATGGGGCAGCACCCTGCAGCCTGAGGCCCAGCAAGGCCAGCCCCCACCACCGTGATGGACAGACAGCTTTTCACCATGCTCTCACCAGGCTTCAGCCAAAGTTAACCTCACAGCTGAACATCAGAACCTCAGAGCAATCTTGTAGGTATTTTCTCCATGCACTTAAAAAAATACAGATGTTCCCACCCAGCAGAGCGTGGCATCAGGGAAAGCACCAGATTCATTTACTGATGTAACAACTGAAAAGAGCTGCCACAGGCAGGGCAAGAGAGAAGGGCAGAGCTTTTGTGTGGGACAGAACTGTGAGCGCTCTGGGAGCCAGGTAAGTGTGTTCAACAATGGAGGAGAGGAGAGGAGAGGAGAGGAGAGGAGAGGAGAGGAGAGGAGAGGAGAGGAGAGGAGAGGAGAGGAGAGGAGAGGAGAGGAGAGGAGAGGAGAGGAGAGGAGAGGAGAGGAGAGGAGAGGAGAGGAGAGGAGAGGAGAGGAGAGGAGAGGAGAGGAGAGGAGAGGAGAGGAGAGGAGAAAAAAAAAGAGGGAGGGAGGGAGAAGAGTATTTGCTGTATACTAAAACAGACCAGCTGGATGGCAGAAGAACTGCATTAGCTATGTGTTCCCAGGGGCTTGGAATATGGAGTCTCTGCTAACAGTTTCCGTGTTTTGCAAGATAATTTAAAAAAAAAAAATGGAAAACAAGGTCCTGGCTACATGAGGCAAAACAAACTAAATATCAGGATTCTCAGTCATCTGGAGGATTATTATTGTTGACTGTGGGAACAGCTCACACATTTGGAAGCACTCACTATGTAAGCTCACAGGAGCAGCTTCGTGGGGCTCGTTGGAGGGCAGGACAAGTTCCTGGCCATGGGTGGGGGCTGCCCGTCCTGGTGCAGCTGCTGCCTGCAGTTATTAGGATGTGAAATACAGTTCTGAGGTCAGCTGCTGGCTCAGCACTTAGCAGCTTGCAGTAATTATAGACGGGCATAAGGCTGGTGCCCCCAGATCAAACACTGAGAAGTTTATACAGCCACTGTCCACTCTCCTTTCCACCATGAGGGTGCTCCTGCACTCACAGAGGTGTGGGGTTTTGAGGTTTCCTGCAATCTTCTTATCCCCTCGGCAACTAAGTTTATTTATTTTTATTTATTTTTCTATTTATTCCCAGGACTGAGAGCTCTGCCACATGCTTCTCTGTGTTCTGAGTAACCCCAAACACTGAAGAGCCAGGAATAACTCCTTTGCTGCAGTCAGTGCTTGATACAAGCACTTCTTTTATCTACTGAGTGAAGCAATCAAAGACAACAGAAAGCACTGGGCCAGGTAGCTGGTGCCAGAGTAGGAGCAATATATGAAAGACTATCACAGACTCCAGAGGTCAATGTGCATTTCAAAAAGCACTCTGTGCTGTGGGTCTCTGCCCAGAGCCACCAAGGGTGCCCACCATCCCCTAGTGGGGCTGGCTCTCCCTGCCATACACTGCCAGATGCCACCAACCAGGGCTCTCACGTTACTTCAGGGGCAAGAAATTACATTTAGCATTGGCTCAACTTTTTCAATAACTAGATCCAGAGAAAGACTTAAGTAGTCTGCAACAGGCAGGACATCAGCCCCTTATTCCACTTGTCTTGAAAGGTTGTTGACACTCATGCCTATAAAGTGCTCAGAAATGAAATATTGCACATTCCCAGAGCTGTTATTATCACAGAAAATACTTCCCATGAAAGCTTATTTGTGTTTATTTTATCAAAAGGCTGGATTCACTCTCAGTTTCTAGTGAGACTATCCTACCCACCATATGGTGGACCAGGTGGAATCGTTCTGCTTTGCTGAGGCAAAAGCTGTGGCTGAGGCTGGGGTGCAGGCACTCTCCTCAGAGTCACTTCTGGCCCTTTTTGCATGAAGGGAGTCACCAGAACAAACGCTGCACCAACTGCAGGAATTTTCTCTTGGGAAACACATAAAGCACCAAACTGGACAGGAACATATCCCAGCCTAATTGGATTTACATGTATCATCAGCCCATGTTTGGTGTAACAGGAAAGAGAAAACTCCCCTCTGGCCTGATATGAAGTGGGAGGCTGAAGTGTTTGAACACTTACCAGAGGAAAGTGGGGTGAGAACAGCACCATGCCTTGTTTGAAAATTTAGGTGCTTTTCTGCTGTGAAGAACAGCTGCAGCAATTCTGCCTGGGTGGCTCAAGGATGTCAACTGCTCTCATGCCTAGGCCCTACCTTCAGGTTGCAAGGATGCCTGTGTGTTGAGCTGCAAAGGGTTTCAGCACACCCCAAGCACTGCCCACCTCCCTCTTTAGTATCTTGGCTGCAGGACTCCTAACCTGGGGCTGCCAGCAACTGGGATGAGCAAAGCAGCCTCCTACTGCCCCCACACCTCCTCCAGTGCCTGCACTGCATCCAGCCAGTCACATGCTTGTGCAAAGGTAAGAATAAAGATGGAAAAGGAGTCAATTGTTTTTATCCCTATCAGATGGAGGCAACAGTAAGTTTTTCTTACAGATCAATTCCCAAATGCTAGTGAAAGTGTCTGTACAACGTGGAAGTGCTACCTCTACCCTGAATGCTATTTGTATTAACTGAAAAATTTGTTTGCAGTTACTCAGTCCAGAAAATTTGTACCTCAGTAACAGCCTACAGGAAGCAGACTTCACAGAAGTAATGCAGAACACAGTAGCTACTTTCATGGGGTTCTGTTGTGGGTCTTTATTGTGTTTGAGATGTAACTTGCTCTGCATAAGAAAAGTGTTCAGAGAGGACATCAGCTTCCACTACTGCCTCCTGGAAGACTAGGGCAAGGCAGAGTGGAATGTCCTTGTTCCCATTCTACTGCATTTACACTGATGTTCAGCAGAGAACACCAAGCATGGTGGTTCTTCTTTTTAAAAAGGGGCTTAAATACTGGAATTGTCAGCAAAAAGGCAAGTTAATCTCTCCTGACCCCCACTCCAGCCAAAGCCTCATGTAGCTTCTGTAATACCAACAAGCCTTTGGGAACTAGTTTTTCCTGGAAAAATAAGTTCATGCACCAAGTCAGCTGTTAACTTTGCAAGGTGTTGTCTGAGATAAGGGCTCACATGAACTATTTCTCTGCTACATAACTACTATGTTTTAGAAAGCCAAGTTTTAAGGTGCTTCAGGCATTCTGACATTTAGTAACTGCATTAACTAGTATATGGAAGCAAGATTAATTTTTATTAGCTTGAAGTATCATATTTTATTTAAGTGATAAGAAATATCATAATACATTATGCATCTGCCAGTTATAATCCATTTTAATTGGTTCCAAAACCTAAGCAGTAAATGAGTAGACAGTTTATCTAGTTAAACTGAAAAAACAGCATTCCACACAGCCAGTACTAGAGATGTCAACCGTATAATAATTCCAGCATTAAGTTGTTATGGCTTTCCAGAAAACTTTGATGAAGTTAACAAATTAGAACACATCAAGAGCCATTTTCCAAAGATTTATTGAAGTAGCGACAGGTTGCTCATACTGTGCTGGAAAAAGCAGTTTTATTGAATTCAGATACTTAAAAACAGTATTGCAGCACAAGATATTGCTATTTGTAAACTAGACTCCATTGTAAACTCTAATCCTTCAGGGAGAGTCAGTTTGCAAGATCTAAGACCTATTTCCTAGCATAATCATCTTGCGCTCATGGAAAAACTGCAGAAAGGCACTTGAAAGCTGTTTCTTCTTCCTTTAAGACATGGACTTTTTCAATCTTGCTGGTAAGAACTTCTCCTTTAGTAAGTATGTATCTTCACTTCAGCTTTACTCCAAGTCATCATGATGCTGGGAAGTTTCATTAATAACCTAATGAGAAACAGAAACTCTTGCATTAAGTTTTAGTAGGAAGATTTTTGTGTTTTTTTTAAGAGTTAGAAGTGGAACATCCACTTCCAAACTGTGAACAAGTGGGTATCAGATCTCACTTATGAGAAATTCTAGTTTGTATATAGCATACAGAAACCATTCAAGTTTTACTTACTTACACCAACAACAGCATCTTATCCTAAGCAAGTAAAGCATCTCTGTTTACTACCACATTTTCCAAAGGAAATCTTTTGAGAATTTGTTAACTCAGCTGTACTTAAATAATCAATACAGGTAACAATCACAAACTGAAAGTTTTACTATCAGATGAATTTTGATTTTGTTCCAGAGAAAGCTGTTTGCTATACCTGTACGCTCACACAGCTTGGAGTGCCAGTTGCTGGTCTACTCAATACTTACTACCACATACAAGCTGCAGGAAGCAGTAGGCAAACTTAAGAATTTAAGGTAACCAGCTGTGATAGAAATAAAATTAAAGTTACCACCAACCTGTCCATCTCTAGTTTCCACGGTCTTAATTAGAAGTGTTCTCTTTGAGTGGGTGTCAACCATTGGCTGAGACTCAATGTTGGTTTCTGCAGAAGAAGATACATTATTACCAATAGTCTATAAAGTGCCTCCTCAAAGAAATGAGCTGTAACAGGTTTTAGCGTCTACTTTCAGAATCCCAATTTAGTATACAAAGAAGTCTCCTGCTCGAATAAGCCAGGTCTTCTACATTTTCTCTCCGTGTCCCTTAAAGCACTTTCAGTAGGTATCCAAACTAATTACTTTCTGTGTACCAATATTTAAAAACATGTGTCCAGGAACAAAAGAGCTGCTACCATCTAAGGTTAGTAATTGCAAATACTGTAGGTTAGATTCAAGAAGAGTATTCACAACCAACTGCACTTATACAACTTCAAAAACCAGCATAAAAGGAACTATCCAGAACCCTTGTGCTAATGATACAGCAACTGCCTAAACTGAAATAGCAGAAACAGCTTACCTCTCAGGTTCAAAGCAGCAAAGGTTGGAATAGGCATGTTAATCCTGAAGGAAAAAAGAAATAGATACAATCAGACATGGCTATAAAGTATCTTCTAGTAAGTCCTGGTTTTAGAAAAGTGTCTGCATGTGATTACCTGCTCTCTTCACCCTCCAGCAGTTTCCTGTAGGTGGCAATCTCAATATCAAGAGCCATCTTTACATTCAGCAGGTCCTGGTACTCGCGGAGATGGCGAGCCATTTCTTCCTTCATGTTCTGAATCTCATCCTGCAGACGGCCAATAGTGTCTTGGTAGTTAGCAGCTTCAACAGCAAAATTCTCCTCCATTTCACGCATTTGGCGCTCCAGGGACTCATTCTGGAAGAGAATAGTGAAATCAAGCACTGCTGCAGTTAAATCACACTTCCTCACCCTCAAGACCCTTAGCATTTTAAAGAAGGAAAGTTGTGTTACATTAGCATCCTTTCTGAAAAGGCCCAGACATGTCCCAAATTTGTCATCTCCTTATCTTTCCTTTGCAAAGTCAAGGAGGGTTATTCTGCTGCATGATCTGAGGTGTGCCAGATATTTGTTCTACCAGGTGGCAGAGCCATCCTTTACAGTAAGGCCAACACATGCAGTTCAAGTCAGCATGCAGGCAGTCCTTAGTAGAGACTTGCAGGTGTGCTAAACACTGTTCTATCAATTTCAAGCCTGCCTTTAAGGCAGTCATGTTCTAGCAACAGCAAAATTTGCACCTTTCACTGCTCCTCCAGGGTTTTTTTTATAACTTTAGCTGTACCTGACAGACAAGGCATAAACACTTTCAGAAACTGCTAAATAAACAGTGAATATTATAGCAAGAGAATGAACTTATTGTTTACAGCTAAGTAAGACTAATTCAGTGTATCAATCTAGCCAGTGCACTGTTGTGCTTATACACAAATTAAGCCTACAGCATCCTTTTCAGAAAGTACTAATATGCTGCTGAATTGCATGGCAGATCACCTGCATTCACATCCAAATTAACAACTAAACTGCAGTGCAGCTGCAATGAGGAAGAACAACTGTTGTCTTCTACTTACGCTTCCCTTCAGAGCATCAACTTCGCAGGTGAGAGACTGGATCTGTCTGCGGTACTCATTCGCTTCCTGCTTGGCCTGGCGCAGGGCATCGTTGTTCCTGTTAGCAGCTTCAGAGAGATCTGCAAACTGGAAAACCCCAGTATGATTACCATCACACTTCAACAGGAATGGTGAAACAGACCTTCTGTGGACACAGCACTTGAGGGCAACTGAAGGTATTAGAAAGGTCAGCACCTGAAATGCTTAAAGATTAGTATTACTCTTTGAAGTGCCTCTCTATTTCTAAATGTTATATTGGAATTCATAGCAAACTTTCATACTTGTTTCCCCACCCTGCAAATTTCTTATCTTTTCACCATTTTTTCACTCATTTCTCCAGTACTTCATCCAACATCTGCTTTCAAGTACAAGCACAGGAACGACTCCCAGTGTGCACCCATTACTTTGCTGCTGCAGTTATGGCACAAAATGTTTTCAGTTGTACCTTTCCCAGACTAGGATTTAAAAAAGAGACTTTGTGTCATGGTTATGTTCATGTCCATTAGAGAGACCAAGGGACCAGCAAGTGCTACAGAAAAGCTGTTAAATAGAATTAGTTCCAGTGCCTGATGCATTTTACTTACTTTGGACTTGTACCACTCTTCAGCTTCCTGAAGATTCTTAGCAGCAACACTTTCATACTGTTGGCGAACATCACGCAGAGCAGCAGTAAGATCAGGCTTGGAAACATCCATATCAATCTGGATGTGCTGTTCCTGGAGTTGGGCCTGCAGTTCTCGGATTTCCTTAGAGAGAAACAGACACTCAACATTATTGCACAAAAGCACACAGATCATACACAGGTGGGGACTCTGGGACAGAAGCAGCAACGAGCTTCTTTGCTAGACAGTCTGCATCTAAACACAGACCTTGTTTCTCAGCTTACCTCATCATGAAGCTTCTTCAAGAAGACTATCTCCTCTTGCAGGGACTCAACTTTGCGCTCAAGATCAAGACGTGCCAGAGAGGCATTGTCAACATCCTGACCAGAGAGAAGAACGATATAACTTTTTAAAACTTAAAAGGCTCTTACAGCAAGTTCAGCAGCATATAGACTGATGCTACAAGTGAGCTTTTTGGCAAGACAAAAGGAAAGCAAAAGCTGTAAAAAAACTTTTTGCCACCTCCTACCTGAGCCTTAAACTATTTATTATATGCACCTTTACTGTGAATTTGAAAACTATACCACTGAGTTGATTATATCATCTTTTCTGACATGCTGCTAAGCATGATCAAGAGCACACAAATCATAGTGGGTGTAAATCCTTCAAGTACTTGAGTCAGAAGTCGGCTGTAAGTGCTTCCAGCTTGACTACACTGACAAAGAGTTGCAATTTGCAAACTTCCACTTTTTTCAGCTGGGCTGAAAAGTGGTACATGAGCCTTCATGCCTATCAATGGGCTTAACTTATGGACTCCTTGGTGAACAAGCACAGAGCCCCTTAGGTCCACCAATGACACTTTTAAAACATACTTGTAAAGTTGGTGAAGTATGTGTAAGAATTGCAGCATTCACTTAATGCAGGTCAACAGATCTCCCTTGAGAAAAAGGAGGTATGAGCATAAACACAAACAGAGCTACTCATCATTGCCTACACCCTCACAGTTGCTGGCAAAGACTCCACCTTTTGCTGGACAGAGATAGTCTTAATCAACAGCAGAAATTCATTTAGAGCATAACAGAATACACGTCATGAATGTTACAAGGAAGCAACTTGAATTAGTTCAAAAACATAAGACTAAACATTGTTTGGCAACTTCTTATATTTTGAATGTGTAGGGCATTTAGTTTGCAAAGGGGAAGATTGCTCCTTTCATACTAGTTACATACACAGCCACATGCTTGTGCTCACAGAGTATTAACATATCAGGTTCTCACAGCTTACTCTAAAGCTATTTTGGATTGCCCAAAGCATAAGCATTCCTAATCAGCAGCTCTCTTTATTATGGCACTTTTGAAATTAGGAGTGTTTTCTTTAGGCTCCTAGAAAGCCTTTCCTTGGATCACTCCTGCTCTTGGGTAAGGTCATTGCTCCAGAAGAATTATTTTGTTTACTTTATCCAGCAAACTACCCCTTTTATATGCGTCATTCCATAACTTTTCTATCAATTCCAGTTTTACACCCACAGTTCATATCAGCTCTGTTTTTCAGTTCAGGGAAAGAATTTCCTAATTAATTTGCTCTCCTCCCCCCCAAAACCCCTCAAGATCATTCTGGCAGAAAATTACATGGCTATGACCCAACATGTTTACATAATTGGCCAGACATCCAAAGATTTTCTAGAGGATTTTAAAGAAATCTTCACCCTGAAGGCTGTTTTTTTTTTTTTTTTTTTTTTTTTTTTTTTTTTTATAACAACTGAATAGCTACAGGATTTTAGGACCTTACAGTAAATTGAAATCAATTTAAACTGAAGACACAATATGTGGTATGTACTTTACTATATACTTTACTATTTATGTATTCCCTATCACTAATATTCAGTGTTTCAGTAGTTCCCAGATGTGTGGAGAACCACACAGATGAATAGGCTACTTGTAGTCTGAACAAACAACTACAAGTCATAGACACATGCAGTGGGAATACACACTGATTTTATCCTAGGAGATTCTTCAATGCAAGCCATTCACTTTGCAGGGCAGAGCATCCCTGTTTACTTCAGGCAAACCTCATGTTAGCCAGGACCTGACCTGTTAGGTTTGTCAGGTTCAGGACCTATCCCTTGCTGCTAGACTAGCTGGCAAAGCTGCAGTAACTTCCTCACTAACTGTGATGCTTGTCCTGCCCCAAAGGAAAGTTCTTACTGAACTTTCACATATACTTTATGCAGAACACCCCTCAGCACATGAGTAAAATCACATCTTTGCCCAGAAGAAATAAATTAAAATTCAGTACACATGAGCTAAACAGTCTCTAAAACATGCAGTTTTTGGAAATAAAAGCTTAAGTTCAAATATTAATTCTTTATTTTAAAATACTGAAGTACCCAACTGCTCCATCAAGTAAGAATTAGCTTTGATGATACATCTGAACAGCAAAGCACCTGCTGAAGTGTTCCAAATCTATACAACTATACAACTTTCCAGTGGAAAAAATATAATGATTTAAGAGAAAGCTGTGCACTGTTTTAAAATGGAATGCACAACAGGATATTTCAGCTTCAGTGTTCTGTGAATTTAATTTCACTTTGAGAAGAACAAAACTTAAATTGAAACAGATTTAGGTTTCAAAACCTGCATGTTAACTCCACCCTTACCAGTAAGGAAAAATGAGGTATAACTGATGTTCAAATCAAGCACACCAGCATGCACCAGTTATGTCACAAGTGGATTTAGTGTAGAGTTTCCATAGACAATGATTTGCATTTCTTATGCACAAGCTACAGCTTAGAAGGTTAAATGGATCCAATTCTGATTGCCCTGCATGCACACATCTGCTAGAGGCTGAGCTCCTGAGTGATCCCTTTCCAATGTACAGGGAAGAGCTGGATAAATGAGTGTGGGGTATGCACACCAAGGCAAGCTCACTTTAAAGCCTAGATTCATAAGCTTCAACTGGATTGAAATACAGACATGCCTAAAGTGTACCAATTAAATATGAAAGATCATGTAAGAGCCAACCTTAAGTCAATTGATCCTTCAACTCAATTCAGCAATGAATCAGAGCAGATGAGGTTCTCTAAAACTTAAGTTCAAAGCTCCTTCATAGAACTTCATACTACATTAAATTGTCTTAGCATTCAAAAAAAAAAAAACACAGAAAAACCCCAACAAAACAACAAAAAACCCAGAAGCTTAAATAAATCAGTATCTTAAAACTGTTGTTTAAAACTTCTGTCCCCAGTATGCCAGTGGAGACTGAATTCCCAGGCTCTGAATGGGAGGAGGTGTTTCAATTTCCCCACACTATCTCTTGAACATACTTGCCCTCCTTCAAGGACTGTAAATATACTGCAGTCAAAAACCTTTCCCAGGGAAACAATGACAATCAAGTGCTGATTTCCTGAATAGTGACTTCTGTTAATACCTATGAAGAGCTCTGGGACAAAGTCAGCCTGTACCCAGCTGCCTGGTGATAGAGGCAGTCACTTCCAGTCTGGAAGAATGCTAGCAATGCTGTTTTACACCAGCAGTTTTAGGGAAGAGACCTTGTTTTGAGAAGGCACATTCCTAAATATCTCTTAGTCCAAACAAGGCTTAATCTAAGTTGAAAGCTGGTTTTGCACAAGTGAAAACCTGAGCTTAAGAATTTTCTGACACTGTTTGCACAGTTGTTTCTGGTTGTCATGTAGATTTACTTTATCCAGATAACATCACAGCATCCTACAAAGACTAAACTATAACATATCTTGTTTCCTAGGTTAACATCTTTGTTTTACAGAGGATTAAATCTCACTTTTTTAATGGACACTCAGAGGAGGCAAACTCAATCCTGTGACCTCACCCCAAGGAACATACCATCTACTTCTTGTCAGTGGACAACACCCACATGAAAAACCTTAAATTTGAAACTGTTGCCCAGTAATGCAGTGACCAATGAATCATCAAAAAGGAGTTCTGCTTTGTACAAAAACTGGCCCATAACAGACACATTTCGCTAGAAATATTCCCGGACCATTACACATTTAGTAAGAATGCAGCCCACTGCGCCCTCCCCTCTGACACAAAGGGATCTATTATTTCAATCTGCTGCCACCACACTTGCCATAATGCCTGTATCTGCATTCCACGGTGAATCCCATAGAAACCATTAATACCCTTCAGCCAAGCGAGCAGATGGCCCCCTTTCACTTTTATTGGATCGGAAAGTGATTCCACGTTGGGGCGTTTTTTGTGAAACGGGCTAGACTTGGATAAAGCAGGACAATAGTTTCCCTCCCCTCCCCTCAGACTGCAGCATCCCCCTAAAGAAAACACGGAGGGCTTGCGTGAGAACTGACGGAATCTCTTTGTGCAAGGAAAGCAAACTCCTGCACTCCCACCCTCCGCCCCAGGCACAGCCACTTCTTCGGGCCCCTCCCTCGTCCACCACCGCTAACCTGTCTGAAGGACTGCAGGGTGTTCTCGGCCTCCTCCCTCTGAAGCATCTCCTCTTGCAACCTGGAAGGAGCAAGACAGCGGTGAGGAGGGAGCGGGGGTCACCCAAATCCCCTCGCCCAGCCTCCCGCCCGCCCGGTACCGCTGGGGATGCTCAGGGGCTGCCTCCGCGCCAGGGGACAGGGCGGGGGGGAGGCAGCGGGAGGCGCCGGCGGCCCGAACCCGCGTCCCTCAGGCACACTCACTTCTCCCGCAGCCGCATGATGTCGTCGGCGAGGTTGTCCCGCTCCACTTCCACGCGTGCCTTGTCGTTGGTGAGCTGGTCCACCTGTCGCCGCAGCTCCCGCATCTCCTCCTCGTAGAGATCGCCCAGGCGGGACGTGCCCTTGCCCTTGAGCTGCTCCAGCTCGGCCAGCAAGATCTTGTTTTGCTGCTCCAGGAAGCGCACCTTGTCGATGTAGTTGGCGAAGCGGTCATTAAGCTCCTGCAGCTCTACCTTCTCGTTGGTGCGGTTCGCCTTGAACTCCGTGTTGATAGCGTCGGCCAGGGTGAAGTCCACGGAGTCGTGGAGCCGCATGGGCGGCATGCTGCTCCGCAGCCGCACCGACGTCGTCTTGGTGGCGTACATGCCGCCGGGCGAGGCGGACACGTACCGGGCGCTGCTGGGCCGCAGGGCGCTGCCCAGCGAGTACCGGCTGCTGGACGTGATGTAGCGGGTGCCGGTGCTGGGGCGGCTGCCCCCGCCGAACATGCGGCGGTACGAGGAGTTTTTCGTGCTGATGCTCATAGCGGCGGCGGCGCGGGCTTTGTAATCCGGGAGCGGAGCGGGGCGACCGGAGTGTGCGGCGAAGAAGGGCGGGATCCGCGGCCGGGGCCCCTACTTATGGCACCGCACACCCGCCCCTCCGGACCCGCCCTGCTCCGCCCCGCCCGCGGGGAAGGGGCGGCGGCCGCGGACACAAAGGAGGCGAGCGGAGCGGAGCGGCTCGGCTCGGCTCGGCCGGCGGGGCGCGGAGGGTGGGCGGCAGCTTGTGCTGAGTCCCCGGGGGCTGGCAGGTTTCCGCCGGCGCTGCGGGACGTGGCAGGGCGGTGCCCCACACAGGGGCCGCGGGGAACCCCGGCACGGAGCGCCCGGGGAGCTCGGCGGTGACAGCAGCCGGCATCTTCGGCGTCGCGAAAATGGGCGCTGGGGTCCCCCCCTGCATCTCGTTGTCCCCCTCCAGAATGAGCGCGTTGACTGCAAGAAAGGGTTGGCAAGTTTAATGTTATGTCACAGGCCTGGCAAAATACTCGAATAACCTATTAAAACCCCTCTCTAAGTATGACGCACATATATCTATATATCTTTTGAAGAACTTTTCATTTCCTTTTGAGCTTTCTCAACGAGTAAGATCAGGGAAAAATTATGCTAACTATTCACAAAGAGCTGCCAAGTGTTCAAAGTAAATAGCCAGAAAAATAACGTATGTGTTTTCTTTAGCTGCCTCCCATTACAGTAATCTCAGCTCCCATGCTTAAGACACAAACTTTACAGGTTAAATATGTTTTCCTCGTAGCTGGGTAAGCAGTTACATGCCTAAGGCTTAATTCTACCATTCTTGTAACAATGATCTCAGGAATAACTTAGGGGTTCTTTTGTGTGGACAGTACATTATTGAAATTGCTGCATCCAGGATCTTGTGCCTGGATAATAACTAGGATAGTAGCAGGCTTGATTTTAACAAAGGTTTATTTCTCCACTGTTGTACCCAACAGAGTTTTGCTATTAATTTTGGTAGGCACATGGTAAGAGTCTTAGCAGAGCACCCGGCAAAACAATAATTATTCATTAGCTATGATCTGCAAATATGTGTGTAACATAAAAAGCCAGACAAAAATCCCAGCGTTTTAAGAGCAATTTTACTATCAAAATGTGACTACTAGCAACGGAAAAGAATGATGTAGGTAGTACAGGACAATAGCAATGACATAAAAGTTAACAGAGAAAAACTTTGAGTAGCAGCAGACTGTTTCAGCATGAATGCAGAGGTTGCTTAAGGAAGATGATAGAATCTCTGCCATTTAGATAACTTAAAACTGGAGTGGCCGAAGTACAACTCCCATTCTGAAATTCTGCACTGATGCATCAGGTAAAGGACATCTATACCCTCTTTGCTATAGGAAGTGGGTGATATATTGTAGAGATATTATCTGTAATGTATTACTTCAGCACTTAGGGGATGAAAAACTACCATTGATTTTTGATTCTTTTTAGCTTGGAGTCCTGCAGAAAGAAATATCTTCACTGGAAGTTCTGATAAACCTGAACATGTGGGTAGAGAAAAAGGTAAATTCCATGCCCCAATTCACAGTAGTCAACTATTGTACTTCAGGTAATGTACTTTACAAGGAAGAATGTGAACCTATGTATTTTATTAAAGATCTTGGGTTTTTTGAATGAAATTCTGCTTTGCTTTCATTCTGTTGGAAACCAGAAGTGCAGGAATGCAGTTTGTATCTAAACGTAGGTCCTTGAGATTTTAATTTCTTTTGTTCACTGGAGCTTAGTCAAGCAGAGGAAGCTGACAAGGTTGAGCTACTGAAGTGCTTGCAGTATAAGTCCTGGGCTGCAGCTCATTCCATTCACCCACTGAATAAGAGGCAGAGGTCACACAGCATTCCTGAGGCTAAGGGTTCCTGAAGCCCAGCCTGAACCCTGTTGTGCTGCCCAGCCCTCTCAGAGCTCTATTTAAGCCATCAAGTTTGAGCTGTAAGCCTTTGTGAGCCCTGGCACAGAAGTACATACTCGTTCTATGAGTAGGCAAAAAGCAAAACAGCACATAACCAACAGTCTCACAGATTAAAGATGCTGTACTCAGAAATACTGATAGCTTTAGTAGACTGTTGTTTTTTAAAGGTATGCTGGTGCCCCATCTGTTTTTTCTAACAGAGCACAAATTATACTTCACAAACCTTCAATGGCACACATATGCAAGAATCATTCTCATTCAGAAAATACTTTGCCCCTAAAATGCAAGGTATTTGTTTTAGCAAATATGACCTACCCACTTCATGTTTTGAGTGTAATTTCCATATGTTTATGTCACTGCTGCCATATGTGCTTTTGGCCACCTGCCTCATCTCTGTGTCTCACTATGAAATGTTCAGATATTGGCTGTTGGGACTACGGTAAACATCTAAGTGCCTTTTGCTGGTTGGCACTTGCACAGATGCACAAATGGAAGAAGCTGTAAGTTTCTTGTAAGCTGTAATAAATTTAAGGCACATTTGCATTGCAAACCCCAAAGGGGATTAAAATATGTCCCCTTGAAATGCAAAAGGATCTCTGCTGTCCTTTTCAGAAGAGACTCTGTCTCAGTGTAGCCATAAACATCACAGGGAGTGTACTTCGAATAGAAGTGTAATCACAGTAATCTGTCTAGTTTTATGGAAAATACTGTGAGACTCTCAGAGGCGGTGGCTGATGGAGATCTTGACCATTTCTGACATGAAGAACAGACAGCTGAGAGCATCACTCAGCACCACGTTGGGCATTATTCATAAAGTACTGGTTGACATCTGTGCTGTTTACTGCAATGCCTTCCCTTGCAATTCCAGTGTGCAGTCATGCAGCTGCCTGGCCAGCCTGTAACATCACCTCTACAGAAGTAGATCAGAGGTAAGCCAATGGCACTCTTGAAAAAACAAACAGGTATTTTTATCACAAGATTTTCAGTTCACACTGAAATTTTCTTTTTTGCTTTTTTTTTTTTGTGGTTTTTTTTCAGATAGTTATGTATTAGTTTACTGCCAAGAATGAAATACAGAATCAAGTTCTAGAAATTTAGCAAAAAAGACACCTGTATTGTGTGTAACTTCCATTAATGGGGAAGATGGATATGCATAGAGGGAAGATACAGGAGGTGCCTTAATGGCTTTATACTGCATATCTGTTGTACTAAAAATTAAAAACTCCATATAACAGAATTTCTATTATTTCCTTGCAAAAATATCTGTTGGTATGAAAACATTACTGAAAAGGCTGGCATTCACTTTTTTTTTTTTTAGCTGTTTAATTTAAATGGTAAGAAATTAGAGCAATTTAGACCAAATATTGAATTTGCTTTCCAGTTATATAAACCTTGACTAAACAGATGTGAATGCTCTTCTTAATCAGATTTATGCCCTTTTCCCAAAGTTTCTGCTTCCAGGAGGTGTAGAAAGACCCATAAAGATTAAACACCCATGAAAAAACATCCTGCCGTGCAAATACAATAATTTTTGTTGTCAGTACCATACAGCAATCATAAGCCCTGGCATGCATGGGGCTGTAGAGGCATTCCTTCATACATCCTCTGCACCATGAATATTAAACAAACTCTGGGCAATGGGGACACACTTTAACATGAGGAAATAAAAGACCCTTAACATCCTACAGACAATTGAACAGGAGGAACACTAGTGCTCAGCAAGAGCAAGTGCTGTGGCCTATCACTTGAGTGACTGCTGTGACTTCCACAGTCTAAGAAGACCTTCAGCCATGGCCTAAAAACATGAAGACTGCTATGATTTTGAATACAGAAAGGCCCCTGTTTAAAAAAAAAAAAAAACAAAAAAAACCACCCACAACCCTCCCCCCTAAAAAACCCAAACAAACAAACACCAAAAAAAAACACCAAAAAAAAAAAATAATTCTGGCTCTAATCTTCAACTGGGATAAGTCACTCCCTTTAGCTGAGAGCCAAGTGTAAGGAGGAGCCCCCAAGGCCAGTGCATCCAGGGAAGTGATGGTTTTTCTGAACAGTGATAATCCATGTCCCCACATTCTGAATAAGAGAAGCTGGTTTGGATTTCTAAATATCACCAGGTTGCAGAACATCTAAGTGTTCCGGCATTGAAATCTCCCCTTGTGAGTAACTTCCCTGACTAATTTTATCTGAGAAAGAAACTGGCAAATTCTTCTATGAAATTTATTTTTAAAATTATGTTGTCTACTGTTCTTGCCAGCATTGCAAAGAATATCAAACTGGTATGACTAGCTGCTGATTTTTTCAAGTAAATGACTAGGCTCTATACTCAAAACTAACCAAGTCTGTCTGAAATATTATATTTTAATGTATAATGAACTATATGAAACTGGCAGGGGTTTTATCATTAAGGAAGTGATGTGAACATGAGTCAAGCCACCCCATCGCACGATTTACATTTCTGAAGAATTATTGTCATGCATTAGGTTCCTCTCTACTATGGTTTCTAGTTGCCAGAATAGGAAGTTTTCTGTATCAAAATAGGATATTTCTGTACCAAATCAGGTGCTCATTTCAAAGCCACTACAGCCCTGTGCCCTGAGGTTGTCTCAAATACCATGCACACCTCTAGGAAGAGAAGAGAAGAGAAGAGAAGAGAAGAGAAGAGAAGAGAAGAGAAGAGAAGAGAAGAGAAGAGAAGAGAAGAGAAGAGAAGAGAAGAGAAGAGAAGAGAAGAGAAGAGAGAAGAGAAGAGAAGAGAAGAGAAGAGAAGAGAAGAGAAGAGAAGAGAAGAGAAGAGAAGAGAAGAGAAGAGAAGTTTTTAAGCTCTATCACAAGTACAGCAATTTATATAATCCATCCCTTAAAAAAAGAACGAAACACCAAAAAAAAAAAACCAAAAACCAAAACCAAACAAAAAAACAAAAACCAAAAACAAACAAACAAACAAACAAACAAACAAAAAAAAAAAAAAAAAAGAAAAACCCCCAAATCAAGAATAACACCCTGTCTCACTTCATTTAACAGCAATAGCACTGACTGCTGAACGACAGCAATACAGTTAGCAATGACTGGGACATAAAAAATGAGGTTTTCCAAACTGAGAAGAGGTTTGGCATGGTTTAAGGCTCAATGATCAACCTGAAACTCTTTAAATAGAACAAATTTTCAGAATACACAGTCTCTCAGTCTTGATTTTGGGTGCCCCAAAATAGATAATTAGAAATTTCATCTCTCCACATCCTTGTTTCATGAAATTTGTATATTGCCAAAGACCAAGAACTTGTTCAAGGATCATGATAAGCACTTTATAAGGACTATAATTTAAATATCAGATAAAATATTTGAATTAAGCAGCACAAGTTTTCAGGAGAATCTATGCAAAATGCACAGTGTGTGTAGCTTCTTTCTGTCCTTTGCCACATTGCAGACCTGGCCATCTTGACCTTGCTCAGCACTAGGTTGCAATTCCTGCAGCAAACTGTTGGTCCAGGTAGAAGTCAACAGCGTGAATAAACAGTCACTTGTCACATTACAATGGAAGCCCTGTCTTGGTTCACTGCTTTAAATTTTGAGGTTGCAAACTTTTTCAATGATGGGTCATCCATCCATCTTTCCATCCGTCCATCCATCCATCCATCCATCCATCCATCCATCCATCCATCCATCCATCCATCCATCCTCTCTTTGGGAAAATGGAAAAGAAGTGATTCTTGTACATCATTAATGATCCCTGTCAGTTAAACACTTACTACTTCTTTTTGGCCAAGCTTTTTCAAGTCAAACTGCTTAAAGAGCTCCTCTAGCCAAAAAACAATTAAATCTGAGAAGTGATTTCATTTGTCTCTCCCCGTTCCATTACTTACACAAAGCATAAATAGCATAATGTTTTCTTGCCATGATATACCAGGAAATTATGATCTTTCTGAGGAAGAGGCAGGACACAGCAATGGAATCATTAATTGCATGCAGCAATTGTTCCATTCTTCCTTTGAGATGCCCAGGACAAGCAGAACAGTACTAGCTCCTTGAAGGCCAAGTTTCTAGTGGTTTCCTCAGTCCAAATCCTTGTGCCAAATCCTTGGTTCCAATGAGACTCATAAACTGAGTATACATTGTGTTAGCCATTCTGGGATTAATTGGCTCCTTTCAAAAGGAAGAGGCGGTGCTCCACACACCCCAAAACTGAGTTTCTAAAAAGACATTCTGTTTTTACATGCCAGCTCTATGCCTAATTTTCAAGCATAAATGTATTCTGTCCAGTTGGGATTAAGGAGGGAAGATGATCCAGATTTAAGATGCGTAATATATTGGGCCACAAGGAATTGAGTGGAAAATTAGTTAAATACAGAAGAAATTATGCATATGGCTGGAGAAGGAAGAGAACAAATGTCTGGAAGAGTAGAGGTGTCCTGTTTTTCAGGTGGAACGGTGTCCTGTTTCCCCAGTACAAAGACACTTCACTGTCTACCTGAAATTTTCCTTAAGAATTTGGTCTTGTATATGGTCCAATATGTGTACTGGGTGGGAGAGAGCTTGTGTAGGATGGCAGGAGAAAGGACCTAAGGGGCTTTGTAGATGTTTCAGGTCTGCTAACTCAGACTTTTGCCAGTGTTTGTAGCTGTTTATTTGACATGTATCGAGCATTTTTATAAACTCCATGACAGAATTTACCAAGTCTACTATGTAAGTCCAGCACATCAGGATGAAACAACATACAGGTCAGACATCAGGATATTTCAAAGGGAGAGGCATGGTTTTCCCTGAATATGGTAATGCCACTGTCCTGCAGTTGTATTCCAAAAATAATCAACTTCTGTCATATCAAGAGGAATCTTGAGAGATATCCTGCAGAGGAAGGACACAATACTATTGTACTACAATATACATGATGCCTGGAATGCCAATGACAATGTGAATAATTCACAGTTTAGGTTAATTAATTACTTGTGTTTAATATTGTTAGATTTTGAACAACAGTGTCTGTTGGACAGACACTGTTGGAGATGAGTGCTACATCTGACTTGGCACCAAAACTGTGATAAAATCATCCTCAGGGACTTCATCTGACACACAACGTTCCCAATGGACAATTCCAACAATTTCCCATTGTATTTTTCTGGTGAATTATGTGAAACATGTTTGCTGGAGTTTTAAGTAAGCCCAACTCCCTACTGCTGAATTTTGACACTGGCAGTCCATACTGGCATATGTCTTGTGCAAGAAGATTTCTCTTTTTCAGAAATAACTATTTTAGGCTTTCCTGGCCCTTTTAGGCTAGGCTTTTTGGGGCTTCTCTCTCCAAGGTGTCTTGGCAAAAAATAGTATTTAAATTTCACAGTCCTTTTTCTAAAAAAAAAATTGTTTCAACTTTAGAAAAACCTAAAGCTTTTGTTCTTAGTTGAGGCAAAGGGGAAGGGACCCCAAAAGCAGCCAAAAATGACACTGTTATATTTTTCCTATATTTTTTTCACAATAACTTTTCAATTTATCCTTTATTTCAGTTTATCATTACAAAATCTCACAATTTCTTCAAATCTGTGTTTTTTATAGACTATTTTCTAAGAGACCTTCAGGCAGATATTATATTGGTGTGTTTGACAGATATCTATAGACATGTCCAAAGCTAGAAAGAGAATACTTTAAATACAATAACTTTTGTAATTGCAGTCCATAACTGATAAAAAATAGTTTTGTATTAGCTTTTAAGTAACTCATTTGCAAATGCTAGCAATAGAACCAGGATGGAATACATCTCTGTGCTGTCTAGGCACCAAGTCCTCAGCTTCTTGGGCAGATTTTACAGTACTCACTGTGTACAGTTTGGGTTTATCTAATCTATAGGTCGCTCAGCAGGGCCACAGTTACAGCTCTGCTATGGCTGCACTAAAGGCTTTCTTTCTCTCTGGAGAAAATACTCTTCTGCTGAAATCCTACCACCATGGCAGATCCCATTTCCTGTGCTAATGCTAGTTGTAGTCAGAGATTAAACTCACCACATGGACTGAATGAAAGTTTTGGCAGGGGCTGAACTCCTTAAAAGACAAAACTGCGGTGTACAAAAGCTGTAGGTGATACTAGATGGCCTTGTGATCAGAAGGTGTGACCAACACTGACATATAGCTACAAGTCTTTTTCAGTTTGCACAGTATAAGTTGTGCAAATCGTACGGGGATACCGGAGATGAACATTCCTGCCTTAAGCAAGAAGTTAAGAGGCATATCCAGGCTCACCATCTGCACTTCCCTTTCTTTCCCTCATCTCCCCTCCCCTCCCTCTGAGGGAGCAGAAGGCACAACATCATTTCCTCCTGCCCTTGCAAGTGAGCTGGGATCTCCCACGCCATTACCTCATCCTGAACTGATCCCCTTTTAACAAATGCCTGGCTCCGTGCCTGCTGTCACCCTTCAAAGGTCTGAGTCAAAGCACATTCACTGCACCAGCAATCTTTTGCCTGACTGCAGGGGCCTTAAAGAGCTTTGAGTCTGTCTTGTTCAGTCCAGTGAACATATAATTTTTATATATATATTTCTTTTTTTGTCAAGCACTGGAATGTGTAAGTTCAAGAAAGCTAATAAAATAACATAATGTAAACCTGTCCCTCTCATCTGGACTGGGTAACCATTGCAGGCCAAGAGTAACAAACAAGCCAGATTTACTTAGATTTAAATGTATTTAAACCAGAAAAGTAAAGATTTAATTAGAGACACAGAGCCTTTTTATTCGTTACTCCCTCCCTACAGAGTATATACCTAGCATCAAAACCTGAAAATAAAATCCTGAAATGGAGCTATTAATATCTTTGAAAACCAAAAGGTTAAAAATGTTTGTGTCTGATGACTTCCAAATAATTTCCATTGCATAAATTTCCCTGGTATAGAGTTCTTAGAAAATGCATTGAGAGAGGCTGACAAATCTGGTTTGATGTGGTTTTCATTTCTAGTCTTGCAGATGCATGGCATTATAAATGAAAATCATAGGCTTCCTCAGCCACACGGCACAGCCCAGCAGGTTTCCTGGAAGAACCGCCTCTGTGATTGACAGCTACTTTTCAGCAGAAACCAACTTAGATAAATACCCTTCTGAAACATAACATCTGATAAAGATCGACTTTGATAAACTGCAAAAGGTTTTCAGTTTTATTAGTAACCTACTGGGCCAATGGTTATAGAAACAATAATTGATGCCATATGCTCTCAGTGATTTTTTTCAATTCACTGATTGCATTGCAAGGGTATGACATGCCTCACATTCTTTCCTGGCCACAGTGATTTCTGCCCCAGAACATGAGCTTCCCTTGCAGACAGCTGAGATGTTTGTATACTCTTCCTGATCCTCGCTTCAGTATTTAGTAGGTTATATCGGACCTTGGGATACAAGAAGCATTTTTTGTTGTTCAGCCATCAGCATTGATATTTGCTTGTACTGAAGTTTTGGCTGATACACTTTTAAACATCTGGTGTATGAGCAGATTTTCCCTTCTCTCTCTCCTTTTTTCGAATACAGAGGAAATGCTCACAAACACTTCCCAGCTTCAGGTCTACTACCTTTTTTCACCCAGCCTTGTGCTGAGGGGTTGCATTCATGGCCTGGACAAAGGCCAGTGACAGGCACTGCAGCGTCCGGTCACAGCTGGGGGTGAGCAGAGGCCCTGCTGGCTCTGCTCTGCTGCAAAGGGCAGGGCAGGGAGGAGACTTACATGTACCTGCTTATGGAGTTTTGTGTGTATTTGTTGAATTAGAGAACCAGAGCAGTGAAAATCTTTTCTTCTCACTTTGAGGACAAGATTACGTGGGCCAGTCATATTTTGTAATTTTGCTTTTCAGTTGCCAAGTACAATGCAGAATCTTAAGGAAGGGGGTTTTGCGTGTTTCTATGATGTTCTTGTGCAGCATTGCTAATTGTAACATTTATAACAATTTTTTAACATTTTTTTAAACAATTTTTAACAACTTTTAACAATTCTAAAGCATTTTAAGAAGCGAAAATATTGCAGTGGTTTTATGTTCCTCTTACCACACGTAATCAACACTGGATGTTTGTTGATTACCAAGGCAACAATTTCAGACCTGTATCATGCCACTCATCAGAGATGTGGGCAAGCTCCAGGAACTTCTGCATTGAGGAAATGCTGCTAGTTGGTAGGAGGCAAAGCTGTCTCAGTGAAAATGTTGATATCATATGCTTATGTTAACAACTTTAAAAATATTAAAAAATCAGTTTGCTTAAAATATATTTTACCATAAATATATTAGAGTCAAGCAAATAGCTGCTTCATCAATGCATTATCATAGTTCTGTAGATGCACCCATTTAGAATAAATTAATATTGTTTTGGAAAAGCCTTTCATTTGTTATTTAAAGCCAACTACATTGTGGAACCATAATTCATACATGAAACAGCCCATACTTGTGTCCTAAAAACTGCAGAGTCCAGAGTTGGGCTTTGGACTTTAGCTCTGTTATTAATCTCCTCTGTTAATAAAATTAAATGTTCATGCAGTTTTACAGGAATCCTATCCATCCAATATGCATGGAGAAGAGTAAAAAGGAGCTGCCACAATACCCAAATTTCAGTAAGTCAGAGAGATCCAGTTGGGAAATTTTGCAGACATGTGGCTGCTTTGGGATCACATGACAAAGTGTGAGCAATGTTTAGCCCACCCCACAGCAGTGGCAGAACAAGTTAGCAAGATTTTCTGAGTGAAGTATGAACAATTGCTTTCACAGGGCTCACCCTCTCTCTGCCACCATTCTGGGTTTTTCTGTGACAAGAAAGAGATGAGTGGCCATGGATCTCAGCACTTCTCAGCTATTGCCCCTGTCTGAAATAAGCAGCATGCCTTAAATACTGTTATGTAAGTTTGGATCCAAAATGTACGGTTATTATTATGTTGACATTACATTTTTAAAGTGAAGAACACTACAAGTAACTGCTTCCAGATTCCCTGTTTTCATTTTGGTTCTTTTCGCAGCTGTCAATTAATAATGAGAACAAAGTTAGGGCAGACACAATTATACAGAATTATAAAAATGACTGCTGCCAGTTGTTTAAAAATGAGCACTCGGGAAATTTTGGTGCTTCCCATGCTTTGCAAGAGGAAGCCAATAAAATCCCACTCTAGTTTATGAAATTTTTTGTTGCCAGAGTGGAGGCATGTTGGTTATAGTCTCCAGTTTACTACACTGGAAAAGGAAGTAGGTGGAGGATTTCCCCTGAGCAGGGAATGTTCTACTACCACCAGCACAGCAGAGACATCTCTGCTGTTTTTTCCATCAGACTCCATTTTTCCTATGTATGAATGGCAAAAATACCTTGGAGTCAGGGAAAGGAGAAGGAAAATCAGGTCTCAGCCCTGTTTTCCTGTCTGATATTAATCACTTCAGGTACTGGGCAGCTCCAAATAAATGAACTGCTTCTGGCTGACTACAGCTCACTCATCACAGTATGTAGCACTGCCGTGATCTGTAGGTTACAGGAATAATAAGACAAGAAACTCAAACTCATTCATCGGCTTTACTGAGTTCAATAGTCTCAAAGTTGTTTTTTATTTATTTTCACCTTGCATCTATATTTTGAAAGGGTTCTGCTAAAGTCTATCTTCCTAGCTGATAACAGCCTTGCTCTTTGTAACACATCATCATCTTGACCAATTTTCTTCAGAGCCTTCAACATCTTTGTCCCATCACTCTTTTCTCCAGCAAGTACATTTCTAGTTTTGTTGCGCCATGTAATTTCCTTTTCTCAGTTTTCTGAGAAAAGGATGCAGGAAACCTGCATGCAGCTGGTTGCAATGCCTGCTGCTCTCCTCTGGTATCTCAGTTGCTGCGCTTCCTTTCACAAATCCTAAACATAGACTTGGACTTCTTGCTTTATTCACCTGCTTACTTCCATGGCTGACAAATAAAGCAGCAGCCCCAGACTCTGATAATGAAGATCCACAGGTGAAAAAGGCAAGGATTGATATTTTTACTTTGAAATTTTGTTCCTAATTCCACTGTTTTCCACAGGTGATGCATCCTGTATTTTGGAGGAGTGCATTGAAAGGCAGCAGATTTACCTCTTCTTTGCCCTTCCAGTTTCAGCGAAAAATTCTTCCCCCACTGCAAGTCAAGAGGTGGGAGCCACCACGACATGCTGTATGAGGCAGCTTCTAAGGAAAAAATAACTATTCCTTAAACCCACCTTGTTTTTGACAGGTTTCTTAGAGGCTCCACAACAATATAATTAAATGAAGAAACTAGTGGAGAAACATGTTCGGGTTTGGTTTGGTTGATTTTTTACTTGTAGAAGAATCGTGGTTGTTTGAGTCCAAAGATATGTCCTGAGACCGATGTGCTCTCAAGACACGTGGTTTTATTAGTCGTGGGGGACAGCCTGACCAGGGAACAGCAGCAGGAGAGGTCTAGAGGGGCAGGAATCCAAGCAGGCAAAGAGGGCAAGGAAAAAAGGGCCGAGTTACCTGTTACATTCCATTTTAACCCTTTCTGTCATGAATATTCTAATGAGCATTAACCAATCACCTCAAGATACAAAACATACAGAATTTACATACAGCCTATAGGGACTACTACATTACCATACTAATTTACATACTAGAAACCTAAAATACCACCTTTTCCCTGATACCAAATCCTTTTTGTTTGGGGAGGGGAATTGCTTAATCAGGAGCCTTGGCTATTGACTCAGTTAATTCAATCACTGTCTTCCTGCTTAACATTCCACAGTTCAAACCTTGCTTTCAATTCTATAACTCTTGTAGGTTTCATATTCTTACAATCTTTTACTAACAAACTATCTCTGCAAGGACTTCCTGCTTCATCTCCCCCAACATCTCCCCTTTCTCTGTTGAACCACTGAGGTACTGGAAACTGTCTTATTCATTAATTTTTTCACACAATGAAGTATATGGGGAACTGCTAATAAAATTACAACTATAACTATTAGAATAATGCAAGAAAAAAAACAAAAGGGTAGAAACAATTTACTATTTTTTTTTTTTTAATGTTTCATCTTCACTTTAGAATCTGAAGCTGCAAACTGAGGTGTAGGTGAGTGTCTGCTTGACTGTGGTGGGTAATCCATGTAACAGTCTGCAAAGTATTTACTCTGGTTGATACATGTACACACGCACACACGCATATATAATATTTGTTCAAAATATTAACAACATAAATGACACTTTGCAGGGGAAACAGTGTCATTGAGTAGTCTCTTACTTCTCAATTTAGCGAGAAGAGTTGGGGAAAATTAGGGCAGTTTCATCAGTTATTGCATTCTTTCCTGTGTGGGCTTTGAAAGGACTTCTCAGAAACATCACCCTTCGCCGCACTCACGGAACGCCCGGGCCCATGGCAGCGCCGAGGCCGCTGGCACCAGCTGCCCACGGGCGGGGCAGCACACACCCCCTCATGCGGGACAAGCCCCTCTGCCACCCCGCACACCCATTCTCTCCCTCCGAAGCCGCATTCGTTTCGCCTGCTGCCCAAGGGAGTGGTGGCAGGCAGCGGGTCCCTCTCCCGCCCCTCACTGCCAGGAGGGCGCAGGTGAGGGGCCCGCGCGCAGCCCCCGCCCCACGGACACCTCAGGGGCGGCAGGGCCGGCTGAGCCGGGGGTGGCCTCGTCCTGCGGGGCCCATCCTGCCTGCGGTTCCCCGAGCGACCACCAAGCCCAGGACACCCCCGCTCCGGGCAGCGCAGGCCGGGGCGGGCGGGGGGAACGAAAGAGCGGCGGAACGGGCGGGCGGCGCTCGGGGAGGCGCCGGGCGGGCCGGCGGGCGCGGCTGGCCGAGCATGGCGGCGCTGCGGGTGCTGGAGCTGTACAGCGGCATCGGGGGGATGCACCAGGCCCTCAGAGGTACCGGCCCGCCCCGCGGGGCTCCGTGCTGCCTGCCCCGCCGGGGACACCCCGCCCTCGGGGGCTCCATCTGCTTGAGGGGACCCCGGCCCTTGAACGGGGAGGGGGCAATGCAGGGTGCTCCTCTTCTCGATGGGGCGGGCAAAGGTGGCCCCTCTTCTCCCATAGCCCCTTCCCCAGCCCGGCGTGTCGGCACCAGGTACCCAGAAGCACGTTGGGACAGAAATTAGGGATCCCTGCACCTTGTTTGGCCCAGGCAGCTGCTTCTGGAAAGGCCGTGATTTTGTGTTCGTTATTATGTGGTCTGTGTAATGCAGACGCGCCCCGGCTGCAGATGGGATGGGGCTCAGTGAGATGCCCGGGATGATAACCACATGAGCCAGGGTTTCCCACTGGCATGCGGGTGGACTTGGTTTTCAGAGGCCATAGCTGGGTCAACAGCTGAGCTGTGTTCCAGTATGAACGAGCCTGAACAACTGAGGCTGGTGTAACTTTTTATGAATGTGAAAACTGAATATGGAATTTGAGCTGGTATAGAGAGTTCACTCTAGCTTATGTTCCCAGGTGAGTTTTTGATCTGGTACAAGGAACCCTGGAGCTCAATTTGCTGAATTGTTAAATCATGGCCTGGGTGACCTTCAGCAGACTCTGTGAACTGGCTTCCCCAAATTAAAAATTGAGTTAGAGCTATTGATTTCCTTTGTAAAGTACCCTGGACCTTATTCCTTTGAAGTTCAGGTTTCAACACACATTAGTATAATTTATGAGAATCACCATAATAATTTTAACTGTAGCTACAATCCTTAAAATCCTTCAGTCTTCAGGAGCACTAGCAGAGAGCATTGTAATAAAAACATCAGGTAGAAACTTGTCTTATCTTGCTATTTTTCCAGGGAGCTATGGAATATTAAGACTATGCTTACAGAGTGAAATCCATTTAGCATAATTTATTTTCTTAAAATACACTCACAATTGTCAGTGTGGCATTTTTCCTACCATCCTCTTTTTGATGGATGTGCATATGCGCTTTATTTATAAATATAAATATATAAAATACATTCTCTTCTATTTATTATGTATAAAAATACACAACAAAATAGGATCCTACATTGTTCCTAACCACTTGTTTTGAGGATGCTTTTTCCTTATTTTCAGAGACATTCATAGAATATTAAGAGGAAAGTATAGCTTTGTCTGGAAGTGCAGATTTTGGAGTTTTTGTAGAATGAAAAGAGTGCGTTATGCCTTGTATATAGTGTACAGGCTAATGGTAACATGCTGCTTTTCTACTAATCACATTTCTGAAGTTTGTTGTAGTGTAGACAATTTCCATATTTCCGTAGAAGGTGGACTGGTTCCTGAAAGTTAGCCTACACCATGGTTCCTTCACTCTTTACTGAATTATCAAGCTGTGTTCTTGCCATAATAATAGATGTCTTGGGGCAGGTTCAGTAGTGTGCTGCAATTTTTAATAAATTACAATGCTAGATGTGATGTCCTGTGGATTTCCACCTGCGACAACATCACTTGTGACTCAGTATATACTTAAAAGAGTGAGAATGTTGGGAATGCCTCATTAGATTATCAGAATATTGTAAACTTTTATCCAAAAGATACACAGAATTAGTGATGCCCCCGTGGATAGTTACTACACAAATGAAGTCTTGAAATCATGTCACCTAATGGTGTTGTTTGGAGACTGAAGGATTTAACTAAACCCCTTGTATTATTTCCTGAAAAGGTAAATTTACTTCCTCATTTACTGTTTCTGAGGTTGCTGAACACAACTGATTCGCTGTCAGTCTGGTGTGATTTCTGTTCTTAGGGGTTTACATTTAACTGAAGAAATTGCAAAAGGTATGAACAGTGAGACTGAGATTTTTCTGTAGTGGTATCAGCCAAAGCAGATAAAGGGACTATAAGTAAGGACATTTAATTTATTATTTGTGTAAATGACCTTAACTAGTTCAAAATGGTCAAGTACCAATTGAAATTTGTGAAATGAATTGACACAAAGCTGTTTGCATTACAGCTGGTATAATATTTTTCAGTCTGGCTGCTTATGTTTCTGGGAAACATATGAAAACTCAGCCTATAAGCATTGTGTTGTCTCAGGAAAGGTCCAAACCATACACTTCTAGAGGAAAACCTTAGTTAGAGTCTTGTTAAAAGTAATAGGCAATTTGATTAAAAGGTGTCCTGCAAAATTTCCACTAAATTAAGTATTTATGAACAGGTTATAGTATAAAACTGGGTTTGATTAATTGGATTTCATTTGGGAGCAGAGATATACTTTGGCATTTGATAATTTCTACTGGTTTTTAAAGTCCTTTAGACATCTGGATTCAGTTTTCTTACATGGTTTATGAAGGAAGAAAGTCAAGGGGCATTGAAGTGTTTGCTTTTACATGCAAATAAAACAGAAAAGAAGTGAATGTTCCTCTGTAAGTACTTTAATAATGTGTTCCTTATATGTTTTTGGCCTGTATGTGTGCATGAAACCATGCTATTTGAAAAGGTCTCTGATCCTATCCTCCATTTAGCAAGTGGCAGATTGTTCAGCATCTTCCTTTTAAAGCATGTATGGAAATATTAGAAGGGTTGTGGGGTCTTTTTCCAAATAAATATGAAGTTTGAAAGAAAGGCCTCCATTGTGGCAGTGCTTCCATAAGCCAGATGCAGGATAGATGAAGATTATGTATAATAATATGTTATCTTGGTATGGTTTCTAGTGAATCTATAAGCCAAGAAAAATAATAGGAATATGTAGAAAACAGAGGGAGCATTTAGTGTTTCAGTGGTAGCATCCCAGGAAAGCCTTGTTCTACAAAAGGGGTTCTGCAGTTCTGGCAGGCTAGTTCCTGGCCATGGAATGGGGTCACTTATGGTTAGTTCAGCTGGTCCAATTTCCTACTTTTTCTGTGAAATTGCCAGTGTTTCAATTGGCAGATAGGTTATTTGTTAGGAAATCTGATGCTGACTTTTCTACCTTGATGCCCTTCTTGGCTGTGATCTTTCAAAAACTTAGTTTTAGGATAGCTTGCAGGATGAGGATATTTGCTGTTTTGGCAGTTGTCATTAATATAGAATGCATTTGGCACCAAAAAGTATGCAATTGGTTTGGAGACTGTCCTTGCCTACAGTAAAATATAATTGAATTTCCACATATTGATGGAAGTTTATAGTCTCTTGTCTTTGTCTGAAAGAGTACATAGAAGTTATGAGTACATAGTTTCATAGTTGAATCACATTCTTTTTGACAGTGAAGAAAAGGTTGTTCCTGAATTTAGGTTTCAGTCTAAAGCTGAAAAAGAAATATCTTGGTGATTGTGTTGGTACTTTAGCTATAGATAATTCATCACATGCAGAATTTCTGGGTTTAGGTTTTGAATGCTTTATAGTAATATTTTAACACTAAAGACCTGCAAAAAGATACAATTTAGAAAGCTGAGCTCAGTTAAGGTCAGAAATCAGTGACTGTTCATATTCACACTCCTGAAAGATTGAGGCTGCTAAGGGATGAACGTATGTTTCTTTCTTCTTCCCACCCTGTAGCCCAAGCATTTTGGGATTTATAAAGGTTGATGTATATGTCAATCTTTATAAATGCACATCTAAATCTATGATAATTCTTTTATGTGTGAGTGACTGAATTTGTTCTTTATAAAATGCAGAGTTTCTGCAGTGAAAAATAGTGTTTTATTTTTAGAAAATCTGTGGCTACAAATTCATTTCCTTAGCAACATTCCATCAAACAAACAGCCCGCTCTTCCTCCCTCCCAACCAAAACAAATCTAAACTGGCCTATTAATTCAGGCAGTTTTCCCATGAAAAATGGGTTCCATGTCTCTGCCACAAGCATTTGTAATCTGCCAGTCCCTGAAAAAAGTCTCCTTGCATAAAACACTAAAGGACATATTTTAAAAAATACCATAGTTTTGCAGGGAGAAAGTTGGTGGTATTTTTCCTCTGCAATTGTTATACTTCAGTTTTACAGAGTAAAAACTTCTGTCTCTTGTGCTCTGTCATGCATATTTGTTCATTTTACTTGATTGTTTCTGTGAACTGCACAGCACAGTGAACTGGTGTGTGTATTTACACTGAGCAAAGCTATCCCACCAGGAGAGTCAAAGGAGACGAAACTGGCAAGTAGCTTTAGGATTCAGTACAATGCAAAACAAAAATATTGCTGGTTTGAGCAAGTTTTTACACCTAAACTCAATTTAATGCTTCTCCAAAATACAGCTCTTTGAAGCACAGGATGGTGCCAGTTGTGCTATAATGTAGATTTATAAGGTTTATGTGGCTTAACATGATCAAATCCTGCACAAATAGAGCAGTGAAAGAAGTTGCTAAGTATCCTGCAGGAAGCAAGTATCGAGTTTACTGATAGTTGTGTTGACTGCAGCCATGGACAGTTCAACCTAATCATTTCAGTCAAGAGCTGACAACTCAGAAATTAAATCCTTGCTCTCTGTTTTAAAAGGAAACAGGACTGACAAAACTTGTGACTAATCTTCCCTTTTCCATCTGTTTCCATATACCTCTTAGAATAGGTAATTGTTCTGGCTCCTATTCTGCAATATGCTGAAATCCACCAAACTGCCCTTGCTGTTACCCAGTGTGTTTCATGTGTTCTGTTGACACTGATGACTCTATTGCAAAAGTACAGTAGTGAATATAAACAGATCTATGTTAATTTTAAGGTCTGCAGAAACACATGACAAGGGAATCAATTCAGAAGAGGAAAAGGACAGATATTGTTATGTCAGAAATTTTATTTCTGGCATTTGAAGGTGACACTCTTTGGGTTTACTTTTTCAAATCAGAAGCTAATGCACACATCCTGTCTTTCTTTGTTTTGAATGCATCACCTTCCTATCCTTTCAGCAGCGTCCCTTTCCCTCAAGAATGACAACTCCATAGCTGAAATAAGCATTTTGTTTTCAATAAAGTAGAGAACTGGGACACAAAGTGTAATTGCTGCCTCTTTAGGCAGTTTAAGTATCAGTCAAAGAGTTTCTGCTGTCTGAGTCCAAGAGGTTTTAAGCTTTAAGTGTGAAATCGGTACATTACTAATAGGATGGTACAAATTTGATTTTACCTGCCTTCAGCCAAGAGAGAATATTACAACTAGTCTGCCTGAAAATAAGTCATAACATCTCCCCCAGTAACTTCCCCATCATGTCTGTGGCTTCCGTTTGAACTATGTCATCTTGCTCAGAAATGAAAAATCTCTGTTCAAAAACTGGTGTTGAGGACTCTTGCAAATCGTGTATTCCAGCAGCCTCTTAGTTTCACTTAGGTAATGTGTATTATTTTTTCTTTAGTCTGAATAAAATGATACTGTTCTCTGCATTATTGTAATTCTCTTAAATATCTGTGTTTTGAATATTGGATGTACTTGTTTGAGGGGCATAAAAAAGTCTCCAGAGCTGTGTCTGTTTCTGTATTGAAATTCTGCTATGTATTTTGGGGAGTTGATTTAACATCCCACCAAGTCAGCAATTCCCGAGTTGGTTTTGTGCCTTTTGTCAGTGGGGATAGTTAAACACGGTCTTGATTCTATTTTTCTTAGATTCTGCTTTCAAGGCTTTTTTTATGATGCATTCCTCATAGTAATTTTCAAGTAGTAAATGTAATTGCTATGGAAAAACAGAATATCACAGTCTAACATAAAGTTATTTAACTTTCAGGAGAAGTTCTTTAAAAATGTTGCATTTTCACATTGTTTGAAATTTACACAAGCTTTTCTTTGTTAGGTTGGATGTGTGAGAGCTGCTTGTCTGCTCAAGCTCCTTCATGCGTTTCCAGGGCATTTCCACACAAATATGCTTAATCAGCTTTTAGAGGGAGCCTGTTCTGTAACAAGAATTCCCAAGTGAGCTGCAACTTCTAAATGAAAAGGAGGAGAAGCTTTGAAAAAGTTGTCAGGTCTTTGAATGAGGAAGAGATGGTCTCAGGTGAAATACTTGAGGAAAAGTTCCTGTCCTTTTCCATGCTGGTTTACATCTCTGGGTTAGACGGAACACTGTATTGCAAGGAGGTTCAGTGCATTACTATTAGCTGTGTGCTTTCTTCCAGTATCTCCAGGCTGTTGGGCCTGTGAAGTCTGCAGTAGCTCTTGTACACAGGGAGATATTGGATGGATGACAGTAAAAAAATGAGTGTCTGAGTCATGAGTTGTGAGATTTCTTTCACACAGCTTGCCTTCCCAATTGCCCTTTTTAAAGTGTATGCTAATTTAGATAATAATTTGAGGATCTTGATTTTTTAAATTTTATTTTTCTTCTGGAGTACCTGGAAAACACAGTAAGGGTTAGCTTGTTAGGACAGTGTGTTTTAAAAACTGAAGGAAAGTGGGAAAAGCAGTCTCTCTAACAGTATTGGAAGTTTGATCCTGTTACTTAGATGCCACAGCTTTTTTTAGGAAGATGAAAGTGTTGGTTCTTGAATACATTTGTAAATTGAGACATTCTTCCAGCTTCTTTTCACGCTAGGTGTCAGTGTTAACATACCTGTTCTGTAATCTCAGGTGTAGTCATTCTATTGTCCTTGTGGATACACCTGTATTTAGTTCTCAGTTACAACTTGTGGTCAAAAGGTCAAGACAGTAATGACAAATACTGATCTGTATTTTGACCCTTCATGGTCTGTAAGTATTTATCTTGTGAAAATCCTTATCTTTTTGCCTCCAATATCACAAGTAAACCTGTAAGAACCAGCCTGGTCCTTGTTAAAATGTCCTGCTACAATCTTTTCAATATCCAGATTTCTCTTTCATCTTAGTTTTGACTAACATAGCCTTGAAAACCTGAAAGATAGTAGATGGATGGTAACTGCATTATTCAAAATTAAATCCACTGGGATCATCCCAGTTGTGCTTTCATCCTCTCAAACTGTAAATAATTATCTGCCTAGCAGTAATTCATATGGTGTCTTGTAAGGTCATTTGTTAATGTGTTACTTGAGCATATTGTGAGATTATTCAAAGGCATGTGGCTATTTGCCTTGTTTCTTTTGGTTTACAAAGTGGGTTTTTTTAATTGCCTGTGTTTCATCTGAGGCTTTGTAATGCTGACCATAATGTAAATATCCTGGTGGTTGATACTGATCTCGGGTACCAGGAGGTAGGGTCACTTCTCTGCCTGCAGCTGTGACAGTAACCACAGCCCATCTTCTTGGATAAAAGGCCTCAGTGAAGGTATTGTGTTTAGTAATAACAAATAGTGTGACATGATGAGCAATGGAGTAAATACTGCTCTTATTATCTCTTTAGTTTCTGTAGAACCTATTACTCTCTTACTCTGTGAATTAACAGTTGTTTGTTTACATTCTTCTTAGTGTATTTTTATTTCAGGGTTTTAGCTGTGGGTTTGTTACACTGTCCTCTCTTCAATAACACCTCTATCCAAGAGAGGAGAAGCTGCCAAGTTTGTTATTTTGGGACCTTTAACTCAAAGGAGACAGCGGCTGAGTTTGAGGCCTAAGGCTTTACTGAAATGTAAGCACAAATGTTTGTCAGGCAGCTTAAAAGTTTTAATGGAAGAGAAGACCTGTGTCAAACATACTGGTGCTATTTTTATAATGAGAAGTAGTACACCTCTAAAATAACACACTCATTTCTTGTAAGTTGTCAAAGGATAAGGCAGTGGCAGTGGGGCTTGGCAGGTTGACTTGGGATTCCTGTAGCCAGGGAACTTGCTGGCCACAGAGACCTGCACAGAGGTGGAAATATTGTAGAGGTGAACCCTGTTTGGAATTTTTTTATCTACTAATTATGTGCACAGTTACCTTCCATTTTTGGATATATAAAGAAGGGAAGTATTGCCCTCATGATTAGAAAAAACATATTTTTTATACAAAGTTTCAAAGACAGCACAGCAGAATTTGATTGTGTAATTTGCCTTTTGTTTTTGAGAGTGCTGTACACAACTGAGCAAATACATTTTTGTAAGAGAAGTAAAGAGAAGCTAGAGTTTTCAAATTATTTTTTTAATTTTAGAAAGCTGCACATATGCAGAAGTTGTAGCTGCTGTTGATGTAAACACTCTTGCCAATGATGTTTATAAGCACAACTTTCCCAGCACACCATTATGGGCAAAGACTATTGAGGTGAGTAATTAATGTGTTTTTTACTGTAGTCTGGCATTTATAAGATGTAAGTTGTTTTCACTGTCTTTATTAGTAACAAGAGAAACAAAAAGATTTGGGTTATTATGAATAAAGCAGTTTTACAATAACTTTGATTGCTTGTGCTGTGGTTGCTTATTGAAGTAAGAGGGATATTCTTCCTTCAGGCTTTTTCTTAAAGTCTTGCCTGCTGCATCAAGAAAGGTTATATAAATGTCAAGAGGAATGCTTACCACCAGTAAAGGAATGTGAAAAATCATATTTTTAGATTAAAAAAATATTTTCATGTACTTCAAAAAATTTAATTAAGTTACTTGGGGGCATGCCTTTGTTTTGCAATTATAGTTGGGCTCAGAGAAACACAACAAAATATATTGGATTGAACACTCTTGAATCTTTTTTAATGAGCTCAATAGGTAAAATGTTTATCTATTAATTATCTGGAATTCTGCCACTTGCCAAATTATTTGAAAAATAACTAAGTAAAGTTGAATTTTGTTTTAATAAATGAGAGACAAGGTAGACATGGAGTTTTGCTTGGATTGAGTTAGAAATTGTTGTATACTTCTTAGTCTTTCATGGTTTTACAACATGACAGTAAAAGATACTGTATCTGTTTTAAGACACCACTTAAGTAAGAGTTAAATAGGTGGCTAAAGGTTAAATGCTTATTCAGCTCTCAATAATAACTGGCTAAATGATAGTTTATAGTTTTATAGTGGAAAAAGAAGAAGAATCCTTGCCTGTGTCATTTTATAGTAGATAAGAGCAGATTATTAGAGTTGGTAATACCTTCTTCAAGTATAATGGAAAAAAATAGCAGCTCTTGTCTAGTTTTCTGAGGGTAGTTATGTTACATTTGCTGTATAGATATCCCTCAGAGTATGTAAGGAGTGATTTCTTTGTCCAGGTCGTAGTTACTTGATCATTGTCCTTCTTTCCTCCTGGCCCCTTAATGTGTTGACTTTCTGGTGAAAACTTAGTTTGGAGGAATTTCTACCTGTGCAATTAATTCCTACCACAGATCTAATTCTTTCTTTTCTGAGCAGAATTATCTTTGTAGAGGAGAATTTCAGCCATGGAGTATCTTTGACTAATTTTTACAGGGGAAAAACTATGAAATTAACTTTATAGGGTGCCTTGCCAGTATGCTCCTAAGAGCTGAAACCCATAGGTTGGATCTATAAAAATCACCATATTTAAACTTGAGCTACTTTTCTTCACACATATTTTGAGTATGTGAACACTGGTTTTGATGTACAAAGACTTCATATATGACTAATGATACTTTATTTTCAGGAGAAACAGGTCAGTATCTACTGATAGAACCACTGTACACCTCAAAGAATGAGCAGATGCAAGCCTTAACCTTAACACTAACCTTATTAGTGTTTTGTTTTATATTCAGAGCAGTTAATGCATATTTATATTTTATGGTTTGCCAAGGTAGAAAAGATTTTGAAATTACTAGGTCAAATGAGAGATTAGGTAGTTCTTTGCTAAATGAAGCATACAGTGGAAATAAGTGGGGTAGTGTGATCTGAAAAATGACTTGAGAATTTCATACAGTTCACAACACTCAACAGTCTTCTATTTTTTCTGTTTTCAGGGCATAACATTGAAAGAATTTGACAAATTATCTTTTGATATGATTTTGATGAGTCCTCCCTGTCAGCCATTTACAAGGTAGGTACTTGAGAAAAAAGTGCAGTTATTGCACTATATACGGTCAAAGGAGAGATGTTATCAAGAGTGACACTAAGTGTGTGTGATCTGTGTATCTTTCTCTTCCTAAGAGATGTGTTTTAGCTCTCTTCACCATAATGTTTACTGAAGCAAAAGAAATGCAGCAATTTTCATCTTAATTGTTGATCACATTTCTTGCATATGTATATATTAATTCAGTTTAAGTGAAGTAAGCTTCTTACAGGACCAATTTTGTGCACTGTATTATTACTCTCATAGTGAAATTTAGTGTTTAGGAGTGCTGCCTTTCCTTTTAGATTAGATATCACTCTAATATTTTCCTGGGGCAACTCCAGGAGGATTGGAATTTCTCAGTTCTGCCTGAGACTCAAGAGTGTAATCTGGTTTTATTTGTACTTCGAAAATTGTGCATGCACACAGATAGCTTATTCTGAGGAATATTTCTATTTTAGCCAAGACTGGAAGGATAATGGCTTTGAAATGATTTTGTGGATGATAAAGAGGAATATATTGCTGATTAAGGACTGAGTTTACTGAGATGTTATTGTCAGATTAATTTGTAATTCATATCGTTTGAAAGCAGTGACCAGTGGGGAAAGAGTGCAGTAACTGCACTCATGCAAAGTAGTAGCTTCATGAAAAAAGTCTGTTGATGGTGATAATACTGATTATGTAAGAAAGTATATCTCATTGAATGTCCTGAGATTGAAAAGAAATCCCTCTAAAGTGGTGCTGATCTATAAAAATGAACTAGTGCAAACCTATGTATATAGGAAACATTTCAGATTTTTTTATTTATAATATGGTGGAAAGAGAATTCTGTGTATGGCTGACTAATTTAGATACATGCTAAAACTCTTCTACAAAGCTTTTATTCTTTTTTCATGAGCTAATACAAGTATAAGCTAGGAAAACACAGGCCTGGAATCATTGTCATTTTTGTAACCTACATAATGTGTCCAGTTTAGTGTTACAAAGTTGGTTCCAAAGTTATTCACATGGGGCTCAATCCTGCTAAAAGGTGAACAATGAGGCTTTAATTCATAGAAATAATTTAATATATTCAGTGCAAAATAGCAGGGTATTCCCAGAAACGCAGTGGGGGTTTTTTGTTCATTCAGAGCCAAGTATGTTCAAAGGCTTTGCTGGACAAGACCAGAATGCTAAAAGCTTTGCAGCCTGGGGAGTGGATTTCATTACTGAATGCTTCAATCTTAACCTTGCTGTGAGCTGATGGATTCTGAGGGCAGACTTTCATTCCTTAGAGCATCTCTCAGGACACTGCCTCTGTGAGCAGATCCTCCTGTCTGTACATGATGCTTTTGCAGCATCCCCTTTCAAAACTCAAAGTGTCAGCATTCTGTAGAAAAACGTAACTCAAATGTCAGTCTGCTCTGAGCAATACACTGGTGTTTCTTTATTCTTTCTTAGAATTGGCCTGCAAGGTGATGTGTCTGATCCACGGACGAAGAGCTTTCTCTATATTCTTGATATTCTCCCAAGGTATAAATGAACTCTACCTCCATTGTAAAGCCCCTTTTGTAACTGGGCTTTGTTGTAGTTAGGTCTTCTATATTTCAGTGGGACAAGACATCTGTAATGTTCTAGAGGGATACTACTAGTGTCATGTTGTATTCCGTGTTTGTTTTCACATGATGATATGTAACATACAAATACTTGTATTTTACTAATGTTGTAATCGCCTCATTGCTGCTGTGTATGCTTTCATTTTCTGCTTTCCTTTTCAGTGCATGTCTGTTTAAACTATGCCTAGATGATAAATGAAAGGAAAAAGTTCTTTTTAGTTCAACATCAAATTTGCATTGATTTTATGTAGAAGCAGGAGTAGATAATATAATAGTTTGTCTATTGATCTCATGGAAACATGAAAAGTTTTTAAAATGTTGGGTAACAAAAGCTTAAATTCAACATACAGTCATCTTTCAAAGAGGTACCATTTGAAAGTTGGTTTAAATGTTATTGACTGTACAAATGCAATGTATCTTGCAACCTCTTCCATTCTTTCTTAAAGCCTCTGTTCTTTTTGGTGCTACTTCTAGATATCTTGGAGCAGATTCTGTATTTTTCGTTTGTAGTACAATCTCTTGTTTGGAGTAGTAATACTAAAGAATTCGAATAGCACTGCATTGTGTGCACAGTGTCCTTGTCTTTGTATTCATCTGTCACTTTTGCCTGATCAGATCCCAGTTCCTAATGCAACAGCCATAATTATTTGGCAGTCTTGCCTCACCTGGAGACTAGAACAGCTCTTCCCTATATATTCCTCCATTAGTTCATCTTGCTGTCAGGATTGGAGAAGGACAGATGAATGTTTGGTGTCTCTTTTACTATTTTTTTTAATGAAGACTTTCAACACAGAAGGAAGCCAGTACCAAAAAGCCTTTCTTACAAACTGCTGTTAGCACTGGGAGAAAAGAGTCTTCATCCTTGTTCTAGAAACTTTATGCAGCTAACAACATTAAATGGAACTGTGTCTTTGCCCTTGTCATGAGCAGAGAGAGAACAATGGCACAGAAGGGCTGAGTGGCTCGGCAGGGCCATACATAAGAAATCTGTGGCAGAGAACACAGAAGAAAACACAGATTCTGTAGCCCACTAAGTCAGACAATTCCTAGGCAAAAAGGATAGTTATTACTACTCCCCTGCCTCTGTCAGAGACTCAAAATTAGGTAGAGAACATGGGTTGTTTAGAAGTTGCAAAGGATGTCTTTTGTGGAACAAGAAATGTAACACAGGTTTCCAACTGATCTGTTAAAATGATAAATAAAACCTGGCAGATTCTGATTAAGTTAATAATTTTTCGGAATAATATTGCCTTCCATATCCTTAAAGGCATCCTGACCTAGGGATTCCTTTCCATTACACTGAGACATGATTAAGAGGCTGGCTGGTTTTGGACATTATAGTGCATTAATACGGAAATACTGCTTCCCACTTGCTGTGGGCTTGCTGGATAAATGGCAGAAGCTTTTCCTTCTCAAAACCAAAGCTTTAGACACTCCAGGACCTATATTTTTATCATGACGATGCAAAGGACCTGGGCTTGGCTGTCTCACTTTTATCTCAACACCCCAGGAGACTCTGCTAATGTCCCTTATCTCCTTGGGGAGGGTTCTTGAAGCAGCACCTACTCTAAGTAGTCACTAGAAGGTTCAGCATGATGGCTTCTGTAGAGTTTCTCAATTCCAGTGGATTTGTGTTTTACTAAGATAGCGCTTATGTGTTTTTTCAATATGATACATTCGTGAGACATTGAGTATGGAGTACTTCAGCCCCAAGAAAGAAAATACTTAATACAGGAATTATCCCTTTACATTCTAAATTGATATGGTATGCACACAGTTTATGAAAAGTGAAAAATAATTTCTCATCCTTTGGATGTACTTACCTTTTGTTCAGTGTTTTGTAGTGAAATACTGCTGAAATGAGGCTCAGAGGTGGCCTGGAATGACAAATACTAGAGATAATGGAAAGGACAATTTCAAGATCTGGAAAGACCTGGGAAATCCTTGGAGCACCCAGCCAGCAAACAAAGTCCAACCCAAATGGTCCAGATACTGTCTGTTTATCGTGTCCAAGCCATAACTTGGCAAAATCCAATGCTAAAACATCAAAGTGCTGCTCTTACAGAAACATTTTTAATGTTAATATCTGCCAAGTACTTAACACTTCCTCTTTTGTATAGTGATTACTTGCCTTGTGATCTGTCAATCCCCTCTGAGGGCTTGCATTTCAGGCTGTGCTCTGGATTCATTGCTAAAAAAGTTTTGTAGTAGTCAATGATTATGAGTGTGGGTAGACATACTAGGAGATATATTCTCCTGTCCTCTGCAAGGAATTTGGCTACTGCTGCTTTTTTCAGCTTAATATTATTTTTTTCACTATTAATTTTAGTATATATTAAATTTGGCATAGTTTCTTGTATATTTTCCAGTTTCTTTTGAGATGCATTGGTTCTTTTAATTCATATCATGTCTTTAATTGGTGGTAATTAAAAATGGGCTGAAACAAATTCTGCTGTGATTTGTTCCAATGGAAGTCCAAAGTCACTAACTTCAATAAGCATGAAGCTGCTGTCTGGGGGCATTAATATCCTACTTCTGTATGTTGTTCTGAGATCCCAGTTGTGTGACAGACATTCTGTGTCTACATTGGCCTTACTACAGTGCTACAGAATGTTCCCAGAGACTTGAATCTGAATTGTCAATGCTTCTAAACTCTTGGAACAGGCCCTGGCACAGTTTGGGCATGTTCATTTCTCCAGAGATTTAATATGCTGGTTTTGGAATCTGCCTATTTCCAGACCTTTGCACTGATCTTGCTAAAGCTGAGACACCTCCTTCCCTTCCCCCCATCAAAATAAAAAAGTCAAGTTTAGATAATTGAGAATATCTGCAGTTTGAATTCTATACATGTTGTGTTTCTTAAATCAGTTAAATGAATACTGATTCTGATGTGTTATCAGTAAGGTTTATGTGACATTTTGACATTGATTTCAGGCTACAAGCACTTGAAAACAACAGTTTTATGGCTAAGAAGCAATTGGTGTTCCCCCAACAATTGTATTTCCTATTATACACTGAATCTGTTTGTCCTTTAGGAAATGAGCAGTGATAAACATTAAAAGTACATGCATGGAGTACAAGAGCTGTTCATCCAAACATAGGTGGGCTTTGTGGTTCTTACTAGCAGCCCACATTTTTAATTCAGTTGTTTTTCCAAGGATACTGAATTCAACAGCTAGCATGATGTAGAAATACTTTGATCTTTCTGCTAGTTAAACAGATCTGTGGATGAATATAATGTATTTTACATCTTGTTACTCTGATTTGCTTTTTTTTTCCTTGTAGGCTTCAGAAGCTTCCAAAATACCTACTTTTAGAAAATGTTAAAGGATTTGAATCCTCTTCTGCAAGGTAAGCTCTCATTAATACATGCAGGTTTTAGTTTGCAAGAAGGATATATTCTTTTGAAGGAGAAGGGATTTATTCTTTAGCAGGGATTTTTATTTCCTAGAATTGGAGTTAACAAAATAGCTTGAGATGAGACAGGAATTAAAATCTTAGATTGTGAAAAGAACTTGCTAGATAACTGGTTATGTCTCTAAGTGGATAAAATACAACAGTATTTTATTTTTAATTTTATTTGTTGAGTATTTGCTTTGATTTTATTTGATGATCATGTTTTCTTTAGAAAAGGTCAGAATTAGTTTTCAAAGAAAAATAACAATAGGTGTAACACTCAAGAGGTTTCAGGGGTTTATTCATGACAGGATCCTATGGTATCTTGTGTTATGGTCACAGAACAGTCTAGGGGCTTTCTCAAGTACCTTTGTTGATAGTTGATTATCCCTGGTTCAGGGCTACTATCAAATGGTCCAGACATAGAGTAAGAGGGTCGTATTTAGTCTTGGTCTGAAATGTGGAAGAGAAGAGGTGTCCCTACAGTTACCTAATGACAGCAGGAGCACTCTCCTCTCTTATGACCAAAGCAGGAGAGAGTGAGTTGCAATCTTCCTTCTCAGTTCTCGCTGGAATAGAGAGATCTTTCCATGCACTCCTTAAAGCACCAACAGCCACCCTGCATATCATGCTCTTAATGAACATGGCAGGCAGCTGGGAGACTCTCTCACTGGCTCAGCTCTCTCACTGGTTCAGTGTTCGTGGTCCTCTCTTGTAGACCCCGGGATTCCCTAGGCTGTGCCTTGCTGGCCAGTGCTTGGGACAAGCTGTAATTCAGAAAACACCCTGGTTAGGACACTTGTATTCTCTTATGACACCTGGGATGTAGTCTCACATACAGTGCCAGGTACAGGTCACAGCTCCTGCCTTTTGTATTGTTCCAGCCTAGTGCAATCTTCATGGAATACAGCAGAATAGTATTTTTAGGATTATTTCCCTTACAGTCTTTTTCCGTTGTTTATAAAGCACAGTCCCACCTCACTTTAATAATCAAAGCCACTGATATTTGTCATCCCTCGATTTAGCCTTTCTGTTAAGCTTAGCTGGTGCTGTGTATTTGAGCAGAAGGAAGTAGTGAGCTATTTGTAGTGGTTTTAATCTCCTGTTTTGATTCCCAATAAAGAGAGTATCTTGCCCTCTGATTACTTTCCTTATTGGCACACTACCATTACTCTCCTACAGCTGGGATGTTTTTTGAAGAGGCATTTGCACTGTAGTAAGAGTGAGGTGCCTTTGAATAATAGTCTCTAACACTGAACTTCATATATTGTCTCTCAAATTCAGTAATGGGTGACATATCAATAATTTGCTGTCCAATTATTTCAATGAATGCTTTGGTAAATGTGATGTTGAATTTAATCTGTTTTTATTTAGGATTAAAAAAGGGGCTAAGGACTATGTGAAGTGAGTAATTGCTTTTTGTGCCTTTCAGAAAAGAACTTTTGCAAACACTAGCAACATGTGGATTTAAATATCAGGAATTTCTCTTGTCTCCAACCTGTGTGAGTACTAAAATTGCACTAATATTATTTAATAGTTCAAAGTGCACTGAGTCCAAGAACATTTGAAAATTCTCTTTTGTGTTAGAAAAGAGAGTCATGCCCAAAGCTGAAGATATACTTGAATGAGAAAATCAACTGACATGACTTCTGATTTCTCATACTGGCATAACTGTATTGCTGTTTGTGTTCAGATCCCAGTCCCATATTGCTTTGCTGCCATTTCATATTTTTAACAAAACATGAATTTACACTGTAACCAGGAAGGTGATTTTCCCTGCAGGAGCCTCATTGCTTCAGCAGTGCTGTGCCTCTGGATTTCCCAGCACAGAAAA
This sequence comes from Phylloscopus whistleri, assembly GCA_017589585.1. Classification (NCBI taxonomy): domain Eukaryota; kingdom Metazoa; phylum Chordata; class Aves; order Passeriformes; family Phylloscopidae; genus Phylloscopus; species Phylloscopus whistleri. The sequence continues at coordinate 3,395,821 of JADMLD010000614.1, read as the reverse complement.
TGTGACTGTTTCTTGTGGGAGGAGGAGCTTTGTTTCCATGTTACCCTGGCAACTGAAAAAAGTTTGAGAGAGATTTCAGATTGTGCAAGACTGACTGGAATCAGTGAAGTACCGTAAATATTTAAGAGAAGCTAATAGAGTGTAGCTTGAAAACCAATTGTGGTAGATTTATTTAATTTGTTAGTTGTCTTATAATTCCTTGTTTAAAGAGGCAAAGAGAGACTTTTTTGCTTTTAACAGAAAACAGATAGTACCTGTCCCAAGAAATCGTGAGGCATGTAAATTTTTCTTCTTGCATCACATAAAATTGTGTTACATTCATATTCATTTACAGAGAAGTCAAAACTATGAGATACAAAGAATAATTGCTTGCTTGGTTCTTTGGAAGTAACTAGGTATGGAAGTTACAAGTATGTAGGTATTATCAACTAATACCTAGAGAATATCTTGGAAAAAAGGAGGCTTCAGGGTGACCTAATTGCAGCCTTCCAGTACCTGATGGGAGACTACAAGAAAGACAGAGAGGGACTTTTTACAAGAGGCTGTAGTGACAGGACAAGGGGGAATGGATTCAAACTTAAAGAGTAGTTTTAGATTAGAATCAGGAGGAAGTTCTTTGTGATGGGGATGGTTAGGCACTGGAACTGGTTGCTCAGAGAAGTTGTGGATGCCCCATCCCTGGAAGTGTTCAAGGCCAGCTTGGATGGGGCTCTGAGCAACCTGGTCTAGTGGAAGGCATCCCTGCCCATGGCAGAAGGCTTGAAACTAGATGACCTGCAAGGTCCCTTCCAACACAAACCATTTTATGAATCTCTGATTCTGTGAATACTGATATCTCTGAAGTCTCAAAATATATTACTATGTCACAGCCTTGTTACTGCATGTAATGGCAGATAACTTGTATGATGCTATAGACCACTTTTTTTCTACTATCACATGGCCTAAAGGCTCCTGAATTTTCATTACAGCTCGGCATTCCCAATTCTAGGCTGCGATATTTTCTAATTGCGAAGCTTCACCAAGAACCATTTTCCTTTCAAGCTCCTGGTCAAGTGAGTCTATTCATGTTACTTGAATTTGTTTCATTTCATGAAGATTGAGGGTTAAATTTTCAGTTTAGTGGTGTGTGTTGATGAATGGATAAGGAGTGATTCCAACAGAAAAGTTAAATTCTGTCTCCTTTTTTCAGCTTGGATATTGAGCTTTTTAAGGACTGATGTGCATGTCTGTGCCTTGGATGGCTTTAATGAGTTGGGAGATGAGTTTTCTAGCCTGATGGTGGGTTAGAAAGCAGGTCATACTGCTACATTGTATTGTTTACATACTTGGAAAGGTCTTTTTGCAAAGGCAATTTTTTGAGGTTGTTCTGACATCATTGCCAATAGGTCAACTAATCTTGATGTACTGCTTTTGAAATCTTCATGAAAATAACATCTAAAGGTTACTTGCTTTATTCTGAGCATCTCTGAAGGAATTCTTACTCACTGTATGGTTGGCTGTCAAGTTGTTTATTAAATACAGTTCTTTAATTTTATTTTTATCACAATTTCCACTTAGATATTGACAAGATTCCCAAATGAGGATCCAGAAGATTTACTCAAGGAAGAAGTCACTGACAAAGTGTGGGAAACCAGTTCTTCTTTGTCCTCTGAGGAGAAGAATCTGGATCCAAACATTGGTCCAGATTGCAGCAGCAAGAAGAGTTTACCAAAAGGGGCCTTTCTATTTAAGCTTGAAACAGTAGAAGAAATGGAAAGGAAACATAATCAGGATAATGATTCCTCTATTCAAATGCTAAAAGACTTCTTGGAAGAGGAAAACAAAGAAATGAGTCAGTATTTCTTACCACCAAAGTTCTTACTGCGCTATGCTTTCTTGTTAGACATTGTTAAACCCACCTGCCGGAGATCCACGTGCTTTACAAAAGGGTAAGTTGCCAAGAAAATGTCTTGCTAAATCATGTCCTGAAATTTTAAGTGTGTTTTCTCACTTGTGTCCTGTAAAACCACAGAAAGATGTTACCTCAAAAAATCCTAGGCCTTTGAAAGCAATCTCCTTACATAGTGTGCTTGCTGGTCCAGTGGAGTGCCTGCATGAGAATCTGTCTGGCAGAACATCATGTGCCCACTCCAAAAAGGCATTCACAAAAGACAGTTGCCATTTGTTGTTGACCTTCACAGAAGCTTAATTACCCCTGCGGAAATATGGTTCCAGTAGACTGCTATAGTGCTGATTCGTTAATGAATTTCTTTATATTGCTCAATGAAGTTACAAAGTGTCATGCATGACAGATCCATTCCTCATTAAATCTGTCTCCACTGTACATTTTATTGATTTCTTGGATTTTTCAGCTATGTAGATCAGAATAGCTGTGGATTTTCATGAAACCAGTTAGGTTGCTGCATTACAAATCATATTTGATGGAGCAGAACATCAGTGCTTTTCTGTTTGTACCTTGCAATTTTAAGTTTGACGTCTAGAAGTTGGTGAGTGTTCTGAAACTCCGTGGACAACTGGTGAGGAGCTTTTCCACTGAACTGAATTGTATGAAACATTCCAGTTGGAGCCTTCAAATCTGTGGGAATTTTTAATACTGATAAATTTTTCTAATTGGATTGGTGTTTTGCATTTGCTGAGTGTTTCAATAAAATGTCTTGAATGATGAGTTAAAGCTAATTGTAACTTTTTTTTTAATTAGTAGAAATTAGACTGCCAGATTGACAGAATTCCTGCAGATTTTTTTTGATTTTTAACTTTTAGGTAATAAAGAAGAAGAAAAAGAATTTCAGAAGTTTAAAATTTGTGCAGTAGGAAAGGCCTCCACTCAGCTCTCATTGATATATTGTATGTGCCTTTTCTGCCCTTACTCTTTTGAGTTGAGAGGGAGTCAGCATCTTGTGGAGTCTCTTTCTTAACTAGAATAGTCAAAAAAACCCTTAAGCCAGAATGGTGTCTGATGTGTCTTATATATGCCTTAAGTGTCATCGAAGGTAATTGGCCATTTGTGATTTCACTAAAATACATCATGGTATTTTGTAGTCATGTTTATCGAAATCACACTGAAGGAGGCTCCTGTGTAGTTAATATCAAGTCTCTGTACATAGTGGTGGGAAATCTGACACCAAGGGAACATGACTCTTATTCCTCTGCTGATATGGAGGTGCTTGTGGTGGTTCTGTCTGATTTACCATCTTTGTTCTGTTTTTCAAGAGTCTTTGGGAAGGAAGGTTGCCAACACGATTCTCAGTGTAATCTCATTTACAGCTCTGTGTTAAGAGAAGGTTTATAATTACACCTCATTAAAGTCACTTCCTGAGGCCAAGAATAAGTCCCTGCTGTGTCTGTTTCAGAAGTTCTGTTTTTATGTTTCTCTGAAGCATGAGGTCTAGGAAAAAGACCCCTGAATGGGGTGGAACAGTACTCCAAGTAGTGCAGAGAATCCCTCTGCTGCTGTGCCTGTCTCCTGTCTTTTTCTTAAGTTGCACTGACCATCAGCTTTGAGAGGGGGAGAAAAATTTCCCTTTTCCTCTTTGGTTTTCAGGTATTTCTAGCAAGGTTCATGTGATGGAAATAATCTGGGTAGGCCTTCACTAGACCTTGCTAAATTCAGGGACTTCAAATGCTGATAGTTCATCAGTGATTTTTGCTGTACTAATATGTCTTTTGAAAGGCTTTGGTGGAGTATACAGCAAAATGTAATGTGTGAGAGATCAAGCAGGTAATTCTGTGTGCCCTTCTGACACTGAATTCCTGGGCATGTAGTGAATGATTGCTGAGTTCCTGAGACTATCAACACCATGGTTCCTCTTTGGAATATGCTTGTGGTGGCTGAAGTTTTGAAAAGAAATTGACTATTTTAAAGGATAGAGGAAATGAAAATTACATCTAACTTCTCTAGATATAGTTGTTCTGGACATACTTTAAATTTTTGATATGCTATTGATAAGTAATGCCTTTCAAAGTAGTGCAAATATCAATCACAGAAGAGCTTTCTCGCTTTGTGGAAATTACTCTTTGTCAGTCATAATATACAACACAATATACCCAGAAAAAATACATGTATGAAATGAAAAGATTTTTTTTTAAAGCTTACAGAAATAAAAGAGGGAGGGAATCTTGAATCAGATGAAAATTGAAGACTGTAATTTTTTAAGTCAACTTCTTTCATTATAACTTGTAATGAAATGTCAGAAAATCAATATGTAATTTTTTTACTGTGATAAAATTTAATTATGTTCTGGGTCTAAGGTAGAAATGTTAACTTTCCTGTAGTCAGCAGCTTTAATAATAAAAACAATCCAGCTAGCATTACATTAGCCATACACCCACATTTGTATTAAAAAACCAACAGGTATGCGTGCACACACACACACACACACACACACACAGAGCCATCAAAGCACATGGACACCAACTGGATTTTTGGGGAGGGGTGGAATTTTGTACTCTAGTGCCAGTTATTTAGATAGGAGTACTTATTTCTCCCAATAAAACTCTTCAATACTACTTTGAATTGTACCCCATTTGTTTCTTTTGGCTCAGTTATATTAAACTGAAATATTACCAGATGTTGTATAAGAGGATGAGGATTTCTCAGTGCTGTGTGTGTTAAACTTTGTGTTAGGGAATTTGTAGAATGCAACTAACCAAGTAAAGATGATGTATTTATAAAACAGGTTCCACATGTATTTAATCTGTAACAGTGTTTAGGTTTTCTGACCCTGATGAAGATTTGTAACCACTTTATTTTAAAATGAGTGCTGCTCTGGCTGTTATTGGCGGAAGTAATTGTAGCTTTTTCAGCTGAGGATGAAATACCCAAGATTGAGCCCTGCTAAGTCATTGTGTCTGTGCTGAAGGGAGAGTATTCTTTTATTCACTATGGAATTAGAGAGGCTTGAAACATAACTTGTGCCATGTTTTAGGAATAGGTCCCAAGTGTAACAAAAGACCTTTATAATTGTCTTTACAGTTGTACAGATAAAACTAGAGACGAGTGTCTGTTAACGATTGATGCAGACCACATCCCTCTAATGCAGGGGCTCCTCTGAAGTTCTTCCACAGGATGAAGCCATCTGTTGTCTTGACTCATTCTTTTTCTGTTCAGAATGTTCAAACTCCCATAGTTAGACCAACAGAGCATGTTTCTGAAAGCACATAATTATATTTAAATTATAGCCTTGAAGAGACTACAGAGTAAACATGTTGTTAAGCAATCAACCACAAAGCATGCAGAACAGCTATCATAGGTTTCAGAATGCAAGTTTACTTACTGTTTACTTGGATTTAATTTTTTTCTTCTTCTTCTTTCTTTCTTCTACTGCTCTGCATAGATGCCTGGCCATCACCCTTCCTTCAGTAGAAAATCCACAAGCAACCAAAGTTAAACCTGACTGAACCCCTTTGTTCCTAATGCCTTGACATGAAAGCTAGATGCTCACACTAGTGATCCTCCTTTTAATAACGAGAGCTAATTTGAATCCCTGGGACCATTGGACTTTTAACACATTTTGCCTTAACGTAAAATTGGCTTAGGCAATGTAGATGGGTTTTTTTGGTGGTCCTGTGCTTGAATTCCTTGGCTTTGTTTAGTTGCCATGTATAAGCCACTAGTGTGGATAAACTCTTGAGCACTGAGGGCAGACTCATCCCCAGAGAGCACATTCAGAGGGTACTGCACCCCAGGGGTACACAGAGTATAACAAAGCTTTCTGCTTTATCTATCCAGGAGGCTGTTTGCTCATCAAGGCAAAGGAACCTAAGTAACCTCCCTGCATCTTTGCAGTTGTCAGTGCTATGAAATCCAGTGAAAATATTAATTTAAGCTTGTTGTTGTTGTTGTTAAGGTATGGACACTATGTAGAAGGCACCGGCTCAGTTCTGCAGACAGCAGTAGATGTACAGGTAAGTGTGTAGTTTAACATATTAGAATGACTTCTTTTAAAACTCGAGACTTGTTTCAAAGCTTGGATTTTTTCTGCTTCTCCTTTGTTATTCTGAATATCAAAAGAAAAAAATCTTTAAAATGTACATTTTATGGCAACTGAGTTTCCAACTGGTTTTGTGTTCCTAGACAGCAGTTTGTTTAGACCAAAATTATATCTGTGTCTCTCTGTGAGGAGAATATGAGTTACTATTATTTTGTTATCTGTCATGTCATTCAGAGGTTTCACAGGGGTATGTGAAAAGCTTAAACATTACTTGTTCTGTGTATAACCTACAGTACAGAGTTATGAATCAAGGGCTGTTTTTTGGTACACATGTAATTCAGTATATATTGTCAGATGTTTAACATGTTTGAATTTCAAAATTAAGATTTATCTGCAAAGAGTATTTTGAAAAGTTCTACTGTTGATACTAAGTTCATGAGCAAGTGGTATTTAGGCATTGGGGGAGGTAATAAATGTACTGGTTAATCAGCATTCATAGATACTTTTCACGAAAAAGTACACAAGCTGTACTTATGCAAAAATATTGAATAAAATATTGTGCTGTACACAAGCCCTTCCTCCTGCACTTCTGTGCTGTTCACTAATATTATAGGGCATTTCTAAGTGTAAGAGGAATGCAGCTCTGGAATTCAGAATAATCTCAAAGCAAGTGTATTAAAACAGCTGCATCGACACAGCTTAATTTGCATGAATGGTCTGTTATTGAGTTATATTGAGTCACTGTCCTTTGTCATTAACAAATGTTTATTCTTTGATGGCCCCATTAAGTATTGGTATAGCTTGAACTGGAGGAAGAAATTATGAACGTCCTCATAGCAACATTGATTTCTTTCTTGCAAGTCAGCGTGTTGAGACATAAAAACAATGCAAATGATACTTTCAAGGAAAACATGCTATTGTCTTTGTCACTTTGATAATTAAGGAAATACTCTAATAAGATGTGACTGTAATTTTACATATTTGGTCTGCATCAGTCATATTTCTTGGTTTTGATATTTTTCATAGCTTGAATCAGTGTTTAAACACATTGACGAGTTACCGGAAGAAGAGAAGCTTAGGAAATTGTCAACACTAAAACTGAGGTACTTTACCCCAAGAGAAATAGCAAATCTTCATGGATTCCCTTTGGAATTTGGTATGTGCTTCTACATTATTCTTCTGCGTTATTCTTCAGAATACCCACTTCTGCATTATTCTTCAGAAATGCCAATTTTTATTTTTTTTTTTTACTGGGAATAATCCAATCTTTTTATTTTGCATTTTTTTCAGACCACTTAGTTCTTATGATTGATTGATTCTTCTTGTTTGGCTAAATTTGAATTTCTCTAAATTTCCACTATTTTTTTTCATGTTTTGTAAGAGCCAGCTTCTGTGGTGAGGTTTATCTTCATAAGATAAGAAGATTTTGGCATGCGAAATGCTCTGTTAGTGAAGCACAGTGAAGGAATACCTTTGTTTAAAGTTGAAACTATTTACTCAGCAGCCAGTGTTACTCACAACTGTGGAAATCAACATATCCTGCCAGCTTAGGAAGTCTGTTTGTGGTTCTCAGTGTTTGAGCTGCTTGCTTTCTCCCTTCCACACATTTACAGCTGCTGATAGGGAATTTCAGATGATACAGACAGTTCTTTGTTGAGGAGTAACCAACCTATTAAGACGTCTGTTTTCTAGACAAGGCAGCCCTTGGTCAGTTACTTCATTTTCTAAGTGGTTTTGTTTTTTGAAGAAGGAGTCAAGGAACAAGTACTCAGCAGTATCAGTGCACTGGATACACATCAACAAGAACTAAACCTGGAGTAAATTAATCAGAATTCACATTGTAAAAAAGGGCAATCAGGAAAGTGTAGCTGTTGCTATCTGCTAAGAAAATGTCCTGCTGACATCACATCAGATCAATTTATTGTCACTCAGCAACAAAAGCATCCATGGAATCATGGAAGGGTTTGTGTTTGAAGAGACCTTAAAGATCATCTATTTCCAACCCCCTTCCACCAGACCAAATTGCTAAAATAATAAGACAGCACTGACCTTGAATAATTTGTTATATTTTGCTTTGACTTCCGTAATAACTTAGAGTTCTCAGAAATATGACTTGTTTCCATGTATTTCTTTCTTTCACAGTTTTAGTTTGTTATTTCATTTATTACTTGTTATATTCGAAATTGCTACATTTGAAGAATATTATCAAGGTTGCACAGTGAAGCTAGAGTTGCCAGCACTAAGCTTATGTGTTTATGAGTATATACAAGCATGTGCTGTGTTGTAACATACCAACATGCAATGTGTTTTCATAGCCCCACTTCTTTAAGGGATCTGTTCTATTTGCAGACAGCCTTTTAGCACAGCTCTGTTCCATATTCATGAAGACTGATGTCAAAATACCTAAACTTAACAAAGCTGGATTGAGCTTGTATAGGCTTATCATGCTGCTCTCTTAAAAGGTCTCTTTTGAGTGCAAAATTGCCCATTTTCTCTTTTTTTAAAATACAGGAGTTTTTCTACTGTTAAATCAGTCTCTGCAACATTACTGAGAGGTGCAATAGGGTTAATGTTGCTTGTATTTTACAAATAGAGAGAACTAAGACAATGGAGAAATTTATGTTTGGAAGACTCTGTTAGTTTGGGATGAGCAGTTTGCAAAATCTGACTTGTATAATTTCATAGTGCTTGGAATGATAGTGTGCTTTCTGTTCGGAGCTCATATGCAGAACACCAGTGAAGTTCAATATTTTTGTAAACCAGAGCTGTACTCTGAAGACAAGTCAGGCTTCTGAATTTGAGGATTATCCAGATCATCACCATGCAACAATGTGTTCATTTAGCAGACCTGTCTTTTGTTGGTTGGGATTCCAACTTAGAGGAGAGTACCCTTTTGCCATAATTATGGCAGTTAGTATTATAACTGTTTTACAGTTCTTGCCCGTCCCTTCCCTCTCTATACTGCTTTTCCAACTTTGATGACACATAAAGCAAGCCTCTCATTCAGTGGTTTCCTCTGGCATATTCTCCTGAGTCACAGGCAGAACATGCATTTTCCCCTGCACTGAGTCAGGAGTCTGACATTTCTTTGTGTTTAAAACTTCTACTTTTTGCTTAAAAAAGTGTTACTTGACTCCAGGCTGATAGAAATCTTCAGTGAATTTAGATACTGTAATCTCAGTTTCCTTTGAGAATTTGCAAGCTCTGGATTTTTTTTGAAAGTGGATATATTTATGGCTGCAGCAAAGGGTGTTTCCCTGACAGCATTTCTCCCATGCTAAACTTCAAGTAATTGTAGTGAAATATGGTATTTTCAGAGCAAATGTGTTATAAGTTCTCTGCTACTGTGTTCTGTAGTGACAGCAACATTTAGGCTGAAATTTTCAAAATCAAGAAGCTTGGAATTGCACCCACTGCAAATATGTTATTGGTCCAAGAAAATGAAGTCCACATGAAAACTATGTGAACAGACTGTCAGGAGCTTTGTAACAGATGCTGTTACTAGTGCAGCTACAGTATCATCAGAAGAAATGTGATTGTCTAAAATGGTTCTGCATTTTAAGAAGTTGATGGCCCTTTCTAATATGTGAGGTCCAGAGCTAAAGTCATTGTTCATTCTTAACATGACCAGATTTATTTGTGCTTTTAACATCTAAATGTATAAATAGTAATTGCACTATAGTTCAATGAAATACTGCAGTCATTTGTCTTAGTCACTCTGGTGGGTCCCACAGCAATATCATTAAAAGTGAACAGAGCATTCTTGCACCTGTGACCTGCTTTCATGAGAGTGATGTCAGGATGTGTTTTCCATTTTTCTTATTAGTAATGCATGCAAGCTTTTAGGAAACAAAAGCCAGCATGGTGGGGAAGTACATGCTGTTAAGACCTCAGTGTCCTCAGATACTGTGCGTGACATAAAGGCTACAGCGAGAGCTGGCAGCAAGTGCCAGCATACTGGGAGTTGTTGACTGACCTTTTGATATAGGCCACTCTGGAGCCAAGAAGATAGAAAGTGCAAGACAATGTTAACAGTCAGAGGGAGGAGGCTTGGGATAGAGGAAGCCACGAGTTCTGAAAATTAATTCTTGGCTTTTGGTTGCCAAAAGGTAGAAGGAGAAATTCTGACATTTTCAGGATTCAGATAGGCTTCTCCGGCTGTAAGTGCATGTGTGTGTGTGTGTGTGTATAAATACATACTTATTTTCATGTATGCTTTTAAAATGCTTTTATTCTGTACCTTATTCTGTACCTTATTCATTGATGGAATGTGAAAACTCCATCTAAGGAAATGTGTGTGGGAGTGCAAGTGACTGTTCCAAAGACAGAAGAACGGTTGCCCAAATGTGAGTGCCAGGAAGCTGGGCAGAGTGGATGGAGCTGGCAGAAGATGTGTTTACCAAAGCAGTCCACATTCGAGGCATTAATAACTGGCAGAGAAGGATGGAACAACTCCTCCCAGACACCACCTCCTCCTCAGAGCTTCTTTGGCTCAATAACTGTCCAACCACATTCTCTCCTGAGGTCTCTCTGGAAGAGAATTTTTTCTGAAGAGCTGTGAAAATTTCAGAGCATACATATCACTACTTGCACTCACAGTGTGCTTGTGCATCTGAGCTAATTGGGGTGGTGGTGACCTCTGAGTCAAAGTTAGGTGGTTTTTATAGGGAATGATGAAATAATTGAATGTGCCCAAGTTTCAGCAGTTTACTATATGACCCTAACAGTTAAGTCACCACTGCTGTTCATCTTTCACTCAGGTTGAAGCAAATGTACTTTACCTCACAGCTGGAGTAAGGTAAGAGTGCAAGCAAGGACAGAGCAGACCAGCTGGCTGCTCAAAACTGCTTCACTCTCAGGAGCTTGGTAGTCAGTACACAACACAGCCCTTTCACAATACCTGGGCTGGTGTCATTTTTACTGTCGTTCCCTTCTTTCTGCCAGGCCATGCACTTACTAAACGAAGGACATTTCTGATGCTGTCTGTATTTCTGAGCGTGTTTAATGGGGTTGGCACTGAATTACATGGAAAATTGTTCCACTGCTTTGATCACTCACTGAACAAGCCTTGCTCGTCGTTTACTCTGTATGGGTGGTATATTGTGAGAGACCTGTGATTTGCCTGAGCTGTTACAGGCCATCATGTGGGAAGTACAATATAAAGCTTATTGAGAAGTGCAGTTCAGTCCATCTGCAGAAATGTCACATTTTCTTTCTGCTGTGGCTGTGTTCTTCTGTGGATGTTATCTAGAGTAGCAGTTGTGCAGGGATTTAGTGCTGCTGCCCCTCCCTGAGACTGCTGGATGTTTTGAGCTCTCTGAGGGGAAGGTAGATCAGCAGTAGTTGCACAATAGGAGAATGTTTTGAAGCTTCTTGTGAAACCTTAGAGATGGCAGTATTGGTAATAGAAGAACTGATACAAATCCAATGAATTTGTTGTGAATTGGCTTTGTAAACTCGAGATTTTTGGGGGGGCTGGAGGGAGGGTAAATCCTGCTGCAATCTGTCATAACTGCACTAAGAAATGTTCACTGAAAAAAAAAATTAGGCTAAAAAGTAGGAACTAACTAAGACTAGTGATGTTGTATATATGTTTTTGTTTTAGGTTTTCCTGAAAAGGTAACAGTAAAGCAATGCTATCGTCTTCTGGGAAACAGCCTCAACGTACACGTGGTGGCAAAATTGATCTCCATTCTACTTGAATAATTTAGAAGCTGAAACTGATGCATATGGACTGGTGACAGAAAATAATTCCATCATTTAGGAGAAAGCTGATGGAACCTGGACGAAAACCAGAGCTTACCAAGATGTTGTCCAGACATTTTGCTGAACAGTTTTGATAGATTTTTAATAACTTACATTCATGATGGATTTGAACTGTATGGGTGTTTTATTTAAATGGCAGTTTACAGGACTTACCTGCTTTATTTAATTTCTTTTAGTTTGTGGAATGAAAAATAGCAGCATATGCAAACACTTCAATTAGAAAGGATAAGATTATTTTATCTTATTTTTTAATCTTAAAACGATTTTCTCAGTACTGTGCTCAACTGTGTCAAAGCTGTTTTAATTAGGTGCAGAGAAGAAGTTCTACATTTAAAATGTCTTCATCTTTAAATGTAAGCGATGCATTCTGAAAAGATTTACTGTATATATGATCTGAAATTTTGATGTGATTTTTGTAGCTGATGAAACCATTAAATTCAGTATTTTATATACAATTTTTAAGACGTACTGTTGTTCTTTATGGTTGTCTCATCATCTTTAATAATTGTAGGATTCTGGAACCCAATTATATTTGTGTGGAATGGTTTGTTTAGGTGCAGCTGAATGAAAGTATTGCAAGATTATCACAGGCCTGACAAAACTTTCCTGTTTCTTGTATTATTCAGGATAAGATCATTGCTCCTTACCAAAGACCTACATGTAAAAGACATTGAAAAAAATTAAAGCTCCTTGTTTAGGTTCCTGTGACATAAGAACTGGAGAAAAAACTATGGAGGCTGCACAGCACCTCATAGAACTGGTCTCAGTGAGTTTGTAATCAAGTCTTGTGACTTCAGTACCTCTGAAATAATAGAGAAAGCGATGGGAAAACTGAAAGCCCTCTAAAGAAGCATGTGTTCCAGTTGTTTTCTTTTCTTGGGATTTTCCCATTGGTATCTAGATTAAAAACAGCTTGAGTGAGGAAGAGGTGAGATGATACTTAGTAAGCATCCTTAGGGAGATTATGTGCCAGAAGGCAGAAGGATTTTGTAGTTGATCATAGTTCCTGTGCACCTAAGCAGTAAGTTAAAGTTGCCAATCCTGAAAATGAATGAGTTTTCTTCCCCCTCTCCCTGCCACCCATGGGAGGACACAGTCACAGAACAGTCATGGTGTGTTCCATCTTGGCTTGGTAGTGCAGGAGAAAGGGAAGACCATAGTGAACAGAGCTGCTGTAGAGGTACTGCAGCTACTTTCTTCTACTGTAGTCCTGAAAACAATTTCAGAATGAATTTATGTAGATAAATTCACACAGCTTTTTCTTATGCTGACTCCTGCATGTTTCTTCTTCAGTCTTGATTTGCATGTTGCTTGTGGACTGGTAAACCAGGAAAAGTTTGGGTTGACCTACTTCAGCCTATCTGATTTTCCAGCAGCATGTTGGCCACTTGGGCTGTTCCAGTTGTAAAAGAAAAATGGAAATGGTTTCTCCTGAAAGTGCTCTGGACAAAGCCCTAGAGAAGGATGAGGTTGTCCTCACCTGGTCACCTGTACTGAAATGGTAAAAAAGTACTGCTGTGCTGGCTACTAAACTGCAAAGAGCAGGTGTGGTTTTGACAGTGGACCATGGTTACCTATACACACAATGGTTATTGTGTAGATTTATCAGCCAGATCAATAACTAGTAGCTGCATGGTTTTGTTCTTGGGAGAAGTGTGGTAGTATGAAGATCTATTGCTGTCTGTATCTATTGCTATATTCCAAACATTGGTATGAAAACTATATCAATTGATGTATAAATTGGATTTCCTTCTGTTAAACCATGTAAATAGTCTATTCATTCTGCTTCCCTGTAGTAGTATTTGGAAAAATATTACAATTAACAATTAATTTTCAATTCCTTTATGTGTAGAACATATCCTAATGCTTTATATGCCACTTCTAAGTTAGCAGTGTGGAAGTGTAAACTGAAACATCTAGCTGCACCTAAAACTGATGCAGTAATACAGAGTATGTCCCATATTGACAGTGAATTTTAATTCAATATGGTTGTGAAGACTGAACCTGTTTGCTAATTTGAGCTGTTTCTGAAGGGAAAAAAATTGAAAGAATTCAGAGTTGTAAATGCATATTTGTGTTTTACCCCTGCTAACCCTGTAATACTGGTGCAGCTAAATTGAGTGACTTCTGCTTATCCCCTTGGTTTGTCATTAATAGACTGGTTTACTTGGTTCTGTTGGGTTGTACCTGCTTGACCTCACTTGATGATCATGTTGCTTCCTTTTCCAAGCAGTCTCCTAATCCTAAGTACTTTGCAGCCTCCATCATTGCTGTACTTTGCAACTTCAGCTTAAGCATTTTCACAGCAATGAAATGTGATTACAAAAGCAGCTGAAAGGTGAAGAAGTAAAACCTGGAAAACAGCTTTGAAAGGGAGGGAGATTTCCAGAATCTGATTTTTGATTTTGTGCCTAATTCATTTGCACGTCTTAATTACATTTCATTATCTGAGTGAGGTGATGTGGTTGTGTTCCCTCAAGTTTGAGAATTTCCACTGAGAAAAAGGACGTCATATTTGGTGGTGTTATATTTAGTCATTTTTGAAGCTTGCAGATTGACTTTAAAAAATCTCCCCTATACCAGCTAGTTTGTATCTGAGTTAATCTGGGGTTTCCCTATACTCATGTAGAAACCTGTCTAGCAGCAAAATTACTAAAATACCAATTATTTAACACAGTGAGTTTGAGTATCTTTTGACGCTTAAAGTGGAGGTGCATCCTTCCATGCAGTGAATGTAATGCTCCTGCCCAGAGGCTTTTTTATCTCACTTTTGACTGATTCCTCCTAGGAGAATTATAAAAATTTTCAGGAATCTCTGTATTACAGTCTGGGAAAACACTGATTGGTGATAACTTTTTCTTAAATTTAGGCAAGGGAAAGCCCATTTTGGTTTTGACAGACATCTCAATAGAAATCTGAGCAGGCCCAGTGCTTCAATGACTATACAATTCTGTTTTAGCAGTTGTCACACATTTCTAAAATAAATGGAAAATTTAGAAAATATTTGTTACATTTCAAGGATGAACTATTCAATTCTCCTCCTTTTGGTTCTTTTGTTTGCTGTTCGTACTAAAGTTTAACACTTGAATTCTTGTACAAATACTGAATTATATGTATTTTCCTTAGCAGCTTAATATATATAGTCTCCTATGTGTTTACAACCACTTTAGCATTGTTTTTTTTTTTTTCTGGATGGTGTTTAAAGAACATATTAGTAAGGATTTGGAGGAGATGAAGTAATAATTGGTTAAGAGCACTAGGCATTTCTGAGCAGCTTTATGTAAATATTGTGTAAAATTGAACTGATTAAAGAAATATCCAAGGAAAAATAATGTGAAACCATAAAAAGTAGACACAGAACCCAAAATGAATTCCAGTAGCCATTTTCCCTTTCCCTGTGCAAACAGGAGTATTGTATTGTTGACCTCATTAGGGGAAGTTTTATGAAATACTGAGTTGTGATAGTATGTCAACTTAAATGTTATTACAAAGAGCAGGACAAGATTTGTGTTATTTTTGCCTTTAGTTGATTGTAAGGTTTGGGGAATTTATATAGCTGTTAAAGAAAAGAAATAGTGGCCCAAGAGGGCCAGACAGCTGTCTGTGAAGGCAAGACAACTGGATTGTTCTCTTTGACTTTCCTCTGCCTCGTGCTGTTGACAGTGGGAGGAAGTTGGATGAGGAATCTTCTGGTAAGAGCCCTGGTGAAACAAGAAACGGAATTGGAAAGGTTTAAATCAACTGGAACACAACACTTTCAGAGAGAGACTTGGATCAAATGTCAGATGGCCACTCTGGTTGGATGCCCTTCACTAGGATTTGGGAAACTGCAGCAAAAAAGTTGCTAAAATCTCCTCCAGAGAGTAATGTCTCTGATTTTAGATGTAGGTACACATCCTGAAATCCCAGCTTCAGTGAGAGCATGTTTATCTTGTGCTTTTGTCCATGCACTGGGCTGTTTTAATTCAAATATTTTTAAATTACCAGCTGGCATTTGGAAGCAAAGCATGTTGATGGTACTGGTGTATTTTCTCATATGTAGACAGCAATAAATAGTTTTGATTAGTTCAAATGTTTGCCCACATATATTTTTAAAAATAAACTGATGTCATTCTGTTTATAAATAATACACTTAAAATGGGATTCTTCTCTTAATTAATATTTTTATTGGCATTTTCACTGTATATTGGCCACAATTAACATATGGCATTACTCATTCTTTGCACATGTATTATAAGGTAAAGCTTGTGGAGAAGGAGAAGACTGGACAAGTTTATATAAGGAAAATCCTTTGAGATTACTACTGGCTGAGTAGATTTCTGACTGAAGAAGTTCTGGAGCTGCAAATAACTGGAGGCCAAGAGAGTCCCTAGGGGAGGTACTGTATGTGCTCACCCCTTCGTGTACCTTTCATTTCCTGTCTGCTTTGGCCACTGTTGGGAGAGTGGCCTGGATGATCCACTGACATGCATAGATACTTTCTAGCCCAGGGTGATGACTCTTACTGCTTATTTGGTATGGTGACAGAGTGGCACTGCTTGTAACCACATCAAGGTGCAGCAAACACTTTGCAGACATAGCTCCGACTGAGATTCTTGGTAAAAAAGCAGAACAGAATAGAATGAATCTGAGGGAGGTCGTGCAGCCGGGCCCATTCATGGCTTTAGGGTTATTAGTGAAGAAGGGTGGCTATGCAAATGGAATTCCCTAAAAATAACTCCAGTGTATGTTAAAGCGATTGGAATGTGTTAAAAGGACTGGAATAATCAATAGAAAAGAACAAAGCCAATACAACTGACTGGAAGCTTTTCATTTGCAAATGAAAATGCTAATTTCAAAAAAGGAATTAAATGGAGAATAGGAAGCATCAAAGTGGTTAGTGGTTTACAGAAACAACAATGTGTAGGAAGAAAAACCAGAAAGACAGAAGAACTAAAATAAGAGTCTCATAAGGAAAGTAAAAGCTGATATGTTAAATCTTAGGAGAATTTGGACAGTAGATCAATTTCAGCCTAAGTAGTTAACTAAAGCAAGACTCTTATCTTTGTCATTTGCTATTAAAAACGTAAAAACTCAATTTCCTGACCATGGAATGGAGTTAAACTACATTAGCAGGTAACTTATGAACTTCATCAACTGTGTTGAGGAAGCAGAATCTTAAACAGGTGTCAGAGGGCAGAATGCTGAAAAGAAAAAGAAATCCTTAAGGACGGGTATGGGAAATGGAGGCTTGCAGCAGCTGCAGCCCCTGGGGAAGGTGCTGTGGCCATAAAACTCTCCAGACACCCATGAAGAGAGGGAAGGAACTGATATTAGGTGCTTATAGATAAGGAACGGCAAGGGGAATGTTACTTTTCAGAGTCACCCATGTTTGATGTAAACCCCATGGCTGCTGATCCATTGCACAGATCCTGTTACCAACTTTGTGCTTGATTGTCTCAGAGCTGCAGGGACACACAGGGAATGTTGAGTTCAATATGGAGTGTGGTTTACACCATGAATTTGCACAGTTACATGGAGGTAACAGCATAACTTCATATGTTGTGTGTCTCTTTTGAACACTAGAGTATTATTAGAAAGAGGAAAGATGAAGGAGGATCCAGGGAAGTGAAGATAGAAGTACTGGGAGATAAGAGCTCAGCTGAGGGAAAACTTGTGTAAATGTGCTCTACTTGGTATTTAACCAGAAATGGACTGGATTTATAATTATTTGCAAATATTTAAAGTGATAACATTGAATAGCAGGAATATTTCTTTTCATCTGTAGGGAAAAAAGATTATTTTTTAGTCTTCCATTAAAAAATTAGCCAGGTTTGGATTCACACCAATTGCTGTTCTTCCTCCCTTTAAACAGATAACATTGTCAAAAACTCATGGCATGTTCATGCATTTGAGTTGCTTCCAAGAAGTAATTAATGTGTATTGAATTTTTGGCCATGATTTGAGTCAACTCTTGTCTTTTAGACCAGTGTCCTTGCATTGCAGGCACATACTGCTGGAGAAATAGAGGGATACCACCATTTCATTTCACACAGCTACACAAGATGGTGGTAAATTGTAGTCCCTGCTAGTACAGGATGAACTTCAGCCAGAATTAGAGACAAACACTCCATTACTCTTGCCAAATCTGCACACAACCTATGCTCTTTAGAGCTGTTTTCTGAGCCTTCATCTTAAGCAGGTAATGAACGACCTGTCCCAGGAGGAGAGGTTCGTGCCAGCTCTTCTTGTTAGAAAGAACAGCCCCTATCCTTGTGCCAGACATTTGTATGTTTTCCATTATGTTCCTCCAAAAAATGATGTCTCAATCCAATACATTACAGTAAAATTAGAAGGTGTGGACCAATTTCTCTCCTTAATTCTCATTTTGGCCAGCCTAAGGTACATTTACTAGGAATAAAGACTAAATTAACTAAAATCTGGAAGGTCTAATGAAATGGAAAATAGTGTGTTGTGCAAATAGGTGGATGTCCAAACCTCTCTTTCCATCCTATAATGGGTGCATAGTCAAAATCAGCTGGTCCTCAGGCCAACCATTTTCTAAGTTATAAAGCCTACAGGAAGAGAAGGTGAATTTCTCCTTGTTCCTTGCATTGCCAGCCTTGTCTTCATCCTTTTATGGTTTATTGCTCACTGGTTGGTTTATTGGAGTTAGTTGGAAAGGGAAGCCTGAATTGAAGGCTGACAGGCAGCAGAGAGGGACAGTGCATACTCAGTGTGCAAAAGAATTTAATAGAGGAAAGGAAGGACTTTGTGGGCCACAGCTGAAGGCCAGGATGGAAACTGTCAGCATACAATGGACTTTGTGGAAATAAGTTCCTGGAGCACACAGACATTCAGCCAGCCTGCTACGGAGTGTGAATGTAGTTGGCCCGGAGTTTATTCAAGTTGACATCCAACTGACAGTTACACAAACTCAGTAAACTGTTAGAACAAAAAGAAAATCAAAACTAAAAGAGAAAAAATCTCCACCAGACAGACTTCAAAATCGACAGGAGAGATGTTAATGAGCACCAGTTTAATGGACAGTACCAGGATACCCAGAGGCAGGTGTCCAGTCAACTAGACAGAAACATTGATAATTTGTCTATGTTGACCTATTCCTGAACAGAGGTTTCAGAGCAAAAAGCATAATAGTAAATATAAAAAAGGTGGAGGGACAGATTCTCAGTCAATGTAAAAAAACATAGCTCATGTGGGTTGAATGGAGCAGTCATATTTCCAACAACTAGTGATGCAATTCTGTATTTTTATGGAAATATTATCCCTCATGTTGGTAAAGAACAACACATGGAAAATTCTCCTTATGTTTCATTGTTCTGGCAGGAACAGCTGATAGACGCCCTGCTGCAGAGCAGTGATATCAGTAGGTACCTGGGATGGGCTGTCTCCCGTGGGTTCAGGAGGAGCTTCACCACCACCCTTCCAGATCCCTTGGCAGCAGCAGTGACTGTTGGGTTACTTGCAGTCACAGCCAGTGGAGCACAAGGGACGTGGTCAGCAGGCTGGTGCTGTTTTGAATTCCAAGGAAAGTTTATGAAAACACAGACAATAAAATATAACACAAATCTAGTTTTTGGAAAAATGTTGGGATACAGCTGATATAGCCTAAGACACTATGGTATTCATAGTGAAGATCACATTATCTGTGGCAGCACCACAAACATGAGCCATCCTGACTTCACATTTATATTCTCACATTTATATTCATCTCATATTTTTTTGAGATGACTTTAGTATTTTTTGTCATTTTTTAATTCAATTTCTTCCCTGGTTGTTTTGAGCTTATAATGCTTCCATTTGTGAAAGCTGTAGGGTTCATTCAAACCCCCAGCTCCAGGGCAGGTTCCACATATCTGTGGGACATCCGTAGGTGACAAGTACAAACTGGAACAGAAAGAAAGACTGGGCAGGGTTAGGAAGTGCAGGAGCTCCATGGCTTCCAGGAAGGTCTGGGGCTTAAAGGATGTTGGTGTTACCCATGAGCAAGAGCAGCTACAACTGCTGCTGCTCTTCTCAGTCGAGTTTTGAAATGTGAGCAACCTGAATAAGATGTCTACTTAGCAAAAAGGAAAATCAAACACAATGGTAGTGGACTTGGACATGAGGGAGTTCCTAGCATGAGGAAAGAAAACACACACAGAGCTCCTCTAAGCAGGAAGAACAAAGCACAGCAAAGTTCATGTAAACGGAATATGGAGAGTCTGGCAAAAGCCAAGGGAAGATGGGTCTTGGAATCTCCCGTGGCTTTCAGCAGCAACAGCCTGAGCCTCAGCATCTGGGGACTGAGTCACCCTTGAGACAGAGCAACCATATTCAGTTAAAATTGTACTTTGCTGTTGTAATCCATGGGATGCTGTTCAGTACTGCTGACTTGTTTGTGTCATCTGCCCAGTAAATTACTGACTGGAAGCTTCTCTTTCAATACAAATATTCTTTACCAGCCACCATGGGTTTTATATCTGGGGTTGGGGATTTTTTTGTAACAATTTAGGTCCTTTAGTGCTGCCAAATAATCTATCTTTCCTTCGCCCCTGTGATGCAGCATGTGGGAGAGCACTTTCTGCAGATTACAAGGTTGTCAGGGACACAGGGGTACTCAGCTGTACAAAGGGCAAAGACATAGTGATAAAATACAGGCAGATTCCATTTAATGATCTCTCAAAGCTCATGAATCCAAAAGACAAAGGGAGAAAAATGCTAATGTCTAGAGGATTTGCGTGCTGTCAATCTTTAATTAGGTATCCAAGATAAAGTTCACCCTTGCAAGACAAGGCAGCAGAATGGGCACCCTGTGAACAAGGAGCTGTGTGAGAGCAAAGGGCACCTGGGCTCACAACAGCCCCATCCAGCACTGGAGCTTTCACTTCAAGTGCAGGACAGCTGGAGGAGAGCAATGCTTTGGGCTTCTCCTGCTCCTGGGCTTGTAGTTGTGTTATTATTACTCACTGGACTGAGCTGTGATCAAAACCACCATGAAAAAAAGAGGCAGAAAAGAGCCACTTATGACGAGCAGTAAGTACCATCACTTGCAAATGCATTTGTTGATATGGTGCCCTCTAAGTGCTGGTAATGGGGGCAGAATGGCTTTAGTACAGCTCTATTTTACATACTCTTTGGCAGATATGTGTGACTAAATTATCTCTTTATTTTTTGTTCCAATGCACAACAGGCCTCGTTTATCCTCTGAGCAGGGTAATTTAGTGTTCTATGCTGGCTCCAACAAAAATATTGAATTTCGAACTGGACCACTGGGGAAAGTAAAAATTAATGAGGAAGACCTTACAGAACTTTTTAGTCAGGTGATACAGTTATTTTCTCTTAATATATTTTCATTTTCAGTTCTATATATTAATAGTTAAATTGCTTTCACAAGTGTTTAATGTGTTCTGTATTTTATTTTATATTATCTATATCAGCAGTCTAATATGAAAGTAAGCCATTGCAGACTTGTAAAGTAATCATGTCATCACAAAAGATAATGAAAGGATTAAATAGGGTATGTAGCAGAGCTCTCTGTATTTAAGTGGACTTTATAATAGTAAAGTTATGCAAGGACTAAACTTTCCTAAGCTTTTGAAAAGTCAAAGTTTGTTTCACATTATCTCTGTTGTTTAACTTTAGGTTAGAGAGAGTAGCACAGAGATTCAAGAACTTAAAAAAACCTGTGGTGCCTTGCAGAATGCATCCCAGCAGATTACTCTGTTGACCTCCAAGGTGAGTCATACCTTCATGTTATCCTCCTCCAGCATTCCCAGTTTTCCATTCCTCACACTTAGATTAAACAATCTGATTCGTTTTAGTATTTCTGGACCCAGTTTAGGGAACTGGAGCAGAGTGCCTATTTAATATCAACTTGGAGTCTGTCTTTAATTTTGAGATACTTATTCAGTAACTCTGTAGACAGTGAGAATATTTCTGTAAATCCTCCCAACACTTCCAGTTACTGTGATTCTTCTTTGTTCATTGTCAGCATCTGTATTGCCTATATCCTCTAATATTTATGGATAAATTTTGGAAATGGACCATATATGTTTTCATAGTTGTTACACAGACAAGGGTGAAATGGGCTATAGGGGTTTGCAGTGCAAAGAAAAGACCAATGCAGTAGTTTTGTCACTTTCCTGCTCCTGAATTTTTTTTTTCCATGAGAAAATTTTTAAATAATTGCCTGATTTGTCTTTTGTTACAGTGTTTCCACAAGTGCCTTATAGGAAAATATTTTACAGTGTAAGAGACCTTCCTTTAGGGAAATTGTGCTAGTGTGTATCCATCACATTCTCTGATTCAGTGTCAGCTTGCTGTTTGTGGTTACAAACTGAGATGTGGAAACCCTTTTCTTGGCTTTCCGTGCTCTGTCCCAGACCTCCGTCCTTGTCACGTGTGTGAGCACCCCAACACCCCACAGGAATATTCCCATTCTCAGTGAAATATTCAGCACCTGAATACATCTTAGCAAGACTGAGTCTTGCCTTGTGGACCCAAGCTGGGACATATTTAAGCCGTCATTTCTTTAACTGCCAAACCCACCAAAATCTCAGTGAATGGGGCCTCATTTGCATCTGTCACCTGGTTTCACATACCAGCTATTCTCTTTTCTCAAAGAAAAATATTTTGTGAGTTTACAAAACATATCCAGCAAAGATCTCTGTGGTCACTCTCATACTATGCACAATGTAATTCACATTTTTTTTGCAGATCCTGAGTCTCGATAACAAACTTCAAAGCTTAGAGCAGGTAAGTAAATGGGAAGCAAACGAAGATCAGAAAAGAAAATCTCAGCCCCAAGTAAATAAAGTGAGGTTTCAATGATTAAACAGATAAATGATTTCTTTCCTCTCATGCATTCCTCAGGAAAACTTTTTTTTGATAACCGAAGGTAAAAAAAAGCACCAAGATTTGTGGAGGAGGTGATATGCCACCTTACGAAATATAAACTGTGTAGGAGCCTGCATTCTTGAATGGAAAAACAGTTGTACATTCAAAACCAACAAGTAGATACCAAGGAAAAGTAAACTTTTCCCTCATTGGTCTGTCAAGATAAAGACCAGAAACTCAAACTGGATTTTTATTGTGCTGGAACTAAGCTTCAGTTGTCACCTGCTCCTCATGTGAGCTTGAGACAAGCCACACCTACAGGTGCCAGTAAAAGCAATTGTCAGATGAAATACCTATAGAATCAAAAAGACAAGATAACCCTCCATCTAGTCTGCTGCTGAAGTCTTTATTAATATTTACTTTTTACAGGGCTTTTCTCGTCCTAGTGCTTGGCCATTCTGTGTATGAGCAATCACAGCATCATTATTTTGTACAGGGATACGTGAAATAGCTCAAAACTTTTACAAATCAATCTTGCTGAAAAAAATGGAGGGGGAATTCAAGAAAGAGTTTGGGAAAAAAAAAAAAAGAAGAAAGACAAAAAGAAGGTTTATCTTCAAAATAAGTGCTACTAGAATACCAGCTAAGCAGAAACCTGATTTTCTACTCTTTTCTGGCATTTCAGGATATCCAGAGGAGAGCCTGCAGTAGTAACCCCTGTAAGAACTCAGGGACCTGTATTAACTCACTGGATGGGTTTTTTTGCCTCTGTACAAGCAACTGGCAGGTGAGTCTTTAGTCTCCTCGACTACAGAGTGTGTATTTCAACTGTGAGACTGCATCTAGGTTAGGGTGATTGCCCTAAGCACAGCATTGAGGGTTGCTCAGGGTGGAGTGAGATACACTGAACAGCAGAGCAGCAGCATCACTCATTTGTTGGAGAGCCACATGTTTGCTTCTCAACAATACCAATATATATGTGTAAAAAAAGAAGCCCAAAGGGTTGGGCCAAACCCTGCACTGTTACACTCAGGCAGTGGCCTATGAAGTCAATGACCCTTGGCAGTTCCCACAGCAGAGAATTAGTCTGGTTTTTGCTGAGCACTGAACTGCACTGCGTGCCTTGCTGTTGACCTAACACAAGGATAGAGAGAGACTGGGGGAAGGGATGGATATTTATTCAGTCTTAAACAAGTAAGACAAACAGGCAGTATAAATAATCAGTGCCATTCTAATTTTTTTAAATCCAGAGATTTTACTAGCAAATGCTTTATTGGTGTTATTACATGCACCTTCTTCTCAAAGGATTTCAACTTAAAAGTTATCCCAGCAAGATTTGGGTCAAAATTGATGTGCTTTCCTGATAGAAACAGTTTATAAGAAAATTTTCTGAGTCTTTTTCTAGTTGGAAAGTGAGGGGATGACAAAAATGTGCTGTTCATATGCTTTATACATCTGAGATATTTTATCCCCATCTGACTGATAGCAAGGGTCACAGAAACACAGCTGAAAAGTAAAGTTTTGTTATTGTGTTTCATAAGGGAAGCTGTGTTGATAACAGCCTAAGGTTTGTATATCTTTGAAAACTATATTAAACATTGGGTCCATGGTTTGCTTCATTTCTCAGTTATTTGGAAAATAAACTGGTTTTCCATTTCATCTTAGGGCCCCCTGTGCTCAGTGGATGTTAATGAATGCCAGATTTTTGCTGGAACAGAATTAGGCTGCCAGAATGGAGCCACTTGTGTGAACACACCAGGCAGCTACAGGTAACTTCTCAAAACTAGACACAAATATCCTGTGTAGAATACTCTATTTTTTGTACCCTATATCATGCCTGCAGCACAAGTTCTAGAAATCAGTGTTTAATATCTATGCACTATAACCCCTTGCAGTCTGGGAACATATAAAATCCTCACTGCAGTGTACACTGAGCCCACTGCAGACACAGAAAGGCCTCCAAAGCCATTTCCTACTTTGACACAAGAAGAGCAGCAGGAAGCAGCTCCGTCACACAGCCCTGCCAGGGGAGAGGGCTGCAAATTGAAGACTGGCTCCTGGGATGCACCCCCCTGTTGTAGGTGCAGCTGCTTTAATGGAAATTTCCTGCACCATGGGATGTAGCTGGGGCAGTGAGAGGCTCGTTCTGGTCTGTGACCAGCACTCACCACTGTGCCCACAAAGCACAGCCACTCCTCCATCCCTCTGCTATCACCTACACCTTGAGATCAAAGGGAGTGAGGAGATGAAGGAGGTGATCACCCTTGATCACTGGCATTCCCAGCACACTCATTTGGTGAGAGCAGGCTGCTGATAACACCGGGATCATGGGTTCAACCCCCACGAGGAAGGACATTCACTTAGGCTTGGACTTGATGATCCTTGTGGGTCCCTTCTGAGTCAGAATATTCTGTGAAATCAGAAACAGTTCTGTAAAATGCCTTCATCCCTTCCAAAAACACAGGCACTTCTGAGGGGGCAGCAGAGCAAGGAATGCACAATGCTGCCAGGCAGAAAGGGAGAAGTGCTGCCTGCAGCCTTCTGACCAAGGGGGTGCTGGGCTGCCTGTGAGCTGTGCCCCACACACGAGGGCCCTGGAGCATGTTCTTCTCTGGCTGTGCCCAGCTCCTTAGGAAACATGCTCTTGCTTACAGGGCAAGCCAGCCTGAACATTCTGTGTCTCATTCTCCAGAATGTCAAATAATCTGGTAAATAAATGACTTTCACATATAATACAAAGCTATCCCTGTGCAATGGGGACAAGCATGCTGGAGAGCATGCCACAGCTTTCTGCAAAGCATTTTGTCTCCTGCTTCAGCATGGAAATCTTAGCCCCCACAAATATTTGCTTGATATAACACTGGCTTATAGTGCTTTGTCAGTTCTTGGAAGAACCTCAAACAAAGGAAATTCTCCTCTAGTGCTCCTCGTGCTTCAGCATTAACAGTCTGCAGAGGTGTCACTGGTGCGTGATGTTTCCTGTAAGCTTCACTTTGATTTTAAAGGATGTTTCTAGCTTGTCTGCAACAGATATTTGTCAAGGAAACAACACACAGAGCAATCTGCCTTTATTTGTTTCTTATTGTCCTCAGAGAGGTACAGGTGTGTGACTGAATTAAGGTTTAAGGTCTGCTGTTCTGACAAGCATTGTCATTGTGTTACTACAGTCACGATTCCCTGATTTCTTCCCTGGTGTACTGCTTGTCCTTCTTGGTACTTGCTGAATCAATGCTTCATGAAATGAACTAAAAGCTCTTCATAAGTCATTGAAATCTCAATATTACTGCTTTTGCATCACACATTCAGGATTATTATATAGTCCCTTCCCCAAGTCCATTTTTTAGTCTCCCTTCACATACTGTCTTACTTATTTCTGAGTGCTCTCCAAATGCTAAATCCATCCCCAGGCAGAGCATGACATCTCTTTTCAGCAGCTGTGAGGACATTGCTGCTAAGCTTTCTGGAACTCAACGACCCAGGTCACCCCACTAATGTTCTGGCATAGTTATGTACACCACTGTGGACTGCAGGGAAAGAAAAGGGTAATATCTGACTTTCCCTATCCTTAGAGATAATACCAGTTGATGGGAAGTACTGGATTATGTACCATGGAATAGAACATAATGCAGTCCTCACCCCTTGTTCATGTTCTTTATCTACGTCCTTTTCCTGTAACTCAGAAAAGCTGAAATATGAGGGAAAAGAGCAGGTATCCAGAAACACCTTCCTCAATCAAAATCTTGAGGGGACATTGGATGAAAGGCTGTGAAAGTCCCCATGTCTATCAGACGTCTGTGTCACAACCAAAGTAACAGGGGCCTCATCACAACATGCCATGAGTCATGTGAGAGAACCACAGCAGTGCCAAGCAGCAGTGCATCACAGTTTGGCTGAAGTGCCTTGCAGCGTGACCTACTTCTTGAAGCTCTTCTCTGAGAAACCTCAGAGGGGTGGCAGATTAATCTTTGCCAGGGTAGACAGGAGACAGTGCCATTGTTCTCCTCCTTTGGAGATGATCAGATTGCCTTGTTCTGTCCTTTGAAGTTGAACATGAAGCTTTGAATGTACTTCAGACATACAAAATCATCTGGTCACCTGTTGCCTCTGTGCTTGCCCAGGCTGAGCTGCTGCACTGATGGGAAGGTGTTATTCTGCTTGCTCTCTCTTACAATAATGAACACGCTGTCCTGCACTGCAAACTGAAGTTAAGCATTAAGCTGTAGTGGGTTTTTGAAGCTTAAGTTCATATGGGTTACTTGTCCTGAGTGCACTGTTTAGTTACCTGTAATTGGCTTATCAAACTGTTATTTCAGCTGAGCATGTGATATGGTGGAAGGGACAGCAGCAGCTTATTTTATATAAATTGCTCCAAGGTCCAGGTCAGCTGCACTGGAATACCCTGATCTCAATTCTTCAGAAATGCTTTTACAGAGCATTTTTCATTAGGCAGCTTAAAAGCAATCCAAGAAGGGTGTGTACCTGCCATATGTCTCTGCAAACTGCAGACATTGCAGCATATAACTTGAATCCAAATGAGAGTCTCACTGTCATTTTTACTAAGAATCTAATTATCTGATAAGAGGTTTTCTTTACATTTATATCTCTTTCAGTTGTATTTCAGAGCCTTACATTTTCTCTATGTGGAAATAAAGAGCCAGAGAAAAGGGAAGTATTATCCAATGGCTTAGAAGTTCCCAGTTTCAGTTCCACCACATATGTATAATGCTCTAACTAAGCTCTGCCCTATAAATAACAGTGATGCATGTGGCAGCTTTCAAACCAGATCCTCTCTAAAATGCCTTCTTTCAATCCACTACTTTGTTCTTCCCACCCCACCAACCCCAAATGCCACCTCTTGCCTACCACACATCTCTAAAAGCTGAGGTGCTGCTGAGACAGCAGCTGCCCTTGTTGTGGTGTGGGGGTGAAAGTACCCCACTGTCTAGGACAGGCCAGACATGGCATTTTTGCATATTGCTAGAGGCAGGGTTTTAGGCACCTGGCATCGTATGATGGTCATAACTGAAAAAGGAAGTTTAGGTGCTCTTTGACTGAAGTGGGGGTTTCCATGCTCATGTTCTATCTAAGTCTAATGTTAGACTTTATTTTTTTGGATTTGTGCTTATGAATGTAATAAAAGGCTGTAGGTTCTTCCATAGGGCCAGACAGTCACGAATATACACAAGTCTCAAATGGTTCTTTTGTCTCTGCTGAAGAGGAGATTTGCCTCTCTGCATGATTATTAGCAGGATTGTCAATATAGGTAAATAGATGTATTTTGTAAGGAACACCACATACAGTGGAGAATGGCAATGAACAATCTTTAACAGTGGTAGAAAGAAAAAATTTTGATTTTGCTTTCCACTTTCACTATTAGGTGCTCCTGTACTCCAGAAACCTATGGACCTCACTGTGCCTTGAAGTTTGATGACTGCCAGGGAGGATCTGAGACGCTCTGTGTGCATGGCCTCTGCGTGGATGGAGAAAGGGATCAGCCCAACAGAGTAAGGAACAATGTATAAATTTCATAATAGAGCACAGCACGAATAAGCAACAAATACTGCTGAGCAGGACAAAACTGCATAGCATGAACTGCTGCTGAAAAACAAGAAAGGTCACTATACAACATAACAGCCTCTCTGTTGTAACAAGGGTGGCAGAAAGAATCAAAAAATATCTTATGCCTTGTTAGAGGTACTTGTTACAGTATTAAATCTACTACTACATACATAGGGAGCTTGGGAATATATTTTTTAATTGTCTATATATAATATAAGTCTTATTTGAAATATAATATTCTTACTGTTCATTATTTTGGGAGAATTAAGTTGCTGGAATATTTTACTGCTTAAATGAGTAAGAAGGACAAAAATCATGAATCTTATTTTTTTGGGGAAAAAACATACCAGTGGAACATTAGTGGCAGGGGCCTGGAAGCTGCAAGAGCTGCATGGTGACTGGGTGGCTACTGCTCATCTTTGGTGCTCCTCAGTGTCAGCTGGACGTGGTGTCTGACACCAGGCCCAATCTTTCCAAGCATCTGCACTGGGTGGATGCTAGCACACACTTGAGTGCTCTCCAGGAGCAAGCCAGCTCATTCCATTTGGGTGAGAATCTGGGTACAGAGTGTTCACTCCAAAGGGACAGATGGACCATGCCAGCATTGGCTCTTTCCACTCAGAGCAGCCCTCCAAAACCACCCAGCCAAGCTTGTGCTCCTTAATACTCCTATCCACCCATGCACCATCCCAGACACAGCACATCTTTTTTGTGCTTTGCTATAAAATAATTTCTTTGCTTAATTTTTAGAAGTTTCACAACTCATCACTTATTTTCTGCCCAGTTTTTGTTGAGAAAGCTTTTCAAAAGGGTTCACTGTTGGCTTAACAGTATCTGCTCCTGTAACAATCAACAATAAAGCTCCCATTAGCTTTAATTGGACCAAAGCTGATAAATGCTGAAATCTGGCCATTAGTAAAGTTTGCTAGAGAGAAAACTGTTTTCCTAAAAGAAAACATGTATTTGCAATTTAATGTCAATGCTACATAGTGCATAGACTACTGAATAATTTGATTAAAAGAAAACAGCCAAGATGATTTCAGGTTGCTTACACTGATCTCTTTGCCCTGGTTAAAAAGCAAGTTGATGACTTTTAATTATGTTTATGTGCAGTTCATAATTGATCTTATTTTCTCTGGGAGCTTTGGGGTAAATTATAGATTTCTTTTATGAACATAATGAATGAGCCTGAGTTGCTTCCATAATCTGAATAAGTAAATTTGGAGGAAGAAATAGACTGAGAAAACTACTGAAGTAACTTAGAAAACGAGATGTGCAAGCCATGTAATGCTCTGAAAGCTTTCTTACTGTAGTTTGAAAGTCTTTTTATGAAATTAACTCCTCCTGCCTTTTTCTTGACTATTGCAAATGTCTTAAATATGCAATGTGATGTTTTCTGTGGCAGCCCAAGTACCACTGTATCTGTGAGGCTGGCTGGATGTCCCCTCCTGGCAGCCCTGCCTGCAGTGCTGATATAGATGAATGCAGACTCCCTAATCCTCCGTGTTCACAGCATCCACTTGTGCAGTGCCACAACACTCAAGGCTCCTACACATGTGGTCCCTGCCCCACAGGTATCTCGTCCTTCCACGTTCTCAGGTTGGATGGGGTGGCAGAGGTACTGCTGCCTGTGTATCATAAGCACAGACACAGGGTGCAGATGAGAGGAACTCCATGAAATGCTTTGATCTCTGTTCTAGGGAATAAATGCAGGTTATGTTTTATATAGGTAACAAAGGCAGTGAAGTATAATGCATGATTTATCTCATCCTAAACTGAGCATCTAAATAGGTCTCATGTCCTATTGGGCAGTGCCTTCATGTCCATCACTTTCACATAAGAGGTCTGCAGTACTTTCATATCTGTATGTTTCCTGCCCTAAGACAACATAAAATCTGATGGTTCCCTCAGATCATATAGCCTATGATTACTCTTCCTGAGCTGGGCAGGTGGTGTCTATGGAAGAAGTTTTTAAAGTCTTTAACTGAAGTTGTAATAAATCTTTGCTGCAAAATGTACATACATGCATTAGACCAGAACTGCATCCTCTTTAGGTAAAAGTGTGTTTGAATCTGAAATATCCAGAATACAGTTAAAATAAAACATTCTTGTACACACGTCTCCACCCTGTTGTGTTTGAAACCTAATTTTCAGACCGCCATTAATTTTAATCAGTTGTGAGAGAGACAGGTCTATTCTTGTGCTAATGAAGTGCAATTCAGTTGTACTCTATGAAAAGATTTGGTCAAAGAAGAAACCAAAAAGGTCAGGCATTTTCTTTCTGATGTCTTTTCTGCGCTGCTTTTTAGGCTGGCAAGGAAATGGCTACACTTGCCAAGACATTGATGAATGTGCAAGTAATAATGGAGGCTGCTCAACAGTACCCATGGTCCAATGTATCAACACAGCTGGGTCATTCCGCTGTGGGCTCTGTCCACCAGGTAAAATGGATTTCTTGGTGATAATACTATGGAAGGGCTTAAAAGATGAAGATTCAACAGATTTGAGCCTGTTTTGGGGTAGATTTAAGAAGCTGAAAATTGGTTTTATATAAAGAAATATCACATAAGCAATACTGCAAAACAGAATGCAGAATCTAAGTATATTCAAAGTGCTTCAGCTATTAATGAACGTTATCTAGAGTATGCATCTAAAGGTGATCCTCTGAAATGTGTTTCTCTAGTACTAGGTAGCTGTTTTCAGTGTTATAGCCTTGATTTGGTGAAGTACTTCCTTTACAAAATCATTAATGGGAAACAAGGATTGCACAATTATGGAAGTAATTCCATTGTCTGTATTAATTGAAGGGGTGTCCTGTGTGCCGTAAATCACAGACTGCATTGTCTGCAGTAAAAAAAGAGACTTGATAATTGTCACGCTCTGAATGCTATCTGAGGAGGCAGTGTTTCCACAGCAGTACAGCTCAAGCAGTGGAAGTAGCAACTTAGGTCTTTATAACTTTTGGCTTATGATTTCAAATGCTTTCTGAAATGTATGGTATCAATACTAGAAATATAGCAGGAAACAGTCATTCTAATTGACTTTTTGATTGCTATTTAAATGGTAATAGACTGCAGTTTGGATGATGTCAGCTCTGGCCATAAGGAGATGTGCCTCAGGGCTTTGATGCTCATGAACGTCCTGAGAGAACCTGAGTGCTGTGTTTGAGATCCAAGGGCTGCTCTGCTGCGCAGGAGGAAAAAATCTGGGTGCAGTTAGGGCTGACTGGGTGCAGACGTGTAGGGAGGGCAGCACATGGTGGCTGAGACATGGACCTCTACAGCCTCACTGACTTTACCTATATTTGGCATACACTAATATATCTTTTCTTCTGCAACTGTGGAAGGATTTATTTACAGTCAGAATCCATCCCTGCAATGAAGGAGCCACAATAAATATGCTAGGTTTTACTTCAGCAGCTACCTCAATTATTTCTTTTTAAATGCAGAAGACTATGATTTTACACCAGGAATAAGTGTTTTGCTCACCAGATGATTGTTTTGCTGTCAATTCTCAAGGAAAATAGTTTGTTACAGTCTAACTGTGATTTACTTCTGAACAGGTTATGAGGGAGATGGACAAACATGTACCCAGGTTGATATCTGCTCAATAAATAATGGAGGGTGCCATCCTTTGGCTACTTGTACCTCAGCTCCAGGTACGATGCTTTCTTAAAGACTGTAAGATAGTATCAGTGTGAATCTCAAGAAGGATCTGGTTTGGATGAATCCACTTATTAGCAACATATCTAGATTGTAGCCCCTTCACCACAGTCAGTTTTGCCTCACACAAAGGATTTTACAGGCAGCTTAGCTAAAGCCAGCAGACTTTTTCACAAACACTGACAGAAATAGATTTAGGCTCCACCAAAAAAGAAGACTTTATCTTAAAACTGTGGAGATGTTCACCATTTCTCTTTGATACAGTTTTCCAATTATATGGCTGCTTTTACTATTCCCCTTCCCATAAATACCCTTCAACAATCCCAGCACTTCCTGTGAAGGTGACCTTGGACTCTCAGGTACCCATAGCAAAACAACACTGGAGCTCTTTCAAACTGGGTCAAACTGGGCACTGATCAGAGAAGGTGTTAAAAGTAAGTCAGAATTATATTAAGACTCTGTTTTAATATGTCAAGGGCATTTACAGACATTGGTATTGTCATTGTAACAATTACATTCTATATCTTGTCTTATCTCCCAAGGGCCCATGGCATTTTGTTCCTGCAGATCTGGGTACACTGGAAGTGGATATGGGCCAAACGGGTGCTCTCCTCTCAGTGACATCTGTCAGCTGCAAAACTCTTGTGCAAATGGGCAGTGCTTGGTAAGTGCTGGGCTCCTCACACACAGGGACAACATTGTGTTGTTATAACCAGTCAGGGAGGCTTGGTAAGACTGAAGGCTGAGTGCAGACATACTGCTGGGAATGAGGCAAAGTCAGTGGGGATTGCAAGATCAAAGGATATACCTGAGGGAAGCAAAGCGGGTTTCAGGGCACACAAGCCATTTCTTTGTGTGTGAAGTAGAGGTAGCAATCTTGGCACTAATGGCCTGAGAAGTTGTGTTTGGTAGCCCTCACCAGCCAATGGAAGGCTTGTGCTGATGGAAGAGAACTGTTCTTGGTGGCACAGGAAAGTAATTTAGCACCCTGGATCATGGAGGAATTACCCATGATAACACAACCAGTACCTCTGCTTACCTTCAGACTGCTAATACTCAGAGTTAGTTATGAGTTCCTAGTCTGATCTTGTGAGAGCACTCCTGGAGTCTCAGGCTGTTTATATGAACATAGAAAGGGTGCTTCAAGGGAATTTGTTGCACTGATAGTAACCAAGTCATTTTGGACCTAAATTGATTGGTGGTATGAATTCATTCTCATGCACAATTAACATTTAGTTTGTCCTCATGGACCCTCTGAAGGCTTTTTTGGCTTCCTTAGTGAGGTCTGCTGTACCCTGGAAAGTCCATGTTGCAGACCTGGGGATTTTGTTGTGGAGGATATAGACAATGGTGATTTTGCTGAAATATTCACAAATGCTATATTTTTTGTTCTAGTAGAGTCTTTTCCTATTTATCCCCATTAGGCTGCAGATATCCCCCTTTTGGTTGTCCCTGGAGGCACAGGAAAAATGAGATATAAGACATGGATTTGGCAGTGTTAGGTTAAGAGCTGGATTTGATGATCTTAAGGTTCTTTTCCAAGCCAGATGTTTCTATGACTCTGTGGTGTATTACGTCTTGCTTTTTCCATTTTCTGTGTGAAATGTGATGGTCCTCCCACTTACACTCCACTCCTTACCAGCATTCTTGCTCTCTATTCTGTAGGTATCTACTGTGTCTTCACTCATATTTAAAGATATTTGTAGGGCCCAGATATTATCTACTTTTTCTGAATATTTAATTCATTTTAGTCCATCTATCAAAAGGTATGACATCTTCTCCTAAATATATCCTAACATACAACAGGAGGCAATCATGGCTACAAACTGGTACCTGAAGATAATAACAGAGATATTTTAATAATGGGATTACAGAAATATCTAATAAAATAGAGAAACAGCAGAGCTATATTTGGCCAGTATAATAAGCGAGGAAATATAATGTTAATTAAGTATCAGGCAAGGCAGATCAGGAAACACCTTTTAAAACAACATTCAGTGTCCTAAATACACATCAAACCCTCTTCCACCATACTGAAAATCTCTTTGGGACACAGAGGACATGACTAGATAATGAAAAAGCAAATAGAGAATGCAATACTGATTGTATGTCATCAAAGATGGGCCTGTACCTGGGGCCATGTTCTTCTTTACCTTTAAAGGTTGTGTCTATAAAACAAGAGATATCATTTAAGACAACATATGAAATTAAAACAGTTACAGATATGGAAAGACCTGATTATACGGAGAAGTAGTACAGGTTGCAACAACAGAAATGGAAGAGAGACATGCAGAATAAGGAATAAAGCTGAAAAGGTGGTGAAATTTCCTCTTTAACATTCCTCAGGATGAAAACGAAAGTTAACAGCCCACATAACTGCAGGGCAGCCTTACCAGAGAAAGGCCTTGAGAGAAATTACTTATAAACCAGTTATCTTGCCTTGCTATTTATAAGGTTCAGGTAATATGGTTGACTTGATTCTAGCGTGATCATTCCAAAACCAAGCAAATAGTTTTCTGAATGGTTAAAAGGGTACAGACTTTGATTTTTAAGACAGTAATTTGAAAGAGGCCTGCTAAGAAATAACTTAATAGAAAAAACCCAAAGAGATAGATAAGCTTTATGTTTGTTTTGGTAGTCACCAGTGACCATCAAGGCCAAAAAAAGTTAAAGGTTTTATTTCTTTACTCCAATGTCTTTTTATAAAATAAGTGTAAACATCAGTCTTTCTGCTGACTCTCTTGATTTCTTTAGGTGATCCATGCTCACAGTTTATTTGATTTGTTTATATCTGTAGGCAACAATCTCTGGCTATTTCTGCCTGTGTAATGCAGGCTGGACAGGCCCTAATTGTACAGAGAACATTGATGAATGTATCAGCAACCCATGCCAGAACGGAGGGACCTGCACCGATGGGGTCAATGGCTACTCCTGTGAGTGCACCAGCAGCTGGACAGGACCTCAGTGCCAGACTGCCCAGCAAGGTACAGCCAGAACCTCCTCCTGCTCCTCCCCTCCTGGGAAATGGGGCAGCAGGCTTCAGCGAGTAGATGCTTGTTGCATGGGGTTAACACGTGAATAAGAACTGAGATATGATGTGAAAAACAGCCCTGTGTTTGGTGGATTAGAGGTCCCAACCCAAATTCCCTCCAAGTCAGAGTTTTCCATTTATAGCTGTTTTGTTTAGCAGGAGGAACGCAACAATGAAGTTGATCTGCAGGCCCACTGGCCTCGGCTAGATGCCAGACATCCTAAAACCAGATCTCTGTTCCTGAGAAATTGGTCTGGAAAGCTGGTTGGGAAAGAGGATCCAGTATAAGGAGAACAAGGGAATATATTGATGTTTCTCCTTTGTGCATATTATTTCATCTGTTATGAAGCTGAAAGGTCCTGATATTCTTAGTCAAGAGGAACAGCCAGAAAAGATTTTCAAACAGAAATTTAATGAAAGAAATGTTAGCATGAAAATGGGGGACACTCAGTTTTATACTGACTGCAAGGTTCTCCCTTTTCCTCCTAATATAATTTCTTCTGCTTGCTTGAGAACTTTTTTTGCCATTAATTTTAATTAAACAAAGTCAGGATAGCATTCCTGTGAGTCCAGTGTCCCTGTGGCAACAGCAGTGGCTCATTTTTATTGTAGATTGCTAAGAATGAAGCAAGTTACACTTTAATGTAATACAGAATGTAAAACTTCCACTGATCCCCTGTGAAATCCACTCTATTTTAGAACTGTTTTAGGCTTTTTTCCTATTTTCCTCAAGTATCTAACTAATAATGTTTTATTATTAAGTCCACAGAGGAAAAATTTTATTTTTAGGCATTCATAATGAAGGGATAGAAAACCAGTTTTTAATGCAGTAAGGAATCATTCTCTACCACCTGTTCTTTTAGTTTCTAATCAATGAAAAAATAATGTATTTTCTTACATGATCATTTTGAATCTGGTTGAAAAAAGGTGGGATGTTTTAGACAGACATTTCAAATAAAATCATATTGTTTTTACCACTTCTTGAAACAAAACAGTTTGGTGAGAATTGGCTATTTTTTAGAAATAATTCAATGTTAAACTACAGGTGATTGCTGCATGCTGTAGCTATATGTGCATTATATTTTGGCTGCTTTACAGACATATTTTTTCTGTAGCTGTTTGGGATTCTCAGTTCTCAGTTCCAACACATTGAATGGTTCGGTAAGAGAAGACACCATAGGATAACATGAGAAGGATTATCAGGCCCAGAAATCTGACCAAAAACAATAAATGGAACAATAAAACTTCTTCAGGATAATTTCTGTGATGTACCATTACTGAGAAAAGATAATCTTACATCATGTTAACTTCAAAATGCAAAATGTTATTTCATTGAAGGGGAAAATTTACAGATTCAATTTGGAGGTATCCTTCTGGAAGCAAAGCAGTTTGTGGACACTATCATGGGACAGAATCGGTATCTGTTGGCAGTATCCACATGTTCCAACTGATATTCTTTGTTGTTTTTCCAAGAACTATTTTTCTTTCAGGGAATTTGCGCTTTTTTGAGATGTCGTTCCACTTGAGAGGAAGTCCTAAAAATCCTTTTGTAGAAGTGTTTTTCAACATTGTTTTAAATGGTCAAGAAGAAAAATCTATGCCAAAAAAAGAAAAAAAATTAGGTTTTGTTTTAGTTTGTACAGTAATAGCACAAAATCTGTTTCATTTTCTCTCTCTTTTTGCAGTTTGTGGAGGATACCTGTCAGCCTCGAGGGGGTCTTTCAGTTACCCTAACAACCCAAACAGCCAGTGGTACAACAGTGGGGTCAGCTGTGCTTGGGTTATTCAAACTAGTCCCAGCAAGGTAAAATAGAGTTCATGTTAAAGAAATCCTCAGTCTGTAGGATCCCTCAGCTTATCAGAGCAAACATGACTATCTTCATGCTACATGTATTCCTATGTTGTGATCCAATCCCCTCAGAATAAATAGTTTTTCAAAAGAATAAATTTTAGATCCTTACAAGCCTTCAGGCTCCTTAGCTTAAGGATTTGCTCCAGTTAGATTTTACAGGCATTTCCTGAGCAGCTGAGTTTATTAACCTACCTCCAGCTACAGAAGGGAACTGTTCTACATTGCTTTAGAACGTGATCTGTGAATAGCTGCACGAGAAAAGCTCTGTTCTGATGGACTCCACAGGTGGTTCCTGAGCTAAGTGACTTTGTCAGAGCCTGGTGCAAATGACACCAAGGCTGTGGGTTTGATCCTCACATGGGCCAACTCTTCACTTAAGGGTTTGACTTGATGATCCTTCTGGGTCCCTTCCAGCTCAGGCTATTCTGTGATTCTGTGACCCCCAAACAATTTTATGCTTCTGATCTCTGAGTGCAGAAATGTAGAATGCTTAATTCATATTGCCAATGGCTTTGTGTAATAACAGCATTTGATTTTTTTTTAAGGATTAATTTTTTATGTTGCACACAAATGTGTATTCTGATTCTGATCTGCAACTAATAATTCCACTTGTGTTATAAATAACCACTACAAAATATGCTACTTCATAATTTAGCATGAAATTTCTCATTTGGGATCTAAGTATTTGATGTGTTTTTGACATTTTGTGGAATGGATTAAGTCATTTTATAAACCAGTGCTTAACAGTGGTTTATACAGCATTGCATAAATATATGCATGTCCTCAGCCTTAAGCCTGGGAGCCACTACTGTCTTCAGCAGAGCATATTACAGCACATCAGTGAAGAATCTGAACAAACTTAAAGCTGTGCATGTCAATAAGTATCCAGAATTGCCTTTAGAGACACTGATTTTATATGCGTGAAACAAAATCCTTGAATCTTTTAACTCCAATTACAACACTTTCAACCATAGCAAGGGTGAAAAATGCTAATTCATCTGATGAAAAAACTGCCTAGGGAAATCTGGAATAAGGTATTTTATGCTGTGTTTCAAGCTTTTCACAATGCTTGAAATTTACACATATATATATTTTGCACATACAGCACGCACAGGCAAATGGTCTCAATTATAAGTTTATAGAAATAATGCTCTTGCCAGAAAACTTCACTGACTAAATTCTTATCTATCTGACTATCTTCTCTCTTTCCTTCTGATGCTTAAGATTCTTTAATATTCTTTTCTGTCCTAGAACAATTCAGGAAATGACATAAAGGCTCTAAAGCTCATAGATTCTCACAGGTGCATGAATACATATATCTGCTCTATATAGTTTCTGAATATAGTTTTCTCAGCACATAAAAAAAAGAGATTTCTTGTTTTCTTGCTTCTATTAGATTCTGCGCATTACTTTCCCATTTTTCCAACTGGAGACGAGTAATGAGTGTAACTCTGAATTCCTTCAAATCCATGATGGGCCTTCAGCATCAACGCTCATGCTAGGAAAATACTGTGGCTTCTCAGGTCCTGCAGAGCTTTACAGTTCCCACAACTCTCTGTATTTTTGGTTATACTCAAACCACACCATTACTGGAGGTTTTACTGTTCATTGGGAATCTCATGATCCTGGTAAGTTGATGAAATGCCAAGCATCTTCATGGCTTTGGAGAAAAAATAATTACTTATTTCCGTTGATTAGGAAACATTAGGAACAGAAGGACAGTATTTTTTCAAGTGAGTGAGGTTGCAATGTAGACATATATATCACTTGAAGATATTTTCAAACTCTAGCTCTAGGCTGCTGTATGAACAGCTTTCTGCTGTTTTTTAAGGCTGCTTTACACTTCCTGTGAGGAATCCCCCAAGAAGCATGTGTTTCTGGGGATTGCTTTAGTCAGTTCTCTTTTCTCACAGAACTATCTAGTACTTCAAGCAGGCAAGGTAATGGTTTGTTTTGCCACTGACAATTTATGATAGCCTAAATGTTCCAAACATGATAGATTGTAGGGAATTGGATTTTAAAGAATGTATGAGGCTTTTGGTATGACTTGTTGTACATCTCTGCCTGAATTCTTGGCAATGCTAATTGGGTGATAGCTCCAGATGGTCTGGCAATGCATCTCCAGAGATAAACTTCAAATCATCTCACATAACATTAGGGTCACTTCAGTGTTCTGTATATTATCTAGAAACAAAATAGCGCATTGGGTTGTGTCTTGAATGAACCATAGAGTAAAAAATGCCATTTCTTTATTTATAGAAATATTTCTTGAAATGCTTTTAATATGATTTTTGGTTTGTTGTTTTTGGTTGGTTTTTTTTTTTTTTTGGTTTTTTTTTGTCATTATTAGACTGATAATTATTAATTGACAAACAAGTACTGAAAAGTGAAAGCAGATATTTTGGAGGAAAAAAAATACTAAAAAAAAAAAGGCAAAGAGAGCAGTATAGTTGAGATTAAACTAGCTATTCCTGAGGTATAACACGTGATGTACCCCTCCCATTTCCAACTGTTGCATTGATATTATTTTATTACAGGTATATAAAACAGCCCTCCCTGTAATTAAACTTTTGGGGTTTTTTATTTTTCTTTTTAATGGAAATAGTCTTGTGATAGGTTAAAAAAAATGGAGACTATTTATGAAGTACAGAAATTCAGATTCATTTTGTAAATCCAATCCAAACAGAGTGCTTCTGATTATTCTTCTTAACGCATATTCATCATAACTGTGTAAGAATCTTTTACTGTGCAAATCACGAAATACTTGGAGTTCTCCTTTTAAAACTGAGTTGCAGAATTAACTGCAAAACGTAAAGAAAGACAAAACTTGGCTGGTTTGTTTGGTTTGGTCTTTGTTTTTAAATTTATTCTGACCCCAAAGTGGTAGCTAGTTTTGACACTGCAGGACAATTCATCTTCTGACCCGACATGCAGTGATAAAGACTCTGTCGTTCCATTTCTCTTTCTGTTAGAATGTGGTGGTGAGCTGACAGGTACGTACGGCTCGATAAGCTCTCCAGGATATCCTGGTAACTATCCTGTAAACAGAAATTGTTTCTGGACCATCTCAACCAGTCCTGGCCTCCTCATCACATTTGCTTTTGGCACACTGAGCCTGGAACAGCATGAAAACTGCAGTTATGACTATTTGGAGGTAAAGTGTAATTGTGAATTACAACAACACTTTGTGGATATGTTATTGCAAAACAAGATATTTCAAAACTTTTTTATGTACAGAAGGGGACTGTTTGAAAATGTAATCCTGGGTTGAAATGCTCCTTTTTATTTACATATTCCAGCCATCCATGCACAATCAGAGACAATATGACAGAAA
The DNA here is from genome assembly GCA_017589585.1 of Phylloscopus whistleri. NCBI lineage: Eukaryota > Metazoa > Chordata > Aves > Passeriformes > Phylloscopidae > Phylloscopus > Phylloscopus whistleri. The sequence goes on along the minus strand of JADMLD010000614.1, from coordinate 3,355,869 downwards.
GGGGATGAGAACCTGCTTCACTGAAGTCAGTAGAAGTCCTGTGACAAAAAGGATGGGATTCAGGCCAAATACTTAATGGGAAGCTTTCACTTTCTTACAAAGCTCAGTCTCCAAACTCCTTGTCAAGTGTCAACCCACAGAGAATTCATGTGCTTATCGGAAACTATTCAGGAAAAGGATCTAAGACTAATAGATTCATATCATAGCTCACACCGTTCTCCACGACTTGACATATTAGCTTAGGGCTTTTTGTCAAGTGTGACATAATGTTTACAGAATTCGCTAATACATTTTCGTGGAAACGAGAAGCCAGTTTGGAATAGCACGTTGTGTGCAATGCAGAGCATGGTTTCAAGAAAACAGTTCAACAGTAGATCTCCTGATACTTTCTTTCCCTTTCGCAAAACCCTCGATGACTCCTGGCCGCAGCATTACAGCTCTGCTGATGGATCTGTTTTTTGGTTCCTCTGAGTTTGGAGGAAACTTCCTATGAGCTTTCCCTCCACCTACCATCCACAATACCTCTGGGGCCTCTGAGATAACTTAAGGAGTGTTGGTACTGTTCACGAGTGGTACACATATGATAATCCTAAATGTTGATCTATCATTCTGTCTAGATTCGAGATGGTCTTCTTCCACAAGACCCTGTCCTTGGTAAATACTGTAGCACTGGATCTCCACCCCCACTCCAAACCACTGGTCCATATGCATTTATACACTTCCACTCTGATGACTTAGTTACTGATAAAGGCTTCCATATTGTCTATACAACATCTCCTGGTAAGTAAAATACTCAGGATTAAAGGTTGGTCTGTGACATTCTTGAGATAGAGCCAACAACACATGAAAGGATGTAGCTGACAGTTGCTCTTTAATAATATAGTAATTCTTTTTGATTTGCAGACCTTGTACAGAGGCAGCCTCAAAAGGAGTTACTGTACTTATGAATCCCTCTCTTTTTTTTTTTTTCTTAATACAGCAGATCCAAGTTGTGGAGGAAATTTCACAGAGAGTGAAGGGGTTATCACATCTCCTTTCTGGCCTAACCCTTATATCAACAGCCGACAATGTGTCTACATTATCCGACAGCCAGAGGATGAAAAAATATTCCTCAACTTCACCCATATAGAGCTGGAGAGTCATAGTGGTTGTTCAGCAAATTATATAGAGGTGATTCCATTAATCAGTTGATGTGAAAGTTTGACTGCATGTGTGTACAAGAGCGTGTATGACTTCTGTCCCAAGGGCCACTGCAGAAATAGGTGTTAATCAAACAACTAAGTATACGAATTTACTAGGGTCCAAAAGTCACAGGGGCTGAAAGAGCAGGATGGTGCATTTGGAGTGAAGCAAAGATAAGAGAATGAGAAAAATTGTCTAGTGTAACACTAATTCTTAATAGTCTGTACATGATTAAGGGGGAGTTTGGACATTGGTAAATGCATGTCAACTGCGAGAAACACAGAATTAATGCCATAGCCACTATGCAGCATTTTCTGGACTCAAAGTATTATATGTAAGATCTTGTTCTGAGACTGAAAGGAAACACACCATATAAATATTTATACACACATTCCCAGGGAAGTGGTTGAATTACCATTTGTGGAGGTATTTACAAGATGTGTAAAGTGGCACTTAGGGGCATGATTTAGTGGTGGGCTTGGCCAAGCTCGGTTTACAGTTGAACTCTAAGATTTAGAGGTCCTTTCCAACCTTAATGATTCTATGATTTGCCATACATCTAAAGCTGGGAGTTTATTGTTGCTATAACTGAAATCTTACAAGTCTAATTCAAGAATTGTTATTAGTCTAAATCTAATTGTCACAGAAAACAAAATGGTGCAGTTAGAATGTTTCTATGTGGAAAATGTAACAATAATGCAGAACTAATGTCAGTACTTAGTGCGATCCACTTGAGGTAACTTTTACTTTTGCTTTTATTCCTAGCTCTCTCTTCATTGGTTTGCAATGTTGTGTTACACACAAATTTACAGCTGTATGATGCTTTTCAGATACATGAAATACCATGTTTTAATTTTCTTTGTTATCCCTAAGCCCAGTTTTGTCCAGCTGCTGGTGTGCACCCCTTGATCTGGCCGCGGGTGAGGCCTGGTGCAGTGCTGGACAGGCTGGGGACAGGCCTGTTCCACCGCCCTGGCCAGGGAGCAGGGCAGCCCTGGGCCGTGGGCACCTGCTTGGCTGGGCATGCACTGGGGCAGGCCAGGGTGTGGGGCATAGAGGGAAATCTGGCTCAGCAGAGCCTGTGGCTGGGCAGGGCAGGACTGTGGGGTGACGGAGACTGACCGGGCTGCAGATTTGCTGGGGCAGGGACTGACAGCCCTGCGGGGCTGGCACGGGTCCTGGACAGTGGCAGGGTGCAGGGCCCTGGTGGAGGCAAGGCTGGCCCCAGTGAGCTGTGGTGGTGCCCTCAGAGTCTGACAAGCTCTCTGTGTTGATGCTCCTTCTCCTATCACAGCATCCCTGTTCTCTGTGTCATGCCTGGCTTGCCGTGCCTCAAGGCCTCTGCTGTCATACCCAGCTTGTATTTCTCTGCAGTTATAAACACCTCATCCCACATGGGATGGCTGCTGGGTAACACAGCCTGTATAAAACTGTGCCTGTGCTCTGCAGAGCTAACAGAAGCAAAACAAACTGGGCACAGTCAGTGGTTGATTTGTGAAGGTGCCACCACAGCTGAAGCAGGCGGGAGCCATCCCTGTGGCCCCAGAGCGGGGTCCAGCACTGCCAGCCATGCAGCTCAGTGGCACCAGAGGTTTGGTTTCGTATTTAATCTCTTCTTGACCAGCGAGGAACAGGCCCCTGTGAGCTTTATGCTGTTGGTCTATTTTTAAAAGATGTTATTGTGTTGACATCGTTCCCTTCTATCCTGTAATTCAAAGACCTAGGTTGGAATGAAACGTAATTAGTTTCTGAAATGAGAGGGGAAGTGTGTTTAATGAAAACAGACAGCTTTTGTTTGTTTAGCCTGCTACTCCTCTTGCCTAATTGCTGGCAAAACAGCAGCTAAATTCACAGCACCCAGAGAAACAAAACCATTTCTGTTGAACACCATCGGTTTGTATTAGTTCAGCAAGGCATTTACCTCACTGTTTGCTGATCAGTCACAAGCCCTTGAGTTTCCATGTGCTTCTGCCCTCCTCTTCTTCCTGCCCTTTTACTCTGTGGCTCAGCCCAGAGCAGAGAAATCGGACTGACATTTTCTGGCTGGGACAGTCAGTAAAACCAGAGAGTACTGTGCTCTGTTATTAAAGGCCTGATTTTGTAAAATACTGTCCCACTGGTTCATCTAGGGAGATAACTTTGGGGTGTTTAAGTTACTTTAAAAGTCACTCTCCAACAACTCTTTTGTCACTTTGGAAATGTGCAGATTATTTCATTCCCTGGCTATACCAGGAAATGTGTAGACTTACCACAGGGACCAGACAAAGCTCACAGCACTTGCTCAGAGAGGGTTATTTAGTTTCTTGCTGAGGAAGGCATCTGCAATAGGAAAATAGAGACAATAAAATTTATTTGAGAAAGGTTGTGACATGATGATGCTGAGATGCAAGCCAAGGAAGTCCCTTTTCCATGCCATCCTTCTAACTGGCAATAGGAGACATTACTCACATACATGGCTTAGAGAACCTGTTATTTACATCACTACTCACTGGACTATATAAACAAAAAATGTAAGGAGAATCAGCTCAAGAAAAATATGTAAACTCCTGTGAATTACCATTCTGGAAGTTTTACTGCTTTTCAAAGATTTACTAAATATTTTGGCACAAATTCTTATGTCAGCTGCTCTACTGTAGATCCAGAATAATTCTTTACTATAGTGTAAATCCAGAATAATTCTGTCACCCTAAACTCAAATTCCAGGGAAGTTGAAAATACCTGTTAGTCAGAAAGCCATCTCACCAGCTTTAGACTGAAAAAAAGCTGAGCAAGCAGGCCAACCACAGCCTGTTCACCAGGCTCATAAGGGTTCCTTACCTTCTCTCCCAGCCCATGAATGAATACAGCTGAGGAAAAATGAGAGGGGACCTGAAAGCTGAATGTTCCTGGTTTGCCAGTGAATTCACTGGAATAATTTTTTGGCTTTGACAGTATATAGATGCATTTAAAAGCAATTCCATCTATGTTAACTATGACCACTTTTACAGAAAAAAATGGGTTTTTTTCGGGAGATTCTTTGTGACAAAAATTGCATTTTTTTGCTCGGGCAGAGAGCAGAGGACCTGTATTTTGGACCTCAGGTTATTATTGCCCACTGGAAATGAGATGGGTACCTTGGAGATATACCAGGTCTCTGTCTGGATCCCTTGATGTAGGTATTCTTAGCCATGGAATATGGATTCAGGGTCTGGAGTTTTGAGGTACAAACACCTTTCTCATTTACTCCCCTTGATAATCAGCATTGATAATCAACTTCAGGGAAAATATATAAGATACATTTCTCCTTTGATTAGCAAATTGATTGAGGTCAGTAGAAAGACAGTGCAGAAGGTAGAAGCTGGATTTCCTGATATAGCCTCATTGCCAATATCATGCATTGAACCCTTCAGATAAAGGAGTGAAAAAAGACAGTGTGCCTCTTTACTGCTTTAGGGACTTGGAGTTGCATCTCCTGCAACAGCCTGCCTGCATTGATGTATGGGTGTGATGGGACAGATGCTTGTTCTGGAGAAGTGCCATTGAAAAATCATTGGGAACTTCATGGCCAGAGCAAAAAAATCAAAAATACCCTTTTCATCCCCAGCAGATTTTAGTGCTGGCAAAAATGTCACAGCTATCATTGGTGTGCATCCTACCTATGTCTTTCATACTAAAGGTGTCACTTTTGGTAACACAGGCCCTTATAGTGCTGAAACTGTGGTTCATAGAGAAGATAATTTCATCCTAATGTCTTGTGGCAGCAGCATGTGTTAGTGTCTTCTGTGCTGATCATCTGATTGTTCCTTTGTGCTCTCATAAGTCCTGTGCTTGTGCCAGTTACTGTGATGGCTCTTTGCCCTCTCATAAATATGTATAACAGTTACTCCTTTTGTTATGTAGCAGCTCTTGGGAGATTATAGTTTTATCTGGATATCAGATCCCAGCACTTTTAAGATCTAACACTTTTCTTTCCTCTTTTTGATGATTAGGTTCGAGATGGTGACAGTGAGATATCTCCTCTTATTATAAAAATCTGTCATAATACAGTCGTATCTCCAATCACTTCTACCAGCAATGGTCTCTGGATCAAATTCAAGTCTGATGCTTCTGTGCAAAGAACTAGCTTCAGGGCTATTTATCAAGTTGGTAAGAGGATCTGGTCATTTGCACAGTGAACTTACGTGTAATTTGGACATTTTCCGTCATTTCCACACTCTGTTATTGATATAATAGGTTAAACACAAACTTCCAAAGAAAGGAAAGAACAGAACAGAATCAATTTATTTATTTAAAAAGATGTTTGCAGTAGGTTTGCTGTAGGCACTCCTAGCATGCTTGGAAACGTGCCCTTTGTTGCCTCTGACCATGAAATTACCTCAGATGGTTAGAGCATGGTGCTAATAACAAGGTTGTGGGTTTGGTCATCATATGGGCCATTCATTTAAGAGTTGGACTCGATGATCCTTGTGGGTCCATTCCAATGCAGAATATTCTGTGATATGATATTAATGATTCTATGATATGGTACTAATGGTTTATCACTTGATACTGACATACAAAAGATTATAACATCAATTCTGCTTAAATCTTTTTACTTCCATTTTGCCTGTCTTTAAGTTCTTCACCACCACCACCAAGTCTTTCTGTGTCTGTGAAACAAATGAGTCAAATCCATTGGTTTTCATGGGCACAGTTTGGTCTTCTGTACAAGCATGTTTAAGCTATACCTATAGTCATTTGTTCTTTTAAATGTGTTATAAATACTACTTGAGTGATCTGTAGCAATTGCTGTAAAAAGATAGTTTGGGGTTTAGGGTTGGTTTTCTTCTAATTTCATGGAGTTACTAGATACGTATCATACATCATCATTATGATATATTCCTTGATATCATTCATTACAAGTACTGATTCTTGGTGTCTCTTTGCAGCCTGTGGAGGTTCCTTGTCTGGAGCAGGCACAATCCATTCACCTTATTACCCCAGGATGTCCCCTCACCCAAAGACCTGTGAGTGGATCATCTCCCAGCCAGCTACCAAAGTGGTGATTCTAAACTTTACCGACTTTGACATTCGAAATACAACCACTTGTGATTCGGACTACATTGAGGTAAAAAACAGTACACACACACTGTGAATAGTAGATATGTATCTGCAAGTTCCTTCTAGCACTCATCTCCACCAAAGCAGAAGCTCTCGACAGGCAAGCACTCCTTCCAGCAGTCACAAAAGCTTTTCCAGGTTCAGAATGGGATACCAAAGCTTTCCATGGTTCTCCAAAGATGTTATGGCTGTTTTGATAATCAGAGAAAATATCTTTAAATGGGTAGGCCTGATTTGGGAGGTTTATGTGCTATTTACTGCTGAGGGCGTAAGATCTCATCTCTTTTCCATCTGACATGCTTTGTGTGGGATACTGCTTCTCTGATAGGCATAGGGTTGTATTTTATGTGCCTGTGGTAGAAACCACACTGAAAAAAGGGTGGGGTTTACTTACTAAGGATCTCTTTTATATAGTTCTTATGAATTACTTTATGCTTAATACTTGAATGTAAGAAAAATTTCTATAGCATATTTTGAATACACTGTTCTTCAGGTCAGAGATGGCAACAACAGAGACTCTCCTGTTTTGGAGAAATACTGTGGTACAGCTGTACCCTCTAGAGTGCAATCCACACGGAACAATCTCTATATCAAATTCAGAGCTTCCTCACTTACCAACCTCGGCTTCAGAGCTCAGTACTGGCCATTAGATACAGGTAAGGACTGTTCTGCTGTTTTCTGTGTAGAGTGTTGGGACTTTCCAAATTTTCCTGCAAACTGAAAACAATTGGCAATCAAGTTTTATGATGGTGCAATGGGAAATAAATTCTGAAGCAATTACTGTGTAGGATGCATCAAGGAAGAAAGACTATGAAATTTCAGAAAGAAAAGTAACCAATTTTATAAGTGTCTAACTCTTTTTTTTATGAACATATCGTTTAACCTGGTGTTTTAAATCTCTGCAGTATGTGGAGAGACTCTCACTGGACCATCAGGAACCATTACAAGTCCTGGTTATCCAGATGTGTACCCACATGGGATTAACTGTACCTGGATTATCAACATTCAACCTGGCTACCTGGTCCGCCTGACATTCACTTCATTTAACTTGGCATTTGATTACGGTTGCAGAAAAGATTATCTTGAAATATATGACAACAGCACTGTGCAAAAATTGGGGAGGTAAATATGTCCATTACCCTACAGACCTGTATTACTGTGGAGTGAGCACTGTTCTGTAGGTCTTGACATTCAATTTGCTTCCTTAAGTTTTGTGTATAGATTATTTTCTCTTCATCACAGAAACAGTAGCAGCAATTTCTCTGCTGGGATAGCAAAGGCAGCTTTCTTTCCTTGACCATAGAATGAGAAGCACATTTAATAAATAATATTTTGGGAGAAACTAATTTGTATCAAAAGGATAGCTCTTTTAAGGACAGGTTTCAATAGCTGGCTTTGTCCAGCTCCATTAAAAATTTGATTTATGGAAAATAAATTGAAAAACATTAATATATCTCTGCCCAGAAAAGACATGATTTTAAAGACTTGCAGAAGTGAACGATAGATGACTTAAAAGGCTGTATATTTTGATCTCTGCAAAAACTAGACCACAACCTCCATTTTCATTTTCACTTTCTCCTGATTTCATTTTAGGGAAGAATATTTTCTTTTATTCCACTTCTCCAATTGGTGCATACATGAGGTTTTCTTGCTGCCCTAGAAGTCAAGAACATTTGAATTACTTGGGAACAGTATCCAGCTGCAGCTATAGACTGTAAAATAGTTGGCTGACATGGCAGGTTTTTGGAAAATAAGGAGCAAATTACTTTCATAATGAAGAGCATTTTGCAATCTTAGTGTTTGGCCAGCCACTCTGACTCCTACAAAAGAACAGAGTATATTGTAGGTACAGGGCAGTATAAATTCAATAAGAATTTGACAGCTTGATGTAAGTCAGAGTTTTTTCTCTGATTTTTTCTGGCTTTAGATTTGTACCCTTGTACATGCAGTGTGCTATTTAGTCCCATGATACAGGGCATATGCCTGGGGTCTGTATCATGCAAAGGAGAGAATTGTGTAGCTATTCAAACTTCACAGGAAAGCTGAATTCTCTCCCAGTGATACAGATGCTTTATAAAGTACTGCCATTCAGTTTGGGGTATTTTTTGCTGCAGGTACTGTGGAAGATCAATTCCACCATCTCTCACTAGTGGTGGCAATGTGATGACATTGTCCTTCATGACAGATCACAGCATTGCAACTGAAGGCTTCTCAGCTAATTATATCTCTCTGAATGCATCCAAAGGTAATATGTCAATCTGTTCATTATGCAAATTAAATGTTTTCAGCTGTCACTGTAAATAACCACTACAAGAAACAGAAACATTATTTTCTGTGCTGCCAGAAGACTTCCTGGTGCCTCTTCTACTCCTTCTTATTCATTCTGCTTTATTCAAAAGCTTTTTACTCCCTAGGAAAGCGGAAAGCAATTTCTGTAAGCAGCATTGTTGCTTTCTTTAAAACGTCAGTAAGAGCTGACATGGCAGAACTGCATGAATTATTTAGGAAAAGTATTTTCTGAATTTTCTCTGTCCATTCTGAGCTGAGTATGTGTGATCTAGGAAACTTAGTGGTCATGGATAACTCACTTGAATGGGAGACTTGGGTGCCATAAAAAATTAATTTAGTCTCTGTAAGGTTCAATATTGATGGTGGGTAGAGAAAGGTCATTTAGGATTACATTTGATAAAGCAATAAAATAACCTGAAAGCACAAGCAATTTTTTCATTACAACAGAGTTCAAGGCTCCTGTTATGTATTGGATCCCTTCTTTAAGTATTTTCTAAAGGGCCAAGAATTACATCAGTGAGGTAAAGGAAGAATCACTGCTCATTCTCTCTGTTCTCTTCTCTTTTGGACATTAGGAAGATTTTTTTCACAGAAAGGGTGGTTAAACATTGGAATGGATTGCCCAGTGAGGTGGTGGAGTCACCATCCCTGGATGTGTTCAAGAAACAACTGGACATGGCACTTAGTGCCATGGAAGGTCAGGGACAGGTCTGCCTAGCAGAACTAAACCACAGAAGAGGCAGAGTGGCACAAGGGAAAAAAGGTAAAAATGAGAATGTTTGTAGCTGGGATGTTTGTTATCCATCACTAACCAGTTTCTATGTGGTTTCTGTGAGTGCAGACTACAAGGATTTGTTAGATGAATACCAGAAATTCATAGTACTCTATGTATCTATGCAGCCATAAACTACCAATGGTTGTTCATTGTGTGCTCTTAGTTTCTTTAATTTTCCTAATTCCTGAATTTATTCAACCTGCTTAAAAGCAGCAAATTTTCCAAATCCTAACTGCTTTCTTGGTGACATCTTGGGAAAATTGGCTATTATCTTGTCTCTCAAGCATGTATAGGTGGGACCAGTACAGATTTTGCTACTGTGGTTTTATTCACTACCAGATAGCTTACAAATCTAAAGAAACAATTTCCTCAGTTGCCTTCATTTATATTTGAGTTATCTGGCATTGAAACCAAAAAGCTAGTAGAAACAATTAAGATTTAATGAGAACTATTTCAAGGAGGAAATTTCTACTTCTAAGAAAGTAATATGCAAAAACCCCGAAGTTCTGCTTTTAAAAATCTTTCCAGGAAAACTCTGTAGTTTGAAATCTGAATTCTTACTAGTGAGAAATCATGACATTATCATCCTTATAAAATCTTTTTTGAGCCTTTGTTTGCAACTGCAAACAAAACCTTCTGTAAAATCATTGTTGCCTCTTAATGTGATATTTTTTCTTTTTAACTCACCTCGGATTATTATTTCATGGGTGGATAGATTCCTTCCTAAATATTCTTATAACAACTTTTCTCAGAGTCCATCGAGATCAAAGTATTCTTTACTCAACAGTAATTTGTATTTCTGTCTCTGTTGTCACTATATCTGTTTCTGTGGGTCTGTTAGTCATGTCAATGCTGTCCAGTATCACAGTTCTGCCTCCTCTCTTCTGTATTCCCACCCCCCTCCCCTTACCACCACCACGGTGATCTCATCCTTCATCCAAAGCACAGCAATATGTGTCATGTGGAGTTCCAACTGCATCAATGCTGTTCCTGGAATGTTTTCAAAAAATGCCTTAAAAATCTGCTGTCTCTTCAATGCTTTTAACAACTATATAATATGTTTATATGAAATGAGCACTATGTAATATCTTAATTCAAACTCTGTATAACACCTAGGATTTGCTTTTCCCATAATGAACACAAATATCTTTACTACTCTTCAGCCAATCTGCACTAACTCTCAATTTATTCTCACTCTTGGAATGATCTCTAGAATAAACGCGTTTTAATTTCAACCACTACAGTTTGTATAAATATGGCAAAGTGGGAGATAGCTACTGAAACTGAGAGTAATAAACTTACAGAGAGGCTGAAACTATGATTTGGGTTTTTTACAAAGATTTTTTTTCTTTTGGTCCAGTACAAGAATACCAGTACCATAAAGTTTTCATAAATACCATAGAGGTAAAATTCATTTTTTATTAAGAATTGAGTGTTTTGAAATTTCTGTGGCCTGAGAGAAGGCAAACACATATGTGTATATGGATTTTGCTTGAGAAGCAACTCCTCACTTCCCTGCAGTCATATAGAGATTATTTCTCACTGTGAGATGTTTAGGTCTGATCTTCATCTCATGTATATCCAGTTACACTAAGGTGGCAAATTGCTAAGCATAATAATGTCTGAGAGATATACTAAAACTATGATTTTTTTTCTTTACATCTGCTGCTAATTTAGATTTTTTTTCTGCTACAGAAAATATGGTTTTAATAATGTTTCTTGTGCAATAAGAATTCTTCATATTTTTCAGTTGTGTTTTCTTAGCCAGCTAGAGCATAACCAGTATCAGAACTTGTCAAAGATGTTCTGGTTCATATTACACATTTCAATAGTCTTTTGTCTGGAGTTATTTCAGAGAGAATGAGCTATTGAAAACATGGACAAGATTGTCCCTCCCCCCCGCCAAATAAATTGGAGTTAAAAAAAGAAGGATATGGAGGAGTAAATTTTTATAAATGCAAAATGAAACTAATATTCTTCTCCATGCATCTTGGTAAACAATGTTTTTCTTAGCATTGCTTATCTGTGATATATTAAATACTTGAAAAGCGGCCTGAAAAGAATAAAAGGCAAAGTTGTATTTCATGTGCAAAAAAAAAAAAAAAAAAAAAAAAAAAAAAAAAAAAGAGTGCCACAAGATGCAGCCATGGCCATGGCCCATAATGTGCAAACAATTGTTCTAGCATTCTGCCAGCTAGTAACTGTGAATAGGTCATGTAGCAGCAATACAGATGGAAATGCTTTAATCAGACATAATACTCATTTTAAAATGTGTATCACCCACTTCAGCTGTAAGTACCTTGGATTCTTAGGTCTTTGCCACCCTTTTCTCATTTAAAAGGGAAAGTCACATGGAATGCAAGGTAATATTTTGATTTGTTTCAAAGAGCCCAGGTCTCAACTACCAAACAGATGAATGTAACAAAAGCCATGTAAGTGTTATGGTAGATTTTATGGTTGTCTTCTGTAAATTTTGGGTGGCCACATCAGCCACGTGGAATAATCCACGTAAAAATATCGAAAAATCTTTGAAAGAGTTTAGTCTTTCCTGGAACTTTTGTGCAGGGTCTTGATAGATAAAGGCCACAATTTTCCCATAGGAATAGTAGCTGGAGTCAGTGCTATTATTTCTTTTTCCCTCAACAACTTTTCAAATAAGTGGGAATTCATCTGTTTTACTTTTAGTTGGGGTTTTAGTGGTGTGTTTGGTTGGTTTGTTGGTTTGTTTGGGTTTTTAAACTGATTTTTTTTTTTGTTTATTTCTTTAGAGATGCTTCATTTCAGTCTTTCTGCTGGGAAAAGTTAATGATAACAAGGTTTTTAGCAGATTGCCTTCCTGATAGACTTTTTGTTCCTGGTCTTTCTCTGGCTTTGGTGAAAGATAATTTTCCTCATTATCATCCTGAATTGTGAATATTATTTATCAGGATGAGTAATCTGGTTTTAAATAGTTTCATTGTGGATTATATGTTAGTTACAATGACTGTTTGGAGAAGCCAGAGTTTGAGAAGGATGGGGAAAGAGAAAAACATCTGTGAATCCATGAACTTAAAAGTGCAGCTGAAAGTGTAGCACAGATTTGTGTGTCCTCTTCCTTGATAACTGATACAAGTTGAAATCTTCATTCCCATCTTCCTGACTGAACCCAGTAATTATTAGGAGTACAATGCCTGGCTTTGGTCTTCAGCTGAACAAGCAATGAGGAGAATGGAAAGTAATGTCTGACAAATAGGAGTGTGCAGAGATGTACAGAGAATGGTTGCATGAGGTTGACCTAAGACAGAAAACAAAGCTGATGTCCTATAAATGTCTTGGGCATCTGCTCAGCTCATCCCAAGTCTCAGGAAAAAGACTCGACTGGCTGGCACCTGATGACTTGTTAGGCTGCCGTAAATTGGCAGTGTTTGATCAGGGTGTCAGTCTGCCTATAAAAGCCAAAATATGTGAGTACAACTCCACAGTATGTGTGTTTAGGTGTAAATCAGCAGAAGGCAGATGGAGATCCTTTTGGAATCATTGTACCCAGTATTTTGAGGGAGTTTGGTTCTAACATGCTACAAAAGACCTTTGTGTGCCTCCTTGGTAAAAATCAAGCCTGTTAGGATCTGCCAGCACCAGTAACAGGAGGCCCTGAATGCAAATGTGCTTTCACACTGCCTGTGGAGAGGCATATATTTCATGTGATAGTTTCTTCTTTTTTTTCCTAAACATGCATGGTGCTACATAAAGAGTGAATAGTTAGGGATCCCAGTTTTCCTTTGGTACAGTGAGATGGAAAGAAAAATTCCATGTTACATACTGCACTATTACTTGATTTTTGATTAATTAGGATTGTGGGAACTGATGGGTATCTCTTTAGGGGAAAAACATGGATATAATTTTCTACATTATGCATGATTGCATGAGTGAGTAGTACAAAAGCTGGCATTTTTCTCTGCTATTGGCTATTACAGTGGGTTAGTGCCATTTATGGCATCTTTTTCAGAAAAGCTAACACTTTTCAGTGTGTTAAATCAGTGCTAAAATCAGAAGGCAGATTGAATAGCTTTCAAAACCTCATACTCTGGGCAAAGCAAGATGTGTGATTGTCCTCAACAATTGCCTCTTTCTGTTTTTCATGAGTAAGTATCTTCCAACTAAACTGAATTAATGCTTTTTTCCAGACATTTAATAATCACATATACTGTTAGACTGCATTCTGAACTTTGGCAAAGGAGTCAAAGTACTTTTTTTCCTGCTAACTTTGCTAAGTGTTCACTGAAGGGTCTGTTATTGCCCAAGCACATCCCCAAATGCTGTTAGTGAGGTGAGTGCTAAAGGGGAGTGCCAGCTCTCCTGCTGAAAGTAGAACACCATGATTTAATCCAGTTACCAGAAAAGAATTGGCTGTCCAAAAACCATGGGTTCATCTATGCTTTTCTAAATCCTCAGAGCAGCCAGCATACTCCATCTATACTTGGATTTATTTCACTGTAGCCAGAAGTCTAACATTTATAAGGCAGTCACTGTTCCATCTTCTGTATTTATTATCCCTGAGCTCACAAAGACTGTTAAGTGAAATATAAAGCAGTACAGAGCATCCAGTTTAAAACAGCACACTTGGGATATAAGTTTCTGTCTGGGCTCCTCCCAGGAAGAAAAACTTTGGTGAGGGAGGGAACCTGGACAATACTGTGGAAAGTGTTATTAAAAGGGTGGATAAAAAAATTGGCTTCTGTAGTTCTAATTTTACTGTAAGGGTTCTTATCTAGTACACCAGTTTCAATATTCTACAGGTTGAAAGCTGGTATTCTTTGTCTCAGCCTCTGAGAGGCTAAGTACTGGCAGTATTGCAGGAGCTTTAATCATAAAGCATGCACAAGTCAGACATCTATCCCTCCAAAAGCAGGAGGAAATAGTTAGTTAAAAATAAGTAACCTAATAAATAGACACACATTTTCTTTTTAATCTTCTACTGCTTTTTCTGTAGTGGTCTGTTAGGAAAACTTGGGCCACATTTCTAAGTCAGATTTCTAAGCCTTCAGTCAGCATTCTCAAGAAAACATATGACTTGAGGATCTGGGGTTTGATGATAAGCCCTACGTATCACAAAACACCATGGGAGCTGGCAGCACAGGCAGGGCATTATAAGGATTTACAAAGCAGCACAAGGCTCTTAGGGTGACCAGGACTAACCTGTTTGTTACATGCTTACATTAAAGCATATCTGTGATGGAACACATAAATTACTAAAATTCTAGATAAAGACTTTCATAGACAATGATTTTAGATAAACTAGTGCATGGAACCTTTTTGATTTGTCAATACCAAAGCACAAGCCAATAGCAGAAAATTACTGACCTTTTTCTCTGTCTTGTTTCTCTGTTCTCCCCATGATGAATTAGGAACATGAGTCTAGGAGCTAGCTTTGGGAATTAGGAACATGAGTCTAGGAGCTAGCTTTGGGAATATTTATCCCGCAGAAAATGTTTGCAACAGAGGCCTCCCAGGTGACCCAGAATGCAAAAAAAAACCAACCCAAACCACTATTAAAAATACACTATTAAAAGAAAAATTGTTTGAGTAGTTACAATGGCTAGAGAACAGACATGGAAATGACCAACCTCAGACATGAAGGGCCTGGAGAGTAGCTCCATCCCTTCCCCCTAAATTGTTATGCAATTAAAGCATTAAGCAAAAACATTGCTACACTGCAGCTGTGCTGTGTTAGAAAGCAGATCTCAGAGATCTGTGGCAACCAGCTTAAATGAATGTAGCTGAACATAATATTTTGCTTGCTTTCTCAGTTCTATTTATAATTTGTCTAAACCTGCCTATTTAGTAGGAAATATTTAATTTCTTATATTTGCAACCTGTGGGAACTGAAATGGGGAAATGGAAGACCAGAATGAGTCCCCAGGGTCATCAAATCCAGTCTGCAATTTTATGCCACTCCCCCTCTCCTTTTTTTTTTTTTTTTTTTTAGCTAAAATCTACATAATGTGAACCTCTCCTTAAATTAATCAAACTGTATCTTAAGAACCAGTGGACTGGTTTTCTGCTTTCTGCATCTGTTATGTTGATTGGATCATTGCTCTAGAAACTTATTCCCTAATAGAAACTTTCTCCTAATCTCTATGTATCTGTACCCATGGACATTTTTTAACTTCAGAACTTGTTGTGTCATTGAGAACATGTCCTATTTTTCCTTTATTCTTGCTTGCTAGGCCAAACAAAGTTAAGCTCTTCTAGTGTCTCTTGCCTACCAATCTACTAATTTCCTCCTATCTTCATAACCTCTGTCTTACTTGTTCTCATTTGATTTTCAGAACATCAGTGACCATGATTATTCACATTTTTCCAGGTGACACGTCATCATTGCCTTGTGCAGTGGCATCAGGATTTCCTGGTTTTGCCTGAAAACAATGGCAAAACAATTGCCTGGCACAATTCACATATCTTCTTGCCCTTTTTGCAGCCACATCACAAACTTTACTCAGTGACTGGGATCAACTACTAGACAACAGTTCTTGCAGTTTTATACTATTTTATAGCAAATATCTTTAGTCCTAGTCCTTATGTCTGTGCTTTGAAAAGAGCTTATTTTTAATTATTGCTTAGATTTTACCTCAGCATTAGTCACACTATTTTTTTCTTCCCAGCTCATACATTGCTCACAAAAAAAAAAAAAAAAAAAAAAAAAAAAAAAAAAAAAAAAATTGTATTTCACCTAAATATAAGACCTTAAGTAAAAGTTGTGTCCTCAAATTCTAAGGATTATACCCTTTCCAACTTATTGTCACTTATGGCCCAGAAAATGGGAAAAGAAATTTAAAATCCTCTCCAACAGGTTTGACCATGGGGAATGCTTGAAAACAATGTAGCTTCTCCTTATAGCTAGAAAGTATATTTAGTTTCCATAACCACTGCTTTCCAGAAATTCTGGAATCCTACCTTTTGTGTTCAGCAAGACATCCCTTTCAGTTTCCTTTCTCTGCTTACTTAGGCTTTTGGACAAAGTCATCTAGGCAGCTGAAACTGCTTTCATGTTGCCTATTTATTACAGACACAATGTCCTGGTAAAAGCTGAACAAATCAAATGTAAGAAATCCCATGAAA
This sequence comes from Phylloscopus whistleri, assembly GCA_017589585.1. Classification (NCBI taxonomy): domain Eukaryota; kingdom Metazoa; phylum Chordata; class Aves; order Passeriformes; family Phylloscopidae; genus Phylloscopus; species Phylloscopus whistleri. The sequence goes on along the minus strand of JADMLD010000614.1, from coordinate 3,339,446 downwards.
CAGCTGTATTCTGGTTTTAGTTTATACTGTTGACATTCAGCAGTAAGATGTGTCCAGGAAGAGTTATAATGCACAGGAACACAGGATGTTTGCCCCTCTGCCTGTTGAAAATAGAAATTTCCTGTTAATTTAGCAGACATACAACATTAATTCATCTTTGTTTCTTTTCTTTTTCAAGTTTGCTCGCACAACTACACTTTGGACACTGGCGAGCTAACATCTCCAAACTACCCCAGTAACTACCCTGTCCGGACAGAGTGCATATACACCATCACAGTGGGAATCAACAGACAGATCGTGCTGAGCTTCACCGACTTCGCCTTGGAAGGGAATAGACGCTGCACAGAGGATTATGTAGAAATCAGGCAAGGCTAATTATTTCTCTTGTCATTAGATTACCCTGTACGTTGTCCAAACCCTCTTCAGCAAGTTCAGAATCTTTGGTTTTAACTATACACCTTGCTGGCAATGTGGGAAAAGGACTTATTAAGGAGATTTAAAGGCTACCTTTTCCTTCTCTCATCCTGCCCTGTTGTCAGCTTTCCCACTTGGTAAATTGGGAGTTCTGAGAGCAAGTGAACTGTGTGGACTGTGTTCCCATGCACTGCATTTGGGTTGTTTCCACAGTGCAGAAACAAAGAGTTTTATTGTCTGGTTTGTGACATATTCTCCATATTTGAAATATCGTGGCAGTCAGGTGAAGATCCAGGTGACTGGAAAAGGGGAAACATTGTACCCATTCCTAAAAAGGGTAGAAAAGAGGACCCTGGGAACTATTTACCTGTATGCCTCACCCCTGTGCCTGGGAATATCATGGAACAGATCCTCCTAGAAGCTCTGCTAAGGCACATGGAAGACAGGGGAGTGGCTGGAGACAGCCAGCATGACTTCATCAAGGGCATTCTTGACCAATTCATGTGAACCTCATGAGGTTCAACAAGGCCAAGTACAAACTCCTGCTCCTGGTTTGGAGAAACTCTTGGTATCATTACAGTTTGGGAAGTGAGCAGATCAAGAGCAGCCCAGTGGAGAAGGACTTGAAGGTGCTGGTGGATGAAAAATCAGAGAGGATCTGGCAATGTGCCCTTTCAGCCCAGAAAGCCAAATGTATCATGGGCTGCATCAAAAGCAGCATGGGCAGCAGGCCAAGGGAGGTGATTCTGCCCCTGTGCTCTGCTCTGGTGAGAGAAACCACACCTGGAATGCTGCATCCAGCTCTGGGGCCTCCAGCATAAGGACATGGACTTCTTGGAGCAAGTTCGAAGTAGGACCATGAAGACAGTCAGAGACCTGGAGCACTCTCATATGAAGACAGGCTGAGAGAGTTTGGATTGTTCAGATGAAACATTTTACAGTGCAGGTAGTAAGGCACAGGAACAGGTTGCTCACAGAAGCAGCTGATGCCCCATTCCTGGAAATGTTCAAGGTCAGGCTGGATGAGGATCTGAGCAACCTGATCTATTTGAAGATGTCCCTGTTTCTTACAGAGCTGGGTGGCATAGATGACCCTTAAATGCCTCTTCCAACCCAAACTATTCTATATTCTATATTTATAGTCTTTAGGCAGCAGCTACTCTAGCAGGTAACAAGAGGAACATGTAAATCTGCTATATTTTTCTGTATGGGCATCACCATTAAACTTGGATACTAACCTAGTGATTTCTAGATTTTGCAGGACAGAGATAAATAGAAGAAAACAATATTTGCAGGAAGGATACCTGCTTAGAGTACAGCAGCACCAAGCACATATCCTTTCTGCTGTGTGGCTGCAGATGGATTTGCACTTTGCAAAGTTGGTACAGCCATTCCAGTCCTCATGAGCCAGCTCTCTGTGTGAACCATATCTGAAGAATGCAGTGTGTTTTTTCAGTCTGATCATGCTAAGAGTTTCCATTACCTCACTGAGCACCATGATAAATCTCATCCTGAACGTTATGCCAGATATTCTGTATGGGTTATTCCTTGGTAAACATTATCTTCTTTTTAAAACCAAACAAAAGTCTGCTTGCTGAAGTTGCAGTATTGAGATTCTGAATTCCACCCGAATTAGCTGGGTTCTTCAGCTGTACATATCAACTGGAGAAAGTTGTGAAAACCTGAAAAGCTTTCTCAGTATTTTCTAAGTACAGCATTACATTTTTTTTTTCTTTTTAGAAAAACAATCTGAGATTAAATTTAATCTAACTTTATTTTAACAATTAACACTTTAATTTGGAGTGACCCAAATTATAAAAGGGTGATTTTTTTTTTCACCTTTTCACCTTAGGAACTGAAAACATTTATTTATAGCATAAATCTACCTCTGTTTTCACTGTGAAGAGTTCTATGGACAGAATCTTATAAGTGCAACTCAGCCCATTGCTGCTGCCATAACTGGAGTTATAGAATGTCTCTTCAAACCTGATATTGTTACATAGGGTAGCTACACAAGTCTTAGGTGAAGTGCCACTCCCATTTCTTGTCCTGAGGTGTCTTCTGATAAATTGCATTCAGTCAACTAAGAAAATTGTTCATCTGACCACAGCTGCAGAGGCCAAGATGCAATTGAGGGGAGATTCTGGCACATTTCTTCAATTGCCAGTAACATGAGACAGCAGCAAGCAGCTTAAGCTGAGAGGATGACAAGAAAACAGAGTGGCAAAGGCTAAGTAGAATTTTTTCTCAAAAGCAACTGTAAACCTGGGATTATGCAATTGAAAGTATTACTGCCCACTTAAAAAGCATCATAGCAAGATCACACCCATATGCAGATTATAAATTTTTTGTTATTGCCCTACTGACCTGTAGGTTGTTTGTAGTATGAAAGTGCTTAAAGACAAGGTCTGGAAGCAATTGATAAGCAGGTTGTCATCCTCTTTTTTATTCCCATAAGGCATGTATAGGAGGTAAAACAGAACATTATCTGTGAATCCTGATTACAGTATTAAAAAATGTTACTGGAAATTTTACTTGATTTAAAAACAGGAAAGTAAGTGGTTGTAGAACCAATTCTGAAATATTTCAAAACATCATCGGTGAAATGAATTCAGAAATGAATTCCCATTTGTGTGGTACCAAATAGACTTTTTTTTTCTTTAATAACTCAGCTCATCTAGGTTTGCAACAGGCTAAACAGTGAGGAGTGAGAAAATTACTACTTCAAATTGGAAGATTACCTTTGGTTGCCCCAGTGATTGCCACCTTGTAGAATATAGAGATTGTAGTCTACCTGAGACACTTCTCAAGCTTGTCATTGTGTTGACACACTCTCAGGATGCTGAGAGGAGAGAGTGAAATACCCAGCAAGCAGGTGGTTGTGGTAGGGCTTATTACTGCAAATAGCAAGCCTCAATACTTGGCAGCAGTATTTCTGTTGAAGACGAAGAGCCAGGATTACTCTTTCCTAGGCCTGAAAGAATCATAAGATTTTTGATCTGCTAGCATTTCTCTTTGATCAAAAGTTTTTCTTCTTTACCATTCTAGAGATGGAGGCTATGAAACTTCTCCTCCTCTTGGAAAATACTGTGGTACAGACCTGCCTCCTGTTATAATCTCTCATGGTAACAAGCTGTGGATAAAGTTTGTAAGTGATGTATTTGGCACAAGAAAGGGATTTTCAGCAGAGTGGGATGGTACCTCAGCAGGTAAAATGACTTCATCATGTATAGAACTATTTTACACGTCTTATTTTTGATCTCTTTTTTGTATTTAATTTGTCACCTTTTTCTCCACAATTTTTCTGCTTCCAATCTTATAAAGTCTGTCTGCTAATTATATAGTGACATGTATGGCTGTTGTTAAGATCAAGGATATTTCTTGATCCTTGGGCTTTCTCTTTTACTACAAAGAAGAGCATACTATTCCCTAGATATAAAGTAGCTTCATTTTCTCTTACGTTTAAGAAAGCAATAATTAAGAATTTAATGAAGAGATTTCTAATTACTAATTCCTCTCTACAGAAGCACCCTTCAAATTAGATAGCTAATACTTCTATTTGCTATGGGCTCTCTTCTGCTTACAACATTGATGGCTGGATGCAGATTTTTGGGGCGTTACTGAAGATGTTCAGGGCATGTGAAGGAGTTCAGTAGTGAGAATTGCACACACCAGGTTTAATTCTCTATTCTTCTAGTTGTTAAATGTTGGTTTGCTTTCTCTGCTATTTTCAGGTTGTGGTGGGACTTTCACAACATCTTCTGGCATCTTGATGTCTCCCAATTACCCTATGCCATATTACCACAATTCAGAGTGCTACTGGCTGCTCAAAGGAAACCAAGGAAGTCCATTCCAAATCCAGTTTGAGCAATTCCATCTAGAATATCACCCGAAGTGCAACTTCGATTACCTTGCGGTAGGTGCCCTGTGGCACGTTGCTCCACAGGAGGCAGATGAGTATGCTGAGTACAAAGGCCAGGAAAAACACAGGGCCTTTGTTTTCAAATATTCCTAAGTGAACAGACTCAGAATAGGAAAGCTCCATGTTGATGTGCTGCCTTCATCTCACAGAGCCATGAGAGGCAAGGCAGCAGTGTCTGTGTAGCTGCAGGTAGGAAATGCATTTATGTCTAGATAGAAAGAATCTGATAGATAGAAACAAGAATCTGTGTGCATCTTTTAAATTTTCTGTGTTTTGAACCAAGGCCTTAGTATGCTTTCTTTGTAAATTATGTGGAACAAAGCACAAGGGTGTCAATAACCATATTGTTAATCCAAAATTTCATATTTGAATTGTCGCATAAATTATTTGAGTATTTTTAATAAAATTGAAATGGAGTGCTCTGTTTCCCTCTTGGTGACTAAGCCCCTAAAAACCCACTAGTATTCAGTTACTGGCTTCCTGTTTTCACTTATTTCTGAAATGCCTGCCAGGCTTCCTCTGAGCAGAAATGGAATTTAACCTCTTGTATACCCAGTAACATTTCCCTAAGTAGATATTTGTCAGATGGAACTTAATCAGATCTGTAATGTCATCAGCTTTATTATCTTTTAATTTTTCTTTTTTGTTTTGGATTTTTTTTTAGATATATGATGGCAACAGCAGCAATGCTAGACAGCTAGGTAAATTTTGTGGGGATCAGATACCACAAACAATCCATTCCAGTGGAGACAGTGTGTACGTCAAACTAAGGACAGACAACAGTCTGCAAGGTGGAGGTTTCTTAGCCAAATACAAACAGGGTAAGTAAAGGAAGATGAGATGTTTCTACAGCTCATGTTGTCTGTGAAACTGCTTGCAGCCCATGATCTTACATATTTATCAGCACAGTAAAATGTATAGAGCATACGGATGACCCAGATTTTCTAGTCTGGTACAGTTACAGAACACAGAGAGCTAAAAATTCTCTGCCCATCTACTTGTGATGGAGATTATCTCCTCCTTAGGAGAAAGCTGTAAGGTGGCTCTATTTCTACTACCTGCACCAGTGGCACTTACCACTCCAGATTTACTCAGAAAAAGGAAGTCCATAACAGGGTGGATTTGACTGTTCCTGCTCTTCTGCTCCTTCAGGCTCCTAAATTTTTAAAAGAGGAGGCAGATACAGCAAGAGTCTCTGATCTTAGAGCTGCTTTTGAGGCAGGCTGACAAAGGATAATTGAGTTTCTGCCAACCAGGCTGCATCACTGTGAGTGCTTGGGATAATTTAGCCTATTGGGAACATTTTAAAAAGTTTCATTTTTTTGTATCTTGTGGTAAGGGTAATACTTTTCTTGCAAACAGTTTTTTTTGTAAAATAGTACTACCCCAGAAATATCAGAATAACAGCATTTGGAGAAAAATACAAGAAGACACATGACAAAGTTATTTTATCCCCAGTCATAATCTTGAATATAGTCCTGATGTTTATTTTTCTCTTTATACACTTTATATTTTTTTACAGTTAAATGCACATTGGAAGATATGTCATTTCATCACATACAAAGTGATTTGCAAGCATCTTTGTGTCCTCTAAATATGACATGCCCAAGTGACAAGGATTGTTGTAGGTTTATAGACACAAGGTTGTCCTAGGTTTGGAAAACAGTAAATGGATTATGGAAAAACAGAGCTATTCATCCATGTGTGACACATACAATAATTAGAAGAGGGAGGCAGCCTTGGCTCCCTCATTCCTTACAGATATCACTACACATTCATCTACCATGTACTTTTCAGACTGCAATGTCAAGAGGATATATTAGAGAAGGTTCCCCTTGCCTTTCATTAATTAAACAGAAAGAGCACTTTCAAAGCACTCAGATGTAGAACCTGAGCTATCAGATAATGTGATTTACATTCATATTTAATTCCTGAAGATGCATCAGAGAAAGCTTTTAATGGCTTGCCCAAAAGTTAAAATTATGTAGCCAGTATGTTGTAAAATAAGGATGCTTAGATACAAGATACATTTACATGTACATGAAAGAAGTTTAATGATTAATTGGAAAATGCTGCAAAGGAAAAGATGGTATCAAATCACCATTCAAAGGCACCTTTGTGCCTGATATGTTTCTAATAAAATCCTGATGGCAGAGGGTAGGGTAGCAGATTTTACCCATTTTGCATTCTTCAAAACCCATTTTGTGCTCTTTTTTGTGCCCTTTCAAAAAGTCACATGCTTCAGTGTAGCTTTGCAGGCAAGCTTCACTCCACTCCACCTGACCTGACCTTCAGCTGTATCCCAAGCATTTTGAAATACTGAGAACACAGACATTTAAATCATTCGGACAGAATAAAAAAATGTGCAGGAGGTAGGTGTACTATCCGTGGTGACAGACAATAGAACAGCTATGCAGTGAATCTCAGCTATTTCTGCTGTTCAAACACTGCAGATTTGCTGCACAAACCAAACAGCCTGGTCTGCTCCCTGCCTCCTGCCTACTTCCCTGTGCATTAATTACACTGCTCTGCTCCCAATACACATTGTATACTCTCTCCAGACAAGGGATTGCCCACACTGATATTTTTTGTCTTTAGGGAAATGTGGATATAGAAAATGAGACTCACTGACCTAATGCCATAGTTTTAATTTTGTTCTTTATCTAGTTTAGCTTATTTTCATTTTCTCTGCACTTCAAGGAAAGCTCTTATTATTCCAGGTGAGTGTCCAGTTCTTATGCTAGGATGCTATTGAATGTCTCACAAGGAAAATCATGGCTCCTTTTCAAAAATTTTCATTATCACATTCTCTTCCTGGGGCTAGAAAGCCCAATACTAGTAGTGTTCTTTCCATTGATTGTTTTAGCCAGGGATCATATTTTTTTCCTAGTTAGCTGAAATAAACCATTTTTATCTATTAGTCAATATTTGTTGAGCACCTCCCCAAATAGTTTCAAATGACAGGTCACATTTCTATGATTAGTTAAAAAAAAAAGAAAGTGTGTTTCATGAATACGCATGTATTTAGATTTAAAGAAGACTGCCCAAAAACATGTATGTAGCATATATGCTGATGGGTCTGCAATGTCAGAAAAGAAGGTCATAATAATGCTGAAAGATTCAAGTTTGAATAGTTGGAATTTTGGTTGAAACATATAAAATATCTTCTTCATTAGGTCACCATTCTCTTTCTGCATGGCTTCTCTAATCTGAATAAAAATATTTCTCACCTTGTAAGGCTAGAAGTAACTTCAGTTAGTAATTTTTGAGATATTGAATTAATAACACTGTACAAAAATAATCTATTACCACCTGTTTTTCAGTTTGCCATGAAGTGCTGACTGTTAATCGTAGCCATGGCGTATTGGAAAGTTTTAATTATCCGAATAATTACCCGTTAAATGAGCACTGCAACTGGACTATCCAAACCACCAAGGGGAACACTCTCAACTATAGCTTCACAGCCTTTGATTTAGAAGATGGATCTGACTGTGATCGTGACTTCTTGAAGGTATGTGCCCAGACTCTAGAAACAAGAAAAATCAAGTCTTTAACAATAAAGAAAAAAAAAAAAAAGATTACAGAAGTGCAAGGGGAAATTATCTTCTTTCAATTTAACCATTAAAGATCAAGCGTTAAATCCAAACTATTTAACCCCATTTCCTCGGTGATCAGCAAGGAGTGGAGCATTGCTACCCTAAGGCAAGTGTGTGCCTCTGAGAGTATGAATCACTCTGCAGGTGCCTAGGTTTGGTACAGTCTAAATTCCACCCTAGATTAGATGCACTGGCTTTTATGGGCAAAGTGAGATTCCAGCTTCATTCAAAGGGGAAATCCTGAGATGAGTAAATAGATTGCAAAAAGGGAGTGAGCCCAATTATTTTCCTCTTGTTTTTAGATGAGAAGGAGTGAGGAATGTTCAAAAACTTTGATAAATGTCTACATTTTTAAAGGGAAGGTTGCTGTGTCTCCTGTTTATACTTTTCATAATTTATCTGCATCTTTAAAGGGACTAAAAGAAAATAAATGCACCCACAACCAAAACGTGACATGTTTAGGCAAATGAAACCATAGAGTTAATCTAAAGCCAAGTACCCTTTATTTTCATTTCCTCAAAAAGAAAAAAATAATAATTCAAGGACAAAAAAGTGTTTTCTCAAAATTTTCTAGGAAAACTGAAAAGTTGTTCTCTCTCAACTTTGTTTAGTACTGTAGGATGTAGAAGGTAGTCATGATTACTTTATACTGTGGATTATAATCTCCTGCCTACAATTATGCTGTTTGCTAATTCATCCTTCACCCTTGTACAGGATGCCAGCACATAGCCCCTGTGCTCTACTTAGGTTTTTGCACAAGAGGAGCTGAAATTTAGAGAAATCTTAGAGAAGACTGCTTAGAGCCAGGGACAGGACTATGGAATAATATCTGTATTTCAAGGGATATTTACACCCAGGTATTGCAGAAGGTTCTGCAACAGACCAGTTGATGGCCTAATCTGTTCCTTCTAGATGTCCTCCCTCACTTCCTCTGGCAGCTTTCACAGCTCAGAATTGGTAGTAAATTGGTAAAAGTGATGTTCTTCCAGCTTTCTTCTCTTTGTGGCCAGGAATGGAAAGAAATAATAGACATATGAAGAAAATGAACAAGGGAGCACTGTATTGAGAACTATTAAGCCCTGGTTTGTTTTTGTGAGGAGGCTGAAAAAGAAATATTGGAGCCAAGTGGAGAAGCCAGTGCTAGTCTCAAGATACCCAAGGCCTTGACCCATGGAAAGCAGGAGCCCTGCACACAGTAGCCAGCCTGTGAGGAGCAAGAAACTTGCCAGAAGACACTATTCTAGACATAAGTCAAGGGTGGAGGAATAGTGCCAGGGGCAAAGAACTGATCCAAAGCACTTAAAAGAACAGAAATAAAACATATTGGAGAGAGTGAGGAGACAGGGGTACTCTTTGCTTAACAATTTTTCAGTGCTTTCAACCAAAGAAAATACGGACTGAAAGAGGTATAAAAAAGATAAAACAAGGGGAAAATAAAGTCATGGAAGTGTGTTAAGGAGGCTTTTATTTGCAATTCATGTAACATTACTTACAAATCTTTCTCCAAAGACCATTAAGAAATACCACTTGGAAAAGTTGTTCTCATTTGGTTGTTGCATGCTGCACAAATCTGTGCCATAGTGTAAAAAGAGAACGAGGTTGAACTAGCCAGGGAATTGAATAGTGTTTGCTCCCACCCTGCATCTTGCGAAAGGGGAACATATTGGTAAGGCTGGGAATGTGCTGTGGTGTAGGGGAAAGGGGGAATCATCTGGAGCAAGTGTACAGTTCACTGTCTAAGCAGACTGCAGCTATTTGGGACTTTTCTGTTCAAAATCCATGTGGAGTCTGACACTGCTGCAAACTGGAAAAAAAGAGATAATTAAAAGAAACCTCATATCCATTCAGCTAAAGTAAATTATTTTTCTGCATGTCAGTTTTGAGATTCCTTTATTGCAGCCAGGTCTAAGAGGGAAAAAACCTGATGCTTTCGCTGAGTACAACAGAGACATAAACCTGTTCACTGCAGTCTAAGTAGGTGATGCAGGAACCATACACCAGAGTCCCTCACTGTTTTCTGGAAGGAAATGGGAAGCTGCTGCTCACTTTCCATGTAGCTATGCTCATGAACCAGAGTGGCCACTGGTGCTGATCAAGTGCTCTTTTCCCTGGAAGCTCTTAAGTGTCCCTTTCCCCATCTTGTTTTGGGTTTGTGGCAGCAGCTCTCCCACCTCAGGCCCTTACAGCAGACAGCAACACTCTCTTTGTCTTCTTAGCTCTGTGGCTGCTAGCAGATGGCAGGCTTGGTGACAATATTTCCTCCTGGAGGCTGGGGACAGGAAGCACAAGAATTAGCTGTTAGGTTGGATTAGGTGATGATCACAGTTATAGTGGCAGAAGGAGTAAAGAAAAGTGGTATATGATGGAAAAGGACAAGACTAAATGTTGCGGAGGTGTTACAGCAGAGACATGACCTGCCTTAGCAAACTACAGTCAAGAAATGGCAGTTGCAAAAAAACCCACAAAAGTAGTAAAGCCTTTTAAAAAAAGTTAGTGTGAGAAACAGATTTATGGACATGTGGACATATTTTTATAGTCTCAAACTAAAGCTCTAATTTTTTTGAAATCTCTCTGAATTCTGAAAGGGAAATCACGGTGCTTGATTTGGGGTGGGGGCAGCTAGACTGAGCAAGCTGTTTTCCTGAGTGCTGCTGAACCTTGCCTGCTGGACACAATGGTTTTGGTCCCAGTCTCCATACTGGAAAAAGGCCTGTTCTTCAGCTTCGTGTTTAATTACAATTGACACTCTGACCCAAACTTACATAAAAAGAGCATTTTGCCTCATGACTAATTCAGTCAGATATACACAGTTAATAAGCTGTTTGCTCCCTGGCTTAGTCCACATATGAGTCAGAAGTTATATGTGTAATGTCAAAACCAAAAATTTCTACACACGGGTATTCCTAGTGATTTTCAGTTACCAAAGATATTATCATGCCATAGAGCAAATAACTGCTTCACATTAAGGGCAGGAAAAATATAGTCAGATGTCCAGTGAGTATGAGTAAGTACAAGTATAGTGCATGGTTCTTCCAGACTGAAATTCAGTCACATCTGTATAATGAGAGGCAAGTGTGTATTGTGTTACCTACTTCCTTTTCTCCTTTGATCATGGGATGCCTCTTGTCAGCTAGGCCACCATTCCACCAGCTGGCAGGTGTTACTCATGGTGAGCAGCATTCTCTCTCTGCAGGGAGCATTGGGTGACTCCAGCTACTCTGGTCTGGGCAGGACCTGCATCTCCATCACTTTAGTATATACAACTATACTTGTGTCAAGTAGGAAGGAAAAAACTCTGTTCTTCTGACTTTGTGGCAATTCTCTGCCTCTCTGTGTAGGTGCCAGAAACTGAGAAGGGGCAATGTGGGAGGGAAGTAAAACTGCAGTTTTGTATTATGCCAGTCTCTAACATGAATCTTATATGAGCATTTTCCCAGCAAATGAGCACTATGCAGTGTCTCACATCCTGTCAGAGGATGTTGGCTCATAGCTAGCAACGCTCATAAGGATGTGTGACATTTTGGAAGGAGTTTTGCAGTGAAGCTGCAAGAATATGAGATTAATTGCTTCTGATAAAGACATGTACAGAAGTGACAATAATAATAAGATACAAGGCATATCAAATAGCGGAGTGTTTACTGGTGATGCTATGCTAACTGTAATTAGATTGGATGGTCTTTAACTTATATTGCTTGCTGTGCCTTGGCTAAATAACCTGACATTAGTCTTTCTAGAGGAGTCATGGAGCTGTAACTAGTGAGATATTGCAGGCAATGACATAGAAATATCATTCTTTCCTTGACATTCATCAGATTGTTAGCTGAACAAGCATATATTTAACTCCCCATTCTTAATGATGAATTACCTTCTTATTTGGTATGGCAGAACATAATCTCTGGGGAGGCAGAGTAGGGAGAATGTCATGTTTTTGCCCTGAAGATCAGAGTCCTGCTGTAGAACTGACATATACTCCTTCCTCATACAAGAAAATATTATTTGAAAATCACTGATCATTCTGTCTTTCAGTGACAATGTCCCTCTATGTTCTTCTGCTCAGAAAGTACTACCACCCCTTAATGTCCAGTCTGTTTAGCATCTGCTTTTCTTAATTACAGGGATGTCATGGTTTAGGAATGATATTCTCCAATTTAGTACTCCCACTAAAGCCATGCACCGCTCCCCTTACTCCCTCCAACTAAAGGCACAAAAAGCAAAGATCAAGGGTTGAGATAAGCAAATTAACAGTATCAACAACAATACTAATGACAGAGGGTGTAAGAAAAGAAATTATTCATACAGGGAAAATCACCCCCAAACTGTAATAGATGATATCAGACAGCTCTCTGCCAGGTTTTCTAGGCCAGAAGGAGCCCCTTCTTCCTGGGCCTGTCCCCTGCCCCTGGCAATGAGGTGAGGTGGTACAGAGCAACCTCTGTGTCCTGTCCATGCCCTCTCCCACTTACTGCAAAAAATTAACCCTGTCCTGGCCAGAACCAGGACAAGGGCAGGCCTTGCCCAACCTTTTGCAAGCTATCAGCAGCCTGATAAGCAGATAGCAAAATTGTGTCAGGCAGCAAGATAAGTTTCAGAGCTCTCTGTTCTCTGTCTCTGTCTCTTTGGCCTGTGCATCTACTGTTAATGTTGGAATTATTGTTGGGTTAATGCAAACAAACATCTTATGAGGGCAAACAACTGCCTGATAACAACAAATGCCTTTCTTCTGCTAGAGGCCAGGACAGAGTCCCACTTTGGACCAGAGCCTTGCTGGACCACTGCCTTGCTTGCTTACTGTCAGTGTGCTTAAGCAGCCCAGCTTCTTTCAGCAGCTAGGCTCAAAGTGGTTAAAATACCATTGCATGATTATATGAGGAATATTATCAAATGAATACAGTAATTTATATGGCATATTTATCCTGAGAACTGTTTCATTTCCTTCTGGTAGCAGGATATGTCTTTTTTCTCCCTTTTTTTTTAACCACAGTAGCATTCCAGGGATGTGCTATAATATCCTTTTTCTCCATCTGGGAATACTGCATTAGATAATTGTCGCTTGCACTCATTTGGTCATCTTCTTTTTTTATTAGCTTAACATAAAAATATCTTACCCTGTTTTACGCCCTCTTCCAATTAGTAAATATGCTTAAACTATATTAGGAGATCACCATTATTACATTTTATTTATGAGTGTGTCTTTCTAAAGTGCTGCAGGAATTCTTCAAGCACAGGGAATGGCTTTTCTTATGGCCATGAATTGATTTACAAAATGTCACTGGTAGGACATCTCCCTGGAGAAGAAGATGATGTATGAAATATACTCACCCAGGTCCTGCACCCAGTCATCAAATCACAGCCTGCTGGCCAGGCTGCAGTAGTATCCATTAACATATTATCATGCAAGCTGACAGCACAACAGCACATCCCTGAATTCCTTCAGGAGCTTATGGGCCTCCACAGGAAATCCTTCAGTGTAAGACTGTAAGGATCAAAGTGACAATTTTCCTTAGATTTCTGTGCCAGGCTTCACCATTGGTATGCAACGAAATCTTAGTCCATGCACTGATTTTCAGTGAGAGATCTGGATACTTAAAAGGAAAGTGTCAGGCCAAAAAGCTGTCCACCCTAAAAAAGAACAGCTTAGGACTCTGATTTTTTTATTTTCTAATTGCCTGCATTGCCAGAATCAAGGTACACTTTGGTTTTGCTATTTGAAAGGTTACGTAGCAGCAAAATTACAAACACACACAAAACCCCCGACCCCTCACAACCACTAAATTTGTAGTGATGACATGGTTGTCTGCTGCCTACAGAAGCTTAGATGACAAGAAACACAAGTGAAGCCAGCACAGACTCCTCTTTTGGACTCACAAATGAGTCAGACCTTCATGGACGTGGCATTTTCCACACCCTGCCAGCTCATAGCAATGTGACTTAGCCTGTTCCTTCAGAAAAAAAGCATGATACAATCAAATGACTGTGAAATACCACCACATGATGGTAGTGTTCACGCCCCTTGTTGGAGAAAGAATGTTTGGGACTTATCTATTTGCAGCTAGATTCTTGATTCCTCTGTACTTCTGTATTCTAGATTTTGCTGGAAAGGCTGGCCATTATCTGTGAGACTGCTTATCACACTCAGCACAGGCATAGCAATAAAAAATTACATTGTGGCTGAGATGGAGATGGAGATTGATTTAATGGAGAAACTCCATTTAAATCAGTCAAAGCTTCCCCTCATCAAAGGGAAGTCCCCAGACAGCTCAGAAAAAAACACACTGGACTTTGAGGAAGGTCATGTGTACCCCCTGTGTTGTTCCCATATGCAAGCCTAAAAGCTTAAGAGGCAGGAATATTTCTCTTTTCTTCTGTCTCCGTTCTCTGAGACCAAGCTGCTACTCTCCCTAGTGTCCATAGATATGCATGATGCAAATTTTCTCAAATAAAGGGGAATTCCCAGAGCCCTTCCTGCCCTCTCTGGCCCTTTATGGTGTCAGTGTGAAATTTCTTCCACTTACAGCTCAGTCCATCTGGGCTGGCAAAGCACAGGAGGAGAAGCACAGCCCTGGGCACAAGTCAGCAGTGCTGCAAACTGCTCAGACCACCCTGGGCTTTTCAGAGCAGGCACATTTCTCCACCCCCTTAGGCACAGCCCCCTCCATTACAAGGAGCTTTTTACACTGATTTCTGCTGAAGAATAACTTTGGAAATATTATTGTTCCAAGCTCAAAAGCAGTCCTGTTCCTTCCACCATGACTGGATTCTCTCTGCAAAGGAACCTCCTCAATTTCTACTTTGAGGACAGTAGAACTCTACCAAAATAGCAACAGCCTCATCACCAGGAACCTGATCCCACTGCCACAAAGGCATGGATCCCCAGGCAGTCCTTTGGTCAGCAAAAGCTGCAGAGACACTTTAGGGACCCACCTGGATTCTGTCCACCACAGCATGCAGATTAGGAGGAAGTGCCTTCCCGATAGCACTTTGGAGATTTAGAATGGCATGCTGAACAAATATTTTGAGTGCAGATCTTGGGATGTACTGACTAGGTGGATGTCTCCCAGGCATTCCTTTCTTCAGCAGCAGTTATTTCCTACACCTGTATCTAAAACAATTTAAAAATTTAATCCAAAGATACACCCTGAATTTTTTACATTCTTATAATTCTGTCATTGCTAACAAAAAGTGTTAGTTTCATATAATTTGAAGAAATAAACCTTCCCTAGAAAGACACAAATGAGCAGATATGACAATAGTTAAAATCATTGTTTTCTTTGAGAAGGAAGTAAGTGCTAATGCAAGAGGTGAAAAATTATTTTTAAAAAAATCACTCCAATGTAATGTGGACGTCAACATTATTATTTCAAGGGGCTCTGATTATTTTAGGCTCAAGTTACAAGACAAAACATAGACTCAGATAAAATTCTTACTATTAAAATATTAGACATTTCTTTATTTCCACATGTTAGATAAGTCCCAGCAAGATTAAGTAGTATGCCTACGTGTCTAAGTGATGCCTGATGTCAAATTGCATTGTACTATGGAATAAAGTGAATTAGTGGTTTCTTAGTGAAAGTGTGGAGACAAGAAAGGTACCTATGGTGGTCAGACTTTTATCATAGTCATCTAGGGCATAAACATATTTAAATAATCATATTAAAATATTAATTAGAATGACTTCTTAGGGAGGGCCTTTTTCTAGTGGTGATTGCAAGCTCTTCTCATCATCCAAGAACAAACACAACCTTATTTCGTTCTCCTGTTTGTGCAGAGCTGTCAAGGCTCTATGCAGTCAGTCACTCAAAGTCTTAAGCTGCTTTTGTTTCTGTGAAACAATGTAACTGTGGTGCTTAGCTAGCACATTGGGCCACATCCTGGAGCTTTAATTTGTTTGGGTTTTCCTCTTAAAGTCCTTAAGTTTGCACTCTATCCCTTCTGGAAAGAAATGTGCTGCTTGGAAAATTTTTTTTTTTTGGTGTTAATTATTGTTTTAACAATTAATGATGATCTCTCTTTGGAGTGCATTCTGTTATTTGGATGAGGATTATATTGTCTGGTTTTTGCTTCTTCTTGTTTTCTGGTAATATATTTGTGGCAATGCCATCAAAATTTCCTTTCCAAAATTTCTTTGCCTTTCATTTCCTTTCAGGAAGGGCTATTCAGAAACCTGTAATCACTGCCTCTGGTGTTTAGATCCAAACAATCCCATATAAATTTTCCCACTTCTGAGAGGAAAGGGGTGCTTGTGTGTGTCAGACTGTCCTAGAGGCTCTGACCATGGGTGGGGCACTCATGGCTTTGACTCTGATCCAAGGCAACGCCTCCTTTCCTGAGTTCTGCAAGTGCAGCCCAGGACTGTTGCTGCTGGTCCCTGTACAAAGGTTTTCTGACAGCAAATAGTTTGTTTCAAGACTCAGTTGGAGACAATTATTAATATAATTGCTCATTATTATGATGAATTCATGACATCTGATGACAGTATTATTTACAGAACAATAAAAGAGAACTGTCAGTATTCATAGAGTAGATTTTTCCCTCATATAAAACTGAAAGTTTGTTTTTGAAGACTATCACCTATTGATCAAGATTATGCGTTATGACCAACCAGTGTATATAAGCAGCTTTTTGCCAGAGCTGATTAGGCATGGGCTTTTCCTCTGCAATGTTTTTCCTGATGGGGAAAAAAACCCAACAAACCCATGCCTTTTCATAGAAGTAACATTCTCCAGGAGGAAACTGATATTTTCTCCTAACAATCCCTCCCCCCACACCCTCTCCCGCCTCTCTGTTCCCCACCCCCTAGTTTTCTGCCAGGAAAACTGAACAGATGGAGTCTTACTACTAGTCTGAAAGGTTCACTTTTGCAAGACAGAATAAGCTTGACAAGGCACTCGGCTAGAAAATTGTCCCTACCTCGAGTATGTCCAAAAGGAACACATTCCAAGTTTCTTTACCCCATTTTTTATAGACCTTTATTTCTTCCAAGTAGAGGAAACCTCATTTTCCAGTCAGCTCAGTCTTTGAGCCCCTGCTCCAGTTCTGGTAATGAGCTTTTCTGTAACACAGGTCATGCCCTTTTGCTTTGCTCCTCCAAAGAGAAGTGAACAGCTGTGGCCTCCAGGGCATCATTATTGATGTTAGTGACATATTTCCAGGCTGAAGAGTCAGAAAAGCCAAAATGCAATACTGGTGACCATGGTGTCCCCCCAGGAGAGCTACCCAAGCCGAACCCTTCCTTGCAGCTTTTGCTAGCCCTGCTTTCCCAAACCCATTCTAGTGTACAGCAGATGGTTTTCAGCTGCCACTTTGCTGTAGGGCAGTCACAGAGCTTGATTCATCCCTTAGAGAGCTGGTACCTCCCCTTTTTACCTTCATGTCAACCTATACACTTGCACCTAGGGAGCCTGGTAAGGAGTTTCTTCTAACAGTTGTCGAGCTGTGCCTAATCATTCATTTGAACGTAGCACATGCCCATGTGGACCCAGTGCCAGGGCTCAGGCCAATGAGATGGAGCATTCTACTTGCTGCTGGGCAATGCTTTGGCTAAAAAGGAGAGGCTAAGGATCTGAACATGTGTTGCAGGTGTTTGCATGTTTTGCCAATTGAATTGTCTGCCAAAATCAAATTATGAAGCACTTGGATTTTTCTGGTGGAGGCTAAAAGGGCTGAACAAATAAATATATTACAAAACCAGTATATACACAGAAGGGGAACAAGCACTTTCTTCCCAATGGGGAGCTGGAAGGGAGTCAAATCACCAGTTCCTGCAGTCAGTATGGTGCAGGAGTGACTAATACACTGCCCCAAAATCCAAATGTCTTGCACAATCATAAGGAGTATCTTGCCTCATACAAACTCAGAAGAACCTTCCCTTGATTTGCAGCAGTTTAAGATAACACAGCTGACAAAGCAGGACCTGACACAAGAAACATTATCTCAGAGATCAGGAGAGAAATTATGGTTCATGAGAGCTGTATTCAGCTTCAGTTTCACATGCCTGTGTTTGTGTGAGAGCAAAAGTTGGTTTGAGAAGTTCAAAATGCCCTGTGAAATCACACAGCTGCTCCCTTCATTTAGAAATGAAAGACAGCTCAAAAAACCCCAGCTGTAATTCTAGCAGTCCTGGTTCTGCCTCTCTCAATGAGTTACAGCTGGCCAGGCACTCAAATTCTCTGCAAAATGTGGCTCTGAACTCAAACCCACGGGGCAGCACGGCATGAAGAGATTGCCATAGTAACCATGCTTTGTGTCTAGAAAAACTGATGGACTGTTTTCAGAGGAAATGACATAGAAATATGGCATTCTCTGTCTTAGATAAAAATAATACTCCCTTGATGAATCAAATTGCAGGAGATGCATGAAGTTTTTGTTGTTGTTTGGATTTGAAAGTTTCTAGGTATGATTTAGCCCATAGTTCTTTAGAATGGGTTTTCATTTGTAATCAGTAGAGCTAACAATACATTGTGAATATGTATTTTGACATAGTTTTAGCTACTATTCAGAGTGATCTTCACATCAATTCATTCTTCACCATTCATATTTTTCTGGTGTAAGGTTTCCATGCCTTGAAGCCACAGAAATATGAGTAGTATACACCAGAATTTTGTCAAAGGAAGTATTATTAAAAAATCTAATTGGATCTGGCTTGATTTCATTTTGCTGAACTTATGCCTTGAAAGAATTCATGAATCTCTCACCCTGGCTTGGAAGAAGGTCATATCTGTAATGCTGGGCATGGGACAGCTCATCTGTCTGTCAAACACTCCTTCAAATTTTACATGTGGAAAGAATACAGATTGATATTCAACATATTACCATCTAATATTTAGGGCATTTTCATACTTATTTTCAAACACATCTGATCCCTACCAGCAATGTGTCTGCTATTAGAAACTTTCAATCTTTTTTGATTTCACCAAGAGAAACCATACCAAACAGAGTGATAGTTCTCAATTTGCAATACACTTAGCTTGCCTTGAACTTTTCATTGTATTAGATTGATGATCACCAGTTGTGAAATTTGCCATGGAATATTACCATAGAATTATTCCTGCCATTTGCTCCTAACTTCTGGCAGAACTAACTCTTTTTTTTTTTTAACTAAAAAAACCCCAAACATTTAAACTGAACTGTATGCTAGAGGATTTGTAACCATTCAAGTTCATTTCTTGGTCCCAACTATGTTTTAAATGAATAACAAGATTTCTGAAGATTCTGCAAGACCAGCATTTTCAACAGAAAGGCTGGGGGCTAATGACTTATTCTCATATGTGAGTCTGCCTGGAAATATGTGCGAAAATTAGTAGCTAGCATGGTCAATCAATATTTGCTGAAATGTCCTATTTCCATAGTTTGAGTTATACAGTACTGAACATAGCAGAACTCTTAGTGGAATCAAAGATATTTGGAAAAGGGATTTGAATGGAGAGAAAGATAAATTAACCTTTGCTGTTTTTCTAGAGTTCACAGATTTTATTCTTTGCATGGAGACACTTTACCGTAATGGCTTCAGAAAAGAGAAAAGTTTTTGTTGAAATTTTGAGAGGAAGCATGCAAAAATGCACAATGAGAATGTTCAGACATGGTCTCTGTGCCAGTAATTTTCTGGGTTGTGTTAGGAAGATCAGATGAACTGTTGCAAAGTAATAATAAGAGTAGCTATTTTCCTAAACTTTAAGAATCATAGTAACCAAGGCAGAAATAATAAAGCAAGTCCTAACTTGAAAATAACCAGCAATCTGATATTGCAAATCAAAGGCAATCTAGCTAAAATGTCTCATTTTTACTAGCTTTGCAAACATTACATTCCTCACACCTGAAAAATGACACTGGGCCATGGTGAGAACACACAAGGATGCTCAGTATGATTTGCTGGATTTGAAAAAACTTGCAAAACTAGAATTTGAAAGACCATTTAAACCTGTCTGGAGACAACAAATGTAAAGAAGTTAAAAGCTCTAAGCATCTATCACCCCATTAAAATATGTATTAAATGTTTTCATTTAATTGTGAGTATATGACTGCCTTCAGACATCATGTTGTTTTGATTGTTTGGCTGATTTTGGATTTTCTTTTTTTAAGAGTGGCAATGTTTTAGGAGTGGGATAGAGGATTCCTGATCTGTACTTGGAAAACAGATAGATTTTCAGGCTGGCTACATCTGCCAACACACTGATGGTCAAAATACTGGCACATAGAGTATGACAAGGAAATCAAATTTCAGAAGCATAGCTCACTACAGTGTTCCTCAAGGCAAGACTTTAGCATGAGATTATAAAACCATAACTAAACACACATGAAATCTCCTTGTGTTTTTGAAGATTTACTTCTGGTTTTCAGTTTGTCCTCACTACTCTGGGAGGCCATCATGATGCTGACTGCTTGATTTTCTCCACCAGAAGCCCAGGCAGTCCTCATATCACCTGGGTGCAGTCTTAAACAGATGAAGATGTAAACAGAGTTGTCACCAACGGGTTTGGAGGCACTCTGCACCTTAGGTGCATGGGCAAATCCGCCTATGCCATCCTCTTTTTCTTTCTATTTCAGTTCATTGCCACTTGCTCTTTATCTTCTTCCTCAGCAACCCCCAATACACACCAAAACAGAAACAGCAAACCCTTCCTACTGCACACAGTTTGCAGCCAGGTTTAAAGACATATTGGCATTGTATTTACTCATCATTTTACCCAAATCTTTTCACACTGCCCATACTCATATTGCTGTGCAAGGTTGGCAGTGGAAGAAGTGTCATTGCTTTTCTTTTTTTTTTTTTTTTTAATCCTTTACAAAACATTGGCGGGCTGCTTAACTGGGGAGCTTCTTTTTACTCACTGGCATATTTGTTATTCCATTTCAGCTCTATGATGGGCCTGATGCACAAGCCAACCTGATAGGCACTTTCTGTGGACAGTCTCTTCCACGGGCAGGGAGTACTACAGGGACCAGTCTTCACGTGGAGTTTTACTCTGATGGACTGAATGCTAGAAGTGGGTTCCAGATGCTATGGCATGTTAATGGTAAGTTGGCCTGGTTTCCTCTGGAAAGGTAGGTTTCCTTCCCTGTATGTTAATGGAGTTCCAGTTTTTGCCACTCTATGCCATCTGAATAGAAATAACCCATTACAGCTCTAAATCTGTTGCATTTCTTCATAATTTTTCACATACTTTCCCAGTGAATATTTCTGCACATGTGCACCATCAAAGATCAGCTGATTGATGATAGAGAGCTATTACTGAAATAGGCTTTCATTTCCAGCAGTAGGCACAGGGATGAGGGGCGTGTCCAGAATTTCTGCACTGAACAGCAGACAGATGCTCTCATGGGTAACTGTGAGTGACTTGGGCTTTTAATGGGAACATTCAGCTCTCAGTTTTCCCCATTTCTATAGACTCCTGTTTTCTGTGCAGGCTTCTTTCTAGTTTAATTTAGTGGTACTTGTTTTCTTTGCTAGTGTCCACTTCCAGCTGCCCCTGCCCCATTTCTCTGCATGAAATAACATTGGCCAGGATGTGCTTTGGGTGTTTGTTCTCTTGTTCTTGCATGTCATGAAAACTGTCACAGGCCCTATTAAACAGGCAAGCATGCATGCCAACTATAAACAAATCTGTTAATGATTGCACAACAGCAAACTATGTTTGCAGTTTCTTCATAAGTGAGGCTACAAATGTAGTATTTTTCACTCTGCTTATTTAGCAGCAATTGTTAGCTGTAACAAGGTTAAATCGTGTGGCATTGTATATCCCACCAAAGGGGTTCCAACCTTGAAAATAATTAAGTCGCCCCAGTTGCCCTGCCTGTGTCATCAGTCTGCAGCATTCAGGTTTGACAGCATTGTGAAGCAGCTCAAGTGGGCTGCAGAGGCCCCACTGTGGGTTGCTGAAGTGTAAGGCGTGCTGAACACGGTTTGAATGGAAGCTCCTTGCTCCTACCACAGATTGCTGGAGCTTGCAGGCTCCCAAAGGGCTCTGCCAGCCCCACAGAGGTGCCTTGCATTCAGAGGGGTGATTGAAGGAGCCTTTCTGGGTAAGGGAGGGACACACGCCGGGAGTGGGATGTGCAGCAGGAGCCAGCAGGGGAAGGGCCGCAGCACAAAGGTACCTTCTTGTGCTTTGGGGTGACGTCAGCCTGGAGCTGCACAAAAGAAGAAAAAGCAGAGGCTTTTATGCACAGCCAGATGACATCAGTTCCATACAGTAGCCATGGTGCTGGGTTAACTTGCTTTTCTAAAGCTCACAAAGCTTTCCAGAATCTGCCTGCATGGTAAACACTCTTGTGCTTTCCCTCCTTTCCCACCACTCTGCAGCCCTTTGCTGCACTGACATTCATTCCTCTGTCAGACAGCACTGCCCTTCTGTTAATTCCTGGACACTAAGCTCCACCCTAAAGCTGCACAGGGCCCAGACTGCTAATGCAGGGCTGTGTCTAAGCAGCAGACCAGGATCTGTGGGGTCAGATAGGCCTGGCTCTTAGGGAATGTCATTGCTAGCTAAGAACATCACAGCTGTGACTTCTGACAGCTTGCAATGTGAGTGCAAGTTCTGCCAGAGCTGACCACAGTGGTCATCTTTTTGTTCATTCCAAAAATTTATTTTTCTTTTCTCTGTTGCTGTCATGCACAAATACAGCTATTCCTCTTACTCCTGGTGGCTACATTGCCTGGTTGCCCTAGAGTGGATAAATTAGATAAGTCCCTGTGGTTAGGGTACTATATTTACCTCTCTCTCTTAAAGTTCATAAAAAAATTTCACTGGAAAAAGTCTCCTTGTCTAGGAGAACTGATCAGGAGATGCAGCCTTTGAGATGGGTATTTCAGAGTGAAGCGTTTGGGTCCCTTCTTCCCTGAGGGCAAATTCCTGGGGAAGTCTTCATCCAGATCTGGTAACATCTCACCTGACAAGAAAATAACAGAGCTACATATATTGCTGAGAGAAGAGCTTTTATTTCTGCCCAAGTGACAAATGTGTGCTCTAGGGTTCAAGCTGCTGTGAACTATTTCTCAGGCTGCCCATGTGCTCCTTAACTGGCAGTTGTGAAACCTCTATGAGATACATATTAAGGACAGTCTCATGTTTTGTTGGTAAAGAGAGCAGCACTTACATTTGCCATGTGCCTGTTGCAGTTTGCTTCAGACACTCTTCCCAGCAGCTTTTTCACAGTTGTGAGGTGGTCAAAAAAAGACAAAAGCTTACCTCATTGATAGCTGATTTCAATAGCCCCTCCTGCCATAGATGAAACAAAACTGTTTTGATTTAAAACATTTGCATCTGATCTTTCCAGCTGCTGAGGAAACCTACATTAAAAAGTGGTTTCTTTGAAAACCTAAAGGCTTTCACAAAGACAGAATTAGTAACTGATCTTAGGAGAATGCTGTTATTTATGTTTAGAAGTGTCCTATGT
This sequence comes from Phylloscopus whistleri, assembly GCA_017589585.1. Classification (NCBI taxonomy): domain Eukaryota; kingdom Metazoa; phylum Chordata; class Aves; order Passeriformes; family Phylloscopidae; genus Phylloscopus; species Phylloscopus whistleri. The sequence goes on along the minus strand of JADMLD010000614.1, from coordinate 3,316,124 downwards.
AATTTTAACTTGGATAGAAAGCTCTAGTGCAGAAAAGTTAATTTAAAATTATTGTGGTTGTGAAATAAAGCTGTTCTTCTAAGGGAGTTTCATTGATAAGGATGGATTTAGAACTGATTTGGCTAAATCACTAATGTTTTCTTCTGCAGTCAAGGCCTCAAAAGGATTATTTACCAGTGGAAAGCTTGAATCTGCAAGGTGCTTATTCTGTTTTCACTCTGTTTTAGGAAGATTAATATATGGGACAGATATTGACCCTTTGAGAAAGAAAAAACTTGTGGTAACAGACTGGATATTGCAAAGATGGAATGCCAATCAAATTGCTTTCCCTTAAAAAAATTCAGGAGGCCAAGAGGGCACAGGTCTCAGTGCAAAATGACACCAGTGACAACTGTCATATCTGAGAAGACACATATTTCCTAGACCTGTCACTTACCTTATTAAGCAACATGCACGTAGGGCCTCACTGCTTTATATATACATCTGCATTTCATTGGAAGCTCACTCATTTTGCTGCTTGATTGTCAACAGACCTTTTAAATTTAATTGTCTCTTCTCTGCATAGTCCAAATTTGCACCAACTATTCTGCTTTCTGTTTCACCGTGTCACTATATATGTCAGATCAAATGTTAAATAGTTTGTTAGTTCTTCAGAGAAGCACTACAGAAACAGAGGGTAGGTGGAGATGCAGAAGTCATTCACTGGAAACTTTTGTCAGGCATCCATTAGGATTGCTGAACAGAATATCACCCTGCAGGTCAGCTAGGGAGCTGAGGTCCAGATTTTCTAAGCCTGAATCATAGTTCTGTTGTTTATTTCCTGTGTAACCTTTGACAAATTGCCATTTTTTCAGTTTTCAAAAATGACTATTCCTTTTCAGTGTCTTTCTGTCACATTAAATCTAAAAATGAACAAGGTCTGATATTAACAAATCAGAAGGCAGAAAAAACCCCAAAATAGTATCTCACTTGAGTTTTTACTCTCTTGCAGAAACCCTGATCATGTAAACTATTCTACTTCCTCCGTTGGACATTATTCTATAACCAAACCTACCCAAGAGAGCAAAAGTTTTCATAATCAAATCCAAATTATACTTCACACACGTATTATTGTAGTACAGGCAAATGTTTATAGTACATGCTCCTTGCAGGTAGAGTCAGTTTACTGAAACATTTCACCATGAGTACCACAACTGGAAAACTCTGTATCCTTTCATTTCCCTAACTTTGATTTTACAGGAACAGTGCCAGAACTCTTTAACCTTTATGGATGGGATTTCTCTAGCATGTGGCTAAAACATACCAGTGAATAAATCTGAAAACCTAGCAAATAATAGAGTTTTCCACAGATTACAACATTTCTGTTCAGCTATAATTATTTATGAGAATAGGGATCCCTCTTTGGTTAATGAACACCATCTGCTAACCAGACAGGCAGTAATATGGAAAGATCTGTAAATCATCCCTTGCACAATCTTCAATGAATACGTAGGTTTTAGTCAGAGGAAACCAAAACCACCAAGTATATGTTTCCTAACTTATCTGTTTGTTGTCTGATTTCCTAGCAACTAACACCAGAGTAGGTAGTAGTTTTCAGCAATTTTCAAGGTATTCCAGGACCTTTACACTACTAAAAGTGTATCTCCCCTTTCTTATTTTTTTTTTTTTCTCTGTTTAACTGTAGGGCTGACATGGCCAAAATTACTGCAAGGAGGTTGGCACAAACCAGTCATATGCTGTATGCAGTTCAGCTGCAAGCAACTTGTCCACAGTGCAGCTGTCTGCATTTCACAACACACAGCAAGACCATGTATTTCTGTGCTGTGAAAAACTTTTAAAGATGTTTCATTAGGAGCAGAATGGCTTGGTATTATTCATTATTATTTCAGTGAGAGCTGAAGTAATGCAGCTATTTATAGGTTCTGCTTCTATATTTTTATTTTTCCCTAAAGACCAACATTTTTTTACTTTGTTGCTATACCCAGCACAAATTCCATTTATTTGAATAGAATCAAAATTTTATTTGATGTTTGCAGACAAATACAAACATTGGGAGAAGGTTTGTATTTGTGTAATTTATTATTCATGTAACTTTGTAATCAAAGTTTCATAAGCATTTCAGAAAGTTCATTATTTGAGTTTTCTCTTTTTGGCATTGTAATACAGCAAGCGAGTTTGAATTGGGAACACATGTTTTAATTTCTTAACTATTTAGGTAAGTATTTTTTTTTTTTTAATCAACTAGCATCTATATTTTCAGCAAAGCACAACAGAATTGACTCTTACCTCACCCTTATAAAGAACAGAAACATCATGCACAGACTTCCTGGCAGGTGGCCAGAGCGTTCAGAGATAATGCTTCTGCTCTGATGTGGAGGTTTCTTGTGGCATATGCTGGTCAGTCAAAAAAGTTCACGTGTGAAGTTCACATATTTGCAAAGATCAGTGAGTTCTTTTTTCAGCTGTTAGTCAGGGAATGCTTAGGGATAAAATCAAGTAATTCTGATTTTTTGGCAAACAAATTAATCTCAGAGACCTAAACTTTACCTCCATTTTACTGGAGCGCTTAAGGAATCACTCCATTTTGGAAAAGAAAAGAGAGAGAAAAAAAAAAAAAAAAAAAAAGCCTTTTCTGGGAAGCTTTCTAGTTGAAAGAAAAGAAATGGGACATTAAAAACAGTTTGACCTTTTTACTCATGTGCTTCCAGAGAATGTTGATTGAGCTCAGAGGAAATATAAACCTCTCCGGAGAGGGAGTGTGAGTAATCTGAATGCTACCTGCAAGGTTTGCATGGAAGAAAGGTCTGTGCCTCAAAGAAGAGCACACAAGCTTTTCATTCCTCTGAGGCATTTCAGGTTTAAATAAAAACCGTCTTTTGTGGCTATCAGGAAACTCGTAGTAGGAGAAGCTGAGTCATAACTGCCTGTTAAGTTTTAAAATGTTCCCAGCTTTCTTCGGGATGAGATAAATAGCAATTGGCTTTGTTTCGGCTGCTGAAACTCCCCTGATCCCTGTTCCCACCCCCTCAGGAGCCGAGACATTAAGTCTGTTTGTTAAGAAATCTTTCTGTTTCCCAAGCTGGCCAAGCGGCTTTTTCCTCCTGAGGTCTGTCCTTAGTGGCTGTGTAATTCCGGCTGCTGAGGGGAAAGAAAGTCAGCGAATTCCATTCTAAGGCTTCCCTGACAACAACACCTTTTTTCCTCCAGTTGTAAAACCTCAACAACCTGGTTTCTTTAGAGAAAAAACCAGGCCATCTTCTAATGGCACTGGGAGAAAAAGGGGATGGTGGTTTACACTGAAGCTTTCTTCCTCTCCATCTCACTGATGAAATGTTCATGGATATCAAAGTTTCAGGGGGCTTAACATTTACCCGTGCTGACAGCCTCAGGGAAGGAAGTGTATGGCCCTTTTACTCCATAGGGATCAAAGGCAAGATTGGTTTAAAATACACTTAAAAACTTCTTTCGTTCCTAAATTGAGATGCCCAATAGCTTGACAATGTAGCTTTGTGACAGCAGGACAAGCCACCTCTGGTTGCTCCGTGTGCAGCAAGGTGGCAGAAAGGGAGATGAGCTAAGCCTGTGCCAATTCACCTGAGTCAACGTCAGTTGTGTAAAGGTTTACCTGGATTAGTGGGAATTCTTTTGTTTAAAATGTGCTTTTCTGGTGGATACTGTGTGATGGACTGAGAGATCAGTGTTATGTAGCTGGCATGACTTCACATTTGTTTTTAGATGTCTCCTTTTTTGGTTTAAGATAGATTCTTATAGCTTTGCTCCCTTTCAGACCTGCTGCTCTTTCCCCTCATAGATTTGTGGTTTGCAGTCCTAGAAGTCCTATAGACAACTATGAGGAAGTCAAAGTCAGGTTTTCTGTGTGAAGCTGAAAGACCCCACGGTAGAGATGATGGTAAATGCTTCTGGGACTTAGCAGCCACAAGTTTGGCATGAAAGACACTAAGGAAAATATTTGCAGTTAATTGAAGATCTTGATCTATAGCTTCCTGAAAATAAGGTGTAAAGTAGAGCAATGGCCAAAGACACCTTGTTCAAATTGCAAATTATTCTTAGATTTAATAGAGATTAGATGAGTTTTACACATCTGTGTGTATATGTTGAACATATCAGAGGGGTAGTTTATTTGGTTTATGTTATAAAATATCTCCTATGAGTAAAGGCTCTGATACAGATGTTGTTTATCACTTCTGACATACCACAGTGTTTGCCTCTGGGAATATAGAGCTCACGGTTTGTTAGATGGTTTTATTAAGTATTTTTGGGGCTTTGCAATGTGACAGAATCTTTCCTCTGTGAAAGGTTCCTTCAACCTTGGCAATGAATTTTCCTCTGGAGATGAAGCCAAAGAGACTGATGGAGTGTGGGCATTACAAAGCTCAAGTGGCCCAATAAATTCTGTGCAAGCAGAAGATTAGTGCCTAAATGAAACACTTGGGGCCTTGTAATGTAAAGAGCAAAAACATGCTGCTAGAAGGCAGAGTGGCACACACAAAATCAGATCAAACACAGAATCCTTTTTCTTTCTGCATGTGACAGGTACATAGCCACACTACTGGCTTTTCTAAAAGTAAGGTTCACTATGAATGTAGCTGATCTAAATCTGCCCTGATACTGGGAGGGCTGCTGTGCCTTCCTACCCTGTTTATGCCTGAACTTGGGGACTGAGTCAGGAATAGCATCTTCTCAGGGAATCATTAAAGAGAGGCTAGTGTTACACTTAGCACATCTCCATAAAGCAATGGTAAAACAAGCCTCAGATGTTCAGCCGCTTTGTCCTGTTAAACCAGAGCCTGCATTTCATTCATTTTTTTTCATTGTTTTGCTACTGTTTGTGTTTGTTTTTTTTTTTCAATCTAGCTTATAGATGTAAGAACTTAGTCACCCCAGGGTCTGGGGAGTGGTGTTAGGACAATACTTTCTTATCTGAAAAGAAAATACATAACTTTTCAAACACGGCTTGTTTTACAGTCGCACTGTTACAATTGAATAAAAAAAAAGAACATTAAACCTACTAAGTATCAGAAAGCTGGTTTATCCACTGTGATCTGGCAGCTTGTAATCATGCTCAGTAGGCTGAGGCAAATTGCATTGTCTTTAATTTTATGATTTCTAAAGCAGTGGGAAATGGCATTTTTACAACAATAGAAAGACCTCCCTACAATATCTTAGCTTGTGCATTATTTGAAGTTAGTAAGAGCTGAGAATGGATCTGATTTAGCTTTCTTGAACTGATAAAGTTAGAAGCCAAGAAAACTATTTCATTTTTTTGTTCTGTATCTCAGCAGTCAGAGCAGATGCTAAGGTTTGGTACAAAAGGTACCAAAACAGGAGGTGAAGTACTTCCTGCACAGGCAGTGCAAACAGCTCCAGCCTACCAGTCCTTTCTCGGCTTCCCTGTGACAGAGCAGACCTTCCAGCCCAGTGTACACATTTGTCAATGAAATGGGTGCTATGTCTGTCCTTTTCAGAGCTGTCAGTGAGTTTTTCCAGACCTCTTCTCTGACAGGCTGCTTTGCTTTGTTGTCAGGTTGTGGAGAAGAACTCTCTGGCCCTTCTGGTTCATTTCACAGCCCTGGCTACCCCAACAGATACCCAAGCAATAGGGAATGCATCTGGTACATCCACACAGCGCCTGGTAGCAGCATTCAACTCACCATTCATGAATTTGACATTGAGTATCACCCCAACTGCAGCTATGATGTTTTGGAGGTAAGAGTGTTAGTTTTACTCCTCTAAAATACACAAGTTATGTTCATTTCTGTCTGGAACAGATAATCCCAAGAGCTGCAGATGCAGAACAAACAATTCTACTGCAATTTCCTATTTCTGCTGTGGTTAAAGTTATGTTCAACAGGTATTGTCACAGAAGGCACAATGTTCTTATTGTTTTTTGCTTTTATGTCGTTGGTGACTACATACCTTAATGAATTATGATGTTACACACTGTATGCTTCCTAACAAGAGACAAAGCTGCTTTGAAAAATATAGTCTTAAAACCCCCACCCTTTACGAAGAACCATACACTTGTATGGTGCTGTACCATGAAGATAATTTCCTGATGTAAAGGAAGATGATGGATCACTGCAGGGCATAACTCAGATGAGACCTTGTGTAGGTCCTTCCAAGGATGTGAGGAGATTTATAACCCTGAGTGATGAAAATGATAAAGAATCTTTGCACTCAGAAAACGAAAAAATGAAAGAAGAGGCAATATCCTGGTTACCTTAGGGTGGTGGAAAAAGGTGAAAAGGGGCCTCTCTAAGGATGTTCTGACCTTTAAGAGACCCATAAGACTCGATGACCCTGTTATATATGACATCTTTTCATTCATGTTGGTAAGCAACATGGTGGTAAGCAACCAGGTGACAAATCTCAGCTAACAGATTTGAATAGACTTCCAGTACAGGAAGAAGGGATAGGAAATAATTTCATGAAGTTCTTGTTTAGAATTATAGATTTTCTTGACTGGTTTCACTAGAGACATTTGAAATCACTAATGGAGGTACACTTGTGACTTTTGTCAATGTTAATACATGGGTGACTTTTTAATATTTTTGTAATGAATGCAAAAGATTGATTAAGAGAACTTTTACCACTCCTGCAGCCTTTCTTCTCCTCTTCCGCTGGGTAACGCAATACAGCATACAGTTAGACAACTTTCTGTCCAGCACCCACACCTATGCTGTGCTGCCCATTCCCACATTCTGATTTCTGTAGGATCTGGGTGTAAGGAAGTTGTTCCATGAATTCTCCATCAGTAGCATTAGCAGATATACCTGTATGTCACATTGCTGACACCAGAGACTGTGAGTGGGTGACCTGTACTGGCTGGTTTGGGTATTGATGTAAGTCTGTTGAATTGCACCTTCATTGTTCTTTGTGCCCAGAATTACTAGATTGAAGAGATTCTGCCTATAAACCTCCATTATGTCTCTGTTGCCCAGAGGAACCTATTAAACAGACTCCAAATCTAAATTTGCTGTGGATGACCATTTCTTGAATAGTCCAAGGACAATACCTACATCTGCAGATGGTTGCTCAGGAGCTACCATGATCCAACAAGAGTACAGATGGCTGGCAACCATTTGTTTGAGGACTTTTTGACTGAGAAGGTAGCTGGCCTAAACCAAATTGAATGGGTTGCCAGACACCAACCACTTAAGGACACTGTTTAACAGGACCCTGTAGTTTGCTGCTCTGTGTTCCTGAGCAAGGTATTCACCTTAGGTTTCAGGTTTCCCTTCTTTGCCATTTGCAGCTTAGTTGTTATATTTTGCTTCTTTAGAAAGAAGAAGAACCATACTGATTCATCTGCACAGATGCTTACCTTGCTGCTTGAACTCCCCTGCCTTCCTGCCCTCAGAATTTGGCATGCTTCAAGTTACTTGTCTCCTGGCCTTGGTTCATCCAATTCCCAACACCTGTCTCTGATCTGCTGGCAGATAACATAACAGAAATCAGCTTACAGGGAAAAATTGGTTCCTGTCTTAGTGCATGATCAAAGGTCCTGCCTGGCAGCATAAACCTTCCCCTGCCAAACTGCAGACATGCAATGTCCTTGAAAACATACATACATATTTTCTTGCTTTTGTTGTAAAATTCATTCATACCATAATTGACATAGTCTGAGCAGAACAAGTGATGACTCAGTTTTAGTGGGGAAAAAAAAAGAATATTAGCCATTTAGCCAATATAGCCGTTTTCAGAAGCTGCTTTTTCACCTTCTTTCCTGTAGTTGTCTATATGTGTCCAAGCTGAAAACCACAAACTGGTTTTAACACTCTGCATTTAAGTTTGCAGAGTGTTAAAAAAAGGTTACTGATGTGCTTTTGATACCATGTGTTTCAGTGATCACTAAGGTTCCAAAGGTCTTTCACTGGATCTTCCCAAAAGTATCTGTCCAAGTATTTTTAGGGTTTGAAGTTTAATTTTTCTTGTGGTTATTCTCCTGATTTCACATTTCCTTATCTCTGAGTAGTAAGTTCTACTGCTTCCTGCTTTCTTTCACATCAAACAATTTCCCAGTTTTAATAGGAAGTCAAAATCAGTACTAAAGTAGCTCTGCACTCTGTTGTCCCTCCATGTCCCATTCAGTCTGCCACCTGAAATAAGATGTCCTGTAATAAATATTTCCCAGCAATCACAAAACTTGATCTCCTGGTTGCATTTAGCTTTTCCTTAGGAACACCCTCATCCCTTTGACCTGGCAGTGAATTTAGGAACGCTATAAGAGATATTTCTCATTGCAACACCTTTGTTGCTGACTTCATTTTTATACCATAGTTTCTTGAATATTTCACCCTTGCACATTTGTCTGAGGCATACTTGTTCTTGTAAAAGGCAGCATCTCCCTTCCCTTTCCTTTGACAATGCCTGTTAAGCAAGCTGTCATTTCCATGCCAGTATCCCAGGATTGCCTTATGTTTCACCAAAACTGTGCAATAATAGTTACATTAATTTTTTTTAATGTGAAATCCTCAGGTTATCCCCATGGCTCAAGCTTTTGATACATTCTTCTTTAAGCTTTCTCCCTATTTCTTTTATGACACTGTTGCAGTCTGTCTTTTTTTCTTTCCCATCAAATTCCATTCCTTTTATAAACATCCAGAAGCAATTTTAAATTGTTATTACAGATATTTTCTAGAAATGTTTCATGGAAATAGAAGATATTATTTTGGATACAGTGAAAGAATTGAAACAATTTTTAAATGACTTCTATTGAAAATACAATCACAGAAGAAAATTACCATGTCTGCTTTGGATAAATTATGACACATAAATTATGACATCTTCTGCTTTAGCATGGAGCAGATTTTTACAAACTATAAATATATTCTGCCTCAGCAAGATGTAACCTTGAGCTGAAAAGGAAGGAAGACTGTTAATCTATTGAACTTCCAAGTCAGATGCTCTGGTCTTCTCATTTAAATATAAAGAAACATCATGTATTACCACTGTTCTTAATTCTCTGTCAAAGCCAGGCTCTCTCTTTGCTGGAAGTTAAATCTGAGCAAGGATCAGTGTTATTCCCAGAAAATCTGTGTCATGAGGGTGACCAACTGCATAAAAACAGCTTTCTGTTGCTCATAACTCTGGAATGCTGACTGTTAGCATTAAATGGAGCTAACGGGGCAGAAGCAAATGATAAGAACAGATTAAACCCGTGGGCTTTATGGCAGTGTCCTGCAGCCCTGCTATGCCATCCAATACCACTTTATCTGGGGATCAGGTTCTCTGATCAGACTAGATGTTTATGTTTTTATTTTTTTAGCTCGGACATCCTATCACTCTTTATGAACCACACCCTTGAATTCATTCTTTCCATCCATTCTCTTTTCCCTCTTCTCTTTTCATGTAGTAACTATTGTTTTTTCTCTTTGTAGCCAAATACAATATTTTACTGTTTTTTGTCATGGAAACACTCAAGCTTGTTTTTGGTCCAGCCCTTATGAAAGCATCTGATTAACTGAACTGGTCTAAAGGAGAAAAGAAAATACACTCATACCTATAAGGAGCATGCCTCTGGCAGCTTTTTATTTTGAAACTGTGCAGAAGCTGTTGCTGAACAGTTAACAATGTAAAGGAGACCCACAAACCCACAAGATTTCCATCAGTATTTCTTCCCCATCCTTAATTCTTTCCCAACAGGTCAATTCAAAGTGTTCAGCTTGGGCCAAGTTAATTCCTGAGGTAATGCTGCAGAAATCAGCAGGGTTTATGTCAGAGCTGGGTTTGGTTCCCTTGCCCATGGTGTGCAGACAGCCCCAGGGAGCACCAGGGATGATATGAGAGGCTGTTCCATGAGACTTATTAGATGCATATTAGAAACTCCTGCTGTTTCCTCTGCCACATAGCTTCCCTAGGCTGGTTTAGATGATTAAGAGCATGTGTTCCTGCTAGATCTCATGCTGTGGCTCTGACTCAGGGAATGTACCACAAACACATTTTAAAATTCACATTTGAACAGACTTCTGACAAATGCAGAAGTCACTGGGCCTCACAAGCAGCCAGGCAGTAAGAGTTTTCTGAAGACACTGAGCTTCCAGAGGACAAACAAACTGGCTTCTTCCCCAGACCGTGACAGCTTCTTTACAGATTCTGAATCTGAGCTGTGATTTCATCCCTACTGACTTCTTTTGAAATGCCTTGAGACATATTGGACAGAGGAACCATTATCCATTCAAGTCAGGCAGCCTCCCTGCAGAATGCAAAAAAAAAGTGCTGTCTCAGTCAAAATAAAAATGTTTAAGCTATTAAGCCTGTATTATCAGCCACCAAAGCAAAATACTGTCTTTTGAACATCTAACAGACTATGATGTTTATAGAAAAATTAATTCCCTATTTCTTCTGGGGATGCACGCCTCAGTTCCTGAGGTCTCACATTAACCTGGAGTCACTGAATTTTTTTTCCAGTTAAAACCAAATTATTTCTCTTATATGTCTAACATCAGAGCAGTGTCAGGCACTCTGAGTAGTTAGTGAGAACACAATTAATCAAATTATGTAACAATGCAGTACACTTAGCCCTGGATATGGGGGGACTAGCTCAGCTCTTTGTTAGACTTGCTCAGATATTTAGTTTGGACAGAACCCAAAGTACTTCTGGGGTTTAAAAGTGTCTGACAGAGCTTATTAAAATATTGAGTTTCCCCTCATCTTGAAGTGATCATAGGAAAAAAGAACACATGTAAAACTGTTTCTAACAGTACTGTCACTTTCTGACAAAGATGCATAGACTGCTTCTTTTAACTTTTTTGGTGATTACCAAACTATTAATTTTTGGAGTGTACTTGAGGTGCTACTGTTGGAAAATTCTGAGGCGATTTGTTGCCTTATATTCCTATTCTCTGCTTTTGGATGTTTGTTTGTTTGTATGATTGATTGATTGATTGATTGATTTGTTGTTGTTTTGGGTTGTTGGGTTTTTTTGTTGTCAGAACTTGCTGTTATCTAGTTTCGTTTTGAGATTTACACATAATTTGTGCTTACAGAATTAGAATCTTTCTATTACTTGTTTTGTTGCTGAAAGACAGCAGCACATCTTTTCTTTAGTGTATCTCTTACAGTTTTCACATCTGAGGTTACTGCCAAGCTGACTTTTGCAGCTGCAGTCCTACCAGGGATATCCAGTAGACTGTTAGTATCAGGTGCCATTTCATTAGCATGCAGGAAGCCAAGAAAATCCAATCATTGAGGGCTCTAGGCACCAAAATCACATGTCAATTGGAAATTGCACTGAGCATGTGCATTTTCTTCAGCTTTGAGAGGGAAGACTAGGGAAGGTGAGCCAGTTCTACCAGTGACAAATGGCTTCAAACTAAAATCCTACATCCCTTCTGGAAAAGAAGAAACAGGGTTAACAAGGCTTCAGCACTGCCACCTAATTCACTTCACTTGGTTTAAAAATGCATTGTAAGTACATAATACTGCTGTGATGCTTAAGGAAGTGGTGGTTCTCTGGTTTATGACTGCCTTAGGCACAGTCTTCTGAGTAGGAAATAATTACTCTTAAAAGCCAAAGCCCATTTTTTGTGGCAAATATGTATGCTATATATCCTTGCTTCCAAAAAACATTACTGAAATGTAGTTTACTGCACCCAAACCCAGTATTTCAGATATTTGTGCTGCCCTTGAAGTAAAAAAATTGCAATGCTTTTTTGTTTTATCAGAAGGAATTATGAAATCTGCCCCCAGTTTAAAAATCATCTTTAACTATGCCTCTAAATATCAATGGTGCATATCATCAGCACAGTTTCCTGCAAAAAGGAGCAGTTTGTTTGCACAAGCATGCAACAAAAATCTGGTTTTATATACCCAGAGAAACAAGGTGCTAATTCTGGAGGGAAAGGGAAGAAGAATCTGGCCAATTTCGCAAACAGAAAATTCTATTTAATGTAAGGCTGTTCTCAAATTATCTAGAATTTTAAACTTGGTTTGTACAGGGTGTTCAGATACCAAATAAGTCTGCAGAGAAAATGACTCTATTAGCTGCTTTTCATTTTAAAATGTTGAATCATTTTCAATACTTACAGATTTTTTTCCTCCTAAAAACTAAACAGTTCTCATGTACTCTGTCTGACATACTGTCTTTGGAAAATATTGACAGTATTTCTTCCACTTCTAGGTCTTTGGTGGCCCAGATCTCCTCTCTCCTAGGCTAGCCCAGCTGTGTGTTTCAAGATCAGCACAGAACCCACTGCGAGTCTCCACCACTGGCAATTCAGCCGTTGTCCGTTTCGAGACAGATGCAGCAGTGACAGGGAAAGGTTTTAATGTCTCCTGGCAAGAAAACCCAGATGGTGAGTATACTGATTAATACCATGAGAAATTCAGGAAGTCTGAGAATTGACAATCAGCCATGCAAGCATTCAATGTATTCAAACAGCACAGGACTGAAAGATGAAAGAGAATTTGGGTGATACTGAATTTGGTAACACTAAGAGATGATGAAAAACACACAAAGTTCAAAATTGTCTAATTATCTGAAATCTAGGCCTATTTATGTATTTTGTTTAAGTTTCTTCTGTACATAATTAATGAAAACATTCCTGGAATCAGCAAAGGATTTTGCATGCTACCACTTCTTCCCACCCACTTACCCATTCAAAGTCCTTTATTCACTGAATGATGCTTTTGGTTTTAAATGGTAAAGTGAAAAATAGCTGAGAACATGGCTTAACTTGAAGAACTCAGTGGACTGGACCACAACAATATTTGGAGTGATTAGTGAATACTTGATCTCTATAAGGTTCATCCATCCCCCAATGTGATTATTACCTTACTGGTAATCAATAAAAGAAGAGATATGCGTAAAATACTCAACCACATTTCTACGTGGGAATTCTTATAAAAAGGCCAATTATCAGAAAATAATTGCAATGAAAAGTGATGAGAGGCAAATTTTAATTCTTGCAGTTTTGCTTGATTAAGCACACTGATTCATTAATTTGTCAGGGTTTATACTTCTCTCTCACATGTTTTATGAGAAAGGCACAAGATTTTTTTTCTTAATAAAAGAAGTCTACAATAGTCCTTTGAATTAATCCCCTTCTGAGATCTGGAGGCTTATTTTTTCTACTTAGGCCCCCTGAAGCTTTCTTATCCCTTTACAATGTCTTGCCTGCTGTACTCCAACCCCCTCTAGCCTCTAAAATACCCACTCACCAGAATGCAATAACAGTACATTTTTTTAAATCATTCCAGCAGGCTGCCTCCACCTACAGCAATCCCAATGTCTTTCTTTCTCTCTCCTCCATCTCTTCTTAAGAGATAAAAGTTTATTTGTGTTAGTCCTGTTGAAATCCCTGGTACTTCCCACACAGAATCCATCATTCCAGGCTATTTAGATATTCATGAGCCCCAGATTTGTTCTGACCAGAAGTATCTGAGGGTAGAGTCCTCAGGAAGCCCTCAGCTTCATGGGTAGAGAAGTAAAATGTGAGGTTTGCAATTGCTGCACTGCTATGAGCAATGAGGAGCTTCCAGCTCTCTCAGCGAAGTATTTTCTCAGCCTGTGCTCAGCTAGGCCTAGGTATTGCTTTCTCAGTATTCCAGGTCTCTGGCATTCATATGAACAATATTTTGGATTGCTTTTACAGTATCTAGGATGGAGGAATACCTCTAGCACTAATGCTTCAGCCTTTACAACATCTACTACCAGCTTGGGGCTACTTTACTCAGACTAGTGTTGCTGCATATTCAGTTACAATGATAATATTAACTTTCCTAAAAGGAATTTCCATTGATTTTGGTTGCACACTTCAACAGTTGTAGCACTCATCTTACAAAAGCTTATGTAGGAAATATAAAAAGGAGGTGTTCTTAGTTTAGAAATAGAGGTGGATTCTCACTAAACATAAAACGGGAAGAGCTTGTGATAAAAACTGATTGTGTCTTTTTCAGGCTGTGGTGGTATTTTCCAAGCTACCAGCGGCGAAATACATTCTCCAAACTATCCTCAACCTTATAATAACAACACAGATTGTTCCTGGGTTATCCAAGTTGACCACAGCCACAGAGTCCTATTGAATTTCACGGATTTTGACATTGAAAATCACCATTCATGTAACTATGACAATGTTGAAGTAAGTAACAAAAGAAATTTCAAAAGTTTCCTTAATTAGTCTGCTGAAATGCTTGCAAAAAGCCCTCCTGAATGATGACTGTTTTGATGACACCCTATCCCATTTATAGTGCAGTTTACCACAGCTTGCTCCAAGCCATAATATGAACTGCTGAGATATACAGCAGACTGCCCACACTCTGCTACAAACTCAGGAGAGAGGGAGTCTGCATCCAGAGGGAATTGTTGCTGGCTAGTTTTCTTTATGTATGCACTATTTATTCAGGTGCTCTGCAGCTGTCTGTTTAATTGCTTCATTAGACCCACTGCTCTCTTTAAAGCTTCACATTGCTGCTGGTTTGTGAACTTTTGTTGGTGCCACAGAAACTCAGATTGCTGCTCAATCAGTGCACAACAGAGAAAAACTCTCCAAGTCTCCTCTTGGCCTTTTGGGAGCAGGGACATGAAATCCTGACCCTCGATGTCAGATTGCACTTCACTCAGTACAAAGGCATGTGTGATCAGTACTAGTCAGATAAAGCACAGTGGCTATAGCCCAAAATCCAGCTTTCCTCTACTTGATAAACTGTCATTCACAAAGAACTCAATTTGGCAGGAGCTGAGACTCTTTTGAAAACAGCATCAGTTTTAACAACATTGCCTCGTAAAGCTTTTTTGTACTGAACTAGAAAAAAAGGAAACGTGTCCCCATTTTGCTGAGCAGAACTGAAGATTTCATTTGCCCACAAAGCCTCTTTGTATAATGACTGTTCTTTTTTTTTTTCTTTTTTTTTTCTTTTTTTTTTTTTCCCTGGTTATGAAGCATAAGAAAATATGGTTGTCTTTTTATTTAAATTATTAACTACATCAGGGGACCTTTGAAAAGCAATCTTCAAATCTTCTGTGCTATGACACAGGAGAAAAAGGTCAAAGTGCCTGACAGAAAAACAGGCTATCTGAGATGGTAGTATTTGTATTGGTGCAAACAAACCATTCACAAATTAAGGGCTAAATTCTGAAAAGGCCTGATATAACAGTTTCTCTTCTAGACCTGATACCAAGGGATGTTTTCACATATCTCAACACTTTGTGGAGTGCTCAGTTCCATGAGCTCCTTGCAGCTACAAGCACAAGTCTCCCATTACCTTTACAGGCTGGGTAGGACACTGAGTTTTGAATCATGGAAAAGAATCATTCCCTCGGTGGGCAGAGGAGACGGCTGTGCCAGAGCTCTTTGCATGAACAGAGTCTGCAGAGCTTGTGCAGTGACACCCCTTGTCCTCCAAAGCTTTAGGAGTATCTGTTGTTAGCTTCTGCTTTTTGGTTATTTGGGGTGCTGAAGAAGGAAGTTTGCCTTTAGCCCCAGCTGTGCAAACACAACTGGAGATTCACATTTGATGCAGACATCAATCACTGCCCACCAAGCAGAATGTGGTTTGAAAATTGATAAGTGGGAATGCTGGTTTGAAGCAAAGAGATAATAAAGAGGTCTGAGGCATTGGTGTATGAGGTAGAGTTTTTCAGTGCTCATGTAGGGGAACCAGCAGGGCAAGAAAGGAGTAAATGAGGTTTCTTTCACTCCTGGTATGCCAATAATAGGAGAATCACTTGTTACCTAGATGTGATTTGTGTTCGCCTACTTTCAAGGTTTGCTATTTGCCTCACACTTAGGAACACAGAGTGAGGGGACAGAGGGTGGCTGGAAAATATAAGTAGGCGTCTGACTGTGAATGGTTTTGGAATTGCATTCCAAAAGCTGTGTGAATGGAAAATACAGGCAGCTAAGGAAGCAGGTGGGTTGTTTTTCTCTCCTTAATATACGAACAACTACCATGTATGAGTAGCACAGAGGTTCCACCCTTTTCTGTTTCTTGAATTTTTACTTATCTGTGTGAATTTTATTTGCTCTGTGAGTTCTCTTGGGGCTTCCCTCCACCCTTGAGTGAACTAATAGTCTTTTTCTTCACCCTCCCCCTTCTAGATCCATTCATTTTTCTCTGCATTATGACTCAAGATTTTTTTTTTTTTCAAATATTTTTACCATAAATTCCTTTCTATGGGGAACGCATGAAAATGTATTTTTTTCCTCTAAGGTTTTCCATTGCACGTGTGAGCCAAGTGGGAGGAGGGAAAGTACTTGTGTGCTGCTTCTTGGCTATGCTGCAACTCCATAAAGCCTAGTGCATTTTTCAGTTCTGCTTAGTGATTTCAGATGTGAATCTGAGCACAGATCTAGGTTCAGTAAAATGTATTCTGAGCCTGTGATGGTAAATCATGGGATAACTGCCCTGAGCTCCCTCTAGAGCCAATGGAGGGAGTGCAGAGAGCACATTTTTCATTCGTTTACCTTTCTAAATTTAGCTGAGTCCTGTTTCTGCACCTCACTTTTCTTTTTTATTTGTTCTCAGAACAGATTATCATCTCTTCATCTGTTAAATGAGGGTGTAAAATCTTTCTCTAATCTCAAGTCTAACTCAATTATATTATGTAGAAAGCATAAGATCTTTGAGAAGAGCTTTCTGTTGTCACTGTCAACATACTTGAGTAAATTTTTAATTCCTCTCTGTGTACCAACCCCTGTGTATTTCTGTCGCATGAGTGTGACTCACAAAAAATTTGTTTATTTGAAGGGAAATGGAGGGAAAGAAATTGTGAATGCACCATTTGCTGTATTTTTGGACCAGGTTTAACCAATAATATATCTGATGCTATGCCAGGAGTTCAG
This sequence comes from Phylloscopus whistleri, assembly GCA_017589585.1. Lineage (NCBI taxonomy): Eukaryota > Metazoa > Chordata > Aves > Passeriformes > Phylloscopidae > Phylloscopus > Phylloscopus whistleri. The sequence goes on along the minus strand of JADMLD010000614.1, from coordinate 3,299,319 downwards.
GTTAGCAAGAGTTTCAAGTATTTGGAGACTGGAGGAGGACATGGCTCAGAAGGCAGTGCTTGTAGTAAGTACAAGGTCCTGAAAAGGGGAATGAGAAATAGCTTATTCTGTCTAGTGAGTTTGATTAAGTAAATGTTCTTTTTCTTTCCTGTTATAGTATACCAAGTAAAACACAGAAATGTAGAAAGGTAAGCTTCTGGGAGATAGAGAGGAGGTATGACTTCATTTATTCCAGGTGCTGGCAAAGAGGATCTTTCAAGAGAGAGCAGTTAGAAATACATGGAGGTTTTTTTGGCTTAGATGGCAAAAATTAACATCTTTTTGTCATGTGTTTGTGCATAATTCAGGACACATTTGAAGAAGAAGGCAATGAGTCACTCAGTTATGTTCACTGTGGAAAGGGAATTGCTGCTATGCACAATGCAACTGAAAACTTGGCTTTTAAGTCAGCAGATGCATCGGTTTTCCTTAGTCATTTAGCCACAAAAATGCATTTCTCAGATGTTTTTAAAATAACTTTAAGAAACTGCAGGGACTCAACTCTTTGCTGAACTATTGTGTGAATATTGTGGTTTCTGATCTAACTGCAAGCCTGAAATCCTCCTGGCCGTATCCTCAGCTGGGCAGAGGCATGCAGATCAAAGCCAGCATTTTAGCAGGAGTAGTCAGGCCCTCTCTCTATGCCCTCTAGATGCAATGCTTCTTCTCAGTTCTAGCACTCAGATAAAATCCTCTCACTGCTCTCTAGGGAAAGACACTGCCTTAATTCCTAAGGGTTATTTCTTTTTCCCCCACATTCCATGGTTTGTGGTTTTTAACTCCAGGAAGTCTGATTTATGTACAGAATATATGTGCAGAGGAAGAACAAACAGTGCACACTGTGTATTAGAGGGCTGATTGGGGCAGGCTGCCAAGAGAGAAGAAAAGGTTGAATGGATGGATGTTTTTGGGTGTCTTTACCAGGTACTCATTTTAACAGGCGTTGCAGACTTAATACTCCATCACAAGATCCCACACAGCCAGCTAGTGTTCACAGAATCACAGGCAAATGTTTAATTCATGAGTACAGCATTGACTATGTAGGGTATGTCAGGGGATTAAGCAGGAGTTTTGTCCCTTATTTCTTTGCTCTGAGGTTTATTTGAGACAGGTCATCTTTCTCTCAGCTGCTGGGGTTTTTTTTTGTGGTTTTTTTTTTTTTTTTTTTTTTTTTTTTTTTTTTTTTTTTTTTTTTTTTTTTTTTTTTTTTTTTTTTTTTTGTTTGTTTTTTTTTTTTTATTATTATTTTATTTTTTCAGTAGTGTGTTCAAAAGTCTTTGAATACTGGAGGCAGAAACATTGCATTGTGTTACACAGTCTAGTTAAAAATTTCAAATTCATTGGTGCTGCCTTGCACAGACTTGCTAGAATGTGAGGTGTCTTGATGTAAAGGAAGACATTCTCAATAAAAGTACATGTCTTCTAATCTGATGGCATTTGTATAGCTTTTATATAGCTTTTAGCATCCTGGCTCCATTTTTGTGTACACCTATACACATTTTAATCCTATTTTTCTCCATTATATTAAATAATGTGCCTATGGCAGGGTGGGACACTAATGCTGAAACAGGAACTGAATTCAACTGCTGTTGCAACCCAAAGGCTCCTCCTCTGTGGGTCATGCAACTGTGCTCCAGTGCTCCTTACTGCTGAAGGCAGGCACTTCTGAGACTGTCCCGTGGCTCCAAACACAGCAGCAACAAATCACTTCTGCTGGAGTTTTAGGAAGGATTAATGGGAGACTGAGACTGTGGCTGTTTTTCTCTCTCTGTACTTTCTTTTGTCAAAATTTCGATGTTTCTTAAGTTAAGAATTCATTGGTTCTAACTTCTCTGTTGTTTTCCTGATTGTGAAACAGGAAGGAAACAAAATTATGAGCTGTATGGGGAAAAAAAAGAGAAGGAAGCCATTTGTGGTAAAAATTAAAAGTGAAGTTTTGTAAACCCATCTACTTTCTTCCTTCTTTTTTTTTTAGCTTTTCTTTATCCTCTGCTTAAATAGCACTTCATGTATATATGCATAATTCAGCACTCTAAAGCTGTTATAAGACATAGATATAGACTCTGATCCTTGATGCAAAATCTAAAAACCATAATCCTAGTGACCTTTTATCCAGAGTCATAGCTCTCACTGGTGCACCAGTTGTATGTTAGGGTCAGTTTGGAAATCTTTACGAGACAAGATGTAGGTTTTAACTGAATGAAAGCTACACAGGAGCTCATGTTAGCCATTAACAGAAAACAACAAATATATGGGGACATCAGGATTGTTAAAGGAGAGTTGCTTCAATACCCAATACACATGAAAGATGTTTACTTGTGACATTTCTGTTACAAGGGTCACAGTAGCCTCAACCTGAAATATATCCATTTTTTGGAAATTGCTACTTAAGATAGGCAATGTACAGTTTGTTTGAACTGCCCATAACAGGACTATATCATGATAATATATGAAACATAAGAGAGGGAACAAAATAAAAGTCTTCTCAATACTCCCATTGAAACCAAATACTTCATTTGATCTTTTCATATCAGGTATTTGATGGTCCTAGCAATGAAGCACCACTTCTTAGAAGGCTCTGTGGAACACAGCATCCTCCTCCTATCACATCCTCCCAGAATATGATGTACATCCGACTGCACTCCGATACAACCATCCAGCACAGGGGCTTCAGTGCTCACTTCACTGAGGGTAATTTCATCATGTACATTAATGCATATTTATCTAACCATTTTGTATCAGACAGTCTTTTAGCACAGCTGATAATGGAAAGTGTCATTTCTACCCATGCAGCACACCAGTGTGTATCCTTACCAGGAACAATTTTTTCCAAATTATAGATGAAAGACTTTGAAGTCTGAAGATCAACTTGTATTCTTCAACTGGGGAAAAAGAAATCATACTTTTTGCAGCAAGGCACCTAGCACACATTAGCTACCTCTTATTCTTCCTCCCTAGAGGGTTAGCTGTCCATAACTGTCCTGAGAAAAATATGCAACTGGCAGTTTCCACAGACCTAGTGACAAAATAACATTTTATATGTCCATCCATGCGCATGAATCTGAAAAGCTATAAAAGAATTCTGTGTGGTGCTGTTGATGAAGTCCATGGATTCATGCCTGCAAGCCCTGCCAAACATCAACTATCCAATTTGTGGCAGACTAATTGGTATTTTACATGGTTTCCTTTTTAATGACAAATGACACCAACTGGGCAGAATTTTTCATGAAGTTACATATTATTTGATACCTGATGATTTGCTTTTACTTTTTCTCAATAATTTGGGAAGCAGTTTTTCCCCAAGATACAGACATTTAATTTTTGCAGAGAAAATCAGTTTCTCTCATTTTCTTCTCAGGATTCTTTTTACTATAAGTTATTGCTTTTCCCAGAAGTGATTCTTTCTTTGAAAATATTGTGAAAAATTATAAAGAAAAGGGGGGCTTTGTATCAGCAAAAATCTCAGAAACCTCATTTACTGAGGTACTAGTTAGATACCTAATTAGGCATTTCTGGCTAACAGCTGTGAGAGCCTAAACTGTTCCGCTTTCTCAGAACACATTTACTGGATTCAGTACTGCACAAACCATGTCTGGTGAGTGAGTGATCCCTGCCTAGGATGTTAGCAACCCAGCTTCCTTCTTCCTGAGAAAACTCAGTTAACTAATTTGCATCTTTTGTCTGGTATTTTAGGCAGCACAGCACAATAAATGAACATCTCTCTTCAGTACTCATCTCCTCACCCTGCAGTTTAAAGCAGGTGTGTGTTAAACTCTGACCTGGGCAGTTTATGAGCAGCCAGTGAGTTTTGAGATGAGGCATGACAGCACCCAGCACTGTCAGCCAATATTCTGCAAGCAGTCAAGCTCTAATGTGTGTGCAACACCTCACACAATTGCAGTTTTGCTGACACAGCTCACAAGAGGATCCTGCCAATGCAATGTGGGGCCATCCTTGGGTGCTGGAAGGTTGTGGACAGTTACTTATGATTTTTTTCTTCCTGGCTGCCAACATAGACAAATAACCAGAGAAATGGGTGTATTGCATTAATCTGAAACCAAGTTATTTCGGCCCCAAGATATCTCTTCTGGGCTGTGAGAGATGAACACTATCAGATCTAAAGTCACTCTGGCTTCTTGCAGATGGTTAGCCAGGTGCAGCATAGCATGTGGGATCCAGGTCAAGAAAGAGCAGCCAGTGCTGAGAACTAATCCTTAAGTCTCTTCTTCTGATTAAATACTATTGCAAATTTTATTCTCATTTCATGCTGATGTACCATGTTACACTTTATGCATTCATTTTTGCTACAGAATCTAAGGAAGGTGATTTGTATATATAAATATTTACATATGTATCTATATCTTTGTGTTTAAAGTATGTGGAAGTTTCATAGAGTCAGATTCAGTTGGGGGAGCAATTTCCTCTCCTCTGTATCCTGCCAAGTACCCAAACAATCAGAACTGCAGCTGGATTATTCAGGCTCAGGAACCATGTAAGTAAAAACATCTTTTATAGTTAGTTGGGATGACTAACATCCTCATCTTCTTTTCTTTAATAACAATACAAAGTTCCTCCTTTATTTCTTTAGGAAGTTCTGCATCCTGGTAGTTGGTGAGTGTAGCTCTCCCAGTCTGTCACAAGTCAGATTTCACTGTGAAAGATTTAGTGCATAGTGAGGAAAACAATTTACAACTTTGTCATCTTAGCCAAATTACTGTGACCCAAGTGTTACAATTATAAATGAGATGTTGAATGCAAAGTTGGATTCATGAGAAAATCTAAGGGTTTACATATAATTAAAGCACTTGTATTTAGCTGACGTTATTCTGATCAAGACTTTTCAAGCTGGAGTTGTGTTACATTAAATCTATACTGTTAACATTAAAAAAATTAGATTAAATAATGAGAAAAGGTACACAGAAATTTCAATTTCAAATACAAAGAAAAATATATAAATAAACTGGTTTTATATGCATAGATACACTCTCAGCTATTCATAATTTTATACAGATTTAAGATTGGTCATAAAATACCAAATATTTTCCATCAGATACTGCTACGACCTTTAATAACCTCTATTACCTTTACATTGTATAAGTTTCCTAAAAATAATTTGTATATTTTAAATCCTATAATAGTATCCTGGTATCCTAATTTTAAATGTAAATTTTAAATACTAATTTTAAATAGCAATTATTCTACTTCAGTTGTGCATATTATATTTAGACAGTGTTAAAATCCTACAATGTTTCAATCATATTTATAAGTTTAGTTTGCTTGTTTATAAAACAAATATGAATTTGCCAAGAAAATACCATACCATAAATCAGGAGATAAGCAATCCTTTTTTTAGCATAGTTACTTATACAAATAGGATGTCTGTGAAAAGGGCATCATCTGAGCTATTCATCACCTATACAACGTTTATTTTTAAAGACAAACTTTCCCTGGATTCATATTGAAAACTCATTCATGACTGCTGTCTCCTGAATTACATGAGTATGAGAGACCATAAAATGCTGTATAAGAAGCAGTGACTTCCTCCACTTCCTCCACAGCAGGACCAGCCCATGCCCCATGTTACAGCTCCACGTGGCTTCATCACGCTGTCACATGGCATTACATAAATAAATGGCATACATACATTGCATTGCATCCCCATGTCCAATAGATTTAGCCAATGGCAGGACACAGCAGAGTTCCTGCTCTGCTTTTACTGGGAAGGCCAACAAGTCTCCTGCTCTGGCCACCCACTGTGTTTTTCCTTTTTGCTGTGTATCCTGAGGACCTGCATTGATAGCTGTAATTGACTGACCAGACAGGACACAAAGGAGTGTGGAACATGCGTATGCAGCTGAATGCCAGTCAGCGGCACCCTGCTGAATGCAGCCTGGGCTCCATGGCTGTCATTGCAGCTTTTCCAAGCTAATTATGTGGGGCCCAGCGAGAAGCAAAATATTTGTGTCAAATTCAGCTTGATCAGTGTGGGAGAAAACTTATCATCTAAACCATGAGACACTTTCTGACCCACTCAAACTGCATGAAACCCTAAAGCCAGTAGTAACTAATGTCCCAGACTGGTGTCAAGAACAGCTTCTCTTCTGCCAACTGTGACTTCACCTTCATTTGTATCAGACAAGCAAGAGTAGTAGGAGAGTCAAAAATACCCTGAATCAGAAATCCTCTTTTTCATTATATAGCCTGCAGTCCAAGAGTGTGGAAAATCCAATTCTGTACAAGTATAGCTGAGGGTAGTTAATGATCCCTTGACCAGTCCAATTGATGAATATGGAATGTTGCAATATGATGAAAGAAGCCGCTCTTTCTAAGCCTGGAGCAGGGCACATTTGTCCAGATCTATGGTATAGATTGCAAAGGGACAGCAGGTCATGGGTGTGTGGAAATAAGTTTTGTTTCTGAATATCTGTAGATTTTCCATGTTTTATTTGCTAATGTTTTCAGTATATGATTAAGTTGTCCAGAAACAAGGAAACTTATAATGTGTATACGCTAAATCCTGTCCTTCTAATGTTGATTGAACTAGAAAGTACTGAAAGGTACTGAAGAGATTTACCAGGACCTTTGCACTAAAGGTTAATGCACTTACATCAAATTCATTGAATATATAATGAAAAAAACCTACTTCAGGTGACATGCTTTATGGGGACTGATTGACTTCAGGGGAAAAAAAGAATGTTTGTTTACACGTAATTATTTCTCTGTGAAATTACAAACTTCTTCCTAAATTTTTACTCTTTGCTGTTGCCAGTCAACCACGTCACTCTTTCATTCACTGACTTTGATATTGAAAACAATAACCAAAACTGTACAATGGATTTTGTGGAGATTTTGGATGGGAATAACTATGAGGCTCCTCTTCAAGGTATTGTACCTTTCTCTTGTGTATTTCGTATATATAGAGCTACACCCAACATTAGCAGGAGAAGGTTTTCTGTTCATGGTCTCCTGCTTCATGGATTTTCTTTGGTAACAGAATCTCCTTGGCCTCTCTGGCCAGAGGAAATTTGAGAATGGAGGATAAGTCTTCAGTGTGAATGGCAGAGTCCTCCCAGGCTCTGAGTATGCTCCTATTAACCTGCAGTTTGGTGTTGACTCCAGCTGCCTTTTCCATCCTCCTCAGCTGAACAATATTGGGAACCAAGAAATTCCATTTAAACCAAATTTCCAGTCAACTGCACAAAACATAACATAACTCACAAACACAGCAAATAAGTGCAGTCCACACTAAACACAGGTAAGGAAGCTGTAGACTTGTAGAACAGAGCAGAAAATGGTTTTCATCAAGCCATGGAAAGCCTATTTTTTCTGCTCTTTCCTGAGTTTTCTACAGCTTTCTTCTGACTTCTCTGGACAGTACCATTCCCTTCAAGTGCCAGGAGCAGCCTAAAGCAGCAAAATTTAGAGCCCAGGCCACAGGGTGGTCTCAACTCTGTCTGCCTCTAGGGCTGCCTCTAATTCTTTTCTGGAGAATTCAGAAAATTATCATTATATTTATATATTATTCACTCTGTCTTATTATGTTCTCCTTACTCTACTTTTGTACATGCTCCTTTGCCAGGAGTGGGGCTGCAGTCAATTTAAATGGTTTATTACTAGGAGCAGAATTCATTTTTTATCTCCTATCCTTGGCTTTCACTTGCCAAAAGGACTTCTTAGTACTTAAAGGAGACATGTAAGAAAGATGGGGAAAAACATTTTAGAAAGGCATATGGAGATTGTCATGGTTTTAAGCTAAAAGAAGGTAGATTTCAACTAGATATAAAGAAAAAAATTAAAATGAGGTTGGTGAAATACTGCAACAAGTTGTCCAGAGAATTGGTAGATGTGCTGGAAACATTCAAGGTCAGGCTGGATGAGGTTCTGAGCAATCAGATCTAGTTGATGATGTCCCTGCTCGTTGCAGGGTGGCTGGACTAGATGACCTTTAAAGGCTCCTTCCAATCCAAAGCATTCCATGGTTCTATGGTACTAGCTGTTGTCTTTCTTTTTACTGTCAGATGCCTTTTTGGGGGATTGTGACTCATATTCCTAATCCCCATATTACAATCCATCACAAGAGAAATGGTCTGTTATTTTTCAGTTGTTTTTTTTTTTTAATCATAAACCAGTTGAGTGAAATGGAAACCACTGTCAAATATATTTGATATATTTTGTTGGGGTTTATTTCCAATAAGGCAATAATTCCTCTTTTTTTTCAAATTCCTTGAGAGAACTCAATGACAGAATAGCCAGGGACGAGGGTGTCTGGAGTGCAGGAGGTCTTTTTTCTGTTAAAAAATATTGCCACAAGAGTTGAGTTTTGCAAATGTAATGGAGTATTTTTTATGTAGATTGAATTGACAACTGCAGTTGTAAGCAACAAACGTTACTCTTTCTTGTTGTCAGGCATTAACTCCAAATGTTAAATTAAAAGTAGTAATTACATGCTGAACACTCATTTTTTCCCCTCTCTGGTCTGCTCTCTTTCAGGCCGTTACTGTGGCACTACTATGCCACATCCTATCACTTCTTTTGGTAATGTCTTGGTGGTGAATTTCATCTCCAACAACAACGTTACTGCCAGGGGCTTCCATGCCACCTATGCTGCATCGTCATCATGTAAGTCCATACAACAGGTGCTACTTCCTTATGCCTCTGACTTTTCAGAAAGAGATCCTTTACCTCTTTTTCTCTCTGCCATTCAATTTTTGAACCTCCTCTGTAGCCCTTCGTCTTTTTGGCTAAGGTCTCAGCAAGTACGTCAACAAGCTAAACAACAAAGAGACAAGAAGAAATGCTTTCTTGACTAGCAAGTGCTCTGTCTCTATCAAGTTTTTTGTTGTTTTGGGTTTGGGTTTTTTTGGGGGGTTTTGTTGTTTTTTTTTTTATGTCATCCTTTCCAAGCCTCTGCTATCTCTTTCTTGTTGCAGCCTGCGGGGGTACTTTCCACATGGACAGAGGAGCTTTCAACAGCCCTGGCTATCCTGAGCCATATCCGCTCAACACCGAGTGTGTCTGGACAATCCTCAGCTCCCCTGGCAACCGGCTCCAGCTGTCCTTCATGTAAATGCATTGCCAGGGGTTATTGTTCAGCCTTTAACAGACCTGAAGGAAGGATGCTCTGTGTTTATTAGGAAATGTAATTACCAAATGATAAAGCTGAAACATATTTTTAGAGTAACTTGGAAAGAGAACACAGCAGGGGTTAGTGGCAGCTTGCAATCAGTGTTTCCCTGTCTTAGTCATTGCTTATATTAAGGCATGTACAGCATTGTATAAATAGGTGGTTTATTATTTGAGAGCATGGGATGCTGAAGAAGCCACTTCACATATAAACAAGAAGTTATTACTCACTTAGAAACAAGAAGAGGAGATTTAGCATCACTCTGCCTTTTCTTTACAAAGGAAATTCCTAGAATGTAAAAGTTTATTTTAGTGTTTGTTATATAGATGATTAATAAAGGGCCTAGATATTCCACACAATGTAGGGTTATGCCTCTGGAGGGATCTTGATGCATTTATGAGGCGGGCTGAAGCAAACCTCATGAAATTCAACAAAGTCAAGTGGCAGGTCCTAAACCTGGGTCAGGGCAATCCCAGATATGCCCACAAGCTGGGCAGAGAAGTGATTGAGAACAGCCCTATAGAGAAGGACTTGGGGGTGATGGTTGATGAAAAACTCAACATGAGCCAGCAGTGTGCACTCAAAGCCTAGAAAGCCAAAGGAATCCTGGGCTGCATCCAAAGGAGTGTGGCCAGCAGGTCAAAGGAGGATTCTGCTCTCGTGAGATCTCAGCTGGAACACTGCATATGGTTGTGTTGCCCCCAATGTAAGAAAGACATGGAAGCCACAAAGCTGAAAAGGGGACTGGAGCACCTCCCTTGTGAAGATGGGCTGAGAAAGTTAGGGCTGTTCAGGCTAGAGAAGAGAAGGCTGTTCAGGCTTCCAGTATCTTCCAGTATGTTGAGCTGTTTGAATGTCCATATATCTATGGGCCCAGATGGGATCCATCCCAGGGTGATGAGGGAGCTGGCAGATGAGCTTACGAAGCCGCTCTCCATCATTTACCAACAAACTTGGCTTACTGGTGAGGTTCTGGATGATTGGAAACTGGCCAATGTGATTACCATTCATGAAAAGGGTAGAAAGGAGGATCCTGGTAATTATAGGCCTGTTAGCCTGACCTCAGTACCAGGTAAGATAATGGAGCAGTTTATACTGAGAGCTATTATGCAGTACTTACAAGATGGCCAGGGTATCAGACCAAGCCAGCACGGGTTTAGGAAGGGTAGGTTGTGTTTGACCAACCTGGTCTCCTTTTATGACCAGGTGACCAGACTGGTGGATGCAGGGAAGGCTGTGGATGTTGTCTATTTGGACTTCAGCAAGGCCTTTGACACTGTCTCCCACAGCACGCTCCTGGAAAAGCTGACAGCCCGTGGCTTGGACAGGAGCACTCTCTGCTGGGTTATGAACTGGCTGGATGGCTGAGCCCAGAGGGTGGTGGTGAAGGGTGCTGCATCCAGCTGGGGACAGTCACCAGTGGTGTCTCTCAGGGGTCTGTGCTGGGGCCAGCTCTGTTCAATATTTTTATCGATGACATGGATGAGGGTATTGAATTAGTAAATTTCCAGACAATACTAAGCTGGGAGCGTGTGTGGATCTGTTGGAAGGGAGAAGGGCTCTGCAGAGAGACCTGGAATGGTTGGATGCATGGGTGGAATCCAATAGGATGAAGTTTAATAAGTCCCAAGTTCCAAGTCCTGCATTTTGGCCACAATAACCCCCTGCAACGTTATAGGCTGGGGATGGTGTGGCTGGACAGTGCCCAGGCAGAAAGGGACCTGGGGGCACTGGTGACAGCAGCTGAACATGAGCCAGCAGTGTGCCCTTGTGGCCTGGAAGGCCAACAGCATCCTGGCCTGGATCAGGAATGGTGTGGCCAGCAGGAGCAGGGAGGTCATTCTTCCCCTGTATTGGGTACTGGTGAGGCCACACCTTGAGTGCTGTGTCCAGCTCTGGCCCCTCAGCTCAGGAAGGACATTGAGTGCTGTGTCCAGCTCTGGCCCCTCAGCTCAGGAAGGACATTGAGACGCTTGAGCGCGTCCAGAGGAGGCAACGAGGCTGGTGAGGGGCTTGGAGCACAAGCCCTGTGAGGAATGACTGAGGGATCTGGGGGTGTTTAGCCTGAAGAGAAGGAGACTCGCAAGTGACCTTGTCACTCTCTACAGCTTCCTGAAAGGTGAGTGTAGTCAGGTGGGAGTTGGTCTCTTTCTTCAGGCAGCAACTGACAGAAAGAGAGGACAGAGTCTCCCAAGCTGCAGCAAGGGAAATATAGGCCAGATATTAGGAAAAAGTTTTTTACAGAAAGGGTGATAAAGTATTGGAATGATCTACCTGGGGAGATGGTGGATTCACCATCTCTGGATGTGTTTAAGAAAAGACTAGATGTGGCACTTGGTGCCATGGTTTAGTTGAGGTTACGGTTGGGTCGGACTTGATGATCCTGGAGGTCTCTTCCAACCTAATGATTCTCTGTGTGTGATCTGAAGGGGGCGTACAGGGAAGATGGAGAGGGACTCTTCATCAGGAACTGTAGTGACAGGACAAGGGGCAATAGCTTCAAACTGAAAACAGACAGGTTTGGATTAGATGTTAGAAATAAAGTCTTTACTGTGAGAGTGATGAGGCACTGGATCGCAAGGTTGCCCAGAGATGTTGTGGATGCCCCAAACCTGTCAGTGTTCAAGGCCAGATTGGATAGGGCAACCTCATCTAGTGGAAGGTGTCCTTGTCCATGGCAGGGGGGGTTGGAACTACTTATTTTTAAGGTCCCTTCCAACTCAAAACATTCTATGATTCTATTTTGAGATTCTGAAACTGATGTTGAACTTTTCAAAATTTCTCAAACACTTAAAGCAGAGGAGCTACAACAGGAATCATAATATGTGATGGAATTTTGTTTTCCCTTCAGTAAACTAACTTTCCTTTGAATACTTCTGACAGGAAAGTCATGTGGAGAATAATGTGGAGTCCTTTACCAGGGCTGTTAGGTCGTTCTTTACCCATGAGGTAGATTTCTGAGTCTCCCTGTTTCCGGGCACCAAACAGTGGCTGCTGCCAAGAAAGAGAGCACTGACCTTTAGCAAAGCTTACCAAGAATGTGCAGGAAAATAAAATTAACTCTGAAACCTGCATTTGCAGTTAAATCAGAACAAAAGGAATTTTTTTCTGGTAAGACACTGACTGCATAAGACACAACTTGTTAGGCATGTGCTGATTCACTAATGCAATAAAAAGGACATTCTATTCCTCCACTACTCACTGAAGCAGAGCAAAAGCACTACAGCCTGAAAACATTTTCCAAAATATTTTCCAAAAGCCTGAAAACATTTTTCAAAAGGCTACAAAATAAGCAGTAACCTTTCAGAAACGACCCAAAATTCTAGTGTGAAGCGGAAACTTTCAGTGGAACATACATTCACTTATATAAAGTGACACTTGGGTCGATGTTAATTCTTTTTCTTCCATTGCACATAGCTGAAAGGCAAGCTGAAAGTACTGGAAAGCATGGAGTAATTGTGTTAGAAAGCACTATTTGTTTTATTTCATTTAATGTTAGGGGGTTATAAAGTTTTGTTGGCATGAGGCATTAATTTTCTTCAGCTCAGTCTGAACTGAAATGTCTATCTTGCAATGTGAGGGTTAGCTTTAAATTGTTCTGAAACATATCCAGATGAGTGGTTGGAACCATTTCACAGCATTGTATGCTGAACACATATGGCTATATTCAAATCTGAAAAGGAGAAGTTGATACCGGAGTATCAGAAGGCATGAATATTTAAGGCATTGGTTATTAGAGGCACTCCCTGGAATCTTTGCTATATATTCATAACCTGATTCTGAAAACCATGTTGGTTTGTATAAAAGCATTTCACTAAGAATAACAGATAATTTTTAGAATATATTTAGCATTCAGCTTGGTGCAATAATTAAGAACTTTTAATTTGATTACTATATCTCATTCCTTTTCTATGGTAAAAAGTAGTTTAGAAGAGTTGATAACAATCATTATTTTTCACACCCAGATGTGTAAAAGTCAGAGAGGTCAGAGAAACAGAAATATTTTATAATTCTGGAGAAACTGCTAAGGGATTTCTGAAGTGTTAACTAAAATGAAGTTAGCAAATGTTTTCTCACCACAGAGTGTGCTGAAAGAATACACATGTGAAGGGACTAAAATATTCTTTGCACCCAACACTCTACTGTATTTACATTAAAAATCTGGGTTATATCTCAGGGCTTTCTGAGTTTGATGATTGTTCTTGGAGAACCAAGAGACTGAGCTTAAAAGGGTTTGAGTACTCTTTAAAATGTGTAACTCTGCACACTGAAGCTCTGTTATAAAATAAGGAGCTGGAAAGTGAGTGCCCTGTATTGGTGGCCTTGATAGGTGCTGAGGGTTTTGTTGCTGCCCTTTTCTTAACTCTTACAGTAGGATACCATCTACAGTGGGATTAATGGCCTGGCAGGCCACACTCTGAATTATGTGCCAGTCATATGCATGCTAATGCTCTTCTACTGCTATTGAAACAGAGCATTTCAGATGGAGCGTAGTAGAGGCTGCACTAAAGATTACCTGGAGATTCGTGAAGGCAGTGATACAGGCACGCTGGCAGGACGATTCTGTGGGAACTCCTTGCCTTCAAATTATACATCAACTGTTGGACATATCCTGTGGGTCAAATTTGTCTCGGACAGTTCAAGCACGGCTGTTGGTTTCAGGGCCACCTTCTCACACTGTAAGTAGATGTAATTTGATTGAAAACTATTGTTCTTTCATAGTACTTCTGAAATTATTCTAAGAAGTGATTGTTTGGCCCTCTAAGGTCTATTAGAAAATATTTGCTGATGTCAGAAAGTCTGTATATTTACTTAAAAATATTTTGTAAAATATTTGCTGAATGTAAAGGGATGTTCTTATACATACTAGAACAGATTTTGTGCACATGTAAGTATGTCACATTTATTAGGCAATTGGCAAATTAAGAAAAAAGTATTTCTTTTCCAGCTTTCCATTTTGCTTTTTGAGTGTGACAGTGTCCATCTTCTGGTTTGGATCTAGATGCCATCAACCAGGGAGTGGAATTAGAAAAAAGGAAATTATGCCAATTTATAGATCCAAAATTTCAAGGGACCACTGCCAACATCAATCTGACTTGCTGCATGAACAGACTGCTGAAGCTAAACATCCACAGCCATTTTGATTATGCAAGCTAAACTTCTTATAATTTTCTTTCTTCTGAGATTTAACTCCTTTCCAAAATGAATTATCAATAGTTCATACCTCAATGAAGTCAGAACCATTTTTCACCAGAACATGCACAGGCATTTAGAAAAAAAATTCTTTAATGCTTTTGGGTAGAAATGAACATTAAGTAGTCACAGTCAGGCAGGAGTTTAGATGTGCTGTCTTCCTGCTTCTCCTACAGGTAGACCCACATGGTTCAAATGGGCAATTTCCTTCAGAAAACGGAACAGTGCATATCTCAAAACAAAAAAAATAATTAGGTGTGCATCCTAGAAGTGCCTGAGACATGTCTTACAGCCTTACAGCACTGTCTAGTCCTAAGTAAATTAAGTCAGATGGGCGCCCCAGTGTTTCTTTTACTCTGTGAGAATTATAGAGGCATTAGTTGTCTCTTTCTTGTTTTTCAGTGTATGGAAACGACATTGTGGGAGGCAGAGGACAAATAGCTTCACCACAGTGGCCCAGAAGTTATCCTCACAATTCCGATTACCAGTGGCGGATAAGCGTTAATGCTTCACAAGTTATCCACGGCCGTATCCTGCAGATGGATATCGAAAATCATCGCAGCTGCCAGTATGACAGTCTAAAGGTGATTTCATTCTGAGAAGTTATTTTATTTCTATCAACTTCAATAAAATGGATGAATAGAGAAACCAACAACATGAATGGGAAGCATTTCTGAGGATCTGTGGTGTTGTCCTTTCAGTAATTATTATTTATAGGAAGAGTTACATGCTCTTTGGCTCCCTAACAGATATTTCCAATCTGTAAGTTTGAAATTTACTAAAAATAAGCCCACAGTGATACAATCCTGAATATTACTATTGAAGAATTTCAGGTCAGATACCAGACTGAAATTTGCTCCTTGCTGGTTCAGTTAAGGACAACACTGATAGTAACATCTCAAGGCTTCTGAAAATAAAGTTATTTTAAAATCCTACAAGGAACAATTCTTTACTTGAACATTCTTTGCTCTCTGCACCAGTGATTTGGCTGCTGGCCATAGAAAGGTGCCTCTTTCTTTCAGTTTGATTGTTTTTCTGTATTCCCCGTAATACAGTCTAGCCAGCTTAAAAAGTAGAATAGTGAAAGAGTTTGAAGTTGGAAGGGGCCTTTTACACATCTAGTCCTACCCCCCAGCAGTAAGCAGGGGCTTCTTCAATACAGCACTCATGGTGCTAAGCAAAATGAACAACAGAGAACAGTGTCTTTCTGAACTTAGCTAACAAAACCACTTAAATAAGGTAAATCTCTTCTTGCCTTTTTTTTTGTTTTTTAAGCAGTTAATTCATCAATTATCCTTTTTTCATATTTGAGAAAGTTAATACTAGTTCAATATTTTCAGATCATTGTTGACTGATATTCAAATGTAATATTAGTTCAATAAGGAAATAAAACATTTTCTTTCATCTCATGTCATATATTAACAGCATTTTTTCTCCTAACTCAGACTGCCTTTTTTGTCCCCCTGAAAGCAAAAGGTGTTTCTTAAGCCAGCTAGACATTTAGTGAGTGTAAATCAGCCTGACCTTTAACCCGACCCAAGGATCAGATCATTAATATAATTTTAATGTTTATTCAATAATTCCTGTCTTTCTCTACTGGACATTTTTACTGGGTGGTAGATGAGAAGAACAAAATAAGCTTGAAAGGTGGCAAAGAAGAAACATCTTGTAACCAACCAAGATTTTGGGTTATAAATACATACAATGAAAAAAAAAATTTTTGCATATTTATCTGATAGAACTTAAAATACATATGTTCCTCAGTGGGGGGGGGGAAAAGATAAAGGGAAAAAAAAAAGTAATTCCTTTTCTTTTCCTTGCATATCATGGCGTTTCTTTTCCCATCAAGGATAAAAATTGTACCTGTGGACTTTTTTTTAAAGAGGGATGTCATTTTACGTCCCCAAAGAGCAGCCCTGTGGTAGGGAATGAGGTGAATTTGATTACTTCCATTCAGATCCTTCTTCTGTGAAAGCTTCACTTTTAACAGCATATATTGGAAAGAGAAATTTTGTTTGTTCCCTTAGAGCAGTTTCTCTCTAACTTGGATTTGTTGAAAGATCCCTCACTCATTTAAAGAGGGTCATTTGCTCCTTGGAAATTTGCTGAGTATGGGGCAGATGAAACTCTGGCTCTGTGAGGAACAGCACTGTTCTTCTCTCTGCAGGTGTATGATGGGCCCACAGTTCATTCTCGTCTTATCGCAACGTACTGTGGTGCAGACCCTGCCTCTTTTGCATCCTCTGGCAGTTCAATGACAATCCAGTTCCAGTCAGATTCATCTGTGGCTGGAAAAGGCTTTCTTTTGGAGTGGTATGCAGTGGACACTTCTGCTGTTGCACAGACCATTGCTAGAGGTGGGTTTTCAGTGAGTTGCACAGTTACAAGTGGTACAGCCAGTGATACACTCAACTTTACTGAAAAAATTCCAAACCAACTTCCCCACTAGAGAAACCCCAAGTTATTAATGAAGGAAAGCTTTCAGTGACATTTTAATGAAGCATTTTACTATCTCTTAAAAACGATTTCTAGAGATTCTTAGATATACTAATTTACAGTGTTCTTAAAATAAGCATGTTGCTAGAGGATAATTTTTCATTACACAGGTATTTAATTAAATCTAAACATTTGCTATGTTTCATGGAAAATGATCCCTCTTGCAAAACCATTCTAAATCATTGGCCATTGTGATATGAAACATGCACAATAACTTATGTTAAACTGTGGTAGATGCTCTTGGGTATTTTGTTAGATATTCCTCAAGATAAAATACATCACATCATTGCTGCAGCAGGTGGCACAGGAACATCCTTCCAGATGAGAATTTTCAAGTTTTATACTTCCAATCCAAACTGAAGTAGAAGAATTCCTGCATTACTGTAACTACACACATCATCACTGTGTCCTCATTGTGCTTTATTATAGGACTATCATCCAATATTACATGATGGGTGTACTTGGTTTAAAAAGAGGATGCTTTCTTTCTTTTTGTCTTCTTGTCCATGACAGGCGCATGTGGAGGGGCTGCAACAACCGAAGAAACACCTTCATTCCTCTTCTCACCACGTTGGCCAATGAATTACAGAAATCTTGAGGACTGTGTGTGGCTTATCAGAGCTCCTGGATCCACTGTGGAATTCAATATCCTGTCAATAGACATAGAATCTCATAGCTCATGCAACTATGACAAACTTATTATCAAAGATGGTGAGAAGCCAATCTTGCCCTACCCTGACAGGATGCAGTAGAGACCCAAGGTCCAAATACCTCAAATTCTCATCTCCACTGAGCTTAAGCAATCTAGATAGTAGTGGGAACATGGCCTAAAACAGTACTCTTCCTCTATTCTGAGACATTCTACTAGTTAAGATAAAATCAGCAAAGTCTAGCAAAATATTTGATGATCTATAAAAAATATTTCTAAATCTGTAAGGGTTTAAAGGTCTTGAAAAGCACCTTCCTGAAAGTGTGAGCCACAGCAAAAACCAGGCAGATGTGCACTGATTCAGTTTTTACACTCAGATGTTCTTTTCATCTCAGGAGACAATAGTCTTTCCCCAGTACTGGCTACTCTGTGTGGACGAGAACCTCCTGGGCCAATAAGATCAACTGGAGATGCAATGTTCATCCACTTCACGTCGGATGCAAGTGTCACTGGAGCTGGGTTTAATGCCTCCTATCACAAAAGTAAGACTCATTTCTCTTCTCCCCCAGATAAATGTCTGCCTTGCTGCTAGCAATGGGATAAGAGACTCTGGCATTGTTAAGAGCTGTCTACAATTTAATTAATCACACACACATCCAATTATGCACCTCTCATGAATATGTGGTAATTAATATCTGACTCTACAAAGGTGAAATTTGCTATTTTCCCAGCAATATAATGCAACAAAGCATTATTCAACCCAACCAGTCACTTCTCAGAAGGAAGAAAAGCGTATCCCTGAGTTTATAACAGCTCAGCTGAAGGGTGAAAGAATGCTCAACTAAGAGAAGGAAATAAATGACTCAAAGCAGAAAGAGACAAATGCAGAAAGCTGTATGAATTCTAGCAGGAATGTCAGTAATTTCCAGCAACAGTCTTTCTACCTCTTCCCACATGAACTCAAGAATGATGACAGATTCCTGAATGGGCTGAGGCACCAAGAAAGTGTTGGGGCAACAGTGACAATAAGGGAAGTTTTTCTGACTGGCAGCTGGAGTAGATGGCAGTGTTCTGGTACATGGCTAGAAGCAATGTCTTCAGTCAGGGTAATGGTAAGCTCATGCCATGGGAGGTCCTTGACATTGCTGCCTGCTTATTCATCTGCTAAGTCTGAGAACAGTCTCATGGTCAGGAATTTTGGTTTGTGTCATCCTGAAATCTATAAGCTTGCATTTTGGGAGATCATTCATTGTGCATTGCTATATGCCCCTCAGGCTCTTCATACACTCATTTCAACATTTATTTTAACCCATCACATCTTTTAGGAGACAGGGTTTTTCTCAAAATGAATAGGTGAATATTTGATGTTTTGGGTTTTTTTCTCTTTGCTTCAACTTTTATATTTTTTTTTCAGGTTGTGGAGGCTATTTGCACACAAGCAGGGGTGTGATAACATCCCCCAACTACCCTCAAAACTATTCTCCTAATCTAAATTGTTCCTGGCATGTTGTGGTAACCCCTGGATTTATCATTGCTGTTCATTTTGAACAGCCTTTCCAGATTAAGAGTGAGGATACTTCCTGCATCCTTGGAGATTACGTAGAGGTGAGGTTATTGGCTGAGTCACCAAATCCTCAAAGCTATTAAAGCTATTGAATCTTACAGATTTCAGTGTCAGTAAAGCAGCTCAAGATGTCATGGGGTGCAAATACCAAAGAGAAATACCAAAGATGGTATTTCTCTCTATCTCACTCTCTTTTTTATTATAGTGTGTTAATTAATCACTAGTTTATTAATTTCCACTGTGGCTGGAAGCATTAAGATGGTGTGTGCACAAAGTTTACATTCTAGGGCTGTTTGCTTGAGTAACATTAGCAATTTCTGGTTTAGCTGAAGAATGGGTTAGATAATGCTGCCTCACCTTTGGTGTCTGCAAGAGGGAATGGACGGTTTTGT
This sequence comes from Phylloscopus whistleri, assembly GCA_017589585.1. Classification (NCBI taxonomy): domain Eukaryota; kingdom Metazoa; phylum Chordata; class Aves; order Passeriformes; family Phylloscopidae; genus Phylloscopus; species Phylloscopus whistleri. Next base: position 3,279,862 of record JADMLD010000614.1, on the reverse strand, counting down.
GGAAGCAGCCCCATCTCTACCATGTACACCACAGACAATCAGCTGTTTGTCCACTTCACTTCTGACAGCAGGAATGAGGGCCAAGGATTCAAACTGAAATATGAGGCTAAGAGTCTAGGTAAGTCTAGGTAACAAACTTAAATTCTGCAACTTATATGTATGTAACTTGAAGTTTGTCCTCTTAAAGGATATTATTGTTCTAAGTCCCAACCCTAGTAAAATCAGATGTCTGCAAAAATGTCCTGTAGTGCATAACTTCAAATCTGACAGTCAGATTTCTCCTTTTTAAAGAGTGTCAGGCTCAGGTTGCAGAACCTGAAGATACTAAAGATAGATTTGAAAAAGAAAAAAGAAAAAAAAAAAGAAAGACCCTTTAGTAAGGAAGTAGCATCTACAGTTAGGAAGAGATGTTAAAAGTTCATCTAGGAAAGCAAAAATCTTCTAGAAACAAAAACTTTATTTTGAAAATTCAGTACCCAGTGCAAGTGCTAAATGAAGTTAGTAACTTTTCAGGGTAGTGTGTCTAGAAAGGTGGCAACATTTCTCACAAGTTTTACTTCCAGCTGAGAAAATAACATTGATTGCCAAAGCTAACTTCTTTGAAAGAGTGAACAAAATGGAGATCCAGGTCCCAGGAGGAAATCACGAACTTGGCATTTGCAGTTATCCCACTCTGTTCATAACAGAGCCACTTGGCACACCTGGAGACCTGATAAAACAGTATATCTAAACAACTAAGGCAACCTGCCAATCAGCTCAAATCATTAAGTGTTTCATTTCTGCCTGTTTTCCCTGCTGCCCAGAAGAATTAGCATTATTTCAGAGAATTGATGAGGGGATTAAGTGTAGCTGTACAATAGCATTTCTACCTCTTCAATTTATGGAACTTGAGTAAAGCCCTGGGTTAAACCAGTATTGCTAGAATATAGAGGGGGTTTGGGACAAAAAGGTTCTGGTCAAAATAAAGATATTTTTGTCAGGTAAAGGACCTGGGCAAACTCTCATGTTTGCTCTGACTGGCATTTCTCACATTCCTTACATTCATTACTATCTCAGACATTTCAGTTCTTGGAAAGTAGAATTTGGGAATGATTCACAGAAATATTGATGGGTCTGACTTGTGGACTTCCTAGCTCTTGGGAATTGGCATAGAAACAAGGCAAGAAATACATTTTCTGCTTGTTTTATAAGCAATCCAAGGACAAAGTAGTAGCAGTTTAATTCAGGACCCTGAACATTTGAAAATGAGGAGGACTAGGTAAACAGGAGCACAGGAGTATAGGATTCTACTGCATTAAAATGTTTTCCCAGAGCAAGCAATAGAAAGCATTTGTTTTTAGATGTGACTATATGACATCAAAAGGAAACTGTGTTGGAATATAGTGATCATATTTTTGATGCCTCACCCATTTCCTTTTCATGTTTTTTACTGGTGATCTTTTCTTTCCCAGCCTGTGGAGGGAACATTTATATCAATGATTTCAACCCCACTGGATATACATCCTCCCCCAACTACCCAAGCAATTACCCTCCACATGCTGACTGTGTCTGGACCATAACTGCTCCCAATGGACATGCAGTAGAGCTGCAATTTGAAGATCAGTTTTACATTGAACCTTCACCAAAGTATACATCCACATTATTTTACCTATTTTTCTTCAGAGACTCCATTCTGGTTTTTCTTTCTCTGTTACTTTCTTTAATTTCTCCCAGAGAACAAACAAAACACTTCTATATTTAAAACCAGAGGGTTAAGAATTTTTTGAGAGATCACTGAAGCTATCAGGTCACTGGTTTACGTTTCTACGACGTTGCAATGCATAACAGAAGTTAGTATGGCAGAAAAAGTAGAAACATCCATGATATAAAGGTGCTTTCTATAAAATCTGTGCCCTATAGTCCTTTCATATTCAGGTTTTCAGTAATTTGGACTCTCAGGTGCTTTTGAAGCCAATGGATTGCCACCATGACACTTTGCCTCCCTCCTCTATTGCCTGGCAGGTGGCTTGCAATGAGTCTACACATTTTGCACTCCCTTCCTGAAGCATAAAACAAGGCTATTTTCCAGCTAATGTAGCTTCACTGAAAGGGGCTGGACCACTGCAAGGCAAATGTGAGCCTGTGAAACCACATCCAGGAAAAATAGTGAAGGGTGGAGAATCCCAAAGGTGTTCTTTCTGGTTTCCAGGACACTGCACCATTCTGAAGGCAAAGCTTATAGTTAAGATATTTTGGGTCTTTGTATGCCCACCTAATTAGACTCCAGAATTGAATTTTTATTCCCTTAATCTGTCTTCTTGTTGTCCCTTAATTCAAAACTTCTCAGTGAGACTTAATAAGGAATATCTGCTAAATCTGAATCCAGCCAAAAAAATGTATTTAAGATGATCACAACTACTTTGCCAGTGCTGTTCATATCCCTACCCAGAATTTGCTCCTGTCAGATGTGATCTGCTCATAGACTGAGTTTTAGATGAATCCTTCTCAATGTTTCTAGCACTTCTTTTGATTCAATTATTACATAACTGCAATGGATTATGATCTTGTTGATTCTGTCCTGGTCACACTGCATGAAAAACAATCTAATTCACTTCAGCTTCATGGCTTTGTGCACGTACTGGAATGATTTTGAACCACTACTGCCGTACGTTGAAAAGAAAATTGTCTCCTTTTCCAGCTGCACTTCCAGTTACCTCGAGCTGCGCAGCGGTGCTGACTCCAGTGCCCCCCTCATTGCCAAGCTGTGTGGAGGTTTGATGCCAGGCTCACAGAGATCCTCAGGAGCTGTCATGTACCTGAGGTTCAGGTCTGACAGCAGTGCCACACGCGTGGGATTCAATGCTAAATACTCCATTGGTAATGCTTGCATTGATCAGTTTCTATGAATTTAAAGAAGATTTTGGTCTCAAGTGTTACACCTTTATAATAGGGCTTAAATCAGACCTGTGGGGTGGGCTGACAGGAACCCGCCTCTTTCAGTAAGTGTTAGAGCTAAGGCATCAGAACATTGGCATGTTCTGCACCTAGCAAGAGCTGAAAATTAGGGAAATATTAATAGGAAAAGGCTCATAGCCCAGCAGCAGCAGAAACAACTAGTGGATAACCTCTTGTCAAAGCCAGTTGTCAAAAGAGCAGTAGAAAAAAGGTCAGTGTGGATAAAGTCATGTAGCATGGTTTGATTTTCAGCATGCAAACTTAGTGTCACTTTTATGAACAGCAGTCTGAAGGAGAATGTGAAGATCAGCTGAAAATTGGCAATAGAAGAACAAATTAGGAGCTTCACTATGTAAATGTAAATCAAGCTATAATAAAGCTGCTAGACAAACAGGGGCAGCATAATAATGGATAAGAAAATGAATGAGCCATTATTTGTTATCTGGGAAAGAAATAGTTGTTCTCAAGCTGCAAAAACAGGGTTAAAAAGCACTAAAAAAATTAAAATTCAAGAAAAAATAATCCTTGATCAGATTCAGAACTATGCTACTTTTTTTTGGTTTGGTTTGATAATGTTAATAATCTTTAAAGAATAATATCGCTTATATAGGGAAGTCTAGGACTGTTAATTTCTCAAAGGCAAAGCAGTGAACTATATTGTCTTATACAGAATTTTGCTCATTGCATTGGATCCAAAACACTAAAGCCAAAATAGAGTGCTGTCATATTTCTGAATGTGAAAACTGAAGAAACTTTTTTTATATATATATATATATATAAAATGAACACAGATGTTACTGCCATGGAAAGATTGTAACTAACAGACACCAAATTCACTACAAAAAAAAAAAAAATCCACCTAGGAATATTGTTTCATACAATCATAGAAAATCCTGATTTGGAAAGGAGCCACAAGGGTAATCAAGGTCCAGCTCCTGGACCTACATATGACCACCCCAAGAATCACACCATGTGCCTGTAAGCACATGTTTGCTGGCTGCCTTACTGCTACAAACTTATGTTTGCAGGTACTGCAGAGAAATGAATGTTCAGAAAGAGACAATTAAAAATTAATAGCTTGTTTTACACACTGTGCAGTAAAGGCATCACAAGAAGTGAATGGGAAGGGATGAAAGAAAAAAGGAGTCTGAACTATAACTGTTGATCCAAACCAGAAGTCAACTTCTGTTTGTCATAAAAAATTGAGATCCACACTTAGCAAGTTTCATTTCTTTTTAATTTACCTGTTATATCTTTGCAAGGTTTTCTGGTAATTATGGACATAGATAGAGATTAGATTGAAAACTGTGAGTTTATTCAAATTATAAGAGATATGAAAGAGTGGAAGGGATGTTGAAAATGGCAGGGTGTGTGTGGGTGTGAAAAAAAAAAAACAAACCAGCAACCAGGACTGATTGAATTAGACTGAAAACATGGGAGATTTTTAATTGGAAGGAAATTCCTGTCTTATTACCACAGTTAGAGAACTTGTACCTTACTTTTAAGTTTTGTTTAGGAGAAAGATCATCTCTCTGAGGTTCTTTAGTCAACCAAATAATATTCTTCCTTTTGCAGCTCCCTGTGGTGGGACAGTGATTGGACAAACTGGTATCATTGAAAGCACAGGGTATCCTGACCTTCATTATCAAGACAACCTGCTGTGTGAATGGTTTCTGCAGGGTCCCAGGGGCCACTATCTTACCATCAGACTAGAAGGCCTCGATATTCAAAACTCTTCCGAGTGTGCAAATGACTTTGTGGAGATCCGAGAATACAACGCTTCTGGTCTGACAATTATTTCAGTGTTTGTCTTCCCCTCCCTAGCTCTACTATGAAACCTCACCAGAGGTTCCTGAAAGCATTTCACTTTGGGTCCAAAGTGAGCCTTTTCAATGTGCAGTATTTTATTGCATCTGTCTTGTTTGCTGATGCAAAGTAGAGGCAAACAAAACCCTTCTATTTGCCAGCAATAACTTGATTCCACTAGTTTTCTCCTGCCTGTCCAGTTAAATAGGAAAGTGACCCTTCAATATAACTATAACTATAACTATAACTATAACTATAACTATAACTATAACTAACTATAACTGTATAACTATAACTAATGCATTGATATAAATTTCTCTTTCTCTATGTGATTTTTGCAGGAAATTTGTTGGGCAGGTACTGTGGTAATACTCTCCCTGGTGCTGTGGACACCTCTGACAGTTTTGCTTATGTCAAGTTTGTCACTGATGGATCAGTCAATGCCCGGGGATTCAGACTGCGCTTTGATTCCAGTTCTGAAGGTTGGATTTGTAAGGTTGAAATATACTCTCAGGGAGCAACTTATACCACAGACCATGATTGCACTAATACAGCATATATTGTAGATCACTTGTTCTTAAAGTGGTGTGTATTTGCTCTTAAATTTAAACTTGGGGGAAGTATGAATAGAGTTTCTGTCAACAACTTAGCTGAGCTGAAACTTGGTGAAGCAAACAATCTCCTGCTGCAGTGGATATTGCCATCAGTGGCACAAGGAAGCACACTTTTCCACACCTTTTTTCTTCAACAGTGAGTCAAGGGATGTCCTAACATACCCTTCCCATACCCCTCTTGATAAGCAAGATCAACTTATTTTGGTATTCAATGACCCTCACAGCGAAAATTGTTTTCATATGTTCAGGTGAAATTTCATGTGTTTCAATTCATGCTCTCTGCCCCTTTTCCTGAGCACAATGACTTCAAAGAGCTGCTCTAATCAGGATTGAGGACATGGATCTACTCCTGCTTCAGACTTGCACAGTCTTCGATGTCCATGCAAAGCTTGTCCTACCAAAATAGGCTACTGTTTTAGAAATTCTTTGCAATAGTCATGTTGAAAAATCTCCTGCCAACTCCTTCCAGCTCATTTAAAAGTTCAGCTGAAAGGTTTCTTCATGTTTGATTCTGCAATAAAACAACAAAGGAGAAACAAATTCCAAAAGAACATTATTCCGCTCCTAGGATCCTATTATGCCAACTTAGAAGAGAAATTCTATTACCAAAAAATTTAATGCAAGTGGATGCAGAGAGGTGATTATTCTGCAGAATCTGTGAGTGTGAGGAAAGGGACTTTCACTACACACCATTAAACAATATCTCTCTCTTTTAAAAGGAAACGGAGGGTAAGCTGGTAAAATTCTATCAAAAGTTTCAGAAAAAAATGCACTCTGTATCCAAGACATTCATTGTTCCTTCCTCACAGCACAGTTTGATATTCATAACAAAGATAGGAAAAGCAAAAAAAAAAAAACTGTACTAAAAAGCGTTGCTTAAAATACCCAGAAGTTTTTTCTCTACCTCTGTTAATCAGAATAGTAAAAATACATTAGAGTATTTTACTCTTAGAGTGCCTGCTTGTTCTGTGTAGCTCTGCTCAGTCCTCTGAAAGTCAGAAATGTCTCAAAGTCAGTCTTGCCACAATGAGAGGCTCGTGTCATATGGTATCAAAGCCTATGAGTCACCCAGGCTTCTGAAGCCTGGGATGAGCCCTTCAGAGAAGGAAATAATAACAATTAGACCAAAAGGAGTTGCTCTGGTCAGTTAATACTCAACTGCTTTTATGACAGAGTGCTAAAGACTAGCAGGAACTTGGCTGTTTAGACAAACATATGGATTGGGTAGGCCAATCAAATCAACCTCTCAGGATCTCTTTTTTCTCACAATATTGATTTTTTTTTTTTGCCATAATTCTATAAGCAGTGCTTTGCTCTGAGAAGTGTAACCAATATTTGGCTATTTCAGAATGTGGTGGGGATCTTACTGCACCTGTTGGAACATTTACTTCTCCCAACTATCCCAACCTCTACCCACACAACCGAGTGTGTGAATGGAGGATCAGAGTGGAAGAAGGCCGACGCGTGACCCTAACCTTTAATGACATGGAAACTGAACAGCACTGGAGCTGCTCATCCGATTATGTGGCTGTGAGTATCGGGTGTAGAGTCAGAAACTGCTCTTCCTAACCCCTCTATGGAGAATTAATGGATGTAATAAAGCTGAAAAATCACTTATAGGCCTATATATGGTTTTAAGACAAATCATAATTTAATCTGGGGAAAGCAGATAAATGAGAGAAAGCTACTTCTGTAGAGCATCTAAACTCATGTGCTTGTTTTGGAGTATGGAAATTTTGAAATTGAGTCCCAGGCAGAGAAGAAGACTTAAAGGAATCACTGGAGTTGTTTTTTAATCAATTATGAAAAAAAATTCTGGGTTTTTTGAAAGTTTTCAATGTCTCTTTTCTGTGCAAACAAAATCCATCAGTTAGTTCCAGGTTTTATTGACTTTGGAAGTATCAACTGGTGTTATTACTTTTTGCTGTCAATTAAAAAAAAAAAAAAAAAAAACCAAAAAAACAAACATCAGAGATTTCAGCAAATGGCTATTCTGAACTAAAGACAGGGAATCCCCACGAAACTTTACTTGTATATCACTCTCTATCTCAAAAAAAGGTAGATATTGGTTTTTTTATCATGTTTAGTTTCGTATCTGGTTATTTAGTGGGAAAAAAAAAATCAAGCCTGGCACACTGACCTGGACCTGGTCAGATGTACAAATGCCTCAGAAATATGATTCCTCTCTGAAACTGCAGGAACATGAGGTGGAGTTTAGCTTCCCACTTGTTCAGACAGCAGTGCAAACGCAGGAATAAACTCTAGGATGATCAGAAACCAACCCATGCACAAGCATGGGGGGCTGAAGTAGCTACTCATCCCTTGAGGTTTGTAGATGAGATTTCCCTCATTTTTCTTCACAGATGCTTTAGACGAACCTTTAGGAGCTGGCTTTTTATCAGTTAATGATCTCTTAAAGGAATTTTTTTCCTGCCAGCTTTTATGCCTTCAATCCTCTAATATATTCCAAGTCTCAGTGGGAAACATCATTTCTGCCTTGCTTGCACTGCAGAGTAGAAAGAAGGAAATTAATTCCTAGGCTAAAGGGTGTGTGAAGGAAACAGAGCAAAATATCTCTGGATCATCAAAAAGTGAAATGTTTGAAATAATCAGAAATGCCCACCAGCACTCAAGTATGTTGAAGAAAATTTTGATAAAGCTGATGTTGGCTTTATCAAAACAAGAATACAAAGATGATGATTTGAAATGAAATTAATATGATCAGTAGCTGGTATTATTAAGTGATCAAATATATAAATATTAAGCTAAAATACTTAGTGTTCTTCTCAATTAAGAAAAAAAAACCCAACAATTTCTGTTTGAAACAGGAGAGAGAGAGGGAGAGAATATGTTTGTGTTTCACCAAAATAAGCAAGTTATTTTTGATGTTTACTTCAGAGCCTCATCCACTCAAGGCAACGAAAGTTTGTGCCAATGTTTGGGTAGGTTTGAGAACTAACCTCTTGTGAGGGACATCAGTGAATTTTCTGAATTTAAAGATGGTAAACACTCTTAAATGATACAGGAAATGCTCATAAGACTCTGTATTGGTGTCGTAAGAGTTTGTTTTGACTCCACAGGTTTACAATGGCCTTGGGCAAAATTCTCCCCGGCTGGCCAAGCTGTGTGGGGAGGTAAATCCAGGCACTGAGGTGAAATCCACTGGAAACACAATGAAAGTCATTTTGGTGACAGATATGTCCCATGCAACCAGAGGCTTCAGTGTCTCATATACCTCTAGTGAAGATGCAGGTAGTGTATGTTTTTGACTTAAATGATTGATCTCTGGTGAGTCATTTCATAGCTAGAGTACTGGCACATAGTAAAAAAAATTACCTAAACAGATAACAAATCTCTGATACCGTTTTTCTCTTTCCTGTCTGAATGGGAATAGATATTTATCTTTAATTAGCTGAAAGAACTTGAAAAAAAAATGGAGAATCTCTGTGAGCAATGGACTTCATGTGGCTCTGTATGGATCACAGTCCCTGCTGTCCCTACTGACTCATTTTTTTGCATTTTTTCTTGAGTAAGAGATGGCCCGAAGTGGCCTTATTCCATGAAAATTTTCAAAAAGCATAGTGCTGTGGACAAATTGAATAATTCAAGTGCTTCCTTATTACTCAGGGGGGTAATTAATTTATTGTAGCTTGTGAAAGAGTGCAGCAGCTAACCTACTTTTGCAAGCTCAGCCTCCAGAGAGGGGGCAGCTGGCAGAGCCTTACTACTACAGCCTTGAGTATTTTGAACTTATTTTCCAACTCCCACTCCAAGCATCCTACTATGGCATGAGGGTATCTTCCATGAAATTTTTTCTCTTGAGCCTAGAATTAGGTAATGAGTAAGTCAGAGCAATACTGAACTGAAGCTGTAGTAAGATTTTATCACAATATTAAATAATTAATGTTGGTATTAATGTTCTATCTTGTTGTATTGGTAGTGCTGCTGAAATATTTTATTTGATACTGTAAAAAATTGTTCTTTTCTTTACATGTGTGTTTTTAAAGACTTTCCAATAAATTTCAGGGCACCAGGCAAGAATTCTCTTGTACACAGCAGTAAATTATAAAAAAGTAAGAAGATGGAAAAGGCTTTGATCTAATAAGCATGTGTGCTTTCTGATGTGAGCATACCTGAATGAAGAGGGGCAAGATTTCTTCTCCTCATACAAGAATTAATACTACTTTTAAATAAACCATATTTTGTTTCTGCAGTTTGTGGTGGAACCCTGATGGCATATGCAGGTGGGAATTTCTCTTCTCCTGGTTATGATGGCATCCAAAATTACACAAGTAACCTGAACTGTGAATGGATCATTGAAAATCCCTCTCACTATAATTCATCCATTTATATATCATTTGAGGATTTCCACTTGGAACATCACCAGAAGTGCCAATATGACTACCTGGAGCTACGAATAGGTTTGTATGTTCAGCAGGAGAATGGATAAAGCCTATCAAGATTCGGGTTGTACAACTCTGTTTGTGCCAAGTCTCATTCGTATATATTTGCATGGAGTGGCTTTTGTAGAATCTATACATTTGAGAGTGCTCACATCGTGCCTTCCATGTTGAATCCATGATCAGAAGTGGGATTTCACTACCAGAGAAATGGATGCATGGATTTGGTCACCTGTTCTTTCAGGGGACAAAATGGAAAACTGGATAGACATCTTGGGGGGATAAATAGTTTTGCTGTTTGCAATACTCATCTGACTCTCTCTTTACAAGGGACAATATGAATTTCACTTCATCTGCCTTGAGTGATGGCATTTGCAGTCATCAAAACAATTTATTTGGTCCACTCCCCATTGTCTGCCTGGTCCTGAAATATCTCCAGGGACAGCAGGAATGGAATAAAAAACGTTTTAATTATTCATGGCCTCTGGACTGAACACCCACTTCTGATCCATTTTTGCGTTCTGTAAGATGACTCTCCAAAAAGAAATCCATATTTCCAGTGAGAATATATTGAAAAACAAAGACTAAAGCATTTTAAAGGAAAAAAACCCAAAACCCACAGGATTAATGCATATTTGAGCATCCTTATCCACAATAGCAAGCAACTGGAAATGTCATATGAAAGTCGCTCAGCTAATGCCAAGTGTAGTATGAAAGCTGCAGCTGTCTTCTTCATGGAAAGGCTGTACCTGTGAGTCCCAGAGAGAGCAGGTTTTAATTTACCAGGAAATGCTTTCTGAAACATGTGAAAAGGTTGAGAGCACGAATCTGTCACATCCCTATTTGCACTCATTTGAGCAAGAGCTTTTGGTTGTATAGCATTGGTTTGTTCTGTGTAGAGCCAGACCTTGCATAGCTCTGTAGCCTAGCAGTTCTCTCCCATGTATGCACTGGAGCTGAGAAAGAATAGAAAAAGAAAATGAAATTAAAAAAAAAAAAAAAAGAAGAAGAAAACATCAGAGAAAGAAACAGTAAAATATATTTGCTTTGTTATTCTCCGTTCCTGCTACTCTCACTTTATCATGAACCTCAGGCCTCCAGGCAATACAATCAAAGAAAAGGGAAGAAGTCTTGCTTTGTTCTACACAGGTTTGCCATCTAAATAGCAGTGTCCATTTCAGCACTACTAATGGACCTCCAATTTCACAGCTAGCCTGGTGTCAAAAACAGAATGCTTCTCATTCATCTGAGCATGCTGACAAGTAACATTTAATAAGCACTGAGATGCAGTAGTGCAGAATACCACTAAACTCAGGCAGGTTCTGTTTAAGACTCAACACAGCAGATGCACAGTTAGGGAAAGGTCCAATTCTACTTTAGGTTACCCAAGAGACCCCAAATGGAGCTGAGATGTGCAAAATTCTTTTGTGATGCCCATACAACTTACTTCATGGTACTCAAATAAAAAAAAAAATTAAAAGCAGAATTGACTGTAATTCACTGACTAATATTTAAGCTAAATAGATAAAATAAATATGTCAAAATTTTTAAGGTAAGGTATTAAGTCATTAAATTATCATTCACATTCATGTAGGTTGTACATGGTAATACAGCTGAGCATATGGCTACAATGAAATATATTCCTAACTTTTGGCTTTTGTGGAAGACTCTTCATTTTATCTTTCAGACCATTCACTTCAGTTTGAATGAAATGTAACAGCACAATATTTCTGTTTTCTTTTTCTGTTTATCAGCAGTCTAGATCTCTGGCCAGCTAGGCATTCATGAAAGCAATGATTAGTGTCACTTTTCACACTGTAGAGACTGAGTAACCTGGGTGACATCTGTCACATAGTCAATCATCTCATAAAATGTACAAAAAAGTAAACATATTTCACATACTAACACTGAAAGTAGTTATTACTACTTTTTCCTGAAACGCAATGTATCATTAATGTTTTTTGCTTGTACAGCTCAATATAATTTTTAGTGCATATTACCAAGACAGTTTGTACCATTTCTCTGTGTAATTTTCATGATAGGATTTTATAATATGTCCCTTTTCTTCCTTGTGCTTCAAGGCATTTCAAATGGTGGCTGTGTCACTTGCATATAACAGAAACATGAAGTTACTCAGCCAACCCGTGACTTGGAAAAATTCTGAAAAGGCTTTGAAGAGCACCCAAAGTTTCCCCCTTGCTCTTTTGCCTTCTTCACAAGAATAGCCTGCCACTTTGCACAGAGCTAGGAGTTGCTTTTGAATGGAGACTCTTAAGACCAGCAACCTGCTATTATTAGAGAAGTGAACTTAGGAATGGCATTGGCTGGATGTCATGAGGAATGCTATTACACTTACTTTCTTTCTCTTGAGAATTTATCAGTAATAATCAGAAACTATGTTTTTAGCAATTTGATAGATAGGAGCCCACCAATTTGAGCAGTCACTGTCACTCAAGTACAGTGCCCTGTGTTATGCTTTCCTTTTAGGCTTCAAGGATTTCAGCAAATGCTGGCTTTTTTTGTTTGTTTGTTTTTTGCCATACAGAGAACAATATGTTGAGTTCCCAGGGAAAGAGATGCCCACTATTAATACAGTGATGATAGTTTGTTCATGGATGGTGCACATCCCTATACAGTAGAAAACTCAAACTCCCTGTTGTCTTTAATGAGAATGTCACAAAAACAAAGGTTCAATAGTTGTCCATGTGATGGTCCTTAGGCCATGTCTTTCCACTGTTCTGACATAAAAGGTCTGTAATTTTGGGGCAGAACAATGAGGGGTTTGTGTCTGATATGTCTGATATGACATGTGAAAGTGTGCAGGATGGGAGGAAGGGGAGAAAAGGAGCCCAGGGTATTTAAAGGATCATCGATATAGCTTTGGAGAGAGTTTTCTTGTTGCCAAGATTTAGATCCCAGCAATAAACTGCAACACTCTGCTTATATGCATAAGGAATGATCAGTTACTAAGTGTGATATGTACTCTTCTCCATTTTCTTGTCAAAACACAATGAATTGCATGTTTACACTATTCCTTTATGTTATTGTAGCTCTTCTAGGACTCAAAAAGTGCTGTGTTTTGTTTGTTTTTCCCTTTCTTTGCTTAGGGGATGCTGATGGAGAGCTAATAACCAGACTTTGTGGTCAGGCTGCGCCATCTGTGCCACTAGTTATAGCTGCCCCTCAGGTCTGGGTACAGTTTGTCAGTGATGGAAACACAGAAGATAAAGGATTCTTGGCCCATTACACGTTTGAAGGTAAATGGCTCAGTAGACTGCTGCCTTGGCTGACTAAGGCACTTCTGGGGAATGCTGCCAGGCATTTGGTGATACAGAGAATAGTCATGATGGAATCAACCCTCAAAGAGGTACTCAAAAATTACACAGTGCTAGCCACTATTTATATCTTCTAAAGCAAGCATGTACTAACAGTTGAACTCTCAAGATTTATTTTCTGCCTCAGTGTTGGCATTCCCCAAACTACATTTGAGATTTTGCAACAGTCAGAGCAGCTGGTTACTCTTGGGAAGAGGGACATAACAGGTAAAACCAGACAAGTTTGACTTACTTCAGATAGGTCTCTGGAGTGCTAGCAGAGCTGGAATGCATTCTGCTGCTTGAACCTTTGCATTCATTTTGAAATCCACTTGAAGCTGTATCAGTGCAAATTACACCACTTTGCCATTTATGTGCCAGAACAACTACTCTTCCTGTCACAACTGAATTTAGCCTTGGAGCTTATCTAGACGCGTCAGAAACTTTTTTACTTCATTGTGTTGGTCCAAGGATGGCACTGATTTGCTTGATAGTGAGATAAACAGACGACAAGGTGGAAGAGGCAGATGTCAGCTGGCAAAAGTTTTGCAGATTTATATTAAGTATCAGAATAAATGCAAAGTTTCATGGTCATTGCATCCTTTTACTCGGTATTCAATGACAAAGATTTTAAAACTGAGAATTTCCCAGATAAATTGTTCGCCTTTAACTCTGTCAGTGCATCTAAAATATATTCTATTACTATTACAAGCTGAATAATCTTCCATTCATTTTATTATAGTATTCTGTTCTGAAAATGTATTGAAATGTTACTTTTTTTTTTCTGCAGCCTGTGGTGGTGTACAGTCAGGTGAAAGCGGAGTTATCTCAAGCCCTAACTACCCAGAGCCTTACAGCAGTCTGAGTCGCTGCTCCTGGGTGTTGGAAGCCCCTGAAGGTGAAACCATCACTGTGAGTAACATACCACAATTCTGTGCACAGCAAAAAGTGTGAGAAGTACCTTCTGAGTTTTGAGGAACAGATTTGAGACAATTTGGAAAATCAGAAATGTTGAATAATTACGTATCTTCCCATTGATTTTACCTGAAAGAGGGAATGAAGATAACGCAACAAAACTGTTTGAAGATTGTACTCTCTGAAAAAAAGAAGGATCCTAGTATAACTTGACCTCAAAACACTTCTTCTTGACCTCATTGACTTCTTTAAACAATGACTTTCTATGTTTACAAAACTGAAATAACTAATTTTATTAGATTTTCATGGATATTCTCACTATAATGAGAATAAACATGAGGCTGAAGATTTTTCATCTCTGCAGAAAAGTTTCAAGCCACTAGAAAGTTACTTTTGTGTCTTACTGGTTTATCTGGAACATAATATTACTTCTGGTACATCAATGAAACATCGCCCCAATTTCCCAATAAGTATTAAAAGTCTGCCTGAGGTGATAGTTTCTTGAGTCAAAATCTTGACAGAACAATTTAAGCACCTTTATGACCAAGCAGTACAAAACTTAATTCACTGAATTATTTAACTGGTTCTTTCAAGCACAGATACAATCAGTGACATTTATGGTTTGGGTCAGAAAAATATCTGAAAAGCAGTTTTGTGGGAACACATTGCAGATTTTCATATGTAATGTCTTTCATTAATTTCCCTATCATGTTTTCCTTGCTTACAACTACAGAGGTTAGAAATGGAAACCCATAGTCCTAATTCTTCTGCTACATTTTATTCTGACCACTGCCTATGTACTTATTTCAGGGAATACAGGATTATTTTAGTTGAACACAAGATTTCTATTGACTCCACAAACTAGTTTAAAGCAGAACTCATTTTAATCAGAAGAAAGCAGATTTCTGTTTAGAAAGGACTGACTAGCAGCATGCTCAGTGAAGGCAGACTAATTTTTTCCAGTATAAGCTGCCAGTTTCAGTTGCTGGCAAAATTCTGAATTTAAACTGTTACAGCTAAATTTGTATTTAGTCTTAGACAGGTTCTTTTGGAAATGACGCACAAAAGGTACAGGAAAAAAATCCTGTGTTTTTGCTAAACTTTTCTACAAAGATTCTGCTCATGAAACTAGTTTAAAAATCCCAAAACTGATGGAAATTGGACCAGGTAGTAACTAGTGTACATCAATATTTCAGCATCAACAAATCCAGGAGTCTACAGGATCAGCAATCTAAATGTTTGAACTGGAAATCCCATGTGTGAGCATACATCTCCAAGGACAAATGGCTTCGGTGTGGGAGGGAGACAGGGTCAGGAGCTGCCTGTCCAGCCTGGTCTGTTTATGGGATGCATCCAGGCTCATGGGAAAGAACCGCAGAACTGTTTCTGTTTTGGTGGAAACAAACATTATTTTTAGCAACTGTTGGTGTATTGATTCAAAATAATAGGAAGAAAAAAAAAATCTCAGGCTTTCTGCTTGCATAGCTGGTTGTATTTCTTGAACAGAAACTCTGAGTGCAGGAAAGTGGTTCAACACCTCTACATACTCAACACTGTTTTGAAGCACATAGTTTCAAAATATGGTTAAGACAAAATGGTGCCAGTTTTGAACCTATGAATTTGTCTTCCACTTCTGTCTTCAAGCTAAGTAGCTGCTGTTACTTATAGTGGCAAGATTCCAATCAATACTTGCCGGAAAGCATCATGCAGTGAGGGTCAGATTTCTGAGTGTACCCAGAAATCATTGTGCCATGATGGCCACAGGATCTGTCTGGAATTTTTCTAAACCCTCCCCTGGAATGACTGGTTTTAGCACCTGAATGTCACCTTTGTGTGTTGCAGCTTACTTTTACAGCCTTCCACATTGAAAATCATTCACTTTGTAAGTGGGATTCTGTTACTATCCTGAATGGTGGCTCTCCAGGGTCTCCTGTCATAGGAAAGTACTGTGGAAACTCCTCGCCTGGGACTATTCGGTCTGGTTCCAACAAGCTCGTCATCATCTTTAATTCTGATCACTCAATTCAAAGAGGTGGCTTTTATGCAACATGGACAGCAGAATCTTTAGGTAAGTTTGCATTAAAGAACAGAAGAAAGGCATGCCATCATCTTCAGGATTCTTGAAAGAAGCCAGCACTAAAAAAAATCAAGTATTAATCCAGAGCTTTCTGATCTTACACAATGAATTCAAATTTGGATCGATTTTGTACTTTTTAAACCTCCTACTGGCAGTTTCTTAATGGCTGTAAATTGATACCATCAGCATTACCCTCCCAGCAGTTGTATCCATTGTCAAGGACTATGAGACATTTCACTTCATGAATACCTATTGTTCCAGAGTTTGGTTTGGTTTAAACACTTAAAACTAGGACAAAGCGAGTTACAAAACAGAGAGGCAGACAGAACATCCCAAAAAGCACATGTGACAACAGCCTAGAACTCTTGCACTGTGATGGAGATGGTGGTACACTTTTGAAGGTGGTATACATGCAGGATTGAATTGTACATTTTTCAAAGCTGCCTTCCTTCTCTTGAAATTATCATCAATCTGTAGCTCACCATTTGTGCTGTGTACTTCAGGAAGTCATTAAAGGCCCATGTAGGTAAGTGTAGATGTGGCAGATGGTGGCAGTGCAGAAATTACTGTGCTTTCCTGACTCAGTACAGACCTGGCATATGCTTCCTAGTGTCACTTCCAGCTGCAAACCTTCTGGCTGATCCTGATCATCTTTCTGTCCACTAATGATGTAGCTGTATTCACAGTTAGTTGATGGAGTATCTTCTTAAACATACCAATAGTCCATGCTTGCATGAATATACACTGTCATTTTAGCAAGTTTTTGACACTGTTCCCTATTGTCCCTGAGATTTCATGTGCAATCAAGCCCACTCTTCATTGGTGTAGTAAGACTACAAGTGCCATGTGCATAGGCAGTCTTCTCTCTGAAAGTTTTCATTTCTGTATATACCTAGTTTATTTTTTCAGCTTTCTTCTCATTTGTTCACTGAGAATCTCCAGGTCTGTGTTCTGTACATGTGACCAAAACCTGGCTTCACACCCTTCTAAACACAACTGCCATTTGTAACAGAGAAGAATGAAAAATAACATCTTCCTTTAAAAGCTGTTATATATTTTTTAAATTAAGAGGGAAAAAGTAGCATGTTACAAACCTTTTTTTTTTCTCTTTATTCATCCTCTTACTACACTGTATCTGAAATAATAAGGGCTTGCTAGTACTGTGCACATAGCCCTAATAAATTATTCTTGGCATGGTATTTGCCAATATGTTTTAAATTAACTGAACTTATTCTGTGTAAAATCATGAGTCACAGAACCATGACCAGCTATTCCCCGTTATAAATGAATCTGTTAGCAATGTTTAAAGGCATGTTTTTCAGCCCATCCCATAATTCCCCTGAAATCCACAGGGCTGCCTGACCCAGGGAAGTCACCATATTGCTCTGGGTGAAAGGATGTAGCTTGAATAGATTCACATGTGGAACTGTAATATTTGCATGTTGCAGAGTGAGAAGAAAAAAGGATTTATCAGTAGACTGGTTTTTTATCCCTAGAGTGCTTTTCTGAGCAGCTGTCTCACAATGTGCATGCTGTGGGGTGTGGGGAGGAACCTGCACAGTTTCAGATGTATTCCTGACCCCTGCATTCTTTCAAAGCTATATTCACTCCAAATTACCAGGATTATATAGATGGACCTTGAAAAAGGCTATGAAATGGCAAGAATGAGCTTGTGAAGACAATAAAGTGCAGTACAAAGAGATACCTCTTGAATGTGATTACCTCCCTGCTGCAGAGGTGGGAGACAGAAAATCAAGAGGGGTGAATGAGGTTTCAATGAGTATCAGGGCTTTCCTCTCTCATTTTTGCAGCCACAGAAGCAAACAACCATTCAAAGCTGAACATCACTCAAAACTATTTGAACATTTCTCCTATCTGTTACTATTTTTTTCCAGCCTGTGGTGGAATCATTCATTCAGATAATGGTACAATCAAGTCCCCTCATTGGCCTCAAAACTTTCCCATGAACAGCAGATGCACATGGACCATCATTGCACATGAAAGCAAACACTTGGAGATGAACTTCCACAGTAACTTCCAGATTCCAGATAGCAATGGAAGCTGCCACACCAGTTATGTGAAGGTAAAATAACTGTTGAAGTTAGATCAGCAGAGCAATGATTTAAGAAGTCATGATTTCAGAACCCTCTTTTGCATTTGTTACGGTTTGGACTGCCAAGGCACAAAACTTGGGAAATTTAAACTAAATTCCTTGTATTGTACACTCCATTTTCTGCATGCTTCGTAAACTGGCCGCTATAAAATTTTAATTTTCACTGGTTCTTCAGGTTCCACCTCCAGCAGGGTCCCATCAGCCTACATGCATTCCCAAATATGAAAAATATGAAAAATATGAAAAATATGAAAAATATGAAAAAGGCATATATTATTTCAGAACTAGAAAATAATGAGAAAATAAATCATAAAGAAAAGTTCTTTTCAATTACTCCAGTGAAGAAAAAACCCATGAATTTTTTACTATAATTCTACCAAACTTCTTTATAAGTATTTAGGCTGTCCAGGTTGCACTTCTTTTTTTAATCTCCAGAAAGAGATAGCAATCTGATCTTTCATATGTTGTCAAGAGCCATTATTTTCAAAGCAATAGAATAGAATGGACATATCTTGAATTTTTCAGTGTAATTTTTTTCTCAGGCATTTGGCATATGTTCAGGGGTTTTGTGCTCATTTTCTCCACAGCAATACACTGTGGAGAAATTTCTCCCACTTGAAATAAAGGGCAAACATAATTTTACAGCGTGTAGGAAGACTTGAGCAGCTGTACATCTGATCTATACCAACCAGCTTACAAATCAGACTTGTACTCATTTTTTAAGGCTGTGAAAAAAAAAAACCCAGCGATTAGATTTGTCTTTTCATAACCTGCTCCAGCAATTAATTGATGCAAATTAATTACAATACATTTCACTAATGCCACTCAGTAGAAGTGTTTAATTTTAAATTCCTAAACTGAATGACATAAGCAAAACTGTGTCAATTGGAGATATTTTCCATAGAGAAAGATCTGAAATTTTTGATGTTCCAAATGTCTGATTTGAAATGTACGAAGGTGTCTGAAAAGCTGTAGAATGATGTAAGTTTCTTCTATTTATTCCAAACTGAGCCAAAAGAGAGTAATCCAAAATCAATAGTGACTTTGCAAAACCTTGGCCAGGCTATAGACTGTATAAATTAATCCTTTGAGCATCCATTGCCTCAAACACCTGGTCACATGAATGAGGTGATTCATATGCTTACACTTACAGACTAACCCTTGGCTAACCCTTTCCTTTCTAGGATGGTTGCTTGGAGAAATCACAGTTTCATGTGGTTGTACTAGTTCCACTCAATTTCCTTCAAACACATTATTTTAAAAATTAGATATGATATATTTTTGGTATGAACTACAGTAAAAAACTGTTCAAACACACCAACAAAAATAATTTTATTATTAGAGTAAATAATTCATTACTTAAACAGACATTTTAAATCCTGTCAATCAACACCCTGATTCAGGAAAATATTTAAATGTTTAGAAACATCAAACATTTATACCTATGTTTCATTTTACACGTCTTGAAATTCAGCACTTACACTGTGAGCCTCAAGCACATAATTTAGTAATTACTTGAAAAAGATTTCACTTAAATACCTACCTAAACCTGCATGTGCTTTTTAGGGTGCATGGTTTGATTGAGCTTCAATTGGCTATTGGTACAGTCGAAGTAATACTTTAAAACAACATGATTTTTTTCTTTATTATATATATATTTAATTTTATTATTTTAGTAATTCTTGACTTGATTTGATACTTATCACTGAAAAAGTGAATGCCAAATAATAATAAAAAAATATTAGCAACACTAGGCATTATCTGATGCCTATATATTACCCTAGCATGACAGCTTTGATTTTTATTTACTGAATAACATGAAGATTGGATGTAATAATTCCTTGTATGCACAGATATGCATATTCATAGGTTGTATGGAGTTAAGTAAGCAGAGACAAAATGGAAGTAGGTAATGATATGCATAAAATGTTTTTCTCTTGCCCCCTGGACCTGATCTATGTTTGCTCTGTTACCAGCAACGGTTCAAGCAAATGACCTCCAGATGCCTCTTAGAGGTCCCTGGCAACCCAAGTTATTCACTGTGACTCACTCCTTGCAGGAACCTTTTTGTCTCCACTGACTGTAGTAACCAGCTCCAATTTAGAGCTCTTAGATTCACTGTGAGATGAATCCTGCCCTAAGTCTATGGAAAGAAAAATTGCATATGTAATTCCTGTTGGGTTCCCACAAGCTACTTAGACTTTGAAAGCACTAAACCATTTCCAATCTGGCCTTGCCAGGTGTGGAGAGGAAATAATGAAGAAGCAGCAGCTTTGTTAGCCACAGGATGTGGAAGTTCAGCTCCTGATCCTGTTGTTGCTCCAAACAACGTGATAACTACAGTATTTCAGTCTCAGGATGCTCCTGCACCAGGTTTCTCTGCATCTTTCACAAGCAGTAAGTAATAATAAAGCCAGATGGCTGCTTAATTAGTCCATTTGGGATTAGTTTGACCTGTGTGTAGCAATTCAGACCCCTGTCCAACAAAGGCATTGAAGCCTCTGCCCAGATATGTAAAACCAAGAGTTTCCATGCTGAATGCAATGAATTCTAGTGTCAGACTTGCCCAAGATGCAGCAATTTTGTAGTTACTCTCAGCCACCTCTGCCCTTTCAGTGTGCTGAAAAGAATGAATAGACTTTAAATTTTAGAAATTCATAATTAACTGCATGGAAGCTAAAGCTTTAATTTTCTTAAAAAGACATTTCTGTAACCATGGCACGTGCTTTGTGATGGTCAAACCCACCAGAAATAGAAGAGGTACTGCTCAGCTCCTGTTGGTTGCTTGGGGTTTTTTTGTAGGATGCTGCCAAAGGAAACTACTTGCCCTTCGTGGCATTGTGATTAAAACAGCAAGAAACTAAGTGCTTTGAGGGAAACACCATTGAAGCATACAGAATTCTGAATTGAAACCACTTTTATTTTTATAATGTTTGCACTAACATTGTCAGTAACATCTAACAATCTCTTAGTGGACACAGTCACAGGCTCCATATGCCTACTCCTAATCTTCCATCAGCATTTCACTGTGCACTGCATTATTTTAAGCTTTTGTCTTAAAAAAAGAGAAACAAGGGCCATGCAAGGATGGATCCAAAGGAGCTCCATGAAAATGAACTGTTCTGTGTGCCTGAAAACTTCTGGGTGGTAAACCTTTCCTGCCTCTGCATATAGCAAAGCAGTGGGGAGGTGGCCTTACATCAGAGGGCATTCTCCTGGATGTCAGGCATGAAACAAGAATGGCACCACTTACACTAATATGGGCATTTTCAAATAAGGCTGAACTGCTCCTGTGCCCTGTCTTGGTTTGACAAGACAGGTGTCTGCCAGGGAAACTGGGGTTTCCCTTAGAATAGAGAATGCAAACCTCCCACCCCTGCCAAATTATAAATTTTCAATTAAGGGCTCTCAGGCAAAGATTTGGGAATAGGAATAACAGTTCTTTACTAGGAATATCAATAATACAAATGTGGTAGGAAACAAAACTACCCCACCAAACCAGCAAACAAACAACAACAATTTGGGAAAGCCCTGACAGAATCAGAGCTGCCACCTGGCACCCTGTTAGTCAGGGTGTTGGAAGCAGTCCAGAAGTGAGTCCTGGGATGACAGACGTGGCTCTGTTGGAGCAGGGACGATCCTGTAGCCAAAAAGGGTCTAGGAGTGATGAGGAAGGGTCTAGGAGTGATGAGGAGGAGTCCAGGGGTGATGAGGAGGGGTCCAGGGGTGAGGTGATGGTGAGATGGGGTCCGGCGATGATGAGATGGGGTCTGGCGAAGATGAGATGGGGTGCCGTCTTCCTCCCAGGAATCGGGGTGAAGCAAGTGAAATCTGTCCCCGGCCGGCTCAGTTTTCCCGGCAGCAATTGTAGACTCCCCCCACTGGGTGGGGCATCCCACAATAGGACCATGCATGCAAATGGGGCTTCTGGGGCTCTGGGGGGAGCGGGTATAGTCCGGGGGTATAGTCTGTTGATGGCCCATTACCCAAAAGGCACCCGCCCCTCCCCCCCGTCCCCCTCCTTCCAAAGTTACAAGAAATAAAGAACAATTCCCCAACTGCTTTCAGCAGATGAAAATAGAATACACATTTTTGATTCCATAACCCAGGACAGCCCTGGTAACCCCCCTCCAATTCAGGCACATTTGTATGTACTTTTGAAATGTGCAGGCTCCACACCCACAAGAACAGCAGTGCTGTGTCCTTCTGTGCCTATGGCCTGGTCTTATCCAAGAGTGTGACACTCGGGGTGGGAATGCCCCACACTTCCCAAAAACGCTGCTCTGGGGATGTGTAAGACCTGCTTTTACCATCATGGTATATGTTACTCTCCCTGTTTTTTTCCACCAGGAGACATGAGGTCCTTGTGTACATTACTAGGTTTATTTACTGTAAATCCAGAATAGTATTATCACCTGGATTATAACTGTGCTTTATTTATTTGTTTGCAGGATGTGGAGTAAATTTCACCAGCCCTGAAGGTCGTATTGTTTCTCCAAACTACCCTAACCAGTATGATAACAACCTGAACTGCAATTATATTATAGATCAGGGACCACAGTCAGTGGTGATCCTAGAATTTGAGACTTTTCACTTGGAAGGTAACTGATTCTTCATAATTTCAGTATCTATTGTGAAGTGTAATATCTTACTTGAAAACATACAAGTTTTCTATCATTAAAAATGACTGATGGTGTAATTTGATGGCCCATTCTGAACATCTTTTACAGGTGAGCATTTATAGTTTTCAGGGTTAGGTTTTGAGTCACTGAAGTCTTCCAGAAGAATGAAGAGAGATTCACCTCTTGAATATTTTGCAGCAATGATTTTTGGAATTTACCAGTTTCTTGGAATATAAAAGTGACTGCGGCTAATCTGGGTCTTTGTTCCTGCCTTTTTGTTAGTTTGTTTGCCATTGAGTCTTACAATCTTCTTAATCTTAGGCCAGCTGTTTTACACTTCAGTGCATCTGTTCTTTAACTGATAAAATAGATATAAATATACTCAGATGTTTTACAAGGATGTAAGAACACAGAAATATGAAATTAGGTGAAAGACTACAGCAGTGGGAAATGCATAAAAGTGACTACCCTGTATATACCAGTAACAAAAGTCCCTCTTGTGATTACCAAATTTGGCAGCATTTAGCCAAGAAATAACAAGTATAGTATCCTGATCATATTGGTGTGAATGGTAAAGCTTCCTCAGCCTTGATAAGATCATATTTTTTTGTGTGGACATGCCGTGATAATACAGAGGAATCAGTATGTCCAAACTACTTGAGTGGCATCACGTATTTTGAGGCCATCTTAATCTGGCAGTCACCAGACAAAGAGATATTGAGTAATTTGGTACTAAGTTGGGTTGCATGATTTGAATTTTTGTTCAGACCCAACAATAAAGGCAGAAAACAATATTCTTTTATCTTCTCTCTTCTCTTCTCTTCTCTTCTCTTCTCTTCTCTTCTCTTCTCTCTTCTCTTCTCTTCTCTTCTCTTCTCTTCTCTTCTCTTCTCTTCTCTTCTCTTCTCTTCTCTTCTCTTCTCTTCTCTTCTCTTCTCTTCTCTTCTCTTCTCTTCTCTTCTCTTCTCTTCTCTTCTCTTCTCTTCTCTTCTCTTCTCTTCTCTTCTCTTCTCTTCTCTTCTCTTCTCTTCTCTTTTGAAGTTTCCAAACTGTTTTGAATTCAAAAATATTCTGTTTCAGACTTAATTTAGGTCTGAGATAAAAATTTGTTTTGACTATGATTTTAGCTGAAATATTTTTTTCATCCCCTAATAAAAACCACTACTTTAAGCATTTTTTAAAGTAATGTAAACCACAGAAATTATGTAATTTCTTCACATAGAAGACACTGTTATTCAGCAAACACACTAAACATTAGGCTGAATCAGATGGTGCCAATTATGACAACTCTGAGTACATTTACGAATCTGCAATCTGTCTGTGCATTCAGTTAATTTATAAATGGATCCAAGCTTTTATTATCAAGAGAGTTAAAGCAGAGAGGTAAGTGATACAGACATAATAATAAGTATAGATCTAAATAAATACTAAAAATATTCTGTTTCTTGCAGGGCAATTTGTTCCTTTATTTTTATAGGCTTCCTTAGGCTACACTGACTAAAAGTCCTTAGTCACATGAAAGAACTGTGGATATGAGCTAATGGACATCTGGTTAGCAAAGAGGAAGTATGACACTCTCTAGAGTTGGTTACTAATATTTTTCACAAAATCTTAAAATACAACCTGGAATGTATTTAGCATATGTGCCTAAGGGTTTCTAATGTAAACTCCATTAGTTCTTTTGCAAAGGCAGGACAATGTTTGGCAGCATCTCTTAAAAACATTTCTAGCTATTCCATATGCAAGGAAGAATTGCACCTGCTTAGATTGTTGCTGAGAGTGGCCTTTAAAATTTTAATCATGCTAGATGTTATAGATTGGGTTTTAAAGTTTAGCTGCATGTCTAATTAACATAATTATTAACTATTTGGCCTCTCAGAAAAAAATCTAATTCTTTTTTCCATAGTTGTTAGGTAAAGAAATGAACTATTTAGAATAATAAAGCATGCAT
Source organism: Phylloscopus whistleri (assembly GCA_017589585.1). NCBI lineage: Eukaryota > Metazoa > Chordata > Aves > Passeriformes > Phylloscopidae > Phylloscopus > Phylloscopus whistleri. The sequence continues at coordinate 3,255,116 of JADMLD010000614.1, read as the reverse complement.
ATCTCATTGACTTGAACAGGTTGAGATATCTTCTCCAGAAAATTAGAAGGCAGAAGTTAATAGTCTATAGTGCAGTGACTTTGCTACAAAATGGAGTGACTTAATGGGTTAGTCACAGATCTCTGCCCTATAGTAGTTATGTTTTCAGTTTTGATGGGATGCCTCTTCTGATTGCAAAGAATGACTGAGGCTGGTAACCCACAGCAGTGATTTTGTCAGTATCTGGAACCAAACAAACGCAACATGCATGTACTTATACATATATATATATACACACATATATACATACTTAATACATATTAAATATGTATTAAGCACTAAATATAGCAACAAACAGAGCAAGAGAGAACTTGGGGAAACTTGGGAAATTTGTTGATTTTGTGATCAAAATTTAATCTAAACTGTCTGCTTCTTGGTTGGTAGAACATTTTTTAATCTCACTTCGAGCCCCTGAAAATATACATGTAATTTAGATATTCACCTATATTTATCTCCTAGTGGTGGAAGAAGGCTTTAAACTCAGAACCAAATGTGTTGTGCAGGTGGAGTGAATTACTTTCTGGAAGCCTCTCTCACTCTCTTTACCTATTGACTATTGCAGGAAGCTCTAAACAATAGCTTACACAAGATACTTGAGATGTGGGCAGGAAAACATAGGCAAGATTAACCCCATGAATGGAGTTTGGCTTAGCTTCTGTGATTTCCTCACAGTGTTCAGGATGTTTATTCCTGTGTCAAATGGAATATGGTCATAGAACCTCTCTTTTGATTTGCCAGTTTCAGGAAGCTGCATAAGCTGCCACTTGCCTCTTGTACTACCACTTGCATTGTTGTGCTTGGTTATTTTATAAACAACCAAACAAATAGGGGTGAGTTTGTTATTCCAGCCCAACTTCTGCAGAGATAAATATCTTCCATCTGCTCTCCCTCCTTGGATCAAAAGTCTACAAAAATCACACACTAGAATTAGTAAAACCCCTTATTTGTCTTTCTTGTTGGACTTACTATCTAAGAAATAATTAATCACATTTAATTTCTCATCTATTAGATTTATTCAGATGAACATTCTGACAATTTCTTCTCTAGGACAGCTACAGTAATGTATTGTTAAGTGGCTGTAATACTCTTCAGGTGTGAGTATAACAAACAATAAAGTCAGTCCCAAATAATGGGAAAATAGGGAAAATAGATGTAGGCGTCCTGCAGTATCTGCTTTTAGAATTTTGTCATATTTATACTCTGTCCATATGAGACAAATGGTTTGTGTTTATACAGTGTTGATCTGAAAAATGTTTTAATAACTTGTTTATTTCTCCTTTTTAAAAAAACAAGTCTGCAATTTTGCAATCTGGGATAGGGTCACAGCTTTGTTTTGGAGTCTGCTCTATCTGCTTTCTCAACTGTTACTAGGCAATTCAGAAAACAGACAAGTTTAGCAATAGATTATTTTGAAATAGAATATATATGAGAAAGAATTTTAATTCCTTGCTTTCAAAACAATATATTGTGCTACAGAGCTGATTGATATATGCACAGTGGTATATTTCTAGGTAATACTTCTACTTTAGTAATTCCTAATTGTATTACCATTTGTATCCAAAGCTGCTGTTATGAAAAAAAAAGACCCTCATTATTTTTAGTTTTACAGCCTTTAAACAAAAAGGTTCTGCCTCATTACTAAATGAAACAGGATCTATGACTAAAGACAGAGAGATAGGACATTGATATTATACAGTGATATTAGTGATCAGATAGTCAGGGGCCCAGATTTGGTCACAGTTTTTGTGCTTACATCATATCAAACAAATGATTTTATGGACCATAATGAGACTGGACAGAAATTTCTGCAAATTGGAAAGGAGACAACCCAAGGCATATTTCAAAATGTAATGTAAGGACAACTGTAGCTGTTATCATGTGAACTTTGGAGACAAGGGTCAATGTATCAATGCTGAATGGTGCCAAGAGATGATAAATAGAGCACAGATAGATAACAAAAGGCCTTGAAAGCAAATGCATGTAGCAATTCAAAGAAACAGGGATATGTTCATAATGTCAGGCCAAATAAATGATCTCTTCAGAAGTATTTGCAAGAAATATTGTCATGGCTAGAGGAATGAATGGTACAGTGGAAGGACAGGAAACAGTTTATCTTAAAGATAGTAACTGGAAACTTACAGGGTCATCAACAGAGAGAGAGCAGTTGCATCTGTCCTTGCAAATGAGATTATACAGAGCTAATGTGGAGATAAGCAGCACAAGACAGAAGATATCTCATTGAATCCTCATGGATGAATCAGAACAGAGGATACAGTAATGCCAGAAGGATGAGCAAAAGCTCTTAGTAGACAAGGTTCTATGAAGAAAAACAGTGCTGGCTATGTGGAAAGTGCCTCTCAGCTCAAAGAGGATGTTGGTCTGACATCTGGCTAAGAACAGATCTCTGGAGACTCATGAAAGCTATTTCATTGTAGTGTAAGGGACAAAAATTGGTCTAGAAAAGATCTAAGATTATATCATTAGAGGAAATAAACCACAGAGAAAAATTGCAGATGATGTGCTGAGTATGTGTAGAGGCTGAATGTATGACATAAGGAGAATCTGAATCTGGGGAATATTTCCAGAATAATGCATTTAGATTGGTGAGAAATTAGGAAAAGCATAAACAAGAGAATAAGTTTCAGGATAAAAATCAAACAATAATTAGACTTACCAGGATTTATGAGTCACAAATCATATTGGCCCAATATTGGCATTGGGAAAAAAAGATGGTTGACAAAGGATTGTGAGTAAAACTTTTCCATTCCTCCAGAAACATGACTGCAAATGAGAAGCTTAAAATGGTGGGAAAAAAAATAATAGAATGCTGAACTCCGCATTTCTGTGTTCCCTTTTTTTCCCCACTCAGCCTAATATCTGCACTGATTTTCCCCCCAAAAGAGATTGCTTTAGAAAATCACTGCAAGATCAAATTTCCTTTTGACTTTTCCTCGAGCCAAGCTCAAGAGTTTAAGTGTTCCAAAGTTTGAGGAAAATAAGGAAGAAATAAGTCAGCTCTGAAACTTGTTAGTGTATGGACTACTTTTTGATTTTTCAAAAATCTCACTCTTAATGGTTTAAAATTCCCTGTACTGAGTGGTGAATTCTGCATTAGGGGAAAGGAATTCTAGGTAGCTAGTTGCCTATAACAAAGAGTGCATTGCTTTTATCTGCAGAGGACATCCATGCTTTTGTTGGGTCTTCTTATCTCTTCATAGATGGTGTTCACTCAGCTGTGAACTCTGACAAATTCAAGGGTCCTGGAGCCTTTTCCAGATCATAGGATATGTTGAGTGAGACAAATCTGATGTCTTACATACAAGGTCTCTTGCTTTTTTCTGCCACAGTTTTACTGCATGTTAAACGTTGACATTTGCTTCCTCAGCAAGCAAATTAAATCCTGAGATCCCTGCAATGGAAAGTAAAAAAAAAATTAATTCTTCTCCTGGATTAAGTCTCTGGATTAAGTCTATATAGTTGTTGCTAAGTAAATCACATGTAAAATATGCTGCTAAAACTTCTGCACTCTATGTCCATGCAGCCCCAGCACTCTTGAGCAGAATTTGTCTTTATGATGGAGTGAGCATCTTCAGAGGGAAGAGCACAGACTCACTCCCTCTCATCACTCTCTGTGGCAATGAGCTCCCTGCCCCAGTCAGTGTCTTTGGACCAATGCTGCTCAACTTTTACACTGACTCCCACATTGTAGGCTTTGGATTCCAGGCCAGATACAGAGCAATTGGTGAGTATACACTGTTCTGTGTTTCAGATGGTAGAAATATTCTGGATAACAGTTCCATGTAGGAAAGCTGTACTTCATTTTGGGAATACCTTAGATGGGTGTAGGTGGTTTTCCCACTGCATTTGCTCAAAACAGTTCTTCAGGACCAGGGCATGGCACTGTTTGGTGTGTATTACACACTGAATGATGTGTTACCTCATGATTCTCATTTCTAGACTTTCCATGGGACCAAGTCAGAAACTGAAATGTTTTCCCTTTTCTGTAGAAAAGAAATGCAGCTGTTTTTGGCAGGTGTTGGTTGTTTGCATTGTCTAAGGAGAAACATCATTAGTTTATTTAATTGAGTTAATTTTAAAGATCTTATCACTTACAGGAGAATGGCCTAATTCTCAGTCATACTAAAATTACATGATGCAATATGGGAAACAGAACAGGTAAATTTTCACAGCTATATGCCTCCATTTGATGACCCTTTTTAAGTGCCAGGAATTAATGTAAATAAAACTTGGGATATAGATTTTTATTTTTTATATAACTATTTCACCAAAACTCTTTTGTCATTCACAAGAGATCTCTTAAGTTTTAAAGAAGAAATGTGAATTCAAAAAAGAAATTTCCAATTGAGCTTAGAATTTGCATCTGCACAAACATAAATATCTCAGAAGGTTGATTTTATTTGCAATACCAATTTTAATATTTTCTAGGTTTAACTGACAGAGACCACTTTCATGCTTGAAAGCATAATTTTCTAACTGCAAAGAAAAGTGTGAATTTAACTTTGGTATTTCCCTTAATGCATTCCTCATGTTTAAAGCCACAGCAAAAAGGCATAAGGCTAAATTCTTTATGTGAAATGAATGGTCTCATACAGATAAGACAGAGGGACTGGCACTGAGAAATGACAATGTGCAGTTACTCATGGAAAATACCTTCATAATTCACTCAAGTCAGTTGCTGCTATCTGACTTGTGACTTCTGACATTTGAGAAGGATAACTGGAGCTTTATTAGCTTGTTGTTATATACAAAGCAGATTCTGCCAATTAACATTCCTCTTCCCCCTAGTTGCATTGTTTGCTGCAAAAAAAATGAAAAAGGCTCCCCCCTCCTAGTGTAGAATAATGCTGATTCTTTATCTTCTCAACTCCTATCCTTTATCTGCCAGTTCTCCAGGCTGCTAGCCTGAGTTGTTGGGGGCTCTGCATCCAGCAGCACCCTGTATGGGACTGTCTTTGTTAAGGTGGTGGCCTGGGCAATGGCATCTTCTTTAAAACATGAAAAACTGTCTGTGGCTCTGAGCTTATCAACAGGATGCAGGGAGACTAGGGGAAACTTTTTTTTCCCTGAGTTTAAGATTATAAAATGAAGGCTGAAGCTAACAATGGAGATTAGAGTTTTTATTCCCTGAACTGCTGAAGCTGGGAACAAACATTAACCACATCCTGGCCTCATTTGCATCCATGGTGAGAAACCCTGAGAAGCCAAGCAGTGCCTTGAGTTTAGAGCTAGAGTTAACTTGCTTTTCAGCCAGAAAGCAAATATTCAGTCCTCCAGCTCAGCCACCCCACACTGCTGATGAATCCCAGCACAGGGTGAAGTGGGGCACAGGATTAGTGATATCTGTAGACTCCTCTACGCATTTCTGTGCAGAACAAATGCTACAGCAATGCCCCTGCCCTGACAGGGTATTGACAGATTATGAGGCTCTGCATATATTTATTCCAGAAACATCAGAGATGAGGGCTGTGAGAGCAGTTGTGGCTAATTAGAGGCTTCCATGGGGCCAGGATCTGGATGAAGGAATGTCTTTGCCTGCATATCAGCCAGGTTTCTCTTGGCAAGCTAGAAAGAATGCAAAGCTATTCTCACTCATTCTGTTGCATGAGGCACCCATCCCACCCTGCTGCTCCCTGGACCTACAGCAGGACACTCGAAATCACTCTCAGTCTTTTCCTGCACAGTGCCAGTGGGATTTGGTATGGGTTAGTAACAGCCTGTTTCTGCAAGGCTGACTAGTCTTCCACTGCAGAGCACAGCCTGACAGACATCTCACATATAACAGTTCCAGGCATGAAGACTGCTCCAAATTTATCAAGGGTCTTTCTTTCATTGTGGGTAAACTCCTGGAAGAAAAATGAGAATTAGGACCAAACTACTATTCCAACACTAATCACTCTTTTTTCTGTTTCCTCTACAGCTTGTGGTGGCATTTTCAGTGGCCCTAATGGTGTTATCAGCAGCCCAGCCCATTTAGTTCTTGATTATCACAACAACATGAACTGCTCATACTACATCACAGTTGGAAATGGCAAAGCAGTGGCCCTGAAGTATGTAATCCAAATTCAGTTTATCATTAAGGGAATAGAGAGGTCTCTGATTCCAGTTAAAGCAGCAATTATTAACAATATTTTCTGTGACTCTCCTTTTCCAAGGTCAAAGCTAAACTGAAATAAGAAATGGTTACTGAAGTCAGGCTCTCTTTTATCAGCTCAGTTTTATCAGCCTCAGGCTTCCTTCCATCTTTCTTTTTAACTTGTTATGTAAAAAAAATCACAATTTTAAGTTCCCACTTTGGTTACCAACAAGACTAAGAAATAGTAAAAATGCAGCTCATGCTTTTTAGTTAAATTCTGTCAGGCTTTGAGAAGTTTATACACAAAAAATAATAATTCTTTTAGAAGGGTAGTAATCACTTTATAGCCAAAGTAATAATACTCACCCAAAAATAGTGTATTTCTGAGTGCATGCTGTCTTGCCTAAGAGAGGGATATTATTGCCACAAAACCTTGACACTGAGAAATTAAAGCCTGATCCATTCTTCAATCATATGATTGTGAATTAGGAGAACATTTCCCAGCTAAGAGGAAGACTCACTGGCCTGCACTCTGTGCCTGCATTGTATAGGCCATTCATGTGCCCAAAGAAAATTGCAGCTTGAGCAATTGCAGAGGTGAGAGAGGGTGTGTTTGCACACAGAGACACACTGCTCCATAGAAAGCTGAGCTTTCTGTGCAAGCTTGCCTTGCAAGAGGCCCAGTGGGTGAGGGTCCCAATTTCTTTGAGGCTTGTTGGCTGAAGAGTTTTGCCATGCATTTAATAGTTGTTTGGTTTATTCCTGAAGAGACACCTTTTGCCTGTATATGGCTTTGGCTAATGCTAGTACTTGCACCTTTCCTCAAGCACTAAAACACAAGTAACAAAGGAAAAGAACTGAAAATGTGATGCCTAAGGCTCCAACTGTGTTTACAGATTCAACAGCTTCCAGCTTGAAATATCTTCCTCCTGCTACAAAGATTATGTGGCAGTGTATGATGGCTCAGATACTCATGCTCCTCTCCTTGGGAAGTTCTGTGGCTCAGAATTGCCTCCAATTATTAAGAGCTCCAGTAATAACTTGTTCCTGGTGTTTAGCACTGACTTTTATGGAACAGACAGGGGATGGAAAGCAGTCTTCAGAGAGGCCTTAGGTAAGTGTATTGTCAGACTCCTAATCTGCTTGTAAGTAATTTCTTTTGGTGAGGAGCAGTTGTGAGCTCCCTCTCTAAGGGTGTGTGAATCAGAAGAATGTTTCTGATTTTGTGAAAATTGAGTGAACTAAGCTAAATACTAGACTTACGGGATCCCTGCATTCCAGTCTGGTTCTGAACTGATCCCCTTCATTCTTTCCTACCCTTTCCCTGCCTCTCTAAAAGTATAGGTATTTCTTGGGTGACTGAAGGCTTAGCAGCACTCAAAGGCCTCTCTTTTGGAGGAAATACAGTAACACCTGAGAATTCTTATTCTTCTGTAGTCAAAGATTGGTGGTGTACTAAAGATGCCTCCTTTCAATCTATGCTCAATTTCCATTTCCTTCAGTTTCCCTCACACCTTCTAAAGAACTGAAGTGTTGAGGTCAGTTAAGATTGTGGTTCCACACCAGGCACTACTGTCCTGATTTCTGCTGATTTGTGGGATCATTCTGATTAGCTGGCCATAACATAAATGGGATCATAGTAAGAAGGCACTGGATGCCTTTTGTTTTGATGGATGTAAGAATAAGGTGCAGAGCTTGATTATTACCTTAAAAAAACCAGTTTAAAAACAGTACTCTACTTTTAAGATCAAGGTGTAAAAAGAGATTTTTATTTTCTTAATTTTCTTTTCTGAATTGCTTAGGGATGGTCATCGACACATTATTATTACATGCAAATTGATTTCATGTCACCTCTACTACTTTCCTGCATAATTAACTCCATGTCTTTTGTGGTCTAGAAAGAAGTAATTGTCTGGTTTGCAAAGCTGGCACTCAGACAGATCAGAATGAAAGGCCTTTGTGGCAGAACAAACATAGTCTTCTGCTGAGTCATTGAATCCCCTCCCTCCCCCTAGCCAGTGACTTTCTCATTTGATAGTCTGAGAAAGTATTTACAGATAAGGAAAATAACTGATTCTACAGGCTTTGCCAAGAAAAATATTCCCACAGAACCTCACAGTTATTACTATTATTAACTCTTCCTTTGCTTCACTCAGAAATTGCTACAAGAATGCTTAAGACCTTGTGAATGGTCTTTAAGTCTTGTGACTGGTATTCCAGGTAACTGAATGTTGCTTCACATGTTGCTGTCTTTAAACCCTGAAGTATCAGTTGTTATAGATCCCCTTGCAGCCTGAGTTCAGATTTCCAGGGTGAGATCATCAGGATCTCCCCAAGCTCTTCCTCTTCCTGTTGGCATGTAACCAGTTTTTTTAGCCACTGTCTTTAGATTTATTTGTGCAACGTGCCAGATATTCTTCTTAAGCACACAACAGAACACAAGCCAACCTCTTCAAGTCAGTATCATTCCTGATAATTTCCTAGAGTGAGAAGCCTTTTATAAATAAACTTTGACATCTCTTGGATGTTTTGGAGGGACATTTCTGGAGGCTCCCAAGGAAAAAGAGGTTAAGATGTTGCATGGGTTACTCATGAGTTGCAAGTTATAGAAGATGCCCAGGCAGAGGTATGGCTTGTGTGACAAAGAGCCTGTGGTGGTGGTCTGCTTAATGGTAGGTCTTCTCTTTTTGCTGTGGGAAGCAAGCCACAGGGACTAAACCACACAGCCATTAGCAAGGATCTTGGCAGTCCCATGATAGTACAGAATAGCCAAAAAGTAGAAAAGCATATTATAAAAGGAAAACATGAGTCATATCCTATAAATGTTTCCAGTTTGGCTTGCCTAAAGAACAGAGCCAGGAAAATCTGTGACACATCTTTGTATTATGAGGTCTGAGGTTATGCTTCAAATAAAAGAGAATAAAACCATGAAGATCTAAAAGCCTATTATTCTACATGGCGCTTCAGAGAAGCTCCCTCATGCCTGTTAAAAGATAAAACCCATGTGGTTTTGTAAGAGTACAAATGCAATCAGATGACAATTCATAATGATAAATCTCTTGAATAAGGAAGATGGTATCTGTAGAGAAACAAGAAGCTTCATTCTCTGTTGGATGACAATGAGCACATTATTCTCCAGTTGCCCCAGGGAAACACAAGTGGATAATGTAATTATTGCTCTCTGTTTCATGTTGTGAGTGACCCTGATTATGTATTGGAAAGAAACAAACAGAAACAGTACGTTGTTTCTGTTTGTAGTAAATGAAACTACTTCCTTTCCCCACAAGCTCTTCCAATTTCTTTTCTGATAAGGCTCTTTCAGAAATACTGTCTAAATCTAGGATTATCCAGGCACTCAAAGAGTTAAACCCTGAAATTTCTGTAGAAAACCTTTCTGATTTTATTAAAACAATTTGTTTCCATCACTGATCCTGTCCCCAACAGAATATTCAAGGTCCCCCCCACCACTAGACAGAAAAATGACACTAAAAGAAAGTATGAAATAGTGTTAGTTTGGCTATTTAGCAACATGTCATCTTTCTTGTCAAATATCTTTTCTTTCCCTGTGCAATGAAAAAGTGCATGTTTCACAGGCAGCATTCTTTGCCATAACTCTGTGAGATGGTGTGTTTGAGGCAGGGGAGCATATGGCCTTTTTGATGTGGTTGAGAGGGTTTATCTTTTCACTGTTTCTGCTGCTAAGTTTGGGCACTTATCAGCCTCATTTTTGGAATCACTTGGACATATTCTCAGGCAGAGCTGGAGAGCTGGGCTGACTGGAAGATACCAGCCTGCTCCAAGTGTTAGATTTGTGGAAAGACAGACTTCTCTTACCTTAGTTACCACTGACCTTTTTTCTGCCTTTCTTTTCAGTCTGTAAAATGAGAATTATAACTCTTTTCCACAGTGAGCATGTGTTCCTCTAGACAATCAATAAAAGGATGGGAAGATAGAAATCAATATCAGCTTAAGGGATTTGGTTACATGTGATGTCTCTGTAAAGGAAGGAAAGCTAAGATCTCTCGCCAAAGAATGAGATCTGAGTGTACTGAGCTTGTGACTTGTCTAAAGACCTCCTGATTATCTCTTCAGCTCTAAGGGGAGATCTGAGATTTTTAGCTGACCCTGGCTGGCAGGGACAGGGCCTACACATACCTCTGCCATCCCTGCTGTAATAGCACAAATAGCACTTCGGTGACAAATGGAGCTTCTGCCTATTCCCATTCAGTAATGGGGTGACCCTCTCACCTGAATTTGTGATCCCCTGAGGCATATGATACAAAAGCTAAGAAGACATAAAGACTTCGGTTTTTTTCTTGTTTTAAAGAGTCAGAAATCCCTGTTGGAAGATGTAGCTGTGACCTTATTAACAGGAAATAATTTCTCCTTGAAAGCTCTCTGCTCATGTACATAGCTCCATTGTCTCAGTAAGGAAAAATGCCTCACGTTCTAAACCATCAGAGAAGGATCAAGGAGTCTTCTGAAATGCAGGTCTGCTCACTGAGGCTTTCTAAGGAATTCACATGAATGTACAAGAAGCAAAGTGTTGCACATAATGAGATAAGTGAGTTGAGTTAGAAGGCTCTTCCTGAACTTTATTCACACAATACAGGTAGAACTGCACATCTGGGGACAGTGGAGAAGGTGGGGTGGAGGAGGGGAGGAAGACTGCCTGATTTTTCTTTACTGCCCTAAATTCTGCTTAACTTCAAGCTGTGACCAGATTTTTCCCCTCCCTTTTTTTATACTATCTTTTGTGAGCATGCAGAAGAAATCCAAGTTTATGTATTGTGAAAGACTAGCATTGAGTACTGGATTAATACCATTGTGGTCCCTTGTTTGCATTATTTTGAGGCTTATGAGCTCACAGGCCACAATTCTACTGCACAAGGCACTGCACAGGCAGAATAAAGCAACAGTCCAATGTCACAAAAAGATTATGACTTAAACACAAGATGAAGAAAACCCAATGGATATAGACAGGCAAGAAGAATAGGGCAGCCACAATGAGAAGACTAGTGTTGCTGGCTCTAGGGCAGGGGAAATGTCTTCTAAACTTTTGCAACCATTAAGCTGTTGGAATGTTAATTTCCTATCCTCTGCATTTTCCTCAGTTTGCTCAGTTTTTCCCTCAAGGATTTCTCCATTCTTTTTATACAAAGAAACATTTCTATTGAATGTATATTAATCATTTTACTTGAGAAAAATAATCATAAGCAAGGAGAATTTAGAAGAAAAATAGCTGGAAAAATTAATCTTCCCTGATGTACCAGAAAAGTGCATTAATAGGTAATTTGCATAAATAATCTAGTTTGCATATAATAGAAATAAATTATAATCTACATGCTTTTCTTCTTGATAATATGATCTGTAACTTGCCTGATAAATCCAGAGGTATCTGCCTTCTCTTATTCTATTTGCTGTGTATTGAATTACTAACAGCCTGTTACTTAACAGGTTTACTGTTATGCTCTCCCCTAATGAAATTACAGTCTACTTTTTTAAACAATTGATCCAGTAGGATTTTCACAGCATTTTTATGCTATTTTATTGTATCAACAAAAAAATTTGCCTCATTTCATTCTAGTCCATATTCTGTCCTGTAAACTGAAACTATGGCTTACTCTGTGTTCAGTTTCTAGGTGCACTTTTTCAGCAGTGTTCAGCATGCACAGTTGCTGCAGAGTCTTTTTGGGTTGTTCAGAATTGCTGAAAAAGCCCCCCACAATTCTGAATGAGCAATATAAAGTGTAAAATACTGGTTTGGATATTCTGTTGCATAGGCCATGGGTAGGTGTCCTTTTGTGAGTCGTATTTAAATTCTCATACCACCAGAAATAGTTCATTGCACTGATTTATGTAATTAATGTTGGTACCTGCTGTAGGTGGCACCAGCACCTGCACTGATAACAGCAGTTATGTCCTGATATGTGGAAAGCACGTAACATTCAGCACAGCTGAGTTCTGCAAATTTTTCTTCCTGCACCAAAAAAAAAAACAAAAAACCTTAGAAGGATGTGTCCTTGACTGTGGCATGTGAATGTTGTGGTATTTTCTCATGCCTTTGGAAAAGCAGCAGTGGCTTGCAGAGATTTCACATCCCATTAGGACTGCTTTCCAGGGGTGTATCTCAAGTTATCCAGCCTGAACTTGGAACCTGGTGCTCCAGAGGGTCTAGCTGAGAAGTAATTTGTCTGAATGTCACAAATCTTCTGGCAGAAATTTCCTTGGGCTTTCAGTTCACACAATTTTTTGCCAAATTTATTACCCATTAGTATTACACATTTCGTTACACTGTCATGGATAACTTATGATTAGTTTTATGTATTAAAGTAAGTGAATAAATTGTGGCTAATAATATATTTTCTTGATCTTATTATAGTCTAAGAAAATAAGAACATCTGTAACAAGATCAGAATACATGATCATAAGTCACAATTCCCAGACTGTTTCTAAATGTATTTTGGGGCCCAAATATAAAAATATCCATCAGCTTGAAATCTCACTAAATTTAGAAAGCATTTGCAGTGTTGAAATATATCTCTTCGGTGTCTTTGAAAAGAATACAACTGTTGAGCTAAGGGATAGTCTACAAATGCCTCTCAGAAATGTCAGTTAATTAATCACAGGGTCACAGAATGGGTGAGTTTGGAAAGGACCACAGTGGGTCATCTGCTCCAACCTCCCTGCTCAAGCAGGGTGATCCTAGACCATATTGCATAGGATTGCATCCAAACAGTGCTTGAATATCTTCTGTGAAGGACTTCTTTTTCCAAAGCAAAATAAAAAGAAAGGGCTTGCATGCTCAAATTGGACAGATAAGAAGAAAAGCAGACATTAAAATAAGAAATTTCTGTGTGATCTGAAATTTTGAGGTGAAAACTTATTTTCAGACACAGTAATTAAATATCTTTGTAGTACCTAAATGGTTAAAAGCTGGTGGGATATTCAGATTAATGACACTTCACAAAACTGGGTGAACTCTGCTGGCATGAATTGTCTTAGCTTGACAGAAGTCAACTTCTTCAGCTGAAAATCTATCCTCTGGTGCATACAAAAAAGAGATGAGGAGACATTTCTCATTCAGAAGGGAGAGCTGCAAAGGCTTAAGTAGCTGTGGTGCCAAATATAAACACTAATTCAGTATTAGTACATATTGGAATTAGACAAGACTGCATGTCAGCCTCTGGTCTCCCAGACAAGCATCAAGGAAATGGATAGGACAGTATATAGATCACAGTTTTGCAGGCTTGGAACAGAGCATGTCTGAACTGTTATATTTGGTATCAGTCCAAAGAACCTTAAGGATACAAATTTCATCTGACTGCATTTGTTAAACCTGGCTAAAGCAGGATACTGAGGCTTTACAGTCTAAATGTCACTGCTAGTACCATTGCCAGGCCATCAGTCAAAAAACTTTTCTGCATAAAGGCTAGACAAGGACTCTAAAGGGCCTTGTGCTTTCAGAGGTCTCCTAAAATGTTGCAGGCTCTGTGGACAGGGCCTGCAGCCACACAAAATCAAGAGCTTGGTGCAAGGATTGCCAAACACGGGAACAGCCCAGATTGAGAAGGTTCAGTATCAGCCCTGAGACAAAACAGAAGAGTACAATTCCTTACTCCAGCCCTGCCCTTTTGAGCCTTACTGTTTGAAGCCATGATCTAGACACAGTATGAGCTAATTGTTATAGCCACAGTAAGTCCAGCCAATCTTATGCACTGGAAATAAGACCCATCAAGAAAGAAGAATTAGTCTTAACTGAATTAATCTTTGCTTACACTCATCTTTAGTTCAGATCAGAGAGAAGTCTAGAGTTCCCAGGGATGCTTCTAGGTGAAACCAAAAGGGTCAGAAGTCTCGGAGGGAATTTTCATTACTGTCAAGCAGAACTAGATAATTTCTTTAACTTTGCAGCCTTCTAGTAGCTGTTTAGGGTGCTCATTTGTAAAAGAAGGGAAAGACAGCAAAATCGCTTTGTTGTCTTTTGAAATGTCAGTGGTGTGGTTGATTCTGATAGATTTCAAACTATTCAGTAGGTTACCCTTTCATTGCACCCATACCTGTATAAATGAACCTTACTCCTGGCTGTACTTCAAAGGCAGGAAGCTTCAAAGATTTATCTTCATCTTCATTCCATACCCAGAGGGTATACCTCTTAACAGAGAAACATGTGCTTGGTCTCTGCTGTAATGATTTTTATTTGCCATAGGGAACCTTCAATTCCTTCTTTTCTGAATGGTCCTTGAGCCTTTTAGTTTCACTAATGCTTCCCACCAAAAGCAATTAGGGATGACAGTGTGTGCCCTAGTTCTAATAATTTGTGTTTTCTGGCAAGCTGTTTATGAGAACAAGATTACCATCTGATTTATGATGACCTTATGATTTTTATTTCAAATAAGAAAGCACAGACTGAAAAAAGACAGTCAGCCATTAGTTAGTCCATCTGCTGACATACAAATTGTTCTCTAAGGTACATTTCTCATTCTCTTAATCAAGTTTAGCTTTTCACATCTAAGAGTCTATTCTACAAATTAACAGACTTCTCAGTCCCAGATTTTGCCTGGATTTTAGCTACATTTGTTTCTGGCTGTGTTAGCCAGTGATGAATATCCTTCCATTAAAAATCACCTGCAGGCTGGATGGCTACTCTTTGGCCTTCTGTTCAGAAGTGGTGCTGATTTTTGAAGCAATGTGTTGTGTCCTGGCTAAAATGCAGTGAGATGGTGTTTCTCTTAGTTCCCTCCTGTTAAGCAGTTGCTTCTTCATTTACTTGTGGGTGTTTCCCTTCATCTATACAGTTCCACTATTGTGTAAGTTCTAGTGCCTGCAATAAGATGTAACATTGACCAGCACTGAAAAGCACCAAGATAGATGGATTTTTCAACAAAGACTGCTCTTTATTTGGCTTGATGTAGGACTACTTGCTATCTGGTCAGCCTCTAGTTTAACTGTTATTTATAATATACTGTCCTGTAAGCATCTGACTCTATCCCCGCTAACAGGCCAGGCATTGGGAAACCCATCTTTATTAACTATAAATCACATTTTCAGTTATTTTTATCTCCCCTTAGATGATATTGCTGGCTACAGTATAATAGCTGGAATTAATTTTCTGATAAAGAGAATTTGGCCTGCTTCTCTCTCTGTCATGTCCTTTTCATATGCTGTACACACAGAACTTACCCACATGTGTGATATTTTTGTCATCAGAGCTGTCTTTATAGCTACACAGTTAGCAGTGAATTTCACCACTGCAAAGGTCCACACATTTAATATTCAAAAAGAGGGTGATCCTGCAGCACTGAGAGCCTTCTTGTTGCATGGGTGTGTGGCAATCCCCTGACTCGTGTTGCCATGGTCTGACTGGTATCTCTGCAATTTTACCCTTGAAAAAGGGGAGGGGAGCTCTGATAGTGTCTGACCCATGTATCAGTTGAGACTCAATATTGCAGGGCTGGATGGTCAGACTGTGATCTTTGACTGACGTTTATATGCTTAATGTTATGTTTAAATGCTTGCAGGTGACAGCCCCAATAAAATTGTTTCAGGGGAACAGAATAAATTATGCAGAAGGGTGAACACAGATTAAAATATAGGGGAGCTGCACTGTTAGGGCCCAGGCATCCTCCTGTCTGACATTTTCCTCCTTCCTAGACTATTTGTGAGAATGTAATTTATTGCTCACATTTCCCCTGCTGTTGTTCTCGCCTTCTGCAGTGGCACTGGGATGAATGCTAACACTTTTCCAAGTCTCTGACTTCATTAAATGCCCACAAAACTGGACTATACTCTATTAATTCCTGGCTTTTTCACTTTGCAAAAAGTATCTTCTGTTCATTTTTAACTATAGAAAAATCTGAAATCTAATGTTATTAGGATTTTGGTTTTAAGCAAACTGCTTTACAGGGTGGGGTTTTTCTGGCTTTTGTTGATAGAGCAGGATGACTTTCAGCCTTAGTCACTCTCTTTAACCACTATAGTCTTGCAAGCCCTGGGTTACTGATGCAATCCTGATGCTTGGATGCTGATTTCTTACCAGCATGATCTTTTGTAATACTGTAGCTCAAGTAAGGCACAGTTAGTTTTATATATCTGAAAATGTATCAGCATGTCAAGGTTAAGTCACTGAATGTGCCAGACAGGCGTATTTTACACACACAGATTAAATTCTGAAACCCTGCTCGTGTTGCTTAGCCACAGCTGTAGCTTCACTTGTTATTGACTGCTCATAAATGGATTTGCTGCAGCAGACAACAGGCTTGCAGTTACTCCTCTGCTCTACGCAGTTTACAAAAACTCTTTCCTCAGACCCCAAAGAAAGAGTAAAACAATATTTTATTTAAATTTTGGAGTTAAATAAGTGTCCAGGAGACCTCATAGAGACTGGGGCCAGAAATAAATGAATTGATGATCACATTTACTATCCTAGTCCAACGCCTGGAAATCAAACTATTAAAAAAAAAAAAAAAAAAAGCCTGTCAGATAATCCGTGGGTTTTGCTTGTTTGGAATTCAATGTGATAAATAACTGCTTTTCCCCAAAGGTAATTTCTTTCAATGTGATTGACTTAATTGCGTTCAAATTTTCACAGTAAATAAGTCAAGGACTTAGCCCTGTCTGTGGGAACCAAATGAAAAGCAGCCTGCATTTCAGAGGGGCTGCAAGTTCCCACCAAGTAAAACACTTCCAGAAGTAAGTCCCTTTTAGCTAGATTCGTGAATACGGTGTCAGGCTGCCAAATTCAATCCCTCTAGGATGCAGCTGTATTGCCAAAATAAGCAACTTGATTTTATATCACATTTTCAAAGCCAACAGCTCAGTGCCCCCTACTGACCCAATATTCTCAGCAGCCAGCAAGAATCCCGTTTCAAAGGCCCTCAGACCAATGCTTTTCTGTCTCTTTGCTGCCCTCTGTCTTCTTACCGTCCCTTTTAGAAACGTCTATTTATACATTTTCAAAGTAAATATTGCTTTTATATTCAACAAAAGACATGAGCCTTTCTTAATTCACTCTATGAAATCTAATTGTGATTCATGTCTCTCTTTGTGTTGAAAGCCTTTTAATCACTCTGATAGTCCTTGCAAGACAGGACAGTAAAATACTGTAGCACAGACAAAAAGCTCCTGGGTTAACATTAAAGATTTGAAGATTAAATAAATGCCAGGAATTGCTGTTAAAAAGCTTCTGCTTCTTCAACAGGACCTCAGAATGGCTGTGGTGGTTACTTGTCAGCTTCAGCTTCCACCTTTGGCCCTCCAATCTCCAATGTGACTGGACGCTACGAGAAAAATCTGCACTGTGTATGGATCATAACTGCACCTGTAAACAAAGTGATCAACCTCACCTTCACTTCATTCCAGCTCGAAGCACAGTCTGCTCGGACTTGCCGCTTTGATTATGTCAAAGTAAGACAGCTGAGTATTTTAACAAGAAAATATCAGTGAGATAGAGTCCATTACCTTCCCTGTGAGGCTAACTTAATTAATAGAAAATGATCTTAAGAAGAAATTAAATTCCTTAATATAATTAAATTTTTTCATTGGGTTAGATTACTATGCCAGATGTCATTCTGCCTTTCTGGAAACCAGTAAGAGTTTGAACATTACACAAACTTCTGGTCTTAGACTGCTCCTATAATGAGTATTTATTTCACAGAATAGAAACAAAACTCAAACACGTGTAAAGTAAAACTTTAGAGTAAACTTGCAGATTCATTATCACAAACAATTTCTTGAAAGGACTAGAATTAATAAAATTTTTCTTTTTTTTTTTTTTTAATCAAAAGCCTTGGTCTTCTACAGTACTCACCTGTAGAAGCTGTTTTCTAGGAGATGAGCATACAAAACATCAGATAGCAGAATGCTGCTAAACAAACTCCACCAAGGAATGTTATAGATCCTGCTGAACATTTGAGATACTCAATGAAACAAGGAATTCATTCTACATTTTGATGAATAAAATCAGTCTTCTCTCTGAAAAGCACTTTGAGTTTACATATAATAAAGAAATGAGAGTGCCAAATTAAAATGTAATAATTTTTTCATTGATTTGCTGAGACAGGACCAGAATGTTCCATAATGAGATTTACCCTGTCCAACAGACTTAGTTAATATGGCAGTGAATAATTATAGTAATGAAGAACATCCTGTTAAAGCACAAGAGAACACACTGGACTTTCAAGTAAATGAAATTGTAATGGAAGGAGGGGTCAGAGAATTTTATTTCTCTTTATTTGTTTGTTGTGCCTAACTATTAGTGGTTTATATATTTTCCTTCTTTCAGCTTTATGATGGAGATAATGAAAATGCCAATTTAGTTGGCACATTCTGTGGATCTAGAGTGCCGGCTCCTTTTCTTTCTACCCGTAATTTCTTGACAATGACATTTGTCACAGACAGTTCTGTGGAAAGGGCTGGTTTCAATGCCACCTACACCGCAGTAGATCGTAAGTATACATATATATGCATGCATTTATAGTGTTATGACTCTTTTATGGAAATTCATATTTAAATAATAACTCAAAATTTGTTCTAGACATAAGCCTCAGGAAGGGGCAAGGACAGTCAGTAGCATAGCATCTTTAAAGCTAAAAGCAGTTTGACCCCAGTACAATTCTCTTTGGCCTTAGCTGGCTGGGAGGAGATTGTCAGTTTGGGATTACAAAACTAAGAAATGCTAACAGATTGTTAACAAATAGGGAACAAACATTTCTTTGAGTTTTATGACATATATTGACTCCACTAGCATGCATTTTGCTTTTTGTTTTCCTTATGGAGACTCAAAGGCAAATACAAAAGTATACTATCCAAAACTCAACTCTATTTGAGTTTTGCTCAAAAAACAGTTTTACCCAGTTTTCACTCTATGATGTATTTGTTACTGTTTTACACAGGCCTGTGTGGAGGAATCTATAATGCAACTTCTACATCCCTGACTGCAACATCTCCTAATTTTCCAAATGAATATCCACCATTTACTCTGTGCACTTGGGTCTTTGACGCCCCTCCGCAACAGCAAGTCATGGTGGTGGTAGAGGCCTTCCACCTCCATTCCAGCCAGGACTGCTCTCAGAACTACCTAGAACTCCAGGATTCACCAACAGTAAGAAATTTACAAGGGATACCATTCCCCATTCCCATTCAGCTCCCTTCACTCTTTGGAAAGAGAGAAGAAACCTACTATTTGGTAATACATTCATTGATGATCCTCTGTGAGGGGCACATCCAAAGCATTGCTCACTGTGCCCCGATTAACGTGTGGTAACTGCACACAGACCTCACAGAAGCACTCTACGCACACCTGGAGTCAGACCTGGGCAAGTGTTACACAGTTTTTTACAGCTGAACCAAGTATCAGTGCTTCCAAACTTAACCCTCAGAAAATACAGCCCCACAGCAAGTTTTCTGTGTGCTTCCTCTCATCCAAGAACCATAATAAAAATGAATACTCATGACAGGAAAGGTGTTAAAAAACACCAGAAAAAAAGCCAAATATTTATGTCCCTCATATTCTAAACCTTCCTCCATAATTTCTCATTTTGGCGAGAGAATACCTCATATTCTATTTGTTTCTAATAATAATTCAATATGAAATGTTGAGATATTATTAAATGATTTCCAGAAGAACTTTAAAATGCAATTTCATAATTGGTATAGAAAGTGTTGAGAGATTTATTTACCTTAAGTTCAGTACATACAAAATTGAATTATATCATTAAGTAACTTGTGATGCATTAAATTCCAGCAGAGCCAAGGGTCAGTCCATAGATTCTGTGGCACTGAAACTTTTCCAGTCCCTGTATTTTACTCTCACGATCGCACTGCCATTGTGACTTTCAAGTCAGATGAATATATGATTAACAATGGAGTCAGATTTTCCTATCAAGCTACAGGTAAGCTTGAAGAAATGTTCTGAAAAATTCATCTACTATTCTTCATTTCTTTCATACACTGAAATGCAACACAGATCTGAAATCTTTACATGTTTCTGGTTTTCTGTCTCAAGGTTGCAGCAGAGAGTATAATCAGACATTTGGTTACCTGAAGAGCCCTGGCTGGCCTGGTCATCACCCCAATAATATGGATTGTTCTATCGTTCTTCGAGCTCCCCCAAATCACACAATATCTCTCTTTTTCCACGCTTTCAGTTTGGAAGACAGCACCCAGTGTTCACATGATTTCCTAGAGGTATCATGCAAGTATTCATATTTTGTGAGCCTATGTAAAAGTCTGCTGAATTCAAAGGACATTAGTACATTTGGATCAAGTCTGAGTTGAACTGACTGAATTAGGGACTAATTTATTGCCAAAGTTTTATGGTGAAATATACAAAGATGTTATAGTAAGAGGCTAAACAATGCACCCTAGTAAGTCCAAACCCAGTGAATAGTTTCATTATCAGCTGCCTTATTCTTACCTAGCTCTTGTTGAGCTTGCCCAATTAACAAGAGTCATCTGGAATAGTTTGTGTTTGAGACTAACATCCCTGCATGAACAGAAAGACATAAATCTGAGTGGTTTTATTACAGAGGTAGATTCCAACTGCTTGAGGTTTTTCTCAAGAAAGATTTTTTTTCTAAAAATGCAATTAAAAAACAAAAAACAAACCAACAAAACAGAAACCAACAAACTCTAATGACAATTGTAAACTCTGGTGACACTTGCAAAAGTACTTTGTGGTAATGAAAAGCGTATCTTCCTCCTGCACAATCCTCACTCTTGCAGGTTTCCCTGTTCACTGGTCAGATGACAAAAATTAGATGTCTGTGGCAGAATCATTATTTAGCTCTACTTTCATATCCTCTTTACTGTCTTAGGAAATGGATCTAAGTACCAGCATTATTGGAGTGCAGAAAAAAATCAGATTAATTCTGAGCTATGTAATATGATCTGTTTCTTAATGTGACTGGGGAAAAGAGTGGTCTGCAGGGAAAAGAATTAATCTTTTCATATAGAATATTAACATTTCTTATGAAAAGCAAAACATGGGCTTGAATTACATAAGAACATCTTAGCTACTAGTCAAGTAATTTTTTTCAGTCAGGAGATATACACATAATAACATTCAGCTGCCTGTTTCTGATGATACTTGTTCTGTGCAATTACTTATAAAACTCAGACCAGTTAACAGTCTCTTTTTCCTTCTACACAAGAATATGTGGTAGGAAAAATAGCAGTATTAAAATGACAGCTATAGTATGCATGCAAGTTACTACCTAGTTTGTGCTGTGTTTGTATCCATGAGTAATTGTGCTGGTGTATAACTGCATAGGAATTAAACGTTGACATAATTTTTTTTGTGTTCCCTGAAGGTCAGAAATGGGAGTGATGTGCAATCACCACTACTTGGCAGGTTCTGTGGAAACACTGTGCCCAGTCCCATCTTCCCCCGAAACCATGTTGTCTACCTTCGTTTCAAGAGCGATTTTTCAAGGGTTCATGATGGATATGAAATCACTTGGACTTCATCGTCAAGTGGTAAGGCCGCAGCTACAAAATAATCCTACATAGAAAGAAAATGCAGCAATGTGGAATTCATCTCTTTTTGGATCCTTCCTCACCACCACTTTAGACCTTCCCTAGCACCCACAGTCCTCCGTATTCAGTCACTAGAGAGAGGTAGTTGTTCCTCAAGACCACTGGGGCAAGAGTTATTTTACAAGATGGAAGCAATTCCCTCTCTTAATGTTGACTTTAGAAACCTCAGATGATGTAGTCCATTTAAGATGAAGATCTCCTCCTTTCAATGAGAGGCTGGAAAATATCAGGAACATCTGCCTTGGGATCCAGAGAGTGGTGGTGCTGGTGGTGACTCAGCTTGCTCCAGTAGTCCAGTTGTGATATGCCCGAGGAGCTAGGCACAAGCACAGCTAAGCCTGAAGAGTGGCCCCAAGAAAATAAACCACCTCTAATGTTGTGTAGTGACTATATCATGGACACATTCATGAATGGCTTATGAAATGGCAGTAATGAACAGCTGGGTAATAGTTTCTTCATGACCATGAGTTACTAGAGGTAGGAAGCTCGTGGCCAGATGAGAAGTACTTCAGAATAACCATACAGTACTGAGTGACCCAGTGATGGAAAAGCAGAGAAATCTCAGTGTAGGAAAGTGTCAATAAAGAATGTGGTAAAAAAAGAGACAATCCTAACTTTACTTACAAAAATTTGGGCACTGAGTTGGCTTTTAGTAGTCAACAAGATCGTAGGGGTAAAACTGTTTCATGAAAACAGAAGTTCACTAAGAGTCAAATAGACTGGCATAATGGTAGAAATTGTTGGGAAAGGAAGAGAGAAGAAAGCCACTGTATAAATCCATAGTTCACACACAAATTAAATGATGTGCACAGTTCTGGTCTTTTTCTCTTATGAAAAATCAGGATTAACAAAGGGCTCAGCATTAAAAGTGGCTTCTGTATGAGGTATGCTGAGATTGTTGATTTTTAATATTCAGTGATGGTCTAATGACCATTGCATATTCTTCAGTTGCTGAAGCTAGAACCTCAGTTTTATCTCTTATTAGTGTTCTTAGCCACGTTAGTTGTCCCAGCTCACAGTCTCTCTGGTTTTCAGCACTACTACAGATGCTGTACTAATGTACTACATCATATATTACCTTGTGAAACTAAGCCTTCTAGGCCAATTAACAGTGTCTGCTTCCAGGATGCGGCGGAACATTATATGGCACCACTGGCTCATTTGCCAGTCCCAGCTACCCAGCGACTTACCACAACAACACTGACTGCGAGTGGGCCCTTACCGTGCCCCAGGGACGAATTGTCACAGTCAACTTTGATTTCATCAGCATCGATGACCCAGGGGATTGCAGCAGCAACTATCTGATCCTCTACAACGGGCCAGATGCCAGCTATCCCCCCGCCGGGCCCTACTGTGGAACGGTACGTATTGCCTTCCCTCTGGGACCCCAGGAGTGATTAAAAGGAGTTTTTACTGTTTCATCTGCAAGACCATTTCCCTAATTCTGGCATGAATTCCTCACAGATGAGTGAAAGTGAAGGCAAAAGGCGTGTGTGGCACCTTAGAAGCCTTCCAATTCAGACTGTACAGTGACATCTAGTGGGAGGCACCAAACAAGTTTGCTCCGTACTTCGTTGTATTTGTGTTCTAAATATTTGCAATATCCTGAGGAAGAAATGCAGCAACAGTAACTAGAACAGACCTGAGATCACTGTCAATCTATGAACCAATTTGTGCCTCAGTTTTAACTCTCTGTCTCTTCCAAAGGATCTTGATGTTCTATAAAGTTTTTAATTTTTCTTGTCTTTCATTTTAGGACACAAACATCGCTCCATTTACTGCTACATCTCATCAAGTCTATATAAAATTTCATGCTGAATATGTGACTTTACCATCAGGATTCCAGCTAAGCTGGACAAGCTAGAACACTGCTTATCAGAAATATATTACCATTCCTTGCTATACTGAAAAGACTTTAGATGGTAAAGGAGGTTTGCAGTCCAGTGATGATAACTGCAAGTGAAGTAAGGCCTTTTAAAAGTTAATGTAAATGTAGCTGTTATGAATTTGGAATTCTGTCAAAAAAACCATTGATCTCCCATTGTGCTGAAAATAAACTATTACCTACCCAACTGGGAAAAAGAGGTTTTACTACATATTTTTTATATTCTTCTACATAATTTCAAAATTGTACAATTAATGCTCTAAAAATTCAATTACCCGGGATAAAAATTACACATTAAGTTGATGAGAGGACCTAAGACATGAAGCCATCTTTAATTTGTTCCCTAGAGTTTAGTGGTTTTGCCCCAAGCATCTCTGAAAACATCAGCCCAAGTTTTATTCAAATTACCTAAAATCAGAAATTGCTAGAAAATGGTCCCTGTCCTATAATCACTTACACAGATAACTGTGCTGAAGAACTTTCAGTAATAATGTGCACTGGGTATAAGAACCCAGCTGAATCAGTACCCGAGCATTCACTGAAGTTTAACACAGCAAGGACATGATGTGGTTCTAAATCTTAACCAGATTAAGAAGTAATGTCAAGATCAGAGCCCCATGTTCAATATAGACAGATATCTGTGGTTATACTTATTGAGTTACATTTTTGAGCTTCAAAGCCTATTTTACAACTGAACAGAAAAAACTGCTGAGACTTTCAGTAACTATGTCACCCTTCTAGTCAGCTTGTAGGCAACTTCCTAGACATTTATGAAACAGACATAACTTCGGAATAGGGCAGACATAAAAATATCAATTGACCATTGACTACAATTAGTTTTTCCCTTCCCCAGGCTAATACACATCATACATAAAGATGTTGTTGACAGGGTATACAGAGGACAGTGATTCCCACCATTAAGCATTTTTTGTCACAATCCAGAACAAATGACCAATTCATTTCCTGAATGTCAGCTGTGATGGACAGGCAAGAGAAATTTGCACTGCAGAAAAGGAATTGGGGCCTTATCAGAACTCTCATTTCACAACTACTACAAGAAGTCACTCACAGTGAAAGCAATTCCTTAATGTGATTATTGAAGTAATTAATTATGAAAGGATATTGAAGTGTAAGTGGCAGTTTTAACAAAATCTAGGAACTATTTGAAGATTTCCCAGTGAATGCTGAAAAGGCCATCATGCCACAAACATACAAAACTTTATAACAGCTGAGCAGATATTCTGGTTAAGATAATATGTACAAAAAACAAAGCAGACAAAAGGGACTAGCTATAAAATATGACCCCAAATCCTCTGGTGGTAAGTTAGAAAAACCTGTGAAGTCCCACTGGGCAACAGAATGAAACGTAAGCCAGCATTTTCTAACTGTCCAAGGACTAAGAAAAACTGAACCAGGTGATACTCCTGCTAACATGCCGAAGTATAACCTGGAAAAACCAGAAATATCTGTATTTGAATAAAATTGGGAGGCATCTATGTCTTACTGAGCTGCTAGCAAAACAAAAAGTTATCCTAATTAGGGAAGACGTAAAAGACCATATAATCAAATTAAATATTTTCAGATTAGTAGTCTAGAAAACTTTTGCTGAGAGTCCACTCAAACTGATGCTGTACTTGAGTCAAAGGATGATGCAATCTTTGTCCATATTGCTTATTAAAACTCCCTAGGGGGGATAGCAAGCAGTAAAGAAACATCTGAACTGTCTGAAGATAAAGCCACAAAATAAATTCTAAAGACAACAATGTGTAAGAAACTCTGACTACAGTTAAGTGTGGATTGAGTGGTTTGCCTGCAGAGGTAAGGAGGACTGCATTTCTCCCCTGTGGAACACTGCATCACAGGCTTTATGAATGTCCATTGTGGCTCTGACCTTCCTATGAATCACCATGGATTTGGTGCAGTTGGAAAACCAAATCTGCAGCTGGCAGAGAATCTTCTCAAGATCTGGGTGCTGTCACTTGCTGCTAGGTGGCTGGACATGGAAGCATCAGATTTTAGGCAATAGGCTTGGCAAGAATGTTGTTATTTTCTGCATTTCACCAGCCCAGAGCACAGCTCAGCTGGAAGTCACACATGAAAGGGAAGGATATGTCCCCCTAAACAGCTCCATGCCACTGCAGGCAGTGTTCTGTGGTAGGTTCATTGCTCCTGCTAAAAGTGGAACAGCCCTGTCAGAAATGAGTTCTCAGGTAAACACTGGCCTCTCTGCAGGTGTGACAGAGCATAAACTGATGAATGGAAACCTGTGTGTAGTTTTAATGAATGAAGGTGATTAGTGGCTTTTTGAGGCTGGTGTCAGCACCATGTCACACAGTTTAAGGACACCAAGTTGCCTGAGGACATGGTAGTCCCCAGCACTGAGGCCCATCTCCTGCTGACCAAGGGACTGGTACAGGGATGTGCTCTGGTAACCTGACATGTGCCTGAGGCCATTCTGGTAACACAACGTGTGCCCTTAAGATCTCAAGGAGAACTCCAGATAAACTGGTGAGTTTGCTGAAATCTGTACTTCAGAAAGACTGCTTTCATGAAGAGAAAAAGCATGTTCCACTTTAAAGCCATTAAATACTTTTGGATTTTTTTTTATACAATAAATACTTGCTGTTGGCAAGATCTGTCACATCATCAAATTTTATAAAATTATTGAAATTCTGCAGAAGAGAAGAATAAAGAGCACTATGAATGGGAGGAAGAGAAATGTTTAAGCTTTTTTTTTTTTAATCTAACAATAACTAACTAATATTTGGTGCATCTTTAAATGTTAGAAATACTCAAAACCTATGCATAATTTTATTTACGAATGAGTAAAATGCATGAGGCTATTTAGAGGAAGAAAAAAAGTTCATCAGAGAATTTGTGCTCATGGAGACTGTTGAATGAAGCCGCTGGTACAAGGTTCAATTGATCCAGCCCAACTGACTCTCGCCAAAAATAGTCAAAGTCTAAAATTAAATTATCAAACCCATTCTTTAAAAAAACAAAGGAACAAAGGAACAAAGTAGCCCACTGCTGTCCTCTAACATCTTATATGAGGAACCACAACAAAAATATCAACTGCAGAAGTATTGAAGTGGAGGTCCTTAGAGGAGAGAGCTGATGCTAAGCCATGTTTCTGTCGTGGAAGGTAAGGAGCAATTTAAAACACTTGCTTTAAAATGAACACACAGCAAACACAAACAAGAAGAACCAAAAAGATAATTACTGGAAATAATTACTCCATGAAACTCCTATGTGCTTTTTGCAGTGCACAATTCAAAAGACAAAATCTGTATTTACTAAGAAATATAGCTTCATCTCACAACACTGCCATTACAACCTTTGCTTTTATGTCTGTGTACATTGCTATTTTATAATGTCATTGTTGTGAATGCTGCATGTCTGTATTGTAATAACTGCATGACTACAACCTCCCTCTGTCAATGACAAAGCAGATAATGAATGTGCAGTTTTTCACTTTCTAGAGCCTGCATGTTTTTATTTTACATGTAAAGCTTCTTCTGCATGTTACTGTAGATGTTTATTCTTACACAAAAGTAAATTTATGAGGCAGCTATACATGAATGGTAAGCCCTCTGAGAAAACTAGGATTTGAAGAATAAACACTAAAATGTCCGTAATAACGTTTTTAATTGCCCTTCCCATGTAGCGGGACTGTTCTTTATAAATGAGAAATAATACCACAATGAGGTATTCTTACAATTATAGTTACTTGAAGTAAAGGAGACAGAAGACATAGAGCTAGAAAATGCTAGAAATCATAGTGCTGGTCAATTTAAAAGAGTAGCTAATTTTAGTTAAATGTACAAAGCAATTTTGACTGAAAAACTGTTTTCAATTGGTTCATTAAGCAAAGGAGGAGGTGTCTCAATTTCCCATAATAACACAGGATATGTGTCCTAGGCACCAGAATTAACATATTTGGTGTAATTATTTTTTGTCAACTGCCGAACTAGAACTGCAGAATTATTCTGCAGTCCTAATTAAAACGAAATGCAATAAAATTCATGGCATTGACTATATTGTTCCCAATACAAAACAACCAGATTCCTAACACATAAATGTTTAAAATATTTATTAAATGATAATAAAAACAGAGGCCAAATTCTAGTTTGTTTTTACAACCAACAACTGAAAAAATAAATATTTCATGCCAGTTATCACACTCAGTGAGTGTAATGTTGATGAATTTGTAGTAGCAGTGCCCAGCACTACACAACTGGTTTTGCTGTTGCTGTTGCATCATTTTGATGACACGCTATCCCTGCGTTAATGTTGCTTATTAACATAGCTTTTCTTGGAGGGGGAAAACAGGGACAAAAATAGAATAATAATGTAAAACGCCATTTCCTTGGTTAGTAGAAGCACCTAGGACAGCAAAAGCAAGGGAGGTATCAGAGCTACTCTTTCCCTTGCTGATCCCCAGCACAGTGAGAGGAACCAGCAGGAGGCAGGTCCAGCCATCACTGCCCGGGCAGAGCAGGCTGGGAGCACAACTACAGGAGCAGCTTCTGCCTCCTGTGACCACCACAGGGGAAACTGCAGCTCTGCCACACAGTCATGGCCATATATCTACCCCACTGTCACCTGCTCTAGCCTGCAGTCCGATGGACAGAAGGCATATGCCAGCCTCTGCAGTGAATTCAGGCATCTGCTGTACAAACATTTAAGCCAAGTGACAGATTTAGAAGAGATTTGACAGATAGCAAAGATATTTTGTAGTTGTTTCATAAGCAAAAAATCAGTAGTACAGCAAGACCTAAACTGGAATATCTCAAGTACTATATGTGTGGCTGGTCCCTAGGAACAGGCTGGACAGGCTCTAGCTGGGGGTATGGGGGAGAAGCTAAGGATATCTGGGGCTAAAGGGGTTTTGGAATGACCACACGTACTGGGAAGAGGAGGGGGGTTAAGACAGGGGAGATGGGGTGACTGCAGTGACTAGACTCTGCAGGAAATGACTCTTCATGACTGCTGAAGGGACATTCTGAAAAATCAGTTTTCATGATCAAGGACCTTTGGAGAGTGTGGCTTGTGTATCTTCCTTCCTACTCCTTCTCAGACAACGGGTACACAGTGCTCAATGAGGCACTGCAAAACTTTTAAAGGAAGGCTTGACAGCAATTCCCCTTTGCCAAATCCAGTGCCAATACCCCTGATGGGGTATGGATTTGTGCTCGGACTAAAGGTTTGCTCAAGCAGGACTCAAAGAAGGTCATATAAAAGGTGTGAATGATAGATGAATTCTTTACACAACAACAGGATAATGAAATTAGGTAGGTGGCAAAAAACCCCCACAATCCTCATGAAAGGGAGTAATGACAATATGTTTATTAAGTGGGAAGTAAAGAAATACTTCTTTGGTAGGGGTAGAATGTGGATATCTAGGCCACATGCAATGTTTTGATCACTGCATAAATGGGGCAGGGAGAAGCCAGGTGAGCTTTGCATTAGCCATGAAGATTGTTCTGTGTCTTGTTAGACTCACATGTGCTGTTAGTTGGAATAAAGAAGCAGGACCATCCTAATAGACAACCAATCTGCCCGAGCCTTTGTTACTAAATGACACCTGCAATCATTCACCATGAAGTAAGAACAGCAGACATGTTAGCACTTAGGTCTTTGGGACAACTGACTGGTGACAGGGAATTTTAGACAGGAAAGGGATTCAGATTCATGTTTCTGCAGACAAAAAAAGAACTGTACATCATTATCCCGTACATCTGAGTGACAGTGGGCTCTGCTGAGAAATCCAGCTAACAGGAAGATACTCTTCCAGTAGTATCTTGTAAGAAAGACTTGAAAGGAGGCAGTAACTTCAGGAAGCGCTCAAGGTAGGAAACTCCAATTAGGAATAAACATGCTACGATTCTGCAGTCCAGTATTAAATCCTTGCATTCCTAAAAAAGGAAAAGTTGAAGTTGTGCCTCCAGGAAGTTTTTTTATTTGCTGACTTAGGCAAATGTTCATCATCTTGGTTTCTGTGGTTACCATTTTTAAGCTACCAAGTAACACCATGGAGTACGAACGCAAAATTCAAAGCTGTGGTTCTCAATGGGTAGCCTGGCCTTAAGTAACTTTATAGATTTAGTCACTAATTGCTCTGAGCGTCCATATCTGTTGAATGACAGTAAGTAGGAGCTTCTCAACTTCCATGAAGGAGGTTGCATGCACAACTACATTCTGGGCAGCGAGACTGTACTCCAACGCCCTGGCCTGCCGAGACCGGTCACAAGAGCTCAGAACCGGCCTTGTGACGGGTCTGCTGCTAGAGCCCACTGAAAATCCATGAAGGCACCTGAAGAAATGGAAGCCGCTGGTTAAATGCACCGGGCTTGTTTGTGTGTGTGGGTTATTTTGGCGATAATTTCCTCTATCTCCGGCAGCCTTCCCAAAGCCCGGAGCGCCCCGAGGCTCCCGTCACGGCCGCTCGCGCTCCGGCGTGTCAGTGTGGGCGGGGCCGCGCTGCGCTTGCGCGCGGGGGCGAGGCGGGGCGGCGCGCGGGGTCCGCCCGCTGTGGGATCCTCCCGGTGCTTCCCTCCGCTTCCCGGTGCTTCCCGCTACTCCCCGCCGCTTCCCGCTGTGTCCCACCGCGTTCTGCTGCGGCGCCCGCGGTGAGTGCCCTCGGGCCGGGCCAGGCCGGGCCTGTCGGTCCGGCCGGGCCGGGAGTGCGGCCGGCATCCCGGGCAGTGCTCCGCTGGCATGGGCGGGCGCGGTGGATGGGGCGGGACGGGACGGGGCCCCCGGCGGCACCGGGCAGGAGGGTTCTCGGCCTTCGGACGCCTCGGGGCCGTCGCGGTGCTGTCCCGGTTGGAGCCCTGGGCGAGTTTCCCTCGCTGCCCGGCTCACGATGTCCATTTCTGCCCCGCCTAGACCATGTCCAAGTCCCTGAAGAAGATCGTGGAGGAGAGCAGGGAGAAGAACCAGCCGGAGGTGGACATGTGCGACCGCGGCATCTCCAGCATGCTGGACGTGCCCGGCCTGTGTAGGTACCGGCGGCGGCGGGCGGGCACAGCGCGGAAACTTCCTTATTTGTCCCGGACGAGCGGGGCCGGCCCTGGGCGGGGGAGTCCGGGGCACCCCGGCCCGGCCAGAGCTCTGCCCCGGCCCCGCTGAGGTGGTGGGGCCGCCCGAGGCTCTTTGGGCGTGGGGGAGTTGGGGAGAGCTCCGTGGGCTGAGCGAAACGCCCCGCATCAGGCTGCCGGCAGCACCGCAAGGAGCCGTGCGTGTGTCCCGGGGGAACCTCGCACCGGGGCTCAGCCTTCCCTGTCGCACTGCTGGCGTTCTGGCACTTGACTAATGGGGAGACTTCACTTCTTCTCGTCCTGCTAATACAGCAGCATCGTGCTTTGGATATAGTACAATTGCACATGCTTCCTGAGCCTTGATAGGGTGCTGCTGTTGGTGTGGTGCATTTGTTGTCGTTGCATTTACAGTAAATCCAGCATACCAGTAACAACATGCTGGTGTGGTTCTGGAGAACACATAAATGAAGAGCAAGTTAGGTATCTTTGCCTTGTTAAAGTGCACATGATGTTATGGAATAGCGAGTACTCAGGGAGTTAAAGTTGTGACTGTAGTGTGCCACAGGCTGAAATGTTTCTGAATGCAGGATGCAATGAGGGAAAAAAGGCAAAATCTCAACCAACCAATGTACTTAAAACTTGACTGTATCCTGGCATAGCTCTTTACTATGTTTGTTAAACTTGAGAGCAGCCAGTAGTAAACGTACGTAACTTCTCACAACATCTGAGCTCAGGGAAAGGTATGGCTCACTACCAGCTCGCCATTATCTGCTGAGTTGGGAGCACATGAAGGTGGCTTCGAGCACATCGAGGTGTCTTCAATCACATCAGTAAAAGATGAAGTCTTGAGTACAGTTTTGCAGGACAAGGTTCTGTACTTAAGTCTTTATTCTAGACTTACTCTTTTTCTGCTTCTGGGTGGTGCATGGGACTTTGTAAAGATGGTGTTGTGAGGATAGTGTATGTGAACTCACATTAAATAGAAAGCTTCACTGCATTTCTACTGGATGAGCAGTAATTTGAGACAAAGTAGTGCTTAGCTCACATTAATCAGAGGTCAATTTTGAGAACCATGCTTGGATCTGTCAGGTATATGGGGCAGCCACAGAGTACTGCTGCTTTTGTTAAGTAGACTTCGTGCCTGCTGTCAACACTAGACACATAATTAACCAGCTTTTATCTTTCAAGCATGGAAGAAGGATAATGTTGAAGTACATTGATAATCCTAAAAAAAAAAAAAAAAAAGTCTTTTCTTGTACAAAAACTCTTTGGGATTTGTTGTTCAGGTAGACCCAGGGACCAGGGTGGGACACTGTGGTCCCCAGATGCTCCCTGATACGAGGTTGCTAATTAAGCATCTGAAATGTCTTTGGCAGAGAGCTCCCTACATGAAGTACAGACTTGTGGTACCCTAGTTAGACTCCATCAGAGGATCCTCTGTGCAGATACTCTTGGTGCATGTTGTGTGACTTGATGTAGTGTGGGGATTTGGGGCCTTCTTCAATTTGAGATTAAAGTTGGGGAAGGGGAAAATGATGACTGGTTTCTGTTAAATTAATTGCTTTTTCAGGTATTATATTCACTGACAGAACACATAAGTTGGTTTGGGTTGTTTGTTTGTTTGTTTGTTTGTTTGCTTTTTATTATGGAGGTATTTACCTTCTGGAGAAGGAATACCTTTCACAAAAAAAATAGTGAATATGTATTACTTCTGAATTTTTAGTAATGGCTTGAGGAAGTGTTAAACTTGTTTTCAATCTCCTGTCATCTGACTCCAAATGCATGGTCTTCTCTAATGTAGATTAGATGTTTTGGTTTTCTCTGGCTCTCAGAACTGGCATGTAAGCTAAAGGAGACTGCCTGCTACCTTTCCTTCTCTGTGTGTTCCATACCTTTCCAGGGCAGTGTTAAAGCTTGCCTTTTCAGTTATTTTTATTTTTTTTTTTCAATGAAGTAAAGATCTCTGTTAAAAGCAACCGTCACTATTCATGCCCAGTGACTCTTCTTGCACAGTGTTTAGTCTTTAAGGAGGTCCACTAGGAGATGTTAAGTTTAGGTAATGATTGGAGGGAACATTTTTGCTGTTTGAGTTTTGTAGGCTGGAAGGTATGCCTGAGTTATTGTGTTCAATAGCCCCTGATCAGCATTTTGTCTCACATAATTATTTAGTGGTTGTGAATGCCCCTACCAGAGGTGCCAAGTACCTCCTAAAGGTAAACTGCTCCCTGTAGTTGTTGCTCTTCCAGGAAAGGACCAAGCCTTGTCTCACTGCATATTTGAGTACTTGCTGCAGAGTGGCTAATGAGCTTGTCACTGCATATTTGAGTACTTGCTGCAGAGTGGCTAATGAGCTTGTATTTAACCTTTCTTAACTTAATTCACTTAGGGTTAGTACAGGCACAAGGATTTGGAAATAGTGTGCAGTGTAACATCTGTTCACTGGGCCAGTCCTTTTCCTTAGGTGTTGCCCTGTTCTTTTCATGTGTGTTTAGAAAAAGACCCAAAAAAAAGTAAGTGATAGAGAAAACTGGTGTTATGTGGGGGCAAAGAGGAGCAAAGGGGAATACATGCCCCATCTTGGATACAGTTCTCTTCTGGCTTTTCAGTCTAGTGAATGGTTTGCTGCAGTATAGGGCAGTCACTCATACTTTCTTTTGCATTGTCTTCCACCTTCTGTAGCAGCTGTGGAAGAGACAAAGCACACAAAACTTGCCTCTGTCAAATAGCCATGTCTCTTTCCAATTAAGGATGAAATACTTCTACCTGGAAGGAGATTGACAAGCTGGCTTAAATCTGTAAGCTTGGCAACCTTTACATCTCTTCCCACTTTCATGTTTAGCAAAGAAGGAGTGTGGTTACCAGCTTATATACGACGTGGTGTTCAGATTCACAAAACAAGGTTAAGTAGTCCCTCAAGCACTTCTAACTCAGGAGTTCATTAATGTCATTAGAAGTAGAGTTCTATTTTTGGAATATTCCTTGAATCCAGACACTTCCATGTTTTCTCCTAATGACTTAAAATACAAACTAGAAATGTGTTACAGACCTTCAGAGCATCTGAATGTTTGATGCTTTCAGCACTGTAATATGAGAACCCTTTTTCAGACGTGTTCTGTAGAAAAGAGATTTCATTTCAGACAAAAAATATCCCTGGATCTAAGTGTTTTGTGCTTTAGCTTGTCATGCAGATACATGTGAAACAGTTTTAAGTGTTAAATACTTTTTTTTTATTATTCCAGCATATGGTAAAACAACGGTTACACCATTTGTATGCACATCTCTATTGTAGCTGTGCATCCTCCATACATAAATAGTGTAAAAAATGTCCCATGGAAGTGTTCTATTGTATTGGTTTGGGGGTTTTGCCTTCATATTGTGAAGTAGATAGATGATATTTGTTTATAAAGTGCTCACTGTGGACAGATAATGGTAGAGAGCATTAATGGACGTCCTGTAGGCTGAACAAGCAGGTCCAGCAAGAAGGGAGTGATGTGCCCTTTCCCTAGCATAGCAAAGGATGGGGCATTTATTGATAGGACTTTGAACAGCCATCAACAGCTATGGGTTTGCTCTTAGAGAATGGACCAGTCTCATTTATGTGTCTTAAGCAGTTGATATGGAGAAGCTACTAGTAAAAGAATTATTTTGCCCAAGTAACTTGCGACATCTGCTCTGTTGTCAGGGAAGGAATATTGGATGCAATCCTATTTATGTGTTAATTTGTTCTCATTATCATTCCATCTGTAAGCTATTCATATTTTGCATAAAGTACATACTCGTGTGGTAGGAATTAGCATGACTAGAATTATTTATCAGAAAGCTAGTGTTGTTAAAATTGTTCATTCCTAAAATAATGAAGCACAGAAGATGGAAAGACAGGCTACTTGTAACAGTACTGTAATGCTCATCCTGCATTAACTTCCTCCAGTGGGACAGGCAGTGTCTTATCTTGGCTCAGCAAAGTCACTGGGGTCTTCCTGTTTTGTGGGTGTGGGGTTTTTTTTGGTTTTTTGTTTTTTTTTTTTGGTTTTTTTTTTTTTTTGTAATTTATTTTACTTTGGTTTGGTTGTTTTGCCATGTTGGTTGGTGTTGGTTTTTGTTTGTTTGTTTTGGGTTTTTTTGTTTTGTTTTTTTGTTTGTTGTTTTGTTTTGGTTTTTTTGTTTTGTTTTGTTTTTTGGGGTTTTTTGTTTGTTTGTTTGTTTTTAATGGGGATGACTTTTGTTTTATATTTTCCTTAAAAATTAGGTTGAATATTGTCATCCAGATATTTTATGTGAAGCTAGCATGCAGTGCGTGGCAGCAATATGTGAAGAGATCTGATAATAGAGTCAAAATGGAAGAACTGAAATATTCTTCCCTTGACTCACTCCTTTTTGAAGTAAGGACTGGGACCATAATGAGAATCTGTGATTACTGTGCAAGTAAATTGCTCTGGCAATAGGTGTTATCCTGACCATCAGACTTCTGTGTGTATATCTGAAAGTGTTCATGAAATCACAGTAACTTAGTGCTTGTACACTGGTGACTGTAATGTTACCAAAGTAGTGTCCAGAAGCCCCTGAAATGGTATCATAGAGATATGATATGATAGCAATTTCCCATGGGAATCTCAGTGCCCTTCCATTCTCAGGAGACTGAGATGTGGGCTGAGTCATCTGCCCATGACCATCATGACCATAACATAAGTATGTTATCCTTACCTGGACTGTGTACATCCAAATCAAAATTGCCCCACCTGGCCCCCTTTACCTTCTAGATGTTCCTTGGGGATGTTAATCAGTTAAGACAGATGTCTTCCTTGCCAGACTTGATAGTTTAGTTGTGCTATAGAATGACTTTATTTATAGGATGAGGTAAATCTCAGTCAGCTTGACATCCCACAACACAGTCCTTTTCACAGGAGTAGTCATGTGGCAGCATAAGGAAAACATGTTATTTCCAGGGGCTGGTTGTTTGACACAGGTCAGTTTAATATAAATGAGCAAATTTCCCTCTGTGTAAGGAGTGAGCAAGTACCACCTGCTCAGCTCCCTTTCTTAAAATGCTTCTAAACTTGCCTCTGAACTGGTAATAGCTTTGGACCTTTCAAGACTGAAGAATCTCTTTGTCTTGATATGTCTAAAGTGCTGCTGGAAATAGTCCAGAGCACAGACACCTAAACCTTTGCTCTTTTTAAAATGGTATTGGAGTGTAGCCTTTCTTGTTCCTTTGAGGGATGTCAGCCTGCTGTTGCTGGTCAAAGATGCCATGGGACTTTTTGTCATGCATCAGGATTGACTGAGATAGTGGAGTTTCAGACAGGGTGTCTGGGCTTCAGTCAAATTTGGACATTGAAACACAGATTCAAATGTCTTTGCTCTAGGGATTTTGGCCTTGAAATTTTTAATGTGGACTGTTCTGTTTTGTATAGATGTGAGAGAAGAAACTTTTCTGAAAATAGTCTCAGTTGAAGAACACAGTGATGGGACAAAAAAGGAGAGGGAGTAGTGAGAATAATGCTTCTAACCTTGTGTTGCTAAAGGCCAGTGGTGCACATGGCTTGATGGTGTAGTCAAAAAGGCTTACTTTAAATATGCACAGAACTTAATATGGCATTTAAATTCATCAGGAGTTCAATGTTCAGAAGTCCAGAGTCTGCAGTCCCAAAGCTTCATTGCCCTTGAGTAAGCATCCGTGCTTCCTTTGTATAGATGTGATGACATTGTTTAACTTCTCTGCTTTAAAAGCAAAGTGAAATGGAAGTGACTTTGTACAGTGTTGAAAATAATAATGGTGGGCTTTTTCCTTTTTAAAAAAAAAAAAAATAAAACGCACAATTTTTTTTTGGATGCTGTTGAGTCTAGGTAAAACCTCAGAGCTCCAGAATGACTTGTTTCTGAAGTAAAATGCAGGGAAAAAAAGATTTTTTCCTCGGGATTGATGATATCGGTTTTGATCTGGCCATGGTCTAGGTTCAGTTGCCTTGGAACTGAGGATATCAGACTAGAGGACTTTCCATCTCAGTGGTAGGGCTGTACTTCTGGTGGTTGTGTTCTTATTAGTCAGTCTTGAATATCAAGGGCTCATGAAATGTTGACTTTTATTGATTGTCACAGCCTTTCCTTCCTTCACAACCTGCAATTGTACAGGGAACTGTGATGATGCCTTTTTTTTTGACACAACTTTCTGATCTGATCTGCCTTTGAGTGACTGCTTTCATTCTGCTAACAAGTTATATTTGCCTGTGTTAAGTCATGAGCTTTTTCAAGGATTAGCTGAAGTGTTTGCTGTATCAGTGGGTAAAACTCTCTGTGTTGTGTCTGATGCAGTAACAGAAATGTGAAGTAAAAGGGCAGAGGAGTAGGTGGATGTGTCCTTCAGTCTTGAGCTTCTCTTATTTATTTGTGACAATGCACATGAATCAAGTTACTGGAGTGAAAAGAATAACTTTCCTATTTTTTTTTCAGCTAGAAATAGATACAAGCTCTCAGTTGCCATGTCCATAAACATAACTTCTTTCTTTCTTCATTTGCAGTTACGCTGTCTCACATCACGCAGCTGGTTCTGAGTCACAACAAGCTTACAAGTAAGTGTTTTCCTGGTTTTGGACTTCATTGCAGGCAGTTGATTAATACTGAAAAGTTGACACTGCTAGTTTGATACAGAGTGCAATGACACAGGAGTGATGCTTGTTGGATACTACTTCTTTAAAAGTAAAGAGATTGAGGGTGTGACTTAGCAGCCGTTTTCAACATGCCTTTCCAGCTTCAATGCACACCTGCAGTGTACTGGAAGGTCTGTAATTCTCAGTCTTTTCAGCCAGAAATCCATTTCCTACCATGGCTCTCAAGTCCTTGTGTTAAGGTGAGGACTTCTGAAAATTTTGACTGCATCAGAAACAAAACAGTTTGCATTTTAATGAGGGGATAATAAATTTGACTGAAGCAAAGCAAATTACAACTCCGCTGCATTACATCTATAACCAAACATATATGAGCAAGGCCAAGTGAATGTAAGCATCAGGCATGGAAGTCAAGTAGCCTATTTTTGTCCAAGAAAAGGTTGTCTCTTGGTCATACTGCACACACCACCTTGAGGTTGTGGATCCTGCTTCCCACAGTAGAGAAGCCCCTAAGTGAGGTGTTGGTGAATAGCGTGTTGAGAACAACATAAATATGAGACTTAACTTGGTGGAGGGAGATACTGACTGACTTGCAAGGCAGAAGTTTTTGTGGGTTTAGGTTTTTTGTTTGGTTTTTTTTGTGGTTCATCTACCAGTGTCTTGTGCAAACATTCCTGCTTCTTGGTTGTTGATATGCAGTGAATTTTGTCTCACCCCTGTTTCTGTGCATCTTCTAAAGAGAACTGTTGCTCTTGTTGATGTTCTTGTTCTTGTCTGCTCTTCACATGTGCCATTTCTCTCTAAACCAGTCCTCTTTTTGAAACTCAGCTGGAGAGATGAAATGGGGAGGGGAATGGAACCCATGAAGTGGATTGATGAGAGATGTATCCAAGGAAATTTTTACAAATTGAGATGGGTCTTAAAAAACACAAACAAACTAGTAAAACCCAACCTGTTGTACTCTGCACTACTTGCTGCATGAGCAGTAAGGTAGTATGTGTTATTTAAAATGTGTGAATTAATGCAAAAGTGTCACTATAGTCTCTGGCATTTGCAGAGGATTAAGCATGAGGAAAATATAGATATCCTTAGATTTTAAGGATAAGCACTTCTCTGGATGCAGTTTATTGGGTACTAATGTGTAGCTTAAAGGGTTTGTAGTAGTAAATAGGTAACATTATGGGCACTTTGTGACTGGCTGTGACAACTGTGAATTAGTTGTTCAGGACCCTTATTTTGATAGTGTAGTGCCCTCTAGAATGCCATCTTGCTATTTGTTTTTATCACATTTTAGCTTTCAAAGAAATCTCAATTTAATTACAAATGTGACCAACAGTTTCCAGCCATCTGGCATATAAATGATGGAGGGTAAGTTAATGGGCCAGTTAAGGGAGGAAAAATCCAAGGTGCATCACTGTTAAACATGTAGCTCTGACTGTGGTTTAGAAGGCCATGAAGTCACAAATACCTTGAAGCTGGGAGAGTGTTTTGAGAAAGATTATGGTAAATTTTCTTTAAGCATATTGCCATCTGGCATCTGTTATCATTCAGATGGAGCTGGGCTGTGGGGCCACCCAGCTGGTGACTTTTGTGTGTTCCCTCAGGTACTGCAAGGAGATGATTGTCTCTGAACTTGAGCTTCTGAAAGCTAGGCAGTTAATGGTACTCAGCCACTGCAGCTTTCTCTACAGCCTTTGGAGGGTTGCAGGCACCTTGAGATAGCAGTTCATTCTGCAAACCTCTGTCTAATTCTTGTGATCAGACAGCTCATCCAAGGTTGTGCTGACAGGCAAAGCTTCTCTTTGGTGCTGATTATTTACTCTGGCGTCTCTGTCTGAATGGCTGCTTACCTGGCACAAGGATTAAATGAGTTGGAAATGTTACTCTTTGTAAACTTTACTATTCTTTGTCTGAGATTTGCAACTTGAGATCTGACACTTTCAGGCTGCCAGTGAATCAGCTCTTCCACCTGGTGCCTTACAAATTTTAAGATAGCTAAAGGATGGTCTCAGCTGAACACACAACTGGCTGGGCAGGTAGCAGGTGTCTCTGCCTTGCTCTGAGGAAGAGGAGATAGGTGGAAGCTCCTGCTTGAAGACTTGAATCATGGTAAACTTCTCTGTCTCAGATCTGAGCTTGGGGAGGGCATGTGCATCAGCATGAGCTCCACACTGAAAAGCTGAGTAACTAACCTATGTTCTAGCTGAGTCTTAGCTGCAGACTTGACTGGGGGAGGAAAGATACACTAATAAGAAATGTCCGAGAAGGATGTGTTCAGGTTGACTTTAACTATTCAAGAAAACTACAGAGTGCACCATTTGCTTAAAGCAGTTTTAGTTTTCAAAATACCAATTTCAAGATTGCCATGACTATAAGTTTGTGTTCCATTACATTAAATCTCAGCCTTTGATGAACTGCTTTCTCCTAAACTAGCCATCAGATCAGCAGGCTGCAAGTACATGCCTTCTCTCAGCCAAGGGTTTCTGTCAGCCTTTCTAATTGCTATGTT
Organism: Phylloscopus whistleri; assembly: GCA_017589585.1. Taxonomy (NCBI): domain Eukaryota; kingdom Metazoa; phylum Chordata; class Aves; order Passeriformes; family Phylloscopidae; genus Phylloscopus; species Phylloscopus whistleri. Next base: position 3,215,407 of record JADMLD010000614.1, on the reverse strand, counting down.
TGGATTTCTTTCATGGGAAGGTAAGACCACTGCTTGTCCTGAGGAGTAGTTCATTGAGTCTGAAACTTACTCTTCTTTCACAAATGGATGTAGACACTTAAATAGACAGCACACGTTTTTAAAAGGCTAAATTTCAAGTTCATGTTCTCATATTTGACACTGTTGACCTAATCTTTTAAGCTATGTAATTAATTGTCATAGCAGATTGTTCTTAAAATGACTGGGAAGCTGATGGCAGTGACACTTGACATGCTACACTAAGGTCATATTAGCATCTTCTACTAGTTTTCTGCCATTTAAATGAGTGTTCTGCTAGCTTTTTTTTGGTGTTTAGAGTAAATATGTCTATCTGAAAAAATAAATGGATGTAAAAAGTGGATATGCATATTTTTATGTAAACATACTTTGTATTTTTGCCAGAAAAATATTAAAACTAAGTAAAGTTTCATCAGCAAGTATGAGGATTGCTCTATTAAATCCATCATACTGCTTAGAATAATTTTGTGGCATTTTGTGGATTTTATTAATATTTCCAGTGGGCCATTCATACTTCATTTACATGTCTAAATCATTCATTATCAGAAGTACTCAAGTCCACATTAATTTTCTTGGAGGATATTAGGCTGAGTTTTTTTCACCTATCTGGTGCTGTGCTAATGGAGGAATCTTGAACTGGCTTTCTATGCTCTAGGTGACTTCTGAAACAGTTGAGTCTGTCCTTTGCTGCTTGGTGAGAACTTCTTGTGTTTCAAAATCAGAAGCAAAACTCTCAGGGAAGCTAAATAGCTGTGATTCTGCAGTCTTGTTGAACCACGTGCTGGGAAGTGACAAAGCTGGGAAGATTCCTCTGTAGGGTCTCTGACAATCCAGTAGAAAGTGGGAGAAAGTGAATATTTGTGCTTTTTCTAAGCATAATGTAGACACAGGGCCCAGTGTCTCTGTATGTTGTACTGGCAGTTTTTTGTTCCATCATTTAGTCATTTTAAAGCCACCTATCCAGTGTACAGCTGAGAAGCAAAACTCACAATAGTCATAGCTTGTATAGGCTGTCTGATCCTGATGGAGGTGGATTATGAACCCATTGGCTACCATCAAAGTAAGTGCAATAGAAGTCCTAACAAATGTTTTTTAGATTGGTGGAAATGAGTGGCTGAACCATAGATACTTGCCCTTCAGTGTGGTGGATTAATTTGGGTGGATGTGACCAAGTTGTTTTTGTTCCATGTCACTTGATGCTAGCTGAGGGACATACAGATAACATTGACCTCCTGCTCAATAGGATAATTTATGGGACATGAGTAGTGGTAGGGAATTAGGGTAGCTGTGCTAGAGGGGCAGAGAGGGAGTTTGAGCCACAGGACATACTATTACCACATTTGATCAGTTTGATCAGCCACAAATACTGTTTCTGCATCATCTGTGCAACACTAGTAATTTTAATGGGTATTTAGGCTTCTGTTTTGTGTGTTTCTGGGGCTGCTTCACTCAGTGAGTTCTTGAATGAAATGAGTTCTTGAAATCAAACTTAGAGCTACTTTGTTCAGAGCCCTTCAGAATTCGTGCTTTAATAATGTGGCTCTGGGGAACAGGCTGGGAATTGCAGAATACTGAGATTCTGGGGAGCCCAGGTCAGGGAGAGGAAGGGATATCACCAGGCTTGTCTGCTTTTAATCCACATCTTGCAATTTCAAGCATAAAGGTAGAGCTCTGGCAGACAGTGTAAAATAGATCATCTGAGTCAGGATGAGGATTTTTTCCAAGCTGATGGTAGGGTTTGTCTATCACATGTCTTGAAGGCTCATGGGGTTTGGGATTTTTTTTATTTATTTACTCTATTTGTAAATTGATTTTGCTAGAGCAACAAATGCCTACCTTTGACTGGAAAAAAGTACCTTTGCAGGCTGAAGTCAGCAGGTAGGTTAGTTTTCACCTTTTGGTCCCCTTGTGCTGCTAGATTTGTAAGTGAGCAAGAACTGGAGTAAAATAATTCTTTATTCACTTTCATAAAAAATACTGATAGAGCATAAAAATGTGGCTTATGCCTCTGCTTTTTCCTAGCAGAGCAGCTTTTGTGTACTGTTTTCACATGAAGTATGAAGGGATATTGAACCTTCTGGACTTTAGATAGGCCAGCCAACTCGAGGTATTCTCCAGCCACTTAAAACATATACAGAATTCCACATGCTAGTATAGGATGGGAAATCTTTACTTAGTATGCTGAAGAAGTTTTGACAATTAAAATCTGTGTACTATATTGTGAATAGGAAGTGTGTTTGAAGAGGTTTCAGATGCTCAGTATGTCTGTTATTCCACCCAGAAGGGCACTGAGGGGAAGATGTGACTGGAAAGCAGCCTGAGATATTAAAGGTTACTTCAGCATTGACAGCAGGTGTGAGTGCTGGTTGTCATCAATATGTGTGCAACTATTACAATGCCAACCTGTGTTATTTTCACTTATTTTGGGATGTGCAGTGAGTCTTTGACTTGTAACTACTATGACAATTATTTGTGTTACCTGCCAGTGGTGGTTAATTAATGTTGCTATCATTTGAAGAAATCCATTCAGAGATCCTGCCTTTTGTGTCGTTACCTGCTCGTACCGGGAGTGTTCCTGCTGCCAGTGGAAGTACCAGTACTCTGTGTTTTGTCCAGTAGAGGCCACTGTTTGAGTACATTTAGCAGTTTTGTTCCTGGGAAGATGCCTGTGTTCCTGGTAGCTGCTAGCTATTCATCCTGCCTGGTGGGTGATGGTGGACAGCAACTTCATTTTTGCTGTTCTCCTCAGTCTCCTTAACCTCAGGTGATCCTGTGCTCACTGGCTTCACATATTCTTGTGCTGCCTGTAAATGATCTCAGAAGCTTCCTGCTATTCATAGCTCACTCCTGATGATTTCTATATCCTTTTGTTCTTGTGCTCTGATTCCAGTACTATCAAATGATTAAATGATGAGAGATCAGGAACAACTATTTTTTCCTCAAACCTCTTCTGTGTTACCTGATGTCGTGTTCTCTGTCCATCTCTACCATTCTTCTGATCTGCTGTCCTATACTGTTCTGTGATCTTTCCACTGCTTCTCTCTTGATTCTCATGTAATCCTTTACTCATCTTTGGTCCCTTCCTTTTTGTGGGGTGATCCATTAGTTTTTTGCTGCTGGTTCGCATTTCCAGACCTGAATTTTGTTTGAGTTCACTTTGTGCTCATGTCAGAATAGCTGTGTCTCATTGATCATTGTTCTTTTGACAGCCATGTGGTTAGCCTTTATCATCACTGTACATTTTGCCTTCTTTCAGCAGAGCAGTTCAAAACTTTTCCTTTTTTCTGCTCACACAACTTACTGCTTCTTTGCTCAGCCATCTCCTAAATTGTTTTTCTCTCTGTGTGTGACCAGCACAGAAGTTTGTTCCTTTGTTGCTGTTAACCCTCTTGACTGTGTCCTTGATCTTTATTAGCATGCTGCTAAAGTCTCTTGGTTTAATTTTTACATTTGGATGTCTCCTTTCTGAGTCACCTTTCTGGCTGTAGTCTATACCTGGATTTATTGGAGGTAGTCCAGAGACAGCAACGCTGCATCTGCCTGTCCTGAATTCCTTCCCAGTCTAGCTGCTTTGTCTTCTCCAGTCTGCTGAAATGTGTGATGGTGTCTCCCACTGGTATTGTCTGACACTTTGCATCTTGCCTGGTATCAGGTTATTTATATAACAAATCTGCTGACTTCTGGAAGGAATTAGATGACCGTGTACTCTTTACTCTTTGTTGCTTCTTGTATTCTCCTCTACTATGCTTCTGCCTCTGCTTCCTTCTGGTAAGTCATTCCATGCTGTTGTCCTGACACAATATATCCCAAAATGGGGCAGATAATGTCTGCAAGGTGAGACTAGGGCTGTGTCCAAAGCACAGGACTTGTGCCCGACAGTGTCTATCAGCTATGTGTGGGAGAGATGCTTCAAGCTAACTGTAAGCCTTTCATTTTTTTGGTAAGTTTTGACTTGGTTTTACTTCCTATTTCTGATGCAGGGATCTCTAATGGGAAGTATCTTTATGAATGCAGTACACAGGAGGATGTGAAAAGGAGGAAAAAGGAGATCCCTGTACATATGTCTTTATTTGTGACATGTGGGTTCTATTCAAATGTTTAGATTAAACACCTTGTTAGCTTTTTCTTTTCTTCCTGAAAAAAAAAAAAAACCCGAACTTTTGGTTCTGAGAAAATAGAGACGGTAGAGCATTTTAATTTTAAACATATATAATATCAACTTTGCTTCTAGGAAGCTTTGGGGGAATGAAACAGAATAATGTGTGAAAGAGTTTTGTGCTGTAATGGTATAAGGATACATGCAGAAAGTACCCAATTTATGCATAAATTAAATTGTCAACATTTGTGCTGTATGGCACCAAAGTCAGTTTTGCACCTTAAGTGAATGACCATACTAAAAACAACACTAGACACAAATCACTTGTCTTGAACATAATTCTTCAGAAACTTTGGTTCTTCTCTTATTAAAAGACACCTGCAAACATATTAATTCCTTTTTAAAGTCTCAGTGACATGTTACTACAAATTTCTTGTGTCTTCACTTATTTCCCAGTGGCTTAAAATAGCTGTAATTTTTTTTGTGGAAGCTTCATATAAATGATCATTCTCTATGTTTATATACAGATTATAATGGAAACTTGTTGTAAATCCTCTTGCCACCTACAGAATATTTTGTGGTTGGCATTTTTAAAGAAAGTGAACACTGCAAAACTGAACTCACCTCATTAAAGACGTTAATTTTGTGTTACAGAATTTACTGTCTAACGAGCCAAGTAGAATTTTTTGCCTTCTAATATGGAAGGACTGAGACAAGAAGGGAGATTTGGTGTAGATAGAGAGGAAACTGGATTTAGTTTCATGTACTTGGTTTTGTACTCTATTTTCTATGTATTCTTTTTATTCTTTTAGTAGTCAGGCGTGTTGAAGTGGGTAAGACACAGCATTTTCCTTCAGACCCCTCACCATATGGTCTTTTAACTTTTTCCATTCACATCCTATGGCATAACCTTTGGGGTGAATTAATTCCCTGATCTTGATGTGATGATGGGCAGTGTAGTAACTGGTTGCTCACCTTGAAGTAATATCTCCCAAAGCTGGAAATGAAATGTACAGTCAGCTGAAGCCTGGGGTAAGCTAACGCAGGAGCACAGGGAGGACTCTCTACCATACAGACTTAAGGAGGTGGCTTTAAGTACTGGATACGGGGAGCCCAAACTAGGAGGGAGCTTAATTCATTCCCAGTTCTGAGAACTGGAACAAGAAACACATGTGCTGACTCTGCTTTTGAGCAGTGAGCTTTTTTACTGCAGCCTCTTCTGTGAGTGTGTTTAGAGGACAGGCTGGTGTCCCCACGAAGCAGTGTCAGCACAGCAGCCTGCAGTGCTGAATAGGGGAAAGACTCAATTGATCCAAGTTGCAGTGAGAAATAGTCCTAATGCATTTCTAAAAACATTTCAGTTGTGTAAAAAGTTTAAACTCCAAGTACTGGCTAATAAGGCAAACTGAAATAATAAAATTTTTTTTAGACCCGCTGAAAGCAGAATTTTGCAAATAAGCACTGCTAGGCACACAAGTAGATGGACACTTCTGAGCAAGAGGCTGAAGTGACGTTCACCTTTGAGGGTAATCTGTAGTAATGGTTCAGGGCCTGGTTTGGAGGACATCTTTGGTTAGTCTCTTTTTTAAACTGCATAAAACTTGTTAAACAGACTGAAGTAAAGAGAATATTGAGGAAGGGAAAGGTGAACTTAATGAAGGAACTTCAGACAGATGGATTTATCTAAAGCCAGCAACTGTGCAGTAGTGTGAAACTCTGATAAGATCGTGCTTAAACAGTTCCAACACCTAAAAGAGACTCACTGGCATTTAGTGATACTGTTTGCATTTGGTGGAAGCCTAATATTAAATCTCAGCACTATCAACTAAAGTTATTTTGTCCTGCAGAAGTTATTTCTCTTAACCATCTGCTGTTGAAGTATCAACACACATAGATAATCTGACGTGTAATAAGGGTATGTAGCCTGTGTTCTTCAACTTTTTGCATGTGTACCTCATGGGGTTTTTCTTTCTCCTGAATTAAATATAACACAGCAAGTGTCTTGGCTGAACTGTGCACTTCTCACAAAGCAGTTATTGAAGATGAAGATGCTCTGGTTGACTACAGTAACTCAAAAAACTTGGCTAATACTTTGTTCTTTTCAAAATTATTTGCAGAATGAAGGGTGTGTTTATATCCACATTTTTATGTATATATATATCCTTATTCATTCGTTAATGCTGTTAAAAATGCTAAAAAGCATCAAATTTTTGTGAGCTATTTCGGTGTGATTTCAGTTCTTTGCAGTTAGAGTGATGTATTTTCAACATAGTAATCCCATCTGAAACTCAGCCCCTGGCTTCTAGTATTTCTGTCCAAACTGAGACACCCTACACTCTCTTCTTAGAGAAGAACAGATTTGTCCTTTCTTTTCACTAGATGTCACTTGATTCCCAGTGTCTTCTCAGTCTTTCTTGTGCTCACTGCTCTTCTCCTTAGATTCTGGCTTCTAAATGAAAACTGTTTATTGACAAATTGCTTTGTTAGCACAGTAGCACATTAATGAGCTATAGTATAATTTAAACATGTTCATAAGAACAGTTTCATATCTGAGGTGCTTCTGTGGATAATTGAAATAAAAAAACCCTGCTGGTTTCTAGAAAGAGGAGAAGATTAAGGAGATGAGTTTGTTTTTAATGTTTTCAGTGTGAGGAAGATTAATATCCATCTTTGGAAGAGTGAAGGGAGGGCAAAAGGGGAAACTTAAACTGCACAATGTGTAAATTAAGTACTGTATGCTTCAGTTGGGATCAGGATTCTCTCCAGTTAGCTGCCAAGTATGATATCAGCATGCCTATGAATATTTAAAGTGAAAACTGTTGTGTTCTCCCTCTGCTAATTCCTCTTTCATTTTGGTGAAGCTGATTGCTTCTTTTTCTGTATAACAGAACCCTTGTCAAATTAATCTAAACATGACTCTAGCTCTAGGAGTACAGTTATATTGGATGCACAGAATGCATTATATATTTAGTATTCTAAATTCTTCCTCCCCCATGAAATGTGAGTAACATTTCATGTCTTTATGACCTTTACACTAAGGGATCCTTACTCATGAAAGCTTCCTGTTGACGCTAACTGGATTAGCAAGTCCACAGAACTGAGTTTATTATATTGCATAGCCCTCAGGTTTTACTTTAGTCTTAAAAAGTAGATTTTTGTTCTTGGCAAGACGTTCTTGGGATCCACAGTGGACTGATTGGACTCTGAAAGGTCTATATTGAGTTCTCTTTACTCTGTATGACTCTTGACCAGCTTTCCAATGGAACAGTTTAATGAGAAACTGGCATAGTTGTATAAATCTCTTCTCTGTCAGGTACTGCTATTTTAATAGCTCCTTTGGATAAATATTCCCTTAGAACTGTAAAGGTTTGGAGTACTATTGAACATCATGTTCCTGAACATCATGTATGCAAAACTACTTCGTTAAGCAAAGAAACATTCTGAAAAAAATAGGGATTCTGCAGCTATTCAAAGTTTCTAAGGATGTGATTGCCAAAGGAATTAATCTTACTTTAAAAAATTAAAATTCTTATTTCTCTTGATGTCTGATTCAAAAAACATTGACTTCAGTTGGAGGTTTTCTGTAGCCTTTGGGTCATATTTATTGAGGGGATCACAAGCCTATTCATGCACAATTTTATGCATAATCAGGTATTACAGATAGCATTTTCCAAGTAGCAGTGGGACAATGTTTATTTTGAATATTCAGTGTTAAGGTTTAAATGAACTGAAATATTTAATGCAGTTTACATGCCATGTGTTCTTCTCATGAAGACTTAGATTTTTACTAAATCATTTCATTTATTCAGCTGGGTAGTTTATTGACCCTTCTAGTTTTTTTCATCTGAAGTTCCTTATCTAAAATGTTTTTTTATTTTTGTTTCAAACTGTAAAGGAAATTTTGATACAGATTTTTTTTACCAAGACCGTCTTCGGAAACGTTTATTGTAGTGTCTTTACTAAAAAAACAAACAAAGCAGACTAGATTTCATCTTTTAGATAAAAGGAAATGGAGACTTAATTTCACAAACACCTGAGCTTGTTTTCTTTTGAAATTGTGAGGATTGCTGTTGTTTCCCAGGGCTTCGCAGATGTTTAAGAGAAATAATCTTGGTGACTATTTTCAAAAGTAATGACTTTTTGAAGCCTGTGCATTTTCAGCTGTGCGAAGGGCCCTGCCACCACAGGAGGAATTGTATTGAGATCTGTTTGACTGGCAAAAGAGTTACTGTGTGGAACTAGAGGGAAAATAATGGACTTCATTTTCTTCTTTTCCGTTTCCTGTGCTCTTTGTCCTTTGTCAGAGGTTGGGTACAGAGAAGGAGCTGGATTTGCATGTCAGTTCTAGGTAGTGGTATGAGAACCTCTTGACTTCCTGCTTTATGAGAAAGAGTTACATCTGAGACATGTGATTCCAAGCTGCTCTCACTCAGCTAGATGGTTTTAGTGAGTTGCTCTGCAGGGTAAGTAGCTGTCCTGGATGAAAGGTCCTTCTAACCCGGTGCCTGCTCTCCAACCGAGGGCAACATCAGACCTCTAGTAAAGATCATGTCTGGTGTTGGCTTCTGGTTCTCAATGCTGAAAGGAGAGCTAAGGCCCAGATCCAGAATACTCTAGCTGTGGAATTACATAGGCATTGAATAGTAGCATTTAATCCTTCTTACCTATATTTTGGAAATAATTTTGTTAATTTTTAAACAGCTGCTGGTTGTATAGGAATAAAATGTAATAACTTGCCTCAAGTGAAATTGATGACAACTTGATGTTTTAGTTCCTAAAGAATTGCCACTAACTTAAGGGCAAAAACAACATAAATGCTTTGAAGTATAGCAAGTTGCCAATCCTTATTTCCAGAAACATGAACAAAGCCCTCTTATTCCTTGTGGGCAGCCTATAGACCCTGTCTTTCACTGTCAACCAACTTCTGAAATCAAGGTGAAGTCTCCAGCTGTCATAGTGAATCACTGTATGCAGTTCCCAGTATTGAACAAGGGGAAGCCATTCCTGGTCTTGTGAAGTGAAACTTAATATGAATGGGGCTTCATGATGTGACTGAATCTTCACAGGAGAACGCAAAGGCACTGGGCTGCCAAATTTTACTAGCATTGGCTGAGGGGGAGTTGTTAATGACACTGGGCAGCAGATGGTCTTAGAAGAGTTGTTAAGACACTGCGGATCGTACTGTAAATACGTGGGTGAATAGAACCAGGATGCTGACAGTTCACTCTCACAGCTCATCATGAGAAGGAGACTTAAGTGGAATTCAGTTACTGCCAGAACATTAATGTCTTGGGATTTGGCAGTCTGCTATGTATCTGGGAAGAGTTTTGCAACATAGTAGTGGGATGGTAGTTGGGTCGTGTAAAGTTCGAAACAGAGAGCATGATATGCCTAGTCAGTTTTGCATGACCACCACCTTCTTTAGACCTGAAGCTACTGATCCTGTGCAATTTAGCTACAAGATCAGTACAGGAGTTAAATTCATTCTTCTGATTTTCGTTGAATACAAGAGAGAATTCATTTATGTTACAAATGAATCTGAATTGTTGAACCGGAAAATAAATTATTACAGGAAAAAGTCCTCTCTTCCCTACCACAATCCTGGTGTTGACCTACTCTTCTGTTTTTCCTTCTCATGAAATACCTCCAGGCATTCCATCCACACTAAAAAAGTAGAGTTGTGGTTTGGGGCTTTTCATTTCGATTTAACAGGGTAGCACACAAAAGCATTTCATTTAAATCCTTTGCTATATATTTAGCCTTTTTCTCATCTCAGCCTGCTTACCAATGCAGCCTTTAGTATGTCTTGAAGAAAATAATCATATAAAGTATCCAAAGTGTCATTCACAACATGAAATACAGTATTTGGGGATTAAAGTGATATATCAGGAGACACTGATTTATCTGTATTATCTTTCTATTGTTAAAGCTTTGACTAAACTAAAACCTGTGTTTTCTAGTACATGGGATTCCTGGGCTTCATAAATGCAGTATCTGAGAAGATCAGAAACATGGTTTGCTTATCTGTTGCATCTCATCAAAGTCAAATTATGAAGTCTAATTTCTGAAAGGAAAATATTTTAATACTGGTAATTACTTTTCTGGTGAAATATTGAGGCTGGAAACAGCTGGATGATGTCAATTAAAATCCTCAGTTAACGTCTGTTAGGGAATAATTTAAAACAACAGTAGTGGTGAAATACCCTTTAGTTTGTGAATGCACATGATTCTTGCTATCATTGAATGACAGATAAGTATGGACCAGTTGGAAAATACCTCTAAGGGAGGTCTTTTAAATGTTCAGATTTGCCTTAATGACTTTTATATAAAAGTCTGCTAAAAAGCTCCTGCAATGAATATGGCCCTCAACAGTAATATTTATGCAGTGTAATTAGAGTCTTTGTTAGGGATCCCATTATTGTTCGCAGTGTAATTAGACTTACAATCTAGTAAATGTGACATACTGCGATGTTCTGCTTTGTAAACATTATTGACTCCATTTTAAGACTGAGATTGCCTCATACCAACAAATAAAAAAGAAATCATGGCCTCATAAAACCTTCTAATTATTTAGATGCATACTCTCTGGATTCCTGATGCAAAGTTGAGACTGAACCAAGGTGAATATTGAGCACAGGTGCAAGCTTCAGTGCAAGTGACTTGCCAACCTCCTTCACACCTGAGCTGGCTGCTTAAATCTCACTAAGTTTAAGGGGGGAAGAGATGCAAATCTGAATAGCTTTTTAACCTCATTAGCACAGTCCTTTGTATTGTGTTTCTGCCTTATAGTTCGTGTTTCTAGATAATAGCAACCAGCTATTGATCTGTTGGTAATCCACTGTAGCCATGTATGTGTATTGATCAGTTACTTTATCACTCATGGGAGGTAACTGAAAATGGGGTTGGCTAAACAGTTCTTTTGGGACTGAATTTCATTTTTTTTTAATAAATTTTGTTGTATCTTAAATGACCAAGAATTTGGATACTAAATTGTTTAAGCAGTAAGTAGAATGGCCCATTGCTAAAAACGAGGGATTATTTTATGTTTATTGTTGAAGACCTTCAGTACAACTGCTGTCTTGGTGTAACTACTTGTATCATCAATGTTTTTTCCACTCAAATAATGACATGATCCAGGTCTCTCAGGCTCTGCTCTTTTGAGACCTGTGTGTGCTACATGAATTGAGAGGACAGCCTGCTTCTATTAGTCTATAAGAGTACTTGTCCTTGTCTCTCTCCCTCTGCAGTGGTCTTTGTTAGTCAAAATATCTTACAGTTCTGGCAGTAATTTTTGCAGAGTACAAAATGAGTGCTCTCAGCAATGAGAACAATGAGAACAGGTTCTAGATAGGAGGCTTTTTGGATATAAACTTTGCTTTTAATTGGAGTAATGAGATGCTTTCTCTGCTGCAGCCACTGTACAAACAGTGCAAACACCAGGTGCTGGTAAAGCATCTGTAGTCTGGGTAGCTTGCTCTAATTGCAGTCTCTCATTGTGAAAACTTTCCCACAGCTGTGCCAGCAAACATCGCAGACCTGAGAAACATAGAAGTGCTCAACTTTTTCAACAACCAGATTGAGGAGCTGCCTACACAGATAAGCAGCCTTCAGAAACTCAAACACCTGAACCTTGGGTGCGTATCTTAATGTAAAACTTTGCTGTAATAGAGGTGTTACCAAATGTCATCACAACTGAACCTGTAACTTCTTATTTTTTGATAGTAAATTTTCTTATTGAAAGTGGTTTTGAGGATAAACTGGGAATTACAGCTTCAGAGTGTTCAGTTAATGTCCTGGATAAACAGAAACTTAAACGATCAGGCAATTACTCTGGTATACTGATAACAATTTAAGGGCAGCAGCAACTCATATTCATTGAATCTTGTAGTCAAACTGAACAATTGCTGACTTTTACTTCCCTAGCAACTGCCTCTTAATTCTGTGGTTACTGCATAAGAATCAAGATCTGTTTCCTGTTCTGATTTGAAAAAAAAATCCATGTTAATTCAGCACTTTAATTCCAAATTCTCAAATTTGGGTTTATGGACATTTCAGTTTATATTAAACCTGTAAAAGCATGTATTAGATGTGGTGTGCATTTAGTTCAAAGAGCTAGTATTGGCTGAATTTGTGCAGGGGTGTTTCTCTTAAGTGTTCAGATTCTGGTAGGGCTGGTCATACTTTATAATAACTGCAGTTGCAGAGGGCTTTCTTGAATTATTAAGAAAACAAATGTGAAGCATAAGACCTTCTGAAAATTAAATGGGCATATTAAAATGTAACTATTTAGGAAAGCACTGGTAGGCGTAAGCTTTAGCATTATAGGCTTCTCATAGAAAGAATGTTTGCATTTTATAAATTCCAACTTCTGAACCACTTAAACTGAGCAGCTTTTACTCTTCAAAATACCAGATGATTTTGGCTAGGCTCTGTGTATTTTGCTTTAGATACTTTTGTAAAATGCTGATGATTGAATTGCATCTTGAACTGTTGGAATGCCAATAAACATTTTAATGATGATCTGTCTTCCCTGGTCTTTTTTTTGGTCGCAGTAGGTCTCTAGCTTTCCTTGATATCTGTTTCAACCTCTGAATTGCAACCTCTAATTGCCAAAAATTAACCAGGATCCTTTGTATGTTGGGGGTTAGAGCCTTATTTTTGGAATGGCATGTAGAGGTGTTGCAGTATATGAAAGACCATTGTTAATATAGTTCAAATACTAGTCTGCATTAATGAAAAAAATGTCATTTTTTTGTGGTCTTTTTTTGCCAAAAGAATGGCAAAAGACTACTTGGTGTTTGGAATGACAGACATTCAGGCCTGGAACCACATGTTCATGTATCAAGTGGCATAAAATCTTAGAGATTAAATGCTCTTCCTTCTTAATCCTCTCCTTACACATGGTCTTCCAGGCACAGGATTTACCATCCAGTCTTAGCTTTGCAAAATGGGTTCTGCTTTAGACATTCTTGGAGTCAGTGACGAGAAAACCTTTCTGCTCTGGTAGGTTTTTCAGAAGACAGCCCAGAAACCCTCTTGTCATCCGCAGTTCATGTGTTTGAGGATTTCAGAAGAGCCCCCTAGGGGAGAGAGGAACCTTGAATAAGGGCAGAGATTATTTTTGGGAGAGTTTTGGCATGGAAGGGTCAAGTGGTGTGGAAAGAGGGAAGATGAACTGCTGCACAGAAAGCTTAAAATGTAACATTTGGAAAGTAGGTGAGGCACAAGCTCAGTGTTTGAACTTCTGCAGGGATGAGTAGTGCTGGGCAGCAACTTTGAGCTGTCCCTCCAAAGAATAGATACCAATTCTGCCTCTTGTCAGTAGAACATTCTTTCCCTCCCTCTTCCTTGCTTGCAAAAGGGAAGGCCGTTAGGACAACTTGGTAAAAAAACCTTTTAATTAGCAGAAAATGAGCTGCTTACTTTAGTCCTGTTTTATATAAAGGCCAGTTTTTAAAACAGTGGCAATTCTGCAATAGCAATAGTGGTGAATGCCTTTCTGTGTTTTAATTGCTGATACTACAGCAGCAAGATCAGTTGTATGCCCATGATGGGACTTTACTGGGGATGAGGAGGAAGGAGGATTTTGTCTAGATTTAGCTACAGAGAGCTGATCTCTACAGGTTTTTGTTTTGTTGGGGTTGTCTTATGCAAAAGAGGTAAGGAAAGGTGAGGTTATTTTCTGAGTTTGTGAAAGAAATAGTATATGTGCTTCTCCTGTCTTTGCTCACTCACATGGTTATATGGTCTTTCTTATTTCTGGTTGCACAACTTGGTCAGTACTTTGACTAGAGTTTTTATAGTTTTAAGTATCAGATATTCATACATTCACATAACATCTCCTCTTGACTTCAGTTGTGACTGTTTATCACTTTTGCATCAAAAGAGAATAAAATTCAGAGTATGTTTAGAGACAGCATCTGAAAGGTCATGTTTGTTTCCAGTCTTCACATAAGAATGAAATCCTGTTCTTGACAGTAGCTATCTGTACAGGCCCTTTCTGAAGATGCCTCTCTTCTCTCTTCTGCTTTCAAACCTGGGTGACAACTGAAGCAGGATTCATACATACCAGGTATATATTTTCTGTACATGCAATAGGGACAGTATGAATAAGAAGCTGGAAGGTAGTTTTTTTCTTTTCATGTGATAAACAACCATACACAAACAGTTCATACACAAACAGTAAGATTCTGTGAAGACATCTCCAGCCAGCAATAGGCCTGCCTTCATTGTTGCAGCAGCTCTAGTGATTATCTGGATCACCCTGTTCAAGCTCTTTGAGGTCAGAGGAAAGTTACCATTTTCTCTACCTTGTCTGCTCCAGGTTATCAGAGAAATCTCTTCCGTTACATGTCCTCATGTTGTTCTGGCTGTTGCCAATGGGAACTGCTGTCCTAAACCCTCTTAGGACTGGCTGATTGAGCTATATTTAGATTAAACCTCATCAGTCACAGGACTGACATTTTATTTACTTCATGCTCCATGTGCATCAATAGTTCTGTGGTGATACAGAGTTGCTGTTCTTAAGAAGCGATTTGAGCAGCAGTTATCAATGAACATAAATACTGTGCACTTGAGGTATTCCCCTTTGTGTGTGGTATCATGGTGAAGAACTACATGGCAGAATGAGGAATGGTCAAAGTAGTGTGCAAAAGGGTAATTTGTAGTTTAGCTAGAATTCATCTACTGAGGACCAGCTTTCTCCATGGAACACTGTTAAGGCAGAGCATGGTGTTGTGACATCTCTCTCCCTTGTGCTTTCTGTTTTGGGTGTGGCTGCTGATTGACATAACAGACAGAATCCCTTGAGAGTGCATAAGTTTTGAGTATATTTATAGGAATGAGAGATTACAAAAAGGTCTGCCTTGCAAAAGACTTGTTCAGTATCTTGGACCGTTGAACTCTTTTCAAAACAAGAGGAAATCTTGGCATAAACTACATTTTTTTAAAGAAAGGGAAAAAAACAAAACTGTTGTGACGTGTATTACTCCTGTAAGTTGAAGTGAACGCTGATCTCATATTCTTTTTTTCTCTTTATTTACAGCATGAACAGGTTAAACACATTGCCAAGGGGATTTGGCTCTTTACCAGCCCTAGAAGTTCTTGACTTGACTTACAACAACTTAAATGAAAATTCCCTACCAGGAAACTTCTTCTATCTGAGTAAGAAACTCTTCTAAAAACTTTACAAATCTTTAGGATATGGTCCTTTGCTCTCTGCAATTGAAATTTATTTGATGCAGACCAAAATACAACAGATATTTTCCCAATATTTATATTTTTCTTTTAATATATCTTGAATATTTCTACATAGCATGACAATATTTAACACTGATATACTGTCATCTGACACCTTTGGACAAGAGAAGACTTGCTTAGTAATATGGTCTATTAGTTTTCTTCTGAGTAACACTTCCTGGGGTCCCATACTCAGTTATTGTCGAGCAGGTTATAAACCTCAGGGGAAAGGAAACCGTTTTGTAACACAATTGTTGTGAGTTGAGTCTGAAAGTAAATGTATTCTTGGTGGTTCATTACTAAAATAGCTCTAAGAGCATGTGGGTGTTGAGGTGTCCAGTGTGTTAAAAACATATGCTAAGGTTACAAAGATTGGCAGAGGAATGGTAGAACTAAGCTGACCTTTGCATATGTTAAAAATATATACCCAGAGAGTTGACAGAAAGGTATTGTAATGCATATGTACAAAAGAGCTGCTTTATGGTTGCCTAAGCAACTTGAATTCTGGCACTTTCTGGGTTTCAATGATTCTGCTTTTCCATGTATATGCTGAAGTGACTTCAGGATCAGTGCATTCAGCATCAAAATGACAGGCGAGAGGAGAGGGCTGCTGCTCTCTGAGGGATGTTGTGATTGTAACCTGGCACAGGGAAATCTTTAAGTCAGCATTATTAAAAATGGTCACATTTTTAATAATGAGAGGAGGAGGAGGAGAGAACTACGTAAGACAAATGGGATCTCCTCTGGTGGGAAGGAGAGGTTTTGCTGATCTGACCACCTTCTCTCCTGCTGCACCTGACAGTTCTTTGTGAGTCTCCATTTTAATTCCTTTTTCCAACCGTCATGTATGCTTGTTCAATAATAGCAAGCTGCATAGTTGTGCTGGGTCATCTTTTTTTTATGAATTTCATTGAGACTTCGCATGGAAATTACAAATTATACTGTTTGAGTCTTCTGTATTTCATTTCAGATCTCTTCCCCAGTGTGGTTTCTATAGAGCTTAACATAGTTGTATATTTGTGAAAAAAACTCAGAACTTTTTTAAATTTTGTTTAGGATGCAAATTGATGTAATAAATAGGAATTGGGGGTAATAAAGAGTAATGACTGTATTCTCATATCTGAGCATTCAGGCTATTTGCCAGAATCTGCCAGCGTCTACTGTTGCAGAAATTGTTAATTGTGCTAGTCCTTTTGAATATAGATGTTTTCCTGAACTCACCAACAATATAATAAGCCAGTAAATCTAAGTTTGACCTGCTTGTTATTATTGTGAGCCCTGGGTATGTCAAAGGCTTTTCACCAAGTCAGGGTCATTAATCAAACTTGACTCCTTTTTATTGATTAGACCTCAAATGGTTGGGTTATATGCCACCCTGTTTATATATTGCTATTTAATTTGCAGCCACCCTTCGTGCACTCTATCTAAGTGACAACGATTTTGAAATCCTGCCGCCAGATATCGGGAAGCTCACAAAGTTGCAGATAGTAAGTAATTTATCTAAATTCTTGGAAAATCAATTCACTTTTGCAACACTTGTAGGAATAGAAGCCAGTCAATTTGAGGAGTAGTAGGGTAGGTTTGCAGGAATAGACCACTACACCTGGAACTGTTTCTTGTTTACCAGAAGACACTTGTAAATAAATTGGAAGAATTGAGCATTCAGGAGAAAGCTGGGGGCAGAGGGAGTAGAGTTCTCTTTTGGGCTGCTTTATGGTAACCGAAAAATCATTCTGACTGAATTTATATTTGCTCTTAGCTGAGTCTTAGAGACAATGACCTGATATCACTGCCTAAAGAAATTGGTGAGCTCACCCAGCTTAAGGAACTGCATATCCAGGGAAATCGTCTTACTGTGCTGCCCCCAGAACTGGGTAAGATTATGGATGATCATTTATTTATTTGACTAATGATGATGATGAACTGTATTTCCTCTGAAATGATTATGCTTCAGTCATCATACATGCTAATACTTACTTTCCCCTGAGAAAAACTCACTTTTTCACTCCTGCATATGCAGGAGGAGTTAGAAGATGATGTGTGTTTTGTTTTATTATTTTATTACATGTTGCATTTTTCTTGTGTATTAGTACAACTGATTGCCAATTTGTATATAGCACCTTACTTTAGGTAATGTATCATAAATACTGGGTCAGCAAACCCATTCTTGTCTCTCACTGGGTTTTGAGAACACTATTTAGATTAGCCAAAATTATATTAAGCAAAAATGAAAATAGTGTAAGTGCCTTCTTAGTGATTGTGCCTATTCAAAGTGGAAGTTTGATCAACTAGAGTGAAATATAGCTAAATGAGAGGATTTGTTGATAGCCTACCTTTCTTAGGGAGCTGACAGCTCTTTAACTTAAAGCAATGGAGCTGGTTGATATAATTTGAATTTGTGATACTGTATTGTTGAATACAGTTATAGGGGGCTGCTCTCAATCTATGAAGAGTTCTTCTTTGAAACTTAAGTATTGATTTTGCTGAATTTGCATTGCAGTACTCCATTTTATGTGAAGGGCATGGTTCCTGTTTGCCCCAAGCCAGAAATTGGTTTCTGATCTTAAAATTTTAAAAAATATTTTCATTGGGAGCAATGTAGTTGTGTTTTTGAAACACCTGTTACACAGGGTCTATTCCTTGTTTGTTGTTGTTGTGGACTGTTACACGGGGAAGCTTCTTTGTTTCAACTGATACCTTCCACTTAAATAGTTGCCAAAACTCAGAAGGATAGGGGCAGAAGTTGGCACGATAAAGTAAAATCACTTGTTTTCAAAAGAACTTGCTTTCACCCATTGACCCTGTGTACTTTAATATGATAATCTGCAATTAATGCTTTTTGTTTTGTTAGAGCAACATGCTTTTCTTCTGTGAATTGAGGAAGGTATTTGCTTTGACTCTTATTTGTTTGCCCCCTATGGGGTTTTTTGACTTTTCCCCACACCACTAGTGGATGAAAGTTGCTCTCTTTTCTTCAATTTCAGATGTTTATGTCTTGACACAGGTATACTTTTTTTAGGTTAGGGTCAAAGTCATATTTATTGGTCAATTCTCTGAACAGTAACATTTCAGAAGCATGTAGTGTCTGTAAATGTACTTTTCTGTAGCTTCCTAAATTACAGCTTTCAGGGGTGTTTCAGAAGTGGAAGATGAATGGTGCACAGAGTCTAACCATCTTCTTTGGTTAACTAAATATTGTAAACATGCTGCTGCTTTACAAGCATAGCAACAAATCCCCATTAAATGGTTTTATTATCAAAATTCATCCAAATGGAAATGTTTGAAACAAAATTCTCAATATTTATTTTGTATTGACCTGCAAAATTCAGGATGGCCAAGGGAATTTTTTTCTTCTAAGCATTTCTTTCATTTTAGAACAATAACACAATCTGGTTAAAAAAGGACTTATAATTTTGCCCCAGTTGATAAAGGTGAGGTTCACTGACACAGCTAAGTCCTTGTTACCTCTGTTCCTTTTTCTCAAAAGGTATTTTGTAAATTCTACTTTTCTTTTCACGTATTAATTGATCAGTGTTTCATTTTATGGTCTTACTCAAGATCCTCATTTGTGATCATTTGCCATAATTTCTGTGGTGATCTGTGCCATGGATAATGCTAGAACCATCTCAGATTTTTAAAACAGATTTTGGTATATTTCCAGAGAACATTACACTGAAGTCTAGATTTGTAATTCGTGCAACTTGCAGGCATATTTACTGTGAAAAACAGTGTTTTGCTTGTTTATTAAACATCTAGGCATACATGTTCTGGAATGGAACAGCAGACTAGGGTTTGGAAGGCTTGTTTGAGATCAGGGAACAGGCCATAGGCAAGAGTGAATCTCTGCACTCTGTTTTTTCCCTTCTGTAAACCAGAGCAGTTTAGAGCAACACTCCATTGCAGATGATTTTAGAGGTGGCATGAGAGGTTTACATGGACTGCTAATGCCACAGTCACCATCTGAGGGAGAATGAACTTTGTCTGCTGTCCAAGTTCTCCCTCCTAAATTTTTAAAATTGAATTATAATGTACTCAGAACTATCCAAATACTTTCTGGTGCGCGTGTCGGATAAATAGCTTTTCAGTGAGCTGGTCCTATTTGCATTAATTGGAGCTGCTGCTGTTCCATTAAAAGTAAACAATCTTTTCTCTCTCATTATCACTTTCATAATTAAAGGTACTGAAGGCTTTTGACTGGCTTAGTTCAGGCTCTGGTGGACAGCAGTGAGTCATTGGATGTTCATTTGTGCCCACAGAGATGGGCACAATTGCATGGTGAGAAGGATGTATGTGTTAAATTAAACTGTTTTTTAAAGGTAATGTAAAGGAGTGCAGAAGAAGGGATGAAGAATAGGGTATGAAAAAGGCCACAGACAGGCCTCAGGGTCACAACTTTGAAGTGGAGATACCAATAAATAACCCCCTACAGTCAGCCTGTAATGTCACCCGATGTGATTGAGCATGGCACCGGTACAGGGCTGGGGGAGATCACTATTATCCTCTGTTGTGTTTAGCAGAGAATACTTACAGCTAATATAAGAAAAATATTCCTCCTGCCCAGGAGAAAATGAGAGGACTGAGAGAGTGCACTGGTCCCTGGGTGAGGTGCTTTTCTGTAAATACAGTACATGTGAGTGATGAGCACAGGAAATGGCCAGGAGTAGGTGGGTGGAATTTGCAGCTTGTTTTTATTATTTGTCTCTCAGAACCCCATTCATGAGAAATGGTGGTGGGCAGTCATATATAAACTTTAAAGAGGCGCTGGCATTTTTTTCCATAGCATTTAAAAGGTTATGTGCTGTATTGCGAGACAAATAAATCATGATTCACTGCAACAACGGAGTTGCAGTCAGTTATATAAATTGCCAGGGAGGCACTAAATCTGTCGCTTCGTGTGTTCTGACCATTTAACAATGAGAATGGATTGGAAAGAAAGTAGACTAGAAACGAGAACCATATAAAATGGTAGATGCAATTAGTCACATCAGTGATGGTCTTTTAAGTTCATTGTTTGTTCATCTGGGTGGACCCATATGTGCCACATAAAAGATTTTCTCAGGAGAATCAGGAGTGTAAGAGTAGTATATGGTGCAGAGTACTCACAAAGATGTAGCTAAATAACCACTCAGAGAATGTAACTAGCTGATCTGTATGTTTGCATTTTTGATGTGAAAACAAATGGTTTGATTTTTAAGGCTCAGATTCTAATGTTGCCTGTGAGTATTACCCTTGTTGCTACTGCATGTGTGTGCACACGTAGTCCAGTCATGTTTATGCATATGGAAGAACAGTGATTTCTAAGAATACATTCCCAATTACCATCCTCCTTTTTCAAAATTGAATTTGGCATCAACAGCTAATAAGTTGCTGTTCAGTACTGTTCTAGTTTATAAAATCATTTCCTCAGATAAAAAGAAACACTATCAAAATTATGAAGTTACTCCATACTGGAAAAGTGGAAAATTCAAGCCTTGTAAAAAAACCCCAAAACTTGATAAGTAGCCATGTTCCTTTTTAAGGAGCATGAAACATTTTGTAAATTTAATTTGTGTATCAGAATAACCAAGTAATTCTTACATAAATTTTTAGTTTTGAACAGCTAAATTACCTTCTGTGCATAAAGGATTTGCTTTAAATACAAAGTACAAGGATTTATGCCAAAAGCCTCGATATTTCTATCACAGGAAGACTTTTGAAAAGACTCTGGAATTTGTGAATTAATATTATATTACGCAAAGTAATAGCTGTAGTTGTTTGTTCAAGTAAATATTAACCGAAATAGCCGTTTACTCAGGTAATTATAACAGACATGTGCAAACATAAGAATCACTTTACAAAAGATATTTCTTTTCCAAATGTTGGAAACTTTCCACTAGTTGATGTAAATCCCAAACACTTTTTATTTTAATATAAACTGTCACTGGACTCTGCCTGTGTCACAGCCCAGTGCTGCTCACACCTGTAATACAGGTCATTCATTGGTGCTTGTTGGAAGCCTGAAGACTGGGGCTCTTTGGACAACAGTTCTGAGCACTGGAACAACTAATTGATACCATACAATTTCAAAAAAAGACATGTTTCTAATTTCGGAGCTAAGGTAAAGATGGATAAACAAAATAACTTATGTTCTGGGACTGCTGATGTGTAGCAGTTATTAGTCAAACAATAAAAAACATGTATGTAACAAGATAGGTTATGGAGAAATTACATATATATGGAAAAGCTTCTCTGAAAAGCTGTGCATATTCTAATTTAACTTAAACCTTTTTCATTTAAGGTTTAAGTTAAAAATAGAAAAAAAAAATCTGAAACCACTACACCCTACACCCCACCACTTGTTATGTAGTTAGAAACCAGGCTGAATGTGAAGTACTTTGATGGACACTGCTGTAATTCTTGCCAAACTTTCCAAAATTCAGATTTGATCTTGCATTAGTTTTTAAAATAAGCAAGTTTTTACAGTTGCTTCTCAGATGACTACAGTGTGTGTGTGGGTTCTCCTCATGTTGGCTGTACTCTAAGTACCATCAACATAATAATGATGTTTCTGTCAGCAGATACTTCAGCTGTTGTGTCAGAGCTGTAGTAGGTAAGAGTACTGTAATTAGAGCCGATCTGAGCAAATGTTGCATTTGTTGTTATATTTTGTTCATTTTGTGCGTTTCATAGTACTTAAAAGTGGTTTCGCTCTTCTGAGTACTTGGCAACCTGTGTTTGAATGGAACTTTCAAAGGTACAGGGCAAAAGCAATACAGCGAGTCTTTTTTGAAGTCATTTTTTTAAATTAACTAGATTTGGGTCTGATGAGGGACCCTTCACAGAGAGAATGCTCTGTTGAATTCCCATGTAATTGAGAATCTCAGGGGAGTTTCTGATGCTGGAAAAAAAGTACGATATATTCCAAAATAAATTGGGATGCTGATCCTCTAAGCCTGTAATACTTCCTGTGCCATTAAAGTGTCTTTGATGTTAAACTGCTTTGACATCACGTTAATTTCCTTTGTTCCAAAACCCATCTGCTGCGTAGTGTGTTTCTTGTATTTCTTCACTGGGAACACTTAGCAGTGACTGTTGGTCTGCCCCTTGGGATCCCAGTCAGCACTGGACATTTGTTACACAGAGAAGTGAAGGAAATGGTATTTCCAGCACAACATGTCACCTTTCAAAGAAAGAAATCAGTGAAAATTAGCAGTACTTGTAGGTCTTCTAGTAAATGGTCTTGTTCCTATGGAGGAATGTGGCAGAAATTTGTAAGTAATAGATAATTTTAGAATATATTTTTAAAAATACTTTTTGAAAGTACATTTTGAAGTAATTTCTTGGATTTTATGTTAAAATGCTTTCTTCTGCCTTTCCTCTTAGCTACCAAGGCAATGTCACTGGCTGGGCTGGTTGTCCTCGTACCTGAGAGCTGTGTGTGGTGGAGTTCAGTTGTTGAAACAGTCTAATTTGTCATGTGGCAGTACAAGCCATTAGCAGTGTTGTTAGGTGAGGAGTACCTTGTGTGCTGCATTGAAAAAGTTCCTGTTTTATGGCTTTCATGAGTGAATATTATTATTTACTCTTTCTGCTAGTTGTCCTGGTAAGGCCTAGTTTGTTGTGTATTGTGATGTGAAGTTTCCAGGGCTCTCCCCTTGTTTACAGAGAGTTAACCTCTCCTGTCACCTCAATATGGAAATGTGAGTTTGCCCAGCCAGGTTAGGGCTATAAATCTGTCTGTATTTGATACCTGGAGTGTTGTTTAAGGTGGTAGTTCAGCATTTCGTCCATCCTCTTCTCTTTCCCAGGGTTCATCTTCAGTCTTGACACACTCTGAAGCGTCAGACTTCCCATTATACTTTGGTATAAAGATTCAGGCTGACCTTTGCTTTGATGCTGGAATTTTGTATAGACATCTCAGGACTACATTTAGTTTGTTTTAAACTCTCTCCTATGAAATATGCTAGAGGGTAAAATTCTCTTCCCATACAATTGTAATAGCTGTAGCTGAGGTGATCCCAGTTTGCCCTGTAACACTTCACATTTATATCAAGAGTAAAGAATTCAAGATTTACTTGGTCTGCTTTTACTTGATTTATTTCAGCTATGTTCCTCTTACTAAGAGTTGAAGCAAATGGAGTAGCTACTAGGGGATCATAGTATAATCAAACTATTAAACCTATCAAAGTAAAGAGTGAGAGAAGACTTGGCTGCTGATCCTCACTCACTCCATGAGAAGAAAACGCAGGTGATCTTTCTCCCTTGTAGATGGGCAGAGGGAGCAGCAGTTTTAGAACTAGGCTTAGTTCAGCACAGAGGGAAGGAATGTATTTTGACAATGATGAGCCATTAGAACAAGATGCAACTGGCAGTCTCCATCTCCTGATGTTTTTCAGACCAGATGTTTTTCTGTTTGAAATGTGTTTCATTGTAAGCTCTTCAGTTGTTGAACTGACACAGATCTACTGTTGCATGTATTCAGGTCAATGCTGAAGTTGAGGTCTCATCTCTGAACTCATTACTGGAAATCATGATGTACATCTAAGAAGTCGTAAGAATAACGTGATGTTGCAAAACCTGTTTTAACTCCCTGAAAGTAATTGTAAAACTGAGGATGGACTTAGGCTTCAGTGTTTGGCTTTCAGATTGCTCCCTCAGCCTTCTCTTACCTTGGGGCTTCCTAACACTGACAGGGGAGATTGCAGGCATTCTCATATGTTTGGTTAGGGAAGGAGCCAGGGGAAGACTTCCACCCTGCTTCTGTGTGATGGATGCTCTGGAGTATCTCATTTATTTGCGAGTACTGAATCTGATTTCTTGTTAGAGAAATAGATTCCTTGTTCTGAGACTTGAACCTTTTCCCATATCATGTAGAACCACCACAAATGCTATTTCAGGGTTCTCTGAAGTGCTGGTGACTTGAAGTGATACTGTTAGACCTTCTTCAATATAAATGTGTAGGGGTGAGAGGGCAGAAATGTTGCTGGGATTGATCTTTTGGAGGCATTTCAGTCTAGGTTTAGATTTACTTAACTTAGTTGTTCTGTCTTAGCTCATAGGAGCTCATCAGTAAGCAAATTTGTATTTTTGACATATGCTATGGAGATGTAGATTTGTTTATCATACTGAGTATTTCCATGAATATTTCTGCCAGTTCCAAAGTGATTGAGTCACACTGCAGTTACGTACAAAACTTTGCTCTTTGTTGTCTTACTGCTCTGTATAAATACTGTTTAAATCTACTGTCTTCTGTTACTAATCCTTCAAAAGTGCTATGTCTTCAAAGCAGAGATGATCTTACTTGTTTATAGGAGTGATATGAGTTACTGGTGCACGGCCTTACGTGTGCATAAGATTGGGTTAAAAATCATTGACTTTTGATAATACTTTGTGGCATAGAAATGTGTATATATTTTTGGTTTTTACATAGGTATTAAGACATCATTCACAATTAATTGGTTTGGTATCCTTTTTATGACATAATAGTCATTATATTTCTTCCACCCCCCACACTTAAAACAATCTCTCTCTATTGAGACAAAGCAAATACCAGAAAAGTAATAAAAATTATAAGCCCTGTAGTGTAAAGCAAATCTAAAACAAGCCAGGACAGACATATTTTTACGTACAACCTAAGTTTAAATTTAGTGCAGTGGATTGATCCCTTACTTAGCATTTAATAAAACAGGATTCAAAGGTATTTATATCTAAATAAATTACTAAAACTAATTTTGTTCCTCCTGTTATATGTATGACAGAGAGTAAGACCTTTATGTTGTAAAGGGAGAGAACGTTTGAATTGCAGTCTTAAGAGGAATTGCTAAAAGGGATGTGTTACACCTTGAGGATTCTCCTTGAGGTCAGTGAGAGTGTAGGCTGGGAGGTGAGTCAGAGCATCAACAGGACACACATGTGAAACTCAACAGTATACAGGCTGAAAATTATATCCATTGATTTTAATGAAGCTCCACTGGAGATGAATTTAAACCATTACAAAGAAGCGTTGATCTGGCATTTTACAGCTAGGATCAGGTTTCTTATGCTGAATGCCAATGTTCAGTTCCCAAATGTCAGAGTTGTTTAATTACTTAATTTCACCTTTTAATTTTTGAAAGTATTTAAAGTGTTGCCAGGGGCCATTCAAGTGAAAAGGACAAGCCAGGTTTGTGCTCATTCTGTTTCCTTTTGTATGTGTTGAAGTAATGCCTATGTACAGTAGTCATACCTTTCCATACTTCCAATATACATCCACTGGGTAAATATTGCACACTTTGTATATCATACATCACAAGAGGATGAGGGGCTTGTAGCTGTATATCTAAGGAGTGCTTGCAGGCTAGGTCTAATGGACAGGAGTAGCCTGGGAGGTCTGAAGGCACCCTTGGCCAAAGTGATGGGTAGTATTATTGCTGGCTCTGACACTCTCTGCAAACACAGCTCTGGGAGGCAGCATTTGATTTTCTGTTATGAGCTCTTTTCTGACCTTTGGAGGCATTTGGGCAAAACATGAATGTTCACACAAACCACTTTTTATTTCAACAGCACTGCAGGAAAATAACAAGAAACATTAATGATCGTGTTTTAGCTCAAGTGCGGGATAGATCCACGGAGACAGGAAAGCGTAGCTGCCTTCTTATCCTTTAAATGTCTCTCAGGATGGGGTGTGCCCACTGTTATATGAGGTGGCCCTTCTGCCCACCCATGGCTGTAGATGCTCTGAGTTTAGGAAGTGATAAATGGTATTTTTTGTTGACGGATGTCCTAAGTCAGAAACATTAAAATTAAAAAGATGCACACTTTGATTTTGCACTTGAGTTTTCAAGACTTTTGGTGTAGGTCTATTTTCTGTAGCTCCCAGGTGGCAGCTATCAAGAGATTTGGGCAGTAGACAATTTTCAGGTCTGCACAGCTTAGTAGCTGGGCATTAGGAGCAATTTGGTTTTGAGGTGGGGTAAACAAAGTTAAATCACAGGGATCCAAGCAAACTTAAAGGGTTCAAGATCATCTTCAGATACAATGAGTGCTGAGACAGAAATAGAAATGCCAAGATCAGGCATTTCTAAGACCACACAGATGGCTCCTCTTAGAAGGCTTTTGGTCATTCTGTGCAGGTCATCCACAGCAGTCAGCTGTTAGATCTCTGCTCTTCCCTTTTCCAGATTCTGTTCTCTTTTCATTGTCCCCTTTGCAGTCTTCCTACTTGGAAATCTATATTTACTCGAGATAGAGTAAAAAAGTATCTGTTGGACTTAGAAGGTTCTTTAAGCATTTTAAACCTGGATTCTGGAATGTATAGTTTATGATTTATTAGAATAATTTTAGAAGCACTCAAAAATAATTTGAATAACATTTCTGTGCCCTAGGAAAGGGACTGTGCCAACTGGCCTTGAGGATGGCCTCACTTACCAGAGGCATATGACTGTGATGGCTTTGGTGGAACTGGTCTCTTTCAGATTGAAAAAAATAGCAAGAACATTAAGTCAATAATGAAGAAATACAATTTTAGTGAAACAATTATGCCAAATTACATAAATTATGAATATGTTTTAATTGGTAGATGTGCATGGAAGGAACAAAACAGCAATGACCAATGCAGTCTCCTATCCTAATATATTTTGTGATTGAATCTTCACTGCTGGAGTGTTACTAAAGATCATTCTGTATTTTGCTTACTAAAAGTATCTGAGGGATGTGATGTGATTGAACAGTATATAAATTTCCAAAAGCCCTGGGGACAGTCTTCTGCTGATGCTGCTGTTAGACAATATCCTTGAATGCGCATCTGCCGTGGCTTTTTCCCTGGCTCTAGTGCTGCAGGGGTGGAATAACAGCATATTCTAACATAAAAAAATCACCTAGGCAAGGAGACTTTTGGGCTTGGGAGACAGGGACACATGTGTGAGGTGTCCTGTTGCTTGGCACTCCTGCGATGAGCCTGGTGCCACAGCCATGGCTTCAGGCAAGTGCCACACCGCTGGATTTGTCTTGTGCACTGCAGCAGAAGGGCCCATGTGCTCCTGTGTGTTTGGCACATACTGTTCCTGAGACGTTACTGAGGCTTTGGCCTTGTGCTTGGGACCCCTGGATGTCCTGCAGCCAGAGTAGAATTAGGTAGGTACACCCTTAATTCGTGGATTTTTTTAGCTGTAAGCTCAGAAAGGACACCAGGATCTGGCCCCAAGCACTGTACGGTGATGCAGGAGAGACACGTTTCCCTTCTGTCTCATTTTTAATTATGGGGCTTCTTTGTGCTCAAATGGCTTGCCTTGTGTCAGGAGGGTTAGACTCCATTTCTTACTTAGTTCTGGTGAAGTGGGGCATTCTCCCTGTAACTTCTTATCCTGCTTATTTTTCTGCCTATTTCTGTCCTTAATTTCTAGATGGAAATTTTGGTATCCAGCAGGGAGGTTTTTAAAGCACTGGTTGCCCTGTCCTTCCTGTCTTCTGTAGGGCAGCCCTCCTTCACTCACCTGTGAGAACCTGGTGCTTGCCATGAGGACAGACAAGCTGTTCCTTTTTTCACTACCACACTTGATTAAATTCTTCACTTAAAATCCCTAGGCTCTCACTCCAGCTCTGGGTGGCCAGTGGGATGGGCTGCCAGGCCAGCTGCTGCTGGCAGGGCTCCCAGAAGGACATCCTGGGCAGGGAGGGGTGGATTTTGGTGCAGATGCTGTATTTTTGTGCGCCCCAGTTTCCTCAGTAATTAGATTAATTAGGGCCTCTGCTTCCCTCTGAAGGTGAAAAGAAATATTTTTACCTGCCTCCAGTGTGTTTTGGGAAAAAAGAGAAGACAGAGGAAAATAAAGCTATTACATTGGCATATGGGCCTATGGGTTATTCTGCTTGAAAGGTCTTGGTTTTGCTGTAAGATTACTTGGGCTCTAGTAGAGTAGTAATTATTACAATTAATTATGTTTAAATGGGCCACATGGTATTTGAAATGGAAGCAGGCACACTGTACTGTGGGAATGGAAACATGCAGCAGCCTTGCCTGGATGGAAATTTCTGACACAGCTTGGGACAAGAGGATTCAGCTGAGACCCCAGATACTGAGATTTTGGTCACATGTGACTTACTCCTTTAAGCGGCATTGAACTTGACCTGTGATGGGGTCAAGCTTGCCTCCCCAGATTTAACTGCTTTTATTAGTAGTACACACATTGATCATTTTACCTTGATGTCCCACCTACAGAGTGCTTGCAGTGTTGGTAGTTTTGGGGAGCAGCATACAGGATTTTTTGTAGGTAATAAAATGGGAAATCCAATTTGCAATTGCAAAGCAAGCCCCTGAACAATACCTGATCTTCCCAGCAGCCGTGGTCAGAGGGTTAGGGCTAATCGCCGCTCTGGCCGCCTTCCCCAGCAGCTTCCGCGTGAGATCTGGATGGCGAGAGCGCCAGCCCGTGCCTTCAGCAGCACAGATTTAGACACACTGCTTTCTAGCTTATTAGGTCCTCTTTGTCACAGTACTTAATCCTTTTTCCTGATCCTTGTTAGAGCAGCGCTGCCGAGTCCCTTAATAAAGCAGGCGAGGGGCACTGAAGCGTGCGGCGGCGGGCGGCTGCCGCCTGAGTGACGGCTGTGGGGGCTGTGGGGGATGTTCCTGCCGCTGCGGGCTCAGACCAGCCTGCCACAGACAGCTGGCAGATGAGCTTGTTAAGGTAACGGTGACTCTGATAGGCTGGTATGAGATGCTTGGCATCTTTTCACACCATATAATGGCCTGTCTTTAATTGTGTTAACCCCTTTTACAGAGAGGAATACGCCAAGGATTAGCTGTCATGCAGAATGTGTAGCCAAAGTGAGCAGTGAGAACAGGGCTTGAAGCAGCTCCCCTTGCCTGCACTTGCACAGCCCCCTTCATTTTGCAAAGCTGTGGTGTCAGGTTGATTTCAGATTTCACCAGAAGCTTGGCTCAGTCAGTCTTCAAAACACTAAATATTTTTTTGTTTTGTTCCCCATAGTTAAAGATTATTTTATCTTATTGTGGTTTAGTTATTGTTGATTTATGGGGGAAGGGTAGCCTCTCTTCCTTGTAAAATTCACAAAAATAAATTGAAAATGTGCCACAAATTTCTTAATTTATAGAACACAAGAAAATATTTCAATGGCTAGACTGTCCTGGAATTCAGCCCTTTGTATCCATAGTCATGAGGAGTTTCAGTGGAGTGTGTGGTGTTTTTGGGCTTGGGTGGTAAACTTTTACAGAATGAACAAAAAAACGCTGAGCAAGCCCATGATAGATCTCTTACATCATCTGTCAACAGAATAGGTAAAGCTGCCATGTTACAGGAATGGTGTTGTCTGTTTGCTTTTGTGAGTGTGTGTCACTCTAACCACAGATCACAGTGGGATCTCGGTGCAGACACTGGGAACGCAAAAAGCCCCTGGAGCAGGGACTGAGGAATGCTTTGCAATGCCAAGCTTCAGCAGAGCAGACTTCTACCAGAGAATCATTCTCCTTTCATTCCTGTAGATCATAGTGGAGATAGTGAACAGGTGCATAATCAAGTCACACTTGAAACTAATTTAACAAATAAGTGGACAGAGTTCAACCCTGCTTTGCAGTACGTAGCAGCACTGAAACAGAGTGGAACTGCATCCATCATGGTGGGAACTACTGTATCCTTCTAATCCTCTTTGCTAAGACTGTAATATTTGCTTTTATTATGATTGCATTCTCTGAAACAAATAAAAGGTTTTTACATTCGCAGCAAGGTATTTCTTTCAAAATTTTCATGTTTCAAATATTTTTCATATGATGTTTTGTTTAATCTCTTTCAGGTAATTTGGATTTGACTGGTCAAAAACAAGTTTTTAAAGCAGAGAACAATCCCTGGGTTACCCCTATTGCTGATCAGTTCCAGCTGGGAGTATCTCATGTTTTTGAATACATTCGTTCAGAAACATATAAATAGTAAGTATTACATTATCTATTGTAGCTGTGTTATTTTTTTCCCTGTAGTGTGTTGGGCAAACTGTTACCAGCTACACACGTCTTTCATAATACATGAAGTAACTTGGTATTCAGGACAAATATGCAAGCCTGTACATTTGTATTAAGAAATTTTGCCAGGAAGAAGGTAACTGTCATGTAGACAAGTTAGGAAAGCACAAAGACTCTTTGATACTGTCCTGCATTTTTTGTTTATTTCTAAGAGTTGTTATGTAACATGAGAGATGTAAAAGAACAAGCATTACAATTATTTTGAGAAGTACTAATTTTCAGTACTGTACAGCTTTATAGATTGAAACAGGTATTTGTTAATGTTTTTGGATGCAGGTTGTTATGTTTTGAGAGATATGAAGGCTTCAAACCTGGTTTGGTCTGGACTAATTTGCAAAAATCTACAACTGTAGTAATTCAAATACAAGTACTAGTGTTTTCTTCAACAGTATAAATGTGCATCCTGGGCTTCTCCATTTTATTGCAAGATTGCATGTACAATTGCTGACCGTTGGTTTAGGAAATAATGTCTTTAATCATTCACTTAATTGTAATATTTGTTTCAAGTAAAGATCTGCATGTTATTCTTTAGATGGGAAGTTATTTTTCAGTGTCTAGCAACAATCTTGATACTGTCTCCCTAGGAGCAGTGGGTAGTACAACAACAGCACAACCTGGATTGGAAAGTTAGTTTTTGCATTTTGCCTTTATTTAAAAACTGTATTTTAATAATTCAGAAGCATCTCTGACAATCTTTTATATGGTTGCTGTCTGAACAAAATTACCAGAGAAGAGTATTCACAAGTGACAGTTGTGGGATTCCAATTAAGTAACTGAAATGCAAATTTCTATATGAAACTAAATGACCCCGCAATGGCTTTTGTAGTCGATTGTTCTTCATTTACAGAATTTTAAATGAAAAGAATCACAGATGGGAGAGTGGTTGCAAGAATTGCGTGTCTCAGAAGGGTGCTGATATTTATGCTGTAATTCGTGTTCTCAAGACAGATTTATTCATAGATTTAAGTAGGCTGCAACACCCTTCTTGCAGTAGTACTCTGTACTACAGACATGCTGTAGGAAAGCAGCTGCCTATCTCCTTGGACCATCCCTCCCCACTGTTCGTTGTGTACCTGCATCTCGGGTTTTTGATAATGTTTTGTGATTTTGTTTTATATCATCAGTTTTATATTTCTGTTTGCTGAGCAGTGTAGGTTAGGGACCCTCATGCACTTCTCTCAGGGACCACTTTAAGGCATCATGAAGACAGGAAAATTTTAAGGCCTGAAGTGCAGTTTAGAGAATTTGACCCATATTCTGTTTGTGGGGAAGGGGGTGGGAGGGGAAGCTGTTATTATGTATCTATAATTAAAAAAAAAAATTTAAAATGTGTCACTCTGGATATATTAAACTGCTCTGGGAACTTTCCTTGTGTAATCAAAATTGATGAGAAGGTTTTGTAATTCATCAGTTACCTCAGCTGTTGTTCTTTTTTCTAAGTTAGCCATATTATGTTTGTTGCCTTACTCTTTGCTAGGTGTAGCAGTGTCTTATTGGCTAATGGGCCAATTTTGATTCTGTCCACAATAAATAACTGAAACCTGTATAGTTAACAGACTCTGGTCATTAATAGGGGGAAAAATCAAAATCAAATAATCTTTTTGTGGCTCATTCTTGGTTTCTACTTTGATCTTAGAAGCTTATTACATTAATGTGTCATAATTTTCAAAGTTTAGTGATGAAAACTAAATGCATGGAGATGTTAATAATTAGGTGTCAATTTTAGATTTTCAGCATATGACCATTTTATATTTATATCATTAATTAAAAGTATCAGTAAATTTGTTGGAAAACCAGTAGTAGCTTTTTTTGAGTCTTGATTTTTCATGTTTCCCCTGCTAAAAAGAGAGTTAATGGATTTTCCTACTGAAAAAGATTGTTCTTATTATTTCCAGTTTCCTCTAAATATGTGATTGAGAATTACTGGGATGCCATATCCTAAAGATGTTCCTCTATTTGCATTTGGTTTTAGGAGTCAAAACTGAAAAGCAGTGACATGGTCTAGGTAACAGGTCTGGTAGCATTATTGTGCACAAAAGCAGATAAGCTGTACACTCAGAAGAAATTAAAACTTTTTTCATGGTGGAATTTTAATCTTTTCCTGCTAATGACTATACAGCTTCTTAAACTGCCTTTTGCTTTCAGAGCCTCTGAACAGCTAGTGTGTCTTTTTTTCTATTAAGCAAATGACAAGGTTGATATGTCAATTTAGAATTTTTCCCTGTGGGTATCTAAATAAGGAAAGTCAAGTTCTTTAGGTTTTGTGTGTTTTATTGCTCATTCTGCCAAAATAAAAAAAAAAAAAAAATCAACACTTGATAGATCCAGACATCTTAACTTTTACTGTGAGGCAAGGCAGTACAGTTAAATGAGTGATTGGATAGGATGCTGCTTAGCTAACCTCACTTGGCAACACTGAGAAGATAGAACATACATCAGCAGCTGACCATCAGACCAGTAAGTTTGCTTTCAGGTACTGGAAGATGTAGACTCTCATAAACCAGAACTATGCATCTGTATGGCAGATGAATTTTGAACTCAAGAGACAGACATTTGTTTCCCTATTCCCGTTGTGTTTGCTGGCTGATTGGAAATACTGACTTTTCTTCTTTTACAAGTTTCATGTTGTCTAGACTAGCTGAGACAGTGAAGGTAGATTCATTAACAAGTGCCAAAGTCTCAGGGGCTCACCAAGTTACATTTTCACTATGAGGTTATGCCAATACATTTTATTTTTTGTTTGCAATGTCTAGAAGTTTGTTTGCTCAATTGCTGTTAACTTAACCAGAAAGCAGTAACTCAATAAGGCCTGGCAATGCACTCACTTGCAGTCATGTAAATAAACCTTGAGGTTTCTGCTGATGAGTGGCACAAGCCATCACTGCAGTCAGTGTCAGGGATCTCCATTCAGATTCTGTGAGGTTGAGCTGCTTTTGGGAAGCAGCTACCAAATAGATCACAAACCTCTTCTTTCCTTTGTGAAATGTACTGGCTGTTTCAAGCATATTTAGTGAAAAATTACATCCCATTTTTAGCCTTGTCTTGGGATATTCATGCTCTAGTGATTAATTGATAAGTAGGGATGACACCCATGAGGGATGATTATGTCTAAAGATAAAATGTCATTTGTCTTGCATACTTTTACATTTCCACACTCCTTTTTTACATGGTAGTCACGCACCAAGTATAAAACTGGAATTGCACTTTACTTCAGAAGCATGTTAACCAGTGATACCCTCAGATCAGCTCTTCTTACTTTGTAGCTTCTTTCATTTCCTTTAATTTCCTTACCTTTCATGAGAAATGGTGCCTGGTGATTTTTTTCAACCCTAATTTTTCAAGGAAGACTTGGGCTGACAAAAAGATGGGCCATATATTGTGCTGGAAAATGTGTGTGGAGGGGCTCTTAATTCTTAACAGGAAATTCAGCAGCTCTTGGCACCTTGCTAGCTTTTGTTGGCTAAAATACGCCCACTGCACATATCATCTTGTGACAGCATCGTTTGGAAATAGGTCAGTTTGCCAAGTGTATAATGATTCTTAATCTCTCACTGCTGTGTAACTTTCTGTAACTTTAGTAAGCTGAATTTTGGCTTTGATTCTGTGTATACTCAGAAGCTGCCATTAAGCTCTCTGTCTGATGTCACAATAGTGTTGAAAAGCAGTTGAAGAACTTGCTTAAACAGTGAAGGATAATGGCAACCTTGTCTCCTCAAAGGGCTTAACTAAATGTTTTATTTTTTTATTCATGCCTTTAGTCAACTTTCAGAGTGACCTTTATGTTGTAAGCATATTCTCAGAGGATCTTCTCTGTCTAGGATACTGACAAAGAAATGATGTATTGTGTGATTTAGTGGTCACAAGGTAGTTAGATAAGTGCAGACAGATTTAAATGTTTGAAATAAAACGATGAATTAAGCTCCTACGAAGAACAAAATTCTATGATGTTCCTTAGGATTTATGTAAGATAATTAGTGATTTGATTAAGATGGGATAAAACTGATATGTGTAATTGCTGCCAGTGGGTGGGTTTGGTTTCTGGCATTTAAAGTTAGTCCAGAAAGCTGCTCTTTGGGTACATTTCTAGAATTTGTGTGCTCTTGATCCATCTTCATGTGGAACTTGTTCTTTGCAATAGTGATTTTGATTTTATCACAGCAGTCTGTTACAGACATCAACACCTGATAGTGTAATCCCAGCTAAAACAAAAGAAATTTCTGGGTCCTGAGTGCATTCTTAAACTGCCCTCAAACCCAGCAATCCCCTTTTAACACTT
The DNA here is from genome assembly GCA_017589585.1 of Phylloscopus whistleri. Taxonomy (NCBI): domain Eukaryota; kingdom Metazoa; phylum Chordata; class Aves; order Passeriformes; family Phylloscopidae; genus Phylloscopus; species Phylloscopus whistleri. The sequence goes on along the minus strand of JADMLD010000614.1, from coordinate 3,180,772 downwards.
TATCTAATGATTGTCATTTCCCTGTTTGACCTCCATATTCGAGTGAGGCAAAATTGTCATAGAACAGTCACACCATTTTTAAATCTCTAGAAAGCAGATTTTCCCCACGACACAGTCAATTTGGAGTCAAGAGGCTCAGCAAGATGTTTTGTGAAAGGAAGTAAGTCACACCTTTCACATTTCCATCAGGAAAGGTAGTAGAAGAGCAAGCCTTTTTCAAGACTGACACATGAACTCTTAGCGGAGGAAATGATTTGACAAATGCAGTGCTGAGCCTATATTGCTTGGCAGCACTGGAACATAGGTTTCCCTGGGCAGGTTGATCTGTGCTAAGCATTGTAATTGAAAACTCCATTTCATCAGCAGTGACAGTGTGGAAAAATCCATTCTTGATTCAGCCCTCTGTGTAGAGACAATCTCCCCAGCTTCTTGGGAATGAGTTCTTGTACTGAACCCCACTATTATGTAGCAGCTGCTTCCAGGGCGGTAGACACAGGTCGTGAGGGAACAGATTCCTCTTCTGGGTCACATTAATGAAGAATATTTCAGGATTTATTTTTAACAACTCAAGGAGACTGGCAAGATACTCAGAGTAGTGCACAAGAATACAAATAGTATCTTGAAATAACTGGAGATCTTATTCCACAGTTGTTAAGCCTGTTAGTAAGTTAAGCCAAGCCAGCTGCTTGGTTGGTGCTATCCAATGATGTAAAGATAATAATCAGTAAAACCACCTATTAAGGAGTGGAAAAGAGGTCAGACAAGTAAAAAATCCATATGCTGGTTCTTGGGAAGCATGTTGGGAAAATGTGAATTGCCAGCAGTTCATATGGAGGCATCATCAGGTTGAACTGATATGAAGGGAGATAGTCCTGAAATGATGTTACTTGTGCAGCACAGTCTAGGACCTCCAAGAATCTAATTTTTTTATGCTAGCACAAAAAGCAGGAGTATTTAAATTATGTTTGCTGATGGTGCAAAGCTAGCAGCATAGAAAAGAATCAGCGTACCACACAGTAAGAATTAGCAAACAAAGAGGAAGGCTTGGGTGTATTAGTTACAGGCAAGCCACTGGTGTGATATGCTGGAGTGAGAGGGAGAGAAAGATAAGCACAATCCCCAGAGCTTGGATAAAAGAGTGGAAATTTTCCAGTACAGGAAAGGAAATATTTCACAGTTGTGGTCATTATGTTCATGAAAGATGAATTCAGGCAGGAACAGGCAAAGTGTGGAAATATAATAGGACAGTGAAATGAATGAAGAAAGAAGAGAAAATTTAAAAGGTATTTGATTTATTTAGCAAAGTCAAACCTAATAACAGAGGTCATGGCTGTCACTGGAAGGGAGAGGGGGAGGAAGAAACTTCATTTAAGGAATAAAAAACTGGTGGACATAGGAACAAATATAAGCTGGTCAGGTGTATATTTGAAGGAAGGTCTCCATTAAGGGAGCAAGGTAATAAATAACCTTCTGATAGAAAGTCTTCCAACAGAAGAAATGAAGGCCAAAGCCTTGTTTCAGTGAGCACTGATCAGTTGGGCAGGAGTACATGACGTGATTACTTGTGGCAGAGGGATAGTATGTGGTGTAGGCAGACGTTGCATTCACATCTCCTGATATTTGAGTGAAAAATTCCAATGATACCCCACATATATTAAGATAACTGCACAGTTCCACTGGCATTAAACTAAAGGAGGCAAGGCTCTATTTTATATTAATATGAAGAAGAATAGTTATGCATATTCCTCCATTTAATAACCTTTAAGTCTTTACTGACTTTAAATAAACATGTATGGCAGTTTTGTGCAGTAGTGTATAATTACTAAAATTTTTTCATAACCTAAAAATTGTTATTATGTAAGTTATATATTCATTAGGAAAAAATCATTTGGGGTTATGAAAATCGTACTAACTTTTTTTTTTTTTTTTTTCTCTTAGGCTGTAGAGGTACCTAGAGAGAATGCTTTTCTTTGGCTATCTCTAAATAAAATTAAATTACCCAATCATTGCCTAATCTTGTGATGGTACCAAAAAGAATTGGGCACAGTTGATTTCAGATGTAATTTCAAATGGTTAGTATTTTGTACTTCTTGAGGGAATAAAGATCATACAGAAGAACACAGTTGCTTGAATCATCTATAGATCTGATTCAGCAGAGCTCAGTCAGACCTTAGCTGTTTGTATGATCCACAGAAGTCAGTAAAGATTTAAAAAACTTGGATAGTGTGAGTCTACCCTGCCTTGCTAAAAAAGACAGGCCACAATAAGTGCCATTTACCTTATTTTTCTTTGCCTTTGTCTCTAGTATTCTTCGGTAGTTTGTGGATTTAGTGGTTTAACCTCAGACAGCAATTTAGAAGTACACAGCTGTTCACTCCTTCCCCATCACCCGTGGGATGGAGAGGAGAATCAAAAGCTTGAGTTAAGAGCAATTCAATAATTGAAACAAAGTACATATAATAATACTATTGATATTTAAATATAATAATAATAGTAATGAAAAAAAAAGAAGAATAAACCCCAACAGGTGTTGCACAATACGATTGCTCACTACTCACTGACCAAGGTCAAGCCTGAGCAGCAATCAGTCCCTCTTGGCCAGCTCCTCCCAGTTTCTACATTGGACATGATGTTCTGTGGTGTGGAATATCCCTTTGGCCAGTTTGGTCAGCTGTCCCACATGTGTTCCCCCCTCTTGCCCAAATTCTTGTGCAGCTCCTCACTTTCAGGGCATGAGACACTGAAAAGTCCTTGGCTCAGTGCAAGCCCTACTCAGCAACAACCAAAACAACAGTGTGTTATCAACATTATTCTCATCCTGCATCCAAAACACTGCACTGTACCAGGTACTAGGGAGAAAATTAACTATACCCCAGACAAAACCAGGGCAATGGGGTAGAAGGCTTCATGCATTAGTTTTCTCTTAGATGCAGCTCTACAAATACTTCTAGAACCAGTATTCTCACTGTTCCTAGAGGGATTGCTCATGTTCTTACACTTAGAGCATGCACTCTTAGTGAGTACTTCTTTTCCCTTGTCATTTGCACTCTGTGATTGTCCTGGGCCTGTTCAAGAAAAAGGTGATGTTGTGTCTTCAACATTCTGTTACTTAAACATTTCAGTGACTTTTTAGCCTGGCGTCTTTACCATTTGACCCCCAACATGGATGTAACATCTGTGCCAGTGGTAGCTGTGACCTCATTTATTTTAGCATGGCTTCAAAGACTGGGTAAAGGTAGTGGAGAAAAGATGACCTCAGTGATCTGTGTTAGGTAGGAGTCTCTGAGATGCCACATCTCCTGTGAAGATGAACTCATGACAAATTAAGCTTCTCTCCAACGATGGCAAGAAGCAAGATCCATCATAGCTGAGAAGTAAACAAATGTTAATAGTCCTGATTCATACATTTTGATCACGTACCAGTAAAAAAATTTAAATTTACCAATAAAAATCTATTATCAAACTGATGTGGGGAAATATAAAAATGTCATTTATGTTGGTTCTGTTGTATTGAAGACATGGTACTGTATATTTTATATGAAAATGCTGATTCGTATTCCAACCGCAAGTTGTATTTATTGGCTGTATTTTAAAAATTGATAAATATATTAGTACATTATTTCCAACAGAGAAAATAGATGACTCAGAGTCCTGACATCTTTAGACAACATTTACATGCAAATCTGTAACTCTTCCCTGAAGAAGAGCTAACTGGAGCCCATGTCGAAAGATAAACAATAAGAACACTATGCCGGTATATTTTTGTTTATATATTGCTAAGATGGATATGTAATAAAACCAAAGCTATCACTGATGTATCTGACAGATACAGATACTGCACATATAAATATTGGTGTAACTACTGATACTGCGGTTCCCTTTGATAGGAACTTTATATAAAGTTTAGAATATTACGCAGTAATCCATTTACTATGCCAAGGATGATAACCCAGGGTTTATGTCACTGGGGCAGATATCTGGAGCTGTGTTAGAAGTGAAATTGGAATGAAGTGAGTTAAATGCAGAAGCTGAGGACTTGATGAAACCAAAGCAAAGGAAACAGCAGTAGGGTGCATGATTTAAGTAGGGAAACAATACAAAGTTGCTTCAAACTATAGGGCAAGGCAAGATCAGTAGCTGAGTTAAAAGTCAGTGGTAATTATGGTAAATCCAAAATGAGTAACAAGTAGAGGTGTACAAAAGAAACTGGTATGCAACAGGATCAAGGACGTAGCCTAGAGAACAGGTTTTTAGACCCCCTAGAACCTTGGGGTCTAAGCAGGCAAGCAAAGAGTGAGATGTGCAGTTGCAGGTAAGTGGCACCTTGGGCAGGAGAAATGATAGAGGAGATGGAAACAAGTTTCTGCAGTGGGAAAGAGGGCCAGTCCAAAGTGGCATCTGTCTTGTTAGGCTCTTAACCATTGGAGAGACTGCTTATAACTATCAGATTATGATAAATCTTGGAAACTAAATGGCCCTTTTCTGAACTACGACAGATTATTAATAATGATGAGGGAAGGAGAGTCATGTTCTGTTACGCTTCTGTTCAGTACAAGTTGGGTGATAATTTAGGGAAGATGAGTTGCTTCTCAGTCCCTCAAGTAGAAGCCTGATCAACATTTTGTTGTGAGAAATGGTTTTAAACATCCAAGCCTCTGGTCACACACACAGAAGGTTTAGAAAACTTTCTGACAGAGTCTGGACTCACCAAAGTTCTGTCTTAATTAAATTACTGTGTCAGTGAAAGACCCAAGAAGCGACAGAAGTACTAGTATCTTTCCAGCATCAAGGAAGGTGAATAGATCAAAATGGGTTATTATTAACTAGTTTACTCTGAAATTAGTTTTGGGTTAAATAGTGAGAAAGAGACATGAGATTCTACTAGTGGTAATATAAAGTGACTGTAGTATGAATGTCATTAGTACGCTTTAAAGTATGACTGTGATTATGAGAACTTTTTCCTAAAGAAATATTAAATATTATAAATATTATAAAATTGGTTGGTCAAGGCAACTCCTTAACCATAGAATTTTGTAAGGCATTTATCTTATACAGCTACACAACATTGCATTAGAAAATGAGCACTGCATAATTTCAATAAAACACTAAGAAGAATTATCAACTCCCTGATAGGTCTTGGGAGACAATTACCAAAGAGAATGTTTCTGGTGAGCTCCACAGAGATCTGACCTGGAGTCATTAAATATTCTCCTCAGGTATTTGGAAGCAAATACACAGTTGTTTTTGATGACCTGGAAGTTGATGAAAGATATCAGTGAAGGTACAGGCTGTCCTGGGTCATTTAATGAACTGCCTGTACAGTGTATTTTAAAGCAGCTCAAAGAAGAATTACATATTTGTGAATAGGATATGCAAGATATACCACATGGTGTGGTTAGGATTACAGGAGGAGGAAAAACAAGTGAATACATCTTTCCAGAATGCAGTCAGCACTGAAAAACATTTCAGGAGATGTAATATAACCAAAGTACAGTCAGTACACAGTCAGTTCAGTGCTACATCTGAAAGGTTTGACTGAATTCAGCACCAGCCCTAGCTGATGTCATAAATAGTAAATTCTTATTCCCATACTCAGTAATCTGAATTGCTGAATTCATTCTGGTACCAGTAGTTTTAAAGGGATGTTAAAAATGTGTTTAAATACAGACACCTCAATTATTTGAGATCAGAAATCAAGCAGATAAGAAAAGGAAAGCTAGGTACAACTTATTAGGGCAAACTTCCAAGGAAAGTAACATATTCATTTTTCTTTTATTGTCCTCAGGATATTGTTGCCTCAGGATACTTTCTGGGAAAATGTGTTTTAGAGCAAAACCTCAGTGTGAAGCTTATTGTATGATTTATGATGGATTTTAAGACACTCTGAGGTATCCAAAGGTGATGATCTATTGCCTGATTTTAGACTTCACCAGAACTGCCACAGTTGTACAGCCTTGTATCCAGTAGCGTGTTCTGCTGCTCTTACTGCTGTGGGCATGGTGAGTCCATCATCTCCAATGGATTCAAGGGGTTTTCTCTACATTTCTGGGGGGTGTTGTTGCTAACCAAAGGCATTGTGTCCAAAATGCATGCAATTCAGAAATTCATCTGATACTCTCTGAGGGTAACTCACCTAATCTTGTTTGGGGTTTGGGTTTGTTTGTTTGCTTTTTTGTTTGCTTGCTTTTTGTTTGTTTGGGGGTTTTGTTTGGTTTTTTGTTATTTTGTTTTGGGTGGTTTGGTTTGGGGTTTTTTGTGTGTTGGAAAGGATATTGCAGGGAGCAGAATTTGGACTTCACGGTAGACAAAAAAAACCAGAACATTTTAAAGAAAATCCTTGAGATGGCAAGAGGATGAAGAATAGATTGGAAATGGCAGACAGAACAATACTAATTGAGGACTAATGTGGAAATCATCAGTTTTCCACGTAAGGGGTTTCTGGTAAAGTAGTGCAGCTAACAGTAAATAGTGGTCTCTTAACCCTTTGTACTCTTCAAAATTCAGTTGATTTGCTTTCTTGTTTTCTTCTTCAGATTGGTTCTTTATAACCAAACAAGAAGAGTTACTGCATGCATTTGCTGGTTTTATTTCAGAAATAAATTAAAAAGTGGCACTTTTATAATCAAGCAGATCTGTCTGCAATTTCTATTCTCTATGCAGTCATATCTGTTTTATTGCATGCTGGTTTTTATTGAACTCCAGTTTCTTCCTTCAGTTTCACATTATTTCAGGGTTTTGTGTGATCTTTGGCAATATTTTTACCCTTCTGGTGAGGGCTGTCAGCTAGATGGAGAGGTGTCCCAAATGCTATGATTGCCTCTATCAACCATTTATCCAGTGGAAGGCTGAGGTTGGAATTATTCTGGTGTAATTTGCTGTAGCCACTTGTAATACAAGCTCTGATAAACTTCTTAAAAGCCATTATTTTATTTTAGCAGGTATCACTGTCATCCCATTTATATGTACTTTTACAGCCCCTTACACCTAAAACAGAATGTTGAAAATGGTTAGGATCAGATTCCACTTTAAGTTCTTGTCATTAAAATTAATACCTTCTTGAAAAGTATAAGCTGAAAAGCAAGAACTTCCGCTGTATATGACACAGGATTTCTCAGCCCTGCATTTCAGTGCTTTCCTCTGACCAAACAAGAAATGTCCTACTGTTAAAGCTGGGGATAGTCGAATTCAGGTCCTGTGTAGGCAACACCTTTTGATTACAGCTTTGCAATGCTTTTTTTTTTTTTTTTGTTTCTATTCTGTACCCAACCATTTTCATGATTGACCCCTAAAAATCTGATATACTGAAAATCAGTATCAAATGTGCCAGGAAAAATATACCCCACGATTTTTTTTTCTTTATTACATTTGATTGGAAAAAGACATTGTAGTCTGAAGTGAAGTGTGCAGGAGCATAAAAGCTAAATAGAGTTACAATACGAATGCTGACCATTTCATTTGCTCTGGCTTCACAAAAGCAATAATAATAAATGCAGGAATATTAGCCCTCTTCATAGTTTTGCCACATGTTTTAAGAAGCTGTCTCCAGTGCTGAATGTAAAAAGTAGCATTTGTTTCACTCAATGTGGAACTGTGATTTCCTAAATCCTTTTGATTATCTGTAGAAATTTTTGATCAGGTAGGTTTTCTATCCTACAAAGATACATCTTGCACCAAATTGCTGTCACAAGATGATAAATATATGCAGAAGTAAAAGGAGGAAATCAAATACCCAGTGCTGTAAGTACCTCTTGGCAGGAAGAGTTTATGCTTGATCTCTATTCACATGTATGCCCAGATTGCTACCTCTGACCTGCTTCAGCATCTAATTAGATTAGATGCACATTAGATGTTTTGGGAGTTACCCAAGGTAAGAGAGTGGGATCCAGAACTCTTCAAAGATGCGTTGCAAGAACCTGCTACCTACAAAGAAGAAAGATCACAGTTTTAGAATAGGATTTAGACATGAATATATGTGTGTCAGTTTTGATTCTTAATGTGAAAGGGATTTTGCTTTAAAAAGCTGCAACTCTAGAACTCATGGGTTCTAGTCACCTTTCAATTGGATATAGTTTCCAAGCTGAATTCCAAATGTGAGTTTTGGGTTTTGGGATGTTCTGTCTCCTGTTCATTTCTCCAAAATTTAGATTTACACTATTGTTGACTTTAAAAAAAGAAGAGGTATGCAAAGAATGACAGTCATGATCCGGAATATAAATTATATCAAGCAAATTGATGCAAGATAAAATTACCAAATCAACCTTTTTTAGTCTATATTTTATGGAATATCTAATCTGTGTTTGGCAGTAATTTACTCTTGCCCATGAATTTCTGACAGTTTCGATTCTCTGGCCTTATTAATCAAAGTAGTCAGCACCAGAGCAATTTTTATGAGACTCACTAATCATAAAAAATTTATTATCAGATAAATCAAAGAAACAACTAGCATCTTAATACGATGAACAAAGTGATATGTAAAAGATCATTCAAAACTACATGCTTTTGACACTTGTGTATTGCATTTACTGCTACTCAGAGGTTCTGCTTGCATTTTCATTAAAATACTCATGACTGTGACACAATTGTTGCCTTTAGTGCAGGATTTTTCTTCTTATATAGATATATAAGAATTACATAGTTTTATGTGTATATATATGTGTCTGTGTATATATATACCTACACATATGTATGTATGTGAGTCAAGCAGTCATGAAAAAAGTCACTTTTGGTTGTCCCTATAGTCAACTGAACACCTCAGGGACCAAGACAGTTCAGCAAATAACTAAGCCATGCTCTTGAGGCCCAGAGGGGAAGGGCTGGGCCCTTGGGCACCACTGTTGCTGATGCCAGGCTCCTGTATGCCCCAGCTGGTGCTGGCTCTGATGTGACCGTGCAGCCAAGGGTGTTCAGGGACTGATACAGCAGGAAACTTTTTTTGGCAGTTTTAGTCTGAATTACGTCTTTGAGCTCAGTGCCTGACAGCCAGCACTAGCCCAGAGAGCAGCGGTGCAGCCACAGCAGAGGTGGCCCAGCTGAGACAGGTTTAAGCTCTGGGTGCTGGTTTCATCAGCCCCTCAGCTGTGTGTCCAAAGGCATGAGGAGGAGAACCTGAGTCTGCTTCATGCACCAACAAAGCAAACCTCCTATGAAGAGAACACAAGTGCTTTTAAGAACTAAAAAATTAACCCCACCCAGCATCAGTAAGCTAATCAGAAGTCTGAATTTTTCTTGTGTTCAGAAAACAGGAGAGAGAAAGTTCCGATAGCCTGTGTTTCACAAGAATCTGGTGATGCTGAAAATACACAGGTCTCATTAATGAAATTCTTGTAGGTAGCTTTCATATGTTTGTGTAATAAAAAAATAACTGAAGAGAGATTGAATTCATTCTGTGTTAATAACCAGAAAGGATGTTTCTGGATTGCTACCAAGTGATGCAGAACTGTGACAAAAGAAACCCGACTGTTCCCTATTCCACTCAATGCATGCTTTTCCAGGAGACATATATTTAACTTCAGCATTATGTTTTTCTGTGTTTGTGGTCCTAAGTGTGACTGAAAATAAGGCTCCCTGTGGGATGAGCTGCTTTTAGAAATGCTATTGTTTTGTAGCCTCTAATGTTTATCTCTCTGGTCTGATTCCAGTTTAAGTGAGTTACAGCTGAAGATGGTTGCTGTAGGTTGTTCACTTTGGTGTGTATGTAAGGGAACTAGATACAGTTTTCTTACTTCTCTTCTAGATACAGCTTTAAAGGTGTGGTGCTTTTAAAACATACTGAAACCATCCAGTAGCCAATGCTAAAATATGACTGCAGCTGCACATTTTCTTTAGCTTTCTTTGCTGGCCTACTTACAGTTTCATCTGTGTGAATCCTTCTTGAAGAGTAGATTTCTATCTTCTTTTTATTCTTGGGACATAATGAGACATGGAATTTCTAAGCTGTTGTATTTATCATTAACATGTCAAAATAACTAACCATCTCTGTGTACTTTTTGTAGCTGCTACTCAGTAATATTTGCATTCAGAATAAAAGGACTAATCTTCTCAGGTCTTGATTTTAAGGCAGACTGGGGTTTGAACTGATCCATATTTGGAACAGCTTTTTGGCAGAATATATAAAACTACAGTTAAAAGAACTGTTAAATTCTGTGGATTAAGGTCTATGATTTGGACAGTGGCTAAGGAGGCTTGCTTAAAATACTTAAGTAGTTCAGAGTACTCCTAGAGTAAATTTGGAAGCATCTGCTGGATGATTAGTGAAGTGGTCATTTGAGTTTCAAGTCCTTCTGTAAATTGGAGGGGTATCTGGAAGCTGACAAGGTGTAAGATAGAACCCAGTTCCATGTCTGTCACAGATCTCCTGTGTGGCTTTAGTAACTTTTCAAAGATCTCAAAACACACCTGTCTTCACCTTAGGGCCACAACCTCCCCAAACCCACACCAACAGACACAGGCATACATGGATTTTGCAGTGGAAAATTGGCAGGTCAGATGGCTGGTAAGAAATCAGCTAGTCAGTGGCAGACCAGCGTTGGAGCACACAGTTCTGTTTGTTCCCTTCGCTGGGAACTTGGTTCACTTCATTCCCAGTGCGAAATCTACCTAGCCAGGGCTTTGTTTTCCATAACTTCGTCAGGATTTTCTTGAGTGCCTTGACAGCACAAAGGCATAAAGATCTACTCTTCAGCACACAGAGGTCAAGCAGAGTTTAGGTCTGAGGTCCCACAGCCCCTTCCATGGGACTTACCACTGATGGAAAGGGTCAAGAGCTGCTCTAATCAGTAATGTGGAGAACTTGAGGGACAAATGATGTTTTTGTTTTCATGAGGTTGTTTCTTGTACCTTGCATTTTTATTGAAAGCTGTTGATGGTGAATTCTGCTTGGTGTATTTGGATATTTGCTCTACCTGACCTGATGCATCTGAGGTGGCCTCTGATGTGATACTTTTACTATAACTAGAAGAGGTGGTTCAAAAAGAGTTTTACACACTGGTACAACAAATTATGCTATATTGCCTATAAATTTCCTCACTGAGCCATTTTGCTTTTTTTGGTTTTGTTTTTTAATTAGTAGTATTGACTCTTTTTTCTTTGTTTGTTGATTGACTTTAATTTACAGTTTCACTCTGGGAATTGAAACAAAATAGTTTCTTTCTGCAGGTGAAATTCTTGTGAATTCAGTCTGGCATTTCACAATTTAGGTTTTGATTAATTTGTTTACTTTTTGCTTCAGTTTTGAGACTATTCTGTAGATGCATGCTATAATGAGATTTTAATCTCTTCCAAATAAGTTGATTTTTTCCTGCTTTCCTCTTAAGTACAGTCCTGTTCACATGATGAGATACTACCAACTAGATTGCCCTAGAGATTCAAGTGTGGCTGTGGTCAAAATCTAACTGCTAATGGTGTATTAATTCCAAGTGATTAATTGCATAGATTCATAGCTTTGGGTGAGACAAATATGTGTTTAAGCGATGCAATAATGTGTACATCCCACATTGTTTTATGGAGGAGAGTTTGCAGGTAAAGCTTCTTGTCAACCAACCCGAAACCCACAGATGCATCTTATTAGACTAGTGACAGTGACTTGAGCAATCATAAATATTTTGACACTTCAGTTTGCAAAGATAAACAATGGTCTTTTACACATTGGTGTTGTGTTGGGATTCCCACTGAGTTATGGCTGTACTGATGGTCACTTCTTTTTAAGTATTGCACTACTTGTTTATTTTTTTTTTCAGTAATATTTGCTTATCACCATATAAATGCCAGGTATACTGTGGCTTATTGTGTTAAAAGTGGTAATTGAAACTTCATATTCCCTTAGCTTGGCAACTCCTGTATCCACTAATCTGTACAATTATTCATCAACTTAGTTTCATTGCTTCATTAAACTTGATGTTTAGTTTTAATACTCTGAAACTTGGTTTGCTAGAGCCAGGCTTGCCTGTGTTGGCAAAGTGAGTAGTGTGAGTCGCTTTCATTATTTCCTCACTGAAGAAGGTATTAGCGTTTATGTGTAAGAAAAGGAGACCCTCACATCAAGGATGAACATTAGTAATTCTCATTTCCCTGTAAAGGACTGATTTGTGATATTAGATAATACTAGGATGTATTTCACACCAAATCTTCCTCTGCATATGTTTCACAGACAGTGGACCTAGGAATCAGAAAGGCTGCTTTCACTTAAGCATTTGTACATCATCATGAGAATATACATGAGCACTGAAGAGTATATGTATTGGAAAAGTAAGGAGTCTGGATTAAGATGAGGTAAAACAACTCCTGTGTTTCTGATAAAATGATAGAGGTAGACTTCTGAAAGGTTTATATGTTCATGGTGTGTGTGTCTCTACACACTCACTTGCCCATAAATATTCTCCCACTTTCCCATATATATTTGGTTTAGTGCTGAAATTACCTATTGTTCAGTAAATGCATCCATTAACTCAGTTCCAATTCATTCTTTACTAGGAGAAGGATAGATGTAGAAAACAATGGGCATTGAAGTGCAGAAGTCTGTTGACACGAAATTAAAAAAATTGTGTTAAAAATAAATTTGTAAAAATAATATTCATAGGTAAAATATCTGAGATTATCAAAATGAATCATGGGATGAACTGATGCACAATGTAGATATTGCAGAATCCAAATTACTATATTCATGAGGATCATCATTAATTATGTAATCCTAGATACACACATACTATAGCCTAAAAATGTATTGTAGGTTTACAACTGACTAGCTGTTTGATGTGGCAGAATGTAGTCTTTGCATATTTATTAAAATTATTCATAACTGGTTGCAGTCCAGATGAACTGCTCTATTCTTATGTCTTGCTTCAATACATTTTCTTACCTATTTTATTATGACATTATATTGGAAATTTTTCTAAATTTTAGAATAATCCATGGGGCATTTTCCAAAGCCCCTATCAGCATCTCTTAAAAACATGTATTTGCAGTTTACATTTAAGAATACTTTCAAAAGATTTAGTAGCAGTACATATTTTCTATATATAATTGTTTGTCATTTTTTTTAAAAAAAGTGTTTTATTTAGATGAGGAAGGGATATACATTGAAAAATTAGGCCTTACACATTGTATTAAATTCTATGAGCTTATCCATTCTCCATCTCAAAACTATAAATTTGTTCTTTTAAAAATATCATGCGGTAGTGAAACATGTTTATAATGCATTTTTATGTCTTAGCCACAGATGTCCTAGCAAAGTTACAAAAATCAGTTATATACCTATGGAGTGTGTGGTGTCTTACACCTCCCCCAAGCTTGTCAGGGCAACAAGACTTTTGCTGAAATAAAAGAAGCAGGATGGGGAGGCTTTCTACCAACATGATGTGCAGTTAGAGTGACTGTAAGATAGTCGCAGTTACCTTATCTGGTGGCTGTTCTATAAACATTGGCTAATTTGTGTATGCAGGCCAGACATCTTTATTTCCAATAGAATTCAAATGAAAAAGTCTTTCCGTAGCAGTATGCAAAAGGGAACCTAGGGTGATACATACTGTGTATATATCAAGCTTTCTGGAGGAAAAATATAGCTTCAAACATTTCCACATCAGCATGTAGAATAGTTGTAAGTTGGTTGGGTCTTGTATGAAGCCAGAGGAGTCTGATGGTGTAGCTGAAATCTTTTGTTTTGTGAATACTTTAGAAACAGGTTACTGTGCTGCCATTTGCATCGTGATGCAGAATTTTTTTCACTTGTTGTCAAAAACAGTTAGAATCTAATGAAATTGGGTGTAAACCTTGTGATGAACACTTTGCATTTGATAAATGTCGTGGTGTTGAATAAAGGAATAGTCCCTTTTTAGGTGTTATTATTTCATGTCTTGCTGAAATACACTCAAGATTCCTGTTTATAATTAAATAGAAAGCAATTTAAGAAAAAAGCCAAACAGATCAGTGTAAAAATTAACCATGACAAATCTGCGTGACAAAAAGCTTTGTGACCACTGCTGCCATGACCATGGTTTGCCTGTAGAAGGCCTGAGATACAGAAGTTGCTTTACACTGAAACAAAAGACACCGTCCCAACTGTGCACTCCTGTTCCTGAAGAAGTGCAGCATCTTTGTGTTTATCAAAAGATTTTGCAAAGCATCAAAATTGTTTAGATTCCAGGTGATCCAAGAAGGAAATACTGTTGCAAGAGTGAAGTCCTCCACATAGGCATAGTTCTGCAAATAAAATGGGGAAAAATGAGAAGTAAGGAAAGCCAGAAGAAAGATGGTGCAATACATCTGGTTTACCTTATCTCTCTGGGGAGGTTTCTGGCTGGATTTGCTGGCCAAGTGTAAGTGTCCATAAGGAAAAATAAAAAAAAAAATCTTTTTTAGCTAGCTTATTTATCCACCTCCTGTCTGAGCTCATCCTTACATAGACTAAGTAAAATATTTTTCCACACTGATGTTTATTCATTTAATTGCTGTGCTCAAATGTTTAGGAGTGATGTACCAGGTTGTGGGGGCTACCTTCTCTTTTAACTTTTCAGAAGCATACTATGAAAGGTCTTTTTCCTTTACACAATGTGTGATACAGTGGTTCAGAACAGTAGTCATAGTGAAAGTTTGCTTCAAGTTCAACTTCATTTTCTCTTGGGCAGAACAAAAGCTCCTCTCACAAATTAATCCTGTGCCTCTTCCCAACTTGTCATAACGCTTTATATGCCTGATGTGCTTCTCTGAAGTGATGTCATAACAGAAATCAGTGTTCAGATGGTAGTTACTGGAAGTTTTTGCTGTAGCAAAAGGTGAACAAGAAAAATACCTGAAGTGACTGGATTCTGTGACTTAGAGCTCAGTAGCAGTGGATGTCAAACCGTGCACTGATTTGAGAGGGTTGACCTGCCTCAAACTGGCTGGGTAAGAGTGTTTGTCTATGGTTAGCAAAAGGATTTTCTCTGTGTGCAGTCCAACATTTTGCATCTTTAGTTGGGTGGCAGTTTGAGAGAAGCATGTGGTTCTCCAAAGAGCCTCTCCCATCTGTTCTGCCAGCAGAAGTGGTGTAGATAAAAGATATTTGATGGACTTTCTGGGAGTTTGTAATTAGAAGGTGTCTCTCGATGGATATCCAGCACACCAAGAGGCAGACTGGCTGGAAGCTACTGAGAGACCAGGATGGGTTTGTGTTTACAGGTTAATAGCAAGCCAGTGGTATTAATTTCTTTGTTAAGTCTCTGCAAGCACTGACACTTCTTGCTACCTGTGGGTCTCCAGGTATGGCAGGCTCATGGTTTACTGTCAGCACAATTGTTTTGGGAATGAAAGATGGACCATTTGGAAAGCTTAACCTTTCCTTTCTCCTTCAGAGGGCAGAAAGCCCTTTTCCCTTCTCAGAACAACATGACATCAATTTTACCAGGGAAGGCTGGAAGTTTTTCAGTCTTGTTTTTTAACCAACATAATGGACAATTTGGGCCAATAACTACCCTTGGTCAGTCCTTCTGTAATAGCAGCCAAGGAGATACTGTCATCAATTTTATTATATCCTTTGGTTTCCTGTGAACGTACTCTATTGGGGGAAAATGCTTAATGTTCTTGCTATTACAATCTCAGAAACTTTCAGAGTCAGTAAAGAGTAACACTAGCTCAAACTTTGGACCTTGTTCCCGAACTTCAGTTTAATGTAATTGTTATTTACAGCATTAGAGAGTGGTAAACAGCTGCTTGTGCCTCCTGGGTTTTTTTTTTTTTGCTGTTGGTTTGTTGGGTGTCATGGAGGTTTTTTCCACCTAATGATGCCAACAAAAGTGACCTGGCGTTTTTCCTTTAATTAAAATGGGCCTTTGTGAATTAGTGTGTGAAAATCACGGGATGCAGCACTAATTGGAGTTTAGGCAACTGTTCCCCTAACCTTTCACAGTGAAACTTCTAAATGAAATGTTTCAGTTTAATTTAGTAGCTTGAGAGTTTTTCATAGCTAGATATAAAATAATGATTCTTGACCTTTTTGGACAAATAATATTGGGGTTTTTTTCTGCTAGACCTTTACAACATCATTCATTTGTGGCTAATCTTGCCTGGTTTGACTGCTTTAGCTCCCGATCGACAGTAGGCATCCTAAGGACATAGGAAAAGACTTACTGTGGTAAACCTCAGGCTCATTGAGCCCAGCAGCCTCCCCCAAGAGGCAGTAGGAGATAGTGTTCAGGGAGAGAGAGCCCTGCCCAAGCTGACTTTAATTTAGTTTCCAGGGATGGGGCATCTACCACCTTTTTGGGGAACCTGTTCCGGTGTTTTACCATCCTCATTGTAAAAAACTCCTTCCTTGTATCTAGTCTGAGTCTACCCTCTATTAGTTTAAAACCATTTCTCCTTGTCCTATGGTAAGAGATTCTCCTAAAAGGTCTGGCCTCATCTTTCTTATAGGCCACCTTCAAGTACTGAAAGGCTGCAGTATTTTCTCATGGGGTTGGTGCTCGTGCCTGCTAATCACTTTGTTGGCCATCCTTTGGACTCACTCCAACAGCTCCATGTCCTTCCTGGGCTGAGGACCTCGGAGCTGGATGCAGTGCTCCAGGTGGTGCCTCACAAGAGCAGAGCTGAGAGGCAGAATCACCCCCATCGACCTGCCCACCACATACTCTCTTTACCCTTCAAACTGGATCTCCTTCCTGGCTCACTGGAAAAAGTCCTGATCAAGAGTGAAGTCACTGATAACATTTACAGTTTTCTTATATCTTTAGGCTATGATTCTTTACATACGGAAATATTCACAAATCACATGTTTGTCAAGGATGTGTGGAGATTGCAGAGCCTTTTGACAATGTTAATGGCTTTTAAGTATAAAATTCTAGGTGTCCTAATTGAACTAAGAAAAGTGCTGAAAGTTGCCATTTTTTAGGAAGGCACTCTGCATAGATTTTGAACTCCAATTAGCAATCCACACTGCAGTAGACTAGATCAAAATCAATATTTCTGCCTGGAATTCACACAGCCTCTTTGAGAGACGAGATTAATATGGTTACTGTTCAACTCTATGTTCTCAATCAGCTCAGTATGTGCACTTGTCATTCATATTTTGTTTTTAGCTTGTTATTCTGACAGAGGAGTCTCTGAGGAATGAAAGGAGAGCCAGTTTGAAGAGTAAAGCGATGTAGCATTTACATATTTTCACACTGTTACGGAAGCCGGCTGTTAGGCTTTGAACATTATTTATTCATTTGATGCTGCTATTTGTTACAGACCTCTGAAATATGTTACTGACAGTAACTAAACCATCCGTCTCGCTTTAGGATTTCTACTGATTGCTAATTTTGTTGACTAAGTGGTGGAAGAAGCTCAAAAAAAGACATGGTTCTATTAGGATTTTTTTTTTCCTAATACCCTGCTCCCATACTGAGTTGCAAGAAAAGGCTTTTTTTAATGTTGGCACATGCACTGACAAAAACATCATGTTGTAGGTCTTGCAAATCATGCAGATCACTTCAGTTTGTGCTGGTGTGTTCTAAAAACCATGCAAATGAGCTTTCCATCATGGTTGTTTACCCAGTGGGTGGAAATATAACCATCATATTCAAACAAGTTGAACCAACTGACTCTAAAAGCAATTACTGGCAACATTGATTTTTCCATTAATTGGCTGAACCCTCTGAAACATGAAGTCTCTAAGGACAGTATCTGAAATGTGTTACTGCTTTTATTGCTGTTATGATTATTAGATTTTGGATGCTACTGAAATGTCCTGGACTATATTCAAAATGCAAGACAGTTCCTAATCTTGAGAACTGAGGAGTCTGAAAGACAAAATGTCAAAGAGAATAAACATTTCCAAAGTGCTTTATAATTTCATTATTATTTTTGATAACTGTTTAGATGCTTTACAATATAAATGGGGCCTTATTGAAAATGTTGAGTTATAATGAGATAATTTTTGCCATAGCATGTCAGAAGAGATGTGTCCATACATGGGTTGGTGAAAGCACATCAGGAGTTTTCTGTTTGTGTCATGGTTTACCCCCAGCTGGCAACCTTGCAGCCACTCACTCATTCCCCACTTCCCAACCCCAGGTGGGATTGCGAGGAGGATCAGGAAAAACACTCATGGGTTGAGATAAGGACAGTTTAATAATTGAAACAAAGTGAATTATTGTAATAATAATTATTATAGCAATAATAATTACAATGAGAAAGAGAGGAATAAAACCTCGAGGGAAACAAGTGATGCACAATTCGACTGCTCACCACCCACTGACCGACGCTCAGCCCATCCCTGAGCAGCAATCAGTCTCTCATAGACAACTTCCCCAGTTTCTACACTGGACATGATATCCTGTGGTGTGGAATATCCCTTTGGCCAGTTTGGTCAGCTGTCCCAGATGTGCCCCCCGCCCCCAGCTTTTTGTTCAGCTTCTCACTGTCAGAGCATGAGACACTGAAAAGTCCTTGACTTGGGTAAGCACTACTGAAAAATAACCTAAACAGCAGTGTGTTGTCAACATAAATCTTGTGTTAAATGCAGTACCATCTACTAAGAAGAAAGTTGTGTCCCAGCTGAAACCAGGACAATGTGGAAAATAGGTAGATGGGGAAAAAGGTAACATCCTTGATAGGGCAGAGGAAATGGGATTGATGGGGGCACGGGGAAGAGATGATCCTTTCATATCAGGTTGAGGTTGGGTAGAGCCAACTAAAGAGAAATTAAAAATTGAGGACAAGGCAATGAGGAAGGGTGAATTATTTTTGATAACTTCTGGACAGGAGTGACATAGGCAGAGGAAAATTACGCTCTGCTATGTGAACAGTGGAGAATGGCCAGATCCTCAGAGTATTGTGAAGGGAGCAGCATCAGGATTCAAATCCTGATTGCTCAAAAAATTTATTTGGTTTCTGGTGGAAGAATTTTCAAGACTTTTCAAGAAAACTTAATTCACCCAAGACCTTACTCACATTATCCAATCTATATTCTATTTACAGCATTATACTTCCTCTTTGACTTTGTCATTGCTGTGCTTGTTGTTCAGGGCCCATGAATAGAGGTGTTGTATAATTCATTTAATAGCTATAGATTCCTGCACCTGCCAGGCCTACGCTAACTGGGTGTTAATTTTTGGACTTTACTGGATCAGAGTGCAGGTATCTTCATTGGAAAATAACTCTTCAGAATGACTGAATATTTAAGAACATTTTCAAGTTTTCAGCCTTTTTCTTGAACCAAAGGCAGTGGCTGATTTCCTAGAATAGCCAGTAGTGCAGTGGAAAGAATCAGATGTTTCAGTAGATCTCTGAAGCAGAGATTTCCTGGATGGTGTTTTTAACCCTGTCCTATAGTCAAGGTCTGATTGTCTTTTCTGCACTCTTGCTTGTTTGGGCGACATTTCTGCTCTACACAAAAGGTTAAAGCACATTCCCTTCTACTGTTTGGTCCTGACATTGCAATATAAGCAGTTGCTAGCTAAGAATAAAGGGAAAAATTAAATGAGAGCATGAATAACTGACATGAGACAAAGTATTATCAATATTTATATCAGACATTGTTTTTTTTCTACTTGCTCTGTTGCTTGCCTAATAATGACTGTGTAGTCATACAGTTAATTTGTATAGAAAGTTTTCCTCTGAAAAACTGGGAACTTAAATATTTGATAAGTGTTTTTTCTGTAGGCATGACAGCATGATAAAGTGATTAGCAGGGTTGAAGAGAAGATAACAGAACAGGAGACAGAGTTACAATAAAAAAAAATCACCCTTGATGATTTTGGAAAATAAAAAGGCATTTCAAATACAAATAGTACTGTGTCCTGAAAAGAGTAGGCTGCAGTTCAGCAGAGCTGAGTGCAAAATACTGACTGAAGGAATACATGGTAGAGAATTACTGCTAAGCGCTGGATCTGCACAATGAGCTCTGGGATCACAGAGGGTCAGCATATGCCACCACACCACTGCAGAGGTGTCTTGTGTGACATGGAAGAAGTAATGTACCTGCTGTAGTCAGTTGTGCCAGCCCTATTTTAGGGTATGTATCCAGCTGCAAAAATTGAGAACCAATTAGAGAAAGTCCAGAGCAAACGAACAAGCGAAGTCAAAGGCTAAAACAGTTCACTTACGAGGAAAGATGGATGAAGTTGAGGGGTCTTCCCTGAAAAAGTATGTTGAAATATTTTCAAGCAAGTCTTTGAAGAAGAAGGGAAAAAAGTGTGATCTTGAGTGAGAATAAGACAAAAAATGTTCAAATTCTCAAATTGACTACTTTCATCACTAGAGATCTTTAATCACTGGAGATCTTTCATGTTCCTAAAGGAAACATAAAATCTGGAATGCAGGTTCAGTTTGCTTTCAGCTTTCTCAGCAGAGTTCATTGAAAGGCAATAATCTCCATTTTCTTAACCTTTGTCATGGATTTGTAGTTCTCTTATTTCACCCATCATGTCACTTCATAGCATATGTTTTGCCAGAGGGAGGTGTGAACAACATAAGACACTGCAAGTAGGTTTTCTGATTTTTTTTTAAATAATCTTCTGTCCCAACCCTGAAGACTCTTTAACATAGATGAGTGGAAAAGGGAAAGATGTTTGTTTACTTTAAAAGTAAATTAAAAGTTAAGTTAAAAATAAAAATAAAGAGATTGTAAAATATCCTCATGTAGCTGAAAGCACAACTTTGTCAGGAAAGAATGTGAGCATAGAACTCCCAGTTTTCTTAGGAAGCAAAAATAGCAATTTGCAGTAGGGAAATTTGCCACAGCGTACTTTGCCTACCTTATGAGGTTGTTTTCTGCTCTTGTCAAGCTTGGCTTTCAAAAGATTTTTCCTTTGGAAAAGTTGGAAGCAGCAGTGAAGCCTGAAAATTTGCCTTCTGTAATTATCTTTGGAACTTTCAGTGTGAAAATACAAAATAAATAGAGTTTCAGTGTTTTGTTATTCAGCATTTCTTTTTTTTTTCCCAGAGATGATCACTAGGAAAAAGAAAGAAAAAAACCAAAAGTGATGCATCAAGCATATAACGCTAGGATTATTGCTCTTGTTGAGGGAATTACTGTGCATATTATAACAAAAGTAAAAAATATTTTCCTGGAAGAGTGATGTACTGGCAATTAGTAATTCTTAACTTACTGGAGAGCAAAGTAGCGTGTGCTGTGCTTTGCTTGTGATGGGAGTTTTCACAGTGCAGTGACAGGAAAAAATGCAAAAATGCTTAGTATCAACTGCAGAATGCAGGTTTAGTAATGCAGGTTTTCAAGCACAGGTTTCTGTTAGTTAGAGTAGAATATCTGGGGGGAAATATTCTCAGTGAAACAGGAGTAAAAAATTAAGGGCAAATCTCTTAAGAAGTTAAATATACTGTCAGACTTGTTTGACTGTGCACAGTAGCCAGGTCAGGAGCACTGGACACTGCAATCATAGAATAATTACTCAACGTGTTCATTTATGATCTCAGGGAAAGAGGATTTTATGTTTCATTTCTGCCACTCAGTAAATCATGTTTTCTTGTGCCAGTATTCTTCGCCAGTGTGAGGAGGTCAAACACCTTAAGCTCCATCAGGCAGGGGAAGCTGCCCATCCACAGACCTGTTTAGATGTGGTCTGACATATTCCAGCTACCTCAGCCTTCCCTACAGGTGCAGATGGTGGGCAGAGTGTGGGAACTGGGAAGTACTTTCCCTTTTAATATTATTAATTGACAGGACATGCAGTCAGCAACTCAGTGTTTAATACCAGGAACGTATGGATCCTCAGCATCTCAGACAACTACCTCACTGGTGTACAAAAGGTCTTAAAATTAATCAGAGAGACCTGTGTGCTGAAATAAAGTATTTGATATGCTTATTGAAAGATAGATACAAAATTTTGGGGTGTTGAAAACCTTCAGTGGTTATTGTTCCACACGTTTTATGGTGGCAGAAGGAGAGGGGAGTGAGGCAGGAAAAATAACTATTTTAGGGACTGAAGCTGGAGAGGTGACAGCCACCACTTCATCAAACATAAGTACAACTTTAGTAATGAAGAGTAGCAATATTCCCAGCAAAGCCCAGCAGTTCAAAAAAGTGTGCTTAGATATACTATACATTTTATCTTTTTGGTTTTCCTGTTTACTTACGCATATGGTACCTGATTTTTTTATATATAAGCCAAATGTAAAAGGGCTGTTTCAAGATCCATAAACCTGATGATGTTTTATATATGCCCAATGCAAGCAGATATATTACTCTGTAAGATTATTGCTTGTAGAATTATTTAAAAGTCTATCTAAGTGTTTTGTTGCCACCTTTTCTCTATTTACATCTTTTAGATTTTTGGTTTATGAGCAGCAAAAGCAAACTGTCACTATTTGCTATAAATTGAAGCTTTTAATATCTATGTCTGTTCTACAGCATTTGTCAGCTTTGAGTATTCTGTCAGTAGAAAATAAAAATAGCAGGAAATCTTAGCAATAGTGACACTGAAAATTTATCTGCTTATGTTCAAAAGGTGTAAAATGCAGGTTTCAAGAATAAGCAATTGTAGTTTTCCTCAGAAAAATTGCATTTGCTGTGGCTAACGCTAAACTCAACATACATCACCATGAAAATAACTGACAAAGAATTTGCATGCAGTGTAGTTATCTACACAAAGTACTATTAAACCCTTTAAACAGTAAGAGATAGCCAAATAGATACTGTTTGTCAGACTCCACATTGGGTGCCTCGTTGGACACAAAGATGAAGTTGTAGAAATGCTCTGAAGAGTAGTTCTGCTCAGTAGCAGAAGTGTTTTATCAGCTTGTAAAACTTGACTGTCATGTCACAGTGTTTTAAAGTGAAAAGATGTTTCAAATGTAAACTTTCTCCAATAGCATTGTTTTATTTAATCTGGAAGTATGCTTGGTAAAACAGATATGGATAAAAAATGAAATTAAAAGTTTATATACAGTGTATATAATATATATTTTGTTGCTCTAATTTTTCAGTGTTGCTGAGTAAAATGCTATTTTGATAATTTTCCTGAGTTTTTCTTTTGTTTAAGGTTTTTTGTATTGTTTAGTAGCATTTTTCTCTCCTTGAGGGAAAAAACCCCAGCTAATACATCAACTTTAGTTGTTTTATTCATTAGTGAAGTAAGCTTAGAGCAACAGTACAAACTGTGAGGTTCAAATGTATTATATTGTGGTGGATTACTTGTTACAGAACAGGAATATTTTGGGACAGCCGTGGCTGGATTTTTAGTTGTCCTTAACTAACGTGTTTTGCTTGCTATGGGACTAGTTCAGTTCTACCATCACAAGTGTGTTATATCTAGCCTGAAACACTGCTTTCCACCTAAAACAATTTCTCCTTCAGATTCAGTTTTCTCTCATTTTATTTGTGAAACATCAAACCAGGTAGTTATGGTTTCAGTGTTAGGAGATATTCTAGGAAATACCTGTCTCCTGTAGTCTTTCTGTTCAATAGTGGATGGCTAATGTTTTAATTGTGTTCCTCTTTTCTGACAGTCCAAAAGCCAGTAGCTATCATTTTCCTCTCCAATAAACCATCTTGTTCACAATCCTCCTTTGAAATTGTGAGGCTTGTTTTGCCAGAACATGAATGTGATTAAAAAAATACTTTCCATTTTAGGAGAGAGTCTACAAAAATTTTATCTGATCAAAAAGAGGTGTTACAAGATTGAATTCCTGTCTGCTGCAGAAGTAATTTTTGTCTGACAGTGCCTTCACTCTGCTGTCAGTGTCTTTCAAGAGTAATACAAGAATGTAAAGATGGAGGGGAGAGACTTACCTGGAGAGGGATAAAATTATTTCTCTGGGAAATACTTTTTGTATGTTTATTTTACAGCAAAGGTTTGAGTCTGTTCTTAAATGAAAGGGCAACACCACCAAGATGGGCTGAGCTGGGAGAATGTCAGACATAGGACTTTAGTAATTCAGAATAAAGGCAAAAAAAATCTTAATTCTGTCTTTTTTCTTTTGGATTTTGTTGAGCAGAAATTGTAAGTAGGTGCACAATCATGATAAAAAATAATGATTTTGTCTAGGAGCTCATTGTGCAATTGAAGCCTGTAAACAATTTTTCTTATTCTATAATTTTCAAAATATTTATTAGATTAAGATTATGTATACCTGTAAAGGTATCTAAAAGTGACTTGTGTACTCCACATCTAAAAAACTAAGAAAATCTCTTCAGCCTGGAATCATATTGAAAAAAATGTGAAAAAAAAATAGTCTGTTGGGTGACAAAACAAAATTTATGATTTTAGATTAGATGTACAGCAAAAATAGTTGAGAAGTTGCAAACTCAGAGCTTGGAGGTTTTCAGTGGCATTACCCAGTTAGGAAGGGAAGGCATTTAAATTACTTAATATAATTACTGTTGGAAAACTTCATATAATAAAAAATGCAAATCTGCAGAAATAGACCTGAACTCTCCACCTTGGGAAGGAGATGATCAACCATGGTGTGTTAGAGTGCTGTTAAATAGTGACATGATACAGTGAAAGAAGGAACTTTACTGAATGTTCTTCATAATCCAGGAATTTAGAGAGAGATAATCTGGGACAGAAGGAAGAAGGGAAGTGGTTTGGGTTTTAGCATGTCATTCGTTTCCAGCCTCATTCTGATGCTGTCTGAAGGCAGGATCACTCCTTTCCATATTCCCATCACCACTGTTCCCACAGAAGAGAAATTGGGCTGCATGGACCAGAGAGAAATCTGCACTGTAGTAGCAGCAGTGGTCTGTAACACATGCCATCACCTAACTCAGACACTACGTCTGCCTATACCATTATCCTCCAGATAGCAACTTTTGCCTTTGGAAGGAGCTGTATTTGCATCTCATGGACATTCCTTGGATGCAGCCAGAATACTCATGTTCAGGAGTAAATGCATAATGGTCAGGTTATTGGAGATGGGTCCACCTAAAGCTCTGTAAACAGAAAAACTTACTATTCAGTGATACAGGCATGGGAGTTCAAAGAAGGTTATGCAGAAGTCACCTGTGGTTGATAGGAGGGCAGAGTGACACATACCAAAGAGAGATGCATTGGGACTTGGGTGGGCCCCTCCTGTTGTGTCAGCAGCTGTTTTGCGTGGGCAGTGCAGCAGTGAATTGCAGAGGGTCACGTACTGCGAGTGCATTCAGCAGAAGAGCAGCTGAGGTGCTGTACTGTGCCGAGGGGTGTCCCTGAAAGGTAGCATCTCTAGCATCTGCTCCCCACCAAGCTGCCATCTTGGCAGAGCTGGAGGAATAGTTTCCTCCACAGAGGACAGATAAAAGGAGCCCCATTTTCCTCTGAGAAAGAGTGTCTTCTGGTACCTGTTGGGTTTCTGTGGTTGGGGTACACGCAGTCTGACATGCCACTTGGGCAAGGTTGCTGACCCGTGGTCTAGACAGAGTCACTGCTGCATTTGCTGAGATGCTACAATTAATTCAGGGTCAATTCAGCTTTTGGGGCTGGAAGCTATTTTTAAGACCTCAGCTGTTACAAGGTTTCCTGCCCTTTCTTCAGTGCTGAGGTTCAGAGAAAGGGTGACGTGCACAGTCACAGGGTCACATCACCTTCCAGCATACCAGCTGAGACCCTGAGACCTACCAGAACTCACCTTCATGTCCTGAGGCAAAGGTGCTGTGCCCTTCCAGTGGGGTCACTTACCATTTACTGGGTGGCTTGAAGACACGTGCAGACAGCTCCTGCAGGGGCAGCTCCTCAGCTGCAACTCCACAGCCCAGCGAAGGTGGGTGGTGACTTGTTTGTCAAGTCATGCCATTTGTGAAACTGTAGTCTGCACCTTAGATAATGTAGGGGATCTTTGTCCATCTCATTTTCACATATGGTCAGCATGCATGTGGTTTAGGCAAGTTTTGAAATACACAGAACTTTAAAATTATTTTTCTTGTACCCATGAAATATCTCACCTGCCTTTTGACAGAGT
This sequence comes from Phylloscopus whistleri, assembly GCA_017589585.1. Taxonomy (NCBI): domain Eukaryota; kingdom Metazoa; phylum Chordata; class Aves; order Passeriformes; family Phylloscopidae; genus Phylloscopus; species Phylloscopus whistleri. The sequence goes on along the minus strand of JADMLD010000614.1, from coordinate 3,154,921 downwards.
TATAGAAGCTTCAAAGCAACCATATAATGATATGAAATAGTTTTCTTTTAATAACATCTAGTGGTCCCAGTTCTTATTTATGTTTCCTAGATTTGTAACTCCAGCAACAGTATTTTTAAAAGTCAGATAAAGTGGTCTCATCTATTGGTTGTATTTTTTGATGCTTTGGAAGATCTGTTTAGTTTTTATGTTGAAAGCCAGCAGGTTGTTTTAGACCCTGATGAAAAACATTGAGAAGTAATCATAAAGCAAGGCTTTGGGAAATCACAGGAAGCAGAGTTCCTGGTAAATATATTAGATCTGTAGTACGATTTAAGGACAGTACTTTTAAGGAGAATGTGTTTTACAGAAATAACATTTGTCATCAAGTCATTCTTTGCAGGTAAGCAGCCTTCGTTTGGTGCATTGCAAGAACTCCTGGGCATGTAAATAATATCAGGAATGTCCCTGGGAGCCAGGCCTAATGTGGAACAACTGCTTCTCTGGTGCTTCTGCTCCCAGAGAACTCTCCCTTTGTGTTTCATATAGCAGTCCAAGTTGATTGCTCAGATATTTTTAAGAAGGCTTTTCTTGTCGTCTTCTGTCCCCACGTCTTTACACACTTCAGATTTTGAGCACTTATTTCTTCCTTTTAGTCCAGCTGTTTCCTAAGCATTGCCAGTTGAAATGGTTTTCCTGTGCTCATTGGTTCAGTAGCTTTGGTGAATTGGTTCAGTGACAAATGCCTTTCAAAGTTGTCCCTCAGACCCGCAGAACAGTGCTCTGATGTGACAGGTAATCCCAGTGCCTTTGAAACAGGAACTCTCAATATAACTGCATTTTATTATTCACACTTGGGCAATGGTGATCTTTTTTTTTTTACTTTCTTGAAAGTCTGTGTGCAAAAGAAAATGTATGTGTGTGTAATTTAATGAATGAGTCTCTTGTCCTTTTCACCTCACTACTTTCTCCCAACCCTAAAAACAAAAAGGAGAAAGAAACAACCTACTTCTTAGAAGCAATTTTGATTAATGTGTTGCTTCAAAATTCTGGCATCAGAAAGAGAAGAAACGTATTTTGGATAACTGAATTTTTCTGGAAGACCTGCTTTTAAAAGTGGTTTATATCTTTGCCTGGGTTAAGTGATACAGCAAATGTTTTTGATATAATATTTGTGTTTCATCTGAAGGCTGTAAATATTTTTTTTCAGACCTGCCTCTGATAACCCTGTGTCTAGCAGAGATTCTCCCTCTGACTGAAGCATATACATCATTCTTCAGAGTATCCGTCATTGCACATTCGGATTCAATAAGAGATTATATCTTATTATCTTTCCAGTGAGTCACCATATTTATGGATTTAGCTGGTATTGTCCAGATGTATCATCTTTGATTCAGTGTTTTGGGTACTGTGGGACTTACTCCCCATACACCACATACTGGAGGTTGCTGTTACGTGGTGCTGAGCCATCCCAGGGACCTCTTTTATCTGTGAGTGGTATCAACAGATAACAATTGAGTTTTTGTTAGTGCAGAGTTTATATATTCAGTTTTGTTAAAATGAAATGTTAAGGAAAACTTCAGTTTATCTCATAATGCTGAAAAGTCTAATCTGATTTGGTAGTTAGGGGTTTTCACGTAGTTTCTTTTTCACAGAGGACTGCACACATATATTTACTGTTGTTTGGTTATTCAGTGTTATGCTAACTCTCAATAAATGTTCACTGATTTTATGTGGATATATCCTCTCTTGTGAGAATTAAAAGGCATGATGTATATTCAGGCTGAAACTTCAAGAAGTCTTAATTGTGGTGGATTATGTGACTCGATAAGTTTTAGGCTTTTTTTTTTTTTAGGTGGTGCTTCACATAGCTTTGTATGTTGTTCAGACATCTGTTTTAGCTCTCTGTGCGTAATTAGTTGAAAATTATTTTGGTTTTCTGCTTTTTGTAATTACAGCAAATTACCTTATAACTTTTTTAAAATCCTCCTAAAAAACCCACTGCAAATGAAAACACTGGAAAAATGCAGAACCAGGTGTGCTTTCTTAATGATGACAAATACTGTACAGATTTCACAAGGTCAGAGGTCAGACAAGACATCTTTTCTTCTTTGTGCATTTTCAGAAAATAATTTTAGGAAATAATTGGGAAGATATGTTTGCAAATACAGCAGAAGACATGAGGAGCACTGTGCTTCTGTGTCAGTAGTAGTTGCCAATAAGGCAGTAGGGGGAGAAAGTTAATTACAGAATTTTAACAGTTTACAGATGTTAAAAAGATGCAACCACTAGTCAGAGTAATATTTTTCTATTGCTTGTTACTGGTGGGATATGGACAGTTATAACCTGCATGCCAAGGAGGACCTTTTCAAAGCAGTATACAAGTAAATTAACTCTTAGATCATGCTTTTTCCTGAAGTAATCAAAATACATTGTTAGCAATATTTAATAAGGGGGAACTCTTTCATTGCTCAGAGAATGGGCTGGGTTCTGTTTCTAGCTGCTCTGGTGCTTAAAGCACTTTTCTTGGGGCCATCCAATTACAGCAATCTGTTAACCTCTTTGGAGAAGAAAACTGAAACCCATGTCCAGAGAGATGAATGAGATGAACCTGGCAGCAGACAGCTCACTGAATAGGCTTTTGATTAAAAAATTACCTCGTTCTTAAGTAGTGATGGGGGAATTTCTAAGAAACAGATGAGAACCTGATATAGAAAAATTCTTGCATTTGCTGCCAGAGAAGATTGTTCATGCAGGCTGCACATGGCCTAAATAACCAGCTTTTAGAAAATCCTCTTTGCAGGAGTCAATAATTTCAGTGCATTTTTGAGACACAGTTGCTAGTTTTCCCAACAAATGTTCCTGATGGTTACTGCAAGTAACTGCAAGTAGCAGCCAAGCAAAGAAGTAAAGTAATTCTCATGGAAGATAAAATCCTTATTTTCAAGCAGCAAAGACATGATCCAGATAATTTATTAATTTATTAGTTTTTCAGCCTTTGGAGTCCCTTCATGTAATGCCTTAGACTTGCCAAATTGAGGGGGGTGAGAACTTAAGTGATGAAAAGCATCAGACAGAAATTTCCAAAGTCAGTTCCAAGAGAGTGTTATGGGCACCCAGAGGAGGGGGGGCATGCTTGGTGAAGTTACTGGTGTGTTTTGGGGAGGGAGCTGGCTCAGCAGGCAGAGGGAGGTGGTATTTTAAAGTTCAGCAGTTCAGTAGGCAGATGCAGTGGAGAGGAGAACATCTCTCCCAAGGCACTCACAGGCCACTTAAATGGCAGATGTATTTGCACTCCAACATACTTTTGCATACTTCGTAAATCCAGTCTCAGAGGAATCTTTCCCTTGCCAAATCCTCTGGCCCAGTGTGGCATTCTCTATCCCACCTTTTTCTGACTTACGGTTGGTGAGTTCCCATATTCTGGGCAGGTATGGCTAATTAAAAAAAAGTTGCCTAGTGGCATCACTGTTAGTGATGGATCTAATACTCAAGATCACACATGTCCAGTGAGGTCAGAGCTCATTTGATCTGTGTCTTGCAAAGTTTCTGATTCTTCCTGAGTAGAGACTGAGTAAATCTGAGTTCTCCATTTTTTATTGTATTATCCAAGCCACACCATTATGCCCTTTCCTTAAAGCTGGAATTGGTTTTAAACTTCGCAGGGTGTTAGTTTCTTCCATTCTGGTGAGATTTCTTCAGATCCCATCAAGTTACAAATCAGTCATTCCCAGGAAAGAGTGAGAGCAGGTGTGGTGAAGAGTTGTTACCTATGTGGTGTTTCACTTGCAGATCCCTGTGGTGGTCCTGGCCATTCAGCAGCTGCTGTTTGCTTGGTGTGACTTGTCTGCTGTGTCACTCTTCTGATTCTGAAACATACTGGCTGGCTGGGCTTGGCAGGTTTCTTTGTACTGGCTTTGTATTCCTGGATAAAATTTCTTGCAAATGTAGTGGCTTCTTCTCTTCTGTCTGGTTGATTTCCAGTAGGTGTGTGGCTGTGGTGCTTGTTCTCAAGATTTTAAACGGGTGTTCATAGTTTGGAGTACCCCAAACTATGTGGTACTCACTGGTGTTTGAGCCTTCCTGAGAGACAGCTCAAGTTAGTAGCTTGTGGAGTTAGAGTATTTTTCTCTGTTGAAGAATTTGTGATTGTCAGAACAGAAAGTGTTCCCTCACAGGTAAGTAAAAGGAATACAGAAGTCTTCATTAATACATATACCTGTAAAGTATCCAGGATTTTTTTTTTCAATTCTTTTCTGCTGTGTAAAGGAAGGACCTTCAGGGTTATGTTTCATCTGTCTATTTTTGCCCTGTCCATCTGAATCTTGTATCCTGTTAATTAAATGTAAACCTCCTTGCAGTCATTTCAGTGGGTTTTAATCTACTCTGCTGGTGTCTTTGTGTAGTGTTTGTGTTCCCAGTGTGACTGCAAGGAGGTAAAATTTCTGAGTCATTTGTGGGCTTGTTTGCTTAGCATGCTAGCTGGTCCACCCACTGAATTTTTAGTATAGTATTGACAGTGGTGTGAAAGGCTAGGTCTTATACCCTGGAATGTTAGAAAAGGGTAAAAGGTATATCCTCCTGACTTTTAAAATTAAAATAGAGTAATTGTTCACTGATGTAAGAGGTCCATCATGCTGTTCCAGCTTACACCTAGCAAGCCCCATGGTATGTAAAATAGCATACTTACTGTCTTGCCTTGGTCTGTTCTTGAGAGGAAAGTCTGATACCCAGCATGCCAGAAAGCATTGGAGCTGGCTTTAATGAGTACGAATAACAGTGAAGATACAACAACATACGGCTCAGCAGTCCTGTGCAGCTGAAACTCATAGCTCTGCTTCTTCACTGCTTCTGTTGTCTGTGCTGCCTTGGCTGGGAAGTCACTTCTTCTCTTTTGGTACAGACTTGCAGTTAAGGAATGACTCATCCTTTTCTTGCACTGACATTGACCTCAGCAGTTACTCCTTTTCTGTGTGAGAGCGAATGAAGGAGAATCAAGCCTGCAATCCCAAAAAGAAGAATTGCTTAAATTTGATCTCATGAATAAGTACTGAATCCTAATTTCATACTATTTCTGGTCTTCGGATGGAGACAGCAATATATTAGGAATTAAATAATAGTTTTGAAGCAGGATTGAAAATGCAGCATCTGCAGTTGCTCCGTTATGACCTTAACTGTGTAACTGCCCCCACTGATGAGACCCCAGCAAGGAGACTATGCTGACTTTGTTCAGTTTTTCATGATGTTGGCTGCTTCTGCCATCCAGTATTCTGTTTTTTTGCTTTCATATAAAATAGACCAGTAGGATGAGTTCTTACTAAGAGATTATATGCACTGAATGGTGACAATACATTTCTGTTGAGTTACTGTAATGCTGCCCTGTTTTACAACTCAACAGTTGCATTTTAGGTGGCACTAGGGCTTGTGCTCTAAAGCTTGTTATTAGGTGTTAAGTCCTTAGTAAAAGTTTTCTGACATCACTTTGAGATGCTGGGGTTCCTGAGCTGGAGCAATGTTAGCATGGTTCCCTCTGAGAGGGAAGACATCAAGGTATTAATGTCTTCCCTCTCAGAGAAGGCAGGTTTGATTTAGGCAGTGTCATTTCAGTGAAGTTGCGTTAGATCTCAGACACATGAAGTGTTAGTGCCTGGTGTTTGACACTTTGAAAGAAGGTGTTTTTGTGTTAGTAATTCTGAGTAGGGAAAAATAAGATCCTTCAGAAACAGCTTCCAAATTGTGGGGTTGACTTTCTCTGTCCAAAAGTTAATACATTCAAAATGAGAAATTATTTGTTAGTTATACATCCTGTGTCTGTTATTAAGGTACTAGTAATAATTAGTGTCTGAACTCCGTTTGGACTAACAGTAATGCTGTTCACAGCAAAAGGATTAAAAGTTAATGGCTTAACTAGAAAAAAGAATTGAAATGCAGTTTTACCAGGTTAGATTGTAATAGTGAATCATTTTAAAAAAATACTGAAAAAGAAAGCTCAAACCTTTCTCAGCTGCCCCCTCCACTCAAACACTTTCTGTCTCTAAGCGGAAGTTTCTGTAGGGGCTCTGTAAGAAATTACTCATTGCCCAATGCTAATAGCTCAGCTGTTGTTTCTTGAGTGTTTTGTTTTGTGTCTGGTTTTTAGCAAGTCTTCTTGATCAAGCTATGTGTATCTAAGTTACATTTAGGAGAGAGTAAACAGCAGCATGTTTTTATGGTAATGAGATGTCCCGTGTTTTCTTTACATTTGCGGTTTGTCCAAGTATGTTCAGGACCATACCTTAACTGCCTCCCACTGTCTCCTGTTTGCCAGGGACAAAGACCAGATGGAGTGAGACATTTGCCAAAAATTGCAGCCCTGTGGTAGAAAAGAGCTTGAAACAAAACAAGATCATGAGGTTAAAATTTTTAATAATAGTAGGTAACACAGGTAAAGCTGCATGCAGTGAAAGATCAGGGATGTGTTATTCCAGCATCCCAAATCAAAGGGCTTTGCAGGCATCCCCATGTCTCTCACACCAGCAGCTCCTGGTAGAGCTGTCTGATGTGAACGCGGTTTTGCAAAGTTAAATTCCCTACTGAGCAGTGTTCCAGTAAGTGGGTCCTGAGGAAAGCTGTGCATTGATCTGACAGGGATGTTGAAAGATCATTACTGCTGAGCAAGGCAGGGCCTTGTAAACCTGTCACGTTAACACAGCGGTGCCTGTAACAAGCTGTGTTCATACGCTCTGGTAGGAAGGGAAAAGCACTTCCTCTTCCACGTGTGAGGTGAGGTGTTCAGTCAACCTGTCCTTGTGCTCTCTGCTTTATGAACTATAAGAATTTTGACGTTGTTTGGTTTATATTTATTTGTGTGCCATTTGAACTGCAGGCTGTAGTAGTCAGAGATCAATAAGGCAAGGATAACAATGTACAGTGGGGGAAAAAAAATGTAAAAGTGATCTGCTAGGAAAGGATCAGCAGAATCAGATTGAGGATGCCCAGCTCAGAGGAGTCATTCCTAGCTCTCACACCAAGGATTAGTGAATGGGGTACTGGACACCTCCCTGACAGTCACTGCGAAAGCAACTCTGTGCTGGGGACTTGTCCCTTGTAAGAGGAGAACATCTGTCACTGAGACAGATGTGGAGATGGTCTCAGAGAGTATTAGGTGCCTTGCTCTTCCCACAGAGTAATTTAGTCTGTAAAAGTGGCTAAACCCACACACTAATTTTTATTAAGCTGCTTGTGGTGTAGGAATGTGCTGGGGTGGGGTTTTTTAAAATTCTGTTTGTTTGTTTCAAGAGGTTTTTTATGAAAAAAAAAAAAAAAAACAAGGGAAACAGCAGGTATGAAGAGTTGCAATTTTAAAGTCTCACACCAAATCATTCAACTTTCATCCCTGCCAGAATTTATCTATAAACAAACAGAGGAGATGATTTGTCTGAGGTGGGACTTGAGCTGAGATTTTAGATGAGTAGATGACATGGAGAAATTTTTCATAACAGATGACTGTTAAAATATGTTCATAGCTTAAAAAAAGGTAATGAAGTTGGTGGTAACCTGCTCAGACCATATTTCATCCTGTTCGTTTTGCTTAGTATGTATGTGGCATGATGTGAGTTTTTAAAAGCATAATTCTGTTTCCAAAGGCCAGTGTAAGGAGGATGGGCAGCAGCGAAGGTTTGAGTGGATCCTGTGGTGGTAGGAGTGCTGGAAATGGATGCTCAGTGCTGGAAAAACCTTTTTTTTATTTTCCAGCTGACTGGCAGCTAGAACGAAATACTTGATCCCACATCTTTTAAATTAGTTGAACAACACCATTGGCAGATTGCTCAAGTAAAATGACATGGATGTACCTAAGGAAACTTCTCTGAGAAAAATTTTAATTATTCAGCTTAATTCCTCATTTTTAGATACAGAATTATCAATTAGGCTCAGAGGGTTTACGCATAGAATCCAAAAGAGAAATTAACCCTGTTCAATGCAAGGGACTGGAGTTCTACCAATAGCTTGAATTGGAGCTGGAAATTCCTTGCTGCCGATCTTCTGGGATGAAAGTAAGCCTTGACTGGAAATAGTGGCACTCCTCATTTGCCTTACTCCATCACATGCCAGGTAGCTTAGCCCTCTTGTTTAGCCACTTACTTGGGGTTTTATGCTTATCTATGAAGAAAGGAATTGTGCATACAATTTTAATATATCGTAAATCCTGACTGAGACTACTTTTGGATTTGTCAGGTTTAGCCCACTGTGGACAGCACAGCTGAGCTGTTGAGAGCACCAGGTGACTGTTCTCAGCTGAGAAAGTCTCACAGTAGGTCACTCTTCCTTCCGTCTCAGTAAAAAATTGTGAAACCTGGGAATTTTGTTCAACACAGAAAATAATTAGAAGCTTCAAACCAATCAACAGAACTCAGATTCCTTCCTCAGGAGCAGCAGGAATGTGAATATATTAACCCATGGTGTTCTACTGGAATCCATCTTACCTACCCTGATGATGTAAAAGCAGTCTTATGTTAGATTCAGTCCCCTCTCAGTTAAAAAAAGTGGGGTTGGGATAAAAGAGGTACTTGAGCACTTGAAAACAGGTATTGATTTGTAGCCCTGCAGATGCTTGATATAAAGTCGGTTATTATGAAAGTACATGGATTTGGTATGAAAGTCTTCCAAAAAATATACTGGATCATTTATATATAGATGAAGAGATAAATACTGTTTTAAAACTAGAGTTTGTGAGCATCTATTTTTACATATTGTTGCAATGAAATATGAAACACTTGTTCCCAGGTTTTAAGCTGGTCATCTGCATGAATTGCAGTGCTACTGTAAATATTTCTCAGCGTGGACAGGTAGATGCTCTTGGAAAAACCAGAACAAATTCTTAAGTTGCCAATATTGTCACAAAGTCTCCCTGCAGAGTGAAGTTGTTTGACAAAGTGTTTCCCTGGTGATTTGGCTGCAGATGAAAATGTCTTCCGCAATAAAATTCTGTGCTCAGGTCTCAGTTCTCTATGCTCATCAATCAGCAAATGACATATCAAGGATTTTTTTGCTGGATTAGTTAATATGGTGGGGAAAATATGTGAGGCATTGGTACTCCTATTTTTATACATAGGGTTTTTTATTTTAAATATATTTTGTTTTAAAATATATATATTTTGTTGTCTAGAGCTTCTTTTAGTAGTCAGTAGTGCTGCAATAGAACTAATATAAAACTATCTTTTATGTACTTAGATTTTCTTGCCTGGAAATAATGCCTACTCTCTGCAAATCACTGTCAATCATAGTAAAGAGAGAGCTGGGGAAGGGTGGAGAGATGTACATTTAGTGACAGCATTTCTACCCTCAGTGCACTCTCCTTTGTGGGTTAATATGTTAATGTTTTGCCAATAAAATGGCATTTTGTAGAATTTTTGTAGCCCTCTGTGTTGTAAACACAGTTTTCCTGGGGATAATCATGTTCTGCATCTGCTGATACTTTCATAAGATATCATTAATGGCTTTAGAAAGTTCAATTACATGGCTGCAAAGAAATAAATCACCTTATAGTTTAATTACCTCTAATATAACAGCAGCAAATATCTCCTGGGAAGCTGCCTCCTGTGTTACTAAATGACTGTCAATGATGAAGTTGCTTTCGTTAAAGATGCTCTGTTAGGGAGATTGTTTCACAGTGTTTTATGCTACATCTGTTTTATGCTGCCACTACTAAATTTTATAAAGGAATTTAAAATATGACAGATGACAGTAATAACTTTTATTTCATGCCTGCTTTTTGAGGAAGAAAATGGAACTTAGTGCAATTCCCATAAAGATTTATAAAAAATGTTTCATAGGAAATCCTTTTTAAATACTTCTAAAATATTTTTGAATGTTTATATGGGATCTTGGAAAATATCTTAAAACACATTTTAGCAGATCCCCTCTGTGCAGTGTGTGCCCATCTGCTGTGAAAAATATTAAGAAGGGACCTTCATTTTCCTACCTAAGTGTCTCAAAACAGAGTTACTCCTCTTCAGATCCAACCACCAGAGAGGCAAAAAGAGAGCACAGATGGAAAGATGAGTATCCTGTATAAAAAAAGAAGTGATAAAAGGATGAGAAACAAGGAAAGGAAAGAAGAAAGCATAAAAGTGCTACAAGAGGAAGAGCAGTAAGAAGATGCAGGCTGACGAGCTGGAAACAGAAAAGAAATGGGAAGAGGCACAATCCTGAACAGGGAAGATACGTGAGAAGGATCAGCTGATTAAGCAAAGGGAAGAGATAGGAGGAAGTGAAATCGCAGAAACATTGAGCATTTAGTAAAATGCTAGGACAAATAATCAAAGGATAGGATATAAGACAGTATTTTCTGCCTTTTCCTCCTGTCACCAATCAGTGTTTGGGAGAGAGGTAACATGGACAAATGTCAAAAGCACAACCAACCTGTATTTTTTTGCTTGTCCTCTTCTTAGGACTCTGATTTTCCTTTTCGTGATTTTGATTCACTATGTTTACTTTGGGTCAACTGCACTTTCTTTAATACTATTAAATTGCTAAACTCGGTGACTGCTTTGAATTACTTAAGTCATATGATTTTAGGATCATAGCTTGAACTAAGCTTTAAAATTATTCTGAGCCGTTTTGAATCATCTCTTCCTCTTGCTTCTAGAAAAGTGCAGGTTTCAGTATGTCCCCTCCTCTGTTTTAATCCAGTAACTAGCAAATGGTCTGACTTGATAGCTCAAGTGTATAAAGGTGTGCAGCCTTTGGTGTAAACACAGTAGTGGTGCATAATCTCAAGCATCTCCCTGTCCCTAGAATGATGAGGTGGCTCCAGAAGAGCTGCCAGTATTTAGACACTGACCAGGATTCATGAGTGTGTGCAGGGGTGCAAACCCCATGGCTGTGCTGCAGCCCACCCTTTTATCTGCTGGCTAAGAAAGGTTGGGTAGAGCGGGACGATAAAAGACTTTATCACTCAAGGCTTTTTGAGTGATAAAGCCCTGGTACTTTTTTTCTCTCCAGACCCGGGTGGACCAGGGAGTGTGCCTTGCCCTTTTCTTTAGGCAATTTCTTTACAGCAGGGGTGCACACTTGTTAACACTTTACAGGGTAATAGGTAGGTTGTTAACTAATGGCTGTTTTCAGCCTCGAAGTTGTAGGCCATAACAACAAGAATACATTCTATTTCAAAGGGGTTTTTTAAAGGAAAAAAAAGGGGGTTTTGCTGAATTCAGGACGTGGGAGTTAGGTAGCACTTAATGTATTGATTGCAGTGAGGGAAAATTTGAGCATAAGGTACGGAGACATGTAGGTTGGATTTGGATGAACACATTTGTGTGTGGAAAATTATATACTGTCTCAACGAAAATTACTTCTTCCTTCTGAAAGAAAATGTTTTCTTCCATGTACTGGGAGAAGTTACAGTTCTCCCATTGTAGCATGTGTAGTTTTTTCCCCCATACACATAAACAGAAGTACTATTAAACTAACTTTTTGCAAAAATAATATAATTCCTTCAAGGAACTTCCTTTCTTTCTTCAAAATGTTTTTAATTTCTGTGTTGATTATTTTATCTTAAAGCTGTGAACTCCTGGCCTGTTCTTCATTGTTCTGGCAGGAATAAAAAGTACACCACAGATACATCCCCCTCTTCCTAAAAATAATTTCCAAATTAGAAAAAACATGTTCAGAAAGGCTCTAAGAGTATCTGACTGAAAGTTGCCAGTACTGAAATAATGTCTAAGGAGTATAATAAAAGAATAAGAACAGAACCAAGTTAAATGAAATCTTCTTGATTCTCCCAGGCCAGAATTAACAGAAGTACAGAATGAGTGTAAAATGAGGAATAATAACATATTATGTGTATTATATATTATATATATATTATATATATAACATATTGTAACAGCCATTTAAACAAAATAGCAGCTAAGGAAGATGTATCCTGGAAAAAATATAGGTCAAAGTAAAGTCCTGGTCTTTTGTCCTTCACTCCCTGTTTTTATTTTGGCTATCTACAGATGATCTTCAATGCCTTTACTTAGCAGGGATAGCTTTTAAAAAACAAAGCTCTCACAAGAACCAGGATTTTCAAGAGAAAGTCTGCAGTCTACCTCCAGTGATAGACAACATGTTTGGGTTTGTTTGATTTTGGCTCTTTTACCTAGTCTGGAGTGGGACCTCATTTGGGGCAGCTGTGATGGTTTGTGACATGGAGCAGTGGAACTGTGTCAGAGATGTGGGGACATCAGCAGGGAGTAAAAAAACTCTGATTTTAGAAACATTGTACAGGGAAAAGAGGAGATTCTTCAAACATCTGAGATGAATGAGTGCAGAGTGAGCCCTGAGCTGGCTCGTGCTGTTTGCGGGATGCTGGGTGTTGCCATAGAGACCAAGAAAGGGGGAACAGAGGAGTTTTGAAGATGATATTAGCTGGGGCTTTAGTAATGCTAACTTAGCATGTGATGTCTGCCAAAGAACCCTGCTGGGGAGCTGGGCACTAATGGGGTATCAGAGCAGGAGAGCATTGAGGTCACCTGGTGTCTGCAAAGAAGGACTGAACTCAGGTCTTGGACATGTGAGGACATGGTGGAAATAAACTCGACTCGTGTTTGCGTATGCAGGATATTTCCAAGTTATCTGTAGGCATGTTTCCTGACAGGGTAATTGCTTCTGGTTCCTCTCTCATTCCTGAAAATACGGTTTACTTCTAGCAGTGACTGCTGTGGAGATAATTGCCAAATCCTTAGTGTCTTGAGATCACCACCCACACATCCCAGAGGCTACATAGACTCTCCTGCTCTGGCTGCCTAGTTCTTTTGGCAAATAATTTAAAAAAATGCAGACTGACCTTTTCCTTGTGCTTTGGCAGTCATTTTGTGCTCTCTGTATTTTTTTCTGTTGATTCAGAGAAAATGTGGAGTTGACATTGTGGTTGGTTTGTGTTAGTGGAACAGACTTAGGAAGGTGTACTACCTGGACAGCTGTTCTTGCTAGGGTCCTGCATCTGAGCTCTTGGATCTTGAAAGACAGATGTTGAGCGTACTCATAGGCAGCTGGCTGGACCTAGCACTTACCCCTCAAGACTGGGGACCCACTCACTCTTCATGGAGCTGCACATTTCTCTCAAAGCTGTTTGGGCTAACAGTTGTGTATGGAGCCAAGTGTCTTCTCTCTTCAAGCAGATAATTTTAGCTGTATTGTGACTATACTTTACAGTAAGTCACTATCCAGGATTTGCACTAAAAACCTCATTCTTGCTTTAGTATGAATTACTGTCTTTTACTAAATATATGAAGCCCATCAAGTGGGTACAGTACTAAAGATGTCCAATAAATTAATTATGTGCAGGAAGGAGAGTCAGGACAGAGTTTGTCTCTATAGCATGGAATCAGATTCTGGACAAGACTAAGAACTGTTCAAAATGAAGATATATGACTGCTCTGATATAAAGTAAATAGCATTTTTAAAATTAACGGCCTTGGCATTGGCTGTGTTAATACTTCCCTTTTGCAACATTTATTTTTTCATTAATGGAGCTAAATGTGACTGGGAGATGGATGTGAAGAAGTGTCAAGCACCATGTATGTTTAAATGGGGAACGGTCTGCTGCAGTGTGTGCTCATGCTGACTGTGCTTGTTCTTGAAGTCATGGTACTGACTTCTACTGATCATAGAATAAGGAGAACAGCATCTGAGGGGTATGCTCCTTGCATCTGTCAAGACCCCCCTATACCATAAGGGCTTCATGAATTCACATGGTCTGCATGCTCATCTGTTCCTTCATTCCTTCCATGCTCCCTTTCTTCACTGAAATGAGAGTTGCCTGCATGTTTCCTGCAATATACCAGCTTTGTCTTCTTTTGCCAGGGCCAGTTCTTTTCAATACATGAAGCTGGGTGTGTCTCTTAGCTGTCTTTTGACCTCATAGCTCTTCCTTTCTCTCTTCCATCTTTCCCCTAGCTTGGTCTTTCTTCCTTTCCCTGAGGCAATTTTTTTCTGGGTGTCAGCGTTCCTAAACTGTACGGCAAGTCCTTTAAGGAAAGGGAGGAAATGGGGGTTCTTCTTTGCCAGACTCATTAACTCTGGCAATGAAGGTGGCAGCCATTCTATGGCTCTTTGGTCTATAGGTCATTACCCCCAGACCTGGATGGCTGAAACAGCTGCATATGCTAACCACTGCAAGAGGTCATAAATCCTGTGCATATATATACACCTTTTCCCTCTCATTTTCTTGCTTTCATCAAAATAAATACAATATTTTCCATTGCCTAGAACATTCCATGAAATATTGGATTTTATCAAATAATCTAGCATCCTGAAATTATCTCGTAATAGGTAAAAGTAGGAAGAAATGTCACTTGTCCAAAAATCATAATATCCAGGGATGAAAACTACCCTACTATGTACAAATAGGTCAACAGTCCTTAAACACAGGTTTTTTCATGGGCTAAATAAGTTTCCTTACAAAGCTGTTCTACAGACTTGTCTTATAAGTCTTTGGCAAGAAATCAGGCTGCCCATTATTCCGTGTGTCTCTGTCCCCTTGTTCTCATTTTGCACCACTCTTTATGTCAGCATTGCACGGGCTTGTGGGCTTTGAGTGACGATGAAGTTTTCTCCACAGCATGTATGCACATCCCACTGTGCAGTTACACCTTCCAGTTCCCACCATCTGATTTGTGAGGGGAGTTTTGAGTTAAAAAATGGATTGATCTGTTTTCTTCCCTTTTCCTTTTTCCCTCTGCTTAGGGTTTCCCATTCCTTCATCATGTTAAATCTGGTAATCAGAGCTGCATAGACACATTAACTTGCTGACCTGACAGAAAGCATGCACCCAAAACAGAAACATTTTCTAGAGCAGGGTAACTACAGTGCTGGAAAGTGGTCTGAGCAAGCTGTACCATGAGCATTAGACTAGGAAAAGAAGTGAAGTTCATATGCCTTTGTCTTTGATTACTGAGGTTTGGTTATGTTTATTTTGAATTTGCAGTGTGGTTTTGTATTTGTGACTTTTGTTCTGCTTTGGTTGGTTTTGTTTGTCTGTTTGTTTGTTTTATGAAAGGATATATTTGCTTTTTGTTAAAAACTAATAGAACAAAAGATGGAAATTTTCTTGAACAGAAAGAAATATGAGTGGTTCTGGAATTTGTTTCTTTTAAGTTTCTGTGTAAAATATGTCAAAAATGCTTAGTTCGGAAGTAGACATGAAGCATAAAAACCTACTTGAGTGTACTAGTATTTAACATTTGAATTAAGTATTTTTATTAATCCAAAAATATGTTATATATATTTCATTTTGGAGTTCCATCTTGATCCAGTTTACTTGCTGTGATAAAGCCTGCGGTCCATTAAAGCCCAAAGAGATTCATAGAGAGCAGTTGTTCACTATAGTATCATTTCTCAAAGATAAATTATGCAGCAGTAAAGACAAGTTCATAAACTTTATTGTATTGCTTTAGTAGCAGTGCTTTAGGTTCTACTGGGAAGGCAAATTCAACACTAAGGCCTTCCCCAAGGTTTACTAAACTGTCCTAGAAGCTGCCAGTGTCATTTTTTTCCTTTTTTGGACATTTTTCTAAGCTCAATAGTGGGAGAGGGAAGAGGAGGATGGTCTTTCTTTCTTGGTCTTCGATTAATCTTTCTGACTTTCTGCTTCCACTAGCATGTAGAAGAATCATACTGTGAGAAGAAAATGTTGCTCTCTTTACTTGATTGACTCAAACACATACAGCTTTTTATAAGCTCACCATTTTTCTTCAATAGCGTGCATCTTTGTCATAGTTTAAAAATTATCTAGAAATAGTAGTTACAGTTCTTGAAATTATGTGCAGCTATGAGCAATATGTACCATCCACATTTTCCATATGTCGAGACTGTTCTAGTTTTATGGGTATAGTAAAAAACTATAAGAAGTAAATACTCAATGGAGTGGAACTTAATCGAATACTGAAAAAAACAGGATCAAAGTACTTTACATTAGTGTTTTAAAAACTTGTAGAAGAAAATATTTTTCAAGCCATTATGTGGCAATCCTGAAATGCTAGGTCTTTCTGGCCATTGCAAGCTGTATAAATGCAGCGTTGGCGCCAGATGATTTGTGTATGTTTATCTTTGATTAATGTTTTCTTAAGAATTTCAGGGGATCTTTAAGCAGCTCTCATTTTTTGCTATTTATATTTGGGTTTCGTTTTAAGTAGACTGTAGGAATATTGAACTATAGCTGATCTAGCTGGAGTCTCTATAGAGACGTAGTTCAAACTAAGTTACAAGACAGAAAGATTTAAAGAAGGGAAAGAGGAAGAGTTTACATCTTCACTGCTTATGCAGGTATATCTTTTACAGAATGAGTGCAGTTTTCATGTAAAATCCAAGGCACAGATTTATTATTTTTTTGGGCACAGTATCTCTGGGTGATTTGAGATCCAGGGAACTGTCTAGCTACATCATGGTAAATGCACCTTTGTTCCTGTGAAGGTGTTACAGAGAGCAAGCAGACAAAAGCTACTTCTCCTATAGTAAACGTCTCATTTTGGTAGTAAGATGTAGCCAAGCAGAGGGCTGCTACCTAGTCTTTGAGTCATTTTTTAACTTCCACTGCCTTTAGAGAAATCCTAGGAGGTGAACATCAGGAAATTAAGAGCAATCTCAAGAACACAAGCCCAGTCATGGTGAAAGGATCCAGATGTTTCCTCTCTATGGGAGCAGAAGTGTGGATCATGAACCTCATGAATCCCTTTTCTGAGTCCTGTTTTCTAAAGCATGTGCTAATCAAGGAGGAAGCTGTCTGGAAACACCATTAGAAGGCAACCTGTCCACTGTGCAGTTGTTCAACTGACGATGCATCTTTTCTGTATCCAAAAACATCTCTTGGTCACCTTAGAGTGCTGAGCAGTGAGCTGAAGGTAGCTGGGTGCTTCACTGGGAATGCAGCTCTGATGCGTGCTTGAAAATACATTTCCTGAGATGTGACTAAGGGAAGCCATCTTCTGCCTGTGCTCTTTCTTTGGCACCAAGCAGCTTTCTGACTTTTAGCGACTCAAATGTTTAATCTACATGAGCACCTCTCTATTGATGCTGCTCATTTTGATTGCCATAATAGACCAGAAAGAAGCAGGTGAAAACACAGTGCCAAATTCTCCAGGGTATCTGAGTATCTGCATACAACTGTTGTGTCTAGGCAAAGCTGGTATTTATAACAGCTCTGGAGTGGCAAAGAAATGAGGCATGCTATGAGGGAGAAGATGTTTTAGGCCTTAAAGAGGGATTGATTTGTGGTTATTATTGCTGCCTTTGATCTGCCACCAGGGATCTGAAACTAATCCACCAGAGCAGCACAAGTCTGATATATAAAGCCAGATGGAGATGCCAGAATAGGTTATGCCTGCTGTCTTTGAAGCTGCGTTATCATGAAGTGATAAAACAGGTAGTACAAAGCAAAGCAGGCAGAGGATGGGATTGTGTGCACTGCAGGAATGCTGCCAGCAGTGTGAAGTGACTGCCAGTTGTTAAAGCCACTGCAGGATCAATTAGCCATTTGCAGCATTACCCTGTCCTGGTGAGAGGCTGAGGCATGCGACCACACAGGGCACTTGGTTGCCATACAGCCCTGAATATCTCTGGGTGCTTCCATGCTAAATTAAGGGAATGGAAAATGCAGAGTCCCTGTATTTCAAAATTAATCCTATAAGCACATATGGCCATAGAAGTAGAAAACAGTGTTTGCATAAGGACTTGTACTTCATGCCCATACCATACTTTTACCCCAGCTATGGATTGTATTAAAGTGAATCTCATTCTAGCTGCTGAGATGTTGGTGGGATTTTATCACTTCTGGTTGCATTTTGTTTAGAAATTAGAGCAGTTTGGGGATTAGTATAGCTATTAATTCTCTGTAGATCTCATCATTATCTGAGTCAGCTAACTCATTGCATTAGAAGAGCTTTATATAGATGCTGGATCAATTGGCAGTAAGTTGTCAATAAATGTGTCTCCTAGACGCTGCAATTGACAGGTTAATGAAGTGCTTTCTCAGTGACAGAGAGCTGTTGACAAATCTTTTGTCACTTTGCTTTTCCCACTCCTGCATTTCTCATAAATCTGCTCCATATCACAAGCTTGGGGAATGTGGGGATTAGAATCACAGAATCACAAAGGTTGAAAAAGACCTTTGAGATCATTGAGCCAACCATGAGCACAGCAGTGCTAGTCTACCACTAAACCACATCTCTAAGCATCACATCTACACACATTCTGAAAACTTCCAGAGGTGGTGATTCTACCACTGCCCTGGGCAGTCTGTTCCAATGCTTGACCACCGTTCCTGTGAAGATGTTTCTCCTAATATCCGATCGAGTATCTTATCTTTCACAAGTTAAGGGCGTGCCTGTTTGCTACCTTGTGTTAATAGGCTGGGATTTGGAAAACATGTTAAAAGCCTGTTGGCTGAGAAACTAGAAAGAAAGAACCAAGGACCACGTTTGCCCTTCCTGCAGTGTGTTCTCCAACATGTTTCAAAGAAGATGCAAAGTAGGTGATCTGCAGTTTGTCCATCAAGACTGCAGCACTGTGTTTGGCTCCCTGTTGTTGCACTCTTTCTGCCTTGGTTGTTGCTGTGGCACTCAGACTGAATCAGTGCAAATGTTTTCAACTGCGTGTTCCTTTTCCTCTTGCCCAGAAGAAGGTGGAATCACTGGTTTTATTTTACATCACGCTTGAAGGTTCCCGTGGGTGCCTTTTGCAAATATCTGATGAGTAAGCTAGTTCTTGTCCTTTTCAGTAAAGTTCCATATTTGTTCCTTTAACTCATGAGCATTTGTAAGCACCAATAATTTAGGATAAGTGCTGCCTACCTACAGCAAAAGGATGTTGAGAAAAACTAGATCAGTATGCATAATCCCACCTTCCTTGCAAGAGAAACTATTTTGGTCAATGCGTGCATTAAGAAGTCACAGAGTGACTCACTGGCCTTAGCTATTACTAGCACTTGATGAGAAAGCGTAATTTTAATTTTCACTCTACTGTTCACAGCCAGCCTAGATGTTGTTCACAGGTCGTTGTACATAGTTTGGGGTTTGTGAGCCACACTCCAACTGCAGTTTGCCTTTTAGCTTGCATGGATAATTGACCTTAAAGGCCAGACCTTGAACCCAATGAAATCAGAAGCAAAACTTGTATTGATTTTGTTGAAATCAAAATCAGGCTGACACTGTATTGCCATTTCATCTTGACAGACATTGGGGGAGAAGAAAGCCTTTCAAAAGGCTTTATGTTTTTCACACTGTGGGCCCTGAAAGACAGTGAAAGTAACTTGGGAAGTCGTGCAGATTGGATGACATCAGAACTTAACTGATGTCATCCTTACTGCTCTTTTCCAGCAGGTTGGTCAGCTTCTTGCTTTGCAAGAGGGGAGGAAGCCAGTGTAAAAATCTGCCATAGATTAGGGATTCTTCAAAGGGCGAGGATTCACATAGTAAGTGAGACTTCTTATCTCACCCACTTCATCTAGCACCATGGAACACAAATCTAGGAAAAACACTGCTGTCAAGAAAACATGACTGTATCACAGTTTGTTTCTGGTAGATGAAGGGAAGCCCAACCCTTTGCTCAAGGTGTTAATGGCATGAAAAAATACTATGTGATTTTCCTGTTGTTTTAGAACCGCCTCCAACTGTGGGCAAGTTTGTTTTACAGAACAGAGCTTTAAGAAAGAGGACAAACTAAAAAAGAAATGGTAAACATTCAAGCAAATGTTACTGTCTTGTGTTACTCCGGAGCTGGTTCACTTTGCTGATTGCTCAGTTTCAGTGTGGTCTGAGTAATGAAGAGCTGACTAGTGAGCCTAATTTGGGGTAATTCCCTCAGTACTTTGAAGCATAGCAAAGCCAGAAAAACTCTAATGAAAAATAATGGAAAGGTAGCTGGGGGCTTAACTTATGATCTCTGCTCATTACAGTAAGCGACATTTTCATTGCAGTGTTGCCATAAAGATTATTGGCTGCCACATAGCATAGGTCCCTCCTGAAACAATTCTGGAACAGCTTTGTTGGCACAGTAAAAGCCATGGAAAATCATCCAAGATTTGCTTAAAACCCAGTGATTGTTTGCCAGATATTAAGGTTGTGATGCATTGTTCAAAACTGGCTGAAAAATTAGGTGAATAGTCTGTATCATTTTATTATGTGGTTCCTGAGTGACCATCTTTGATCTTCCACAGCAAAGTTATATAACTGGAAAACCATTGTATTGATATGTTTTGTTTCCATATAGAACTACTCGGTCTTTGGCTTTCAATAATTCAGCATTTTAACATATATGGTGACAATGATCTTGAAATTGGCTTTGAATCACCTTTTTCCTTTGCATGTATGTTGATTTGGCAGAGCACAACTTACCAGGTGTCTGTAAGATTGACATAATTGGCACGTTTGTGCCCATGTTGGCCAGGGAGTAGTTGAAAGGGCTGTGTTTAGGAACTGGAAAGACATACATTGACCTATTAAAGCATGTTCAAAAACTCTATCCAAGAACAGCTTTTCTGCAAAGTGTATCCATCATGAGTTAAACAAAGCCAACTCATATGGCCAAGTGAAATCAGAATGTCTGAGATGTGTAATAGTTCAGATGTTGTCCTTTGTGTCAAAAAGCAACATTTTCGTTACAGTGTTGCCATAAAGTGAAGTGAGTTTTCCTGTATTCTTCACCTTCTTCCTGGCAGTGCTTTTGAACAGCTACATCCAGTGTTCTGGAGGAACCAAGTAAATTCCTTCACTGATGGCAGTGAGTAACTGGTCCATATCCCTGTTCTCTTGTCCTAGCAGTAGCAAGGCTAACCACAGTCTCAGAACACGTATATACACATGGCCAGCCATGGGCAGATTAGCATGATGGAAGGACAGATGGACACATAAACACAGAGAAGACAAACAACAGCCAGACTGCATTCCTCAATACCTTTTCCTGCAATGCTTAGGGAAAACTCCATGTCAGGGATCCCTCTGATACCTGAATCCCCAATCTTGATGTTTCAAATATCAGGCCCCCAGACCCAGTCTCACCAGCCTACATCCCCTCAGTCTTCCTGGGGACTGGTCCTAGAGTTCCTTGGTTGCTCCAGTATCTGAGACTCAGTCCATGCTATTGACCAGCTGATCTGTCATGAACTTTGCTGATGAGGCATTAATGCATGTTGTCAGAACAGAGGGCACATTCACACAGAAAACAGCTAGAAACAGGGTTTAGGCAGGACAAAGTCAAGGTGGTTTGGCACAGAGTTCTGCCAATCAAGTGTTCTGACCTCCCCTGCTTGCACACTGTTGAGCTCATTTATTCCCTGCCTCATCCTCTCTTTTTCCCTGTATTTGTTCTCTGCTGTCATCCTTGGTCACTCACTTCCACTCTACTCGTCTGTCCTCATAAGAATTTGTAAGTCCTGTATAATCCTTAAATACTCTTGTTCAATCCCAAAACTCTGTCTAAGCATCCCTTAATAAATCCTGTGCCCCCGATACACAGTGGTCCACAGAGCTCACACAGCCTTCCAGAGTTTCTTGTGTTGGGTCACACAAATGGATTGTGTGACAGGCCTGGGACTTCTTCCTTTTCCTTTGAGGGTCTCAGAGGTGGTGATTCAGAGAGGTTTGGTTGAGTTCCCCACCTTGTCACTGTGTCCCTTGTCACTGTTCAGTCCTTATGTTTATTTTAAGGAGCTGTTGGAGATTTGGCCCTGCAGCTAGTTGGGATGGCAGAGGCAGACACCCTGGGAGAGGTGTGTGAGCCAGCCCAGCAGAGCAGGGCTGCTGATTAAACCCTGTATATGGGGATTTGCTGTCTCCTGAATGTTCTCCATGCTACTGCCAGTGAAACTGGTCATCCTCAGTGTGCAGCAGAGCAGGTTCAGATTAACTCAGACACTTCAATTTTGCTAAAAAAAGAAAAAAGAGAGAGACCCTCCGTATCAGTATTTCCCCAGAGTCCCTTCTATACATTTTATTGGTACATTTCGTCTAGTTACTGGAAAAGAAATACATACCTGCCAGACATATAATAACTTAAAGAAAGTTCCTTAGCTTGCACTTAGCTATTTTTGCCCTCTGTTTTTCTTTTTTAAAATGTTAATTAGGTACACAGCAAAATGCACGTAATAAATCAATAATAAAGATTATATAAGGGCATTTATCTGAGCAGCAGTGTACTATTCAAAAAGGAAAGTAAGCACTGTTTTACTGAAGCCCAAAGGACTCCATGTGAACAACAACATTAAAATAACATAAGAGTGAAGCATACTGTGCTCAGGATAGCTGTCTCCAGGAGGATGTCTGTGCTGCATGCCAGTATGTTTTCTGTACCATGTTTGCTGCCTGTCCAGGGTTAGTGTGAGATCAGGCAGGTGGCCTTGAATGTTGTCCCAACAACATGGGAAATGGAGCAACTGTTGATTTATCTATTGCATGCTCACAAATAACAAATACATAAAGATAAGGGTTGTGATGATACAGATCCCTTCAGTGAACAGAACACACTTCTTTCTCACTTGTCTCCTTCCTTCTTAGTGGTGCACTTTTATCTGCAGCTGCCTGTGCTGGCATCTGCCAAAGAAGCTGAGCATGCCCATGCAGTCTCTGTGGCTCCTGATTGCTTTTGATGAATTAGCTGTGGGACACCATTTGTTCTGGTAGATACCTCAGCCCTCAGAGTTTAAATTGATGCCTGTATCTGGTGCTAAATTGTTTTTTCTGGTCCTAAGTAGGAGAGCACTATTTCACCTGTGAAAACAAGTAGGAAAATATTCCGCTGCAATCTGTGGGAGTTCTTACCCTTCAGGACTTTAGTTTCTGGCCTATGCAGTTTTTTCGTGCCTGGGGTGGATTCAGGGTCTGGTCCGCACGTGCAGGCTCAGCAACTCATTGCTCCATTCAAAATGGAGCATAAGAAAGGAGATCAGGCCTGGATGTGCTTGAAGATCTGAGTCCCAGGTGAGAAAGTCTTCATAATTGAAGTAGTCTGATAGGATTATCCTCATGCAGAAATGAATTGTTCTCTCCCTTGTCCTCTCAGGCTGCTGTTTCATTATACTGGCCTGGCTGAGGGTTGTTTTATCAGCATAATAGATTCTTTAGATGAAATCTTAATTCCTGTTTGTCTCTGTTTTGAAAGAAATAAGAATAAGCATGCCCTGTCCTTTCCATCTTTGTGACAGTTCCATGGAGGCCCCCTTTGTGTGTCTCCCTGGATTTGTAGCACAGCTGAAGATTTTCAGTGCTGGAGTCCCTGGGTATTGAGACAGGTCTTTCAGAAACTAGATGTTAGTGTTCCTTGTGCTTTCAAAATTGTGTCTGCCAAAAGCCATGCTTCTTGTAAGATCTTTCAGGTTGGGTATGCAAAATCATTAGCCAGCTTTGCAAATCTTGGCCTCCCCATTTTCCTTTTAAAAATATCCTTTTTTTTTTTGCTAGGCTTCTATGAGCTTCCAGCTGTGCTTCCCTAACTAGCCTCACATTTAAAGTACTTGCTTCAAAAGGCTGCTAGCCTCAGAGAATATAAGGAGAAGGCTTTCTTCTATTACTGTGTATTAATTAAAGAAATACCTAACACCTACTTGGAATTCCTTTATGAAAAAAAAAGACATTAGTTCCCCTTAACATGCAAGATGGTGAGTTCAAAGAAGCAAGGATTAAATTAACCATTTTAAGTGCAAATGTGTCTGGCAGAATTAAAATTATCCATCTATTGCCTGCCCAATAGTAGAGCAAGTGTTTGTAAATCATAGTTACCCCAGCTCAAATCTCCCCTCACTCACACGTCAGGTCTGGGACCTCTGAGCAGAGGCCAGAGCTCCCTCTGGTCAGGGTCTGTCTGTGACAATAACCTGAAGGGATAGAGGGTGGGAAATGTGGCATGGAGAGGTTGAGTCTTTCTTTTCTTCAGGTATACAGAGCAGCAAATGGACTGGGGTAGAGGGGTCCAGCAGAAGGGAGCCCTGTGGAAAACTGAATGGTGAAGTAGCCAGTAGGAGACACATGGGATTTATTTTGGAGGGGTGCACATTCTACACAGATGCTGAAACAGTGAGCTCCAGAAAGTTTTGGCAGGATACTTTTTTTGCTTGTTGAGATTTGGAGTGTTTTTAGGCAGGAATTCTGAGTAAGTCAACTTTGGACTGTGTGACTCAGCAGAGTCTCTAATGTAAGATAGCTAACAGCTTGTGAAGTGCAGAGTGGGAACATAGAGGGAGTGGTTGGGTGGACTCCATCTAGCATTTTAAAATAGCTAAACATGAGTGTCTGCTAGCTACCCACTGTCCTCTGTAGCTGGTGAAAATCTTTAACAGAGCGGTGCAGCTAAGCATCTCACAGCAGACACTTGTACTTGATCACCCAAAAAGCTTTTTACTCCACTGGCTTCATTAGCCAGATCTCCACTGGCTGCGAGACATGGGCTTGAATACTTAGCTCTCCACCTGTGTTGAATCCTTGTTTTGTTTTATCTAATTTGGGCTCCAAAAAATGAAACTAGCTAAAAAAAAAAAAAAAGAGCTAATCCAAGATGGGGAGAGATAATCAATTCCCCTAATGAGTGCCTGTGGGGTGAAGACCCAGAAAAGCGTTTGAGTGTATTAGGGATTTCTTGTGATGTGGAAAGTCTCTTTAAAAGGTGAAATGCAGGACTTAGGGGGAATTAGGGAGACTAATGACAGGCAAAGTCTGCAGGAACTATGGGTTATGAAGATAGAGGCAGATGGAAGGAACAGAAAAATAATACAGGTTGTTACACTCGGGAGCATCTCGGGGCTGGGCTCCGGCATGTATGGATTTGGGGCAGTCTGAAGCATTAAGCATCCCAGAGTGGAAGTGGCCTATAGAGGAAGGCACACTTAACAGACCTAAAAATAGTGGAGCAGTTTCACAGCACATTGAGAGCTGCAGGTTCAGTGGTGCAGAGGCTCTTGCAACACATGGCACTGCCAGCACCTGCCCCTTCATCCAGCCAGTGTTGCTGCCTCCATCGTGGAGCAGGAGAGAGCTGCACAGACATGGACAGGCCAAAACTGAGCAATTCTGAGAAAACTTGCAAGAGCTTCAGAAGATGAACGTTGCTGACATTGCTGCCATCTGCTCTCAGAGCACTTGAAAACAAAGGGCAAAAAGTTAGCTGAATAACATGAATCACTCATGTCTGGTTTTCCTTACTAAGAATCCTAAAGCTGCAGTTTGCCATTTGGGTGTAAAGAAAACAGATACTGGTTTTGCTAACCCATGCAGTGTTCCTCTTCATTGAGATCATCTGAGTTACATCCCAAAGACTAAAAGCATTGTTGGGGAACTACCAATATAATATGATACTTGTGTAGTAATTTTAACCTCCACTGTTTCCTCTCGCTGGTACATTACTGACCAGTTAAACCCCAATATCTCTCCCTTTCCTGGGAGAGAGAATATGTGGTTTAAAGGGGATGACATGTTAACAGCTCCCATATAGAAAAGGTCAGTCCCAGTCACTCAGAGGGGACACCAGAGCAACAATTAACTATGCAAAAACTCGTGTTGCAAAAGCACCTTGCTCTAAGTGCATGTGAATTGTAACTAATGCAGGGTGACCAGCATATGCCAGTCATACAAGCACTTCTTTCAGTTTTGGGTTTCTAGTGATACCAACACTGATTCAGATTTTCCTTTCTCCTTCTTCATCAGCTGGGGCTTAGGACTGTCCTGTTGAGGTCACTGTGAATACCCACTTTGAGGCTTCATCTGAGCCCTAAATATCTGCCTGACCCTGAACTTCAGCTTTTGAAAAATCAAGTAGAGCTGGAATGTTTCACCTGTGGTTCCCTGATTACAGTACATAGCTGGAGGTAGCATCTCCCCAGGACCATATTTAACTCTGTGGTCCTTTTTACACTGCATACTCACCCTGTAGATCTGTTACAGACATAAAGTGAGACAAGTGTATTTCTCATGGCTCAGTCTTGAAATCCTCTTTCAAAATGCTTAAACTCAAAAAAATCAATGTGTACATCAAACACTTTGCACTAGTTTCCTAGCTTACACAAGTTCTGTCTTATCTCTGGGAGCATGTAGCCCTTGGCTAGTGAGCATTTTGCTGTACAAGAGAGAAAAATGGAAGGTAGTTGTACTGAATTTGTTTTTCAAAGTGACTCTTTTGACCTTTATGAATTTAAGAATTTTAACTATGCTTCTGTTTTTAAGTTCAGAGATTTTGGTAGCAAGATTGTATGCTTTCAAGTTACAAGGTTCCATGCCTGATCTTATGCTGTAAATTGCAACAATTAGCAATTTGTGATTTAATTTAGAAGGATCACCTACTTTCCGAAATGCTTAAGTAATGTGGCAAGCTGTGGTTATTGATTCTCTCTGAATTTATTACAAGAAAGCTGTATTCACTCTCTCCTCCTGGGAATGCCTCTCCTGAACTGCATGCTTGCTAGTGACAGCTTAGACCCCTGATACATAACCAGAGACCTTGCCTAATATCCTTGCAACTACTTAGGGAATTTTTATTAAGTAAAAGCATCATTAAAGTAGACAGAATGATGAAGTTTAATGAGTGTCTTTCTCACTTGATGTTGTTAGTTTTGCTGCTGCAGCAGCCAAGCTGCTGTTGTTTGTTACTTCCAGTGGGGCAGGTGGAGAATGCAGGAAGATTTTGTTTATGTTTACATCTGCATACAAAGAAACATTTTTTTCATGAAAGATACTTTTAAAAATATATACAAGGAAAGAAATCTTCTCAGAGTCTCTGTTTGAGGGCTTTCTGCACTTCTAGTCTTGCATGCAATCTCCCCTTTAATTTTAATGTAATGAGAAGTCTGTCTACAATACTGCAGCTGCCAAGTCTACAGAGGTTCTGCAGTTTGTGAGCTGTGGTAATAGTAACCAGCTTCTGACTGTTATTGCAAACTGAAAGCATCTCAAATATTTGTTTGCACTCCAGATTTTGTCCTTCAGCAGAGGTTTTGGCCTTCAAGCTGTGTGTAGTGTCCTGCTCTGAGCTGTACCAGTGCCGTGAACAGGTGACATTTCAAAATACCTAGCGGGAAGGCACTGACTGCCATGAATGTGTTATCAGCACTTATCTCACAAATCTGCCTTGAGACCGTAGCCACAATCTGCATCAAAATTCTTTTGTGTGTTTATAGAGACAGTCTGCCTTGGCTAAGGGTCTAGTCATGCAAACAGCTGTGTCAAGGTGCCATCCTCCAGCACATCACCATCCGTCAGCTGAGCAGCAGAACTGTCTGTGTGCATGCCTTCAGCTGACCTCTGCTGCCGAGGATGATGTGCAAGTGTCTCTGCCTAACACATCTGACTCTGTGTTCGTGCAGAATAAGAGCATGTACCTAGTTTGTACAGCTTGGCTACAGCTGTTTCCGTGTCTTTCCACTAAGTACTGAAATAATTAAAGACTTTATGCAAACTTCACATCTATTAAAACTAGAGGGTTATAGGTTCTTGTGGAGGTCAGATAATTGCTTCTCTGTGCAGATAAGCTCCATTAGTGTTTTTATTTTGCCTTTTTTTTTTCCCTGCAGCTTTTTTTCCCCTGTGTGCTGTAAAAGTGGTGTCTGTTGTTGTACCAGAAGTTCATTGAGAATTTTGAATTCTCTTTTCCCTGGTGTAACAGAAGGCAAATTCTGTCCCAGAGGCATTATCACATTCATCATTGTATTTAAATATTGTTGTGACACCATATGTCTCCTCATATTTGATGTATGCAGACAGAAGAGAGAAACCCTGTGTGTGAAGGCTAGTATAATCTGAATATCTCTGATCCTTGCTCTTTGACTAGCAGATGAAAGCACTCATCTTCAGTTGGGATAGCAATGTGCATTGAAACTCCCTCTCACTTTACCAGGGAAACCCTAAGTAGATATATCTGATTTTCCTATTTCAAACCCAGTAATTACTTGGCCTGATAAAACTTTGGTGCTCATGCTGATAGAAGTGGTTGGACATGAAAACAGGTAAAAAGAATGTGAAAGTGCTATAGACGCCTTCAATTCGTGTACATCTATTACTACTAATGTAGTATTTACAGGGGGCAAAGGGGCTGAGGCCGGTATATTGCTGGGGCACCAATAGCACTGAATATTGTAAGGAGAAAATATCAAAAAAATACCAAAACTATCTACAGGGCAATTGGTATTTTTACTGCTTAATGCATGCAGTAACTTCTGGACCTCTTTTCATAGTCAAAAGGCATTGCTCAAGTAGACTTTACCAGAACTCTGAAGTTCATTCAAAATTGTAAGTATTCAGGTTTTCTACATTTCTGCATTCTGTAGTCAGCAGAATTCCCACCACACCCTTTTTCTTTGGGAAAGTTCACTGATCTGAGGTCTGACAGCCCACATGCTTGAATATTAGCTCTGAGAAAGAGGAAATGAGAGGCAGAATGGATGCCAAAAGGATCACCTGAGAGGGAAACTTACATAAATTTCCAAAGCAAAAAAGGGGAGCCTAAACCAACTTGAGCAAAAGGAGGGTATGTAACACTTGACAACCACTTAAGCTGTCTCAGTCGTCTTTGGGTTGGCACTAACGGGGCAAAGGAGCTGTGGAGCAGCAAGATGTGGAACATGGGACAGTGATAGGGGACTTCTGTTCCTATCCACAAAGGATTTTTGTGCTCAGATACAGTGGATCACTGGATTCTCTGTTAATCGGTGCCTAAAGTCCCAAATATGGACTTTAAAAAAGCAAAAATTAGCTTGAGAGTTGATTTTATGTTTACCCAACTAGTGCTATCTTCTAAGAGTTACAGAATTACTGCTGACAGTGGTTCAAATGCTGTGCTGCATATCATTCAGAACAAGATGCTGCTTATTCCCTGACTACTTCTATCCTGGGTCAGTTTCTGATGGGACAACCTCCTTGAATGTCACTTCTGTGCTCCTCTACAGTGATAGCTTTTCATAATACTGAACCATCTCTTTCCATGGACTCCCTCGCTCAAGTTACCTTACACCTTCCAAAACAGGAGTTATTTAGGATGTATATTTGATTAATGTACATGCTGTGTACTTGGATAAAATAACAGCCTTGTGCTGCTGGAGCTCTATCTCTTAAGAAATAAAAGAAAAATATGTGTATTGTAGCTAATAGGAAGCATGTAGTTATCACAGAGGGTCAGGGCTCTCTGCTTTCATCAGGAAGTGCCACCTGATCCCTTGTTGACAGCAGGTGATAGCACACATAAAATTTCAGTAAGGTGAAGTAATGTCATAGTTTACAGTTGTCTTTTCCTTGAGCAAGGCTGTTTGGCTACAGTACACCTTGACAGCAGCCTGCTTAGCAGCATGTAAATAAAACTTCAGCTGCTGAGAAGGTGAAAGCAAGCACTGCCTCTCCACCCCACCCCAGAATAAGTGCTAATCCCGTTCCACAGTCCAAGGATGCCAGGGCTGAAGTATCTTCCAGATACAGCAGCATAAAGCTCAGATCAGGTGGTAGCTTTTTGACATAGACTTTCTGACATAGAATTTGAATGGTAAATAGAATAGAGTCACAGAATCACAGAAGCTGGAAAATACCTCCACGATCATATGTAACAGTTACTTGGGAAGACAAACATCATCACTCCAAACATCCCCTCTTCCTTCTCCCAGCTTTCTATGATGATCAGGATGTGGTATGGTCTGGGATATGCCTTGGGTCGGTTGGGGTCATCTGTCCTGGCTGCATCTCTTCCCAACAATTTGTGCACTTCCAGCCCTCTCACTGGTGGGGTGAGGAGCAGAAAAGGCCTTGGCTCTGTGCAAGCCCTGCTCATCAATAACTAAAATATCCCTGCATTATCAACACTCTTTTCAGTGCAAATCCAAACCACAGCCCCATACAGCCACTATGAAGAAAATTACCCCAACCAAAACTCACAAAGTGCATTTTCAAAAAGCACTTTATGTCAATAAGGGAAGTTAAGTTTGAGCTGTGTTTATTTTGGGTAGGTTTTTAATTTATTCTAACAGCATTACTCATAAATTATCTATTAATTACTATGTGATATTTAGCAAGATCCTCTCAGCCATGTAGTCCATTTAGCTTCACAGTGAATGCTAGCCATCTTAATTGTAGGATACTTTGTCAACATTTAATCAGTGGTACTTACTAATGTGGCATTGATGTGTTGGTATCTGTCCCAGTGCTATCAATCATGTGTGAGCAGCAAAGGCAGCTGTGACACCATTGCTCTCTGTCACATTATCAAGCCCCTGGGTTTTCTGGTTAGGGATGATGCTCACTTTGCTCTAAGCAGGCACTCTATCTCTCCAGTTCAACCCAATTTTTGTCATTGTCGACTTGAATACACATCCTTGCAGCCTTCCGAGCCTTAGTCCCATAACTGCAGAATAAAGGTTGCTAGTTTCTGAGGGCAAAACTGATTGCTCCTTCACTGCTCCAAAAGCCTGCTCTTCCCTGATGTTAGTCCCCTGAAAAATCACAAAAAACCAAATGTTAATGATTGCAGCTTGAGAGCTAATAGAAAATTCAGTGCGTTGAGACAAAATAAAGACCTTTTTTTATTTTTAGCAACTAGATACATTGTTTAATATGCTGCAGAGTGAAAGTCTGTGTTTAATGGTTGTATCACAGTTTTTTTCTCCTTTCCTTGCAGTCTTTATGGCCGGCACATGCAGGCGAACCCTGAACCTCCAAAGAAGAACAATGACAAGTCAAAGAAGATCAGCCGTAAACCTCTGGCAGCCAAGAACAAATAAGTGCCTGGTTTCTGCCTCTGTTGCATTGCTTTTGCTTGTGCCTACAATATTTCTACACATCTCTTATTACATATAAGAAGTCGGGGATTAGAATTAAATGCAATTTATTATGAATAATGCTTTAGAAGATACTGATAGAGGGAAACAAAATTACATATGCTCCTAAGTATGGTCACATTTATGTAGCCATTTAATATATCACTGTCAAACATATTTTAGCTTTTTCTATTTATGTGTGTATTAATGTCCTCTCTTCACATGTCACATCCTCTTAATACAGGGGAATTTGCACTTATATTATACAATATTAAATTTCATATGATATTCCAAGTGATTTTAATAAAGCTCTTCATTTGTATTGGTGTTTAGTTTCTTCAGTAGGACTTCTGAATAGGAAATTCTTTGAGGAATATGTGTCCAGTTTCCTGTAATATGGTGATTTCTTCTGTAGGAATGTGGTAGCATTTTATCTGATCCAAGTTAGTTAAAATGCAAAGCATTCTGTTCAAGGAGTGAAACATTTTAATCAGATTCTTTTTCTTTTTTTTATGTTGCTGTGGACTGCTCTTTTTGCCTTGAAGGTTATTTTGAAATCAAGGAGTAGGGAAGGGGAGAGAGGAAAAAAAATTGTCTTTGTAGAGAGCTGCCAATTGCAAGACTCAGTTTAGGGAAGAGAACTTTGTCATTTGAAGAAACTGGTACTTCTGCCAATTTTTCAAGTGGTTTTTTTCTTTAGGCAGAAAACCCAAATAATGTGTTTAATCTCTGCCTAAATTGCTTATATTGAAGAGCTATTCCAAATGGCTTTTGAAAATGCCACAGGTTCTATATTTATCTGTACAAAGCTGGCACCACAACCAAGCTCAGAAGCCGCAAATGATTTAACAGCTCAAATAGTTCCAGGTTTTACCAATGGAGAAGAAAAACCTAAAATCTACAGACAGTGTTTCCCAACCAGTTTCATTCTTAGGAGAGAAACAAGGGAGCTCAAGGAACAAGAACAGATATTCATACCTGGATTGCTTGTGTCAAGACCTTCCTGCCCTTATTCCCAACTTAATGAATTTCATACCCAAGCAACGTTGCCGAGTGTCGGCTGCCATCCCATCCGGACAGCAAGCTGGGAAGCATGCCCAGAGTGCTGAGACAGGCCTGTTGTGTTCAGTGGGAAAAGAAAAGGTTTTAAATATCTCATGCTAGAAGTGATGCCTTCTGCAAAAGCCCATCTGAAGTTTCTGTTACCAACACCAGCCTCTCAAGCTCATTTAGGATTGCCCCAGCATTTAGGTAACGTGGTTGCCTTAGTCTGGGAATAAATGTATTGACATATATTTTGCAACAGATTTTTTCGAATTGGCAAGCAGGGCTAGGAAGTTGGCATCAAGCTTTAGACACACTTTAAGTGGTCTTCAGTACTTCAGAAGAATGAGGCAGTCTTGGTAGGCAGATGGAGAACAGTAAAAAAGGTAGACTCTATCTGTTGCAAGCTCTGCAGAGAATTTTCCAGACCTCTTAAGTGATCTGCCTAGGGAACAGGTCCAACTGAAACAGGCCCGTGAAGGTGCTAGGTTGGATGCATGTTAAGAATTCACAGCAAAAAAACCATGCCCTATCTGGAATACACACAATTAAATGTGGTGTAGGTAGTAACACGAGAGGGCCTACTGACAATAATAATCATGCTACAAAAAGTCCTGAAGAAATGTCAATGAAATGTCAGAAGATCCCCACAAACTACTATTGCAGATTGGTTTTGGAACAAAATAAATAGCAAGGGCACATCTATCAGGAAGGGGTGAAGAGGCTCTTCCCCAGCACTGAATGAGGGCACTCCCTCAGAGCTGCACCACTACTCTCCTGACAGCTGCCAGGAGAGAGACTTGGTGACATTCTGCTTATTACCAGCTGAAGTGAATTCACTAGCCTTCCAAAATCTCCCTGGGTACACACAGACATGGCTTTCTGTGAGTGGGGTGGCAATACAGCTTTCCTTTGATTTGAACAGAAATCCAGCCAGAGCTGAATGTTCAGGTGGTGTCTGGGACTGTGTCCATCACCCACTCTGTGTCCTGGGGTTTAGGCAAAAAGAAGTTGCTACAGGGCTACAAGTGTTTCAAAGCCTGGAGTAGTGTCTCTAATGTAAAATTCAAAGCTTGTTGGGGAAGGCCTGATGATGTTATTGGTGGGAAGCTACAGCAGTGTTTTAAAATAAGCTTATGGTTTTCAAGCATTAGTCAGACTTCCATTAACTGCAGTTGCAAATTTTGAAAGTGTTGGAAAGAGTCATGCAAGCTCTCCTCTGCAGGATTGCAAAGTATTGATTGGAGCATTCTTGTGTGCTCATAGCAAAAAAATCCACCTAACCTTCCCACTTCTTCCCTCATGAAGGAGGAAGAAACACAGTTTTGACAAGCAAAAGCAGGAATGAAGGGCCTGGGGAAGAGTAAGTGAAAGGCATAAAGATGAGAAGGATAAAAGAAATCCTAAAGGGAGAAGTACTATACTGAAGATGGTGGCAGATGGGAGGGAAAAAGAAGTTTCTTGAAAAGAAAGATGAAAACATAAGATAATGATCTCAGAAGATGATGAAAACCTGAAATGCATAAAGCTTTACAAACAGAAAACAAAATGGGTTGTAAAGGAATACTCTTCAGAGGTGCAGGGCAGAATAAAAGACAAGGAAAAGAAAAGCAAACTATCTGGGATGTGATGTGCTAAGGTTTTAGTGTTTCTAAAAATGTGCCAGCTTCTTAGAGCAAACTACACAACAGTTTTAATGTGAGTATGATGATTTTATGTATCTGTTCTCTAAGGTCATTCCTTTTTAATATTCAAAAACAATGTTATATTTTACTGGGTCACATTTATTTCCCCATTGTACTCAAGGAAAGGAGTTGCTGTATCTTATTGTAGTGAATCACTTAGTGAGCAGTGCAGCTCATGATGATCCCCATGGTCTTCTCTCCAGAGGATCCATCAAACTGAGGCCCCTTCCAATGAGTCCTTGGTTGCTGCACCTAGGTGAGCACTTGTGCTGTGCCAGCTCTGGAAAAGCTGCTCTTTGCTCCACTGATCAGTATTGTTTCACTGGCTTAATTGAAAATGAGATCCCTGATCTCAAGGTGCCTTGAAGAGGCTGTCTTTGCCATCCATTCATTCATTCATTCATTCATTCAGGGTCACCTGTTCAGGTTGCTTGCATGCCCCTTTGAGGGGAGAAAATGATTTTTGTGAAGAGAAAATTTGCTTTTTTACAGCTTTCCTGTATCTGGGAGCTGTTTGAAAACAGTTATGCCGGTAATTCTCTGTTTTGATTTTGCATAGGGTGAATTGGAAAGAGTATGGCAAATTTTTTGTGTAGTATACACCCTGACAGAGGAAACCTTTCAAAGTTACCGTGTACCTGACATGCTGTGCCTGTGCAAAGAGTGGCCTGGGGAACTGATGTTCCTTGGGCAGAGAAAAATGAAGCCAGAAAACTTGCTTGTGCAGGGCACCATCCACAATTTTCTTGTACTTAACTTTGTCAACCCTGTATTGCCTCCTGCAGTCCTCTTGATGAACAGGTAACAGTTATGAAAAAAAATCTCAGTTCTGAGAAAATGAGCACTGCTCTTACTCTCTTATTTAAAAAACGTGAGGAACAGCAGCTGTGATTTTAAAGTTTCACCTTTTTGTGATTGCTAGTCTAGGAATAAGTTTTCTATGGAGTCACTGGTGTTCAAGCACCTTTGTTTTGGTTTTAGTCAGGTCTTTCATGTTAGGGAAATGACAGTAGCATCTGCTTATCATTAGCTTCCATCCTTATTCCTGGCAAATCACAGCAGCATATGGGAGTTTCTCCTGAACTGGCAGCTTGTTCCAAGGTATGATCCAAGCTGGTGTGGTCCTTGCCTCTCCTTCCTCCAGCACTGTCTGTACTACTCATCCTCCTCTGGGCTCTCCCCCCCATCACTACATGGGGCTGGATCCTGGGCTTCTGGAGGAGCTGGGGAGAGAAAACCCTCCTGTTCTGCCTGACCCTCTGCTCCCAGGAAGCAGAGTGAGGTCAGGAGGCACTTCCAGCCTCAGCAGTGCTTGGGTGTTCCACTCTGGCTCATGGCTTGGGGCTGGTAGGAAAGCTGGGAGGCCAAGTCTGTGCCATCCCCACTCTTGCTGAGCAGCAGGAGCTCCAGAGACGGGGAATATTTCCAGTTTGTAGCGGGTGGTAACTGTTAATATCCTCATGACAACCAGGAGGAGTGAGATTGTCATCGGTTATATTAGTTAATTTTGTAAATATTAACAATTTCTAGGATTATGGCACAGGATGTGAGCTGTCAACTTGCTTTATTTTCCTCCTACTCCTTCTTGTAATGACACATCTTTTACACTCTCAGATTCATGCCATGTGTTGGTTACCTTGCACTGACACCAGGGCTGGCAGGTGTTCTGGGATGAAACCGTGATATCCTCCCAAAAGTTAGACTTTCTTCCCCTCCTGGGTACTTTGTTTCCTCTTTGCTAAGGGGAAGTAATTTGCCTGTAAAGAGCAGTGATTTATAAACCTCTGTGGTTGGTTTCCATCCAGTGATGCTGCCAAAGCTGCTGCCATTGGCACAGCTGAGCTCCTGCTTCCCCTTCCAGCTCACCTGTGAGTGCCTCAGGCAGGCACTGCCACTCCAGTCCCCCGTGGAGCAGAGCTGAGTTACAGCTCACAAGGAACCATATCCCCGCTGTGAGAAAGCCCTGAAAAGTGACATTTTTACAATGTGTCTCAAGAGCAAAATTTTAACCATATTTTTAGATCAAGCAGCACGGCAATTGCGCGAGTACCAGTCACAGGAGTCACCCCTGCAGCTTGATGGACGTGTTCAGAGGCAGCTTGAGCTGCAAGGTGCAACTGGGGGCAAAGCACCGGGGAAAGTGGCTTTTCCAGGGCACTGGCTCCTCACCTTGGCTCCCTTGCTGCTGGCGAGAGCCTCTCTGCTGCTCTGCCCTGCTCCTGTGCCACTGGCAGCCCTGAACGTACAGCCGGTGCTCAGCCAAGCGGTGATGAGCCCCAGGCTGAATGTACATCCACAATTTTCCTGATATCCCAGTTATTCAAGGTAATGTTTCAAATGGCCTGGTGCTGGGGCAGCCCCCAAGGCAAGCAGGAGCATGGGAGCATGGCTGAGTCCAGCTGGGTGCTGGCAGGGGGACAAGCTGCACATCCAGCCTGGGGTGATCCATGCCTGCAGCTGGATCTGAGTACCCCCGCTGCTCAGTAATCATCTCAATGGGCTGCCCTCTCCCAGGGCTGCCATCCTGCAGGTCCCCAGGCAGTCCTGTGCTGTACCCGAGCCTGGGCAGTGTTGTGCTCCTCGTGGTTTTGCTGATCTTTGCCAGCATGGAAATTGCGGGCTGCTGGCAGCGTAGTTCCCAGCGACAGGGAGCTACTGCCAGGCAGAGCCTGAGGAACAGGGACACCTCCTGCCCTGGGGCTGGCCCCTGCCATCAGCACCCACGGAGCCACACCGAGCTCCATCAGCACCACTCCCCAGGAACGGAGTGCCAGAGAAGAAGTCCTACTGGGGCTAAGGAGGAACCGCTTGTGGGGCTCAGCACGGCAGTGCCTCGGCAAGGAGCAGCCAGAGGGGAGCAGAGCCACAGAGCTCCTCTGGGGCTCGATCTGCAACACGGAGCACTGCTGGAGAGGGTCGTGCTGGGGTGTGGATGGCTCAGACTCTGTAGGAGAGTGGATTTTACCTTAATACTGGATGTTGTTTGCCCTCCAACTGTGTAGTTTAGATGTAGCAGCAGCGGCTTGGAGAACTTGGTCTTGTCAACTGCCCCCTCACAGCAGTGGGGTTTAGGCCTGGTCTGAGCATCCTCAGCCACTTTGCTCTCATATCACTCTAGATCCTTTATTTTAGGGAGCTACTCAAACATGCCTGGCACATGTGATTTCCCAACATCACACAGAAATGAGCATCTGTTTGGAATGGAAGAGAGCACTGATTTGGAGGAATGCAGTGCATGGGTAGTTCCTGGGATATGATTTTAGTAGTTTCCATCCAGACTGTACAACAGGACTTTCCTGTTTTCATTTCTGGCCAGCTCAGGCTACTCGAAAGATTTCTGCTCTGCCAGTTTATACCCAGAGACTCATTAAACACCTTGTGTGTCAGACATTCAATACTAATCCGCTCCGAGGGCCAAGACAAAAATCAAAGCTTTGATTTCAATCCCGGTGCTTTGCAGGTACCGTGTGTGTCCGGGGTCCAGCTTCCAGCGTCTCCGAGCTGCCCGTGCAGGCAGAGGATGCCCGGCAGCACCTCGGGATGCACTTTCCGCCTGTACCAGCAGCGGGGGCAAGAATACAGCCGGAGAGGAGAGGGGGGAGCGCCGGAGCGGATCTAAAACTCAGGCCTGAAATCCTTTTCATTCCCCGCGCTGCTGGTACAAAAACATGCCGAGACAGTTCACAGCGAGCAAGACTGTCACCTCCAGGCTTGGCAGGGTGTCCCCAGGGAGGTTTCTGGTATTTCCTTTCCCCTCGCTTTGCTTTTACATCAACTCCGCCAATTAAGCAACCAAATAATTCAGAGGCAGCCATGTGGCACCGAGTGCTGTAGCGATGGCTAAAAATAACCCCAAAGCCGCGGGGGAAACAGCTCCAAGAACTGTGCACCAAGCCGAGCCCCGCTGTGGTGTGTGTGAAGGGGATCACACCCTGGCTTGCCCCATTTGGGGGGCAGCCAGACACACACACACACCCCCAGCTGTCCTGGCTGCCCTGGCCGTGGCTGGATTTGAGGGCAGCGATCTCCTCTCACCTCTCCCCGGGAGAGCCCCGAGCTGCCGTGGGGCTGCGGCTGCCGGGGCAGAGCAGGGGGGGAACAGACACATGAAGTTAGGAGAGACAAATCCATTCCAGGGTCATTGATGATCACAGATATTTAACAGATATGGAAAATGAAGATGGACCTGGATGTTATTCTGTGGAAGAACAACTGCAGATTACAGTGCAAGGTGGTGAGTATGAAAGAACCAATGTGCTGTGGACACACTGTGCAAAGCTTCCTCAATGCTTTGGCATGTTGGAATAGTCTAATGTCCTTGACTGACCTGTATCCCATAAGGTGATTAGAGAAAAGATACCTTGCTATCCTTTTGATGCAGAAGAAAGTGGAAAGAACTCCAAAACAGTGGTGGAAAGAGCCTAGGCACCAAGGGCTCTGGAGCAGGCACCTGGAGCCACCTTCTCTATCCAAAGGCAAGCACTGACTTAGAGGGGGGTTCATGAGCTCGGCCTTGGGTTTGGACCTGTGGTTGATGGCTTTGCAAACCAGGAAACACGGGGTAAAACTTACCATTCCTTATTTTAGAAAGAAAACAGAAACACCCAAGTGATAAATATTGGAAAATACTCGCTCTTAAGTCCTTGAAATTACAAACCCCATGGGTTTGGGAGAAAAGTGGAATTTCTTTGGAGTAAATAAGAAACCAGGGAAGGCCAGGTCCCCTGGTGTAGCTCCACAGCTAGACCCACACTCCCTCCAGGTACAGGAGGGAATAAAAAACTAGAACAGTGCATCCAGTTTTGCATAGAAGTTTTCTGTTCTTGTAAACCAAATGAAATTAATCATTGCATTTATCTACAGGGTGTTCTATAAAATCAATAAGCACTGCATAGCAGTCAAAATATGACAAGGCACTTAAACTTTGCCAACTCAATCCAATTAATTATATCTTCGTTAGAAAAAACAGTCATTTTATAGTCAGTTGGCTCTTCAAGGACCATAATACAAACTTGATATAAGCTCATTGATTTTTACTTTATGATTTCCAGTTGAAAGCAAATAGAGATCACTCGCTTTATAAAACTGTGAAAAAATGTGTGTATTTAACATACCAATATTTTTTATAAGCAGCAGCTAATATTTAAGTGCCTCTTGTATGCCTTGATAAAAGTGGTTCATGATTCAGCCCTCTCAGATGTTCAGAGGATGTTCTTCTACATTATTGCTATCGTCATTTGTCTTTCCCCTCTGACATGTGCAGTTTTTTATGCAGGAAAATTCTGTAGATGAGGCTCACCAGCAAGGAGGAGAGCAGCCTGAATACCTATGAGGTATCACTGCAAACAAACAAACACGGCTGGACATCCCAGCCTGGCTCTACCACCTTTGTTTACAGCAGCCTGGGAGCTTACCAGGCAGAAGTGAGACCAGAGGACCCTGGGGAATGCAAGAGGGGAGGTGCAGGTTGATAAACACACTCAACGTGTAGGGCTTTAGAGGAAGGGAAAGCTTAGCTGGTGGTAAGGACTTTTCAGGGTGATAAGTAGAGGGAGAGAGGTTTTCTCTGGAGTAGGGATTGTGAGGGCAGCAAGAAGAGCTCTGGGATTCATTGTGTGCTCGTGAAGCTCACAAGCCCTCTGGAAAATGAAAGGTAAGAGGCAAATACTGAAAAAATAAATTCACACCAGGCAGTGGGCAGCACTGAGCCCATCTCCTCTCAGTGCAGGAAGGTGCTGCTCCAAGGTCCTCAGGACCTGCACGTGGGTCTCTCTGATGAGTCAGTGCCACATTTTTCTTAGAAATAGTCCTTACCAGAGAGACCACATTGGTAAGTGCAAAACAATCCCCCAATAATGGCAAACACTTGGGTTTCTCTGTTTTATTGTCAATAATAAGAGACTCGTGATAAAAGTCTGAATCTATGAGGGAAAGATGAGTCAAACTCCTTCTGTCCCATCAATGCCCAGATCTCCCCAAAACTAAGGAGTGTCCAGAGAATGAAGATCTGGGCTTTTGAAGAAAAAGATGAAAAGTGAAGAGAAGACTGAGTTTTGTTTCCTTTCCAAAGCATGACTCTTGTTTTCAGTTAGAATGCATCAGATATAGATGAAAACAGAAAATAAAGTTGTGTTTCTGCAGTAGTTTTTTGCATTTCCTTGCTGCACTACTCCTACTTCCTGAGATGCCCTACCTAGCCAAAATAATGCCAGCACTGGGACGTCACTGGCACATGTGAGAGGTTACCACCCATCACCAGCAGACAAGGAGGGGGTGCAGGGGCCCTGGAGGCAGGCACAGGGCCGTGGCAGCAAGGAGGGCTGCTGCCACCCCCAGGGTGCAGGCACCTGGGCCTGGCTCAGAGGGAGAGAGGATTTGGTGGCAGGAGCCACTTGTGATGTATCACAAGACATAAAGGTCTTCACAGCCCTGTGAGCCCGAGTCTTCAGGGAGGTGCATTGCAGCAACCACAGAGGAAAGCTGGTCTCAGTCTTAAACTTCTCCTTTCCCCATTCCCATGGGTTTTGGACACTGGAAGAAATAGAACAGGGTGAATAACTAGATGAGTCTAAAGCCAATTTTTTGATGGTATTGAAATCAGCCAGGTTAACGGGAGTTCCTCAAGCCAACAACAGGGGAAGGGAGGAAAAAGCTGTGACAGGAGGAGGTGATGAGCAGATGGCACCGTGGGAGCCCAGTCCAAGGCAGGAGAGCTGCTACAGAGCCTGCTCCCTCTCACAAGTGCAGAGACTCCTGGGATGGACAGTTCAGTCCCAGCCAGGGTTAAGTGCAAGCACACATAATGGAGGGTTCAGTGCCACCCACCACTCTCCTGAGGCTCCTTCCCTACATTTCCCTGGGCCCCTGCTGCAGGGAGTGAGAGGACAGAGCTGTAATTAGGCTCAGGGCAAACAAAGGAGGGACTGGATGCAGTGGGTGACAGCAGTGAGAGGAGATGGGCACACCCCTCTTCAAACATCCTGACCTGTGCAAAGTCTGTCCAGTGGCCCAGCCCTGCTCCAAGCCCCAGCATCCCCAGGACAGCAGCAAGGGGAGACTGCCCTGCAAACACAGCAGTGAGAAATCCCTTAGAAGAGTGAGTGAGTGACAGTAATTGGGAGTAATTGCACCAACACAGACAGGGAGGACAGCTTTTTAGTAATTCACCATTTCCTATGAAACAATATGAATAATCCCCCTCTAAAGTGATGGTTAGGGCCAGCCTCATCCTTTTTTTTTTTTTTTTTTTTTTTTGCATTTTGCCTTGAACTAGTTGTAAACTGAGATAATCAGTTCCTGTGGGATTTTAGAAGACCAAATATCTATTACACATTTCAAATCAGCTGTTTTCCTACCTTCTCCTTGTTTAATGCCATTTTTCTTTATTGACCCTATAAAAGAAGAAAAGGAATGTCCTTTTTAACTCAGACCTGCTCTCCTGGTTACGGATGCCATGGCAGACATTTCCTACCAGGAAGGAAAACAAAATTAGGCCCAAATTCTAAACATTTTCACAGAGATCACAACTCCTGTCTTAAAGGTTTTGCAGTGCCTCAATTTGCTGGAACACAACATGACACTACAGGAGACAGAAGCAGATGTCAGCAGCCACTCCAGGAGCTCACTCTGCCAACAAGGGTTACCCAGAATTTGGGTTACATAGTGACTGATGATGGCATCATGCAAGACCATTGTCCAGGTAACAGCCATCAGGCCTAATTTGTGTGCAAAACTGCTGATGAAACCCAAAGCACATTTGTTCTGCCTCATGCCTTAGCTTTTTTAGATGGCAGGGCTTCCTACCTTCCTTCTTCTCTGTTCTAGAAGGATGGAAGATGTGTTTGTAACCTGTAGCACCAATGATCAAAAACTTCAAGTGTGATTGAGTAGAAAATGCTCATGTTCTGTTCAGAGTACGTCCCATTCAGTCAATATTTTCCATTTCAGTGTTTCAGCCAGCAAAAAGGCTCGTCTGCCTTCAAGGCTGAACTCACCACGTTGCTGAGAGACTTGAAGAAGTGGCTGCTCCTCAGCCTGGCTTAGGAGTCAGGTGGTACCACTCCAAAAAGAATGGGTTGAGTAAACCCAGGGCAAAGGCTCAGACTTCTGAAGGGAGTGGATGAAGGTGGATGCATCTGATGGGACTTGCAAGATTCTCTGAAGGGAAATGAAATGTCAGGGCCAGGACAGGGAGTGTGGTGCCCTGAGCAGGGGCAGAGGGACAGCCTGCCCCCGTGGGTGCCCTGCCTGCTGCTGCCTCTGCAAGGACTGGGCACGGAGGGCTCCTCAAAGTGAGCTCCTCTGTATCCAAGGTCTGTGGCAAAAAGCAGTATTTCCACATTTCTGAAAGCCAGGGCTCTTATGTGGGTGTCTGGAAGGGTCTAATAGCATGACAGTGGCAATCCTCTGCCCTTATTTCACAGAGCATGTCCCTCGTGATTCCAAAAGCCTGGCAGATTTCTTGTGAACTTTCCTTCTGGGCAAAGTATATTAAACTGCTTCTGTAGTACAAAATGCTTTATTGTGAGATTTGGTATTCTGGTATGGGTCTTGTATTCTTCTTTCCATCAGTCACAATGCCCCTTTCAGGCAGCCTGGGAAGTGAATTCCCCTTCTGTGCATGCAGATGGGCTACAGGAAATGCAAACAGGTTGTAAGCAAACTCAGCTGTGACCTGCCACTGCATTCCTGGGGTTACCACTGGGGTGGGCACAGTAAACAGGCTGGGCTCAGGTGGGTGGGTGGGTGCAGTTCAGAAAGAATGTGGGTAATTTTTCAGAGCAGAGGTTAGCACATAAACCAGGGAGCAGAGGTCAGAGCAGCACAATTAGAACATTTGGGGCATAACAATTAGAACATCTGGGGCAAGGAAGGTTTAGATCTGGTTTTGTTCAGTTCTCTGCAGCTTGGCCTCTCTAAGACATTTTGGGAGGGAAATGACAAACACATTATGCATTATGATTTTTAGCATATGGAGAATCTGAGCTCTCTCATGGATGTTGGGCACTGGAGTGTCAACACTCAGGTCCAGAAGAAATTCCTAATAACTTTTTTGTACTGGTAACAAACATGCTTTCCTTCTGCAGCCAAACCACATCAGCAGAGAGCCTTCTACCAGGCAGGTCTTGGTCTCTCTTCTTCCCCCTCTTCCCTTTTCGAGTTGGCCACAAGACCTGGATGACTGTGAAGAATCTTTGAATGGGATTAAGCACAAAGCAGTGCTCTGTTTCTGGATCTTTCCTCCTAAACAGAAAGTCTACTCCATCCTGATCTCACAGGTAAAATCTGCCCCTCTGTAGAGTACAGAAACTTGGCTCTAAACAGAAATTTAGGCACCATCTCTAAAAACAATCTAGCCTATACATATAATGGATTAAAATGAGAATTTTCTGTCTAGCATGCTCAGATAACTTTGTATCCATCATGCTGGAAATAGCTCCCAGATAGCAAAGCTCACTCATCATGCAAACTCCTTCTATACCAGTATGTAATCCTTTTAATTATCCACTGTAAAATGACTTGTCTGCTACCACTCAAACCTGTTCAACTCAACCAATATGAGTGTAATAGCACTTTCTTGGGCAGTCTTCAAAAATCCCACCAGTGCCTAGCTAGATTTCTGTATTTCTGAGGCCTGAGAGCACAGGTTGGTGGCTCTGATTAAACCATGACAAAGCTGGGGGCTTGGTCTCCCCTAATCAGTCCTAAAAATACAGTTTTTACAGTTGTCCTACTCCCTGCATAGTTTTGGCATCCTGACAGTAGTTCAAATAAATTCTGGAACTTATTCTGCTAATTTCTGGAAGAAAAATGACAAAGCCTTTTTCACGAGCAAGCTATCAAAAGCAACTACTTTGATTACTAAGTAAGGCAAGAAACTGAATCAGCTCTGTTTCCTTGCAGCACTTTTGGTATTCTGTTGGTGTTTCTAAGATTTCTCATCTCCTGACACACTGAGACATTCATCTTCAGTTACAGTCAAAACCCACAGGTTTGCAGAAAAGTCAAAAATTTGTCCTCATCTGCTGCCTGTGATGCAGTCAAATGTTTCAACCCAGCAGCTCCAGAATATCTCATCCCTTTTGCAGTGCTTGCTGGAGTATGTCCACTTCTCCCCAGCTCTGTACCCCCCTCAGAGTGTTTCTCAGCTGTGTTTGAAGAGGACTCTGCTGAGCACTTGCAACGTGGCAAACATCAGCCCTTGAGGTGCTCTGTGAGGAGGCTGTTAAACAACAGTGCAGCAGGAAGAAAGTGGGAGCAAAACATCAGCACAACAGACCAACCTCACAGAGACACATCGACAGAAACAGGAGTGGTGACAGAGTATCAGGTTAAACACAGAGCTACGGGATAGTGCCAGTGCAGGAAACACAGAGACAAACATTTTTAAGAGGAGAAAAAAAAAAAGAAAAAAAAAGAAGAAGAAGAAGCATTATAATTCTCTGCAAAATTCTGAAGTTGAATATACCTTCTAGCTGTTGATTGTTTTTTCCCAAGCTGCTGAACAGAATAATTCTCATGGAAAAACACAGCAAAGATGTGAAGGAAACATATTAGGAAATCAGAATACATTTGTCAGTCTAAATCACTGAGCTTTAAAAAATTGCTGGATACAAATAGCATCAGCAGCACAATCTGCATGCACACCCTCGAGGACCAGATCCTTGGGGTGCAGGGGGAGGGCATGGGAAGGCAGGAAGGCATTTCAGGGTGCAGCAGCTTGCAGAAGCTCTTGCTCCTGGTGCCATCCCTGCTCTGAGCTCTGCAGCACAAACCTGCCAGCCAGCAGCTGCCTCCCACCTGGGCAACAGCATCCCTCTGGCCCTGCTGAGCTCCTGCCTATGTTCTTCATTTCTGGCTTGGGAAGGAAAAAGCCCAACCATGCCACAGGTGAGGGAGGAGGCCCCTTGCACAGGAAGTAGTTTTCTCACTTCTATAATCCCTGTGGCTGGAGGAGACCTGAATTAAAAAGATTTCTCAGTCTATCTGCCCAAGGAC
The DNA here is from genome assembly GCA_017589585.1 of Phylloscopus whistleri. Taxonomy (NCBI): domain Eukaryota; kingdom Metazoa; phylum Chordata; class Aves; order Passeriformes; family Phylloscopidae; genus Phylloscopus; species Phylloscopus whistleri. The sequence continues at coordinate 3,110,485 of JADMLD010000614.1, read as the reverse complement.
TTTTAACAACCTGTACTTAGCGGATCCAAATCACACTCCCAAGCAACCAAAGTTTGGCTCAAGTGTCCTTTTGGGGCATTAGTTGCATGCAGACAAGTTTATATTTCTGTATTTATGCATTTATTTCTATCACTTACTCAGAGCTGGCCAGGCTCCTCTCATGTGGCACAAATCCTGTCTCTTTGCCTGAGCTTGGCCCTGGCAGGAAGAATAAAATCAACCCCATTCAGCTGCAGTCCCAGAGTGCTCTTTTGGGGGCAAAACTGCAGTTCCAGTGAGCTTCCTTAATATAATAGAAACAAATACCACTCCCAGATATTGTACTCTTGCATACCTGACTCTGACAGGTTTGTGACTGTATCTTGGACTGACTCTGGTCTGGATTGACAAGCACACTTTTTAGCTGTAAAGAGAATATATTTCATTCATACAAAAATGTATAGCACCTGAGTAAGAAGCATATTGTGTATTCCTGAGAACTGGGCAGAAGTGCAGGCATTGGTGGCTCCAAAATCCCTCAGGTAATTAAATGTTGTTTCAGAGCTGCTTGAAGAGCAGATGCCATGTATTAACAGCATCAATTAGAAGCCAGTTCTGTGTCACTGGCCTGGGCATTGCCAGCAGCTGGAGCTCTGTGTTTTGGTTTAACTGTAGCTGGGCAGAAGACTAAACCAATTTGGTGAGCTGGCTGGAGTAAATGGGGTGCTGGTGCTGTCAGACACTGCATCCAGCACCATTGCTGGAGGAGATTACTTTGACATGAGAATTTCTTTTCAAGTCAAGCATCCCTAAACCTTGACCAGTGATTGGGGTAAGAAGCAGTAATGCAGGCATGCTCTTCTCACTATCCCTTTTCATGTGACAAATGGACAGTTCTAGCTGGCACTATGGTGATTGCTGATTTTTTAAAAGGACTGTGGCCCTGCTCACCTTCAGAGTGGGATTCTGCAAGACCACGTAGCCAGAGACATTGGATATTGTCAGGCTGCAGACTCAAGGCTGCTTTAATGGCCTCAAGCCACTTGATGCATCAGCAGCTGAACTGTTTTTTGGTAGGTCCCCACATACTACTGAGCACTCTGCTTTCCTGGCACAAGTGGGCAGCCTCATCCTTCTCAATTTTGTGAGCCGTGAGAGCCTCAAAACATCATTCTCTTTAAAGGGGAGCAGTCAAGGAGAACTATGCTAATTATCTTGGGTAGAGGATCCTTTAGGTCTTTGCCAGTTTTTATCAAAGCATAAAAAGCAATTATTAAAATTAATGCAATTTACCATGTGTTCTACTTCTAGCAAAGCTATTTTTGGCAAGGGTTTCCATCTGTCCCATTCAGCAAGATCAGCCACAGACTTTTGCTTTCCATTCCACTTCTCAGAGTTCTCCTGTGGAGCTTGGCAAACATGCCTTTTTGCAGAGTGGAGCACCTCCCTTGCAGCATACAGTTTACCTGAGAGTTGCCATCACCTGGCAATTGTGCCCTCATCAGGACAAACACATTTCTTTCTCTGTTGCTTTCTGCTGGCACTGTGGATGCCCCTTGGGGAGGAAATGCTGCACCCTCTGCCCTGAGCAGGTGGCCAGTGGGAAAGGCTGTGGGGACAAGTGACAAATTTATCTGCAGGATTTCAAGAAACAGCTTTTATCTGTAATTTTTACAGTTCTACACCCTGCCTTAAAGCAATTAGAAATTAGTTCATTTACATTTTCATACAGCTGAAGACAAAACAGCACAAGGACAATGCATTTGTAGGGAATAAAGACCTGACTCCAGGATAATGTCCATGGGCCCTTTGATATTCAAAGTGTTCTCACTCTGGAAACCTGGCACTAACACCTGTATAAACAGGAACACAGCAGGTGTGATTGTCCAGAGTGCAGGCACATGAATCTTCCAAGTGATTTGAGTTCTGGAGATGGTTCTGCATTTGCATCCCCTCACAGTCCTCTGCAGCAGCATCCTCTGCACTGAGATCTCACCTCTGTACAAGTGAAAGAGAACCCTGCAAAGGAAACAGCAAGGGCAGCTCAGTTTATCCTTTGTGCCCCTCATCTGAAGTTGCACAGATGAAGGAAACTGTGCAGATGAAGGACATTGTTCTAACATGGCATGCTGAAATCACAGAGGTGAAGCAGTTTATTTTGACTGGAAAATAGAAAATCAAACTGTAATTTCACCTGTCCTGTGAATACATCAAGAGGAAGGGAAGCCCAGATGTGATGCTGTCACTGAGATACCCACTTGCTGGCTTCAGTCTAGCTATTTATTAGCACTTTAAAATGAAAAAAACTGTAATAGATTGAGTGGGGAGGTGTGATAGAGATATAATTAATGACAGAAACCTAATAAAAAGTATATGTTAAATGCCAAATAAATGCCTACCCGGTATAAAGAAAAAAATAACTGGGATATAAAACCCAAGAGGATGATTAAATAGATAAAAAGGAAACTGACTCAAGGTCTTTAAACTCAGTCTCTCTGGTGCCTGAATCCCACAGTGTCCATGCTTGGCAGCACAACAGCATATTCCTTCCCACTTGCCATACTTCCTGAATAAAGGAGCCCAAGTCACAGATTTGGCAGCACAAATTTGGTTTGTGCTTAAAGTCGTTAATATCCCTACCTGGTGGGAGACAAATGTTGGAGGAGCACTCACCAGACAAGTTGTCTGAAGAATTTGTTCAAAGCTGCCTTAAAGTTCCTGTCATTCACCTTTGCTGCAGATTGCTCCCTGTGCCTAAATACAAAGATTCCTCCTGCAGACACACTCCCTGTGCTGCATCTTGCCTGGTTCAAAATAAATTCTCAAAATAATGCCTAAACATGTTTTTCTCACCATACTATCACTGCAACATTATGGCAGGAAATTCTGCTCTCCAGAAATGGTATTTCCTTTGTCACCCAGGTTCACAAGAGTCTTACTCTGCTCCGAGGCACTGCTCTCTGCTCAGATATCCTCCTCTGATCCCTTCCAGCATTGCAGGGAGAAGCAGCATTTATCAGGACACTCAGTGAAAATTCATTTCATTCTCTCTCCCAGGCATTAAAATCCATAAAAGATTCTTGCCTCTTTAAGATATTGAAAGACTGGCATTAGTGATTTAAAGTTAATGAAACAGGAGATTCCGGGGTGAATTCCATTCTCATAAATGCAGTGAAAGTCAATGGAAGTTCAGTGAGCCTCACTGTGTGGCAGCACAGGAGTGAGGGCTCCTTCCAGGCCAGCAGAGCAGCTCATGAGTTGAGTGCAAACTGCATTTGGCACTCCAGCAATTAGCTCAGTACAGTAATGCATGCCAGTGATCAGAGTATTTTCATGGAATATTGTGAATATTGTAATGCTCTTTTGGATTACATTTAGACAAAAACCCACAAAATAGCAGGTTCCTGAATTGTGATAGTCATAAGTTCTGATTTCACAAAAACATGCACATTTCTATTTTACATTGGTGTGCATACACATGCATGGGCATATGTGTGTCTCTCCATATTGAAAACATATGTGTAATGTCTCAGTGCATGAAAGCAACATTCTAGCTGAAATCTTCTCTTCCTGGAGATCAGAAAATCTCTGTCCCAGATGGCAGACATGGTCTCTAGCCAGTCATGTTCCATTTCTCACTTGAGGCATTTTGGATTTGTGCAGTGATTCTGCACACTGGAGTTTTAATGCTACATAGAAAGAACACAAACAGTCTAACTGAAATTGTATGAATTGCATAAGAACACATGCATATCTCAGGAGAGGGTAAATATTCTATTCTATTTTTGTCTCCAATCCGTATCCTTTACTTGTTATTATTGTTAAATGCCCAAATAACATAACAGAAAATAAAATAACAAATAACAAACCCAAAGTTACATTCAGTACAGGATAGCTTATTAATAATGGCATTGGCAATACATTATGCTGGAAAAAATACACAATGGTTCCTCTGCAAGGCTTGTATCTCTTCAATGCTGCAAGGAATGTCCTGGTCCCTTCCTCATTGTGCAGGCATAATCAGTCCCTCTTGGGAAGGAGAACACTCATTGTTATCTCTCTGTGATTTGCAACTCTGTTGCAGCGAACCGATTTTAGCAAACTGGGTGAAGAGAATTGAAATAGGATTCCAGGAATGTGATGCAAATAGCAGACCCAATTCTGATCTCACATGTGCTGGTTAACATCTCAGTTTTACAACTTACACCAGTGAAGTCATTCCTAATCTGTGATGGATTGAGCCTACAGAATAATATTTCAACATGCTTTTTTCAACAGTGCAAGGCCAACCTTCACAAAATTCCAAACACAGTTGCCTACCATGATAATCAAAAGCTCAGCGTCTGGCAGGATCACACCAAAGCCCACTGTATGCTGTTTTGTTGTGGGGAAGATTGTTTGGGATCAGTCTCCTGCTTTAGCTAATGAACAGATAGGAAGAAAAATGAATGATCACAAGTAATTGCAACTTGCAAAGTAAATTACACCATTAACTGCTCCAGAAATCAATAATCAGGCACAAAAAGAAATTCAGTTGAGGGGATGACAGAAAAAAAAAATAAATCTCTTGGGCATCTTGCCACTCTGGGGATTTTAATTTTGAGTTTTCCACTCCCATCTATCCATTCTTATTGCCCATCCATCAACCTCCTGATGAATATAAAGGGCTCCAGTATGAAATGCCAGAAGATTTCTGGGTTGGTAGAACAATGGAAAGGGAGTCTCAGGTTTGGAGGAGGAAGGGTAAATCACAGATGACAGTTTAGAAAAGCTTGTCTCTGCTCTTGCTTTTTTCCCCTAACATCTCTCTTTAATAGCATTGGCAGCCTAATAATCATTTCAAAGGTAACCAAAATCGTTCTCATGGGCAAATCATCTGGAAATCTCCTCCTGATTGACTCTAACTACTGACATAATTTTTAATAGAAGTGCAACATGATATATGCCTTTGCTTATTGGTGTAGTTTTAAGCAGGGACAAAGTGGTTGTTTAATCTTACTCCCATGTTAGAGGCATTTATCTTCCACCCCTTTGTATTTACTCTTTACACCCTCATAAGAATGCCGACACTGTAGCCTTCATTATTAGCAATACTCCTTGATTAAATAGCATTTATGACTATCTCTATATTTTGGGCTTTATTAATGAACAGTGTGAGTTCTTCTGAGTGTTCTCCTTCTGACAGGTTATCTTCTATGGATTTTGACTAGAAGGGAGTTAAAAGGAGGAGAGTGGATCAAGCAGAAAGCCTACATGGAAAATGTTGCCACGATTGTGGTTACATAGGTGGTGACAGAAGACAACACTTCTTCATTAAAAGAGGGTGATGAGTTAAAATGCCCGTCCTACAGGAAGGGAAAAGTGGGTTGTGGAGAGAAAAAAGGTGTTTTCAGCAAGTCCAGCTGACCAAGGCTGTGAGCTGGACCCTGCTGCAAACAGATGCTATCATGGTCTGTAGGGACACTGGATGCCCAGGCTCCTGTGAGAAAAGCTGGTAGAGGTGCTGTGAAAAAAAACCCCTCATGGTCAGAAATCCAGTTCCTGAAATGCAGTGCACTTATGGGCAAACTGAGTCTATTTATGCAGGCAGCATTTACTGGTTGATGCAGGCATTGCTCAATTAGCCCCCCATAGCACCATGGCTCTTAGACACTCTCCAGAAACTGTCCAAATCCCAGCTCCTTGTGCAAAGCAAGGCATGGAGCTGCCAGCTGGAAAGGGGGGCAGGTAAGAAAGAGGATGTCTGTGGGTGCAGCTTTACCCAGAGACCATGAGTCTGACACAGCTCTGGCAGTTCTGTGACATCACCAGGACAAGAGCCATGAACTGCTCAGGCCACACTGTGGCTGGAGAGGTACTTGCATCATAACCAAAAACAGTCCCAAGGGTGACTGTACATATGCTTTCCCATCAGCACTACAGCCTTGTATTCACCACCTCAGATCATGAGTCCAGAGGGAAGGAATAGAGAGAAAACACAGACCAGCAGGCTTGAAGGTGAATGGGAAAGAAGAAACCTGAAAGAACAGATTTTTTTTTGCTTGCAACCAGCGCTTTATTTTGAATAAACAGGGGCACTAACAATTATGAGCATCTTTTATGGTTAATTACTGCTATTTATGTTGGCAATTATCTAGTGTCATATAGGATTATTTTATATCCTTAAACTTTGTCAGCTGAATGTGTAATCTTTAGCTCCCTATGTGTTTAAAACCTACTTTTACATACACAGTTATGTTTTTATATCTGCGGTAATTCACAGCCAAAACATGACATGCATGATTTTGGTTCCAATCTTTCCACTTTAATTCTGCTCTCACCCTTTCTCTCCCCCCAGTAACCAGTCATATTTGACTGATCTGTTCAGATTAAAAACTAAAAAGGAAGAAATATGTCAAATTTATTTGCAAATTCTCCTTGTTGAGCCCTGTCACTTTAGCGACAGCCCTCCTCGAATTCCCTCCTCATCTGGATATGAAAAGTGGATGTAACCCTTTCAAGGCTGGACACATTTTTTTTGGATCATTTTCCTGCCTTTGCATTCAGAGATTGATCTTCAAAGGGCTTTATTAATTACAATAAAACAGTTATTTCCAATCACACATAAAGATGGCTTAAATCTCTTACTAGCAGAGTATAGCCTGGGAAAGGACTTTCTATGTTCCAAAGGACAGATAAAAACTTCCAAAAATCAGCAAAACAATTTGTTTTATTTTACACACCAAAGCTGATTTTCTTTCCATGGGCATGAAAAGCCTAATTTTTTTCAAGGATTACAGTGACCATCTTGCAGCTCCGTAAACATATTTTGTCTTAAGTCATCCTGAACAAAACAGGTTTTGTGAGAGCTTAGTTAAAGCTGCCTGTACAAGATCCTACCAAAACTGCTGCAGGCTATGGTCCTCTCCAGGACCTGCCACCTGACACAAATGCCAGGGCTGGTTTTACCAAACTAAGGATACAGACTTGGAATAGGATACCAAGGATGGTTTGGGATAGCAATGTCACTGCCATGTCTGTCACCATGCTACCTTTGAGCCACCTACACTGATATGAATATTTTTTCCCTCTTTATATTTTACAACATTGACCCTAATTACATGTTGGAATGAGAGCATGTTTTTTTCCTTGACCATATCACTGGTATCCAGGCTGAAGTGCTAACCTTCAGTACATAATTAAACCAGTGTTTATAACAGTACAATGTAGCAAAGCCTTGATTTTTGATCAGAGTGAAATTCAAAACGCCTCTCTAAAATAACAATAAAAGAGATTAAAAATCTAAGTCAGAGCAAACTAGATGCAGACAGGAGTGAGCAGAAGCAGTATGGAGCTTGGCACAGCACTGGCACACTCATTTGCTAGGTGTATGCCTTTTGCTATGTTACTCCTGGCTACTGCACTTGGTAAAGGGTTGCCCTTTTTCACAGTGTGGGCTAACTTGAATTTAGCAGCACAGGTGTGAGGAGCCATTTTGTGCTTGGTTCCTGCAGAAAGTGTTGCCCTGCGTGCCAGTGGATGAATTTGTAAATGATTTTCTTCAGTTTTTCCTGTGTTAGCTCTGAGGAAACAGTGGATGTGTAAAATGGACATGCATGTTGTGCTGTGTGTTTCTAAGTGTCTGTATGAATATTAACTAATTAGTCAGTAAGGGCTGTGACAAGGTTGCTGCAAATGGCAGAAGCTGCAGGGGATGCAGCTCGAACACCAACTGCGAGTCTGAATGCACAAGGGCCCAGAGAATGGGAAAGGAAGCAAACAAGCTGAAAGGCTGGAGCCAGCCAGCAAGAGGGCTTCAAAAATACAAATAAATTTAGCACATTAAGACTGGCAGCAGCTCATGGAGGTTTAATGGTTCTACTAAGAATGGACTGTCAATCTGGACTGTCAGCCTTTAGCATGGAGAGATTATAACCTAAGTGCTACCCAAGCCTTAATTACAGCAAATCAATGTTTTGACACCCCATTTCATGACAACAAAAGTCCCACACTAAAAAGAGTTTTTACTCTTCCTTTTAATTTGCACCAGGCTTTTGACATCTCTGGTGTATACCTCCTGAGAACTTTGGCTTCCCATTCTTAGTTTTCCAAGAAAATATGAATTTTTCTTTGGGAACTAAGATTAATCTGGTAACAAAATCCAAGGTCCTAGGTTATGTTCCAAGCTAATATATAAGCTCTGCTGACAACCCAGTATTTGCCCTGATCTCTCTATTCTGGTTACTCTGGCTATGATTTTTGTGGCTGTCTTCTTTGGGAGAAGCTCTGCAACAGTTCAGAGTGAATGAGCATCCCAGGCAGTATGGGTGAGGATAAAACTATTAAAGAGAACATGACTGGTATGGTAAGACCTCACTTTAAGAATCAGGGTTATCATAGCTGGAGTAGGGAACTGAGGGTGTGCTTGATGCCAGTAGGTCACCCAGCATCACAATGGCTTCACAGACCATGACAGGTTTGTGTTTATTTGAGGATGAGATCTGTTCTTTGCCTAACATGTAACAGCCATTGATTGCAATGAAGGTTTATGCACACCCTGATGTCACAAAAACCAGCTGGCTTAGAGATGACTAAATACAACACCTCAAGGGCCCAGCTACAGGCTGAGAAAGAGCAGTCACTTCTGGCACATCTTTTCAGTTTTTCTTGCCCAGAAGAACAAACAGTGCTGAAAGCCCTTTCCCATGGGGTGAAGAGAGCAATGAGATATGAACATAATCCTCCAAGTGCGTTCAACTGCCTCCCTGGGTCTTGAGGGGAAGCCCTGAGCTAAGGGAACTGGCTAGCTTGTGTCAGTGCCAGATAAAGATTTTTTTTAAAAGACAGAGCATTAGAGAAAAGAAAAGAAAAAAAACTTTTTTAAAAAGGGGAGGGAGGAATATTTACAAGTGCATGAATGGAAGCTTTGTAGACAGTTTTCTGGGGAGATAAGGAGCTGGACTGGCCCATCTCTGCACGGCATGGACACACTTGATGCCTTTGAGTCTCTCAGGAAAGAGCAGAAGGAGCTGCTGACATTTCTGCTTAAAAGGAAGAATCAATGAATCTTTGTTTCCCACTGCCTGCTTGTTTGACCTTATTGTGTTGCGAAATAGAAAAGAAATAAAAGAGAACGGTGAGGGGAGAGCAGGTTCGTGCTAATAGAATCCAAGACAAGATCACGGCCCTCTGATCATCACTGGAGATGCCATTATTTGGTTGTTGTCCTATTTGCCGCTGTTGCTCATTTCTGATTCTTGCCTTGCTGTAATAAGTCACACTCTTTCCAGCCATCATCCCTATATTGACAGGCAAATGTCACCCAGGTTTGATTGACGTCCATTGCTCCTGAATACAGAAGTATGATTTAGGAATCAATTCCGTTTGTTTATTTAAAGAGCTCTTTGTGTACCTTGTATATCTGTAAGCAGGACAAGTTCTTTAATATTTTCTCTGCAACAACGCCACTAATATTGCACATTCACCTTCCCACTCAGTCACAGAGGTGCCCACCAGACCTTGGGGGAGGAGAAGCCTTTCATGCACAAAAAAAACCCCCAAACCCACAACCAAACCAAACCAAAACAAACAAACAACACAACAAAACTTCAAGACTTAACAAAATGCTTTGCTGTCCTTGAGTTAAGCCAAAGAGATATTTTTCTCAGGTCTTAGGCATCTGTCAATTTGCATACACCCCGAACTTTTGTTTTCGGCTGCTAAACAAAAGGGAACACTTTCCCTCAGTGTCAGCTCGCAAGCAGAGAAGCAGAGCAGAGGCTGGCTTTAACACCGAGAAACACTGTGGCCGGTGATGAGAATGTCAATTTTAATTCACAGGAAAAACTATTTCCTTCTCTGCCTTTATGGTTGCAATTGGGACGACGAGGAGGAGGGAGATCCGAAATTGCCAGATACATTAATCTCTTTATTATTGTGGGAGGTATATTTTCAAATAACTTTTGCTTGGACAATTGGTTAAACATCCCTGCATTTAAAGCGGTATTTCCCAGCAAACACTAACACGGCAAAGTGGCCTCAGGGAAGCGTTAAGCAGGAGGTGGATTGACCTTTTGATTCTCGATCGGTGACCTGAAGGGTACCCAGAGGCTGCAAAGCACATCTCTTCCTTTCGGTCTGCTTCAGAAAGAGCTGTCATCGCAAGATGCAGCTAGTGAGTGAGGCTCACGATTTCGCTGTTCATCCGTTTGCGGGAGGGGTGGGGGAGGGAGAAAAGAAAAAAAAAATATATTTCCCACACTGCCAGAGTAATGCCAAACTCTCTGTGAGTGGGAAGAGCAGAGCAGATGCTGGAATGAGATGCCAAAGCAGCTCCCCTTTCCCCTGCGCTTTTGGGTGCCTATAAATTGCTCCAGCGCGCTCGTCAGCCTCCTCCTCTCCTGGCAGGTGGCACCCGGGCAGGATCCCGCTCTCCCTTCGGCTCCGGCTCCGGCTCCGGCGCGGCGGCGCGGGCACTGGGCGGCGGGCACCGGGGCGGCCGGGAGGCGCGTCCCCGCTGAGGACTGTCGTCTCTGCGAAAAGAGAGAGAGAGGGAGGGAGAGAGAGAGAGAGAGCGAGGAGGCGAGCGGGGCGATCGCGAGAGGAAAGGCAAGTTCCAGGGAAAGTTGACTCGGACTGGCACAGCCTGCAAAAAAAAAAAAGTCGATCGCCAGCGGGAGCATAAAAGTGCGGGCGGCCGGGGCGCGGCGGCAGCTCTCCCTCTCCCTCTCCCGCTCCGCTCCGCTCCCTCGCCCGCCCAGCCGCTGCAGCGGCCGCAGCGGAGCGCCGCGACCCGCGGGAGCCCCCGCAACACCGGCGGCCCTCGGGAGGGCGGCCGAGCCCCAGGGGAGCCGAGCTCGCGCGGGCTCGGCGTTTTTTCGGCTCTGAGGAGGAACCCCGCCAACCATCAAGATTTTGTCCAAAAGCAGACAAGAGGATCGCCCTGCGCTGAGCCGGCTGGTGGGCAGCAGGCGGCGGCTGATCGCGGCCGGCGCGCTGGGGGTGGTGATGGTGCTGCTGCTGGTCATCCTCATCCCGGTGCTGGTCAGCTCGGCCGGCACCTCGGCGCACTACGAGATGCTGGGCACCTGCCGCATGGTCTGCGACCCCTATGGCGGCACCAAGGCGCCCAGCACGGCGGCCACGCCCGATCGCGGGCTCATGCAGTCCCTGCCCACCTTCATCCAGGGGCCGAAGGGGGAGGCCGGCCGGCCGGGCAAAGCGGGGCCGCGCGGCCCGCCGGGGGAGCCGGGGCCGCCCGGCCCGGTGGGGCCGCCGGGTGAGAAGGGCGAGCCGGGGCGGCAGGGCCTGCCGGGCCCCCCCGGGGCGCCGGGGCTGAACGCGGCGGGGGCCATCAGCGCCGCCACCTACAGCACCGTCCCCAAAATCGCCTTCTACGCCGGCCTCAAGCGGCAGCACGAGGGCTACGAGGTGCTCAAGTTCGACGACGTGGTCACCAACCTCGGCAACCACTACGATCCTACCACGGGCAAGTTCACCTGCTCCATCCCCGGCATCTACTTCTTCACCTACCATGTGCTCATGAGGGGCGGCGATGGCACCAGCATGTGGGCCGACCTCTGCAAGAACAACCAGGTGGGCGCCGCGCCGGGGGCAGCCGGGGACAGGAGGGCAGCGGGCGCCCGGGCCATGGGGGGTTCCCCGTGGGAGCGGGCGCCGTGCGGGCAGCGGGCGGAGCGGCGCGGGAAGGGCGGGAAGCGGGCGGGGAGGGGGAGCCGGGCGGCCGCTGGAGGCGGCGCGGGTGCGCGCCGGGAGAGCGGAGCCCGAGCCCGGGCGGCGCGGAGCGGGCTAGGGGGAGCGGCGGCCGCCTCTCCGCAGCTGGCGGGAAACCTGCGGGAGCGCCGCCCCGCTCCGCCTCGGGTGCCCGAAGGCTACCGAGGGGCCGGGTGTTCCGCAGGCCGCCCGGGCTGCTGGGTGGATGCTCTCTCTTCGAGAGCTGCGCCGCAGGTGCCGCTCCCAGCCCGCTGTCGGAGCAGAGCAGCTCCCGGCCCGCCCCGGCCACCGGCCCGGCCGCGGAGCGCTGCCCGCAGCTCTGCCGGGACGGGAGCGGGGAGCGGGCGGACAAACAGCGCTGCTCCCCGCAGGGGCAAACAGAGCCCGGCGCTCCCTCGGGGCGGGGACAGTCCCTGGCAAGAAAGGGGAGCCAGGGCCGGTGGGTGAGCTCAGGAGAGGGTGGTGCTGTGTGGGGAAAGAGTGAGGTGTGGGAGGAACGCAGCCACGGCACGGGACGGGGCTCCCACGCAGCGGAGCGCCGGGTTTGACACGCTCAGCCCCTGGAGGAGAGGCTTCTCCTTGTCAGGAGAGTTGGTAATAGAGCGAGCGTGGCACCCGCACACGGGCGCCTTGAGCCCTTGGCGGGCCGGCGCCGGCTGACGAACCGTGCCAGGAGAGACACCGGGCGCCCGGAGAGCCCCGGCAGGACCCGAGTCTGTCGGCATCCCTTGGGCAGGATGAGACATCGGAAATAATTAAAGGCTTTGCGATGCTGCCGTCTGAAACATAGAGGAATCATCCCTTTTAATTAGGATAAATGTAGCCACTGGGCTCGTAGGGGCTGTGCCTGTTACATTGCCCCCGAGGAGCCGTCCTTCGCAATTTTGCGCCCCTTTCGTGCGTAATTAACAAACACGGTTAGGCCGGCACTAATTCCTACGGCGCTTAGAGGCACCGCCATCCCTCAAGGCTTTGGCGCCCAGGGACAGTGCGAGGTGCCCAAGGACAGTGCGAGGTGCCCAATGGTTGCCGTGTCCCCGGAGCTCCGCGGTGCTCCCGCCGGTACCCGGCCCCGGTGCGGCGGGGAGGGCGAGGACCCGCCGCGCACCGCGGCTCAACAGGTCCCGCAGCGCCCGGGCCGTCCCGGGGCAGGGGCTGCAGGGCGGGCTGGCCCGCGGGGAGCCCGGAGCCAGCGCTGCCGCTCTCCGTGGGATGTTCGCCCTCCGGCGGGGTAGGCTGGGGGATGGATCGGCTCCCCGCCGTGTCCCTAGGACTGAGCACCGGCTGCCGTGTCCCCGCCGTGCCTGGCGGCCGCGGACCAAGTCCTTCGTTTGCGCGTCTCCTCCCCCGCCGAGCACGGCAGGCTGGCGGCCCTTTGTGCTCAGCGCACACGGGAGCGGCGGCGGCCCGTAAATTAACCTGATATGCCACTTAACCTTTTGTTTATGGCTCCTCAGAAGGACTGTGAAAACAGAATAATGAGGACATCAGCGGCAATTAATTAAATTAGAAAATGTCTACCATAAATACTGTCTCAGCAGATAAACCAGGACCAGCAAAACAAAGTACCTCCTAATATATTTACTTTGATATCTTCCTATAAAAGCAATATTGTTCATTGCAGGAATACAATCTTACTTACAATTAAATAATTGATTTATTTTTACCCGTATTTATAATGTTGTAGAGCGTTTATTTTCCCAAACCCTGAAAAGTAAATACCTAGCAGTAGTTTTAAAGAAGCATCCAATTACAAACATTCAATTTTACCTGAGGTCTAACCATTTCCAAATATAGGTACTTCCAGTGCCAGACACGAGAAAAACTCAGTTATTCAAAGAAAGAAAAAAACCACCCAAAGAGGAATTCCATGTATAAATTTGTAAATACTATTCAAGATATTTGGCTAAATGCCTGCATATAATATGTTTTAAAGTGGCCCACAGTTTTAATGCCTCAATATTTGATTATGATTTATACTTGAAACACTAAATGCTGATGTGACAGACTTTATGTATATTTATGTAAGGAAGCTCAGAAATTTTGGAAGTAAGTAGTTAAATGGAGTGACAAAGGCAACATTATAAATCCAGTGTTCTCTAACAATGAAAAAAGGCGAAACATTGAAAACTGCATGACTTACAGAAAAAAAAAACATTCCTAAGCAATACATATGTGGAACCTCAAGGTCCCCAGTGTTACCACATTGTCTGCTTTAATGGTTATCAAGCTTGAACAGGGAAGTGCTGAGGTCACACAGCTTAGGTATATGTGTGTAGGCTGAGAGCGCAGCTTCATGAAAGAACTTACATGGAACTTGTGAAATGTATTGTCTCATAATGCTTTAATTTTGAGATACATTTACCCTCCTGCAGTAGTACACTCACAGAGAATTCATTTGAGACTGTTCTCCTAGGCTTTAAAAAGAAATTGCTCTGGCTAACCAAGCAAGAAGGTAAACCCACTAAGAATAGCATGCAGGACTTTTGCTGGTATACACAGGGCAGTAAGATCTGCATTTTGGTTTCCAGACTTTGAATACCCACAATATTTTTTCCAGCCAGTAGTATGTATCATGTCGAATCTTAAAAATTAAATACCCATTGCTGTTGTGGCCAGTGTTTACATGCTGACTCCCTTAGGATAGTCACTGAAGTAATTCAAACTCTCCCTTACCATCCACAAGATTTTATACAAATCCACAAAGTAGCATTTCATTAGGAAGTAAATAGGAATTTGAAAAGTCCTTTAAACCATTTTTCTCACCATTATGCAAAATACCAGTTCTCTGTGAAAGTTTTTCTACCTTGTCAGTAGCCTTTTTACTCCTCCCCACTTCCATTTCCATTTCCATTTCCATTTCCATTTCCATTTCCATTTCCACTGCCAGTCTCTTATTTTCTCTGGAAGCTCTTTCCAGGGTTAATGGCCCAGAGCCTTCAACTCTGCCCTGCCAGTCACTATTCCAAAGGAAACATCCAGCACTTAGAATAATTATTGCTTAGAAAACTAGCAAAATAGATCACCTCTGTAAACAATGCCAGGCAAGTCAGGATCAAGTTCTGAAATAGTCGGGGTTTTTCATCATGCCACATATCAGTTTAAATTTGCAGCCTGTCACAGCTCTGCAAGCCTTTGCAGCCTTTCTCACTGTTCTTACAGGATGCATAAAGAATTTCCACCTACTGTGATTTTTAAGCTGCATAATGCCATAAGATCCTGCATGGTAAAAGAACCCCCTCCTTTTTAACATTTCAATATTAATGTGAAATCATATCACATGAAAATTTAATTTGGAAATTTATCATGTAAACTTTGAAAGGAATCCACGGAAAATTGTGACTTATAGCCTATTTTTTCAGTTCAGAGCAGAAAAAATCCCACATATAGTACGCCAAGTCATGCATTATTACTTAGTTCAGATTTGCAATGCCACTAAATCATTTACTGCTCTGTAACTATGCTAGAACAAAGACAAGCAACAAGCAGATGACGTGTTACGCTGAAATAAATCACATACAACCATGTTTAAATATTTTACCAAACAGAGTCAAATTATATATAAATGATTTGGAGACTTACAGTGGCACAGGCTGTTCATTGCTGGAAACCAACATATATCTAGAAATTACAGATTACTTCCAGTTTGCAAGAAATGTCAAATTTAATCAGTAGTGGAATACCAAGGGAGAAATGGGGAAAAAAAGTACGTTTAAGGGAAAGTTGCAAATGAAAAGCCCTCAATGACTTGTAAATTCCAAAAACCTCTCACAGCAAATAATGACTTGCCTGTGATTTTTCAAAAGTGCATCTCTTAAAACACAGTGAGATTAAATGTTTGCTTACTGAAATGTGGTAACAGCAGTTTTTCCAAACCCAGACTGCTTGTACACGTGTGTGTGGGGGGGGTGTACTTCTTGTATTCTTTTTTGCAGCATGGTCCTATTACTTAGTATGACAATAAACTGCCTCTAGAAAAAGTCCATCTTGGGAGCTCCCTGTGGGCCTCGCTGTGGATCCTCACCAGTGTCAATCACTTGTCCCACTGATACGAAGGTTACACCAATGTAAAATTGGTACATCATCAGATCCAATTCTCCCAACTCCAGCTATTCTTACACACATTTTTAAAAAGGCTCCAGACATCTACAGAAAATCAGACAGTTGTGTATTCATCTGATGGCTGAGAAAGGAGAATATTATTGCTTTAGTTTCAGAAGTACAGTAGGAGAAAATAAGCAATAGCCATAGGAATAAACTACAATATACATTGCCAGACGTTTAAAGTGGCAACTGATGCATGTTGAATAAAACTTTGAGGGCATGTTTTAATTTCACCAGGCAGGAAAAGTTGCCTGAGTTTTCTTAACCAGTCCTTCTATATTTTATGTAGGTTCGAGCTAGCGCGATTGCTCAGGATGCTGATCAGAACTACGACTATGCCAGTAACAGCGTGGTTCTTCACCTGGAGCCAGGAGATGAAGTTTACATTAAATTAGATGGAGGAAAAGCACATGGAGGAAACAACAACAAATACAGCACATTTTCTGGATTTATTATTTATGCTGACTGATAATGAGTAAAAAGACCCACCAAACCAGTCGAGAGATGAAGCCGGCTGTTCTAAGCGATGGATTTGCCTGGCAAAAGCCAACGAAACAAGCACCCCAGAAGAGAGTGACCACCAAACACCTCAGCAGCAGGGGGAAAAAAGTTGAATGCTACCTGATTCACATCTGTACAACACAGAGAAACCTTATGTTAAAAAACCACAAACCAAGTTAAACAGATGTGCGATCCACTTCCGCCAAAGCAAATACTTCCTCATTGTTAGTGTCCATGTGAATAAAGTTCTACATAGATCAAATTTTTGTAGGGAAGAAAAGCCCACCTAAGGAAACTGAGTTATTTCTTCAGTGTATATGATACTTTGATGTGTTATGATCTTGCTGCTTTATCCATACTTCAGCTTTGATTCTTGTGACTTACCTGCTAACGATGCTTGGAGTCCACTCATAGTGTGGTGAGGAATGATTTTACAATAAAAGGAAAAGGTAATCAAAATATACTTTCTCTCTGCAAAGAAATCGTTTGCCTTCTACTTTTCTTACCCTTCCACTTAAAACTAGAAACTAATAAGCTTCAAGCCTTAATTCAATGTTCCTCACTGTAGGACATTTACATTAGACTTTTAACGTAAAATCAATCCAGTGGAGTTATTTAAATTTTGTCTTTCTCTTAGCTGTCGTCTAAAAGAAAAAGAAAGGTAGAGGAAACACTATTTTTCCCTGAAAAATTTAACAGTTGAAAAACTATTCTATTGGACCATATCCCTGATTCCACCAAAGCAAATGGCAAAACTCATTGCTAATAGTGGAAAAGGGATTTGGCTTTTAATTTGTGTACATGTAAATACATATTTAGACAATTATTACAGGCCCATTCTTGATGGTTAGTTGTGTAAATATTTAGAAAGTCTGGCATCCACACCATCAGACTAAGGCAGGGTGTTTTCTTTGCAGCAATTAGTCTTCATTAGTGTTTTAGCACTTAGTCTGTACCTGGGTTCTATTTTTAATAAAGTAGTTACAGATTAATATACAGCAGATGTTCCAGTAGAATTTCATAGGAATATAATGGGTCAAAACCTTAATTGTCTTAGGTGTCTTGTCTCACTGAAGTTAGTGGGATTTTTCCAACAAAGGGAGAGTGGGAGATCTGACACATGAGAAAATGCTGTCACACAGACCTTTTCCATGGAAGCTAGTACCAGCTTGTGCTAAGGCGTGCCTACGAGATGGACACAGAGAAGCATACTACCAAAAATGATAACACATATGCAAAGAAAGAAGCAGATATTTACATGCAAAAAAAGTGTGTATTAAAACCTATTTTTCTCATTCATATAGATATAGATATAGATATATAAAGTCTCAAAGAAGCTTAATCCATATAGAGGATTAATGGCTTGGAGAATTAAACTAAACACAGATACATAGTTACAAAAATGCTTTAAAATCAGTCATAGCAGTAATGTCCATGGAATTTTTTTTATTCAGAAAATGGATTTATTATTTGTTTTGGTTTTGGGAGGCTATTTCTCTCAGGTTAAAACTTGTGGATTTCATTCTAAACCTAAAATTCAGCAAGATTATTAAATTTCTTTAGCACAGTTTGTTATGTTACTTATTTTTAACCTTTTAGCAAAATCAAGGTAACATTTCTATAAATCATTAAAGAGTAATAGAGGCTACCCCTAGCATTGCTATTTCATATACTCTGTCACAAGCAACCTTGTCTAATGTAGTAAGGGTACAAACTTAGATTTATCTGCACTAAAATTTCCCAAGTGTCTGCCACTCTGACAAAAAAGCTCTCCAGTGCTGGCTACTCAGCAAAAGTCTGATAGAGATTTTACTCATCTCTCTAAAAATCTCGTTTGAATGAGTGAACCTTTTCCAGACAGAACGTGTTACTCCTTCTGTTTTGAGTCGTCCAATTCAAAACAAATGCCAAGTGAGCCCAGGCTGACTGAGAGGATCGCCAGGCAAACTCATCCAGGGTTTACAAGG
This sequence comes from Phylloscopus whistleri, assembly GCA_017589585.1. Taxonomy (NCBI): domain Eukaryota; kingdom Metazoa; phylum Chordata; class Aves; order Passeriformes; family Phylloscopidae; genus Phylloscopus; species Phylloscopus whistleri. Next base: position 3,092,222 of record JADMLD010000614.1, on the reverse strand, counting down.
GGACATCGTGCTGCCAGCTGCTTGTGTATTATCTCACCAGATGGTTAATGCTTTTACCTTATGACAAAGTGCCAGCCTATATCTGTACATTGTAGTGGTTACTCCTGTTTAATTTCTACGAGGCAATTATTTTAATAACAGATGTGTACCTGACTTGTCTGTTTGCTCCACTGTTGCTGTTGCTGGCCAGTGCACTCCCACGGCAGAGTAGCTAAAGATTCCCTTTGTGGTGTCCAACAGTCCTGCACCTAGAGCTAGAGATCATTCACAACCAGCAATGTGCATTTACTACGGTGTTTATTGGTAAAGCTCAATACTACAAGACATACATGGTCAAATTTGAAGAAGCTTCTGAAATCAGGCTATTGGATAAGACATTTTTGGATAAATCACCTGCCCTGGTTAGACAAGAGCAAAGAACACACTCTATGTGAAAACCACATATAAGGCAAACATTTCTTCCTTTTTCATCATATCTTGATATACTGATTTGTAAAGACTTATATCACAACCTTTGTTATAACTATTACAACTCATTAAAACTGTATTATGTAATATATTTTGAGTGCTGGTGTTGCATCCTCACAAAAAGCTGGTTTGTGTCAAGCTTTACATGATTGCTGTGAGACTGCAAGTTCATGATAAAAAACTAATGCAATTACAAAAAGACATCTGTAACAATACTGCACATAGTTTAAGAGGTGATCAAAATGCTTTATTCAAAAATATATTTTTCCATGTATTTTTTACATTTTCAGTTACAATTAAGTAAATTGTTAAACTAGAAAGAAACATTATCTTTTTAGATTTATTTGAGATTCCTCTTGTCTTCTGTCTATGGAAGCCTAATTAAAAGTTCCAGACCTTTCATCAAGTATTACTTAAAGAATATGAGGATAATGAGAAGATTGACAGCATTACAAGGATTACAATCAGCCTCTAAAGACAAGAAATTTAACTGAAAAGCACAATTTCTTTCCAAGTCCAGGTGACGCATCTTCAGAAGTAGTTTGGAGGTAAAATTCAGTAACAGATTATGCTTTTGAAATAATTAAAATTTCAGTTGAAAAGATTCTGTATGTAGGCTCATATTCAGTAAGTCATTCATAAGCAAACCTTCAGAAGGAAGAAAATGTAGAGACAATACACAATTTCAATGTTCTAATTAAAAAGGAAATTCATAATCAGTTTGTTTGCATCTACTTAATAATTTTCAGTTTTTCAGAATTTTTTTTAAACAACTGCTCTACTGAAATCTGAATTTTATCAAGCTTCCTTATAAATCAGGCATATTTATTCATTATTCCTACTTAAAAGTCAACCACCGCTTTGGATTTGCTAGGAGTATTTTATCAATTTTATCTTGGGATATGCCTCTAATCAGCATTTTAGGAACTATATTTTTAAAGATATGTGAATATCCATGACCTCCATATTTCATCAACCTGTTCTTGGTGTGCACATCATGAGCCATCAGAATTCTGTCTTCATAGCCTTCATCAATCAGCATACGAATCCTGCAAAAGTAAGAAGCATCCCTGTCAGTGAAAGTTCTCTCTGCAGCAGCACAGAACCCACCAGGATTTACCTTTCTTACATTACTGTACTGCTGGACTGTATTATAACTGAAAATACTTAGGTGTTCAGAGTATATGCTCCTTACATTTACCTGAAAATAAAATGCATTTTTTATTGCATGAAAAATACCCCACCTCTGAAAACACAGCACCACACACATCAAAATGGAGAAGTAAAACTCTTTCCTTTTGGCATATGACTTCACCTTTCCAGACTCATAAAGTCCACAAAGGAATTCAAGAACTTCAGCATCACCCTGCACAGGACACAGGTTTTATATAAATGAGTAAATAATAATTTCCTACATAAATTCCTTCTCAGCAGGTTACTTCTTGCTGCTGTCACAAAGCTGGTCCCATTCCTTTTGCTAATGACCAGACTCTGTGTGACAGGTCTTTAAAGGAGCCTGGCTCAATTACATAAATACTTTCATATCTTTGGTTGGATCCCATTTAGCAAAGCAGGTTAATAAAAACTTGAAGTTCCCAGTATCATACTCCATAGAGACAGTTATCATCAAAACACATTTCAATGATGTTCATTAAAGAAGATAAATAAGACTGGCATGGCACAGCACTAGCACATGCCAGGAAATAAGAGGCATTAATACAGCAGTGTAGCTCAACAGCCTTGGCAAAATGACAAGTCAGCTTGGAAAAAGAAGTAATCTTTCTGGTCACACTCTTACAGCAGGACTGCTACAAGTCTTTCTGTTCCATGTTTCATTCAGGTAGCCTTACTCCCTTGATCAGCTCATTTTTTAGCATTAATATTATGTGGATGTCTACACTCCTGTATTGCGTGACTGTTAAGATTCTCAGTAAGCTTCCATTTAGTTTGGCAGAGGATTGCAGCACTGAAGTGGCAGGGGCTGACAGACCAGCCCTGGTCATTCCTCATCAAGGCCTCCAATTTCATCACTTGCCAGCACTGTGAAATTCTGCTCCTTACCTTCCTGACAATGCTTTGATCAGCAAGAAAACAAAAACTAGCTTCACAAGTACCCACACTGTATCTGAAAGCCCTTACTGACAGCTTTTACTACAAGTAGCTACAAGGAGATACATGTAGCAGGATCTAATCAGCATGGGCAGCAGAAAGAAGGCAAACAGGATAGAATTTGGGAAAATGTTACTGTTTTTCAAAAAGCCACCATACATTGTGCCATACAGTGCACAACACTACATAAACCATAGTCTTATGACATCACAAGAATCTCCTCCAGCCTGAAATACAGAGAGACCACAAGCCAACCAGAAAGTGAGAGCAATGGCACTGGAGGGACTAAGCTTTGCTAACCAAACATATTATTAGAATCACTTTCTTTAATATTGGGCTAATTTCATGGGTTGGGGAGGCATACGATCCTTTCCATTCTGTATCCATTGCTCCTTACTGCTCATCCCCCTATATTTAGTTAGTACCTGCTTCTGACTCCAAACTGTCCCAGAACAAAAGTCAGTGTTTTACTTGCATTTGCAGTAGACTGCAGCCAAACTGCTGAAGTACACAGACAGCTGAACTGTGTCAAGTAGGTAGTTATGACTACAGAAGTTTGTGTTTTGAACAGAAAAGATGTGAACAAGTATTTTCCATTCAGTATTTTCATTTAGAGGTCAATTCGATTTCTACCTCTGTGGTGCTGTTTGACAGAACAAAACCCAAAGGAGATGGCCCCAGCCATCCTTAATCCACTGTGGATACATCGACATAACTCAAACACACATACTCTCACGGTGCAATGAGAAGACAAACCTTTCATCTTTTCCTCCTATGAACAGCCTGCTGCAAGAAATACTCAGACACCAGAGAGTTTCAGGAGAGACAATGGTGGCTGAGCAAATATATCAGGAATGGAATGAAAACTCTGCCACGGCTGAACATGCACTTGTTAACCAAGGCCTACTCTAGTCCCCTCTCTCTCTCTATATAGTCCTCTCTATATAGTCTTCTCTCTAGCACCCCCCCAGTGCTTCTGTAGATGCTGACTTCCCATGGCACAGGAGAGAGCAGGAGGCACAGCAGAGAAAGCAACTTTACTCATTCTAAATGCAAAAACTGTGGATTCCTTGCAACAGTTCAAAATGCTGAGTGCAAGACTGAGTGCACTGGTAAGAGAAAAACAAATTCTGGTGTGAAAAGCAGCAGCAAACACTTGGGAGGGTGGAAGAGTAACCACAACACTTTCTTAGGAGAGAACAGTTTGAAAATAGATTAGTTTCAAGATTAATCTGACAATGAGGGGGAGGGAAGCTATGTCTGAGATGTAAGGGAAAGCTAGAAGTTACTTCATTAGTGATCAGCAATCATAAAATCCTTCTCATCAAGGAGAGTGGAAGAACTGTTTGTGACTCTGGAAGGTAAAAACACAGGGAGGATGGCAACCCACCCCTCAGACACCTGCCACTTCACTGCTCACAAACAATGCACAAACATTGTGGACGGCAGCATCACACCTCCAGATGGAGTGGAAGGAGTGAGGTGTCCATTCCCAGCCGATCCTACCTTCTCTCAGACAGTATCTGTACAGAATGTATCTCCTTGGCAAAACTTTGTGTTAGCACAGCACAACAGATTTGCTGTGCAGATGAGCTGAGACTGCAGGTGCTGATCAGAAGCAGGAAGAGGTATCCTGCCAGTGGGGCCAATATTTTCACATTGTGAGCGAGCATGAGGAGAATGGGAGCTCTGAGAAGACAGGAATCACATCCTTCAAAACAGAGAAAGGGCAAAAGGACAGGGGGAGGAAAGGTGATAGAGTGCTTGGAAGAAAAAAAGCAGCTTTTCAGGATGGAAGCACAAATCCATCCAAAACAACCAATGTGTTTTGCTGGGTTAGCAAACCAGTGAGGAGATAGAACAGGCTCAGATGATGTTTAGTAGCAGCACTAAGTTTCCAATACTATGTTTCAAACAGAAGTACCAGCCTTTTCATTTTTACAGACTGTATAAATTTGACGAGATCAGCATGGAGTTAGGACAGAGAATGAAGTTAAAAAAGCTCTTGATCTTCTCAAGTAACTTCCTACAACACTATGATTCTGCATCTTCCTGTCAGACAGAGGAAATTATACATGCTGCTCTAATGGCGTGACAGCAGCACTGGAAAATGGCATTATTTCAGTATGATAGAAGACAATTTTGAACAACAAGCAGAATCACTCTGTGATGGTCTTCAAACAAGTACCAATAATATTTTTTTATCAATGGCCATGCCATAGCTCAAACTGCATGGGAGCAGATACCTTGCAATTCTTTCATTGTCGTTCGGCATGTCAATGTCCGGATGGAACTGGTAATGAAGGAATTCTGTACCAAATAGGTCATACTCTAAGTAACATCCAAGTTTAGCAAATTCGAGAAGTTTCTTTTTATCAAATATGGTCCTGCAGAACACACATAACACAGAGTCAGCACTGTAACAGGAATAAGACATATTATGGTATGAGGACAGGTATTTTGTGACTTCCTACTTGCAAGGAAAAAAAAGTAAGATTTAATTCATCCATTTGAAAAACAGGACTCCTGTTTGACACATGCAACTTAAGATGATACACAGCATTGTCCTTCTTACATTCATTTGGGATTTCATGCATTAAAAAACCAAAACAAAACCAACTCTTGCCCCATGAAATAATGAAAATCTCTACGATAATCTTTAAATGGAAACTGGAAAGTTACTTACTTTTGATATCATTAACCCTCTCAACAGACAACCTAACAAAGAAGGACATTTAAGGAGGAGGTTAATTCATAGTGATATTAAAAAAAAACAAAAACATAATGGATTACTTGCACAAGACAGATTTACTTTCCCAAAAGAGTTACAGGAGACAGCTTCATCCAGGGCTTGTTTCATCCATCACACGCCAGTAATATACAACTTTGTCTTTAGTTTCTATTCTGTACAGTGATGTTTCTAGAGTGCCATTAGAACAGCAATATATCATTGTTTGTACTGGGATCTGGCCAGAATGCCTTAAGGAAACGCTCTCACCAAAACACATAGCGGCACTGTATCTGGGACATGGGCTTTGCAGCAGATTCGAAAAGTGAAGAACAAAGCTTCTAACATCTCTCACTCATTTGGAAAAGAACAGCAACAGAAATAAGAGCTCTCTGAAATATTTTGGGTTTTCTTTGAACCATTTTTACCAAGTGTATATGCTGTCCAAAGAAAAACAAAAACACTCAAATGATGCAATTTTATCTTTATAACTACTAAGCTTTTTTTTTTTTTTAAGAAGAAACCAAATTTCCACAAAAGCAGCACAGTTAACCAAAAGGGCAGTAGTTTGTTGGGGGATTTTTTTAATTATTGCAGATATTGATGTCACAAAGAAGTTTTACTGTACACAATTACATCACAGTCTGTTGCTATGGAAATGATTGATGTCACAATTTCAATATGACTTAACAACAGATCAAGTAGGAGGAACAGATGGGTTGAGAGAGAGAAAATCCATGTTCAAACAAGCCTGCCATCAGCAGGAGTGTAAGACTTGCCAACTGTAATTAATAAAAATGTTATTTTAAAATAAATGTTACAGTTTACAGAGACTGAACATTTATCACCAAATGAGTTTTCAAAGTGCAGAGCAAAAGAACAGATTATTTTAGATCCAGCCCTGCTCGGTTCACAGGGACACAATCACTTAAGAGTATTCAATATGGTGCAGGTGGCAAAAACACCCAACAATCTACCTCAAAATGACAGCCAGAACAGTTTCTTTTGAAAACTATTGTTACTGTCATGCTTTTGGGTGCTCTAGCCCAACAAAGAGCCAGAGAACTTAAGTTTCCTCAGCCACTGGGTCCCACTGTGAGCCACAAGGATGTGCTGCCAACAGCAGCAGTTCCCAGCTCAAATTGCTGATCTCTGAGCTGGAATGGGGTGTTTGGGCAATGCTGTCCCTGAACAGCCCTGACCTCATGGAAAAGGAGGTGGGACACGGTGAAGAACCCTGTAATTTGGGCCTCAGCCATAAATACCACAGGGACAGACACCAAACCGTTACAATGCCCCAAATCCGTAACAGTTGCTGTGAGTCTACTAACAAAAGTTACTCAAGTGAGTTAAGATGTTATCTCCTTCATAACCTTAACCCCTAACAAAGGGCTAAAGCTGAGGCTCAAGAGCTTTTGCTTCCAGCCTTTTAGTACACCATAGTTCCACTATGGATACCTGCTACCTGTTGTTCTAAGGTGCTAAATTGCAAGACATGTTAGCTAGCATTTTAGTTTTATCATTTAATTGTAAATCCACTGGAAAACTACCATTCTGTCTATGTGAAACGCAGACATGAAATATGGAGCTATGTACAAATTTATCTCACATTTAAGGGACTGGGATGCTCCCACGTGGATTTTTCTTACTGGAGGAGACTTAAAATGTTAAATGCACATTGCAAAGCCAAACTTCACAGTAGTTTATGTTATAGCAAGTGCCAACCTGAATGTGTGAAAGTAATGATAGAAAGAGATAAAAGGAAATGTCATATTCATCAGCAGCATTCATCAGTGCATCAGCGGCTGTTACTGAAACTGCAGCTGTTTTCCTACTTCTATTGCTTAATTTCCATCAATTAATTACTTAATTCAACAATTTAAAACAGTGTATAAGAGGCAAAAAGCCATAATTGTATGTTTATGTTGTATCAAAATGGCTACGTAAGTACTGATACCTGCAGCTTGCTCAGTCCTCTTTCATAAAAAGATTTAAGTAATCAGTTTTTTTCTCAAAATGGGGTGAAAAATGCAGCTACAGATACAGTGGAATGCAGGTAAATACGAAAAGGAAGTAATTTATAAATATTCAAATATACTTTCATGGCATGAATTTTATGCTCATAAAATCCTCAAGTAAAACAAGGAGCTCTGTGAATAACAAACACCTGTAGCTCAATTTGCAAGCTCTTAGAGCCTGTAGCCATGAGAAATTTGGAGCACAGTGCTGTTGCCTCTGTTACATTCACACTAAGGGCAAACAATCCAATTGCTGAGAATCATATGACCACAAATAGTCTCCATTATTCAGCAACTGGCCAAATTGATCAATGCTTGGACATACTCCAGCTCACCATGAGCAACACAAGGTCATACAAAACTGATTTGGTAATAGAGGCTGTATTTCTAAGCTGGAGACACAAAAGCATCCCAATTTCTCTCCATGCCTCATGTGGAACTCCTGGTTTTTGTTCTCAAGGAAACTAAAACTTAACTATCTGGTCTATGCTATGAACTATCCAAAACCCAGCTATTTTCTTTTTAGGCAGTTTCCTCTGTCTGGTAGTAGAACATTAAAAATCTGCCCTTTGCTTTGATCCAGACTCCAGCCAAATCAAGGAAATCTCCATTAGCTTCAGTGAGATTTTGGCAAGGCCATTAAGAGTGATCCAGTTTTCGGAAACACTGTAAGCCCAGCAACTTCCAACCCAGTGAGAGCTGCTTAGTGTCCAATGCTTTGCAAATACAGGGATTTGTGCAGGGATACAAATTAATGGGATTCCCATTTGTTAAATGTGGCTACGGTTATTCTTAATTCCTCTGCCAGGCTTTCAAAGACAGCATTTAAAACACCAAAATCTCTTATCAATGTGAATCTAAAAGCTGATCCTGAGTGAAATGCTGGAGGCAGCTCAAGCTCTATATAAGCACTTATTTTTAAGTCAGTAAACTTGAGGATAACATTCTATGTCAACTTTTCCCAGTGTAATTCTGCAAAATCCCAGTGAGCTGTGGCAACACTGCAGGAAGCACAGCAGAATAGTCTCCTTACCTGTCGAGGTGAGACATGACTGTCTTTGAAGCATCAGCCCCAGCTTCCTGCAGAATGCGGATAATCTGGAAAGGGGAGTCGCTGTTCCTGCCAGGATGGATGATAACAGGGCACCCAAGCTGTGACTGAGCCTGTGCTGTTGCCTGAAGCACTCTGTGTTCACTTGGAGTCAAAGGCCAGGAGCACCCTATTTCTCCCACCACACCACATTTGATATTAGTCCCATCTGCTCCTTTGAGTACCTCATCAACAATAATCTCTGTCAGCTAGAGAACAGGAAAATGAGATTTTTGGTTATTATTACTATTTATGTTAAATAGTATCAAATTTGGCCTTTGGACATTGGGCTAGTTATACTCCCAAGGTCTTTCTGCACTTATTTAATTAACAGCTGGGTGTGTGAAAACACTGCAGTTAAAATCTGGTTTCTGTCAACTAATGTTATGCCAGCCATTCACTAAGACCAAAATAAACACAGAAGCAAATCAATTTAACAGTATCCAGTCATACATTTGTCCAGGTTTGCCAAAAAAGCTGGTCTACATGTAATTTAAACTGTTTTAGGCAGACATTAGGTTTTCTTTAACAAAGAAAGAAAAAGGTTAGCTTATCCCAAAACCTTTGCTTTGCATTCCTGAATTGTCTCCAGATACAATTCAATGTAATTTTTGCAAAACAAGAATTCAGAGAATAAGGAAACCTTATTCAGATAGGAAAGGGAGAAACTCTGGCAACCATCCTGAAGAGACAAGTTTAAGGCAAAACCTGCTTATGGGAATGCCAATGTAAAACAACAGGAGCTCTGCTGACTTCAGAACTACAAAAACAAAGCTCATTTGACAAATTTACAGGATCAAAATTAGCCTGCTTTAGAGCGTGAATAGACAAAAACCAGCAGAATCTCTTAATAAAACTACTTTGTTATAAAACTAGTTTTTCTTTCTCAGAATAGGCCATATATCTTAGGCATACATTCAGAATGAAGAGCACAAAATGGCACTGATGATGGCCTACCTTCTAAGTGCTGAGTACAGGAAATCTGTGCATCTCCATCAGTCTGCCAAACACAGAAGGAAAACCTTTGCCTTGAGAAATCTATTTGTGTCTATGCTATTTATATTTATTTGTATTTTAAGGAATAGAAGAACATTTAGGAAAAGCAGTACTCTTGTGTACAGTTTGGGCCAGCTTGGGTCCAGTTTTGTTGGCAGCACTGCTCAAGATTTGACCATTGATTTTTAAAATAAATTTGACGCATTTGTGACAGATTAAAAAAAAAAAAAAGTCAGCTCTATTCATACACATTCAAAGCCTCCTACCTTGGAGAGTTCCATTCCCTCTTTTTCTCATCACATTTTCTTAATAAAAGATGAATATTTATTATTACAGGAATATCTGGGGACCTCAGTTATTATTAACACATTGTCTTAGTCACTATATAAACAGGCTAATGTAGACTATGCCCTGAAAAGCCTGGACAAACGATAGAGAAGAGAGCTGTAACACATAGCCTGAGAGAGCAGTGATTTACAATTGTCCTATAAATATTGCAATTATTTATGCTGTTTACAAGAATAATGGCTAAACTCATTGGGAAGCAATTAGGCAGAAAAAGTGACAAAAGAGGTAGCAAGGATAAACTCCTTCCTTAAGGAATAGTAAAAACCTCAAGATAGTTGGTGGTGTACCTAATGTCCACACAGGAAATACTGTATTTTCCTTTTACTGTTGCATTATAACAAATCCCTCAGAGAAAACGGAGCTTAATGGAAAATGGAGCTGGAAATTCTGACAGGTAACCCAAGCACATGAAAGTAGTGCTGCTCCAGTTATTACACACAAGCAGTAATGCTGTTCCCATTTTCTACGCTGAGCACCTCAGTATTTCATCTATTTTACTGGAACTTCTCTCCAACTTTGGCTTACCCAGGGATAATTCATAGGACACAGGCACTGAAGCAATGGTTAAGACTTACCTGCTCCACTGTCATGGCTTGTGTTTGAGCAGAATGAGTGGAATCCACATAAAACCCAGCACCAGCAATAATATGAACTCCAGTTTCCTCAGCAAGTTTCTTCAAAGTGTTTACATCCCGACCAATTCCTGTAGTTGTGTTTTCCACAATCGTCCCACCACCTGCTGCTTTAAAATGCAGCAGCTCCTCCCTCACAGCATCTGTTTCCTGATACAAAAGAAGGTTTTCTTTATGGCTGTAGGGATTTTGCTTAATCCAAAACAAGTTCTTCATCTCAATGGGCCCATTAGACAAAGGCTCTTGGCCTGGAGAAGGTGGACAAAAGCAGCTGCTGTAGTTCATAGTCAAGTGTTCATGAGTCAACGTGTAGCCAAGACAGTCTGGCTCCACAGGGCCCAAGACAGTCTGCACTTTTCCGCTCAAGGAAGGCATTTTTCTTTAACAAAGGGGAAAAAAATCAGATCCTAAAGGAGCCTGGGAAGGAAGAAGAAAGGAAACAAAACCATTTCAGAAAGAGCAGCATTTTCCCAGGCAATTTCTGAAATCTCTCCTCCCTCTTGCACATGTACCTACACTGTGTGTGTTCACTGGGATGTTTCCAAAAGCTGTTTGCAGCAGGGTTGTCAATAAGAAAAATAAGGCATTTATTTTACCCGACTGTGCTTGTATCAGTACTCCAGCAACACAAACACATCACATTCCAGTACATGGCAATTGTCATCATTTATTGTGCTGCAGTCAGTATCACATTAAGATAAATGTTTCCTATTTAATAAAACCACTGTATGTTCATTTAGGATTCTCTGCTCTTCAACAGCTGTCAAATTTTGTCAGCTTCAGCCACCAGATGAACACACTTGGCAACAAGGCTGAATATTCCTTACTAGTATGTTCAGTATATTTCTCTCTGGCCTCCAAGACTCAGTGTCCCTTGCACATGCTGAGGAAGTTGTGTTTGGGCACCTTGTCTGCCCTTCTCTATGTGGAATGCAGGGGTGGGGGTGATAATCTGCTCCTCTGGATTCAGCAGGGCTCAGGTTCTCCTACCAGCTGTATTCTGAAGGTCTGGAACAGCCCAGGACCACTCCTCTAAGGCTGACAACAGCCACCAAAGACACAGCATGACCCACAAACAGCAGTGGAGAAGCCAAAGTGCTTCGGTGGGCAAATACTTCACCAGTTAAGAACAAAACCTAATCTAACAATTTATATGTGGCTCAGCATCTCGGACATTTTGAATTCATCTTTAACGTCAATGAAACAATATTACTTCTCAAAACTTCAAGCAAGCAGTGACAAACACTGAAGCTACAGTCTGCAGTTGGTTCATGTCAAAGGCCCTGTGCCACTTTGGCTTAACTCACTGCAGGTTAGAATTAACTGCAGCTCTCCCCATTGGGATTTTGGTTTTTTTTTCCTTTTGGGAGTGGAGGTAGTCCTGACTAACCAGTTCATGATAGATCTTCCAGATGCTAGTCACAAAGGCTTGAGGATATATAGTTAAAATCCCTAGTCAACCAAAATCATCAGTTATGAAACAAAATACATGTTTAATCATGTCCAGAGGAAAGGACTAACTAGAGCATGCATTATTGATTAAAGAGAGAGGTCTTTCCCATTTCTGCTTCCCTTTTAGTGAATAATGTCATAAACATGGGTTTGTTACTGGTAAAGCCCTCAGAGGACATTTTCCTTTTAACTGCTAAAGCTAATCTACCAGGATGACAGAAAAACTGAAATCTGAAGGGCACTGAACTCTACATATCAAAGGGCACAGGAACATCAAGATCTCTTTGGGGATACTTTGATCTCATGAGTAGCAGTCACTGTCAGAGCACCAATGCACAAAAGTGACCCAGCCCTTGGAAAAGGCAGCTATTGCCTGCCCAGTGAAGTCTATAGTGCTGGTGCTCATTGTAATATGAAGAGTTGGCCATCCATAAAAAAGAGAAATTACTAACTGACTATGTTTACTTGTCTTGTGTAAAAGCAGACTTAGGAAGAGCTGTTCTTTTAGGAACTTTGTTCCTGAACTAGCATGTTAACTTGTTTGAGAAGGTAGAAGAGTAATTACTCTCATAGAACAGACTGCTGGCTGATTAATAGGGTGATTTATTTTTCCTCCAAACAAATTAAGAAGTGCATGATTTCAGAAAATATTATTCTTGAGCAAATAATTAAAAGCAAAATACCTCTCTTAGTCAGAAACTGCTTCTAACTGCAATTCAATTAAGCAGTCATTAATTCCATCCTTGAAGAAGGCTGGTGCTCTACATAGAGCAACCAATATTTTGGAGAAAGTTCAATGATCTGAGTCATTCTTATACGCACAGCAAAGCAACTGACATAATTCTAAGCATTACCTTTGCTTTTTTTTTTGTCCCCCCCCCCCCCCCCCTTTTTTTTAAATGTTAAATATCTACACTCTGGCATTGAGTAAAACCCTGACAGCACAGAGTGATAGCTACCCTCTGCAGTGGATTCACAGTTCTCTTTCCCCATGTTCACTGACAACTTTCCAATCCATTTATTAAGTTAGCAAACCAAACCTATATACAATTAAATATAAAAGTATTTGATTTCTTTTGATAAAACTTGACACGAATCAATTACCAGTTCCCATGCCAGGTTTCTCTTATAGCAGACACCAAACTGTTGATTTTTAAACTCTACATTTCAGATTACAACTCACATACAGAATTTACAGACTTTTTTGACTGAGGCCAAGGATTTTTATAAATATAAGAAACATCACAAAAAATGGAAACTGACACAAACAGCATTTAAAGTAGGCCTAATTTTATCTTCATGAAAAATATATTAATCATAATGGCTGTTCCTTCTCACTAACAGTTTTAGAAACCCACCATTCTTAATAAAAGAACTATTAAACATAAAGACAGTCAACAACCTGTGACTGGAATTATTTTTGAAACCACTGTCCTGGTATCTTCCCTACTGTCATTCACATAAAGAGCCTGCCCTGATTATGCTATGATACACTATTCCTATTAAGATTCACTTGATGGAATCAAAACTATGAGTTTTTAAAAAGAGATTTTAGGTGCAAATAGCTTTTAAATGGAATAAGTATGTATATGTTACTACAGTAATCACTGTTTGTGTGGTTTACTTATAACCTGCATGCCATGTTTTACACAGAACTTTCTTTCAAAAAAGTTTCTCTTTCATACACCACAAACTGCATTCATATCACCTCATTTAGCCATTTAAATGATGTATGTCTACTACAGAACAATCATCTAGACCATTTTCATAGTGGAGGTGGAAGGACATATCTACAGGCAATTCATTCAGCTTATTTTGAATGCCTGTAATAGGACAGGAAAAGTCACGTTCCGAATGTTATCCTCTTCCATGGACTAAGGAGCAAGCCAAGAAACAATCCAGGACAAGACAAATATATTTCAAATGGCTCTACATAGGATATTATATTTCCTTAATCTTAACCCAGTCTGAGGAGATGGGAAAATGTGCTGATTCCTACAAGAGAAGATAAATAGGTAGGTTCAAATCTGGCCATAACAGCTATTTTGATTTTGAAAATCACTAATTTATGTGGTGGTATTGCCAAGGAGCTCCTGCATAGACCAAGACTTCTCAGCTCTGGGTGCTGTATAAAGTGAGAAATAATTTATATTTCCTGAAAATTACAAATTCAGACTAAAATTGAGAAAATTGCTTTAAGACATAACCAAAACTTGTATTATTTCACAAAAGTTGTGAAACATTAACTTATCATTTTTGTAATAAACTCTGGACAAATCTTTATAACCACCAACTGTAGAGTACATAAAATACGACTCTCACCATTAGCCACCTATCAAATCCTGGTGAAGTAAATATTTTTCCTAGAGGTATTGTTAAGAGAAAAGATACTTGTTACTAAAAAGGTCATGGTGCTGCATTCCTGACTCTGGTAAAAACTCCACTGAATTCAATAGATGCTTTGCCTGAATACTGATGACAAGATTTATGTTTCCCCTTTTCCCATCTGAAACGTGCACTTCAGTCATTGTGTCATTTTAATGGCCTTGTAATGGGAAGTCCCCCTAGGTTTGGATTAGTTGCTTCCTACAGTAATCTCATATTGCTGAAACATTACAATCACATAAGCACAGTTTCCATATGCTAATTCTGCATTTGTTTGGATTTGGTAAGCACATTTTAATGGCATTAGCACAGATTCTCTGTAGACCGGCGTGAGAATCATTTCATTGTCGTTACATTACAATGTGAGATTACAACAACATTAAATGCAGATTGCTGTGACATAAAATTACAGAAAAAAAAAAAAAAGAAGGGCAAAAAGAATGGCTCAATGGGTATTAACTGTATCCAGAAAAAGTTAAACACAGCTGCCATTTAGAAACAAAGGCTGCCCTGGCTGATCAAGAGCATTTTCAGTGGGTCTTTCCTTTATAACCACACAGCCCTGGAAAATGTGACACAGCACAGGCTCACTATATATATACAGATGGAGGAAATGTTTTCAATATTCAATTCTAGTTTGAGCAGCCCCTACAGAGCATGGAAAAGCCACTAATTAGAAATATGTGACATATCTCTAGGAAATTACTATTAGTTAGTCTATGCTGTGTCATCTCACTGTTCCCCATATGTAAACATTTTGTGACAAGGGGAAAAGTTAGCAAGACAAAGGAAGAGGAGAGGCAGAGGGTAAGAGAACACATGTAGACTATGTCAGGAAGAATTTTAAAAATTAACTTATTTTTCTCTTCCCTCATGTTTCTGCCAACCCTGTAGAGGTTTACGGAAAGGAAGGAACTCAATACTGCCCACACAGCTCTTCCTCTTCCCCACCAGACAAGCAAGCTTTCTAACCTCTCCAATGGATGGATGCCAGATCTACTTTACCTTCTTCAAAAATATATTCACGAGTGCTAATTACAGTGCAAAGATGCTGAAAGCCAGCACTCCCTCAGACATGGATTTCAGTAAGCATGGCTTTTTTGCTCATGCATGTTGTCAGGGAAGTACAGCTACACGGGCTGTGGAGCTGAGCTTGTCCCAGCTGTGTGGCTGAGTGCAGCACGAGGACAGAACTTGCATTTGCTCCAGGAGAGATGCAGACTCACCTGTCATTCAGTCCAGCAATTCCCTGTGCACCAGTCACTGCAAAGGTGTGACCTATGACCCTGTAGTCTTACACAGGCACTCTCACACCATCACTAGTTTGTGTTACATGAGACAACACATCTTATATTGCTTTTGGGTTATTCTGCCCAAGAAACAGAATTTGAAAATGACTGGAAGTACTGAAAAAATTGAGGTTTCTGGGAAAACTCCTGTCTCTCGTGTAGAAATGGCAGGTATTCTGCCCTGAAGGTGACAGATTATTTTAATTAGAAGTCATAAGTGTTCCTTCCTGTCTTCAGAATTGACATTAGTCAAAAGTGCCATTGGTCTTTTTTCTCTCCCAAAATGGAGCTATGAGAGCACCATGACTTGCTGAACTTCAAGCTAACTCAAGGCTTTGTGTCCTAAGGAACGACGTCACACAGGAGATTTTTCATGCCTTGAATAAAGCTCTCATGAGAGAGGAAGGGAACACTTACGGTGCCTCTCTCATACACACACTCCTGCCTAAGCCCACAGGAGAATATGCTGCAGCTCCTCCTTCCCTTCGTGGGGCACCTGCACTTTCCCACCTTTGGGTGGCTGTATCTTCATGCAGCATGCATCCAAACCTCACTACTTCAGATGTGTAAACTCAACTGGGTAGAAACTGGCCAACAGATTCAAAGCCTTGAGAACTCTTGGGGGGATTATTTAAAAAGCATCATCTACTCTACCTTGCCACATTTTTTCATGAAACACACACTATTCTGAAAATACTCAGAATAGTGGGTTAATGTTGTGGCCTTCCTCTGCAACCTACCTCTGGTCTCCAAACAATTCAAAACCACATTTCCTTAAGAAGGTAAGCTAGAAGAAATGCTAAATATTGCTTTTCACTAAATTTTCTATATATGGTTTGAGCAACCAAAAACCTTTATACTACAGAAGTGAGAAGGAATACTAAAAGTAAGACTTTATATAAGGTTACAGAATGTGCTATGAAAAATAATTAGGAGAGCTTTAGCCAAGCCTTATATAATCCAACTATGATAAAGAGAAGTCCCACCAAAATATGCAGGTACACACACTCCACAGCAGCTACATTGCTTGAGTGGCACTGTCAATGTTCCACAATCTAAAAGCAAAGTTACTTAAATTTTAAGAGAAATGTAAACACTAGTACACATATGGGAAAGGCCAATATATCAATTCCCTGCTCTCAGGACCTCCAAAAAAGCACACTCAGATAAGGAGCTGGGTAAGAGAGAAGCAAAGCTTTTAAATGTTCACCTTAAAGGAAAGAGAAAATTCTTACAGCACCTCCTCTCCGTGGCTCAGGTCGTGGCAGACAGCCTTCCCAGCTTTGCATGGTTTGAGGGTGATGTTCTGGCTCTAGCCAGGCTTTAAGCCAGGCATATCTAAATCAGACTGCTTCCTTACAGCTGAACTGCCACACCAGGACAAGCGCAGTGGCTCGTACCAGTCTGGCAGGGTGGACAAACCTTGGGGATCAAAGCAAGCATCTGTGATTTGCCCCAAGAAGCAGAGTCCAAGTCACTTCGTATATAGAACTTTGCACAATTTTTTTCCAATTTGGTTAAAGTTTAGCTGTTGTGATGAGAATAGTCAGACTTCTATTTTACCTTATTTCTGTGCAGATAACAGTCTCAAAATCTAGGCTTCTCTGAGCAAAGTCACATTGAAGTTTCTCTTCCTCAGAGAGATCTGAGACCAGCATACCCCTAAGTGTTTTTTCATTAACATCTCTTTAGAAGAACTTCAGGGGATTTTTCATTTTGGGCAGCTTCCAAAATTACTCCTGATAAAAGGTCAGATAAAAATTCTCCTCCAGGGTCAAACATTACATTAATTATATTTTACATGCACACATAGTGTTTTTAGGCCAAAAATCAGAAGTGAAGTCACATTATGCTATATGCAAATATGGACTAAGTCCTGCATGTTGATACGTACATTCATATTCTTAAGACTTAATGGACTCACATTTGCTTCTCAAGGGTTCTAGGGTACAAGCACATACTCTCTTTCTTGCTAGGACAACAAGATGTAGGGGAAAAAGTCTCCTTTTCAGGAATGCATATCTAGCCTTCACTCCCTCTAAATTTCAAATTTGAAACAAGCATACATCTAACGCCACTCTTTGCTGTTACTCTCATTGAGTTTCACTGGTTTTCTCTCTGCTTAAGGTCACATACACATATTTTCACATGAGCTTAAGCATTTCAGTAAGCATGCTGGGTGAAGCATTATCACTCACTTGTATAGTCCTAAAGAGCCACACCAAATCACTCTATGATCTTTACATGCAGAAATGCACCACACAAATCAAAGCAATGGATAAGTGATATGCATTACTATCTCTTGATCAAGACTCAACATTACTACCAGAAAAATTCAGATGAATGAACCCCAACATTAGCTTTGCCACAGAACACACCAGTCACTGATCCACTGAGACCTGTAAAGCCATGCATGGTGGAAAAGAGCACGGGGATTTGTTTTAGTGTCTCATTCAATATCACAGACTGCAGCAACTGAAATAAGCAGGGGCTTCCAGGAAACAACCTTCTTTACCAGGGAGTGATGAACTTAGATGCACAGAACTAAATTCAATGTCCCACTACTGCAAACAACTGTATCACAGAATTTGCAACCAATTTGAAAACCTACTGGGAAAAAATACCCTGAGAACAGCCTTTGGACTGTGAGTGTTCTCTGTGACTCTGTCAGGAAATGGAAGCTGTATGTCCTTCTCAAGGTCCACTTCTGCTCTAAAGACACAAACCCACACAAGAAAAGTTAATGCGAGTCAAGGGAAAGCTCAAAGCTGATGGGTGTAGCTCAAGGAGCATCTTTTACCTCAGAGATTGCCTTTACAGCCTGCATGCTTCGTCAGTGCTCAGAGTCAATGACCTCTAGCTTATACACTCCTGCTGTTTTTAAGTTTTTACCCCTGTCTGGGTACAACAGTGGAATGCTAGGAACAACCAACACACAGAAGCTGACAAGATTGTCAGGTCTCCGACATATCCTTCTATTTCTTTTCCAGGTATTGCTGAATCTTCAGTCTTAACCAGAACTGGACACAGAACTCTGCCACTGTTTTGCCTTTTTGTATCACAGAGTTTCTGAGAGAAGATACAAACTCAGTATTTTTGTCTTGGAAACCATTACCTGTTTTTCAAAAAATTCTGGCTACTCAGTCTAAAGTGAACAACAAAGAACAAAGTCCTGCAAGAAAGTTTACAGAACACCCGAGTTCAAGCATTAAAACCAGTTGAAGATTTCCAGACCCATCTGAAAACGATCCATCTGCCAAAAGGTACACAAACCACAGCAAAAAAAGAGGTACTTTCCTTTCACTTGATCACTAATCCTCACTGTAGTGACTCTGGACAGGGCAAAGACAACTGTGGGATAAAACAATTCTCCCTTTACATTTTGAGGAAAGACACGAGATTCCAAAGGAGCAGAAAAAGGGAGTAGTTCAGCAGGTAGCATACAGTTCTTTGATCCTACCTCCTCCACAGAAGTTACTTCAAGAAAAACCCTGTGGCTTTGGCTACACAAAAGTAGGATTCCAGAATACCTTTGAGAAG
The DNA here is from genome assembly GCA_017589585.1 of Phylloscopus whistleri. NCBI lineage: Eukaryota > Metazoa > Chordata > Aves > Passeriformes > Phylloscopidae > Phylloscopus > Phylloscopus whistleri. Next base: position 3,073,167 of record JADMLD010000614.1, on the reverse strand, counting down.
AGTGATTCTGTATTTCTGAGATCCAAGTAAAAAATTGTGATTTATGTAAAGCTGCCATCTAAGAGATGATGGTGGTGGTCTTTCTTCTTATTTCCCTTTTATCTGAGTAGTTAAGTACATATGAAACATGTACTATTGTTAGGATAAAAAGCTTTTCTTGGATTACCAAAATACATATTACTATCAGACCAAAAACATGGCCACTGCTTAGAAAATTCTGAGGAAGCTTTTTTGACCAGAAAAATGACATTGAAGCAGAAAACCTACCCTACCAGTTTTAGGATGTAATTTCTTCTTAGAACTAGAGGGATGGGATACTCCCCTCCCCTTCCCTTTCCAATTCCCTTCCAGACATGCAGAAAATGTAAAAGAGTTCAAAACTGTTTTGAATCAAACCAGAGACTTGAACTTTAGGTTTCCACAGTCTAGATGGATCTCCAGTTCCTTCATACCAGACAGGTGGCCATTCTGATGCAAACAGAAGCCTCACTGTTTTCATGAACCTTAAAAAGTCTTGCTTTCATCTGACTAAAAAATGAATTTGTTCAGTATTTCAAGTCCTGAAAGATGGAAAAAACATTTTAGATCTACATCAAGTGAAATAAGGAAAAAAAAAATCACAGAATGTTCAGAGGCATAGTCCTTTAATAAACACAGAACTCACTGGAGCCATATGCTTCACTATATACTGATTTTTATGTGTGAGAAGCAAGCTGATGGCTCCCTAACCAAAGAGGGAAGCTGTGACACTTGTTCCTGCTGCACCATGCACTAATTTAATAAATTAGCACTGGTCACCTACATGAAATATAATTAAGCATCTGAATGCTATTGTTGCCACCTTTGATTATAACTATGAAAATGAATGTGATGATGGTGATAGGATGGCAAATATTATATCTGTTAAATTCCAAAACATGAGAGGCACTCATAATAAATGACACTTATGTAGTCTTTCATAAAACAATCTCAAAGTACCTGACAAAATGATACAAAACAACTTATTAGAAGCATTGCTTCACCCATCACTGAAACATAGCCCCCAGCAGAAAGAAGGCAGCAACCTTTAAACACTACAGAACATATTACGACAGAGGACGTTGAATAATGTATCCAGTGTAAAGCAGAAGGGAATTCCAGACATTAAAACATTAAACATTAAAACAAAATTTCCCAAAAGTAAGTCATCTCCAACTAAAATTTTGTTTCATTCAAGAACTGCCACAAGCCTCTAGCATACAGAAGATACCACCCTTAACAAAAGAAAGACACCTGAAAAAAATTATATTTACACGTATCTTAGAGACCATATATACATTGAAGTACTTGCTAGGCTCCTCAGAACTCCTCACCAACAGGACCTGTATACTTCAACTGAAGACCAAACTAACCACAACACAAGACCTGCTGCAGAGAGGTTGCCAAAACCCAAGGCCACTGCCCAGCAGTGGCTTTGGCACTGTGCTGAAGCACACTTGGCAGGGGCAGCAGAACCTCTCTCGCTCAGGTTCAGCCCCCCTTCCGCAGCTCCCCGAGCCGGTGCCAGGGGAGCAGGGAACCTCTGCAACTGTCCTGGAACGGGCAGCAAGCCTCAGGCCACCGGGAACATGCACGGTGCAAGAATCCCAACAGGGCACACAGGCAAGTCTGGAGCTTTGCTGCTGAGCCTTGACAAGCTTAAGCAACTCTGGAAGCATCTTGCAGCGGGCTGCTGGTGCTTCCAGATGGAGAGGCAGCTGAAGGCAGGCTCTGAAGGTCCCAGTTTTGGATTGAGGCATTTGTTCCTTCACAGAGACACCCTCAGGAACTGTTGGGAGAGCAGTACTAGAGAGGACGTAGTTCCAATATTTAACTTGTTATGGCTGTACAAATATTAAATACCAGCACTAATAATAGCAGCGTAGCTGCACTCACACAGTGAAGCTGCCTGAGCTCGGGGCTTACTCTGTTGGTAGCTATCATCTGGTGCTGTAAAACGCTTCTGCAGAGGAGCTGCGCGTCCCCTCACACTCCAGACGTGCCGCGGGACTCGCCGCAGGAGCCCTGCCTGACCCAGCGCCGCCGTCCCGGCCACCTCTGCCCCTCGCCCCGCAGCCGCCGGGGCTGCCCCGGCTGGGCCGGGCCCGCCGCAGCCCTGACCCGCGGCCCGAGCCCGGCACAGCCCTGCGCTCCCCGCCCGCCCCAGCCCCGAGCACCGCCAGTCGCCTCCCGCTCTCCCGCCTCGGACCTTCCCGGGCCAGCAGCGGAACGAGCGAAAGCCGCTCTCGCCCCTCAACTCGGGCGAAGTTTCCCGGCCCGGGTGCCTCGTCGGGCCGAGGGCACCAAGGGCAAGCCCGGCACGGCTCTGGGCCGCGGGAGGTCGCGGAGCGGCTCCGCAGGCGCTCCCCAGACCCCCCTGGCTCACCGCGCGGGCCGGGCCCTCCGCCGGCAGCACCGCACCCCGCAGGGCCCCGGCTGGCAGAGAGTCGCGACCGCCCCGAGCGGGGCGGGACTTCCCGGGGACGGGAGCGAGTGGTGGAGCAGGCTGGGGACGGCGGGGCCTGGGCAGCCCGGGGTGCCGGATAGGAGAGCGGGAGAACGGCCGGGGAGCGCAGCGCTGCCCCTCTGCCTGCATGTGGGGACCCGCCCAGCTCGCTGCCCGCTCCCCAGCCCCAGGAGTTCCTCCGGGGAGTGAGGGGCAGCTGTGCTTTGTGTCATCCTTGGCTCCTAGTACGAATAGGAGTCGGTGGCTGTGAGCATCCTGCCTGTCCTTGTGCGTACCCCCTGTTTGCGCGGGGAGGAGGCTGGAATCCACTGAGTCATTTTGGGGAGGCGCGGGAGGGCGGGGGTGGGAGTTCGCGCTGAGTGCTTGGGCTTGCAAGAGGCAATGTTTTCTAATATACTCTTCAATGCAGATAGGAAGGTTGAAGAGGCACTTCTAAGGATCTACACACAGGATGACAATGACTGATTCTGGAAGAAAGTGCAGGTCCAGAGTATAAAATGAAAACACAGCTAACACCAAGTTAGAATCATTAAGATTGCAAAAGACTACCAAGATCATCGAGTCCAACCTTTGACTGAACAGCACCATGTCAACCAAATCTTGGTACTAAGTGCTATGCCACTTTCCTGGACAGTTCATTCCAGTGCTTTTTAACCCTGTCAGTAAAGAATTTTTTCTGATGAAGAATTCATCTTCAGAATCCTTTACCTAGGATCTCAAAAGTGTCTTATTTACCTAAGGCTCACAGCATCCAGTGTGGTACTATTCCATTTTATAGAAGCATAAACATGCTGGCAACATGACTAGCAAAGGCACAGGGGACAGAACTCTAACCCTCACACATAGCCAAAGCTGCATTAAAGTCATCCAGTGCATTGTGGAGACTTGTAACCTGAAGTCAGGAAGTGGACCTCAAGCTTTTCTGGGAGAAGTACTTACTCTTTTCATTGCTATCTGTTCTACTTTGACTCTTCCTTGTTCCCATTTGTAAGAGGCTGGGGCCAGCACTGTAGCACGATGCCTGCAAATGGATTCTTGCGTGCCTGCCTTTAATATGGCCTGGAGGGGATGGATCCTAGCCTTTATTCAGATCTCAGATAATCCTCTGATGCAGAAAGTGAGTGGGCAAAACTGGGAATGAAAGCCAATGCATGCTGATGCATGGGCCGTTTATCATCTATCTTACAGTGAAGGACAAAAGTGGAGGCAATGGATGAAAAATGAGGAGGGTGCCAAAGTAAACAACTTTATAGAGGTAGGAGGTAAAAGAAAGTTGTTCTTTTATGAAAGTGATGGAGAAATGAAATTCTGGCTTAAAAAAAAAGAAAATAAAAAGAAAAAGAAAAAAAAGGCATTTTGAGAATACTAGACCTGAGGGTTGGAGTCCACAACGACTGCTAATATTGGTGTGGGGAGGACACAACCTTTAGGATCTCAGCTAAAGGGAAATTACTGCCCAGTATGGGAAAATAAAGATGAAGACAGTGACGCAATTGAAATGCTTTGGATCTTTTGAATTAGCATCCACTCACCAGGAATATGCAGTAATGATTAATACAAATAGATAGCTGGAGCTAAGCCGCTGGGATGGTTCCAGTTGTCCACATCATTTGTTTTTATTTGCTTCTCATATAAAGTCAAATGAGTAGGGGTCCTACAAAGATTAAGGGGAGATATGAAGGCCTGTCATTTCTAATGGCTTGTATTTCAACATGTTCATATTGCTGGGCAGTCAGTGCAGGAGAAATTATGTATGAGAGCTATGTTAAAAATAGTCATGCAATACTTTATGGAGCATCATTTGTCACTGGCCATATCCAACCTGTTTTGAAGATTTGTGATGAATTTTACATAAGGCCTGTACTTCTACATCTTTTGTGTTTTAAAATATACAAGCAGTATTAAAACTTGGGTAGGTACAAAGTAAAACCATATTCAATCTTCATTTTTACGCATGCAGAATGAGCATCCCTTTAAAGCAATCTTCACTATGTCCAAAGCAAATTAAGATACTGTATTTTTGATTTTTATGTCCTTGACTTCAACCTGCTACGAAACAGAGGCTTGTAAACATAAAGTAATGAGACTGCCTCGTTCAGACCAAATGCACAGTGAACAAAAAAAGCAAGTCAGCAGCTGGCAGAGTCTATACATGTGACACTCGGTTCACAATTTAGGTGATATACAACCTTGTGTAATGTATCTGGCATTTGTATCCACTTTTCCAAGTCTGAAAACCAGGCTATAGTCTTTCTAGAAATATTGAATTAGTTGCCAGATTAAATGTTTCATGAAACTGGGGAATCAACCCACCACCGTTGCCCCGCAAAGCCTCTTAGCTATACAAAGAGCAGTGACAACTGTCAGTAACATCACAAGCTAAACTATCCATATTGCATAGTTCAGAAAAAAGGAGAAGCATTTTACTATTAAAAAAAAAAGAAAAGACGAAGAAAAGGTGTTCTTTATTTTGCCAGATCTGCACTAAAGCAAAGCTTGATGTCAGTAGCTTTTGCAGAAGTTACAGTTTGGTCGGGGTTAAATCATGCCTGTGCTTTTGTCCACCTCAATCATGGCATGACCAGGAGCACTGAAGCCAGTGCTCCTTTTCCATTTGGGACACTGTTGTAAACTCTGTCCACTGATTAACAGTAGACACAAAATAAGGACCAAATACTTGGAGTGCTTGAGATTCAGTAGAATTTCTTATCTTTCCTAAGGTGTATGAAGAAGAGAGGAGACCAATAGTTGCAATATCAGGCCTGGGTGACCTAGGGGAAAGTGCTCTCAAGGGTCTGTATCCAGAGGGTACATAGGTCCCAAAACCACATGGGTTTTCCCTGAGCAGAGGCTGTGAGAGCCACAGCCACCTGGGTAGCTATGGAAACAGCTGAGCCAACACTACACTGGGACCCCAGGGAGCAGGACCCCTGAGACTGAGGGAACTCTTCCAGACTGAAATCTTCTGCTTGGGGCTCAATTTCTCAGGTGATATAGAAGATAGAAAAAACATGCCATGTTTTAGTTTTACTCAGAGAACAATTGATAAAATTTACTCAAGCTTAAATGCAGAATTTTTCTTCTTTGAAACAAGCTCCTTTTGCAGGGGTACTGTGGTAACAGCAAAACACTACAGCATTCCTTAGGCCAGTTGGGCTGCCCAGGGAGGCACCATCCCTGCAGGTATGTAAAAACTGCTTAGGGACATGTTTTACTGGTGGGCTTGGCAGTGTTAGGTTAATGGTTGGACTCAATGACCTTACAGGTCTTCTCCAATCCAAAAATTCTATGGTTCTAATATTCTAATGTGACTGGAAAACCAGACAAAATTTCAGGTACAAACAAGCGCTTCTTCAATATCATGCTGTAAATGAGTTTTTCTTCTGATATGACTTGAAGACAGAAAAAATTGAGTTTGCTGTAATAAAACTTAGTGACTGAAGGCCCCAGACTGTTAGTCCTTCTTCAGAAAGATAGTTAACACAGAAAGGAAAAAGAGGCAGAATGTAATTTAGGCACTATTTGTGCAAGGGCCATTGCAAACATAAGCATTTGCACATACGGTTTAGAAACAGGAAGTGAGGGTATCATTTGCACACATGCACCATATAACCCACAAGATGGTAGGATGAATAAACAGAAACTCCAGAGCATTAAAAAACACTGCAGAGATAATTCATTCAAAAAGGGAAAAACAAGAAAAAAGTTATCCTCCAGGGAAACCCTTTATTGCTCTTTCCAAAGGGATTCCATGAACGTAGAGGGTTAGAAAGAAGAACTTGTCATATGCCTACTGCTCTTAAATGACAGAACGATAGACAGGACTCCTTCTATGCATGCAGGACATGAATAGTATGGTAAGTAGGGTTTTAAAATCAACCATGACTGTTTGGAAGGGGCTTCAGGTATGACTTTTTTGTTTAGAAAATGGGTTTTATTGATTACGTGTTATTCAACGATGACAATGACATTTAAAAAAAATTCTGATGTACTGAATGTAGGTACCAGTCTGAGAGTTAAATTGCAGATGCTCAAAGGAGCAAATAAAAATTGGAAGAAGTGGGAAATGCATAATATTTAAATGGAAATAACACAAAGCTATTCATTAACAGCAAAAGTAAATATGTCTCTGAAGGCAAAAGGCAGAGCAATGTTGACTTTAACTAGACTTACTTAATCCTACATTCTTAGTTATTACTTGAGTTAGTGGAGGGTATTTAGAAAAAGCCAAGCCAGGCTGATCATTAAGAAAGTTTGCAGAATTCAGCTTAATGTTATTTCAGAATACCATTGAATTCAATTCTCTCAGCACCTTCATCTGTTTTTCTTTTGACTAGGCTAGAAACTCTAAGCAGCTTGTATGATGGTACCTCTCCTGTTATCTTGTTGATTAATATTTTAGGAGCTAAGTATTTTCAAGCTTTTGTTTGATCCGAAAACAATTTTTTTTTCCCAGAGAGGAGTATGCAGACAAGTATTCCTGGGAGTCTGTAAGCTTCTGAGGTGTTTTCAGCAAAAAGTGCATGTTCACCTTCTGTGTTAAGAGAATTTTTTTCAAAGACATGTACATAAGTTTACTGGATCTAGATGACAAGTGACTCCACAGACTTGTTAAAGAAAATGACAGATTAAAGTCACATATAATCTTAAACTGCAGGTGTCTTACTGTTGATGATGACACACACAGTAGAGGAACAGAAGAAGGAGAGGAATGAAAAGGAACAGAGGAGAGGTTCACTGACAGAGTGGAAGATGGGCTGATGGGGAAATGTGCATAATTTATAAGGGCTGCTGGTCAACAGCAAAAAATTCCCAAATAAACATTTCCAGCTCTTCTCAATAAACATTTTTTTTACAATGCAACAAAAAAAAAATAGAGTAAATGAGTAAATTTTGCTGTTTCATCCACTGCTATTGATTTGAACATTGTTTTATAGTGCTGTGTGGAGGAAATTTTGGAACAACTGCTGCTTTGTTTCCAGCTCAGTGCTAGGATGACTTCATTCAGTATCACAAAATTCAAGCTTATTTCTGCTGGTGATCAGTGATAACACATATGAGTAAACCAAGAGTTGTCACTTCAGCCTGCCACTTTACCTTCATTTTTTTGATAAATCCCAAGAGCTGCAGATAAATGACTTTGATACCATCTGTACTTGCAATTAGTACCAAAGTTACAAATATGTTCGTGTGGATGTAATTGAGGGCAAAACTTGAGGCTGCTAGATTTCAATTCACTGTACAAACACAATTTCTTCCAGTTATTTGACACCTTTTAAACTTTATGTCTTTAATGAGAGAAACAGAAAATGAGAAAACTCCTTAATGAGGGGAATTGAAATGGAGATGGCTCTACAGACTCAAAGTAAGCCATAAAAGGAGGCTAGACTGTTTTGTTTTACTAATTCACTGGATCAAAGCCTATCTCCTTAAATCAGTTCCCTACCTCCCATTTCTTTATTGGAAACACATTTTTTTCTTCATTCGCCTCAAATTTCCATTGCTTAGGAAAAGGGCTCTGAAGGTCACGAGACTGCTTATGTTTAACAAAAGATAAAATTTGGCTTACAAGCCTTTGGTTTATTTGCTTAAAGCACATTTTTATTTTGTTTAATGTTTCACTGTTAATTTGGGCACAGGAAGATGCTATAAGTAGTGTTCTTTAAACCTAGGAGTGAATTTAGGGGCATGGGATCAGGTCTTCTCTGCCCCACTCTCTAAGTAGGCTTTTTGAAATTAGTGAGAACACTGCCCTTGTTCTGTCCAGATGGTTATTGAATTACGAACATTATTTAATAGAAGATACAACTGATGGCAATTTAGAAGCATATGAAGTTAACATGAGACATTCAGGCTGCAATCCAAAGTGGAACAGATGGATCTGAAATTGGTTAATGCTAGATCAAGGAAAGCTCAAGTATTTGTACTTATTAAAGTACAGTGCTATCTGGGTTACCCCTGGTGATCATGATGCACCCATGCATGCCTAAGCTTGCCTGGACTTTGCACTAAGGTAGCCTGATCCAAGGAACTGCACCATCAGCAGAGGGGTTACCACACAATACCTTTAACCATTTCCCTGTTGAGTAAAACTTTTCTGACTCCAGCCATCCACATACTGAAAGTTTTATTTGTGAGGGCTTCTTTTTGTAAACTTATGTTGTTTGTCTTTTTTTTTCAGAAGTAGGGTTTCTTTATTTTCCCTTCTTGCAGCATGGCCACCTGCTACCACTTCAGCTTTAACTGCATCTTCTTGATCTTTTATTCTTGCTTGTTCATTTACTTGTTTTTTTCACCTGTCTCTCTAAGTAATAATAAGCATACATCTTTCCATGCTTCAGTGTCCAGCTTCTTGCTCTGCTCTATCTTCTCAGTTTTTGCTCTCTGTCATGGCTCATGAGACACATAGTTCAAAACTTTCTTTTAGAGAATGAAAGATATTGTATTTTCTTCAGTCTTCCTCTAACTCCTCACTTTAACCTTGGGCTTTTCTCTGATTTTTTTAAAAATAAATCAATGCCTACCGCTAGACCAAATAATTGCCTCTCCATACAATGTAATATATTATTATTTCATATTTTATTAAAAATTATATTGGTTTGTGCTTACAGCTAAAATGTAATACAGCTTTAGGACTTACAGAATCATGTTTGGGAGATTATGGAACAATTGTTCTAATGCGTGAAATTAACTACTGAACACTAATCACAATCAGATTTAGAACACTAAAAGGGGATTCAATTAAGAATTTAAATGCCCGAGAGTTTTACTTTCTGATTTGCAGAACAGAAGCTGACTTTTACCAACGCTGACTGTATTGCTTTCCCTAACATGTGCATCGAGAACAGTAATTTACACTGGAATCCTCTCTTTACTGCCTCTCTTTCTGGACAACATCAGTTTATTTGAAGGGACAGTCTCTCCCACTGCTACTCTGTTGTCACATTTTCAGTCAGTAAGGGTGCTGTGATGGTAGGTCTGTAAGTGATCTGGAAAGTCCCCTGGGATCAGATTGCTGTTTAAGAATTGAGCCCTGTCAGTTTTCCTGCCCTGCCAAGAACTTGCTTTTATCTATGGTAATTGCTTTTAGAGCTAGAAAGCAAAGAGGCTCTTCTCTGAGACTCCCATGCTTCATCTTTGCTTGTGGCAGACTAGTTTCACAGCTGCTCCAGCCCATTTAGAAGTCATTTTTCTTTCACCTAGTGGATATAAATCTGCTGCATTCTGCCTACAATTGACTGTCCCTCTGCTTTGCTTTAGGACTTGTCCATTCAGCAGTGCTTAATGATCCTGATACTGCAATCCCTTAGTGTTGACCATAAGTTGGGTGGGAGAGGGGTCAAGTTTGAGGCCAACTGATAGAAGTAGAAATGACTGCCCCTTTCAAGTCAAACTTGGGTGAGCAATTTCTGCTGGCTTGCTCAATCTAGGATGCAGCTGCAGTCCATGCTATTTAAAAGCAAATGTTTACAGGAGAGAAACAGTTTTCACAAGGCAAACAATTTTCTCTGGTTCTAACAGATTTTCTAGTTATTGATCAGCACAGCTACTCCTTGAAGAGGAAAGAAAGAGCTCACTGGGGTGAGCAGCAAAGTGGCAGAATTTACACTGTATTAATTTGTATGATACCAACTGTATACTCAGTGGTATTGCTTCCAGTCATATTACATAGCTGTAGAAATTTCAAGGCTGACTACTGTCACTTCCAGGGGCTATAGCAGCTGCTGGGGATTGCCAGAGTAAGGATGACCTGGATTCACCATTTTCTTGCATAATTCCTCAGTTGCAAATATCTAATAAGGACAAGAATCTGGCTTGAAAGTAGTTCCCTTCAGTGTTGTGCACATCATGCAGGAGTTGATGTAGCCATGGGAAAAGGGGAAAACTGACAGCTCTTCAAGAATAACTAACTGGAGATCAGACACACAAGTAAAAGGGATTTTCTCCTATTGAATGTTTGTGGGAGAACAGGACAAAAACCCCCTTTTTTGTTTTTATTTTGCATTTACAAGGAGCTCCTTGAGCTTTATATCTATGTAGTTTCTTACGCTTTAGTCATGTGCCTGCTTTAGACAACATTTTGAATCATTAATTCCCCTGATCTTGCAGGCTGCTGCATGTAGGAAACCCTGTGCTCCCATGTGTACCCTCACCATTTTTAATGGTGTGCTGTGTGGGCAAAGGCAGTTCTCCCTGGAGAGAAACTTTCAGCTTGAGGTGCATTAGTCAGTCTTCCCTTGTTTGTGTTGCTCTTGCAGGCAGAAAAAAAAAAATAAAATAAGGAAGACAAGAGGTAGCAAAGCACTGAAAGCCACACATGCACCCTCATCCACATGCACGTGGAAATACACATGCACAAAAACAGAACAGACATTAAAAGGAGCTTTTCTGGTTAATTTTTGTGTTCTCTAATTATGAGCTGACAGTATCCCCTTGTATCCTGAAACAGCATTATCAATTGCAACATCTTACAGGGAGAGATTTCTCATTTTCCTGTGTTTTGGTTTCTGAGGTTAGAGCTACAGTTATTTTATATGTACATTTTAATTTTTTATTCACATTTGCTGTTGAATCATACTTTTACATCCACATGAAGAAAGTCAAGGACAGTTCTCTTTCAGCTGAAGATATTCTTTCTTCAAAAATCTGTCTGCTGTGTTCTTTGATTTATTGCCTTGTTGGACAAGATACCAAGTCTCATTGCACAATATTCCTGTTATGAACAGGAGTGGTTTTTTCTCCTCTCTCAGTGATAGATAAATCAGAAGAGCTTGCATTTTTAGAGGATAAGTTACAGTTTCTGAATATTACATTAATTATCTCAGACAGTGCACTTGAGACACTGTACCTGCCTACTTAATTGCCTTGCACAAACTGTAAGTCTAAGTTCTTATATTGTCATGCAGATTGTATAATCACCTGTGCAAAGGAATGTGAAAATTCTTAGTGAAATTCCATCTTTTATTTGTACCAGCGACAGCAATCATTCATGGAAGCCCCATATTTATAGAGAGATCATTTTCTGAGGAAACCAGATGGGACAAACTAATAAGAGATAATAGGCACATTTTATAAATTTGGGGTATATTTTTGTTTCCTGATTGAAAATGTAACAATTCAGAAATATTAACTTGGTATATTTAATATAATTGTCAGTAATGTGGGTGCCAGTTTGCTAGAAAGATGCAGACTCAGTTCCAGCTATTTGTGTTCTAACATTTTGTGGCTCCCTCTATTAAATTTAGGCGAATATTTACAACTCAGGAATAATTACATGCCAGAGTTTTGGACTCAGCCAGAGTCAATGAGATTTTCCAGCCAGTAGCCCTCAAAACAGGATCCAGATGATGAAGATCCTGGTCATAGCTTCCTTTCAGTCGTATCACTTACCCCAGGGACCTGGTGGAGTGGATATCTCCTTTGACAAGGACACCTTTAATTGATGGAAAATATGATGTTCTGTAAAACAGAAGGGGACTTGCTGCTAATTTGTCTAAATTGCCTTAAATAGTTACTTTGTCTAAAGGAACTCAGGAACTGTCTACTGCTCTATCAGTCTTGCTGTTGAGAATGATGCCTTAAGTTTTAGCTTTCATATTTTCCAGATTCTGTACTGCATTAATATATAACTCTGAACTTCATATAGTGTTAGTAAGTTCTCTTCACAGTTCAGTTAGACAAAACAATCCTTTTCCAGCCCGAGAACTAAGGACACCATTGCAGCTTCAGGCCCAAAAATGTATACAGAACAGCATGTTGAGGAGAGCAATCTGGGAGGATAGGACTTCATAACCTGAAGCTGTAATTGGAAAAATAACCTCAATATGTGAATGGATCAAAACTTATAAAAGTGTGAAAATGTGTGACCTGTTGTTCATCTTGGGTGTAGCCTCAACCAGGCTCTTGTACTGCCCAAGGTGCATCCTTTGAAGGCCTTTTAAATAAATACCTACTTAAATTCCTTTAACACTGTCTAGCCTCTGTTCTAGGTAGCCTCTAAAGGCATCTTGAGTGCAACAGAAGCAATACATGGTAGATCATCTCCAAAATATGTCTGCATGGAAAATAGAGTGGAGAGCAAAGAGCTTTCCAATAGTAATATTAATTGAGTCCAAATAAGAAATGTTTTTCAGCCTCCTTGGAAAAGTTTTTTCGATTGCCTTTTCCACATGGGCATTAACCAATAAAAACCTAAAAAAAAAAAAAAAAAAAAAAAAAGCTTTGTCATTGCTTGCATCTGAACTTGATGAAAAATTAAAAAAAAATCTGCTAATATTTAATAGAATGAAGACTGAGATATTCAAACAAGGGCTAAGCAAATGTTCTGAGACAGATAAATATGACCGATATCAGGAAAGCAGCTGATCTTATGAAGCATCAAAGAAAGGTATGAATATATCTTTAGGACTGTTATACCCCTAGCCATCCTCCCACAGAAAGACCCTATTAAGTCAAGGTAAATTGTACCAATTGCCTTAAAGTGGTGCCCGTCTGTTCTAATTTTTTTGATACAGCGAGTTGAAGTTCAGTGTGATGGTGATACTACTGACCTATTAAGGCTGAAAGTGATAGGAAAATGCAGTTGTCACCTACAGCTTTGTTATTGTGGTGCAACAGAAATGTTCTTTTCTTGAACCATTCTTGCTTGAAAGAAAGGCAGCCAGCCCCTCCTTTCACTGTCCAATTAGATAACATTGGTACATTTTGCTATAAGGATGCATTTTAAATGAGGTTCTTTTTAAAATGCATTTGGCAGCCTGAAGACACTACCAGAACAAATTAGTTATGCTTAGTGCTGCATTTGAGCAGTACCTTTTTAACTGCTTTGAAAACAGAGTCACTCCACACTTTATCACAACTGTGATTTAGTGGTTTATCACAACTGAGCACAACTTTGCAGTCATTTTGCTGAAACTGCCTCAGTTACTTTTCCCTTCTTAATTTTTTGTGTGAAATTCATGTTCATGAAAGATGCCAAATTAACAACCCTGAATATTTTCCTTTTTTTTCTTTTTTTTTTCTTCTTTTTCCAGTGGACATTCCAAGTAGCAGCAGTGAGAATTCAGTGTTTGTTGCCCCAGTAATGTGGCATTTAATCACGCAGACAGTGGAAGAAGAAGGTCGTTCAGACTCGTGCAGGCTGGGTTGTCCTGCTCACGCTGCCTCAGAAGGAGCACTGCAGTGCTCTGTGGCACTCATGACCAGTCATTGGCTTTTCCTCACATAAGTTTGCAAGGTCTGTCACTTGCTATAGAAAAGAGTTCTGCAAAATTTGATTAAAAGTGTTGTTGATAGCTATGTAGGAATGAGTTTTAAAAAAGCAGTTGAACATGATCTTCATGAAGACAATGGGCTACCTGTCTTAAGTGTTTACTTAAGCACTCAATTAAGCTCACATTCTCAATGTCCTTTATATTTATTTTACTAAAAGCTCTCTGCTAATATTCTTTTTTTCTTAATATTGAAAGTTGTTGGGTTGTGATCAAGTCCTCCTGTAACACTTTATAATGGCAGGTAAATCCAGGACATGGCTTCTGTTTTATGTATCACAACATGCAGATGTCTGAGGGTACAGGGTATTTCCACGTGTTTGAGTCACTTAGGATCTAGCATCTCAACTGATAGGAACCTGTTGTTCTAGTGCAGGCAGGACTTCAGGTTCAAAGAGGTATATTTTTGCAACCATGATATACCAGGTGTCAAGCTTTGCTTCTCTCATCCACTTAGAGTTCAATTGTATAAACTTTACACCTGAGTACTTGGACCATGAACAATTTATTTGAAGATGTCAGTCAAACAGTCAGCAGTACAAATACTTCGAAATGCACCTGCAATTGATTTTGCAGTTACAAAAGAGGAGAGAGAACTGGCTTTCAATGCAGATGAAAGGACCCAAATTTTGTTCCTTAATTAAAACTTCAGGGTTTTTTGTTGTTTCAAGATTTCGGGGGCTTTTGCATATGCACAGGGCTGGAATAGGGGAGACAGAAGATTTTTTAAACTATAGTTTTAGTGAAACATCCAGGAAGGAATTATGACATAACATTATCAATAGATTCGCAATAGGTTTTTCTCAAGGCTTGAGATGTAGATTCCCAATCTAGTGATACAATACAATTTGCTCCTATACCTAGTTAACCCAGTAAGAACCAGATAACGCTTACAGTGAATTTTTTGGCATAGAAGTATTAGTGAAAGCAGCAGTGTGGTAGTTCAGCCAGGAAGTGATTTTTCAGGAAGTTATAACTTGACAAACCAATTAGAAAGAGATATGTCTACGGGAACATTCAGGAGTTAAATATTGGAGGCTCCCAGGGAATTGCCTTTTTTCTTCTGGCCAGCAGAACAGGTAACAGGGCCTGTCCTTTCCGCCATATGTCCCTTCGGGGCCTGGTGGCCCGCCTGGGCCCTCCACTTCCCCCTGCGGGGGGAGAGCCAGGCCTGGCCCTGGCCGTGTCTCTGGATTTCTCCCCCGCAGCTGCCAGCGAGGGGGAGGAGAGGCTGCAGCCCCTGATGGCAGCTTGGGGCTCAGCAAGGCTGGCCCACACCGTCCCAGACCCCTCCCGGGACCTGTGCGCGGCCCGGCCGGGCTCTGCTTCTGCCGCCAGCCGGACTGGGCCCACCCCATGGGACCGAGGGGTGGGCAGGAGCCATCTACGTCCTTGGCTGTTGAGATTTCTGACTGCCTGGGCCGCTCCGAGCTCGATCTCTCGGCCCTGAGCAAGAGGATTAACTCTTTCTTCACAGCACCGATCTTTCTCTGAGAGAAAGAATTAACAGATTGAACGTAAAGAAGACACAGCATGAAGTCTGTAGAGCGAGAGTAAAAGAACTGATTAGAAGAAAGGATTGAGGAAGTGGACATTTTTGACTGGACTTCTCTAGATGTAAACCATGGAGAAATTGACTATTTCTTGTAATGTATTAATGCTGTTTAGGGGAATGCTAGGTCTAGTTAAAAGTGGTAGACTGATGTAATTAAAATTTAATTGAGAATTTTGAACAGAGTACGTCCCTCGCTCCTGGGGTAAAAAGAGGTCTCAGCCTTTGAGACGAAGATGATTTTGGAGAGAAAGTGGTTTGAAGCCCTCACTCCTGGTGTAAAAGGAGGTCTCTATTTCTTTCGAGATAGAGATGATTTCTAGAGATAAAAGAAGAAAATCCTTTTTTGATACTAGAAGAAGAATTCTTAAATGGTACTCCAAATACGCTGAAAAGCCCATGAGTAGCCAGAAGAAAGGCTGCTAATGGGTGGGACTGAACAATCTGCAAAATTCCAAGTAGTTGCAGGTTTGTGACATTGAGAGCCACCAGACTGTTTTTTTTCTTGTGGCAAATGTCTCCATGGGACTCTAGAGACACTCCTCTCCTAAAGTAATGAAAGATTGTGTTTGAATAGAAAAACTTACTGAAAGTCAAAGGTGGTGTCTCTCTATGTTGTTTGTAGAAAAGTAAACACTTGTGGGGGGAAGGAAGAGTGTGTTAAAGGTTTCATTTTTTATTCTTTTCCATTCTTTTAGTGTGGGTAAATAAATGATTTTTGTACCTTTTAAGTTTTAAGCCTGTTTTGCTTTTTATTTTCTCCTAGCCATATCTCACAAAAAAGCAAACACTGAAACCATCACAAAATTAGTGCATTGGCCGGGAAAGGTCAAAATTAGCAAACATAAAACTGCTACATGATTTGGTGTTTCCACACAGTTTGAGAATTAAACCAGCACAAGCAGTAATTCCTCTGCCAGCTGGCTTGTGAGCCAGGGAAACCATGGGTGAAGACCAGGGGTAAGCGGGCAAGGCACATCAGAGGCCAGAGCTCGGCTATATAGTCCTTCAGTTTGTAAGCTGTTGCATCAGGAGAACATTCATTTTTCTCAGGCCATCAGTGTATTAGCATTGAATCTTGGTGCACTGAAGCACCCAGGAATGTGCCTTCCTTCACTGGGAAAACAGAATGATGGAAACCTACAGAATATACCAGATCTGCATTAAAGCAGCAAAAAGTAATTTGTTCAGTGTGTTCAGGGGACTTTGTTTTTCTGTAGCTGTCTGAAAGATCAGGTCTTTGGTCTAGGCTGCTGGTAGTCCTACAGCAGTTGAGTATGTAGGCATGTGCTAGAAAATGTGGCAGGTACGTGTTGTGCTGTCCAGAACCCTGGTAATGGATTTGGATAAAAACATTCTTATCTTCAAGGCTTGGAGTATAGTTTAGTGTCACTGTGCACTGTTAAACAGCTCTCAGGTTTCAGATGGGAGCTGTCTGTATTTTGCCATGAGGCATGTGTTGCAAGAGCATGTAAATCAATCTGGTGTCTCACTGTAAGAAAGGTGCTTCATTTCAATTAAACCTATGCCCCTAGCATCTTTTAATGGCAGACTAATGAAACAGAGATGGTTTGTGTAAGGGGGAGAGCAAATACAAGCAAATGGTCTCATTCGTGATGTAAAAATGTAGACACAATTTACTAATAGTAGCTAAAATATTAAATAGCTCAAGAAACTTTCTCTCCTGCAAACAAGTTGGCTTTTTGGGTGGAATCCAGCTCATTCTAATGTAGATTTTCAAGACAAGGCTGTTTCCTCATCTTGTCAGAATATTATCATTTTCTATTTCTTTGTATAAAATGTCTACATTTCAGATGTATGATAATCAGTGGATGCTGACAAAGAGGATTTAAAACCAAAAGTTGAGGTTTTGTCCCCATAGTACACCGAACTTTACCTTTTATAAAAGTCTTGTTTTTAAATTAATTTACAAATTTTATAGGGAGGGAAGGGAAGGGAAGGGAAGGGAAGGGAAGGGAAGGGAAGGGAAGGGAAGGGAAGGGAAGGGAAGGGAAGGGAAGGGAAGGGAAGGGAAGGGAAGGGAAGGGAAGGGAAGGGAAGGGAAGGGAAGGGAAGGGAAGGGAAGGGAAGGGAAGGGAAGGGAAGGGAAGGGAAGGGAAGGGAAGGGAAGGGAAGGGAAGGGAAGGGAAGGGAAGGGGAAAACCTTGTTTAAAGCAAGAAAGCTTCAGAAAATAATCTTACTTGCAAAATGGATAATACAAAATTTGGGGGTTTTTTTAAGCCTTATTGATCATACTTTTAACTGCAACCTTTAATGGCAACATATTAAATAAGTAGTGTCAAATGCATGCTGAAATAGTCCTATGTATGCATTAACATGAATCTATTTAGGCCAGACACACAGACTTTATAATTGCTGTATTTATGAAGTTATAGTCAAAGTTATGAATTATATTTGTTTGCCAATATTAAGATATTGTTCAATAGCAGTAGTCCCTGAATAGGCTGAACATTTCCAAAACAGATGAATATTCCATAGTTACATTAAAAAAAAAAAAAAAAGAGTGCTCTGCGTTTAATAAATTCATCAAAGAAGATGGGGTTTAGAGATCCTTGGTTTTCCAGAGTAATGCTTTTCTTAATAAAATTTTAGGTTTTTTAAGAGAAAAATTCTTTACTTTTCACAAGTAAAAATATCAACATTTACAATTGACAACTGTTCAATGGTTTCTTAGAATTCAATTTTAAACTTGAAAAAGAAACTGAGAAGGCAGGAATGATGTTGCCTGTATTACCTAGAACTTGCATATTTTTTCTCACAGAATGTGAAAATAATTATCTATCAGAAAGAAGATACCTGTTACTGTTCAATTGTCCTGCTAACTATTTTTGACTCATTATGCTAAAATTTACAGATAGGTACAAAATTCACGGTGGGATAAATTGTGTATGCTATGCTTACCTCAAGAACATACTTTTTGAATTCATCCCCATATGAAGACCTGTATCTAGACTTAGAGAAAATATTAAGGTGATAAGGTGAGGATGTGATTAAGTAATTCTGAAAATTATACAAGAATCCCAGAAAACAATCAAAAGAAGCCAAGACCCCAATCTGATGTTGTATGCAATACGGCAATGTAATTCCTTCATGCTTACATCTGCCATTATCAAACAGAAGTAGGCAGATGGAATTATCTCAAATCTACAGTGACATTGACTCAAGTATTATTTGACCATTCCTTCCCATCTTGTCTCTTCACAAAGGGTACTAAAAATCACAAAAAAAGCCCTGAGAAGAGTTACAAGGAAGGTTGAAGGAAAATAGAAAGAGAGCCATGCTTAATCCATTAGTTTTTCAACTATTGTTGATTAAGGGAAAGATTAAAATATTATGATCCTTATACATTAAATTGTGGTAACTGGTTGTACATAGCTCTTTGTGTGAAAAGGTAAAAAATAGGAAACTTGAACTAGACAAACTCAAATTAAAATACTCTGTTGTTTAACAAGTGAGAGTAATTCATCCCTCAAATATTTTATTAAGGGAAAGAGCAGAGTCTCCACATCTTGATTGTAAATCAAAGGATGCATTTGTACTTGATCCACAGTGATTCAATCCAAACTTTTGATTGTGATGTTACAATGTTGAGACAAAATTTTCTGCTCCATAAGGCCCATACTCTCAGAGTCCATTAATTGTTTCTGGGCACTCTATACTTCTCTAGTACTCTCTACTGAGAGCTCTTAATATCTCTGCAGGACAGCAATGTATCTAGTGCTAGATACCACATCAGGACTCTGGAAAACCAGGGTCCATGTGGACAGTGAGCTGGTTATTTCATCTTTCTGTACCTGAGATAACCTTGGGATGGGGACATGCATCAGTCCAAGGAGAATGATTTTGCCATGGTTGCTGATTCAACAGCAGAACATCTTCCTTAAGCTCCCTTGGTTTTCAGCTCTGTGCAGCTTATCAGCTAGACAGTACCACTGAGTTCCCTCCTCTGCAACGGTTTTGACAGAGCTTGGCCACTTGGTGTGTCTCTGGTCCTCTCCACCCTCTGTTTAGTCCTCCTTAGGCTGTGTTGTGTGTGGGAATTTGGGTATGCTGACCATGTGCTGTCCAGGGAGCAGCAACCATATTTTCCCCTATAATTTTCATACTGTTATCTTTTTACCCTCAGTGATCTTCCCAGAAAAGGCTTCAAATATGTTTGCTGGTTTACAATTGCACTTTTGATGATTCCTAGAGTAATAATTGTTCATATTGTTAAGGTCTATGAACATCATATGACTGCTGGTATTGCCACAGTGGAAAATTCCAGTTGTAAAAGAGAATTAAATTTCAATGGTGATTTGAAAAAATTGCATGAAGTACATTCAAAGGCCTTGTTTTCATTATGTGTGTGCATCAGTGTGCCAGAACTTGTATGCAGTTCACTAGCAAGCCATTGGCTGTTAGACATGGCTTCATGCAGTTTGCAGATTAACATTTTCTAGAACTGAATTTGAAACATATTTAGCTACAGCTTTGCCGATGTTTTTAATTGCAAAGAGAGCTATCTTGCTGTCAAGCTTTTTATTTCACTTAGCCATGAGAGGACATCTTCTTTTAACACTTTTTTAAGACTCTGAAAGTGCTCTTCAGCCACTAGTAATATTAATAAAGTCCAAATAGGAAATGTTTTTCAGCCCCACCTTGGGAAAGTTTTCTTGATTACCTTTTCCACATGAGGATTAACCCAAGCATATTCACCTGTTTTCAAACTGGAAAAATGAAAAAATCAGATAGACTGGTTCTCATTCAGGATAGACATGAATGTTATGTGAATGGGGTCATGGAAGGGGAAGCTTATTCCCTGTCTCAGGTTTAAAGTGAAAGTCACACCATACGAAATAAGGGGCGGGGGCAGCCTATCCTGTCCTTGTTATTCTGTTTCTGATCATGCTCACCTCAGAATTACTGAAAATACAGTATTTTGGCCAGTGATCTGAGAGAAAAAGGTTGGGATGTAAACATTATCTCTGAATATATTTTTTTCCCTCCAGCTCTCCCCCTCAGCAGAGGGGAGTTCATCTTTCTGGAAGCACATCTATATTTTGCACAAACTTTTGGCTTTGAGCGTTGATATATTTGTGACAAAAAGCCACTTTACCAGAAAAATTCCCATCAACTCCAATGTTGATCTTTTGGAGGGGAGCAACAGGACTCCAATTCTATAAGGAATTCCACCAACAAATATAAAAGTAGAGAGTTTAGAGCACATATTTTCAAATATTTTCTCTAATTTGAGAAAGAGAATTCATATCTCCCACTGTCTTTTGTCTTGCTTCTACAAATAAGCCAGATTTCTTCTTACTTTGAAATGTCATTATTTTTCTTCCTTCAGATGCTCTAAGCCAGCAGAGTGAAACATCTCCATATTTTGTAAAAAGAATATATAAAAATTGTTATTTGAATCTTCCTGCCTGGTTCAAAGTAGTCTTTATATATGATTAAGTATCTTAACTATTCTTTAGCTGCATTAAGATGAAATGGCGACTTTTATATGTAAAAGGCCAGATGAATCTTTCCATTTAAGATTTCTCAACTATAACTATAGGGCATGAGAGCTAAGATAAAATTACTAACATGAGAGAGAAGTGCATTACTGTGCACTTGAAGTGCATTTGAAGTGCAGGAGGGCTGACAGGATGGGGAGCACTTGTACAATGTAGGATAGATATCAAGATGTTCACCACTGCTTATCTTCAGCTGTGCACTCACCTTCTGAAATGGGAAGAGAAATTGTCTTGTAAATATATTTATTGTCTTTCAAAATCATTTACTTTTAACCCATGATTTTCTAGCATCCATTGCTCTTAATTCCTACAGCTGTAGTTATGCAGTTTATAAAACACTACTCTGCTCAGAAACATAACTTTAAAAAGAAAAACCAATTGTTCTTCCCAATCATCAAGATAGATTTTACCAGTAGAAAAACTGTCTTCCTTCTCTTTATCTAGACTCTGTTTCTCTTTTCTGTTTGGTGCCCATTGTCAGCAATAAAACTGAGTAAAATTGCAATGTCATCCACTGGCTCAATAAGAAACGTTGGTGTCTAATATTGAAAAGTTTGACCCTGTTCAGCTAAGGGATTCATGACTTGGACTTGGAAAATTGTGTGTGTAATGAGTAGGAAATTGGAAGAAATAGTGTATTTACTAGATAAGAGGAAGAAATAATAAAATTTGAAACTTGTTTTCTTCTGAAACTCAATTGCATGGCATCTGTGTGCACGCACGTGTTAATAGATGTCTGAATATTGCCCTGTGTGGCTGTAACTGCTTGGCTTTCTACATCTGCCAGTTCTTGTGACGATAGTGCTGATGGTGGAAAGAGCTTGAAAGTCTTAACAGGGTTTTGGGGTTTTTTGAGAAGGGAAGAGCGGATAAATTAACACCAGATCTCTGTGTGAAGAGGTTAAGACATATTTTAATGGAGAAGGGGTATCTGCTGAAAATTGGGATCTGGAGTCTTTGTGTCCTTAAGGAGGCAGGATTGCAAACACTTTTCTCTGGACTCGTAAGAAAGAGCTCTGTAGAGGCCTTTTTGGCAAGACTCAGGGATGCCATGTCCCCTGACAGGTCATGTGTACTTGGCTGAGGACTTTTCTCTGCCTACCTGGGCTAGAGCTGGGCATTTTCTTTTTCCAGAATGACATTTTAAAGGAAATACAAAACATAGTTTTATAACAAAACTTGCAATGAAAAAATTATTTCAAATTTTAGACTTAATTATTTTAATGATTTCACTTTTAAAATGGTTTAGACTTCAGTTTTCTGACAAAATTCTTTATTCAGTAAAATATGTGGGGTTATTTCTTGAAGGTATCTCATGCAATGAATTAAATTTCTAACTATCTCCAACATACACATCTGTGGATTAAATAACATTCCTAGAAGGCTTCACTATGCTTTTTTACACTGATCTGGTATATTTACTTGTTCAGATTATTCTTAAATGGTGCTATACATTCAGATGAACCCATCATGATTTCAATGAATACCAAAGCAATTAATAATGATTAAACACTTACATTAAATGTCATTCTCTCGCATGTATTTCAGTTAGAAAAAAAATCTGGCATCTATTTTTATTTGAAGAGAGTCACATTGCCCACAGAAAATTTCAAGTGCATACTCAAAGTTTAGCAATTAGCATAGATCAGAAGGCCAGAAACAGAACAGACAGTGAGAAGTGGTTTGGAATTTTGGTTATTTCATAGGAGGCATGTGCTTTCTCAAGCTGTTTCTTTCCTGGAATCAAGACGAAAATCAATGTGTAAAAAAATTATTTTCCAGCTTTTTGAAGAAAAGAAGAGATGAGAAAGGTTTCTTTGTTGCTGTTGCCAAATTTGGTTATGCAAACCAAGAATGGGAGTTTGAGTGCCATCACTCAGTGGGTCTTTTGGCAGTTCTGAGGTGTCAAAAGAGTTTTGTTCTGTTTAGCATGTCATAGTGGGTATTTCAGCAGTCCTTCTGAACCAGATTGCAGGGCTAGTGGACGCCCCCCTACTTCCCTTGACTGATTTCTTTTGTGACCACACATATTTTTCTGTATACAGACACTTATAGTGGGCAGGGAAACAGGAGACAATCAGAGTAGTTTCATATATTCCATATCATATAAAATGTAAGACTTACAATGGGATTGAAAAGAAGGTGAGGATATACCTGTCCTCCAGGGACAGTTTGTCATTTATTTATGACAAAATCTTCTCCAAAAATCAAATTGAAATTGTTTGTATTTTGCATTTTGCAGACCCCACCATAATAGTGGCCTTGGCAACTTTCACAGGACAAAAGGTAAAACAGTGGCAAGTTCAATGCTTGTACAGCAGTTCAATATACCTAACCACAAGACTATTGAAAATACTTCCCTTTTCTGACATGGTTGTGGACTAGAAGGACATGCAATTGCTGAACTTGTAATAAGATTTAGTAATTCTGATAAGGGTAAATTATTTACCACTTACTGCCCCATTTACAGGCTTGATAGTTTTTCTAACTGTATTGCCCAGAATCTTCTACTGCTCAGGATATTCTCCCTTGCTAAAGAGGAATTGAATACAGCACCTGATGGACAGGGTGCTGAGCAGATGGGCAAGTGTATAGTGCAACTTCATCACGGTCCCTCCTTGCATGGCAGCCTTTATGAAAAAGAAACACAAGGGCTTTTCCTTCCTTTTTTTCTCAGGGTATAGCAGAGTGACATTAATCTGCCATGATTGAGATATCAGTTTGGTTAGCAGGCACAAAGCAACCTTAAGCAAAAGGGCAGAGCAGCTTGAGAAATGTTGGCTGTTAGTGCTTGGTAACACCCGATCAAGAAGCCCTGAAGTGGTTCAAATCACAGCCTGCCTGCTAAGTGGTCTTTGGGGAGCCTGCTCTGCATCTAATCCCAACGAGAGAAATATGAACAGCAGTAGACTGGAGATCAATGTAGATGCCTTGCTGTGGATATTAACTACACCACCTTCACTTCTTGCTCCTGCAGCATGACAACTTTATTCCCAGAGGGCCAGAGGATTCTGCTGGGGTCTGTAGCAAAGTCTGTTGAAAGCAGAAGAATTGACATTTTGCTGATTGTCTCGACTGCTTTGACATCTCACAAGCAGTACAAATGATCACTTATGTAAAGGTTATTTGAATAAAGGTAAGATCCCTTGGTGTGACTTAACTGTGAAACCATTCCAGTTCCCTTTAGATGTCCCTCTGAGATTTCTAGTCTCCTAAAATGTGCATGTACTTCTAATTTGCCTGTAGGCTAGGAGAAAGCTGGAATCTGAAATCTGCAGAGCAGACTGAGCTTGCACAATGCACTGAAACTAGGCTTATTCAAAAAGGCTCTTCCAGGGCTTTAAACAAGACATGAAAAAACACCTGAACCATTCATGTCTCAGAGAGCTGAGGTGGGAGCAGCCAGGGAGCTTCTGGAATGGGTTCCAGGTAAGTGAAGGGTTTGCTCTGCAGCAGGAGCTTTGCTGCACAGCCCCAGGGAACTTTGCTGCCCTCTCCCCAGTCATGGGGAGGGCTCCTCCAGCAGCTGGGGAAGGGGTGTGTTTGGGAAACAAAGTCATGCAGCTTGAGCTCTCATTTAGCCTCTCAGTCTCTGAAAGCACTTGAATTATGTTCATAGGATTTTCTCAGCATCTCCCCTTAGGACTAGAGTTGTTGGGGAGGGAGAGGTACGCTGGTTTGTTTCGGCTTTCAAACCAACATCAAACATTTTTAGATTCACTATTTAAGTTGAGGAAATGAAATTTTAATATTCACCATGAAGTATTGGAAAGGGCTCATGATATTTCAGTAGCAAAATTGTGTATTAGATGTGGCCCGGAAACTCATTCTTCATAGCTCCTGTGGTGGAGAACGGCACAGACACTGTGCAGAATCCCTCTGAAAGGGGAAAGCCCATGTCCTGATGCCCTTAACTAAATCTGCCATGTACTGTCAAAGCACATCTGGTGATTTGTGCAATTGGACCCTGCATCCGCATGCCCATATAGGAATTTTTTTCATTAACTGTGTAGTTAACTGTATCCAGTTAACATACACTGACATACCTGAAACATGCAAAACTCTGTCATGGAAAATTGCAAGCATAGTTTTAGATAGTGCTTTCCTTCATATCTGAAAGATTCTCAGATACTTTGCTGCACAGATAGATACTGTTAGATCATACGAAAGAATGAAGTTACCCTAGGCTGGTGGGAATAGTTTGCATCTCTGGGTGAATAAGAAATTTGCGTTCTCTGAGTACTGGTCCTGAGCTCTGATTTAACCTGGTGCAAAATCATTTTAATAAGATCACACCGAGATTAAACCTAGTACTGCTGCATTGTGCCATACTGGGGTAACTGTGTTCAGAAGCATTTGAATCTCTCCCATATCTCAGGAACTCCCTTAGTTATGCTTCTGGGATACACTGGAACTGAGGGAAGGAGGTTTTGGCCACTTTATTTGCAGAAATGTGCTGACAACCTTTGTAATTATGCTCTGCTCCCACTTCTAGGCTCCTGAGAGATCATGTGTTGATTACAAAATAGCCTATGAAATTGTATCATATGAACATCGTGAGAGTCACATCATAGGTGAACAGATTTCTTACTGCTCCTGCAAAACAGTTTCTCCTATAATATCCAGGTCTCACCAATACGTTGGAGAAGACTCCACATTTGCACGTTCCATGCAATGTAACTGAAAACTTTGTACCCAGCCCATGATACTCCTTACTTAGGAGGCTTTTCTTACAAGGTTGTGGGCCAGAAATCCTCATTTACTTTAAATACAGTAAAATTTTAGCCTACTGCTGTTGCACAGAAGAGTTTTTGTTGCTCTGGATGTGGTAGCAAGGTTGCCATCAGAAAGGTACAATGTTTCTATCAGAAGATCTACACTCTCTACTGACACAGAAAAGCCCCCTGTGGGGAAGAGAGCTGGTTATTTTTATTTTTTTTTTCTGTGTATTTTGGTTGTAAGGTTTTGATAGAGTTCTTTTTTAAAATGAAAGTGCTGTACCATACATACATGAAGAATATGAGTTGATGCCAAGAGAATTGTCTGGAATTGCCTGTTGGATTCATACTTGCAGTAAATTAGTGTATGATGATTTTTATAACAAATTATGAAATGCCAAGTAATTATTAATTACTGGACACTTGTTATACAGTATTGCCTATCAGTGAGTGACTCCATCTGGTCTGAAACTATTGCAAATACTCTAAAGAAAGACTGTTTAAGAGCAGGAAGGACTTCATAAAATGGAAAGAAAAAGGATGGGAAAATAGAAAAGAAGTATTTCCATCAGTTTTTTTAAAATTTGCATGGCACTGAGTGAAATTTCAGTGAAATTCTTATTAGACTTTTCAGAGTCCTGTAAGAGACCAGCCCTCCATGCAGAGCTGATTACATTAAGTTCTTGTGTGTTGCAGACTGCCTGCCAACCCAAGTTCTCACCAACGTATAGGTCCATGTGCTTCTGCAAGAGGAGTGGACTAGCAATGAGAGAAGGAATTATTCCACTCTCCTCATTGTCATTAACAGACTTTTGTTAGACTTTCTGTGTTGAGGACATCGTGAGTAATACTGAATGGGCAACATTGACTGGCACTGAAGTCACATTTAATGACTCTGCTTTGGTAGAATCTTTACAGGAGTTTTACATCAGGCCAGATTTGTTTCTAAGGGTCCCCAAAATCAGTGTGCTTGATCAACCCTCACCTTTTCCACTGCAACTTTCTTGCTTATTGTCATATTTCACCATTTGCCTTCCAATAAGATCAGGAGGATTCCTTTACTGGCTATGTTGGCTGACCTCCTACATGCCATCCTAATTTCCTTCTAACAAGGCTTTTCAAATGTAAAGTTGCAATTTAACTGCTGAGAGACATTTGAGCATGAATAGCAATAACAGAAACCAGGGACTCTGCAGATGTGGCTATTTGTCACCATAAGCCCACCATTCAAGTGGAGATGATCAGCTGGTCCAGATTCATGAAAGTATTTCTTACACTCAGAGCTATGAGGCTTCCCAAGTTCAGAGTGCAAATATTGTTCTGTCCAATTTGAAAACAGGACCCCCTGACCAAGTGGGATCTCTCAGACACCACTGAGTCAGCATGGATGAGTCCTCCAGTTTTGGGGTTTCATTGTGATTTGTGTTTGATGATGCACTTGCAGCTTCACTTAAGGAAGGATTTTACTTCAGTTACACATCTGCTATTGACAGCCAGCTAATCACGAACACTTGAAATCTTTGGGCCAGGAGCTCCATTAGTATCATTTCAGTTGACATGTACTGATTTCCTGACGCAGCTGAGGATGTGGCAACTTACACAGACTGCCTTGCTATTTCTTTTACCTATGGATGGTTAGAGTGAGCAGCTGCTACTAAAAGTTCAGTTATTTTCTTCTCTTGGGCCACAGTAAATTTGTAGGTAGGTCCTTTCCTCATTTTATTGGTATTTCCCCTCTTTCTTCTTAATCATTAGTGGGTTTGTTGTTCTTTTTTTCTTTTTGTTTGTGATCTGTTTTCTTAACCTTCATTTTAATTCCCTGTTTGACTCATTTCTCTGTGCTTTTTGCAAAAAAGCATTTTGTTTTTATTCCTAGGCAACATCTGACCACCTCTTCTGTCATTCCTGCTCGTCACCATGTTCCCTGCCAGAGTCAGCACAATAAGTCAGGGAGAAACAAAGTCTTGCTTGTCAGTGCCTTTTATACTTCCTGCTGTCCAGACTTCAAGGGTTAATTCTCACTCAAGTTCAAATCACAGGAATCCTAAAGAGGGATTTTTTTTCCCATTTGCCTAAACATCCTTCCTTCAGTAGGACTCCTTTCCAAATAAAATTATAAGGTTTAAGTCTGACCTTGCCCAGGTGAGTAATCAGAAAACTGTGTTACATCCCAGAAGTGCTTTTATTTTCCACCGAACAAAACAAATTTCTTTCTTGCTGACCTTCAGCTGCCTCAGAAGCAAATCACAACAATTAACAAGTGAGACTCATATTCTGCAGCTTGCTTGCCACTTGACAGCAGGATTTCGTCAGCACTTAGTTGCTTTTTTCCCTTCCTTGGGGTAGTGTTTCTGGTGGTAATCACCTCATCTATCAATTACAGTGGGTGTCTTCTCAGCCAGGGTTGAGACTCTGCAGACTCCTTTCACTGTGAATAGTCACACTCATACCAAGGGAAGGTATTTCTGGTGTTTTAGAAGAGTAATGGGTGCAGAAATTTGGTATGGAGCATTTCTACCACCAAAGGAATGACAGACAGGAAGAACTGAATGGGAAACGTGGAGGGTTCAGGGAAATGGCAAGTTTACTCAATGCTTTTTGAGGCCACTTCCAACAACGCTGGCCCTTGCCCAGAATCAGCCACCCACTTGCAGTTTTCTGCATGTAATTTCTTATGCTGCAAACTGATCAGGAAGTCAGATGTGGCCACATGCAGCTCATTTAGATGTGTACAGCTAATTTAAATAAACTCAGTGGTTGTCTGTACACCAGAAAGACATTTCAATTCATGAATCATTCAATTGCTGGCAGTTTTCTGACAGTAGGACTAATGTTTTTCAGTGTTCTAGCCGCATACAGCTGTCCCAGCTGTCCCGAGCACCTGTGGCCACCTTCACCCTGACAGCAGATACAAGCTCACAGTCCCTGAGAAGCCCCTTGGTTCAGTTTGTGGCTCGAAGCTAAAATGACAGATTCCAAGGAATGATCCAGACTTTCAGCAGATGCAACTAGTGAGTAATATCTATTCTAGTGCCTATCGTGCACGAATCCTGGCTTTCTGCTAGAAGTAACTGTCTGTTTTTATGTATGTATTTTTTATTTGAATCCTTGGCACACAGGGACTGACTGGAGTCTTACATATTCCAGAAAGCGAGCAGCAAAGGCAGAATGTAGCAGTTTTCTCGCAACTAAAAAACTATGCTTTTGTTGATTTATTGTTTATTTTGCTTCTGCGTTAAAATGTGGTGCTTAAGAACTCTATTTTAATTGCAAATGAAAGAAACATAGCCGCCTTGCTTCCGTGGGAAGAACGCCCGTCTTCCAAGAATGACTTGAGAGGAGAAAGGCTTTTTTGGCTTTCTCCTGTGGAGCTGTGGGGAAGGTGAGGAGCACGGAGGGGCTGAGCCGTGCCGGGGCAGGGCAGGGATGCTGCTGTGCCGGGAGCGCTGTGCCCCAGGGGCGGGAGGCTCCTGGCACGGCCGCGGTGCAGCTCCCGGGAGCTGGGGCGGCTCACGGGGCTGGAAAGGCGGCTCAGCCCCTTGTCCCGCGTACGTGATTGCTCCATAACCTATTTTCCCTTCTCCTCTGTAAGACCTGTGTTTGTTGCCATAGCGGGAGGACGCAGCTCAGACAGAGAATGCTTGCTATTATTTGACGGAAGTCTCTAAATAAAAATAAAGGTGGAACAGTTCTGCGTAGTTCTAGAGAGAGCCCTTCTCTCTCTTCAGGGTTTGCATCTCATCCAGTGAAAATTGACACTCTTAGAAAGAAATGTGCTCAGGATGGCACATTGTAACCCGCCCTGGGGAACTGCACTGGAGGGACTGGAGCTTTTGGGACATGACAGAGAGAGAGGGAATAGAAAAAAGAAGATGCAGAAACAGAGGAAATACAGTTAATTTCCTGGCCGAGAAGGGTAAATGGTGTGGGAAGGAAGAGAAGAGAAACTTACCTGTATGGCCCACAATAGCATACTATGACCTCTCCAAGGCAGAGGAGAGCAATGCCATAGCCAGGAGGGAAGGACATGCTTTTCCAGGACTTGAGCTAGCAGTGATGGATTTATGGACCTCTGGAGCCCTCTAACATAGAAATTATCTGTGGTGCATTTGTATCCTAGGGGTCTAAGAAAAACCTTGTGTATGATTCATGTGCCCTGAAAGTCAGCAACTAGACTTTCCTGTCTACCAAGACCTTTCTACATAGCTTTTAATCTAAATATCAGTAGAAATGCACACTATGACCTGTCTAGCTATCTCTTTTTTTTCTGGTTTTACCACCTAGAAAGATTCAGAGGCAAGGTTTTGCTTACCTCTGTTAAATCACCATCCTCATTTCTGACAGTGCCACGAAGGGAAGCCCACATAGGCAGAACAAGTGAGCTAGTAAGAAGAAAAACAGTCAAATATCTCCTAAAAAGGAAGACAAACATCCAGGTACAGAAGGCATTGATCATGCTGCCTGCATGATCAATGGGAGATTTGCCAATGACACCGATTTGAGTGAATTGGCAGGTAAGAGAATGGGAAATACATGCAAAGTGCATCAGCTTTGCATGTGTAGAAGAAAAAGCAGCTGCATTAGCAACTGTCCCATTAGAAAATGCTCCAGAAAATCGAGATTCATTGCTTCTATCTTCCAGGCATTAACTGTACATTTTTACTCTTACTTCCAATTAGAACATTTAATCAAATGTCCGCACGTCTTTTTTCCCACCCTCTATGCAATGCAATAAGCTCAAGATAGAAGTTGAGTTTAGCAGAAATGAGAGAAGTCTCACAGAGCAGAGTGTATGAGGGTGTTCTTTCTTCAGAGACTGCCTAAGACTGCAGCAGTCCCCCCGCTGCAAGTGCTGACCTGTGCCATGGGCAGACCAAGATGCTGTTGTCAGTGTCTCCCCTACACATGCAGAGGGACCCCATTTAAACATGACCTTCACTACTGCATACACAGCAGGGGAAGGGTACCAATCCTCAGCCACCTCTCTCAACCACATCTTTGCCACTACCCAGTTTGCAAAAGTTTTATGAAGACTTACCAAACACAATGGGTGGGATGTTAAACTCAGTTTGCAGATTTGGAGGCCCCTTCCAAAAACATGATTCCTGATGGTAAAACTTTGTGTTGGAAGATACAACAGTGTTAGTGGTCCATGACTTCTTGTGTTGGCAAATGAGCAGTCCATGCTCTGGAGGTTACTCTGCATGACCTATGACTGGTGACTTTAAAGAGTGGTTTGGCAATTGCAGCTGAAAGCAAAACCTGTCAAAACACCAGATACTGTGTTAGATTTGAGCTTTCTGGATTGCCAGAAAGTTTTCCTGACGAATTAGAAGCATATTCCATGACTCTACTAATCAGCTAAGATTCCATATGTGATATGATTCTCTTCATTAACCAGATTTGTTCCTTTATCTCAGTTCTCTAAAATACCAGTTTTGCTGAACTACTAATTCTTACTTTCCAACAGTCAGTTATGAAAAACTGCGGTTTTGAAAATATTGCTTTCCTGTGAGCTGTCTCAGCCTTTCACAGTAATGATATCCTAAAATACTTCTGTAGACAAATGCCAACCCTTTATTACAGGAGCAGATGCTCCTTTTACTGGTAAAGGGGCAGCTACTTCCATGGCACCCTCTTTGTCAGTCACATGAGAAAATAAAGCAATACTAAAATATGGTTGCAGCAAAGATGTCTGGTGTCTAATCTTCCTCTCTGTCATGTAAACAGTATATTTGTGGGGTTTTATGTGAAATACATTGTGAATATAAAGAATGGAATTGTTGCACCACAAAAGAGCAGCAAATCAGAGTATTATGAAGAACTGGGTAACCAGAGGAATAGAATAGATTAGGTAGTAGAAAACTGGGTAAAATGTAATTGCACTTAAAGAAGAGTGATATGATCTTTTCAGATAAACTGGGAATTCATAGGTTTGAAATGAAAAAGAAGAAGAAAACCAAAGTCTGTTACTCAATGACAGTGTCCCTGTAAGCAATAATTATCATGCAATAGTGAAAGACTCAGATTTGGTACTAATGCAGCATATGAAGCATAATCAGAACAAAAAGAGGAAAGTAAAAAAAGCCATTGTATAATATAGATTATTTAAAATAGTTCTGGCTCTCTGTGTGCTAGAAACATTAAATAAAATTAGAATTGGTGCAGGGAGTGAGGATGACCAGAGGAATAGATGTTAAAACAGTTGGTTGGTACAGCTTAGCAGACTGGCTGGGTGGAAACTGGGAGAGCATATGATAGTGCTCTATAAATGCATAAAGGACATATGTAGTCAGAATAAGAAGAGCTATTTAAGCAGAAGAATCATATAAGCTCAGAACAAATAAATACATATTTTAAGATGGAAATCAGAGGAAAAGTGTTTCTAATTGTTGGTGAGATTGTGAAACAACCTCACGTAAGAGGTAATTTCAGCAGCCTGAACATGATGAGTTTATGAGAACAAGTATATAGTATGGCTGCCTGAAGTGGCAGAATAAAGGACCCAAGACCTTCCTATTCCAGTTCACATACTGTGTTTTCTCACTTTCACATACAAATCAGCGAAGAGGAGACAACAAAGATATGCAAATGACCAGGAATCTCGAACCTGGAGTCCAGTTCTACTCCACACCCATCCATGCTCCGGCAAGATGAACGGACATAGCCAAATAAACATGTTCATGGCCATGGCTTTTCTTCAGACAGTGTGTAAAGAGTCACTGTCTGTCACCAAGGAGTAAATTGTGTGAATCACTGTCTTCCAGTTAAATGTCACCACTGCTGCAATATCTCAGACAGCCACTTATAGGAGGCATCTTGGTTAGGGCCCAGCAGCAGAAGCCTGTGCTGCAAAAAATAGACACAGTGTCCTCCCTCTGCTTTACACCAAACTGCTACAAATGCAACACTCAGCTGCTAATGTGACAAATGACAAATTCAAACTGTGTTTAACTGATTCGAGCTTATTCCATAAAGTTTCTTGTCAAGGCAGCAAGTTGCCTCCCTGCAACAATTTCTGTCACAGAAGAATCTAAGCAGAAAAGGGTGTGGGACAATCATAATAGAAAATTATTGGTTTATAGTAAAATACTCAAAATATTTGCACTGACCACGCTGCTGGCTCTCTGAATAATCATTCCCTGCCTTAAAACAGGTAATTATTCTCTTCTGTGTCACATGAAAAGTGCCCTTTCTTGTCTTGCATCACAGATTTTCAATTCCGATTAAGCTGCAACCACAATTCCATGTGAGGAATTGTACTTTCTCAGAACAAAGCCGTTTTCTACTGTACACTGTAAATGTGTTCTCCATGTCTGAGTTGCAAAAGCTGCAATTCACCCTCAGCACTCAGTTATGCAGAGCGTGTGGGGAAAAGCACTGAATTAAAATGACAGGATTGTCCTCAGGTTCTGAACGTTATACTAAGCATGCTTTGGCATCTTATATTTAGAGTGAGTTATTTTATGCTCGTTTTCTCTTGACGCAATTTAGTTAATAGCCAAATTCAGTCACAAACCCACTTGTAAATAAACACCTTGTTACAGATTACAGTGTTTTCAGTCTCATGGCTCTTTGGCTCAGTCTATCAGCCAATAAAACCTGCCAATACAGTATATTAACTTCTGTCATGTTTAAGTGTTTTTATACATTAATGGACCCACTTGTAATTTCACCATATAGGCTACACACTCCTGGATATACAGCATATATGAGATAAATAAGCTGTCCAAAGAAGACATTTGTATTGTGTGTTCACTGTTGGTTTCTTCCCATACTGCCCTCAGATGCAGAAGCTGCCCTGGGAGATGAATGTGCCAGGATAAGTTATCTAGGGCTCATAAAATCTTTTTTAGAAGATTGAAATAAAGTCAGTGCTTGCAAAAGACAAATAAATTGTGACATTTCTGAATAGAGTGCGATGCATTTAATTAGCACAAGACATACTGGCAAATGCTGAATTACCCAATAAATCACTGAATGCTGGAACCCATACAGAGCTGGGAATCAGCTGTCTTGTGAGATGTACAGCAAGTGATAATAGGAAGATCTGGCCATTTCTCCTCCATTTTCTGCTAAATTTCTTCCATTTTGACATTTCCATGACAGACCATTTTAATTATTTTGAAGCATCAAAGAATTTCTCCGGTCTAATCTGAGAAATTTGTGCCATTATCTGCATCTGCTGAGGAATGAAACATGTATTTTACAATATGCTGCAGGTTTGCTCTTCAGTTGGAGGCAAATGGTGGAAGACTAGCCTCTAGAAATAATTTATAAGAAAATGTACAAAGCTGTTCTCAAGGGAAAATGTTGTAGGACCAGGCCCTGTAGTGACAACTGACATTGGCCTTGGTGTCTTGGGCTCTCCCTGTGTGGTGAGCAGAAGGGGCTCCAGGCTTCCTGCATCTGTGAGAAAGGGGAGCAGAGGAGAGGCTGAGCTTCAAGGTCTGCATGTTCTGTCGTGCTTGAACCTTCTGGCCAGCAGCTCCCTGTTCCCTCCAGCAGAGTTACAGCCCTGTCTGGGTGCATGTAGGCAGAAGTGCTGTCCTTAACGCCGGCCCCTGTGTGCTCACCGTGCCCTCACAGAGCTGCTGAGCCACGGTGTGTGACAGCAGTGCCTTGGTGGACACTTAATAAAACTTTTATTAATGTTTAAGAAATCTTTCCAAGTGTTTACAGTGCTCTCACCACCTCCCTACCTGAACCCCTTCCTTTCATCTCACTTCCCTGTGCTTCATTTCTAAATATTACAAAAATATCAGTAGCTAGGGTGGTTTTCCAGAGACTTGAGCACCTGAGGTGCTTAAGAAACAAGCCACCAAACTAAACCAAACCAAATAAAAAAACAAAACAAAACAAAACAACCCCACCAAAACTACCCACAAAAAAAACCCCAAAACAAAAACAACACAGAAACAAAAACAACACAACAACAAAACCAAACTCCAAATAAATTCTTAAGATCCTAAGATGTATACATGTGCTTGGGGTTTTTTTGTGTTTTACATCAGATTCTTGTTTGCTTGTTGCTATAAAGTTTAATCACAGTTTAAAATAGAGTTTTTTAATGAAAAGTGATTTTATTATTTAAAAAAACTTAGCTTCAGGATAGACTGAGCTATATTTAGAAATAAAATACAAAAGACTTGCACAACCATACTGCTAATACTGTGGCTACAGTGAAAGAAAACCGCATATGCAACTACAGCCATGGGTACAGATTTTGTACTCATTAGATGGCGTGTGATTTTTAAAATTTGGCATTTCATGATATACCACCAAGCAGGAGTGGCCTACAGTCTCTGCCCAGCACCCTCTATTAGGCAATAGAGCAGAACACAGCCTCTTAAGAATCCAATCCAAATCAAATTGGTTTGTATGTTGCTTGCATTTGATACTTATCTAAATCTGTATTTATCACCAGTGTAAAAATCAATATAAATTTAGCTTCACTGCCTAATTTCTCCATTTCTTCTGGCTGAATATGTTCAGTTCAACACTGACATAGAATATTTTGTAACTCATCTTTCTTCTGTAAAGGGTTCATTCTTTTGTCAGTTTTACATGGTCCCATGTTTATTTCCAACCTTGTAGTTATCACAGCCCTGCAACAGATGATCTAAGCCACTCTACCAATCTGACAAAGGAGAGGTATGACTCAGGTGCACTGTAGGCTTCTTCTTATCCTCAAGTCAGTCAGCAAGTGTTCATTGGTGCTGGTTGAGGTTGCCCAGGAGCAGAATTGTCAAAAAAATAGGCTGGGGTTCTTTTGTTTCTGTTCTTGTAACGTCAATAACCTCCAGCTTTTGGAAATTATTTTCATTGTTAAGAGTAGCCTGGAGAGGAGAAGGCTCAGAGGAGACCTTATCTCTCTCTCCAACTCTCTGAAAGGAGATTGTAGCCAGGTGGGGGTTGGTCTCCCAGGCAATCAGTGACAGGAGAAGAGGACACAGCCTTAAGCTGCACCAGGGGAGGTTTAAGTTGGACATTAGGAGGAAGTTCTTCACAGAAGGGTGACTGGGCATTGGAATGGGCTCCCCAGGGAGGTGTTGGAGTCACTGTCCCTAGAGGTGTTCAAGAAACAACTGGATGTGGCACTCAGTGCCATGGTCTATTTGACACAGTGGTGTTAGGTCATAGGTTGGACTCAAGGATCTCAAAGGTCTTTTCCAACCTAGTTTATTCTGTCATATTATGAGCAATTAAGTCTTTGAAATTATTGTTGTAAATAATGATAATTAGTGAATATATACTATCATTCTTACTTGCAGGAAATTGCAGAGTTAATCACAAGCCTTTAAAATCATATCCTAGTACTTTAAAAGTAAGGAAACCAAGATCAAAGCAGCAATCTGGTAGATAGGTAAAAATAAGAGAAGCAATATCATTCTATGCCCTCTCTACCCTCTTGTGCCTAGTCCCACAGAAGGCTGAGTTCCCTCAAGCTCCAGTGGCTTCAAAGTTTCCTCTTGCTCTAAATTTCACTAGTTGTCCTGAATGTTATGGTCTTTGAAGGCAATGAAGCACACTGATCACTCTATTAGCCATTAAGCAATACACTGTCTCTCTTTTCCTGTAATGAGTGGGATAATCTGTTTTGTCTGTTTATGAAGTGTTATAAGGCCACAGAGTTGGAAACAGATGTAATTTGCATTCCTCTGCCTCTCTGGGTCTTTCCTTAAGTTCGGAGTAGGAGAACAGCAAAGCAAAGCAGAGTTCTTTCTATTATTTATAAAGATGATTATATCATCACTTCCCAAAGTATGGAGGTGTTCATTACAAACAGTCTGTGAAAGGCCAAGGACTTAAAAACCCATTACTGTGTTCTTGCTCTTAGTGTGGTTACAAAGCAAAGTTTTCTGCAAATAAATAAATGGTTAGAAATTCTTAAGCTTCTTAAAGTGGAAGGACATGTGACTTGATGTGTGTAAACTAAGTTTATATATGTAACATATTAACAGAGGGACTTACAGGTTGGGGTGTTGCTCAGGTTGGGGCTGTCCAAATAAGGGATGCTGCCTTTCAAGCACATGCTCACCTATGTGTCTTCCCAACAGCAATTGTTATATTATGTCCCATAGACTTTTATGCTGGGGTGACAAAATGTAGCCATGCAGTCTCTGATTGCTTGGTCATTTCATTGGTAGGCAATACTTCATTTATTTCTTAAAGTTGATTGCAAACCAGCACCTGACTCAAACCCTTTGTGAGCCTCTGTGTCCAAAACCACCCACCCAGAATTACAGAGCACTGTCAAAGCAAGCATGACATCCAGCAAGACCACGCCCCTCTTCTCCTTCATTCCCCCTTCCAGTGCGTGTTGGGGAGGTGACCCAGTAAATCCCAAGGGGGACTGGTGCTGAAAGTGCTCTGAGAGGGAAGGGGCTTTTGATGTTAGCACTGCCCAAATCCTTCCTCCCAGCTCTCAGGCCCTAGGGCTTTCAGATCAAAGCTGAAGCATTACTGCAGAGAGCAGAACAGTTTGCCAAAAAAAAAAAAAAAAAAGGAAAGCCTGCCAAAAAGAAAGCTCACTGAACATTTAGGGTGTGTTTAAGAAGTATCAACCTTCATTTCTTGCTGGAAGCTGCTCAGTAGCCTGTGCAGATCTGCTTCCCATGGGAGCACCAGTGCCTTCTCCCCTCTCAGTGTTTCCTACAGTTCCTGCAGTCTGGCCTTAGAAAAGAGAAGCTGCCCCAGCCCAGAAAGGGGATCAGCTGTCAGCTTCTGATCCTGATGAAACTCAGGACAGAACAACAAACATCTCTACTGAGCATTTTCAATCACTTTGATTTAAAAATTAATAGTGCTGAGATAAGCTGTGGGTGATGATGGCTAAAAGTTTACTGCTATCTTAGAGTAGCCAAAAAAAATTTTTTTTGACCCTTCCTACTAAATCCTGATAAAGCTTTTGTGCCAATTGTGTTATTATTCTCTTCCTCTCCTCCGTGTCTCTAAATAATTTTTTTTTTCCTTTTTGCTGTTTTGAATCCTCATCATGATGTTGGTACTTCCCAGCTGGGTGTCAGAAGCACCCAGATCACTGTGCATCCTTGTTTGAGTCTGTGACATTAGCAAAAATTTTAAGCATGCCACATCCTAAGACTTTTGGGATTTCCACCAGGAACTTTCCTGTTCCTTTTCTCATTGCTATCACAGTCAGTTTCTGAGCAAATCTATGATTCTTACACTAAGGATGATTTCTTCCAGCTTAACTGTTCCTCGTATGGCACCATATGTAGATTATCTTAAACTTAGGTAAATTAAATTTAGGACATGTCATTGGCAATTACCATACAAACCCCCATAATATCAAAACATTTTGGCTTTATCTATTCTGGAAAAAAAAAGTATTTCTATCTTATTTCCTATATGTTTCCATATCTCCCATTTTTCTTTCCTTAAGAATTCTTTCTCAAGTCAATCATATTGTTGATGAGCCTCATAATTATAGATATTCAATCCATTGATGTTTGATGAAGTCATTTGCTTGACTAGTTGACTGAAGACTCTTCATGGGGAAATTCCAGTCCCTTCTTTTGCATATTTGGAAGCCGTAGAGATTTGGCTTCCACTTTGAATGTGCTATTTTCTATCTCCCTTCCTTCACTTGTGCCAGTGAGAATTGAATCTGGCCTTTTGTTGGAAGCAGCAAGCGACAGCGTGTACACAAAGCTGGGAATTCAGAGAGGGGCAGATGGGATTTCAGAGGCTGTTTTTGATAATTTGTCCTTACACATTTGTCCTAGCACACACGAGGCATAACAGTAAGCAAAAGAAGGGAAAAATAATCATCTTGCTAATGGACAATTTGTCTCCTGGATGCTCCCTAATGAGGGGGGTCCCTTACAGGCTGTTGTCTTTGTAGAACTCGAGCCCCATGTGTCACCATATGTATTTCACTCTCTAATGCAGAATTCACCTGCTGCATTTCCTTTTAGAGAAGCAAATTGTGAGCCTCATTGAGTATTTTCTGGATCAGAGATATCTGACCTACCTGGGTCAGGACAACTGTCTGGTATCAGCACAGGCTGGGGGTTGAATGGATGTGGAGCAGCCCTGCCCAGAAGGACCTGGGGGTGCTGGTGGGTGAGAGGCTGGACATGGCCTGGCCATGGGCACTCACAGCCCAGAAAGCCAAAAGTGTCCTGGGCTGCACCAAAAGCAGCGTGGGCAGCAGGGCAGGGAGGTTTTGCCCCTCTGCTCTGCTCTGGTGAGAGAAACCCCACCTGGAACACAACACCCAGCTCTGGGGTCCCAGCACAGGAAGGACATGGATGGGTTGGAGCAGGCCCAGCTAAGGGCCACAAAAATTTTCAGAGGGATGGAACACCTCACTTATGAGGAAAGGCTGAGAGAATTCAGGCTGTTCGGCTTGGGGAAGAGAACACTTTGAGAAGACCTTCTGGCACTCTCCATGTACATAAAGACAGCTTATAAGACAGATGATGACTGACTTTTTAGCAGCTCCTGTTGTGGTAGGACAAGGTATAATGGTTTTAAAGTAAAAGAAAGTAGATTTTAATTAGATCTAAGGTAGATTTTACAATGAGGGTGAAGAGACCCTGGAACAGGCTGCCCAGAGGTGGTGGATACCCCAGCCCTATAAATGTTCAAGGTTACACTAGACAGGGTTCTGAACAACCTGATCTAGTTGATATCCCTGCTCATTGCAGGGACTCTTGGACCAACAACCTTTAAAGGTCCCTTCCAACCCAAACTATTCTATGGTTCTATGATCTTCATAGTCAAGAATATTGATTGCTTGTTCTCTTTCTGCAATTCCTTACACTAACAAAGAAAAGTAAAGCTTTAATTAGTTATATTAAGACATAAGTGTTTTATCTCTTATTGCATCTATTGCATCTGCAAAATACCTTTTTCCTTAGCATTCCAAATATGCCTTGGCATTTGACAATATATATATTTTGGCAGAGATGAGAGCAAGTTAACAGGCTGATGGCATTTTAATTATTTTATTGAGATGGCAGTGGCCCAGCATGCTTGTTGGAATTTACAAATGTGCGTTGATTTATATTTTATTTTGTAAACCAGGCCCAAGAGGATGACTAATTAGAAACATGACTCAAAGCTATAAGGGGTACTTATTGATTCAGATCATGAAAAGACCAGAATGATCAAAAGCAAACATCTATCTCCCTCTTCATCTGGGGTTCAGGAGGTTAAGTGCCATTTGTCTCAAATCCCTGGCATTAGCTCTCTGTCTGTAATGGAGAAGAAAATTAGCATCTACATCTACTCAGTTTTGGTATGTACTGTATTGTTTGAAACAATGTGCTTTTCATTATTAAACTGTGCATAATAATCTATTATCAACTCCTTTCATTAACTGATATTTTGGTTTTTTCTCCCCTTAATTTATATTTTTCATTCTATTTATTTAAAGTTTGAAATGTATGGCTTCATTTTAGAAGAAATAGCATGATTGGCTAAGTAGATAGGTTTTGTGCTGCACATCTAATTAAAATACCATGGCAGCATCTAATCACTTCATTAGTTGCTTGGGACCAATTTTAAATGGCACCAACAGTTCTGTGTTGCCATAATGCAGCAAAAATGCTGAAATGTTAATGCATTCATGGGGTAGTGAAAGAAAAGGCAAACTAGAATTGTTTTGTACTGGCTGTGCTGCTCCAGGTCTTCACTGGAGCCTGGCTTCAGGACTGACAAGGAAGGCAATGGGCATGTTGAAAACATACATTGAATTAAAAGTCGTCCTGAATGCACCTGAGAGAGAATTTGTTTTCTGGGGAAGAGAGCAGGAAGCATCCATACCTGCCTCCTTCTGCCCCCTGTTCTGCCAGGGTGAGACCAGTTTAGGGCTGATCTGGGTGCATTCTTCTGTGCCACCAAACCACTGCAGAGGGACATTCTGTTTTCAAGGGTGTCTCAGATTTTTAGACACCTTTTCCAGACTGAAGAGCCTAATGTAAGAAACGTGATTTACTTTTTAGCATGTAAAAAAAAGCACAGATAAATGTCAGGCTCTTTTGAGTACTCTTCTTTTGCTCTGCCTGTGTTGTCTCACCATGGTGCACATGGAAAGCAAAGCTAATTGCATTAGCACTGGAGTGCAGCAAGAAGCATATTGGAGCTGGGCTTGGAAAGCGGAGCTCGCAGGCCTCTGCCTGCTGCAACTGCCTGTGCCAAAGCCTTCATTACTATGAGCTGGAAATATTCACACCCTCCCACACACAAGGACTGGATTGAGAAAGTTTCATATTGCAGAGTTACTGAAATTATTAAATACAAAAACAAAGGATGTCTCATATGGGAGACTGATTGAGGTTTAGCAGTGCTGAAGGAAAGCAGGACTTTCCATTCCAAGTCAATGGGCTTCAGTAACAACTGCCACCAAATCATTGCAACTTCAGTGCTACTCAGTGCCACAGCAAAAGTGGCTTAATACTCGTTTACCTGCAGAAGAAAAAAACAAAATTCCAGTATTTTTTCCAGTGACAAAGTTTATCGCCTCAAATGTGAGACCAAGCACTGAGCAACCTCAGCTTTCCTTGCTGGTGCAGGGACCTGAAGGTGTTCAATGTGGGCTGCACTTGTTCTCTCTGTACTGCACTCCACTTTCTTCCTCAAAGGTGCAAGTTTCCAGCTGGAGTTCCAGCAGTCACAGAGTGTCAGGCAAAACCCCACTGGATGTCTGCCTGCTTTGTCCCTGCCCAGTGGGTGACCACGTTGAACAGGAGTGGAGGCTGAAGACATGGTGACATGGAATAATCCACGGGTTACAGATAGAACTAAGAGGTTTATGCCTCCCCCAGTTACTCCATCCCAGCTTAAGACCAGTCATGTAAAAGGCTAAGTCAGGTCAACCCCAGTTTGCTCTGACTCAGCCTCTTCCATGGCAGGGCTTTAAACCACACTTACATGACATCTATTTACAACAAAAAGAAAAAAATATCTGCAGACAGCTTTTATAAAACAGGCTTCTATAACCAAATCTGATTTAGAGTGCAGCCTACGAGACAGCTGATTTAATTGAGCTAATCTAGCAATTACCTCCAGGAAAAAAATAATGGTTGTGCACAGGGGATTTAAAAAAAGCTCCCCACAGTGGAAAAGAATGGGGAACCACTGCCTGAAGTTTTGTCAAGTAGAAATTTCATTTACAAAGGACTTAAAAGAGATATTGTCATGTGGCTAGAATAGTAGGTTGGAATCATCTAACTAAATATAGCTATCCACATCTGAGTTGATCAGCTTGACTAAGTTACAGTCAATGGAGGAATGCTTGATATGATAAGCAGAGCATAAAGCATGATTCCTTTCTTCCTAAAGGTGTCCAAATTAGATGAATCTCAGTCCTTAAAACATTTGTTTCTCACCGGAAAGGAACCTCCAGTGACTAGCTCAGACACGGATCCTTGCATTATAGATGTGTGAAGTTAAGTGAACAAACCCTTCTCAATGTGACAAGTATTTTTGCTTTTTCAAACATTCATACCACTGCTTTTGTTCCATGAAATATTTGAACTGCAGTCACCTTGCCTCCTTACTCTTACTGTTTTGGTCTGCACCTTATTAATTTCTTTCTGCTGCAAAGGCTGTCAAGAGGACATTGTTCTTCGCCTGACATACCTACTTACTGCAAAGCACTGTGTACACTGCTGTATAAATAACATCTCTGGGGGAAAAAATGAATAATTGAAAGGGATGGAAAACTTTGTTCAGTTGACTGAAATAATCTAGTAGAAGCTATATGAGAACAGAGACTACTGGGACAAAATTTCCCAAGCATATATCCTAGGAATTAATTTTGACAGTTCTGAACAGAGTTCTGTAAAGAGACAAAAAATTCAACATCCAGATTTAGGGAACACAAGTGGTTAACAACAAACCAGAGAGACCTGCTCCAGCTGGAATAAGCTTATTGATGTCTGTTTCTAAAAATCTTCCATATCTGGAATTACCAATAATAGGACTAGTTCATAGCCTGAGAAGAAGAGGAAGCCCATTTCCTTACAGACCAAAATGTTTTATTTTCCATCTAGACTGTGAAGTGTTTGGCAGCACCCTTTCACTTTTCCTGATTGGTGCTGCTGAAACTGCAGCTATTTCCACGGTATAGCACTTACTGCCCTACTGCCTACATTGCCATAGAGTGGACCACAAGGATTTTCCTGGAAGACTCTTTGAGGCTGGGTGAAGGGCTAGTCAGGTTTAGATTGCACTAGGTGAAGGATCTGTGGTGAAGATATATGAGTGGATGGCTTTTGAATATTACTGTAGATTTCTGGTTATGAAAAAAGTGATATAATTTTTATTTTCCTTTGTATACTGTTAAAGATTTTGATATGAGACTTCATTTTGTGTTTTGCACCTGTCCTATTTAGATGAAAAACTTGGTGTGCTTTTTTCTCCAGCGGTGGGTTGACTGTGGCTGGATTCCTTCCACTCTCCTCCTGTTCCAGTGTGGGGTCCCTTCCATCAGAGACAGTCCTCCATGTACATCTCCAGCATGAGTCCTCCTCACAGTCTTCAAGAACTGTTCCAGTGAGGGACTCTTCCACAGGATGCAGCCCTTCAGGAACCGGCTGTTTCAGCATGGGTCCCTCATGGCATCACAAGTCCTGCCAGCAAACCTGCTCCAGTGTGGACTCCTCTCTCCATGGGGTCACAGATCCTGCTAGGAGCAGGAGCCTGCTCTTTTTCTAAAGTTCTGCTGAAGCCTTCTGATGTTTACCTTTTGTGGTGGAGTTTCTCACGCACTTCTCATGTAAATAATGATTGTTTTGCATTCCTTTCTGGAGGAGGAGAAAATTGATGGACTGTTTGTTTGACCAGTCTGGTTAGAGAGGACAATTTTCTTCCTCCAATCCATAGTCACTGTTGAAATTCTATAAATGTCGAGGTCTGTAAATAAAGTTCCCTTTTTTTTGCCTTGGACACCTCAGTCCAAGTGTTGTTCTTTTGTGTCGTATTGCAACACCTTTGCCTTTTGGCATCCATGTGCTCTGGTGTGGGATCCTCCATGGGCTTCTGTGTGGACCTCCAGGAGCTGCAGAGGAAACTCTGCCCTGGTGCCTGCAACACCTCCTCTTCTTCTTCAGCACTGATGTTTGTGTCTTCAGATTTTTTTCTCACATATTCTCACTCCTCTCTCTGCCTACAGATTCAATTCAGGGTATTTTTTCCCCCTTTCTTACATGTTGCATCCCAGAGGTGCTACCACCGTCACTGGTGAAGTCAGCCCTGGCTAGCAATGGATCCATCCTGGAGCCAGCTGGAGTTGGCTCTGCCAGACATGGGGAAAGCTTCTGGCAGCTTCTCACAGAAGCCACCCCTGTAGCCCCCGCTCTGCTACACCAGGGACTGTCTGAAGGAGGTGTTATTCCATTGCACACAGGAAACTGCTTAGGAAGTGGGTGTGCCCATGAGCAGCAGCAACACCCCAGGTCCATGCACACCTGGGTTGGGTGCAATGACCAGGGGGTCCTGCACCCCCAGGCAGGGTCTCGGCAGAGAAGAACAACCTCTGCAGCAGCAAAGTCTTAAGAGGAGCAGAGGCTGTCCATCTGGAGGGACCAAGTAGTAGTGTGCTGGGTAACTGGCAAATGCAGGCTTTCAGCCTCCCCCTCTCGTGAATGTGCTTACCCCTGTGGATAACCCCATTTTATAATCTTCATATGTTTGTGTCATTTTTGTCTCACAGATAGACAGGGTGTTAGCAAGGCAAATGCTTCCCTGAAAAGTAGCATCTTCTGTATGCCCACATCAGTACTGTCTTTTTTTAGACTAGAGCTGAGAATTTTATTTTGTTTGAAATAATAACATTTTGGTTTTTTAAGCTTTTCGTGCTTTGCATTGAATATAGTGTTTGTGGGGGTGAGACCAAAAGAGAATTTTCTTCTGTTCTAGTGATTGGCATTTTCTATAACTGTTTTCTGCCCATGGCTGTCTTGTTGCTAACTATCAGACTTGGCCCTCCTGTATTTACTATAAACTGGACCGTGAGATCACACAGTTGATAAAGTCCTTCAATTTTTGTAGACTATGCTGGTTGCCACTCAATAATAGACCTTAAATTGTAGCTTCTCACTAAATGTATACCCTTAAGAAAAAAAAATATGTATTTACCTTGTACCTTTTATATACTTCTGAGCCATTCATAAGGAATTAAGAAAGC
This sequence comes from Phylloscopus whistleri, assembly GCA_017589585.1. Lineage (NCBI taxonomy): Eukaryota > Metazoa > Chordata > Aves > Passeriformes > Phylloscopidae > Phylloscopus > Phylloscopus whistleri. Next base: position 3,028,454 of record JADMLD010000614.1, on the reverse strand, counting down.
CAGTATAAATTTGTCAAGTATCTATTATGACACATGAATTCCCTCTCCAATAAAACCCCCACATATTTACATTAAAATGCAGCCAGCAAGAAAAATTGTTTGGAAAGTAAAATGCCCAGGATCAGACTATTACAGCTCTCTGCCCTTCCTTTTCTCTGTTTCAGATTCCCCCTGGTCCTGGTTAAAAGGGCAGGGCCCAGGAGGCTGGCTGGTCTCTGTAGTGTCCCCAGTGCACTGAGCCCTGGGGGCTGCTGCCACCACTCCTGAGGCATCCCTGGAGGATGGCAGGCACAAAGTGGCCTTGGTGGCCATCTGCTCCTTTGCACCTGCCAGTCCTGGGGAAAAGCACAGCATGGAGACACAAGCTTGGGGTCCTGTCTCTGTGCAAGGCAGCATCTCCTGAACCCCAGCTGCTGCGAAAGGCACAGGCCCCACAGTCGAGCATGTTGTCCTCAGCTGTGCCACATACTTGAAAATGCATTTATTTACTTATGAAGATTAAACCTGTGATAAAGACAGACAGTCATATTTCTTATTTTCTGCAATTTTCTTGTAATAAAGATAATGGTAAAACCTCAGCCACATATTAAATCCAGTGCTCTTTAAAAGCTTATGGACTGGTGTTTGTTTTAATTCTTAATGCTGGGTATGCAGGGAGATGGTCACTCCCGACCTAGAGTTGCAGTAGAGTTCTTACAAGAAAATAAACTCAAAATCTTGTAGCAATAAAAAGCCAGGTGCTTATTGGGAATATTATTACTTTCACATTTCACATAGCTGCTTCATCATGTTCCTTATATTGGCCAGTGATCCCCTAAAGACATCTCTCATGCCAAGGTGCCTCAAATGCATTTGAGGTCAGTCTGACCTTGTTGAAGTGCCTGTCAGCAGTTTTTCTTGCCAAGATCAAGGTAATCAGCATCTGGAGATACCTCTCTCATGATTGCAAGAAAGTACTGTACAGGCTATTGTTAAGGTGAGAAATAGCTAAACCATCCTGATGCATTACTGAGCAGAAGTATCAGCTCTTTTGGATATCTTTATGTGGCACTGTGGTGCCCTGTATGCCTCCACTAAGCGATGATTTTGTACCACAGGATGACCAAGGTATGAATACACACTTGTGATCCCTCCCACACACACAGGCCTGCTCATTTCAGCAGCAATTTCCACACATCCAAAGGGTGGTGGGTGGCTCCTACTCTTAAATGAGAAAGAGCTCCCAGATCCTAGTACCCAGAGATGATATTACAGTTCAGATTCATGGAGAGGGCTGTCTAGCAAAATTTGAGCCTTCATAGCCTGCAAATGATTCTGAATATGTGGAAGAAAAAGTTTGGAGAATGTTACTAACTAGCTCAAATGGCAAAATTTTTATGCATGTTACTATGCCAAAGTGAGTGGGTGACAACGGAGGTCCAAATACCAGCAGGAATTATTAATGTTAATATTGCCTTGAAAAGTACTTACCAAACATTTAACATCATGTTTTCACATTCTCCACTTAACTTCGATCCATGACAGCTGATTTCCATTCCAGATAAGTTGGCAGACAAAATGATGGGCTTCCCCAGTATTGGATGTTTGTGCTATTTGGGGTTGCTTCCCTTTATTGTCTGATGGCCTCCATGGCTGTGGAACCTGTAGCCTTCTAATAGAGTTAATCTGTCTCACTCTGTGTGTGCCTAGTTTTCATCTGGGAAAGATGATGGCATGACCCCAACCAAGGCTAGATGCCTTGCTGTTGGCAGTGGGTAATTGCTCAGATAGTATTGGTGTTCCTGTTGTCTCCAGGTTCACCAGGAGACATGATGCCTGGGCTGCCTCAGGGTCACACGAGATATGTGGGGCAGATTCAGAAGTCACATCTAGACCTTATGAATCCATTGTCTTCCAAAGGACTTGCACCACCTTACACCCCCCCAAAACATGTCTCTCCTACAACATCACAGAATGGTTTTGGTTGGAGGGGACCCTGGAGGTCACATGCTCCAGTTCCTGGCTCAGAGCAGGATTAACTTCAAACCTCGACCAGGTTGCTTGACTGTCCAGTTGCATTTTGAGCATCTTCAAGAACAAAAATTCCAGAAGCTTGATGGGTTGCTTGCTCCAGAATTTGTTTAGTTTCTCTGTTTAGATACTTTTCCATATGTCAAATTTCTCTTGCTGCAAGTTGCATCTATTTCACAGCTCATCACTGGAAAGAGTCAGGCTCCATGTTTTCCATATTCTCCCACGAGCTGGTTGAAGAAGACACTAAGATCTTTTTTTAGCCTGATCATCTTCAAACTGAACAAATCCAATTCTTCACTCTCTTTACATATTTAAACTCCTGATTTGTGCTCCCACCCTGTAATCTTCTTGATGTCCCTCTTGTGGAATCTCCCATTTGTAATGGTTTTACTGTACTGGGGCACCCAAATCCAGACACTCACAAGTTCCAGAAAGAGGGGAATAAATACATCCCTCAACCTGCTGGGTGTGCTGCTCACAGGCAGCCCAGCACATGGCTGCTCTTCCCAGCCCCAAGAGCCTACTGCAGACTTGAGTTCAGCTGCCCTCCACCAGTACCCACAGCTGGCCCTGGCCTGTGCTGGTGCAGAGGGTTATTTCATCCCAGATGTATAGCAGTACAGTGATTTGTGAACTAGCTGAGGTACCAGAGAGGGAATAATCTGTCTTTTGAGTAAATTTGGTGTGATTTAATTTGTTTGCATAGATGGCATACAAGGCGTTTTTAGTACTTCTCCCACCAAACATGATGAGATGTGCAGTGTACTTAAAAACTTTCTGTTTAGTGATTTAGGATGAAATGAAAGCCTGCTTTGCTAAGACAGACAATAATTAACTACAGCTTTGGAGAGGGTTTAGGTTCATCTGTTAAACCAGGTTCACAGTCTTTTACCAGTGAAATGAACATATGGCAGGGGTGGGGGGGAAGGCAAACAGAAAGGAGGGATCACATGGACTACGAAGTTTCCTTTCTGCTTTTCATGAGAACATGAAGACACAAGGCAACTGTTATTCTCTATCACAGAGCAGAATATGGCACAAAACAGCACTGAGGCAGAGTCTCTGTGACATGATGTGCCACACTGGCAAGGCTCTGTGCCAAGGTCAGTGGGTGCCAGGGGACAAGTCTGTGGGTCTCCACTATTCCAAGGCAGTGATATACAGTCAGGCAGGAGACATCTGTTCTTGAAAAATTAAAATTAGAATAAACTTTAAGGTGTGAGGAGTGCTGGGATTAGTCCTGGTCCAGAACTGAACAAGATGGGACTTAGGTGTGCAGATTGATGATGCATCACAAAGATCATGAATTCCCTGTTAAGGAGTCATTCAAATCTATCCAGCTTGGTAGAAAACATTTTTACAATGAGTTGAAAACAGACCAAATATTAGACCAGCCTATAATTTCTCTTAAAGTTGCTGTGGTTTTATGTCTTTTATTTCTGGGTTGACTTTTTTTGGTTTTCATTTGGTAGTCTGTATTTATGTTTCTGTAATTGAAACAAATGGCAGATGACTATCTAAATTCCTTTAAGAGAGTGTTCCCAGAGAAACAGTGTCAATAAACAGAAGCATGCAGGTTTATAATTATCTGTGATCTGTCTAATAGAATAATAATTTAATAAGGGTAGTCACAGAGCATCAGCTCTTTAGTTCAAATTAGCATGTTTCCATTGAATTAAATGGATCTCTGACAGACTTCAGCATCTGAAGAACTACATCAGTATTTTCAAGCAAATTGTGATTTCAAATAGACAGTTCACCTTAAAAAGTGTGTTCAGCAGTGGTACACTCAGACTGCATGACAGAAGAAGAAATGTCACTCTCTGTAGAGTGATTTGCTACTTCTTTGTGTAATAGCAGTCTGGAAGCATGTGTGAACTCATTATGTTGTTGAAAGAGGAATTTGACAGTGCCAGAAAGTGAATGCTGATCTTTATCATCAGCAAGACACTAAGTGAGGTACAATTTAGTAGAAGGAATTAGTAAAATGGGACAAAACGTCTTCTCTCCCATGAATGCAAAAGTATTTTTTTCTGATTCCCAGAACACAACCTGTGTTGGTTGGATGACATGACATTAAAACTGCTGACACACTCAGAGATGGGCTGCTTGTTTACAGAGAATTGAAATTCAGATCCATATTGTCTGAACAAGGCTGGCTGCAGACAATTTCAAATTGTTTTCCTTTCTCTGAACCATTTACCCAACAATGTTTTCCCCCAAGAAGTACTGGCTTCTGCTAATCACACAAAATATGTCTGTGCAGCAAATTCAGAAGTATGTGATGGCTCAGGGGCTTTGTCATCTCTATGATCCATTACAAACTTCATGTTTTTACATTTTTTATTTTCAGAAGAGAGATCTCTAATAGACTGGTTATCTGGAGAGACTTGTGGGCTATGAACTAGGCTGGGCCGTGCTGAAGCCTCACGACTCCACCTCCTGGCTATTGGGAGCTGAACAGAAAATCCATCTCTGATGTTGCTGTGGTCAGGGAAGAAGCAAAGATTGGTGTTTGAAAGCATTGCAGGTAATTTGGAGAAAAACTCCTGAGCTATGGTACTCATTGCTGTACTGCTTCATTCTCGTTATACTTGGTTATTTTACATCACAGTGCTGTGTTACTCAAAGGAGACAGGCTTGAAAAGACAGCAATAATTTTGAAATAGGCTGAAAATAAATGAGCAGGCTTAGAAACTTCCTAATTGTCCTTTCCCTGTAAATTATGGAAATAGAAGATATTTCTGAGTCAGTGTAATTGAAGATTTGTGTGATTTAAGACTTGTTTTCTTTTGGAAGTTGCCATACTGCTTGCTGCGGTGTGAAGTGTGGAAGTTATTCCACCATCCCCACAAACACAACTGATTTGTGCAAGCACAGACTCAGAAAAACATCTAAAGCATTGCCTCAACATGAAAAGCATGTTGTACAATTCCTTGTTATTGTAATACATATGGATCTGTGTAGACCATTTATACTCTGGATTTTGTGTGCAGGAGAGTAAGATGGGATGATACCCTCTGATGACTGGCCTGTTTGCATATGGCTGCAAAACACAACTTGGACAAAGAGTGGTGTTGCATCACTTAGGAGATGATCTTTTGGAATAAAAGTTTTGTCTTGGAGTGAGACAGAAAAACTGCTGAGGTGTTTTATGGCCAACGTGTTTTATGTTGCATTTTGTTTTGATGTCTGAAGATAATGATGATTTCCTCCTATCCTGTTAGAAGGCTAAAGCTTACAATGTTTTCTGTTTGCAAGCTAAGTTTATTTCAAAGAAGACCTAAATGCTTTAAGATATGACAGTGTCAGGGCATGTGAGATCTATAAAATAAGGAGCAGCTCAGAAAGGGTTAATGGGGAATGAATGGAGGCTCTGATACATCCATTTAACAGATCTAAGGGACACCTAATTTTAACAGCAGGCAGAAAGTTCAAAGCAAACAAAGGTGATTTTTTGCATTCTATGAAGGGAGTCTGTGTGGCCCCTTGAGTCTGGATGCTGGGAATACTTAGAATTTGAATGGCTTTAAAAACATGAGTAAATAAAATTAACTGAAAAGGACCCACCAGTATCCATTCAACAAAAAGGCAACAGCTCTTGTTCAGAAAGTCTCTGAGCTACAAGGTTTTTTTGGAGTCAGGGACTGAACTTGGGGGAAATAGAAGTGTGTGCCTCCCTTGCATTACTATTCCTCCCCTGTTGACCACAGATGGGAACAGGGTGCAGTGATCAACAGACCCATGGTCTGCCTTAGTGACACCAGTCTCATGTTCTTATGTTGTGCTGCATTATTGGACGGGATCTCAAAACTACTGTAAAGGCCCATTATAACTGAGAATGACAAAAGGGCTGGAGGATCTCTTTTGAGACCCATCTCTTGATGTTAATTTGGTAACAAATATCACTGAAGTGGTATTTTATGCCGTGAGAAGTTACGGATCTAGACTGCAAAGTATTCACTCTATTTATTTTCATTGAAACCCTAAGATATTTTCAAATAGTTGATAACAGCTGGTTAGGGACCTCATAGTTTCCCTAGAACTGTTTCAAATAAAGATCCCACGACATTTTCATGAGTTTTGAACTGGAGTATCCATTTGTATGATCCTTTGTCCCTACACTCCAAACCAACAAGATAGAAGCTTGTTACAAATGTCAGACCAAGCTAAATCAATTTGCACTTTCTGAGGTTTGCATATATGCAATCTTGTCAAATGAAAGCCATAACAAGCTTGATACAACAAAGGACAGAGTGAGCTCCTTATGCTGTTTGTAGTGGGAGCAGCTAAAGCCTCATGCCTTCTATAAAGGTAGTATGTTTAAAGAGACTGGGAAAGATGCCCATGTTCTAACAATTTTTTTTTACTTGCCAGTGTTAAATAGAAAACAAGTTATTGCCACAGTAAGAAGTCAGACTTTAAAAATGGTAGAAACATGCATCTTGGACCTGTTTTATATATATTTATATATGTATTCATCAGCCTCTACAGGAGAAGAAAGCATATTATAATGTGATTACCCACAGCGAGGAGCTGCTGGAGTGCTAATAGCAATCTGTCCTCTTGAGCTTGCAGAGCTCTCCACGGCAGCCTGGAGACTCTTCTCACTTTAAATTTAAGCTTATTGTCTAAAACAGAAGTTATGTTGCAAAGCGCTAAAAGACATTTTAATAAAATGGTCCAGACTAAATTGCTGACTACAGGACAATTCTGCAGCTTCACAATAGGAATTGTAGGGTTCCTGCTGCCTTCTTAGCTGTATGATAAATTGCAAGCCTCTTGCTTCTGTGCCACAGGCTCAGAGAGCATTACATGATCACCATTGCTTTTCTGATTTACTTTTCATGCCTACTGGTGTCCATATAAAAGTACCTCTGTTTATGCTCAGGCTCCCTTAGCTTTTCTCATTGGTTATATAGTGGAATAATCAGATTGGCAGTTAATGTAAAAATATATCATGGATGTAATGTTAATTACATTTTAATTCTCTGTGTTCATTACATCTATCACCTCAGTTTGCGTGAGGCTATTAACCCATCGTCAGGCCTCTGGAGATCAATTTACTCAGATGTGCACAAGGCCTGGTTCTGCAATTTTACACCAAATTTACACCAAAATACCAAAATCTTCTGTTCTCAGAGTTTGCAGACCATTTTGCTTGCAGTGCAAGGTGTACTGTTCTACTGTTGTCTTTTATGGCTGGAAGCTCCCCTGGGCAAGAGTAATAATACATGGAGGTTTTTTCTCAGCCAAATCTCTGAGACAAGTGTTTTTCTTCATAGAGGTCCTCAGGGACATCAGGAAGGTTGGCATTCACCACTGTTTAGGTAGAAGTAATTGGTGGAATTTTGTTTGTTTGAATATCTCCCTGAGGACCTAAGCCAAAATCAACTTGACAGAAAGCCTTGTACTGGCTACGAGAAGATTTTGTTCCAGCTCAGGAGTGAAGACTTTGCTCCAAACACTGTGAAAGCTGAATAGGTCAGATGGGAAAATGCCACAGGAAGAAGAGCAAGAGAGCAGATGTGAATATGTTACTAAAAATGTAGGGGCCTTCATGAGATCCTTTCTGTGCTAATGAGAAACTGAGTCAAGCTAGTCTTCTCCTAAGCCCCGGTCTTACTAGTTTGTAGGTGTAATTTGATGGCTTCTGCTCCTCAGTAAAGAGGGTGAATAGATTTGAGCCTGAAAAGAGACTCCACCTATAATTTCTTTCTGAGGTCCACCAAATAGACAGTTTTAAATTTTTTTAGTTTGTGCTTCAGTGGTTCAGTTAAATGTTTTTAATCAGGATGTCATACTGTATCAAGGGAAGGAACCTTTGAAAATCTAAGTGTATTATGTCAGCTGTCACTTTTTATTAACTAAACTTGTCAAAAATGCTAGCAATATTACAGTGTTAAATGCTAACATTTAAATTTACATTTAAATGGGATGCTATTGTTTTCATTAAAGTGTTTTGTCAGTGTTCCTTATATTTGCATCTTACATGGTACTTAAACCAGTCTTTAATAACAATATTTATGTCATGCTCAGTCTTTCCCATGATTTTGCCTGTGATGAGTGCTAAGCTAACAAGCCTGCAGTCAGCCCTGAAGTTTGCCCACCATTAACACTTTATCTGTTCTTATGCCCGTTGTGCAGGATAAAACACAGACAACTACTAAAAAAATGTAGCTTTTGATGTAGGTTATATATATTCTGTATGCAAAAATGTCAGGTCTACCAAAAGCACCTACAAGTGCTTTTACAGATATAGCAAAGACAATCACAGCATAACCTCCAAATTTTGATGCAGCCTCTGGCTCTAACTCCTGCAGTTAACACAAGTATTGTTGGGTGAATTTACTCTGTGTGTAATTGGTTAATATTTACACAGTGCTTTGAAGGCACAAACTATTGAAGTCCTAAATGGTATTCAAACCTACATAGACTTGCTGCTTTAGGAGAAGGATTAGAAATAAATGCCACGTGAAGTGAAATAAAATCTCAGTGAACAAGAGTGTGGCTCAAAGCTGGTGTTCTAGTGTGACAGATGGGATTCTGCTCGATTGAAAAACCCAGAAACACCTTACAATTAGCTGACCATTATGAAACACCGTTGTAATTTCTAAATTTGACATGGTTACAAGGAAAGGACAAGGAAATGACACTAAACAATTGAATCAAATATGCTGTAAAAATAACAGTCCTAAAATAGTAAATGTTGCAATGAATTATTTAAGTTGCTTATTTTAACATTTTATTTACTGAATTTTGCATTATTAAAATTACAAATCATGAACTCACATTGTGCTGTCATTGAATCTGGTCTCCCTGAGATTTGCTTTGCTCCCATTCAGTCTATCCAGTTGGTTAATATGAACTTGGTTCCTGAGTCATTACACCCTTGTGATTCATGCCACTGACTCCTTGTTGCCCATTCCCTCTCATTTGAATTTTCTTGGCTGTGCCAGGTAAGCTTTGCAAAGCCCCAGCACACCATGAATCTCTCATCATGTGTTTTCCCATGTGCAACACCTCTTGTCCTCCATGTCCCAGGGTGCTAAGCTACTGCCTTCTTTCATTTAATTTTATCCCTGGCACTCAACTTTCTTGCAGTACTCAAATGAAAAAAAAAATTAAAGTTGCTTGATAAAATGAAATCCCTCTTGAGATGCCCAGCATATGCCAACTTTCCTGTGATTGTTTTTATACTGTATAAATTTTCATATATTTTTGCTAAATATATAACATAGTTTCATGTGCAGGTCAATCAATGGCTTCTTTAGCATGGTAACAAGCAGAGACTACTCCTGTGACATGCCCCAAATGGACCAAGGCTTTGAGATAAAATTCCTTACAGGGAAGAGAGGAATCTGTAATGCTAAAAACGGAACACATCAAATAGAAAACTTTTTAGACAGTGTGAAAGCACAAAGGTATAGAAACAGGTCTACCTATACTCTTCTGAGTTGCTGAGGGAAGCCTGGATCTGTCTGTCCCATCCAAGGAAATAATGCTGCCCAAGTGCAGAACAACGTCCCAGTCTGTTCCCATTTGTGTCTCTCTCCTCTTCCATGTCTTCTCCAATGACCACCTACAGCCCTTCATGGAAAACATGATGTAATAGACACACAAAAAAGGAGAATCACCCATCATGATTTAAAGAGACCCTGAGAAGGCAGGTCCCATGGACAATTCTTATATCATCTTCAACATAATTTCTGTTCTTCTTTGAGGTCAGAAAACCTTGATAAGGCTGATTCCTCCTGGGCAAAGCTGCAGCAGCACCGATAAACCCAGCAGCAGCAGCAGCATAAAGCAGAGTCTGTCTTCTCTTGTAGCTTGGATGCTTTATATTCAAAACTACCTATTTATAACATTTCTCATATGAATGCTAAAATGGTATCTGCCATTTTTAAAACAACACTTATCTGTTCTGGTGAAATCATTTTATTTTTGAAACTACCTACCTTGTGCACGTAGTCATACTGCTGGCAATGACAGCTGAGGTTTGACTCAAGTCCCACTAGAAACAGTGTTTTGCCATTACACCTCATTTGCCTTTTTCTCTTTGAAACTTCTCCTGATTGACGAACTTTTGGATATTTCAAAATATCAGTTCAGTGGCAAGTTAATTTAGAGACTATCAGTGATACCTGGCTAATGTCTGGATGGAAATGCAAAGCTGACTGGATCTAAGCACAGTGCTCACTGCCCTTACATGTCCTCAGAGCAGTCTGTATGGGAGGAGAGGCTGCCCTGCTCATCAGACAGGGTAAGGCATGTGCTTAGCTTTAATTAGAGATGGATGGTTGACAAGTGATACTGTTAAACCTGCTACCCATCACTACCTGAGTCTGAGCTTCTCACCTTGCTCCAGGGAGATGCAGGCAGTGCTGGCTGAGGAGTGGAGTGGGTGCTGCACCCCAGCCTCCCACAGCTGTTTAAAACTTGGGCTTAATCAGCTGGAGGAGAGACACGGAAGTGGGATGTGATTGCTGTCCTCAGCTACTTGCCAGGTGTTAGAAGGCAGTTAGACTCCTCACAGAGGTGAGCAGTGAAAGGAAACCTTCCCATGTTGCAGAAGAGAAATTCAGATTAGAATCAGAGAATCACTGAGGATGAAAAAGCTTCTAAGATCATCTTGTCCAACCATAAACATAATGCTGACAAGTTCACCACTAAACCATGTCCTTAAGTGCCACATCTTTTAAATACCTCCAGGGATGGTGTCTCAGTCGCTTCCCCACGGCAGCTTGTTTCAATGCTTGAATTTTGATTCTCCAATTTGGACTGTAAAAGAGGTTGGGTGACTCATGCCATCAGTGTGTTTTGGGCGTCACGCCTTCCTCTCCACTGACCCTGCAGGGAGCTGGAGTGAGCAGTTCAGCTGGAGGTGGTTGCACTGCAAACACCAGCTGTACCACAGGAGCTTCTTGTCTGCCCTGCTTGGAATCACCCATTTGTTTGCCCTTTGGTCCTTTAAGATATTTTAAGAATAATTGCTTCCTTAGTAGTGACTGAACTCTTTGTAAGGACAGATGAAGTGTAATCCATGCATTCTAGCTTATTGTTACAAATGGACATGCAAATGTTTCTGTAAATGTTTTTCCTTTTCCTAAAAGAGCCATTGCTTTTCTTGGGCTTTAGCTCTCTTTGTCATTAAAAGTAAATCTAGGAGACCAGGTAATCATTCCCAGAATATTTCCGTTTCAGGCTAATGATAGTGAAGAGCAACCCCTGAGGTAGTGTGCAAGTTAATAGTGCTGTCAATTTTTTCATGTTTCTCCTGTAGAATTATTTATGCTTTCTCATGAATGATTCCCTGGAAGGTTAATCAAAAAAATATCAGTGCATATTTCCTTCTTTGCTCCAGCTATCAGTTCCAGAGCAGTATGTTTATGTGGAAAACCCAAAATACTGTTCTAAATGTAATACCTTGCACCAAAGCTTTCCATATCCGGCAGCAATAGGAAGAGGACTTGCAGATGCTGGCCTCTGCAATGTACTCTGTTAGCTTGGCACAGTCTTATTTTGGTAGGATTCCACTCCTGATGGGATTTTTGCAAAATCTGTCAACATAGACAGATGCTCAATGCTGAATAAGCTTTGTTTACTATCTGTGCTAGAAGTGAGTTAAAAAGCTCTATGATCACCTTCTGGCCAAAAGGCAATGATAGAGTTTTCTGTGCAAAGAGCATTTGGAATCTTAACATTTTCAGAATCATGTAGGGGAAAAATTGAAATCCCACAGATACTGAAGAACATGTGAAATATAGTTTATGTGAGTGTGCCAAAGGCTTCTGTCCAAGCTGGAACAAGGGGATGCCTTCTGATCCTTTTGTTTCCAAGGTAATTTTTTTTTTTTCCACAGCCTCAACCAGTCCTCTAGACAGAACGTAAATCCAAAGAAGTTCTCTTTAGAGTATTTGGAATTAAGTACTGCACAGGTATTTTGCTAACATCTGTCTGCCTCAGTTTAGGGAACAGAAACTGATTCATCTGAGGAAGCTGCTGGCAACTGACATATAGAAAAGCTGAATCACAGCCAGCACCAGAATCATAAAATTGCACTGTTTTGTTCAAAGGGAAGAATTTTGTCATTAGCCATGCCAAAACCTGCCTTCGTTGACAGAAATGGATGAGCGAGCATTACCTTATCTCAACATCCAGTTTACCAGGTCACACACTGGTAGAGTCTTAATTGCATCCATGATCTCACAGAGGTGACAAAGCCAAGCTTGTTGCTGGCTCAGGAGAAGCTTCTCTGTATGTATGTATTTGAAAATGGGTTATGTGGCCAGGCCACAGGCAGCCCTTGCAGGGAAGCCCCTCTATGATACTGCCTTGTTCTCTTCTTTGTCCCCTCCTGGGAAGGCTCTGTTGTGGAGGAGATGATATCTGGAGACAACAGGGACCACTGATATCATGGCTGCTCACCAGCCTTACACTGGTCCCCTCAGTGAAGTAGTCCCGAAATAAATGGATTGCAACCTCAAACAGCCTGTCAGGTGAGAAATACACCATCATGAACAGGAGAGGTAGGGCCTACCCAAACTCTCTGTTGCTGAGGATGGGTATTTTGGGGAGCAGTATTTTCAGGGAAGAGGCTGATGGAAAGTATTGCTCTCTTATCCAGTAGAACAGTCATTAGAGAAATTGCTGGAGATGGCACAGCCTAGGATTTTGCAAAACATACGTTTCTCCTGAACATTTCTAGATTATTTTAAGAATTTTACTTCCTGACTCATTGCTTCTGAGGCCTTACTGAGGAACACTGCAAATACTGAAATAAGTACAAGATAAGGAAAAGTCATGTCTCTCCTAACTTTTTGTGCTTTGTCATCTTGGAAGGTGCCTTGAGTGCTTTTTTTTCCTCTCTGCAAGTTGTTTACACCTCCTGGGAGAGACTCTTAACAGAGGAAAAACAATTAGATGGCTCTAGGAATGTCATCAGGAAAATACTGCCTTCTCTTGACTCCATGAGAGCAAATCTGCAGCTGAGCCTGATGATGTGGGCAGATGCTTGTACAGTACCTTTTAGCACATGTGATAAAAAATGAAATACCGCAGCAATTTAATAGCCCAAACGTCTATTCAAACAAAGGCATTTGGTGTAAATAACAGCACAGTTAAAAGACATTTGGAACTGATAGGCAAATAGCTTAATGTGAGAAATAAAAAAGCAATGTTAATAATACAAGTAATGTCAATCTATCTAAGAGAACTTACTCTTCCTCATTTCAGCTGATTACATCTGCCTTTGTTACTTTATTACATTGCTGATACCCAAGAAGTGCAAATATTAAAGATTTTTTCAAGTCTTAAGGAAAATTTGAAGACAACAGGAGCTTTAGGAATCTATCAGCCTTTGTGGTAAGGATGTGCTCACAGTGATTCATTGAGTATTTACTTTAGCAACAAAGATTGAGGAGACAGAATTATGCATCTTTGCTCATGTATTTAACAGATCATTACACTGTACAGCAAAGGGATCTCAGGCTGTTTGCATATTCATTTTCAGGTGTTGTCTATGAAATAATCTAAGTATTTGAGGAAGGACTGAAGTAATTAATTGCACTTTAAATTTTTGAAAATAAGAAACTGACATTTATATGAGAAAGCTGGTTTTAAATGCTGTTGCACATATCAGTGACTTTTAGTGTTGTAATGAATTACCATGTACTCCTGGAAGTACATTTTTAGAAGACACCTTAGATCCCAGGACCTTCTGCACCAACAGAATTTCTTGATCTGCATTATGCTTCCATTACTGCATTGCTGATTTAAGTTGATATAAAGCTAGAGATGCAATGGCTCACATCAAACACCTTCCTCTCTGATCTCATTTTAAGTGTCTTGAAGATATTATAGGTGAATAAAAGAAACATTCTTTATTAAATTATCATGACATATGTTCCATATATGCAGGTGTGAAAAGCAAGAAAATATTTTTATTATTACCTTATCCATCCACATCTTCTAGCAGCTTAAAAAATTAGAAAACTCAACCAAATCTTTCTCTTTTCCCAAGCATTTCAGGAAGGGTATTGCAATAGAAGTTACATTAGGCTGTCTCATAATGCTAAAATAGCAACATTGTCCAAATATGCTACAAAATATGTGCTGGCATATATTAGGAGTGGGACAAAATATGTTCTTAAGTTGTTGCAGCTGAATCACTGAGCCAGAGCTGCGGTAAGGCAAGGAGGTCCTGCAGTGCACTCCTCAAAGGGTGGTACCCAGGGGAAGGCCATGAGCACAGTGCAGGTCATCTACAGCAGCTTGCAGCGTAAATCCTCTTTGAAACAAAATTACCATCTCTAGATGGTTTCATTTATGTTATCAAAAACTTCCCAAATAAACCGGTTCCCAAAGGAACCTTCTGTTTTTACAGAGTTGAGAAATTATAAGTTACTGCTCTAATGAGGAAAATATAAATAAATAGAAAGGACAGAGTGTAAAGTGAAGGGTCAAATGCATGCTGCTCAAAAATCTCTTACCAGAAAGCAGGGCCAGACTCCCAGCTGCTGTAAATTACTGACTTCCCTATTAATGATCTGAAATTCTCTTGTTGCAAAGTACCCTGTGACATCTTTCCAGAGGATGCCATGTGTCACTATTGTGCAATAACTAAAGGGTTTTGTGCAATAAGGAATAAATCCATAGGGTTGTGTTCCTGCAAAATATTAGCCTTTGAATGATAATTTCATAAATGAGCCATTAAGGTCATGAGTGAGTAGATCTGTTAAAATCATATAGAGAGGAACTGTGATCAGGCAATGGATGCAAATGCCCTGAGGACAAGTAGTGACCTTACAAAAATCAAAGTAAGCACACAAAAATTTGGCACTTCGATCCAAAAGTACACTTTGACCTTTGTCTTCCGTGGTTTTTATCAGGATTATTTCAGAAAACATTAACCTATAGGTGGCATTCAAGGATAGCAAATTACTCCAATTTTGCACACAGGTATAGTGCTGCCACACACAGGAACGTGCTAATTTTTTCATAAGCTGTGAGTGTTGCAGTGTCATTCTCGGTGGTACAGGCTGGTCAGAATGGGAAATGTGCTTGCTCCTGCCATGGCTCTGAGAGCAGTCAGCTGCCTTTCTCCACTAAGCTCTGTGCCACACTACAGACCCTCCTTTTATACTTTAGGTGCTGGATTGCTAAAGGGGCTGGGTAGCAATGGGTTCTGGGCTGCAGTGTGAACTGAGCTCCAGCTGAGTCTGCCTGGCCCTGGTCAGGGGCAGCCTGAGCCATGTCCATTCTGCTGCTGGGAGGGAAAGGTCCCAGCACACTGGGAGCTCCAGCTGCCAGACCTGGATGTCGCTGGCAGGGCTGTGCTGAGCTGGCATTGAGCAGACAATTCATGGGTGCTTCCACAAAGCACCCAAAGCCAACCCTGGCTATGCTGCTGCAGATGGATCTGGACTGCAAATAAAATCCAAAGCAGACTTAATTTCCTGTCAGAGATCAAATCCTGACAACCCACTGCCTGGAGTCTCTGTGAGGGACCACTGGGTGTCTCCTCTTTAGATCACACCTGGGGAGGATGACCAGCCTGCCAAAGACAGAGAAAAAAAAAAGTGCTTGAAAAACATAAAGAAATTAATAATAGTGTCACAACGTTATTTTCCCCAAACATTGGTGCAGTAGAACTTGAGACTAGATGTAAATGAGGAAGCACCTGGGAAGGCTTAGGGACAGTGTGGTACCTCAAGTATGTACTGAAACAGGGTGCTGGCTTGCAGGTAAGAACCATCCTCTATGACTTGTTTTCTCCAGACATCCAAACACTGTCCAAGTGGGCCCCATTGTATGAACACCCACCCTGCCACTATGGGATTTCCCTCCAGCCCAGTTGTTGGGTGGCATTTAGCACAACACACAGTGTAACCATGTCCTGGTGCTCAGGTTGAGATTGGCATCTCTTTGAAGCAGCATGGCAAGCCATCACCTTGGTCCTCAGCCCAAAATAACCAGAAAGCAGGGCATGCAGTCAGAATAGAACAGCATAGCACCATTTCTTTGCTAAGACGTGAACCACACAGGAGTGTCATGACGTGTGCAGGAGCAACCTGTTCTCTAAAGTGCACCAATATTCTACCCATCAGCACAGGCCAGTCCTTCAGAGCAGCTTCATGTGCTTGAATCATCCTGGGATTTCATCCCTCAATACTTTCCCCACACCATACCTCACCCTGACTGGCACCAGGGGATGCTGCTGTGCACCTATTGCCATTCATTTCTTTGTGGCTGGAAATCCCCATTCAGAGTAAAAATCAGACACAGCTTTTTTATCTCCTAAGCATAACTATTAAATTTCTCGAGTCTCCTGCACCCTCATCTCATGTGATCAGTGCAGTCAGTGGCCCTGGGCAGGCAGTCTGGGAGCACAGCTGGCACTGCCCCTGTCACAGGGCAAAGCAGCCAGTTGCTACCAGCATTGCCTTGCCTCCACTAAATTCAGAGGTCTGCAAGGCATGCAATCCCCTCATTCTTCACTTAGGAGGTTTCCTTAATAAATCTGTGGTGTATCCAAGGTAAAACCCTCTTTTGCTGTTGTGACATTCTCCTTTGCAACCTGTCCGCACAGGACTTTTCCTCTTCAAATTCTGCAAAGCATTGTTGGGGGGTTAATTAAAGCAGTCTGTTTCTCCAGCACGTTCTGTCTGTTTCTTCTTTTCATTATTAGATGTGATGACACATTTGCCTGTGAGGCTTCCCGCAGATGGCACGGAAATTTTGTGATCAAATGTTAAGAGTAAACCAACTGTCAGATCTGATCACAGCTTCCTGTATTGCTCTGCTGGTGTAGGAATAACGTTTTCATAAAGGGCTCCTTCTTTTTAAAGTGATAGGGTTTGCAGCAAGGATGAAATCTGAGAGTAAGATGTCTAGTTCAATATTAACAGATTCAGGGCTCTACTGAGAAGTTTTATGTTCCAACTATAGATTTTATTTGCAAACACTTTTTAAAAATCAATAATAGAAAGCGAACACTTTTAGTGATTGTGGTTTAATTCACAGGCAATTTTCATGGAAAACTGAATAAAATACAAAATAATGTGGGTGGTGAATAATTCAAAAGTTTTGAAAATTCCCACTTCACAATAATCAAGTGTAATGTAATGCACACTTGCACACACACACATAAAGAAGAAAAATCAGTCATTGCATAGTTTGGTTTAAAAAAGAAAACTAAGTCATAGGGAAGAGTTTTCTCCTAGAGATGTCCATTGCAGTGCTAATAGAAGGCATATACATGTCTAGCACTGATCAGCTCACCTCAGCCTCCTCTGAACAGATCAGACTTGTTTTAGGGACAGTAAATTTGGATCTGACATTGAAGAATCTGAGTAGGTGTTCTGGTTGATAATTCAGATGTTGACAGAACAGCATAAACTATGCAGATCAAACATTTATTTTGCTGGTTTAGCTTTTTCTGCTATTCACAAATTATCTATGAACAGAATTTGATTTTGACAGATATGTTCAATATTCAAAGTACTCAGAACCTGTTCCAGGTTATATCTTGTTTGCAAATGGTTTGTTTTCAGTTTGGGTGTATATTCAACGGTTTGCTGAGCATCATCCTCTGCTGCTGGTTGGAGAAGTAAAAGGTTTTACCACAGAGGAAGGAGAAATCTAACTTCCTCACACTAATAGGCACCTGCATGAGCAGCAGGCTCTGCCTGAAAGGTCACGTTGTGACTTTCTTGCAGAGGACTGATGGAAGCAGCTGGTATCTCTGGGCCTCTTCCCTATTTCACCCAGAACTTGAGCCACCTGGACACCTTTCCCAACTTTGGTTCTTGCCCTAAATGTCCCATAGGACATTTCACACTAAATCCCTTTAAAATGCCCTGTAAGTTTTGCACAGTTCTTCCCCCATGCAGTCCAAAAGAAGTCCCACACCCCTGGGCACGCAGTCAGCCCATGGTTTGCTGGAGCTGCCTGGGGAGGGAAGGATCTCTCCTTGACCCACCTCAGTGGCTTTCATGGCAGGGACAGTGGTCTGCTTGGCCTCCTTGGAGTAACTGATTTGGGTGCTTTGCTTTTGTTCCCTTCACTGTCTGTGAGCTGGTGTGTCATTTGCTGACTCTTTGGTCAGGAAACCGAACCAAAAGGTTTGGGCATCCTCTGCTTTTTTCCATTGGCATTGTACAGAGAGGGGAACCCTGCTTCAGTGGGGCAAGTGGTAAATCCAGCCAGAGTTTGGATTGTGGTTTGTGAGTGGAGAGGGGAAAGCCCTCAGTATAAAAGCCGGGTGCCTAAAGCTAATCCCAGGCTGACACTTCTACACTAATCAGATACTCTTCCATCTTCCTGGTGCTCTCAAGAGACTGATTAAATAGAGGGATCAATGGATGGCTTCACAGTAATTTCACACTCAGAGAAGATTCCTCTCACCTCCTGTTGCAATTAAAATAACTGACATTTTTCTGTGTTAATAGGCTACTTTATTTCTTGGTGGGGTTTGTTGGGGCATAACGAACTCCATCATGGGCTGGTTTGTTAATGTATATTGTCCTTTTTAGTTCTGTAGATACAGATGGCTTTGCAATGCCACGTGAAAGGCCAATTTGACTAAGATAAGATATTTAGGATTAGAATTTCTCATGCACATATTAAATAGCATATTTAAATGTCATAGCAATTTAAATTGTGATCTGATGAACCTTGTGGTTTAGTGCATTATGCATTAGATTTTAAAATCAAAGGCATTAAAAATCATTATTTTGTAATTTTATTCTGAAATTGTTGTTTCCTCTGCTAGTGACCTTTAGTGTTTTTACCTTGAGCAGAAGCCATTGGATTTACTTTAACACCAGCTGCTAAAATCTTCTTTCCAGGGGGGAATGCCCAGCACAGAGAAGAACAAGATCACAAAAAATATTTGTAAAATAATCCAGACTTGAAAATATGGTTCACCAGTCTTGTTTCAGCAACACAGAAATAATAAAGTATCTGGTTTTCAGAAAAATCAGATCAACTTCCTAAGGGTCTGGTTAAACTGCTGAGTGTAAATTGCTATTGGAATTGACTGTTAAAGACCTTAGTTGAACAGGTTAAACATCTGCAGGATTTATTACAGTTTTATTTGTACTTCTTCTGTATCTGGTACAATTAAGCCAATCAAAGTAAGTGAATCAAATCTAATTTACTCCCTAATGGACCAAAAAGGAACGAATAAACACAGCACTATTAGAGCCAAATGATTAAACATGTCTCTGAGGTATTTTTTTTTCTGTTTCAGCATAGAGGAGTCATGATGTTTATGCTGTAATTAATCGCTAAGGAGTGATGTAACATAGTTTGAGCATTCATTCATTTTTCATATAGGTTCATAAAAATGCTAAACAAAACGTGAATGTAATAAAACAAATTCCATTGGAATCAGATACATTTATTCATACAACCATGTATGTGCTATCTAAAATCATTATAGGATTGACACAGAGAGGCATATTTATTAAATTGGATACAAATTTGCTGTACCTATGTTTTTAACATTACTAGGCCTTTTAAAGACAAAATTCAGCCCATGTGTAAATAGCTGTAGAAGGTGCATGTATCATGTTCAGGTTCATTATATAAGCATAAAAGTTAAAGTTACATAATCAGGATTAATTTGATATTTTAAAATTACAAAAAATGGAACTGCATCTACTCTGCATTAGCTAGAAGCTGTACACTGTACGTCTGGAGTCTTTCCTACATCCCAGCATCAGGAAATAAACCTCAGCTTACAGCTGTTTACTTACACTGCCACCTGGAAACAGGATTTAATCTGAAACAAGTAACCTAAATCAGAAAACTATTTTGAGCATTAACAAACAGAGTGCACATAATGATTTAACCGTATCATATGAAAACCACCTTTTCCTTTAGAATGATTTGCTTTTTTGTGCCAATGTGATGCTTTTAGATTTTAATGCTCCAGGAGGGTCCATTTATGAAATAGCTTCCTTTGGTGTCTCTGGAGACATTTTGTCACAGCAGGAGGCAGCTGCAGCCCCCATGGGGTTGCTTTGCACCCTCTTGTTTCTCATTGTACTTCTTCTGTTATCCTCAGCCTACATGATCTCACGTGAAGTTGTATTTTGGCTCTTCCACTATAGGAGAGAAAGCACAGTGTAGAAATAGGCTGGAAATAACAACCATTTTGTAAATGTGAATGTGTTTTATTCCATGTGAAACACCTTTGCAAATATCTATATTCTGCAATTACTAAGGGTTTCTACAATGTCCTGAAGTTCTTTTTTGTCAGGACTTTTTTAGGGTACCTTGAGGGCAGAGTTAGAAGGGAAGTCAGAAAATACTCAAAATATTTTGTGAGAAAGCATGTTGCTCTGAAACTTGAAAGTTTACTTGGACATTCAGCAAACAATGGAAGATAAAAATAGCAGGATTTGTACTCCGAAACCAGTACTGAGGCTATCATCATTCATCAAATCACTTACTTTAAAAAGCAAATTCGCAGTGACAGTTTTCAGTCTGGGCTTGTACAGTATCTAGTGTGAAGGAGTCCTGGCCCACAGCTGAGGCTTCAGAATAACATACCCATCAGACATACTATGTTGCTATAGCAAATTTACCACTGCCTTGGCATAGACTGTAGTGCATATTTTTATCAGTCAGTACCAGTCCCAAAAATATTTTTGCAAGTGGGGCCACCAAGCTGAGGGAATCATTCCCACAACCTGTGTCAATGTGTGGTTCCTGACACAACTGGGATGTGAGCTGCACTGTGCCCTGGGGAGCTCCTGGCTACCCTGGGGAGGGGTGCAGCCCTGCAGAGGCATTGCACTCAGAGGCATTGCCCTCTGGCTGGGGTGGGTAGGCAGGCTGGGGGGAAACACACACCAGCAGGAAGCCTCAACCCATACCCTGGCCTTTGGAATGCTCAGGGAGACAATAGGCCAGGTGTTGCAGGTGTGAAGCAATTTGTACTGCATCCCAAGAGCTGGACAGACAACCACATCATCCACATGCCTCCAGACCCTCCCAAGCCAAAGAACTGGGCTCCAACATCACACAACCTGGGAGCCCCACTCAGCTGTGCAGAGATGACAGGTTCTAAAGTCATCTTTTGGGCATCCCTGACTGTATGAGTTTTCTTTCCAGAGCACAGCCAGATCTAAATCAGGACTGACCTGTGTAATTTTGCCCTGAATTGGCATGGGAGAGCCTGGATAGTCAGTGAGAACTGAGGTGTCTGGAAAAACAAAAACAGTGTAAATATACAGAAAGATTTAGCCTGTACCAAATGTCAAATACAGATGAAAAGTTCGATTTTTAGCAGGCATAAAGTGAGTGAACTCAGCACTTATGGTCAGTCACCTATCATGTAAACATGCTATTCACACACATCCTTCCTTTGCTTGGCTTGCTGTGCTTGTGTGACACAACCCTGACAAGCAGCAGACTCCCAGGGCATTTGTACCATGCATATTTTATATCAGGAGAGATATGCACACCAGAAACTCGCTGAATAATCTGCAGATCTTTTGTGATAGTCTTTTCTTCATAATGTTTTATTTAAGGAATTGAATCAATAAACCTATTCTTTTAATACTGTCTAACCACCTGTTGCCTTCAGCAACTGTTGGGATCAATGATCCATGGAGTCAGTTCAAAGAATGCATGTACTCTGCCTGGCTGCCCTGATGTGATTGCTGATGCCAAGCCAGTGCCTAGGAACTGGATCACCTCGAGGAAAGTGAAATCTGCACACAAGATTTTCTGAGCTGAGTGTGAGAATGGATGTTGAAGTGCAACATCTGCCTACAGATTTCTGTTTCTGTGATTTTTACTCAGGCTTACAGCTGGGTGTTAAGTAATGCAGTTCTAAAACATATGTAACAGCAAAACAAGCTGTTTATTTTCAAAGTGGCAGACAAATTCAAAATTGCAATGAATAATTTAACTAGCATGATTAATAATTACTTCCTCTTAAAAATATAAAGAAAATGAATTTGATGGGAGAATTTAATGCACTGTACCTAGCAAACATCATTTTTGAAAACCACTTAAAAATACCCAAACTAATCACCTGGAAAATAACTGTGTGCCAAATGAAAGGGTCAAGAATCTCCTGGGACTGTGGATCAGAACCTTCAGCAAGCTAGCTTTAATTAGCAGCAAGAGAGTGAGAAAACATCTTTCCAGAGTGGTGATGCCAAAGCTAAAATTCAAAGTAACTATCACTGAGAACAAGGTGCAGATATGGAAAGGAGCTTAATCACCCACAAATGAACAAAAGGTAAGGTTGAAAGACAGAGAAAGTCTAGAGCTCTGCCTGGAGAGGGGCTAGAAATGGGCTGCAAAGGGAAAACTGCAAAGATAGCTTTGATGTGAGGCATGAGCAGAGGTAAGAGAGGGAGTAGCAAGCAAAATAAAAGAAGCTTTGGTGAGAGGTCTCCTGCTCAGAAACAGGGATGTAGAGGTACTAGATGTTTATAGCATTTGCTTTTCATGAAGATAGCTGGGGTTTAGTTCTTGATCACCATATAATTTCTTTTATGGTGTGTGATTGTATGGCAATATTTTAATGCATGTTTTTACTCGTGTTTGGGCAAGGCTTGAAGGCCCTATATCTTAGATGAATACCATCCTTTCAGATTTACAACATCATGCTTTCTCCTACTGTCACTCCTTCTGACCCTAAAATTGTTCCCACTGTTTTTGCACAGTAGGGAATGTGTAGCAGACAGGAGGCTCATCCCAGTGTGCCACACAGATATGTCTTCTGGGAAATGAGCTTGATCCGCCTCATGCTGGAAAAGACTCAGATCTGAACACCAGACTAGCTGATAAAATTATATTGCCACTGACTATGTTTTTTAAAGAAACAAAGGGAACTGGTCGTCTGTGCCCAAAGGAATGATTTAAGTGACAGAGTGTTGGTCTGTGAATCTCACATATGTTTTTCGAGTCTGGGGCCAGAGAAGGAACAGATGTCTAAGTCTGGAAGAAACACTCTTCCCTTTTTAGCACTTCCTATTGACTGTTATAAGGTGTCCCCTCATTCAGTAGTGATTTCCATTCCTCCACATCTAGTTCTCCCTGTGACTAATGTAGATGCCTAACCTGGTGCTGGGTTTGATGGAGGTGTGATGCTGCTGACGTAGTGCTCTCTGGTGAGCACCTCCACAAGGCTGCAAACCTACAATGGTAGTGAGCACAGGGTGCAGTAGCTGTCGGGTTCAACTCCAGTCTTTTCATCTCAGCTCTATATGAGTGTGCTTAAGAGAGCAAGGTTGGTATGGAAACTGCCACTCACAGAGGAAAAGCACTTTGTACTGCAAGATTCTGCAGGAAGATGTGCCAGGAAGTGAATGATTTTTTTGTTTGTGGTTATGGCATCTCCAGGGTTGGTCTTACTCTGTCAGTAGATATGGCTATACAGATTAGCCTTTGTATAAAATAAAGAGCTGTTGGAACCACTCAACTAAGTCAAGAGTGCATAGATATTGAACTGCTAACTTGAAAGCTTTGCATTTTTTAAAATCTGTTCTTTAAAAGCAGCTGTACATATTGCTAGCTCCTTTAGCAGAAACAGTGCAGTCAGGAGGACATGATGGTCAAATTGGCAACATCAATGCTCACTGTCTTGGTGAGGCATCACAGTATCTGCTACGACTGAAGAAGACACAAAACTGAGAAGGGCATATTTTCTTTAGGCTACATAGGATTTACTGTCATTTTGAAGTTGCTTTGGGTTCTGTTTTGATCTTATCTCAAACCACAAAATACTAGTCATCCATTCTCATTCCATAGAACCTAAAATGCTCATCAAAATCCACTTCAGGTTTAAGTTCATGGCACTGTCTTTGCCATGCAACCTGCAGGCTGGTTTCCCAGCTGGCTGCAGAGTCCTGCTCACAGGTTTTTGGTTCCCCAGCAGAATCAAAGCATGAAGCTGGGACCATGTTCTTCATCCCAACTCCACCTTGGAAACCTGCACAAAGAGTTGAGGAGGTCACACATAGCATGGATCCAGATGATCACTTGAACACAGAGGCTGCCAGGGAAGCCCCTTTTCCCCAGAGGTGCCACTACCAGCACTGTTTCCAGCACAGAGCCCCCTGAGCTGCAGGCTGTGCCAGCCCGCTCACCCTGTCCCCCAGAGCCACGTCACCCTTCGATTGTCCCAACTAACCTGGGGTTCATATGGACACCATACCTTACCCAACCCACACAGCTGCAGTTCAAATGTCTGCTCCCAGAGCAGATCCCACTGTGGGACCCTGTCCTCCCACATAATTCCTGCTGCCAGCCACTGTCCCTCATATCATCCTTCAGGTCTCTATCCTGCACACTGATGCTCCAAAGATGGGCTTTCATAATCAGTTTCTGTTTTTAATAAGATCTATTCTGTGACATGGTTTGTTTGTGACTTTATCATAGGAACACAAAATTTTATTTTAAACAGAGGTAATTTTATGATGAAATGCAGAGTGCTGCCAGTTTTCTCCTCTGTGGCTCATCGACAAAAGTATTTGGGTGGATATAAGAGAAGGTAGATCGGAAACTTCTTCACACTGTGTCAGAGAATATAAAACTGGAAGGCAGCTGACAAAAGGTGGCAATGAGACAGGAAGAGAACCATGTTGTTGCAGAGGTATAAAAACCTAATGCCATAAAGAGAACATTGCTGAAAAATAAATTTAAGTTATGAGCACATATTCAAAGAGCGCTTGTGAGGAAGGCAGAAAAATTATATTCATGTAAATCCTCTGGTTGCAGAGTTTCAAGAAGCTTCCAGACAACAGGACCTGTTATTGGCCTCAGCATGTGATCAGGCTGGGTTAGCACATCACTTATCACAGCCAGGTCAGCCCATCACTTATCATACAAACTCCTAGCTACCATTCCATTGTATTTTATCTATACATCTAAGATTCAAGCTGCCTCTTAGGGTAATGTCTGAAAGTACTGATTGCACATACCTTAGTGAGTAATTGCAGTCTGAATATTAGTGTTATAGACTGCATGATTTAAAATACCCTTTTTGATGGTACGGTGTGGATAAATTTGGATTACATATGTCTCCTTATGTAAAAGAGATTTTCTTCTTTCGGTAACACATTGTCTGCTGCATTTGCCTAGCACCCCCTACCATATGCTCTTTAAAACAAGCTGTTGCATTTCAAGAATTGTCCCTAGTAATTAACAGGAAAAATATTGTATTTTTCTTTTCTGAATTTTCTGAATAAACTAGAAGACCTTGCATCAATTAAGGCTTATTTTTCCCTCTGGCTACTTGCTCCTGTAAGCCATAAAATCACTTCTGCTCAGTTCCTCACCTCCTGCTGTCAATTCAGCTTTTGGCACCACTGCTCCAAGTAAATATAAAGCAAGCTTTCCCCAATCATCGTTTTGTATCTCTTTTCCACTTTGTCTCTGAGCTTCTTGAAATCCTTAAAATTAATTTGCTCTGAGATCTCCTTTTCATCTCTGTTTTGCTCTCTTCATTCTCATGCGTAGGTTTTTCCTCTCTTGCTTCCAGAAACTGTCTGAACTAGTCTCAGAGCTGCTATTTGCATCCCCTTGAACCTCTTTTTTCTGGACCAAAAATTAGCTTTTTTCTTTAATTCCAGAAAGATTGTGCCTCTGTGGTTTTCTGTTCTTCCAATTAATCTCCCTAGCACTTGATCAATCAATACTCTGGGCTGTATGGGCTCCCTGTTCCCTGTTTCCCTCTCAGTCCTTATAAGACAAAATCTCAAATCCTTTTCCCTTCCTTACAGTGCATCAATTCTGGCCCATGAAATTTGCTTTTGATTCCTATAGGTATATTATATAATACATATTTGTGTCTATTACAGTAAATCTCAGAGTCCCTCAACTCTGATTTGCCTTCCTCTTCCCGTTTTTCTCCTTTATGGTCTGTCTAATACCCCCTAGATTCTCTAAAGCTTTCTTAAATCCAGAGTGGTGGCAGCTGAGAGAGTTGTTCATCACTGTCTAGTTCTCTCCTTTGTGTGACAGTTGCAGGTTTTCTTGGCATCTAGCCATCCAAAACTAAGAAAACAAGATAATTGTCCTAAGAGAAGAATATCTTTCATCTCTTGATGCCTAGAGTCCCCTTCTTTAAAGTTACCCACTGAGGTTGTATTCCATTGGTTTCAAATAATTTTCCATCACTAACATAGAAACAGATTTCATATAGATCTATAGCAAAGTTCCCAATAAAATGAGGATCATCTGCAACCAGAATTTTGCCTGGGTTTTTTTAATTTGTGGGTTGCTTTCTTTTTTTTTTTTTTTTTTTTTTAGACCTTAGAAAAGGTCACATTCAAGTGAAAAGGTCACTTGAATGGAAATCTTCTTTGGCAAAGAAGACTTTTTCAGGAATAATAAAAAATCAAGAGCTCCAAAATTAGGTCCTCTTCACTGAGCGTGCAAAAGAAATCTTGAGTTAATTGATGTCTTAAGCAATAAGCTGATCAGATGTATTACAAGCTACTTTTAATTCCAGTATCATGTATTTCAATTTCTTATAAAGGTGTATTGATTACTTTGGACTGGTCTTCAATTAGGAAAATGATCAAGGTTTCCTAGAAAGTGAATGGTAAAAAAAAGATGGTCTGAGTACTGGTTCCTTGTTACTTGCTTGTCTGGGTTTCACAGGCTGTGACCATAGTCTGAAGATGTCCACTGATCAGTGCAGAAGATTGAATGCTGTAGAAGACAGAAATAGTATCTGAGGAATACTTCAAAGAGATTGCTGGGGTTTTGATTAGCATGTGCCTTGCACACCTTAAGCAAAACTAAGCCAGAGGTAGTCTTCTACAGGTATTTTGATATTTTAGAAATAGTAATGGTTTCCTCTGTTGACAGTGACAGTTTTGTACTCTTATTTCAAGAAAGCTTTCTTTTAAGCTGTACAACTAGTTTGCGTGTCCCACATATCCAAACAATTATCTTTCAAGATATTTCAACTGTATTTCCTCTTGGAAGATTTCTACCTTTCACAAAGCCTCCTTTGAGAGGGTTGGAAAATCCCAATTTTCTTTAGATCAAATCACCATTTAATTTTGGCATGCAAGGACTTTGTTCAATTTACAAAGACCATCAAGTATCTGGATCAAATACAGCAGCAGTTAAACTCTGCCTCACAGGGAAAAGTTAATCCAACACTTTGATGTATCAAGTGATGATTTAACTCCTCTTGGGAATCCTAGGTGATGGATTTGCTCCTTCTAAAACAGCAGCTGTTTCAGTTATGTGTTACCAATTAGGAAATCATTTTCCCGTATTTTGAGCCTGTAGAACATATGGTATGTTGAGGTCCCCATAATCACATTCCTATGCACCCTCACCACTGATTACTCCCTAGGGAACCTAAAGCTCTCCTAAATCAGTGTGTAGTCCCTGAAATAGACCCATACATATTCCAGTCATCACTACTACAGGAGAAAATCCCCAGTGGTACAGCCTCCAGCAACGTCTCCAAAATTTGCTTCCTCTGGTGAGATGGCTATAGACATATAGAAGCTTAAAATGTTCAATCATATTTAATTTTATAATAAACACTTATTTCACAGCCTCTGCACAGTTTTTTATTCTCTGTGTTTTCCCATTTTAAACTCCAAATGAGAGAATTTTTCCTTGAACTTTGTTGCTAGGGAATACCTCTAGTGTATATCGCATTGTGAATTGAGGGGTGTGGTGAAGGAGGTGTTTGCATTTGCAAGCCAGACCTCTGGTCTGAAGTGGAAATGCATTATGGTTGTCTTGTACAACAGCATCCTGAGTGGCTTAGAGGGCCAGACAAACTGCCAGACAACAGTGACGTTACACCACAATGTTGTAAAACCAGATTAGTGGGAAGATCTGAGCCATACACTGTGGAGAAGCGTGAGAGTCTTGGAGAGACTTGCTCTGTCTAAGCCAGGAGAAGAAGAGGTTTCTGCTACTCTGGGGAAATGCAATAGGTGCACTCTTGTTACTCATTCCCCATAAAACTGAAAGCTGCTGGTTGGAGAGGAGGAGCTTGTCTCCTCCACAGGCTCGGGAGAGCCTTCAGACCAGCTGGTGGAGAATCTGCAACCTGCCAGCACCTGAGTGAGCTCTGCCCACAGACGCCTCACAAGCCCGTCTCGCTTGCAGACAGATATTTTGCCACCTGACTCAAAACAAATCTCTGCTCAGAGCATGCTTTTTAACAGCCAGCTTTCATCACTGCTTCCAGATACCTTCTCCCTTCTTTGCAGCCTGGAGAAGGATGGTGGTCTGGGCGATTTCCAGAGGAGTAAATGTTAGCAGTGCTGGGAGCAGCTTCCCTGCATTCGGATGTGATGGTAATGAAACAAAACCAGTGCTGCCAACTATCACATCTTTTTCATGTCTCCTGTAACACACAGTGTTCCCTAAAGCTTTGGTTCAGAATATCATCACAAGAAAAATCTATCTTAATTCTATTTCGTGTAACTGCTAAGAATTACAGGGGGAATGTACGTTTCAAACAAAATTTAAAACATCTAAAAAGCTCGGTGTATGTTGATGTTCATTTGATTTGTGTACTTTGATATAGTAATGAAATTAATGACATTTATAGGTGATCATAGCAACTATCAATAGAGCAAAGTGTATAGGAAAGAAGTAAAGATTAATGAAATTTTTGTGAGTAATGTTGCTGAATATGGCTCCTTATTCTGTCATTTTAACTCTAGGTAAATCAAGTTTTAGGCTTTTAACTTATTTTAAATAATATTATTTAACTTAATTTTAAATAAAGTAAGTTTTTAATGTTCTTTTAAATCATGTTCAAGCTCTGGTACTTTATAAAACACTGATACATGCATATACCCTGCAGAGTACTGGGATTGCAAAGAAGGCCAGTAATGAAAACAAGTAACATCACGCTCTGAGAGAGGAGCTGTAATAAAAAATAGGTATTGTCTGTCTCATGTACCATCAGCATGGAAGTGAGAAATTATCACTATTCTCAGCTAGTTACATGGAATTTACTTCTTCCAAATTAAGCCACAAAATGCATAATTCTAATTCTGCCTCTGTGGTTACAAGAAGAATATACCTGGTGCAGACATATCAGTCATTCAACTTAGTAAAGACCAGCAGGAAAGATACATTAGCAATTGCTTCTTATTGTGGAATTAAGATACAGGACACTGATACGGAGTCCGTGGTACAATAAATACATAGGTGAAGCAGGGAGACCTTCCTATTTTTTTTTGTTCTCCTCCCCCCCCTCCCCCTCCACTTGAAAGGAAAAGTTCTGAAAAGTGAACTGTTTGCCAAAAGAAACCACATGCACTATCAGTTCACTGCAGTGTGAACCACTGGGCTGTACCAGATGAAAACTCCTGTCTCTGGGTATCTATTGAAGGATGACTTAATGAATTTCTTACCTGTTCCACATTGTCTAAACATTTATAAATTACTTTCAAACCTGGGATGTAATAGGAACATGTGGGAGTTCCTGTCTTTGACAGAACATGTTTAAAAGACTACTGGCCATATTCTGGTGTATGAAGTGTCACAGATACAAACTTCAATGCTACTCCTCCCACATATCATTTGTACCTTAAACACACTCTGTTTTTAAAGGCACAACTAATAACACATGATTACAGTATCCTGGCTTTGTCTGCCACAACCTCTCTCTTTCCTTAATCTTGGAATAAAATTCTGAAACCTAACAATGTCTTTACTATATGTACATTTCATTGGGGGACCAACTGATTGCTACATTACAAATTACTTTTAATAAATCATGGCAAAAACTAAGAGATCTTAACTGCATCAGAATAATGGATCTACTCTAGAGAGAATGCACAAGGGGTAAAATTATCCTGCAGGATTTGCAACTGTTTGACTTTAATATTAATAGATTAATTAGTGAGTGCATTTGAGACATGATTGCCTGAAAAATTTTCTTCCCAGACTGAACTGATGCAATGAACCCAACAGGATGAAACTTTGGTTGTCAATGGTTACTCTGTAACCAGATCTCTGAAGAAATTTATTTTTATAATAACTTACAAAATATTGGCATCATCATTACATGTTCAAATGCGATTAAGAGTTCAGTGAGTGTGATATTTTAAAACATGTTTAAAATTTATAATAATGTTAATGCTTTTGAAATAAATCTTATCTTTTCCTAAGGTAGCAATTTCCTTTGGTCTTTCAAGACCCATGTATTCTCTCACAAGACATACATGCCCTGTGGATTGTTTTTAAAAGATTTTTTGTTAGTGGTTCAGATAGCCACAATCTGAGCAGAAATTCAACTGTAACAACTGATCTATGGAGAATGCCTGGATGAAAAAGAACACAACAAAGGCAACAGCAAAAACCATGGCTCTGAAATGCACAGTGGTACAGTACTGAATCACTGCAAGCAGCTGGGAGTGTGAGCTTCTGTGCAGACTAATTGGTGATGCATTATCAATGTTGGAGTGATGTGTTTGAAAATAGCTACCCCTGATTGCAAAACACAGCACTGGCACTGTCTACCAACGGTGGCACTGCTACAAGAGCCATTGCAAACCCAGTAAAAGCAGCATCCTTGGCTAACCTGTGGCAGAATATGTAATCCCCCTCTGGAGCTATAGGGAGGACAACACGTGTCTGGACATGAGTTATGAGCCTAAAATCTTTGATTTCTGGCAGTTTCTTTCTGCAGCAAGTGAAGTATCACACAGTAGTAAATCATTGTCTGAAGAAAGCAATGAGTTTAACTCATGGCAAAAGAATCTCAGGTGAGACAGTAGGTTAAATTTCATAATGACAATGACCCAATAAGACAGCAGGATGCAGGGGGTGCAGGCAGAGCATCTCTGGAGATGCAGAGCTCTGAGCCCAGTTGCTGCAAAGAGCAAAGGCAGAGCCAGTTCTACAGTGATGGAGAAGGAGGCAAGCAGATCATATGTCAAGACTGTTCCTAGTCTTATTTTCCATATCCTTTATTTTCTTGTTCTGTGCTCTGTGTTTCATTGCCATTTTGCATGTTCATCTCATCTCTATGCTGCATTTAAACTTAATCAGCATCCTAGGTCTATATTGTTATTTGGTAGAGTAACATGAGTTGGATTATACAACAGGGCTGCAGTATTTGATCTTGCAAAATGAAACACAAAGTACAAAAGCACAGCACTACACTGACGTGAATGTCTTTTCAGATTGAAATTCTTAGCCTCTAGCCTTAAGGAACTTGCTCTCTTCCATTTCAGAAACTGTTAGAGCTCTCACACCTTCTAGTTAATTACTAGTATGGGGTTACATATAGTCAGAAAAAACCTGTCAGGACTTTAATCCAGTATGATGCAGGCTTGTCTTAGAAATATTCCTAAAAGGCATTATATGAAGCCATGATACCTGAATAGCAAAACACCCAAAGACAGACTCTATAGCAACAGGCAGCTGATGGTCTGCCTTCCCCAGCTATTAAGCTGCTGTTTTGCTAACAAAGTGTCTGCTAATCTCACTCTCCAGACAAGATTTTATTAAAAATGAAACCAGCTTAAGTGAAAGCGGAAATGCCTATGCAGATGTTTCAGCAGCAATTAAAAGATTACTGAATTTTGCCTCTGATCTTCAAATCAGATTTTTAATTAACTTTAATTAACTTAAGGGCATCTAGAAAAGATGAGAGGGAATAAAGTAACAAGACGACCAAAGCTTCCGTGTTCTCAGAAGGAACAATCATATTGCCTTCATGATTTCAGAGTAAGTAGCTCTTGATTTCAAGTTGTTTACACTCATCAATGGGTTGTCCATCTTAAGTGCTTGGGCCAGGGCTATTGAGTTCTTAAGTTGATTTGAAATAAATGGATCTAGAGTTGCTGCAGATCTTTGTTCATCACTGTGTAAATTTTGTGGCTTACAATGGCCTCACAGGTACAGAAAATAGGAAATACTACTTCAATTACAGACATTCTCAGTGGCTTTGGACAGACATAACTAGCAAGATTCTGTGCCCTCTCTACCTTAGCATCCCAGTGATTTTTTCCTATGGCTTTCCTATGTGCTGTGAAGATAAAATCTGATGGTACAGTTTTGACAGTCTCAGTAAGGCTCAGCAGCAGACAGATATTCTGGCTGCAAAAAGACACCCTTTCATTGTAGGACAAAATAAGAAACACTCCAAACATTGAAGAACAGTAATAATCAATTACTAGAATTGAGGGTGCTAAAGAAGAGGGTGGGAAATGAAGGCTGAAGTACTCTGTGTACTTCAGGTAGAGCAGGAAAGGGAACCATGGGTTCTATGCCTTGGATGGCAAATTCTGGGGAGAAAATATTCCTTTCCAGTTAAAAATTCTATCTAAAATCTGAAAGATCTTTTTCAGTGAAACTATGCTTTCCCCCTGAGTGCTTTTTTTTTTTTTTTTTTTTTTTTTTTTTTGGACAAATGCAAGTTTTCAGACAAAATTGTGTGGCTGAAACATTCCAGTCAGCTCTAGCACTCAGCTGGTGTGCAACAGAGCCCACCTACACGGATCCCTGGAAAGGAGCCCAGCAGGGGAGTCCCACCACCAGCAGAGTTCACTCCAATTCCTCTGGAGCTTTGAGATGTCTTTGCTTTCTCACTTGTGCTATTTATTCAAAGTAATGTCAAAACCAAAGCAAAAATATCTAAAGCAGCAAAATAGGAAGAAAGTCAAGACCAGACATGCTGTGTTCAGTGTGTGCCTTGTCCTCATAAAGCAAAATAGATAGTTCAAAGACACAAAATAACTAAGTTATTTTATATAATCTACTGAATTTTTGTTAAGTAATGAGTAAAGGAGGATTAGCCAGTAACCCTCCACCTCTTACTAAGGGATTCTGAGCCATGAATGTGTTAAAAGTCCCTCTAATATCACACTTGAGTGAGAGTTTATCACCATTTAAGAGTTATACTAATAGGATGCTGAGAATGAAATCTCTGCTTTTTCATTGTGTAGTGATCCTCCATGTATTTATCCAAAGGCTGGCTACTAAAGCTGTCATGAGCCTCCAACTCTCTTGGGCACAACTATGATGAGTGCACAGCATAAATGCCTGGACTGATACAATGAAAAGTTAACAAACTGCTCAGGTAAAATCAATCCCAAAATCATAGCATGGTAAGTAATGGCAATGGGCAGTTCAGCTTCTAATATACACTATAACAAACACAATATTTTTTCTTTACCTTGCCACCTACTGACTTTAGTCTCTAATTTCTGTTTGCCATGGATCCACTTTTTGTTTGTCCAATGCCTAGGACAAGGATGTCCTAAATTGTAATGTACCCACCTAGTTAGGCAAGATTGCTACCACAAGATTGATAACAATTATATAGTCAGTCTTTCCAAGAAGGAGGATTATAAGAGTTAGCAATCTGCATGAAGAGAATAATGAAATTGCACCTGCTGTTCCTAGATTGTGTAAAATGTCTAAATGGTCATTATTTTCTTATTTAATACACATGTAATGTTACACATGTAATAATTTTCCAAATCATTCCAAAACCAGTGAGAGCCTATATTAATTTCACTTGTGATCATAGTGCTAGCAGCAGTGCTTCTTAATCATTTGAATATGCAATTAAGAAAATGGCATGCAATTACAAACTGGCAATGCGTGGGATAAAACATGTCTTCTCCCTGAAGGGACTGAGTTAAGCTTCCTTAAAGCAACATCTTTCAAAGCTGCCCAAGACTTTCCATTTCTCTCATTTTTCTAGCTAAAATAAATGCACACCAAGCCATACGGCCAGCATAAACCTTTTCAAATATCTGGTGTGCTCTTCCTGCACAGCTGAGAAAAAGAAATTGGAAAAAGTCAAATTGTGATGATACTCCTTTGCTTTCCAGGGATCCCAGCCCAGGTTTTGGCTCTGCAGTTAAAGCTCTTACAAAGGCAGTGGTAGAGTAAAGGGTTAGAGTTCATGTTTGGGTCTCACTGAACTCCCCTAGTATGCTTTCATTAACACTCAAATTTATACAAAAATTTTAAAAATTCCTGAAGTCTCTGCCAACCAATAATAATGAATGTCAGTATTTTGATACATGAAGCAGCTGGTATCTCCTACTAATATTTCAATTAGCAATATGAACACTAGTTATAAATATTTCTGTGCACTTTGGAAATCTACAGTTGGAAGGCTTGGCTGGAGAAGAATTGGAATTGCTGGCATTTCATGACATAGTCTGAATACCTCTTGAAGCAGCAGGTGGACAGGATGCTATGTACTACTTAGGCATGTGTTCATATTGCGAACTAGATCCCATCATTGGCTGTAGATAAGAAGTGGTATTGATTCCCATTTTAGCCTGTCTTTTGGTTGCTTATAACTTTGCAAAGCCTCAAGTGCTGTGTCTATGAATTTCTATTTGGAGAAAAAATTTGTTTTTTGAGAACTCAGCCAAAAACTGTTTCAGGAAAAGCTGGCACTCTCACACAAGTAATGCATTTGAAGGTCTGAAAACTTCTATTGCTCCAAGCAGGAGCACGAGGGAGCCAGAAAGCTCTGTTCATGTGTGTCAAACTTTGCCCAAATTAAAATTTGAAAATTTGATTCACTTGGTGTAGAATCAGCTGAGCTTGATCCAAATTTAGTTTTTAAATGCCCTTACAATTTCATAATATGCAAACTCTGCCATGTGTGAGTATACTGGGAGCCTGCAGGTAGCAGAAAACTGAGATGAAGAGAAGAGGTGAAGGAACAAAAATAGAACTGAATGGGAAAGGGAGCTGCTGAGGTATGAACCAGATCCCGAAGAGATCCAGAGTCAGCAGGTATAAGACTGAACTCCAGGGCAGAAACCAGCCTGGGAGAGAGGTTGAAACTGAAGACTGGGATTGTCTGGAGGAAGAGACCAAAGTGGTCACACTACCTGGGAAGCTTCACCTTTGTCTTTGCCGTCGCCC
Source organism: Phylloscopus whistleri (assembly GCA_017589585.1). Classification (NCBI taxonomy): domain Eukaryota; kingdom Metazoa; phylum Chordata; class Aves; order Passeriformes; family Phylloscopidae; genus Phylloscopus; species Phylloscopus whistleri. The sequence goes on along the minus strand of JADMLD010000614.1, from coordinate 2,993,567 downwards.
ATGTCGTGAGTTAAATATACAGCTTGTGGGTCTTTGGCCAACCCAGGAAAGCAATGGCTTCTTACAGACAGAGTTTTCTTGTTTGGATTTTCTTTTTTCTTTTAGCTAGAGAGCTGTGGAGCTATTTCACTTTATCTTAAAAATAGAACTGGAAGAAGAAATCACTCTTGCTGTTACCTTGCTCTTCCCAGTAATCCTCATCTCTGATGGGGAATGCTGCTGCCTGTTCTTGTGCTCCCTGCTCCTGTGCTTCCATTCCCCTCTGCTAGATTTGCAGTCTGGCCATGTAAAGGAGCATGTGGCTTTTTATATCCTGAAAACTAATGCAGAGGTGTTAGAAATACTGTCATAATTGTTTGAAGAAAACTGCTAGCCTTTCCAGAAGGAGAGGGAAACAGCAGGAGGGTTCTTTTAATGTAAGTTTAATTATAATGGCCAAGTAGCTCAGCACCATCAGACCATAAGTTACAGCTTCTTGTTTATGATACACCTGCCAGGAGGAATTTCAGATTCTTTAAGATATGTGTCTAATAACTGGTGTCAGTCCCTAAAGGCACAGACCTTCTGCTCCATATCCATCTCCACTTTAACTTGATCATTTTTTATTGAACTACAAAAACACATAGCAAAAATTCCTCTAAAATTAACAACTCATACAATGAAGTAAGATTAATGAAATTCTTTATAAAACAGTTTAATCAGTGACAAGGCTAAATGCTGCAGTTCATAAGTTCTGAACTTGGAAATTCACAAAATAAATCATTTCTGTTTACTCATGCTGAGTTTATGCAACTCAGATGGTAACAGTAACCTTCAATGGACATGCAAAGATTCAAGGGAAGAAGAAAAAAGCCAACAGATGGTACTGTATGTAACTCTTCAGCAGTATTCACTAACTTTTTTCCTTTTGTCATTAAATGATCTAATTTTGCACGGCCATTTGTGAATGCATCAACAATACTCAGTTTAGGATGTGACACAATGTTTTTTCATGCCCATGAGAACCATGTCTAAAATTTTCAAGGCTAGTTTTAGCACAGCTATAATAGCTTGAATGGAGTCTCAAAATATTTTGTATCTGGATGCTGTTGGGTTTTTTTCCACTCTGCTTTTTCACTGACTCTCGAGACTATTGTGGAAACACCTCCCAGGCATGTTATTGTAGAATGTCTGGTGGGTGTGCAATAGTCTTCAGCTGTGACTGCTGTTGTGGAAGTGCTGGGCAGCAGTTTTGGACTGTATTATTGACTGCGTGCCAGCCTTCAAATCTGGTGCTAAACTTAGATGCTTGTTGTCAGTGGTATTACTCCCTTGAGTATCACTTGCAGGATTAGGTATTACTAACACAAAGTTACACAAATGGTACAGTTGTGGGAAAAGTGAGAGTAAGTGCTCTGGAACTACACTGAGATCCTGTGGTGGGCTTTGGTTAATTTTAACACTACTCTACATCACAAGGAACATCATCTACCAAGATATCAGTCATAAATCACAGCCAGAAACAGGATCAGGCAAAACTATCCAAAACAAATGACAGTTTTATAGTATTTTAATTACAGTTCTGAGAAAGAAAAGAAAGAACTTGGAAATGGATGATTCCTCCCACAGACCTTTCTGTCAACTCTATGTCTCCTGGACATCATAGTACACATAAAACCCTGGGCAGAGTTGTAAGCTGGTTGCTTTTCCCCACTTTTCACCAGAACTTGCTAGATTCTCCAGTTCCATTTCCTCAGGTTCAAAATGAAAGTGCAGTCTTCAAATATAGAAATAAAGTTCCATCTATGGACAAGAAATATCTTTCTTCAGAGGTCACTGATGGAGCTATAAAGTCTCCTGAACTGCAAGAAAATATTTACAAAACTTCAAGACTTTTCTCTCCAGTTTTTATCTGCTGAACAACTCTGATGCCCACATCCACATGTGCTCTCTTGAAATCTGCATTTCTCGCCCAGATGGCATACTCCCCTGGCACATCCTTGAACACCTCCTCCACTTGGAATAAAATACTCTGGGTTTTAATTCTGTTGCTGCTATTTAGACACAGCAACAATAGAATTTTTAATCAAAGTGAAATATTTCTGGGACAATATATTTAAACACAAATTAAACCATTAAATTCATTTTTGGACACCTATATAGGATATGCAATTTCTAGGACAGCAAAGGTAAAATAAAGTAGGTTTGATCCTTCCTGGATATCAGGCCAGTACGTTATTCAGATGTCTAAAAACTTTAAAAGAATCCTACCTTCAGATGCATCCAGCTGGTAGTGCTGACCCCACACTTTTCTCCTGAAGTAAAGGAGATGTGGAGTCTGAAATGGGGATACTCAGGATGGGAAAGAGAACTGCACATTTTTCTATCATTCTGGTGATGCTGTCATTTTCTTTCCCTACCTGTTGATATCATGATTATATCACAAACACATTTTGTTGTCTGTTCCCCAGCAAATGGAACTCCTAATATCAGCAGGAGGCCCTGGGGCCACGAGGCCATAAACTCAGCTGCCACTGGCCCTGTGGGAGTGGAAGAAGCCTGAGGAAAATTACAGCCTTTTTGCATAAGTCAGCAGATCTACAGCTGCAAATCTGAAGAGCACTTTGTCACCTTCCTAGACCAAACAGTATTTAGGAATACTAAACCTGAACTTACTGATGCAAACAGCCATTTGAGAGAAGAAACAGATGCTCGTTTGGTAAATGTCACAAAAATCCCAAAGTTGTTCTCGGATGGAGTTTAGTAATCAAAATCTAAGCTTCCCCTACTTAAATGCAGGCTGCCATTTAACAGGGCCAGTGCTGAGTTCTTGCAGAGCAAGAGGACACTACTGCAGCATGCCAGTGCCAGCAGCAGTGCCTGGCAGGTGGCCAGGGGCCAGCCAGCCCTCCCAGGGTGATGCAGCCCATGCCAGTACAAGGGTGAAGGGACCACTGGGAAGAAGCAGTCTCTGGCAGGTTTGGCCCCAGCTGCCTCTTTGGGACTCACCTGGTACAGAACCACCAGAGATGCTTAGACTTGATCTGAGCAGCCAGTGGGGACTATGCAGACACATTCCTCTAATTAGTACTGCTGGACCCATTCAGTGCCAGAGCTGAAATAATAACTGCTGGGAAGAGAGGGAAGAAGTGAGAGCTGGAGAGAAAGCAGTGATTGCAGATGATGAGGAGCATCAACAGGAGCAGAAAGCAGAGCAAAGCTTGCTTTTTTTTCATCTCCAGTTGGAGGAGATGAAGCATTAGAGTGGAGAGATGGATGAGAAAAGGAAAGGAGCGGTCTGAGTGCCTGCGTGTCTCTCGTGATGAACAACAGTGATTATTAACAAGGCCTTTCAGTTATTACAGTAGCATAAGTGTAAGGATCAAGAGCAAAAAACCTGTCATTTTACACAGGTAATAAGTTAACCTGGGCAGCTAACACTGCTATGCAGTCTTCAAGGCTGGAGAGGGTATGAAAATGTCAGTGGTGGCAGTGCCAGGGGTCCACAGGGAACACTGGAAATACTCAGTTGTGACCTCGCTCTAGTACCTGACTCACATGGAAAGTGGTAATGAGAAGACATTTACTTAAAGGCTGATATTTAAAATAACAACCAACAGTTTTACAAGCACTGACTTGTACCGGTTAATAACTGTGCTAGAAAAATAGAGGTATTTTTAACAGCCAGCTCCTCAATCTGAAAGCCTTGACATGTGAACAAGCTACTCCCAGAATAACAAGTTACCAGAAGGTGATGGCTAAATTCAAAATGGTACCACTGTGGCTTTAAATCAGCTTAAAATAAATTTAATTAAATCAAGCAAAACCTCTATTTCTTTCAATTTATCCAGAGGTCCTATAGATTTAATCTGAACTGTTTTGAAACCATATGAGCCTTCTTTAAATACAATTAAGAAATGCTTGTAGGTTGGCTGGGTTTTGTGTCTGCCAGCGGCAGCACATAAAAGAACCTATGAGGTGCTCGTGACCAGAGTTAAGTTAGGTAAATGGGAATGCTTTTCCTTATTAAGAAAGGTGCCTGTCTGTGTGCTTATTCAGGCTAGGAAGATGGCCCTCAGGACCCTGAAAATGAGGTGGCTTGGTCCTGGTACAGAGATCTGCGTGTGTCTTATGCCTCCTTTTGTGTACTGATAGCTTTTAGCTGGTAGCCACATTAAAAAATGAGAGTTCTTTTGAATAGTAAAAAAAAGCAGTAAAGAGAGCTGGAGAAATTTGTCTTTTATTATTTTTTTTTTTTTTAATTTTGTTGTCTTTTTCACACATAGCATTTTCTGTGACTGTTTAAGACTGTGAGCAAAACCAATCTCTCCTTATTAAAAATGTGTGTTTCTGAGGGGATACACATATCCAATATAACCTTCACTGCGATGCTTCTAATTAACCAGTCTTCTTCACAATAAAGTATCTAGCTGTCACCAAAATCAACACTGTTCAGTTATTAATAGATTAAGGAAAGAATGTTAATTCTTCAAGCTCCATTTCGTTTGGTCTCATTACTTTGCAAGCCAGATGGTTGCAGGGCCAGACCTGTCAGCAGGCACGGGGAGGAGGAGTACACTTGCCGAGTGGCAAGATGCAACACACACAGCATCTGGAAACCTGCACCCAGGGGTAGATGCTTACAGTTCCTGTGAATTATTCTGCAGGGAGCAGAAGAAATCATGAATTGATCTTATCTGGTATTATTTTTCTCACCTCTCCCTCTATGGTACCCAACACCAACTCCAGCACAGTGGTAGAGTGTGCCTCCAGCCGTGAAGGAGGTAGCTCTCTGTTCATTTTAGGTAGCCAGCTAATTGCCTTTTTCCTTATGGTGATGGGCTTTATGGTCTCTTCTGAACTGGCTGAGGTGGTGCCAAGTTGGAAGAGATGTTGCTATCTACATCCAATTTGCTAAAGGGTTTCTTCCTGCAGTACAAGTCTTAAGACTACAAGAACAGCACTTCATCTCACTGATCAGCCAAAATGTGTGGTGCATTCCCAGGCTCACCTGGCAGCCAAACCCAGAAAGAGAAGTTCACCCCCACTTACAGCGCAGGTAAAAAGTCTCTCACACTGAATTATAAAGAGGTGGGTTTTTTCTCCTCTTGGAAATATATTAAAGAATTGGAGATTTTGAAAGATAATCAGCATTAGTACTTTCGGAAAAAAAAAATCTAATTTATTTTTCATAAAGATCTCCAAAACTTTTAATCAGAAATTTAAGAGAAATTTCAATTTGACCTCAAACTAAAGTTTGAGAAAGTTTTTCTCAGGTTCCCTTTTGTCTCCTTGAAACAATACAGGGAAGGGAGCTCAGAGCAATACAAGGCTGGGTCAGGTTATCTTTCCATAATGAGGCAGAACCAAACATACCAAAGCCATTCTGGAAATATGTTCTTGAAACTTTCCATTGGGAATTCTGCCATCTCTCTGAGTAGCCTCTAACAGTACTTTTCTATTGTTAGAATTAGCAAGGTTTTCCTAAAGTCAAACCTAAGTGTCCTTTGCTGCAAATTAAGCCAATGTCATCTTACTTTCCCCATGCTGAACAATTGATTACTTACTCTTTTAGCATCCATACTCTGTAATTTTTTTAATGTTTCCCTACCTCAAACGTCATTTTCTGTGTATTAAATTGGCATCTTATAAGAAACTTAAATTTTCTAAGTTTCTTTCCATTCTTGTTCCTCTGTCTGTCCTCAGTGATGGTTTGTGCTCTCCCCAGATGACCACGGTATCCATGACTGATTTTTTCATCTTATCCACAGCTGAAAAGCAAAACCAATTTAAAGTATACTGAAAGGTTTGTCTTCAAAGAAAAAATCAAAAATCATGAACCTTTTCCACAAAAAGTAATTTTCCACTCTTTTATATAAAATGACCTTAAATTAAAACATTATACTGTCCCAAAAAACACTATCTCATCAACTCCCTAAGCATAAATGTAGAAATGGCAATGTTTTTGTAAAACATTAAAGTGCAAAGGCTCTGAATGGGAATAGGGCACAAATATACCTCGGCATGGGGAGACCTGTAAAGTAAACACATCTGTTCTGGTCCTCTTTTTTTTTTTTGCTGTGGGGAGGCCCAGCTGCAATTTCCTTGTACTTTTGGGGTGGGATGAGCAGGATGACACAGGCAGGACCTCTCCAGCCTCATCCCACCATAGCCTGCAGCCCAGAAAGAGAACAGCCACAGTGACTGCTGCAGGTTGGTGAACTGGTAATGGTAAAATTAATGGCAGACAGAGATTAAAAACCATCTGATGGCTCTAATTATAAAGCTGGGTTATAGAGTTTAAATATAAAAGGCTTTCATACAAACTCCTGTGTATGATAGCCATGTGTAATTAGATATTGTAGAAGACCTAGATTAATAGTAATGAAGACCATTTTAGAAGGGCCAGCTAAAATTACCAAGAAAATGAATTGACAGAGGAAGAATAGAGGCATTGATGGGGAATTTATTAGGAAAAAATCTTGTCTTTTATCTGAATAATAACGAGGGAGGGGAAGAAAGGAGCAATATCAAAATGGTAACCTGCCAAGATAAAGATACTAAGTCCTGTAGGTTTTAGGAAACAAAATTATCTCCAGCTAGTACCACACATAGTGAAAAATAACTGTGTCACTATGTACAACAAGGAGTTGCTCCTGAAACTTTATTTTGGCCTTCACTAATCTGTGTTTCCTCATCAAAGCAGAAGATATCAAGATCTCAACAATTACATTTGCTAAAGTTGAATTTATTTCACTTATGTACTTCCATGGTGAAGAGTCTGTATCTAGAGAAAGGATGAATGAGTAAATACAAGAAAGACCAGACCTTCCTAGATTTCCCAGTTTTGCCACGGGGTCATAGGTCTGGAAGGTTCTCTGGGGCTCATATAGCCTGTTTATCATTCTCAAGGCAAAATCAATGATAACCACAACTCTCCTGAGAAAAGCTATGTTTAATCTGTTTAATCTGCTTTTAGAGAACTCCAATAGTAGAGGTGTTGCAGATTTCCTTGCCAATCAATTCTTGTCTATTTTTTAGTATACACATATGAAAGGTATATTTTAATGTGACTTAAAACTTTCTTGGAGCAATTCAAGTCCATTATTTTTTTCCTGTTTATTCCTGCACAGATTTCTCCCATCCTCACTACAGTTTTGCTAAGGACTGTTATCATTAATTCTCTCACTGTCTGGTTTAGACAATCTTTGTTCATTTGTTCTTGCCTCATACATCACTTTTACTGGAGCTTGATCATGCTTGACACTCAGCTTGTGATCCATGTCTAACATTAGCTTGAACCTGTTGTTCTCAGGGATGCATTTATCTGAAGTGCAAGGTGTGGTGAGGGTGGTTCAGTCAGGGCCTTTGTCTCCAAAAATCTGAGGTATGTGTCACACCATGGTAAACCAAATCCCTTCTCTGCAGAAAATTGCTTGTCCTCTAAATGCCTCATTTCCTTAAAAATTCAGAACATTATTTGCCTTTGTTCCTACATGGTAAGCTAAGAAGAAAACCATTAATAAACACAAAGTGTCTGTTACTTTATCATTTTGGTGCTTCTTGTCTGAGGGAAAAGAGGAATTCAGGGGTGGACAGTGGCAGACCTGAGTCAGGGCACTGCATTAGCCTTGCTTTCCTTCTCTTCCATGGGGTTTGCAGCTAATTAGTATCACCTCCCAAACCAACATCATCTATCTCAATGCGATATCTCAAGTTCAGCACCCCAGTTTAGAAGTTTCAATAATTAAAACCTTCCATATTTAAGATTTCCAATTTCAAAAGGAACTATTTTAACTGAGGGAACCAGCTAAAAATGACAGAATAACTGAAAGCATCAGATGTAAGATGTGGTTTAGATTTCTCTGTATCTCAGAGGCAGAAATGTTAAAAACATATATACCAGCCTAGAGGTAAAAACCTTGTAAAGATCACCTGCAGACCTGAAGGGAAATAGTAGGGCTAAGAAATAAGGCTATAGGTGAAGGAAGGAAGAAAGAAGTGATCAATACAGAAAACTAAGGTGTTGCAAAGTATTGAAATAGATCAAGACTCTCTAAAAAGGAGTGTTATATTAAAGGTACAGAAATTTAGCAGAAAATAAACCACCTTTGGTTGCAGCTGATCCTCAAAGATCAGAGGGGTTGGGTTTGACTGGGTTTAACTTCTAGTCATGGTTAAGTCAGCAGGGTATGTTCAGTTCACCAATTCAGGTCTGGTTGCGTTCAATAAGGACTTTCACAACCTGGGTCCATGAACAGTACAGTTCCTTGAAGCAACAGGAAAGAAGGTTCAGGATTGCTGGTGATGAATGAACCAATTACAGAGTGTTTATATATGTCACTACAGAAAGTATGGCAGCAGACATCTATCAGTGCTGTACATGTGTGTATACACACACACACATATATAGGAAATTAATATTCCCAGGTCTGGTCCAACAAAGTTGGAGGTGCAAAGCTCACCTAAAGGCATCCTTGCAGGAGAGGAGGAGAGACACAGTCCACCAACTGATCCTGAGGAGGCAGAGGTGTTTTCCCCCTGTGACCCTTTCTGCTCTGAAGCCATCCTTTTACACTATATATTTATATCCCTTCCCAAAGGGATGGAACAATGGTGTACTATAGGCAGCAGTGAAGACTGTCTGATCCTGGCCAGAGAGTCTTTGCACACAGACTTATTCCTTAATGGACAAGTTTTACAGCAAGGCTGATTTTTCAGGGTGAAGGGGGAGTACATATCTGTGGATTCTCTTCTGTGCCTCTTTTCAGCTGTGAGACCTCCACCTCACTCCAGCCATCCTTCTGTTGCTAAGCCTTGCTTGAGCCAGGCAATATCAGGAGTCCAGCTCATGCTTTCCCCAACCATTGTCATCAATTCTTTAATGACTTAAAGCAACACTGTACAGTTCTGACCATTTCCCACATTGAGTCAAACCTCTGAAAAAAAAAATAAGGATTCATTTAACAAAAAATTAGAAGGAATTAGCTGCTATGCATGCAGAGTGGAGAGAATGATTAAAGACAGACTGAGTGTGACCTAAGGATTGATGAATACAAGTCTTCAATTTTCTATAATGATATACTAAAAGCCTTTCTAATATTTCAAAAAAATAAATTGTAGAAAAAGGTTTTTTGGAAGCTCATAAAATCAAGGGTTATATTAGAGGACTGCAGACCAGAAAATATGGTATCTATTTCTAAAAGGAGGACAGAAGAAACGTAATCCCAGCAACTACTCTATAGTTCATGGTCATCCCAGAACTGATGTCTGGGGGTTTTGAGAACAAGTGTGAAAATGGTGTTGTCAAAGACTCAGAGATAAACAGATGAGAATTCATCAGGCCAGGAAAGAGAAATTAAGGGGCTCTGTGTCTCCCCTCCCTGCAGTGCTGGTTGGTGTTACACTGGTGGTGCAGTTGCTGGAAGGGTGATGGGCAGCAGTGAAGGGCTCTCACACAGCTGTGGAAAGGCACCATTCAGAGCACTGCTGTTTCCAGTCCTGTAGGAAGAGGATAGGACAAAATTCAGCATAAGATTCCAATGTTTTTTTTGATATCCTACAAGAAGATACTGTCAGAATAACTCTATGGCTTCCCCTGACAATTTTTTTTCCATGCAACAGACATACAGGCAGCCTAATATCCATTAAAGCACCATAGAAGCAGTTATATACAGCAATGTTGCTTTCCACAGTACTTTGAGGGATGTAGGAAATGAACAAAATGGGACCAAATGGAACGAATGGCAAAAGTTAATATTGAAGGAAGAAGTATTATGTTTGAGGGATATTAAGGATCATCTGCAGCATGGATCTTGCTTAATATTTTCTTAATGACCCTGATATGAAAAACATATTTTGATGACATTTTCTGATGATGTGGAATTAAAATGAATTATCAGGGCAGGGTGGGTCATGATGATTCCATGCAGGAGCAGTGACCAAACACATGGCAGGAGAGGCTGCTGGGGAGACAGCTAGGGAGTAAAAGCCTGAGACTTGAAACATGTGATTTGAAAAGTCTCTCAACATGCAGACTGGGACAATCACTCTCTATGGATGCAATATGGAAGGAAGGATTTAGGAAAAAGAGCTGCTTAAGTCAACAACATATTATTAGTCCATGAAGAGTGCTGAGCTGAGCACAAACTTAGGCTGGGCACCAGTGCAGTCTCCTGCCATAAGAAAAATTCTGTTCTTGAATTACCTCCCTGCAGGAGGATTGGGAACAGAAAAAGTCATTCTAAGATGAAATGCTATAATTTTATGAAAAGAATTTCATTATATGACTGACTGAGACAGCAGTAAGACCTTTATAATTAAGGGAGACACTTCCAACCCTTTTCTCCCGTTTCTATGTCGATTCACTTTGTTTATTAACCAAACATTTTAATTTCTAGTTGCAAACAGGTTGAGAGCAATATAATGTCCAAATAATTTTGAGGGTTCTCAGAAATAGTCCAAGGCTTTTCCATATATAACTGTGAAGAAATTTAATCTGACTACCCTTCCCCTCCTTTAGGCTACTGAATAGCCACGGAAGTTGCACCTTTGATATTCAATATACTTCTTTCAAATTCAGCCCATCTGTGACTTGCAAATTAGTAATTAACAGTAACAGCCTGACATCTCTAAGGTGCAGTGCTAAGTCTCCACATCTGTGCAAGAGTGCTCCAGCGTGTGGCCTGTGTACCCAACCCTCTGGCAAATAGAGTGGAGAGGTTTGTGGAGTGCAGTGTGACTCCCTTCTTTCCTGCTCATATTAGTTTCCTACTCAGTGTTTCCTACTGCCCGAGTGTGGGTAGAGGGTGCAGGCAGATACACGGGTTGGGCAGTAGCTGTGTGTCCCAGTTTAAATTTATATGACAATGGAAAGGAAGGACAATCTGAGTGGCAACCTGGCTCTGGAGGGATTTTATGCATCTCCTGCATGGCATACCTTCTCTTTGACCAAGTTTACTCAGCTGACTCTCTGTCAAATGAGTGCAGAAATTGTGCCAGCGTACAGGATAAGTGCTCAAGGAAGTGATCATCTGTGATCATAGGAAGGGGGACTTTTTTAATGCAAGAGGGTAAGTATGACATATTGAGTTTCATGTACACAAATGTTTCAGTAGTAGTCAGAAATGTTTGCTTTGTCAAAAAGTGCCTGTTAATTCTCTATTGAAATTTAATGAGAATACAGTGAAGGATAAAATCTTAGCTCTAGAAAAGGTAGAATGAGATTGGCTATTTACAGGAAAATATTAAAGAATTTAGCTCTAAATTTAAATAAGACTTTTTACAAAACCCAGACTGTCATGAAGACTAGATTACCTATGTAAGGCCACTATAGTTTAAATTGCTCTGACTCTGCCCAGTGTCAACTCTGTGTTGTCCTTCAGTTCTGCCAGGAGCATTTGACCCAAATGTTCTCAGAAAAGGAATATCTCTCCAACTTTTCATGGAGAAAATCAAAGCAGGTTCCAAAACTTTAGAAATTCGGTGTTAAGTCCTTGGAAGTTACTTGTCCTTTCCTGTTGGTTTCACATGTTTATGAGCAGCTGCTGCAGTGTGAGCCCTGGTGGACTGGGAGCATTGGAAAGCTGCGGGGCATCACTGAAAATAGGTTTAGGCAGCTCCATAGAGAACCCTGGAGCTGGAGAGTGAGGGCTGATTGCTTTACTGGCATAGCCTCCCTAAATAAACATTTTTTTTTCTTTCCATCTCCTGGCCCTAAATTTTCTCCCCAGGAGTCCCTCAGGATGCTCACTGGTGACAGACAGGCACGTCCACCCAGAACGTGCTGCCCCCACGGCACTGGCACAGCCCAGAGTCCTTTGGCAAACTCAGCTCTGCTGTTCACAGTTGTTTTCTTTTCCTGCAAAGGTTTACTGTGAATCTTAATAACATGCCAGAGACAGAGAAGGATTCTCAGTCTTTCTTCCCCAAGTTAATGTCAGCATGCCTGTTAATACTGGATAAGCTCAACTACAAATCAAGTGGTTTTTCCAAGCTAAAACAACCCAAAAGATTTCAAAGGCATTTCATGCAGGTTTATAGGAGAAAATCCTTTCTATACTTGCCTCTCTGTTTAAATCCTTCAACCATTCCCGAACCCATCTTCTTATTTTATGATCTGAAACAAAAGGCACTAGAGCAACTCTTTCCTCATCTCTCATTTCACCTCCCTTTTCTTCAACCCACAGCAAAACAACAATAGTGCAAAAAAAATATTTTTCATTCATTTTGTAATTCTGCTTTAAACACATGATGCACTTTCCTGAGAGCACAAGATACCTCTGACATGAATGGGTTAAGATTAGGGAAAGAAAGAAATCAAATGCTGAGTTAGCAAGAGGGAAAGAGAGACATGAAGTGTAACTGCAAGGAACTACCTGACAAAATCATGTTACTTGTTAACCATCAGATTTGGTAAAGATTTGTCTTTCTGGTAGTTGCAAAAATCAGGTCAAGTTCTGTGTTCTTTAATCTGCCTCAGCGACTCAGTCCCCATCAGCTCCACACAGTACTGCTGGTGTCCTTATCAAGCCATACTGACTTACTCTGAGATTTTAAGTTTTCTTGTGCTGTTTCAGATGCAGACATTTCAGAGGGGCCCATAAAGCCAAAAATGCATTAAACCCCCAAAATATTCATTTTAAGAAGTTAAACCAGCACTCTAGTAGTAGTGCACATTTTAGTTTTTAGGACTGATCTAAAATGCTTGGGCATGAGTTATTAGCTGTAGTGACTGGGTTGTGCTTCTACAAGAACTTCCTCATGCATCATTGCTTAGTTACTACTTAATGATTTCATCCACGATTACACACAAAACCACTGCTAAAAACACTGACATTGTTTTTTTGAAACATTTTTTCTGCTTCATTCCTATTTACCATTCCACTGACATAAATGCCTGTGGAATGGTAAATAGGAATGAACCAGAACAGACAGATATTTTAATTAATGAGAAAATATACAGAGCTTTGTGTGTGAAACAAAGCCAGCTGTTGAAGTAGACATGGGAACATGAGACTTCCTGGTAAGGAGAAGTAACTTGCTGTGCTGCCCAGGCTGTCTCATCCAAGCACTCTACTGCATCTTCCAGTCTCTGGTTTTTGCAAGCCAGGGGCACAGCTTCAGAGGACCACCAATAGTACTAGTACTGCTGTGAAATTTTCATGCCTGTTCTGCTCTACAACCCTCTCTGAGCAACACTATTAATTTCTTGTTTACCATTTGGGTGGGTTTGAATTTGGTAGCTGAAATTTTTCCACTCAAAATTCAGGAAGGACTTGTACTTGCTTGAAGAAACTGATGTGCCCTGTAACTTATTCTCAAGGGCATTTAATGGTAATATGAGCTGATATATATGTACTACTTTCAGAGGTTCTCCTGATGTGTGTCACAGAAGCACAGAGAACATTTTTCAGTTGGCAAAATGTGGCCACTTTGCCTGAGACCAGCACTCTGCTAGCCCTAAATAACTCTCATGAAGCCTTTTGTCTTTTCTTCTGACACCGGTATGCTGTTGTTTTTATCCACATTTTCTGCCAAATTGCTTTCAGGAAATATGAGTGTCTGTATCTTCTGACACCCTCTAGTTTCACACAAACTGAATCATACTGTGCAGTTCAGCTGAGTAATAAAATATAATCTGATTGGCAGGAGGTATTAAAGCAGGCCACACCATTACAGATCCTCTTTTAACCCAGTTTAACAAGTTGCTCCTGAGAAGTTATTTATTCTAGCTGTCAACATCTTGTTGTTGAGATGACAGCGATCAAATCTCTGTTAGATCCTAATCTTATTCTTCTTACTCCACCTTCAAGTATCTGAGAACCTCATATAAGCAATATCACTTTTTGTCAGCAAAATGATTTGTTTCACTCTGATCATTTGCTAAAAGTTACAACAATGTATTTTTTTAATACCTACAACAATTATTAGTATGAGATGGGGATGGAATAAATAGGAGGCAATAGTGAACCATGGAGCATTGAATGTCTGAATTGTTGCTGTGGTGAGCACACTGATCTTTATACAAAAGAAGAAGGTATTTCACAATTACAGAAACTTAGCAATGCATTCCCAGGAGCACAGATGTCACAGGAGCAAATTATTAGTCAGAGACTGATGTTCTTCTAGTGTCCTGGGGACATCTCACTAGCTAGCAGAGTGCCAGACCCATCTCTGTTACGAAGTTATAGAAGTTTTTTTTATTATGACTCCTATGATGCTAGGACTGGGAAGGAAAAGCTTTATATTATCCATCAGGCAGACTCCACCTCAACTTGAACAGTCCTCTGACTTGGGAAATTTTAGCCCCTAAATGATGCATTCTATCCAAATTTTAACTTCTCTAGTCCCCCCATTCCTAAAAACTCCTGCAAATCTATCATGCCATGCATTATACTGAAAAGTGAAATTCCTTGTAAATTCCTTGTATGTATTTACAGACTACTTTATAAGAATGTTTTAAAACTAGAATTTTCCTGAAAGTAAAATTTAGAATGTTAATAGGAATATGGAGATACATTTTTAATTGTCAGAAGCTCAGTATTTTAGGCTTATGAGACATTTGAAATAAAACCACCTACTGAGCTCAAAATTATTCATTTAATATGTTACCTATCTCTTGGCCCATTTGTGAATGCTAGAAGATTTCATTCATTCAAAGGAGTCTGAGAGCAGCTTCACCTTCAAATGTGGTAATATTAAAGGTAATACTCCTGATTTTCATCTGAAATCACTAAGGCATGTTCTTCCAGTGGGAGTTTTAAACTCAATGCACAGTATATTTGTGTCAGAATGGATCCAGCTGATGTTTTTGAAGGTGTTCATAAAAGTGTGAAATTATTGTACCTGATGGAAAGACAGCCTAATCAGCCCTGCATCTTATTGACTGGGCAGGAGTGTTGACCTGCTGGAGGTCAGGAAGGCTCTGCAGAGGGATCTGGACAGGCTGGATTGATGGGCCAAGGCCAGTGGTATGAAATTTAACAAGACCAAGAGCTGGCTCTTGCCCTTGGGTCACAACTAACCCAGGCAGCACTATGGGCTGGGGGAAGTGTCTGGAAAGATGCCCAGCAGAAAAGGACCTGGAGGTGCTGGTCAACAGCAGCTGAACTTGAGCCATCTCTGCTCACACGGACAAGAAGGCCAATCCTGGCCTGTATGAGAAACAGTGTGGCCAGCAGGACCAGAGACTTGGTCATCCCCCTGTATTGGGCACTGGTGAGGCCACACCTCGAGTGCTGTGTCCAGTTCTGGGCCCTCACTGCAAGAAAGACATTGAGGGTTTGGAGCAACTCCAGAGAAAGGCAATGGAGCTGGTGAAGAGTCTGGAGCACAAGTCCTGTGAGGAGCAGCTGAGGCAGCTGGGGGTGTTTCGTCTGGGAAAAATGAGTCTCAGTGGGGACCTTATGGCTCTCTCCAACTACAACCTACTACAGTCCTGAAAGGACCTTGTAGCCACGTGGGGGTCAGTCTCTTCTCATGAGTGACAAGTGACAGGACCAGAGGAACTGGCCTTAAGTTGCACCAGCGGAGGTTCAGGTTAGATATTGTGAAAAATGTTTTCACAGAACAGGTTGTCAGGCACTGGAAGAGCTGCCCAGAGGCATGTTTGAGTTCCCACCCCTGGAGGTATTTAAAAGACAGGTAGATGTGGCACTGAGGGACATGGTTTAGTGGGGGGACTGGCAGTGCTGGGTTAACAGGTGGAGTCAATGATTTTAAAGGTCTCTTCCAAATCTAAACAATTCCGTGATTCTATTTGTATTGTGCTGATTCATTGCTTGTATTTTGGGATCTTATATTTTGGAGACTAGCATTTTTGTGCATAAAAGGAAGATATGTTATTTTCTGACTCCCTTTGCATAGGTTGGCTTTCTGCAGTGATTTTAATGAAGTATGTATTTCATATATATGTATGAAAAAAAACTGTATCACACCTCGTCATCCCTCATCTCCTCCTCAATACAGCAGAGTCTTATGTTTTTAACACCATTTTTTCCCTCTCATCAATGAATCAGTTTGGCTTCATATTTTGATATAGTTATTTATGAAAGCAAATACCCTTGAAATTCCTATGAAAACATTGATTTCTACATTTTGTTTGCTGACTTTCTTTTCAGTTTCATTGCAGCTTTTACATAATTTTAAAAGATATACAAAAAATAAGAGGAAATCCTTCCTTTTTTCCCCCATAGGAATATTTTTGAGAAATATATTGATTTCTCTCATTGTAGGAACTATAGATGTAAGCTGTTTGGAGGTTTTCATGGCACGTATCTATTTCTGGCATTTCTGTGGAAATGTCTGCATTTCAGAGCAACACATTTCTGCATATATAGGTGAAGGAGACATTAAGATAGAAAGCTGGTTGTAAAATGCTGTAGAATTAAAAGAAAATTCTCCAAAAAGCAAAATTACTAATAAAGGTTATTTCCCATGGATTTGTCTTACATTTGAATTCTGTAGTAATGCTCAAATCTAGCTACACTACTTTGCAGAAGACTTCCCTGAAAGCAAGCAGGAATCAGGCACAATGGGAACTTCCCAGTTGCTCCTACTGGGGTGAGTCACTGTGCTCCAGAAATGCCTGGCCCAGGGAGGAAACAGGAAATTCTGGACCCCTCAGTGAGATAATGGGCTGTTTTGAGACTGGTTTGAAATGGGTGTTTAACATTATCCCTCCACAGCCAAGTGTTTGACTGACTGTGACAGGAGCTCTCCAGATGGGAATTTCAGGCAGTGATGGAGTTTCTCCCCAGGCAATGATTTTTATGCTCAAATGTGTTGATTAGTGTCCTGACTGGAATGTCCTAGAGATGCCCAGGCTGCTTCTGCTGTAGAACTCATATGTGTGCATAGATAAGACACTTGTTAATAGTTGAAACTGCTACTGCAGCTACAGAAATGTTCACACAAGCAATTTTTAATATGTTGTTAAGATATTTAAGAATTGTTTTATATGTTGTTAATTACATGCTAGAGATGGTGATGTAGGACCATGAGCCAACCAGGTTAGAACTGAGCAGAGCAACAGCTCTGGGAATCTCAACCCAGACAAAGACACTGCTGCAAACACTCCTCCAGCAGAGATTCCTGTCACCACCACACAGTCACTGGCAGTCATGTCTGAGTAATCTGCTTCCCTATGCAAGCATGTTGTATGCCAGCAAACTTCCTGTTCATGCCTATGCAAAATCTAGAAAGTCAGGATCTCTAACTGACCTTGTGAATTTTCCTTCTTTCGTCTTTACTGTCATTTGACTTTAACACATTGCAAAATACTCTCCTCTGCTGGGTTATAGGGTATTCACTCAAATACTTTCATGCCAAGTAGGGACTTGAGCTTTGAACCTGTCTTTCTTCCACCCTCTGGGTGAATGCTCTGGTGGATAGGTTCTTCTAAAAGCTGAGTACTTTCTTTTTCTCTGATCACGTTTCCAAGCAAAAGTAATCCTTTGTAAGCTGTGACCTCAGAAAACTTATTTTAACTCCCAAATATGATTAGATGGAAATAGGTGCCAAGTGCTTAGGCAGAGCAAACCCCTTGTTGGATTAAGCGTCATAAGTTCTAAGTTGTGATTTATTGGTTGAGTGCCTTTTACCTGGTGTTATACTTCTAATCTGAGTAATTTCAATTTCTTTTACTATAAATAAAAAGACACAATTCAAGGATATTCCAGTAAATAATCCTATGTCTCCATTGATTACAAAGGCATCTTTGGGTAGCTAGGTTAGATGCTGGTATTTGCTTTGCAGACATTGAAAGTTAGGCAAAATTTGCTCACAGGGTCCAAGACTGGTTCAGGAAAAGCAATTCAAGCAGGCAAAGGAAGACGCTCCTCCCTCTCTACTCAGCCCTGGTGAGACAGCTCTGCAGGGGTGTGCCTAGTCCTGAGCTCCCCACAGCAAGAAAGACATGAACACACTACAGAGAGTCCAGAGAAGGGCCACAGAGATGTTGGAGAGCTTGAAGTATCTTACACATGAGGAGTCTGAGAGAGCTGGGGCCATGCAGCCTGGAGAAGACAAGGGTCAGGGAGGATGTTATCCAAGTGTATAAATAGCTGAAGAGAAGGAGTAAAGAAGTTAAGACTGAGCTATAGCCCTCCCAGTGGCCCTCAGTGACAGGACAAGAGGCAATAGGCACAAACAGAAATACAAGAAATTCTGCTTAAACATCAGAAAAAAAAAATCTATTCTGCAAGTGGTCAAACCCTGGCACTGCTCAGATTGATATGTCATCTTCATCATTAGAGATACTCAAAATCTGCCTGAACATGGCCCTGAGCTACCTGCTGTAATTGACCCTACTCCGAGCAGGAGGTTGGACTAATCCATCTCCTGAGGTGCCTTCCCATAATTCTGTGATTTTGTGGAAATTATTCCAATTAATTCCATCTATGTTGAGTCTAGTAAACTTTCTTATATTGTATTTTGTTTCTCTTTATAGCTTTTCCTTAATCTTGAGAAATGTGCCACATCTCTAGCATAACATTTCAATAAAATTTTCTAATTTCAAAAATTTTTTGATATTCTTAAACTGACCTTGCCATAAAAATACTCATAAATAATGAACCTGAGAAAATTGACTAATATTTAAGAAATTTCCCTCATGTCACAAAAAAAAAAAAAAATCTAAAGGAAGCTTGGACTTTTGTTTGCAAATCTGAATGTATCTAAATACGAGTGTCTTGTATCTAAATATACAAGTTAATCTTTTATGATCTTTGTACAAGGCTTTATCTTGAAACCATTTTTCAGGTAACAGAAGCCATCTCTAACTAAAGATCAAGAGGAAAGTACTTTGAAGATATGTACTACATTATGTAAATTTGAAAAATTAACTGTGCATTTGAAGCATGAATTTCATCCTGTGACCTAATTCTTGCCTACAAGTATACCATGAACATACTGAAAAAATGTAAAGATGATCTTTTGATCTCCAACTCTGTCTAATTAGGACAAAAAACTTGTTTTCAATAATAAAAACAAAACATTCCATAGGAGAAAATTGAGGTTTGTTTTATTTTCATGTGTGAAGTTAAACCTCTAGACTACTCCTGCACAAAAGTTAAAATCATAGAATCGTAGAATAATTTGGGTTGGGAGGGACGATGTAGTTTCAGCACCCTGTCATGGGCAAGGGACAACTTTCACTAGACCACATTGCTCAAATCCCCATCCAACCTGGTCTACAACACTTCCAGGGATGGGATAGCCATCCCATTTCTAGACAATCTGTTCCAGTGTCTCACCACCCTCACAGTAAAGAATTTCTTCCTAATAATGGGGTGATTGAAGACCCCTATGAAGACCAAGACTTCTGAATGCAAGGCTGCTCCAATCTGTCTCGTCTGCTTGGTCTCATCTGCTTGGTCTTCCTGGTTAGATGGCCTGTAGGAGACTCCCACTATAATGTCACCTATCCCTGCCCTCTCACTATAATGTCACCAGTCCCTGCCCTCCCTCTAATCCTGGCCCACTTCTCTCCATTCCCAGGCAGAGCTCCATGCACTCCAGCTGGTCATTGGCACAGAGGGTGACACCTCCTCCTTGTCTCCCTGCCTGTCCTTCCTAAAGAGCCTGTATCCATCTATTCCAACGCTGTGGTCATAGGAGCCATCACACCACATCTGCACAATGCCAGTAAGACTCTGGCCCTGCAGGCATGTGCATGGCTCTAACTCCTCTTGGTTATTCCCCATGCTGTGTGCATTTGCATAGAGGCATTTAAGTTGTCTGTCATCCCCCCAGTGAAGCTGATTGGAGTGGCTGGAATTCCTTGTGCTTTTCAGGTGCTCTCCTGCTGAAGTGTGATCCCTCTGCAGGCTCTGGGCATCTCTTGTGGGCACTGGCACCACGCTCGTGGGAGTGGGATGGATTGAGGTTCCCTGGTTTAAAGCCCATGCTGAAGATGCTCTTCCCCTTCTCTGACTGAGAGATCCCATCAGCCCTCAGCTGTCATTGAGGTTTCTCAATGACAATCCCATGGTCTGAAGCAGCCAAACCCTTGGCTGTGGCACCTGTCCTGTGACCAACTACTTGTTGATTTTTCCCATCCAACTGGCTATTTCAGACCCCTTCCCTTTGAACAGGAAGATTGACGAAAAGTTACCTGCACTCCACAGTCCCTTACCACTCCTCCCAGTGCTTTGCAATCCTTCATACTCCAGGCTTCTCCTGGCTGTGTCACTGGTGCCCACATGGAACCACAGGTAGCAGTAGCAGATAACAGTCAGTGGACTGTGAGAGCCTTGGTAGTCTCTTGGTGGCATCCCTGATACAAACACCTGCATCACACCTCTCTGGAGCATGCACCAGGTCAGCAAATGGGTGCTCCACAACACCCAGAAGAGAGTCCTCCTACTACCACTCTGCACCTCTTTTGAGTTGCTCTGGTTGTTATACAGGGAGCAAATTGGGCAGCCTTACTCAGTTCCAGCATCTCTCCCAATATGTGGTAAATTAAAATTAGATTTGCTATGTCAAAAGGCTCTTGGAACGGCATCTTTGTTATATTATACTAAATGGAAGATGAAAAAGCAATATTCCTAGTACTAGAAAAATAGGGCTTAGAGGTTCTGTCTTTGAACCACAGCAAAGTGTTTGGCTGAAATTCCAGTGAAGCAAATAATGCATCAATAATGTTTGCAATACTTCCTTAGGTTACATATGCAAAACAAACACGAGGTTTACTTAGTGTCGGCATAACTATTCCCCCTATTAGTTTTGATCAATTGCTTTGTGGTCATGTTCATTAGACAGCCTAATCTGAACTGCAATTAGATTTTATCCTTTTAAAAGACAAAGCAGAATCCCAAGTCATTAATTAAAGGGTCTGACTACAGTTGGTTACAAGATGGATGTTGCATACCCTTTAGTGATGACTCAACTCAGCAAAACAGAGCACTTTAGTTTTAAGTGGCAAATACACCAGCACTAATTGAATGCAAGCTTTTGCTCTGGTACAGCTGGAGAAAAGGAAATAATTTCATGCGAGGATTCTTGAAGACATGAAATGCTAATGAGAGCATGTGAATAAGCTAGATTTACATAGGGCAAACTGCAAGTATGAGGAAGACATTTGAAATAGGGGAGAGTGATTAATATACAATCCCACACCACTTAGAGGCTGTTTTATTTTCCTCAGAAACTCAAAAACATTTAGTATTTAGTTTTCAGACCCTCTGTATCTAATGCTGCAGTATCCCAATGGCAAAATCCAATTTATGGTACCTAAGAAATCAACTCATTACTTTCTTACTGATTGCACTCCATGGGTGTTCCCCAGTCCTTGCTTTGGGGTAGGCTGCTCCCTCGTGCTATCCAAAGTGTAGGATATTCCCCTTCCAGATATGAATAAGTCCATATTCTTGGTCCTTCTCCTCCTAAAACCAGAAAAAGCCTTAAAAGGGTTGTTGATCTTAAAGACCTGAAGTCATCTGGCCAGACAATGCACTCAGACATTTACAAGACCATGTTACACCAAATGCTCCAGGTTTATGTCTCTGCTTCTCCAAAGATTTCCTGTATAACCACAAATAAATCAGAGGCATTAAAACCAATTTTTATGGCAGGTAATGCATGGTACTTTTAATGTATGAGACATTATATTTGTGGATAAAATGGCAGTATTTCTCAAACTAACTCCCAGGGGTCCTGCAAGGCTCTCAGTACCTGTGGTAACTGATGAGAAGCACAAAATGTGAGGTTGGAGGTAAAAGTGAAATCTCAATGCAGTAACTAAAGTTTTAAAGGAATTTTTAAGAGATTTTTTTTAACTGAAAAGAAAAAAAAGTCAGATTTTTTTAAATGCAGGATTTACAGAGGCTATCATCTGGTGTCTATTTGAATGTCTTTCCCTTTCCCTGAGTTTGGAATAACAAGACTATTACCTACAAGCTTTAAAAGAAGGAGGAAAAGCTGCTCACTGCTAGTGATGGAAAAAATATGATGCAGACCTTGGCAGTAAGGGCCTGCAGCTCTACCAGTCATCTCAGCATGTAGCCAGAGTTGCTAACTCAGCTATAAGGGAGCCAAAGCACATAGAGAGGCTTTTTTTTTAATTAGTTTATTGTCCATTATTAATAGAAAACCCACAGAAAATAAAAATACAAATTGTAGACAAACACAAAAGCCTATTTTTAGACTGTGAGATATGAGAAGTAGGTACACTGCAGCCACAGGAGGTTATCTTCCCTTTCTCAGAAGTTTTCATCATAAGTTTACCTCCACAGCTGTCTGCTGCATCCTATCTGCCAGAAATGCTCTCGGATGCTATCAAGTGCCCTTGCACTAGGCTGAGGGGATGGCAAAGAGAAACCTTGCAGTTAGCTTGAGGAAGGTTGTTTGGCAAATGTCCTCTAGGATGAGACTGAAAATGAAGAAAGAGCTTCTGGGTTCTCCCACGATAGCCAAATAGATCCAAAACCCCAAGAAATTATTGGAACATCATCAAGAAAAGCAACAAAACCAAATTCAAAATTGAAACAGCAAAGACAGGCTTTGCCTAAGAGCAGCAGTACTAGCATAGGGAGTCAGAATTTAAAAAATATTATTTTTTTCTGCTTTTAATGATTTTCATGTAACATTCACAGGCTTTGGAAAACAACCCTAGATATCAAACATCTGGTTTATCTCATTCTGATAGTGAGCAAAATACTGAGCTGAAGGCACAGAGGTAAACCATCATCTTCATCAGATTGTCTTCAGCAGACAACTGGCAGAGTAAATTATGCCCGGACTTGTATGTGATACATTGTTCCACATTAGAGACATTTTGAGTAAATTCATTCATGAACAGAAAGGAAAAGGGGGAAATGCTGCTAGTTTTCCTGACTGTGGGGAATTTTCTACAGAATAAGCAGTTAATTTATTGATAAAGACCCTTCTTGCTGAAAAATGTTTAAAGCAAAAGATGGAAAAGGTCTAAATTTTAACCTACTAAAAGAAAAGAATATTTACATAAACAGCACAAAACTTCCAATGTCGCTATTCTAGGAAAAGAACATGTTGGATTTTTAGTTTAAAATTACTTCTATACTGACATTTAAGTTACTTAAAACATAGAAGTTGGAAGCAAAATGAAATATTTGAAACTATAGAAATTACTATTTCACCTATGTTATTGCCTCTTGAAAAGTCTCAACATTTTGATTTCTTATATTTATATGGTTTAAATTTTCAGCATTTCTGAACCTTTTTAGTACAAAAATATAATTTCTCCCCATTAGTCACTAACTCTTTTTGAATGAAATAATGAAGACACTTAAATGGGTACTTTGCCTGTGATTAAATATATTCCTTAGTGAAACTACATCCAATCTTAAAAGTAAGAAAATTATGCATTTGATTGAATATTCACAGAATTAAATGAGCATTTCCCCATTGACTTAAGTAATTTATATTTCTAGTACAACATGAAGGGCTTCACTTTCAGAAATACAGATGTATTGTTGTAAGTTTAAACACTCACAAGCAAGTAACTGCAAACTCTTCTACTGATCATGAGTAGAGATTGTCCTCCCAGTTTTGCAGACTTTTACAGATATTGGAAGATGACATGTGTATTTGGGAACCTTTCATACATCTATATGGAAAATCATATAAAATATTTATATGTTTTTGGCTGCAGCTTCAGAATGAGCATGCTTTTCTCTCCTAAAAGGAGCACCAAAAAAGCTCCAGACATTGGTAGGAGCCTAGATTTGTTTGGGGTTTTTTGATATATTGCTGCCTACTTGCTCATTAGACAACCTCCCTCTTTCTAATTTATCACTTTAACATCAGATTCAGCACAAAGAACCAGCCTGCAAAAGGTAAAAAAAAAATAATTATAAATTCTACTGACCAGTTCACATTAGTGTGAGTGCTGGCAACACTAAGGTGTTTCTATTTATCACCATTTGCTTTGATGGGGCACCATTCATTTCATTTATCATTTGATTCTTTTCAATTATTTCTTCTTGGGAAGAAGTAGAATCAGCATTATTTAGTTAGGATTGTGTTTGCCCAACAGGTTTTGTAAAGTCCACAACAAGAAAACAGTCACTAGATACTTGTACACTGTGTCTAGAGTTTTCCTTCATTATCTGCCTGTTTTGTGATTTAAAAACATATTTGCGTTTTTTAGTATTACAGGAAACCAACATTTAGACATTTAAGCTTGAAAGAATGTGGCAAAAAAGTACATAATTGATTTTTTTTCCAACCTCAGGGTAACACACTTTTGTCAGGAATAATTTGAAAATATCCCAAGGAATATTGCTGTATACCTTACCTTAGTGGGTTGAGGTTATTGTATCAGCACTCATCCCTCAGCCCCTCTGTGAATTTTGGCCTTACTCTTTAAGTACCAGAAGATGTCATATGGTGAATAAATACAAAAGTGGTGTCCAGGAGAATGAGGTGACAGTCAAATGTCAGATGTAAATTTACAAGTGTGAGTTAATGCATTGCTAACAAGCTTCTCTTGCTGTCAGTGGAAAAAATCTCACCTACTACTTTATTTTTGTGACTCTGGGCATCTCTTGCCCCAGTCCTGGACACCTGAATGTTTAAAAACACTGAAAAGGAGGAGATCCTCCCCTGAAAGTTGGTGCAGACACCAAGGAAACAGTGCCTGTGAGGGTCCAGAACAACTCAGGCTAGAGCAACAGGGACTATCTCACAGTGTTTGAATTATTTTGCTTGGAGGAAGACAATTCTAACTTCTTTGAAATGTCAGCTACTCTTCTTTCAAATTTTTCATTTCACCCTTTACAGGAGGTGGTCAAGGCCTTTCTGGGAGACATCTTCAGATTAGCAGTTAATCTCTTGGCAATACCTGCAATTAAAGACTTCGCTGTGTTTCACATATGAAAATGGTGACAAGAACACTGAGAGGTTTAGTGGGGGCTTTGAGAGCCACAGAAGAGGAGCACAGAGTTAACACTACCTTGTGAGACACATTGCCATGCCTTAAGCTTCACAAACCTCTGGTTTTCTGTGGGTAGCAAAGGGAAATGTAAAAACCCCACATTTAATTGTCAGAAATAAAAGCAATCTTCAACCACTTTTTAAAGAAGGAATTGTACAAAGATGTCCCTAAAGTAAGAAGCCCATAAATATTCATGCATCATCACAACAGTAACACAGTCCCATCAAAAATTTCTGTGCCAGAAACCCTCTGGAAGCTAAGGGCAGTCCTGCTTGACTCCAGGATTCCTGTCATTGACAAAACACCAACCAAACTCATGGACAATAGTATCACCTGCATCCTCAACCTCTTTAAATAGTAGAAAAGTGTTGTGATTAGAGATCAGGAATGTATCTGCCTCTGTTTTGTTTGTTTGCAAAACAGGGACTCATGGGGGCACAGCAGGGCAACTGGCCCTCCATCTGTTGTGCAGAGCTATGGGTTTTTTCTGCAAGGTGTACAAGAAACAGCCAACACCTCATTAGAGATCACAATTTGACCTTCACTTTAAATATGCCTTCATTTGCCTAAGGAGCTACAGCTTGAAGTTCCCAACCTCACTAACCAGTAGTACTGAAAAGACAAAATAGTCACAAACCCACCCCCCCTAGTTTGTGCCCCACCAGAAATATCTTGAAAGATCACATGGAACCTATAGGCTCTGAGTTTTATTCCCATCTCTTCTTTGGTGCTTACCTAAGCTATAGGACGGATGTCATAGCCAGTGTTGCTGACAGTTCTGAGTTTTGCAATGTGTGAAGAACAGAGATGGTGTCTACAAAAAATAGGATGGAGCATCAAGTTCCCCTTTGAATATTGGTTTGAAGGCTTAGAAAGGCTGCTTCAAGTGCTTTTCTATTCAGAACATGTTCAGATGTTCAATGACTTTTACAAAGGTCTCTAATAATTTATAATCAAGTTTAGGTGTTCCCCCTTATACACTGCCCAGTCTTTATTCACAAAATCTTGTAAGGATTTGCAGAATTCTGGGACAGCTTCCTTCCCAGGGAGATACCAGCTCTGCCCCAGTTGCATCCTTACCCTACCCCAAGACAGCACCAGGACACCACTCCGCTCACCCTCTCAGCGTCAAACCTTTGTTGTTTCAAACACTAAAGAATATTACCCAATTGTTTGGTCCCATGCTCTTGGCAGCAAGGAAGTGGTTAATGAAAGGGGAGAGGAAGAGGCAGATTGGTGCTGAGAAAAGGTATAGGGAATTTTGTTCATTATACCTGTTAAACTTTCTGAGATACCTGGATAGAATTGTTGTACAAGCTGAGATTGTGTTAGACAAACAGATTCTATACATTGAGTCTATGAAAGGGCACAATCTGCCAGACATTCCCCATCACAAGAGCTGAACATGCTTCTGACTAAAGTTTTCTTCATAAATACTTTCCTTCTCCAAAGGGCAGCATCTGGACTTTAGAGTGCTATCATAAAGCCTATCTTTTGGGGTACAAGATGTACAGCATAGGAGCGGTTTAGACAGTAAACCTGGAAGGTTATTAGACATCAGGAAAAATACCAAAGGAAAGAAAAAGTGCAATTAATAAAACATAAAACACTTGCTCCATAAAAATCTAGAATATCATCATTACTGCTTCAAATTAGTTGAAGAGTAATTATCCCCAAGACGCTCCAGCACCTTCTACATCTTGGTTTCAAAAGTTTGACAAAACAGGAAGGAGCTGATAAAGATAAGGATATAAAACTCTGTTGGATTAATAAAGGGAATAGAATGAAAATAAATTATTTTAAGTGTAATGACAATACAAACAAAATTGGACAGCTCAAGTTATATGTGCTGAGAGTGTACACATGCATGTATCTCAGCCACAGTGAAGGTGACCTTGCATAGTCTCATCTCATAGAAAAGCAGATTAAAATTCCTATTTATCTCAACTATTGTCATTACTACTTCCAATAAACAATACAAACCTAGCAGAAGAATCCAGCTGATTGCTTACATGAGTAAATGCTTGATTTGCTGAAATTGGGCTGCCTTTTTTGCTAAGGTGATTTAGAAAAAGAATTTATTGAACACTTTTAGGGGCACAGGAATGCTTTGTGAACAGGGTCAAAAAAAGTCCTTATGAAACTTTACTTTAAAGAAGGTCTTCTCACAAGACTTGTAACATGTGATTCATATCATAAATATTTCCACTGTTTATCTGTGATAAGGAAAAAGGAACATCTCTATATCCCAGCAGTGTAAAAGCAGCAGAAAATTCAAGGCTAAGATTATCATTGAGGCATATTCCTCCCCTGGCAAGACCAGGTGAGACTTACTGAGGACAGCAAGCGTGTTCCCCACAGAGGGGCAAAGGTGGTGAGCTCCACAACCCCCCAGTGCACCAAGTGAGTGCAGGTCAGGTATAGCAGAGGAGCTGACATCTCTTTCTTGCAAGAAACAAAAGGAGCAGGGGAGGAGAATGTGCTGAGAGTGTATGGAGAAAGTGAAAGGAAAGAAAGATGGGCTGCTGGATGCCCTTCCTTCCCACCAGATCCTGAGGAGAACAACATTGTGCTCTATACTGTGCTAAAACATGACATTTAGACTTAAGCACTTTAAACAGTCCCCTGGGCTATGTTGAGGGTGCAGAACAGCTGTATGTATAATTAAGTAAAGCTAATTACAATAAATTAAGTTAACTAGAAAATCAGTCACAGCTTTCAGTCCTAAACGTTCTGTTGTTGTCAGACTTGAAACTGCTGCAGGGCAAGATGCTGGGCCACTACAGATTGTCAGAGACCTAGTCACTTAGTTTTATTTTTAAGACTAAATTTGTAACTGGAAAATGTTGGAGTAATGGGAAGGTTCTTCATGTATTCCAAATTTAGCATCTAGACAAGGCTGCTGATCTCTCTGGGATAATTGTAGCACTGAGGTACACGCCTTCTCTTTCTCTTGGATACAGAAGACTGTTAAATGCTCAAATTGGCACCAGAATATGGTGTGAATGTTTCCTTTGCCCATCTACCCAGCCATGCCTGCACAGCTCTACTCTAAAACTATCA
The DNA here is from genome assembly GCA_017589585.1 of Phylloscopus whistleri. Lineage (NCBI taxonomy): Eukaryota > Metazoa > Chordata > Aves > Passeriformes > Phylloscopidae > Phylloscopus > Phylloscopus whistleri. Next base: position 2,965,606 of record JADMLD010000614.1, on the reverse strand, counting down.
AAAGGTTTTGTTCTACCTCAAATTTTAAACGTAACACAGAGTCCACTGAAAATGTAGTCCAGTTTCAGGAAAGTCAGCAGAATTATATAAATTTGTTGTTGGTCTGAGAGCACATAAATACGCTCTGAGTCCTGTCAGAGAAAAGGGTTTGCCTACCCATTTATTGAGATTCCTGCTTCAAGTTGTGCCAGGGAAAAAGAGGCAACCTGCCAGGAGCAAGCCTTGTTCTGTTGCAACTGGTGGAGAATGTAATGCAACAGATGAATTTGTTTGGATTTACAGTGGAATCACTGTCTTGAGGATCAACTGCAGGAAGAAAAACATAGAGTATTGTTTACAAAAGTTTTCTGAAGAAAATGTTGGGCAGAATTTGGCTCTAGCTGAGAAAATGTATGAAGCACAAAACCCTGGAATCAAGGCCATGAAAGTGTCACTGCATCTTGCCTTTATCTTACTTGTTCCCAGAATATCTGCTGCTGTCCACTCTCAGAAACAGGATAGTGGGCTGGAAGGATCTTTAAACTCACCTTATATGAGTATGATGATTGCACAATCTGCTTCTTCAGTTGCAAGATGTATTCAGGAAGGAACAAACTGTGGTTCAGCTGGCACACAGCAAAGAGAAGCCAAAGGCTGTGAAAATTCCTCCTGTGCCTCAGTATTGGATGCTGGAGTTAAAGACCAGATTGTGAGAGAGAGAACGATCTTTCTTTGCAGAGTAATGACTTTACTTTGTGCAAGGAGAAAGGAATTACATTGGCAGAAGCTTTGATTTTGCCTTCTCCCCACAACAAGGCAGATCCCTGTGGTAGCAGATATAGACTGCTTCATGCATCACTGCCTCAAAGTGTTCCCTTTTCTCCAAGCCTCTCCTGGAAAAGTGCAAAAAATTCCCCTCCATTGCCCCAAACTGGGGCAAAACCTGGTGTGAGCCTCCCAGCAGCAAAAAAATCCCATTGAAAATTACATTTAATTTATCTGCATTTACCTTATTGGTTAAGAAGGGATGTCACCACAGTAAAGATTTTTAGAATAAAAATGAGTCAGTAACTATCTTTAAAGGACTCAGTTTAAGAGTAGGCGTAATGCAATCCACACAGGCTGTGAAGTTATTCTCATCAGGAGGCTTAAAGGAATGTTTCTGGGAACCAAGGTGAATTAAAGTTTGACCTTCCTTATAAAATTGTCTTTCTCGACACTTTCTCTTATATATACACACTTGTTTTCAGGTTTCAGGAATGAGCTGCATTGATCCTGTTTTTGGAGATCAGTCATAGTGGTAAACAGCAAGTCTCTGTGATTTATGACTGGGCTTGCTGATAGTACCTTAGAGATGTCTGAGCACCTGCAACTGAAGATCCAGCTTTAGGAACCATGAATTGAAGCCTTTCAGGTATATCTTTTCCAGCTGTGCTCATTTGTGAGATGAAAACAAATCAGATGAGACAACAGTGATTATTACGAGTGACAATGATCACTGTTCAGCCCATGAAAAACAGATCGTTCTGGTGTTATAATATTCTTCAACATCCCCCTCCCCCATGCAATCCTTGATCAGTTCTTTATTAAACATCAAACATGCAGAATTTCTTATTCTCTGCAGAAGAGACAGTATCAGGAACTATAACGTATGTCATAGATTTGGCAAAATTAGTAGAGAACTTTTCAGTTGGTATTCAGGCCAGTCGAAAGTGGTTTTGATGTTGTATTGACTCACAACATGATTTCACACCAGTTACCCCATGAACACAGCTACTGTGTGCAAGTCCTAGTTAGTCATCATAATTGTCAGCAATACAAAATAAGACTGTATTTGAGACTGAGATTAATTCGTGTGTTTGCTTGCCACTGTACTTAATGAAAACAAGGGCAGCACAGAACAACTCATGCCATAGCCATGCTCACACCATTATCTTTTCTTTCTGTCTGACATTGATGGATATAAAGGCATCCTGCACTACAGATAAACCTGTCAGTGACACGAAAGACTGAGTAGGGAAAGACCCTCCTTAAACTGCCAGCTTTAAATTCAGCCATTTTCACTGCATACTAAATGATACAAGAATAAACTTGGCTACATGGGACTGGATGTTGCCATGATATTGGTAGACAAGGCTGTGGTACACTGCAGCTTCACTTCTGGCTGCACAGCATGGAACTTAGGGGGAAGTCTACCACTCTGAGCCACTGCTAAATCTGCCCCTTGGTGTTGATAGGAAAACATCAGAATGCCTGAGATTCATCAGCTGGTTTGTAACATTACATCCTTTGACACCAATACAGCAGCAGCAGCAAACAATTGTGGAGAAGACCCTGCAGTTAAATGGCACATCTGTATTGATCAAGACCCACTAAGAAAGGAATTGAAAATATGCCACTCTTTATTATCAGTGATTGAAAGCAGTGATTGAAAGCACAGATTTTTAAGACTGGGAGGAATCATTATGATTTGACAGTCTGATCTTCTGTACAACACAGGTCAGAGGAGTCCTCTGGCACAAGCCCAAAAGCCAGGTTTCTAGGGCATATTTTCTAGGAAATAAATAGCTTTATTTTTTTAAAAGTCTTTAAAGGGAACCCTCTCAGCCCTTCATAATGTATTCCAGTTGCTAATCACACTGAGCAGCACTGTACTCTACTACTCTGCCTAATCTCCACCAATCAGTTCACGGACATTAAGAGTAAAACTTAACCAACTTTGAGCAACTTCAGTAGTGGTCTGCAACTGTGCTAGTCACACTAGGTGCCTTTCACAGACAGTAGAACAAATAGAAACTTTAAGGGAGTGATTCATCTAACCTGTTTTAGACATCTCCTTTAGACTGAGATGAATTGTGCTTTACGATCTACTGAGAGTATTGCTTAGATCTGTATTGACACACGGAGCTTCTAGATGGACCAGCTCAGGCACAGTCATCTATATTTAGCCAGATGAATCCTACCATCATGCATGACTTCTTTCTGTTGAAGAGTTTGGCCTTTCTCAGTTAGATACTTTTGGACTATAAGCAAACTGTCCAGCCCTGCCCTTGTTAAGAGAAATAAAGAGGGTCCTTTAGTAATTTACTTGTTTCCTAATGCTAAAAAATATTCTTACAGTCTTCAAATTTTCAGTTTCATTCTTAGACTGTGAACATCAGAACTAGAGATCTGATCATATATCAGGATGGTAAATTTATCAGTAATAAGAACAACATCTGACTAGCTGTGCTCGGTCAGTCCCAAAGTCCATCTAGATAAATGTCCTATCTTTGACAGGGGTGTGCAGTGGATGAGTCAGGGAAAGTTTAAAAAAGAAAAGAAGTGAGTGATATTTTCTGTACTCTTCTACCAGCCTCCAGCTTTATGAAAAATACAGATACCTCTGTGCTCAGGAGTGCTCCATGAAAGTTACTTAAAAGAATTTGTCTCTTTAGCATAAGATTTTGGTCTCCATAATCATGGAATCATAGAAAGGTTTGGGTTGGAAGGGACCTTAAAGATCATCTAGTCCCAACACTCCTGTCCTGAGCAGGAACACCTTCCACAAGACCAAGTTGCTCAGACCCCCATCCAACTCAGCCTTGAACACTTGCACACATCCACAGCTTCTGTGGCCAACCTATCAGTGTCTCATCACCCCCACAGGTAAAGTATATCTTCCTAATATTTCATCCTAATCTACCTTCTTTAAAGTCACTATCCCTTGTCCTATCACGACATACCCTTGGCAAAAGTAATATTGCCTGCCAATGAGTTCAGCAGTTTACATTCAGAACATTAAAAAATAATCCTTGTTTTGTTTTGCTTTGTTTTGAATTTGCCATCCTCTTTTCCCATCCTTACTTGAGATTCATCCTGTTTATCTTCATTAGTGGTTTTGTGCTTCAGCACTGAGCATCAGATCATCTGCTCCAAACCCTACGAATTTTTCAGAATTTCTGTTTCTGGAGGTGGATTTTTTAATGTAGTAGTGTTTGTCCCTGACATTTGGACTTGTACTAAGCTGCTTAGCATTATCTACCAAAGCTGCAGCCTCAAGAGCAAGCACCAAGTGACAGGAGCTGCTCTCTTCACATTCACTTTGGTGGAGGAGGAAACCTCCTTAGTGCTGTTTACAGTTTTGTAAACAGAAGTATAGTGAAGTGCTCTGTTAAAAATTGCTGTGAATGAGTGAAAGCTTTCTAAGATATTCTTGCCCATTATTGTTTACCATATTCTTCCATCTCAACTAAGACCCTGAGAGCCCAAAAAGCAATTCAGAGGCTGTAAGTAGACTATAAAACTAACCACAGTCTAGTTTACATCAGGCTCAAACAAATCTGGTTCTACTGGTTTATGTGCCTAGGTTTTTTACCAGAAACAGAGGGTGGCACAGTGTAAGACAAGACATCAGTGCAGCAGTGATATCCAGCAGGCTTAACTGGAGAGAGCATGCAAGACCAACTGGAACCTGTGAGTGGGAAGCTTATTTTGAAACCAGAGGTACCAGCCAGCAGAGATACAGTTACTTTAAAAACCCCACAAACAATGATGCATCCAGAATTGGGAGTGTGCAAAGACAAGAACCATAAAAGCCATGGCCCAAAATCACTGGTCTGTGATTTTGTGCCTTTTGTGTTCTTTCCCTGACTTGCCTTAGTCAGATCACACAAAACAAATTTCTGAAGGAGAAAATAGGACTTTCAGCCTATGCAACACAGCCAAAAATAGTTAACTCTAAAATGTTATTTACAATTTTTATCTCCTTCCTCCTGGAGGTAGAAATGCTGCTGACATCCCCCATAGGAAAGATGCCTGCCAGAGGGTGGAATGCATGAGAAAGGATAATTTCCTGAATCATCCTACGAAGGCGGCCACGCTACGGAGGAGGAACAGAGCGACCTCTTTGCTTCTTCCCTGTTTTACTCCATCTGCAGATGGATGTTGAACGTAGGGAGTAGGAGGTAGAGGGGAGGCACACAGGGAGTTTTGTACCTCCCACTCATCACATTTGAAGACACCAGCCCACTCACCCAGGCTTGCCCTCTCTGCTTCAGGCTGCTCTTTCATATATTAAAGAAGACCAGGGAGCCATACTGAAACAGACATTCTACATTCAAGTTAAAACAGTTATTTTACAGCTTTATATTTTCAAACACATTTTGGCTCGCTCTGTGTGCAAAACTTAAGCACAAACCCTGAATCCTGCTCAAAGCTTTGGACGTGAGGGGTCAGTCTTTATATAGATCCCTCATAAAGGGCAATTTTTGTTGCCTGTGAAGATGAAAAGAAGGAAAGGTAAAGGTTTCAGGATATTTGAGGTATAAAGGGACATGCCTGGCTCTGTGGAAAGACATACCAGTCCTGTTGCATCTACTAAAAATTTTTTAATTGTCCATTAAAAAGAATCCATGCAAAAATATTTGAGTCACTCATGCTCAGGCAGCAACTAGTATCTCTTACACTACCAGAAATAAGAAGGGTTTATAGTGATGAAGAAGTCAACACACAGTTAAAGAATAGAACCTGCCACCACCAGGCTTTCATTTTTACACCAGGAACAAAAGGACTTTCTTGGGGTAATCAGACAACCATAAATTCTTATTGTAATATGTCATGCACCAAAAGGTTATATTAAAGTGCCCTCTGATTCTGCATATATCAATCGACAAAAGAGTACCTATCCTTGTATATATGTATAGGAATAAAAAGAAGAAAAGGAGAAAAAAAAAGATAGAATGAATGCAAAGGTTTATCATTAAAATTTGGTTTAGGATTTCAACAGAACAGATAAATAAAATTATATATGAGGTATGTCATTTCAGGTTTAGTATGGATTTTGGAATCTAATTGTGTCATTGATGTAAGAGACCAGTTTCTACTGACACCAATGTCCCCTGAAGACTGTGTGATTGTGGCCAAAGGTGGCATTTTCCCTCACTCTAGCTGTTCACAAGCAGAAATACAACTTAATCCACTGCATTTGAATTGCCACAGATATGTGAATTTATAAGATCTGAAGGATCTATACTTTTCTTAAAATACAGTAGCTCTGTGTCTGAAGAAAATTTTCTATTGGAACTGCATCAAAAATCAAGACAAAAAATCCTGTAGAAGAATAGGTCCATGGTGTAATTACTGCCCCCAAATCAGCTGGCTCCAGAGCAGTACAGAGTGAAATGCCTTGTGACAAAGAGCTCCTGAGCTGACCAATAACTCAACATCCACTTTGCTTGATCTTTGTATCACCACTGAGAAAGAATAAAGCTTCATGTCTGCCTATGCAGGGTGAATATAAATTACCACAGTATTTGCTATCGATACAGTAGCAGAAATGTCAAGACAAAGCTGAGCAGATCTGCATCTCTAAGGAATATGAGGTCATACACACGACTGACACAACTGCTTCTGCAGGATTTGCAATAGTATAAACATGAAAATTGACTTTGAATCAGAATGATCTTATTAAATAAGCATTCATGTCAATGGCATGGACAACACACTGTTTATTTTATCAGACATATCCACTTACTCCACCAGTTCAACAAAGCATTGTATATCGATTTGACAAAGATACTGTCAAATCACGTTGAGTGACTGCTTGTGGTACCAGTACAAATCTTAATTTATATTCTGGAACTGTGCCCTCTCTGCCATCTTGGATCTCCCTATAAAATCTTATAAGATGCATGAAAAAAATCTATTCCGCATTTTTCAGATTTATGGCTCTCAAATGAAAGAAGGAACAGAAATAATCTTTCCATTTGTCAGCCTGTCATCTACATGGAACAGACAGAGCTGCTGCTGATGCAAGAAAATTCTATTACAGGTGCAAAATGGACATTTTCTTCACAATTTTTTATATTAATTTAGCATAGAAGTCTATGAAATCTTAGGGCAGTAGAATATTCATTTTATGAACAAAAAGCCAAATCATACTTCAGGTTTTGACTTTGTTATTTTTTGCACCTGAAAAGCTAGCAAATTCTGCGTAGTGCTCAGAGGTGCATGTGCCTGGTTTGGGGAGAGGTAATGAGCAAAGCTGCTCTTTCACTTCAGTCTTCCACCGAGGAGACAGCAGTGGGAGTCCCTCCTAGCTCCCTTGCAATTATGAGGGAATGAGGATCACCCACTCCAGCAACCTTGCTCACTGATTTCCTCAATCAGTTATGGATGAGGACTCTCTCCAGACTCCAGATAACTAAGAATGAGTTAATATTTTTTTTAACAGAGGAACATGTTGCGTAGGAAATACATGCAAGTGTGACATTTTATCAGTAAGCGTTACTTTGATGGTAACACGAAAACTATCTGAAACATGAAATAAGGAACAAAATTTAAATAAGAATGAAATCAATATAAACTAAAAACCTTAGAAGAAACGGTAAAAGCCCTCACCTGACTCACCATATTGGCATGCAATATCCCTGTATTCCATCCCAAAAGCTTCCACAGGAGACAGACGGGAACCTGGAGAGTGAAATGTGACAGGGAATGTGCAAAGTGCAAAGAATGCTTTGCTATGTGCTTCCCTTTAAACCTTTCACTTCCTGGGAGAAAGCAGCCATCTCATCCTTATACAGCATATAAGGAACCCCATTTAACAAAGGACTTGACCACTACTTCCTGCCCTGATCTAGTGTAGACAGACCCTATGCTAATGTGTTATTCTCCTGAGTCCACAGAAACCACTTCTTTTCCTCAAATTTGCATGGGTTCCTTTCACTCTTTCCCCTCACATCCCATCTGTAACCTGAAGCCCCTGTGAGAGGGGGATGTGCTGCACCTTGCAAAGGGATGCCTTGCTGCCTCCCATCTTTCTTCCTTCTCCTTCTCTTCTTCCTCTTCAAAGGATGGCAGGGGATAGAGAATTGGAAGCTACTAAATACCAACAGGAAAGAGAATCAAAGTGCAAAATGTAACTAAGCTGAGAAAACAAGTTGTTTCCAATCTCAGAAGTTAATGCCAAGTTTTTTTTCGTAATTTGTTAATGCAGATACAGCATCATATGGCTTTAAAATAATTAAAATAATATTTGCAAGATTCTTTCATTTAAGAAAAAAGGGGAGACTTGACATTACAAAATAAGCTGACCTGTCTGTGTGCAAGACTTCAGTGAGAATTCAAATGAAAGAAAAATCAGATTTAAACTATAAATGGGTAGTAAGTTAAAATTTAAACTATAAATGGGAGTGAGTTTATTACTAAACTAGATTAACCATATATTTTGAGAAGATTAACTCATTTTTAAAGTGTAGAAGAACTAGCCTGTCTGGATTTCAGCAAGGAATAATATTTCTGGGTAGCATGAAACAAAGTTCTGAGAGCTGATCTTTGGAAAAAAAAGTTTCCATTTTACTTCTTAAAGCAGACTATGCTTCAAAAACAGAGATCCTATAGAGCAAACAGATTCCAGCATGGAAACTTGATTTTTGCCTCATTTTGAAAAGTTCTAGACCTTAGACAGTTTTTTGCAATACTGGGATACTGATCACTGCTGGGATAGTATAAAAATCTGCTGTGTCCAGAATGTAGAAATGTTCTTCAGCTCATATATATAATGATGTATTATAGAATAGAAAGAAAATTCTTCCATATTCTAATCCCTTGAAAATAGAATATCTATTTTTTTTCTTAGATTCAAAATGATAAAAGCAACAAGGAAAAAAAAAATGGAGAAAAAACCCCAGAGCCTTCACTCCTTTGCTTCTGCCATGACGACATAAGTAAACCTCTAATTTTCTGAGAATAGTTATTTTAAAGTTCTGAGACCAGAGCACTAGATAATTCACCATTTTTATTCTGAGACTACTATGTTTATCCTTTGGTTTTAGTGGAGTTGGCATACTCATAAATCCCACCTTCCTCTGGCTGTTATTTCTGTCTGGTAAATTATTTTTTTATTCACAAGGCAATAAAAGGTCACTGGAAAGAGGAATATAATATTCACTCCCATAAAGTAAAGTTAAAGAGTATTTAGCATTTATATCTTTCCAGGGCAGTAAACAAAATATGGTTTATTCGACTCAATGAAGACCTATGATACTGAAAGAGATAAATCTAAGGACTTGTTTTAACAAAATAGGATAAATCTTTCATGACAAATCTTCAATAATGCTGTGTTGTTCCTGTGAAGGTCCACTGCACAATTATACATGGGTGCACATAGAAAGAGCCGTGCTTTGGCTCTTACCTGCCAGAATTACTTATTAGACGCACAAGTAGATTTTTTAACCACTTCAGGAAGTAGAGCACACTTCTAAATTGTTACTGTATTGAATTATAAAAGCAAAACATTGCTTAATGAGGTTTAGTACTAAATTTGATCATAAAATTATAGGAATAAAAGAGGTTTTTCATTTGTCATGAAGCTCTGTTTTGACTGAGACATGGTTCCTGCAGTGTGTTTTCAAGAAGTAAAGCAAATTAATTCTTTTTGAAAGGAAAATTTAAACCTATTTAGTAGGAAAAATTAATTCTCTAGCTTGGTTTAAAAAAATACTTGACAGCTAATCAGTAAATGTACCTAAATGTATGCTACAGACAGGATAAGCCAGAATTTTTTAGAACAAAATTGTATGTGAAAACACACTGAAAGAATGCCTAATAAAATATACTTTGCATTTTGCAACTACAATATTCACTTTTCTTTTTTTCTGTGATTTCTTCGTTTTCACATTCTTTAAATGCAGCCTGCATGAATGGGAGCTCTGCCAGAGAATCATTCTGGCCCCAAATAGTTCTTTAGCAAGGAGTAGAATTTTATATTCACACTCCAGATTTTTCCTGGTTGAACTCATGTATTAACTGTGATCTCTTACATGGACATCTAACAGATTAAAAAAATCACGAGTTATTCTGCCAGTGGAGAGTTGAAACAAGGTTTTCTCCTAAATGTGGATTCAGTTTCGGGGTTTAGAAAGGAAAGTGAAATAAAACATATTTCAGTATCTTCCCTATGGCTTCTGATCATTCTCAGCCTGTCCAGCTTTTTGCAAACCAGAGCTCACTTCATTAATCTACATTTAGCACACGTAACAGCAGTGGAAGCCCTCATTTCTCAAGAACTATTTATTCTTCCATTTGCTGGCTAGCTGATGCCCCACCATGGGGAGGGAATATTGTAGGGGAAGTCCCTAGTGGCAACAGCACCAGACAGTGTATGGCCAGTCACCCAGCTAGGAGCAGGGGGTGGTGTGGGTGTGTGTTATTTGCCCAGCATGCAGGACGTGTGCACCCACTCAGCATATTCCAGTAAGACAGAATTTAATAGAAAATGCTGCTGGTGGCCTAAAAAATTATCTTGTAAAGTTAAAATTTCTGTTATCTGGGAAGCTTAGATCAAAATAACTGGGCCATGCTAGCACATGGTAAACTTTTACATTTCAAGTTCTCACAGAAGGATTAGGGTGAAAAAGCCATATAACTAGCTTTTTTATATTTAGGGTAACAATTTCTTTATTTCTATTATTGTTCTCTGAAGTAAGTGAAATATTTTTATTGAAAAGGAAAGAAAGAAGGAAAGAAAGCAAATCTGCTGATAGGAGGAAGAAAAACATAGAAGGAAAGAAATGAAGAAAAGAGAAAATGTTTCGAGGGAAATTATGGCACCTGCAATTTATGTCTGACAAAGAACTGGAGTTTTAGAGGAATTGAAACTGTGAGTTCTTACTGATGAGAAAGAACTTGAAATAGAGCTATTATCAATAGCTTTGCAGAAATGATTCACATTTCCAGTCAAAGGGTCTCAGGGTATTTCAGTTCTGGGAGGTGGGAAAATGGAAAAAGGAAAAGAATGAGTCCTGTTACCTAAAGCTAGAAATCTAAACAGAACTGACTGTGTTCTCCAATTTCTAGCATTCTCATTGGAGTCAAGGTCAACATCTCCTACAACCCAGGTTCCTAAGTTCAAGCAGGTTGTCATGTTGTTTCTTTCTATTCAGTAAGCCTGAATCCTTACATAGTTTTTCTCTCAATCAATGATACTCCAGGCATGTCTGTTTGGAAAAGCGACAGACAGATTCAGCAGAACCAAGCTGTACTTCCAGTGCTCTTCTAACCACTGAAAACGATACTTTCAGAGATCCTCCACTCCCTGCCTCAAGGCATGAGCATCTCTACCTAGATCATCTCCTACAGATGATCTACTTGCTACTTCATGCTACTGGTGTCTTAATAATGTGAAGAAAGTGGGCAAACAGTACCAAAAAAGCAAAACAGGAAATAAGAAACGTGCTCACCTTTTGGACGCTCTCATTTTGATAATCAAGTCACTTGCACTGACTATCATTTCTATACTATTCCATTAATTAGATACTAGAACTATTCTCAAGTGTAATACAAGCAGGATTTGGTGAAATCTGAAATAGTTCTCTAACAGTCCCATGTACCCACATTCAAAATCTAAAAACTAATTCTTCCCTTGTTCAGCTGCCCAATTGTGCATTTGGAGAATCTATTTCCTTTTATGTGAACATCTAAACATCCCGTTCTTGCAGAAGAAAAAGCTTCCTCTTGTTGCCTGCATGAAAAACCGCATCTCCACTAAGTATATGGTTTTTGGCTATTTCTCCTTTTTCAGTGAAGGACCACCTTGATGTGATGCTGGAAGCTGCCCAAATGCTGTTGTATCTGGTGGAAAGATATTTCCAGAACAAGATTTCAAAGAGTGATTGAGGCTTGATGGAACTTTTTCTTCCTTTCTACCTCAGTATTGGAAATCAAGTATAATCACTATTTATCCTTCCACCTGAACAGCTCCCTGCCTTGGGCTTCTCAAATGGCACCATGTAACTTCATAACTCCCATAAATCAGGTAATCCTGTGTATTCAGTCCTAGAGGTGCCAGGAACTCATTTTTTAACCCAACAAGATTTATCGGGTGGTGATTTTTCATGCCTTCTGGCACCTCAAGACAGTGGATATTTATATTTTTCCTCCCAACTTATTCTCTAACATTTCAAAGCAATGACTGTATATCACAGTTTGTGTTCTAAAAGTATCACCTCATGACGAACTCCCTACGCATTGATACGCACAAGATCTCAGAGTTCTGCCATTTTTTTCCATGGCTGACTGTGCTGCAGGTTTTTACAAGTAGACAACAGATATATCTGGTACAGTGTGTTTTGTACTGCTGTTTTGAAAGACCTTATGATGTACCAGTATAATGGATCTCCCCACTTTGATGTTTGTGAAAACTTGCAAGCTACAGATTGTATATTATGCCCTGCATGACAATCTGTTACCAAATTTTGTCACCAATTTTTCAATCAACTATTAAGAAGACAAATTACCTGTAAATAGGATACTGCAGGGAGTTTCTCTCTTAATACTAGAGTGTCCTGATACTCCAATGATTGAAGATGGAATGATTGTCATCCTTGTCAGGGAAACTGAATATGGGGTAGGTGACACTACACTTGTGGTAATACTATAATTTTACGGATGTAGTACTGTCAGCTGAACTTTCCTATGCTCCTACTTAAACAGTGAGACTTGAAGGTTTCTGAACAGCTAAACATCCAAGGCAAAAGAAACAGTAGGAAAACAGCACACTGAGTCAGGCTTAAAATGATTATCCTAGAACAAAGCTCATGCCATAAACCTGGAAAGGAAATCAAACACACTGGAGCAATGGAACACAAAATTATCTAGATCAATTTTTTCTATATTACTCTCAATACTGTGATTTTTTTCTTAAGATATCTAATGAAAGATTGCTTTTTCTGCCTTGTGCTGTATTTGTCTTTTTGGCTAGGCTGCTAAGGAGTGCAGAGCTGACTGCAGCCACGCACATTCCACTCCAGTCACATATCCACTAATTGTCAGCTCAATGGTTTGCAAAGACAGGTTTCTTCATTATAAACATGACACTGCAATACAAATATTACTGGATGCCATCATTATGAATTTCATATTAGAATGTTAATAATATTTTGTATTTATTAATTTATGCTTTACCCTGTCAGTGTTTTGTTTCTAGGAGTTTCTAACTGTGAGATATTTTAGAGTTTAGACATTCCCTGACTACATTTATCTTTAATTTTACTGCTATTGCTTGGCAAGCTATTGCCCTACTACATGTAACATCACCTAAGATCACACCCATGTGCTCCTTAATAATGTGAAGCAAAGCCCTATTAGAATTTCTTATTATGCAGTATTTGAGAACTAGGGCCTAGAAGTGAATAAAACACAGAAAAAACCACACTGGAATTTTAAAAGAAGTATGACTAAAGCATGACAGTTAGTGCCCAAGAGTTTATTAAAGTTGCAGAGGCTGCTTTGATCTGCATTGTACTTTAACAGTAAAGGCAAAATTGCTACAATTAATCTTGGGTTTGGTGGTGTGATTACAAAAGGAGAAGCTGAATTGCTCCTTCAAGATCCACAGAACTAGGAGAAATGCTGACACTTGGAGGAAAACAAATAGTTTTTACAGGAGGTATCCCAGACCGTTTTTAAGTTCAGAGTTAGGACTGATTTGGGGTCATGGTCACAGAAACTTGCTAATTTATGCAGCTTGATGCTCAAATCAATTGCAGTTTGGGGACAATTTCTGTTCCCATTAACTGCGTCTTGATAATGGTAAGCACTAATAAGGATTTTGATTAGATTTACAAAATGTAGATAAATTATTACTTTTGCTACATGATCTTGAAAGAAAGAGGATGAAGAAACAGTACTGGGCCAGAGCAAGAAGTATTTTTTTATCTTTTGCTTCTATTAGCTCTAAAGTTGAAGTCTGATCAGTGCCATAGACACCAGGAACTGACTTTTTTTCTTATTACTACTGTATGAAATTTAACACCTGAAAAACAGGCTGATAACTGATATGAAATGGGAAACCAGTTATGTTTGGTTTTGGCCAGGGGAAAGATGTGTAAACTGCTATCAAGAATTATTGTTAACAGTAGGACAAAGGCTGGCAAAAACATATTAGAGAGAGCTGTGCCTGAAGTGCTTGGTTTCTGTCTCTACTTTGCCAAATCCAGGGCCAGTGAAGCTGTTCCAGCTTGTAGTTTTCCATCAGTCATTTCCATAGATGGAAAAGAGTGTTTAGGATCCACAACGAGGACCTCCAGGTACTGAGCAATAAAATCAATGTGTGCTAGTCCTCTGCCTGCCTGTGATCTAATGCCACTTGCCCTCTGCTACCTATCACAGAACAGAATGGAATAAAAACTATTTTGCAATTCTTTCATAAGTCCTCAACTAGGTCTGTGTGCAGTGCCAATATCATTAACAGTATCAAGCCACTTATCCAACACTTAACACTAAACTGAAGTGCTCTTTTGTGGAAAGATAGAATCCATAGCCTCAGTCAGACTAGCCTTCATGTGGCCCAGCACGGCCATGAGCCATCCACTGTCTTCTCAGCATTGTACCTAATCCTAAACTTGAGAAGGGATTCATGCCTGAGGTTCCTTTGCAGACCTTCCTGGAAGGGACCCTTCAAAGCCATTCGTGGCATAGTCTCCTAGGGGGCCTGGAGTGCAGGCAGCTTGAACTGCAGCCTGCTGACCCTTGGTACAGAATGAATTCATGATAAATTGTAAAATCTCTACAAGAATAAGGAAGATTGTCAGGCTTGCATAGGCAGCTAATGACAGAAAAAAAAAAAAAGAGAACAGTTTCAAACTAGACTTAGATTAGATATTAGGAAAAAGTCCTTTACTCATAGGGTGGTGAAACACTGGAAGAGGTTGCCCTGAGAAGCTGTGGGTGCCCATTCCTAGAAGTGTTCAAGGACAGGTTGGATGGGGCTCCAAGAAACCTGATCCACTGGGTGGCATCCCTGCTCATGGCAGGGATGTTGGAACTAGCTATCTTTAAGGTCCCTTCCATCCCAAACCATTCTATGATTCTGTGACCCTAATTAACCCATAACCAACCCTACCTTTAGCACTATGGCAAAACCTCACCCTCAATAAGCACAAAAAGTGTAGGACCCTGTGTGTCCCAGCCCTCATTCTCACTAGAATAAGAAGAAGATAAGCAGAATCCAAACATTAAGCAAATCTAACCAACCTAGAACCTTATCCACAACCCTACAGATACTGCTACACCAGCAGCACACACAAAGCTCCTAAACCAACATGGACAAGCTCTCAGAGGGTTAAGGTAAACTATCAACCCAAGCCTCAGTCTCACTCTCAACCCTAATTCAAACTATAACCTTGAGTCTAATCCTTCTTGCCCCTTGCTCATTTGAGTTTTGTCCTAGGCCTGTACAATGAAGAAATTTGAACAGTAAGTCTATGACTTCAGCCTTTCCCACACACAACAATGGATCAAGAAGAAATTACTCATTAATCTTTTGTCATAAATCAATTGCAATTCAATTGTTGCAGAAAGCCCCAATACCTGGCTTGGTTAAACTAATATCAATAAATCAATGTATTTCATATTGTGAATTTTGAAGACTAAAACTTAAAGCAAACTTTCATCCCTTGGGATTTTAATGAGGAGTAAATTAAGACAATAAGATACATAAAATGATCTGTTTCAAAAGTTTAAGATAGTCTATACATTTATTCTTCTGAATGCTCTGTTGTTTTGGAAACATCGAGAAGAGATTTTTTTCAATAAATACCAGATCTAAGTAAAAAAGACTATTATATTGCCTCTCAAAAACATGAACACACTAAGGTTAGGACCCTGAAAAGCAACAAAACTGAAGCAACATGTAAAAGAGAAGGCTGTTGGAGAGAAGATATGGAACACTTAGCAGGATTGCCTGAATCAGAGGACTGCAGAGAGAATTTATGTTTTAAAAATTTACAGTATTCAGTTTGAACAAGTTTTAACCGCGTAGCCTGCTCCCTCTGAAGGGAAGCCACAGCAGCTGTCAACATCTCTCAAGAGAGAAACAGCCCATATTTTAAGCCTATCAGTTCAAAATTTCCTTCCTAAAGTTTTTCAAGTATACATGTACGAAATGGGAAGAAGGATTCTTGGGAAATATCTAAAGAAAAACAGTTTAAGATTTGGATGATTTGGATGCATACTAATTTCAAGTGTCTTATGGATGTATAATTTAATAGATGATACCATAGAATGTAATATAGATTATGCTAATAGGTTATGGATTATGCTAACAGAGTGAGCGCTTGTGGACTCTATAGAATTGGATAGAAAATTCCTTCCTTTTTTTAAAAAAAATTGTCTATAGCAAACACAGAACTGTTTGCTCAATTAAAGAATTTAAAAAGAATTTAGAAGATCTTGCCCTATAGTTTCCAGCGTGAATAATTACAAAATATGAAAAGTATATTTAGGCTTGGCCCTGCCACCTTTCTTGGTGAAGAACTAAACCATGTCACCTTATTGCCCTCAACACCAAAAGAGAGGGGGACATGTCAGCAGTGGTGACACTCCAGCTTAGCCTGCAGGGCTGGGGGAAAGAACTTTGCCCTGTCAGAGGTGCTGGAGCTGTAGCTGCCAGTGGGGTTGCCTGGGTTACCACAAGGATCTGAGTGTGGAGATTCAGGATTGTAATAGAGAAGCTCTGCTTCACTAAACAAAACAAAACAAAAATATATAGAGAGATGATTAAATACTACAGGATTGCTGCAGAAATAAATAAAATTGAAGAAAACATTAACAGCTATATACAAGCAAAATTCCAGAGCTGGCAAAATGATTGCTAAATCCTCAACTACATGGCCATTTTAAAAACTGTTTTATAAACCTGGGGAATTTTTTTTGCACAATTACATTAACATTCCTGTCTCTGCTGCACCCTTTATCACTCACACAGTATGATCACATTTATCCCAGCTATACCACCAGGAGACAGATGTGTCTTGTACATGGTGCAGGGTAAGAAGAAGCCTCAGCTCCAGCCACCTATGCTGGTTCAGCACAGCTCCTCCTGTATTTGGCTGCAATGAGTCTCATCTAGGAATTTTTTAACTGAGCTACAGGTTAATTCAATGTTCAACTGTAAGGCAGCAATTGATGCAGGATAGCTGCTGTGCATTGTCCCTTTTTGGCACAGCAGGTCTGTGTGAGTGAGGGTAGCCAGGGCTGGAGACCAGAGCACAGGCATGAATCCGTGCTGCTGAGTGTGCCAGGGGCAAATGGGCAGCCCTGTATAAGCACAGCAAGAGGCTGGCTAATTCTATTACAAAACCCCTCATTATTACAAAATCACTCAGCTTGTATCTGACTACAGAATTGAGCTCCTGGTATAAACACAGCCTTAAAATATCACTTCAGAAACTACCAGTGGTTGCCATGAAATGCACTAATACTTCAAAAGCCCTCTAAAATTTTGAGAAAATTCCATCAGAGACTTAAAACTGCTCATGCTTTTCATCATTTTGTTTTGGTTTTTTCCATATTTTTCTGCATCTATATTAAACTCTGCCATTGAGAAAATCGCCTTCCTTGCCTTATTTAATGTAATATATTTTTGACATGGAAGCACATACATTTTCATAACTATGCAAAATCTTATGTTATCAGGATAAGATCAGGAAGAGGTGATGTAATAGAAGAGTTTGAGAGAAACCTTAAGAGTAATGTCCCATCACTAGCATATTTATTTGCAATATAATATCCTACTGAGAAAATACTTTGAACATTTGCACTTTTTTTTTGGAGGATTTGCATTTTGTATCTGAAGTTCAAACATCTACTAAAAAACAAAATGAAGAAGGCAAATATAAGATTGAGAAAGAATAATTAGTATATCCAAAAGGGCACTTCACCTAGGGAAAAAAAACTTTCTTACCTTGGCTTGTATTTAGGCTTGTATCTTTATTTATTGTGCAGGTCGTCAAGCAGTATAATTTAACTAGAAAATGGTGGTTCATTATCTTCAAGTTAAGCCCACATTGTGAAGAATTCCATAAAGAAGCAAGAACGCTCCTTGTGCCTGTTTCTGCTTTTGCCAGTTTATATTGGTGAATATGCAGTGATTTTAGGAGATGAGGGAAAGTGACACAGGCCAGAGACCCAAGATATTTCTATTTGTAGATCTTAAATCCATGTAAATGAGTAATCTGTTTGTTATCTGCAGTAGTGATTGGTTTGAACACAAGAATCCCTTCATCTGGAATGATGAGTCTGGTTTCCCCAGGGACACCCACAGAGGGTTTGGCCTTTAAGGGTTATTTAGGCAACTAAGTGTCCATTTCTGTATCCCTTAATGCTTGGCTTTCTGTAGGAGGAATTGTGAAAGTCCTAGGCTTCTGGAGATTGTACTCACATCAGAAAATTTGGCATTTCTGTATTTCCTTTGGACACATTCTTCAAGCTGTTGTCTGCAATGGGGAGTGCAGGACCTGACTCCTTCACCCTAGGAAAAGTGTGATAGCTCTACAGCCTCTGCTTAGCACACTCCAGGGGTACCTTCTTCTGCTGTTTTCTCAGGAGATTTTAAGTTTCTTTTTACTTTTTCCATATATCCAGCTGGAGGATATTCAAACTGGAAGAGAATGCAGACAGGAGACAAAATATTGCATATGGCACATCAAAATCCCATGGCAGTAGCCCTTTTATGTCACAGACTGGTTTGGGATTTCATTGTGGTATGAAGCTTAAGAAGAAGCTGACAAAGATAAAGAAATCTCCCGAAAACTATAGAAAATGTAGGAAAAATATGTAGCCAGATTAATTGCTTGTGCTAATGGTGTGAAAGTCTATCTTCAAAATATTCAATGTATGCGTGGATTGATACACATTTTTTCTGTCTTTCTATCCTTCACCACATTCCTGCAACTTTGAATTTCTGGACCAGATTACTGAATTAAAAAAAAAAATAAAAATTAAGTGTTTAGCAGTAACAAATGGATATAATATAATTTCAGTAATACAACTATCATATGATTCTGGGAGTTTCACAAAATTAAAGGGATTAAATGTCTCTCTAAAGGTTTATAGTTTGATGTGAATCTATAATTCAAAAAGCCTGCCTGCAATTCAGCTGTCCAAGAAATATATATATAAGATGCACACAGAGCTTTTATCTAAATGAGAAATGTGAAGAAAGAAGTAGTCATGTTAAAAATTTGAGGGTACATTGAGGCTGACTTTTTGGATTTTGTATTTTTAAGATAAGTTTAGAGGCAACTAAAAGTATTTTTCCACCTTATCTAAATTAAATGAGAGGACAAAGGGAGGACTGTCCAGAGAACAAACGATGACCTACGAGATTAAAAAGAAGTCTCTTTGTTGCAATTTTATCATCACTTGTAAGTGACAAAGTACCAAAAGACAGGTTTGTGGCAGCAGCAATATATTTTCTTCAGGGCAGGAAAATCATCAACAAGGTGTCTGTATACGTATAGCACTGCTTGAATATGAAAGCAATTTTCTGAAGCCCTGTGGCCTAATTCTATTGTTTTCATCAGGAATGAATATTCGGGATTACAATCTTCAGCAACTGATAACACTGGAGACATTGTGAAAAATGGATGAGTAAGTTCCTCAGATGACTGCTGGACAGGGCTCCAGTACCACTGACAGCAATATTTGCATTTATCTAAAAAGAGATTAAATGCTAACAAGGTTTCAGTACATTTATCTGCCTGCCTTCTGTGTATGGTTCCCATTAAATTAAAGGGGGAAAGAAAATATGTATAGAGAATAAAATATAGAGAAAAAAAAAGCATGCTGCTTGTAGAGAACTATAATCTTCCATTTTCTAAAATACAATTTATTCTAGAAAAAATAGCAACTAGAGATGCAGAAATACAAGAAGTGACACAACTGCTCAATCAAAGTATAGGTAATGTGGGATAATAGAAATTATTGAATGTTCTACTTCTAATGTACTAATATACCTTCAAGAAACCGAATTATGCATCCAATATTCATTCTTAATATCTTCTGAAAAATGCCTCAGACATATGAGAGCCCGTTCTTTTGCAGCAAGATCATATCCTCCAGCAATTGATGGCAACATAATTTACAAGCTTCTTTAATTATTCATCACCATCTACCCTAGCTGGCACCTTCATTATCTTCCCATTCAGAGCATCCTCCAACTTGGAGCAAAGACTGTGCAAGGAAGCAAGTTCTCTAGACAGGTTCAAGGGATTCTCTTTTCATTGCCAAATTTAGATAGTTGTTGACAACTCCATCCACTCAAAATCCAAACAATTTACACTGTGTTTGTTCCAGTTAAAGAAATGAATTGATGCTTTTTTAAAAAATTTCTACACTTTCTACATTTTTACACTGCCTTGAAAATTATTTCAAAGCAGTGTCAAATATTTGCATTTGATTCTACTCTTCCAGAAATAGAAGGTAAAAACATAGGTAGGAACAGGATTGGAGAATGAAAGCATTTGGCTTCATGTAAAACTTCTAGATTCTGATCCTGGTTCAGGGAAGAATACAGTCTAGGTACAGGCTTTACTTTACCCACTTAAGCAGTCTCATTTCAGAGACAGCAGGGTTAAAGCAGATGGAGGTAAACACAGGCAAAATTATCTGTTCAGCTTCTTTCCATGTTTAAACAAAGGCACATATTCCCAACATTTCAAAGCCCATTTCAATATCTCTGAGAAGCTAAGCAGTACTTAAGAGCTATTAAACCATGTTTCTCCAGCAAACAAAGTTGTAACAAAATGGTATTTTAAAGAATATATGTGATTAATCTGATAAGAAAAAATACTAATATTTTATATTTAAACTTATTGAGCCTTGATTTTGATTATTTGAAATTTTTTTCATTAAAAATACCTTTATATGAGTTTTAAACCAGACTGTCTGGTAACTGCAAAAATTAAGAGAGGAAAATAACATTGGGAAAATAGGTTTTGGAAATATTGATTATTTGTTTATTTACAAACAGAAAATTTCCAACTTTAATCACACAGAAAGGGTCATTAGCTCTCTGCTGCAGGAGTAACACAGTTCTGCTGAAGACACGTTAGTAATTTGTTAGAAAGTTCATAAAGATGGTTCCCTAGGGCCAAAGCACTGCCCATCCACTAAATTCAACAGAAGCTAGCAGTGCTTAGTCAAGGACAGCCCCTGCCCACAGCTTTATTTATTTCTGCCTTTTTGGGGCAACAAAATTGTACAGTGACCACAGGACACGATATCTGAAATGACAGTGTATGGGTATGCATGTGCTGTTACCTACCTCCCCAGCAGACAGAGAAGATCCCAAGCTGCAATGAAGCACCAAGGGCTGTCTGGTTACAGGGCCCATGCCCCACAAGGGGATGGCATCTCCTGTGTTCCACTAGGAAGGATTTCTTGCTTAACCTCCAGGAAAAATGTAAAGACAGCAATCTGTCTTTAACTCCCACTCTCATAAGCTGTGAATAATAAATGTCTGAACAGAATTATGACAAGTGAGGCTGCTATTTGGGATAAATACAATAGCAGGCACTGAATACATGGAGGGCCATAAGGACAAAGGGGAACTACTGGTGTTGTTAAACACTACCTGCCTAACTAGGGAAAAGAATGTTCTTTATACCTCCACTACGAAAAGGGAATCATGGATGCATTTCTATCTAATTCTTTCCAGTGACAGTAATTTTTGACATTTTTCCTACAACACTGGATTTCAGAACACATTCAAATAGATATTTTGCATGTGCATTATTTCTGTACATATAAAACTGATATAAAACCAGCATTGTGAATGTCTGTGGCATCTGCTATTGTCTATTTGAAAACTGAATTGAATTCACCATTGAATGAGTTTATCTTGCAGCTGTAAAGATAACTTCTGTTTCTTAAAGGAAAATTGTCTAAGTATGTACTAATAAATAATTCTTGTTTTTAAAGGAAAATTGCAAAAATATACACTATTATGGTATAAGAAAATACAAAAAGTGTTTTGCCATGAATTTCAATGCAATATAACCAGCACCAGATCCTCCACTTTGATTTCTTAAATTTCTGAAAAATTTCTTCTTTCCATGTAAAAATATAGCTAGTCACAACACAAGTCCATTACTGGATTGTGGAGACCAGTCTGATTAGGGCATAGGATTCTGGGAGGAAGCTCCAGAAAGATCAGACTGTGAGCAAGAAAAATAAGTCTATTATTTACCAAGGTATTGACGTTCTGTCTCTTCATTCCACTACTTCTAACACACACATGAGAACTACAGTACCGAAAATATACTGTATCAAGAACGGCATACAAGATCTATGAACAATTTGTCCCTCCTGTCATTGCCAGAACAAGCCTCACTGCAGATCAGAAATGAAGCAAAACAAAAGAATAACCTTAAAAAACTTCAAGAAGCAGATACTCCATTGAAATCACCCACATATCAAGAGCTAAATTTTCAAAGTTCAAATTTGGGAAAAAAAAATCATATAATTTTCATAGTTCAAATCATGTGACACAGAATTCCTATGAAATTGTACAATGTATACATACGTTAGTGAAGCATTTCTGAGGGTATGCATCCAATTTCCAGTATCTGTAGTTTATCATCTACTTGATACAGCTAGACATGGAAATCACAGAAGTATTTTGTTAGACGTAAATATAATAAATAATTTCAAAAATGAAAATTATTTCAATTCTTACATGTTAATTGTAAGAGCAGATAAGAAATTATAATACTGGAATGCTTTCTATGAACAATATTTCTACAGTATTTGGGACACATGAAATAAATAGTCATGCAGTGATCTCTGGATCATCAGTCACATAATTCCTTTCCTACCTTCATCAGGCTCTATCTGAAAATCTAGGTGTCTTGTGTTCACAGCCCACTGTGCTGGTTTTAGCTGAGGTAGAGTTAATTTTCTTCACAGTGGCTGGTACAGGGTTGTGTTTTGGATGTGTGCTGAACACGGGGTTGATAATATAGAGATGTTTTTTGTTGTTGCTGAGCAGAGCTTACACAGAGCCAAGGCCTTTTCTGCTTTCCATACTGCCACACAGGCAATGGAACTGGGAGGGGACACAGCCAGGACAGGTGACCCAAACTGACCAAAGGGATGCTCCAGACCATGTGACATCATGCTCAGTGTACAGAATGCAGGGAAGAAGGAGGGATGGGGGGACATTTGGAGTGATGGTGTTTGTCTTCCCACGTGACTCTTACACTTGATGGGGCCCTGCTCTCCTGGGGACGGTTGAACATCTGCCTGCCCATGGGAAGCAGAAAATTAAATCCTTGGGTTTTTTGCTTGCATGCACAGCTTTTGCTTTCCCTATTAAACTGTCTTTACCTCAACCCATGAGTTTTCTTGCTTTTACCCTTCTGATTCTCTCCCCAGCCTCACTGATGGATAAGAGAACCAGTGGCTGCATGGGGCTGCGCTGATGGCTGGGGTTAAACCACAACACACACACACAATATTTTCACAAGCTTCCTCTCTTAAAGGTTGCAATATTTCTTTATATTTTAGCCTAAATTTATTTATTCACATTTACTCATCTGTCCTCATTTGAGTCAACAAACAATGCCCTTGAGTTTAAGCAATCCTCAGTTTCCTTTGTCCCCCTTCCTGATGTGATTAAAGCAACCACATCCTCTTCCAGCTTGCTTTTTGCAAGACTAATAAAACTCTGCTGTAATGTCTAGCTCCTTCATCATCCTGGAAACTTTTCTTTGTGATTGTTTCAACTTGATTTCAGCTTTATTGCATATGAGTGAGCAGAATTTGATCAGTACTCGTGATGAGACCTCACTAAAGCCTTAAAAATGGCATTCACCTTCCCTTCTCTCTTAGAAACGTTTCACTGTTTACTTTTCACAGTCCTGCATCCAACCAGCTTCACTTATCCTTTGACTAACTAAGACTGTGTCCACATTGCTTAAAGCACCTTCTACAGGCAACAGCAGAGGTCACAGCCACAAATGATGCCAAATGCCTCCTGCCCAGACTGCTTGGGACATGCAGTTCTTTTCTAGTGAGCACCATCTGTGTCTAAATTGCACAGCACATGATCTGGGTCCCCTGTGGTGTCTGCATGATACTCCTGTGGCCCTAGGATTTCATACTGATTCTCTTGTGGCTTTCCAGTTAAGCTGCCCAAAATAAAATGGAAACTGAGTAAGCCAGAGAAATGTCAGACCAAGGACACTGTTTGGGTGTGGGCAACATATGAGAGGTACTGGGTTTGCTTAAACAGGCTTGGATGGCTACACATGGGAAGGAATTAATGGTGACCTCCAAGACACATGCAGAGCAGGAGAAGAGTAAGAAACAAGCTGAAAATTTCCATCATTTCACCAGCACACTTGTGTGTACTCCTTTTTTCCTCTGTTATTTTCAAAAGATTGTGACCCCTCTCTTGACAGAAAATGTTCCTACTGCTCTCCATTGACCAGACCAATATATATTACTTTCAAGTTTTCTTAATAGTTAATAAAAAATATTACAAACTCCTTTTCTCACCTCCAAAGAGTCTCAATCAGCAGCATTCATGGAGGGAGCCTCTTTGAAGATGAAAGGCAATTAATAATATGGACATGGGTTATGCCATGCTGTTGGGTTCATCAGAAAATAGTCCCAGGCCTTCTTGATTTTCTGGTGTAGATTTGGCTGACAACATTATTAGCTTTGCCTAAAAATACTCATCTACTTTTTCTGCAAACACTTAAATACATTTAAATCTGAAATTGAATGCATTTCTTCAATGTGTGCAAGGGTTTGCCATTTTGTCAGATCTTTAGGAAGTGAGACATTCAGTTGAAGTCATCTAACTTCGTTTGACTATTCTGAAATCTAATTGTAAATATCCCAGCTCACTTTATCTCTGTGATGAACAGATCCAGTCTCTGCATTCAAATACCTCTAATCTTGGTATATTTTGCACAGCTTCATTACTGGCAGGGAAAACCTTGTATTTTAGTGTTATGGGGCACTTTCCCTCTAGCACTACACCCATTTAATTTCTAGGTTATATACAGAAGATATTTTCTGTCCATAGAAAAGTGGAACTATAAAAAGAACATAAACCTACAAAGGTGGTCAGAGATTGTGATGGTACAGAGTTTGTGCAGATCACACAGAGTTTCAGAGGAAAAACCTTATCAATACAGATACAGCAGCTCCAGCAGAGACACACACATCTGTATTGCTCCCTTGCATGCACCACCAACTCCAGTGTGACCACACGCACATACAGAGCTCAGCAAGATCAGGGACTGCCTGCTTCAGACTTCCATGACCCTGACTGGCTCCTCTGGGTTCTCAGTAATTAATAAGTGATCACCATAATGTATTATGCATTCAAAAATCTTTTTTTTATATGGCTATTTCTTCATTCTCCCAAGTAACATGCACATTGAATTCCTGCTAAATGCATTGCTCTAGGTGACTGTTTCATACTTAACTCAGGCTGTGTCTCTGCCCTTGCTTTCTCAGCTGCTCTCACCAATGCTCAGGAAACGCCCGGGTTGATTTTGTTAGCATTTTTATAGTACTGGGAGCAAAGAGGGAGGGGATAATGAAAAGGAAAAGAATCATTTATCAAGACAGAATTAAAAGCAAAAGTTTAACAAAAATATATTTGGGTTAAGATTTTAAATGGCATTTGCCTGAATTGTCTGGGAACCAATTTCCACTCTCTCTATCCTCCTGTGGCCAGAAGGCTTACACAATGCATTTTACACTGTGATTTTCCCCATATTATAAGGGGTGAGTTATTTCAGATTCTACTGTGCTTTCAGAGTTTCAAAGCTGAGTCTTAACCTTTCAATCTGCTTATTAATACTCATGTCATGGCTCCTATTGAGAAAGAGGTTTAGTGTCACTGTCCTCAATCAGTGTCCTTTCATTCACTTTCATTAAAGAACCATGTTTTCCTGACAAAGGATAACAAATGGACGCTGTGGGTCCCTAATGTGCTTTTTGACTACAGAGCCTGTACCATTTCTCTGAAGCAATGGCAATTATTTGTCATTTTAATATGACTTGGCAAGGAGATCCAAAAACATATGACCATTATTCATCAATATGTATACCTTGTGCTTGCATTAATATTAGAATATCATTATTATTACCCTGACATTGTATGAGCTAGACAAAATTACATCATGTAAAAAAATGTATTAAACTATGTTCAGCTGTATCCATGCAGCAAGGCAAAAGTAATTTAAAGACCTGTAGCAGCTCTTTGTTGAATGCAGCAATTCATTCTGATTAGTGGTAAAGTCCTTTTACCTGTGTATTAATGAAATATATTTCAGTACAGCTCCACTGTTAATTGAAAACAGCCTAGGTCTGTGTTACTGTTGTTACCAAACATACCCAATGATCACATCAATTTTCTTTGTTCTTAAAATCTCATGATATTCAATACTTCTGACATTCCTGGTAAATAGAAAAAAAAAAAAAAAAGTCAATTTCTGCTGATTTGGGCAAAGGCATAGCCATGTTTTTCCCATTTCTTCTAGCTGTTTTTTGCTGTCACTGTTTTTGTTTAAGCTATTGCACATCTTGAGCTTGTATACAATACTTGAGTCCAGAACTAAGTTCATTATCATAGTTTCCTGTAGAGGAATAAAAGAGCTGTGCTTATGTCAGTGTCTGTTTTTTAGATATAAAATCACTGACTAAAGCCAGAGGTATATTCCCTATTGTTTCTTGGGGTTGTGGAACATGGAATTAAAAGTGGGTGAAGAAAACATCCTAATAATATTTAATATTTCTCTTCTCATTCCCCTCCACCTTATAAATAACACTGCTCTATTTAAAAAAAAAAAAAAAAAGGAGATAGAAAAATCTCGGAATAAAATCTCTGTAAAACAATGCAGGAACTTCAGGTTCTAGCCAAGCAGGCTACTCAGGTTATTTCTCTCAACTAGGGATGACTTGAGGACCAAAGACTCCTTCATAAAATAACATTTGACAAGTTATGTTTTCCCAGATGACAGACTTATTTGTGTATGACACTAACATAACTTTATAAGATACAGTCCCTTGCACTTTGCAATGCAGCAAGCTCAGGCTTTTAAGGATACTCTGGCAAATTGTTGTAAAACACAATTCATAATTAAACAGCAATGGCAAAAATTATAAGAGGTGATGTCATAGTCAAGTGGCTTCAAAATTCTCAAAAAATAGTTTATATTACAAAGTCTGGAACCAGCATGACATAGTAATTCATTTATTAGCTGAAAAATTGTATAAACTTGATTTTTCACCTATTTTTTCTCAGCTAAAGGAAGATACAAGAAACATGATGCTCTACATACAAATGTCTGTGTCCCCAAGTGTCTCAGTCCCTCCATTTAGTAGGCCTGGACTAACACCCACTATGATCTCCTAAGGGCATAGGACTCTTCCTTTCATTTATCTCCTTACCTTTCTCTTAAAAACAAAAGCTACATTATTCTACTTATTTTACATAATTTTTCCCTTATTTTCTCTTTTCTCCAACTGTAGCACTCTATCAATTTTGTATCAGGTATTTCAGTTAAAATTAGCTTACTCTAAAACATTCAAACCCATCACACCAACCATGAACCTCCCTGTGCACTATGTAATTAGATCATTGTCCGTTCTAGGAAGGGCTTCTCTTTGGTCACTTGAGTGTTTCCTTGGTAGGCAGAAAAAGAGAGTTGTAATATACCATTGAACTCTTCCATGGAACAACATAATGGGAAGCAGTAGTTGAATCAATGTAGGAGCAAGCATGTATGACAGCCAAACAAAGGCACATCAATTATGCAGGTGGAGGGATTTTTGCAGAACACCATTTTGTGCAATTCAAAGACATGAAGAGAAAGAATGAATAAATCAACAATATGCACCGAACAGCACTGGGATTATAGCCCTCAAAAAAGCCCTGCAAGAGTTATGCCAAGTGCTACCTGAAAGAGTCTTATAATTCCTGTCATTTAGAGCACTCTTTGTCAACAAAGAGGATGATACCAAGATACCTAACTCCCTCAACAACTTTTCCTGGAAGAAATATTTCATTGACCAATTGCTCAAGTCAACAAAAAAAGATACAGGAGTGCTGTTTCCACTAGTTTCATATGCCATCTTCACTTACATGCCAAATAAGCAGTCAAGGCAGAAGGAAGTAACTGGATCTGGTCAGAGCAAAACCAAAAGCAGCAGCAGAATGGAGAGCAAAAGGGGGAGTGAAGATGTCTGCACCATAAAAATCACTTAATGTAGTGAAGAACATCAAAAGAGACATCTGGACTACTCTTAAATATAGATATCTGTAAAGATGATTGCAAAGGGATTCCAGAAGTATGTAAAACTTCATTTTCCACTCTTCATTAAGCATAAGAAAGTTTTAGATATGTCAAGTTGGAAATATATTTCTTCAAAAGTCAAATCCACAAAGGCACTCAGCAACTCTAAAACTTCTACAGTTTTGGCAAATACTGAAAGGAACTGGAAATAGGAAGATAGTAGTGAGCTACCCTGTTCCTATCTCAGAACTTGGGCCTACCAAGTTCTGCAAAATGGAAGGGCATTCTGCTTTGTAAAACATATGAATCAAGTGAAGAAGTGTTTAATATCTTTGTCAATGACACAGACAGTGGGATCAAGTGCAATAAATTTGCAGGTGTGGTGCAGCTGACACTGAAGGACAGGATGCCATCCAAAGGGACCTAGACAAGCTTAGAAAGTGGGTCTGTGTGAACCTCATGAAGTTCACCATGATGAAGTACAAGGTGCTGCATCTGGGTTGGGACAACCTCCAATCTCAGTACGAGCTCGGAGTTGAAAGAACTGAGAGCAGACTTGATAAGAAAGATTTGGGGATGCTAGTGGATGAGAGGCTGGACATAACCTGGCAATGTACCCTTGAAGTCCAGAAAGCCAATTGTATCTTGGGTTGCATCACCAGCACGGCAGCCAGAAGGTTAAGGAAGGTGATTCAGCCTCTCTACTGCAATCTAGTGAGACCCCACCCAGAGTGCTGCATCCAGCACTGGGGTGCCCAGAGCAGGAAGGACATGGATGTGCTGAAGCACATCCAGTGTAGGGCCACAGAAATGATCAGAGGACTGGAGCAGGTCAGCTATGAAGACAGACTAAGAAAGTGGGGATTGTTCATCCTGGAGAAAAGAAGACTCTGGGGAGACCTTAGAGCAGTCTTCCAGTATCTACAGCAGGGCTTATAAAAAAGATGGAGAAAAAAATTTAGTAAGGCCCTTGCAATTGGACATGAGGTAATGGTTTTAAACTAGAAGGGGGTAAATGCAGACTACATACGAAGAATAAACTTTTCACAATGAAGGTGGAGAAATGCTGGAAATGATGACCAGCGAGGTGGTAGATGCCCTATCCCTGGAAACACTCAAGGTCAGGTCAGACAGAGCTCTGAGCAAAACTATTTAGTTTGGGGATATCCCTTCATATTGAAGGGGAGGTGGACTAGATGCCTCTTAACAATCACTTCCAACCCAAACTACTCTATCGTTCTGTGTACAACAAAATAACGAAGCAATTGAAGAGCATGATGAGAGAAGAGGAATCTAAAGCTTAGCTACATAGGATGGCTCTCTGAGAAACAATGAGGTCTGGAGAGAGTGAGCTCTGGTTAGGTGTTTAATATCTGCTCAGAGTGCACTCACCAGTGTGTGTTTTTAATACCACTTTGCAACCGACTTCCTGTTTCCTACCTTTTGATGTAAAATCAGTGAGCATGTGGGATGGCCAAAGTAGTTGCAACAATGCTCAGCTGCCTGGAGTGCTTAAAAACATGCCTTGTTGGTGTTTTCTCAAGAGTATATATTATGGTAAGAGCAGCAATATTTCTTCAGTCTTCTGAGAGCATTACTAGGAACAAAGAAAAATGGAAAACACAGCCCAATTAAGATCATCACCCTTAAAGAAGAATAGCTATACTGCAAAGCACAGAAAGAAATCATAACGATTAAATATTATTAATATGTACCTGTATTTGGCACTTAAGTTGTGGATCTTTAAGATTTGTGTTGTTTATTTTTCCTGGTTTTAGTAAACAAAATAGAGCTGGAATGAGCTGAAAGAAACCACTTTGTGCAAAATGGTTCATGGAAGACCTGAACTGCATTTGAAATAGCAAATTACCTGCTGGTGCTATAGGGACAGATGATATCCTAAAAATAACCTAAAAAAATTTAAGACTGCAGCCTTTATTAGTTTCCTGACCTGGCTTACCTGTGGGAAACCACTACTGGACCCATTGGCATAGCAGTGGGGAAGGCACATGACAGAGCAAAGGGCTTGAAGTGAGCAGTGGAGACAAAGAAGCTGAGAGTGCTACTGAAAGAAATATACATTAAATATATCACAGTAAAATAAATCTCGTGTAAGCTTTATGTCTTTTCAGGACTGCACATTGGTGTAACTGCTCTGAACACAGCACCATCTTTTCCTTATACTTCATTGGAGAGGACCCAAAGGAATACACTGTGTGTGTGCTTGGTGGCCACCAGTTATGGTCTAAGAAATCAAACCTTGCATGATGTTACAAAGAATTGTCATAAATATCTGAGGGATATAAAGAACAGTTTCCCAGGATGATCTAGAACGAAGCTGTTTAAAATCTGAAAAAATATGGAACGAATACAAGAAATCCCTTGGTCATCTTAAGGGTTTGAAATAGACACAGAAAGGCAGTAATGGCTCAATGGCATGGAGTTCTTTTAGAATGAGACCAGAGCACTGGAGAATAACAACAATGAAACAAGACCTCTAATTTCTATCATTTGGGCATTCTCTTTCACTACCTGATCACCTTCTATATTGTCATAGATAGAAGAGAGATGTAAAAAGAAAAAAAAAGACAGAAGGCACCATGGCTTATGTTAAAATACAGATATAATTTAAAAAACGTAAGTCCTTTAGCTTCAGGCAAAAGTTTTCACACTTTACTGTTTTTTGGGTCTATCACATTTACTGTCTTTTGCCTTATTTTGCATGACATAGCAATTTTCTGGTAAGCTCTCTGGGACAAGGCTTGTCTCCTACAGTTATTAATAAAATGCACGGAATACCAAAACTTTTGTCCCTTTTTATTTTTCCAAGCAGTGACACTGAAAAAATAAAAACCAAAAAGGAAAGAAATAAAGAAGGATATTATCTTGCACATTTTAAAGCCGCAGATGATATGTATTATACATTTGTTGATGATCTTTTCTTTCTGTGAAGGCAAATATTTATCTTGAGAGGTCAACTAATGCATACTAGCAGCAAGTATCCCACACACTAAAGTGCTACACCAAGAATGTCTTCAAACTCCCCTCTTCCAGGTTACTTACTGTCCTTGACCTTGACTGTCCTTTGAGAAGGAGAGAAAATGTGGTCTTAGCTTTGATATGCAGTAGTGAAAGCTAATCAAAATCACTTGTACTTCCATTTCCAGCATCTGTGTTGCCTTTTGATGAGGAAGCTGCATACTGAGAGCTTAACCCAAACCTAAGATACTTCCCTGAGGATCTCCGGCTATCCTGACACAGTAAAGTAACTCCATGTCAACTTGTTAATCTGGCATCCTGTAGAATTTACCCTTGGCAACCCAGCTGTATTTTGATCTGGATAGCCTGGCATTTTACAGTAAACTTTTGATAGTAAAGAACAGTCAAATTCCTTTAGACCAAGGGGAAATTTTCCAATAGGAGAGAGGGGTTTTATCCCGTTCTAGCTTCTCTCTAAATAAATACACTGTATAGCACTCTTTTACTTCCACAGTGACATTCTTATGAATGGAGAAAAAAAAATTTCTCCTAATAGATAAGCATTTCTTTAGTGAATCAGTTGTATAAAGGCAAAGATTGTACAGCAACAATACATTGCCTTGAATCATATAACCAGGTTGAACACTTCACATATATGAGATCAAGATATTTAATGTATAAAAATCAGGACAGTGCTCTTAAAAATGAAATATTACAGTCACATGATATTATCAAGAAAAAATTCACTAGAACATACTTACACCTAACTGACCAATACCTAAAAGTATTCTCATAAACATTTTGCAGTCAAGCAAGGTAAAGCTACTTTTAAAAGAAATTGTCAATAATTTCTGAAATAAAGCATAAAAATAACTAAGGTGTCCTTTTGATCCTTGTGAGTATACTTCATTTGTCCTTGAAAAAAGTATATCCAATGTACCTTTCAAAATGATTTATTATGTGTTATTGTTACAGTGTTCAATATTGTTCAATACCGAACTACTGTACTGATTACCACTCTCCCAGTCTGCTTTAGTTCTATCATGTGCTTTTATTTACCACCTGAGGCAAGAACATTTTAATTGGTTTAGGGAAGCTTGAACTCTCTTTTATCAATGACACATTTCATCAAAATAGAACAAAGCCAGGAGCTTTACGTACTCTCCCAGTGTTGCAAAACAATGGGTTTGTTTGAGGGCTTAAGTTTGGAAATAGATCTCTGCAGTGTAAATTATTTAATCACTTGAACAACAACATCTGAACATCTTGATTTTTTCTTCCATTTTTTAATACTAAGAAAATTTATCAACAAATTGCACTAACTTTCCATATTTTAACTTTATTCTAGACAAATACATTCTGCAAACTGGCCCTAAATCTGTACTGTACATCTACCAAAGATCTAGAATATAACATAATGTGGTTTATAGCACTGTGGGTGACAGAAATAAATAACGTACACATTGATTTAAAAAGTTTCTGTTCAAATAATCCTTACACGAAACAGAGAGAGAATTGGAGTCAGGTTTGAAGTAAGTTTCATTGTTTGCAGTGATTAGAAAAAAAAAAGATCTAATTTTGCCAGATCAAAAATGTCCCTTTAAGAAAGCATATGTGAATTACTTAAGGAAGATACCACACGACTTGTACACAACCAAAGTAAGCTTTCTATTTTATTAAAAGTGCTTAGCTGAAACAGACACAATCCTATGTAAGCACTGTATTTTTAAAAGGTTTTTTTAAAACAAAAGATGTATCTATCAATAAATTAGTTAAAATTAATTAAAAAGCAAGGAATAAATGTATTAGTATGTTTCTATCAGTAGTTTCAACTGATAAATATTTTGCTTTGAAATAAGAATTATACAAAACAATTATTTTTTCATGACCAATAGAGCTAATGAACCCTTTTCTCCTAACAGGTTACAGACTACATCCTTCACAGAGGTTGCTGCCACAGGTCCTGCTTTTATCCCAGCTTTTTGTCTGGGCAAAAGGTGAAATAGCTGGCTGGTATCACGCACATGGTGACTGACCAGCTGTTTCAGCACATGTACTGACTCATATAAGTTGTTTTGACTTCTCCTCAATGACATAGATATTAGCTATCCAAATACCAATTTTCACAAAACTTCTCAAAATTCATTACTTTTAAAATCTCAGATCCACCCTGTCCATATTATTTGAAATTAGTTTTAGGATTCCAAAGTTTTGAGGGATAGCTGGAAGGAAAGATGTACCGAGAGGCCAAAAGAATAATCACATATGCTTTGCTTCTTTAGGAATTCAAGTTTTAAAAAAGCAATGTAAATACACAATGATGATGATCTTTACCTTTTGGCTTTCCACAGCAGTACTTTATTGCATGTCAGAGACCCTTCTGGTTCCCCCAACGTTTGTGGTGCTTGATTTCTGCCTGTTTGCTGCAGAGGGAACAAGTCTGCAAACTTCAGGCACTGCAATGCTGGGCCTCCATGGCACTTGTTAAGATGTCCAATGGCCCTGTTTCACAGATTCTTTACAGGCTGGGATGAGAGATGCCTTATCAACCCTAAATCACATGAGACAGATTGAGAAAAAAAAAAAAAAAAAAAAAAAAAAAGCCTGTTTTCTGGAACAAATTGTACATTTTAAAACATTTACAGAATACATTGACATAACTACTTGTATTGGGTTTGTGTAACAAAGTTTTGGTGGTGGGGGGGTTACAGTGACAGCAGTAACACCTCTGGGATAACAGAATTAAAAGGGGGAAAAAACTGCTGTGAAACAACAGCAGCCAGAAGAGGGGAGTGAAAACATAAAATGTGTGGAACAGTTCTGCAGACACCAAGGTCAGCGAGTGGCAGGAGGAAGTGCTCCAGGTGCTGGAGCATAGATTCCCCTGTAACCCATGGTGCAGAGCATGGTGAGGCAGCTGTGCCCCTGCAGTCTGTGCTTGACCCTTTGGTGAGGCAGAGATCCACCTGCAGCCCACGCTGGACCTCACAGCAGAGCAGGTGGATGCCCGAAGGAGACTGTCACCCTTTGGAAAGACCACACTGGATCAGGCTGCTGACAGGACCTGTGGCCCTGTGAAGGCAGGAGCCCACACTGGAGCAGGTTTGCTGCCAGGACTTGTGACCCCCTGGGGGACCAACACAGGAGCAGCCTGTTCCTGAAGGACTGCACCTTGTGGAAGGGACCCACACTGGAGCAGTTCTTCTGGGAACAACTCACAGTTTAATATAGATTTTTCCATTTCAGAGTTACATAACTGCTTCTCTCACACCCAGTAAGGAACTTGGAAAAATGCGATTTAATGAGCATTGTATTTTACAGTGGACCTTATACTCTTTATCCATTTTTGCATTAGAAACATACATGATACAAATATATAAGGAAGCTAATGTAGTGTAGCTTATTGTTTTCTCCAGCTGGAAAACAGATATTGGCATTTATTAACCACTTTAGGGTGATTATGTTTTTTGGGTCACTGATCTTTAAGCTTTTACTTTTAGGCCTACCATAACAATATGGCTTAGAGAAGTTTTTAAACATGCTAATTGGAGCTGAATATATCAATTATTTTGGTAAAGCTTCTCAGTTAGCTTTAAAAGCAAAATGAAACAGATCTCTCTCCCATTTTTCAAGGGTTCATGATTCTGTAAAAGCATTTGTATTTAAAACTTTTATAGATGAAGACAGCATTCAATACTGGGAATCCATACTGAGATAGGGAGAATGGGATTTATATTTCAAAATACCAAATAGACTTTCTATTACCTTCAGTGTTCCAGGTGAACGGCTGGAAGACCATCTGGCAAATCTCTGCCAGACTCTTAAGCTGACACAAGGTTGAAGGTCTGGCACCAGCATTTGGGCCAAGTTCCATACTAACAGAAATATGGCCAGGTATTAAAGATGACTTTTATGATTCACTTGGCAATCAACATCAAAATATTTCCAACATCATCCTAACCAAGAATTTTATATCATTTATTCTGAAAAAGGGAAGAGACTGTCATCTAGGGAACTACTACCAGTATTTGTGGGATTGCTACAAAAAGGGGATATATAGGACCTAATTTTAAATAGCTTCCCTTATTCTGTTTTGTTTGGTTCTGGAAAGATGCTTTATAACACAGCTTTGTTGACAAGTCATAGGTAAGCACAAAAAAATGGCAACCCTTCCAAACCGTTTGTTGAAGATCGATCCAAATTTGGGCCTCCTTGGACTTAAGATTCTGACCACATAAGTTGGCATTACTGTATTTCTTTACCATGCACAGTTATATACAAGAGGATATCCAGAATTATATATAAGAGGATGATATATTTTTCATGCTTACAAAACCCTCACCAGCAAAAGTGTTAGTAAGATGCTTATTGAAAATACTTTTTAAGTTTATTTTCAGTTTTACTTTAAAAATGCTTCAAAAGCAAACTGCAGGAGACACCTGACCTAATTTACAACAAGTCAATATCAAATTTTTGCACTGAATCCTAATTCTGTTCAGTAATCTAAAATATTAATTTTGACATACTAAAACTTAAGAGTCAAGAAGAGAAATCAAATACTGCAGACTACGCCTATTAAGAAGCTCAAAGATGGCAAAAGACCCAGCTCTAGCAGGATCTCTAGCAGGCAAACAGCAAGGTTGCTGTAACACTTGGTAACACAGGAAACATTTGGTACATTATTATTTCACAATCTTTACATACACAAACCCAGTTCAAAGGAGTGCACTGTAAAATTGTAAATGCTCTACAGTTTCCTATAAGGCCTGGCTGATATTACATGAAACAAACTGTGTGGAAAATAAACTAGGTCCTACGATTTACAATGTTCTTTCCATGTTATTTATTACACTGAATTAGTTTATATATATAATATATATACTTAATATTAATCTCTGGATTGTTTTGAGTTAGCACATTATTCCTTAAATTCTATTCCCTTTCTTTCCTTTTGTTTATGGGCTCGAATAAATTCTTATTGTTTCTCTTTCTTCATTTTACAAGGTAAAAACTGTTCTTAGTGCCTCATCTTATGGGTATAAAAATGGAAGTTGATGGAGTACACTGTTATGATTTATCTAACTTCACCCAGAACTGCCTGTGTATTTAATCCCATAGTGAGACTATAATGTCTGTATAACTACCATTTATTTCTGAATAAAATTGTTTGATACCCAAAATACATAACTTTGTGGGGGGGGGAAGTATTACAAGACAGAAAACCAAGAAAGGTTAGAAACAGATTCATTATCAATCTACAACAGCCAAGCTATCTGAAGTCAGACTTTAGATCTGAGCATATATTGCACACTGGTTTTCTCTTGGTGCTTTTCTTCTCCGGAGCATTAGCCTAAAAGAACAAAGATGATCCCGTAACTAATTACTAGCTTGCAAACAAGCATTTCTCTTTTAAGTTTTCAAATACTGGACTGTCAGTGGGGCAAATCTCAAAGCTTGTTAATTTTCTAGCTAGCAACATAGTGGAAAAGCATCAAGATACTTCAATTCAATTAGGAAACTGCTAAGCTGTTAATCAAAGCACTTGGTATACAATTTATACTACCTCTGTATGTCGTTGTTACAATAAAATGCCTTCGCCTCTCCATTGAAGATGAGACTTCAAAATTACTAATAAACTTCTCTCAGCAGAAGGAATACACATCATCATCATCACAATTAGCCTGGGAATCAGAAATTACAGGAAAAAAGAAAACAGACCAGGGAAAGCAAAAAGTCTAGGTTTCAGCTGTATCACCATTGGTGTCAGCAAACAGTTACATGATGTGATTATCTGCAACATGAAAGTGAATGCAATTACTATGAAGTTCTTATGAGAGAAGTTATCAAGGGAAACATCAAGATGACATAGAGGAAGTGAAATACATCTAATACTGTTCATACACTTCTAAGACTCATGCAACATATTAAACAAATGAACATTCACAACTGATTTCTTCTTTCATTTCAGTTTTCATTTTTATATTGTTTCCCACAAAACAAAACTCCATTGAGCCTTATACCTGTCACTTCAAAAATATGAATGAAAAGAAAGAAATCTCTCTTACTGGTATCAGTCCATATGCATTCAATTACTTCCTTAGACAGAATCACATCAGTTTGAAGGAACCACTGGAAAACACACCAACACCCAACTCAGTGGAAATTTATTCAGATCCAAATGCTGAAGGCAGCAGCTAGTGGAGAGTGGCTAGTCTCCTTGGGTGGAGATTCCACAACCTATAGAGGCGATCTGTTGCAGCATTTGGCCACTCAGGGCAAAGGTTTTCCCTTTGCACTGGGATGGGTTTCCAATGCTCCAGTGTTCCAACTTCTGGTCACAGGCTCTTGTTCTCCCACTGTGCTGCTCTGAGAAGAGTCTCGTACTGTCTTCTCAACACTCTCCTGTTGAAGGAGGCATATAGAGCATAAGCTTTCTCTACTTAGGACAGTAAAAACACATCTCTCCTTGTACATCATGTGCTATAGCCCCCTAAACATCAAAATGGCTCTCCGATGCACTTGCTTCAGTATGTCAATGTCTCTTCTGTGTTGGGGAGCCCAAAACTGGACACAGCACTAGAACTGTGGTCCCCCAGGTACCAGACAGAGGGAAAGAATCACCATTTCTCTTCAGCTGCTAGCTACACGCCTCCTAGCACAGCCCATGATGCAGCTGCCCTTCTTTGCCAGAAGTGCAGCTCACTGGTGACTGAGTGCGACTCACTGCCCACAAGCGCCTTGGGTCTTTTCCTACAAGGCTGCTTCCCAGCCAGACAGTGCTGTCCTGTTCTGTTCCATAGGTTTATTCTATCCTGACACTTTGTATTCTCCCTTGGTGATTTTCCTGAGGTCCCTGACAGCCCATTTCTGGAGCCTGACGAAGTTCCTTTAAAGGGCAGCCCTGGACCCCAACGTACTGAACACCCTTCCCAATTCATATATCTGCAAACCAGCAAAGGATGCACTTGATTCAGTCATCCAAGCTGTTACTGAGAACAAGCATGGTCGGCATCAATCCCTGAGGCAAGCAACTCATACCTGGCTGCCAGGTGAGCTTTGTACCAGTGATCGCTATCTTAGAGTACAATGGTTGAGCTGATTTTCTACCCATCACACTGTCTATTCATTCAGCTCACCAGTCTGGCTGTAGGAGCACTATGTACTCCTTAAAGGCCTTGCAGTACAACATCCATTACTCTTAATGGCTTAGCTGGTAATCTCATCACAGAATAGAAGGCAGATGACCCTCCCAAACCACATGGCACAGAGGATATATAGGTAAAAAAAGCTTATCAGAGATGAGAGGTGGCCAGAATACATAAGAAGCTGATCCATGGCAACTGTTTCCCATTGGTGCAAACCAGAAAATAAAAATCTAGAAATCTGGGAAGCCAGAACCAGTTAGTTGCCTGCTGGCCTTGCACTTTCACCTGAAATTTTGTTGGGAAACCTCTTTCCCCCAGGTTTCTGCTCATTGTAAAGATGATGCCCTCTAAAATTCAAAAAAGGAGTCAGGATTGTCAGTTGTAGCAAGTTTTTATGCAAATACAACGACACTGGAAGTTCAGAAGTGCAAGATTTAGAGTATAAGTCCTTTCTCACTCATTGCCTGAAATGAACAGATTTCTTCACTAAAATACAGAAAGCTTGTTAAAAATTTTGTCATGCTAAGCCACACATGGATTTTTCTTTTCAATGTCACAGGAAAATGTTCCAAGCCAAAAACATTTCTCTGTCGTCATGTGAATCATCACAACACTGACTTACATTCATATCTCTTGATGAGCTCCTGAGTTTTGCTTTCAGTTGCACGGCTACAGAGTGAAGCTATCATAAAAGGAGAAGAAAGCTGCACTAGGATTTTGCTGTACAGAGGTGATGCTGCTGAAAATATACTAATCCTGACTGCTTATGACGACTTTAAAAGCAAAAAAAACCAAACATTGTGAGGCAGTAGGAGAGGCGAATGGATCTTGAAACCCACCCATATGCACTTCATGTAATGCTAAGTTTTGTAAAACACCATACAAGGATGTGCCATATGTCAAATTGCAGAACAGGCTCTGACACTACCAGTTTCATACAATTTAATAACAAGCATTTAAACTCCAACCATATCTAGTGACTCAAGTGACAAGATGCTTGAATACCAGACTGTCTCCTCTGTTTTCCACAGCCAGACATCTTAAGATGAGAGTTGCCATAATACTATAAATTTATCTGCTGATTATTTTGCTTAAAGCAGTGTTTGCAGCAGCAGTCCCACTGTTGTGCTGAATGAGCAGTTTTCTTTTTAGCCTTAATTTTCAGGTTTCTAAGAACATGTTATACCCAAAGCTACTTCATATAATTCAAAGAGGCAGGAGGGAAGCAAGAAGAGAAGAAAAAAACACCTCTTAATAGGCTCAGGACTTTCTGGAATTGTTAGTTTCACAAAACCCAAAGAAAACTGAATTTGCACAAAACAAGGAAACTTGTTTATTTCCATCTAATGGCAAAATTTTAAAAAAACCAAAACATTTCTAATACTTGCAGTTAGGG
This sequence comes from Phylloscopus whistleri, assembly GCA_017589585.1. Classification (NCBI taxonomy): domain Eukaryota; kingdom Metazoa; phylum Chordata; class Aves; order Passeriformes; family Phylloscopidae; genus Phylloscopus; species Phylloscopus whistleri. The sequence goes on along the minus strand of JADMLD010000614.1, from coordinate 2,926,025 downwards.
TCTGTGGGGACTATGAATCATTCCAAGTATTTCAATTCAGGAATAGATGGTTTTAAGTAACAAACAAATGTAGTGTAGAGGAAAAGCTCCTTTTCATCTACACAGTTTTTAACTGAAAGAAGAATGTGGTATTAAGCATATGTTCCTAATTAATCTAGACAGTTCTAGATCACAACCTTCTCTTGAAGCTTTCATGTCTATCAATTGCTGCTTAAAATGACAGGAGAGAGGCTATTAGATTTTACTAGTATTTATCTTCTGGGTTTTTAAAAAATAAAAGAACGGGAAGAAAACAAAAATATCAGCATAATTTTGTTTAGGGAAAAATTTAAAAGAAAAAAAAAAACAACAACCCAAAGTCTAACACGGTTTATATGTTCAAGAATAAAAGTTGTCAGTAAAAATGCCAACAGTATGTAAAACAGAGACAAGTCATGGTTGTTGTGGGAAACCGTAAATTTGAATCCTTCACTTTGTGTATTCCAAAGCAGATGTTCAGCTGCTATAAATCAGCAAAACTTCCTGACCCTTAATTTCTTAACCACACTAATGTGCTGAAGATCTTTTTTCACCAAATTTAGTTAAGCTAAGTAGCAATACTCTAGCTATTCTAAGAACTACAACACCCTCTATTGGGCAAAGAATTTTCATTCAAATATGGAAAACCAGTTAATTTCAATGATCCAAAGCAACCACTGGTTACATTCTTCCAAAGGTCAAGCTTGAGTGCGTGATGCATGCACATACAGTCTATACAAATAAGCTATATATAAATATAATGATGTATTAAGTCTTATTATTTATTTTGGTGTGATAACATTTTATAAAGAGAAAGTAGGAATTCATCTTTTGATGAAAGAAGCGACCATCTCAACTCAATAATGAGGTTACTCATGAATCCCCTTTCCCTGAATTTTCTCATTTTGATGGATGCTTTTCTCAGTACTGCCCAGCATCTCCTCAGAACAAACCAGTGTTCCTAATATGGGTGCTCCTTTTGAATTTGATCCTTGCATTCTTCCTTATGTAGTCTTAAAATGTCTTAAGTATGTGATACTTTTTTAAGGTTGCACTGCAAGCACAAATCACAGGCCCAAAAACCCCCACATATTCTTGCACACAGAGTATCAATATGAAAGTAAATGGGATTTGCAGCTGCTTTTGTGAAAAGAGATGAAATAATGAATTTTCGTCACAAATCAGAAGGACACAACATCATACAGGAAGAAATAGATCGTTGGAAGAATAAAAAAACCAATAACATTTAGATTAATACTTAAGAGACAAAACAATGGCTTAGGATGGAAAATTTATGAAAAAGGCAAGTATTATTAAACAGAAGTATTGTAGACAAAGTAGAGATGAGAACCAGTGTGTCAGGCTTTTAAAAAAAGAAGACTTTGAAACAAAACCTGTAAAAATAAAAAAAAAATTTAGAGAGCAAGACACTTATGGGCAAATGGTTTTGATTGTCACACTTAGAGAAGGAGGTGCCTATTTTTTCAGTGCAGACCACTTTCTGAGTATCTTTGTTTTCTCCTATCAGCCATCTAAACCACACCTTCATTCTGCATTCTCCCAATACATCACTTGCTTGGAAACAAAATTTCCCGGTCAAACCAACTTTACAAGATAAAAAGTAAAGCTAGTCTAAACATGCATCTTCTGCTGGGAATCAGTCCTTTTAGAAGACTGAAACTTCCTGTTTAATTTTGAACTAAATAATGCATATTTAATTATTTTAACATTTCAGTGCAATTAATATATTTCCATTCAGCTTTTTTGAAATAAAAAATTCAGTCCCTTGTATCAAATAACTTCCTTGTTTGAAATGCAGTTCACATTACTAAATTTGATGAATCTACATGCCTTTTATCTTTCCTTCAGTGCATTGTCACTGCTAGGTAAACTCTGCAATTAACCAGAGAATACTGACTGCACAGCAAGTTATCAGCCCACTGCATAATTGGGCTTTAAGCTTGCATGCACCATTTCTAAGTAATAATGCCAGAGATACAGTATTAGTATCACTGTACTGGAACTTGACATCCTTAATTTAATTATACTACTAATAGTCTTAATAATTACAGACTGTTTTCCATGCCAATTACAATGTCTTTTTTTATTATTATTTTTCTCCCAAAAAATTGAAGTCCATAATACAAAGCATTTGCTGAGAGCTACACACTGAGTGACCACATAAGGATAATGGATGTTTAAATTTACCTGTCTCTGTAAGATCATTTTATCTGAAAATAATAGAGAACCTCAGGATGCTTGGGAGGGAAAGGTGACTCTTGTCTTTAAACAACATGAAAATGCCATGGTAACTTGCAAAAAATGAATAAATGACTGCTTCTGAAGTAGTCCATTTTCTTCTTCCATACACTTATGAATCCTAAATGAAATGCAACAGTGAGTAGAATGGTTAAGTTCCGATGTAGATTGTACTAGGAGTACAAGGATATTCACTCACTGGTGTTTCTGCAAATTATGGAGTTTTAGCTCCAGCGGTTTTAAAAAGCTTATGTAAAACGAATCTATTGTCTATAGCATTAAGACACTATATATATGGTATATACACTAGAAATAACTCTTTTTTACCTTGCTATCAAAGAAAGTTGTGATTCTCCAGAAACTCCTTCTCATTGCACAAAGATGTCAATCCTAAGCATTCACATGCACAGAACTTGTTTAGTTGCACTGGCTTGCTTAGTGTCATCAACAGATCCTGAGGGCAAATACCTACTATGAAATTGCCCTTTTGCTCTCTTCTAAAATTTCAGTAGGAGCCAGTAAATTAAGAAAATTTTCTACCTAACACTAATTCATCATCTCAAAAGAGGAAATAAGAAACACAAGAGCTTTCTGTTTCTTAGACTTGGACTCCATCTTCTCAGAGAATCTGTTCCTGATATATAGGTCAAAAGAAAAGTTTACCCTCTTCTCAAAACAAGGAGGCCTAAGGAGAGACAAAAGGGACCATGAAAGTCAGGGCCATAGGATGTCCCTTGACACCTGAAGAATTTAAATTTTGGGTCCCAGTCTTCCTCCCAGTCTTTCTCCTGGCAGAAAGCAGCTTGCTCTGCTCTAGACTGAGGACCTTTTCCTTTGCCAGACAAAACCTCCTGTTAGGCCACCCCATTTCAGGATAGGTACACTGGGCAGGTAAGTATGACCGTGTTCTTGTCTCTTCCATATAGTGTCCCACTGTCTGACCTCAACACAAAACAGGATCAGCATCTCTTCCCACCACCACTTTGCTATTACTGCTACTACAATTACCTTCACCTCTTCACTGAGAACTAGTTGAAAGGATCAATGTCATCCACAATCCAAAACTTGCCTCCGCTACAAGGGATGGAGTAATCAGCATTTTGTAAGGTGGTGACAGTCATCATTCCTCGGACACAAATGTGCACAATGGAATTTGGAGAGCATGACTTCTGATATTAAAATTTCTTCTCAGGCATCACCCTGAGAGCAAATAGTTATACAGTAGTTCATATTGCATTATAAACAAAGTTCAGCTATATTCACACCAGGAGGAAGCAGGCATCCAGCCCCCAAATCGCAGATAACTAAACATTTTCATGATTTGGTTCAACAGCATTTTCTAGCCTACCACAATGTTTCAACTTCTTAATAACATTTTTTCTGTACAGATCTGATTGGTAGATTGATTTTTGTTTTGTTGAGTTGAGAGGGCAGAAGGACAGGGTGAGGTAATTAAAAGATGGGAGTAAACAGAAAAGGAAACTTTTTCCTCATTACTCTTTTCTACCTCCCCAGAACAACTTAGTAATATAATAATACAGAAATAATTCCCTTTGGATCTGTATGGACTAAGTAGCCTGCCATTAATTAATACATTTGTTTTTCCTGCCACCCAAGCCAGCTTTTTCAAAGAAAAGTAAGGCAAAACTATTTCAGTGTAGATGAACTTTACTGAGATTTGTCTGGCAAAAATCTACAATGTCTGTAACTTGTACTGCTGTCTGTCAACAGTCCATAGCAATAAACCCATAAATTCTCAATTAATCCAAAAAGCTTCAAGAAGAGATTTAATTCTTAAAAACTATATTAGGTAAACCAAATGGTACTGCACACTTAGAGACTATATGCTTATGTTCTTTATCTACTCCTTCTGTCTAGTGGAGAACTGTTCTAAAAATGTAACATACTGCAACCAACAGAGAATCAAGCTAATCTGAGTTTGGATTAGAGATTAGAAGGGAGAGAACAGTATCTGCTATGTTTTCCTAGAACCCCAAACCCACAACACCAGCCTGCAGAGAAACTTAGCTATTGCACAAAGAAGAAGAAAGAAGTGCACCTTAAGTCACCAAACCAACCACAGGATGGCAGTCCAACATCAAAAAAAGGAAAAAAACCCCTGCATTTAAGAGAAACTATTTTAAAAAGTAGTTTAAAATCCATGCATGTTATTCATAATATAACCAAACAATGTTGCAGAGCAGTAATTTTCAATCTATCTCTATTTGAACACTTCTAAGTACTTTAAGGACTTAAAGACCCAAAATGCAGATAAATCTGCTATTTACCTTCAATGAAACTGTGACTTCATAGTATAGTTTTTACATCCCAGAGTCCACAGAAAAAGGATTTAAATACTAGTTTTATAATTTTAAAAAATACTATTTTGATGTAGTAGTATACAGATTTGCACTCTGATCAGAGTTCTGACTTCAATCTGCTTATACTTATTTCTGAAATCAATGAGCTATTGTACAACTGAGCTTGTAGTTTCTCCTAATCATCCTTTTTAGTTTCCTCCTCACTAACTGAAATGCAGCTACCTACATAAATTCACACACAAAGCTTCCTGTCCAAATCTGTGTTAGACATATGCAACATACCATTATCTTATGAATGCCCAACACTTTTAAGAAACTGATGACATCCAGAGTCTTATTTGCTTGGATTCAGTGTTGTTTGCTACAGCTGATACATAGTTTGATTTTTACCATTTGCATTAGTGAGGCTAATGATTTCAGTGATATTTCATGGTATTTCCAAAATAATTTCCCAATGCTTTTCCTAACTAGCATATGACAGATTGTTCCAGTTGGCACATATCCCCAGAATTGCTCCCTTGTTCCTAGAAGAATTAATTTTTATTTGTCTATATTGAATTCCGTGTGCTGTATGCCAACCAAATCAAGATGGGTCAAATCACTTAACATCTTGTGTGTCTCATTACTGTCTTTGCTTTTGCCAGTATTGTGAGTAACTCTGAAAATATGTTTTCTCATATCAAATTATACAGATCAAATTAGCAATATCAGAGTTCGCATCGGTTGCTGGTGAGAGTGTTTTTACACAACACAAGGCATTAGCTGCAAACCAGTCACTGCTACACAAAAATACTGCTACTGCAACAAAATGTGGCAATCTGTCATTCTAACCCAGGTTAGAAATATGGATTTAATTTTAAATTGTGATGTTACAGGACAAATGAGTTGATAGGTCACCTGAAGGTCTGTAATCACACATTTGAAGCTGATCAGCATTCTTCCACTCTATGGTGACAGAGTAAATTCGTTGCACTTTCATTTAGAGCACATAAAACCGTGGAATCTCTTCTGGCTCACAGCTCTCCAGTTGTGACTCAGCTTTTCCTTACATGTGCAGAAGTTTCACTGTGAATACCTGTTTCTACCTATGAAATCAAAGGGTATACTCATTAATTTGCTTTCCACAATCACCACAGTCAAAGAACCATTTAGGCTGGAAAAGACCTTCAAGATCAAATCCAACCTTTGATCACCACCTTGTCAACTAAACCATGGCACTGAGTGCCACATCCAGTTGTTTCTTGAACACCTCTAGGGACAGTGACTCCAACACCTCCCTGGGGAGCCCATTCCAATGCCCAGTCACCCTTTCTGTGAAGAACTTCGTCCTAATGTCCAACTTAAACCTCCCCTGGTGCAGCTTAAGGCTGTGTCCTCTTTTCCTGTCACTGATTGCCTGGGAGAAAAGACCAACCCCCACCTGGCCACAGCCTCCTTTCAGAGAGCTGGAGAGAGTGATAAGGCCCATCCTGAGCCCCCTCCAGGCTAAACAACCCCAGCTTCCTCAGCCACTCTTCATGACTGACTCTCTAAACCCTTCACTGGCTTCATTGCCCTTCTGTGGAGACGTACAATGTTTTTCTTAAAGTGGTGATCCAGGACACAGAGATGGAAGTGGAGGAGGAGCTTTTCCAGCCTTCTAGGTGCTTCTGGGTGGTGCCATACAACTCCTCTGCCATACAGAAGTGGCCATCATCCCATTGCAAGTTCAGCATCCTTGATTTACAGTGCCTTCTTCTGTCTCTCTATTGAACTGTTTTTCAGATTGCACTCTGAGTATCCATGACAATATAAATTTTCTTCCTGACAATAAGACCAGGAACTTGAAGAGCTGGCCTAAAACTTGCACTTCTTTCCTTTGACTTGTAAAGCCTTCCTATTAATGGACATAGTCTGAAATTTGTTGAGCTGACTTAGACTTGCATCATGGCACCATTTTGATAGTTACATTTCTGAAATACTTCACATGTATATACAAGAACACACTTTAAAATAAATGTACTTTGGTATTTTTCCTCCTGCTCATGGGATGTTTACAATTTCAAGTCTGGTATACCTTATATTAAACTCAAAGTATTACAACAAAATTTGCTTTTTACCGCATTATTGCTGTGAAAGACACAAAACCCAGCAACATGACAGCCTTTGTTATAGTATGTACCGAACCTGATTTTGTTGTCACAATGCCTTTAGCTCTAATTAAATTCCTTTCCATTGTTTGAAGTCCTTTCTTTATGCTAAAAATCAAAAAGTGTCCATTTTAATTGCATTATTTATTCCCAGAATCCATTCTGTTAATCGATATTGAAGGAAATTGATGACTTGTCAGTAATTATTCAGAAAATGCTTAACTGTGCATGTACTGGAAAACGTTTAAAAATCAGCAGTACAACCACTCCATCTTCTGATCAATTTGTGGTATGACATGTCAGAAAACAGAAACATGCTTGATACGGGTTATTTTCATATTTAATTCAGAATGATTGCACATGTAATAACCTCAATATGTGCTCAATCTTTATAAAAGCACTAAGTGTATGATGAAAGACAAGGAACTACTGGAGAGTGTCCAGTGGTAGGCCACACAAAAGATTAATGGACTGGAGCATCTCTCGTACAAGGAGGGACTGCTGGAACTGGGCTATTCAGTCTAGAGAAGACTGAAAGGGAATTTCATCAATGTGTATAAATACATAAAGGTGGGTGCCAAGAGGGTGGTGCCAGGCTCTTTTCAGGCCCAGTGACAAGATGAGGAGCAACGACCATGAACTGAAACACAAATAGTTCCACCTCAACATTAAGCAGAATTTTTTACATTGGGGGTGGCAGAGCACTGGCACGGGCTGCGCAGGGAGGTCATGAAGACTTTCTCTGAAGACATTCAAAACCTGGACACTTTGCTGTGTCACAGGTGACTTTCCTGTTTCCGGGTGACTCTGCCTTAGAAAGGGCTTGAACAAGTTGATCTGGAGATTATCAAAGGGGAGATTCAGATTAGACTATTAGAAAACTCTTTTTCACCGTTACGGTGGTCAGCCATTGGAACAGGTTGCCCAGGCAGGTGGTGGAGTCACCACGCCCGAAGTGTTTAAGAGGTGTTTGGAGCTGGCGCTTAGTGATGTGGCTTGGGGGTTAGTGTGACAGTGCTGGGTGATGCTCGTAAAGGTCTCTTCTAACGCCGATGATTCCATGATTCTATAACTCTTATCTCAGCGCTCCCTTCCAACCCTACCGACACAGTAATTGTTGAAGAAACTGGGCACAACACCGCAGCTCCATTTAGGCTGCGCACCACAGGAAGAATTCCAAGTGCGAATACACTGCAGTTTGATCTGGAGAACTTTCAGGTCAAAAGGCTGCTCCCTAACGGAACAGCACTACACCGGATCTGTCAGCATAACCACCACCCTCCCCCGCCCCGCTGCCCGCCCCCGGGCCCGCGGAAGCACCAGGGCCTGCTGGGGAAGCGGAAGGGCCGCCCCGCCCGCCCGGCCCGGCCCCGCCCCGCCCGCGCGGCCCCGCCCCTCCCTCTCCTGAGCAGGGGCCGCCGGAGCCGCCGGAGCCGCCGCGCCCGCCCGGCGCCGGGGCCGCCGCCGCCCCGCCATGTCCGAGGCGGGCCAGGAGCTCGTCCACCTGGTGTGGGGCAAGAAGGCCGGGCCCCGCGGGCTGGCCGACACCATCTTCTGCCGCTGGGCGCAAGGTACCTGCGTGCGCCGTGCCCCGCCGGCCCTTCCCGCCTGGCTGCCCCGGCCCGCCCGCCGGGGCACGCCCGCAGCTCCCCCCGCCGCCCCCCGCGCTGTGGGTCCGTGTACCTGAGGGGCGCCGTGCCCTGGGCGCTGCTCCCGTGCCTGTGTCAGCGGCATCTCGGCGCTGGCCCACGCGGGGAAATGATGCGGCAGCTTCCCTTGCTAAATAATTATTTTGGGTTTTTGCAGCATGGTCGTCTTTAGCCACACATCTCCACAGGAACTTAAAATTGTGTAGAAAAGGATCTGAATTTGTTAAATATAACACAGCGTCTCATGTCGTTATTTTACATAGCTTGTGGAAACGAACATAAGTTGTGCTTTGATTTTGTTTTTTTTGTGAATATGTGACTCACAAGTAGACTTGGCAAAAGCGGGGCCAGGCTTGGGACAGAGACCCACAGATTTGTTTTTTAAACTGGTCATTTGGCCATGGAAGCAGGTGCATGCCAGTATTAGGACATGTCAAGAGATAAAGAAGCAGTAACGCTGGAACCTGCAGTATTTATAAGGTGTTTTTTCTGTATTCAAGTTGTACAGTCAATGCATGGTTTCTTCTTGATGGAGGTTTGCTTGTGATCCTTAAAAATGCAATTGCAATGCTTACCTATAAAAATTATATGCAAGGAATCAGTCTGTGTACCTGTCCTGGCTGACAGAAGAGAATAATAGGCTTTTCTATAACTTACTGGGGGCATTGAGAATTCTAATAATGATTCATGTTCATGATAAAACTACTGATTCCTGGAGAAAATTCATAAATGATAGTGGAATTTATAGATTAAAAAAAATGCATCCAGGTCTCAGGTTAAAGTTGCTTGAAGCAGAATTTTCGTAGTGTTCTATGTTCATTGCTTTTTTTTTTTTTTTTCTTAACAAAGGTGTTGTCATCTACATAGTTTCAGTAGATTTGGGAGCTACGTAGCTGCTCCCCATTACTGGATACAGTGCATTACCAGACTCATATCATTTTCCCTAGGTTTATCTGTCTTCAGATAATTCAGTGATAAATATTTAGGGAAAAAAAGCCAGATTCCTTCTAAGATCTAGAACTTAAGAGGCACTGCTTTTCCTAACAAAATTGGTTATTGGAATATGATTACTTTCTGAAATGTCTCTTTAAGTTTTGGTAATGTTGTGGTCTCAGTACAAGATGTGTGCAAAGTTGGAAAAGAAGAATTGGTGTTAAAAAGCTTAATTATTTCTTTAACTGGTAATGTTGGGTTGCCACAACTGAAGTTTTAAAGACAATTTGTATGAGAAATTTTCGCAGTTTCAAAATGTATTGAAATGTGTGTTAGAATGTGCTGTACTTTTGATCGAGTGAGGGTTTAATGGAAAGGGTCTCTGGAGTTGGTGGCTTCTCCAATGGAGCTGCTATTTCCAATCTGTCTTTAGGGAAAGTCCTGTGACTAGAATGTGTAGTGCATCCGTTCCCTTCTCTATATCCTTCTTAGTATAAGCAATTTTGTGTAACAAGACCCCATGACATTAAGACTGTTTGGAGGTCTTGTGCTGAGGATCAAAAGCATGAATTCCAGTCACCTACCTTCAGTAGCTGCGTAATACTTCCACCCAGCTTTCAGTTTCTATTTTGTTGGAAAGTTCTGCAGCATTTACTTGCTCCAAAGGAGGCCCATGAACACTGACTCATCAAGATTTAAAGGAATGCAAACAAACAAATATATCAAGCTTTATTATTTCCAAAGACTTGAAAGTTTAAAAGGTGGACCCTGTTCCACGTAAAAAGTGCTGAAAGCATCAAGCAACTAGTTTGGTGTTGGATTTTTTTGTGTTTGTTTTTATTTCTTTTGATTTTAGTGCCATCACTGGCATTTATTTTGAATACTTGCTGAACATTGTCTGATCCTTTCTCAAACCCTTTGGAAGCCGAGAGCTTTGATTTTCTTTTGGAAATAAAAGTAGGCAGTAGGGAGGATGTTGAGGAACATAAGACTGATAGCTGTCAGTTTCTCAGTGAAGACAGGACATTCCAGCAATCCTGTTACTCACCAAATTCATTGACTATCATCCTTGTTTGAAGACGAGCTGATTTGCAAGCAATTCAGAGGACTGATGCAGCTGATGTGGATGTGCTATTGGAATTTGGTGGCAGTAATGCCCTCAGGTTTCTGCATTGGCAACTTTAAATATATTGGTTTTATTCCAGATTTATTCCTCAAGGCATGGCTAAAGTTGTGAGGGTTTTTGAGATGGAGTTCTTAACAGATTTTTTTTCTTTAGGATTGCAGCAGAATTTGTAGTTTGAACCTTGTGGATTCTATTTCCCAGAATCCTCAAAGCAGACACAGGAATGTAGTGCAGAGCTTCAGTCTGCTCTTTGGTGTTTCCTGGCATAGATACGAGGACTTGGGAAGGAGCTGAGAAGATGACTGAACCCTAAATGAACATACCTATGTTAGGAGCATATTTCTCCATTGATCCAAGGGACAGATTTCATGCATAAAACTGCTCTTCAGATCATCCCCAAGGCATGAGACATCGTGTCTATCCAATATAAATGTCTGGCAGACTTGCACACTGCGTCCTTTCAGAATTACATAAGCTGTGTTCTCACTGGTCTTTGGAAAGAAAGGTATGGAATGGTCTTCTCAAACAAGCATTTAACTGCAAAAGCATAGTGGGAAGTACAGGTTTATGTGTATATGGATAATATACAGTGTAAAAAGGTCCATTTTGTCTGGATTCTCTTCCAGCTTCTTGTTGCCCAATTTAGTGGTAGCCTACCAAGCAGTTTGTATACATTCCTCAATCCCTTACAGACTTACTGTCTCTTTATCCACAGCCCATTCAGTGGAGTTTTGTTGTGATATTGCTGTAGTAAATGCTCCTTCCTTTATGTGGGCAGGAAAATGGTTTTTGTATGTGGTTTTTCTCCCCACAGATAATTTCAGAAGTTTCATTTTACTGTAAATATATGCTTGGAAAACCCAAAGCCACAAGCAAAATGTGTATCATTCTATTCCCAGTGTTAAAGAAAGAGTGAAACTTTAAGATGTATTGTAAACCTCATGCTTGGGTAATAATGTGTTATTCTGGTGTTTCCATCAGGTAGTTCTTGTATCCCAGAAGAGAAAAAGAAATGCACTTCTGTGGCGGGAGGTGGCTGAAGTCACTTGGTTTGCTCAGCTTGGAGGAGACTGAGGGGAGACCTCATTGTGGTCTTCAACATCCACACAAGGGGAAGTGAAGGGGCAGGTGTTGATCTCTTCACTCTTGTGACCAGTGACAGGACTTGAGAAAACAGCATGAAGCTGAGTCAGAGGAGGTTTAGGTTGGGTATCAGGAAAAGGTTTGAAAAACCGGACAGTTGAGCACTGAAACAGCTCCCTAAGTAAGTGGTCACAGCACCAAGCTTGACAGAGTTGAGGAGCCTTTGGACAGCACCCTCAGGCACATGCTGTGACTCTTGGGGTGTCATGTGCAGGGACAGGAGTTGAACTTTATGATCCTCATGGGTCCCTTCCAACTCAACATATTCTGTGATTGTAGGACAAAAGATGAATAGCACAGCATTGTTACAGCTAGATTGGATCAGCAAGGGTTTTTCTGACCTGGTTGGTGTTGCATTCTCTTTGCTAATTCCCTTGTCTCTTTCATTCAGGTAGAATTGGGTTTTGTAGAGAGTGAAAGTACTGAAGAGACACAGCATCCTTTGTGAAATTACAGTTATGTCTATGGTGTCTTGGATGGAAAAATATTCTTTAGAAATAGGCTAGTAATAAAAAGATGCAGGAAAGTGGTGGAGTAGTCATAATATAAGGATGAATGGGTTTTGTAGTACTTTGGACTGTGATATGGCATATTAGATGAGGGACAACAGTGGGTAACTAAGTCATACGCTAATTTTGGCAAACTGTACATAGAAGAGCTAAGAATTAGACACAAGAAAGAAACATGGACTTTCATGAATGCCAAATGGGGAAATAAGGAGAATAAAACTTAGTGTTGTGCAATTTTAGTGGACAAAAGATACAAGCATGGATTTCTCAGTGTCATTACTCAAAATATTGGGCAATACACTGGCTACAAGCAGGAATCTAGATCCACTTCATCTCCTTGCTGCACTGCCCCGAAAGGTTAAAGCAGCAGAGCAGTAGTGATGTTGAAAAAATTGGGTCAATGTAGCGTTTAATAGGGTTATAAATGACTTGGAAGATACATGGTAATGACATTATTTTATGTTTCTTGCAGGGAAATGATGCTAATTATTCTCATGGATAAAAGGCAGACAGATTAATTTTAAAAAGTATTATTTTGGCTGTGTTACATCTTTTTCCTTTTTGAAATTTTGTCTTGAGTGAAAAGAGCTGTATGATAGATATGAATGGAGAGTAAGCAGGAGCAGAATGGTTAAAAGAGTAAGCAGAAGTTACTCTGGATCATAAATGCTCATCTTGGTAGCTTAGAAGGTGGCCAGGCTTTCTTACGAGTCATAAGGAAGAGTGTGGGGTTGATGAGTGTTTACAGAGATTGCCCTAAAGGTGACTGTTGTGGAGGGCTAAAAAGGTAGGTAGGTGTGGTTTCAGGCTGAGATAGACTTGAACCCAGCTGGAGTTTGGAATGTTCGTTTCTGAAATTTTACCTGACTTCCAATTCTGTATTACTTTTGAAACCCTAACCATGCTGCCTGAAGGCCATTTTTTTTGCTTAACGGGTTTTAGAATCTTAATATTTATTTAGCAGCATTTACGTAGTAAGTGTTTCCTTAGGTATTTTGTATGTATTTTGCCTGTGGTTGTATTCTGTGGAATTCTGTGTGATATCAACTTTACATTGTCTGTCTCAAATTTATATTCATTCTCGTGGATCACTTGATGTTCTTTGTTTTTAGGAAGCAATTTTGAAAAACAGGGCAGGGTTAAGATGAGACAGTTCATACCTTCTATAAGAAGCCTGAAGAATGTGAAGCAAATTCAAGATTTCTTAAGTGTGCTTTAGTGGTACCACACCCAAGTATGTTGTTTTTCTGCAGAAAGAAATCATTAAAATAACTAAAAAAAAGCTCTCTTGTTGAAGTGTGCTTAGATGGCATGCAGTAACGCTTCAAAGCAGAGGAGGACTTACCTTTTAATATTCTAAGCCTGCACAAACCAATTCAGAAAGTTGAAAGGACTGACGATATCTCTTAGTAGGGCATGTTAAGGGGGCAGTGAAATGGCATTACTGCAAACTTTGGTTCAAGTATGAATTAATAGAGCTTCATTGCTACGTCAGGTGATGCCAGATCTGAGTATGTAGGCTTGACATAGGCACCTAGCTTTTGGATATAAAATACATCTTTGTAATGCACATTTGCACATGTGGTTAAAAATAAACCTGCATCTTTTGGCCAGATACAGTGGAAACCCCATGGCTACCCTGATCCTTTTTAAAACAAAAAAATCACATTATTGTGGAGCAGCTACTATTCTGTGATGAAGTATGGCATACAAAACGTGTAGTTGTCCTTCTCTTGCTGCTCGGGATGATATACTCTACCATGCTGTAGTGAGGGGGGGTTGCATTTCCTCAGCTCAAATTCACATCCAGGACTTAGAGATGCTTTTGTTATGGCAGCATGTAATCCTACAGAATTGGGAAGAGGAGAAATTGTGGGAAAGTAGCACTGAGCTTTCTTTCTGCTGAGACTGACACTGTCAGCCCGTGACAAAATGTGTGTGTATCCCCTTTCTGCCTGCCTCCACTTGCTTGCGTTTGCTGGTTACTTGCTGACTACAGTTGCATGGTTTCTAGATTACAGTGAAGTAGAATGACTTCAGCACAATCTTATCATTACTTAAAAGGATAATGCAAAACACCTCTTGCTCTAAGTTGCCATGTGTCAGCTTCATCAAGGTAATTGCATGTGCATTTATCCATGAGAAATGAAAGCTATGAATCACCTTGTCTTAAAGACAAGTTTAAGGGCAAGGTGGTAGTGAAACAGTTTTGCAGTAATTGCTCCAGTATTTGCTTTATTATGTGACTGTAAGATAATTCTGATATACAAATGCATTAAAGCTGGGGGGGGGGGAAGTAGGTGATGTTGCATCTCAGTAAATGTAGTGTATCTTCTGTGAAAGAACACCATTAAGAGGTTTGATTCAGGGGTTGCAAGTGAATATTTAAGCTACTCAGCATATTTCAGTCTTAATAGGATGCACTGATAGGTCAAAAGCGAGATCACTGGAAGGCATACTGTGCCATTCATCTGGAAGAGAAGTGTATTACATGTGTTCAGTGAAGGTTCCAAGATGTATTTTTAGTACATGTGTGGGCAATATAATACACAAATTTTAATTTTTTTGGTAAGAAATAATCTATCATAAAATAAAACCCATGGTTTAAGTTAGAAATTCTTTTGTTGAAAACCCTAGTTGTTGGACCTTTGTGGTCATGATTTAACTGCAGAAATAAATAATTGATTTCTATCCCAACATCTGTACTCATGACTTTTTTGCTTCAGATAGTTTAACCATATGCAGTTACATTATCAAGGTAACAAAACCCTGATTTTTAAAGGTGAATCAATCGTGTCATTTCTGTTAGGGAAGGAGTATACATACTTGTTTACATATTTCAGTAAATAAAATCCTTTTTCATTTGACAGGATTTGTCTTTAGTGACTCCGAATCAACTGCATTAGAACAATTTGAAGGTGGCCCTTGTGCAGTGATAGCACCTGTGCAGGTAAGATGCCTTTATTATAGGAATGGTTTAAAAGCAGTCAGTCAAAAATTTGTTCTTTATATATTTGGAGTTAAAATAAATATGAAAAAAAATGCAGATCAGTCATATTTTGATTTCATAATTCAAGTGTGGAGGAGGCAAAATCTCTGTAAAAAGGCGGGGATGGGCATGGGCTGATTTTGAGCTATAATTTTGCAGAAGGACATTTGTTTGAGGAAATGCAGCAGGCTGATCCAAGCAGAAGTAACCTCAAAATCAGGAAGGGGAGGAGGAAAAGATCAGATACAAATTTAATCCTAATCCTTTTACATCTTTTGAATTCCCTGCCCTTAAGGGTAATAACTGTGTTACAATGTCTGCTTTTTTTTCATAATTCTGTAGTAGAAATATTTGAAGTAGTTAATTTTCACATCTGACAAGGTTTGCTATGTACTAAAAGGGGAAAAATTATACTTTTAAAGTCCTAATTAGCAGAACAATTGAAATATATGTTTCATTCCTGATAACATGCTTAAGATTACACTTGTGTTGCAGATATGCTAAACCAACTGTGGTTGTGATTTTTGTCTTACTCAATTGTACCTTGCAGGCCATGCATGCTCTTTGCAATGCTATTTCAGGGCAGTTCAGTCCAGCAGACCTGTAGGCTGAATCTGTTCTGCTGGAGCAGTTTGTTTAGCTCTGACTGCTGTTCAGTCTCGTAGGAGCACCTTGTAGTGACAGGCAGGCTTTGACTCATGGACCAGATTACTTTTTCTGGTAACCTGCTGGTGACTCCTCTTAAACACAGATCAGAATCTGCAGATATGTCTCAGTCTGATTGGAGGCCTTGCCCACTGTTGGGACATACTTCAAACATGTAGCAGAGTGAATCTGATCATGAACTGGAAGGCAACTGGATAAATCAACTGACACTGTGGAATTGTTTGCATCTCTGGTGTGTATAATGTCATAAAACCTCTACCACTCTTAACACTGTGGTCCCACCAAAAGACTTGTACCACAGGAGGAAGCACCATTTGTTTATGTGGCAAACAATCAATAAATAACTATTTTACTATGAATTGTACTCCACAGTGTGGCTCTCTCTAGCTCTGTGGTCTTAAAACTAGATGCAGAGTGTCTGGTCTTTGATGTTAGAATTACAAGTCTTTTATTTGGAGGACTGAGGAGAGTAAAGAATAGGACCAGCCAGCTCTTTAAAGGCAGTGCCAAGTCTTTAACATATAAAATGTTCATGTAGATAAATATTCTTTTAGGTGATGTAGTTAAACTCCCTTGAAATTAGGTAATGACAGCATATTTAAAAGTGAATAGAGTTCCAGCTAGGGAAGGAGGAAGGGATCAAACAGATCTTGCAGTGCCTGCTGCTGCTGTGCATTCCTAGAACTAGTGTGCAAAAAATCTGTAATGGGAGAACAGGGTGAGTGTGTCAGGAAAGCAGTGAAGTTGAACCAGCTGTTTCTGAGGTGCTGAGACTACCTGAAATTGCACCTTAATTAGAAAACCCAAGAAAGACTCTGCTTCATGAAGTTTCTTCTTTCATTGTTCCTTCTCTGTAACTTAGAGCTTTTTTTTTTTTTTTTTAATTGCAGCATTAGCACTGTTAATGAAACAAAGCAGGGTTATGGAGATGCATATAGGATTTCTTTAACATGATCTGCAGGTTATTAATTGCAATGGTTAAAAGAGGTGGGCTTGTTAACTACTAAAGGGGTTTGTGTTAGTGACTGGAGATGTCTTGTGCTACTAATCAGTTATACTGAAAAATATTTGTGCCTTCATTACTGCAGTCCTGTGAGTCTGGAGGTGTGTATGCCAATGTGCACTACTTGTATTTGAAGTGTTCCTGAGGTTCAAACTCAATGGTGTTCAGTGTAGTTATGAGGCCACCTTTGTAGCTGGTTTGATGGGGAAAAGTCAGGAAACAGGGCAGGCTCAGAGTCTTCTTCTGAATGGTAAGCAGCTTGAAACTCTTCTGAAAACATGCAGAAATGCTTTGGTGTAGAGCTTGTAACATAATGTAAAAGGTGGTGTTGTCTTGTATTTTAATAATATTTTATTCTTTGATAACAAAGGCATTCCTTTTGAAGAGGCTTTTTACCAGTGAAAAGTCTACTTGGAGAGACTGTCCAGGTACTGAGACCTCTTTTTTCCCCCTCATTATTTTTCCATTTTATTTATTTGTAAAGCATGTCTTAGTTCAAAAATTTTAAAATATTTCACACTTTTTTGTTTGTGTGCTTCCATACCATATGTATACTACATGCTTCAGAACTCCTATTTGTGAGGTCTATGCTGGTCCTTAATACTTCTGTGTTTCTATAATTACTTAATTGAAATCCATTATTAAGAAAGGGAATGGGTTGCAAATCCTATAAAACTACATTTTTCTAAAGAGAGCTTTATAATCTTTGGTCCAGTATAGTCAAAGAGCTATTAACATTAGTAATTAATGAGATAAAATTTAGATAGCATTAATGTATGAAAAATACTAGTAGCTTATATATGACAATGGTTCTCAGCAGTTAGACTCATGTAGGTTTCTGATCTTTCAGAAGAGGAGCAGAAGAACCTTCTCTGTCACACATTATGTGATATTTTGGAAATGGCTTGTTCTGATAATTCTGAGTCATACTGTCTGGCAACATGGATAAGAGGAAAAACAACCGAAGAAACTGCTAGTATTTCTGAAAGTCCTGCAGAATCTAGTCATCAAGAGGAACAACCTTGTAAGATGTATTTCTATGCTAAATTACCCCTCACTTAGTGAAGTATTACATGATTTTAGAGGGACCACTGCTTTTTTATTAATTCACAGATGGGGTTTTGCCTTTGTGATTCCATTTGCAAAAGACAGATTTTTGTCTGTTGTAATTAGAGGCATTGATCCTTTTTGTTGAAAGCAATGTGTTGTTTATCACAGTTCTAACATACATGTTTCTTTAGAATTTCAGCAATTTCTGTAATCTTCAGTTTTATTTTGTAATTTACTGGGACCTGGTACATCTTGAATTTTGAAACATCTACATGCGTCTTAATACTGGAAGGATACTTCTCACTTGTTGCTTTAGAAGAAATTTGTAGAAAATTTTCCAATGCTTTATTTACTCTAAAATATTCTGGATCCCCTGTTATGGAGAAGTAGCCTTTTTCCATTTGTCTGTGCAGTACCAAACAGTTTAAATCACCTTCTAGTAAATTACCATCATTTTTTTTGTGGGTTAGAATTTTTCAGTTACCTGCTTTTTGCAAATGTCTTCATTCCTTCATTAGTTACTGACATCAAGGATCCAGGAGACATCATCTGTTGCACTAAGATGAGGCATCCAGTCATACCTAACTACTGCAGAGTCAGTGACATGTGAAGTTTGTCTGTACACATATGATCAGAGAGTTGTATTTATTAATCTTATAACAAGAGAGACCTAATGTCTTATAAGATAAGCTGCTTTTTCTTTTAGTTTTTGTTCACAATATGTGCCGTAAGAAGTGCGAAAATCTCTTCACGTGAGACCATGTTGCTTATAGAGATGCTGTCTTTTGATGGAAGGAATATGTTATTCATCAGTTTGTGGCATAACTGCAAAGTAAGAATTGTACAAATAGATTTATCTGTGCACAGCTAGTTATAGCAATTTGTAGTGCTGGAACTCGTCGTTACAGGTCATCTTCATCTGCTTCTAGCAAGTACTGCCTGTGCTTTAGAAGGCTCAGGCAATAATAATTAAAATGATATTTAATTGAAGGAACAGACAGTCCATAGGAGTTCCAAGGTAAAGTTTAAAGTAAGAAAAAGTATTATACAGAAAGTTTTATCTACAACGTTTCTCTAAAAAAATCTTCCTTTGCAAGATAAGGCAGTTTTAACTCAGAAATTCCTAATTTTTTTCCTTTTTTTAGTTGTCTCAGAAGCTCTTGCCAATGATAGGAAGTTTGTTTTCTAGATAAAGTGAAGCAGAGACTAGTTATCTACAGGATCTTACTGTCCTGTTTTTTAATGTATTGCTTGATTTCAAAGGACTTTTAACTGTAGAAAATGTTCAACAATCTTTTTAAACACACACTCAAGTGAATAATTACTCTCAACGCTGACACTTAAGAACTAATCCATTCTATTACATAGCTACATTTTTCGTGTTTCTGTACAAGTCTTCACATTCTGCCTGACTTGTCATTTTAATAATATGGAAGGTGCTCAAGGAAGACCAGGATACATTTACTGTGATCTCTTTCATTGTTTCTATTCTACATTCCCTGCTAGACACTGAGGGCACCTCTTGCATGTACAGTATTTTACCTTCTATGTGTAATGCAACACGCTTACTGATTGAAGATATGTTAGTTAGGTTTTTGCTTTTTTCCCTCCCTCTGTCCTGCTATTTACCTGTAAACCATCTCCTTAACCTGATTAGGGGTGGGACAAAGATGTTGAGGAGAAGATATTGTGAGTAAGGCAGAGTTGTATAACTGCTAGTGTGAAGGGATACATTTATTTCTTCCTTGGCTGCTGTACTCAATAATAATAGAAACTGGCATTGTCATAGTTGATAGGACTGAAGAGATGAGTTGAGTGAGCAGGGAGTATTACAGATAGAGTTCCATATGGCAGGCTATTTGAGAATTGAGTATGGGGATATGTTTATAATAAAGCCATGAAATATGCTTAGACACAGCATGATAGAGTATGATTTTAACCAGTTTCTAAACAATTGTATTTCTCATACATCTCATGTTCTCTTGCTGTTCATTCTTTTTTGTTCCACTAAGCACTGTCTTTATTTAGCATTGTTTGGGTTATGTATAGCTCTACTTCTCTTTAGAATTTCTACTTATTTCCCTTTATTTCAAATACTAATTCTCTTAGCATTTCACTCTGTTCTTTAGTAACAGAATGAAACTGCCTATCATCCTGCTGTGTGGACAAAAGGTGGATTCGAGCACACTTACTGAATGCAATAGCATTTTTCATCTGCTTTTGTGGTGTATAGCAGTCACTTGTTGGCCATGTGTTGGCTTTAGTAGTGCAAGTTCCCAGGTTCAAAGATTGCTTTATATGAATTAGTCCCTCTAACCTTCTGCTTACAAAAACATGTGCTCTTCAAGCAAGGTTAGTGTTTGCAGCATTTTCTACAATTTAGATTAATTGTTTCATGTTTTATAAAAATATCTTAAAAATACATTCTTTTAAGTCCAGTTTTACCCTTGGTAATCTAAGCAATTCCTTGTAGCTTTTCAAATGACAAAACTATAATTCTTAAGACTGCTGCTGCTGTATTTCTTAAATAGAAAATTAAAGTATTCTGTTGCTTGAAAATCAGTTGTATTTGCATGTAGGGCGAATTAAGTGCATCTTCCAGAATACAATCAGAATGGGCATAAAATGCCTTTTTGGGAACTCTGGTGGGAAGAATTGGTCAGTAATACTACTAGCCCTGATGGCTTCAGATCTTAACTGAGTCATATGCAGCTACATTCCATAGCTTGGTAATCAGACACTGTTTAAATATTCAGCATCAAGTGGTATCTGTCAGAAAGCAGATCTATGTTTTGTCTATTGCTCTACTAGCAGAAAGATAAAGAGAAGAAAAAAGAAAGGTATAAAGCCTGTGTTGAACTTGGGAAAACACTAATGCTGTATTTTTTTATGTCCTGGACGCTACACTAATTTGAAAGGCTCTTTATCTATTATTGAAAGAAAACAACGAGAACTTATTTAAAAACAGAATGTGTAACACTATCAAATAATTCTACTTTTTTGTTTGTAATAAATAAGCATTAAAGGGGAAAAAATGAACTAAATTTCAGTAACAGAAATGTATATTCAAAGAAAAAATACAGCTTACCTACACTGATAAAATGATCCAAATAATCATGCTTGCTTTTCTAGGAAGTAGTACTTCTTGTTGACCTGCAAAATTATATCTATAATATGCATATGCTTGGTGGCTTTGTGACAGCCACATTTTGTACAAAATCAACAGCTCTGTATATGACAAATATTTCCAAGACTACACACTCCAGTGGCTTTGTGCTTTTAAAAAATTGATTAGTCCAAATAGAAATGTTCTCACTAATTTGTACGGTGGAATCTTAATGTTGCAGTAAATTAGTTTATACTAATCAGTTAAATTTAAATGTCAGGAGAGGATTAAAAATATAATTAGAGCTTGAAAGTATTCTAGCTTGCTGTGTGTATCTTGTGTCATTTTTTTGCCATGTGTAGTGCTGAAAAGTGTCTCTTGTGTATAGCTGCCTTGGCTGTCGAAGAGCTTGGCTTTGAGCGATTTCATGCATTAATTCAGTAAGTAATATGTTGGAACATTTAAAATACAATATTTTGGAGTTACACTAGTATTCACAGGCCTGAAAGGGGTATGCTGAGGAACTTTTTGTGTGTTGCTCATCAGGTTAAGCTTGGATTTCAAGTTTTGGTTTGGGGGGTTTTGTGTTTTTTCTTTGCATTTTAGACATTTAAAATGGAATATTATTTTGGGCATAAGTATTAGGCTTTAAAATAAAACTGGAGCAATGTAATGTGATAAATTGGCCAGATAGTTTATGCATTTCAAGTTTATGAACACAGAGTTCTGTGAATCTTATCAAGATTCCTATTTAAGTTAAAGTTGTTAATCTTCAATATTTATATAATGTCATCAGTACTTTTTCCTGTTTGAGATATCATAAGAAACATTTATTAAAATGTTTCATATACAAGACTCTTTTTTGTTTCATACTTTAAACACTGTTCTTTTTTGGCAGTCTAAAGCCAGAGCTCACAGTTATAGTGAGTTTATATTTAAGGGTAACAGCCTTTTATTTTCACAGTGAACAGTTGGGTAAACATTATACAAATCAATCCTCAAAGAGTAAGTAAAGAGCATCAGCATTCCAAAAAACACCTGAGATGGAAAATTAGAACTGAAATAACCACAGCTCATTTTATCAGTAGTAGTTATAGTTTATTTTTTAAACCCCTTGTCATATAAGGAAATAAGAAAGAGGAGAATATAAAATTTTTATAACCATAGCTGATAAAAACACTGATTCCCTGGCCCTGCCTCCTCCTCTCCTGCTCACCTCTTCAATCTTTGGACTTGTGGTACCCAATTAATTTTTTTCTGTCATTTTCACTGGGAATGAATGCTCTGGCATTTGCCTTTAGACAACAGATGGATTTCAGACCTGGCTTTGCCGTGCATACCTATGTGCGATGTGTACGCTACTGATGAAGAAAGGGTGTTTAGAAATCAAGTATTAGCCAGAGTAAACCCATCTATGGGTATATTTTTGTAGGCATTTGTTTCTTTTTTAAACAAAGTTTACTAAAAGTGTGCAAGAAATCAGAAAGAAAATAATATACCTGTTTATGTAAGATAAGCAAAGACTACGATCTAGTTTGAATTACTCAAACTAATGTTCATGTTCTGAAATGTAGTATTTAGCTCTAACTACCCAAGAAATTGAAAGTGTATTTCTTCGCTGGGATATTGGTGAATTTCTTCCTTTGCTGGGTTTTTATTTCAGTTTTTTTTTCCTTTTTAAACATATGATCACATGGTGTTACTTATCATCCGGGCAGTTACCATATTTTGCAAGAAGATAGTATCCCAAAAGTTAATATACCACTGTTCAATGTTTTGAACAATTTGCTTTTTCCAGAGCTAGTGTCTAACAAAGTCAAATTCTAATGGGAAATACAATAATTTCTTCAAAAGCCTGGAAGGTAGCCTTACCTGTTTAAGTAGGAGGTTTATTTCTCCAATGTTTATGGGCTGAATGTCTTTCAGAATGCTGTATAATGCAAATGTTATTTTGGTGACACACAGTCTATTTGCAATTTTAGTAACAGTGTTTTTTAGAATTACAGTAGTGGTGCAAGCCACTTAGCTCTTTCACCATGTGTATGTAACTTTATGGTTAGTGTTTGCATATAAAATTTGTTCATTTTGCATTTTGCTCCAGAATTATTTATCATCTTCAGATGGCAGTTACCGTAACTCCAGAAGAGCTGCTGTGTCATTCTGTATATAACACCAGATCTGTTCTACTTTTACTTTGACGTTTTCATGTTAGGTGTTAGTAATTCTTGGTTGTACTTTGTGACACTATTCTAATGCTTCATCTAAATATATACTCCTTTTCTGTTGTTTGTTTGTTATTGTTTTTTGTCTTTAGCAAACGAGCATTCAAAAGCTTCCCTGAACTGAAGGATGCAGTTTGGGATCAATATTCAGCATGGACAAACAGATTTGGAGTGTTGCTCTTTCTGTATTCTGTAATACTGACAAAGGTTTGTGGGTTGCTTGTGTTTTGTGGGTGGGTTTTATTTCTTTGTTACAAGAAAGTTTGCTCATGTAACCCATTTTCTGTAAAAGTTGAACAATAAACTGATGAACCAAGTCAAGTCCAGATAAATGGATGAAATGGTATTTTCATCTATGTTGCAGTACAGTTCCAGCCTAAAAATTTGAAGGCTCTGTCCTTTGGTTTTTTTAGCGTTTTCGTTTTTCTTTTTCTCTTTTGATCTGTGAGACTTACGTGTTTTGAAAACATCCTTCCTTACAAGATGTTTGAAAACATCTTCCTTTGAAGAGAAAGCAGCCTGTTATCAGTTCATGTAAAAATATCAGCATCCCAAGGTTTTACTGTTGCATTGTGTTGTATAAATGTTGCAACTCATTCCTTAAGATAGCAAAAATGTTTGCAATTTTTCTGCAGGGTATCGAAAACATAAAAAATGAAATTGAAGATGCAACTGAGCCATTGATAGATCCTGTTTACGGTCATGGAAGGTAAGCTGCAAAATAGGTTTGCTACCACTTTAAATAGATTTGTGGGCTAATTTTTTATCTTGTGTAAAGATCATTCTTTTAGGAAACTACTAACATTAAAAGACAGTCTTAGTTATAGCTTTAAAATATCTAAAAGTAACACTGAAAAGTGTGGTTTTTTCACTGCTAACTCCTTTTAGTACATTAGTTCTGAAGAAATGCTTCTGTTCTTGTTGAATTTTCAGATGGATAATTCTCAAATTCAGGGCTACACTCTACATCAAGTTTGTGTTTGAAAGAGTGGAGATGATAATTAGTGTTCCTGAATTAAAATAGACACTATTTGATGGAAAATAGTTACAAAATGTCTGCTTGGGTAATCCAATAATTTTTAATTTGTTACAGATAATCATGTTTTTTGAAATAAATTGCATGTCCCTTTTAATTTCTTATGTCTTACATAATTTCTTTTTGTTGTGCAGCCAAAGTTTGATTAATCTGCTGTTGACGGGACATGCTGTTTCTAACGTGTGGGATGGAGACAGAGAATGTTCAGGAATGAGTAAGTTGAATCTAATTTATGCTTGTTCATATTTTTTACATTTCTGACCTCAAAGGGAAATAAAACATACTTGCACAAAATGGCTGGTGTTAGTATCAGTGAATACAGGATTCAGCTACAAGTTGAACGTAGAAGTTAGCTCATGACCTGGATGATGTCTCTGCAATTTGGGAAGTTTGAAGACAGAGCCACTCTTCAAAACAGCCACATCAAACTAGAGAAATGGACTGACAGTACCGTCCTGAGACGCACCCAAGTCCTACACCCAAGATGGAATAAACCCATGGAGCAGCACAGGGCATCACTGGCTGGCTGGGAAGCAACCTTGCAGAAAAGGACCCAAGGCCCTTGTGGGCAGTGAGTTGCATTCAGTCACTGGTGTGTTCTTCTGGCAAAGAAGGGCAGCTGCATCACGGGCTGTGCAGGGAGGTAGCCAGCAGCTGAAGAGAAATGGTGATTCTTTCCCTGTGTCTGGCACTCGTGGGACAGTCTCTGGAGTGATGTGTCCAGTATTGGCCTCCCCAGTGCAGGAAAGACATTGGCATAGTGGAGTGATTCAGTGGAGGCTCGTGATTAGAGGGAGTTTGTGGTTTTTGCATTTCATTTTACAAATAGAGATTATATGAGAACAGGAACAGTTTGATTTATGCGAATGTTCTCCGCTGCTACATCTTCTCTTCCACTGCTACAAAGTCCATCTCAGGTTCATCAGCATGTTTCTTACAATGATTTTCCATCATCTAAGTCAGCACTGAAAATACTTACTTGAAATGAGGTTCAGGACAGTTCCATGCAAGACCTGAATCAAAATGCACTGATTTGATGATGAACAAGTAATATAATCTGCTTTGAGACATCCTAGACTTGCACTTGGTTATGATTTCATGCAGCTTATGCTTTCAGACTTACAGAATGTCATTTGGATATTCTGTCTAACTTTCCTCTGTTTGACATGGTTGAAATTTATCTCACCTATTTCTAATTGAAATTTGTTTCAATTAGCCTTCTGGGTTTTATCTGTATGTTCTCTTCAGTATTTTTAATTTTCTCTTTTTGATTACGATTTATCAGTCTGAATTTTTAGATTATGATTGATCAATCAATGTGAATTGTTCTAGGAGCTTTCCTTTACATTAGGCTAAGTTGCTGCTCTGTAATTCAATATATTGGTTTCAAAAACTCTTCATTTGCCTCTCAGATTATCTTTCTGGTAGGCTTTATTTTTTAGTTATCGAAGTTGGATTTTTTTTTCTTGAGAACGCTGAACTTGCTTTGGACACAGTAATAGTCCACATTTAGGTTCTTGGTCAGTTTTGCCCTAAAAACCTAGAACCAGAACTCTCAGGGAGTCTGTCTCTTTTTGTGGAGAGTGGAGGAACAGAAAATGATCTTTAGTACTTCTTAAGGATCTGGTATTATGTGTCCTGTTAGTTTTTCTGACCAGTCAAGTAATTGGACTTTACTAATGGGAGCCCTCCATTTTCTTGAAGCCCTTGATAATTACAGTCAGAACCTGCATCTTCACTGTTATAAGTCTATAATCATATCTGTTACCAAGTGATTTGTTGTAGTCTATCAAAAAGAAAGATAAAGAGCAGCTGGTACTGTTCACAACTTCCTAGGCAAGACTGAATTTTGGATACATTGTCGCATTTCCTTTACATAGAAATCCTCCTCATCTTTTCTCCTTTGAGTATTTGTCTTAGATTTTGTTTCTCTTTGTGTGTAAAAACGGTCAGCTTCTTTCATGTCAGTGCTTATGAGCATTTAATCCAGAAGGGTTGCAGGTGTAAAAATAATATGGACTTAATACTGTTTTATTCAGAAGTTATCTAAAATCATTTTACGTCTTGCTCAACTATTTAGATAAGCAGTTTTTAATTAATAAATAATTAAAATTACTTGTAAGCCATTTTAAAGGTACTGCCAGTAATTTTAGCAGCAATGAAAGAACAGACTGAATTGCAAAATTGAGGAATTACTGTGTGTTTGCATATTATACTCGGAGCACTGACTCTCATAGTATTGCATATTTTCCAAATAGGGTAGGTGTTACTAATTGGAGTTGTTCTTGGCTACTGGTGGCAAAAATGCCAGTGAAATGATACCTCTTCTTTGACTATCTACATGTTCTCCTTTAGGCCTTTCTTCTTATTGTACTCTTTTCCGTTGCCACAACTATGCACAGTGGGAAGTTATGGGGAGGTAGTTGGGGTTTTTTACTGCTGTTTTAGGGCTGCTGTTCCTCCATGCACGGTCGCAGTTCCCTATGGGTGCAGCTGGAGCTGCTTTTCCCGGCCGGTGCCCGGGGTTTGTGGGGTTGGTGTGGCCGCTGGGTGGCGCTGTACCGATGCGGATGGTGACAGAAATGTGTTCGGAAATCTGAGTCCTTTGCAAAAGTGATTTTCCAAGCAAGAGGAACAAACTTCGTGACAAGAGGCATAAATAATTAGTTTTCTTAGTTGATTTTTTGGTGTTATCGGATGTCTTCCAGTCATCTTCTCTCTTTGTGGGGTGAGGATATCCATAGAATAAACTTTGATTTAGTGCAGGTAGTCTCCATTTGTTTCTTTGTAAATCATCTGTGAGTAGTTTTTGCTCTTGTGTCTCTCCTCTCTGTTGGCTAAATCTGAAGGAGGCATGGGTAGACAGACCAGTGACTACAAACTGATGTTAACCTAGGAGCTTCTACATACAGTCTGTGTAGCTTGGCTACTAACTATTCAGAGTATTCACACTATGTGGCTACTGTTGTGACCAGAATCCCAGCACTCTCTAGTTAGCAGTGAGAGCTCTCATCTCGTTACCTGTTAGGGGAAGAAAGTACTTAATCATAGAATTATTTTGAATAATTTTCTGAGGAGTAAATATTATTCACATGTGACTTTGTTGTTCTGCACCTAGGTATTGGCTCCTACATCTGAAGCCCTTAATTAGCAGGCTGAACTTTACATTGATTTTTGTTAACTGGTTTTTAAGAAATATATATGATGCATAAAATTGCTTCTCTAATGTACTGTTGCTTACTTCTCACACTCGTTTCCTTCATTGCACACATAAATGTGTTATTTCTGTGTTTTAGGTGTTCCTTAGTTCGCAGGATTCTTTACTAGTTGTTTTTTTTTTTAATTGGGCTACAGCTCTCTTTCCTGCAGCTCAAAGAAAGGATGAATTGTTTCAGTGTATGGCAATTTATAGCCACTCAGCTATAAGCCAGTGAGATAATGGGGTTTTGCAAAGGATAATCTATGCACACCTGAATATTTTAATTCCAAGCAAGTTTGAAGGTAATCTGTTGAAGCACAGCTTTCAGATCAAAGAATTCTACACTGCAAAGAGCCTTTTAATATGTATAGCTCACACTCTAAGGAAGGAGTTGTACTTCCAGACACAAAGGTAGTGAAGAAGCTCATGTTTGTAAGTTTTTCGGGTTTTGATTTTCAAAATTGGATGTGTGGGGACTTCTGCTTAACAGTAGAGGGAAAAATTAAACCATTACTATAATAACTGTTCCTCACTGTCTGAAAATTCAGTGACTTGAAGCTGGTGAAGGGAGTATAGCATGCCTGGTGCTGCAGAGTTCACTTCTGCAAATCCAGGAATCTTTTAAATTCAGACTGGTTCGTCCTGAGGCTTTGGACCATGGATAAAGGTGTCAGTTTGATACTGTTGTACACAAATGATTTGTGTTAAAAATTACACTTGGGACTTAATGTTTTAGAGGGAACTTTCAAATATGAAAGTCAGTGTTCAATGAAAAAGGAAATCCAGATACTCTTCAATTGATCATAGTGTATGTTCCTAATATGTGCTGCTCTTGTTAGACAATGTAGATAAGGGGGATCTAGCAGAGCTGTTCTAAGTAGGCAGTACTTGGAACTCCTTAGATGATGTATCTGAAAGCCCAGAGCTTCTTTCAAATTTGTATAATTAGGTTTGAAGCTTGAATTTTGAAGTACTTTCTTAGAGGACTTCAAGTAAGGCTCTGTAAGTGCTCTTCCAGTCAGTAGTACATAAATATTTCAGCTGTTCCTGGCAGCTGTGTGTGTTTGAGAGCTTTAGGTGGAAGTCAGTATTGAAAATCAAATCAGTTTTTCTGCTAATAAAACTATTATTTCCAAAATTGTGTTTTATTATTCAGAATCTGAAATGGTTAAGATAAATATGGCCAAGGAACTCTTAAGAAAAAAGAGGGAGAGAGGAAGAAACATTCATTTATGCATATATATAGGATTTTCTCTTCAAGATAGCTGTTTTTCTTAGATGTTTCTAAGAATAATTGTGATGTAAGTTGCAAGTACTTCCCTCCTACAAAGTCCAACAGGTTTTCAAAAGAGGCTCTCAACAGGAAGCTCTTAAAACCGTGAGTCTGGATCTTATTTTATAGAGAGATCTTACTTTATAGAGAGATACAAAGAGAGGTCTTATTTTATAGAGAGAGAAATGACCATTTTTGACTATATGTTGATGATTTGCTGTTTTTACTAAAACTGTTATTAAAATTGTTATTAAATGACCGATTTTCAAAGTAAGAAAAAGAATGATTTAAACTAGGATTTGCAGATTTTTCTTGAATAAATTTTGTGTTTTCTTTTGAACAGAACTTCTTGGCATACACAAACAGGCAACAGTAGGCTTTTTGACGTTGATGGAATCTCTGAGGTATTGTAAGGTAATGTTGTAAGGTTTTCTACATAATTTAAAAGTTTTCTTTCATTAAGGTGTTGTGGGCTTTTTTAACAGTATTACTCAAAGCTTTACTGTGTACTATTGGCAATCTTAAGGAACTTTCAAATAATGTCCAAATTCAATCTGAGACTAATATTTTAAGACAGATATATGATAAAATTGTTAAATGCGTCTTACTGAGTAAATGTTGTTTGATGCTATTTAAATTAGAACTTCATTGCACCAATTGATTGTTGCTAGTTAGAAGCTTATGTTTTTACTAAAATAACTCTAGTGAAAGTTTTGTAGAGGTTATAAAACCGTGAAGTCCCAAAATGGCTTGTTGTTGTATTGCAGTTTTATTGCTCTCTTTTTATGCTGTCATTGTCTTCCATTTAAAATAAATATACGTAAGTAAAAATAATAAAACTGCTATTAAGCAACTGTATTCTAAATATAATCTGTTCAAAATTTAAAAGGTATTTTATGTATTTATCTCTGAACATTTGAAAGTTGCTGATGAGCACCTTAGTCCATATTGTTTCTTCCTGTTGTGACATAATTTCTCAATTTCTGGTTTTTATTTGAGAAATTCTGTGCTTTACTGTTGTGGTTTAACCCCAGCCAGCAACCAAGTCCCACACACCTGCTCACTCCCTCCCCCAGCAGCAGGATCAGAGAGAGAATTAGAAGAGTTCAAGCTGAAAAACTCATGGGTTGAGATAAAGGCAGTTTAATAGGGAAAACAAAAGCCACACACACAAGCAAAGCAAAACAAGAAATAAATTACAGCTTCTCCAGCCATGTCCAAGAGAGCACATCAAGTAATGTAATGGTTGTAACAGTTACTTGGGAAGACAAATGCCATCATTCCAAGTGTCCCCCCATTCCTCCTGCTTCCCTCCTACTTTATATCCTTTGGTCACTTTGGGTCACCTGTCCGAGCTGTGTCTCCTCCCAGCCTCCCTTGCACCCCATCTCCCTTGCCAGTGTGGCTGTAAAAAAAGCAGAATAGGCCTTGGCTCTGTGTAAGCTGTACTCAGCCACAACAAAAACATCTCTATATTATCAGCCCTGTGCTCTGCACAAATGCAGAACATAGCCCATGCCAGCCACTATGAAGAAAATGAGCTCTATTCCATTCCAAAGCAGCACATTCCACCCCTTATTCCATACCATTTATGTTATGCTCAGGTCCCACACTATTCAATACGATCTAATTAACCACCACTCCTCTCTCACCCTTTGATATAAAATGTGTATGTCCTTCCCTTTGTCTGACCACCCCTGCTGAATGTCTGTAAAATATCCACAGAATACACTTTGAGTTCATTTAGTCCATGGCTTTGGGCTCTCTCTCTTCTGGTGGTCATTCAGGATAGGAGACATGGTGCTGTGTGGAATCATTGCACACCAAAGCCAGCTCAGGTCAGGTCACTGCTGCTCTGCATCTGCTTGAAAGGCTTCTCCTCCACTGGTTCAGGTGGTTCCTGTTACAGTAATTCCTGTAACAGCAACTCAAATCATGGCTTACAACAAATTAAAGATGTCCATTACAACCTCCACCCATGGTTCTTTTCAGCCAGGTTTTTTGGTTTAATGCTGCAGTGAACTCCTTCGCTTGTTCCCTGCCTGGCTGCAGCAAGGGATTCCTGCTGTAGTGCACCATTAGTATAGTCCACATGCTGGTGCCCCATGGGCTGCAAGGGAGCAGGCTGTTTCACCATGGGCTGCAAGGGAATCTGTACTCCCTGTTCCATTGTGGCATCCCACCCACGGGAGAGTCCTCCCTGATTTTATCCAGCATCCCCGATGGGGTAACAGGTCCTGCCTGTTCTACAAACAGCCTGGAGTTTCTTATGAAACAGCATTAATACTCTTAATTCCTGAACCTTTTTGGTTGTTCTTTGCTTTCTTTTGAGTCTGTATTAAATTCCTTTAGTTTATCTCAGAGTTAAAGAGAATAATGAGAGTTATTCTCAACTCTCAGAGTTGGCAGAATGTTGGTATATTGACTACAACTGGCTGTCTCTTCATTTATTAAATAAATGTCGATTCTGAATTAATCCAAAACCAGCTCATAAATCAAGTGGACTTTTACCTTTCATTAGCATCTGATTATAGTATTGTGAAGCATAGTACTTGTCTGCAAGCTAAATAATTACATCATTTTATTGAACATTTTATATCAGTGGAGTCCCAACTGCTCTGAAAACTAACTAAATTTTCATGAACTTGGTCACTAACTAGATGACCTTTCTGGGTTTGCTTTGTATTACTGATTCTGTTTTACCTTTTTAGGTTGGCTCCTATTTGAAATCTCCAAAATTTCCCATTTGGATACTTGGCAGTGAAACGCACCTCACAGTCTTCTTTGCCAAGGTATGTTAGATGTGGTTTTGGTAACCTCAGGCAGATAAACACCACATAAATTCAAAGTGCAGATCTTGCTGCAATGTGAGTTTTATGTAGCTTTAATGTAAAAACATAGTCACTAAAACTTTTAATTAAGCCTTTTCTTGAAGGCAGAGTTGTTCCCATACTTCAGCAATATCTCATCACTTGCAGTGTGGAGTCTTTCAGTTTTAACTTAATTTATTCGGCTGGGGGTAGTTTATACTTTGGAACACTATGCTTGGGATAAGTACTCTCTTAAAGTTCTATAGTGCAAGAGAGATTTATATAGTGATTTCATCTCCCTGACACAACTTTCACAATTTCTAATCTATAGTTGGTTGTTCTAGATTAAAAATAGATATCAGGACTGTTAGAAGAATTCTTTATATATATTCTGTCAGATATCTACTGTAGCCTGTGAAACATAAAATGCTTTTGGGAGGACTGTCAGTTTAAAATCTTAGACCAGATTTTCCAAGGAGACAGTTTCTGTTTCTTTAGTTGAAGATTACAAGTTGTTTTCCTTAAATTTTATTTTTATAGAACACTTGTTTCTGATTAAAAATTTTATTAAAACTTTGAATGGTACCTGCTAGTATATTTATTGGTACTTATCAGAAGTTAACTTCCCTGTATGTAATATCTTAAAAAGTTAATTAAAACGTTGATTATAAATCTTGAAAATAAGTACTAGAACATACGACAAAGATAAAGCTGTAAATTCTCAAATTGCTGACTTTCTTTAAGTAAAACTTTTGCCTAACCTTTAGAAAGACAACACAAATGCCTAGATTTTTCTTACTAAAAAAACAAACCTCCACAATATATTGAAAGTTTATGTGTAATAGTATTTTTTAATCTTTAAACTTAAATTTTAAAAAATCATTGAAATTAATTAGCCAGTTTACACATTGAAATTTTTTTTGCAAATTTTTAATCCCTAATGTCAGCTAAATAGTCTTTCTTCCTTATTCCATGAAATAGAAAAATCCTTACTCGCCTTTGGATATTTTTTTGCTTTATTCTCTCCCCAGTCTTTCCTAGTAAAGTTTGTTTATTTCAGTTTTGAAATTTTATCCCCAGTTTTTCTGAATGATACCATCAAAGTCAGTACCGTGTTGTATAGAGAGTGGTGTGGTGCAAATAGCTATAATCGCTCTGTTATGCCAGTCCAGCATTCGTGTCCCAGTGTTATCACAGCTAATATTTAGTGTCTACAGAGACCATTTCCAGACATGAAGCCACTTCTAATGCTCCTTCTTTTAGGGTGCTGCAGGCTGTTTCCTGTCTTTAGAGTAACTGAGTGTCAATATCTGGTGTCTCCAATTGGTTCTCCTTTCTTCACTGAACTGCACTCAGGCTGTGTAAAACTTCAGCTTGTGATTATTAAAAAAGAATAAAGAATTGACATGATCTTGGCAAAGAATATTCTAGATATTCTTTTGTTATTGTTTTTGCTTTTGCTCCAGCAAAGCAGGAGTTGAAGGTGTGTAAAAGCTCTTAGTTTTTGAATTTGCGTGTCTAACCTCACCATTTCTAATGTAGCAGTTATTGAGCATTTCAGGTGGAGCAGAGATGTCAGCTACAGTGGAAATACAAATTGTGTTGACAAACTACTATTGTATCAATTGAAGCTACATGCCAAAAACTACAGAAAGAAACTTGAATTCATTGCAGATAGTTAATCAGCAAGTTGTTAAAGTAGGGTGTGTAGTTGGTGCTTAATATTGAGGATGTAGCTTCTAGTTTGATGGTTTGATTACATGAGAAAGAAATGTTCAGAATGGAAAGGGGAAAATGAACTGTGGAGCCAAAACCAGTGCAGATTAAATAAAAAAAAAAAGTTTTAATTCTTTCAAGATGTATATATTTTACAGGAGCATAAAGCCTTATTTTTAAATAGAATAATGTTAGGCAATTATTAAGCAGAAC
The DNA here is from genome assembly GCA_017589585.1 of Phylloscopus whistleri. Lineage (NCBI taxonomy): Eukaryota > Metazoa > Chordata > Aves > Passeriformes > Phylloscopidae > Phylloscopus > Phylloscopus whistleri. The sequence continues at coordinate 2,892,655 of JADMLD010000614.1, read as the reverse complement.
AAGAGTCAGTTTTGTCATTAGCTGAGTGATTTAATTTAGAAATTTAGAAACAGCAATCTTCCTAGGCTACTGTTGCTATAGACAGCTAGCATAGGAAAATTAGGGAACAGAACAGAATCTTCGTTTCCTTAAGCATGGAGATTTAACAAACAAAAGGTTTTACTCTAATTCTGCATACTGCTCTACTTAAAGAAAGCTGGCTGCTATTCTTTAGTACTTAGATATTTGACTCAGATTTTTTACATTAGATGAATGATAAGCATTGTTCTCCTATCAGTGGAATGAACAATAAACCACCATGCTCTTCTATCTCAGAACATTTTGATTTAAATATTGTAGACTTCTCTTGCTGTCTGCCAGAATACATTCGCACTACTCTGAATGTAGACCATTCTTTTGTAGCTGTGACTCTGAGAAATGTTTTATTTTGTAAAATAAATAAATCTCTTCATAGCTGCCATTCTAAAACCCTGTATATTTTCAGTGGATTTTAATGAGCAAAATGCAGCACGATATCTTTGGCTGAAGATCACACTTATAGCTTAAAATGAAAATTAATTAACTAAAGTGTGTAATTTGGCTTAAGTTCTCCTGTTACTAAAAGAGTAAGTTTTTCTTCTACCTGCGTGGTCTTCACATCTTGACTGTCACAGCATTTCTGTACATACCCAGTGAGTTATTAGCCTCGTTTTAGTACAGAGATTGGAGGTAGAGAGAAATAACAAGTAATTTCTTCATTGAAATAGCAGTTCTGATTGAAGCACGTTTTATTGAAGACAGTATCAGTAGTTTTGTTGTCTGGGACTTAACCAACCTGTCATTGGCCAAATAATCATTTGTAATTAGATCTTTTGGAAAGAAAATAGAATCTGGAAATACATGAAATGAAACCTCACATCTTCTAGAAATTCATATCTAGAGTAGACTGTCGAGCAAAAATACTACAGCTTGTTCTGCAGTGGGTAAATGTTGAAGTCAGAAAGCACATGCGAACATCTGTATTACCTAAACAGTTCTTCAAATCTCTGGTAGTTATGTGTGTCATGGGAGAGTTGGAAAAGCTTTGTGAATCATTGCAGGGGCGTCCCAAGCAAAATACTGTAAGTAGTACCATCATATTATTTCTCTTTTCTTCACAACTGTTGTGTGTATTTAGTCAGAAAGACTTAATACTTTGTGTATTAAGACTTAATACTGAGTGTATTAAGACTGCTTAATACTCAGCGGTCTAAATAAGTGTGGCTATTACTCTTAGTGGTTGTGGACTGTGCATTTGCAAGAAGATAGATTTTGCCTGAAAAAGTGAGTATGTAGATTATTCATAGGGTACTAAATCTAAGCAGCCATCATTTCTGCCTCTCCCTGCCCACCCTTCCTTTCAGTGAATAGAAAACTTTCAAATGGCTTCAGTCCAACAAAAGCAAACAAGGAATCTTTAAAAAATTTCCATAGTTTGTTTCTAGGTCTTTGAGCACAGAGGCCACAACAGAATTGGCTATCCATTTTCAGTTATAGCATTGTGGCATTTCTAGACTTGAGGAGTCAGATAAGCAGAGAAAACACCTGTCTGAAAAATCTGAATAAGGTACAAATTACTGCTTTTGAAGGAAAATGTCCTGTCCTGGTCTCCTGGAACCATGTTGGTTTTGGATTACATTTTTTTTATTTCTCTGGCTTTGATCACTGTAACCTGTTCTACACATTCTTAGAGCCTTTCTTCTGCATCCTTGATAGCTTTGTCTCTCAGAAGAAAGAACATTCACTTCTCTTCCTAAACAATCTCTTTCATCAGAGTTCAACTGAGGGGCACCTCAGCAGACACTGACACTGCTATAGGAGAGCCTAAATGTGGGTCAGTGGTGTTTACCAGAGCTAGGCCGAGGGGGAGTGTTAGTTGGTACAGCATTTAAGCTCAGAACACCAACAAAGTTTGTCAGTGGTGTGAAAAGAAACAAGATGCATGTGTAAAAATTCAGTCATTATTAGTATGTGTTAGCAACTTCGGTTTCTACAAAAGTAACCTATGAGTTTCCTTTAACTTAAAAACTCTTCTACTTTGAAAGGTAGTGAAAAATATCTATGCACTTCCTTTTGTTTTTCTCTTCCATGATCAGTAAGTGCAGGCTGTCAAATTTTGAAAAAATATGTTGTCATCAGAGAAAAAATTAAAATTGAATTTTGGAGATTCCACTTCACGAAATGGTTACAGAGCATGTGGATTTAGGGTCTTTAGTTTTCAGGAGTAAGAAGAATTGGTTCTGTTGGAACAGTCAGTGTTGGACACATAAATGGAAAAGATATAGATGTGTGAGGCAACAGCAGAAATAATTTCTCTACTTCAGCTTTAAAAAAACAATTTAAATACTAGAGAAGACAAGGCCCCTCTGAGTTACTATACTTATTGAAAAGAATTTATTCTGAAATGTTACACATTTTGTTACTATTCTGTGCTCAGGTAGTTGAGAGAATGCCTTTGTACTGACTCTGGGCATGCTGTTTATAAAATGTTGTAAAATGGGGGTTGGGGAGTGTCTTGGTTTAGGAAGACAGGTGTCTGCCAGGGAAAGCTGGAATTTCCCTTGGAATGGAGAATTTAAACCCCCTCCCTCCTAATTATTATAATTTTGTAATTAAGGGCTTTCAGGCAAAGATTTGGGAATAGGAATAACAGTTCTTTACTAGGAATATTAAAAAATACAAATGTAGTAGTCAAGCAAACAAACAAAAAATCCTAGAAACCCTGATAGAGTCAGAAATACGACCTGACACCCTGTTGGTCAGGGTGTTGGAAGCAGTCCAAATAAATCTTCCTGGAGTAACAGATGTGGTTCTTTTGGAGTAGAGATGATCCTGTAGAAAGGATCCAGTGGTGGTGAGATGGGTCCTGTCTTCCTCTGGAATCCAGTGGAAAAACAGGATACCTGGTGTTCTGAATCTCAGGTTTTATCCGGGTAGGAATGGTTGGCTCCCCCCACTGGGTGGAGCATCTCACAGTGGGATGATGGAATGTTCTCAGTCACGTGGTGAGCCTGAATGGCCCATTAACAGAAGATATCCCCCTGGAGGGAGGATGGGTTATGGAAGAGATAAAGAACACTGCTCCACCTGATTTTAACAGCTGGCCCATTATGAGAAGGCACCCACCCCCTCCCCCACTGGAGTTATGAGGAATGGGTTATACAAGAGATAAAGAGAACACCTCCCCAACCGGTTTCAACAGATGGAAAAACAGAGTAAACATTTTGGTTTTTTGTTTATATAACCTGTGACAGGGAGTAGTTCTAGCAGTTCCAATAGAAATTTTCAATCCATCAACATTTAGATATAAAAACTGAAAATAAAACACTACCACTTGTTGCATGAAATACTCTGTAAAGTGAAGGAAGGCAGGATGAGAGAATAAGAGAACCTTCTCTAGATCCACAAATCAAAAATAAAGGCATTTCCCACAAACTGTTAAACTTTCAATTTAGTATATTGTAGCAGCACTTCTGCATCGGAAAACATACAAAGAAAATCTGCCTGAGTAATGACCATGAATATCACATTAAACATTTTTAGGAAGAGTTCTCCTTAACCATTTCAAGTCTATTTTAAATACTATTAGGAAGAAAAATGATTCTAGAGGTAACCCATCAATTTACTTTTCCAATTTCCTAGTTCCCTTCAAAGCTTGTGCTCTGCTTACTTTGCTACTTTGCTTTGAGTTTGCATTTCAGTTGGTTAAGAAACAAACTTTTGTCTGATTTTTAAAAATTAGCATTAGGTTGTGGGAACATATTTGAAACTAATGGGTAGTCATTTCCTTGAGACAATATATTGGCAATAACTTGATGGATACTTTGTCTCTAAACATGAGCTAGCTCTGTGCTTAGTGGAAAATATGTGAACATGTAAAGCACCTGTTGTGAAAAAATGCAGTGAGCAGTATAGAAATGGTGAGTAATTTCCTGCACATTTGTAGGATGTGCTGTCCTGAGGAGTACATTTTTCTTTTCCTCCTATTAGCATGTATAACTTTCATATGTAAACTGAAATTGGGGGCTGGAAGGTAACAAATTGGGTCCTACCTCAGAGGAAAACTTCTAGAAGGAATTTCAGCCTCCTGTCTCTGGAGGGAGGAGTCTATGAGCAACACCTAATTTGCATGTACATTAGTCTACCAAGGGAAAGACTGATTTTTAAAGAAACACATTTTAGTTGTTTCATTCTTTTTTGTAGTACATGCAGAGTGGTTTGTGAGTAGTAAATACACGAAAGAAATTTCTAAATGCAATTCTGTAATTTATAAGTCACTCTGTCAAATTGTGAACGTAGAGGTACTGAATAGAAACACAGGCTGAGAACTTATATCTTCTGTATCCCTTTTAAGTGTGAAACCAATGTTGGTTCCAATTATGTTTGATACAGCAGCATTGGGCCTGAGTCATCACATAATGGGTAAATAATTCTGGATTTGAAATTTGGATTAACAGACATACGGGCTCATTATTAAAATACAATTAGTAGGTAGAGTTTTTAAGAGTATTGAAGTATTGAAAAATCAAATCGATATTTAATTAATTGTTGCATTTTAAAAAAAGGCATTTTTAATTCCAAATCAAGGGAAAAGCAAAATACTGGTGGATTTTTCCTCCATTATTTGCTTCTTCCATTAATCTGGTGCCCTAGCCTTTCCACATATAGCTCCCACTTAATTCTGCCACAATTGTTTCATTTCCAGCTGTATTAAATAGCAAAGTATTGTTTATGCTGTTGCTCAGATAGCAATGCAATAGGATACAGCCATCCATGGAGAACTCACCTGAAGTTTTCTTAAACATCTTTTGTCATATACCAGGCTCTTGTGTATTGTGTTACTTTTTTTTCTTCCTGGTCACCAAGCATATCCACCTCACACAATGCATTGACATTTACCACTGGATTCTGCATTTGGCATGTGTTGTTTGCAGCTATTGAAATCTCCTGGTAGTGTTCTGAAAGTAGGTATTATTTATAAATATGTTTTTGCATAATTGATTCACAGACACCTTCCTTCTGCTATGGGTCATTACTATGGAACATTATATGGCACAACTTGGAATCCTTCCAGTGCCTGATGGCTTTCAAGCTGTGAATGAATTAATGGTTAGTTCACAGTAGATGTTGGCCTGCAGAGTGGAACTCTTTTTCGTAAGCCTTTTTCTCATTGGTATACTTAAACTCTGGCTTTTTGATGTTCAAATTTTTTTAAATTTTAGCTTTCTGCATGTATTTGGATATACTACTGTCCTTTTTATTTGAATCACTTCGGATAGTGGAACAAGTATTATTACACTGTTGTGTGTTCTGATTGAGAAAGTGAATCTCTATGGATGGCTGTTAATCCTTGCTCCCTTGTTATAAATACATGTTCTGGATGGAATCTGAGGAATCGTTCTTCCTTTTATAATTTTACTTCCTGAGAAAATATCCTGAAGTCGTTAACGTATTACAGAACTTAGCAAACAGAGAGTTTTAAGTATAGTTAGTGAATGCCTATTAAAGATATTTTTAAGTGAAGTGTTCTTGGGCAAAACAACAGGGAAATTATTTTGTGGCCCTTTGTCTCTTTGCATATTTTTTCTCCAAAATGTCTGAAGACCAGATGTTCTTTCTGAGCAGGGTACCATGTATCCTTAGAAGTGGAGGCTTACATATTTTTTTATTCTCTGTTCAGTCTGCTTTATTCCCATGTTCCCAAACCATACTGGGATAGATGCTGGAACTAGAATCAGTAAATGAGACTCCCAACATATGCTTCAGTAATAAGAATATACATTAAAATAGTAACTGTTGTAGTTCTGTTCTGAAATTTTATGCCAAGTTCTGCTTTTTTCAAAACTCACACACTACCTAATAAACCTGTGACATGACAGACTGAACTTTCAAAAAGAATCTCTATCAGGAGACTTTAGGTAATTTTATTTATAAAATAAAATGGCAGGAACCTGGTTGAAATTTTCAGGTGTTTAGGTTATAGCTGTTGTTTGATCCACAAAACCTTAACACGTGACAGCTGTGGAATCCCCAGGAACATAGGGTGAATCCATATACAGCATCAGATTTAATCCAAGTACAAGCACAAAGGTCTTTAGCAACTGATTTCTAATCACTTTTTAAAAAGCATTGAAAAATAAGTTTCTCATCTCTTTATTTACTCCTTTCGTACCGATGGCAGCTTTGTTGCATACAAAATTAAAATAACATCTTTGGCCACTTTTGATAAGGGACCTCTACTTTCAGAATTGGAAGTCTAAATGTGGAAGGATAGAAATACAGAGAAAAGGTAGGGACAGGGATTGTCTATGGAGGAGGGACGTTTAAACTCCTAGCAAAAGTGAAACCATTTAGTGATACTTTAGATACTGCCTTCATTATCTATCTTTCTCCTCTTACATAAGAAGTTGCATGTGATTTGCTATGTGAGTAACATATTCTTTTATTTCTAAAACTGTAGCAACCTCCTTTCAATATTTAAGTACATTTTTTCTAGTCTTGGTTTGTTTTACATAAGAAGCTTATGAAATCTGTTTTCTTTGGGTGTTACAGGGTATCCAATGCCATTTTCCTCTACCAGTTGATCGTTTAGGATATCTTATATGTGTACTTTAACTGTTACAGAAGGGTGCCAAAGTTCTCAGAGATTGTGGTATGAAAATATTGAAGCAGTGCAGGTGTATTTAGAGAAGAGATTCAGTCACTGCCTATGTGTGGTTAAGAAAGCTCATGCAGTTGGAGTAAAGTGAGGTGGGCTTTACTGTATAATACAGCTTTAATGAAAAAATCATGTGCTTTGTATTAATAAAAGAATAAAACATACTGTTTTTATAGAAGCTAATTGCTTTATTCTGCTACTATTAGAATTAGCTATCTGAAATAATATACTTCAAATATGACATAAACGGCAATATGGTTTCTATAGTAGATGAAACTGTGATGTTTGTGAATATTTAATATTTTCTTTGTACATGTAGCAACATGTGCTTATAAAGATTTCCTGAAATACTACTTACCAATACTAAATAACAGAAGATCACATGCCATTATCAATACACTTTTTTTCTTCATTGTTTCACAGAGCTTGTACATTTCACATGAAAAGCCATAAAATGTTACTGTTAGGTTAATGAACCAGGCTAAGAGTTGTCCTTTAGAAACACTTGGCATATTTGAGTTATAAAATAATCAATCCAGTCTATTTTCAAAAACATTTCATCGTTCTGGATTGAAGCAAGGCAGAGGGTTTTTGTCATCCCAAGAAAGAATTATATGGTTTAAGTGGGAAACTGAATACTCTAAGCTGGTTTCCAACATTAAGTGCAGCTTTCAGTATTGTGAGAACTGTATTTAGGAAGATTTAAATTTCTGCAGCACATCTTCACTGGTTTTAAACTTTGCTATCAAATGTTCCTGACATATGTGTTCATTTCCCACCTCCTTATTGTAATTCCAAATAGAATTAGTATGTTAATACTCACCACTGCATTGTATAGCAATCAGCTCATATCTATAGGCTGAAATAGTATTAGATGTAGAAATAGAATATAATACTGGATATCAGGTTTTTTACATAGAAAAAGGGTAGCATAATAATAGAAGTTAAAGTACATTTTGAGTGAATTATATTGTGGAGGTTTTGGAAGTCATACAGCATGGAATTTGTCCACATCCATCTTGATTGCTCCTAGGAACAAAGTTTCGTGTTTCGTTCTGTCTTCCAAAAAAAAAGCTATGTGAATATCATTTGAAAAGCTGCCCTTTCAGATTAAGCTTGTGACTGGAGAGTAGTGTGTAATTTAGTTATTAGATAAGAATTCCAGTAAACTCAAATTTGCTGACTCCTGGTCTATAATTCCAGTAATATATTTTTACTTTCAAAGCAAAGACCTTGTTTTGTGTTGATGAGCAGAACAAGCTAGTAACTGAATAAGAAAAATACTATATACCTAATCTTTATTGGTTTACAGTAATCTCTCCATGAAAGCAAGGAACATGTTGAAGAAGCTATTATTTTTTAATGAGTCACCAAGTGAATTGTTGCCTTCTTGTGATGTTTTAAACTAAATCACCAACATCTGTGACAATGTAACTGTTAAACAGGTATTCGCTGTATTTTTGAGTTTCTCTTATTTTTAAAAACTACAACACTATGGCTTTTTTTTGATGGCTGTCTTGTTAAACCAACCAAATACATCGTCTCCCAAAGGAATGGAGGATATATTGTGGTTTCTGTAACTTACTTCAATGTGTGTTAAAAGCTCTGCTTTCCAGATGAGTAGACTGACAGGGTCCTCAGATTTCTGTTATTAATTCTTCTTCTTTGGTTTGTGTTCACTTTTCTTCCACAGCCTCACCCCACCCTTGGATCAAGTAGGCTCTCTTTTCTGTCTGGTAGTATGGGTGAAGGAGGAAAAGAATTCAAAGTAGTCCATATGTAGCTTTTCATTCCTCCCTATTGAGAACTTTCTTCTGTGCTCAGCAAGGTACTGCAGGTACTGTAGAGTAAATGCAGTAGTTTCCCTTTTGCAAGGCAGTGTACAGCTAGAGGCAGTTTGCTTCCTTTTCACTACCTTGTTGCAACAAATTGCTTGTTGTGAATGTTCCTCCACCACCACCACTACCCCTTGATCTACACTTTCAGATAAACTGTTGTCTTTTCCTGGTCTAAACTACAAGGCCTGCATTTTATTTTCTGACATTGATAAGAACTCTGCTGCTTTAGGGATGGCATTCTTCCTTTTGTGTCTTTTTCCTCCCGTCATATTCAAGAAAAAGTCTTTTGGTTTTGGTTTTTTTTTTTTTCATTTTCTGAATCACAGATAGACTCATAGGCCCTCTTCAAGGCTTAGGAGGATATGGTGTATGATCTTTGACATCTGCCATGCTCAAGTGGAAATAGTTGTTGCTGCAGGGCTCTTGTATAGTGACAGAAAAGTCTAGGACTTCTCCTTCATTTTTTCCATATACATCTCTCAAGTGGGAGAAAACGTTTTACTCCTTCAGGTATTCTTTGAGTATGTTCCAGTTGTGTGGAATTTTTTAATGCCTTCTCTCATGGAAGATGGAATGCTGCAGAGCAATGGCACATTCCATTGGCCAGCACAGGAAGATCATGATAAGCAGTCTGTGCAGGGCAGTTCCATCACTGCAACAACCAAAGGCACTGCCCCCTGCAAACTACTGATGTGGATGATATACCTGGACACAAATGGGAGTCTTGAACTTCATTGGCCATCCCTCTGTTCAGAGACAGACTCATAGTCTTCTAAACTAAATTTATGTCAAATAACATCAAATGGTTTAGGACTGACTTCGCAGGTAAGCGCTCTAGGATTTGACTTGCTTTGATGCCACGGCACAGTTCTCTAACTGTCCCTTCCCAGACAGACCCTTCACAATATACTGCCTAGATTGACAGTAGATGCTATGTAGGTATTTTTAGAACCAGTTACTTCATACCTCAGCAGTGATGCCTAAGAGGAAAAACAACTATGACCTTTCCATAACTGTTGAGTTCTTTATATGATAGTAATAATGACCTCCCATTTTAAGGAGGTCCTTAAGATCTTATGGACTCTCTTTTCCTTGGTTTGATAAACAGCTCCTAGGAAAACCTACATAAACAGCTGTTACTTAATTTCAAGCAATGCCTATGTTCTAGTGAGCCTTCTTCACTTAATGAGAGTCAGCAAGTGGATTTTTGTATCAAAGACTTTGAACCTATTTTTGCTACTGTAGGGATGTTACCTTGCCTGCTTTTCAACTGATACCAGTCTATGTTAAATTTTACTTTTTGGTTCTCTTCCTAGCCAATCTCTACAAGTAAAACTGTCTGATACCTTTAGGACACATAAAGTCATTTGTATGTGTGGCAATACATATGGCACTTCTGCTCCTTACCCACAAAGCTGCATTCAATTCATTCTGTTCTCTTAGTTAAGTTAAATCTCAGGCTGTAAAGAGCATTTCAATTCTGGCTTTGGTAGCAGGATCTCTTCCCCTTTTGAAGAAGAACATTATCTGTGTCCTTCAGGGTACATACAGTGGATATGGAGATTCATTGCAAATGAATGATTGCAGCCACAGGAGGATCTGAAGTTGGACATTCTGATTCCAGAGCTCTATCCAATTTGCAATGCATTCTGATCATGTGTGAAAGACCTGTGTGTCCAAATTATAGTGATACAGTTACATACATCCACGGGATTGTGTGAGGTGTCTTTTCTCTGTCAAAAGATAATCTCCAAAGGAACCTTGCTGATACATAAAATCAAATTTCTTTTTGAACCAGCTCCTCACTGAGATGCTCTGCCTGGCATCCAGTTTCAACTATCAGTTGTGAGACTCCTGTTTCCTCTGTAAAATTGAAATTGGGCAATGGATTCAGAAGTCAGCTAGAGTTTCAGAGATCCCATCAACCTTGTTTTCTTAGGAAGCAATTTTGGAAAAGTTAATGCTTTGAAAGCCCCTGATACGGCATTGAAAAATACACACTTTCCTCTGTAATACAAGACTGGATTAAATAAACTTCAGTTCTCCAGATGTAATTAAGTTACAGCAGGTTAAAAAGTTGCTAAACAATCAGTGTTTCTATATTGTTTCTAGGTAAATTTTTAAGAAGGAAGTTAGTATGCCAATATGTAATTCTTCCACATATCACTCAACAGTGATAGTGTAGAACCATAAAGCAGTTCATATGGGAGCAGATTTTGTTTTCCAGGGCAATGGGTCTTTCAGGATGTGACTTTTGTAAAAATTCATAGCCAAGATTTCAGTGTGGCTTAGCCATTATGTTCTGCTTTGGATTTGTAGAATGAAAAGTTCGGGAATGTTTTCATTAAAACTTACGAAGAACATTTTTTGCCTCTGAAGGCAAACATGGGATCTTAAAATAACTGGTACTACTGATGAGAATAACTTTTCAAAGTAATATCAAATGACTTGTGTATCACAAGAGCCAATGAGTGAAACATGATTTTTGGGACATGTTGTGCTTAGTATTGGAAATAATTATTGTAATTAACTGTTTATGAGATTCCCTTATATGGAACTTTCACTGCATGGGTTACATCAAAATACAATTCATAATGCTGGGGTGGGGAATCTATTCTGGCACATATGGTGAAATATCAGCTTGGGCAGCTGAAATATGTTTCTGTTAGATGTTTATCACATTTTCAGCTTTATTGCATGAAGGAGCTATGGTATTTTTTTCCCCCAGATACAAATATATAGACTAATTGAACTTCTAAAGTTATGTGCATACTGGAAATGAACGACATGATAAGTTAAGAGGTTGTATGAGATTTGTATGTAATCGATCTTGCATTTTAAACTTTTTGTAAGACAACAATCTCAGTGAAAAGTTAGAATTATTTTACAGGTAAGAGAGGTTGGGGTTTTGGTCATCTCACTCAGGCAGACTTTTCTAAATTCCATCTGAAGTTACTTGCTTAGAGCAAGTAACTAACATTTAGTGAATAAAAAATGTTAATATGTAACAATATGGAGGCATTACCACATTTTAGAGTTCCTTTAAAAGAGAGAATTTTCAGTATAAGTAAAGCATTTAGTGACTTCATTTCTAAGTACTTCCCATGTATACATACATGAAACAAAAAACTAAGGAGCTGGAAAATTAAAATGCTAACAGAGATACACACTGTTTGCAATTGGACTATCAAAAAAATGTTGGCATTTGCAGAAGACTTGCTTTAAGGAATCTGTTTTGCATCACATGAAACTGTGGAAAATACTACATTAACAAGATCATTTGTGGGTAGGGAGGACAATGCAAATGATAGTTTTTATTCTTGGATTACATTAAGATTGTATGGAAGGAACTGCATACTTGTAAACCAAAGTAGAGCTGTGTTGTTGAAATTATATGTCTGTGCTGTTGGAAGTTACTTTGGGTTATATCCTTCCACACCATTGGACATTCTAAGAGTTCTCCCTTGTTATTTAGGCTTTGTGAGCTGCTGATTTTTTAGTAAGAAACTACCACTAAAATATCCCTTCTTCAGAGTTAAATCCTGAATATTGACATCACTAATCATCTTCTCGTTAATAACCTTTATATGCTATGGCATCATTGATTTTAAACTGAGAAATATTTGCATTAGTTTACTGTAATACACTGTGATAATGAAATCTATTCCTGCTTAGTATGTTTTGTATTCCAAATAATTTAAGAGTTGGTCCCATATTACAAAATTTCATAGTCTATGTATGTGCCTTATATAATAACATAAATGTTACCCATTATGACAGGGTATGTACTCAACGACAACTTCATACGTTATTTGGCATCATGAAACTAATTCTGTTGAGCTAATACAGTCTTTTTATCTGAAAGTACTTTAAAGGATTTTAGAACATATGTAAACATGAAGATACACTGTTAAAATACTCGTTTTCTGTAAATGTTCTAGTTATCATTCATTTATAAAATCAGTGGAAAATTTTCCATTAAACAGTGGATTTGTTTCTATTAAGTCATATTTATGGATCTTTAGAATTACATTATTGTGATACTGAATTAATATAAAAATCTAGCATTTATATTTCCAGTGAGTAAAGCAAGCAATTTTCAAGTTGTTCTCATCAGGAGAGATTAGCAGGACAAAGGGACTCCTCCCAAATTAGTTTCTTCTGTGTGCTTTCTCACTTGGAGCTCAAGTACAAATTATTGGAATTGTAGTTTCCATTTAGCTTTTGTGCTACAACATCCACACAAAAAGGTTTGCATAAAATTCATCTAGAAGTTTGTGGAATAATCTTTAGCATTATTTCTTGATTTTTTTATGTCACTATTAGCAAAATTGTCAAATTACTTTAACTTTTCTTCTGTTGTATTGAAATTTTCATTAATTTAGGTTCCAGCTGGGTGTAGTATGGCTAAATATTTTCTTTGTATCTGTATCTGAAGTGAGAATATTTTGTAAGTTTTCTTTGTGGGTTTTTTTCACCCCCATAGGACATGGCCCTTGTTGCTCCTGAAGCACCTTCAGAACAAGCAAGAAGAGTTTTCCAGACATATGACCCTGAGGGTAAGGGTTGTATTTTGTGCTGAAATAAGATTTTTTTAATAGAAATGTACTCATTAAGAGAGGAATGAAATGCCTAGTCCTTAATAAATGTTCAGTACAGGAGTCAATCTACAAGTGACATTGAGCACCCTGGTCTACTGGAAGGTCTCCCTGCCCACAGGCAGGCAGGTTGGAACTAAGTGATCTTTAAGGTCTCTTCTAACCCAAACCATTCCATAATTCTATGAAGAAATTATCTGAGAATTCTGCAGTAAGGGAAATGGTGCAATAGTAAGTAGAGTTTTTAAGAGACATTTTTAACCTTGTTATGTTCTTTGTAATTAACATAAAGCTTAAATAAAATTTATTTTATACTAAGTTTTTATAAAACAACTGATCTGATCTGATTCATTCTTCATGAGATTTTGTTCTTGAATGTATGCAGAATACATGGAAAATTTTCTTATGTTTTGGAAAACAGAGGATGTCTAGCATTCAGGTACTATTTTAACTAATCAAAAGGGAAAAACAGTACACTTATTATCCCAAGGTACCTAGTGGAAAACTCTATACAAAGATTGAATTCTTAGCAAGTATTAAGCTTCTAAATGTATGAATGATAAATCCAGTTTCTATATTGTACTCTTCTTCTTTTTTTTTTTTAAGCGTGAGAGAAGCATTTGAAAACTCTTTCCTTCTAGAACCCTACCATTTGCTGCAAATTTTACAGATAAAGATAGTTGTATTTGTATTTTTGAGTGAAACTTGTTCTCCTGGAAAGCATTTTATTTCTTTTCCTCACAAGAAACTTTGCTACTTCTTCAGATAATGGGTTTATACCTGACACACTGCTAGAAGATGTAATGAAGGCTTTGGACCTTGTTTCAGATCCTGAATAGTAAGTATAATAAAATTTAAATACTGCAGAAGTATCAATTAATGACATTAACTATAATTGAAGGCTTTTTTTCTTGATTCAGTTAACCATATATTTCTTATAATTTCAGGTTGGTTTTGGTTTGGGGTTTTTTTCCTGGTTTGGATTTTTTTTTTCCTAGTTTACATTCTGGGCACAGAATGTTATTTTAAAATGTTAAGCTTTAAATTAAATGGGAGGAATTAAAATTAAGATGTCTCTAACTTTAGTAGTGATAATTAGAAGCAAAAAAAAGCCCTCAAACCTACTGCATTACTATATGTTGAGGAGATAATTTGGATTATATTTCTATAAATTAATGTGGGTGAAATGATGCGACGGAAGAGCTTAACAGTCAAGGTGTTTAGGGGTAAGTTTGGATTACCACTGGATCTTTCTGCAGCATTGGAAGCTGAAATTGCTTCAGTTAGAGTTTTGTTTCCACCAGCACTCAGGACCTAGTAGTGTTTGTAATTGCCATTTATTTCCAGAAATAACACATTGATTCCCAGGGTTAGAGTTAAAACTCAAATGTTTTAGCTCTAATGTGGACAGACAAGACTAATATTAAGTGACAGCAGTTAACCTTCAGTGTCAAAACTTACCATGCTTTGTAACTAAATGCTTAACCCAGAAAGGAAAGCCAAACACTTGTACATTTTTACTGCTCCAAAAGTTTCTTCTGCTCTCTTGTAAACATTTGGTCTAGTTTAGTTGGGTCAAAACTGGAATGACTGTGGAGAGTGCAAGATTACTTACCACAGCCATCTGAAAAGTGATTGAGCCCATTTTCTCTCCTTTCAAATGTTTATAGTGTAATGAACTATACTGAGTTGTTCTCTGGAGGATAGGAGTAAAAAGTGAAATAAAGAGATATCCAAACCAAAAGGAAGTACAAGACAAAAGGCTCACGTTCATATTATGACGTATTATGAATAAGTGGTAAAATCTGCAAAAGACTTCTTTTTTCAAGGAGGAGAAAGAAAAAAAGCCATTCTTTAATAGGTCTGAGAAGATGTCTTTCACCTTTTTGTTCTGCTGTCTCAATATGTCTGCAGAAATCCTCTTTCTTCATTCAGTGGTTTTTCCATGTGGCTATTTGATTTTTAGGGCATTTGTGGCCCTAAAACCCTGTCCTATTTTATTGTGCATAGCACATAAAATATAAATTGATGTACAAAGAGCCAGTCCAAGGACCTGCTGCATTGAAAAGCCATGATCAAAATCATGGAATATACAGTCTTAAATCATCTCCTCTTAAAAATATATATTGCCTAATACTATTATCTTGAGAACTTACTCTGTTTGGGTTCTAGATGTTCTGTCTTTTTAGTGTGGAACTCAAGTATAAATAATGTGTTTCCAACTCCATATGGGCTTTTTTGCTTGTTTTTTTTTTTTTGTTTGTTTGTTTGTTCTTAAGGAAAATTAAAGGACTTGCTTACAAATGTACTATTTAAATTTGTGATTATCTAATTCAAGGCTTTAAGTTTCTCAGAATCTCAGATAGTATAAAGACCAGACCTGATCAGGATTTTAGAACTGTAGAGGGGAGCACTCTGTAAAGCAGACATGAGTTAACAAGGTGACTTAGCCAGTACTGAAAGCCATTGCATGTGTTTTTAGTAGTTTTCTTGTCTTTTAGTAAATGTATCTGAGAACCCACCTGTCTCATTTGTTTTGCCTGTTTCTAAAAACCATTTGATGCCCTTTAGGGCACCAATTTGAGTGCATCTGTCAATGGAGGTTTGCTTAAAACATTTTATGCTCTCTGTCTATTTGACCAGTAGTGGAGGCTTCTGTCCCCACACACTTCTCAGCCATAACAGTACAAAGACCATCACCCCAACACTTGTAACCTCTTCAGTTCAGGTGCCAGGCTTTGCACTGAGGAGACTGAAACACAAGCACACGTGTTCAGTAGCTCTGCTGTGGTACCATTAACATTGAGAGGTGTTAATGACTTGCTGAAGGTTAAAACCTCAGTTGAAACATAGCACAATCCAAGTTTATTAGGTCTACCCTCCTGCTTAACTGATTGAATTTTGTACACTGGCCATATTTAAAAACTTATGTGGTGCTGTGTTTTTAAACAGTTCTTTTATTTCTTTAGTGAGTATAGACCTTGCTTTAATTTCATGACATAATTTTAAGTGCATTTAAAAAATTATCTGTTATGGTTCTGTTTGCAAACACAATGTTTTTGCAACTCCATTGCAGCATTTCAAGTATTTGGGCAGGTTTCAAACAGCCAGTGAAATAGCCAAAATTTTGTACTTGGGGAACAGTGGGAATGAGGAATAAAAGGATTGAAGTCCAGTATCTTGCAAATCCTCAGTTGTGGTTTCACTTGAGTAGTGGATTTTTTTAAAGATAATAAATCAGCATAGTTTATAGGATACCACATTCGGTGTAATGAATTTTAAAATTCTTTTTTCGAGGACCTTAACAGAGCCACTCTCTTAAGATTTGCATAATAAATCCTCTGTGTGTTGAGTGAGAAACAAAAAGAATCCAAATAATTTACTACTAGTTCTATGTTAGGACCAAGAAAGGAAGTTATTCAAAGATGAAGAAGCTTGAGTAGTAGCCAAAAGGACAAAATGCTTCTCTGCAACAAACGAAAAGACCTTGGAACTACACCTTCTCCTTACAGCCCCCAACAAAAGAGACCTGTGGGGTGGTTAAAGGCCTAAGCAGTAAAAGAGGCATCTATGAGAAATAGGAGTGTGTCTTCTGAAAGGAGAACATAGTACAAAAATTAAAAAAAGGGAAGAATCTGGATTTATGGTATGTTAAATGTAAATACAATATAAAGCAGAGTTAAAATCTGTAGACTTATAAGCAAAGTTATAAAACAAAAACTAATAGTGTTCTGAGCCCATCAGTGCCAAGAGGCTTGCAGGAAGTTTGTAGTTCTGATAGATGATTCCCAGTGTCTTAAAAGTATTTAAGTCAATTAGAAAATTGCAGTGAGTTCTTCATATTCACCAGAGAGGGTGGTAGGGAGCAGTTCTCCTCATCACTGGAGAAGATTACAGAGCGGTTCCGCACTTAAGCCTTTTGGTGGGTGGTCAGAGTGACTAAGATTCTGAAGTGTCAGAATAAGTAAAAAAACCCCAAATCCTGAAGAAACATCAGAATGACATTGCTGAACTATTTTAGGTTACCTACCACTGTGAACTGCACTGGTACCAAACAGTGTAGGAGTGAGAAAGGTGACAAATGAACAATAGGACTTAGAAAAGGATTTGAAGGCCAGTCTAGGGAAAATTCACGTGTAAATATTTCATGTGTAGACATGGAATAGGAAGGAATATTCTTTTGTGGATAAAGAATTGATCAAAGAATAAAAATGTCACTTTTTGTTAATGGAGGGAGATAATTTGAGGAATTTTACAGGAATTTGTGCTAAGTCTGTGAATTTTGTGACTTTACCAGCAAGGATTTGACTGTAGGGATTTGTGTGATTGTTGCTGATAAAAATGTGTTGGAGATATTGAAAAAAGGATATGTAATAGCAGCAGAAGTTACTAGAAGAGATGGTAACAGAGAGGTACCAATAAAGTAAATTTAGATGGGTTGCTTAGGGGATAAAGCAGTGCTGATTTCACATACACATTGTTGGTCTGTGAACTACATTTACTGCTCAGGAAACAGATCTCTAGATTCTAGCTCATAGTGGAGTGGGATTCATAGGAGTTATGTCATTATATAAATGGCTGATTTTTCACTCCATCTTAAAGAATATTGTAGAAAGGTATCAGGAAGGCAAAGCTAGGTTAGGACTGTTTGCCCTAGAAAAGTAGACAGCCATTAACACAGTAAATAGGGAGTAACTGTTAATTGCTTCACGCAATATCAAAATGAAGTGTCATCAAACAGAATCAGGTGACAGGTTCAAAACAGAGAAGGCACTTATTCCTAGAATCCATAGTAAAATTCTAATTTTTTTACTTAAATTTATTAAGAGCCGAAATTATAGATGGGTTCAAAGTCAATTAGGCACATGCATGGAAAGAAAAATATATATCTTTGTGTTTTAGATACTGCCTATCACTGAAGATGTCTTTGAGCAGCAGACTGCTGGAAATGGGGAGGGTAAACTAAGAATGTGTGTTTGCCCTGTTGCTCTCTGTCATAAGCATCCACTACTGACCAGTGTCAGGAACAGGATACTGGGCAAGACGCTCTGTTGCTTTGATCCAGTGAGGACATTCTTGTGTACGGTACAACTTGTAACTCGAGCAGAGGGCTAGGTAGATGCAAATAGATACAATCTGCTGCCTGTAGAAATATATTGCTTAAATAGATGTATAGTCTTATAATTGACCTTTGTTTGCAGTGACCCGAAATTAGACTGTAGTCATGCAGTAAGGCTTCCAGATTAGTATTGTTAGTATTTCCATTGTTTGTTGGTTCTGGCTTCTTCCATAGCAAGTACGTGATGTAAATAAGAAATGTGTCTGTTAAATTTAATTTTATTTCAGCGTACTTAGAAAATCTTGGAAGGTTTTCAAATCTCTGTTCAAAAACAGGTTGTTTGGCAGTAACAGAGCTATATTTGAAAGATGGCTGGTTTTTGTATCTTTAAAGAATGCTTACAAGACAGCAAAATGCCTTTTGGGCTGTAAACCTGGTTTTAGATTATATGGGTTTCAAATTATTTTACCAAATATGGTGATCCTTCAAAATAATCACTTATTTAATTTAAAACAACAGATTACTTTTACTTAAAAATAACCATGTTTTTGGCAACTTGCATGCCATTCTGGTGCATTTGCCACTTACAATTAAAAATAGAATAGTATTGCTATACTTGGCAGTCAGTACTGTGGTAGCACAGCATAACTTAGTCATGCAAGAATAAAAGTTTCTTACTCATACTTTTATATTCAATGTTTTTTATCTTAGTGTAAACCTCATGAAGACCAAATTAGACCCAGAAGGACTGGGCATCATACTACTGGGCCCCTTTCTACAAGAATTTTTCCCTGAGCAGGTAATCAATATAGCTTTGTTGCTGCAGAGCATTGTCTATTCTGTTTGGCTTTGAGATTCATTACAAGCTTTCATGAATATCAAAAAAGTAATTTTTAATAAGTATTGCATTCATCCAACTCAGTCGATCTGCAGATAACTTCTGTATTCCACCACAAATGGTAGACTTCTTTTTTCTGTAACAGGTCCATGATTTTGTCAACTTTACACTAGAAAGAAACTCCATTGTTCTAAATTTAACTTCAGGAAATATATAATCATTTTGTGTATGACACTGAATTGTTTACTTACAGAAAGTTCATTGGAGTTTGGTTTTTCTGAGAATAAATGACCATACTGGTTTTATCAATATTAAGAAGGTTGCTTGTAGATGGGAAAACATTGCAAACATATTTAAAACTATTTTTATGTACATTTCTTGATAATGTAAAATTTTTGACAGTTTAACAAAAAAATCATGGTAAGTTTAACATATGTGGAAGTTAGGGTATTGTAAAATTATTTTTAAACTCTCAGTCCGTTCCATATATTCTTTAAGACTGCACCACAACTGAGAGGCAGGTGTTAACCTTGCACTGCTGTCCTCTTTCCCTTTGCCTTGGATCACATTTTCCCACTGACATGCTGCCTCCCTGCCACCAGGAGCCTCTTTAAACAGATTTGTGGTAAACCAGAACAGGGAGCTGGTTTGGATAAGAGCTCCCTTTGCACATGTGTGTGGGCTTGTTCCATGGCCATGCACATACTTTTATTGGCAAAAGAGAGCAGGTTTATCTGGGGATAGAAGGATAGGCTGGTGGAAGCAGGAGAAGGGCTGAGAGGAGTATTTCTTTAAAGGTTTTTTAGCTTAATATGTCACTGAAACTATGTGTCTTCATTTTTACAATCAAGGAAATGTGGAACTGATGGTTTTAAGTGCCTTCAGCAAGATTCTTTTTGTTAGGATTGTGCAGCACTGGGTGTAGCACTGGGTAGTATGAAACATGGCCAGTCAGAAGACACTAGAATTGCACTGCCAAAGATGGTAGGGACTAAATATATCATTCAGAGGCTTTCATCATCTGGAGGAAAGAGAAACAGGAGTTAGTGTTCATTTTCTCTGGCCTTTTAGAATTATATCCACATTGTATTTTTGCCAACTGTTTCTTCTTCCTTTCATTTGTTTATACAGAGGTGGAAATGTATGTACAATTGAATATAATATATTTCTTACAATTATATTACATTTGCAAATCTGGAAGACTCCACTGCTTCATTTTAGAATGAAGTTCAGAATGCCAAAGAACATCCTCCATAATTGGCTGTGCCTAAACTGTCCAGTACCATGGGCCATAGGGCGGTGGAGGAGAAAAGAGCCATTGTATGAGGCTACTGCCTCTCCTGTGTGTTGTAAGGGCATCATTGATTGAAGAAGGGAAGCTAAAGAACAAAGCATAGTGCAGTCATGGGCAGAGCCCTGCCTTGGTCACCTTGGTGGAGGAACTCTGCCTCCTGTAAAGTTGGAGCCCCCAAGTCAGTGCCTGTCAAGTGCTAATTCCCTGCTACATGTAATTCCCCACCACTCAGTTTCCTGTCTTGTTAAACCTTCACTGGCTCCAGTAAAAAACATGAGAATTGTTACTGCCTTATGGGTGCTATTTGAGCAATCAGCATGTTTGGGACTGGAATCTGCCAGCATCCATTTTTTCAATCTGTCTGTACTCTGGATCAGGTAGCAGTAGCCCTTACCCATACTGACACCTTGCTCAGAATTCTTTCTTAAAGCGAAATTCTGCAGAAACGAGAATTGATGTCTTTCTTTCAAATACTGTGAGGAAATAACAGATACCAGTGATGGTTGGAATTGATGATGTTAATATTTGAACATATAGCTAGGGCTTGGGAGATCCAGATTCGATTCCTTCACTGAAAATATTCAAACCCCTATTCTTACTCTCCTAGAAAGTATTCAACTCCACCTCAAAAGCAGGAAGGTATCTCAGCTTTCCTTCTGAAAGCTGTTGGCTTAGAAAAATATTATTCAAAGCTATTCACCCCTCCTTACTACTTAGGGCACTCCTCACCTGGAGAGGGGAATTCCTGAATTCCCTGCTAGCCTTTTTTTTTTTTTTTTTTTTTTTTTTTTTAACAATAACTGCAAAAAATTCTTAACTCCTATGGTACAGGAACTGGGAAACAGCATTTTTTTCTCTTCTGTCCTCTTTCCTTCCCAGGAAGGCTTAATTTTATTTATCTCTGTGAAGCAACTTCTGTAAGCAGAGTTACCTCTTCTTATCTTCCTTTTTGCTACCCTCACTCCACTGAATAGCCTGGATGGCTGTGAGAGACCCATAGAGAGAAAGAGTTTGTTAATCACTGAAGAGTAAAAAAATGAATGAGGGTTTTTGTAATCTGATGGATATACTGTAACCTGAGCAGATTTATTCTTGTTCCAGCCTTTACTTCCATGTGTTCAAAAAAGGGATAAGCTTTTATTTGGAGCCTGGTCCACTAGGCATAAAAGTGCTGATACTACACCTCATTTGTGTTTCCTGGTTCAGTGAAATCCAAAGCTTTCAGTCCTCTTAGGACTGCAGCATTTAAACACCTGGAAACATGTAAAGATCACCAAGAGCCAGTACCTTTGCTGTTGGACCTCAGCAGAACTGGTGTCTTCAAAACTGGTTTACTTAGACCCACATAGTAGCTCTCAGATGGCGGGCCAGAGATTGGATCTAGTCTTTAGTAAAAAACTTAGTGGCATCCAAACTGTCATAAATAAACATGTATGTGACTACTGCATAAGGTGACATAAAAAATTAGGATGATTTCTCCATGGTCAGTGCTGAAGTTGTAGTTCAAAGTGTCCAGGTGAACACAGAAAATCATGACTTGCTCTTTGGGGCATTACTCATTAATATACTGACATTTGGGTTTTTTATTGCTTGTAAGAAAGATAAAATGAAGATTTTGTCACCTAAAATAAATGGTACTTTTTAACAGTTTTCTTGAGTCTTCAAGGTTGAATGCATCTGTCTAGTTATAAAGAGAAGAGAATCAAGGCACAATGGATACCACTTGAAATTAACTGTCTTCTTTCTATTAGGACTCCAGGGTTTCAGAGTCATTCACTGTTTACCATTACAATGGACTGAAGCAATCTAATTATAATGAAAAGGTAAGATTTACAATTAAGCCATAATAACAGTCACTAAGCAAAACTCAGTGTAGTTACAGGCAAAATACTCTAACTTGAAACATTTTACAAAGCTATTATTTCGATAATTTTCTTCCAAAATTATATATTTGGAATTGGAAACTTTTGTGCTCCTAATCATATTTGAGTACTGTACTGGATTGCTTGGCCACACCACGTCTCTGAAACTCTGCATGTTGAAAAGAGCACTTCTTGCACCTACCTGTCATAAGGGGGGTCTGAACTGTAAGGGACACTGAAGATGTAACATACAAAAAGTGCAACTTTAGAAGTAACTCTGCATCTAATTTAGGTTGTTAGAATTTTTTGTGATTTTTTTTTTTTAGTAGTCCAGGCTTATATCAAAAAATCAGGGTTTGTTGGGGTTTTTTTTGAGCCATTTACTGAGGAAACAAAGATAACCTGTTTCATTTTCAGCATTCTTGAAACAAGGGGTATGCCAGACACAATATGACAGCTTCTACGTTCCTGAAGGAGAATTTAGAGTAAAAGATTGTAAGGCATTGAGGCATAAGGAACAAGAATGACTTAAGTAAGACTTCTTCCAGAAAATATACCCTACTCAGTCTTTGGAATAACTTGTAATTAAGTCCTTAAAATTAGCCCTGTGAAATCTCCACCAGTTCCATACCTCAAAATGTAAGCAGAAGCATTCAAAGATTAGGGATTTTCAATTTTGATCTTCCATTTCATTAAAAAAAAGAAGTATGTAAAACTTCACGGATTTGATGTGTATCATAACAAATCCTCTCCTGACGTGGTGAAAATCATCATCTCATCTTTCAGTTTTTGCACAGGCTGACAGAGTTGGGTTTACCTTGACAGGTCATGTATGTAGAAGGCACAGCAGTTGTCATGGGCTTTGAAGAACCAATGCTGCAGACGGACGACACTCCCGTGAAACGCTGCTTGCAGACCAAATGGCCGTACATAGAACTGCTCTGGACCACAGATCGATCTCCTTCCCTAAACTGATGTGTTGTCCATGAACATCCAGCTGTTGGATCCTCCAATGGGGATATGGAATTGGAACTTTGCTTGGGGAGTGGTATACTTTGACTGTGTGAAGTTATACACTGGTATCATTGAGGAATTGTAAATAATGATTACAAACACTTTTTCAGTGTTAATTGGAATATTTAATTTTTTAATCAGATTGATTTCTATTATAATAGTTTGTCTTTTTTGGCCACTGTAGTACTGTTAATGTGAGTTATCCTAAAAAAAACAGCCTACTTATAAAGTCTTACCATTATTTTGCCATCTCATGAAGATTTGAAAAATTCTGATATTGCAGAATCTGCATATTAGATGTCAGATCTTTAAAACATGAAACATATTCAGCTATCTCAGAGTCATATAGGCATGTTTTATTGTTTAAATTATATTAGCTTACATTACAGTACCATAATGTGTGGACTAGACTGGCCTTTGCACTGGATATGTTTTAATGAGTTTAAATTTTCTGCAGTTTTTCCTAAAACCTAATTTTACCTAAAGAGCTTGCACAATGTGACATAAATATGATACATTTTTAGGAGTAAGTATAATTCTTAAATACTCTTTCTTGGCAGTTGTATATTACTGTGGCTTAGTTATTGGGCATGTTAAAAGTGAACAGAAAATCTGAGGAAAAATAGATATATTAATATTTATTTGAATTTGTATAAAAGAAGTGTAAAAGCAGCAGAAAGAATTTCTTGTTCTATAATCTTTAAACTATTCAAACTTACAATATTGCCAAATACCTCTTAATTTGTCCAAACAGCAGTGTAAGCCAGCATAATTGTATGTGTTAACTGCATGAGAACATCTGCTATTACATTATTATATTCCTTTATTTATTATCAACTTCTTAGCCCTAAAATAAAATCTTTTCCTTGAATCATATATTATTTAAAGTTTGGTTTACTTTGACTTGTTTGCTGCTTCTCTGAGATGATGAAAAGGGACCACAGGTTTAGAAATGTCTGCTTTCAGGTTGAATGCATCTTGGGGGGGAAAAGCCCACACGAAAAGGTAAATTCCTAACTTCCACAATTACCATGACCATTTCTTATTGCAGACTGACAACAGAGTATCTCAGTATTAAGAGAGTATTTTTGTTAGATTTCTTCTTCTGCAAAAAAAAATTCCTTTGCAGATAACAATGATTTGAAGAAATCCCTTAGTTTGTCTTAGGACTCGCTTTACTTAGAACACAAATATTCTGCCTTGCAGTGTGGGCTTGACTTTAAAAACTTATGCAACAGTGGTATTACTGCTGAAAAATATAGATAAATTAAGAGAATCTGCTTGTCAAGTGTGGAAGTTTACTTTTCAAAAAATACTCAGGCTTGATAGTTACTTCTTTTAGCTGGTTTTGCACATTTAAGATAAATGTCTTTAGACTTCCACTGACACCTTGGAAGGGGAAAATTCACTTTTCTTGCTCTTTCTCTTGAATTCTGGTGTATGTCCTTGGCTTGTACTAGAGTATCTCACACCAGATTTTGCACTGAATCATAGCTTGAATCTGTTAGAATATGCATCTTTTTTTCTAGCACACTCTCATAAAATTGATGTTCTATCTGACAGAAAAAAAATTAGAAGCCAAGCTGATGTGAGATCTGTCTTTAAGCATTAGTCTGGATTAAAATTTCTGCTGTACTCTAGAGACATTTAGCTGATGATGGTGTGATATAAGAACCCTCATTCCTGTATCCTTTTTCCTTCATACTGCCTAGTTGTTAGAGGCCTGGATTCTGGTTTACTTCACTTACTTTTGGAATACAGAGGCTAACTAATAGTGCTTTATGGCATTTAGGCGGCTCACCTGAGATCCTCAGGCAAGTGAACCTTTCCAGCCTTTCTTCCATGATGAGCAAGATGGGAGAGATTCTACCTTTATGGAAATTTATTATATTTGTTAATATCATTATTTAGCATAAGGCAACACAACTTCTAAATGCTTGCAATCGCCTTAAAACTGCATGACTGTTAAGAGTAGGAGTCAATCCTAAAGTCATTCAGAAGTACCTAACTTCTGGATTTATTACTGGTTCTTAGATCTCTAAGAGATACTTGTACAGTGTAAAATAATAAAATAGTGTCAATGCTGATGTTTCACTATTTAGCAAATAATTTTGGCATAAATGTAAGGCAAGCAGAATTGAGGGGTATTACAAGCCTGTGGGGACAGCTAAGGGTCACAAAGTTAATGCTAGAAATAAACACACAGTTCTATTTTTGTGAAAAGGAATGTCAGTCTTATCTGAATAATCTTGCCAAAAAGCACTTAAAATAAAACAAACACGAAGTAACCAGAACCTCACAACAAAACAAACGGCACTCAACTGCTTTCATAGGTAGATCTAATGTAGCATGTTTATATGGGTTCTCTATTCTTTTGATCTTTTTTTGATTCTGTTTTGGACATATCTGCGTTATAAATGCTGAAAAACAATTATTTTTCCTTGTTGTTACAGAGCTGATTACGTGGAAAATAAAATGTTTCTCCTTCTCTTCCTACCTTTGCGTTGGCCAGAAAAAAATATTAATAATACTTTCCCCTCAAGTGGGGAGCATCCCATACTGTCCCCTCAAGACGTGGGTGTGATGCCACAGCTTCATATAGGAAGGGAGCATTTCAGGCAGTCAGGCTTTTCTATACATCCTTAACAAAACCAGTTAAAACTCTGTTGTGGAGCTTGCAGGGGCAGAACAGTTCGAGAGGAGTTACACAGCCCTATCCTTTTTAATTACTTTCACGAAAAAATTACTAGAGGAGCTTTCTAAAAGCACCGTTCCATTTATGTGCCGCGTTCAATTGGTTATTTCTGTGGGAAAAGCGGCACGACACCTGTGCCTGCATTGGAGCTGTGCTAAAGGCTCTCCTCTGCGCCAGTGCGAGGTGCCCCCTTCAGCTCATTAAAGCTTCACGGAGCCGGGCACTCACGGGGAAACTGAGAGCAAGAAGAATTGCATGTTCTGTGCCCGGCCCTACATCTTTACTGTGGTCAGAAGGGGTTTTATCGTTGCTGAGGTTCTTTGGTTTCTGTTTAATAATGGCCATGCCGAGCAACCAAATAATCTGATGGAGGTTTACATTTTTTCAATGCACGTCAGTTTCCAAAAAGAGATTTTCAAGTATCAGGCTCTTCAGTTCAAACCCTTGAAGATGATGGAAGTCGAGAGAAATTCAACTCGAAACCACCAGCGCACACTCCGACATCTCCCCCCGTGAACACGACCGCCCCACGGCAGCCGTCGGTAGCTGCTGGGCGGTCACGGTGTGTCCTGCTCAGCTGGCGTTCGCCGCGGCCTCACCGGCGGAGCCTCCCGGCGCGGGCTGTCCGGGGGTGCAGCCCTGCCCCGGCGGCGGCTGCGGGCCGCCAGGGGGCGCCCGAGCGCGCCTTCCTCGGGGGGCGAGCGGGGCCGAGCGGGGCCGAGCGGGGCCGGGCCTCCCGCGCCGTCCCCCGCCCGCGCACGGCGGCGGCCGGACCGCACCTCTCCGCACCGCACGGCCACCGCACAACTGCGCTCCGCTCCGCTGCGCCAGCGGGAGCCGGCCGCCGAGGCGGCGAGGATGCTGCCCCTCCGCTGCGGGCGGCCCCGCCGCTGGCAGCACCCGCTGCTCCTCCTGTCAGCGCTGCTCTGGGCGCCGGCGCTGGTGGCTTTCAACCTGGACGAGGAGAAGCTGACAGTGTACAGCGGGCCCCCGGGCAGCTACTTCGGGTACTCGGTGGACTTCTACATCCCCGACCCCAGCACGTGAGTGCCGCCGCCGGGGGTGGCGGGGCCGGGCCGCCCCCGGGCCCGGGGAGCTCTTTGGGAAGGCGGTGGGAGAACGGCGGCGTCGCGCCCGCGGGGTGACAGCGCCGGTGACCTCCCGGTGTGTTTCGCAGGGTCAGTGTCCTGGTGGGAGCTCCCAAAGCCAACACCACGCAGCCAGACATCGTGGAAGGAGGAGCGGTGTATTACTGCGCCTGGCCCGCCGCCCGCTGCAGGCAGATCCCCTTCGACAACACCAGTAAGTGCGCGGCTGCCCCGCGGCCGTGCCCGGCTCCCCTCGGCTCCTCCGCGATCCCTGTCCTTGGGTCACTTTGGTCCGGGTATCTGCACTCGGATAGAAACCCCGCTCCTGGGAGTCTGGATGCATGTACTCTTGCAGAGAAGGGTTTAATGGTCTCCAGAGAAATAACAGGATTGTGACCTCCAGGATCAGTAGTTCATCTTAATAACTGCCTTTTTTTTCTTCTTCTTTAATGAAAGGTATATGTGGCAGATTCCTGCTTTTGAAAATACTTTAGCATGTTCAGAAGGCAAAGCCCCACACTTCTCCCACACTTTTCCCACACTTCTCTGAACCATGGAAATAAGAGGATTTCTAGTCTTTGCTGTTATTTTCAACGAGGGGATTTCTGGCTGTTCAGATGGATGAAGTGTCTTGTGTGGCATACTTATTTAATTCTATTCAGAAAACAAGAATTTTGTTTCAGAATACTGACGCTAGATGCAAACCGATTCAGGCACAATGTGGATAGATTATATCCACTTCCAAAATCCCAAGACAGATGTTTCTTATTTAATTAGAGGGAACACACGTTTTAAACAATTCAAGCTGTTTATGTTTTCTGTTGTCTCTTTATAGGTCTTGAAAATAATTTAAACCTAGTGTTTGCAGAGACTTTAAAACTGATTCCTTTATTTAGGCAGACTTTGACACTTGACCATGAAGCAAAAGTTATTATTCTTTAGGTTATATTTAGTCTTAATATTTGTGTTTTATGGAAATGGGGACACAATACAATTCTTTATAATTTTTTTTCTGAAAGCAGAAGTTAAATTAGAAGAGCTCACTTAACTGTAGCAAATAAGCAGTGCAGTTCTTCACTCCTCCCAGCTCCAGCCATCCACATCTCATTACTGTGTTAGTGTCTAGGAATACTGATCAGGATGACTGTCCCATCATGCTGAGCATTCTTCAAAACAGAGTAAGTGATAGTTCATGTATGTGAATATGGTTACTGGGGCAGGTAAAACTATGTACAGCATCTGGTTATATAAATGGAAATGTTTATGGACAGTATGCATACATTATTTTAATTGTGATGTGTCCTAAGTGTACATATTTAAAATAAAACCAGGAAATAGAGGAAATATTCATGTGTTTCCCATCTTATGGTTAGACAGTTCATGTAGCACAGGAGGAATGTATTGTCTGTGCAAAATAATTTCAAGTTTGAATAGAAAGCTTACAGCCCAAATGAAAATCCCATTGCATTTTTGAAGGAGAGTTTTGAAAAATTTATGAAAATCTAGTGATGAAACCTAGAAGGACATCTGACTTTCATGTGGGAAACTTGAGACAACTCCAAACTCTTTGCAGAGATGTCCTTTTGCAGATACTATGTTTTGAATAAAGGCACAAACAAACTGAGGAGTAAGTATATCAATAAGGTTTTGGACTGTATCACACAACTATTCATCTTGGAATCTCCAAAGGGCAGTTCATTCAGTCTTCCTGAGATGGTTGTGTTCTCTAGATAGAATCCTGACTTGTAGACAGCTGAGGTTAAGCCAGAGAGTGGCCATGATGTGGGCAGAGATGCAGTGTCCTTGCAGCAGGGATGGCAGCATAGGCAGGTTTAGCAGTGCTGTCCCTGGCTCTCTATTTCCAGTCCCAAGGGCAGTAAAGGTGTCATTTTGCACAATTCAGCAATGGCCTGTAGACAAGGACCCCAGGAAGGTTTGCATGGCTTGTACCACACCCTATTCTTCACTTCCAGCAACACAAAGGCCGTCTCCAATATGCTTTAGACGACTCCTTTTGCTTATTTCTGGATGTATATTCAATGTCATTTGTTTCTCTCCCAAACCCATTATTTACAGGATCAAGTTTTCCTTCTTTTCCACTATTTCTCCAAGCAGAGTAGTCCACATGAGCTCTGTCCTAGGTGAAACTATTTCAAATAGTCTGTCACACAAAGTTTCTTTTGAAACCTTTAGCTATGTTATGCCTACTGGGACTTAGATAGGCCTTGGTAAATATGTGGGGTGTTTGCAGTTCATGGCTCCTGTACAGGCATCTTGTACTCATTGTGCCTTCTCCTACAACATCACTCAGAAATGTTGCTATTCTCATTTCTAATAATTATTCTAATAAACAGAAAAAAAGTCAATCTGGGTTGTCAAAGATCATACAAAAAGTTGGTGATGGTACTGATAACTGATTCAGGAGCTTTTTCTTCTTTTTCCAGTGCCTTTACCACAGGATTATTCTTTCTTCCAAAACAGAAACACTTAAAAGTTGTTAGAAGACTAGAAGTTCAGTTGTAGCAGCTTTAATATTAAAGATTAATACTTCATGCCTTGTAGGAGATCATTAAAAGTCTTGTAAAGCTTTGGGAACATTTTCTGAAACAAAACAGAAGAACTACAGCGGCTGCTTCAAAGCTTAAGGATTTCATTTTGATGCATTTTTATACAAAGCTTCCATTTTTCAATACTTTCTTCTTGACTCTAACTAAATAATATCTCTTTCAGTTAAATTAGCTAAGCAAATCACAATAAAAGAAAGAAAACTACTGAATAATTGGGAGCGTTCTTAAGTTCAGAATTAAAAACTGAGTGGAACTGAAAAGAACTGGAAAGGCAGTGTGAACCAACAAATGGATAAAGAATTTGCTAAATTGGCATTTTCAGCCACAAAAGTTCAATGGGGAGGATTTCTAAATTCTAAACAATTTTTTAAAGTCAAGCAGACTCACATATACTATATCTAAAGTTCAATATGTGAAATTTCTTTAGGTCACAAAAACTAAAATTTTCACTATTACGTAAGGATTCAAGAGATTAACAAATCCAAGAAGCTGAAAGTCAGTGACTTAAGTTGCATATGAGCATGAGGGCTCATGTCTTCTGCTTCTGAGGACTGGATGCACTAATGTATGTTGCATTCAATGCAAGTTGTGCTTTGCCCTTGAGGAGGGAACATACAGTGTGTGCACTTGGATGATGATTGAACTTTTACTGCCACAAATAAGTATCTTAAGTGGGCATCTAATTGGTAAGACTCATATGTAACTGCACCGATTATTTCTGTGTCCACAGAAATAGTACAGCTAATTTCAAGTGAGATTCCTTTGTTTGCAAATGCTTTTGTGTTATTTGTATTAACACTGTTACTATCTCGGTACTACTCAATGAAAACAGTGAGGACGCTGACTAGTGTTCTGTGATGGCTTTAAGTCAAGATTCTGGATATTTTCAGATATCATGATGTGGAGGTACTTTGTACTAATTTATAGTTATCTTGTATTTTAGAGTTATTGATGTGTTTAATGAATGGTTAGACATGCCTTGTTAACTAAAAAGGAACAAAATCTCTCTCCACCAACATTTAAGGCTTGTTAGGAGGCAATGATAAACATGAACAGGCTCATGAGTCAGGAAAGGGAAAGAGGAAAAAGCAGTCTGTTGAATTTCTAAACTATTTATTGCCTTAGACAGAGGGAGCATTTGCTCAAGAAGTGATATGAGGAAACCAAGTAAGTGACAGACACCTTAGTTAAAAACTTAATCTTGCTTAGGTTAATTTTATGATGTTCAGTGCTGAGGTAGGATGATTTTGGTTCTGCAAAGACTGTTTGGTTGAAGAGATTTGTTCGCTTGTTTAGTTATGTGAGTAATATATTTTTATTTTTACAATAACTAAAGTGTTGTTTTAAAAAATGTCATTCTATATCCTGAGCCATAGAGTCCTGAAGGGAGAACATGAGTGCCAGGCCTAACTGAATCTGACATCCTGACACTGATGAGGGACACCTGCAGTGTTGCCCAGTGGATCAGGGATATGACACTGCAAGGGTTGCACCCAGTCACTGGCAAGGCGTGGTAAGATCCCTCTTACCACACAGACTGTGGCACTCAGTATTAATCTTTACTTTTTGGATCATGTAAGCTTTAAATGACAAAATAAAGGTCTATGTGGTTTGTGAAGCCCCCTTTTTTTTTTTTTTAATTTTTCCTCAGAGGCTAAGATCAGATGAGGGGGTATTCACTGTATTCCCAGTGAAAAATACAAAAAAACTTTAAAAATGCATGACTGCTGTTGAGTGCCACGTTCAACCATGTTCAAACACAGACTGGGCTCCTTAATGCTAGCAATGATCCTCAAAAACAAGACTACTGCTGAAATCATCTCCATGGCACTGTGCATCTGTTAGAATGCCTGAGATGGTCTGAGTGCAATGGGCACCTGCCTAACCTGTGTTAATGTGGAAATGTGTGTGGGCTAAACCACCCTGCTGAGAAGTTGACTTGACTGGAGTTAATAGAGGTACAGGAGTATCTGCAGCCAAAAGCCACATTGCCCAGCTGAAATTGCTCTAGAGGAAATTGTCCCAGATGGTTACTAATTTCTCAGGCCACCTATCCCTGTTTTTCATGGTAGCTAACCCAGAGATTTCCAAAGAAATTAGGTTATTTCAATAATTAATCCTGTTGATGAAATAGCATTCCTGACAAGCAACAGAGGGGCAAAGGAGAGAAGGAGGATGAAATTTTGTCATGTAGGATTTGAGCTGATCCATAAGTAAGTCATGTAACCTCACGTTCCCATATGGGTTGGCCAGTGATATGGCCTGCAGCCAAGAAGAGGCTTTAGCAGGAACTCTCTGTGTTTCCTGCTGTTGATACAGCACTGACTCTGCAGTCCTGTGTTTGCACTTCTTTAAAGCTCCCTAAATCTGTATGCCAGGGTCAAGGCTCTGGGAAGAAGCTCAAACCACTGCCCCTGAGAGCACAATGGGTGCTTTAACCTGCTCCATTGCAGCAGGGAACTGAGATAAAGTATAATGGAAGGGCTTTTAGTATCCCCTTACCCCAGGAAATATAGATTGAAGGGCAGTGACTCTTCTCCCTTGTTTCCCTACTTTGTGAAGTTGTCCGGTTGCATTGCAGTGTAAGGCTGTGATACTCTGAAATTCAATGAGAGGACAGGGAGACAAGCATTGGCATCATATTAAAGGTTTGTGGTCTGTCTTTCCTCTCTAACCTACACAAAGCTAACTTCTCAGTTTCTTCTGTATGAAATGGGTTTACAATGAATATTTTTGCCTTAACGCTGAGGTAGAATTACCAAGTCCTTGTTTCAGCTGTGTGCTCTTCCATTCAGCTGCCAGGAGAGGTAGCAGGAGAGCAATATCAAGAAAACTTTCTCCTCTCTTGATTAACTAGGCAACTTCTGAACCATTTGGAGCATCTTGCAGCTAGAAGCAGACTTAAAGTGCATTATTGCATTTGAAATCTGGTAAAAAGCTAATAGTTCAGATTTTGGAAACTCACTGTTAGGGTCACTTTTAGTTGTAATGCTTAATAGGTTGCATCAAGTTCTTACATTTTAAATTAGGTCCTGAAGGCACAATTTCAGATACCACTTCCCTTACATTTCCAGAACGCACTGGGGTGTTTTCTTTGCTATCAGCTAACTCTACCAGTTTTCCTAAAATAGGCTATATTTTTCTAAACTAGCTGGAAAAAAATCTGAACAGCCTCTGAAGAGGAGCAGGGAAGGGGGATGTAAATCAGTTCTGACCAAGCGTGCAGTTGATAGAAAACATAAGCTGATCTGGCCAGCAGTTGAGCTGATTGTAACAGAACCCAGGTACTATATAAGGAGAAGATGTATTGTGAGACTCGAGAGCTTCAGTTACATGAAAAAATCATTAACTGTGGAGATAGTAAGATTCTGGGGAAAACTTAGAATCCTGTTATAAAACAGAATTTGTATCTCAAGAGAAATTGCTGAGAGAGAACTTTGTTTTACTTTTAGATGTTGACACATTTTAGTCCACTATGCCAGTAAGACCTTATCTGGAATGTCATGGTTCACTTGTAGCATTCTGATTTATAATAAGACCCTCATGAGTTTATTTTGTAAGTCTCAGCCCTATCTAAAGAAAGGAAAAAAATACTCCTAGCTATGTTAGTTCAAGCCCTAAGGTCTTAATTTGTTTTTGATCAGATTGTATTTAGGGAAAAAATCCTACTGGGTTTGATGATTTCTTTTTTTTTTTTTTTTTTTTTTGGATTCATGGAATGTCCAAGTAAAGCTCTCTAGATATGATCTATTAAATTAAAATTACTCATATGAATAGCAGCTAAGCTGCAGTAAAAACCAGATATAAAGTAGATGGTTGCAGAACCAGATAAATCTAAATATAGAAGCAACTCTTCTCATCATGACAGTGTTTTGCATGTCCTTACTATTTCTCAGCACTCTGGAGTCCCTTTTCCCCCCCAGCATTAATTAAAAGCAATTGTTTGGCTTAGTTCCCTGGATCATACCTAGTGTTTAGCTTTGCATTTGAATTCAGTCTCTGTGGTGAGGGTCTAATATCAATGACACTGTGAAAGGTACTGAGTTACGTTTGCTTTGTAGTGGGTGTATCATTGGACTCTTATGTTAGTGATACACTGGTAGGATTGTCAAGATTCCCTTGTTTCCCGCACTTCTAGAATATAGGAGCAAGTATGCCAGGACCCTTGCCTCTCCCTCCTCCCTTCTGTAAGCCAGAACACTAATGATGCAGCAGAGCTGCTTTCTGAGTTAACTGAGGCTGCCATCTTCTGAAACCACCCCAGAGGGGAAGAGCCACAGTCTCTCTGAGGAATTTCTTCTAGTGCTTAAAACTCATTCTGAAATTCCCTTGCTGCAACTTGTGTCTTGTTACCCTTTTGCCTTTTGCCTAAAATGGGAGTTTGGCACTCTCTTCTCTCTACCTACTGAACAATGGCTGAAGCACAAATAGATCATTCTTTGCTTTCTCTTCTTTGGGCCAAACACCTGCAAGGAGTGATGTCTCAAAACTCTACATAAAATTCCAAGTATTGTCTCCATGTCAGAGATATTAACTTTCCTTTACCTGTATATATTTATAGAAATATTTGTTTGTTTTATGTGTTTGTTTTCACATTTTATGCCAGTATGGATAGATTTAGGTAATTGTTCACCTCTACTCTGTGTATGTATAATTATGTACAAATATATGAAATCCATGTAATATATTTTACCTATATTTTTTATATGATGGGTGTGCATAGATACATACACAGATATATCAAAACAGATATTTGAAAGTGATTTGCTATCATGGATGAAGCCACAGGTCTGAGGGCAGAGTGTAGCTGAACTTCTGCAGATGCCTGGTTAATGGATTTTTGTACTTGTATTTGTGTTTGTCCAGGACATACAGGCAAATAGACCCAGAGCATTTAGACATAATACTTTTCAAAATTCCAGAATGATGAAAACTTATGTGAAAGAGCTGCAGGGTATTAATAGACAGATATTTTGCTTTGACTAGAAACATTGTTTTCCTGTGTTAAGTTTGATTAAGGTATTTTCACAGAATCACAGAATCATTTCGATTCAGAAAGACCTCTAAGATCATGGAGTCCAACCTTTGAACGATCACCACCTTGATTTGTTTTTGTTCATTTGAATAGTTTTAAATTATAAAAGATGCTTCATTTTTTACTTACAGTTTTCAAGAGCTGAATGAATCACACTAAGTAATTACCAGTGTTTGCCCATATATCTCTCATGCAGATATTAATTAGTATAAAATACTGGTAAGGGAGATGTTTGGTTCATGCCTATTAAGCTTTTTATGATGTGCTGACTTAGTGACTTTCTATTCCCATGGAAAGCACCAAATTTACTCTAATGTGTGTAAATTATGGATTTGCACTAATATTTGATCTAGATTCAGGCTTTAATTCCTGCAAGTGAATCTGTGCTATTGCTCTTAACATAGGTTTGCTTTTTGCTGTCTGAACAAAGATTTTCTATTTGTCCAACTACTGTTTTGGCAATGTAAGGGGCTTTTTTTTTTTTTCTGTTTGGTAGCCCCTAAGTACGCTCAACTAAAAAACTGGGTGAAGGAGTGCTGGTTTTAATAATCATGTTTCTGTGTCTCCAGAGCTGCTTCTGAATCTGTATTGCAGGACAGTACCATGTATAGGAGTTGTGGCTCCTGCAGTAGGAAATGAGGTGCTTTGGGTTTGCTGAAATGCAGTTTAAGGATGTCCTCATAAGTAAATTTGTATTCATAAATCTCTCTTCTCCTTGCATATTCCTGGTTGTCTGGGCCTTAGTCTGCAATACACTCTTAGGCAGTATCATTATGAGTGACTCCATAGCTGTGTCTCAAGCCAAATTTGCAAGTCATCCAGACTGTTAGCCATCTGGAACAGCTCTTGGGCTGGCTCTGAAGCAATCCAGCTGGTACTCAGGCACTCCTTGGACCTCTCTGTGGACAGGCTCAGGCGTTGTGTGCCCAGCCCAGCTGCTGCCTTGTACTCTTGCTACCCTTGCACTAGTGTCACATACCACGATACAAGATAGCCTGAACTCCTGAAAAGAAGCCAGGCATTCTCCTCCAGAAGAGAAGATGATAGGTGAATGCAACCTGAATTCCCACCAAGTTTTTGCTCCTCACAAAAATAAGCTGTGGGTAGAGGTACAGCACAGACTTAGCCTGTAGATCTCAGATGCCCATAAACAGCACAAGGAAAGCTATTTCCCTGTCATATAATGGTGGTGTCAGGATACAGACATGCTACTTTTTGAAATGCCTAAATAATGCTGCTTTGAGGAATATACAGATTTTTTTTTTTTTGACTGGATTGGGATTTATCTGGGTAAATGAATAGTCTTTTTCTGAGTCTAATCTAAGATGGTCATCCATGGCTATGTATACTTGGTTTTAAAAAAAAAAAGGTGATTTAGGTACTTTTAGGCTATGATTTTTCTGACCTTCTCAAGGTCTTTGCTTTAGGAGGAAAAGAACTGGCTTAGATCATGTCCTCAGATGTAAGTGGGTGACTAGCTCAGAAGTGGACAATTGCAGCAGGGTAAAGTAATGACGGCTGGTGTGTATTCAGACAAGTTACTTGTGTATATTGCTTTATTTTGCTAAAGTTAAATGGAAAGCAGTAGATGTTTTATAGCATTCTGAAATACTTATTAGCTGTTACATACAAAAGACTAAACTGTATTTTAAGGCACAACCTTAGAAACTGGGAATATGACTCTATATCTCTAGCAAGGATGCTGAAGAAAAGTGATTAGAAAACCTCTATCGAAAGAGATTTAACTAGGAAAAAACAAAACAAAAACAAAAACAAACAAAAAACCAAACAACAACAATAACAAAACCCCACTATTTGTTGATTTGTGTGTCTATGGTATTTTTCAAATTATTTTATAATGATAATCCCAAGCCACATGATGAAGGATTCCTGCTTCACCATAAGTCACTAAATGAGGTGGGATTGTGCATGTGTCTATGTACAGTTCTTGCAGATTTACTGGTAAATTCAGCTGTTGCTTGATAAATCCTCAAATGGTTGTCCAAGTTTTAAAATTTAACTTCTTCTCAAATGTTGGTATACTTTGCCAGTAGACAAGTATGTTGTTTTGATTGAAAATGTAATCTCCTTTTAAGTTAGAATACTGGCCATGAGTATCCTCAAAGCCAGGCTAGCATTGGCTGCTGTAAGCTGGCCATGGCTGATTTTCAAGCTTCAAAAGCTTTGTTTCTATCAAGACCCCATCTGTGGACATTGATCATATTCAGATCTGCTGGAGCATTAAGAAAAGAAAAAAGAAACCTTTAAAGTCTGAATGGGTCTGACTTCACTGGAAAAAATAATTGAAAGTAGTGTTGCCAACAACTAGGTAGGAGCTGGCAGCACCTACCATGCAGTGTGTCAAATACACTGTCTCTCACATCCACACAAATTTAGGCCTAACTTCAGTAAAATGTATTTTTAAAATTAATACTTTCAGAGTAATTTAAATTGTACTTCCTACATTTTTAAGAGCAAAAAATTCCTGGAATTTATCTCTCTAAGCATGAACTTCAACAGTAGCTGCTGTAATGGGCGCAGCACAGAAGAAAATACTTGTATGAAGGAAGATGTTTCTGTAGAGACTTTCAAACTTTAAAAGATTCATTCTCATTCAAATTTCCTTCATGTTTATTAGGAAAAAAATACAGATGTAAAGTACCCTTTTTCTCCAAGTATGATGTGTTTTTCTTTCTAATTCAGTTTATAACATTTATGAGGTTACCATAAGCTGAAGTCAGTGGTGAGATGATATCCTAGAAAACATTCAGGTATCTCCTGTTTTCCTTCTGGGAAAACCCCAAGGAGTGTTGACTTTTTAAAATGTTGGCTGTATTTTTTCTCAGTTATTTAAAAATGTATGTAAATCCTTAGAGTATGATCTGACACTACTTTTTTTTTTTTTTTTTTTTTTTTAACATTCCAAGGTATACAGTGGTTTTATTTTCACTTAGAGTGACTAAAAAGGACTGATTTTTCTGAAATCCCTCCTGATAGGAACCAGAAACAAACATAAGGGAATGCAGATACAAGGGGGTAGGAGTAATGCCCTGCTTATGTATAAATTGAAAAGTTCATTAGGAATGACTGGTAAGGGAAGAGCATAGCTCATGAACATATGGGAAATCAGTTTACTTCAGAGAACTGAGGGTGAAGAGAAGGGATGTCTGCTTTTTATTAAAACCTGAAATGCATTATAATTGGCCTGAATCTTTGCCCAGATGGCTTCTCTTATGCTGACATCTGTAGAAGTGTATATAAAGCAACATTAGGAAGCTGTCTCTTGTGACAGTGTGTACATATGTAATTCTGTTAAAAACTAAGTCCTTTGCTATCTGTAGTGTTGGTCTTTGAATGAGCATGCTGAGAAATGTCATTTGTTTGACAAAAACTAATTATAGAACATGCTTTTTGCATGGAAAGTTTCTACCACATCTGAGAAAACTTTTTAGGGCTTTTTACCTATTTTTGTAGATTCTTGTTCGTTCTTCATCACAAATTCCAAGCAATTTTTTTTTTTTTTGGCAGGGGGGGACACAGGATTTCCTATTCCAGTCCTGTGTATTTTTTCCTGAAGTTTAAGTGTCATTATTTTGAATTTTCATGTGTGAACTTAAGCTGGTCTCTGCTGACCAGTGAAAAGGTTAAATGATAATAAGAAGTTCATTTCCTGTTGAATGGGTTGGATGATGACAAGTGGATGCAATGTAATATGTCCATTAATCTCAAAATTCTGTCCTCGTGTTAAAAATAACCTGTCAACATAGTGCTTCTTTTTTTGTCAGACAACAGGAAAATTAAAGTCAATGGCACCAGGGAACCTATTGAATTTAAGACAAATCAGTGGTTTGGGGCAACAGTCAAAGCTCATAAAGAAAAAGTTGTGGTAAGTCTTATGCATTTGATATTCATTTGGAGATGTTTATTTTTCTCAAAGGTATATGTTTAATAGCTTTCTATGTGTACATGATGGAAATAACTCTGACTATGCATGAATTATCAGAGGATGTATATAATTCAAAAAAAAAACCAAAAGCAGCCTATAAAATCAGATGAACTGATCAAGTGAAGATGATCCTTCTGCCGTGTGAAAACAGCAGAATGTCGTATTGGTGTGGAAGTGAATGATATTTTTAACAGATAATGGCCATAGAGATACACAGGAACTGATAGCTGTGTGCTATAAAATGTTTGGTATTATGAAGATATATTTGGAATGTTAAATACAGAATATAGTGAGATTGCATGTACTTGAATGCAATGAAATGTTATAAAGCCGAGAATCTCAGTTGATGTTCAGCTAGGAAAACACTTACCTCTTTTGTCACATTTGCATTGTTTTGAACAGCAATAAATAGTCATGGTGAAACAGCTGCAAAAAAAAAAAAAAAAAAACCTGATAAAAACAGCTGATAAAAAAGCTCCAAATCAAGATGGCTATCAAAGTGCAGTATCTGATTTCCAGTTTCACTGAACATTTTACCTGTATTGATAGAGGCCCAGCAGTGGGCAGGTATTTTTATTGCCTAGAAAAGTGCTGGTGATGCTTCCAATTGCATTAAGGTTTACATTAAAAACAGCACTGAAGTAATTGTGTTGAGAATAGTTGGTTTGGTCATTAGTGTTACTAGTTTTTACAATTACCAAACAAAAATTTACCTTGGGATTGGATTAAAACTTTGAATTACTACTTAAAAGTTAGTCTTAAGGGAAGAAGTATTGAAAGGAAATGCTTTCCCTTATATTGTATCCCTCGTGGTTAACCTACAGAAGGATTTTGAAATGAAACAGGTAATGAGTAAAACATCACCCTATCCTGTTACAGAGCTAAGTAAACATAAAAATTCTAAAAAATTCTAAAAATAGATGAACACTTTTCTGTACTCTACTAAACAATTCATAAATTGAAATGAAATACTTCTTTACTACAATTTGTGAAATATTAAGTGAGTAGAAAAACTCTTCAATAGATGTTCTGACCAAACTTCATTTATTTGGGGTATCTCTTCTCAGAATCTGAAACTGAGGTATAGTCAACTCTTTTCAGGCAAAATTTTGGACAGAAAAGCTGGAAAGCTTTGTCTGTTAAGCTTTGTAGGCTAAGAGAAAAAGAAAATGTCATCAAACTGTCAAGAACTTGTTTTTTAAGCTACAGTTTAATAGTAAACTGCATTAAGTCAACATTTATGATGATATTATTCTTGTTTCAATCCATTTGGCTTGATGTCAAAGGTAACAAAAATCACCCCCACAAGACACATACATACTCCTCTTTGCTGCACTCTGTTCTTGCTCTCTGTTTCAATATGCAAGGTTTCCTAGGTGGGGGTGTGTGAAGTGTCCCTGTTCCTTAAGTCATTGCTCTGCAAGCTCCAAGTGGTGGTAAGCTCTGAGTAGTACTGTAGTTTATATAGCTGGTATTGCTTGCAGAACGAAGGCAATACAATATTGTAAATAATAGCAATACTTTGCTAGAGGTAGAGAGGTTTGTAATTGAAGGAGTAGGACAAGACAGGACCTGAAGGATTTATTTGTATCTTACAGAGGCAAGGTTGCAGGGAGAGGTAGTGTCTTCATGCTCCCAGGCAATGAAAAGTTTCAGGGCACAGGAAACTGTAAGGAATGATTTGCAGAGCTGAGAGCTTATTGTTCTTGTTTTTCTAATTATCTGGATTACCTTTAGAAAAGATAATGCTTCTCTCCACACAAGTTGTGTATCTTTTTTCTTATTCTGTCATGTTTGTAACACCACGGCTGTAACACAGAAGAATAAATATCTAGCCAAAACTTCCTTAGCAAAAAACTATTCACTCAGACTGCTGAATGCCTTATAACTGTATTCTGTCTATGAAGATTTGAACCAGGGGCTTGTAAGGAGGCAGACAGTCTGATGATTGTGAGTGACCATATGACAACAACCTGACAAATCTCCTGCTAAGTGGAGTCAGTTCTGCTGCTATGCCCTTTATCTTAGGACATACCAGGACAGAACTGGGATTGCCTTCAGCCACATATATGTGATATGCATCTTAAATAATGGGATCAGCTCCTGTGCAATGAGCAGTAATAGAGCAAACATATTACTTGTAAAGCAAACTTAGAAGATATTTGTAACATGGCTTAGATTTGACTTGTAGTCAAATGACAGACAGAGATCCCCTGCCAAGGGCTGTAAGTGAAACATCAATGTGCTTTTCAGGTTATAATGAAATTATATGAAGCAGTGGTCCTGCATTTTCTTCTGTCTTGTGATCATTGCTATATGAATGATACAACCCCAGGGAATCCTTGTACACAGCTTATTAAAAACTACATTTGCCAGATGCAAGAGTGTGTGAGAGTATGTGTGTTTTCTGGTTTGTGTGTCTGTTTTTATAGGCTTGTGCTCCTTTGTATCATTGGAGAACTCTTAAAGACAGTCCTGAGAAGGACCCTGTTGGCACCTGCTACGTAGCAATTCAGAACTTCAGTGCCTATGCTGAATATTCACCTTGTCGCAACAGTAAGTATTCATATGAACAGTTGTGTTGAAGGAATTGGTTTTGCACTGAGGGTTTTCATTCTTTCAGTCTTCACACCAGTGAGTCTTAGTTGAATGAAGGTTACTATATGATGTTATTGCATTGAATGAGGGTGTAAAGAAAAATTAACATTAAATTATATGCCTACAATTGTTTGCTTTATTGTATAATTAATTGAAAGAGGAGAAACTAAGTAAATTAAGTGTGTGCAGTTACAGCAATCAGCTATAATTGGTTCAATTTTTGTGGCTTTAAAACATAGCAAACAGATCTAGATAAGAACCAGACAGCATGTTAAACCAATTATTCATACTTATGCTGAGTATAAATGCCTCATCACAAGGTCAGGATTTGAAGATCAGACCCTGCATAGAAACACACAAGCCTTTATCATCACTCATGCCAACATCATCCACAAGAGCTCATTTATGAAGAACTTCCAGCATGGAAGAAAGCCATGCACATTAGCACTGCTGTTCCACACTCATCTCTCTGTTGTTCTGAGGATGTGGTAGCCATCTCTGGGCCTTGCTTCTTGGGGAATAGGGATAAACCACATAGATTTAGGACCAGGTTCAGCTACCTAGAAGTCTGCAGAAAATACCACGTGTTAGGTTATTATCAGTCATTGATCTTATTCATCATTCTATGCCTATTGAAGTAGGGCTTTAAGCAGCATTCTGTTGTGTCTTCCTTTTAAAGCCTAATTCTGTCCCTGCGTGGGCAGCTACAGAAAGAAGCTGAATCTGTAAGAAATGGTGACCTTAAGATCTGGTTTATGTACTTACTGGTGTCTCACTGGGACTTCAGCAAAGGCTTATGTCGTTTGAAGAGAGAGTTCAAGTGGTCATTCCTACTCTCAGTTTTGCAATCCTGCAGTCTTCTGACCCTCTGGCACATACAGAATTGCCATAAGATGCATGCCAACACACTTCACACAATTATATAAGGATTTTCAGAATAGAAATAAAAGTAGTCAGAAGCAGGAAAGTTGTTTTTCCATGTACCCACCCTGACCCTCAAAATATGTCAGGATTTTTTGAGAGCACCTTAGTAAACACTTACTTTTGTATTTATGACAGATTGGACTGTGATGAGGATTTTACAGTCTTGCTGAGTTTTCTACTTTTTTTATCTCCAGCTAAATTAAAACTGAATCCCTGATAGTTGTTTCAAGGGTCCTTTTTTGGCAGTGGGAGGAGAAAGTCCCAAGTAGCAGGTTCTATTTTTCAAAATCTTAACAAGGGACTGCATGATCAGGATCTTGTAGAAGGCCTTGATTTGCTCTGCCTCTCCTAAGAAAGAACACGTATTTTCACAATATTGACAGGATTGCATTTCATAGCGTTACAGCTTCAGGAGTATCTGTGTTATCTTCCACATGAACCTGTAAAATCAATAAGATGCTTCTACCTCCATCATTGCAGGCAATGCAGATCCTGAAGGACAAGGCTTTTGTCAAGCAGGTTTCAGCTTGGATTTTTACAAGGTGAGATTCTGCTTCTGAAGTATTTTGACCAAATGTCATTGTGGTATATCTGCAGGGTTCAAGTGCTGTCTCCATGGTCATGAGTTTATCTCCATGCTGTTGGATATGGAAAGTTTTGTGAAGTTGTTTCAAGTTCTTTCCTCCTTTTCAAGCTTCAAACTTTCTTGTTTCATTAATAAAAATAAATACTCAATCAGCAGCTGTTTATATCTTTGCAGCATTCCAATCTGTCTCAATCTGTCTAAACAGATAATTAGGCAAAACTTCTATGTGCTTCTGTCTCAGTCTGTCCCACTTAAAGTGCTTTACTTGACTTTCAGGAAGCAGTGGGGCAGGTACCAACTAGTTTTAAAATGTTAAAATAGCTGATATAAGGATGCTTTTGGGGGCAGACTAGTCATTGAGTAAAACCATTCTCATGTCAAGGTGAAAGTACTTAATGGAAAGAACTAGGTTTTCTTAAATGCCAAGAGGTCCAGAAACAGTGTTGTGGGAGAAAGGATAAACTTTGCACAATTGTTGTTATCTGGGCCATTATTACAGTACCAGAGCCTCAGGTCTAACTTTGACCATTGCCACTGTTTTGAGCATTCTGCAGTTGCATTGTATAATTCTCTATAAAACATAGTTGTCATTTCACTGAATGTGAGCACCCTCTTTTCTGTTAACTTTGTTTTGTTACAAGCAGCAAGTTTTGAAATGTTATGTTAGTGGTAAAATAAATGGCTTTCATTTCAAGTACAGAAGCATAGGGTGATTTAAACTTTTTTTTAACTGTGGATTTTCCTGCACATCCATGCACCTACATCCTTTTCTTGAACATGGCTATTCTCCTTTATCATGATTCTGATATTATTTTGATCATTTAAATTGCTTTTTTCCCATGCATGCTTAATTTTGCTTTGTTCTTTTGTTGTATAATTTTATTTAATTCTGCTTTTTGTAGAATGGAGACCTGATAGTAGGCGGGCCCGGTAGTTTTTATTGGCAAGGTATGTTCATCTGGCTGGTTAACTCGATCTAAGAAGTGAAGCAGAAAGTATTGTTGTTCTAGACTTCCACTGTTTTGTCCACTTAAGATAACCAGTCTCTAATCTTATTTTCAACAAATGTAAATCAAAAGAATTGCTTAACAAGCAACTGAGCATAAAAATAAGCCATGAAAATCCAGGATGTATGTTGTATAGCAAGTTAAGCAAATACAAATAACTATTTTCATGTTGGCATTTTAGTATATTAAGTTGAATTTTTCCCTAGAAATACTGCAGATTTAAAAATTGCTAATATTTGTAGAGCAAATGTACTATTTTAGAAATGTTTGTTACTGTTTGTTTTTGAACACAACCTTTTATAGCTTTCTACATGTATTTTAAGTTCATTTGTGATATCACTGTAGGTTGCAAGATGTAGTTTCTCATGTAGATAAAGCCTGAAGTTGTTTTGGTAAAGGGTTAAGAGGTTATTTTTGTTTCAGCCTGTTCTTACATGTATGATGTAGCTGATTCCCAGCCTCTGCCTGCCAGCTTGCCCACTGTCAGCCTCTTTGATGTGTGTTTTTGCATTTTTTTTTAAAGAAGATCTAATTGATTGTGATTGTTGGAAATTCATAGCTTTGAATTCTCCATTGAAAAAATGCTTTCATTGGTCTACTACATTTGTACAGTGCACTGACTTTAGTTTGAGTTAGTACATTGAAATGGGTCTGGAAGTGTTTTTGTAATGGTACAATGGAGATTCAGTGCCTTGTTTTATTGATTTATGTGTATTCTTAAGACTTCCAGGGTAATAATAGAGAAAGCTTGAGAGAAGTTATCTGCTCTTTGCATCTGTACTGTATTAGCATCCTTTCTGCTCTGTTCTGGTGTTCTGCTAGCCCTGTTTTGTAGAATCTGGCCCTCTTTTAGGTCCCTTTCATTTATGAAGCTGTTTGAATCCAGGTCAGGTAATCACTGCAAGTGTTGCGGACATCATTGCAAATTATTCCTTCAAGGATATTCTGAGGAAACTGGCACGAGAGAAGCAAACAGGAGTGGCACCACCCTCATATGATGACAATTACATGGGTAAGCTGAGTTCTATATGAGTTAGCAACGTGTTCTAAAAGGATGAGCCTTACATAAATATGAAAACAAGCCCTACATTACTATTGTCCCAATTGTGAGAGGCTTTGAA
Source organism: Phylloscopus whistleri (assembly GCA_017589585.1). Taxonomy (NCBI): domain Eukaryota; kingdom Metazoa; phylum Chordata; class Aves; order Passeriformes; family Phylloscopidae; genus Phylloscopus; species Phylloscopus whistleri. Next base: position 2,847,909 of record JADMLD010000614.1, on the reverse strand, counting down.
CGTGTTTTGCCTTAGGCACAACAGCAAATCAGTACTTCAGTACTTCAGTAAGATTATTAACATTCTTAAAATGGTGCATGGTGACAGGGTTTGAAGATTGAGATCTTAAATGGCTTGTTAGGGTTCTTATTTGATCTTAAATAATTAAGAAGAAATACAAAATTTTCTCATTTATGTATTTTTTCATTGCAAGATGATGGATTGAACTTAATGTAATTATAGGCAATTTCAATTTTTATTAGATAAATTCAAATTCAGTTCTGTGGTATTTTGTACAGTACTACACAAATACCTAATTAATTCCTACTGATATTTAAAAGATACAATTGAAGTAAGCAATAACAAAAGTCAATTTGTAGATACTATGTAATTAATAGAAAAAAAGGCTCCTTATCCACTTTTTATTAGTACTGATCTCTAAGAATTTTCTTGATACTCACATGTCACTGCATGTAAGGCAGGTTTTTCTTCACACAGTTATAGAGAAGATTCAGTGGAATTTGAAGGCACATCCTTGCACTGTTGCCCATAGATTTGAAATTTAAGTCCCTGATACAATCCAAAAGTCTTTCTTTACTGTGACAGTAGTAACTGTCTCACAGGTTTACTACAGCTCCAGGAGGTTCTTTACTGCATCTTTGGAAATCTGTTTTTCATATAAAGCTCAGCCAGGACACATTACAGTACAATAATGAAGACCTGAATTGTGTCAATAGCTATTAGGGCAAAACACCATAGTAACCTGGTGGTTTTTTTCAGATGAATTAGTAAGTATTACTGATTTAGAAGCTCATTTTTGGAGAAGAGGGATCAATTTCTTATACATTCAGACCTACCATTAGTTTAGTAATAGTAGTGTGATAAACAATTTTCCTTTTCTCCACAGTTTTAGTATATTCATGTTAGAAAACTTGCATTCAGCAGATCCATTGAACAGACAAATATGATGGTCCTTGCATGTTTTTCGAAAGAAATTGTTTATCAAGTTGGTTTTTTGTTGTGTTGTTTTTGGTTTTTTTTTAATTTGTCTTTAAACAGGATACTCAGTGGCTGCTGGGGAATTTACTGGGGATTCTGAACAAGGTAAGCACCTATGTACTTGAATGAAAACCATATGGCTGTGCACTTACTAAACTCCTTGTTTTGAGTCTCTACACAGGAACATACCTATTATACATTTGAAACACTGGTGAGACTTAAGCTATCTGTACTCAGTATTCTCAGAGACAGTTATTTTCTTAGACAGTATAACATAACAGAATTAAAGTAACACAAAAAATTTGAGTTCCTAAGGGGTGGCTTTCTTGAGGGGCTGCCCAGCTTTGTAGTCTAGACTCAAAAAGCCAATAGGGATATAGTACATTTCCACAAGTAAACCCAGTGCTCCAGAACTGCTGCTGCTTAATCCCTCTGAAGATAAAGTTGCCTGTCCTGCATTATGAAGGATTCAAAAAAGTATATAAAAAAACCACACAGTTTTGAGCCAAACACTATAATGTGTGAAAAGAGGTACCCTCAGTAATGGAAGGATACATTTTGGCTGCTTTTTTAATGCATACTCAAAGTTTTATAATGGATGATTTTGAATCAGTATGTCATGAGAATGAGTGGCACAAAAATATCGCATAGTTGGCTGATTTGAGATTCATCCTGTGTCGTGTTCAGGCCTTCAGGAGGCTCCACACATTCAATCAGAGGGGAGTATATGATCCCAGTAAGGAACAGAGGAAGGCTGGGTCAGTACCAGGTGGCTGGTGGTGCTCTGTTATCTGAAGTTCCTGCTGCAGTCTTCTGATGTGGATATCCTAATGAGGGAAGGTTTAGACCACAAGGCTGAGACTTCGCTTTTACCTTCTTTTTTCTACTCATTTTTCCTACTAGTTGTTTAAGATTTCACCTTTGAGCAAAATTACTCCTAGAAGGCAGTTAGGTCTAACACTTAATGTTCTTATTCAGTGGATCCCTCCAGTGCCACTCACAAAAATTTCCTTGTAATGCTTTTAGATAGACTGTGCAGAATTTATCAAGCGCTTACATGGCATCAAGTGAAATAATGGATGAGAGAAACTGTTGGTAGGCAAAAAGAAAAGAAGTATTTGTAAGGAAAGTTCTATTTAGCTTCTGTGCTGTAGTATGTGATGCCATAACTAATTCTCATTCCACCAATATTCAGCTGTCAGGTAGCAAGCTCAATTGTGCCAAGAACTTTATTATACTGTGCTGTGCAATGCTAAACAGAAAGAGATCCATGGATAGGTGTGTTCAAAAGTCAGAGTGTAACATTTTGTGCAAGTAAATGAACTGAATGAATGCTATAGTCTTATGAAATAATGGCTTGAAGTGATTTACAGGTCTTTTTAATACAGACCACAAATCAAAATCCTAAAGGGTTTGACATATATATCAAGGAATTTTTAAGTGGTGTGGGATACATGTTGCATGCACAACTCAGATTGCAAAACCAGTTCACTGTTGATCATTTATCCTTTCAGAGCTGGTTGCTGGAGTCCCAAGGGGAGCACAGAACTTTGGCTATGTATGTACTGGACCTTCATTTTATAATTTTTATAGCGAGAAGGCAATTAAGCTATTTGTAACGTTAGATGCTACATTATATTTTCTGTCTCTTTCATACAAAACTCAAAACCAAGAAAACTGCCACTGATAATCACCCTCAGGCTTATCTGGCTGGGTTGAAATGCCTTTACTGGTTTGGGTTTTGACTGGTAAGCACTTAGTCCCTTCTGAAATCTGTTTTGAATAGGCATTCACAATTACAATTACAATTACATGCTCTGACTAGTACCCCTATACCCACCAAGTGTTATCAGACCTAAGCTCACCCATAGGTTAACATATTTTTGTGCAATGCTGTGTCCACAGTGCAGGGGAGTCCAAGTTCAGATTATTCATACCCAGTGTTTACTTTCAGTGTAAGTGTATACACTGAAATCCAGATGCTAAGAGTCGTGATGTGCAGCTAAAAGTGAAGAAAACAATATATGTTTGTGGATACAGCTTTTGACTTGTAGGAAAAAAAGTTCCACAAGTAACCCGACTGGGAAAAGAGATCACAGCCACAGACACATTCTCTGGTTTTGTGCACCCCAAATTCCTTGTGTCTCTGGGACTTGTTTTTAATTTTTTTTAGGAAAATGGTGTATTTGTGTATGTATATATATTTATATATATCTGTATACTTCTTTATGTTTTAAGTTCATGTTTTCATGCCTAGTCACTGATTAGTTGATAGTCTGTGATTTGCTGTTGTTCAGTGTCCAGCAAGGAAGGGAAATACTTTTCCCTATATTTTTTCATGGGGAACCTGAGAGTCATGAAATCTTAGCATTTTGTTCAAGATCCTACAGGAAAAGTGTGGTGAGACAGAAAAAGAACTGTTTTTCTTGGCCACTTGGACCATCTTTCAGTGTGTCAAATTCATTTGCAGTGATGTCATGCTGTAGCATCTCCATGTGTGCTTGAAACTTTCCTTATTCTTCTGTTGCCAGGTCTCAATTATTAATTCTTCTGACTTGACCTTTATCCAGAACTTCACTGGTGAGCAGGTAATGTCAAGCAGCTATGTGATGGAATATTGTATCTCTAGACCACCTAGTTTCCTTAATATGGTTTCAAGGATATAGAAAATGTTTTTTTGTAATATTGACCATAAAAACAAAGAGGATTATCAGTAAAAAAACTTTACATTTTATATCCAATATGAAAGTCTATCTGTTGTTTTTTTATTTTCAGATGGCATCCTATTTTGGGTACACAGTTGCAGTATCTGATGTTAACAATGATGGGTAGGTTACCAAATATATTCAGCTCCACTGAATATTAATAGAAGCAATGACTGATAATTATTAATAAATGTGGGTTTTCAGGTGCTTCATACCTCAAAATGTTTCTCTTGGCTTCTCTGCTTTTCTGATTTTGATTGTTCACATGGACTTATCTTTGTACAGTCACAGTGGCATGAGTATTTGCAGGCCTAGTTGGGTGAGTTTATCTTCCTGAGTATTTATTCAAAACAGTGTGTCAGAGGAGTGTCCAGAGTCCTAGGAAACAGATCCAGGTAGAAAAACAGTGAGTAAACAGCACTAGCTACCATGGGGAAGAGATAGGTGAAAGTCAGAAGTTCATTCTCCCATTCTCACATACAGCAAAGTCTTCTCATCCATAGCTTCACTTCTCAATTTTAAAAGCCTTCTAATGTGATCAGTTCTTCTTTCTTCATTCCAGCACCTGCTGGAATCCATCAATTTTTATCATCCCAAGGGCCAAAAAGTGCCCCATAGTTGTTACGGCAGGCGTGTGTATTGCAGGGATAATGGTGCTCCACTGCCTGGGTCATGGTACTTGGGGATTGTATCCCTAAGATACTTGGGGGTTTCAGGCCCTGTTGAACAAAACCCTAATTAACTTTCAAGTCATGTAAAGTCTGATTAAATATTTTAGAAGAGGAGGAATTTAGTAAGAGGATATTTATAGTAGCTATCTAGCAAGGAGATAAAAATCCCTGAAACTCAGAGTCTTGGAAGTCTGCACAAAGATGAGCCAGGACAATATTTAGAGATGTAGTATACTCTTGCTTGTTGAAAAATGTCTCAAATGTGTCGACATCATGGTTTTTTTTCTTGTGATAATTTCTTATTAAGTGCTTAAACATAGTGCATGAAATAATTTTTCTGGGCTAAGTCATTTCTTCTTGTCGGTGACTAGTGACCCTTTAAAGACTGAGTTTTACAAGAGAAGAGAAAAGTAACAAGGTAGTAAAGTGTTATTACAGTTGCAAAACAAAACAACAACAGAACTGAGGCTTCAGCAGTTTCCATGATGTCTTCATAGTACTCAAATCTTTCCAAGTTAAAGATTGAACTTTGTCATAATATCACAGTCTTTGGAAATTTCTGGTTTTATGATATACAGAATCAGAATTAATTTAGTCCTACTGATGTATTACAAATGTGAAAGAGTGGAGAAATATTAATCTAAGGTGCAATAGACACTCATTAGACTTTCAGGGAACTTATTATTTAACTTCTCACTGAACCAAACTATTTCCTGTGCAGGTTATTTCCTGTTAACCGTAGGGTTACTTGGCAGGTCTCATACTTTCTGTGTACCTCTAAAACCACAGTTTATGTCAATAATATAATCAAACTGCTGTTGAGGCCTGTGTGGTCTCCCAGTCTATATCTTAAAAGAAATCTAAAGACTCTTTGTGAGATCCAAACATCCCACAGAAAACAAAACACAAAAAGCTCTACTTGATAAACATGTCAGATTAGATATGTAGTCTGTCTTTGCTGGTTTGCACATATAATCAATAGAAATATTTATCTGAAAGGAAAGTAAAAGAGGGGGAAAAAGCAAAAGGGAAATGAACACTTCAAATTCACTTAGGCATTTCATTCAGCTAAAGATGAGGAGGTAGTGATGGCCTTATCAATATGAGAAGCCTGATTAGTTTATTTGCTGAAAAATTAATACAAGATTATTAGGAATGGTGATTTGCTGTAATAAGACTCATGATATGGATGACTGAAAGATTAGGCTCATCTTAGGAAAAAAGCTCTATAGACCTGGCCCAGCAGTTCTGTGGGTTTTCCACAGTTGCTCATGCAGTTTTATCTGCACCACATCAGGATTGTAGGCAGACCAGGGAAACTGAGGGTACTGTTTGAACTACCCTTTAGTTGCCCATTGCTAATAATGAGAAATCTATAATGAAACTTAACAATTCAAGCTTTGCCATCAACTTACAGGCTACATTCCTAGTAAACAGAGGAAAAGAGAACACTTTCAATTTAGGCCGAATCAGTCCAATAAAAATAGTGAAATAAACTGTTTACTGTGGGTTTTTTTATTTGGCCTATATCAAAGCTTTCCATAGTTATACTTTGACCTCTTGACATTTCCCATATTCCTGCTTTTATTACTCTGCAGGATACAAAGCAATGGCACACAGTCTCAGCAGGTGGTCAGCTTTGTGCTTTTTAAAGATTTTTTTTTTTATCAGAAGGGAAGTAATACTGGCTAGTTACTTTTCTGTGTTGAAGCAAAAAATAATATATAATTTATGTTAGCTCTAGCATCTTACTGCTGTAATGAAATGTAATGAACCAGTTCAAAATACCACTGCACACTGAATTGCATATCATGGTTTAATATTACTGTCCAGGGACTTTTGCGTTTATTTAGTCATATGGCTTTTCAAAAGTAATCACATCAAACTGAATTTGACTCAGAACTCTGAATTTTGTACATACAAACTCCTAAAATTTAAAAGGCCAATTGAAATATCCTCTTTCACTAACAAAAATGCATAATACTAATCACAAATGCACTTAGAACCCAACAAATACACACACACTGGCCCCTCGGTGCCCCCTTGACTTCTTGTTATCTAAATAATTAAATTTTGGAAGCTGGGAGGCAGAACTGAGTATAAAGTATGGTAAGCAGCAATTGTTTGCTTATTTTACCCACTCAAAGAGGAACGAGGAGAAAGTAAATGAGGATCAGCGAGAGTTGTGTAGCTGACAAATCATTCCTTCCTAGCTATAGTACACTGCTGTGACAGCACAAAAACCCAAACTCTAATCCCAAACCTCTAGAATTGCCTAAGGGAAAGTTCCCTCTTGCAGAGGATTTGCTAAAGCAGCATAGTTTGACCTGCAGAGCTCAGCTCTGAAAGAGAAGGGGGAAAATTTAAGAGGGTGAGGAAAGGAAGGCCTCAGTGGGGGTGGTAGATATGAAGACCTGGAGGGAAGGCAAACAAAATGCTTTGGGTGTTCCAGGTGGTTCTGCTGCCCATAACCAGTTGAGAAATAGGTCAGTATTAGATGACTGCCTTCCTTCCTCCTGTCCCTCAGTAAATCAGAAGATAAGCCATCTTAGCTATCAGATTCTGATCCCTTCTCCCTGGACTGTTCATGCATTTTATATAGTCATTGTCATTATTTTAGCAAATTTGAAATTTAACCAGAAAAATAACCCAGCACCTTGCACTTCTAGCTGGGATGCTGTGCTCCCTGTTCAACAAGCTCCAGCTCCTGTCTGCTTGCTTTCTATATCACCTGGGAAATCTTGTGTTCTAGGTTAGGCTTCTGCTTAGAGAGTTTTAGTACATGATAGATAGTCTGTGTCTCTCTTTTCACCATTTTAGGCACTCTAGTTATTGCTCTATGCACCAGGGCTTTAAAGGCATCTGGGTATCTACTTACTTTACATCAGTGTACTGGAAGCTTTCTGACTCAGTGATTTGGTTCCTTATCACCTCTAAAAAAATCTTCCTTTAGTCTTATAATTGCTCATTTGTAAAATATTCAAGAGAGCCAAGCTCATCTTTTATTTCATGGTTTCTACAGCACTTAACTCTATGAGGTCCCAATGTATTGGGAATGTCTGGACTGTGAGGTACTAAAAGGGTAATTGATGATAGTGCTACAGTGTAATGCTTTTAGTACATGGCATTAGTAAAATAACTTATTTTTGAAAGAGCATTCATGATTTGTTTGGTTGTTGTTGCTATTGTTTCATGGCAACCATTTCAGCTGATATTCTGTTCCAACCACAAACTTCTTCCATTAGTAGAGGAAGAATTTTAATGTTTAATGTGAAAGGAAAATCCCACCTTTTTTTTCCTTTTGCCTTTGATGTCAAATCAGTATTTGCTTCCTTCCTTTTTTAGTTATTTGCCATAGGGTAAAATCTAACATAAAAAATAGGACAGCTACTTTCTTGCCACACTGATCTGACATTTGGAATTACACTTTCCTTTATGGAAATATACTATAAAACTTAGTAAAAAATAAACATTCCTAGAAGTATTTTGTCACAACTTATAGAATGTGTAAGTTCTACAATGTAATTATTTTTTTTCTAGATGAAATATTCTATGCTAAATTCTACATATCTTAGAATCATAGTGTACATCTGTGGTAAAATAGTAGCTGAAGTACTGCTGAATCATACAGCTTTTTTTTCTATCAGGATTAGGAAAAACAACCTAGTGCAATTTTACTGTTTGGTTTGCTAATAGATAAAGCCTCATATTGGAAATATGATGAATTGAGAATAGAAACTTTTTTGTAAATTTTACAAAGCTTGAAAAAAAATTTATATTAGAGCAAGAGAATATGTTTTCCAAATTAAATATTCTGGGATCAAGTAGTCCTAGTTATTTGCAGTAACAGACTTCCTTAATACAGACCATAATGACCATACTGACCATAATGCAAATTATTTTATTGTATGGCCTTGAGCAACCTTCAGCAGTTAATCTGATACTATCATTTCATATCTCAGAATAATACATTAAGAATAGTTCTGCTTTTTATGAGTCTGTCAATCACACTTATTTTTATTCTTCACAGTTCATGAAAGGATCTTTTTATTCCCTCTAAATAAATGTCGTTAACATGTTTTGAAACATGATTATTTAGAACAACAACATGCAAAATATGCTTAGGTTAGTCTGTGTTCTTTTACTGATTCTTCTTGGAGTAGCATAATGGACAGACAGAAAGACTTTTCCTTCTAAGCATCTTATTTTTATGATTAGATTATGTGCTTTCTCTTTAATACTCGGAAAAGAAAATTATATGAGCACTGCAACTACTTGTGTACCTGATACTGAACAGAAGTGTTTTCAAAAATAGAGCTTTGGCTTTGTCTCCCAGTTTCTGTTTGAAGAAGTGATGAGGCATTCTCTATTAATTGATGCTCTACTTGTGTTTCATGTATGTTACTCAAAAATCTGTTGTAAAGTGGCAGGGTTTTTTCTTTTGGTCACTTACTGATGTATAAGTTGCAAAAACTAGATTTTATACTAAAATTTATCTCTTGCTGGCACTGTTAGTAAAACAGATCTACAGAATTTGTTCTAGTGACACAGATTCACTCTTAGATTCCTGACTTCAGCCTCATCAATTGCAAAGTGTTAGGTTTTCAGTGTCTTTTGTGGGCATGAATTGAAGTACAAGAAATTCCATTTAAACCTAGAAAGAAACATTTTGGCTGTGATGATGATCAGACACTGGAGGTAGTTGCCCAGAGAGGTTGTGGAGTCTCCATCCATGGAGATATTCAAAACTGGACTGAGTATAGCTGTGGACAGCCTTCCCTAATTTACCATGCTTTGACCAAGTGTTTGGACTTGGACTCCAGAAGTGCCTTTTACCTCAGTTAGTCTGACTGTATGATAATTATCAGCTTCCTGTTTAGCAAATGTATAAACTGTGTTTTTTACACTCAGTCTCTCAGTGACACTGTTTTTTGTTTGTTCCAGTTTAGATGATATCCTAGTCGGTGCCCCTCTTTTTATGGAACGAGAATTTGAGAGCAAGCCTAAAGAAGTTGGACAAGTTTATCTGTACCTGCAAGAAGGTGCATTCCTCTTCCAGGATGCACAAATTCTGACAGGCACTGAAGTGTTTGGTAGATTTGGCAGTGCAATCACCCACCTTGGAGATCTCAATCAAGATGGATATAATGGTAATTTGTATGTAATGTAGTATATCTCTAGCACTGAAATTACAAATGCCTAAGCAGCAAATATCGTGTCTGTGCTGTGCTGGAAAAGACTTTTTAACATATTTGAGATTCATGAGAACTTTCATTGATGCTAATAAAACTGTTACTGAGATCCAAATCATGAAAAGGTAACCAATAAGAGGGCAGTCATATTGACTACAGTATGATTTTTTACTAAATATTAGTATGTTTATTTGAATGAAAATACCTTCTGTTTTATAACTATAATAACATTTAATTACTTGGTTAAGATTTCATTTTTTTGAAAGCAGAGTTCTCAAATGCTTGGAAGAGTTTGATAATTGAATGAGGTCCAGTACGTGGAGCATTTTGTCAACAATGAAAGAATTGGGCAAGTACAGAAGCACTATTTTGGTGTCAGCCTTCCACTGGTACTTAAGTACTAAAAAACCAGATGCATAATGGTTTCTTTCTCAAATGCTTTTATAGCACATGTACTCAACAAAATGTTCATGTAAGTTAACTGGCAGCCTACATTCAAGCAAACAGAACAACTAAACTAACTGCTCGATTACCTTGTGCACCTAGAGTTAGCCTCCTAGACATGGTCAGTAGCATCTTGGTTTTCCCTGGATGCATTTCCTTACTTCTTATTTCCAGGATGTTAGGGATCTTCAAAGCAAGTATCTCTGCAACTAGAACACCAAGAAGTTTTTCCTGGAGGAGCTGCTTTGCACAGTAGCCTTTAGAATAGGTTTCCCACTAAGGAAAAATTAGTGAACTTTGCTCCTCCTTACCATGAGCACTATTTTTCACAATGCTCTAGCCACTAGATTCTAGGGCAATGTCCTCATTGTGTGGCTGCTGTGCAAGAGATCATTCATGTCAAGACCCAGAATTGCACTGGGGTTCAGAGTGCACAAAATATGAATACCATTCTGTGGGTAGAAGCCATTGGATTGTGACTGCTGAGAGTACCCTCACTGGCTTGGCCTGGAATCCAAGCTGAACCTCATGGTGGAGGATTTCTACCTGTGAGCAATAGAAGATACCCTCAGCTATTCTGGGGAGGCAGTGTTGGTCACCCTTTTCTCCAGAATTCAGATGAGGTAGGCAGAAGACATGCTTTTCTCTGCCACTTTATAAAGACTAAGAAGACTCTAGAGCCAAAGTCTTCTGCTTCATAACTGAATATGCCAGTCATAGAGCCTTGGTGGACTTCTGCCTTTAGAGTGAAGCTACAGAGTCCAGGTGCTCAATTCAAGTTTCATAAAGAAGTAGAGTTCCTAGATCAGAACCCAAAAATGAGAGCTATAGATACATATCCTCTATTGTTTCCTATTGGCTAGCTCAGCTAGTGCAGCTATTGGATCTCAATCTAGACAGTGTTTTCTCCATATCCTGTGCACAGAAACTAAGAGCACTGTGAGTTATGATTCTTGGATATGGCACCTCATTTTTAAGGATTGAACTGTTTAATTCCATAGTGCCTAAGACCTCCTGTGAAATTCCTGACATAGTACTATTCCTATTTCTCAATAAAATGGTAAATTGTTATAGATGATATTCCATTGTTCTCTTTTCCATTCTAAAGCATTGGATGTTTAAGGGGGTGAAGTTTTTTGTCTAATTAGGATATGTTATCTGGAAAAAGAAAATTACTTTTATCTAACAGCTGCTCCTTATTAAGTAGGTGATAGAGGAAATCAAAGAATATTTATGCCTGTTAAAAAAAATGGATGTAGAAGCAGGTATTCATTAGATCTTGGTTTATTAAAGCTAATTAACTGTCATGGAAATATGCAGAGCAATCCAATGTGGACTGGCTATTTAGTATAATTAAATAAACTCTTCATAGGATTATTTTACAGGCTTTTGTCTTGAAAGTTCGGCACAGAAAAGGCACTGCTAACGTTTTGTATATTTGCCTTTAAACTAGAATACATACAGAAGTACAGAATGTTGAAGTTCTTGCGTATTTGTAGTAGAAGCAATTTGTGTCTTATTTTCCTGCAGGGAGTTAATTTTTATTTGTCTTCATTCTTTTTATTCTTTTGTTGTTGTTGTTGTTGTTGTTTTCCACTGCAGACATTGCTATTGGTGCACCATTTGCAGGAGAAGACAGAAGAGGGAAAGTGCTCATTTACAATGGATACAGTAATGGGTTAAACCCTAACCCTTCCCAGGTTCTCAATGGAGCCTGGGCCTCACAGTCCATGCCTTCGGGATTTGGCTTCACTCTAAGAGGAGACTCAGATGTAGACAAGAATGATTACCCAGGTAAGATTTTTTTGCGTTAGAAAGGGAATTTCGTACTTCCATTCTCTGGTAAATGCATCATGCCTAAACTGCTCCTTTTGGAAGGCAGAGGTCAGAATAAAAGACATTTCTGGACAGTTCTAGTTTGCTTTCCTGAGAGTTAAAAACAGACAAAACAAATATTCCCTTTCCTGTCAAAAGACATGATCAGAAAGTCAAGAAAGGGCTTAAATAGTTGTATTAACATAAAACATGTGAAGTTTACAATGGAAAGCTTAACCCTTTTCCCCCACTTCCAAAAACTGAATGGTCTCAGCTTATTGAACTTGTAAGGTCTCCTTCATCCTGGCATTCTTTCTTAATTAAAAACATGTTGCATTGTAGAAGAAGGGATTGATTTGGTTGTTTTTTGCTGACCGAAGAGACACTGAGCTATATATAGTTAATGGCTTTGATTGTGTTACAAAAAAACAGAGAGAACACAAATTGCTTAAAGCAGCTATTTTATTTAGGCCTTTCCATCCCTTTTATGTTTTTATTTTGCTATATGGACTCTCTAGGTTAGCTTTGATTCTTCCTAATGAGTTTATCTGACATGTATTCATATTTATCAAGTTAGTAACATTAATTAGGTTTTTCAGGAAAGTGTTTGTTTTTTAAAGAAAATTTTTCCTACCATCTAAGGAGTCTGAATGTAAGTGTGCTTGTATTTACTCTCTCTCATTTAGAAGCAAATCTGTTCTGTTTCTTTTCTTCACAGTTCAGAAGCCTTAGTAATGGTGTGTAGTAAAACATCATATTTTCTTACTGTGGAAGGTTCATCCACAGTAAAATCCTAACAGTCCATGCTTCCCTGACTTACTGTGAAATCACTCTTGTTAGCCTGGGTTATTTCAAGGCTAGAGTTCTTAAAAGTTGTACTATTTCAAAAGTGAAATTTGTAATTTTTCAAAGGACCAAAACTAAGGTCTTTTTTTGTGATGGATTATAAAAACCTTGAAAGATGTATCTTTCCAAAAGCAGAAGGCAATTTCTGGGAAAGGGTGTTTACAATAGAAATTACGGTTTTACAAACAGAAAAGCAGACTGCAGAGTAATAAAGTGAGGTTATCATGAGACTAAAGTAAAAGATCCTTTGCATTTGAGAGAAGAAAGGGCTTTTAAACACTCTTCTGACTTTTTGTTTGCATATTGTTGATGTTGCTATTAATAGTCTTTCATTGTCCATGACTAATGAGGTTCTCTTAGACAACAGAGCTTTTTATTAAAGTTTCAGCATTTAAACATTTCCTAAGGCACCCACAAGGCCCCCCAGCAAAACCAAAGGAAACAGGATATTGCATTCCTGGCATTTCTAAGATTGAAAAGATAGAGGGAAGGGAGAGATTCTCTGACTCACATAGAGAAGTAAGAAGAGTAGAAGTCTCACTGCTGTATTAGCATACTTTATGTGGAGCATCTTTTAAGGTAATTTGTGAAAAGCTTGGGTGATGAGTCTTGTTCTTTCTAAATGTGCACTGAGTAATTGTACTGTAATTGTGAGTTCTCTGTCATTGTGGCCTCCACCATGCATCCTACTTGCAGAATTTCACGTTGTGTTATCAGCTTACTATGTGTTAGATCATTTGGTTTTATTACAAAATAAAATTAAAAAATGAAAACAAACAAAAGAAACACTACCCTTCATTTACTGTAACTAGCTTTTCCCCTGGATGAGCAGTCCACAGTACTGGTGAACATATCTCAGAAAACGAGAAGAAAACCTCCTTACTATCAGTCAACCACCTCTTCCTTAATTCATGAAGATTTGGAGCACCAAAACAGAGCTGTAAAAATAGTGCAAACATGGCACAATGCTAGCACAAAAATAGAATGCCTTCCTATGGGAAAAGGGGAAAAAAAAAAAAAAAGAAAGGAAATAATATAGGGAAATGCAAACCTAGGACAAATACACTAGGCAATGAGGTAAGTAATCCTTCTCGTGTCAAAGAGCTTTTCTTCACCTCCTGACGGAAACGCTGAAGGGCAGCCCTTGTCAAAGGAGGAAACAAGGTACTGAAGTTGGAAGGATTAGGAAGGAAGTTTTATTTTAGAGAAATGGAGTCTTGCTGTCTATAGAAGGTCTAGGAAATCAGCTTTTAATTCCATGCTTCCCAAACTACTGTTTGTGCCTGTGATTCAAAGAGGGTTGTGAAAGATTAGGGGAAAAAATCACAAAAAATTTAATTTAAGCTTTCTAGTGTGTATATTCTGAAAGTGACCATTAAAAAAAAGAAAAATGTAATAAAATCAGGTTATTCTGACTTAACACTCTCAGAAGTTCTGTTCTCAGAAGTTCTGGACTGGGAAACAAGAGACAGCTGTAATGTCTGGCTGCAGGTATAAAGATATATTGCCACTGTCTAAGATGAGATTCTCCAAACATGTAGTTCTTCCATGGCTAGAATTCAATTGTTCAAGACTGACCTATATAACTATAGCTGTGCTTGTATAATTTACTCAAGCACTTGTGCCTGACAGTGTTCTTGTGGCAGGCATATCCATGCTAGGAAATGGGAGTCTGAGACATGGGAGTTACTCTGCCATTTCATTTCTAATGCACTATATAGCATTTTTAGAGCTTTTGGAGGTTCAGGCCTTCTTTAAATCAGACTATAAGGCAATGTTTTTGGAGCAGGTCACTGACCCAGAGGACAGAAGATACCATCTAGTCATATGGCTTCTTATCACAGACCACTGAGCTTCATCCTGGGCTTGCTGTACTGACCCCAGCAACCAGTGCTCTTTGATTACAAGTTGGGTAATACAGTTCCTAAAATGTGAGGGTGAATTACAGTCATATTTTTCTCCTATTGGAAAAAGGTTCAATCCTCTCTTGGCTGAGATTTCAATTCAAGCTGTGGTCTATGTAGCCTTCCGGAGAAGAGCGGCCATTTGGTACCGGGGGTAATATCTTCCTCTCTTCATCCAAATGCCAGTATAAGCTCAGGAACAGAGAAGGAAATAGGGGGCAGACAAAGAGTCCCTAGTACACAGCTCTTCAAATCCCTCAGCTTTCTTCTGGATGGAGTGGTTTCTCTTTTCTCCTCTTCCTGCAACTCCTGGCCACCAAAGAGAGAGAGTCTCCCCCACCCCTTACTTTCAGATCTTCTTTAGGAAAGGCAGAGAAAGAGTCTCTTGTCCCCCATGACCCCAGTTGTATAATAAATTTGGGAGAAAACTGATCACAGACAGGTTTAATGGTGGAGTAGCAGAGCAGACATGGAAGAGCATAATACAGCCATACTGATAGAGGTGAAAAATCCATCTGGCACCACAGCGTGTTTCCAACAGCACCCAACAACAGATAATCCCGGGAACTGTACAGTTGTTGTGGTATTTCCCAAAATACTCACCCAGCACTAACCAACCAGAATATCAAGGTGCCCTGACTCAGAGATGTAACCTCCAAAATTAGTATCGCTTGACAGACTTTTCTTCCATGAATTTGACCAATCAGCTGTAGAACTCAGGCAGACTTTTGGCACATGCAAAATTTGTCAAGGGACCCCACAGGCCAGCAGAATGTTCTGTGAAGAAGTAATTCTCGCAGTGTCCCATTCAAATCTTAAATGTTCCACTGGACAGTTTCTAGTTCTTATACTGAATAGACAGTGAACAGTTCTGCAGTCCACTTATTTCACAGCCTCCAACATACTTCCTCTATCAGCCATGTGTTTTAGCAATCCTGTGGAAGGAATTCTGATATATTTAATTGTTCCTTGTGCAGTGGAGAATGGCACACCAGTTCTACTGTACCAAATGGTTGTTCAGTCTTGCCACCACTGCTGCCTCTTCTCTTCTTCATATACTTTTGTGTAAAGAGCAGCTAGTAGTTTATGACTTGTGTCTTGGTGAAGTATTGCTTCTAATAAAGATTTTATCATTGACCTAGGTTTCATACTTAACCAACATTAAAAAGAGCTGTATCTTCTCCACCAAGAAGAAAATCAGAATTATTACTTGAAAAAAAAATAATCCCAAATGATTTTCATTGCTATCAGTAATTATGTTTGTACAAGAAAATAAAGTGGGCCAGGAACTGTGGTCTGGCCTTGGGGCTACATGGCACAGCACAGCTCACTAACATCAGCTGAAACCACTAGAACAGGATGGCAGTATCCAAACTCACTTTTGTTAGAGGTCTTTGGCCCAGGTGATTCCCCAGACCTTTCCCAGCTGCTATCTGGGAGAATACTAACTTGCACATGCTAAAATCACAGCTAATCTGTACTAACAACACAAAAATATGGACAATACTTACACAGTGCCCAAGTTCATGCCCTGCCTTCATTGCACAAGCACAGGCTACAGGCAGCTGAATAGCTAACTAGTCCACATCACACCTAAAAGTGGAACTGTCTCTGGTAAGGTCAGCATGCAGACAGAACAAGGCAGCTTTTCCTCCTTGTTAGCAGTTGTGTCATTGTAATGACCATCTGTCTTCAGCTGTCCTGGCACAGATGTTGTCACTGTAACAGTAACAGACCTCTCAGCATTGTGAAAATAGGGGGATTTTTTCAACAGGGAAAACTGAGTTTTGTTACTAAGTACAACCTTTGGTTTATGTCTCTGCAGCTTTCCAGGGAGGCAGTTCTGTAAATTGTGTCATACTTACAGACACTCCAGATGTTATGTACCCAGAACTGTTCCTTTATCAGCACAGACAGGGATGATAGTGTGGTACTCTCTGCTTGCAGGCTTGGAGGCAGTGGGAAGCTTTCAACCCTGGGAAGTAGCAGAGGCAGAAAACTGTGCTGATCAGCCTAACAGCTGTGTCACTCGTGCAGCTGCCATCTCTGTGCTTGTGTTCATCACTTTCTGCCCCAAATGGAGGCCTCCTCCTCATCTAACAGGGTTGCAATGCCAAACAGTGGTAATGGTGGTAATTAATGCATAGATGCTCCTGTAGTCATGTAAGAAGCAGAATCTGATTAAACTTTATAGTCAGATAAGACTAGTTAAAGGGAGCAGGTTAAGCATATCAGTCAGATAGATTGTGCCAAGCCATGATGTGCAGCTTTCCCAGCCTTGTAAGCATGACACTGACAAGCTTAGTACCTTACCTGAGATACGCAGTATCTCTCCAGTACACCTGTGCCCAGTATTTGAAGGAAAAGACCAATTATTCCTCCTGAGGTATAGCTACACTAGTAAATGAAATATGCTGTCTTTGGTTCTGAACTATCACTGAACACTCCTTGTGCACACTATCAAACTCACTTTTTGCCAAAACAGAGTTGCTGCATGCTCGCTTCTGGAGTCTAATAACTGGCATGAGTGAACTGCATTAGGGCTATTTTAATGATACCACTCCAGATAGTAAAGATACAGCATACAGGCACATTCTCTGCCACTAATTTACTAGCACTGACACAATTGTAACATCTTTCAGCAGACGATCCATTTCACTGTTTTCTGACAACTCATGTTCTAAGGTCATATTCAAAAAAGATCTGATCTCACTTCTGCTGCAATAGTAAATACTGGTTTAATGCCATTATTCTGGATTGAAAGTCATTAAAAAAGTAAGTGGAATTAAAGAAATAAAGGAGGTGATGGGATTGAAAAACATAAAAGATGGGCTTTTCCCATCAATTTAAATACAAATAAAATGGTAGCTGGAATTCTGTGCAAGATTCTGTGCCAAGATGAGGACATGGCAAAGCAACATTGTGCTGTGTCTGAGGCCTTCCTAGTGAGGGCTGTAACATAATTCATATAACCATGG
This sequence comes from Phylloscopus whistleri, assembly GCA_017589585.1. Classification (NCBI taxonomy): domain Eukaryota; kingdom Metazoa; phylum Chordata; class Aves; order Passeriformes; family Phylloscopidae; genus Phylloscopus; species Phylloscopus whistleri. Next base: position 2,830,376 of record JADMLD010000614.1, on the reverse strand, counting down.
GATTCTCTGTAACAGCAGCTCTACAAGGTTTCATAAAGATATTCTGAAATACTTGCCTCAACACAATCTTCTTGCCTGTCTTCTGTGCTGGGACATCTGTGATGCATAATAATATCTTCCAAGGCAACTTTCACTGTCCTGTAAATCTGGGGGTTTTAGGGCCCCTTTGCTCCATCCTGAGCTTTATGTGTGTTATCAAGGCCTGGAGCAGGGAATGAAGCAAAGGCATGCATTTTGAATTATAGTTTATTTTATTTATAATTTTGTCTTTTTCTTTTAGCATAGTTCAGTTTTCATAGGAACAAAAGAAATCCGTAAATCTATTTAATGGGAAAGAAATTTGTTTCTTTTGGCTTCTGGGCATCTGTTCAAAGCTGGCCCCATTGAGTGCGTGGAGTCTGTGATTATCTAGGTGATGATGCTGCACTTCCAGCTGGTTCATCTATCTGTACAGGGCTCAGACATTTGTAGGCTGTAAGGTTTCCACCCTCACATTTCAGCATATGTTCAGTCACTTGATGGCTGATTATAGCTGAGCAAATAGTTTATAATGAATAACTAACTCAACTCATTAAACTCGCTTTCTTCTTGTGGCACATCCTCCCAAAGACTGGGGTTTCTTCAAATGTGTTTCTGAATCAGAATGATTTAACCAGTTTCTTTAAAGAGTGTGGATAGATTCAGAACAACGCTTTGGATGAATTCACTATTCAAAGACTGTTGATTAGTTAATTGTTCAAATAAATTATGCACTATTGTCTCTGCTCCCTGCCTGTTTAGATGCTTGTGTAAGTCTTCCTTACTAACTTAAGAGAGTCATTCTGGAATCAGTGCCACTGATGCTTCATCTTCAAGGTATCCTGCTTTAGCACAAACTCAGCTGTTGGCCTATTCTTTTGGTTGTTCTTTATAGTCAAGCCTTTGTCAGCATAGGGAAATGTATGAGGGCATCTTCATGCCTTGTTATTTTGGAATCAGTTATTATCTTAAGAATATCATAGTTAGTTAGAATATCATAGTAGTTAATATCAAACTCCTCTGGAAACATTTTAAGAAGGAAAGAAGTGTAATAGGAAGAATTTCTACAGAACTTCAGTAATCCAGTCTAATCTTAATAAAACAGGAGTATTTAACAGCTCCATCTGCTGAGTACATTAACTGAAACGGCAGGAAGAAAATCCTCAAATTTCTGTCTGAGAGGCAAGGGTTCTTCAGATTAATACATTTTTTTTGAGAATAGTAGGCGTTGTGCCAACAATATTACAAATCGGAATCTAGCGATGATTAAATTATGAAGTTGGTCCAGGAGATTTGTGGAAAGCAAACAAATTAAATCAATGAGAAGCTGCATCTGCTCTGGTAAGAGGGGACTGCTATGTGTGGGAGCCAGAACAATGGCTTGGGTTCTGCCAGCAAATGCAGAAAAGCTGAAGTGGTTCTACCAGCTAATTTTTCACATGAAAAATCAGTCAAAAATGCAGTGACAAGCCAAGAATTGTGTACAAATATGTTGGTTTTATGGGAAATTAATATCTCTGTAATTTATAGGTATGTTTTTCTAAAATTCTTCGCAATATTTTATGAAATCACAGTACTGTGCCCACTAGATTATAAGAGTAAAGCAGTTGATCCCAGTTAGTGTTTTTCTTAAGTGATAAAGCATTAACTGTCCTCTTTGGGGTTTTTTTCTAATGTAATGAATAATATTGTTGTATTGTGAAAAGGATTCATTCAGACAAAAGAGAAGCATTGGTATGAGTTAGCCTTACGTGTTATCTGTAACAGACCTGCTACCCGCAATGGTTTAAAAATGGAGAAGGATTAAGGTAGCTGAGAATGATAGGATTGGAAGAAAGTGATTCTGCCTTGAATGATGGCTGTTTGTAGTATTTAACTACAATTTCTGAGTAAAGCTGGCTATTCTGGACAGGCCTGTGTCCTTTACTATGTCAAGCCTAAAGTGATGGCCATTTAAAAGCATTTTTTATTCTGGACATTTCCTGCTGAGATTTGAGGTTCTAATGCGCACTGAAATCCTAGAAAACAAATACAGTTATGATCATGGGCCTTTTTGGCCTGATCCTCAGCCTGATCTGCTGAGGAAAATAAAATCAAAAAGGCTCATAAAGATTTTTTAATAGTTTGCAATTAGGTGGTTTTCTCCCTTTTACAAAATTTCCATTGTTCTCAGATAGAATATGCCTGGTTTCCAGTCCTTTTTTATACTATACAATGAAACTGGGAGACTGCATGAAGTTATGTTTAAAGCTGTCAACAAATCCTTCTGAGTCCCCAAAGTTAACACTTTCCTGCCTGTGTCCTGGTAGAGTTGCAGTGGGGAGGTGACTCAGCTGTTGTTTCATGTTTGGGTTTCTGACAAGTGAGGTGTTTGCCAGTTATGTATTTGTTCACTGGTTGTTTTTCTTGGCCACTGTCCCCCATGTAGCCACATGAGACACCATGTCTTGGCAGTTTCTCTTGGGATTGCTGCACAGGCTCCAACCAAGTGTGGGGTGCTGAATGGGAGGTATGTTCCTCCCTGCTCAGACTCCCTGAGGCTGCATCTCTCAGAGAATGGGGATGACCTTTAAAAATATGAGGGAATCAAAAAATTTTCTCAAGTTAATAGATGAATATGTCTTGTTGAGACTTGATCTTCCTACTTCCTTCATTTGGTTAAAGGTTTAGTGAGCATCATGGCAAGTTTTTGCCCTTTATCACACAATGTTTCAGGTTTGGCACAGTCACATGGCAGAAGGTTCCAGTGAACACACAAGCTCACAAAATCCAGTGTCCCTTTCAGTGCCATCACCTTAACTTCTTATGGTGATTTTGTCTCAGAAAATAGACTTCTTGCACCAGACAGCATCTTGCAACCCTTCTCTTCAGAGCAAAGTAAATTTGAAGTATTTGAAATAAGCATTAGGTTTGTTTAACTTTGTGCAGTGCCCCTTGACTTCAGTTAAATATGTCCCAAAGACACTTGTTTCAGCCTTAAGCTCTGTGAACTCCACCAGTTGGGACTTTAATGTATACAAACCACAAAGAATGTGTGTTAAAAATGGAAGTTTAAAATTCCTGTGGAGTTGCTCTGTGCTTGTTTTCTTAATTTTTGCCATGGGGTTGTGACCCCACAGCTCATTTATTCCTCAAAAGCAATGAGGCATATGGGTGCTGCAACCAACCCTTCCTTACAGATCCTGGCTTCTCTGCAGGTCAGCAGCTGATAGACAATCTTCTCAAACAGACACCGTAGGCAAAGTGGTCATTTAACTAAACCAGTGAGGTCCCTCATCATCTCAGAAACATGAAATATGAGAAAAGAAGAACTGAAGGAGATTTCATGATTCTTATGCTTCTCCATCTTTGTTTTTATGTTTTAATCATACATTTTAATCTGAGCTTGAAAAAAAGGCCTCAATACAAAGGAGTAAAGGCTTTCATAGGCTTTTGTTCAGGCTTTCTTTGGAAGGGTTCAAAGGAGTTAAGCTGGATTTTTTAAGCTGGCTTCTTCTGCTCTGTAATTGCTTGTTAAAACCTTGTTTTCCAGCTAATGACCTTTGCATCAGTGACATTGCATGCGTAGTGTTAACAAGAATTAATAAAGAAAACTTCTATTTTTAGGAGGGGAAAGTTGCCAAAATTCAGATAATTTAGACATCTCATGCATTTTTTTCATAGAAATTATTAGTAACTTTTCTTCTACAGAACAGTCAACAAATTCAAATTTTCTGCTTATAAAAGAAAAGCGCACTGATTGGATGTGTATTCAAATCCTATTCATTTGTAGCAATATCAAAAATGATTTTTTTCCAAGTATGGGTATAGGAATTGCACCCCAAGAGTGAAATTACTGCTCTGTAACAGAACAAGACAAACCAAAGAAAAACCCCCAATTAATCTTCCAGTGAATGTTCTGCTTGAATATATAATCATTTTGTCCTTCCACTAGATTGTAGAAGTTACTACTGGCTATAAATATGGGAGGGTTTTTTGCATATTCATTCCTAATTCCACTTTCTCTACTCAGTAGTTTCACTCATTCAAGCTCTTTGGATCAAGAATAAGCATAGCTTAGACCAGAAAACAAATGACATGTCAGAGTAAAAGTAAGAGCCTCCAAACACAAGCAGGGTGAGCACAGTCCTGGCTGCCCTTAAAGTAGTCTCAAATAGGGCTTTTGTGATGTTGCCATGATTGAGGATCCTCCTCTTATTTGCTGTGTCTCCAAACCTGGCTGAAGTGGCAATGCAGAAAGTCTACTTTTGGAAAACCAGTCTTTTGGGGGCTGAGGCCTATATCTGCTCCTCTAGACCGATCATCTTCTGTCTTCAAATAAGCTGGGCTCTGTCCCAAAAAAACAGGATTTAACCATTAAGCAGATGAACAAAATCCTCTTTAATATTAAAGTGGTGATGCTGAGATAGAGGGGACCTTTGCACAGCAGTACACATTGAAATTGCATTCACTCACACTATTGAGGCCAGCTGTATCTGACAGACTCATTCTTCTCACCTTCAGGTTCTAACAGGCTACATTTTATTAAGTTTAACCAAGTTGTGTGTTTAACCTTTATTTTTTAATGAAAGAGCATATTTTGAAACAGTCATTAGGCCAAGATCTGAAAAAGTCTTGGATATCTACCTGTTTTGTCTCTTACAACATAATCCTGAAACCTTTTGAGTTATCAGGTCTGATATGAACCAGTACATATCCTAAGTCAAGTCTGTTATAGAATTCACAGCTGGGAAAAGCAGAACAGAAATGCTTTCCATCTTGTCTTTCACTTTCTGTTCATAACATGTTTCTTTTTCCTTAAAAAATAACGAACAGAAGAAAACCCCACAAACACAAAATTCCCCAAAAACCCTTCAAACATAAACAAAATGAAAATCAACAAAATATTAAATCTTTTGGGGGTTACTATGGGTGCCACTATAAGTGAGCTGTCAGGAAAAGTTCTGGTTTTGTGTTGTGCAGCCTTCATGGTGATGGCTTTGTCTCAATTAGTTGCTTATTTAAGAGGAAAACATCTTTAGGTTTTGGTACTGTGGGCAAGTTGTCTATAAAAGCTGCTAAAGAGTACAACACACAAATGTCCCAAAAAGGAAATAAAAAGACTTCTTTTCTTCTGCTATTTAAAATGTTCTTGACCCTGAAATGTATTTCTCTAAGGCCAATGAAATTAGAAAAATGTAAATGTTGTACAAAAAGAGGATCAGACCAAGAAGCTGTCCGTGTCTGCTCCTATTAGGACATTAATTAATGGAATTCAGTGAAGGACTGGCTGTTGCCCATGTGAAGTATTTGTTTAAACTTTTTTGTGAAATCCTGACCATCTGAAAGACAGAGGAGCGCTAGAAAATGCACTGCCAGCCCTGGACCAAACCCATCCAGATAATTAACATCAAAGCTTGGTATTTGCATCATGCTCGATGACTTCAGGGCTTCTTAAGCAAACCACTGCTCCAACTATAGAAGCAGCAAGTAAGGGTTTGTTTACAAGCCTAAGTACTCATTTAATTAACTTATTTAGATAAATTTAGGTTGCCAGTCTGTACCACTGCAAGGTCTGGTGTAAGGCTCAGTCTTCTGAACTGAATATGTGTCAGTCATGTTGAATGATGGCAGCTGTGGAGTGAAAGCTGTGCCCAGATGGGCTCTGGGGGGGTTTGAAAATGAAACAAAGCTCTTTCTAAAGGCAGAGGCAGCAAGAAAGTTGATCCTTTTTTCTCATGGCTTGGCTCCAGTTTTTCTCCAGCAGGCCTGAATGGATCCAGCAAGGCAGTCTGGATTTTCCTGAGAGCATCATGTGTGGACTCCAGGCAAAAAGAGGAAACATTCTGGCCCAGACCAATGGCCATTGACAAAGACACACCCAAGTCCCAGTGTAGGGCTTGTGTTTTTAGTCTGTCTGTCAGGGAAAATGACAGCTTTAGATGGATAAATGTTGTAAGCCTTAGCACATATTGCTGCAGTGCTGGAAACGTTAGAACCTATCAGATCAGCCTTCCTCTGACCTTGCATTGTATTTATTTGCACAGAGATGTGATGCCTAAATTAATGAACAAATTACTTGAAACACAAAGCAGAATGGAAGGATTGTCAGGAAGGAACACCATAAAGTTTCAACATGACTTACATGAAACCGGCAAGAAATTGTTTTGCAGCTCTATATTTAATGGACATTTAAGGATTTAGAATAAAATGCATAGAGTTTAATGGCATTCTCCCCCCTATGATACAAGTTGAAGAGAAGTGAGATCATGGTGTGGGTGACCTCATGTTAAATAGTTTGGTATTTACTGGTTACAGCTGAGACATTTATGACACCATCTCTGACATGTGAAATGTTTTCTTTCACGTACACTTGTGAAGAAAAGTGCTTAGAAAGGAATTATCATTTTTTTTATGTTACTGCAATATCAATGTAAATAATCTCATTTATGATGGAAAAAAATGTGTGAGAAATTTCTGTATAGCTATTCTGAAGACATTTTGTTTTTTCCAGATTTAATTGTGGGTGCATTTGGAGCTGGAAAAGCAGTTGTTTACAGGTATGTGGTAAACACAATGGGTTTGGTATTTTACAGCTTTGGTGGGAGATACTAAAATTAAAAAATGTCATATTCCCGTTTCCCTGTTGCAGTGTGTAAGAGGTGGTCATTAGAGATGATAAATTAAACATCTTGTGAGAAACAATGTTTTTTTCCCATGCTTAAAACCTGTAATTTTCAATTAAAATTTCCATGTTTAGACTTAGTTCAAGCAGCTTCTGGAATGTTTAAACCTTTAATTAATTTTAGGTAAGAAATTTAAAAGATGTGGCATTGAAAATTATTTTTTTCCCTGGGGAAATGGTGCTAGTAAGAAATTTTAAAGTGGCCAATCTTCAGAGATTGTGTATGTTAAGACATGAACCATTTATTGAAAATAAAGACAGCTACTTTAACCTCAGTTAAAAAAATGCACAAGATCCCATTTTACAAAACAAAAATTTGTTGCTGACTATGGAGTTTCACTAAATCCGCTTTTTGGTTAGATGTAAAATTTAAAACTACCAAATACACAAACATTTACATAAAATCTGTAATGCCCTCTTAGTCCAGCCATGCTGACAGCTCATTTCGTTTAAGTATTCACCATCCATTGCTACAACAATGTAGTCATATTTTTGATTCCTGTCTGGCTTCTTGTTGTCTGTATTCCCAACAGCACCTGACTGAGAATAGGCATGTTCTACTTCCCAACTGAATATTTGTGACAGGATAAGAATTTTGTAAAATGGGAATGTTAGCTCAACTCATCTAACACTGTAGGTGCAGTGAGCAGACCTGATTTTCCTACTGTGCTATGTAAGAATCATACAAATACTTTGCAATGCCATGGGTGACTTCACAGGATGAAACATTGAATTAGATCCACTCTGTATTTTCAGTAACAATAGAATGTGTTCTCTTTAATTTAAGAAAGTGAATAGCAGGAGGCCATTTCCTGGCCAGAATGTATCAAATAGGCAATTTTTGATACTGTTGAAATAGAATTTTACTGGAATTTTCTAGGCGAAAAAAGGTCTTCCCTGTTGCACAAAAGTGAAGAGAGTAATTTTATTTTTTAATGTCTTGCTGAAGTAATGTAAAGAAGTAATCATAAATGCTCAGATGTGGATCAAAATATCAGGAAAGTTAGAAAACTGGGATTATGTAAGTTACTGTAAATAGTATTGCTGTCTTAAAACAGAATCTGGGCACATACTTGTTATTATTTGTCTTCCAAACTGCTTGCAGTAATCAATTATCTCATCACTTAACAACAGCTTCAGAGGGATGGTTTCTGTCACCAAAACTATATATTCATGTACTCAGCACAATTTACTGATAATTATTCCTGGTTTACAAAGTCAGTTGTCTCAAGAAATGTCAGGCAGGGTTTTACTTCATTATTGGCTCAAGATAGTCTACACCAACCTCAACTTTAACCACATCATGTTTATTTTTTTAAGAGTCTTAAAACAGACATAGTAAGTCTGAATGTATCATTATTAATGGAGACAGTACCAAAGAAATCCGCAAGATGGCCAGAGGACTGCTGTAAAACCCAAAAAGGCAAACTCTGTCCCTTTGAGAAAACTCAATGTGATGAAATGTGTCTGATGTGCCTCAGTCCTGGGACACATCTATTGCTTAACCATAAGATACTGTTTCCGTGATGTCTTAACGTGATTTTTTTTGTGAATCTCAGTGGGATTCTGGTGGAAAAAGAAAAAAGGTTCTTTTGGCTATGAGCAGCATTATAAAATTGTGTTCTCCTGAGTAACCCAAATCTCTGGCTTCTTTGCAGCCAACTCAGTTTTTTCTCTGCTGCAGCTTAGATACTAATGTGCTCCTTCTGAACGTGGTGAACCTTATTTCTCTCCCCCAGAGCCAGACCTGTTGTGACAGTGAATGCTCATCTTATTCTGAACCCCATGATTGTGAATCCAGATAATAAAACCTGTCTGCTCCCCAGCTCTCAGCTTTTGGTGGCCTGGTAAGTCCATGATTACTCCATATGCTCTTTCTCAGATAACTCCCTGTTCCTTAATTTAATTGCAACTCTTTGTTGCACATGTTCAAAGTTCAAAATGTTGGGACATGCTCTGAGCACAAAAAAAAACCCCTGCATCGAAATCTTTTTGGTATTTTCCAGTACTTAGCAGATTGTCTATCTGTGGTAGGTAAAAGTTGAGTCCTTTGATACACTGAGCCTCCTTCTGCAGAGGAGGATGCTCAGTGTCTGCTAGGGACAAGCTGCAAAGTTACATGCAATGTTCACGTGAATGAAACATGAAACAGCTAAAACAGACAAAACACATAAACACTCATCTGTTTGTTGACAAAATGTAACAGTGAAGGCGATGCAGAGCTGGTGGACCCACCATTTTCTGTTGGAGAAAGACAGATCTTAGTCCTTTCTAGAAGAGAGAAGGTGTCTGGCTGGCCATCCTGAGAGAAGTTCACAGGATGTTGTTTCTGGCTGTCTTTGGTCAGAGGAAAGGGTTTTTTTAGCACATCATGCAGGACAATGTTTCAACCATCCCTAAAAGACAAACCCTTAGTCACAGTAGCACTTAACTTTGAACAGAAAAAAAAAAAATCCCAGCATAAAAAACCTTGGAGCTAATTAAAACAATTTAAGATCAGTTGCAAATACAAATTGCTTGCAGGACATTTGGAAGCTATCTAATAGCATGTAACACCACATAAAGGCACGTTTACTGCTCTAGAAAAAAGTCACTTTGAAAGGACCCCAGGAGCAGTTGACAAAAGAGGCTATTACAAATACATAAGATACTGTTTAAAAGTGGAAATCATAACAAATGAGGAAACTAAAATCAAAACAGAGCATAAACACGTGCAAGTTGAATATAAAATGTAGTAAGCCTTGCCAGAGAGACTGTGAGCAACAGATTTCTAAGATGTAAAAACATTAGAAGCAGGAAGCCTGCCAGGACGTGGGCTGGACAAAAACAATATTAAAGTGTAAAGAAGGACTCCAGAAGATAACATGAATGCAGAAATTTTGCACTGCTTTTAAACCGAAGATGGTCAGAGGATTTCCTCACATTGGAGACATTCTTTACAGGAGATGAGTCCTAAAAATCATCTCAAATGTAAGATTCAGCAAAAGAATCTTGAGAATTAATTGATAAATATGAACTGTAAAACATAACAATGAGAATGAGTTCATTTAAGAGCCATGGAGGCTCTGATAAATTCTGATACACTTAAACCAATGAATGTGTGGGCTTCCAAAGTATCTGGGATGAGGTTGTGAAGAGATTTTCACTCTTGTGATATCTACATCTAGTGTAGAAAATTGCCCATCTACATGGCATTGTAGAAGGCACTTGGTGGAACTATGCAATCCCAGAACTTTACAAAGCTTTGGCCTTTCTGGAATTTTTTGATTGGATTTTCTTTTGTTTTAACAGCTGATGTAAAAAAAAAAATATTGAAATACAGATGCTTGGTTGAAGCATGTTCATTGATCCAAATTATGTTGTTTCACAACTCCAGATTTTAAGAATTGTAAAATGCTTCATGTCATAATGGAAAATCTTTTGGAACCATAACAGTTAACAACATGTATTGAAAAAAAAAAGGTGGCTTTTTGGACAAGAGGAAAAACTCTCTTAAAAACTCTGAGATATTGTTTAGAAAAGGAAGGAAAAGATGCATACTCCTTTAACATATATTTCTTTGTTTCTTTTCATTTCTCCACTACAATAAGCCAAAAGAAGTTTGGCTCATATCTACAAGAGCTTTAATAGGAGCATAATTTAATTTCTGTCTGCTTTATTCTAAAATACTGTTCCCTAAAGATTTAGTTCATGTTATGAAGTGACTGAAGAGCAGCTGCTATTTTCCACACTCTAATTTTTTTCCTTAGTTGATATAAGCTTGTATTGTACATATGAAAACAATTAGTAGGGAAACTCCAACAGGCAAAGAATTCCTCAGTCCCATGGGACAGATTTCTGTACCTCTTAGCCAGCTGTGCAACTTGTATAAAACTACTGACTGACACTGTAAAATTAGAATGAAAGGAAACCTCCTACCAGAAGAGTTTCAGGAAGTGTGTGTGCATGAATAATGTGGATTATTGTACGTTTCCAAGTATTAGGAAAATATTATTTCTGCCATGATGTAAATTGCAAAGCTGAAGCAGCAGAGGAAACATGCACAAAAAGTCATTTTTATGCACAGCTCAAAGAGAATTGTCCTGAACTTCTAGAAACACATAATTCCTTCTCTGCTGTGTGCAAAATGTGGCTCTTTCTGAGTTCCCAATACTAGCAGATCTATAAAAAATTCTGCAACTTTCAAGGTATTAAAGAACATAGAAAAAGACATTTTTCCCCCTAAGTGTGAAAGATGCAAGTTAATATCTGTAAAAAGAGGTAAATAAATTAAAGGTTTTCATTTTTCAAAACCTCTTCCCACATCATGGGATTTATTATGTTCAAGATTGGATTCTAGCTGTCCAGAGGTCTAATTTATTGGTATTTTTATTACCATTTGATATTTGATTATCCACTAGCTACCTCATGTATTTGTTCTTAAGTTGCATCTACAAAAGTTTTTACTCACCTCTCACTAATTTAAGATGAATATTGTTAATTCTGTTTTATAGAGGAGCAGTAAGTCAGAGAAGTTACCTGACTTACCAAAAGTTGCATAGAAGTGTCCAATCATGATAAAAAAATCAATTTGTAGAATATATTTTGTATATATTTTTGTATATTTCTATTTTTATATTTGTAGGCTATTTTTCATTTGTAAGTGCTTTTCAGGTTTGAATGTCTGATTTGAGATGTGCCTTGTAGGTTATCCACCTTCTGTAAACCCACTAAAACCAGAAGCAGAGTGTTTAAAATTTCTGATCTTCAAGTTCCTACTATAAAAAATACTTTGAAAAAAAAATGTAACTCATTTATCTCCAAATTCTTACTATTAAAATAGTAATAAACATATTCATGATCTTGAGTCAGCTAGATTCAGTAAATGAGACATTTCTATATACACTTTAAAAAAAGCTGAATACGGAATTCCTACCAAAGATATAAATCCCCAAAATAATATTTCAATCTTTTCTAGCTGCATAGGTTAGACTATGTTGCTACTTTTGCTCCTTTCTACTGCTAGTATTTTCTTGTCTCATTGACCTAAATTGAAAGAGGATGTGATTGTTGCTCCATGGATATGGACCTAGGGGCCATTGTTGAGATGAATTTGTGTGAGATTTTCCAAAGGCTGTTGTTCAGTCTGACTCCATGGGTTGGATAGCAAAGCCATATGGCCAAGAGTCAGAAGATGGATGGATACCTCACTTCCCAGGGGCTGGTCAAAGGGGGGTAGGCAGGTGGTGTCAGTTGCTACCAACACAGCTGAGTTGCTGTACAGGAGACCTCTGTGCCAGGTTTTAGCTTCAGGAGCCCATGGGGCAGTCCCTTGGTTTATCTGGCATCCCCAGTGCTGCTGCAGCCTGGCCATGTGATGTAGCTTAGCCAGGAGATGCTGCCAGCATTAAAACTGTGTGTTGGTCACTGGATTAGTCTTTGCCATAACAAAATCTAAATGCAGGGCAAGTATTAGAGCATCATAATAGAAGTGTATTGACTTGCTTTTGCATATTTTATTTCAAAAGGAAGCTGTTTGTTTAAAGGTCCTTCATCAGTGGACGATAACAGCTTCTTCTCTTCTAGGGAGGTTTGTGACCTTGCAGGTTGGGTATCAACCTCACACAGAATGGAATCCCATAACATTAAAGCTTTAATATTTCTGCTAAGGCATTATCCATTCTTTCTTTCCACCTGCAAACGTGGGTGCTACAGAAGTTGTTAGCAATGACAAATGACACCTGATAGGATCTAATGCCTTAGAATTAACTAATTATCAAAGCTAATGCCTTGCTTTTCACCTCCTGAAGTAAGTTTTCAATTTTTTTTCAGCTGCTGGAGTAGCCAGACCAAAAAAATTTCTTTCTGGTACTAAGTGTGGTCTAGAAAATATTATACATTGGTAACTAGCTTTTCACCATTTCTGGTGATATTAGGTAATTTTATTAACTTTTGAAGAGAATACTCCCATCTGTGCCAAGAGTAGTTTTGAATAAAGGAATATTTTCAAGCTTCTTGTTCTTGTAAAAATATTTCTGTCTACCTGAAGAACATAAAATTATTTTAAACAAACTGCTTTATTGTCCCGAGATTGTCAGGAAAGCCTAGTGTGTTCAGTTTTAAGGTTTTCCTTCTATTTTGTAACTACAGTTAAATACTATTCAAAGCATAATCTCATAGTGATGACAGACACTGCAGAATAATTGTGACATGGGGATCTCTTCAGAGAGGCAAGATTGACAGCACATAAAAAGTTCATATGCTTTAGGATGATGCACAATTTCCCATTTGTTTCTTATTTGCTGAAGTTTTCTTCCTTTGATTGTTAATTGTGTTGTTTGGTTGATTGCTCCTACAAGCAAGCTCAAAAGCTCAGCTGTTTTATTTCTTACTGTGTTTAGGAGTCAGATCTCAAATCTCTATTTTTGACTCCTGTCCTCTTTTGTGGTCTGTCTTTCCCTCTGCTTTTCTTTTTCTTGACACTAAAACATCCCACAACATCTCCCCAGCATCTTCTTGTTGAAGTGATGAGAGAATCTAAGTTCATCTAGGTTTGCAATTGAAATCTTTGATGTCTTTAACACTATTGCTGAACTAAATAATAAAATCACAAATGTGTGGCAAAAGTTCTGCTAAAACCATAGTCTTTCCTCTTGTGTAGCCAGAGTGTGGGAGATTATTCACTCCAAATTTTTGCCTTTTTGCTCTGCCATTCCCTTTTTGACATGCTTTGCCTGGAGTGGAAGGAGTAAATCTTGACTCCTACAGTAATATTTGAGAATGTGACTTCAGTTATCAAATATGTATGATGAATTATTCTGTTCTTTGCAGTAAATAAAGCATACACTGAATTTATTCTGTTTAACAAGTAAAGCATTCCAAGCTGCATTTTTGAACACAACCATTTTTCAAACATGATAGAGCAAAATTTATATGATTCCTCCAAAGCAAGATAACTGAGTTTAATACAATTTAAATTCTTGAGTTTACACTTGAGGAAATACACTCTGACACAATCACATGTGAGACTGGCCTGTGACATCTGATGTGTCTAAATTGCATTTATGCACTTACACAAGATTTCCTCCTTTTTGTTGTTTTGTCCTTGGGTGTTTGGAAATAATTGGTTCTTCATGTATTAACTCATAATTGTAAAGAAATAGGAATATTAATAAATTTGCATTTCTGCATGGACTGGAAAGTCACTTGAAGGCTACAGTTTAGCAGAGATTAATGGCATTATGCCATTCTTTTTCCTCAAGAAATAATGGCTTTTTTTTTCAAGATCAAGGTCAATGAATAATGCAAATATTTTTATGTAACTCAAGCTGATTTTAATTGTGACCTACAATTTGTTGTCCATATACAAATGAAAACATTTTATGAAGCCATGAAAATTTTCTTTAAGAATGATTGGTAGCCAGAGACACTTGCAAGAATCATTCACCTGAGCAGTTCTGTTACATTATCCAGGATTTCATTAGGAATTATGATATGCAGAACTAAGTCTGTGTGGCAGATGACAGCAGAAATCAAAATTCAAGAACAACATTCCAGTGAAGATTTCTTGTTTTGCCACTTGTCAGGGAAGTAGACTCTGCTAATTGCATCAACAGGCATAATTAATACTATTTCTCAGACCATCCAGAGTAATTTTTGAAAACTTTGTCAAAGTGCAATTCGGTTAAATATTTATAAAACTTGCATAGATTCCTTAAAAAGTGAAACTTTTCTATAATCATTACTTTTTTAGGGTTTTTTTAATTAATTTTTGTGTAAGTTAAAAGTTCTGATTAGAATGTATCAGCCAATAAAACTGTAAAAGGCTTCTATCAGTTGTTGAGTATAACTGCAAAACTGTTGCCAGTCTTACACAAATGTTTTTTATGGGAAAGGACTCACCTATGGCTGAGGTGACATTTGTATCATTATAATTGTGATGTATTTCTAGGCTCAAAAGAGTTTGCTATACATTCAGAGCAGGCAAATTAAAACCAATTAACTTATGATGTTTTGCTTTTTGTAGCATGCATTGCTTTAGCATAATAGATAAAGAACATGAATCACCAGTTTCTCTGAGCTTTGATTTAGGTCATGTAAGTGCAACTTTCTGCAAAACTTAGCAAATTAGATGCAATGCAGTTTGGTTAGTCTAATGCCACAAAAATCAAACCATTTAGGTTTTATGTTTGGAATTAATTATAGCCTGTTGAAATAATGAAAATCTTACAGTGATGCCAGTGGAACACATTGGTATCCTGAGTGTTTTAATTTGCTGGAGACCAGCTTGAGCACTGACAACATGCTCTAAGATTTTTCTGATTTGACCATGATGAACCAGAAAGGATATCTGCAGACAGCCTGCTCCAAAGGTGGTTTGGGGAGCTTCAGCATAAAGAATCCAGCTTTGACAATATAATCAGAAGGGTCATCTCCATGGGCTCTCTCAAGAACTACTGGGACCGTCTGGGAGAATCTTCTCCACACCTTTGCCAGGAAGTATTCAGAGACTGTCTTCTGTTATTATTAGTGAAGCCTAGGAGAATTCCTGACTTAATTAGGGAATATCATAGGTAGCTAGATACAATCTCAGTTAACATCTTTTTAAGCAAAATGAAAATAAAAAATATTACTTGGAAACTGCTGATTCCCAGGTCAGTCTGTTTTCTAATAACGAATTACTTCTGCTTTTTTTTTATTTGTAGCTTTACCGTAAGAGTCTGCGCAGAATTTGAAGGTCAAAGTATTTCAGATGAGATAGGTAAGAAATGTTTTCTATTCCTAGAATTTACCCTGTCCTGCTACACTTCAGATGTATTTTTTTCCTACACTTGGAAAGACATTAGGAGTGAGATCCTCCTAAGGCAAGAAAATGCAGTTTAAAAACCTGTGTGTATGTGTGTGTGTGTGTGTGTGTGTGTGTGTAAACACAAACATTTTACTACTCACTAAAAAGATTTTTGTTTCAGATTTAGTAATTTTCTAAATAAAATGAAGAATGTATCTTGTTGGATAATGCTCTGTTTTGGAAAAAAATAAATTAAAGAGACAGAGGTCCTGTACCCATATTATCTGTTAATGAAATAAAATGCTTAAATTACATGACCTGCATAATTTGAATCAAAACCTAGTGGGCTTTTAGACAGGCATTTAAAGCATGGATTAGTTATTCTTGGAAGACTTGCATAGGTTAATTAATTGTAATACATAATGAATTCTTTACTATTTTCCTTCTGTTAAATCAATAAGTAATTTATTTATTTGTATCTGTTAGTGCTGAAAGGTGAATTACAATTAGATTCCTTGAAACAGAAAGGAGCTGTCAGGAGGACCCTCTTCTTTGATTACCATCAGTCACATCACTACTTCTCCATTGTGATGGAAAGACAGAAACAACTCCATTGCCAGGACTTCCTTGTTTATCTCAGAGTAAGTTGTTTAAAATATTTTTGGTTCTCATCATCGTTTGAGTGGTACCAGGGATTTAAAGATAATAATAAAAAATATCACTGGAAAAGGAAGAATAATTTCCAAAATTACAGAAATGGGACACAATATTGACCTCATCTGCATGTTCAGTATGTCCAGGGCATACTGCTACCTTGAAAAAATTCCCTCTGTAAATCTTTGGCTTTTGTCACTATAAGTATGAAAGAAAGACTCATTTTGAAGAGTTTAGAATTTCTCTGTGTAAAAAATACATTCAATTCACACTATTCTGATACAAAATTCAAGATTTCTTTCCTTTTTTGATATCTTTTTACTTTTTTAGTATTCACCGCGCAGTCATAAGCTAATCATGTTAAATATCATGCCAATTCAGGTTCAGATTTTAAAGGAGTCTTACCAGAAATATTGGCCTAAAATTCGTGCATTTTTAAAAGTATGCAATTGAAGTAGATTCCAAGTCTGATCCAAGAAATGCAGTGGAAGGTGAAATGGAGAAGTTCTAATCACTATGTAAGGACATATCTAGACAATAAAGATGGTTGAATTTTACCACTGCTAATTGTTATAAATTCTTGGTTATGGTGCAAGCCAGCAATATTACCTCCACAAATCCACACATGCCCTACCTCCATTTCAAAAGGAAGGGGGGCAGTAGCTGATAGGAGTTGGTTCTGTGTGTCTCTCTTAAACAGCTTCATTTTAGGCTAATGCTTTGAAAAATTTCTGAGTCTACTCAGCTCAGCCAGCTTCTTCCAGATGTGGGGCTGTGGAGGCAATGTGTTCTGGGCATTCCAATTACTGGTGAGTCACTTTGCTTTCCTAATGACACCACATGCAGCCAGAATTTGGCCAGCATCTGTCAAAGAACCATGTTTTTACCTTCAATAAAGACCACATCTTTCAGAAGTCTGAATCTGTTGTCAAACCATAGCAACTGAAATAAACATAGTAAACCATTGGTTTTTATTATGTGATTGTCACTCACAGGATGAAACAGAATTTAGAGATAAATTATCTCCCATCAATATAAACTTCAATTATAGTTTGGATGAGTCCAGTTTTGAAGACAGTTTGACTGTGAAGCCAATACTGAACTATTACCAGAAAAACTCACTAGCAGAGCAGGTATGAATTTTGCATGCCACATTTTCTGTATATAAACATGAAAGCATTAACAAATATTATGTGTGTCATCTTCCTTAAAAGAATGTATCACAGACAGAAATTACACAGCAGAGATTTAATTAATACAAAATGTATATTGAATATAAATATAGAACCAACAGGTCTTTCAAGTATTTCCAAAACCTTCTTGTGCTCATAGTTTTGATTGCCTTCTAGAATATGTAAGCCAAATTAAGTGTGGAAAAGGCCCTGAAGATTATATTGTTCTGCTGAGGACATATTTGACCATCTAAATAGTCTCCAACCTCCAACTACCATGTGAAAAGGAACATATAGAAAGGAGAAAAAAATTAATTCACTAAGGCAGTGCTAGTGGTATTTAAGACACTTGGGTTAGCAATATTTAATGAAGTGATTTAGACTTTGAGGCATGTACTAACTGTATTATAATTTTTTACTTTGCAATGATACAGGCTTACATTCTGGTGGACTGTGGGGAGGACAACTTATGTATTCCTGACTTGCAACTTTCTGCAGTGCCGTAAGTTAAATAAAATAAATTATTCTCTATATAAGAAAGTTCAGACACTGCTAACTGTTGCAACAGAATGAATATGTAGAACACAGTTGTGTTGTTTATTGCAACTAATCATTCTTACCTGATTTCCAGATTTTAATTTGTGCATCCATTTCAGCTATAAAACCAAGAAATGGAGAAATATACACTTTCAAACCACATTCATGATGTTTAATGGTTATAGAAAATACAGTTTGCAGGTGTTTGTTAGGAGTGGTTCTAGTTCCCTGAACACCAATACATGAGGCAAATTGTTATTCATAGGAGGTTTCAAGTTTTTTTTTATTTCAGTGTGCCAGTGACTTTGAACTTGGACACAATTCTCCTGAACTCAACATAAGATGAATTAAATTGATCTCAAAATAATATTTTCAAAACATGTCAACTGTTTCTCCTATGGAGGAAGAAATATGCCAGGCAGGACAAGTGGGGAATGTCAGAGTTACCTGACTCTCATCAGGATCAGTCTGTAGCTGTGAAACAAAAGGGCACGGTGCCATTGTAGGTCTCAGGAGAATTTCTGTCTTTGTTTGTATTACAATGGACATGAGGAGAAAACTACCACCTTTGTGTCCTCCAGAAAATAATGCTGATGAGACCCCTGTGCCAAGTGATTCCTCCACTAAATACTTCTTGCTGCTTAGAAAGTAGTCAGGCTCTGAAGTGTTACACCAGTTACTTTCAAGTTTTGTGGTAGTCCATTTTGGCCACGGTGGTGTTTTCTCTTGACCTCTTTTTTACCCAGGTGCTGGTATTCTTTTTCATGGGGTCATTTTTATAGAAAATGTTTTATTTTATGTTCACAGAGTATATTCCAGAACAGATACTCTGAGAGCCAAATGTCCTTCTGCCTTATTCATATGTAAATCTGAATTGTGCATGTTTTAACTCCTGACAAGTAGTATGTTCTGCACAGGGATACAGATCAGCTAATAATTGGAGAAGAAAACTGTGTCATGCTCATAATAAATCCAAGGAATGATGGGGAAGGAGCCTATGAAGCTGAGCTACATATAAAGATTCCACCTGAAGCAGATTACACTGGAGTTGAACGCAACAACAAGGTAAAGTAAAATCAAAATGTTAGCAATAATGAAGTAGACAACTGAGAGCAAGGATAAGCTACATAGGCTGTACCAGCTGAAAGCAGCACATAAAGAGGTTCCTTTCAGGAGGGGGGATTCCATCCACTCTCAGCTATCCTCTCTTGCACAGCCCAGGATAAAGATAAGCCATGCCTCAAAAAGATAGGAAGGACAGCACCATTTTGTTCAGATCCAGCACAGATTCAGCTCCTTTCCATTAACTTATTTATAATACTACACAAATACTGTCACATTTCTTCTAGAAATAGAGGTATTCACATAATTCAGATTTTGAACCAGTGAACAATACCAGTAGCAGAAAGTACTGCCAAAATCCCTTAGTGCTTCCAACTTGGGATCCCATGGTACCAACTCTCAGCCAGAGTTAATGAGCCCTGCTGACCCCCAGACACTTGGACACTGCTGTCTCCTCTCACAACACACCAGTGTTTTACCATTGTTAAGGGTGTCCCAGTCTCCAGTATCCTGAATAACTGGATATTACCTGTACTATAAACTTGACAAAGTTGCTTTCTCTTGTCCTCAATTCCATTATGTTATGAATGGACCAAAAATGCAAATTAAAATGTAAAATGTGCCAGTGTTCACAGGACTGACTGAAGTCATGCTGAGCTGTACTGAACATGCAGTGTTTTTCCTTTTTGGATCTGTTTGTTTTTTAAGAGCAAAGATGAAACACTATCCTGCAAACAAGCAGAGTGTTCGTGTATTCTCTGTTGGACAGCAAGTCTGAATTGCCTCATCTGCACATATATCTCCCAAGCTGTTGCAACATGAGCCTGCTTTTTTTCTGTTAGTGCCTGGAATGTTCAAAAGGGCCTCAAGGGTGAGAGTGGGAGAAAGCAAGTTAATTTCCTTTCTGAAGGCAAATGTTTTTAGGGAAGTTGAAAGTAACTTACAAGGTATTTCCTTATTCTCCTGTCAGTGACTTTATTAATGGGCTTCTAACCTAGTTTGAAAAAAATTACAAGAAGTAATGCTATTATCAAAGATGATAGAAACTCTGCAACCTCACATCTCAGCAGATCTTAATGACACCAGCCTTTTCCTACTGCCTGTTCCTTTTGTTCTCTCTGGTTTTTTGGACTGTAATCTACAAAACTCAAGTTCTCTTTCATACCCTACAAATGGTTACGTTTTTCCTTCGTTCCTCTTTAGAAATCTTTCGCTGTTCTTTTGAACTTTACTGGGGTGTCAGAGGAGGCACTAATTCCAACACTCAAGCACATACTAGCACATATTTGTTATTTCAAGGACATGAGGGTGGGAGTGAGCAAGAGGCTGGACATCAGTTGGCAACGTGCACTCACAGCCCAGAAAGCCAAATGTGTCCTGGGCTGCATCAGGCTTTCCAGTACCTGAAGGGAGCCTAAAAGAAAGACAGAGAGGGACTTCTTACACTAACATGTTGTGACAGGACAAGGGAGAATAAATTCAAACTGAAAGAGAGTAGGTTTAGATTAGATACTAAGAAAATTTCTTGGCTGTGATGGTGGTGAGGCACTGGAACAGGTTGTCCAGGGAAGCTATGGATGCCCCATCCCTCAAAATGCTTAAGGCCTGGTTGGATGGACCAACATGGTCTAGTGGAAAATGTCCCTACCCACAACAGGAGAGGGTGGAACTAGATGATCTTTAAGGTCCCTTCCAATCCAAACTATTCTATGGTTTGGACCGGAGAGAAACCATTCAGAGCTTTTTATGATTTTAGGAAAACATTAATTTTATAGTGCCAACATGATAGACTCATGGAGAAAGGAAGGAAAGAATACATGGGAGATCCTGGTGCTTTGGAAGAATAAAAAGAAGCTGGAATGGGTTGGGAGGGAGTTTTAAAGTTAGAATACTTTTTCTTTTGAAGACAAAATTTTAAAAACCCGGGGAACACAATGCAACTACTTCATTCTTTTCAGACTGTGGGGAAGATAAAATGCCTTTCTGACAAATTCAATTATGAATCCTTGTAGATTTATAAAAAACTTGTCTTCCTTTTGTCCACATTTACTTAGCTCACTCCCACACATAATTTATTTCATATTCTTTGCTTTTCATACTAACTCCATTCAAAAAGATGTCATCATGTTCTTTCTGAGAAGGATCAAAACATTAGTCCTACTTTCTATATAATTTTTGGTGTCTTTCTGCATTTCAAGGACTTTTTTCACAAGGATTACAAATGGCACTGAAAGTAAGTTTATTCTTTCTAAATTGTAAATGTATATTTCTTAAAACCATGGGATTTTTACAATATTATGTTTCCATTAAGTAAACTAAAATATTAACTTCTAAGTAAATTTTTAAAAAAAATGATGCTGTAAATTTCTTCTGAAATTTTCTAAATGTAAATACTTCTGTTACCAGAATGACCAAATTCTTAGGAGTCGCAGTATAAATGAGTATAAGTGAGTATAAATGAAAGGGACTCAATTCATTCAACTTACAGGGCTTTGAGAAAATACAGTAATTTGAACCAACAAGATAACAGAAGAAATTATCACACTGGATGCAGTAAACACTGAGGTGTATGGAATAAAAGGTCTCTCCAGCTGCATGCACTTTTTGAGGCATGGACTACAAGATGAAAATTACAGTTTTCATGTCAGTTGCAGTGGAGTGGGGATTTCAGTTCTTTGTGTTTTTCCTGACAATGGGGCATCTGTGTCTGCTGCTGAAATACACTTAATTTAATGCAGACCAATTTCAGCAGACAGGTAGATTTATGGTAGAGCCCATTGCAATAATGTTCTTAAAGCTCTGCCTCTATGACTGCATTTCCTCTTGGTTCCATCTGTGTTTACAGTCCTCTGTGTAGCTGTTCTCCTCCAAACTGCAGAATTCCTGGTGTTAAGGCAGAGATAAGATTCTCCTCAGAGCCAATAAAATAGGTAGACTGAGACCAAAATAAATGACATGTAATTGGCTGAATAAATCATTTCATACATCCTTGATAAAACTGAAATATCTGTAGAATCAAATAATTCAATTATGCTGTCAAAATTTCGAAGTGACTGCATTCATAGAGGATATTTGGGTATTGTGGGGCTATTCTGGATTTAGTCTATCTAATAAAGAAACACATATTAAGTGTTTAATAGAGAAACACCTTAAGTGCCTCCAGTGTCCAACCCTGCTTTTATTTCTTTATTTCATGTTAACAGTGTATTGTGTTATTCTATATCATCTGAACATTTGGAAGCAGTTGAAGTCAAAAACTTAACTGAAAATTCACTTGCCTTCTACCTCCTCCCTTCAGCTTTATGCAATATAGTGTTTGACCTGCCTCAGCTGGCATTATCTTCTTATCTTGGAGCTGATTCTGTAGAATATTGCACACAAACTGTGCAACTGCATAAAAAATGAACATTATTTTGCAGAAATGTGATCATATGCAAGTGGAGATGCAAGTGGATGTCTGTGATCTTAAAGTTTGAGGTCAGGGTCATGATTTTGGAGCTTCATTGATTCCTGCAGATACTGACACTTCCTTCAGTCAAAAACTGAGGATTGAAATAGAATGACTTTAAATGAAATCAAGTGTGTTTTTCATCAGTTGTATTGTGGAAACACTTAGAAGGTCCAGAGACCAGGTAAATGAGAAAATTGCCACAGCTTCATTAGTTCCTGGAAACCCATTCGCTCGCAATAACTGTTCATATGCAGTAGGTGTGAATTTACTGAAATTACCTGCAATGAAGAAAGTATAACCATGTTATTTTAGCTCATATTTCCAGCAGTAGATCCAGAGACAATATATACTGCTATGTGGTACATTCTTACACTACAACAGCCACTAGCATGACTGTGTGTTTGAACCCCCAGCTATTGCCTGAATATTGTGCACTAATCCTTTGCTCCATGGCAGAATTGCCCATATTGAACAGCTGAATCCTGCCTTAGGAGCAAAAGCTGGGACCCAAATTCTTATAGAATAATTAGCAAATCAGGCAAATACAAAGCACTAACAGATATTTGTTACACACCAAAAACATTATGTATTTTGGCAGAGCTGCCTCTGCTCAGGCTGGAAACTGCGGAGTGGTAAAGATCACATCCAGATAGGCATTGCAATGGATAAGCCCTGAGCCATTTCCCCCCATGCTTTTCTGAACTAAAGCATGGCACTCTTAAAATAAGACCTGGAACATTCTTGTCTTACAAGAGACATTGTGGCTGGCTAGATGAGATGTGATTTGAGCTTGGTGAAGGCAAAGACTACCCTTCAACTAGATACATACACATACATCAATTAGAAGATGGTACCTAATCCATCCCCTTTCCCTCAGAAAATAAAATTGGAAGATGATGGTAAAGGAAAGAGGAAGTTTTTTACTTTCCAGCCTGTTGTGTTTAACTGGTGT
The DNA here is from genome assembly GCA_017589585.1 of Phylloscopus whistleri. Classification (NCBI taxonomy): domain Eukaryota; kingdom Metazoa; phylum Chordata; class Aves; order Passeriformes; family Phylloscopidae; genus Phylloscopus; species Phylloscopus whistleri. The sequence continues at coordinate 2,807,099 of JADMLD010000614.1, read as the reverse complement.
GGCATCAATTAGTAATTGATCACTACAACCACAAAAAAAGAGTTTCAAGTTTGTAGACTGCCTGGATTATTCAAAGCATCCAATCACTTTCTAGTTAAAATGCACCCTTGGGAGCACACGTGTTTATTGTTGGGGTCTTATTTCTGCTCAAGACTGCCAAAAAAAAACCGTGTTGCTACAGAAATGTGAATTGTTACTAATGTCAGGTAGAAGGGCTTTGTGGGCAAGCCCTTCCATCTGGCTAAGTTGGATGTGAATGCACTGATACTGACAATAGTAGGTGTACAAGTGTCAACCCTTGCTAGCTTCCAGCCTGGTTTTAATTTTCTTGTTTTGTACTTAACCAGCTCAAAAAGGTTATCGATGCAAAAAAAAGTACAGTAAATCTCATTATGGAAGGACAGTTATCTATGACAGTTGACCCTTTGTCACATCTTCATACTTCACAAATTAGCTTTTGTAATGCTGGTCATATAAATTCTGCACCATTAATCATTTTTAGTCTAGGAACATAGCCTCCAGATTGCAGAAGAACTACTTGAAAAATTCCCCTATTTTCTCAGCCTTTGAGGGACAAAAAAAAGAAGTGTGAAAAGGGCTGATTCACCTACTGCTGGTCTATGATACAGCATCTTTAAGGAAACTGCCAAATATCTAATATAAATGAGTATTTATTTCTTACTTTTAGACCTCAATTTCAAGCCCCCTCCCCCAATGAAAGCAAAACTATACACCCACACATCAAGATCAAATGAACAATTTTCCAGACAAGTTTGATTCCAACTGTGTTAACACCCTCTTTTCTCCCATGTGTTGCTTCCCACCTCTAATTAACCAGCTGGAAAGAGTGTAAAAAAGCTTCCTTCCCAACCCCGGAGAGGCTTGGGAGGCTATTAGTGTGCTGGACATGCTGTGTAACAAACTTTATTTCCTCCTAGCAAACTATAAAAATGTCAGCATACAATGAGGTGTGTGCTGAGGGCATGCTTCACGTGGGCTCTGTGTAGGACATGCCCTGTCTTTTCTTTTAATCTCAGGAAATTATGAGGACAGCATGTCCATACTGGCTTTTATAGATAGGGCAAATCAGACCAGAGATTTCCCAGGTCTTTTTATGTCAAGGGCATGAACTTGTTCATACTGCTTCATCTGTGAGAATCACAAATGAGCAGAAAGGTAATGCAACTTGCTGCATCCTGCTTTTACAAAGCTGGTTTACTTCTGCAAATACATATGGAAACACCTTCATTTACTGAAGATGTCAGAGAGGAAAACAGAAACACCCGCCCCTCCCCCCGCATTTTATTGAAAACTCCTCACATTTTATTGCTTTGCCTTATTCTGTATCTCCTAGCTTGCACTATCTTACAGCCATTCCTCCTCTTGTAGAGTTTGTTTTGTTTACAGATGATATTACTAGTGATAAAAATTGCTATAAACAACAAAAACCTTTATATCTGATAATGTGAAAGTCTATCTCCTTTGTTGCTAATTTATAAACACGTATAACAGTTTATGTTTTTACAGAAGTATTTAACATTCTAAGTATTTTACCACAGATTGGAACACAAAGATCTAGAATTGATCCATACTCAAGTTTTGCCAATGTCAGAAATTTATTATAGAGGCTTCTGGTGATGGATAATGCTGTAATTACTGTGAGACCTGTCCTTCTCACTTATTTTTGCCTTCTCTTTGTTTATCTGTTGAGTCATTATGGCTATATGAATGATTCACAGCAACAAAGCAGTATGGTAAAACTAGACACAGAGTGATCTCATCATAATTCTTAAGGTACTGGGAAACTATCCTGTTTGTTTTTCCCTGGCATCAGTTTTCCCCCATTGTCTGACAATAACCAGCTAAATGTTTTGATAGTGCACTAAGCAGGTGTCTGTAATCAAAAGAAAGGTCACAGTCAAAACAGCATCATTTCCCAACTGGATGCATTTCACTGTGATCTCTGACCTCTGTGTTGGTGTCCTTTTGTTGCAGGCACTGCGTGTTTTGAGCTGTGATTACAAGATGGAAAATGAAACTAGAATGGTGGTTTGTGATCTTGGGAACCCCATGGTGGCTGGCGCAAACGTAAGGGAAAACCAGATGCATTTACTGATTTCTATCTAATTGAATTTTAAAAGGGAACAAATGGAAACTTATTCAATTACCAGAATGTGTCCCAATAAGCAGCACATAAACCAAATTATTTACAAGACAAGAATTTGTTGGTGTAATAAGAGGCAGAACTGTGCTTCTGAAAAATGAACAATTTGTTTTCCTAAAAGATTAATTATGCTAGAACTTGAGGTTTATGTCACTCAAAGAAAATGAGAGTGACTCAATTTATCACTATCATTTCATTAGAAGTTGCACTAGTATAATGAGAATTCCAATCTATAACATTATTGGTTTATTTCTCCCTTTTAGTATTCCCTCTACTTAAAATATATAGATATATGTATAGTAAATGACAGCTTCTTCAGCCTGATTCTCATTTTGAGCGCTATGGGGTTGTCTTACCAGTTTATGTCACAATTTATATCAAGGAAAGTGTGTTTGGAATAAACTTTTGCTTTAAAGTTATTATTTTAATTCTAAAGATTTTCCTAAGACAGCCTCTCATAAATCTTACTACACATTAGATGGAATGGTGATGGCCTTCTTTTTGGACAAAAGCAGAACTGTATAATAACTGATGATGAACACTAGATAAGGATAAAAATAGTTTTGGAGATAAAAAATTCCACAATTGTCATTCTTTTGTCCCTTCTTCATGAGAAAACAACCCAGGAAATCCCAGAAGTGTTAAATCCAGGAATGTTCAGCTGTGGATGCTCTTGCAGATGAATTTAGTGTTTCTCATAAATTTGTAAGTTCTATGAACATTTAACTAAAAGAAAGTAATACAAATATTAATACCTAGATAAAAAGTCCTAATAAAAATGAAGCAGTCAACAGCATAAACATATATCAGGAATAAATAACAGCTTTTAATTGAAAATTATTACTGTTTGAATTTCATATTGGATCTATGGCTTTGCAAAGGAACCAAAGCAAATATCTAGTATTTTCAAAATCCCTACTAAGTTAAGGTTTATCCCATGGAAGATCAATATTTCAATTTTCAATCACTCCATAGAGGGAGGCTTTCCTGGCCTCTTTTAATCTTGAAGCAGTTCATGTTTGACCCTTGATAGAAGAACAAAATGGGTTCTGTCATTGGAGATTGGGAGTAGGGTAAGTTTCTTTGGATCTTAGGGAGCCTAGGCCATAGAACTTTCGAAAGTGAATGAGGGCAGGTGTCTCATACAGTGATCTGCTTGCACGGTCACAGGCAGTCCCAGAGAGTCTTTGGGACTACAGGGAGGTGGAAACCATTGAAAATTGAACTCTAGGTGATGGACTTCCTGGGAAGAGGAATCTTCCTGGTGAGGATCCTTCTCCATTGAACTACTTTGAACTAGCAGTCTGAAGAGATTACTATAAACATTTTCTGGGAAGGACATAGACAAGAAGGCCAAAAGATTTTGTAGGTTTTGTTTTGTTATACTTAATGAAAATCCTAAAAAGTAAAAGTAATTGAAAACATTTTTGAAGAATGAAATTTTCATAATGGGACACAATGATAGGCCAAAGCATGAGGCAAATTCCAATTCAAGGCAAATAATATCTTGTATTGAGAAGACAGCAGTTTTGCTTATCTGCTTAGTAGTACCCTAGTTAGTCTCAAGGCAGAAGCAAATTCTCAGGGTACAGACAGAAGTGGACAAGAATATTGTGTGTGATTGGGATGCAGTGGAGTGGGGCAGGAGAGCATAAAACCCTTTGGGCTGGAAGAGAAAAGGAAGACCAAACACAAGAGACACTAATTTGTATACCAAGAAGAAAATCTTTGTAGTTTGCATATTGTCATCAGCATAAGTGATGGAAAGGTCTAAGTGTAGACTACAGGCCCTCATACTCCTCCCTTTGAATCCAAAACCCTGTTTCCACATCATCCTTCACCCAAAATGCTAGCAGTGTGAGGACTTCAGGAATGCCATTTGGTGGCCACTAAAACATTATACTCTCACCTGCCTCTTTATGAATTTTCACAGCATAACTAATCCTTCTTTTCTTCAGAATCAACTCTAGGACTGCTGTAAGTTCCATTACCAGATACTTCTTAGCAAACTACTTCATAAAGAGTGAAGTAGCAGGATAAAACAGAGGGTTCATAGCATATTCTAGGGTTTTCTACTTTATAACAAAATAATCCAGCCCTTTAAAATTGAGGCATATGAAGGTAGAGCATTACAAAGCCAGATGGCAACATTGTTTGATTAGAGTAAGTGAAATCTTAAATCCTAAATTTATCTTTGAAGCCAGCTCTCCTGGACACTCAGTAAAGGTGAAAGGACTTGTGTATTTTCAGTCCAAACATATTTATGATGGCAAATGTACTTCCAAAAGCAAAATACCAGCCCTTTGTAAAAATTGCATAAATCTCAGAAGGTTGCTCTGATCCATTTCCAGTTTTGCAAAACAATTCTGCTCTGGCAGGAGATCAGTTATTCACAAATAGTCAGAAAGGGACTCTTTGTGGAAGTTGTGAGTGGGAAGGAAGGGTTAGGTCAAAATTGAGCATTCCTAAAACTCTTTAACTATTGAGTCACCTTAATGACTTGCCAGCACCCTGAAATCCTAGAATTCTTGAGCTCTTGAAGATCAACTTCTGATTATGAGGGTTATGTAGGGATTTTGTAATATAATCCATGGGATATTACTGCAGCAGACTGCAGACTACAGGGTTGTAGTCTTCACATCTTCAAATGCATTATGTCATCTGTGTCCTTAAAATTATTTACAGGCCACAAAAAAACAAAAAATACTTCACTTTTTCAGTAATATCTTCGAAGTTAAAAAAAAATGAAAGAGTGAAAATGAAGATAAAAATATTTGGTAAGGGAAACCTCAATGCCAAATGTCCCAGAATGCAAACAAAATGTCTGACAACATCTCACTGGCAAAGACTGCTCAACATACTTATTTATGACACTGAAATGGATCAAACTGACAAGCTTCCTAATGCCTGTTCAGTGGCATTAGCAAGTGAGAAAATTCTAGTAGAAAAATCTGGAAGTTTGATACAAATAAGGCTAGAAGACTGGAGGCTTGAAAAATTTTGCCAAGTAGTATGTACCAAACTGATTCTTCAAGAGCTCCGGGTTTTATCTTTCTTTTATGCACTGTAAGACACTTCAAAAACAGCTACATCTCTGTCTCCCAGCATACTCCTAAATCCTGTCAAACATAATAGATTAAAACTTATTACTAAGGCAGAAATTTCATGTATTTCAAAGATACATGATGTTGCAAACATGGAAATAATGCAATTTTAATTAAACTAACTTCATTTCAAAAAATTTACGTAAAAATAAGCTATTCTGATAAAATTTATGTCCTACTAAAATAAGGATGTTGAGTAATTGGTAAGTTATAGGTTCAAGCAAGTTAAACTCGTTTGGCCTCAGAGGGTTTTCAGCAAGGGCATGTGAGCGTCTTTGCCCCATTATTAGTGGCAATGTCAAGGGTTACTTGACATTAACAAAGTCATGACACATAGATGATGTTTGTCATGATACAAAGACAACATCTGCAACTTATTAGAGTTGTACAGTAGGAGTGTGTTTCACTATTAAATAGGGGATTAAGCCTCAGGGGTGTAATAGATCATCAAACTGCAGTTCATGTCTGCTCTGTCTGATGAAAATTTTATCTTTGATTCATCAAATCTTTTTCCTGCTATAAGTGGAAACAAATTTATTTAGACTGGTTAGTAAAAACAGTAAGAGAAATGGTGAGTTTAATATTTGGATATTTGGGAATTTTTGTCTAAAAGACTAAAAAAAGTTATTATATTTTTAAAGATGAATGGAATATCAATAGAGTTGCTAATATAATCTCCAAAAAGTGAGCTTAAAATTAAAAAGAGCTTACATCTACTCCAAGTCAGCTATTCAACTTCTGAGTAATTTAATGAGCACTGTCTTTTCATCTGAAAGATTTTGCTTCAAAAAGGAGAGATCACCTGTAACAATAACATTAAGATAATCAGAATTCAAAGATTAGAACTCACCCTTCCATTTATGATGACAGTATTGTTTCAGCATGAGTCAGCTGAAAGAAGTTGAAACATGTTAGGTAAGTTTTGTTCTGGTGATGGATTGCATTGCACCACTGCAAATGAAGAAATAGGAGAGTTGAAAAAAAATGGTGGGAAAAAGGAATTGCTTTAACATACGAAATTATATCCACAGAGGAAAATTCCTCATCTTCAATGTTGTTGAATGTAAGTCCCTACATTGGTGTGTCCTGTCCTGTTGTTGACAAGGTTTCCTTAAATAGTCTAGGGAAATTATGCCAAGCAGACAACTTTTTTTTTTTCTTCCCCCACCTCACTCCCCAATCTAGACATTGGCAGAAATGAGGGAATGATGTCCTCATTCCCTGATGCCTTTTGATGAATTTCTCAGGAAGATTGTTTCTCCACATGGAGGATATATCTTTGTGTTACCATCCCTTTTTTAAAAAAATGAAAATACAATGTTCATGTTATCCTGCAAAAAATTCTGCCATCAGGCCAGATGGAAGGTAGAGGGAGAGCGAGAAGTTGTAGAAATTGCAAAATTCGCAATTTGAAAATCAGCAAATTTAAAACGTGCAGTTGAAATAATGAAAACAATAACTTAAACATTGCAGTAGAATTTAAGTAATTTAACGTTGAGGGCAGATGGCATATCCTGTTACTCACTTGCCACTTACACACTGGGGCTGTAAATATGTTCAACAAGAGGCTTACAGAGACCCCACCATGGGCTATTGTATATTCCTTCTCTAGTTAGCCCTTCTCTCTTCTCAATAAACTTGATCTGCTTATCCCTGCTCTTCTTGCAAAGCAAATGGAAATTGTCAAAAGGAGGAAGCCAAGGGTGCAAAGCAGCACCAGTGGAAGCACTTACCTCCCTCAGTTTTGGGAACTGTGTTTTACTCTCTCCTCTGGTCACTCACTCCAAGTTGTGGCAGACTGAACTGCAAATACAACTTTGAACCTGTATTCCTCTTAACAGAACTGCAATGGAAAAAAGAATCAAAGTAGAAGTGAATTAAAATTGCTGCTAATTTAGCCTCAGGTGCCCAGTCAGCCCCAAAACACCTAAAGCATACAGCACAGAGCTCCCAGAGCTGCAGAGACAATGCAGGGACCAGGAAGCCCTGCAGACCTGGACAAAGATGTGCATGGATGGAGGCAGGGATGAGAGCTGCCAGACAACTGTTATTTTCTTTTGGCTTGGCAAGGCAAAGCAAAGACTGTCTGGATGAAGAAGGGCCCACTGCTGTGTTCTTGGGAGTGTGCTTCTCTATTCCTCTGATCTTTCCTCTCTCCAGCCAAGTTTTCCATCTGGTGACATAGACAGGCAGGATGGTATTTTTTCCTGAGAACAACTAGATGATGTTATTTCATACTAATTTTAAAAAGCAACAGTATCCAGTGTAAGTCTGTGAAATGCAATGTTGAACTGTACTGCTTTATTGATCTGGAGGGATCAACTGTTTCTAGTAACCTGTTTTGTTTCTTTCTCAGTTCTCCACAGGCATTCGATTTTCTGTTCAGCATTTTGAAGATGCAGATTTCAGCATCAATTTTGAGCTGCAAATAAAAAGGTTAGATATTTTATCAAGAGTATGGTTATTTAAATTATAAATTCCTATTGGCATCTGAAGTTTATATAATAAGGTCCCTCTTGAGTATCAGTAATTATTTCAGGAGCTTTCCAATGGTAGCTTATGTCAGGAGGATTTTTGAGGTTGGAGTCTTGTTAGCTGTTAGGAATATCAGTCTTATTTATTTAAAATTCAGGTTAACTGATTTTGGTCAATGATCCAAGGATCTTCTACAGATTTGCCAAATCTGAACTTTATTTTGTACTTCAGAATTAATAAACAGTAATCACTTTTGTAACAAAGGTGAATATGTACAAACATATTATGCTCTGAATTAAACCAGACATACTTCTTCTTCACAAAAAAAAAATTAGAAAATTGAAGGAAAGCAGTTAAAAAAATCTGCTCAGCAGATTTACTGGCATAGAGAGAACTGTTTTAGTTTGATGCAGGTGAACCTTTGTAATTTTCCCATTAGATTCCTCCCCATTTGTGTGCCTCACAATACTGCAGAATCTTGTGTTTTATGCTGAGCAGTACTTCTTCCACAGGGACAAAAGAGCACAGAGTGGGCTAGGTTAGGATAACAGCATAAACAAACCTGGGACTTTTTCAGTAGGTGGCAGGGCTTCTGCTCCATCTGTCCTCATCAAATGCACACTGGAGCTCTGTATGGGGCCCTCTCTGCTCCCCACACAGAGACTTAATTGCTAATGTCTGTCCTTTAATGAGGGCCTTGATCATGTTCATTATGGTAAATAACTGAGACATTTAAAATGGTTAAGTCATGTCTCCATAATGTAACCCTTGAAAGGAAAGGACCTGCAGAAACTCAGGAAGGGCATAGCAATGCCACAGAAGTCCATTAGACACTTGGTCAGCCCTGGAATCTGGCTGGGGATGATGCAAACCTGGCCATGAGCTCCTCTGAAGAGAGACACAACATTTACCTTGTAGGTCCCGTGTCCATTTTATTCATTTGTTAATGCAAACAATAGTTTTAATGGTTATCCCAGGCCCGTGTCACTACCCTTTTCATGCTGTGAAACTGTGGAGGTCCAGAGCCTTTTGGGTAGTTAAATCTGTCTAGGTGATAAGTGTTGAATGTAGGTAACTGTTTTTAAAAAAGTTACAAGGATTTCCTGAGGAATAAGTCTGAACTTCAGGAGGCAACACCTCATGCTTTCTCCATGGCTGTGACTCACTGAAATGTAAAGGGAGGAAATGTGTTGGGCTACCAACTGGTATGAAAATGCTGAAGAGCACACAGCTATTTGAAAAAAAACAAAACAAAACCAAACAAAAACAACTTAAAAAGGAAAGAGTAAAAGAGTAAAAATTCTTGCATAGGGAATGTACCCTACAGTTAAAACTCACTGCTTTGTACATTCATTCACAAGCAGCAGGACAGTTTGTATGTTTCTATCTCCTTAGTGAACAAGGACAAGGTAAAACAATCCTAAAAGGAAAAGGGAACAGAACTCTGTGAGGCAATAAGAGGAAATTGCCTAAATGGAGGCAAGAATACATCTGAATTTGAGTCCTACTTTAATTTATTCAAAATAGAGAACTTTCATTTGCTTCAAAACATCAAGTGGAAAATAAGTATTTTGGTTTGCAAGACTGAAGTTCATTACTTATAAAAAACAAGCAAGAGGCTGAGTAGTGTCTTGAAATCTGATTCCTTTTCTGATGTGGATGTTGCTATGCAGTTATGTACCCCTTAGAGAGAGGGAGATGTCTTGGCACTTTAAACTATTTAAACTATTTTCTTCTCTAAAAAATACCATAAAGCATGAACAAGGTTTGAATACAGATATATATGACCAAAATCTGTATTTCAACTCCATGGAAAGTAGGACAAATGTGCAAATTGGAGAGCACCTTATTCTAACAAAGTACCGGTATAAAAAATTTTGTACTTTATTTGTACCTTTATACTCAAAACCTCTATGCTTATAGAGGATTACATGAAAGTTCAAATAATATTTGATGAGAATCTGCATTAGTTTACAAAAAAATTAGAGCTGCTCTTAATTTTAGCAATCTGTGACCAGAAAGCCTGGATCAAAGCAGTGTTGCTCTTTACTTCTCAGGAGTCAGTCACTGGGAATGCTGACCTCCTCTGAATGTTTCTAATTGACTGATGCTACCCAGATGTGATAACAGCAAACTGGGACAGCAATAGAAACTTAGTGTTCATGGAGCAAGGAAGACCACACTTGATTGGAAAAAAATGCCAAATTTAGTGTCTTTAATCCCATAATTAAATAAATTCTAAGTCTGTAATTACTTCACTATCTTCATGAATTTGAACCTGCAAACCTTTCTTTATATGAATGGGCTATAATCACAGGAGTAGCCTTTTGAAGTAAGAGAAACTACCCTTATTACTAAGGATTTGCAATAAGAAAAGACAATAAGATGAGTGAGAGCTCTGGATTTTAAACACAGAGGTCTGTTTTCATACTAAGTGGTTTTAAAAATGTAAACATGCTGGATAGGGGAGGGAAGAAAATAAGAAAGTGAAAGAAACAGTTGATCTTGGTTCTTTTTCCCCAAAGACTCTGTCATGCAAAAGTCACAAGTTAGGAGAGTCATAAAAATAAATTTTATTCTAACAAAGCCTGTCTTGTTCATTAACACTGCCTTCCTGAAATGCGTGAAACAAACTTCTGTTCTATAAAGATACTTTTATCTGTACGAATAGCCAAGTTGTACAAAGGAATTTACATGATATTCTGAGCCAAATAAATTTGCATCATCTTATTCATCATCACAGGATTCTTTAAAGGAAGCTTGAGTTGAAGATATTCTTAAATATGTGATGAACTCAAATAATATGCAACTTAAATACCAGTGTCCTACAAGACTGAAGAGTGGCACTAGGAATCCCATTTTGTAAAATGTCCAGTGGGCCTTGTGTATTGAGTGATATGATAATCTAGAGTTCTGATATGAAACCTTTTGTTAATACTTGTATGTATTTTTTCCAGTTCTAACAAGATAAATCCCACCAGCAACTTAGTGAACCTCCATATCAACATCAGTGCTATGGCTCAAGTACAGATCAGAGGGTAAGTATTCAACTATTTCAACTCATTAAGATAACTACTTTTTTACAGAATCTTTCTGCATATGATAGTCCCATGTAGTGAATCTTTTGGCATATTATAAACCTAAATGCCTTATCCATCTAGGATGCCTGGGTCTCACTCCTGCAAGCCTTGCAGGATGGAGCTGCTACAGACTTATTGAGTGTCTGTGCAAAGACAGCAACCAAAAGAATCTCACATTGTGGTAAATTTTATTTGGGCATTCAAATTGTGCATGGATGTTACTAATATAAAATGCCTGCTCATATGTGTAGGTCGTCTTGTGCAACCACTTGGACACTTAATGCTGAATACCAAACAGAATCTACTGCTTTTATAGCTGGAAATGTGAAACACATTATGGCAAGGCGTGTACTAATAGAGAGCAGAGTGAGGCCTTTGGAGAAAGGATGAGTAAGAAATGAGTTCTGATAAACTGGTCACTGACACAAAGTATACCAAAATTAAACAAGCACAAGATCTGATCAAAGATGATCATTTCTATCTCTGTTTTCATGTGCAGCTTAGTTTTGGAAATTATAAAATACAGTTAGGTGATAATTGCCAGCTGAACATGAGCCAGCACTGTGCCTGTGTGGCCAAGAAGGCCAAGGGCATCCTGGCTTGTATCAGACGTCGTGTGGCCAGCAGGCATTGAGCAACTCTCTGTGCTTGGCACTGGTGAGCCCATACCTCAAATACTGGGATCATTTCTGTGCCCCTCACTGCAAGAAGGACATTGAGGTACCGGAGCAAGTCCAGCAAAGAGCAACAAAGCTGGTGAAGGGCTTGGGGAGACCTTACTGCTCTCTACAATTAACTGAAAGGAGGTTATAGTGTTGTGGGAATCAGTCTCCTCTCCTAGGTAACAGGTGACAGGACAAGATAAAATGGCCTCTAGTGGCAGCAGGGGAGGTTCAGTTTAGATATTAGGAAAATTTTCTTAGCAGGAGGAGTTGTTAAGCACTGGAAGAAGCTCCTCAGAGAAGTATCACAACCACTATCCTGGGTGATACTGAAAAGACATGTAGATCTGGCACTGAGGAACATGATTTAATAGTGAACTTGACAGAAATATTTTTATAGTTGGACTCGATGATCTTTCAGGTTTTTTCCAACCTAGATGATTCTAAGATTTTATAAGAATATCAGAGTACCCTGTAAAATATTGGGACTAGACTCCTATTCTGGCATCTTGGAGGAAGTCAGGAGGATGTCTTTTTAAAGCCAGTAGTTGTCCCCAATGCTTTTTGTCTGGGATATTCGGTTTCCTACATCTCCTCTTATGAAACTGCAGCTCAGAAAATCCCTTAACCATTATCAGCTCTGCAAGGGTTGAACAGGAGCTACACGGCCCAGATTCACTTCCACAGTCAGGCCATGAGGCTTGGCTGATGCAAGAGGGGTAGATGTCCCTTATGTGATGCACCTCAATGGGCTGCCTTAGGTGTAAACAAATAAAAATACATTTATTTATGAGTTTTTTTAATTTATAAAAATGATTTATTGTTGTCACTTCTGAGACAATATGACTACCTAGTGCTAGCAATAAGTCATATAATTTTGCATATCACAGAGAACATGTTTTCTGCTCTAATATTTAGTCTATCTGCTCTAATCTGGTCTAATATTCTGTCTAAATCAGAGAAATTTTTAAATTATTTTTGATCATGTTTTGTAAGTGTATTCCAAGTTAAGAAGACCCTAAAACTAGTCAAGTGGAAAAAAAAGGCTGGCACTCAAAGACTGTGGATATATGTTAATTATTTTATTTCTGAAAAGGAGCACTTGACATGTTTAATAAGGACAGAAGTGAAAATATTGTTTCATTTTCTGTTGCTAGTGGTGATCTAAGGAAATGAGCTGGATAGAAAGAAAGGTGAAGAATACAAATGGTGTAATACAGAAGTAGAGGCTGAGGAAAAAAGAATCAAAGGTGTTATTTAATGGGCTACAGATGTGTGAGAAAGTGCTGGGAGCCAGTGGCTGTTGGGTGTTGCCATGGGGGAACATCCAGGCTGAGGACTGTGTAGTTTCAGATTGGAACTGTTATGGTTACATATACAGGACTTCCCAGTAAGGGTTGCTTCCAGTGCTGTGGATTCTATTTTTTTAGTGAAGTCTCTCTTCACTTTAATAAAAAAGCCTTACAAACTTTTTATTCTTTGAAGACTCTTTGGAAATTTTGCCTCCATCATGCTTTTTCTGTGCTATATTGTGTTCTTTTTAATGAAACAGGTAAATAGATAGACCAAAAAATGACCTCAAAATCCTCAGTTCTTACGAGCTTGGTGATAAGTGGAAAAAGTTTCTTGAATTGCTGCCTGCAGTTCTAAGAAACAGATTATTAAATACAGAGGAATTACTTAATTGAATGACTTCCAGTTACTTTCCTCTTGAGTATTTTAGTTTCCTTATTAGCATTCCCAACTGCTTTGTTGACAGATTTTGCTAATTACTCAAAGACGCTAAAACATGCAGTTCCAAGGGAATTGCTCACTGTTTCCTAGATAAAAATAAAAGAGAGACTGTGTCCACATTTGGACTGGAAAATATCTTGCATTAGTTTCTTTGCTTCTCTTCTGAGAGTTGCACAGAGTGGAACTGGATGCATTGTACATTTTACTGAGGAAAAGTAAGTAATTATGAAATTGTTCATATGCATACATGCATATGTACTTGCACAGTGGAACCATGCAAATACTTCTGTGAGAAAGGAAGAAATCTTCTTCAATATCCTCTTTAAAAGAAAATTAACATAACTCCATAAATGGTTCAATAAGCAGTTACTCTGATAACTAAGATTTGGTTATTCTGCTTACCTTTTCTTGTCTATAAAAATGTAGGAGTTTTAGTATTGTCATTGTTATCTCCCACTACTGAAAAAGCACTAGAGGAATGAGGGATTTAGGAAGGAAGTAATTTGGATTGAGAGGATTTGGAGCTGGCAGAATCTTTGTTGTATATCCCCATATAACCCTTTTTTGTGGGCCATACCTCATTTATCTTATTTTTCAGTACTCTTGTTCCATGATAATTGTCACCTAAAAGTCTAGAAAAAATCCTTGTCTAATAAATCATTCAAATGTTAAAAATATTCTCAATTTAATGCAAAATAAAATAGTGAAAAGAGCGGATTTGTTTTTCATTTGACCTAATTTTGCTACTTTCATGTCAATAACAGAAGTCCTCAAAATAACTGTAAATTCTGTTAAAAGAAATGTTCTTATATACACCACAATAATTTTAATTTAATGTTTAAATTTATACTTTGCATTTTGTAATTCCATGGATAAGAATACTTCCCTGGCAGTGCAATAGAAAACACTGAGTTTTGAAAACGCATATCTTCTTCTTTTTGTCTCTGTACAGTTTCTGATTTGCAGTTTCTTGTGGTAGATTAAGAGTCTGTGTGTCTGTAATGACACCCTGAAGTTCCTATTCTCCAACAGCAATCAATAATTAAAATTGGTATTGGAAACAAGATGATTTGTGAAACTTAGGCTAAGTACCCAATCAGAAATTACTTTTTAAATGAGTATGTTGAGTTTCTTTTGTTATTAGGGTTGGCTTGTGAATTTGTCCTCTGCCATACTTGTTAGTACAAACTACTGGCATTTTGAAGTCTGAGGAAATATTTAGAGTTATCAGGATACTCCAGAATACACCAAACTTCACAAAGAGTTGTACTTCAGCTGGATGGTATTAAGCTGTTCTTCTCTGGGATTTCTTGCTGCTTTGAGAAGCTGTATACTGTAGAAAATTTTCTTTCAGACATTTCATTCGTTGTATATGACATAAGAGCTGTAATTGGAAACAGTTTGTTTCTTCCAATAGTATTTTTTCAGCATTTGCAACAAAACCATCCAATCTTTTCTTCAAGGGGCAATCTGCAGCAGGGCCACTGCAAAGTGATTAACATCAGTGCCTAGAAGTCCATCATGTTATTCAAATTTTACACTCTAAAAATGTAATGATTGTTTTTTAACAATTTTCTGTTAGCAAAACTCCAGTTTTGGCAGAACCAACACTGAAATTTTATGGATTTTCTTTCAGCTAAGACTCTGTAAACCAGCAAAACTGGGTGACCCTGGCAAAGAAAGGGTAATACCATTTTAGTACCTAGAGCTACATGCAGTACTTGTAGATGACAGATGTCTGTGCCAGAACTGACCCATCATGCTAAAAGACATTCTTGGGATCTGATTTCCCAATTTCTGAACACCTGAGTGAGGTGTGGTTGGCACCTGAATGGGACTGGTACAACAAAATTCCAATTTTTATGGGAAATAAAGTGTTTGTGATTCAAATAAAAATGTTAACAGAAGACTACTTTCTTAAGGTCAGATATAGAAGAAAAGGAAAAATAAAAAAGCAGCTGGAAAGATGTCAAAGACACAGTTTTCTTTGTTTATGTTTTATATATGTGTTGCAAGTTGCAACAATATTTTAGGGAGTGCTTTAACTGCCACTTTTTTTTCACAAAGCAGTTGGAAAGCCTGGAGCACTCTTTTAGACTCTAGTCCTGAATTCTGTTTCTGAGTACACCAATTTCCATGATGACCTTATGGAAGACAAAATATCTCTGCTTCCCATCTGTAAGAGGAGATAGGCTACTTTGCAAGGTTTTTTAAAGGAATAATAACAGATGTTATAGAAATTTAGTCAGAACAGTTAAGGAAATATCTAAAAATGTATTTTAGGGAAGAAAGATGCATAGCATTAAATACCTACAGGCTTTAAATGGAAATAGAAAAATACATTTATTTACTCTACTTTTGTGGATAATGTATTCAGGTATCTCATCAGTGAGAATGATATAAATGCCCAACAGACTGGATTCCTCTCTCCAAACAGACCTACACCCTTGTCTGGAAAGGACAATCCATCACAGGAAGTATGACACTAAAGGCACAACCCTCAGTGGTTTGCAAGGATTGGGTAGTATTTTATGGAGGCATTGTAGCATTCACCTCACCTAATTCTAATTAATGTGCCCAAATAACAAGCCTTTGAGGTCTCAGTTTGTTATATTGGTCATCATGTTTTAAAAAACTAATGCAGTCAGTCACTGGTAACAGTTATTATTTTAACCTGCTTTGTATATTACAGAGTGTCTCACCCCCCAACAATTATTTTGCCACTTCACAACTGGGAACCCAAAGATCAACCTACAAAAGAGGAAGAAGTCGGTCCTTTAGTAGAACACATCTATGAGGTAAAAATTATGTATCTTGCCACAGGACCTCGCACTGCCCCCACTGAATTCCTGATGAATTTTGTTTATTGTCTTTATCTGTAGCTAGATAAAGCCCCAAATGTAAATACTCTGACTTCAGCACATGACCCAAATTTAATCTGGGAATTTGCAACCCTGTTATCTGTTCATGTGAGTGGAGGAGATACTGGTTTATGCTAGGAGTCTGTCTTAGATATTTAAGGGATTTATAAACATTTTGGGTGTTTGACAAGAATTAAAATCAGTCCTTAAAAATTCCTTATAATCAATGTCAAATATCTTCTCATTAGAAGCTGTGCATGCTGCACAATGGAAAAAATGTTTTCTTTGATATTTAGCTAACTGAAAAAAATAATGTAGATGTACATGTAAGTTGTTACCTCAGAAAATGTTCTGTTGAAAATAACTCTGAATGTTTGAAGTACACACATTTTTACCTTGTATTTTTGTTGGGTTTTCCTATGGATGATTTGTCAATTAAAAGAGCTCAGCTTAGAAAAACGGCATTGAGTGAAGTATATGGAATAGAAGCCATCCTTAGAATCTGATGGATGGCCTTTATTCTAGAGGGTAAAACAGAGGTCTTCACATATGGTTATAATTCACAAACTAGCACTCAAGAAAACATAAGCAACTGAGCTTAATCAGCAGTGTAAGATTACAATTTGCATGACATACTAAAGTGTAGTGAATACAACTATAAAATACAAATTATCATTTGTGAATTCCTCATCTTAACACATTTCTCTAAACTGAAAAATACTTAACAAATCATCCTGTCTCAAGCATTTGGGTTGTTTGTGAAACTGTATTTGTGACTTCAAATATATTAAAATTATTACAGTGATTAGTTACAGTTACTAAGAAAACCACTTATATGGTTTATATCAGCAAAGCATAATAAAGACAAAGCAATCTCCCAGAAGATGTAAGATTGAAAGTTATTTAATTGTAACTAAAGGTCATCAGTCACAAAATTCTGCAAATTTAAAAGAAAGAGGTTCTCACATCTCAAGAAACATAAAGGTCCATGGTATTCAGCTTCTTTAACTCTTCATATCCAGTGACAACACATGTCCAGAGTCCTGTTGTCATCAGTTATTTTCAAACTGTAAACTAAAATAAGGAAACTATTTTAATAGCCTAGATTTCTAAACTTTCTGTCTTTGTTCATTTTCCCCAGAAAAAAAAATAATGTCCTGGGATACTAATTTAGGGAAAACTAATTCCTTTACTTCTTTTAAGGAAATTTAGATTGAGAGTGTTGAAAATATAGATCTTAACCAAAGAAGCTAGTTTAAGTTCTGCTCTACCTTCTATTCTTGTGCCCTGAAATGTGATTCTTCTGTATTCTGAAGTTTTGGCTACTATTTTCAAGTATGAAATACTTGGAAGTTAAGGTTATTTTTTTATATTTCTATGGGGTTTATTTGCTAGTGTGTTTTGGTTGCTTGCTTTTTTATACTTTTTTAGATAATTTCCACTCTTTATATGTAGGAAAAAATGGGAAAGGTGATGGATTTCTTGAATACTGACTCAGACAGAAAAGACTGTCATCTCAGATTTGCCATTGGCTTTGTGACTAACATGGAAAGGTTCTTCTCTCCTGCCTGCCACAGATTCTCCATTAATAAAGTGTTATTAATAATCTATTAATTAATAATTATTAATAATTATTAATTAATTAATAATCTATTCCTACTAATCCTTCCCTAAATACTTCAAGGCTGTGTTCACTCAGCATTTGAAAATATCTGAGTGGTTGTTGTAGTGTTTTTTGTTGTTATTTAGTGCCTTGGAAAGTACTGATCATATTTCTTCAACAGCTGCACAACATAGGACCAAGTGCCATCAACAATACAGTTCTCCATGTTGGTTGGCCTATATCCAGTAGAGAAGAATTTCTTCTTTATATTCTTCACATTCAAACACATGGACCACTGAACTGTCAAACAAGCTCTCCTATTAATACAATGCAAATAAAGGTAAGTATTTTATTTCCATCACTTCACAATGGATGGAACTTTCTTGGGAATTTTTAACAGTCCAAGATCATTTTCCTGAGTAAGAAGCAAGATATAGATAGTCTATAACATTTCTAATGTGAGTGTTGTGTTGCTTGGTATGTATTTGGTTTCTGTACTCTTTATATGAGAAGGGTGTGCTCAACAGAGATGTTAAAAAGGTCCCTGTCCCAATACCAAGCACTGAGGAACACCACGCATCGCTGGTCTCCAACTGGACATTAAGCCATTGACCACAATTCCTTGTGGATCACAGAGCCTATTCATTATTCCCTGAGTGCTCCATCAAATCCATGTTTTTCCAGTACAGAGACCAGGATGTCATCTGGGACCGTGGCAGCTCCTTTGTCTAGGTGCAAGTAGGTGATGTTAGTTGTCCTTCCCTTATCCACCAACACTGTGACCCCACCACAGAAGGCCACCAAATCTGTCAGGCACAATTTGCCTTTACTGAAGCCCTATTGGCTGTCACCAATCACCTCCTCATTTTCCATGTGCCTTAGCAGAGTTTTCAGGAAGATCCGCCCCATGATTGGGCTGGGCACAGAAGTGAGACTAATTGGTTTGTAGCTCTGCAGGTTTTCCTTTTTCACTCTTTTTAGAAATGAGGGTTATGTTTCCCTATGGTATTCCCCTCTTGATAGAGAGACAGGAAGTCTAATTCGGTGATCAGAATTAGATTTTACTCAGATTTTCCAAAATCTTATATACCATTTTAGGAAGGTTAATAATTTTCCACTACAATAAACAGGTTAAAGATCATATAGATAACATATACATTTGACAACATCTTTTTTGATGAGTTTGATTGAATCTCTTCTCTTCCCATAAGCAAGTTTAATCCCATCTTCTGTAATCTTCAAAGTTCTGTTTATTCCTGCCATGGCATCTTGGTTATCAAACCAGCTATGCTAATTAAGTCTGTTTTACTCTCTGTCTTGTGTATTCCCACATCTCCCTTTTTCCAGTCAGTGAGAACTTCACCAGATTGGCACAACTTTTCAGATACAGACAGTGGCAGATGAACATCTGCCAGTTCCCTCAGGTCCCATGGATGCACCTCATCAAGTCCCATAGACATGTGCACCTCCAGACCCTTTAAATGTTCTCAAACCTGACCTCCTACAGCAAGCACTTCTTCATGCTATGATTTGGGCAGTGTGCCTGGAGGTTTTGCCAGTGAAGACTGAGTCAAAAAAGTCAGTGAGTACCTCAGCCTTCTTAACATCCTGGGTAACCAGGTTTCCTGTTTTCTTTTGGAGAGAACTTACATTTTTCCTTCATCTTCCTTTTGAGTATCCATAGAAGCCTTTTTGTATTGTTTTTAGCATCCCTGTATTTAATTCCTTTAGGGCTTTAGCTTTCCTAACTCGATCCTGGCTGCTTGGACAATTTCCTGTTTTAAGATCTATGTTTGTGATGGCAGATCCCCTCAGTAGAGCTTGGTTTGGCTCAAAGTCAGAAGATTAGGCAAAACGCAGCTCTACATATTATTCCATCAAAAACAAGGTATCCAATTTATTAAGCATGACTGATTCCAGACATTTCTGGAGTAAACAACAACACTTCTCAAGTCGAAGCAGTAGCCTCTTAAACATCTTACAGGGAGAGCTGCATTCCAAGTGCTAAAACTGCTCTACATCTTTTGCATACCAGGAGGGGTTTGAGTTTGAGGGGTATATTCAATGAAAGGGGAGACAGCTTTCTAATAGTGAGGAGTGTTCACAACCTAAAAAGCTACAAGTCTTTAGCTTAAACAGACAGAACTACAATACATACTTGAAAAGAGTAAAGAAAAATTGATGTCTACCAAATACAGTACGGCTAGAGTTTTGTGTTTCACCCAGGAAACCAAAGAGGCGTTGGAATTCCACCCTTTTATTTAGTTTCTTTAGAGAAAGAAAAAACAAATGTGTGATAGGGAACAGAAAATGTCTGTCCATTTTATACCCAAAGCACTGCAAGATTGGAGACAGGGAATTTTTTCTACATATCTTTTCTATTTAATTTTCACTTCTTTTTCAAAAGTGGTGAGGAGGAAGAAGCTAAGGGGCTGTGTTTGTAACTTGCAAGCCTAGCTGCTCAAACTCACTGATCAGATCAGGTTGCAAGTACATGACAAGGAGTTCAGCATCCTCCCACCCTAGCCACTGTGTTCTGTTTAAGGTTGAATTAAGAAGCTGGGTGGAATACTGCCATAGTTCTTACTGACATTTTCAGGCAATGTTTTTGGGAGTTTTTTTTAGTTTGCTCTTCCTTTTCCTACTTGATAATGATTGCATCTGTTACATTAAAAAGACTAAATTCTGGTGAAGCTTGTGAGAAGTTTTCCTGTAATAATGGTCCATCTGTTGTGGCAGAATATGGCTTTAGATGCACAGTCATTATGGCAAGAAATTAAATATCCTTTCCTTATTTCAGTTTTTCAAAGCACTGAATAGCATGAATACACAAATCAGGTTTCAAATATGTAATGCTTATCTATTGCTTCAGATGGCAAGAGGACGCAGGGACAGGCTCATTCAAGTTTTGTATAAACAACAGGATGCTCAGCTCAAATTTCCAAATAAGGCTAAGGACATTAAATGCCTGACTTCTCTTGGATATCCAAACCTATCTTTCTTAGGGCACTGAGGCATTTCCCCTTTGAAATTACTCAGACTGTTCTGTTTCAATCAAAGCAGTATATTCCTCCCCACGGCTGAATTTCTTGTAAAAAGGTTTTCTTTGAGCATTGTTGTCTAGTCCACAAAGATAAGTCACACGTATGCACACATGAGAAGATTTCTGTTCAGGGACTTTTCTGTAGCTTATCTTTTTATGAAGGCAGTGACAGATGTGAAAGGACAATAAAATTATTAATCTTCAAAAAGATGTAAAAAGGAGCAAAAGTACTTATCAAAGATATGAAATTAATTGCAATGCAGAAGAACTCAGAACTCAGTACACTAGGACACTTCAGTCTAGAAAAGAGGTGACTATGCACAAATATGATCCTCAAAATGAGAAGTGGCAGGAAGAGCGTGGGTGTAGATTGACTGTACTCTGCCTCTTCCTGCACAGGAACTGGAACATCTAATGAAGCCTGGAGAGCCAGATTCAAAACAAGCAAAAGGAAGTGATTGTTCATGGTGGCAGGTCTCAGGTGTCTGGAACTTGTGGCCAAAGGGAAGTAGTCAGGGTTAAAAGTTTACATGATTCTAAGAGCAAAGTAAACAAATTCCCAAAAGAGAAGTCCAGTGAAGATTAGTAAGTGAACAAAAACTTCATGTAGATAAGGAAGTCCCTGATCTGAAAACATTTGGAACCTGAAAGTTATTAGGGGAGTATTGTGTATGCATGCCCCATTCTTGTTTTCCTTCCTAAAGGCAGCTGTGATGAGAAGAGGGCTCAGTTAGATTGCCTTCTGGCTTGAGACAATATTCCTGATGAGTTGTTTTTTTTCTCCCAGACTGATGGCAAAAAGCATTTTTATGAAACCTGTACCTATAAAGACCACTGTGGTAGGATACACAGACACACTTGGCACATTCTCAATAGCAGAGCACTGCAGTACCACGAGTGAGGCATCTGTAAGAGAAGCAGTGAAATAACAGCAAAAATCCACCACATGTATGAGGAACATGCACCAACACGAGTGGCAGGAGCTAACCCCTCCCAGAGGCACTGTCTCCTCATGCTGCAAAACTGTTACTACTGTGTGTAGGGCTTGGTCTTGGGACAGAGTAATACCATCCAATGCATTGCTCTTGAATGGTCACCAACCCCTCTCATATAATTTTGTGTATAATCTAGTAATAAAATAGAGTTCTTTTCTATTATACTTTTATATATTATATAATACGTATAATTTTAAAAAATGTGTAATGTAGTATAATATAATATGATTAATATAATATAATACAATATGATGTAATATAATATGATGTAAGTAACATTAAAATAATGTATGATATTTGTGTAAAAAAGTCCTCTTCCAGAACATTTCTGATGGAGTTACACAGTACAGCAAAGGTTATTGTCTGGCTAGAAAACAGGAAAAGTTAAACAGAGTTTTGAAATGAGAAGTGGGGAGCTGGAGAGGTCAGGAAACCTGCTCAAAGTAATAATGCTCAGGAGAAGAAAGCAGTGCAGTTTTCCATGGTGGGGAAACTGAGACAGTACACTGTAGTTAAAGGGAAGGAGTGATCCTCTAAAATAAAGTATTGTGTGCTAAATATGTGGCATATAAAGTAGCTACAGAGACAGATTGTACAGTTGAGCATTTCCATATGACCAGCTCAAGAATGATAAAATAATATCTTTAACCTGGACATCTAGGCCACTGGACAAATTCTGTTTTTAAATGGTTTCAGGAGACACATGTTTTCTCTTAACCACAGAGGGCTGTTTTCAAACCTTTGCTGTAACAATTCACTACTAAGATGCTAACACTCTAGCATCTGTGAAAAAATAAAAATGTAAATATGAAAACCCTCTAGTATTCAAATGGATCCACATATATCCGTTGTGATCATATATTGAGGGCTTCTTTGCAGGCATATTACTATATTGTGGGTTTTTTATATTTGTCATTAAAGAATGACAAAATTTACTATATGCTGGTGAAAGAATCCTGGAAGGAGAGTTCACACATGTTACCAGATTGAGAGAGAGATTTACTAGCTACTTACAGGTTCCCTTATTGCAAATAGACAATGCTAACATCATGAAGCAACAGAAAAAAGAGGATTCATTTTTTTTTCATGGGTTTTCATAATGTGTCTTTCATTTTGTAGGATGCCTTTGACTGAAGATTTCAGACAATGTCAAATGTTTATGTTGTGTTTACAGCATTATAATTTTAATCATATAAATGACACAAATTTTCCAAATCTAGTACTACACAGCTTCAGTGTGTGGAAGGTTTTGTGTGTTTATAGCTATTCTCTTCCCTTTAGTGCTACAGCAGTTTTTACAATTACAAACATTTTCTTTAGGAATTTGTTTGAGATGTTTTGTGTTCAGAGGTTAAAGGAACTGATAAGAAGGATCTGATGTAGTGCTTTATAATCTGATGTCCTTAGGGAATAGCTTTAGCTATGTTTAGTTGAGTTCCTGCTGAGATCCTACTGTAAACTTCCATGTATATTTTATTGGGATTTTACATGATTGGATTGTCATGAATTAAAATGTATCTTTTCTTCTGTAGCAATTGGCTTCAGGAGTTATTTGAGGCTTCATAAAAGAAGCCATAAACACCCTGTACTTAAATTAAAGACAAACTGCCAACAAAAACTAATTTTTAATTGGAGAGCAAGAATCTGTAAATATAAAGCTGAAGAGAATGCATTTTAATGTGAGATTAAAGATGAAGAAGCTGTTGCATTATATGAAGTTGAGCTGTTACCAAAGCAAATCTGTAATATATTTGTTATATGTGTTGTTTGAAGTCAGACTTCCTTTTTTTTTCTAAAACTGATAAAATAATTTATTTCATTAGGCAGATTCTGATCTGAACTAATGACTAAACTACTGTGCAACAACTCTGAATTTATCCTGTTATATGTATCAGAATTTACCCCCAAGAGTCTAACAAAACTAAGTAAAGCAATGAAATTGACACCAGTAGAAAGCGGAGAAAAATGTTGTCTGCTGTAATTCCTATTTTACTGTGTTATTACTCATCGTGCTCCTAGTTGAAGACACTGTATTCTCATGACTGTGCTGTTCAATTGAAAAAAAAGAATGTTAATCCAAAATTCAAGACCTCTGAGACAGGAACAAATCTGTTAGAATCGTTCTCTGTGTATGTCATTACCATTCCCATTTCTCTCTTTGCAGTTTGCTGTTCCAGAAGACACTCCTGAACTTGCTGCTTTTTTATATAATTCCACAATTTCTCATTACATCAGGAGAAGGGATGTTGCAGTGGCAGAACCTCACAGGAAAAACTCTGCAAAAATATTGGTGAGCTATCTAAAAGCTGTATATTGGGACTATATGCAGGGGAAGGTGAGACTCTGCAGTACCACAGGCAAGGCAAATGGGACAGGTCACTGTATTTTTAATAATCCAGACAATGCTGGAGCAATAGCAGTGCTGTCTGTCCTAGGAAAATAGTTCTGATTAGACAGTCTGGTACCTGAGTATTTGGACTTGGCTGTATTTTCAGAAGTTTTTTTCCCACTCCTGCGTTCAAAGTGCCATACTTAGCACACCTCAGCACTGTAGGTGTCAGATGCCCTTGCCTAAAGGCAGTTGTGCAAACTCAGTGACCTTGAGATCAGTCAAGGGATTCACACAGTCAGTGCTTTCCATCTATTTTTATGAACCTTGGGCAGAGTTGCTTTCATGCTGTCCAGTCTCCTATTAAACTGTTTACTGCAGACTCATGCTTGAATTCCTTGACCTTGCTAGAACTTGGAAGCAAAGAATCTCACAAGCCTAAGTCTTTTGGAGTAATGGAATAATTATTGCTTCTTAAAGTTAATTTGGCAATTTTTATAACAGGAAGAAGCTGGAATCTGAAAGTAATGAAAACTGTAACATTATTAAGAACAAAATCACAGATTAACCTATTTTAAACAATAATCACAGTTGATTCCTGTGCCATTCTTTCAACAACCCAATACCCTAGGAAGAATCCAATTCCACTTAGTTTGAAGGAAAAATGCCAGGACTTTCAAAGACATGCCAGTCAATAATATCCCAGAACACTTAATCTATTCTTCAGTGATATTTTAATTTTCAGTCATCTTTCTGAGTGACTATGCTCATAGGCTGCTAACATAAAAATGACTGCAGCAACTGGAAGTGGTTAACAAAGTTCTGAAGTATGCACTGTGTCTGCAACTTAAAAGATGAAGCAGAGAATTTTCAGCTGCTTGATGCAGATGGATCAAACATATTTAGTGGGGTACTCAGTAATATGAAATTTGCACTTTGATGAAGTCTTCTAGTAAAATATGCTTTTGATCAGCACAAATTAGGATAGGATTGGGTGCAGTGCTTACCACTGGATATATAGCAAGATTTTCCAGGGTGAGCATAGAAAAGCAGTGTCATTAGTTCAGTTAGAAGGTGTCCCAATTTTGGGTGCCTTCAGCATTAGTTACTGCTGATGCATATTTTTTTTTTTATTTGACACATTGGAAATATACATGGAAAATGAAGGTTGCCCTGGAAAAGACTGATTGGCCAAAGATAATTCTTTGTTAAAAATTCTAATTTTTTTAGAAATTTTAAATTATTTTCATTTCCATCAAAGCATTTTCACAGAGAGACAAAATGTTCTGAGAACCTCTTACTCTATTTATACTGTTGATTAAACATTTGGTTTCTTTTCCATTCGTTCCAATGTTACATTGTTCTGAAAATCACTACAGGCTAAATGCATTACTAAGAAAAACAGAAATATGTGTTCAGGTCCTAAAATGTCAGCCAAAAAATAGAATTTTTTGCATACTAATGATTTATTTTGCTAATGTGTGTTTTTGGCCACTATGATTAATGAAAACAAGTTTTCTCTTTCCTGGAAAATAAACAAATCTTGTTTGGAGGATGTTTAAAGCCAAATAAACAGATACTTTAAAATATTCATTAAAAAAAACAGTTTATAGTTGCAGGGTTTACAGTTTCATTTTCAGGCAGATATAGAAAGCAATTAATCATACAGCTTCTGCTTATCCTCCAGTAACACAGAGATTTGTGGGGAAAGCTGTCTATAAAGATACAGGATTCCTTAAGGGTGTTTTCAGATCTGTTACATGCATCATCATCTCATTTCCTGAAGATTAGGTATTGGTAGTGCATTCTCACTCTCACTAGGGAATATACTTACTTGTGAAAACTTAGCTTTGCCTTTGAGGTCACAAGGCCTTCTGTCAAGGGAGGAATTCTCTGCTTTGTTATAAAAATAAGAATCAATTAAAACCTCAGCCTTCCCATGAGTCAAACAAAACTTTTCAGATAAAACCCATTTGTATATACAAAACTTTTCATTTTTTCCACAAACATTTAATCATTTTTTATGAGATCTTTTTTTCCTTTTTATGCCCTAAATAACCATATAATTTCTGTGGTTACCCCATGAGAGTCTGCTTATTCCCTTCAGTGGCTTCCAGTCAGCTTTTAACCTTTAGTGTGACATTCTTCTGGCAGACTTTAGGAATATATAGTTTTGAGTTGCAATGCTTGGCTTTTGCCTTCAACCTTGTGTATGAGCCAGAATCACTGCTCATCAGGAATGTTTCATGGACAATAAGTTTCAAGTAATGAATCTCAGCAAATGTTCTGGCTGCTATGATGTAAATATCAGTGGGAAAACCAGGAAAGTTAGAAAAGGGGAAAGATTCAGGAATATAAATAAATACTTAATGCATAGAGAACAGAAAAAAAAGTGTTGATATCATAAAATGTTTGATAGGTGAGGAAAAAGCACATGCTTCAAAGGATTGGTAAGTGCCTGGATGTTTTAAGAGTTCTTCAGAGCAGACACTGTTGAAAATTATTACTTTTATTTTCTTTGCTAGATGTAGATGTCTGTATTCGTTGGTGATTCAAAAAGAATCTGCTCCTTGGTTTAGAGTTATCACAATGACTCATGGGGTATCTCATGTATATTAGATGAAATTACTGATTTCAGACTATTTAGCTCTTTAAGGAAAAGTCGATTTGTTTTTGCTTATTTATAGCATTTGAAAATTACTTTGTTTTCAAAGCATAAGTATGACTTCCCTTTATTTTTTGCTCAGAACTGTACAAATGTGAAGTGTGTCCTAATTTCATGCACTGTGGGACAGCTGGAAAGAGGAAAGAGTGCTGCACTAAAAATCAGGTCCCGGCTCTGGGCACAAACATTCATGGAGGTAATGCACACAAACAACTCTTTCTATACACATATATCTTTTTTTGACCAGACATTTAAAAATAAAAATTATTAAATTAAATGGGGCAAATGTAAATACTTTTTGCTACTGCTTTCTTTGAAGGTAACATCTCGCTGGTTCCTGTCCAGGTTGTTTGTATGCTGCTTACTTTCCTTTTTTTTGATATCACACCCTCTCAAATTTATGTCCTGAATCCTACTTGAAGATTCCAAGATTATTTTTAAGTACCTTTCCTGGTTTTGTTTGTGCTTTCCTGGACCGGCCCAAATGTTGCATTTGTAACCTCTTTCCCAATGGAGGAAGCCAAACAGTGTATCATGTACACTATGTCTAGCTTAAAAATTCGTTGTTATTTATTCTCTGTTGATCTAGGAAAGAGTAGTATGCACCAAACTCATCTGATATATGACACCCATAGTGACAATCTGTCTTACTACCAGAAGAAGGGACAGTGTAGACTATGGAAAAAAATAAAACTTCTCTTTGCAAATTCTTGCATTTCCAACTTCTGCTCTCAGGATTATATTCACTCTGCATAAAGGGACATGTTGGGGTGGGCACAGAGGAGGGCCACAAAGATGACTGGAAGAATAAACCACTTCTGTGAGGAAAGGCTGAGAGAGGTGGGGTTGTTCAGCCTGGAGAAGAGAAGGCTACAGGAAGAGTTTCTAGCACCTTCCAGTACCTAAAGGGGTCTTTTGAGAAAGATGGGCACAAATCTTTTAGCAGGGCATGTTGCAAGAGGACAAGGGGTAATGGTTTTCAGAAGATCTATTTAGATTAGATGCAAGAAAGAAGTTTTTCACGAGGGTGGTGAAATGCTGGAACAGGTTGCCCAGAGAGCTGGCAGATGCTCCATCCCTGGAAACATTCAAGGTCAGATTGGACAGGGCTCTGAGCAGCCTGGACTAATTGAAGATGTCCAGGCTTATGGCAGATGACTTTTAAAGTTCCCTTCCAACTCAAATTATTCAATGGTTTTGTAAGGCAGAGGGATTTTACTGTGGGCTGTTACCTCACAGTTGGCTGTGTATTTACTATGTAGTTGTCCTACCTTTAACACTGGAAAACACACTGAGAAATTTAAAATTCCATTTGCTGTTATTAAGAAATACCTGCATTAAGATCCTATCTTGATCAAGTTGATTTATCATCAGCTTATTTCTCAAGTAATTTAGAATTGTGCAGTCTTTCTATCTGGAATGCAACAACCTTCCTGTGTTCCCTATAGCTGTGGGAGAAGAATTCTTTATATGCAGGGTACCTCTTACCCTAGCAAGAGAAGAATTGAGGCTATTCAGTTTACAGCTTTAAATTAAGCTTCTCACGTCTTTTAAGTTAATTTCTCCATTCCCTCAAATATGAAAGTAGACAAGAAATTCATCCTCACTTGCTTTCCTGGAGAAATGAGAGCAGGTAGGATCATATTTCCAGAAAGTTGAAAGACAGCTCAGTAGCTAACCACCTTTGCTCCAAATGCATAATGGGTGCAAACTTTTGGTCTCTCTTGGTGTATAGGACTATGGCAGTGGTTACTTGAAAGGATGACTTAAAAGGCTTTTCTACCTGTCTGTCAGGACACTACCAGGTCACATTCTGTGTTTCTTCTCCAAAAGCTGTTATAGACCACTATGACTGAAAAGCACTTAGGTTCTATCCTCACTATCTGGCCTTGCTTGAAGAAAAGAGATTTCTGTCTCTCTCGGTAACAAAGGACATCCTCTCAGATACTAAGTGAACTAATTCCTGATTTGTCACTGCATTTTCTTTCTATGAACAATCAATCCCAAGAAACTTTCATAACCTTTCTTCAGTTCCATCAACACAAATAAAATGCTTTTAAGATGAAGCATATTTAACAAATCTTAGATATGTCTTGATACTCTAGACTGGATGTACCTCATTTAGGTTTGCTGAGTGGGTCATATGCTAGTGAAAAAAAAAAAAAAAAGGCAAGGTCTGGTTCAAATTTAAGCCCCAAAGCATGACAGCTTGGATGTCTCTGTCCTTTCAAATTTGGGAACTGGGATGGACATTGTCTGGTGCAAGCTTTTGCAAAGGACAGAAAATACCAGTGTGTAAGCATCTCTACAGCTATAGAAAAAACTTATCTATTGGGAAATAGAATGGACATTTTATTCCATTTTTTTCCAATTTCATTAAGAGACTGCTGGACAAGCTCACACAGGCTAATCCCTGTTAAGTTCAGGTAAGAACTTCACTGCACTGGTTCCTAACACACAGAGAGGCAGAGATAAAATGTGTGAACATTGAGTGGAACAATGTGTGACAATTTTGAGCACTGCAGTGGGCAAGCAATAACACAGAGGATCTTCATCATTTTCTTCATCAAGCAAAAGATAAAGCTCCCTTAGCTACCTTCCTTACTGAGAACTGAGCCTGATGCATTCCAGATCCAGTCAAGTCTTCCTCCTCATTATTCTGCTGGTGAAATATAATTAACTCCATAAGGGCCAAAAAGATCTTGTGAAAAATCCTGTGCACAGATCTTTAGATGAAAATTCTGGGCTATTTACGCCTATTTCAGTGGAAATTAGCCTCATTAGGATTTTCCTAAATCTAGGTTAGTATATATCAAGAAATATTTGTAAGAGAATAAAGTTAAACAAAATTAATGAGAAACAGTTTGTCTGAGTTTTTGGCTGTGGCAGAAGATGTGTAACAATTGAAATAAACTTGTTACAGAAGACACAAAATCTCCTTTTTTTGATGACTCTTAGTAAAAACAAAATCTTTTTCTGAGGTGAAACCTTAGTTAGCCTGACTTAGGTTCAGAACAAGTATAACTGCATGAAATTCAGTGGCACATTTAATGCAAGAGTGGAACTCATTTTTTGTAATTTTAGTAATCTGAAAGTTAGATGCCAAAGCTGCTTGCTAACTCTGTAGACAGTGACAAAACAGAAAAGTATCTTCGGAGGATGCATTATCCAGCTGATTTGAAACATCTTCTCTCTGATCTGGATGGGGAGAAGGATCAAAGCTGGGCCTTGGGACGTGGGTGTGTGCAACACACCAGGCAATGCCAGTGCTGCAGCCCCTTTAGCTCCTCCTTGCTCCTTAATAAATCCTGCTTGCTTTGCCTGCACCTCCCTTCACTGGGTGAGCTCCAGGCAGAGATGAAATGTTACACCAGCTTGTGGGCAGAGACAAGGGTGAGCCATCCTGTAGATTCACTGGGTGGAAAGATCTCATGGGAAACATTCCTACCAGAACATCTTCTGCCCACTCTACTGACCTGACATACCTCTGCTATCAAATAAGACTTTTTATGGCTGTGATTTTACCTTTTCCCTGTAAACATTTCTGTGTCCTTTGAATAGTAACTTGCAAGTCTTGTTAAAAATCAGGAAAACTCCACTCAAAGCAACAGAATTTTTTCCTAAGCAGAAAAAGGTAGATCCTAGAGAACTGTTGCATACCCCCATTTATGTCTAATTAGCTGCCAGAACAGCATGATCCCTATTTCACATGCAAATATGGAAACAGTAAATAGTGTCCTAGGGTCTGGTTATCTTCCTTGCACTCATCTCAAAACAGTTCCCCTTTTAAAATTAACAGTTATACAGCCATCACCATAAAAGACTGTAGAACATTATTAGTTTCCTAAAAAGGGCATAATCCTCTCTTAGTAAGTCTGTAACTGTTGTTAACTAGGCTGAAATCTGCAGATTCAAACTGAGGATTAAAATGCAGTCAAAATAATCAGGATGAGATGATTGTGAACCAGGAAGGACTGTTTGAGGGCCAGACTGAACCCCACTGTCATGCTTTTGTTAAGAAACTTAGGGTAAAAGTCTCTAGGGAAGCATTGCAACCTCTTTTGCACATTCAGTTAATGTAAAAGTTTTCATATGCCAAAGAAATCAGAATAATGGTGACATAGAACATTCCTCAGCTGTATTATAATATAAATGAAGACATGATGATTTGCAGAAGAAATTGTTTGTGCTCATTAAAGCCGAGAACACAGTGTCATAATATATTTTCTTCTTATAGATATGCTAATGCAAACCTGAGAAGGATTTTATTAAAAGTGATTGATTTATGCTAGGACGAAATAATTAATATTTTTCATCGAAGTGATGTGGGCCAACATGTGTATTTTGTTGCCACAAAAGACCTGTCATGTAGTGAGTGACTCCTTCCTCTTCCACTTAGTTTAACTGACAACAGCTGACCCTTTTGTCTCTTGACAGTTGTAGCTTGTCACCTTAAAACCCAAACTCCCATAACAAATAACAGTTAAATGACGTGCAGTGATTAGACATGTTTGAATAAATAAAGCAGCCCAAATTTCCCAACCAGCCAACAAAGATAGAGACAGACATTGTGCAAAGGCCAGGAAGAATCACATACTTTTTTGGATTAACTTCAAAGTCTGGTTGTAAATATGAACCCTCTAGTACAGCTGACTTTTGGATTCAGACTTGCTGACCAGGCAAATAATAGCCTGATTCATTCAAAACAGAAACAACCTTACATGCTTATGTTGCACTGTGTTCTGATGGGGCTCCCTTATGTCCCCATTTGTCTGATCATATTTCTGAGTCACCTGAGGGAGACCCAAGGGTCTGGTCCAGTATTCATTCAACGGATGGGTACTTTTTAATATAAGACTCAGGAGCTGTCTAGTAAAACATTTGTTTTGAAAATGCATTTCTAAGTGATGAATCTGTATAATCTCCCTGATTTGTGGCAACCTTCAGGCTCCAAGCTCTTTGGAACTTACAACATTGTGGGATATGGAACTCAGCACATTCTTAGCTACTATTTCATCCTGTACTGAAAGTTTCTCATAATGATACAAATCTCCTTCTGGGAGAGCTAGGGGAGGCAGTAATGTAAAAAAAAACCACAGAGGGTGTGTGAGGTTCTGTGATGGTTTAATCACGTTCTATATTTCATTTGACTGGAAGAATATAAAGCAAACCAGGCCCATCTTTAAATTACAAAGATAGTTTATTAATACACACAAAAACAACAAGAAAAAGGAAAAAAAACAACAACAACAACAAATGAAACTTCTAAAACATCTTTCTTTCTCTTTCTAAGTTTTTTACCTTTCTTCACTCAACATAAAAAGACATGACCTGCAACTTCAGCCAGTTTTACCATTTTAAAAATAACCTTTTATCAGTTCTTTTAGGAAAGGAGTCTCTCTGGGTTCTATATAGACATCCCATGCTCTACATCTGCGAGGATTTTAAAGGAACTCCTGCAAACTGCGAAATCCTACCCATTAGCAGTTCTCTCAACACTGCACATAGGCCATATTTGCTTATTGGGGTACTGTTTAAGGATGCCTCCTATAGTATGACACAAAGATTCTCTTCTTCTATTTCCAAAATTATCTCAAGACCCAAAAAAACAAATCTCCCCTTTCTTTAGGAGCAAAAAGCTTCATATCACTTTTAACTAGAACCTTACATCCCCCCAAAGCATTTATATGTTACAGGAAAAACTAGTTGTCTCTATAGTTTACCAGAAATGTCCAGCCAAAATTAGGCCACTCCTTGTCCTTTTGCCTTAAAGTCCTTTTCACTCTCCCTTTACCGACTGTAGCTCCATGCTGTGTCTTTCTATTCGCTATATTTGTTCTTCTTCCGGAGAAAAGATGATGTTTAGGAAAGTCCATCTGCTAACAACAAAAGGTTAAACTTTTCGGGCTGCCGGGCTGCCCACGTGGCTCTGCGGCGGGAAACTGAGTCGTTTAGAAGCCGTGCGCTGGTTTCTTCGGCTTGAAAAGAAGAGCAAGGGCGAAGGGGCACTCCGTCCGAGCTCTCTCTCCTTTCCATGCTGTTTGCTTCTCTGCGAGGCAGCGGCTCCTAAAGCTCCGACCCGGCCTGCCCCGGCTCCGGCAGCATCGGGGCCCGGCCCGGCCCGGCCCGCCGCAGCCGCCCGGGGTGGGGGGGCACCAAGGCCGGCCTGGCCCGGTGGCTCCCTGTCCCCCCGCCTGCCACACCGGAAGACAAAGAGGCCGCTTCCCCCCCCACCCAGCCTTTTTAAGCATTTTGCCAAAAGTCGCAGCTTGTCTTCTACTGGATAAATTGCTTGTCAATCAAAAAAACTGACCCCGATTGGAACAAAATCAGGCTTTTCCTAGCCTATGACAGGTTCCCAAGAAGTTTGAAGTTTATTGTATTTTCTTTTAATGTTACTGAATATAATTATATTGCTTTTCTCTTGACTTTTTGACAGCTCCAGATATGTGAATTTGGCACTCCTGATTGCATGAACTTTAATAGTTAGAAGGGAGAAAAATCTAGTTTTAATCAGAAAAAATTGAAAAGCAAAAGCACCACTGCATTTGGGTGCTCTCTTGGTACCCAAAGTCATATTTAGGCTTCTCTTAAATACTCATTAATTCAGTGTTTCTGAATGTGAACTGTTTCTTTTTAAATATGTAAAAATAGAAATACATGCTTGACATATTAATGTGTGCTGCAACCTTAACTGCCTGACCCCAGACTGGTATCCAAAACCTGAAACTAAATACCTAGGCTCCCTGTTTAGCACATGGAGAAAATGAGAGACCTCAGCCAAAGTGACTTGCATTAACCAATGGTGAGGGCTATTCCTTATCAGCAGGATAGGTACCCAAGTCAGGATTTAGTGGGACTATGTCCACCCTCTCTGAACACAGAATCCAAAAATGGTTTAGAAGGTACCTATAGAATTAGCTGAAAGTCTTTAAGGGGACTTGGTTTATTCCATATTAATTGCCAGAAGCAAGAGCTGGCAGTCCAATGATTAGAGAATTCAGGACTGGAAGACACAAATTCAATTCAAACTCAGCTTGAGAGGCCCCCACATCCCTGCTTTATAAAATGATGGTGTTTCCTTCTGCTGAAGCTCTACCCAGGATATGAAAAGAAATTGAGAGGTCTGGAAGGGTATAGAAAATGAGGAAGACCATGATGTAATACCTTGTTGGTTTGGACCATCAGCTCCAAGTTCTCCTAGTCCTGGTATCTACCTTTGCCTTTATTGCCTGGAATGTGGAGCTGTCACCACTGTTAGAGTGCACATTCTAATGAGAATTTTTGTTGAGAATCTCCGTATTTTATTATTGGTGAACTCAGAGCCTCTTCAGTGTGGTAGAAGTTCTCTAGGCCAGGTGATGCTTTTGTGGTAAGGATTCAGTTCAGCTACACAAAGGCCATTAGAGGAAGAATGTTTCTTTTCAGGCTGCAGCACATATATGTTGGCAGAGGCTTGGAGCTCAGAACAGAGGTGGAGGTGATGTGAGACAGGTGAGAGATCCTCTTGCACAAGGTCCTTTATTTGTTCACTTTTCTTCCTATCATCTTTACTATGGGAGCAATTATTTCATCTGTAAGTGGAATACAACCCCAAGGAACAAAAATTTCTATCCTCAGCATCCTCCAGCACAGAACTTTTCTGTGTCCAGTGGAAAACATCTCTTACTATTTTCAAAGAATAATTCTGCAGCCAACCTAAATTCCTGTGTGTGGATGGAAGTGGGGAAACAGAAAAATTAGTGAGAGAGACGTGCCCTCATTCATTGCCATATAAAAGCCCTATATGGAAGTTTAAATAGATTGTTTTAATTCAGACTGAGAATTAAAAGCCAAAAATCTGATGCACTGCCCTTCAAGGCACATATAATAACAAAAGAAGGAAGTCATCAACAAAATTTTCAGTTGTATCAAAAAACTGTTATTTGAAAAAAACAAAATTAGTAAAACCCAAAACTTTGGTCTTGGCCAAAAATACTATATTTTTCTGGATTTGATTTTTTATGTGAAATGAAGGCTAAAACGAAAAAGATATTTGCATGGGGATGCACTAACTGTACGTCTTTTGGGTGTGGGCTAGTTTTGTTTTCATTCATTTTAATTTAAAATATTTTCAGTGTTAACAAGAGCAGAACATGAGACTCTTCCTAGATGTGCTGCAGTATAGGTAATGTTAGGTGTATGAAGAAATGAACAGATTGATAACCATTATAATCTGTATATTGAAGTCTTCTGGAATCACAACAAAATAGCTGCCTCTATTATAACTTAAAATAGGCTGTTAAAATGGATGTAAAAATACAATATGTGAAGTGTAAGAATATAATGATAAAGAGAAGGAAATGTTGATTTTCAGAGTATTGTCTTTGGTCACAGCTATATTTGGGTGGACATATCCTCTTGCTACAAATAGCACAAATACTTTTTAACCATTTGTACAGTCACATTACATTTTTAAACAAATTATTAAGAAGTAGTTGTATAAGCTCTACTCTCAGCATTTACGTAAGCTACTTTATTGGCAGCAGTTCAGGTTTTGGGAGGTATTGGTCAAAGAAAGCAGGCTAATGAATTCCCAAAACATGTATTTAAAAGGTATTGCTTACCCTGCTGTCATTAAAGTGTACCATACTCCAGCAGACATAAAAGGAAACAAATTTTAATCCAGCAGTGACAATATTGTTATAACAGGTCTGAACTTCATGTGCAAAAGTAGTAAATTCTTGGGTTGAAAATACCACCAGAGCATGCAGCTTGACATAGGGGAAGTATATGCATTTCAGCTAGAGAGACTTCACTGGGCTACATCTCAGCAGAAAAAAAAAAAAAAAAAAAAAAAGGATTTCCAAGAACCTGAACAATTCTCCATAGAGGCAATGGAGCAGAGTAATTCTGGAGACTCTCCAGCAGCTGAACTCTCCAAACCTGCAGAACAGCAACGATCTGCCAGTCTTTAAGCTGCTAAAGATTTTGTTCCTCCTATCTTCAGTCTAGCTCCCTGGGATCCAGATTTGTCCCTGCATTTCAGTGTGCTCTCTGACCAGGATGCCCACATGCCTTAGAGATCCTTTGGGGGGTCAGCAGGTCTGCACTTGAACTTCCTGCAGAAAGCACCAGCATTCCACTGGAGCCTGGAGAACTGTTTTCACATGGTCAAAGATTTTCCATCACTTCTCACATTATTTCAGTCTCAATTGTCTGTAGTAAAACACTGCACTGAATATTTATTGGGAACACTTTCCTTCATTTCTGACTGCTTTATTGTCTTGCAATTTTTAAAGAAAACAAGGACTTCAAATCAAAAATCTACTTGTAAAACAAAAGCATGTAGAGAGAGAGAAGCTTTAATGAATACATCATCAGGATCTGCCACCCAGGCAACATAGAGGATGGCCATGTTTTGCCTACTTCCCAGATACTGCAAACTACTGTCTCAGCAACAAGCACAAGATCAGTTCTGCTTGTTCTAACACAAGGAAAACCACAAAAGGCCAGTGTGCTTAGGGCTGGGCTCTCTACTGTTGGTCATTAAGCACTGGCACAAATACCAGATTCTTTCTTCTCCTTCCTCTGAGCCATGGCTAAGTCCTCAGCTTGAATTTCAAACCACAAGTCCTGCAGCTTCCAGTAAATACTGAATATTTAAACATATGCTATTTAAAAAATGATATGGTAAAGAAATGCTGTTTCTTACAATTGGCTTGAGAATTATAAAAAAGGCTGTAGGAAAGACAGCTGCTTGTATCTCAAAGGTGTTAGTGCAAGTAAGAATCCTGCTTGCAACCAATGTTGACCACAGTCATTGTTTTCAAGTCCTTTACCACAAACTCATAATTCTGTAAATGCAGAAAAATACTCTCTAGTCTTTTATGGTCTCCATTCCTGTATTCCAGCATTTCCAGGAGCCTAATCAAGGGTTGAGGCGAGTTGTTAGCTGTGGTCACAACCCAAGCTTACTAACCCAAGCCAAGCATTAATCCTCAGGAAGTATCCTCCTCTGATGTTCTTGTTGCTGATACAAGCTGAAAATTAAATAAGCCATGTATAGTAGGTGAAAGGCTTTCTTTTTCCATTACTGTTGTATTTCCTTTATAGGAGGTTTCAAGGGAGTTAATGCCCTTATTGTACCTTAGCCAATCCGGCTGAATGACTAATGTCTACTTCTTCAAAAATATAACATACTCTGCTCTCTCCATGACAGATTACATTTATAAATCATATCATCATATCCAGAATCCTACTTAATATGAATTGCTTAGGACTGAAAATACAAGACTTTTTCCAGGCTTTTTTTATGAATGCACAGTCACAGAAACATGCTGGGATTTTGTGTGAGGAGAAATCTAGTGCTGAAGAATAAAATATGAAGAATATCCTGAGTCTGGAAAAGGAAAATAATTAATGTTATAAGGAAAAGTTATTTTTTTGAATATCACCTCACAGATGATCAGCACCATGAAAGTTTATAAAACTACTTATTTGCCAAGTCTGATTTTTCATTTCAAACACTATTGATAGAAATAGATAGATATTGATAGTTCCCTTTCATTTGATGCTGTGTCAAAGCAGCTGATTTGACTATCCCTGTGTAGTTGTTTGAGACAGATTATTTAGTATTGCTCTTTCCTAGTATAAGCCCCAAAAAGAGGTTGAATTTTCTGATAATAACTATTCAGCTGCTCTCAATATTTTAAAAGAACAAAATAATAGCATAGCCAAATGTGTTCCAGAAGGCAATAAATGTGCTGGCTTTTTATCACCCTCACATATTTGCAGAGAATATTAGTTTTTTAAAAGAAGACAGAATGGACAAGGCAAATACCAGAACTACAACCCTGCAGCTCAGGAGAACACCCTTTACAGGGATCAGTTTGGAGGAAGTCCATGGGAGATGATCCTGGAAAAAAGAGGAGTCCAGAAGAACTAATGATTCTCCAGGATCATTATCCTTTAGGCTCAAGAACTGTCCATCCTGCCAAATGTGGTTTTACCAGCTTGGTACAACACAGACATACAAAGGTGGTGATAGGTTAAAGGTTGGGGTCAATCATCTTGGCGGTCTTTTCCAATCTTTATGATTCTATGATTCTGTGAAACATAAAAGAGGTGGAAGCAGAGCCAGTTGACCCAGTGCAGGGGTTGGATAAGGAATATAGAGAGTGTCTGAGAATGCAGGGACAGAGTTGGGAAAGTAGAAGCACCAGAGCCTAGCAAGGGACTTAAAGGGCATTAAGGAGGCTTCTATATCAGCAGCCAAAAGAAGACTAAGGAAAATATGGGTCTTCTGCTGAGTGGGACATAGAAAAGGCTGAGTTACCCAATGCCTCCATCACTTTTGTCTTTACTGGGAAAACCTGCATACAGTAATCCAAGGTCTCTGCAACCAGAGAGGAAACTTGCAGCTATCACCATTTATCTTCATCAGAGAGATATCAGGATAGGGTACCAACATTTACCAAACTGGACATTTACCAAATACCAACATTTAAACATATTGAACACTCAAAAGTCCAAGGAACCTGACAGAATAAGTGTACAAGCCCAGAGGGAAGTGCAATGAGAATGTGAGACCTTTCTCAATTCTCTTTTAAAGTTCATGGTGACTGGGGAGAGTTCCTGAAAACTGCAAGAAAGCAAATGGTAACACCTGTCTTCAGGGAGGATTCAGAGAACTTTAGGTCAGTCAGCCTTATTTCAATCCTTGAGAAGAGAAGGTGATGGAGAAAAAACATGGAAGCCGTTTGCAAACATCTCAAGGACAGAAAGAAGGTTGGAAGCTGTCAACGTGGATTTACAAAAGGGATATCATGCTTACCAATCTGACAGCCTGGTAATGTGTAGATGGTAGTGAAGTGGAAGGAGTGGTTGATACACCAGTTGTTTGTACTGCCCTTCAGAGGAACCTCAACAGGCTGGAGAAGTGAATTGGCAGGAATTTCACCAAGTGTGACAAAGGGAAATGCAAAGTGCTGTACCAGAAGAGGAATAATCCTATGCGCCAGTACATAGGATTGTTCCAACCAACCAACTGGAAGGCAGTGTTCTTGCAAAGGATCTTGGAGTCCTTTGGGATGCAAAGTTGAACATGAGCCCATTGTGTGTGCCCTTGCAGAAAAGAAAGTCAACAACCTCTTGGGCTGCAATAGGAGGAGCGTTGCCAGCAGGCCAAGGGAATTGATTCTTCCTCTGTACTCAGCAGCCATGAAACAGATCTGGAGTTCAGTCCTGGCCTCGCTGAGACAAGCAAGTCGTGGACATACTGGAGCAAGTCCAGTTAAAAGGCAAAATGATGATTAAGGGCTTGGAGCATTTGATATACCAGGAGAGACTGAGAGAGATGGGAATGTTCCGCCTGGAGAAGAGAAAGCTCAGGAGGGATCTTATCAGCTTGTGATTGGAGGGAGTAAAGAACACACTGCAGGGTCTTCTCAATATCAAGGAACAGGCAAGAAGGAAAATTGAAACATGGGAAATTCCATTTCAACATTAAAAAAAAAACAAACCTTTTTTACTTGGAGGGTAGAAAAAAATGGAAATTTTTCAAGGTTGCTTCTTGAGATTGTGGAGTTTCCTTTCTTAGAGATATTCAAACGCTTACTGGACATGGTCTTGAGCATAGTCCTCTGGTTGATTCTGCTGTGTCTGTGCTTGGAGCAAACAAACTCCAAATATGCTCTGCAACCACAGCAGTTCTGTGAAAACTTTGATTTGAGCCATGGTCATTCAAATGCATCCAAGTTGGCTCCCAGGCTTATATTATGCTTACTTCAGGTCATTTTCACAAACAAACCTTTCTCCATCACTGAAGGAAAGAAATAGTAGCCCAAATTATCAAGGGGTCTTCTTATCTCAGTCTTTGCTCAACGAAACAGCTGAAAGAGGAAAAGCAGTTCTTTGAGAGGGTTTATGCCTTTGATGCAATAGGAAACTACAGGGGAAAACTGAGGAGAAGATGTTGAACAATCACACAGGAACCAAATCTTGTCAATGGAGGAGAACTAAATGTGTGAGAAATAGAAGGAATAGGAAGGTTTTGCAGAAGGGGATTTAGGAAGTGACAATGATGTTCCAAATATGACTGAAAGAAGCTAGTGACAAAGGAAAGAACTGATTTACTTACAAGGCTCTGTCTTTCTGTAAATCATCATCCAAATATTGTGCTGAAATCTGATCATCATATTTCATGAAGGATTAAGACAGGTAGCAAAAATAGAATGATAATAATAATATAGAAAAAGGATATAACAGTCATAACTCCTAGCCCTCTGGATTCCATTGACCGTATTAACACTTAACAATCTAATGCTTCTCAGAGAATATTGAAGCACTTTCAAAGGAGATCCATATCACTGCCCCAGATTTACATGGGAAGGGATATACAAGACGAGTTGCATGTAGTGTCACAGAGAAAATCAGTTGCATGTTTTGTCTGCACATCTTTGGGTTTATCAAAATGCTTAATGACAGCTATGTAAATATTTTACTAGGTGGCCAGTTAAAAATGGCTGCTGTACATTCCCCTCACAGTGACACAACTTAGTAAACAAGCAAGGTGAATAGGATTTTTGAGCTCTACTGCAATAGGAAATCAATCACATTCTAAGTGTAGCTTGGTCTAGGTGACTCTGCCTTGGTAGAGGATTTGGACTAGCTGGTCTCCAGAGGGCCCTTCCAACCCAAACTATTCTGTGATTCTGTGTAAGCAAAGTTCAAAAATGGTTGTTCCTCCAATGGTTGGTTGGTGGGAAGGCACAGTGATTTCACTGATGTTATCAGGAAGCTCTACCAACCTGGTCTCAACATAAGCCTGTAAATGTTCTCAATATACCCATGTTGGTTGTTGAGCTTGGTCAGCAGAGGTGAGGGTTTAAAACATGGACACCCTATAAACTTTGCCCGTGCTCTTAACTTGACTATTTCAGAGAGAAATATGAGAAACAACTGTATGTATCTTTCTGCTTGCAGCTTTATGCTGTATTTATCTCATGGACACATACAGGTCTCAATATTCCTGCACTCTTCACAAAAAGAAACTGTCTTTGACTTATGAAATCAGTGCTCTGGAGTTTTTTTGTTGGCTTATCTTTCATAACGCTTTTAAATATAAACATGGGGTTTAATAACTTCTTTTTTTCTATCATTTCAGAGAAAGAATTATCTCTATAGTCTTTCTTCCAATGTATCCTTTGAAGTTAAGAGCATGCCATATAAAGTGCAACCAGCAAAGCTCCCCGAGGGAAACATAGCAGTAAGTAACTGAAAATTATGTCTTTGTGTGAAGCACATGTATTTGGTCTCTCTGATCACAGCTGTGAAAGTTCTTATAGATGAAAATATTGAGATTGGTCTTTCCTGTGTTTCTAGTGTAAATTCCTGAAGTAATACCTAAAGGAAATAACTTCATTGCTTTCTGTGGAAGTTGATGATACATGATTCTAATTACATTTTAAAATAATTTCTTGCTGAATTAATGTGCAGACTGCTTTATTGCAATTAGAATGGATTTGTCACCCAAAAGAAAACAGAACTGTGAACACAAGTATCTAGTTACTTCGGGATAAAAAAAAAAATCTGGAGGAAATTTTTGTGCAAAATCCAGAATCATGTTTCTGTCAGGTTTAGAGATCTCACTCTTCTCCCAGTCAGCAGTTCTCTCACACAAGCTTGTGTATTGTCTACAGCAACTTCTCTCTTATCTGTATTAAGCTTCTTTGATACCCTGACTTCCAGGAAGGTCTGTATGCCTTTCTAGGATTTCCACCTCATAGCGCATCAAGTACAAGATACCAATGTACTTGGTAATCCTTGCAGAAGTGATAGATAGGTGCTAAAGGACTTGCCTTATTTGTAGACTGAGATTTGTATGGCCCTGGAGTATTGTATGAAAAATTAATTTTGGAGGCATAAGTTTGATTTAATTGTTTGCTGGTGCCGAAGGATTGGGTTTGGGGAGCACTTTAAAATAATTTGCTTCCTCTGGCATCTAATACCGTGGTTAAAAATCACTCTATTTTGTCATTACTTATAAAAATAAGTAAAATATGAGGGCAAAAATTGATTCTAGTGTAAGAGTAATCTGAAATTTTAAGGCTTAATGTTCTCATTTTTATAAAGATTCATCAGTTACGTTCCTTCTTTTAAAAGGTAAGCTCAGATCAACCTTTGCCAAGTGGAATTGTGGTGGAAATACATCATATCAGTCTGTTTAGATGTAGTAGTAGGGACAGAATACTGTCTTACTTAGAAAACCAACAGAATAAATACACTTCATAGCTTACTTTGAATATATTTTAGAGGATACAGGCTATAAAGTTTTGTTTTGTTCGTGCACAGGTTGAATGGGAAGACACAAGGTAAAATCTTGATTTTTGTGTGCACAGTGACTCCAACCTCCACCATCAGTAGAACCATGATTTCACTGGAGAGGATTGGTGCTTAATGCAGTATTCATCCAGAAGGGTTCAAAGGCACCAAGCTGACAGATACACTCGGGCTCTTTTTTATTTTCTTGCAGCATGTGTTCCATACCAGAAACACATGTGCAGAATTCTGTTGATAGTGGGGCCTTCATCTGGACTGGAGTGCTTTACCCCAGGTGATAGCCTGCTGTTCTCAACAAGTGTCAGATGATCTACCAAATGATCAGATAAGCATTTCATTCTCTTACTCCAGCCAGTATAATGCTTGTTATTTGCAGCAGATGATTTACAGCAAAATGCCTGTAATGGCAACTGTAAAATGTTGAAAAATGATAACGCTTTTATGTCGTTTCATATCTGGACATGGCAGTGGATGCTTGCCAGCTCTACAGCTTGATGTGTTATATGCACCAGTTCTTTGATGTTCCACTTGCAAGAAGAAATATTTCCTTGAAGTTGGGCAAAGCTTAATATTTTTGCTCCTTCTGAAAAAGATCACTAGTTGTGTTTTAAAAGCTTCCAAAGATTTATTTCAAGGTTTATGGTTTTCCTTCAGATAATGAAAAGGTGGAAGTGGAAGAAAGATTTAAATATTTTTAAAATCAATTTTCAGAAGTATATATCTAATAATCAGCTAGAACTTTAAAGTTTATATAAAGAAGATAATATATTTTAAAGAATAGAGCATACATAAATAATGTGCTTTATTTAATTCATACAGTGCTGGATTCCAATTATGCAGGCTGCTATTTACTTTTAGTTTTAATGGCATGAATAATCCCATACACATTAGTAACCTACAGAGTCATGTAGTCCTATTTGTAGCTCTGAGGACTTTATCATCATGGAATATAGGTCTTGGACACATGGATCTTGAAGACAGAGTCACGATTCTAAGGTGTGTGAAACGTTAGATAAATGTAAGAAAGTCTGGATCTCTTATAGTAAAACATTAGAATGAAAATGCATCGAACAGAAAATTAGCATGGAGCTTAAACCAGAATCAACTGACATCTATAATAGTATTTCCATTAATTTTGATAGTCCTAGAATTGCAACTATATATTATACAACTGGTCCAATTTCCTTGCTAACAGCTATTTCATTCAAGAGAAAATTTTCTTTTTTTTGCTACAAGTATTATTTATTGTGGTAAATAATACTGTCTTACTTGAATTTCATGTGCAACATGAAAGTACTTTTTATTGCAAAAAGTACAAAGTAAGAATAAGCAGCAATTTGCTCTATTTTAATTTATGATTATTGAGCCAGTTTTGGAGTTTAATAAAATATGGTTGCTTTTCTTAAACATTTGATAGGATTTTCACTGTGATGCCTTTAGTCTAAATTGCTTGACCAGTGAGTAACATTGGTTTCAGACTAAGGCCTATAACTATAACCTATTCCTCATGAAATATATTTGCATACTCATTTGTAATGTGTAAACAGAAATGTGACTTCAAGCTGGAGGGAGCTTTTACATTCTATTTTGAGCATTTTTTGAGAACATATGAGAACATCATGCTGTAATGGTTGGATGGGGACATGTAGGAGCACAAAAGAATTCCTTTTGTAAAGCCTCTGTAAAGAAAATTTCTGCAGACTAAAGGAAGGTAATCATGGGCAGCAAAAGCAGTAGCACTAGAATAATAATTAATTTAGCTGCTGTTTCTTAAAGCATCAGAATAAATTGTGGAGAAGTTATTTTTATTTTTTAAAGTGTGCCTTTTTAAGGACCAGGGAGGAAAAACATAACTTTGTTAGAATCCCACTAGCATGCAATGAATTCTGATCACAAATGCTGGAAGTTTGCATCAGTCAAACCTAACTCCCATCTATACACAAGGAAGTGCCAGTGAACCAGCCAATTACTACATGTGCTTCTCTCTGCTTTGTGCTCCCTTCCAGAGGAATCAAAGACTATCTTTAAGACACACTAACACCAAAATCAGAAGCAAAATCCAAACTGGAAGAAATACAGTGGCAAAGCCCCTAATAATTATTTTATCTACTTACAGTGACCTTAACTATGGCACATTTTTTAAAAGGCACATTTTAAAAGCCTCCCCAGAAGAACACTTTCATAAGCATCAAATGACTTTCATCGAACCACAAGAGGGGTTATGAAGTTAAGACTATCTGACAGCATCTGTGCTAAGATCAGCATGGATTTTATTTCCAATAGCAAACAGAGGCTCTCTCCATAACTCTTGGGTTGACTTCACCCTCATCTCAGTGCCTGAGGCAGATGGCATTCTTTGACACCCTGTGGGTACAAAAGGTGTGAGATGTTCAGCAGTGTCAGAAATCAGATGGCTCCTCTCAAGTCCATGAGATGTGCTTTTCACCCACCTGACAGAGAAGCAAGCATTGTTTTTAGTGTTCAGCATAAAGTCTTGTCCTGAACAGAGGAAAGCCAACACACATCTGAAGTACAGTGTCAACAGGCAACACTTGTGAAAAAATTCCACTTCATATTGGCCACCTTAGATGGAAACATTCCCTGGCTCTAATCCTGCAGTACTAAACCTACCACATGGGGAAGAACAGAAATCCAAGCTGAAAATACAAACTTGTTTTAAATCAAAATCATATGTAAAACTGTTGTGGACAGCATGGGGTGAAGAAGTGACAGTCGTCTGTAAAAATTATGAAATGAGGCAGACAAAACTGAAGGAATGTTTTCTTTCTGTCTTCCCCTCCAGCTTCTGCCTCATCTCTGTGGGTGTTCAGGACTTGCAGTGTCAAACTGTTCACCAGCAGTTGCATTAGTAGCCTTGCAAGTCTCTGTGTAGAGTATAAAGGGTGGCA
The DNA here is from genome assembly GCA_017589585.1 of Phylloscopus whistleri. Lineage (NCBI taxonomy): Eukaryota > Metazoa > Chordata > Aves > Passeriformes > Phylloscopidae > Phylloscopus > Phylloscopus whistleri. Next base: position 2,762,154 of record JADMLD010000614.1, on the reverse strand, counting down.
GCCCAGGGGCATTATATCCTACTGGTAATGCACGCAGGCAGGAGTGAGACTGATGCCTACATATAATCCCCTGCTCAGGAAATAAATCTCAAGTACTTAGCACAACCATCCTCTTGCTTTTAAAACCTAAGACAATGAAGGGTTCATGGGAAAAGGGTGTGGGTGCAACAGGATGGTTTCAAGATTTTAGCAGGCAAGTATTTCGTTAGCATTGGCTGCACTCAGGCTAAAAGAGAAGAGAATGTAGCAGCTTTGCAGCTTTGCACTCTACTTCATACAGGATAGACCTAATTTCTGCTGTCTGTTTCGCTCATTGCTGATAATCTAAGGATTATGAACATTATACCCTGCTCTTCTGTAAGATTGCAATTTCTTGTTTATGTTTCAACATTTGTCGAGCTTCAGCTGAGCTACTGAAATCAAACCACGAGTTGCACTTGACTGTCTGTAAAGGCAGAATGACAGAAGGAGGAAAGAAGAAATGATTCTGAACATAGGCAGCACAAGCAAGGCTGAGTGCTGCTACACCACTCATAATTGTTTAGCATCCTCAGGAAGATGCACATGTCCTTGTCTGGGTCCATGCTGGTGCTCTGTAGATATCAGAAGAACTAGCTAGTCTCATTGTTTTCATAGCCTAAGAGGAAAGAAAACGCAGCACACAAATACAGCACACATGTAGAAGTGGCACATAAAAGAAGGCATGGAAAGGCAAGGTGTACCTGTAGTTGCATACACTACTGTCAGCTTTATCCAAAACCTAATGATATCTACCATCCCTAATGAAATAGTTTCCACTGATTTCAGGAGGATCTCAAACATGCTTTGAAGTCTGGATTGACCCTACCTAATTTTGAAGAGTGAACTGGCACACATTAAGAGTCTAGTTGTTGCTCTGCTCCTGTGTAATCATATGCTGCCCTATGAGCTATTCAGACCTAAACACCACACAGCAGCATACTTCACCCGTCTCAGAGCACCTGTGGTGTTGAGGTAGTGACCTTAGATTGGGTTAAAGTGGACTTGGTGTTCAAGGGACCAGATGTGGTTCAGTCAAATACTATCTGAAGAAGTCTGTAAACCAAAATTTTTTCCTACTCCAGGAAGTACTTGCCCACTCAGATAATTTTCATACTCAGGATGTACAATTTCAGTAGACTGTTGTCATGATTTAGGAATAGTACTCCCCAATTTAGTTCTTCTACCATGACTCTCCAAATCATGCACCGCTTGCTGGCTTCCCTGCTTTCCCCTCCCTCTCACCCTGCAACAGGATGGAAATAAGAACTGAAGGTACAAAACGTAAAGATCACAAGTTGAGGTAAGAACAATTTACAGGAAACAGCAGTGAGATATGAAAATTAACAGTAACATCAACAATACTAATGACAGAGGGTACAGTGTGAGCAGTTATAGGGTAACCTCCAGGTCCTGGCCATGCCCCCTCCAGGCTACTCCAAAAATTAACCCTTTCCTGGCCAGACCCAGGATGACTGTCCATCTATCAAGCCATCCATACCTAGCCAGCAGCTTGTCAGAACTATTTTGTTCTGTTTTGCTGATGTTCTACAATCCACCCTAAAGCAGCAGTGCTGGCTCCCATTTCCTCTTGTATTTATCATAGTCACATCATGCCACCTAGGTATTTGGCTGAAGCTATCAGTAGCAGAAATGGCAAAATAAAGTCTTTGCATGTAAATGGGTCTTCCCTGTGGTTTGGTCTTGCTGTAAAATGGAGTCAGTCATTTCATTAACTTGAGACAACAGAAAGCATTGCTTGCCTTTTATTTTTTCTGCTCTTGTACAAATATTTTTTTAAGATGGTTTTGGTAAGTAGTCTTTCACATTAGTGCTCCAGATTCACAGCAACATGCTCAGGCAAGTGGTAGTGTTACAAATAGAAACTGTAGTGAAGCTCAAATCTTAGATATGCAATCTGTATGTTGACAGTGTCATGTCCTTCCCAAACAATAATTAAAATTTGTAACTTCCTGTGTGTAGTACCTCAGAGTTTGCCAACAGAGGAAGTGCACATTTTGAATTAGTTGGGTTTTTTTGAATCCGTCCATTTTTGCTGTCTTGGGGCCCATGAATTTTCATCAGCACTTCCCAACTCTTGTGCTGTATGTGATCAGGCTTGCTTCAGGGCAGTGTTCATGATTTTCAGGCAGCAGAATGGAGATGCTTTCTTCCTTGGACAGCTGAGCTCATTGTTTTCTAGAGGCTTCAAGCAGCCCCTTGTAACTGCATCCTTTCTGCTTTCCCTGGTCAGTTAACCTTTTATTTGAATTCATCTTCTTCCTTAATTGGCTTTTCTTGGGAAGAATCTCTGCAGGCAGTTCAGATGACCCTTCTCTCATTTTCTCTGCCCTTACATTTTAATGCCACTCTGAGACACAAGCAGAGCCATTCAAGAAAATTTTGTCCTTACTAAATGAGCTCTGCTGTAGCTGAATTTAGAGATGCAGAGAGGCTATGAAATTTTGGAGTGATTAAGAAGCAACCCAAAGAGGAGGCTGGCAAAGGGAATGGTAATCCTGCAACGGCATGGTTGATCACTTGATCAGAGCATCAGAATATCTGTTGGGACATAATGGTGACATTTCATGGGTTGTTTTATTAATGCTATTTGCCTTAAAATAATTTTCTCTTCTTTAATTAGCTCTCATATTTATTCTTTGTAGATGTTGTCTTTTTGAAATATTTCAGACTTACGACTGCTGCTCCAAAGATGTATATTAGCTGTGTTTTTTAGATCAATGATGATATGGCCAGCACTGCATGTACTTCATCTTCAGAGCCAATGTTAAAGTGCAAACTCCAGGACTGAGCAGTGTTTTGGAATTTTCTGTGTAACCCTCAGAGTAAGCTTTGGTAGAAAGCAAGTGGTTTCCTACATAGAAAGTTTGTCCCTACATTTTGTTTCCTGGTGAGGGATACTATAAAAAATACATTCATCAGTAGAGCTCACCAGACTGCCATCTCTGTAAGCACTGTGTCAGAGTAGGGTGCAGTTGGCTGCACAGATGAAGTAAGTGAAAAGGACTATTCAAAAGTGTCTTCCAGTTAAGCCTGACAGTAGCTGAAAGACTGATCTACTGGTGCCCTCAGAATGAAAACTCTATGAAAGAATGCTGGTCACAAGAAAAAGTGAGAGCAGAAAGGACTGGATGTTGCAGAAAGGATTAAATTATTAAATTTGCCATCTTCAAGGAGAGGAGTGAGAAGCACGGGAATGGAAACAGTTTTGAGCTAAATTACAGAGTTGTGTCCATTCTTAAAACTTAGGCTGCTCTTCCTTCAATGAACAAATTAGAAATTAGTATTTTGTTAACTTTCTGGTGCATCAATCACTAAGGTAATAGAGGAAAAAAAAAAACATAGAAAACTTACAATGAGAGCAGCTTAGGGACTGGACAATAGCCAAGAAACTGATTAAAAAGAGTAGATTTCCTAGCTCTACCTTGAGTATGGAAGAGGAATATCATTTGAGAGTTTGTGTCATCAGTTTCTTTGCAAACTGATTTCATCATGTCATAAAGCAAATAACTTCCATCTGTCACATACTTACCCTGCTTAAGGGAGACTAGGAGTAAACAAGAGAAGTCCAAGGGAAAACCCCAGAGACAAATCACTTCCTAGGCTATCAACAAAGAGAAAATAAACTAAGACTGAAGCGATATAATTGTGTTGGAAGAGCTAAGGAAAGCCCAAACTCATTCCTTGCTACTTCCCACTTGGGAGTAGCAGGCACAGAACAAATATTCAGTGAGACTGATGAGGAGCCTTCCAAGCAGAGCCTGAGAGCATATAATAAGTTTTGTACAAGGTATGGAAAGGAGAGTAAGGAGAGTGTGGATGTCCCCAAAAGGAGAAATACAAAAGAGTTATTACTACTCTTTGTCTACATGAAGGTCTAAAGAAAGAAGTTTGCCAAGTGAATTAAGGCCTTTGATAACTGATGTTTACATCTGCTGCTTTGTAGAGCCTCAGACAATGGGAGAGCGCGTTTCACGCTTGTTTCCCGTTTAGGTAACAGTCTGTATGCTTGGCTTCTTTTAAAGAAGATAACATCATATTGTGTGTTAGGCTTTATCACAGGGACAGTACACGCTGCTTGAGTTTCATTTTTGGACTGCTTAGCTGAAATGCAAATCATTGGAAAAAAGTATACTGGTATGTCAGCAGAAATTAAAATAAGAAGAATGTAGCTGGTATCTACTGTGGTTTGAATTAAGAGTTTGGGCCAAAGTCAACCATTGTTTGGGAGTAATTCAGTGCAGTTCAGTGTATTGGCCTAAGCTGTGCCAGCATGTGAGCAGAACTTTGCTCCTTGAATGTTCGTGAAGCATCTGCACAAAAGGGGTTTTGTTTTTTTTTTTTGCCACTCTGTATTATGGGAAAATTATTCATATGTGATATGACAAGACTTCTACATATGTGTGAATTCCATTTCTAGTAATTATCATGAACAAGTGGAAGGGAAATTACAATAAATGAAGCCAACATGGGAAAATTTCGGTCAATGTGTATTTCTAATCTGCAAAATGCTGTTGAAGTCAATGCTTTTAACCTCTGTATTCTACTGTTGAAGTTGCTTTACTTGTTTCATTTTTGTTCATGAAATGTATTCCTTTCATTGCAGATCAGAACATCTGTCATTTGGTCCACCCCAAATGTCTCCTTTGAGATCCCTTTATGGGTTATAATACTAGCCATACTTCTTGGACTACTAGTACTAGCTCTGCTGACCCTTGCTTTATGGAAGGTATGTTCCATTATTTCTGTTAATGTTGCCTTAAAAAAAACCCTGAAAATACTGAAAGATTCTAACAGATAAAAAGAGAGGCTAGAATTTTGTGATCTTTAACAGTTTGGAGCAAAAGCAACAGTACATGTCTTTTTTGTTTGTTTTGGCATTTCTGACATGCTAGTGTCATTGACCTTTATGCAGGGAACTTGTTTTTCAAAGTCCTCCTTTATTCCTGAAACCTGGTTACAAATGGGCATACAGAGTTTGGCTCTGTTTCCCAAGACCTATGATCCTCTATTTCAGGATGTTTAGGTTCAAAAAGAAGTTACTCTGTCTTCTCTGAATAATTCAGGAATTTCCAGTTTTTGTCAGCATGGAACAACACTCGCAGTTCTGAGAATTAATTTTTAGAAGATTTCCTTTTATATTAATAGATCATATATTTTGTTTTCTAAGTTTTCTATTTTTGTGTTGGTCATTACACTCCCTCCACAAGTTTTAAGACGAATTACTGGAAACTTCTATATTACAGGGAGCCAGTGTAGCCTTTGTCCATCCTCTCAGTTCACATTAAAAATAAGATTGAAATAATTCCTCCCATTAGAATATGATTCCCCTGTCTTTAACTGTCTAAATGTTAGGGTGAGGTGTACAGCCTATGCTTACTTCCCAGCTTCACCTGGTCAGGTAGCAGCAACAAAAAGCTATGTCTAAACATGCAAGGAGGAGAGAAATAACCTTTTGGTGGTACCTTCCTTTAACCACTTGTGAACTTTCAACCTTTCAACTAAAAGACTGACTTTTAGGCAGTTTAACTAAGGTGGGAGGAATCTCGTCTTTAGTGATCTTTAGACAGTCACAACACTGTCCTGTGGACATTTCCCAACACATATTACACTTCTCTTATTATTACTGCTTGTCAGTCTAAGTCTCTTTTCTGAATGAACTCGTTGCTGAACTGGGAGAAGCAGATTTATCATAATTCCATACCAGCATTCAGGCCAACTTTACATCTCCTGCAAAGACATCTTTCATATAATTTGGATTTTTAAAGCTGTGCTTTGGAACTCAATGCCTTGCATCTAAAACTTTCATGGGGAATCATTTGGATAGAAATAAAATATCTTCACAGTCTGTCAGCCTGCCATACATTGTGCCCAACATTTCAGGTTGCCTGAGTGAAGAATCAAACTTCTGCTGAGTCTTCCTATGTTTGTCTTACCATGACATCTTTGTTTCTGTTGATTGTTTTCTGCAGTGTGGCTTCTTTGACAGAGCTAGACCTCCTCAAGATGACATGGCTGACAGGCAACAGCTGACAAATAACAAGACTACTGATGCATAAAGGAAGAGAGTGACAGTTCAGAATCCTGCCTAAGAGACTAGAAACACGATGAGGATTAAATGAAAGATTCCTTCCAATCAGTCTTCCTTTGTACCTGCAAGTGACATGGTGTCAATCTGATCTATGCAATGTTCTGAGAACGTGCCACATGATGGCCATCTTTGCCAAAGAAAGCAACTTATCACTGCCTTATAAACACATTCGCCTGAACAGAATGTTTATCCCATATTCCAGCCAGTCGATGTTTCAGCAGATGCTTCTGTGCACGTGTGGTATACTGAGATGCTTCCAGAACAAGTCCAAATCTCTCAAGGAGAGAATGCCTTCATTGCTGTATTGTCTAGAAGATGAAGCAGGACAAACCTCCTGAATGCTACTGTATCATGCAGAGTACATTTGAAACCTCCCTAAGAACTTCTATGAAATTATGGCTCAGGGAGACAGGCAATAAATATATCAGTACTGTGAAAGTACTTCTGAAACACAAAGGTAATCTATAAATAAGTTTATAGATGGGGCACAATTATTTATTTTTCCACCTTTTTGGAATAAGTATCTGATATAATCATCAACATAGATTTTGAGAGAAGACAGGAAAAAAAAATAGCAATCACGTACTTACTTTGCATGTAAATAGAAGAGTAAATGCATTGTACACCCAGAACACAACTTCCTTGGCTACAAGGTGTTTTGCAAAGCAGAAGATTTATGGAACACTTTACAAGATGAGACATATGATAAGCAAGTACACATTGTATCTCTTTCAACCCAGAGCTAGCACACCCAGGTAACCAAATCCATGCACAGCATAGAGCAGGGATGAGTTACCCCGTCCTTGCTTTGCTGATGGCTGGCAGCTGTACACTGAACAGGATACAGGCATTTCTAAAACACTGTTTTAAATTATCACAGCCACACTGGTGATATTGAAAAGGCTTTGGGGGGGTTGGGCCTGGGGCAAATTTTCTTGGCCTTTGCCCTGTTACTTTGTTGAAATTGCTTCTTCAAATGGAACAGCTACGGCCATAATTGTTCACCTAAAGAAATCTTTGCCTTTTTCATTTCTCAATCTACAAGCTGGCAGCATCTTGAAAGTAATGCTTTTGGCAAAGTTTAGGGCTTAATAAAATTATTTTTTAAGTAAAGTCTTGCAGGAAAGGGTGACAGGATTTGTATTCATTCAGAAAAATAGGATGCCAGCCAACCAAGCATGAACAAAAAGAAGAAAGAAATTTTGAGGTAAAGAGTAAAAAAACACTTAGTATTTATTATTTTTTTTCTGGGTTTAGGATTCCAAAGAAGGTATGTTTCATTCTTTCCCTTCTATCAGCAAATGGTCTTTATCTCAGCAGGGCCTCTAAGCCCTGATCTGTGCAAATTCTTTTTTTGTGAATGCTTGAGTCTTTCAGTGCTGCCTGTGAGTGTGAAATTAGCAATATTGTGTAAACTTCAGGAGGGATTGTTCATTTTATGAAACATACACACCACTTGCCTTCTCCTGAGCTCCTGTTCTTTCCAATCCATCTCAGCTACTCAGCTGGTAAATGGCCTCATCCATTCTGCCACTTTTTGGCTCCTTTTAAACAACTGCCCTTCTACTTCCTAATACTTCAAGACTGGAGTAGTCATGAGATATTGTCAGTTCTGCCAGTGTGACATGAGATTTTACAGTTTTATCATTTCTTGTATGCAGACTGACTTGGGCAATCCAAGCAGGAGCTGTGTTACATCTTCATATCTAAGGCAAAATTGCAAACCAACCTTTATGGAGTCTTTAGCTTATCAGGTGCAGTGTGCCCACAAGACTTACAGAGAGAAGGAGGCTTGCCTCTGAACATGGATGTGAAGCACCTGTGTGCTTCACACAAGCAAGTATCTCTGTTTCCTAGGGATGAGGAGGCCTGACAAGTTCCCAGTCCCCCAGAAAACCATTAATAAACTCCTTCCCTCAGATGGTTTTGAGCTGATCCCTTGTAGATTAGAGACATCAGCTGATGAATGCCACCACAAAGCAAGCCTGTCCTGTATTTGCACAGCTCTGTATCCCATACATTCCAGGCAAAATCATCCTTCCATGAAGAAAAAAAGTGTGTTTCCAGCTTTTGTAAATATTTAATTGTTGTGTGTAGCAGCTTCAAAAATAATATCAGCAGCTCATTGTAATCACATCATCTGCACAACTCTGATGAAGTAGCACCATAAGGAGATACTGAACATAGGACTTCTGTATGTGCAATACTTTATATTACTTATATACCTGAAGCATGTTTACACTGGCATTTGTGGTTGTTTTTTAAACTTTTGAATATACTGATAACAATTACAATAAAGGAAAAATTGAATGGGGGAAAAAAGAAAGGAAAACATACAGTGCTGTTCAGTATTTCTTGCAATGTGTTTTCAATCCTGCATTGCTCTGAGGATGGGACTAGGTGACCTAATAAGTTCTTTGCAGTTGTAACTTCTACAGTTCACTTTTGAGCAATTACTCTCCATTTTAATGACGGGCAAAACATATTCAGATACTAAATTTAAACAAAAAAAGAACTTCAGTGACTGTTAGGCCTGGCTGGAATCCATTGGCTGCAGCTGTGTAATGTCTCTGGAAACCAAATTAGAGGCACATGATCTGACAAACAGTTACTTTGAGCAATACTTTGTTTTATATTTCTACATCCTTGTAGATTAAACTTCCCCCATGGAAATGTCTAGAGTTGTGTATTGTCAAGGACTGTAGTCTATTCCCAGCATTTGTGGATAGCTTTGGCTGCAAATTGCAAACAGCTTTGTGAAGATTTCTGGGTTTCAGTGCTTGCCAAGAGTGTTTATTCCCTGGGGAGATTGCATCCTGGATGTGGACACTAGCAGGCAGTTGACATAATCTTTCCCCCCAGTGTATTAGTACTGTGCTACACGATAACCTCTGCCACATCCCTACATGACTGAACTTTTGTTGCAGTGATGTCAGCTTTTTAATGAGTTACTAAATGTAGCTTTCTGTAAAGGTAATTCAGCCTTATGCTTCCCAGTGTATGTGGTGAGCTGCTAATTGCAGAGAACATGGGAGGAGCCCAGAGAGCCGGAAAAACAGAAGATTACTTAAAATAATTAGTCTTTTAAAACTCTTTATTGCTATGACCACCACAGCAGTCTAGTAAACAGAGAGGTATTCATCTTTTATTTCACATGCTTCTTGCTGAATTTGAGAAAGGCTGTCCAGTTACTTTATCCATGCAGCAGACTGTATCATATTTTCTGTTTCATGAAAATTTCAGAATTTGCGTAACAGAGATCAGTGTATTTGAATGTTTCCCCTTATGGGTTTAATCTTTAAAGATATTTAGCAAATACAATTTTAAATTTACCACAGGTTAATTTTTTTCTTGTCACCATTCTGTAACTCTGAGTTTTTCCTGTTTCTCACAGCTTTTACAGGTTTCCTACATTAGACAGCTCTTGAAAACAGCACTGATTTTCTCTGTTTTAGCTGTGAACTTTCCATCCATTAGCATGAAGGATCTTCTAGTAGGCATAGCTTACTTTAACTAAAATGCCTTTTGAGAACCAACAAAACACCTAGAGATATGCAGGGAAAAGAAAGCCCCAGCCAGCCATGGCCTATGGTACTCCATTGCAGCAAGCCTTTTTGTAATGAAATACCATCTGACACACTGCCTTTAGGAATTGTTTATGAGTGTTTTATTTATGATTGTTGGCAAAGATCCATATTAAAATGTAGTGTAATGGCAGTGCCTCTTAACAATAAAAAGTCTTGAATTCAGCTCGTGCAGGCACCATGATGTGACACAGCAGGAATGCTTTTAATATTGAAGGACTGTTCTTGTTTTGCCTGTGTGTTGTATTGGAGAGGCACTTTGCTATTTAAGATGCTACCCTACTGTACACAGTGATTTTTAGAAAAAAAGAATGGAAGTAATTGTTCAACTTGCTTTTCAGATGGTTTCATTTGTTTTCAACATGTTATTCTACTTGGTTGTATATTGTTCTTTGTTTCAGTGAGGGTTTGTAAAGCAGACTTCAGGAACTCTTTCCAAAACTGGACTGCATCAAACAGTATTACTTTTCCAGAAGCCACTCAGGATAACAGCAGCAGAGCAGAATTCAGGATACTGTGTGAAATGGTCAGTGAAATGGCTAGCTTACTTTTCAGGAGTTTACCCAAGTTCATATTCAGAATTATATTAAGAAAACATCAGCCTTAGATTCTGCATTTCTCTTGTCAAGGAGGGCCAGGGTGTACCCTGTTTATCATTGCTGTAAAAGCCAAACACCAAGAAATTCTCACAGCAAAGCTGGAGAGAGGAGGGCATGTTTTAAACTTGCACAAGACAAATGTGTAGCAGCCAAACCAAGTGTATGACACGAGCACAAACACCATCTCTCTTGTGATGTTCTCCTGGTCAGGAAGGTTAACATTTCCTCAGCTAAAGCATTCTGCTCATTTCTCACAGACATGCAGCATCAGAAAATAATCTCTGAATCTGCAAAAAGTTTCAACATTCTTTGTGGAAATTTTACATTATTAATTTATATGGTAGTTCTTGGCTCTTCAGATAGCTTTACTGATTTTTTTTGTGTGTGTGTGTGTGTTTTTAATATTTTAATAGAATTTGAGAAAAGATAGGTCAGCATAGTAAGACCTCAAAAAGAAAATAGATTTAAACTAACAGTGAAGTCTCACAAGAGACCCTGGCTTATATCTGGGCTAATTTTCCATTTTAGGCTTGGAAGAGGCATCAGGAGATAGCTCAGATGGGGAGCTTTGGCTTTGTTGTAACAAATACTCCCATGCCAGCTAATGTGAAACCAAAAAATAAATTGTTCTAAAGAACCAGGTCTATCATCTCCTCCTATGTGCCCTGAATATGAGAACAGGCACGGCATGGATAACTGACATCATTAAACTAGGGCTAGGAGACATTCCCAATTAACTCAGTATACCAAGAAGAAACTTTCTTGTGGAGAACAACAAAGACTAAAAATCTCTCACTGCCTAAAATTAGGAAAGATTTGTTTTTCTTGAGGAGAACATGACCCCATGGAAGCCCTGCCCTTCAAGCACCATGGGTACAAGAATAAGCACAAGGTAGCTGCACACAAGGGACTTGCTATCAAGCAGCTAAGGAGGCTGCATGATACTACATTAACTATAAACAACTTAGAAGGGAAGAGGAGGCTCAAGAGGAGAAATCAAACCTTTAAGCACATAGATGTTATCACAGATCAGAAGCAACAAAAAGGATGATTAGTAAAATAGATGGATTGGAAATAAGGCTCAGCTACAGGCTGAAAATTTGTTACCTCAGAATATAATGAGATTAATGATCTGCTAGAGTGATTTGTTGGGTTTGTTGTTTGTTTGGGTTTTTTTTCACAGTGGCCAACTGAATCATTGCTCATGCAAAGTTTGAAGAAGATTGTTTCCCTGCTAATTAGATAATGAAAAGAAAAATAGCTGCAGCTGTGACCGGCTTCTCTTGGGAGAGATTCTGTGAATCTCTCCCATTCCTAAATGAAGGACTGTATTCATTGTCTTTGAGAGAAGGAAGTAGGTGATGTAGACATGACACTTGAAGCTTTTCCAGCTTCTGGCTTCACTGCTGTTTCAGAGTGACTTCAGGATTTGCTGAGGTGCTGTGACATATGTTACTGTAGTGGTACAGACTGTGCTATCCAAAGGTAACAGAATGGCCTTTCTTTCAAACCAGGAAAAACTAAATCTTTTGTGGAAACTTTCTGTCTATGCCTGCCTTACCCAGGAAACCTAAGGAGTAAAGTGGTGTTTAAGTGGGATGGTTTCATTTATCAAGTGTTGCTACATGCACTAAGAAGCTTCTCTATACATGTAAAAAGCTTTGGTGTTTAAATCCAGTTTCAAGTAGTTAAACTGAAGCAATTCTTTGCAAACAGATGAAGTCAGCAATGGAATTGAAAAATTAATTGATGTAGTGAAGATGATACCTATTTAATTTTGGCTGTAATGATTGCTTGATATTCTCAAGGCTTACTAGTTCTTTCATTCTACATTTAATATATTATGGTACTAATTAAGCACTCACACTAAACACAAATATCACTGTCAATAATGTCTAAGATACTCGCTAACAGATCAGACAAAACAGTTGCTCTCCCAAGAGGAGAAAATGCTAATACCATAACAGTTTTCAGTCCTTTTGACATATTTGCTTTGCCTCAAAGATTTCTAAAGCATGTTGTTCTGCTCTGTTGAGTGCTGCTTCATTAATATTATTTGCTTCATTGGCTCCTCCACACTCAACTGGTTTGGATGGTAGAGAATCAGTGCCATCTCCTCTGCATGTGCTTCTTGTTTACAATGCTGAGGATGTCTCCTTTCTCATGAACATCTCTGCAGCTTTTCAGTAATTCCCAGTGATTGATGAGACTGTATTCTACTTGATTTGGGGGAAAGGGGTGTTTAGTCTCCACCCCACTTTTCTAATGCCCATATATACACAAAAATAGTCCTGTGGTATCTATTACAGATTATTTCACTAAGCAACCAGCCAAGTCTTTGTTCTGTAATTTAGCAGAATAAAGTAACCCTGAACTTGGCCCCCCAGCCATTTTAAGCAAACATCTGTGTGAAACCACTGACTCACTGCAATGTCTTTAAGAGGAAATCTTGTAAAACATATTGTGGACTCCTCATTGTCATCACTACAGTTGTTATGTTGTGTCAAGTGTATACTGATCTTACGTAGATCATGGTTAGCAGACTTTATTATCTCAAAAATCCTTTCTCTGGAGAGCGGGAATGAAGAAGAAAAAGCAAGAAAAAATGTGGATTGTCTTTTGCAAGCACACTCAGAGGTGGTGAACTTTTAACTACCAACCCCTCAGTGGGACCTCCAGAGCAGGTCTGCAGGAGAAGGGGAAGTGGCAGCCTGGGGTGTGAGCGCCACCAAGGAGGAGCAGTGCCTGGAAAGATGTGGATTGGCACCAGCATAAAGCATTGTCCAGACCTGGCATGAAGAGCTGTTTCTTCAGCTGCCATAGGACTGAGGGGCTCTGTGCTTGGTGTCCCTTTTTCCTGAAGCACTCTCTTCCTTTGTCTCTGCCCCTTTGCTCCCTCCCCTCACTCCCTCCTGCAGTCGGTGTCTTGCCTGCCCTCCAGCCCCCTCACAGCTCCTCCCTGTGGGCAGTGGGATTGCCCACAAACTTCATGTAGTTTTGGGAAAGCACTTCATCCCTTGCTTCCCCATCTGCAGCAGGGCCACCAAATAACAGTGCTGGATATGGTTGCAAATAAAAAACTCCTCAGGTGGAAACCAGAACTTGCCTATTTCTCTAAGGCTGAAGCAAGCTTAAAAAGCCACATCAGTACTGAGTAACATCAGCCTCCATGGACCAGCTGCTGCAAGTTCAAGTGTCTGTATTGGAGAAGTATGTGACTGCTCCCTTTCTTTCCCCACAGACCCATAAAACCATATAGGATTATTTTTTAGCTACTTATGCTTGCATTATTTGACCCATCGTTTATAAGTGATAAAGTAAAACCAAGCTGATAATAAAGTAGCAATGGATACTGTGATTTGTGCTATTTATTAATCTCAGGCTTGCAGAAAAAAAAGTCTGCTTATTCCATTCTCATCAATCCAATGTATATGAAGCTATTGAACTGTCATACAAGTTTTCCAAGCTGCTTTGTAGAACAATTTAGGTGAGAAGAACTAGTAATATTAAATACTTTTCAACTTTGGATCTATGAACACTAAAAGGATCAAGCTTGTATTTCTTTTGAACATAGAATTATAGGAATTACATGTCACATCTAGAGCTTCTCTAGGATTACTCTGGAGATTTTCAGCAATGAGAGAGAAATGGAGTGTCTTGTCTTTGTTCTATGGCACACCAAGATACTGCAATTTTTCTTTATGTAAGAGAAGAGATGCACAGCCCTCAATGGGAATACAGATACACAAGGAACTGTGAATCAGATCATTGAGAGGATTTCAAGGAATTGAAAATGTGTGTCTCTGAGCAACAGCCAAGCTGGTGCGTTGATGCAAGTAAGGAGTGGTTACAGATGAAGTGACTGGGGCATTGAATCCCTCGGTGCCCTCCAAAAAATCAGAACTGCCTGAAGCCAAGCAGTCAGAAAGATTAGAACACTTGATAGTCTTGGCCTAGGCATGGCTTTTTGTCAAACACAGCAGGATCACTTCATATCACATCCAAAGCTGCATAAAACCACGAGTGGAAGAGGCTGGCAGTGGAGCCTGTGTGTTAACAATGCAGTTCCTTGTTCGGGCTGGCTTGTGTCACAGATGTAAAGATGGCATGTAAAGCTTTTGTAAAAACTGTCATTTCTTCTCCACATACTCCAATGATGTCTACAGCTTAAAATGCTGAATAGAGTCAATCTCTTACTATGCTCTCCAAGCCCTGAATTTTTTGCCTCACTAGATAGCAGGCACCAGCTGACAAACGCCTCACATGCTGGTGAGGTGTTCCTCCTCTAAGGAGGAATGAAGAATTTTTCCACATGATCTACTGTCTTAACTATTTTGTTCAACTGTTCAGTGCTTCCACCAGGACCTGTGGGGGAAGTGCAGGATTTGGGTGTTGGCATCCTTTACCATGTGCTAGGCACAGAGCAAATTTGTGGCACAGAAGGCTTGCAGTTCAAATATAAAATATGGAGCAGCAGATGGACATAATAAAATGCTTCATATGGAAACAATGACACGATTATGAACAGCATAATAAGCAATGGTCATAGCATGCCAGGGCCATAAGCAGACTTCCTATTCTGGATTCCTAAACTGGGCATCGTAATACCTAAATAGAAGTCATCTGGCCCATCAAGGCAACCCAGGGTATCTCTCCTAGTTACTCCAATGCCTTATACAGCCAGTGGAAATGATAGCTCTGGGTTTACTCTCCAGCAACTCCCTTGAGCCCATCTGGTAACATTCAAGGCTGGTGCCAAGGAGGAAACAGCAGGCATCAACTTGGGCTATTTTCTCTGCCTTGCTGGAGACTCAGGCACTGGGTGCCACTGGGATGTACTGTCCCAAGGCCACTTTTCAGAAAAGCACTTTTCAGAAGGTGTGCAAGGTAGGGGAGACAAGCAGGCAGAGGCCATGCCCAGGAGCTCATCTCAGCCCTGTGTTTCATGCTCTGCTCTGGCTGTGCTGTGGTTCACAGCAGCCCACCATGCAGAGAGACTACAGAGAGAGGAGGGTCTGGCTGCAGTCAACTGAGTAAAGAGATCTCCTGGGACTGCAAAGTTGTGCTCGTACGAGTGGGTGGGTTGCATCTTGTGTACTCATATGAGTGAGTGGGTTGCATCCTCTGTATTACAAAATGCTCAAAGCATGGGCATTTAGAACCCCAAGAAGATATCCTCTCTCTGAGTGGCAATACTTGTTGTCCTGTGGTTCCCAGGTGTCCAGTGTCCTTTTCTGCACCAGTGGCACTAGTGCTGTGGGAAAGATGATGCATGTGTCTCTCCCCAGACATGTCCATCACCCAGTTATGATCCTCTCCTGAGAAGTAAATGGTTGTTCACGTCCTAACAGGTTGAATGAATTCTGGCATTCACTTGCTCTGCTTTTTGGCTGAGTACAGTGGCCAAGAGGCTGTTATACATGCAGTGTCCCTTTCTCCTCTGATCCTTTCTTGAGCTTGTCCATGTGTGGCACCATCTAAACAGGCTCAGTAGCTTGGGCCTTCCACACACTTTGAGTTATTCTGCACCAGTTGCAAAAACTCCAGCAATGAAGTGCTCATGCTGATACACCTCTGAGTTTGTGCAAGCACGCATGAGCATCTACAGACAGCAGCAGTAGAAGCAGCAGTGTTAAGGCTGGATACCTCTGTGGGCTGGCTTCCTTAACCAGTATGTAGTCCAAATTACTCTGTTGAGCTAAGGCTCCTAAATTTCTCTTAAATCAGCCCTAGGTTTCCTAGCAAGTAGTCTAAATGTGATCCCTTGCCAATAAATGAACTTGAAGAAGCCTGGAATTCCAGCTATGTTGTTTGAGATCCCCAATGAATGTCTTGGAAAGTTTACAGCCTTGCCATGTTCTGCTAATCATTTAAACATTTAACTTGTCAAATGCTCAAAGGTTCATTATTTTCATGTTCAATTTCCTGAATATACTGGGAAATTTTTTTTTCTAACTTCACCATTCAAAACAAGCAACTGAGTTTTTATGTAGGCACCTAAATTAATGCTTTGCTCTGCCATGCTTTGAACTCTGATATCTGAAAATCAGCCACTCTAGATACCTACATATGGCTTTAGGAACCTAAGTCTTGGCAGCCAAATTCATGTTTGTGATACTCTCACATGTTTTCAATAAGAATCTAAACATAAACCAGACCAAAAAACATAGAGGTAGGGGGAAGGAAATAAAAACAATGCTCTGTAGGATATCTGTGTGTTGACATAAAATATGGAATAATCCTGGCCTACTGCATCTGTGTGTGCAGAGTTTTCTTTCAAATGTGAATTACTGAATCAGTAGTTCAGCCTGTCCTTGGAAGAGAACTACTGTATCTCACACATACCAAGACAGCAGGCTCCACACTGCAATGTTTTGTAGTGGCATTCAGGTGCCCACCACACCTCAGTAGAAGTTCTTCATTTGCTCCCAGGTAATTTCCTGGGCCTTCTCAAAAATGAATTTTGGTGTCACTGATGAGTAAAGCTTTTCGTGTTTTCTGTTCCTATGCTACTGCCATAGCTGACTTCTGCCCTCAGGCTGCAGCTCTGGGCATCAGGCCCGCTCTGCAAACTGACAGCCTCAAGAGGGCTTCTGGGTGAAGAAAAGGTTAATGGTATGAGGCCACATTGGTAGTATCTAGGAGATGCCTAGGGTTGCTGGCATCAAAAATTACTTG
The DNA here is from genome assembly GCA_017589585.1 of Phylloscopus whistleri. NCBI lineage: Eukaryota > Metazoa > Chordata > Aves > Passeriformes > Phylloscopidae > Phylloscopus > Phylloscopus whistleri. The sequence goes on along the minus strand of JADMLD010000614.1, from coordinate 2,745,163 downwards.
ATCTGTTTTTAAATTTACAATTTGTCAATGGGGCTTTTTTTAAGGTACAAATATAGCTCACCATCCTACCTGCAACCTCAGGAAAAGCTAAATATCTGCTTGACGGTCCCTTGACAAGCTGTTCTTTATGTTTGTTCAAGGAAAATATACCAACATTTTTTTCATTCATTAATGTGGCCAGACAGAACAACAATATAGCAGCAGCGTCAATACAATGACTGTTTGGAGACTGCTGCTATGATTTCTCCATCCAGTAGACTAAAGTCCAAAAAAACCCAAAGTTCTCCTGGGGTCTACACTTTGTTCCTGCAGCTCCTCTCTCTGCTCAATTGGTTCTCTAGAGAACAGCACAGCTGTGAACATGCTTGGGCAGGTCCATCCACAGCTCCTCTGGGAGGAGAGCACAGTTTGGGAATTTCTGGTAAAAGGCAGCACACCTCAATCAGCACTTCAACTTTTACCACAGTGCTATTACCCACCAAAAGGTCAAAATAGCACACATGATTGTGGTCCCCTTACCCCTGCCCTTGGTCACAGTGTGAGATAGGGTTCCCAGGTGGGGGAACGAAAGGTGTTTTACTCTTTTATCATGACTGGACATAGGTTTAGCTGCAGGGACCCTCCAGCCTTGAAAACTAGGAAGTATTCTTCATACAAAAACTGGAAGGGTACATACCTATGCCCAAAACTAAACTGAAATCCAAAATTATCACCATACTCTTACCAGGAGAGCACTTTAAAAACATGAAAATTGAATGCTTTCATTGTGTACTTTCTTCCTGCTCTAGAGAACATCTACAGAGAAACATAAGAGCTGTAGAGCTGCCATAGCCTTGTACATACATGTTTGCTATGGTTGAACCTTCCCAGGCAGGATGTGTACAGAATCTCCAGATTTCAGTCTAGCCCAAAATTTGTGGCAGGACCTATAGAGGCCAGAGTTCCTTGGTCAAGCCATAAATTTAGGAAAAATTTTCCTTTCCTGTGTTTGCACCAGCACACACATACTCCTCTCCCATGCAATGTTAGGTAAGAAGATGAATTTCACCCAGACAGAAGCATTTGATGGGGTTTAGGTCTTCCATGGCTTTGTGTCTGTGACTCAGCTCACTGGCTGTTGCCAAATGTTGTATAAAGCCCTCTTCATTCTTTACATTCAGTACTTCTCAGTTTGGTTTACACCCACCAAAAATCTTTTCCATGTTTTTCTTCCTTACAAGGAAAATAAACTTGTAAAGAGGGAGAAGTGAAGGGTTACATCTGGAGAGAGTTATGGCTGTGGCTCAAAGGAACAACTGGAATGTCAGTAATGCGGAAGTTTCTTCCACAAAGCCATTTCTTTCCTCTTCTTGAGAAGTACAGATACAGGCTGCTGCTGCTCACAGAGCACAGCCCCAGTGCACATTCCAGTGAGGAACTCCAACAGCATCCCTGCTGAGAGCAGGGTTGATGATTTACATTGGTGCTACCCTCTCAGCCTCATGCACACTGTCAGGAGCAACTCAGCATCAGAAACTGCCTGTCTTGAAACTAATTGCAAAAGCCACAGCCATAGCAGTAGTAGCAGCAAATTTTATAATTGGCCAATTCTGATACTTTTTGGTATGGATTTCTGACAAGCCAAGTGCTTGTAGACGCTGCTGAAGTCACTGGCATTGGGGGTGTTTGGCAGGGGAAAAGACTCTTTGTGGAGGTGGTGACTCTGAGATCAGCAGCACTGAGTCCACCACAGCCTCACAGCTTCACTAACCTGTGACAGATGTTATGTTAGAGGGTGACATCTTCCACCTTCAGGCTCAACTCTGAATTTTGAGGAGCATGTGGAATGAAGAGACAGGAAAGAAAATACTTTTCTTTGGTGTAAATTAGTGATGAGGAAATACACATACAGAGAGTCCAACCAACTTGTCTTGCATGTCTAGGATTTCCCTTAGACTAGGTTAGGGTTGACTTTTTTTTGTTCCATGCAGGTGAGTGGTATGCAGTTCAAAACTACTCCCTATTCAAGTAAATGCAAAAGTTTGTAGTTAAAAATTTTTTAAACAACAGCTTAATTTCGGATTCTAAAATTCAAGTTATATCTGCATCAGATTTTTTAAAATACGTTAAAACTTAACTGCTTAAAAACAACCTTATTTCTGAAAAGAAGGCTCAATGTTTAATTGAAACACTTTATTTTTATTTAAGCAAAACTTACAAATTTATTTTAAATTAATGTGTTATCTGCAAAACCATTATCTCCTATTTTTTACACATGTTTTATAAGTTTGTTCATAAACAAACTAATTTTGGAATAATGACATTTAGGGAAGAGGACTATGAGGCAATAACATCTACAGTGATAGTTTTGGTTTTTTCCATTTGTAAGGCATAGAGTATTTGCAGTGTACAATTTCGTGCATACTATTCTTGTTCTGCTTCTCTCATAAGTATGCCAGACTAAGGACAATGTTGTGTGAGAAATAATGAATTCTACTGGATTTTAAAAATCCTGTTCAGCGGAAAAGAAAAGCTAGCCTTCCTCTTTTTTCCTGAGATATTCTAGCTTCTTTTTGCAGTCACTTTTTTCTTTCTTTTCTGAAATGTCTAATATAGAACAAAACTATGGCAAAGTGAAAGTATTGATTAAAAAAAGAATATGCTATTAACGTCAGTTTTTAGTGTATTTTTAGAAATAATTGTGAGCAGAACAGCTACCAGTGTTCCTAACAAGCAACATCTGCAGTGCATCTAGCAACTGGTTTTTCAGACATTCATTCCCATGTGTGCTTGACTTGTTCCTGCACCATCTCCAGCAACTATTCCTGGTATATGTGTCACCAAAATAGATGTGGAGAAGAAGTTATGTTGGAAAATGGTGAAAAACACTTTGGAAAAATTTGGACAGAGACCTCTCCTTGGAGGACATCTCCTTGCTCACTCTTGAAACAAATCCAGTGGTCCCAATGTGACAGTTATGGAAGCACTGGGCTGACAGTCCATCATGATGAACCCAAAAATTATACTGTGCCTTGGATTTTGCCATTCTTCATGCTTGAGTGCTTATTTGCCTCTCCTGAGCATCCAATTATGCAGCAATTAGTTACACACTGTGTTAAATTCATCTGAGAGATATTTTGATTTGCCAACTATTTAGCCATCCTCACTGTCGAAAATTTGTGTCTTAATTGCAGCAGTTGCTTCATCTTCTGACACTTTGCCTTTGAACAGGGAGTTTGCTATCATTGTTATATCAATATCAATATTTATTGTATCTAAATACTACAGGAATGTTTGTGGGGTTTATGGGATTATTGATAAAAAACATTAGATAACATGGGAGCGGAACTGGGTACCTTTAGAAACACCTGCTCAGTGATGATACCCCATTGCCAATGTTCTCCCCTCCAATGTTCTCCTGTTTCCAAATTAAAATTCGTCACTTCTTGTCTGTTTAGTTGGTAATGCACTCAATGTGAGCCACACTGATTCTGATTAACACTGAAATTACTTTGCAAAACTCCAAAACTGAATGTTTTAAAGAACTTAGCCTTCTATCAGTGCTGCAACTTTTACCAACTACATTTATGATCTCATTTTTAAGACAAAGGTAGACAACTACATTAGCCATACACAACATGGGGTTACTCACAAAACTACAGGCCTTCCTCTAGATTGAAGTGTTTCTGATTGTAATGGTAATGCTCATCTATAAAAGACTCGGGAGCACTGAAGACCATCCCATTGCCATCACAAAGTCAGAGCTGCTACCAAAACCTCCCTTCTTTCCATATAAAGAGTGATGGTAGGTAGGAAAAAAAAAAGGGTGATTGTGTCTTTCTGGATGGTTTGACTCTGGCGTGGGAGAACAGCAGGTGTGAGCTCTTCAGCTCTTCTCAAAGCCTTCCACAGCTTTCTTAACTGGAAAGGGAAATTGGAAGCTGGAAGTTGATAAGCATTCTAGCTTAGCCCATTACTGGCTTCTTCGTATTGGAAACAAAATGTAGTGGAAGACATGATGCCTCTGTGTGACATTTCTGTTGTAAATGTGTTGTTACAATTATGTGTGCAGATATACTGAAACTTAAAATGGGTGCAACTGTACTTAAAGTTCGGTGTTCACTCCTAAAATGGAAAGCAGCCATGGATTTATTTACTATGACAGGAATAAAATAAACCTTGCATGCAGCATAGTTTTAAGAGGAGAAGGAGAAGGATTTGATATATAACCATGGACCAAGGATCCTGATTTGGCAGGGTTTCCACTGTTTTTTCTTTGGGAAATGTTTCCTATCAAGATGGCTATCTGGGATCTTTCTCATCTTTTCTGTTCCTTGGAGATTTTCTTAGAGAAAACGTTTTAAAATTCTAGATATGATCACATATTTTTCTTTGCCTTTTCAGACTCAGATATACCCTAGGTTCTGTGCTTCCCAACACAGACTTCCAGGCAGCTGGGGGAAAACTGTTTCTTTATAAATTGAAGCTCTTGTTTTTTCCTTTCTTTACTCCCTTGTCTAGTCATTCAGATTAATTCTTGATTGAGAACATAATTTAGAGCATTTATTGCTTTCCCTCATGCCAGAGGACATCTATTTTTTAAAGGAAAATCTTCATAAATAATACTTTGCTTAAATAAATGTGCTTCAGAAGCTGTACAAGCCTTTTCCACCCGGGCAGCTGGCGAATGAACAGCCTCATGGGAAGAGCCTCATTGCTGGGACATGAAGCCAGCACAGCAGCTGAGATGTTTTACTCAGGTAACTGTGGGGGGCTGGTTTTCTCAGGTGTGACACATAAACACAGCCACGTGCCTGCGTATCCATGGCAGCACTAATAATTCTCGTGTGCTACCTACCGACCTGACCCACAGTACCTGTGTGCTGGTGTGCCGTGGCCAGACACAGCAGAGGACACAGGTGGCTTCACAGAGCACATGCTGCAAGAGCTGCTCCTGCCCCTCTGCTCTCACCAACAAACATCACACCCATGTAAATGACAAATGTGTTGAGGGGAATGAGATTCGATAAGGAATAAGAAAGAGGGAGGAGGTAAAAGAAAAACACACTCCCTTCTGCTGCTATGTCATCACTGGAACATCTGCTTTATGTCCAAGTGTTCTAATGATCTCTCTGAAACCCCACTGCAAGACAATTAGGGCTGATAAATCACAAGGGGTTTTCTTAGGTTTTAAGATCCCAGATGCTATAGTGGAAAAAAGGAGGCAAAAAGAAAAGAATGGACACTTTATCTCACCTAAAATCTGCTGAGTGCTGACACAAAAAAAACATAACTTTAAAAAGGTAGTAGAATGCCATGAAACACAAAAAGGGCAAGTTTTTTTTTTCACTTTTGTCTGGATTCCAACTCATACACAAGACATTCTTCATGATTCTCTCTTTTTTTGTGGGGAAAAAATTTTAAAAAGGACCCTGATATTCCTAGTCTTTAGGAGTTGTGTGTATATACATACACGTTCTTGACTCATGAACTTTTATGCACACATGAGCTTTTTCATCCAATAAAAAGTCATTTTAAAAAATCAAACCATAAATTATAGGATGATTTCATTACAAAGGTTAGGGGAAAGTCAGAATTGTTTGCTAATGTTTATTCTTTCTCTCTCTGGGACATAGTCAATTACAAGGCAGTATGTATCAAGGGCTTTTCCATTGTGTTTGTACACACTGTCTCCCACACCCTCACACAGTGGTAGAAGGCAGATTACATACTGGTTATAAAGATAAAGCTGGGCAAATTATCTGCAACAGGTAGTCTGATTAGCCTGAGCCTCCACCTTGCTCACAAATTTTCTGGTAGTAGATCCTGGTGTTTCAGATTAGTTTGCTACTGAGACTTGTCCAAGCAAGGGACAGACTGGAGGAGCTGGGTGTCAGCTGCACCCCTGAGGAGCTGTGACAGCTCCACACTTTTCAGAGACCCTGGGGGAACTGACTGAGAAGTTTACAAACCCTGAGCAGCAAGCTGATGCACCACAAAGAAGCCACTAATATTAATGAAAGGTCAGTTTTCTCAAGACTAGTAAACGTTGCCTGGAGTTCGTGTCCGGAGTTTGTTAGTACAGAGCCTCCTGTCCCTCCAAAGGATTCAGAAAAAACAACTTCAGGTCATTAAGGTCTCTTGTTTAAACCAAAACAGAGGACAGGATCCTTCAGGAAATTGGCACTACGAATGTGCTGTCCTTCAGTGGTAGACCACTTACTGTATTTCCTTCACTAAAAGACATGTATATACTCATTTATGTGATGGTGTTGATGATGAGGATGATGATAGTAGAACTAGAGAAAATTGCAGTGGATGGTTTCAGTAATCACAGGTTCCAGTCATTAAAAAAACACTGCAATGCTGATGTCAACTGATGTCCTCCATTTGCTTTGCCTGTGCAAGACATCTCAGTGCTGGCTTTGACCTTACACCACAAAGAGCATGGCTGTCAGAGCACATAGTTCTAGAAGTGCATGGTTTGTTTGCTTTGCATCTTTTATATCTGAGTGAATCTTGGACAGTCTTGGAGCTGCCACTCCCATTGGGCTATGGGGGTTATTGAAAGCCTCTAACACAACCTATTGATTTGTAACTGTTGATCTCCCCTCTAAATAGAGAGAAACCTTGTCCCATGAGATGGAATCACTCTGTGCTCTTGCTGGTGCTAATGCAAATGTGAGAGGACGTGCCTTTGCTTTACTATTAATAAATCCACTTAGGCAGAACTGGACATGAATTTTAATAAGACTTTTTCCCATTGTACTGAAACACTTCACTCTTTGCACGAAAATAAAAGACAGAAATAGTGGCCTAAGTTCTGGCCTTATACCCTCCCTGAAGGGGGATTCTAAAATGCTTCTTGTGCAGTGCTGGGGGTTAAGCATGAGTGAGAGGGTTGCCCAACAAAGGAAAATAGGGGGTGAAGTGCAGCTCTGAAGAAGCTGTTTTCCAGCAGTCATGCCTGTAGTGCCACACTGTAGCTATCTTTTTTTAACAGTCAGGACACGATTGCAAATAAAGAGGAATACAGGTGAGAAGGGAAAAAAGTGCTTGGGAAGGAAGTGACTGGTGGATGGACTACTAGAAAATACCTTACTATCACCTCCACCATTGTAGTCATTCTTTTTAGCTAAGAAGGAGAATTCAGAAAGCAGCTACTTTGCATGTGCCCAAAACTAAGGACTTAGAAGGCTCCTAGACATGTATTATGACCTGCAATTTTGTGATTTGTGACAAGAGGTTTAACTCCAATGCAGTGCTTTTTCCAACATGTGTGTTCTCAGAGAGAAAGGCTGGGGATGAGGAGCACCTGACCAGGCTGCCTAGAGGCAGCATTACTAGCTCTCAGCTGGATTCCCACATACAGTACAGCACCAGACAGTACTCAGTTACTTCTTTTACATAAAATGATGGGCTGTGATTTCTCCCAGTGTAAGGCTGTAGCAAACTACTGGAGTGTGACCCACAACTATGAACAGGATACAAGCCCCTAGATGGACAGGGTGGCTTTTGTGTGAAGTGACTGCAGATCAGCCCAGACAATTATCCTGGTTATTCTCAGCAGAGTACAAAGCAGCTGGAAAAAACACTAAAATGATTCTTAATTCAGATACCACTACACTTATGCAGTAAGTGGAGAAAAGCTCTGCTCATTACCAATAATTTTAAAGAGTTGATTTAATGATCTCTGAGCTTCATTTTAGTATCTTCATTATTCTAAAGAGATTGTAGAGAAGTAGACTATCTCTTTCTAGCAGGACAAGTCTGCTGAAGTTGGCCATTAACGTGACACCCTAAATATCTGTTACTAAGACCCTGCTCTCTTCATAAAAAGTCAAGGAAGCATCTGATAGAGAAGACCTGCAAGGTCACCTAGTCCATCTCCTTGATGGACTTGTGTGTTTGTTGTTTTGTTCTTCCCTGGTTTCCCACGTCTTAATTTAAACTTATCCTTACTTCCTTCCTCCTTATCAGCCATATGAATCTCCTTTAAAATAACTGCCTTCCTCCTTGGTATCAGACCAGATAATAGAGTAAATATTTCATGTCTTTCTCATGTAGAACCTGAAATTAATCTGTTTCCATTAGGAGCTCAGTTGCAGTTAATCACTGTTTTCATCACTCTTCTTTCTTGCTTTTTCTGTGCACTTTGCTTCTATCACCTGTGCCCAATAGTCCCCTCTTCTTTACCTGCTCACCTGTGAAATTTTTTCCTGCATTTAGTTACACAACATTTTTTTAAATAATATCTTTAATTATTAGTGAATATTTGGATGTGCATCTGATTTAATTTTCAAGAAAATTAGCAGTGGTGGACATTTTGGGCTGAGATAATGTGTTTTCACTTGTTCTTAGTCAAAATCCTGTTCTTCTTTGCTTGAAGGTTCCTTAGCTCCCTGCCTTTATAATTCCCTTGAGGACAATAACATTTTCTCTTGCTCTTTCCTTGTTCTCACTGATGAACATTTAATCTACTTGTAATGCTTCCATCCTTATTTTTTCACTCCTGGGTGTTGGCTTCTTAGCAATGCTATCCTGGCATCTTCTAGAGGAGCTGACCTTAGGAGAACAAATGCTAGTTACCACTAAATACAAATGACCAGTCACAATTAACTGCTCAGGTACTAGCAAGCCTTTTCTTTTACCTTATATGCTTAATTATGATCATGAAAATGCTACTGGAAAATATGACAGTTTTTCAATAGATTTCATTATAATGTAGCACAAACATATATATGTGAATTTATCTATAAAATGTAGTATCCTTGTCAGCACTAAAGATTTTCAAGCTGCTGTCACTGTTAATACTGCCCTTTACTAGAATGCTTTGGTAGCCTTTGGATTACTATGAAGCTGGCCATCATTGCAGAGTTATATTCCAATTAACTTCTTCTGCCCCAGCTTGCTTGGAAAAACAATCCATGAGATTTCTGAAGGAGCAATATATCCTTCAGAGAACAGGCTTCCATCACTTTCTCTGTCAAAGAGTTTCCAGATCAAAAGCTGAAAAAAGTCTGTTGACTTTATCAAGACAAAATGCTATGACTTCACTCAAATTAAATGTTCTGATAAGGCCACTTATGCATTCCCAAAACTCAGCTTTGGAGAATGTTTAATATATGGGGGAGTATGAATTCTAACTTTTCATTCCAACTGAGATGGAAGCAAATTCATATGGTGGGTATTTGTTCCCCCAGAAGAGAACTTCAGCATTTCACCAACTCAGAGCAGATTCCCATTTACAGTGCATGAATTTCCTGTCTGCTCTACAACCTTCTCCAGGAGGCTAAAACTTTCAGCTTCCCTCCTCACTAGATCAACTGATTAAAACATTATCTGATCCTTAGTAACCCAGGGCTATAATTTAGAAAAAACATCATTTCCCTCTGCCCTTTATTTTTGTTTGCCCAAGGGAGCATAGAAAAAGCAAATATTATCTACAGACATTTTTTTTGGTTTTCAGAGGCCACATGCAAAAAGTTCCCCCCTCCTTGGAGCTGCAACCCCTTTCCCTATAGCTCTCTGTCTTATCTCATATATCCTTCCTCTTGTTATTTGTTGTGTATCTTCCAAAATAAACACAACTGTAGAACCACAGGATAACTTCAGATTGCAAGGCTTAGGATCAAAAACTACATTGGCTTTAGGCTGGAGGCAACACTGCTGCACATGGGGATTTGAGTTAAACCTTTCTAAAAGGCTGCTATTTTTGCTTTCCCCTGTAGATACTAGAGCAACTTTCACAACAATGCCTTCATGCTTTTCAAGAAGCAGCAGCCACTTGGTTTCATGTTTTGATGAGCAGAGAATGTTCCTGCAGTGATTTTTAGTGGGAAAACTTTACCCCATAAACACACTATTGAAAGAACATTCTGGAGAATGTGGGATGGTTATTGGTGTAGTCAGGAGGGCAAAATCCTGTTCTGTTGGGATTCATTTATGTTTCTCAGATGGGAGTGTGGGGAACTGGAATTCCAGTTCAGATTGTTTCTGTGTATACGTGGTTGTGTATTGCACAAGATGGAATAACCCATGTGCTCACTGCCAAGCACCCAGCAGGAAAGACATAAATGGCTTCATATCATCGTAGAACTGTTACTCAGTTCCTGAATAGCCTCTTTAAATCAAGAAGTATCAGTTCCCCAGACTCTACAGGAGAAGGAAACTGCACATGAACTCTAGAAAATCAGCAGGAGGACAGTATTTTAGGAGCAGAGCTTCAGCAAGTAATCTCTGAAGATTGTTGTTGTTTTAAAGATGAATCAGGAATACATGGAAATCAGTAACATTTGCACAAATGTGAACCAGGACTCACAGAGCAATCTGTATGTACTGCATGATAATACATTTTCTTACCTTTGGGGAAACCTGAGAGACTTTGGGCAGATGGGTGCAGGCAGACAAGTGTCCACTCTGCCTGAGCTGTGAGCTGGCAGGAGAGGAGCCAGCTCCTGTGTGGAAGCAGTGTCATCACAGTGGTGTGGCACTGTGACAAACCTAATGTACAGTGCCTCTCAGCACTGTGTCACAGTCCCTTACTGTTCACAGTAAGGTCCCCTGATTCCATCCATACATGGGAAATGGATACAACTTCTTTGCAAGGTCATCAAATAAATGAGCATCCTGCATTGATGCATTAGTCATATGCCCAATATTAAGTTAGAAAAACAAAGGACATAATATTTTTAAATAAAAGTTTTGTCTCCTCTAGGCAATTCTTTTGACTCATCTGCTCTCAAGTTGCCTCTCAAGGTTTAGTCCTACTTGCTCTCCAGCAACCTGTACAGCGTTGACACAAAAAGAGAGCAAATATAACTTGGTGTTACAAAGTAAAATGTAAGCAGTAAAGAAAACTTTCCATGGCTGTAAGAAATTCAGATTTCTTTCAAGGAAGGGCTCTTATGATTCCCTGTTTGATGCTATGACTGTTGTGAAAAAGAAAAAAACAACCACCAGAATTGAACAACCAGATCTTGATATTTCTGAATGTTTTCTCTGATTTAATATGTCATTACTTGACAGTGTTATTCATGGCAGGTAGATAATATGAACAACTTACTTTTTTCACAAAAATTAGTATCAGTTACAGAAAGATTGCAGTTCTCCCCTTCAGGTGACACTGCCTTCCACTAAGGTTGGGACAGCTTTAGGCAGAATGTGCCAGTTCAGTACTTTCTTGGCACAGCTGAAAGTAAAGACTGCAGAACTGCCTAAAGATTAGAAATATTAAGGAATATGTGGTCTAATTTCTACCTGGTTATGATATTTTATGAAGTTTTGGGAAAAATAATTAATTGTTTAATTTAAATGCTATGTTTAAGATAGAATACATCATCTTTGGCCACAAATCAGGCTGATAACTGTAGCCAGCTGCCCAGGACTGCTGGGTCTCTCAGCTGACTCTCAGAGGTGAATACAATCTCCAGAAAGTTGAAATTCTCTAATTCTGGACCAAGCATAGTTTTACCAGGATGGCAGCGCAAATGACCCCAAACCCTTCATTTTATACTGTGCTTGCTTTAATCAGCTCTGTAGACAGAGCTGGAAGAGGAACAGGGCCTCTGCCAGGGGCTGTAAACAGCACTTCTGAACCACTTCACTGTCTCAAGGGTGTTTCGGATAGTGCTGTGTAATCACAGTCAAGCAGCAGAATTGAGAGGAACTGACATAATATTCAAGTATTTGTTTTCACTCTAAATAAGAAACAGATAAATATGCAGATTAAAAAAAAAAAAAAGTAAATGAAAATATTTAGAATGGTATCCTGAGGCTGCAAACAAACCAGAAGAAAGCACTTTTTCTGTTTGTTTTGAGAATAGAAATAGAAAATGCAAAAAAGGTTGAGTGAGATATAAAAATGAAGACAGAAAAAAAAACCAGAGAAGTGTGTCCCCAACATAAGAAGGACATGAAACAAGCTGGAACAAGCCCAGATGAGGACCATGAAGTTGAAAAGAAGACAGGCTGAGAGAGTTGGAGCTGTTCAGTCTGGAAGAGAGAAGGTTGAGTGGAGACCTCTCAGCAACCTTCCAGTATATGAAGGGGCCCTACAGGGAAGCTGAGAGGACTTTTCATTAGGAACTGCAGTGATAGGACAAAGACTAATGGGTAGAAAACTGAAAGGGGGAAAATTTAGGTTTGATATTAGGATATTCTTTTAGATATTCTTTACTGTGAGGGTGGTGAGATAGTGGAACATGTTTCCCAGGGAGGTTGTGAGTGTCCCAACCCTCACAGTGTTCAAAACCAGCTTGGATAATGCCTTGAGCAACCTGATCTGGTGAGAGGTGTCCCTGCCCATAGCAGGGGAGATTGGGACTAGAAGATCTTTAAGGTCCATTTCAACACCTTAACAGTTCGCCCCTCCTTTTAGTAAGGGAGTGGAATCACCATACCTGGAAGTGTTTGAGAGGTGGCTGGATCTGGCATTGGGTACTGTGGTTTAGTTGTTTAGAGGTTCCAGTGGTAGTGCCAGGTCGATGCTTGGACTTGATCTTAAACGTCTCTCCCAACCTTGGCAGTTTTATGATTCTATGAATAAGTTAAAAAGTTATTCTACGGTAAGTTAAAAAATATTTTTTTAAATTGACTCAATGATACCAAAGAATTTGCCTGTATCTTTAAACCAGAGCAGAGAAAACGCGTGCCTGCCCTGAGGCCAAGAGCTGTCCTTGGTTCTCTGCAGCCTTCTGCCGGCAGAACTTTGTCACCGGGCTCGGGCTGTGCCCACCCCGGGAGTGGCCGAGCAGAGCTCCCTGAACAGCACCAGGGGAGCTCCGCGGGCACAGGGCTCTGTCCCCCGAGCGGAAGGGGACAGGAGGCCGCCCCAGCCCGGCCGCAGCCCCAGCCCAGCCCCGGGCCCGCGGCCGCTGCCCGCCCTCGGCGCTCGGGGCCGGCCCGTGGCCTGTGGCGCAGCGCCCCCCGGCGGCCGGCCCGTGAGGGGAGCGGGCCGCGCCCACGGCCCGGGGTCTGCCCCGCTCTGTCTGGGGCCGGTCAGGGCCTCGGGGAACTTTAAATAACGAAAATAACAGTGTGCGGTCCCTGCACCGCAACGAGCGCGGACTAGGGAGGCCACGTCAAATATTCGTACTTAAATATTAGCTGTAAAGCACGGTTTGTATTTGTCATGATACATAAACTGAGGGTTACTGAGGGGGTGAAAACGTGACTCTTGTCAGGGAGAAACAGACACCTTTAAGCAAAATCACTGGTGTGTATTGCTGGCAGAAAATACATTTATTTGATAGGCCATGACCAGTTTTGTCGCTCTGTTGCTATGGAAAAGCCATAGTTTACTATGATAATGTAAAATTTGATGTACTGCAGAAAATCAAATAATGAGACTGCAGGATAACTTCTTTTAAAATCTTTTGACTTTACTATGTTTTAATCTCTATAAAATAAACTTTCCCTTAACCTGTAAACCACGTGGCTTATCAGATGGTAACTCTAATTATTATTCACACTCAGTATAGGGGAGCTCAAAGGGAACCATGCAGAACAAAATGGAGAAAATGAAAAGATGTGATGACATCCCACCATACACCTACTGAACATTTAAAGGTTAAATTCTCCTTGTAAATGTCACTCTTTTCAGGAGAATCCCATTACCTCTGCAATTTACTTAGTGCCTGCTGGGTGCTGCATCAATTGGTCCACTTCTTACTGCCAATTACTACACAAATAAATATCCATAGCTGAAGGTACAGTAATAAATATATTCATTGCATTGATTTAAATAAATGGTTGGTTTTGGTGGTTATTCCTACCTGGAAACTAAAATCAATTTTTTTTTCTATTACAGGGGATGTTTTCAGGCTGGCTACTACAAAGAAAGATGTCACAGTAAGCTTTTTTTTTGTCGGTCATGGTTTTTAAATTAGTTCCTATAATGCTTACTAAATATATCTGCTATACCTCAAGATAGCTTTAAAAATAGATACAATTTTAGAGAGTGAAATGGTAAGCAACATAGATAATAATTTAAGTGGTAATAGGCTTACTAATCACTTTTTGCATTCTCAATCCTCATTGTACATCACAGGTTGTTATAATTATGGAACAGGCAAAAGATTGAGAATAAACAAGAAGAAGTGCTAGTAAATACAAAACACACTACATTTTGTGTAGAAACACAGGCTGAAGAATTCTGGGAAACTACTGAGGAAAATAAAACATAACGGATGATTTCAAAAGCAAATAAAGAATAACCCCATTGCTACTAACAATAGGGCATGTCAACTCTTCCAGCATGCTCTAGAAATCATGCAGAGAACCCCAACGTAAAGTGACAGAATCATCATCAGTGGAACCATTTCAAATCCACCATGTACTTCTGAGTATAGTCATCCAAGCACAAGCATTAATTCATTTGGTTTTCCTGAAGGAATTGAAAATAAGTGTTCCTATTTATGTCATTAAAAGGGTTTTTTGCCCACTTTGCATCATTTGATTATCTTACTGCTGAGGAGCTGGGGCTGAGGCTGACTCGGACACTGCAAACAGTGATCCTGAGTGGGAGGCTCTTGTCACAGTAACCATTCCTCCCTCTGCATTTGGAGGCAGCTCTGAGATCACATCTGCAAATTGTTCAGATAAGTGACTTTGGTTCCATGTAAAATAATGTCTTACAACTGTCCAGGTCTGGAATTTGTATGTGGTTAGCGTGATAAATGTTATATGATCTTATATATATACACACACCAGACAAAGGATAGGGTCAATGAAAAATGATAGTGAGGAATAGATATTGGATGATAGCAAACAGAACATTTGTTGAGCAGCTCATTTGTAGCTGTCTGCAGAAAGGAAAGGGAGGGTGAGAGTCTACCATGTGTTAGAGGTAACAGCAGTATCAGCTATAAAAACTCTAGATGCACTAAAATCTAACAGAGCCTGAAGTCCAGATAATGTAAGTTTTTAGGAAAGACACATCTGCAATCCTTTCACTGACATTTTCTAGAAGATCACAAAAGTCAAGAAGAGATTCCTGGAGATTAAGAAGTAGCAGATTTGAATCTCACATTTTAAAGAGGGCAAAGGACAGGAAACTATAAACTAGCAAATGGAACATTGTTTATATATAAACCTGGACACTGCTTAAGTGGTTTGGCTAAAGAACACCTGGAAAGGTTCACTATGATTAAGGAAAGATAGAATGGTTTATCATTCATTAAGTTGTTTGAGCCATTGACTCTTTATAGGTATAATGACTGCTGTGAAAGATACATTCATTTGTATCATAATAATGAGAGCATGGTTCATGTGAAGCAATAGCACATACTATGGGGTTTTGATGTTCCAGCTGAAGTTTCTGTGAAGCTGCAGGAAAAGTTAAATACAAGACAGAGGCCACTGTTTTCAGTGGTAGGAAAGAGATTGAAAAATAAAGGCTGTTAGAAAACCTTTCTTCTATGATCTTTTTAAAATTCCATTTTTGTGAACTTTTGAGAGCATTATATTAAATTATTTTTTAAGTAAGTATTTTATTCTTCTCCAGATTTTTTTACAGCAACACAATGAATACTAGTATCTTGCAGACAGAGCAAAATTGATTTCAGTGGCAAAGTCTGCTGAGATGACAACACATCCCCTTCCAACCACAACTGAGTATTTGGGGCAGGGAGGTAAATTCACAGTGGACACTCCTGTGCCCCGTGAAAGCCTTCTGCAAATCCAGTTTTACATTTGGTATTGCTCTCAAGAGTGCAGGGTAAAACAGCTGCACTGGGAACAGGCATTTCTTCACCTATTCTTCTTGCTGAGGTGAGGTTTTCTTCCAGGCTTTACTATCTCAGGCAGAGGCCATGTTTCAGTGGGACTCTATTCTTACAGACTTCCCCCATCTCTCCTGAGAGCTGATCTCCAGCTGTATTTCACTCAAGTTAGGGAGCTGTCCCATTCCACCATTCTGGCAGGACATCAGTTTTGCTTTCTCCACCAACCCCAGCCTGTTGGAAACAGTGGAGGTTGTGTCTGGATGCTGCTGGGCAAAGCAGACCTGTCAGGAGAAGCTGCTGTGCTGGTACATCACAGGTGCACATACAGTCAGCCCTAAAAGATACTGTGTTCAAGGAGCAAAGAGCAAACAGGATTTCTGGACACATCCCATCTTCTAGCAACCTGATTAAACAGGGCTGGCTGCCAATAAAGAAAGAAAATAATTCATTATCATGTGTATTGGAACTGGAAAATTGCTCACTGCTCAGCATTAACTCAGAAATAGATTTTCATAAGTTTTCATTTTTTCAAGCTAAGGGCCAAATTAATCCCAGATGTAACTTCCTTAGTGCCAATACATCCACACTGAGAATAAATTTGGCCCTGTGATTTTAGGATCTCTGTGTGTAGGGCCTCCATTCCATGTCCCTGTGCCAAACAATAAAAAGGCCAATATCTCGGTGTCACGTATCAGTTCTTCCCTAACTGTTCTTCAGCAAAGACTATTTAAAATTAAACAACTCAGGGTCAGGAACCTCTCCAGACCAGGAGCTCTACAGCTCAGATTGGTTTTTCTGGTACAGCATGAGCCAGGGACAGAAGAAGGAGGCATGTAGCTTTAGTCCTGTATTCCCCCAGGACTAAAGCATGGCTAAAGCACGGGCACATTGTGTGAAAATTTACTTCAACCACTTCAGATGTGGTTACCACAGTTGTTCTAGGGGTAGAGAGATCAAATAGATCTTCCCGAGGCAGGAAGATGGATTAAGACTTCCAAAGAAGAACTGTCATGAAGGCGGTCAAGAATATAGAGCAGCAAATGTTCCCAGACCTCTCCTTATTGATAATTTACTCTGTGAAATTTTAATGGCATATCTTTCAGCCATTGTATAAATGGAAGGAAACCTAATTTGTGTGCCCAGACTAGCAAGACTTTTTACAAGTATGGTGATGTCTCTGTCACATGCTAGTCTGAGTAACCCCAGGTTACCCAAGCTTTTGTTCAGGTACTTGCCAATGAAAAGTGTTACTAACTTTTTATGAAGAGTTAAATTTCTGAAGCCAGAAAGCCTGCACTCTGTACAGGCCTCAGTACACTCTGTATCCAGCATTCCTCCTAATGAAAGTCTGAATGGCTTCTATAAAAATAGCACTGATCAAGTTTTTTTGTCCACAACTTAGACATGCTTTTCAACACTCTATTGTACTTAGGTGTTACCAGTGCAGAGAATAACTTTATAGTTAGTCAATGCTCACACTGTGCAGCAAAACGAGAAAGCATTTCCTCAATTTCTCTTCTGAGGCAATTAAATATCTCCACACAGTCTTTTAATGTCAGTGTTACACTCACATTAATGACATTTATTCACTTCATAAGAGTTTTATGTGTGTATCAGAATATAGAACCAAGCTCAGATTTGGATTTAATTCAAAATATTGGTCTTTCCTTTAAAAAGAAAAATTTATTATTTGCCAGAATTTGTACCAAAACAATACATTGTTTTTATCTGTTGCACAAAGTGTTAGGTTACACTCTGCTCTCTCATTTTTGTATTACTGCTCTAGGCTCTGCATGAGTTTAAGTGCTTAAAATTAGGCAATTGCTTAAATATTTTGAGAGGTGGGAGCCTCAGGCTTCACAGAACTACTGAAGGGACATGTAAGGGTTGTTTCTCTTTTAAAGAAAGGTGAATGAGTGATGCTGAGAGTGTTTAGTGTCATTAAATTGCTTAGGGCTTATTTATTCTTGGACAGGAAACTTCTGTGGTTAATTTTGAAGCCCTAAAGTTAAGGAGGAAAAAGCAAAGACTTTTGTAAGTGGAGAAAGTACATGTTTAGTTTGGATTTGAGTTGGGGTTTTTTTTCTGTTCTTAAGTCCAACATCTGAAGCTGGAAATGTCAAGCGGTTTGTGGAGTGGTTCAGAGGTCACTCCTGTGCACTGTCATGGCTGGTGACAGACCCATGATGCTGGGAGCTCTCTCCATCAGAGGAGGTTTTCTGTAGCTCTTTACAATGCCAAACAGGTTGGTATCTCACGTGGTGTTAGGAGCCTCAGCAGCCTTAGGAGTTGTGCAGATTTGCTGTGTGCCAAGGATACTATGATCTGTTGCCACCTGCTCCAAATCCCTTGTAGTCCTGAATTCTTAACGGACGTTTTCTGGATCAGACTATCCCTGTTCCAGCTTTGCAGCTTCCTGGTTAAGGCAGGGAAAGGGACAGACAGGGTTAAGGCACAGACAGACCCATCCAGGCAGTGACACACCTCTTGAGGTGTCTCTTCCCTTTGGAGATAGGGCATGGATGGGACTGGTTTGTCCTGTGAAGTTTGCTTCCTCATGAGCTTTGGCAGCAACACATTCCTGGAGAGCGGTGTGCCAATGATTACTTTGCAAGGGAGAAAATGTTCATCTTTTCTCATTTCCTTCTTTTTGCTGTGGCAGAGTGGGGACACTCCTAGGACATGTCTGTGTTGCTTCTTATGAGTTTTAGCACTGGAGGATGTCTGTATTGGTGCCAGGGCTTTACCCCTCTCCTACACATTGTCAGAGGACAGCATCTTAGGGAGCATTTCTGGCTGTCCTTGCATTCTGCACCAGAGGGTGTTCAGTTATGTCACATTTCATCCATGATTTATATTTTTTGCCTCAATCCACTCTTTTCCCTCTTCCTGATTGTTTATTTTATTTTTTATGTTTTTCTCAAATGGTTCTTGTTTAAATATTAAGAGGCTGTTTTCATATTAGTGTGTTAATATTTTCAACATCTGTTTATTTTGCTGCAGAACACTCCAAATGACCTGGCAAAAGAAGTAGCAGTGTTTATAAATATAGCCATTACTTTAATTGTTCTGAATTTTAACTTACAGAGTATTTTTATGTTACTCAAGAGATTAAAACAGAAAATATTCCGGGCCACACTTAAAGAAATAACTATTACTTTGTTTAACCTTATTATCAGCAAGAAAGTCTAGTCTTGGCTCACTTCAAGCTGACCTTTATATTTATCATCAGAGACTTTCAAAATTTCAGCCTACTTTTTTTCAGGTAATGAGACTCCAATATCTGGCTTCCTCTAAGAATGTAGTAAGATATTGTTTTTCCCTTTTGAACTTGGGCAATTTTAATTACAGGAGGTTTTACAGAGAAGATAGCTGCTTTATGATTTGGATCCAGATTGCTGATCATAACTTCCATAACTTCTATAAAATACTTCCTTTCCCCTAAATCCTTTTCCTAGTGTAGCTTTCACCTCTCAGCTCAGGCTGTTCTGGTGCTGCAAACACTCTCTATGATGATGAGTTGCCAATGCATTTCCCCTCTATCCAAAGTACACTGGATCCAGCCCTATTTTTGCAGTGGAGTTCAATGACTGAAGAACTAATCAAGCTTCTAAGTTTCTGAGTTTATAATAGAACAACATTATTTTCAGACTCTTATTCTAGTTCTTTTGTTAGTGCTGGAAAACGTGTGCAATGATACAGCAGTGAGTGTCATGTACACTGCAACTCATTTCAGCAGTATAGATTCTCAGAGCAGCCACGCGCTTTGATAGAGGAGTAACGGGAAAAAAGGAAAGAACATTCAAGTAAAAGCAGCTCGTTCATGTTATGTCAATGACATGAATGAATGGATGAATTTTGCATTGTGTATCCACAGATTTATGTTCATAAAAGCCCAATCTTATGTTATATATGAGAAGTACCTTTTTGTGGTGATTCATTTTTCCTAAATGGTTCTGTTCTCCCCCAACATGTATGGTTCGTTACCGAGTTGTTGTAAACCAACCCCTAGTTGCCATTGTAACCCAATTGTTACCCGACCCCTCCTACCCTCAGTATCCCATTGGTCCAAGCCTTGGGTCTGCCCCCTTGCTGGAAAAGCCTATTTAAGCTGAAGACATGAAGGGGCAGGGCTCTTGGGCTCTTGGTTGCTCTTGCCTCCTCTCTCCCCCCCTCTCCCCCAACTAAATGTGCAATCTCTGCAGCTGTGCATTGTAGGGGAAAAAAACACAATGGAAATTCTGAATTGTTTTGCAAGAGAAATATCTAATAAGGAGCTCAGTTATGGAAAAAACACATTCCCTTGGACATTTAATAATTATATGACCAAAATATGTTAGATGAGCAATAAGGACTGAGGAAAAATTTTAGCTACATAGGAGATTACAGCTTCTCTTTTATAGTCACTCTATATGCTGAAAAGTCATAGCTTATTCTGTAAGACATGAATCAAGAAATGATAGCTTTTAAATAGGTTTTTAATTAATGTTTTTATTTAAACACAGAATAACATTAAAATTGAATTTTTTAGGTTTACAAGGATGCCATTATGATTGGTAAATGTGAAATTTAACACAGACAAACCACATCCTGCAGAGATGGTATTTCATTTTATGGCATTCACCTGATAGCTTGCAATCCTCAGTGTGGAGTTCTTTCAGCAGTATTAAAAACCAGCTCCTGAAACTGAGTGCCCAAAAACCCCAACATGTAAAATCACACCCGAGATCTCTCACAGCTCATTTCCCACTCTCTTACTGTAAACCCTTAGGGTTTGAAAATGAAACAACTTTCAAGCCTTAGAAGTGAAATTCACTTCACCTTCATGAAATCATAGTAATCAAATTTTTATAGGTGGAGTATGGCAGGGGAGAGGGAGGAAAAATTTACACTACACAAGTGTGGGGTCAAGTCAGGAGGTCCTACACAGTCCTCCCTTCCTCCCTCTCTTGCAGCTGCTCCTTTTCCTGGTGTATTGACAGTATCAGCAGCTGCGATTCTTCACGTGCATGAAAAGCTGCAGACTGCCTACAACCAGAAGCTTTTTCTCCAGCCCACTGTGGCCTCTGCTGTAGTCTTTCCTGTCCCCTTGGGTTCCCATCTATTCATCCTTATCTTGAGACTTGCTTGGTATTAGCTGCCTGATTAGTTGAACCATTAGGTCCTAATACAGAGTTCCTGAAGGCAGGAAGAGCTTTTCCAATGAATTAGAGATTTAAGCTCAACGTGGGTCCCTGAAAACAAGCAGAATGATATGAAGTGGCAAGTGGAACTGGTCTTTAACAAAATTGTTGGGATTCACCAGCAGTAGTAAGGGAAAATCCAGATTGTCTAAATTAAACTTCTATAAAGTGCATTAATGAAGATCTCCTGAAGCAGTAGTGTGAATACTGGACATTTAGAGGATGTATGCCAGAGGTGCTATCAGAAATTAACTCAAATTAGTAGAGGTTGGTCTATAGATATAAAAATGTAATGTCCTTATAGAAAGTATCATTAGATGAAATTGACTGTTGCCATCACGACAAGGGACAAGTATTGTAAGTACTAAAATATGTATTTTGTAACTAGTTACAAATATTTTTAACTAAAATACAGAGATGTTTTTTATCCATCTCCAAATACATGACTTTCAAATAAGGTACAAACTCTGAGAGTTGTCAGAACTGTGAATACTATCTATCTTTGCTACAGAATAGAAATTGCAGCAAAGCCAAACAAAAAGCTCAATTATATGTTCATGACCGATTTTAGAACAGTCCCTAGATGAGACAGTGTTAGGTAAGATTTGCAAAGGCTGCAAATGATCCCAAAATTGCATAGAAATAAATTCAGACTATTAGGATGGGAAGGATTGTACTGGATTAGCATTCTGGTTTATTGGGGTGGTGGCCCCTGAATTGTTGTAGAAAATTGTTCTATGAAGAATATGTGAATGCAATCAGCTAGAAGTGTAAACATTGTTTTGCTTTATTGGTTTATAGTATTGTTTTATAATAGCAGATGAACAATGACATTAGGGAAGCACTGTTAAACATATACCAAAATTCAGGCCAAATGAAGCAACAATTTTCATGATGCAATGCAGGAAAATTGGCCTCTGAGTACAAAGTAGCTGTAGATGTGTGTATGTTGGCTGGAAAAAAAAAAGGCTCTTCAACATTTCCTAGACTATTATTCTTGCTTCTCTGAGATGGCCTTGCTTAAAGAAACTACCCAGTTTGATTTTGCTACACATTTTACTTGAACTGGAAGTATCTGAACAGAGCTGTAGGGCACAGGACATAGATCATAGATAGACTAGGTGCTCATCTAATTAATATGGAGTATTAAGTGCTTCATAAAGAAGCAGGCTTTTAAATGCATCTTGTCATTTACATATGACAAATTTTGGCAGGCATGGAAGACAGTGTAATCTCTAAAGCCAAACAATTTGATATACACACCCTGACGCTCTCTGTGGTAAAAGCTGAGAATCTGACACAGCAGTATTTCCAGATCTGTGCTTTGTTTGTACACACTCATGCTGACTTTTAACTGATATCCTGAGAAAACTACAAATGAAAGTTGTTTTCAGGTCTCAACCAAGTGCTGAGTTTAGATTTTAGTTTCCTCAATTTACTTTTTTTTAATGTATTTTTTCCTTCTGTCATTTTTAATGAACACTTAGACCATGTGACAAAATCCCTGGTGCCCAAGTTCCAGTTTCACACAGGGTTAGCAGCTACCTTGGATATTTTAAATGACTTGCAATAATTTGGAGACATGTTGGTGTGTTTTGAGTAACTAAAGATTACACTACAGACTTCTGCAACTGATGGTGTTTATCATCAAGTTACAGATACAAGTAAGAAAAAGTTTGTACTATCAGAGGCAAATTAACTCAAACATTTTGCACCTAAATTATATTCTTTCACAAGCAACATAGAAATATACCTATCTGTGAAGATAAAGAAGAGGTTCCAAATAATTTCTAAAAATACCTTGCATGCTAAAATGTCGATAAAGTCAATAGCTATTTTTATTGTATGTTTTCAGTGAGATTTAAATTAAAGTTTTCCTACCTGCAAACTATGAAGAAATTATCTATACAAAAAAAACAGAGTACTGCTGCCAACTCCAGAATCCTCAGCACCGATTACTCAGTCATGGACCAAAGACTACAAAACTACCAAAGCAGTTACACATTTCTTAGTTCTTCCCTGACAACAGTGTTACAGACAGAGAGCAAAGGGACCTTCCTCATTGTTGTGCTGTTCTCATCACCTGTACCTCATTAGGGGAAAAAGGTTCCAGCACTAGATGCCAATATTTTAAGGAATGTAACAGACCTTTTCCTCTCTGGAAGTATTTCCTGCTCTACTTTCTGTAATACAGCCTGTGGTTCAGAGAGTCCTCTAGAAACTTCAACATCCATCCTCCAACCTAGCTGGACCCAGTTCATGGTCAGTCCATATATTAATTCTTAGATCTTTTCACAGGTGAAATTTTGGCTGGTTGGGTTTTTAGATATGATAGAGCTGTTCATATCTACAGCTGGTAGATATGAGCTGTTTTTTCTGGGATTTTTATTACATTCCTATCTCAAAGCCACTGATGTTTTCCTAGTAACTTGTTTTCTGCTTTGTCTTGCTGCATAGTTAGGAAATAAAGAGAAAGGTATTACAACACTTGGGTCCCATATATATGGTGGTCTCATTTTCAGGAATCTTCACAAGAATACACCCACTCTGGTGGCTGCTCTTACCTCCAGAGAATGGCAGTTTGCCAACAATCACACAGTTTTTCACTGCAGAGCCTTATTGAAGGCTTTAAACACTAGGCAGGTTCCTGCATGGCCCTGCACCATTTTTCTTGCCCCACTTGGCAATCTTTACCCCAGGCAGCCTCCTGGTTGCACCACAGGTGGGTTGTGGTGCAGAGCATGGATGCTGGTGCATCCCTACCTTGGCACACCTCCAAGGTGGGTGCCTTGGCAGCACTGCTCTGCATCTGTCCATGGGGACACTCAGGGCTCACTGTGTCCCAGTTGGATCATGGGCTGTCCTGACTGCTCAGGGCTGCCTTGCACACAAACTCTGTATGAGCGTGTCTGAGTGCCTTAGAACAGCTCCTTTGCTTTTCAGGAACATTTTTTTTTTTTCCCTAATAGTGTTTTTGCAAGATTAAATAAGTGTGAAATGGGCATTTATATGATCCCTGTCTATAAAAGATGTTATCTGCCTGCTGAGCTTCCCCCCCGTTTGTTAATGGGAGTCAAGCCCTTCAATTCATGGTGCTAAATTTACTATAATTAATTATATCTCTGTTCCAGTGCTGTCCTCATAATGGGTAATAATTGTTTGCTCTGCATAAACAGATGTTCCTTCTGTACTGTCACAGGCATGCTTGGCCTGAGATACAAATAAGCTCACAGAGGTGACTGAAGACTGAAAATTAAGCTTTATATTGCAGCAAGGAATCAGACCGCTACTTTTTTTTTTTTAGAAACTTTACTATTTTTGTAAGGTTTTCATAGACTAAGGAACACAAATTGCAACAGAAGACAATTTCTCACATGACGTATGTCATATGAAGTATACAATGCTTATATTCAATAGATAGTGTAAAAGAAAGTTTCACAAAACTATTGCTATTAGAGGTGTTCAGGTGAAAGATAATACTGGGTTGTAGGAAATAGTAAAGGTAAGAAGACTTCTAGGATTTCAGTTCCCTGAAAACCCTGAAAACTGGGTTCCCAGTTCAGGTTTAGGTTTCAGTTGCTTTGTTTTGCAGGGGGATGAGTGAGAACTGAATTTCTGTACCACTAAAACCTGTATGTTTAATATCTGGATATCTAGGTGTTCAGGACAATTGCAGAATCTCTATCTAAAACCTGTTTCTTAGGATACTATGACAGTAAAATGATTATACTGTTAGGATAATTATCTCCTGTTACTGTTAAAGAAACATACCAGCATGGCATGCTCCAAAGCTCATGGATGATGTGGTGCCCCTGAGAGGCAAATTAAACCCCCCCTGAAGCCATGTAGGGCTACTGATCTCTCTTGGCCAGAGCAAACCATGGCTACACCCATGATTGGAACTGTGTAGGGTGAACAGGTGGCTACAGACCTGACTTTGTAATAACATTTGTATGTGAAGATAGTGCACATGTAACTTGCTCTGTGGTGAGCAGGCCCAGTTAGGAGTAAAGATCTCCAGATGTTTTTCCTACCTCAGTTCCCAGTCTGGTAGATCAGCTCATATGTCACTCGTTTCTTTGATTATAGATCAGAGGCCTCAAACCTGACTTCTTGGCAATTGCTGGTAAGAAGTACTGCACAGAACTAGGTGCTCATCTAATTAACATGGAGTATGACATCTGACTTCATGAAATCTACTGGTAAAAAGTAGTATGCAAAACTAGGTACTTTGCTTCTTCAATTTGTAGAAACAAACATAACTGTTTGTATTCTATATCTTACATTGATTCCCAATGGTAAAACTTCAGTGTTATAAAAAAACCACTGTAAATAGATTCAAAGTTGGTTTCTTTGTCGCTTAACATGAACTACATTTGATTAAATGGAAGGATTTCTAAACTGAAACTTGTGTACCAAGGAGAAATCTGGAAAACAGTTGTTAACATTTTACAACTGAGTTATGAACTCTTGAAAATATGAACTTTCCCTGAAGTTTGACAGGACACCATACCCTTTTACTAATCTGGCTTGCAGGTGCTGCTGGGCTTTATTAAGCCCAAACACTGTATTTTTTGAAACTTTTGAGTGGTGTAATGCCTGTATCTGTAGTTCTTGATAATTAATTGTTCACAGAGACTTCTTTTTCAGTTTTGAAAATGTAACTTTCATGTTTTAAACATGCTAAAAGTAGAATTTCAACATTGTATTTAGAGGAGAAAATACCATCTTAAAGGAGCTATAAAAGAATTACAAGTAGAAATTTTTTTAGCCTCTCAGGGGATGTTTCAGCAGGTTTGTATATTTGCTAAGCATTTCTCTACATAAAACACTCTACTGTTTGCATCTTTTCTCTCCTGGTGTTTTGGAGAGACTGAGCATGAGCATTATGGAATGTATTATGGAAACTCAACACTTTGGATATGTTATTGTCCAAAATTTAATCAAATTTTCAACCTGTTCATATGGACACAACCCAAGTTTTGCAGATATACATTTTCCTGTTGGCCAACAGTCCTTAGCAAGAACTAAATAACAGAACTCCTCCTCTGGGAAGCATGTAATGTCTGGAGGGCTTAATTTGGGAAATCCTTGGATTAAAAATGTGCTTAAGTGACGTAGGCACCAAGGAACCAGGTGAGCATGAAACCTCTGAGCTTCCAACAGTGATTAATGTGTCATTAAAGCTGTGCTTGGGAGCCCTGAGGGCCCTCTAGCTGGTTTGTGGGTGAAAGCTGGAGAACGTGGTAGAAAAAAATGGTGAAGAGACAGCACTGAAAAGTAACACATTATTGAGAAGTAATGTAATATTATATATTTATTTTTTAAGAAATATGGAGCTTGGCTATTTTTTCTTTGTATTCTTACTGCACTGATTAATTAGAAGAATGATGTGCAAGTGGGACACACTCTGAAGAATACACTATTAAATTTTTGTTCCTACCTACCAGTCAGAACCTTTTCTCTTCCTGCTACTGTTCTACTTTTCTGCAGGTTTTGGGTTTTTTTGAAATTCAGCCTCATTTCAATAAGTTGTTCAGGTTCCATGGCAATTGGAGAAGTAGTGAAATGATGAATTCCTAAGAAAATCAGGTAAGCAAGAGGAGGGCACAAATTTAAGTCAAACTTCTTAGCAATCTCTGCAGAGCTGATTTAACCTTACTTAGCATTTAACAAGAGCTTCATTTACATAAAGAAATGTTAAAGTTAAGGTGACAGAGCTCCTAATAAAAATCCCCAAGGCTTTCTGCAAGTCTTGCAGCAAAATCAAAGGGTATTAATTTCAACTTTCCAAATATTTTGGATTTCTTAGGAAAAAATGAAAACTTGTTTAGGAGATAATGCCTCACCTTGTTGAAGAGTTTCTGCAAGCTTTATAGTTCCTTTGAAAATACGAGTTTCCACTGAAAATATTTAAAGTAAAAGCAAAATTTATCCATTCTCTTTAAATCCATCCAGGAAAAAATGCTGGTGTACTCATTAAAGCAACAGTACTCGTCTAATAGTTTCATATATTGAATTAAATATCGAAGATTAAACACACATACAGAAATCAGGCATATTTGTGTAGAGGCCCATAGATGAAGGAGAGAGGGGAGGGCACAGAGCACTCCATGGTGGGGGTGGTTCAGATGCAGGGTGGGCTGCTCTGTGAGGACCCAGTGCCCACACACCCTGCACCAACTGCGTTTGGCATCCTGGTGGATGATCAGCACTGCTGGTGTTACTCCTTCATGAGGAGAGATTGCCATTGACATAGGCCTGCATAACAGACTTTGCTAGAGAAATGAGAAGGTGAAACAGATTTTGGACAGTAGAAGATAAAGTAGAAAATTTCTAAGTACAGAGAATGTCACGCATATTTTCTCTGACTCAGACTGGAACAAGGCATACTTATGAACATCTGCACCTTTTTCTTTTGATGAAACCTTTTGCAAGCTCCTTAGGGCACAGAATTTTAATTTCCCCAGATAAAATCACTGATAGTGTTAAATACCAAGTAACCTTAAATAACGACACCTTTGGGCACATAATTGAGTACTGATCTGCTTTTTAAAATTACACCATCCTCTAAGACTGGTTTGATTTTAGAAACAATTATGGATAGGGCTATTTTTTAAATTATGAACTTATTGCCAGATATAATTATACTAACAAAACACATCAAAAGTACAACTAAGGATTATTTATGCTGTAAAAGAAAAAGCCCAATAACAGCATATTGATCATGTAGTTCTCAATCTCAAAAAAGCCCCTTTTTAATACCCCCTCTAAATATTTTGGGGAAGCAAAGCTCAGTGAAGGTAGATAAACTTGTAGAGTAGGGTGAAAGGATAACTGACTTCTGCAGCACACTGTGCTAATCTCAAAAACATAATGTAAGTAATTTGTGCAGTGGTGTGGGAGTTACTATTTTTAAGATGGATTGCTGTATTTCACTGTCTTTCTTCATCTTCCTTTGTCCCAACAAAAGTTGTGTGATCCTACTATGCAGATCCATCACTATCACAGTGAAACATACTCCAAAACTGAAAGATGTAGGAAAGGAAGTTTGAAGTGATTTTCTATGAAAAGCTAATGTTTAAAAAAATAAGATGTTTTGCATTTTTTCCCAAACATCTTGAGCAGGACATAAAAAAGGAGTTGTTAATTTCAGGCAGATTGTGTGGTTCTTGGGGGATCCTGTGCAGGGCCAGGAGTTGGATTTGATGATCCTGATGGGTCCCTTCTAAGTCAGTATATTCTATGATTCTATGATTCTGTAAATGTCAAAGTGCATCTAAGGACGAAAATAAATATTCTTTATCTTGGTGAGAAATAGGTCTTGGTAAAACCCCTGAGGGCAGTTGGCTCCCTTCTGTACAGCTGAGGCAGTGATAGCTGTGGGCACCGAGTCAAAAGCGACTGGATGTATTATCCTGCAATACAATTACAACTGAACATTTTCCCCCTGTCAATGAGAGGCAGAGAAAAGGAGGATCTCTAAGCAGCTGGAAATTTCCTTAATCCCATTAAGTGAAGCTCCCTGCTTTAGTCAAAAACAATCACATCCCAAGTGGGATTTTATGATATAAAGCATCTCAAAGCTTGTTTGTGGATTTTTTTTTCCCAATTCCTTCCACTAAAATAAAGCTGAAGCCCAGAGGGAGGCAGGGCACTGACTGCCCAGCCAGCTGGACAGGAGGCATGGCAGGAAGTCCAGTAAATGCTTCTAAAGTGAGTTAAGGTATGATCCTGAAACACTAATCTCCTCCTTTCATTCAGAAATCCTCACAGGATAAGCTTTGCTGACTTGATGAGGGAAAAAAAAAAAAAAAGAAAACCTTTTCTTCCTGTAAATACTTGAGCAGAAAGGGAATTTCACAGGGAAAAATGATTGTCATAAACATCATAAATCTTTAAGGAGCTTAGTAATACAAAGTGTCTGGAGTTAAAGATCTTTTAAAATCACCTGAGAGAAACTAAAGGTCCTAATCCTCAGCCTTCCAGCTCTTAAAGCTACCTTCCCCCTGTCACTGAGAGAAAAATGTGGGAATTATTACCTCCTTGCATCATTGCAAAGAAAAACTAGTGCATGACATTCACGTGTCTGGCCACAAAGGCACAAAACAGTCCTGAAAGTGATCCCTGAGTGCATGTAAGTCCTGTGAGCCCATGTTCTATCAGCACAGGCTATACATTTCCTATCTTTCCAGCCATCTCTACTCTCACTGTTGGCAAGTGGATGGTATAAACCACCATCTCACTTTTCAACAGGAATTTATTTTCTAATGGTCTGAAAAATAATAACAATTGTTTTAAAATTTAGAAATTCAGTAGGAAATAGCATAAGTGAGTGAAATTAACTTTCAAACATAAACATAAACATTGTTCAAATTGCTTTTCTTCATTCCCTTTCATCCACTTTGGTCACTGACAGCTTTGCACTGGGACCGAATCAACTAGAAATGTTCTGATCCTGCCAAGGTGTCCAGACTGGATAGGGATGAATAGTATCTTTTTCACCTTGGGTAATGACAGAATTTGCCACTGCCTGTAAGGTCTCTCTGGCAGGAATAGAAAGGTCAGCTGCAAAGCCCTTTTTTACACTGAAATGTCATCAGTCAGAGTGCTGGGAAAAAAAATGAAGTGAGTTAGGTTCAAGTATTTCCTAAATGCCAAGCTCCACTCCTCTGATAGGCCCAGACTGGAGATTCATACATATTCATAGAAAATTATTAAAAGATTCCTCCAAAACTCTTCACGAAGTGAGAGATCCCAGATCTTTTGATGATGTTGAAGGAAATTCTTCTCATGCAGTACAGTTTATATTTTTAGAAGTGATGGACACTGCTGCAGTTGAATGTCACAGGTCTTAGAGCCTGAAAAAGGCTGTAGTTTCCCTTTTGTTATTATCAGTTACCTAGGAACTCCAAGAAAAAGCATTCCTATTTGCTGAAGTAGATATTTTGCAGAGGACATTCTTAGTTCTAGAGTATTCTTAGCTCTGAGAGGAGATGTTTATTCCTTTGGGTTGATCTCCTGTTCTGACCCAGCTAAAGGTGCACTCACATCTCTGAAACAGGGCTTCTCCCACAGTGGACAGGGCTAAGGACACTCCGAATGACTCTCCAGTCCTTCCTTCCAGAGACAAGAGCTGCTACTGGCTTCTACAAGCAACACAGTACTGCTAACTCGTACCTCTGTGTTACATTGTATCCATGGAAATGGTGTCTGAGGAGTAGAGTCTGTTCTGCTTCTGACTTGCTCCAAATAACACAGCAGATGATTCTTTGTTGAAATTAAAGATACATCAGATAAATTTCAAAGGTCTATTCAAGGTCTGGTTATAGTTTTGGTTAGGTTTTTTTTTTTTTTTAATATTTTGTGTACTTGAAAGGAGAGCAGGCATTAAGTTCACAGATGACAACAGGCAGGGAGAAACAGCAAGGGTAATGGAGGACAGGACCAAAACTCAGAATGATCGTAGCAAATTAAAAAGTGTTCTGATAAGAAAAAGAGGAAGTACAGTGAAGACAAGGTCCTTAGGTAATCAGGTATAAGCAACTGAGCAAATGCAGATGGAGCATGAGTTGCAGGATAGCATTTTGCAGAGAAGAGAGCGTGGAGAATCCCAAGCAAAACAAAAGCCAGGGACTTAAAATGTTGTCTCCTGAGCTGTATAAACAAAAGCATTGTCTATAAAACATAGGAGTATTTCTTTTCTTATTACATTGGTGAGCCCTTGGGTGAAGGATTACATCTGATGCAGGGCAGCATCTCAGAATTGGTGAGTTCTGAATTTAAAAACACTGATACACCTTCCCAGAGCTTCAGGGTGTGCATTGTTCTTCAGACCTCCCCAGCTCCTTTAGGGACACTTTGGTTTTTACTTCTGTCACAGCCACATCCAAGTCACGTCTCTGTGCTTCCAAAGACAGCTCTGAAGAATGGGCAGGAAAGCAGCTGCAAGTTTCTGTGGTTCAACCTCAGAATCCATGTCACCTATTCAAATAAAGAGGAAATATTCAAGCAGGCAATATTTCACATGTTTTTAATATGGCATGTGAGATTTGAGGCTTAAACTTGGGAAATCCCACATTATAAGGGGTGTTTGGCAACTCCAGCTATTTTTAAAAAGATGTGAATGATCTGGAAGGGGTCCAAAGGAGGGCAGTAAGAATGATTAACTGTCCGCAAAGATGGACAGCCAAAAGAAGGGAAGAATGAGGAGGGAGACAGACATAAGCTTCCGACATGTAAAAAGTTGCTGCTGCAAAAGGAAGGAAGTAATCTGTTTGCCATGTTCATGTTGTACAGGATAAAAACCTAAAAGCTTTATGTGTCACTGAGGGAGGTTTAGGTTAGATGTTAGAAAGTGTTTCTGAACAGGCAGAGCAGTGAAGCATACAAATCATCTTCCCTGGGCAGTGACTTGGGACATACGGTCTGGAAAACTGGGCTGAACTGCAGAGACTGAGTGTAGCCTAAGGCAGAAGAATGGCAAGAGCAACCTTGCAGAGTTCTTCCCAGTACAGGAAGTCTTCCCAGTACTGCTCGTAAGTTTCAACAGCAGTAGAAAGAGGTAATCAGCTGAGTGGCAATTTTTTAATGTAGCATCTTG
Organism: Phylloscopus whistleri; assembly: GCA_017589585.1. Classification (NCBI taxonomy): domain Eukaryota; kingdom Metazoa; phylum Chordata; class Aves; order Passeriformes; family Phylloscopidae; genus Phylloscopus; species Phylloscopus whistleri. The sequence continues at coordinate 2,713,673 of JADMLD010000614.1, read as the reverse complement.
AAAAATTCATTAGCTTTTCAAGCAACAGGAAGGTTCCCACAGCATGCTTTGGAAACATGAAATTCTCCTTTAATACTAAATGTTGCTTTCTTGGAAACAGTCTCAGTGAGGTAATAGTCAGCACAAAATAAATTACTGTATTCAAGAGTCAAAGTCAAAGACCACATTTTGACTTCTATCGTCTGCCTTTCTTCACATATAGGCATCATCTACAGAATCAGGGAGGGCAGTACTGTGCCCTATAACATGGTAAGGAACAGAGGGATCTGGGTACTTTTTTTATTGCAGTGTTGACAGTGGTATTTTTCTTTAGGTATTACCTTGTCCCTGAATCTTTTGCCATGCATCTAGGCAAGAAAAATAGAGATTTCACATTAAATGGATAACTAACATTTACACTACATCAAAAAAAAAATAAATATATATATGGAGGGGGCAGGGGAAGAGAGAGAGAGAGACTCACGACTTTCATGTGCCGTAAAGGACTATTTGCTCCATCTGGTTACTGGAGATACTTAAATTTAGGTAAATTTTCTTCAGTCTTTGTAGGGTAAGAAAATCTATTTGCATGCAAAACCTCATGAATCCATATGGAGGCTCTAGACCCAACTTAACAAAAGTTCATGACTCTAAGATTGATGTAAGAATAATATACACTAATCAAGAAAGAACTGTCATGACTATGGTTAAGTTATCATTTTAATTATACTGTATGAAACAGCTGTATTAAATAACTGCACTGATGACTGGGCCTTACAGTACAAGCTATGGTATGATTTTTTCTTTAAGTTATTAATTTTATCCTGAGAGTTGATTTTTTTTCTGACATGGATAATGTTTCTGCACTGACACCTTTATAGTACAAAATTAACTATGTCTGGGCAATCAGAATTTATTAATTTCTTTGTATTTTATTGTATTCCCTTTTTAATATTTGAAGTAACATGAAAAATTATTTAAATTTCTCACTCCTTCACTACTTTGTTTCCTTTTAAAACAATACATATTTTTCCAGGACCTAATAAAAGAGAAACTGTTCATAAAAGACTATAATCTTCCATTTTCTATATTCAGTCATGTAAAGGTGATATCATTACCCTGTGGGGACTGTATTTTTTGTTTGCAGTGGCACCCCAGAGATAGTATAAGGATGTATTTACATAACCATTGCCCTTAGAAATGTCACAGTATCAAGTTTAACTTACTGAGTAATAAATTCTTACCAGCTTTCAAATCCAAAAGGGGCAGCATGGGAATTACTCTTTATATTACATCTTTAAACATGCTTTTCTTTCGAGGTGATAGAAAAATTACAGTGAAGTAGAGGAGAAGGAAAGGAGAAAAATAATCTGACTCATGTTGGGTAAATCTGAAAAGGTCATTTCTTGTTTCTGGCCTGCTAGCCTTGGGGCACATTTTTCTTTTTTCTCTGCCCAACTTGTACTGGTGCTTTTGAGATGAGGTAAAGACTCGTCCACCCCCACAATGCAGTTCTGGTTTTGGGTAAAGATAGGAAAAAGACCAAAACTGAATAGGAACCTATACTGCTGGAAGACACTTTCAGCCAAGTCCTCTGGACTTCTCCCTCAATTCTCTTTTCTGACACCAGATTCTTCTGGCACCAGATGGTTGAGGAAAAGGAACAGTTGGATCAGCTTTCTTACTTCTTCTCAAGTACTAATTCAATTTTGAACTAATGTCTGGTTTTACCTTCATAATAGGTTTTATGCACAGCCCAAATGAAATTGCTCCTTAACTCTGATTGTTCATGCACAGAATCTGTCAGTCAGCCTAGGAAGTATGACCTAGGAACTGAGAAAGTATTGCTTTTGATGGCAGAAGTGAGCTGCAAATTAAAAGCATTAATATAGCCCTGTCAACTGCCCAGTTCTGGAGTCATTACATTTAAAATTGTGAACAAAAGCCTATAAATATTCAAAGGTAGTCTACTCTTAAACTATGCTTTCTACATCCTACATCCATCCTGTGTAAATACTTATAACTACAAGCCGCTAATTCCCACTGCAGCAGCAGGCAAATCTGCAGCCTGGCCAGCGGGTGGCAAACGTGTTTAAGTGGAAATGCGATCTGCCTCTGCTGTGTGGCTCCTAGCCCACAAGATTGCCTAACTGCTTTCAGCGTGTCACTGCCATCAGAGGTCCTGCTGTAAAGCTTCAGCACTCGCACTGCTCAGAAAAGCAGCTCACTCATTTGTGGTCCTGCTCCAAACTTTATTTCTTCCTTTCTCAGTAGAAGCCCCAAGATCAATACAGTCCATCCTCATGACAAACACCCAGGCTTCAGGTGCATAATGGCACACATATCCCTAGAAAGAAGCTCTAAAATACCCACAGCAGTACAAACAGACCGACACTCAGAGATAAAGGCATGCCAGAATCCTGTACTGGAACAGGATGCCCCCAGTGATTGTGCTCTCCATCTTACCTGCCTGGAAAAAGGAGACTAAAACCAGCTCCTTCTGTCCCTTCTTCACTTCCAGAGAGTTCTGCTGTGACAAAGTCAGTGTGGGAGGGAAAGTGGCAAATAACCATGTTGAAAGGATTTCTGGAGTTTGACAATTTCATTAGGCATCTTCCCACTCTTTATTTTATTTCTCCTTGCTTCCATGATTTTCCATGATTTTTATTTTAGTATATGAAAACAGCAAAAGCTAAAGGACTCTGCTCTCATTGAATTAAAATACAGGATGAGGAAAAGGAAGTATAGAAGTTTGCTGAAGCTCTAGGGGGGAAAAACCAAACAAAAAAGAAAACACAACTTTTCCTCGTTTATAAGACACATATATTTAGTATATCTTGTTTCTTAATGTTCTAATGTTCTGATATATTAAAAACTCAATCATGTCCAAGACTGTTACTGGTCTCCTCTGTAATAAAAACGGTTTAACAGCTGGTTACTGTCTCCAGGTGACAGTGCACCACCACCATCTACTGATCAATTGGCTGTACTACCAAGAGAGAAAGGCCCTCACCCGGACCGATTTGGATTTGCAGATTTTAATTCGAAAGTTAAAATTCTTGTACTGAGCCAGAGCTTGTCACATGTTGTACACTGATAAGGAGAGCAAAGACAGCTAAATTTAGAATAAAGAAGAAGGATCATGAAACTCAAAAACTGCAGGGAGCAACTGTTTAGGGGTTTTAGGTAATGCTGATCTGCTGCTGGAAAAACTGCAGATATAGATTATTTGAACAGCATTTTGCTCTGACTTACAAAACATGTAAAACTGGTGACCTGATGGTAGGCAACACTGATGCATGTTGCACTGAAAGGATCAAATACTGCTTTTTCTTCCTGCACTTTTAATCATGTTAATGAAAATCATCACCAATATTGTGTAAATTATCTTTGACAACTCTCCCAAGGTATTCAGCTGCTTATGTCCATTCAAAGAGCTCAGTAATGGAACACATTGCATTGCATAGGGCACCCACTTGGTTCTTCAGGCTCAGCTGCGAACATACTGGTTCAGAGGAGTTAAGCTGTCGCTTCTCTGTATGTCCTCTTGAATTTGACTGTATAAAATAAAGATTATTTCTTTTTGTAGTTATGAAAGGGATAAATTGGTATCAAATTTCTTAGCTTTAAAGGGATTATTTTGGTTCATACTCTTTGTAATATAAGTTGTTATTTTCCTAACCTTTCAAGGTCTCTATGTACTTAGACCAGCTACTCACTTTTTTCACTTTTTTTAAGAGGCTGCATAGAACCTTTTTCTTCCCCTTTAGCAAAAGGATTTTTTTTTTTAGCTGGAAAAGTTATGGATATTGAAAATGTTATCTTTCACCCTTTTTTACTCTATTGAATCCTTTTGTTCTGATACTTCTGTAAACCAAGTTGATGTGAATGAGGATTAGCCCAGGAGAGTCCAAGCTGTCTAGAAGTGGGAGACTATTAACAAGAATCCTGCTGGGTAGCTTGTGCAGTATCTACATTCTGCAAAGGGATTTATCAAAAATACCCAGTCAGAGAACAGGATTTCACATCTTTTCCATCTTGGTGTAAATGTCAGTGCACTGAGAATGAAGACACAGACTGGTGCTTAGAGCCATCCTTTCCACTTCAAGTCTACTGCCTTTTGTTAAAGTGTTCCATATGGCTATCTCTTCAATCCACTTATCATCTTTTGCCTGTGTTGGTGGAGTTGTGCTGACTTACAGCAGTAGATAATAAGTCATTATGTTCTGTACTGGTGTTACCTCTGTGTTTCACTTCACTCTGTCTGTGCTCAAACTTAGATGCTCTAACATCAGTGTTTGAGGACAGTCGCCTTTGATTTATTGCTGAGAACGCCATGCACACCTCTACACAATAAATAGTGTGATAATAACAGCTTATTCCCACTGAACAGGAAATCAGACACTAGGTAATGATCTAGTGGGCTGTCTTGTCTTTGACTGCCATCAAGGGAATTTACAGGTGTTCAGCTGGCCACAGGAGGGCTTTCATATTGTTCCCTAGATTCAGTCAGGAATACAGTGTGAACAAAGACCACATAATTCAGATCAGACAAAGTCTCTCTTTTCCCAAATTACTCAGAGTTTATGAAAAATGAAGTTTTTTATAGTTCTGAAACAAAGACTTTCCATCAGGGTTAAGACCAGCTGGGACCATTAGATCATATTACAGAATATGAAACCATTGTTCCCAACATTTTCGTAGCTGTAATTCCCTGCAACCACTTTCTCCACTTTCCTAGTCCCTAGACTTCATCTTTTTCTGGTCCTTTCCACTTCTGTTTTACTCCTTGTACATTCCCTCATTTTAATCTCTCTTAATGGCAATAGCAGGGAGGTCATGCTAATTATCCCAGCAGGGTTTGCTAGCCTGGACTCCAGTCACAGCCATGCTTAGCTTCTAATGTTATTATTCTCAACCACACCTTAGTGACTGAAAAGTAAGAACATGAGCTGTAAGATTGTACCAATGTGCTTTTGTTTTGTTAAGCTGTTTTTGCTGAATGTGTGGTATTTGAGTGCCTTTATACAGTACAGTAATTTTCGAAGAATTATACTAACTCCAGAGCTTTTAAATTAAACAAAGAATAAAATTCTTTTACTCAGTTAATACTTTCCTTGTATGTTTATATATATATATATATATATTTGCCTACCATGCACAGATACAGTTTTATGCATAATTGTATGTATTTATGTCTTGATATATAACTACAATTCATTTTACAATATGTACAGAAAGATTGAAAAAGGACAGTTTTTCATGGTGGCATTGCAAACACATAAACAAATGCTTTTCATAGAAAGGAAATCCAAGAAAAGCGTGCTTAAATTTTACAACTTCTGTCTTGGTTATACTGGATTTCCATTTTCAATCGTGTGTATATAGGTATACAGGAAATACAAGGGAAGATGTGCAAACCCTGACCTGGAGAAGTTCTGGCAGAAGTGTATAAATATTTTCCAGTGTGGTAATTTCAGTATTTCACATAACCATATGCATGCATGCATGGTTAAACCTAACATTAGAAGAGTTTCAGTTTCCTACAGTGAACATTTTGTTAGTTCATTAGCCTGAGTCCTTCATTTTAATGGGAATTTTGTGTCTAAACATTCCTGTGAACACTGTGCCTGATGGAGGTACTGAAGTCCTTCAATGCAAAGCGAGCACATCTCAAAAGCAGGCTGGCATGTGCTAGGCCAATCTGAAGTAAAGGCAGAGAAATTCAGTTTACATTTGGATGATTCACTTCTGGGACTAATCTGAGTCACTCTCATGCTGAAGTAATGTCCCTTCAGCCAGGCCAAATGCAGGACTTCCTGAGCATCTCTCTCTGCAAGCATGTGAACCACTTAGGGGCCTGACTATTTTGGGGGGGGTCAAACCCATTCATTTGTGTCTTTGTTTTCTCAAGCTTCATAAAACCACAGAACCATAAGATACATGTAACGAGCTCACCTCTCATTTTCTGGATTTCCAAGAAAAGCTACATTCATTGTGCTCTGGAGAACACGTTGCAATGGAAGTCCTTATTTGCATCATTTTTTCTTCAGTTGAAAGCAGAAACTGCCATCAGCTCGGGTTTTGTGGCACAATATTTCTATACTCCATTTGATGGCCATACCACCTTTGTTATTAAGTGATCTCAATATATCTTCCCAGTTCCTGTCTCCCATTCCTTTTCAGTGTAGAGGAGTTATAAGAGAAAGAGAGTAGTCCTTGTGTCCTTGAGCCTTGCATTACAGGGATACCCTAGCTTTTATCTATGGACATTATTCCACAATTCCTCACTCAGCAGACCCATAAGTTTTTTCCATCCTGGGGGAAAAACCCTCCACATTTTTAGATTTCTTATTAGTCTCTACCCTGCCTACCCAACATATGGCCACAAACACTCTTGCCTTAATTTTCTCTGTGCTGGATGCAGGAGCTGATAACTTCTTTTTTATTTTCTTTTTTTTATATTTTTTTAAATTTATTTATTTGTAATTTATAGAAGGCATACAGTCAGCTGGAGGACTGTTCCTAGAGCATCCTGAGGTGTAGAAGTGCTCAGTGAATATTCCTCAGGAGCAGCACAGGGCTTGGTGTAAAATTAAAGTGGGTAATCCATATTCAAACAGGCATATTGTGTGTCAGCATCATGGGAAACACCAAGAGGTCAGGCAAAGCCTGTGAGCCAAGCTAAGTGGAAGGGCCTGGAAAGCCAGAGTTTTGCTGCCTAACCTAGGAGCAGCTGATCTCTGCTGCAGTGAACAGCAGCAGCTTGTGGCTGGCAGGAGTTTGCTCCGATAGACAAATAACCCACTTTGCCTTTCCCAGAGCCAGGCCTGCTCAGGTGAGTGTTCCAAGGGTTTGGAATGCCAGAGATAAAAGCATTTCACAACACTTCAGCCCCCATCTCCTGAGGCTTGTGCCTCTTGAGGAAGCCTCAATTTCTTCCTAAGTAGTCATGAGACAAGTACTTCACAGCCAGTTCGATTTCTGATGAATTACAACGCCTGGTCTTATTCACCCATGAGACAAATAATACAGTCCTGCCCACCATTTCAGTATTTCACATTTCACTGTGTTTTCCTTGCACACTAGTTAAGCTCTGTCTTTTTCAGATGATGATTTAGGCAAAACCATCTGCAGATGCTCCTTCTCTCATTCCTGCTCCCCTCCTTTGGAAATCTATATCAATTTCAGATATACAGTCCTCCAAAAAGTTGGGAAGAGATGATTCTCAACAACTGAGACAATAACCACTCTCCTAACTTTTTAATGCCATTTAATAAAAATTTTCACAAATATTCTATTCTAATACATCTGTAATCAGCAACACAGATGTCAGGTTTAATTAGAAGTCAGGGATGGGTTCTGTCAGTATGTCTTCAGTCAGTATGGTCTACTGTATATCAAGAATAATACAAACTTACCGTGGAAAGTATCACAGTTAAAATGAACAGACAGTTCAGGAATAGAATAGAATAGAATAGAATAGAATAGAATAGAATAGAATAGAATAGAATAGAATAGAATAGAATAGAATAGAATATCCTGAGTTGGAAGGGACCCATAAGGATCATCAAGTCCAATTCCTGTTGCTGCACAGGACCAAGGCAGACCATGTGCCTACACCATGCTCTGGACAAACAAGGATGTCCAAACAAGGAACAAAAATGAAAAGGAGAGAACAGTGCAGACAGAGTTCTCTGCATTTCTAATAGGAAGTACAAGGGAAGGAAATACAAGGGAATACAGGGAAATATACAGGAAATACAAGGGAAGATGTGCAAACCCTGACCTGGAGAAGTTCTGGCAGAAGTGTATAAATATTTTCTAGTATGGTAATTAACTTCTTGGCTGAATCAAGATTACATAAAATGTTCTGTCTTGGTGCACTCTGAAAAGAAAAGCCATGGGCCACCAAAAAAAAAAAAAAAAAAAGAGAGAGAGATGAGCATTTAAGTTGTCTTTTAGTCTGCAGGTGAACACCCTTTATTTTTAATCCTATCATTTGTATTTTAAACGCTTAGAGAAAGATCTGCTATCTCCTTTTCACTAAAGCAGGGATTAAGTTCATTTTCTCCTAAACTCTGGCATAGAGAACACAGTAATTTCTTCTTCCCCCAGCTGACAAAAACATTTGTATTGTTCATCAGTGCTTTGTTCACCTTCCTCCAGGAGGTTTCTGACATTGTTTTACTTCCTTCCCTGCCACATGCTCCTTTGACGCTTTGCTTCACATAGAAACTCATTTCTGTTGCTTCCCCACTCTGGGCTACGCACAGTGAACAAGTGCATTCTAGGTTTTCAGGAGCAACCTGAAAACAGCAGGACTGTGATTATCTTTACTTTCAGGCATAAAGGTTGACAAAATGACAAAAATCTTAAGGATATTGGATTTGGCTTTTGGTTATTTCCAAAATACTGGGAGATGGCAGGACAAGGGAAAAAGCACAAGTACACCAAGATGCTTTCTGAGACATTGAGACATCCTGGGACTCATAAGACTTAGAACAGCAGCAAGTAAACCATCAGAACCATTTACAGGCATAAACATATGTGAAAACCCAAGCAGTTTCCACATACTAACATCACAGAATTTAATTACTTATGTGTCACATGAAACAGTTTGGTAGCAAACTCTGAGTTTAGTGACAGAAGGCAAACAAAAACCATCACAAAATGCATCACATAAATTGTTGTGGGAGGGACACTGTTTAGCACTCTCTAATTCAAAGCTGGGCCCTTGGGAGCTAAGAAACTCCTTGCATTTGCTGGCACAGCTGTAGCTGTCGAGGGGATTACTAAGGCGTGATGGGATGTGTGCGGCAGTCAGATGCAGCAGAACAGTCATCTGAGAAATAAGTGCCACAATGTTTTGGGGATTTTTAACTAGGTAGTTAAAATATTCCCAAAACTATTTCCAGTAAGAACTGGTGGTGTAATATGGTGAAATGAATACCTGAAATATTTTAAAAGTCAAGGTTCTTAGATAGAGTTGGACTTGATGGTCCTTGTGGGTCCCTTCCAACTCAGAATATCCTATTCTATTCTATGCTGGGTATTTGCAAATTGCCAATAACTTTTAGCTATTTTAAAGCTGCTGCATAATGGCATTTGGGAAAAAAAAACCCCGAGCTTTAAAAATGGCAAGTCTTCACCTCTTATGAAGAAACAATGATTCATACTGATGCAGCATTGTCTGTGTGACTCAGCAGGTGTATTGACACCAACCAAAGATAAGGGATGGGTTCTGATCAGTAAAAAAATCCCCATTCCTCAATTTAGATTAAGGGAGGAAAGAGGTTGAAGTAGGAAGGTGGGAGTACCCATTAATAGAGGTTATGTAAAACTGCTTGAACAAGACTATAACAGTAGGTATGGCAAAGTTCAGAAATATAAACTGGTATAAATGCATGAGATAAAACAAAAGAAAAGATAAAGAAAAAAAAAAACAAGTGCTGTTTAGAATTTTGGGTGAGAAGGAATAGTAATCAGATTTTAAATGGTAAAGAAAATTCAAGGGGTTTGAGTATAATGTTATAATTTCCAATTGTAAAACCGACATCCTTGAAACTAAAGTTTGAAGTAAACAAAATTTGGAGCAGAAAGATAAATTAGATTTTGGTTAATGTAGGCAGTAGCTGAAACCATGAGAATAAGTGAAGTGTCCTGGATGACAGGAGATGTGAGAGCAGGGGTAACAGGCAGATATGAGGAAGGGGAGCCACAGAAAGACATAATTGACTTTAGAGCTTCAGAGAAAATGTTTTACAAAAATCTTAGTAGGATTATGGCTTCTGAGAACAATATTTTCCAGTTTTGTATTGATTTATAAAGTGGTTTATTTTTTCCCCCAAAGATTTTAGTCCAGGAATTGTAATGACAGCTCAAGGCCATTAAGCAAGACTCTTTTGGATATTATTTTTGCTGACTCAAATCAACTGTCATCAGGAGGCACAAGGAAGCACAAACACTCACAAACTCTGTGAACAGAGCTGTGCCTGGATGGGTGTTTGTGTTGCTATCGACTTCCACAAGAGCCGTACTGCTGTGGTGGCCTCCAGGAGAGAACTGAGAGCAACGGCGTGACTTGGTGGTGAGGAATTCAGATGTAAACTGCTTTGAGTGTATTTCATCAAAGTGATTAAACAGAGAGGGAAGGCTCTTAGATTTAGTTATTAAGAGCTTTAGGGAAGGCAGTGGTTTTAGTAAGGCTTTATACCAAAATATACTTTAGAAAGCTTCTATTTTACTGGTATATTTTGTCGTCACTTGCTGTAGCATAAAGAAAGTTTGGGTTGTTTTAACTTGACTTTTTTTTTGTTGTATCATAAGAGCTTTGTGGCAGCTCAGACAATCATGTAAATAATATCCAGCAGAGTTTAAAATCAAACTTTCTTCAGAAGAAGATTCAGGTTCACCTAGCTGACCCAAATAACAGACATCCTTTGAGCTGAATGGAGTCATAAATAACAGAAAAGGACAAAGAAGGAATTTGATGCTGAGTAACAACTTCCTGTTGATTCTTGTCTATGTTAACCTTATAATAATCCTTAGTATGAATGTTGTCACCTTTTCTTATTTTATTCAGAATTTTGTTATGTTGGTGTTCTTACTAAATCCTTAACTTTCAGAGTCAGGGATTCATCTGGGACTTTCAGATATTTTTGTTTGTTTTAAACTCACCTTTCAGAAATGCAGGAAAATCTGAGAAAGAACTACCTTAGAGGCTGAAAAACCCCTTTGCCTGTAACAAAATGTTCTGATGTCTCCCATAGCTCCCAAAAGCTCCAGAGGCCCCACACAACCCTTCCTTCATCCTTCCTTCCCCTGTCCCCAAACCTACTGTCTCTTCAGTCACCTTTTCATCCTTGCTTCAGATCTACCAGTCCCTTCTCAGCTGCTGAGCCTGGCCTCCCAAAACCCTCATAGTAACTTCAAGACTAGCTTTTCTTCTTCAACCTTTATGCAATGCTTACAAATTTTTTTCTTTTTTTTTTTTTTTTTTAATCTCAGCCTAGTCCTATTCTGGCAGCTCCATAGGATAAACATAATTTTATTTAATATAGAAATAGGGCAGTAAAAAAAAAAAGCTACCTTTGGCTCTAGTATTTATTGAAGTCTCAAGCTGGTTGACATCCAGTTGTCTACTAAGGGATTCAGTGTGCAGTCAGGTATGGGGATGTATTTCACACATAACTGTTTCACACTGGCTTCCCTATGTAAACAAGTACTTAGGTCTTGCTGAGCTAAACATTTCTTAACCTTATGAGCATATATAGGCAGTAGTTGAGTCTCATATTAATAGCACAGCATGTGTATGTCAATATTGAAATGATCTGAGATCTTCAGGGTGAAGGGTATTTTTGCCAAAGACAGCATTATGTTTTGGTATCCATGCTCAGCATGGCTACAACTAAAACAACAGCAATATTCAATCACTGCTAGATTTCTCAAAAGGATATGAAATAATTGTTGTCCTGGTCATAAAACTTAGCTTTTTTCTTTGAAAGATCCAAGAATAAATAGCTTCTATAATTTTCATGTAAAATGTTTAATACCACATAATCTGTAGCTGGCTGAATTTACCAGGAGCACTACAAAATAATCTTCAGGGCTTTATATCTGACGTTTGCTCTTGTTTTTTTTTTTTTTGTTTTAGATTTAGATTTGTGTGATCTTCTATATATAAAATAACTTGTGAACTGGTAAACAAGGACTTTTCTAGAAATTATAAAAGTACTTCAAAGCAATTCTCAAATGCACACTGCCAACCAAAAAGGCTAGATACAGCCTGCTAGAGCTATGACTTTATCATAAATATTTGCACCTTCTGGTTCACTGAATTGACTTGCTATATATGAAATATTTAACTGTTAATCCTCCATTATAGATTTGTCATTGGCTGTCTGAGCACTGCTTTCATAACTTATATTTGTCTATGTGGAAACAATACCACAGGAAATACAGTAATAGACATTGTGAGAATGACAGAAAAGAACTAATTAGCTCAACTTTTTGCTTAAGCATATTCAGCATACCTTTCAAGGGTGTCTGAATATTGTAGAATTAAAAATTGGAACTATAAGCCTACCTGCAATCTAATCCATATAGTCTCCAAGGCACTAATTGAATGTGTCTGTACTAATGATTGGTACAGAGAACCTCATTAATAGGCACACATGTTCTAAGTATGTTAGTATTCATTACTTGAATGGTCAGCTATTTGAAAATGTGTTTGGACAATTTAAAAGATAATTTATATTGTTTGTACAATGTAAAAATGTACTGTGTGTAGCATCAGCATGGACTGGACAAATAGGAAATGCTGCAGAAAAGAAAAAGTACCCACCTGGGGTTAGGAATAGGCCCAGCCATCTAGTTGCCACAGCACCTCCAGTGTTAGGGCTCAAGTATTCTTTATGAATAGAAATCACAGAATGGTTGAGGTTGGAAGGAGCTTCTGGAAGTCATCTGGTCCAACCTGCCTGCTTAGACAGGGCCTCATAGAGCCAATTGCCCAGGACTGTGTCCAGATGGCTTTTGAATATATCCATGGATGGAGACTCCACAACCTCTCTGGCCAGCCTGTGTCAGTTTTCAGTCACTCTCACAATAAAAATGGTTCCTGATGGTCAGAGAGAACCACCTGTATTTCTGTTTGTGCCCATTGCCTCTGGTCCTGTCACTGGCCAGAACTGACAAAAGCCTGGCTCCATCCTCTTTGCACCCTCCCTTTATACACATTGATCAGATTCCCTCTGAGCCTTTTCTTCTCCAGGCTGACCAGTTCCAGCTCTCTCAGCCTTTCCCCACAGGAGAGGTGCTCCAGTCCCTTCATCGTCTTCATGACCTTTCAGTGGATCCTTCCCAGTGTGTCCATGTCTCTCCCAGACTAAGGAGTGCAGAACTGGACACAGCACTCCAGGTGTGGCCTCACCAATGCTGAGTAGAGGAGAGAGATCCCCTCTCCTGATCTGCTGGCAATGCTTCGAATAATGAAGCCTGGGATACCATTCACCTTCTTTGCTCTAAGAGCACTCTTCTGGCTCATGTATGATCCATATTAGAACTGAGCTCTCACTACAGCCTGACTTAGGTCATTTTATTGTATTAATGTTTTATAATGACACTGCTTGCTCCTGTGGTGTTTACTCAGGCTGCAGTAAATTGTCTCCTTTTTTTCTTAAGGGTATCTAGTCAATGGGTGTCAGCAAACAAGGCATGGAAATGTGACTGGAGTATAGCTTATATTTGCTTAGGTTTGAAGAGGATTTAAACTGAGCTATAAGATATCAACTATTCCCTGTGTCACGGGAAGTTTTCATCCAGGAATCAATGGCATTACCAGTATGTCAGTGTTAGATGCTTCAGTGCTCACTGGGGCAACAAAGAAAAGATCATTTCAAGAGAAGCTATTTGGAGGAATAGCTCAGTTTCATTACATGAATAGCAGCATTTATGAGAGTGTTACCATGTAATTATATAGATAAATTTAGCCTTTTCAGGTAAGAGACAAGCCCTGTATGCCCAGCATAGTTTGTAAGGATATCTGGGCTGAAATAAAGAGAAATGTGGGGAGTGTGTGGTACTATACACAGCTTGTGTTTTCAAAATCTGCAGCTCTGAGGTCCAGCTGTACCTTGGGCTGCATCACAAGAAGTGACCAGGAGGTTGAGTGAGGGAGGTGATTCTGCCCTCTCCTCTCATGGACCTTGCCTGGAGTACTGTGAGCAGTCCTGGAGCCCCCAAATAAGGACTCCAGAAGAGGGGTATGAAAATGATCACAGGACTGGAAACACCTCTCCTGTAAAGACAGGCTGAGAGAGCTGGAGTGGTTCAGCTGGAAAAGAGAAGGCTCTGGGGAAACTGTGTAGTGCCTTCCAGTACCTAAGGGTGCTGCAAGAGAGGGCTGGAGAAGGACTTTTTACAAGGGCATGCACTGGTAAGCCAAGGGAGAATGGCCTTAAATGGAAAGAGGGCCGGTTTAGATGAGATAGCAGGAGGAAATTCTTTACTATGAGCATGGTGGGACACTGGAACAGGTTGACCAGGTAAGTTTTGGATGCCCCATCCCTGGAAGTGTTCAAAGCCAGATTGGATGAGACCTTAAGCAATCTGGTCTAGTGGAAGGTGTCCCTGCTTACGCAGGGGAATTGAAACTAGATGATTTTTAAAGTCCCTTCCAGGCCAAACCATTTGATAATTCTGTGTTTTCTCTGCGCAGTATCTCATTTCTCTCCAGCCTTAGTTGTTATGTGCTATCCGCTGATGTTGCAAGAATTGTTGTATCTGTTTTTTTGTGAAAATAATACAGCTATATTCAGGAAAATGCATTTTCCTCTTTGTAACAAAATGTTCTACCTTTCCTTATGTCCATAAGAAATAGGTTTTATATAAGTTTCTAGCTCTGAGTTCATCCTATGTATGCTACTTTAAGTTCATGATGAACACCCAGAGAAAGGGAAATGGGATCTCCAAAAAAAAACCAAAACAACAACAACAACAAAAACAACAACAAAAAAAAGGCAAGCTATGTTATGGCCAACCTCCTTTCTTTAGGAACAAGTTGCCTCACAGTTAAGACATGCCATGAGTTTACAATATTGAAATCTTTGTTTATGACAAGCAGGAGTAAGATCACATGATCATTTAGTCTTCTCTGTGAACTGAATGGCCTTTTTGTACTTAGGTTTCTTATGGGACTGAACTTTACAAATAAATACTCCAAATTCTCAGGATAAAAGGATAAAGTTGCAGTGTCTACACAGTATTTATCAACTCTCAGAAAATGTATTTGGAAACAGCAAAACCAAAGTGAAATATGTTGTAATCAACTGCAGTGTCTCTGAAAATGATCTGTTAAATCAGTTTTAACACTTCTGGGGTACCAGAATGTCATAAAATTCATAAAATAAACAACCTGTAGCTTGTGATGTAGCTACTCTGGTCAAATACTGAAATGACAAAATAAACAACTGTACTGCTTTCTAAAAATCAATCTATAATGCATCACATTTTTATTGGAAGATTTTATTTAAAAATAGATTTACAAATAAATCCTGAAACTTTAAGACACCTCAGTGAGAGATTAAATGTGTAGGTATACAAACTTCCCCCTTCAGAGGCCAGCTGAAGCACTGGCAGTATTTGGGAGCAGATCGTGGGAAATCCGTGAGGCAGTGGGGCAGAGGCTTTGCTTTGCACAGCTGTGTAAAGACTTGCCATAATAGCTGTCTGGAGCAGCAATCTCCGTGCTGGAGGAAACATGAGGAGCGCCTGTTCTCCCTCCCTTAGGACGCGTAATGCTCAGCAGAGACCGGGAAGGGAGGAGTGACTGCTGTGCCCTTGTGTTCTGCCTCCGCTGGCCTGAAGGAAAGCAAGCCGAGAGATGCTCTTAGGGAAGATGCAAAGCACCCCAGTGAGAAAGCCCCTAGGGAGAGTGCCCTGCCCCCGGCAGAATGTCCCCAGTGCTACCCCTGCCATGCTCCGCACGGGGCGGGGCGGGAGGCACCGTGCTTGGTCTCAGCCCTCAATGCCACGATTTCCAACGCAGAGTTCACTGTTCCTGTGCAGTTTGCCATAGCATTTTTTAAAACTATTTTGTATTAAAACCAGTAGATGGGTGCATTTGCTGTTGCTTTGTGGTTGGTTGGTTCGTTTTGGTTTTAAAATTCGCTTTAAATACTCCAGCAGAGGCAGGGGCCCTCCCGGAGGTCACGCAGCGGGGCCACGGGGGGCCACGGGGGACCCTGAGACCCGACACATCCCAGCCGTGCGGAGGGCAGGTCACCGCGCCCGCCTTCCCCCTCGTCCCTCCCGCTGGCTGCGGTGGGAAGCGAGCGGGGCCGGCACGGCTGGGGAGGCCATTTTGCAGCCGTTCAGGGAGGGAGAGCGGGCGGCGGGCGCGGCCGGGCGGGACCCGGTCCCCCGCGGCAGGTGAGCGCGGCAGGTGAGCGCGGCGGCGGCGGGCGCGGGGCCGAGCCGGGCTGCCCGGTGGGACACGCGGCCGCCCCGGGCGGGCCGGGGGCGGCACCGGCGCTGCCGGGGAGCCCCGCGGCGGGGCAGGGCGGGGCGCGGGCGGCAGGGGGCGCTGCGCCGCCGGGAGCGGGCAGGGCAGGGGGTGCCGCCAAGGGTTAAGGGGCGGGCGGGGAGCCCGGGGGGATAAGCGGGAGCGGAATTAAAGAATAAACCCGGGCGGACAGGCAGCGGGGCCGCGGAGCTCTCCCGCCTCCCCTTCCTTCCCCCTCGCCTCCGCCGCCTGCCCGCCCGCCCGAGGGGACAGCGCGGGACGCGGAGCCGGGGCGCAGCGGCGGGACGACAATGCAGCAGGCGGAGAAAGCAGGAGGGGCAGCGCACGGCAACATGGAGGGAGGCGCGGAGCGGGCCAGCCCCTGATGCGGCTCTTTCTCCTCCTCCTCCGGGCAGCGGCTCCGGCGGCGATTCTCTCCCTGGCGGCGGCTGGCGGCGGCGGGTGGAAATGAGCAGGTCGGCGGCGCTTCTCCTCTGCCTGCTGGGCTGCAACGTATGGAAGGCGGTGACCAAAACCTTAGGGGCGCCCGAGGCGGCTCAAGGTCGGTGCGGGATGGGCGACGGGACTGGCCCGCTTTGTGCGGCTGTCCCCGGGGCGGCGGGGGCTGCATTGTGCGGGGGGCCGGACCGAGGGTACGGCGGGGAAGCGGGTCGGTGATGTGAGACTTCTCCCGGCTTCCACCGGCCGCCGCAGACCCCGCAGCCCGGAGAAGCTGCCCGGGGCAGCCCCGCGGCTGGGGAGCTTTTGTTACTGGCAGGGACAGGGGCTGCGCTGGCCTCATTGTGCTGCCCCCTCCGTTCCTCCCTCCGTCCCTCCCTCCGTCCCTCGGCGCCGCCGGAGCTGTTGCATTGCGTCCTTTTCCCCCGGTTTCCTCTCTCGTCGCCGTGCCCGCTGCAGGGCCCGGCGCGGCGGTGAGAGGCGGGCGGGGGGCACCGGCGGCCGCAGGCCGTGCGGGGCCGCCGGGCTGGGGTTCGCCCCCTGGGCTGACGGCGCGGCTCGGCCGCGGCCCCGGGACGTTTCCGGGCCTCCGCCGGGCCTTTTGTTCGGCGCGGTGGCTCCCGCCGGCCGGGCGGGGTCTGTCACCGCTGCCCCTGGGCAGCCGGGCAGAGATGCTCCCCGGCCGGGCACGGTCGTCCTCCGCCCTCGCAGGAGCAGAAGCCGCCGCGAGCCAGTGCCCGAGCGCCCCGGGGGCAGCTAGAGCAGCTCCTGATGCTCCTGTGCCGGGCTGCGGGTCCTGCCGTGGGGTGCACAGCCCTGATCTTCACCTGTGCCGTGGTGTGACAGCCCCTCGGCCGGCGAGGTGCACCTGCCCTCCAGCCCTCCCCCGTGTGGAATCTCGGCGAGGGGGGGGAGACGCCGCCGTGCCCTCCTCGCCCTCGGCCTTGCGTTTGGTAGCAGGAGGGCAACCCCTCCGTCGGGCTCTGACAGGGATCCTGCGGCGGCATCCCGCCTGCCAGGACCACGGGTATGTCAGGACGCAGAAAACTTGTGTTCATAGAGGCACCAGACATGCTAGAAGGAAATGCATCCTCTCCTGTGGTCAGCGTTGGCCTTGTGACATGTATTGTCAAATGGCTAAATGTGTCACCTGGGATGAGCGATCATGCACCGGCTGAGCCTTCATGGCAGTGGGCAGTGGGCTGGCAGCATCCTTCCCGCTGTGCTGGGGGGGGACGGGCACCGTGTGAAGGGTACACATATGTCCTGTTTCCTCAGAGCTTGCCTTATCTAACACAGGTTGTAACAATCAGTAAGCAATGCCTGCTGCAAGAAATAAAACATCAAAAGTAACCTTTTTGGTCTCCTTCTTTCATGGTTGTATTTAGGTACACTAAGTAGAATCTGGGTGGGCACATGTTCACACACAGAGTAGTCAAAAGGCAAAAGTGTCTTGTAGGAAGACCTACCATGCCAGGCAATCTAACATCAAATGCAATACCAATTTCTGCCTTTTGTAAAGCATAAAAAAAATAGGTGTTCTGGAATAAGAACCATTAACTAAAACTCAAAAGCCACTAAACTTGGAATATACTGAGTTTATTGATAAGCGTGCCAGAAACCAGAGGTTTGTGTGGCCTGTGAAGCTAGCATTTCAGTGGGGTGCTGAAGGTAATACCAAGATCTACTATAATTTTTGTATCATATGGAAGATCTCCTTCATGTGATCAAGATGGTGAGGTATTGGCAGAATTAGTGGCTTTCAGCTGCCCTGCTGATCTTGTCTTCTATTGTCAAGCTCAATTCAGATGGCATGGAAAGGCTTGTCTGTAGCTGCTACATCCACATCAAGACTGATGGCTGATTATTTGAGTAATAACAGCTATGTCAGTGAGTTGAGAATATCTTTATCGAAATAGAAATGTCTAATTTTGTCCTTCATGTAAGAGCATCTGAGTTTTCACAGTATCGCTTTCCAAAGCCTGATTACAAGCTCACTCTGTATTCTTTGGACTTGTATATTGTTGCAAGGACAGCTCTACAATGTAGAGCTGATCTCATGTCAAAGTGCATTCTCTGCTTCCTAATTACCATCTCCTTGCTGTGAATCTTTTTTTGAAATTTTATGTGATGCCAGCTTGTAGCCTTGAATAACTTCCTGAACATCAGGTGTGATAATTTTCTGTGGAAGAGTTTTAGTACCAGGTACATTCCCAGTTTGTGTACACACAGTACAGTAAGTGCTAAATGGTTGTAAAACCTAAACTAGCTGTTAGTCCCTTTTGCCCTTTTAGTACTATGATCACAGTTGTAAGTACAAGTAAAGGGCCATTGCCAAAGTTCAGGGATGTTTGCAGATGTCGTTCTTTCCCTTTGTGGCTGTGAATGGACTAGTTAAAAACCAGGTGATTGAAATAAAGGTAATTTCAATTAGAGATTAGAAAGCCAGAGTGTGCCATTAATTGGTTCAATTGCAATATTGTTGGACGGGTTACATGAGACTAGGGTGGAGAACCCTCTTCATGGTGGGACAGATTAAATGAGACTTGGTTAAGATGCTCCATGTCTGTGTTAACAAACTAAATAAATAGGTCTTGGATTTGGAGCTTTTTGAAGGTGGGATTTGTAATCAGTGTTCTGATTAAGGAAGGGATGAAGAGGGATGCTTTGCATCAAGCATTTCTCTCTTTCATTGGTCTCAGACATATGTTCAGACAGTCCCAGCTTCAAATTCTCCTCAGCCAGACTGATGATGTAATCTGTGAATATGGAAGTACTGGTTATTAAGCTCTGCACTTAGCACTGTATTTAGAAAATTGAATGACTTTTTAATGCAGATCTCTTATGGCCTCTGAAGGTCACAGAGGTACCCTCTAAGTTTCAGTAAGTTGCTTGCTTTAATAGGATAAAATTCTCACAGATGAGTTGTTCACTTTTGTCAGTTGTTGGTGCTTGGAATCCCAGCAGTGAGGCTGTTAGATGTCCATGAAGGTATCCTTCAGAACCTTTACTTCTATAACTTCTCTCAAGTACGTAAAACTTGACAGGTATTTCAGATGAGGATTAAATTATGGTTTTGTGGGGTTTTTGTTTGGTTTTGGTTTTGATTTTGTTTGGGTTTTTTAATTGTTCTAACAGGTATTCCAGAGCTTCAATTTCTTTTAGTGCTGAAATGAATGTGTGCAGATTTTAAAGCAGACAAACAAGCCCCCAAACTAACCCTTAAGCTGAATTCCTATTGGCACTGGTGATTTGTTTGGTGAGTACACAAAATACATGGTGCATGTTTTTCACATGAATAGGTCTTGTGTAAAACCTAACAACAGCCCCCTGGCAAGTAGGAATTTAAGAGTTATATGAAGATGTAACATTAATCCAGGGAGAATATAAGCATAATCAGTGTAATTTGAGAAGGGATTAAATTTCTTTATCGCCTGTAAACTTTGCTTCTCAGTAGAAAATGAGGATCATTCATTTGTAGCTGCTAGGGAGATCTTTCTAGAGAGATCCTAGAAGATTCTGTTTTAGTGCTGAAATCTGGCATTATACTTGTCTGCTGCAGTGTGTATTGGTTTAAACTCATATTCCAGTTGGTCTTTGTATTTTATTAGTTGTTCAAAATTAAGATGTTATGAATAAAAAATAACATTTGAGTAATAAATAGCACCCAATTCAAATACTAGCCTACTAGTAGATGAATATGGTTAGGATATCCCACCTTCACAATCCCAGAATGAGATTAGGTAGATAATTATTTTCCAGTATGATGGTGAATAAAAATTCAGATGTTGCTGCTTAGTCAGGATCTGCAGTGTTTCTTCCCTCTGTGTGCATGGAGGATGGGAGAGTTGATGCTTGAGTGCTGCTGTTTGGAATTGCCTTCCTGCAAGCAGCCATTCCATTACTTCATGGAAACTAACTTCACAACCATTTTATCTGGACATTCTGCAAAGTCTGCTTTTCTGGATAGCACAGTAACAGCTCTGAGAAGACCCTCCAGTTCTGGGTTGGGGTTATTTTGGTTTATTTTTAAACCGTTTATCCTCAGCTTGCAGTTTTAACAATGATGCTAAAGTTTAGATGATGCAGAAATAGTCTTTACAGTCTTTCTCTCTTTCCTCTTGCACTGCCACTATCTCTTCTCATTCAGCTGCAAATTGCTAATGACCATCAAATCCAAAGGTTTATTTCATTGAGACCACAAATGGACGACTCAGAGTAGACGCTAAATTGCTCTAAAGCAGTACAAAAGACGTTGCTTTATTTTAGTGGAGGAGCCAGTTGTTTACTCAGTACTAGATAGTGTTGTAAAATGTTAATGAAGATGAGGTATTTGTGATTTTATCAATTATCAGATCCAGGTAAGGTTAGGTTTTGGTTGTGTTTTTTTCATGTTTGTCTTGAACTACTAATAATGCCTGCAAATGCCTAGTAACTGATTTCCCTCAGTCAGATGAACAAGTTACCTAGGTGATCTGAGGGTTTAAAGCTGCAGTCTTCTCCTCCTGAGCATTTGTGTTCACCCTTTTGGCTTGTAATACCTTGCACTAAGTGATTCAACTTACCTTTAATAATGTGTGTATGCACTTGTGAAGTGAAAAATTCATATGCTGGTTTTCCCTGCGGTCCCACATTTATCTTTTTTGCCCACTTGTGTCTTGAGATAGTATTAATTGCCATGTGTTTCTCCCTCCCTCCTTATTTTTGTCATTTTTAAAACCACACTATTGCCTTTCCCTGCTTGAGACTAAAACTGGGTTCATGAAGCTTTTACGGATGGCTGTGTCAACTTTTGGCTAAGTGAATGGTTCCAAATAGCAGTTTCTGGTAGCAGTGAAATGCAATTTTACAATTTTTAATTGTAGTGGTTAACAGAAGCTTGGCTGTATGTGTTTGTGTGCTGGGGAGGAAGAAGAATTGTGCATTTAGATTTTTTTGAAAATACAAGAAATCTCCAGTGGTTTTGGTAAATGGAGGAACAGAAATGTCACTCTGCTTCCTGTTACTACAAACTTCAGATTGGTTTTTTACTCTTGTCTTCTGTGGGCAGAGCCAGGCTTGGCACAGGAAGAAAACCAAGAAGAAAATGCATGCCAAGGAAATGCAATTTGGTCATGTCATTATAGGAATGTGCTGTACCTTGCAGGCTGGGGGTTCAGCTTAAATGGCATTTCTTAACAGCCCTGCTTGAAGTCTCACCACTGAACAGCAGTGTGGTTGGGAGTGATGCTTCTATTCTATTCCACATCCCAAATTCCAGTACATTGGATCAGTACAGTTGTTGTGAATCTCAAGCTTATAATTCAGGGAGTGTTCTTCTTCCAGTCAGCCAAAGGCAAACTAACTAATCTCTCAGAAATACATACAACTTGAAATCAAAACAATGCACTTTCAGTATTTCCGTTGGCTGATACATTTATTACCTTATGCAAGCTGCATTTTTTGTAAGATCAATTTTCCTTTGCTCCAGCAATATATCTGTTCTGTCTTTAGATATGAAGAAAGGCAACTTCTGAGAGAACTGTGCTGTTGGTATTCTGCTTCTCCCACAGGTCTGAATAGTTTTACCATATACGTGCCAGGGAGCAGAAGTAATGGACGCAAGAAGTCTGTGTAAATGGTTGTATTTACTAGAAAAAAACAGTGTAATAATAGTAATATAATACATGTTAATAATGCACACTAAAACATTTTGTTTTAGGAAGTGCCAAAGAGAACCGAGTGCTTTTTTTTTCTTTCAGAAATTCCAGAAACGTTATCCTGAAGGCTGGTTTACATTAAGCTTTCAGTTAATGTAATATCTGGCTTGCTGTGCATGGGTAATAAGCATTATACACATGCTTTTAACAAATACCATTTTTAGTTTTATTAGAAACTGGAAAATATGTATGTATTTTTAATACAGAGCCATAAGAATGTGAATGTACTATAATTTCTTGTTGATTTTTCTAAGTGCATTGAATCTTCCACTTTAAAATAGTAAGACAGAATCACAGTTGGCATAATGGCATGTCTGAGCCCTTGAAAGGAGTATTTTTAAGTATGTTTCAACATAGAGCAACATTTTCATTTCTGTAAAATGCTCATGTTGTGATTCAGATATACCCATGCCACTCTTGCTAGCTTGAAGAGCAACAGATATTGAGGTAAAACTGAAGGAAAAATTCATTTATGTACAGAATAGTCTCTAAGTTTGACTCCCTATTACTTAGGGGTCATCACTAGCTACTTGGGGGATTGGATGTATTTAAACGGAGCTGCAGGGGTTATAAAAGTTTGTTTTGAGTAGAAGCAGTGTATGCAGGCAGGGCACAAAAGTCCCTGGAAACCCAAAGTTACCTTTTAATTGTTCCTACTGTTACTTTTTGCAGTTCTGTGAGCTGTCACTGCCTGTGCCATTCAGTGGAGGCATCCTAGGGAGTGAATTCCTGTCTTTGTTCATTGTCTGTACACCTCATGCACTGGAAGGTGAAGCCTCCCTGTTGTGAGTGGGAGCTGCACCACGGCAAACTGCTGCTGTCGTGGGTGCTTTCCAGATGGAGAGGCAAGAGCACCTAACACTATAGAAGGCACCACATAGGCCTTGCTGGAGTTGGAGTCACTTGTAGGGGCCACCCTCAGCCTCTCTGCCCTGAGGGCTTTGAGGAGACACAGTGGCAGCTGAAGTTAGCAGAGAGGAAATGGAGCAAGGAGCGGAAGCCAAGGGGAAGGAAGTAGCAGCATCCTTTCAACTTGGGGACAACAAAGAAGCTGAATCCAGAGGTGCATAATGCTTCCAGTTAGTTGTGGCTGCAGGACTGCTGAGAGCTGCTATACTATGTGGTAGGTATAGTACAATAACAGTGTTTAACAGTAAAGGGGAGCTCACCTTGGCAGTCCATAAATGCTGAGATAAATAGGAGGTACAAGTAGATAAAGTACTCCTGCTTTGTTAAGGAAAACAGAGCCCTTTCTTCTTTCCTGCATTGATTAACAGAAATGATAGTGGTATTGGGTTCTTCCTCTTGTTTCATCCCACCTTTGTGATTGTCATTACTGAAGCATGGTGCCTTTCATCCTTTATAAGCAAAGGTATATACTAACACAGCATCAAGTATTTCTCAGGTGATTTTGTGAGACTTGCTAGGAAAACAGCACCAAATTAAGGTGAAAGCTGCATTTGTACTGCTGCTGCAAGGAAATTAATGTATCAGCAGTTTTGCCCAGCCCTCTTGCTCTTCACCTTACTGTGAAACGATGTGAAAGGGTAAGAGCCAACCAAATATCTCATGTCTCAGTCTGTGCATATCAAGTACTCCTCATGTGAGGGAGATGCAGTTTGCATCCAGGGTAGGAGGCTTCTCTTCTTGCTTGTGTGTCTGCAGTCTTCAAGTGTCTGCATTGTAGTGAGTTGCCCAGGGGCCTTTTACAGACAAGATCTAATCTTCTCAGCTAATGGAGCCAAGTATCATTCCTGTCACCTGGAGTAAGCACATTTGGTCTGATGAATATCCACTGTGTGAATCTCCACCGAGGAGCCTGACAGCCTACACAACACTATTTGAATTCCCATTTAGTCAAATGAATCCTCCCTCACTGTTGCCTCCCTCGGTGTTGCCCTCTGGCTTGGCCTTGAGCTACTGAATATATACAGTGTAATAAACTATGTGAAGGAACACACTCTTGGATTACCTGGCTGCATTATGTGCTTTTCAACGCTCAAACAAGAGTTATTGTCTATTTACATTTCTAAACCATTTGTCTTTGTAGTATTATGCTTATGAACCTAAGTGTTTCATTCCCAAGACTAAATAAACAAAAAGAAAAGTTTAGAAACAAGTAAGGAGGCTTGCAGAGTTGTTTGGACTTGCCTATATGTTTTTGCCATGTTTTTAATTAGCTTTGTATTCCCAGGGGTTGATTTATTCTGGATTAAATTGCATTGTTACTCTCATCTTTGTCTGTTTTCTCATAACTGGCATTTGTGTAGCAATGTGGTAAACCAGATCCAGGAAGTTATCCAACTGAAAACTCCTGTATTCATCAGCTCAGTCTTCACCTGGATCATTTCACAGACTGGGTTCATCAGAAATTACACAAATGCCATTGCTGGTGCAGCGAAAAGGGCTGGGAGGAGCTGGTAAGGGAAAACAAGGATTTCATGGCAACAGTGCCAGTTGATGCAGGATTACTTATTTTTTCTGGAACTAAAGCATAAGGCACAGCGTTTAGAAAGGTAACTGTTTTAAAAGTTACTACTTAAAGGAAATTGCTCTTTTCTGGAAGTATGTTACCATCCCATTGCTCAAAGTAAAAGCATAAAGAATTTTTTGAAAAACCTATATGCTTACAGTAGAAAAAAACCTGCTTTATACAGTTAATACTGGCAGACCTGGACCTGGGTGCTGGCAGATGATTTGAGGAACTTTGAGCTGCAACTGTCAGAACAGGTTTTTGTCCCTGCTTACCTAGGATTTCCAGTTTGTACCCTGCATGGAATTTTAAATAGACTTCCATCCACGGCTTCCATCCACATCCACAGCTCAAGTGTACTGTGACATGTATTGTGACAACTCAAGTGCTCACAAGTGTTTCTCCCCGTTGTAGGGCAACAGGTGACTTAGTCCCTGAGTCATCTTTTCTCTGGGTGTTCTAAATGTCTTGAGAGGAAATTAATGTATTTTAGTTAGTCTGAATGCAAAAGAAACATCTGAGCAGTACTGGCACTTACCATAGTCTTCTGGTAGAGTAACTTTTGCCAGCAAGTTGTCAGCAGAGGATTTGATGTGATTAGCGCATGATGCCTGGTAGTGTCTGGTCACTCCTCTCTGATCTGTCTGCCAAGCCAGAGTGATTCCCACCTTCCCTCAGCTAATTGCCCTACTTTCCTTAGCTACTGCACTTTTGCGTTAATGTCTCCAAGATTAGAGTGTCTGCTGAAAGAACTTTTTATCCTACCCTTCCCCTTTCTGTCCCTGTGTTGGCCCTCTCATATGTTGAAAGGTTTGGTTTGTTTTTGCTGATGACAGGCAGGAAAGTGTCCTAGAGAGTGTTCATGGCCCTTCTTTGTTTCTGTTTGAGTTGGGCAAGCATTGCTAGGGACATAAAAGTATCCAGGGGCTCTGGAGACAGGACTGATGGGTCTACAGGGGGTGAGGTGGACGAGGGCAGGAGAGGATAAACTTGTCCAGGCTTTGCATTGTGTTTGCAGAATGGGAGCCATCAGCTGAAGATGGGAGCTTTCTTCTCTCTGCCTTGTGGTCCCAGCAAGTTTTGAAACCTGCTGAGTAGTATACTGACCTGGACAAATATTACAGTAGTTAAAAGACTACTTGGGGTAATAACATTGACAGACACAGTGAAACACAGCGATATACTTGCTCTTTTATCTTTACTGCTAGTACTCAGAATATTCTTGTAGTATTCAGAGCTTATTTCAGCATTTGAAGTCCTGGCAAATAACTTATGTTTGGGCCAGTCTCTAGGTTCATGATGTATGATTTGCAGGAGCCAGGAACACATGTTTGAAATGAGAACTGTATTTTTGTTGTTTTGTGGTGAACCTGTGTGTGGGGACTGTTATATTTTTCCTACCATAAAAATCTTAATTTGAAGATACTCATTTTCTTCAAAAGTTACAAGAACTGTCTTATCTTACAAGAACATTATCTTATAAGAACAAAGGATTTTTTATTTAATTCTTTAATATACTACTAGTTAGAACTTTTTAGAGGGAACTATGGAATTTAACTTAGTCAATGTAAATATTGTTGTTAGCACGTTACATGAAAATTATATATACAGTTGCTTCAAGCAGCCTGAAGCAGTAGGATCTAGAACTTAAAATGGGATGAATTTCAAATTTGCTTATTGCTGTAAGCTGTAACTGCAGTGGGCTTTAGAATATTAAATTAGTAAAAGTACTTTAAAAATCAGTTGTTGAAGGAAGAGAATCTGCCATACTGAAAACCATTAATTTTTCCAGACATTTGATAAGGCCATCGTTCTTAAGGCCGGGTGTGGATACTTACCTGCTCTATGAAGCTTTACCTCAGCAAAAACTACTTGCCATTCTTTAGGTATGTTCAGAATCTTGGTGAAGATGTTGTTTTAATTAGTAATTTTACCTGTATGTAATCTTTCAGTGAATCTTGGAGGGGTTGATTTGTTTGGGGTTTTTTTAAGGCATGGTTTGCTATTACTGCATGAAGAGCTGAGTGAGCCCTCTCAGCAGATGTCATCATTAGAAAGAGGGTCAGAGTAGTGTAATGTCTCAAGACTTTCTTTGTGCAGAAAAATAGCCTTGAGTTTTAAGGGGTGAGGGGCTGGGCAAATAGTAGAGCAGTTTTTTGGTGGGCTCCTAGGAAGGTAATGGTTATTCCCATGTGCAAGTTAATGCATGCTTTAAGGTGTTTCATTTTTCTATGGTGAAAAAAATGTAAAAAATGTATATTAAGCTCCTAAGATGAAACTCATTAATAAGTGATAGACCTGTAGGTTCCTTCAGAGCGATAGAGAATCTTTGCTTACCATAGGTGATTGCACATAAACAAAGATGCTTTTTAATATCTGATGCTTTTGAGGGTCGTCTTGCATCAATTAGCTGCTTAGGGTTATCAAATGTCATCTTCCTGTACCCCTAGCCTGCTTGCATGGGGGAAAATATTAAAGTTTAAATTCGTATGGCCAAGCTCTCTCAGGTACTCTGTGTGCCTGTGGTGATGTTAGTGATTCCAAGGACGAATATATTGAATAGGAGGAAAGGTAAATGCACAGCACTGCTTCCTTACCATGATGCTGACATGGGGCAGAAAATCTCATGGCCTCACTGTAACTTCATGCCATTCTGTCTACTGCTGTACAGGTTAACAGCTAGTAAGCATATACTTCAAACAGTCCATCCTGACAGAGCCTTGGTGCATCTAGGCGTTGGCTAGAAACAAATGATATCTGACATTATTGGGTTGCAGGTCATTGCTTACTTTCTGCTGTGTCTTTGTGGAGATAGTAAAATGCAGCCTTCATTACTCCAAATGTTAAAATTCAGAAGAGCGTTTAACAGCCCAGAGGCTTTGAAGGTGATGGGTATGTTTGCCAGCAAGAATAGCACTTTCTCTTGTTGAGTTTAATCTTTTAAGTTATCCTTACAGCTTCTTGAGTGTATAATAAAAGTAATAAAAGTTCAAATTAATAAAAGAATGTATCTTCCTTGGAAAAGAAAGGCTCATTGCTTGTTCTCTAGTCACAGGATCAGGAGGGTATGTCTGTTGTGCATAAAATAAGGTCAGGAATAAAGAAGAAGTGTGGTGACCATGATGATAGGCTGTCTAGGTCAGGGCTGGGAAGCAAATCAAGCCCATATGAGAGTTTGTCCTTAATTCATGCCATTTTTACTTCAGTGGTTAGGGAACTTTTAATGAATCAAGTGATAGTAATGAAGCTTCTGCTTGGACCCTTGTGAAATAATATTTAGATTTATTCCGCCTCTTCTTGCAGTTCCGTGCTTGTCTTTGTCACACTTGCATGAGTGTAAAGGCAGAAAGTTGCCTGGCAGTGGGCAGCACAGTGGTGTGTCAGCAGTCTGGGCTTGTTTTCAGCCTTCTGGGAAGGCAGAGAGCCCCCACCTGTTAAACTGATGTTCAAATCTGAGGGGTTTTTTTCTATGTACACAGCAAGTTGTCCCCAAAATGAATGGCAAGCTTTGTTTCTGAATATATATATGTAAAGAAACCAAGAAGATTTAAAAAAGGGGGCAAAAATAAAAAGCATAAAGGTGGTAGGAAGGGATGAAAGTTTCTATATAGGAAATGAAGTTTGAATGGATTCCAGCTATGAGTACTAAGAGCCTTTTTCCTTTTCTTCTTGCTCTTTCCTTTACCTTCCCTTTCCTTCTGAGTTGAGCTTAATTTTTAACTTTATTTCATTTTGACAGAAGATAACCTACATTTTAAAACAGTCTTGTAAACAAATTTGTATTTTAAACACATTCACAAAACTTGACATTGCAGATAACATCAAAATCTCATTTCATGCTCTGAAGCAGCAGGAAGATAAAACACCTCAAATTCAATGTGCTTTTAAAAAGTCAATACTTGCCTGTAGTTACAACGCAGAAAATACCATAGGGAGCAATTATTTTAATTCAGGGAGTCAGACAACACTGATAAATGTTGATTTCAGGAATTTTGCTGATAACAAATTGCATTTTTCATTGTTCTCCATGCTTACAGTGTAATATTTAGTTAAACATTTTTGTTACTTTAAACCTAAAGTAATGACCTGTGATTTTTATGAGGTAGCTCTGTATTCACTGGACCTCGCCTGAGGGTAAAATAAAAAACTGTTTGTTTTATACCACCTTAAAAAGAGTAGGGAGAAAGAAAAGAACTTAATTGCAAGTCCATTGATTCCTTTTCTTGTTATGAATTATTCACGTGTTAGTGTGATTGGTTTTGTTGGGGGTTTTTTTAAGCCTTGTAAAGAGGAAAACAAATATGAGCATAATAATCAGTATTGCTATAATACCTAGTTATCTTCACACCTTAGTTTGTCTCAGTTTGTCTTAATTACCAGGTTTCTGAAACAAAAATTGTGAGTCAGTTGGGTTAGTTTCTCTGAATAACTCTTCAAAAACTATGTATTTGTTTGTTGGAATCCTGTCTTCTTACTTCTGCTAAGAAACTGGGATGGCTGCAGTTGGTTGGAGACCTCAGCATTGCTGCACACATGTGCAGATGTGCACATATGCTTGTCTTGTAAGGCCATATGGTATGAATCAAAGCTTACCTCACAGTAGTAAAACTGTAATGCATTTTCCACCATTTTCAGCTATGTGTTCATGGCATGATATTCTGTATTTTGCACAACTTACAGAGATTGTCCTGTAAATGGTCATTATTCTGTGAAATTAATGTGTTCTCCAGGATACTTAGCTTCAATTTTGTCCTTGGATTGCTGCAGATATTTCAATAACACTAGAAGTTGTGTCATCTTTTCTGCTCACTGGCTTTGTTTAAAGCAGCTTTGGCTTGCAAATGCATACAGATGTGTTTGTTCCTTCTTGTCCATGGCAGTAGATTTGCAAGAAACCCTTGCTAGCAGATAGAAAGCATGTGAACTAATTGAGTGTATGAGTATATGTACTGCCTTGTTCAGGGTTTTTAAACAATCTGAGACCTCTAGTTAAACATTGCTGGCTCCTGGTTGTTTCTTTTTTCCCTGCAGTTTTCATGGTATCTCATACTTTTATTGGGAGTTCTTAGAAATTTCCAACTTTATCAGAAAAAGTGAATTTTAATATTGGACTTTTAGATCTTTTATGTAAACTATAGCACTTAGAATTTTTCTCTCACTCTAGTAGCTCAGGACAATTCAGCCTTTAGGCTGTGATAGTGCCTTTGATACTATTAAAAATTATCCTTTCTATACACACAAATACACTTAGAGTTAAAATGGAGAACTGACCTACTGTTTATATTTTTATCTGTATTAAGATAAGTAGGGTGGTTAAGATACCCTAAATATTGACTGGATGCTGAATCAAATGTCTTACTCTGTAAATGACATTACTAAAAATCAGTACTGGTAGATTTTTCTCTTTGGTAGTCATAGTAGGTCCTTGGGTTCTCACTGTTCCTATATACTTGTTTGCAACTGATATGCTGTCATTTTTCTCTATCAGGAATATAAAACAACAAAAAAAAATACATGTTTAGGTAACATGATGTGTCTTGTACATTGATTTTTTTTTTTTTTTTTTTTAAATAATGGTTTGCAAGCACTCCAAGCCAACCCTTTAGAATATGTCTGGTAGTTGAATCTTCTGCCATACTTGTAGTTTTTGACAATAGGACTTTAATTGCCAGCAGTTCTGATGTGGATAATCACCTTGTGGCGTGGCCAGTAATTTCTGCACATTGTCACAATGACCTTGACTTTCAGAGGAGATGAACATGTGTTGTCCTCAGCGTGCTGCTATGTTGTCTTAGAGCAAAGAGCATGCTCAGGCCAAAGTATGAAGGAGATGAACAGTTAGTTCATCAGGGAGTTTTGCTAAGAGTTGCTTAGTTATTTCCTGATTATTTTTTTCTGGCTGTCCAGACACATCCTTGTGTCGATTCTGGAGACATTTTATGCATTGTCAGGTTCACTTGAACTTGCCTCTGACCTGTGTTTCCAACTGTGTATGGCAGAGGTTCTCTTACCTGTATATTTACTCAAAGAATCGTAGAATCACTTAGAAAAGACCTTTAAGATCACCTAGTGCAATAGTTCATCACTAAACCATGCAAGGTCCATCACTAAACCATGTCCCCAAGTGCCACATCTGCATGTCATAAAGGAGTTTGTCCCTGCTAATAACTGTAAGTCCCTGACAGTTGGCAGTGTTTCAACTTGTTGTTCCAGTTGCTTGAAATACAACTGCATTTTAGCTTCTGAGAGACTCTAATCCATGTGTCTTGTTCCTTTCCCAGATTCTTAAACCCCATCAGAAGAGGTTGAGAAGGATTTGGTTGCTTGGTAATTCCTGGACAGAGATGCTCAATGTGTAGGTGGAATGAGGCATTTTGCTGACCTTCAGTACCACAGAGGGATGTGCAGAGATGAGGCTGTAGTGAGCCACATCTCTCTGTTTCTTTGTTGTTCATACTTGAGGGAAGCTTGGTTAGCTTGACAGCCATGGCAGTATCTCATGGCTACCAACTGCTGTTGTGTTGGCCAGTCCTTTGTATTCTTGACATGTTGCATCCAGACTTAGAAGGTCTGTTGTGTTGGCTTTCTGTCAACTGAGGGTCCTAAACTGCAGCTTCTTCAGGGTGGGCTGGTATGGCTGAATGTAGAGCAGTGAGCAGACTGTGCTCCTGTTCTTCACCCTCATCCAGGCCCCACTGCTGCTGCTTTTTGGGAAACACATCCAGATTGTATAGATCTGTGCAATAATTAAAATAAAAGGATGATTCTTATGAACATTTTGTGAACTCATTGGGGAAAATGAAGAAACATCTTATTGGCTCCCATTCAGAAGAATGGTGGCTGCTGTGCAGTTGTTTTTGCCTTGCTGCATGAGCTTGGAATAAATGTCTCATTGTTTTCCTCTCAGTTCTTGCAGGTGCTGGGCTTTCACTGCTTACCACCATTGTAACTTCTTGCTTGCCTGTTAGAGACCTGTAGATAACAGTAGTGCATGAGGGCCCCAGCTTGTGACTGGAGTTCTGCTGGGCTGTTATCTGTTAAGGTGTTGTGACTTCTAATGTTTTCCATTGCCAGGGAGCTAAATACTAGATGTTCTGCTTTGTGACCCCTTCTAACGCTATAAGCTGTGCAACAGAGAAAAGCAAATAATGTAAAAACAGGAAAAAAGTTCATCTGAAAATGCAAATAGTTGAAAGAGGTAAATACAACAGAATACATGAAAGGTACGTACTGGTGTCTTACTGGCTTTGGCTGCTTTTCTACGCTGGTAAGTGAGGAAGGTGTCCACCCTTATTTGCCAAAGGCTGGCATGCTCAGGAGTGCTACAGAGCTGCTGTCCTGGCTATGAGCTGGAGCATAGTTTACTGGTTCATGCTTGGACTTAATGGAAGTGAGTACTAATAGAGGAAGTAAACTTAGTGCAAGGTTATGAAATGATGGGGTAGCATTTTATCTATCTCTAAATGCTAACTTCTTTATTCAGTTCACATTGGGTCTCTCTTTGAGAGAGGGTTTGTATTGCCCGGATATAGGGACTTGATGTTTGTATGATGGAATAGCCTTTCTCAGTAGGTGTGGAAAAGATGAGCTGATGGGAAAAAGGACATTTGTTTGAAGAATTATAAATATAAGCATTTTTTTTTCTAACTTGGGCAAAACCTTCTGTTCTAGGTGTTCTGGTCAAAGGCAGTATCTGATTGCTGTGTGGCACTTGCCCAGCAGGTCTTGCAATGCAGACTTTGAGCTAAATTCGCTATGGCTGGGTTTTAGTGCCATATGTGGTCTTTGCTTTCTGAGCACCTCTAACAAGAAACCAGTGTGTTGTATGCTTGAATACTGCCTCAAACTACTACTTTTTAATAACAGTACTGAAGGTTTTATGCTTGTTTGTCCTTTTCACCCAGTAGTCATTGTCTCTGTCCTTGCCCCTCATCCATACATGCCTTCTCCCTCTAAGAAATCATACTGCTCTCTCAGCCTTACCCGTCACTTCTATATAGGTCATGTCTGATTCTACATACTCTCTTAATTTTGATTTCTCTGTCTGTCTGGTCTCAACCAGCTCCTGGCTACACCATAATTTATTACAAGTGACAGATTTGGAGGAGGAGGTCCTCCCCTGTATCATATCTCTGACTATTGTACTTAGAGCAGATGATGGTGCTGTGACATTCCTCTGCTTGGGTGTTTTAAAAAAGTTCCAATGTGGAGGAACTGACATGCTCTGCAAATTGTAAAACCCAAGGGAGTTTAAAATAACAGCTGTCAAACAGCTTTAACTCCTTAGTTTCTTTCTTGGTTTATATTATGAGTGAGGAATAAAGTTAATTTTTTTTAATGAAAAAAAATTGACCTTATTGTCAGCTGATGAGAATCAGATGCTGACTTTTTATTGTGTGATTCTTTAAAGAATTAAAACATGATAGCAAGGGTGTTAATCCAGCAATTGTCTTCTGGTCATGTTTTAAACCCAGCATGAACAGACATGGATGTTTTTAATAGAAAGACAGATATTTAATTCCAAGAAGCATACAGGTTTATGCCAGAATATATGCAATTTGTGATTTCTGGTTCATTTTTTATTATTATTATTTTAGAATTATTTCCTTGGGGGCCATTTGCAGACTTTGGAACACTTTATAACTTTTGCTAAAAGTCTTGAGATTTTGTGTATTGCATAAACTTCAGATTTCCTTGCTAGTCATCTGTGTTTATTTGACTTTCTGAGAGCTATTATAGGCACCAGCAATAGCCTGTACTTGATTTTTGCATTGCTGATTTTTTTTTTCCCCACTGCTTTGGTCTCTACCTTGTCTGCTTCGCTTTCAGCCTGGAGCAGGATAATTGTTACCTGCTGAACATGGAAAGCAAGTATTTGTGAGCTGACAGTAAAGGGAGGCTGTCTCATTTCTCCTTTGTGGTGTGCAGAATGACTGCATGTTGTTTTCAGAGTGTGTAGCTTGGGCTGCATTGTTGCAGTTGGTGCTTTTATATAGAGCAGAAGTGGGGACTAGGTGAAATTCCTTAGTATTATTTTGTGGATCATACCAAGTGGCCCTTCTGCCCCCCGGTCTGTGAATGTAGTACTGCAGAAATTACAGGTGGTGTGCAAGATGTGCCCACAACTCGCTTTGTAGGGGAAGATAATGAAGTGCAGCAATATGTTAACTTCTGTGTTTGACCAAAAATGTGTGGAGTGCAGTTCTGAATATGAATCATGAAC
Organism: Phylloscopus whistleri; assembly: GCA_017589585.1. NCBI lineage: Eukaryota > Metazoa > Chordata > Aves > Passeriformes > Phylloscopidae > Phylloscopus > Phylloscopus whistleri. The sequence continues at coordinate 2,679,834 of JADMLD010000614.1, read as the reverse complement.
CCTATGAAAGTGTAGGAGTATGGTACTGGAACAGACAGGATTTTCATCTCTTTAGCAAGTACCTTGTAAGCATTTTTTGAATCTCACTGACCTCATCTTAAAACTGAGTTCTGCTTGACTTCATTATGAGTCAGAGGATGTTTCCAAGCATTTCACTGTTATTAGTAATATTGTGCAAAATTTTCAGTACTTTTTATCTGCCAGAGCAACTGAAATATTAAAGTCCATGAAGTATGGTATTTTGCTGGCCTTTACTGCCATGTGCATAGACAGGGTTGTAACCCAACAGCTTGATCCATCTGGTTGAGTTCAGTGAAAGTTGCTGTTGCACAAATACCCAGTTTAAAAAAAAAAAAAAAAGTAAATGTAAAATTTTATAAACTAAAGATTGGGTCATTACCCACAGAGGTGCTGAAAACACTTGAGGATGAACATCTTCATCTGCTGCTTCTGTTTGTGGTTGCACTATTTAATGCACCTATGGTAACTGTAGTGAGCAGCCTTCTAGCAGTATTTGATCCCAATCAAAAAGCAGTCTTACTCCTTTGCTTAATCAGAGGTGAATGTTATTTACCTATACAGAAAAGGTTGTCATGGCTAGCCTGAGCTCACAGCTTGGTGGAGCGATGTGGGACTGTTTTTATTGTCTTGCTATCAGTTTGTGCCACCTGGCACAGCTCCATTACATTCAATTTTTCCTCTTTTCCCAGAAAGGAGGAAATAGAGGCTTCAGACCCTGAATGCTCATCTAAACATCGCTGTGTGATGATTGGAGATAATAAATGAATTATTAAACTTTATGTTTTGTATGTATAATGTTCATTCCTACCTAGCTTTTGAACTACACATGAACTTGCTCAATCATGCATTTTTTTTCCTCGTGGCATAATTAACTTAGTTTTTGTCTAGTACGGATTGCTGTGGGGTTTTTTCTTTTGAATTTCAGCTTTCTGTGACCTAATACTTCATCTCAGTACTTGTAAAACTCAAAGAAGAGGGGGAAAGGAAAATAAAAAAGGGCATAGGGAAGGCTTGGGGAGTATTTCTTGATGTTTCTTACTCAAGCTCCTTGTTTGAAGGCCAGACTGCCATCCCCAGATTAATCCATATGACCTGCTGCCCTACCTTGCTTGAATTACATTTATTGCATTTCAGTGTTGAGATTTGTTGTTTGTTTTTCTTGACAGTTTGTTTTGTTAGGAAATTTGTCTGTCATTTTATACTAATTTTGCTCTTTATTTGTAAGAGATGGGAAATGGCTGTTGGAAAGAACATTCAGGACTGCTTCAGTTGTTTTCTACAAAGTTGAGATTTTGATAGACTGTTGCAGAAGCTATTTTGGATCTTTTTTTCTCTAACATATTAATGCACATAAGGTCCTGTTAGTATTGAATGGGATGATAGTGTTGTTCCTCTTCAGATTATGTCCCCAAACCTATAGTAACAAAGCTGTTACTAGTGTTTCATAAGGATCTTGCTTTACATTTGGCATTGTTAAAGTATTTCTGTGTGACCAAACACAGTAGCCTGTGAACAGATGCTGAATATTTATATTAGTAGGTTTTCATTATCCTGTCTAATAATAACATTTATAAAGCTTTGATTTTTATAAGTCTTTACAAAATGAAACAAGTATATTACAGTATAAATTTGTCTATTTAGGGACCAATAACATTATTTTTATGTTGGAGGCTTACCAGCTCTTAGTTACAGAGCAAGAAACGGATACAAGAGTGTTGGTCAATCACAGGTTATAAGACACCAAATAAATGTAAACAGTGATTCTCTCTGCAGATACAGAAAGGGCTTGTTTAAGGAAGGAATTGCACTTGGCAGTTTGGCCTTGAGAAAAGTATGCAGGTAAAAGAAGTAGCCATTGAGGAGTGGGGTTCTGGCAGGCAGCCAATTGTGTGGGTGTGGAAGAAAAGTAATTACCTCTTTAAGACAGAACTTGAAAATCTTGACTTTTTTTGTGATGTGTGTTTCTTCTGGTAACAGAGCCCTGGATCTGACTACCCACAAGATTCCTTTTTGTTCTTTATTCTAATTTAAAACACTCCTACTATGAACAAGCGAGAAGAATAGAAACACAAAAAAAGGTAATAGTGCAGTGAAGGTCCAGCAAAAGTATTTTCCTTTGTTTTTAGTTTTTGCGTTTGATTGAAATGCAACGAAAAGCCTTGTTCTAAAAATGGGCTGAGGTGACTCAGTATTTAAATAATAAACTGAAGGCCACACAAAAAGTGAAAAAAGTGGCTCGCTAATTTCTTGAGATTGGCAGTTTCTTTTGTACTTGTGTTGCAGTTAGGAATTGTGTGTTAGTATTCCTTGATAATTTTTTGTACAGATTACTGTTTTCAAAGTAATTTTTCCATTCTTCCTGCAAAAGAACTTGTACTCAATTGAAAGTAGTTACAGTTTTATTCTCAGTGCACATGGAAAGTAATTAGTTTGTTACATAAGGGATTGAAAGGCAAAACATGTAACTGCATTTCAGGGCTGATGTGAATGACTATTAAATATGGAAGAATTTGCTTTCTTGTTTGTGGTTGATTTGGTTGATGTTAAACACTAATACAAAACCACCACTGGATAGCAAGAGTAACTGAAAAGCAAAGGAAAGTTGTAGCTCCTAACTTTGGGAAGAGTTAAATGTCTGTTAAGTGCCTATTCTAGGATCACACAAAGGTGTGACTAGTGCACACCTTGCCTTCTGAGTTGATGGAGTGAAATGTATCTAATGGTGCCTGTGTTCTCCAGCAAATCTGCTTGTGAAACATTAGTCTGTGGGTTTCTTTGTGTGCTCATTTTAGTGTAAAAGACTTGGGTGATAAAGCAGCATAAGTGGAAGCTTTAAAAAGACTATACAAGTATTCTTACCACTTGGATAAGAACAAAAAGATACTCTTCCTTTTGAGAGCTAATTGATGTCATATTTGGCTATAGCGTGAAGTTTTGACCAACAACTGAGATAATTCAGAACTGTAGAAACGTTAGATTATTTTTGTGCAAAATGTATAAAGTTTTAATGAATCTCAGCTCATTCAGTATACAAATCAAATAGCTTCAGTGAGGAAGTGGTCTGACTTGTTTCAAGAAGCTCATAAAGCTACCAGAATATGGTAATTTTTTCTTTGCCTTTCATAGTGCCAAAAACGGGACCTTGGCACAGGTATTAACTTGGGTACATCATATTACTGAGTTTTACAGAAGAGCAACAGAAACCTCTAGATTTTGTCTGTGGAAAATCATGATGTAGGAAATAGCTAATGGCAGTCTTCCCATTTAGTATGTTGCACTTTGTCCTGGAAAATTCAGTCCCCTCTGCATGCTCCTTTGCCTTTATTTCACATCCATATTTAATGTAATATTTTATTCTACCTCAGCTTTTCTGCTTGCTTCTTAGTGGGAATTGTAGGTGAGGATTTTGTGAGAATGTTTTGGGTTATGGAATACCCTTCTTCACAAAGTCCCCCACACAGCTAAGTCTGTCCAAGTTTACTGCAAATAACTGTTCCGCTATTTTCCATAATATTTATTGTTTTAACAATTTTTTAATCGAAGAATGTTCTGTTTTTACATTTGGCTTTGTTGCTGTTAGTTGATAGGTTAGTTGTTAGGTTGTTAGTTGAAAACCCATCAAAGTGAAATGGCAATAAAAGTTGATACCAGGCACAAGTTCTTCATCTGCTGTGTGGCTTTGGCTTGTGCCTTGCTTGCTGCCCCAGTGTCGTACATGTTATACCACTATGGCTTAACTGGCTGATCTTTTTCTGTGTAGTTTTCTCAAGTGTTTTCCTAGATTTTTTCTTTTGTCAGGGGAGAGGGAAAGAGGTGGCACAGGGGAATGGATTAGGGTTTCTTTCTGGTTTCATTTTCTCCTTTTTTTATCCTTTACTTAAGAATTTTGTTGTACCTCAAAAGACCATACTGTGCCATCTCATGTCTGTTGTGTCTGTCTACAAGAAATGTAGATGTTTAACCTAGTTCAGTCTGAATTGAGCAATTTTTTGCCTGAAAAACATCCCCAGTAACATGGATATGTTTGCTGATTATCTAAATAAGTTTCTCCTGGGGAGTTCCTTGATAACCATGAAACATCTTAAAGTCTGTACATTGTGAGCAACTATTCTCACCTGACAAAATGCAAAACTATGTAAGAAAAAGGAATATACTAGTACTTCTGGAAATGTGAAAATCAGGGTACATTCCACTGTTCTTGGCCCCAACCACTCCTCTGCCTTTACCAGCATTTGGCTGTACTAGGACCATCAGTGTCCACCATCACACCATGTCAGTGACTTGATTTGGGTTAAAAAAAAATTATCCTTTTCAATTAAGTTTTTTAGCTAAAGTCTGTTAACCAGCCCATATATATGTGTGTATAAGTGCAACTGTACCCAGGATAAGTCTGTTCTGGAACAATATCTGAAGAGTGTCTCTTCTTGCACCCACTGGAAAATTTTCATCTCCATTAGTTCTTTTGAAATTACTTTATCAAATATAAGTTCTTGACAGATGGAGGCCCCATCTGTCATTTTACCATTATCTGTTGTATTTCTAAATTTGCTCTCACTTGTAGTGCTTGTGAGAATACTTTGACATTGTTCTTAATTGTTCCGTGGTCTGCTTGCAGAGTTATAACCTTGAAGAGTGAATTAACTCTTGGACAAATGCATGATGTATTACATGATTTTATCTAAGACAATACACTTTGCCTTTTACACTATCCTTTATTCTTTTACTTCCATATATGTATGTTATGTAACTTATTTTTTCTAATTAGACTGATTTTGTCACTTTCTTGCCAGTCCATAGTATTGAACCAATGCCAAAGGCAAATACCACATTAGATACAGTAGTGGCCTGATCTGGTGTGGCAAATCCTGTTTTCATTTTTTAATTCTATTTAAATATATGTGTTAGTTTAAAGTCTGATTAACTTAATCCAAACCACAGTAAAATATTGCTAATTTATAATAATTGTGTATTTTGAGGCTGAGTGTAGATTAAGCTATGTCTAAAAGTATAAAGGGTGAATGGCCTTTGGGAATGTCAATATAATGGTTTAATCAGGTGAATAGGTTTAATTCTTTCAGTAGTCACACTAGTAAATTGCAGAACCCAGCAAAAGATAATGCAGTTTATAGGATCACTGGTTTGAGTTCAGCCCATATACATCATTCAGGAGTCTCTGATCTGTAAAGTAACATTTGCAGCTGCCATTAAAAAAAAAAAATGCCTGAAGGCACATTTTAGTGGTTCAGCCTCATTTCCCAGTGTTGATACTTGGTTTTAGTCAAAGCACTGACTGAGTTCTGTCACAGAGGATCTATCAGGTGCACTGTACCTACCCTCTGGCTCTGGATAACCCTAAATTTGTGTGGCTAAAACCCATCTCAAACACACAAACAGAAATCAATGGGTTAGTCAATTCTCTGCCTTGCTTGTTGTCAGTTAAAGGACATGGTACCCTGCATTGCAGTAGAGGAATAATTGGGATATGTTTGTTTTTTAAGGACAATACAGTCCTATTTTTCAAAAAGTTCATTCAGTAGCAGAGTTGGTTGACTTTCAATATTTTGCATCTTTTTTTTGTTGATACCTTAAAAAATAAAAAATGACTGGCTAGTTAGGAGGCTCTCAGATTTTTAAGTGGTTAGTTAAGGAGGTTGATGGTAATTCATGCTCTATTGTAGATTTTGCCTTTGCTGTCAAGATGTAACTTAACCGTGCTTGACAGTGGCTTACATTGAACTTGATTTCAGACACTCCTAGAACTGCCTGAGGAAGAGTCTTCTGATAAGATAGTTTTCTTATCTTGAGAAAAAGCACTTCTCAGAATTCTTATGGCTCAGGAGGCTACAACCTTCTTCTGTCTCAAGGGAACTGTGATGTGTGGTTGTCTTTTTATACCAGCATATGTGTTCATTTTGTGTTCTTTCCAACTTGCTGCAGATATATTCACTGGCAAGATAATTAGGATCCATGGATTATGGAAAAGTTGATGTTTAAGGACAATAAAGCAACTATCATGAGTTATCACAGAGATGTAAATCTATAGAGTGGACACATGAGGACTGTGGGTACAATCAGCACCAGGGAGGCAGCAATTTGAGTAAAACCAAAGAAGAACTTGACTTTTTGCTGCTTTTTAATGTAAATGATATTGCTAAGATATAGGGGGACAAAAAGCTGGTAGTTGGGCCTAAGAAGAGAAAGGAAATATATCTTTCTCTTGGGAAAAGAAGTAGCTTTAGACTAAGTTGGAGCCTCATCTGGTACTTTCTGAAGGTCATCATGCATTAGTATTTATAGCAAGTTTCCCTCCTTTCCTCCCCTACTCAAACATATGCTCACACTCGCTCTTTTTAGCAACAAGCCAAGGCTTGGAGAAAGTAATAACTGGCATTCCTGAATCCAAGATGGAGACCTTTCCTTGTAGTGTTACTTCCTGTAAAGTTGAGGAATCATTACACAGGATCATGAGGCTACTAAAAATATAAATGTCTTTACTTCAAGTACCCCTAAGTATTAACATTCTTAAGGGAGTTTTTCCCCTCCTATCCAGACAGTATTTTCATATTCCAGTAGCATTGATAAAGTTACAGAGCAAGAGAAGTACTACTGAGTGGACAAATCTGCAGACCCTCCAGATCTTTCTAAGCAAGCTTCCTTTAGAGAAAAGGACCCCCTAAATGGTTTATTTCTTTGATGTTATCTTTTTTGTGGGCTGTGTTGCCTAATCCAGAGTCCCAAAATGGGTGGCATCTGTGTGCTATTGCTGAAGGAGCTCAGAACAGTTATGGTACCACCAAATATGAAGTTCTGTCCATTACAAGTGAACATGCTTATAATGCCAATTAGGTTTGTACTTACCAGAAATTAGTATCTTGCAGAAAAAAATGTGATTTTTAGAAAAATGGGAAAGTAGTCAAATTACACTTTGAAATCCTGTGTGCTTTGCTTCCATGTGATAATCATCAGTGCTGTTTCCAAGTGGTGTGTGCCAGAGGACCTTTCTGTCCTCAGAAGATAAATGTGTCTGCATTTGTTCCTTTTGTCCCCTTCCCCAGCCCAAGGCACAAAGGCAGATGAGGGTAAGGGTTGGGGGCTACCATATTCTTGTATGTTGGATACTCAGCAAAAAAAATCCCTTCAGTCAAATGTTCATGCAATTAATGGAGGACATTTTCTGAAGATTTAAATTTGCTCTTTCTTCACTCGTGTAGCTTTTTTCCCCTCTGTTGTCTGTAAGTAGGTTGTCTGAAGTAATGTATGCTATGTATTTTATAAATGCAAAGTAAGGTAGGTAGTAAGCCTTTTCTAAAAGCATTGATTGAGGAGGTCTAATTGAAGGCATGCATCGAATAACTTTCCTAAAAAATTACCAAAATTGTGGATTACTAAAATTTTGGTCATTAAAGCTTAAATTGACTGAGAACCTTAAGGACACAAAAACTATGGTAGTCATCTGAGCCAATTTAAATTAGCTAAAAGTGAAAGTATTGGCAAAAGTACAATGGAGTAATGTGGGTTTGTTTGATTTATATTATTCTTGACAGGTAAGTGATACTGCTTTTGCATCTTGTTTTCTTGTATCATGTTGACTTTTGAGCAACCACATTTTTTACTTGAAAGGAAACATTTCATTGCTCTTTAAGTCCTGTTTGTGCAAAGCATGCTTTTAATGAGCATGGGCATTTAGCTGTAACAGATTGAAAACAGGAGGTCTCTCACAGTAGAAAAATTTGTATTTTGAAAGCTTGCCCACTACTGTCGTTTGTTTATGACGTGGTAAATTAATGCACTGTTAGAGCTCTGGCTTCTGCTTGTGGTTGGGCTTTTCTGGTTGTTGTTTGGGAGGGGGATTGGCTGTAATTCAGGTGGTATATCCTTTATATTCATATACAAAAACTATTAAGTAAGATACTTTCACCTTCAGCTAGCATTTAATGTGCATGTTAAATGTCAAAGGAAATTGAGGTGCAAACAGTTATTAGGCAGCATCAGGAATGAAAGCACTCAAAGGAGAAATGGAATCCTATTGATTTCAAAACGTGGCTTGATGAGGATGTTCTCTGCTAAGTATGGAGAAAAAAATGGGTTGCTTTTTATATCAGTTTCCAGGCTGCTTCAGTGTCTCTCTTTTCCATAGAAGTCTTTTGCTGTTTTCTTAAAGTACATCTCTCAGCAAGCTCTCTTCCACCATGGTTTGGAATAACTTACAGCAGCCCAATTTGAATGAGGCGTGTTTTTTGCTATATAAAATTGTATAGCATCCACTCTACTTTCTCTTTTAAACACAGTGGACAGTGGGCAAGAAAAGCATACAGTTGTAAGACATGGGACATGTCAACTAAACCCTCTTCATTTTTAGGTGTAATTAAAAAGTGAGGTGAGCATATCAAATGCAGGAGTCTTAATTTTGTGGGCAGGTTTTATTGTTACCAGTGTGTTTGTGGATTGATTTAATGGAGATTCCAGGAAGTCTGGAATTGAAACATTTGAAAACTATAATATTGCTTAATTTCATTGCCTTGGATAATTTTCCTAGAAAACTAAGGGGTTTATGCATATTTTTTTGCTTTCATAGTGGTATCAACATTGATAGTGGGCTGATTAAGTAAATTTTTAGCTGCTTTTTAGTGTTCAGAAAGCAAAGGGAGATAATACCATTGAGGATTAAAGATCGCTTGTGAAATTGCTCTAAACTGACAAATAATGATGTGTTGTCTTTGACATCTGTTAAATAAATTAATACAGCTGAACTTAATTAACTGAAGGGAATGCTTCTCCATCAGTCTCCTTTTCCCTTTGCTTTCCAAGTACTCCTTGGAGAGACAAGTTTGACCAGAAACTTTTTTTCCAATTGCCTTACGATTTTTTTACATAAATCTTCTTGTAGGTATGTGTAATGTTTTTCCATCTCAGTTTTAAGCTAGTATGGGTGTATAACTTGCTTGCAAATAGAAGTACCAAGAAAGGCATACTCTATTCCGCATTGTCACTGGAGAAATACTGACCTTCCCTGAATTGTTGGCTTTGAATGCTTCTGGCAACATAAAACAGATGATTTAAAATCCCTTATTATTTTCTCTCTTAGTGCAGCATTTTTACAGTCTTGGAGCTTGGTCTGATAATTGCAGCACTTATGATCAATAAAGAAGTCAAAGTAAGATGAAAGATCTAAAAAGCAAATCAAATGTCAGGGAGCAGTCCTGTTGCTTTCTTGTGGTGGTGAAACCTGCAGAGCCCCTGAGGAATTCCAGTCGTGGGGAATGACCTCAGTGGACCTGGAGGTCACCAAAGACCATTGTGGTACAATCATCCTGCTCCCAGCACTGTCTGACAACCACCAGCATGTGGTGTCTGGTTGTCCAGGGTGAAAGGAGAATCTTCACAGAGCTCTGCTCCTGGCTCTGTCACTCTAAGATTTTGCATTGAAGTAATTTTTTATCAGTGGGCGTGCTGTGCATAGATGGTCAATCCAGCAGCTGCACCACATTACTGTATGTCTTCTGAGATGACAGCCTTCAATTCTTAAACATATTATGTTCATATGAGGATAAATAAATATTCCTTCCTGGTTTTCGAACTACAACTGGAATCTTCTAATATCAGGTCCTCGAAATACCAGGTACAGTAAGTTTTTGCTTGCCACTTAGAATTTAACAAACACCAAGTTGAATGGTTGAACTAAAGTTTGTCTACAACTGTTGTATGATTAAGGCCTTTCTGACAGGATTTCTTAGCTTGGTAATTATACCATGTGATGGATTATTCCAGCCCTGAAGTAAAGCCCACGTGAAGTGAAAACTCTGATTTCTTGATTTAACAAGGAGGTTAGTCCTCGCTCTCCATTATGCCTCTAAACCAGTACTTCTATTAAAAGAGGGGATGCATTAGAAGTGCAATGCATAAACCCCACAAAATTTTTTCGGGAAATAGTCATCCAAGTAAGAGAATACACTGAGGCAGTGAAATTAAGTGATACTCTGATTTTCATATGTTTCAGTTCTAGCTTGACTAAAGGAATTAGAAACTTCCCATTTAACTGTTTCCTTTTTAATAAATGTCTCATATTAAACATTCTTTCCTTCTCCTGTATGAAAATACAATTTTAAGATAGGCTGCATGGTAATATCATTAATAGTTGTAAACTATGTGAGGTTGTGTAGATATAAAATGTGTTGGATTCCTGTGGTGACCAAGTTATGCTCTGTCTAGCATGGAGTGTGACAGGAGCAGTGGGCTTTTAGTGAGTGTCCTGCTGTTACCTTTGCCTCCCTATGAACACAGGGGGGAAACTGCTACTTTTAAAACACCACCCACAGATTGAATTTTCTACATTACAGAATTTCAGCAACCTATTATCTGTTTCAGTAGCTGTCGGGGTATTGACTGTTAACGTTTGTAATGCAAAATGAAAAACTGTATCATTATAGACTTGTCAAGAAGCTGCAAATCTACCTGAAGTTAAAAAAGCAGTGTAATTAGATGTCTTAGTGATCTGCGCAGCCTTTCTTTTTCCTTCACTGTGGTTTTTTTTCTGTAAAGTGAAAAGAGGCAGCAGCATCTAAGCAAAGCAAGCCCAAATCCCAGTAATAGTCTTTGTTTTCCACTGAGATGCTGTGATGGTTTGTAGATCTTCGGGTCAACCTAAGGCCGAGCTGAGAAAACAGTCGTCTCCTCAAAGAACAAGAAAAGTCAGGAGTATTTTTCTTGTCTGGTATTATCTGTGGGGGCAGGAGTGTGTGTGCATGTTTGTTTGAAGACTGAGTAAGGGGAAGAGCCTCAAATTGTGCTTTGTCTCTGAGACTCGAGTGTGATGAGTTCACAAGATGGTAAAAGAGTGGTTCTTGGTTCCTCATCTACTGCTGTATCTCTTGGTTTCAGTAATACAAGGAAATCTGTTTTCAGCACTCCCACATGATGGTTTCTATGTTGCTGTGGCAGCAGAGCAGGGTGAGAGTTGGCTTCTGAAACAGTCACACAAGGGGTTCTGCAGTGAAAGAAACAAGGCAGCGATTAGTGCGTCACCAGATTCCTGCCTGTTCTCGCAAAGAGGTTGTCATCCTCAGCCCACTCACCCGTTTGTGAGCCCTCTTGAGCTGGCTTTGAATAAAGGGGCATTGTGAACGTACTTGCCAGGGAGACGGTCTTCCCTTCAGCACATTGAAGAAATACTTCTATGTGGTCACCACACAGATCACAAATAGCAAGTTCTTATCAATCTCTGTTTAAAAACAAAAACAAAAAAAACACCCCCAACCAAAACAAACAAGAGAAGCTAATAGAAACATCAATTTCCTGTAGCATCTGTCACACTACGCTGGAGGGGAGCAATGTGGGAAAGAGGACTTTGGCTAGATACACCAGTTTCCTTGGCGTGAAGAGTGTTGAGAACTGAGAAACTTTTCTCATGTCTGACTACAGTCTATTTCTTCAAACTCCAGGAGTGCTTGTCATTCTTTCTTCCTTACAAAATTTCAGCCAGTCGCCTTCCTACCTGCCTCTGTTTCCAAGCCTAGGCAGGATGCAGGCTGAAAATGGGAGAGGTCTGGTCACTTGGTGACTTTCACAGCCCATTTTACTGCATTAAAACTATTATGAAAATGGTGTTCTTGGAATCAAGTTTCATACACATCAGATGATTTTTAGGGGTTTTTTACAACTATTTTTGAGGATCAATTCTGTGAAGAAATTATTATAGAATTTTTCAGACCAGATATAAGTAAGAATAATTCGAAATACCTGTTTTGTGTGGGTTTTGATGTTCTTTGGTAAACTATGAGTTTATTGTGTGTGTTCTATTTAAAAACAAAGATTGACTGAATCTTCATATTGTGGTATATTGTCGCAGTCGCTGCTATGTGTGGCAGTCGATATTGACACGGCACTTGAGGTGCTTCACCAAAATCATCAGATAGCTTCACATATCTATATCTTGTTATTCAAACAGTCTCCTATATCTTTCTTCTTCATATCTTCTAAGAGCAGCTCCACACTGCTCCAGCATTGTCTCTCTTCTTCTGTTCCGAGTCCAGCTCCATCCTGCCCCTAGCACGGCTGCCTAACCCTGTCTATGCTAAGTACAATATCTTGCAGTAGCTTACCTTCTCTGGCCCTTGCCACGACCTCCTGTCCCTAGGTCTTCACAGCACGACAAGCAGACTCCAACTGACTTCAACTAACTCTGTACCAGTTAACTCACTACTTATCATGCCCAAGGCTGTGAGGGCAAGGTGTTTCTACTCTGAGATAATTAACACAGCTGTAACCTGTTAGAGGGGAGACTGCCTTCTGCAGCATCTCTTTCTGTATCACCACAGTATATAAAACTTGAATAATCTCTGTTTGTTAATAAGCTCTCCTCACCAATGGCACATGTGAATCTCTCAAAAGTCCTGGTATAGTAAAAGCCAAAATACTGCAAAGGAAGCTTACGATTCCATAGACGGTAGATATGATACATAATGCCATTCACACTTCTGGTGCTGTTGGCCTTGGAGGTGTGGTCTATTTGTTTGAGCCTTAAAAATTTGCTCTTCTGGCTGCTCATTTTATGGTGGTCTGTCAGCTGGACATGAGTAGGATATAGAACTAAACAGCTGTCTGGTAAACCCTCTTTATTTTCTGTATGGTCTCTGGTACTTCAAAGTAAAATTGTATTAGTGTTAAGAACTATTTTCTTCCTGTACTAACCTTTGAACAATTAGAACTAGTTTGTTAGATGTATAAAGCCAGAGCATTCAAAAATAGCCTAAACCTGTGCTCCAAATGTTGCTTGACTTTTTCTCCAAGGTGTGCTGATGTCACAGGAGCATGAATCCTTACAGCCTTTGGAATCATGGAATTATATACAGACTACTCAGAAAACTTCATTTTCTGGACTTGGTAAAGTTTGCAGTTTCTGAAGTAGCTGAATGGGCAAGTGAGAGTCCTTTGCAGCTGTCCTTTGCAAAACCACTGAGCATTCCAAATAAAACTATTGGAAAATTCTTGTCTAAAAGCTAGCAAATATTTTACTGTCCACAAGGAGCATAATTAAACTGATTTTTAAAAATAAAAATAATCTGTAGACATTTAACTTCAAAGGAACCCTCAAAGATTTTTTGGAGGCAAGGCAGGATATAAAAAGCATCTATATCACATACTGCATTTATAACACACATATTGTATATATAACACACGTATTGCATTTAAGCATACTATTTTACTAGTTTTCCCTTTGGATATTTTTAGGTATTGCTTTGTATCTGATTGCTGATGTGTATAGGTGTCCTCCACCACCATTCATCTCTCCTGAGTGACAATCTTTTCCATTTGACTTTTTTTCTTTTTTTTTTTTTTCCATAAAGCAATGTGCAGATCATCTTCTAGCACTTACATCGCTACTTAACCTATGGTTTCCTTAAGTGTTTGCAAGAGCCGTGCTAGTGTTAGATGCCTTTCCTATTGCAGCTTGCTCTGGTTTTATCTTGCAAGTGTCCCAGATGCTGAATGCTGTCACACGAGCTATGCCAAAGCATCAGGGGGAGAAGGGGTTCACCATGTGCTTTGCAGTTCTGGCTAGGGTGGGACCCAGATGGGTTACAGCCATTTCAAAATTCATCTTGTGGAGAACAACCTGCAGAAGTCAGAGGGATGGCATACTCCTAGGTGTCCTCCCAGCCTGGGACTGGTGTTTCCCTGGGTCCTATAGCACAAGACTGGAGTTGCTGTTTTGCACAGCTCGGGTGGTTTTGGGGCACGCTGTTCCCCAGAATACCCTGCTGCTGGTTTTGATGCTTGCAGAGTGTGAAGTCAGTGCTGCTGTGAGTCACTGGGTGCCTCTGAGGGGATGGGTGTAATAGTCCTTCAAGCCCTGAGCAGCATCACAGCACAATGTGTGGGTAGGAAAGTGTTTGTATCTCATAGCTTGGATTGACTGCTGTGACAGGAGAAGGCAGAGCCTGTGATTATTCGGTCTCCCCTCCCCACCTCAGTTCCTTGCCAGCTGGCTGACAGCCCTGATGTGGTGGGCTGAGGCTGGTATCTGTGGAAGTGACCCATATGCTGGTTCTGGAGTGGAGCTGCCCTGGTTCTGTGACCTGGCTCCATGACAGCTGTGTACAGCCCTTGGACCGAAGTGTCTCGGCACACAGCACTGATGTACTTACTCTGCAAACCAAAGGGAGTGTCTTGAAATACTCCACTTCTCTTCTTTTTCCTCCCTTCCCCCACCCAACACCCTCATATCCAGGGGGAGATGATACTTCACATACACAAAGCCCACATGCATAGGAGGCTGAACATCCAGCTGCTGTAATAAATAAAATGTAACAAATGATTGAAAAGAGAAAGGAGAAATGAGAGTCAAAAGGCCAGGGTGTTCTGGCCCAAAGCAGATGTTGTCGGTATCTGGGGTGGATGTGCTGGAAGGGGAGTGAATCTTGGATGATGTCAATGAAGTACCTAGGCCAAGGCTGGGGGATGGGGCAGCTTCCCCAGCAGAGCTCCTGGCTGTGGGCAGGGAACAGAGCTGTGTGCTGCCCCTGCTGCCTTGCACCTCCAGCCCAGAGACCTGGGCATATCAGGGAATATGAGATGATGGCTGCATCAGCAAGCAGGGCCTGTGGTATCCTGCGGGTGTTAGTCTTTTACTGCTGCACCAAGGAAACTTTTCTCTGCATCTTGCTTTTCTGAACACTCTGGGGTCACTTTTAAGGCAAATCCAAGTAAGAGCAAATTGCAACAGTCAGTCTAGAGCTGACGGGAATTACTGGAATGCGATAAGGACTTAAAAAGGAAGGCGAGTTTGGTATTCCAGGAGGAAATCCCATTTACAGGGTTTTTTCTAAACTTCAGGAAGATGGAGGGACAGCATCTGTGGACCTGGGACTCTCATGTAAGCATCTGTCCTCACTCTTGTTTCTCTGTTGCAGTGAACAGAGACTGTCCACCTCTTTCCCTGTCCTCCTGTCCCCTCCCATTTTACCCAGGCTGACGGATGTGGCAGGTAACCAGGTGGGCTCCCAGCTGTGTGCCTTTGTGTTAAGGTTAATTTACTGCCCTTGCCAGCTCAGCCCAAAGGCTTTTCCTTTCACAGTGATACATTCACTCATTTTTTTTATCTAATTGGAGGTGAAAGTCCCATGAACATGAAACACAGTTGTCGATTCTCTGCAAGGTAAAATACTGTTAGAATAAATTTATTCATAGGCTTTCATTAAAGTCATACAAAAGCTAGATGCTGCCCTCTCTTCATTACATTTTTACTCTCTGTTATTGTACTACTTTTCTTTCTCCGAGTTCAGAGCTCCTTTTCCTAAATAGGGTCTGTGACTGTTTCCTAAGAACCCTAACCAAGAAGCAGCCCCTTATATACTGCCATCGTAACAGACTTCCTTCATCATTCACCACTATTTATTAATGTTTTTGCTTTTATGGATCCTATTTAAAATGTATTTAAAACAACAGTAACAGTAAAAATGGCAGTATAACTCTGGCAAGCCTTGTGACTTGTTCTTTTTCAGGTGTCATTTGTGACTCTTGATGTAATTTATAGGTTCAAGGGCCTTGTATGGGGCCTGAAAAAAACTACCATGGGAGGGGGAAAACCAAAACAGACTGGCAGGTGATTGCTTTCTTCAAAAGGGAGTAGATCAAGTCCCATCTGTTAACTGTTGCAATTGAGTCATAGGCAGGAGCAGTTGGGGCTGCCCACGCAAAATGACAGGAAGGTGCTGCTTTTGTGTGAATCTGCTGGAACCTGCATCCCTGGAGGAAGGAGCTCCAGGATGCTCCTATACCAAGGGGCCTTACTGCTGCCCTGACCTTCATGATCATTCAGCATGTTTTGCTGCATGCTTTAGGGCTTCTTGTAATTCTGGGGTTGATTGATTTGGCAAAAAGGTTTGGTAACTTCACAACTGAGCTGTTACAGTTGCTGAAATCAGTGTGCCTGCTGTCACTGCAAGTGATCTAAAAAAGATGCATATTTTCAGAAGGACACTTTTGGGGAACAATGTAGCAAGGGTTGCAATCAAGCTGTTGAAAAATGAAAATTCTTATTTTAAAAAGTAATTTTAAATTCTCTGTGTATTTTGTTAAATGAACTTCTGAAGCTTGTTTTCCTCTGCATGTTGATACAGGCTCATGTGAAACTTGGAAGGGTTTGTCCTAAACTGTTGCAGAGAGACCAAAATAAAGTACTTGTGTTTTGTTATATTGTTTTTTAAACTATGGCAGGTCTGCTACTTAAATATAGTTGCTACCACTGCTATTTAAATAATATTACGTTTAAACAAGACATATTTCTCCAGTGTAAATCAATTTATTTCATGTTATTGTGGTTAATTGCATTTAGCAGAGCTTTCTCTGGTTTTCTTTAAAAAAAATGGTTTTTAGTAAGTGATGGAGTCTTGGAACATGAAGAGAGCAGGACAAAGGTAGCTAAATATGAAGCAAGGTGTTTCACAAGCATTTCTGAAAATTGATAGCTGAGGGTCTAAATATGTCATCCTAACCAAGTTATTTCAGCAGTAGGTCATCAAGCCAAGGAGGTGTCAGATTTTAAGCCAAGTGAGTCTTCAGCACAAGAGCAGAAGGTAGCCCAGACCAGGATTCCTGGGTGAGACCCTCAGGCTTTGAGCACATTCTTATGCTGCTCCAGGGACCCAGGCTGGGAAGGTGCTGTGCAATGGCTTTGCCTGGCAGAGAGGATTCCTGGCTTGGAGTGCAGCTGCCTTTCACAGCTGCCTTTCTGCACGTGACGTAGCCTGGGCAGCAGAAACGGGAGAACTATCAAGGTGAAGGCCACATCTTCAGAGTCCAGGCTTTGTTACTGCTAATGTAACAGGCAGTCCCCAGGGCATTTTGCCAGGAAACCCCTCTAATTTGTGGAAAAGTATAGGCATGGTGCAAAAGTAGCTTATGGCCTGCAGAGCCATCTGCTTCTACCACTGTCTGTGTTGACAGCAAGTTTAGCGCTGCATCCCTAAGTGGATTGTGAAATCTCACCCGTTCTGCTTCACAGTTACCTATTTCATTTTCTAAAAGTCCTTTCTACCAAGGGAATTGGAGCAGTGGCTCTCGAAAACACTTTGGCTGAGGTTCCTAGTTAAAAAGAGATTTTAAGAAATTCCACCCACTTCACTGCAGTTTTAGCATGGCAGTAACAAAAATGAATTTCTAAACCAAACTCCAAAGTAGGCAGCAGTGTTTTATATGTAAGCACACTCATTGAAAAGAATATGAAATGTATTTTGATTGGCTTTGGTATTGCAGCTAACGTAAGAATCATCATGTTTTAAAGGAGTAGCTATACACTATGAGTTGCCATACTTAGCTGAATTGTTATCTTGCTGTTATGTGCAATTTGAGACCCAAGCATTTTGGGCTCCATGTGAATGTAACTACAAAATAATTTCAGCCTAATTTTAATACTCGTTTAATGGCTAGAAAGATGAACATGAAGTGCAAATATTAATTAGCTGGTAATAATTCTTACTTGCTTCAGTTTTTCTTTATTTAGCTACCAACTCAGATGGGAGTATCTGATTGAATGGTCCAAAGCTAAAGTTAAAATCCTTCTTGTTCACCTTGAACATCTTAGCATTAGAGTAACTCCACCACTTCTATGAGAAACTTGAGTCTGCAGATAAGCTGTTTTAAATTGCCATTTAAGGCATTTGCATTTTTATTTATTTGTTTCTCCTATATTGCATCCATATGTGTGTGGGTACAGGACATTAATGTGTCTGTAGAATTTTATTGTAACTACATAGAACTGTCACTATTTTGCAGTGGTATTTGTTGCTGATCTTGTACTAGAGCAGTGGACCCAAAGTCCCCCTATCTTTATAAACAGTTGCCTTTTAAGGCAACTGAACTGGTTGTTGTCATCCTTGCAGTAGACCTCTGCTTGCTCCAGGATGGGTGCTGTGGGGTTTCCTAACCTCTCCACTTTCTGTGCTCTTTAAAGGGGTGCATATTGTGCTTGGCCAGCTGATGGCTGAAAATCTCCCTTGTGCTGTTATGGTAGCACAAGGCTAGCTGGGAACTGAGGCTGGCTTTGAGCAGTAGTAGCGATCTACTGTCATTTTTCCTCTTCCCTTTAGTAATTTTGCAAGAGAACAACTGACCACCTGTGTTATTAGACCTGAAATAAATAAATCAGCCTTCCTGTATAACTGGGTGATTGTGAGTGTATATACGTGCACACATCCTTTGAGTTGTGTGAGTTGGGGTTTTTCTTCAGAGTCTTAGTGTGAAGAGGGGCAAAAAAAGTAAAGAGCAATTTTGATTTAGAACAAATGCTCAGTGAAGCAGAAAGAATACCTTACATTTGTATTGTGGAATGTTGATTTCCTAAATCTCAGGACATGTTGAAATTATGTGAACTTAAAATAAAATGTATGGTGATTTAGAGAAGTGAGTTTCAAATAAGACATAGCATAAAGTGACACTGAATATATTTCTAAAAATTGGTATTTATAGATTTCCTACAACTGTTAAGTTTGAAAAGAAAGATGAGGAATCTGTATCTCTATTTTACATGTTTACTAGATTAACACTGTGGTATTACTCACTGGAATTGTATTTCTGACTAAATATGGTAGAATAGGTTTTACATTTATTGGGCTAGTTCCTTTGAAGTAATGATTAACTGTTGAATAGTGTAATTTTTCTTAGCAGCTCCTTTGTAAATGTGAGAACAGAATAAATTAAAAATGAACAAAGAGGAGATACCCCTGCATAAAATACATGTTTGCTTAACTTCAAGAAAGTATCTGTAAACTTGGTTTTTGAATGGGTTTTAGGGAAGTGATAAGGGCTGGTACTGTCAAGGAAACTTTTGAGTAAATGCTGTCATTTTTGGTGTGATTAGCTGTACCTTGTGATTTCAGTTTAACTTAGCATACATATATATATGCATACATACATACATAGAATCTATAAGGTTGGAAAAAACTTCTAAGATCATCAAGTCCAGTCATTAACCGAGCACTGCCATATTCATCACAAAGCCATGTCCCCAAGTGCTAACATTATATTCATTCTGGACACAATGCATAATAGAGCATGTTTTACCCTTTGAGAAGTTGATTATTGGTCTTGTATATCTCCTTTTTCATTTGCATCCCAGCAGATTTCCCCAGCACATCCTGTTCGTGCAGCTCCTGTGTATAAGTTTAGCGGCTGTATGATTTGGGTGTTTAGAAAGGCCTTTCTCCTGCCTCTCCTGTAAGCATTGTTTGCACGCAGTGGATCACTTTCCAGACGCACAGCTGTTTGTTTAAAGCAGTATAATAATAGTTTATAATGCTTGCTTAATGCGTAGACTAAGTAGCCTACAAAATATTCATGTTGCTGTCTGTGCCAAGGAAGCAGAGCACGCCGCTGGAATGTTTTCAGTTCTACAGATCTGCTTGTAAATGGGAAAGTGGCCGTATTTGTCAGACTGAAAACACCCGCAGCCCTGTGCGGTGGTGTTGCTTTTAAGCAGATGTGTGTTTTGTAACACAAGCATAAGAAACAGACGAGGTAAAATGAAAGAATTTGAGGGATTCTTTGCTGAGGGAAAGAGTTAGAGCAGAGCTTACAGCTATAAATATCTAGAATGGGCTCATGCCAGAGTAAAAGCAGTAATTCTTTTAGGATGTCAAATGGACAAACTAGTAAATAACTAGTGAGCATTTGCCAGAATCTTGTATGCTCTGACTAAAGGTAGGCACATGTATAATATCAAGTTTACTTATTTGATGATAAGATACCTTTAACATTATGTGAGATTTTTGATTCAGCACAATGATAAAAAATACACCAAAATCACAATGTGAGTGTAATTTGTACTTTCTTAATACGAAATATATTAACAATAACAATAATTCAGTCACTACACCAATATGTGCCTGTTCTTGGTCTCTGTAATATGTTCACCATCATGATGCTGGCCATTACCGCCTGCTGAGAAAGAATACATGGGTTGAAACCAGCCCACAGCTATCTTGATTTTTTTTATTTATTTATGTTGCTAATTGTTCAGTTCTTACATGCTTTGCTGGTCTTAGCCATGTATATAAGCCTTCCATATGCTAGTTTGGGAGACATTCTCACTTTTTTAATGAACTTGGAGAAATATTTGATCCACTCAGCATGGTGTAGTCAATTGATTAACTCAAATGACATAGCTGTTCATCTAACACAAAGGCCACCCTAGGGTGCCATTTGTGTTGAGATACAGTCAGCCCTGTTTGCAGCAGCTGTGGTCAGTCCCACCCTGCATTATTTCCTGAGCTTCAGGGCACATAGCCCTTTGCCCATCTCCTCTCAGCCTTCCTCTGCCATTTATTGGCCAGTCACAGCATTTTACATCAAGATTTATCTCTAAATAGAACAGATAATTCAGTGATCTGTTTGATCAGCTGTGATTCATTGGTTTTTATCATTTTGATTTGTGAACCCCAGGAGTCCTTCAGCAGATCGTCATCCCTTTCAGATGCTCCCCCCTTAGATTAGGCAGTTAAAAATAGTACCTAAACAAACAGGCTACTCCTAAGTTACTTTCACCCATTCCCAAAGCCTGGCTTATGGACCTCCAAACCTTCATCTCTAGCTACAGTGGTAATTGTGTGACTGTGTTAAGCTCTGGGAATCAGAGCTGCAAGGCAGCCAAGAAACACAAAGGTATTCTCCAGCTCTCTTCTCATCTTGGAAGGCAAGATAAGGTGTGTAAGCAGCATGTCAAACCCTCTTTGTCACATTGTGGGTTTTAAATACAGTGGGTCTAAGAAAGATGAATATTGCAAGTGTAACTGTACCTTTCCATTATGATTGTGAATTTGTGGAAGAGCCAATAACTTCTGATTTACATAACTGACTTCCAGTGTAGGTGAAAAGAAAGTAATTTTTCAAAATTCAGAGTTTTAATCTGATTAGAATTATTTTTCTCATGAAATCATCATGGCCCTAAAAATTAATCCCCTGCCAAGAATTAAGATCACCACGGCTATAACAGTAATTTAAACTGACGCAAGTTTTGCTTGCTGAGTCAGTTATGCATGCTCTGCATATATATGCAGTCATCATAGCTGAAGTACAGACAGTACAGCAGCCTGGTTCAAAAATACTAATTGAAAAATTAATTGACTTGGATCAGAAGGCTTCTTCTGTGTGACTGAGATTGAATGAAAGAGAAAACAAAGTGTAATGATGAATGGCCATGTATTAAGCTGGGGTTGCTTTACAGTGTTAGGATAAAGGGAACTGTAATGGGTCCTATTTTATTTAACATTTTTATTTGTTATCTAGAAGAAGACATAGATCACAGGTTAATTAAATTTTTCAGCTATTCCAAATGAGGAAATAGAAATATTTTGAACAGAAAAATCTCAAAAACTTGGAAATAAATATTTCTAGAGGAGAGGAAAATTTCAATATAGACAAGTTGGGTGGCATTTGGTCTTGGTGCTGTTGTGACAGAAGTCAAAGGAACTGGCATGTAGAGGTCTTTATAAAAGGGAACTTTTTAGGGTCAGGAGGAAACAACAGTAATCTCCTCCATCCACCCAGTCACAAATACCAACTGACCATAGAGGGTTTTGGGTGCTCAAGAGCTATTGTAAACACTCTGTAATGCCTGTGCAAAAGTCCTTGCTGCTCCATACCAACCCTTTCCTGGCATTGTCACAAGCATCCTGTTGTTATGGAGCCAGGAGATTTTACTGCTGTGGTGCCAGTATGCAGCGGTAGAGGTTGGGAAGTTACTGGGGAATCAGTATGGCATTTGGAATTAATGCAGAATAAAGGTTTACTGCAACTGTACGTGCCAAATACTGACCTTAAGCTTGCCTAGGTCAGGAGATGGGCAGGTACCCTTGCAAAGTGCAACAGAGCTGACTGAATTGCCTGTGAACCAGCTGGGGTGGTCCTAAATCCTTTCTTTTCCTCTGTCAGTGTTGCACTTGGCCACCACTCTCCACCCCCATACTTGCCTGTTCTGCTGATTTTGGCAGGTGGGGCTGCATTGCTTCAGCAGTTCAGCCTGATAACCTGGCATTGAGCCACTCAGTTTGTTAGGCTGGTGCAGTGCTGGATTAGTAAATGCAACCAACACAGCAGCAGGTCCAAGGAGAAGTGGGGTAGCCCAAGAGAAGGAGCAAGAGTCCACAGCCAGGCCACAGAAGTGGGGAAGGAAGGGATGCTCCTGGTTTTGCTGTGGAGTAGCTGAACACTAGTGTTGCACTCCTCATCACTCTGCAGAGCTCTCTGCTCAGGCTAGCTGGGTTGGAGGAATGAGATGGCTACCATGTGTAGCTTCACCTACGATTTAACTTTCCTGTCTGCCAGCTGGGGATAACCTCTTCAAGGAATGAAGCGATTATAGATTGACGGTCGAGTTATTTGAAGAAAGGGAACGTGCAAGTGCCTAGATAAAATTTTAGCACAATAGTTCTCCTCTGTATGTGCATGAGCTTACGTCAGTGAATTACTGAGATGAAAGTGGAAGTTTGCACTGCAGGCTGCAGTGGGAATGTAGAGAGGCCCTAGAGATGGGTTTGTTTGAATTGTTACAGTGAGCTGTTTAAAAACAAACAACTCAAGTAAAAATACCTTCTTCCAAAGTGATACCTAGCTTTGCTTTCACAACAAGCTTTGGAAATTAGAGATTAAACCTAAGATTAAAGCTGCTTGAAAATGAGGGAAAAAAAGTGCTTGTCTCCTCACTGCCCCATTGAACATACATTGGATCGCTTAAACATAGAATACATCTGCTTTGAATTGCTTTCATCAGAGGCATACTTTTATTAATAAGACTTAGGATAAGGTTGTTCTGAGAAAATGTAACACGTGCCTTTGTGGCTAAGCAAATTCAAGCTTTCCGTTTCTTCCCTCTCCTGAACTAGACTGATGGTGCAGTAGGTATAAAGTTGGCTAAAAACCCCGAGTGGCTGAGCTCAGTGTGGTGTTATCCTCAGAGCTGATGTCACAAAATCAGCTGGAGTCTTGAGTCAGTGGAGAACTAATGCTGAGCAACTGGAAAATATCAGTGCATTAACTTCTCATTCCATATTGATCCCCAAACAGAGTTTCAAAGAACTCTATTACAAAAAAAAAGAGGGGTTTAAGTAGGGATTACTTTTTCATGTCTTGTAAAGAATACATTATGCGTGTGGCAAGCTAAAGCTTTGAAACCCAACTTCCATCTGCGCTCCATGACAGTATTTTATTTAATTCCATGTCTAAGAGACAAGGTTTGGAAATGAAATTATTTTGTGTCATGCACAGTTCCTGTAGAGATCAAAGGCAGACCTGTTAATGCAACTATTGCTATTCATGAGTTTCATAGCCGTGTGAGTTTCAAGTTAATTATAAATGCTTGTTTAATCACTTAACAATAGGGTATCGGAGTCTCATCTGGGCATAATGCATATAGCTCCCACTTTTTTTAATTAAAGCAAATTCCTACCTTTTTTCCCAAGAAATTAATTTTGGTTGTAATGCTCCAGGCTCTAGCAGGTCAGGATATGCAAATCTTCTTTTACATGTTGGACTGTTGCATGATGGATGTCTTTATTTTATTATCCCATAACTGCCCCTCCCTTCCCTTTGAATACAGGGGTTGTATAGTAGCCTGGTTTTCATCGTATGTGGCATAAATTGCTCTAGTTCATATAGTAAAATTCTTCTTGTGACATTTAACTAAAAACTGTCCCTAGGAGATAATGCATTGTGAGATAAACTAATGTATTTATCATTTTAGTTCATGAACACTTTGTTTAATGGATTTTAAACCTGAAGAGGTAAGTAGGGCACCTGTCTGACCTTCGTATTACAGACAACTGTGCTTATTTGAAGATTGATGATTAAGACTAATTATTTTAGATAAGATAAACTATTTCAATCCCTTGGAAATTAAATTCTTGTGCACTAGGGGAGCCAGCCACAGTGCCAGCAATGCCTGAGGCACTTGGAGCAGCAAGGAATGTTAGATGAGAAATATGGATGAATCAACTTGAGCTGCAGAGAAGGGTGAAAAAGCCTGAAGTGCTACCCAAGTGTAGCTTCCCCCACAGTCCTGGATCTGATTGTCCGCAGAGATGAGGTGAGCGGAATGCTCTGATCAGGCATCATGTAGGGGTTTCTCTGTGTCACTCAAGTGAGTGGAATATGCAGTTCTCGTTGCACTCTGCTATTTCTGAGGAAGAACAAGAGAGAGGAGTAAAAGAACTCAGAAATCAATCAATTGTGCATTTGAGGAAGAAAGTTCCTTCTTGACTTCTGAGGTGTGGGGTTAGTTATAGTCATCACACTGCGAGTACTCAGTGTGTGGAGGACCCTACTGATAGTCATCCCCTTGACCTCTAAAGTACAAAGTATTTAGCAAATTCAGATTGCAGTGCTAAAAGGAAGCACCACAAACAACCACTTGGGCTGGCTTCATAAATCTTCTAGAATCAAAACATTAATTCTCTTAACTCTTAATTGTAAGCCTTAATTAAATACCTAGAACTAAAATTAAAGCTATTAACCCATTTTTTTTCTCACAGCCTGAGTGAGTCTACTATCCAGTAAGCTGTTCCCTTGTTGCCAAGAAATGACACCTGAATTTGCTGAGGTTCAGTGTACAGCTATTGGCTGTCTCTGTCAGCAAGACTAAAGGTCCTCGGCTGACTTGCTCTTCTGCAGTTTTGTTGTTACGCACAGTGATCCAGCCTTCTCTTGCAAGAAGAGTAGGTCATGTTCTGCAGGTGGCCAGTCCCATGGCTGCTTCCCTGTCCCCTGCGGTTTTATGTGTCTCTTCTTTGAACCCCTCTGCTTTCTAAATCCCTTCTGAATCTGGGTCTGAGAACCAAGCTGTGTTGTGTAGTCCTTACTGCATTTCTGACTAGTGTAGTAAGGAACTTTTTCTTGATGCCAAGGACTGCAGCAGCCTTGGTATCATTTGGAGAATCGCTGAACAGGCACTGAGCAGACCTCCTGTGTCCCACCCTCTCCATGGTTGGGTTCCCTGGAAATCAGTGGTGGACACTCACCCCAGCTGAAACCTGAGTCACATGTGGTGGAGGAGAAGGTTGTGTAGCACTATTGATTTTCCTGTAATGAGGGCCAGAGCCAGTTCTGAATAGAGAATGGCATCGTCTTCACTATGAATCTTACTCAAGCACACGTAGTTTGCTGTTTCAGGTGCTACTTGAGAACTTACTTTTAGCTGACAACATCTGTGAAGATCAGAGTCTGTGTGCTTCTGGAGAGATGTTACATACACATTTCCTTTTCTTCATACAAACTTAGTCTGCTGCTGTTTTGAAGTGTGATTCTCAGTAGAGCCTTCTTGATGCAGCACATTAGAAAAAATGCTAGAGTTGGCATCTGTGGCTAAAGCATGGGGAACACTCCTTTTTCTAGGAAAGTGTTTTCCTTTAGATAAATGAAAATCCTATTGTTTGGCTGAGGATTGACCTCACACATGGGCAAAAGGTTAAGAGACAGAAAGGCTTATCCATTTGGCACGTAGGATTCAAAGCCAGGCATGTTGCCAGTAAGTTCAACCAGAGCAGAGGACACAATTTTACATAAAGTTCATAATGGCATTTTTTAAATGAGCAGGAAGTTTTCTTTTTCTAATCAAAACCTAGATAATTTAAATATCTCTTTCTTTAGTAATATCCTGACATTGTCCATGGTTAAGGGACCCCCAAAGGAAAAACTAAGTGATAGCAGCTGCCTGTGTCAGCCTGTTCCCAAAAGAGATCATCTGTCCAGCAGACGTCAGTGGGAGTCTGCCTGACAGAGGGATGTGTGCACAGAAACCAAATTGCAGGATTGGGATCTAAATAGGATTGTGATCTTTAATTTCCAATCTGTGTTATAATTTTTCTCTGTTTATTCCAGTATGTGGGATCTGACAGTTTGCCTTTGCTCAGGTTGCTCAGGATTTTATTTTCTGTGTTATATTACTGACTTAAAACAAACAAACAAAACAAAAACAAAAACAAACAAAAAACCAACCAAAAAAACCCCCACACAACAAACAAGGCCCCAAACCACCTAAAACCAGTGCTTTTCACTTTTCAAGAGTTTGGTTATAGAAGACAGCAGTGATGATAGCAGTTCTGAAGGAAACCATTCCCAAACTGAGAGTTCACAGCAAAGAGCAGTTGTGAGTATAAGAAGGGGTTACAAATGCAAAAATAAGTTTTTTTAAGGTTAATTGTATTTCAGGCGAGGCAGTAGGGTTCATAGAGCAGATGGCACAGGAAGGATTGCTCAGAGAAAGTTTAAACTTAGTAAAATCTCAAAAATCAGATTAGAATACAGATGGGATTCTGGATTGGAATGCTACCATTTAGGGATCTTTTTGTCTTTTTTTCATTTTCCCAAATTATAACCTTGAAGATGCTGGAGTTTTTTATATAGCTTACAATAAATTTAGTGCTAGGAAACTGGGAGAGAGCTTCATTTGAGCAGCTGTTTTCACAGTAACTAGTAGTTTTGGTTTGCACTCATTTGAAAAATAAGTAGGAGGTTTTTTTGTTTAAAAGAAGACAAAGGACTATAAGAGAACAGATTTGCACTAGACTTGCTTGAGCATACCTATACATCAGCCTTGATCTCTTTGTGGAATTTAGCCCTGCACTGCTGGTTTTATTTGCTCTTTTCCCACTAACCTTCTTTTCCCACTTTGCTTTGGGATTCTTGAGGCAGAGTTGAAGGGTTGAACATCTGTGAGTGGCCCGTTCCTACCTGCATTTCTAGACAGGGAGACACAGGCTTTTGCCCATCCAGAAAGGATGTTTTTGCCTGTGGTTTATCTTCTGGAAAAGACAGTTATGCTAAGTGGTTCTTGCTTTGGACTTGAGTCTTTACTGTAAGAATAGAATGGCAGGACACACACTAGTGGTGCAGGCAAGTGACTCTGGCTCTGTACCTGTGCCCACCAGTGCTACAGCTGGGCAGACAGATGAGGTCTGAAGGAGACGCTTTCACACCACACCAGTCAGGAGCCAGGTACATCAGACAGGGCTATGGCTCAGGCATAGCATGTCCTGACTCTGGCTGGCTTGTCTGGGGGAGTAAGAGAGACCACAGCTACCCTGGGTGAGTTCATCAGTGCAGGGTTTGTCGCCTCAGCCATCTCTGCCTTGCTCTTAAACGAGGAAACACCAGCACTCTTCACCTTTATGTCCCATTCCTCCCTCCAGGACCTCACTAGCAGCACAGAACAAAGCTCCTCCAGAACTTAGCAAATACTCCAACTGTACATACAATAGTGTGAGAATTAAGCAAGCTTCCCTTTAGCAGTTTTGCAGTGCTTTCAGTTCCCTGCCTTCATCTGCAGCTGTGCTGCTTCTGCATCCACGTGCCTTTAATTCTCTGGTAGCTCCTTGCTGTGGTAGGCTGAAAAACTCAAGAGTAGAGTACCTGCTTTATACCCATTCTTTGCTGAGAGTTCCAGCTAAAAAGTTTGCCAGATATTTAAAATACTCATTTCCTTAATTAAAAGTAAGTCTTCTAAACAGCTTCTAGTTGATTTCATCTAATATACGTAGTCTTTCGGTCTAAGACCTCCCTATTAATTTGAGATCAGACTGATTTTGGGTCAGTTGTTGTCTTGACTCTGCTGTCTTACTTCCCTTCTCCAGTTCCCCTGATCCTCAAGAAGTGCCTGAATATATCTTAGCAATTCTAGAACTTACTTTCTCTTTTTATAGGTTGTTCTCATCACGTCACTGTTTGAGAGGATGTTTCCTTCAACAATTTCATTCCAGTTTTAAGCTTTTAATCATTCAGTTGCTGTGGAAATTACAGTGATAATGTAGGTTTAGTGTTCAAGACTTCACTGCTGCATTAGATAAGAAAAAGGAGCTGTCATGTGGGAGAAGGCCCTGAATTAAGCAAGTTGTATACATTTCACATGTTAGTCAGGGAAGATAACACATGAAAAGGAATTAGGATTGCTCAGGCTGCTAGGGTTTTTTCTATCTTCTCAGGAAAAAACATGTTAATATCAAAAAGAAGGAGAAAACAAGCCCAGTGTCTGATCTAGGGACCGTGTGGTTTGCAACAGCAGTTCCAGTCTGCTGCCTTTCAGGACATCAGTCTTCTGTCTTGGGTGATTGCCTTTGTCATTTCTGCTGAGAAGAAGGATTTTGGAGCCCCCGGCCTTCCTTATCAGAAAGAGGGAGGGATGCAGAGAGAAGTATTCTGTTCTTCAGACAGAAGCCCTTACATAGCTATGGAGTGAGAGATAAAGAAATTTCCTATTGGAGATACCCATGGCTAGCTCTCTGATTTGGGAAGAGAAAGGTGGATTTGTGTATACAGGAAAATTTTATTGTTTTTTTCTTGTGATCAATTTTAGTAGTAGTCTCTATGCTAGAATTTTGGATGCATATAAGGAATTGAATAGATATGATACTTCTGTTGTTTTCTTACCCTCTTCCTTAATTAGTATTTAATATTCCACAGCTCCTTGGTTCCTTCTTATCTGTGGTTGTTTTTAGAAAAGGCTGAATTTCCATGTTACTGAAATTGCTAACAGCAGTGTTCAGCTTGTTGTGTTCTCTTGCTTTTTCTTTAATGTATCACCCATTATTCCTAACCTCATCTATTCTTGCATTCTTTGCTAGGAAATTCAAAGTGGGAAGTGCTAAGAGCACAGCTTTGGATCTAAGCATATCCCTCCACTTTGAAAATTAGAACTTATAGTGTTTGTTGTCCTCATGTTTGTAAATACATAAATACATATTTTTTCCTTTGTTGACCAATGAGGCTACCTTTCACATACACAAGATTTCACAAGTTGCTTGGTGGTCAGGGCAAGGTTTCTAAGGAGGCACTCTGTACAGGGCACCAGAGTATGTGGACACTGCTTTTCAATGTACATTGCTTCCTTTGACTACTAAATGCAAAACTGGGAAGAAGTCCAGAATTTTTAATAGCTAGAATATATTTCATGCTGATCCCATCTAAATTGGCATCCTCCATTGCCAAGTTCTAAAGCAGTGGCTGTGATGATGATGAATTTCTCTAACGGGGTTTTTGTTCAGGGCTACTTGATATTGGCATTTCAGTACTGTAGGATTCAGAGAGAGGTCTCTGCTTATGAAACAACCCAAGATATTGATCTTTCTGCCTAAAGTGCCCTTAGGACAGATGTGCTGATACTTTTGTATTAGGTCTTCATGTCCTTTTAATCTTTTAGGTTGTTACAGTGTGTTTGTCTGCATACTCAGTTGTGTCCTTTCGCTATTGAAACTCACCACAAAGATTTTGTTAAGTTCTGTGTTTTCTTCTTGGTGTCATGTCTTTCTGGCTTGAGGCTTACACCAAAATAAATTCCTATAAGGCATTAGTAATGCAACAGAACTGTACCACCAGTACTGTTCTGTAGAAATCAGTGTAATGTTTTTGAATATATATGAACAGGAGTTCATGCTCTCTTTTCTGGGCATCACATGCAGAAATGTTTGCACATGGAGTGGGAGGATCTTGCTTGTGAGAGGCTGAAGTCTCCTGATACAAAAAGGGAGTTTGCAAAATACGATCTACTACCTTAGGGAGTGGAGTAAGCTGAGGTAGGGAACTTCATGCAAGAACAACAGAATTTCCAGACATTAGGATAGGAATGAGATAAAGGGGAGATTTGGAGAGAAAAGAGGGAGGGAGATATTCATTTAAGAGAAATAGGCAACTGGAAGTAAAAAGAACCAAGGAGTGTCTTGCCTTATTGCAGAAAGGCAACAGCTGCTGCATTAGAGCATGAGGCAACTGAACTATTGTAGGCACAGAAAAATAATCATAGATACAGAAGAATGCCTTCCAGAGGGACTGTCTTGCATAAGCCACTCCATTTCTTGTAACAAAAGCCTGGTGACACAACGCATGGTTTAGTCATAGGAGTGCCCAGAGTGGACAAATATTGTACATCTGGAAACATTTAAACTAGTAATCAGTTTCTGGAAAAATGGCAAATTACTCAAGAAAAATGTCCATTGTGTTGGCTTCAGACTGCATATCTGCAGTATGTATGATTCTCCTGACTGCCTTCACCACCACTTCTCTGCTTCTCACCGGCAGTATGTGGGGACAGGTGATACAGTAGTGTCAGGACTGCTGCTGTCACTGCCAGCCCTCTGCATCCCACCTGGTTGTCCTGTGCTTTGAGGACATGGACATGATCCTGTGGAAATTCTCCACCTTGGTTAGACATCATCAGGGAAGTCCTGTGCCAGCTGGGGCAGCCTCTCCCACCAGAGCTGAAAATATCCAACTCCAGCATAGCCTAATCTATTGCCCACTTCCTTCCTGGGCTTCTGTCAGCAGCAGATTTCCTCCTTTCCATTGCTACATAGAGAGAATTGCTTTGGGAAGGAGTGAGGAGCATACCCCAATTGCAGCCTTTCCCTCTCCCCACTGCTGCTGGCCAAGGCTGGCTGGAGCAGAGGCACAGCAAGGCAGGGACCTTACAGAGTTTCCATGCCCCGCTGTCTGCAACTAACACAAGATGTTTGATAGCACAGATTTAGAATTGCCATAGTGCAACAATACTCTGTGGTTGACACTGCCCCTCAAAGGGAGTGTTTCCTGCCCTGGAGATGTGCTGCCCAGCTGCATGTGGGTCACAGGTGGAAGATAGATGCCTCCACAGTTGAAGTTAGCTGTTGCCAATAATTCAAGACCTGGTCTGGCTTGTAGCAGAATCTGCAGTGTCTCTGGAGAGTGACTGTTGAGATGGAGAACTTCAGGCCAGTATAAAAAGTCATATGTGGCACCAAAATGTCAGAGCTGGTGTCTTTTCAGTCACTGGTGCGTGAGCATGTTCTAACTGCTGCCTCCCACAGAAGCTTTTCAGACAATAATCACTCTGGTTGTTTGTCATTACAGAAGTAACGCTGAAGGTCCATGTAAGTGATGCCAGCACCCATCAGCCAGTAACTGAAGCCTTCATTGAGATTTTTACCAACCAGATCTCCATTGCATCTGGAACCTCAGGAGCAGATGGCACTGCCTTCCTCAAGTTTCAGTATAAGTTGGGCAATCAGCTGACAGTGACTGCTAGTAAACATTCATATGTGCCAAATTCTGCACCATGGAAACCTGTAAGATTGCCTGGTAAGAGATCTTTATTTTTATTCTGAGGTAAGACATTGCATATAAAGGAAGCTACACAATTTTGTATGATGTGTTTCAATGCTTGAGATCCTGGGTGGGAGGAGAAACATCTGCACATTTCAAAGATAGTAACATTTATTCCTCATTTAAACTGCAGCATCAAGGCTGAGCAGAGATTCACTCTCCTTCTGGAGGTCCTCAATACAGTGCTACATCAGTTTTTAAACAACTGTTGGTGCTCCTACAGCCCCATAGAAAATAGAAATCTATTCCAGATCTTTTTCTTTATGGGAACTCTGTTTCCAAGAACTTTGGTCCAGCAGCTGTGATGCGCTCTTGCTTCTCTTCCAAGGTGTAGCAACAACTGTTGCACCAGAGACTGTAGTGTACAAGAAAGTCCTGGTCTTCCATGTTCTTAGCCATGTCAATAGAACAGTTTTAATCTGCAGTTATGTTATCCAAATGTAAGGGGTTTTACTAACTTAATTAGCATTGTTTTGCTTCTTCCACAGGCAAACAAATATAACAATAATACTTGCATGTTAGTTTTTATCATAATGCCTCAGAACCTTACATTAGTTATTCGAGAGGAAAAATTGAGTCATGAAGTCTATTTCTGTACTGCTAAAAAGAACAGATTGAGGGTGGCTTTCAAACCTTGTGATGTAACAGCTATATGAAGACCACATCCCAAGTTTCATCTGCCTTTCTTGTAATCCTCAGCTACAGTTAGAGTCCATGTAATTTGGGAATGGTCCTGGGCATGTATTATACCTAAATCACACCTAAATAACACACGCCTCAGGTTTGATAATTAGCCTGGGCCAAAGCCATGTGAGGTTTTAAGGGCACTAATATTTAAATAGAGTATACGTTCCCAGGGCAGTGTTTAATTCCATGTCTTGGCTCCATTTTATTTATTAATATCAACATAGCCAGAAGGACTGCGTGACTTGCTGCAAGGTCAAGTAGCAAATGTATTTTCAGAAGGGGAAAGGAACGTGAATCTCTTCAAACCCAGAATTATGCTTTAGGCATTTCAACATGCTGTTTACTTATCTGCTTTCACTTGCTTCAGATAAGATAAGAGTGACTTCTTCCACATTTTCTGCACTGTATTCAGCCATGTTTTTCAGCTACTTAGTGGAGCTAACAGCAAAGACTTTAAGTCAAGCTCCTTGGGGTGTAGTGAAAGAATAAGAAGCAATTGGAAAGAGTTGCAGCCATGAGAGTTTCAAATAAGTAAAAGGCAACAATTCATTACAGCAGCAGCAAAATTGGAATAGATCGTGCAGAAAGGTTGTGAAATCTCCACCTTTAAAAACATTCAGAACTCAACTGGACAACCCCTGCTTGGTGGAAGAGGTGCTGTTCAGAGGTGCCTTCCAGTCACATTATTCTGTGACTCTGTTTAAAAATTTCCTTTAGGTTTTCTTCTCTTTAAATAAGATGAAATACAGCTTTCTCAGCATACTTCATGTGCATACTTCATTTAAATGATTAAAGTATGCAATAACCTTGCCTTGTGTCTCTTATCTTTCTAACTCACACCCTAGATCTTTTGAATGGGATGTACTCTTCCATAGCCTGGAGTTTGTTTGGTTAGTTTTTTGCTTGTTGTTTTTCTTAAATACTGATTTTGAGGGAAGGGAATGAAACAGGGCACTTTTGTTTTAGTAAATCGTTGAAATTTAAAGAGCAGTAACTATATAGGTGCCACAAAATCTTTCTTTCCATGGCTGAAACGTGAACTTAGCTCTGAAAGTAGATTCGTTTCACCTCTGATCCTCTCCCACTGAAACTGGTAGATAGTTTGCCATTGATTTAATTGGAAATGGAATCCTTTGTTTTGCTTTCTGTACCTTGAACTTATTCCTTTCTTTGATTAAAGAAACAACAAGTTACAACTCGATGTGCCCTTCCTAGATTTAATAAGATTGTTCTTTGAATTAGTCCTGAAAAGGTACATGACATAAAAGTTAAGATACTTAGGCTTTTATGTTTTGTATTGACTAAGATGCCTACAGTCTTTAAAAAACTTTCCAAGAACTGTTTGTATTTAAATGCTCTGTATTTGAATGCCTATCATGCTTTTAACTAGCACAGTACAGAACTTTTAAAAAATGTGCAAGTTGTTTTTTGTTGTAATGTTTAAGCTGGTTTGAATGGCGGGGAACAGGCAGCATCTCAATCTTCATTCTGCAGTCTGGGCACACCCACACAGCTGGATCCCCATTTCCCAAAAATGCTTGTTAGCAGTCCTAGGAGCTGTGCCCCACAGAACAGATCCTCCACTCTGAGAAGCATTCTACCCAGGGCAGTGTTTGATCTGGTGTGCCATTCTGTGTGCTGTGGTGAATGAACTGTGGCCATATTTACCTCAAATGGGAAAATGATAACCATGAGCAGGGAGTAGGTTTGAAAGCTAAAGGGTGGTAATGTTTAAAGTTCTGCTGTAGCAGAACTTTGCCAAAGGATCAGAATTCCTCTGTCACAGGCAATATGCATTAGTAATAGTGTTGTGCTGAAAAGCTGTGCACCACTGAACTTGTGATATTGTTGTAGTAGCTTCAAGGAGTAAGCATTGAGGGTTTTCTGTTCTTATAATTTGGCAGAAATTAACTTTTCTTATATTAACAAAAATAATTACTAGCTCTTTACTACTTAAGCAGGAGGATTATTTATTTACATAGTGATAAATGGTAGGAGGAAAAGATTTAAGATCTCTTCTTCCATTAAAATATTTATCAGCAGAGCCATGACTCCACTTATTAACAGTTCATTAATTTAACATCACTTGAGTTGTTGAAGTGTTCATGATGGAAGATGTGTTCATCTGTCTGCTCTTAACCACACTTAGATTTTTCTTTGTAAAAAATTTGGAAGAAAACATTTGTGACTGGTAATCCTTATTTAAAAGGACACTTCTTTTGGAGTCATATATGCAATGAAGAGAGGGAGTTGCTGAGACAGCACAGTGCAGACTTTGTTGGCAGAGGCAGTGTCATGGTTTAACTCCAGTCATCAACTAGGTACCACCCATCTGCTTCCTCCTCTCCAGCCTCCATGGGGTGGGGAGGAGAATCATAAAAAGGTAAAAACTGTGGGTTGAGATAGGAACAGTTTAAGAATTGAAATAAAGTAAAATTTTAGAAGAAGAAGACTTAACAAAACGAGATTTGGGAGTAAAACCCAGTTAAAGCAGTGATACACTGTACAACTGCCCATC
This sequence comes from Phylloscopus whistleri, assembly GCA_017589585.1. NCBI lineage: Eukaryota > Metazoa > Chordata > Aves > Passeriformes > Phylloscopidae > Phylloscopus > Phylloscopus whistleri. Next base: position 2,645,498 of record JADMLD010000614.1, on the reverse strand, counting down.
CCATCCCTGAGAAGCAGTTGACCCCTCCCAGACAACTCCCCCCAGTTTATACACTGGTCATAACATTCTATGGTATGAAATTACCCTTTGGCTAGTCCAGGCCAGCTGTCCTGGCTGTGCTCCCTCCCAGCTTCTTCTGCAGTTTCTCACTGACAAAGCATGGAAAACTACAAAGTCCTTGACTTAGGGTAAGCACTACTCAGCAACACCCACACCATCAGTGTGTTACTGACATTACTGTCATCCCAAATCCAAAACACTTCACTGTACCAGCAAGAGAGAACAAAATAGTTGCATCCTGGATGAAACCAGGACAGTCAGTCAAAGCAAACCATGGTATTCACTGTGGTGAAATACAGTTTCAGGAGCAGAGGGTGATGCTTACAGTATTTCTGGGAGAGGAGAGCTCACCTGGAATCGTTTACCTGTAATATAAGGTTAAAAACTAGGAAAGCAGAGTATAGTATTTCAGGACTTGTCCTTGGCATAGCCATTCAGGGAAATGTGTGTCCAGCTTTGGATCATGCTTCAAGAAGAATGTTTAAAACTGTGGACTTTTATCAGGGGTGATTAAAAGATTGGAAAATACAGCTTAGAGGGAAAGACATGGAAGTGCTTAATTTATTTTGTTCACTAGCAAGAAAGTTCATGAGGTAATTTGATTATAGTCCATCAATACCCTCATAGAGAACAGGAAACGGGTAAGAGAGAATTCTTCTGTCTAGCAGGCCTGTATAAAAAGAAGATCAAATGGCTGGAAATCGAACCTCTATAAATTTTGATGGGTAAAGAGGCACATAGTTTAACTGCCCTCATAATTATTTATTAGAACATTGATGCTCTGGTGTGTTCTTCACCACTGGACACCTGTAAAATAAAACTGGAGATTTTACACAACATATTTTCAAGTTTTGGTATAGCTATTGAATCTGCAGCAATAATTAATTGAGGGAAGGCTGTGCAGGAATAAGGCTGAACCATCACTGTCATCCTTCTGGCCTTAAAAGCTGTGTCTTTTTGTCTTTGTCATGCTGAGAAAAGATTGTGCAGAAAAGCCCAAGGGAAGCTTAGAGGCTATATATTTGTTATAGTCTGGCGTATATGGAAGAAGATGTTGGCACGGTTGATTGTATTGAACTCCCCAGGGTGTCTAAATTATATTAGCTTTCTTCATACAAATTAAGTTATTGGAATAAAGACAAATTTTGTAATTGTATGGCCTTAGTGCTACTTGCACTAGGCTTTCTTATGTTGCCTAATGTGTAGATCTGTTTCACATGTTGGGCATTGGAAAGAAAATACCCAGCTGTACTTGCAATAACAGGATATGACATTTTTATTTTTTATTTTAATGTTTATATATATATCATTAATAGATATGTAAATACAACATAATAATATCTATATTATTATTAATATATCATTTATATATGTATATATCATTTAGATGGTAGTTGTTTTCAGTGTGTTTCTCATAGTTTTTTCTCCTTTCTACCATACTTCTCCCAAACACTAAATCTGCAATCATTAAAAGGAGACTGTATTTCTTAAAGCAGAAATAGTGTAGTCTCCCTGTTGGTAGCTAACATCTATATGGTCTCTTGGATTAAGTAATGTGTATTAATTTAGAGGAAATTCGTAAAATTCCAGAAAATCAGAAGAGATTTTGTTGATCTTCTGTTGACTGTTCCTGGGAACAGACAACTGGGAACAGTAGTCTTCCTCAACTTGCTTTTACTTCAGACTAGGATGAGTTCTCTCCAGGTATGGGATGCTTCCCAGTTACCAAAAATAACTAGTCTGCATTAGTCTTCTCTTCTCCTAGCTTTGAAAGCCATATGTGGACTGCAGGCAGTCATGCTCTTTACTGTTTTCATACATGCAGGAGGCAGGTGGGCTCTGTGGCTAATTCCTTCCGTATTTTGGGTCTTCTGGGTCTGAAGAACTTGGTATGAAGTTATATCCTGTTTTTCACTGTGCAGAGATGTGTGTGCATACTGGCACAGCCCCCTGCAAGGAGTGTCAGTACCCAGTGAGAAGGGAGGTCCTTGCAGGTAGACTTCTTGCAGCAAATACCATTTATCTGTCTCCTTTCACACCACTGGTAGGATGACAGTAGTTCTGCTATAAATAGCACTTCCCTGGTGTAGGTGGTGACTCAGTAAGTACATGCTGCATTTTAAAGCAAATTATTCAGACTTATTCATCATACTTTGCCTTTCTGTGTAACTTATGTAAGCATCTCAAAGTACTTATAACTTAATTTCATTAAAATCTTCCTGAGGTAAAAAGTATAGCTGTTGCACAGAAAAATAACTCAGCCAGACTGAGTTAGCATTTCAGTTCTCTTTATGTATTTCTTGTCTTTCTGTGGAGTTGGGAATTGCTTCATGTAAAGCATGAAACCCTGCTTTACACTGCACTCTTCAGTGCTTTGAGCTACCATGCATGACGTGCAGGAGTCAAAGCATAGAACATTTTGTTTAGTTCAGTAGTTACTCTGGCAGTTTAACTGTTTGGTTCAGAAAATGCATGTGGTTTCTATCATGTATACAATATAATTTTAATCATTTGGGTGGCCTGCTTTTGCAAAAATGTGAAGAAAGTAAGCGCTGTTGTTGTTGGATTATAAGAATTTAAATATATCCCACTTAAACCACTTCTCTCCCACAGTGTTCTCTTCACTGAGCCTCGGCCTTCTTCCTGAACGCTCAGCTACTCTGATGGTCTATGATGATGTAGTCCAGATAGTCTCAGGATTTCAAGGTATGCTGGCTTTGGGAAGTTGGATTTAAAATTTGAGGGACACTAAAGAAAAAGCCTGACAGCCCAGTGCTTTTTGAACTCTGTCCTGTGAGTGAGAGTGGTATTCTGTGGGGGTTCTGAGTTCCCTGAGGAATGCTTCTCTGTGGGATTGTTTTACCAAATTAATAGCTGAATTCATCCGTAACTGCTGTGACTAGGGAATTCAAGTTACACGGTAATAAATGAGTTTGGACTTCAATGTGCCATTTGAGAGCTACAGATTAAATTTCTTGTGCTATCTGTTGGATGTTTTTTCATCTAGCCTCATTTAACCATCCTTGAAGTAGACTTTTCTTGGTGTTCTTAATGTCTAAGATTTTTCTCTGGTTTTATTTTGTTTCTTACTTCCTAGTGTGAAAGACTTAGATGTTTAGGGCATAGAAAAACTGCAAATTTCTTGTATCTGCACTGATGTATACCCAGTATAAACTTGCTTTTCCTGTGGACCCCTTGTCAGACTGCCTGCAAATCTAAGTCCTACACACTGAAACCCACTGTATTAGAAAAATAAAGTTTGAATAACCTTTTCCTAAGGCCAAGCACAGATGTTAAAGTAACTGTAGTATCAGTCAGGGGAGCAGTGTCTTCTGAACTGCACAGTGAAGAATAAAATGTTCATCTGACTTAGGGGTCTGACGTAAATTAGTCCAATTGATGTGCTGGCTGAAGTAAGTCTGTTAGTAAAAGAACAGGGGTTTTTAAAGATACTTTGAACCAGAACAAGGGCATAGCCTTCCTGTGGGCACTCTTATTGTGCATAAATGGTGTCTTATTCACAATAAGTCTTATGCTTGCCATCATTTTAAACTCTACTGGATAGTTAATAAACAAGGGAATGGTGCCCTCAATAGTATTCCAAGATAACCTTGTTCTATCTGAGACAGTATAATACAGTTATACCTTCCTGACATATTTTTTTAGTTAGAAGCCATCCAGACACAATAGGCTTTTCATTAATGATAGCACTAGATATGACTGGAGCTGAAAATGCATTAAACAAATTAGATAGCTGATGGAATGCTCAGAAGGAGCTGGAGAAGGAGCTGCTGTACATACATTCTGCAGTTTGAGAGCTGGATATTGACTAATGGGATAAATTAGATGGACAGTGAACTGTGTTAAAACACAAGAGATTCCATTAGGCAAGACATGAAACATTGTTTACCAACAGTATTCCACTATCATGCTGTATTAAATACTCTTATTCTTATGCAAATATGCTGATATTATGCAATTAACTGAAAAAGAACAGTATTTTCATGTTCTTAGCTTCCTTCAAAAAAAATGGGGGATGCTAAAGGACTAGAGGGACATTTAACAGCTGAGTGAGACTCATAAATATTTTCAACATAATCTTCTTTCCTTCAGTGAATTGATCCAGTGTGTTAACAATATATGTAAATTAGAATAATGTAACTGCTTCTGCTGGGATATCAGAAAAAAAAAGGATAAAGGAAGAAAGTGTACCTGGAGTATGCTAAGGATTGGGATTTGAACTCACAGTCTTGCCCAGTAAAATCTATTTTATGGGTCCAGTCCGCATTTTTTTTCTTGGGACTTCTCTTGTGATGAGGCCTAAAAAAAAGACAGCCTAGACATTGTTCCAGTATTTGAATGGAGCCTCTCTAGTCTCGATCCAAAATCCTTGTGACCTAGTTTTTCTCTGTTATTTCTCTAATTTACTTTCCAGTAACCTCATGCTGTTTCAAAAGAGTTGATCAGGAGTTACCTTAGTGCAAAAAATGAGAGCAAACCAGAACTCATTATACCGGGAACAGGCTGGGAACACTGGTGTTTGAAGCACCAGTCAAAGGGAAAGAAAGGCCTGTCTTGGTACACTAAGTTACCAATTGCATTTGAATAATTAATCAAGCAAGCGATGTATTATGCAGTTGAGACATTTGTCTGGGTTGATGCAGGCAGCTTCATTTTCATGATGGCATTACAATCCACTGCTGTGCTCTGTCAGTAATTGTGAGGGATGGGGCTTGCCAACCACTGGGTCATTTCAGTTATTTAATACCAGCACAGTGATGGGCTGAATTTCAGCATTCAGTGAATGGAAGCTGTATGGGGAATCTCTATCTGTCTCTGACCTATGAGCAACCAGAGCATGAATTGAGACTTCATATGTTACTTCACATAGATTAAACCTCAAATGCTGGTGTGGTGCCACACGTCACACATCCAGTGTGACACGAGGTGCCTTACAGGGACTCCTTGAGGTTACATCCTCAGGAGTGTATTGGCAAACTGGAGCTGACAGCATTAAATCTGGCTGATGTGTTGACAAGAGGCTGTTTAAAGAAGGTAAGATCAGTACTCTGCAGTATTTACCTCATGGCACACACCATGTGGAGAGAGCTCACATGCACATTTTACACTTAAATGTGCTTGGGTTTTATAAGTAAAAAATGGATTTTATAAGTAAAAACTATGTATCTTCAGTAATAGAAGCAGTACTAATAACCCACTCCCAGAGATAAGTGATGACTTGTTGAAAAACACTCTCAAGAGTCTGGTCAGCACAAGTTTCTTAAATCTATCCCCAGATATATGCCCCAAAATGAACTATGGCCTCTGGTAAAGGAGAACATTGAATTATCTTTCAGCAAGGTGATGACAGAAGGTGAAAGCCTTGGTGAGCCTTCCCTCACAAGCCTTTCTCTGGAAGCTCCCAGTTTTCTGCCCCTTTGGAGTCTCTTGCCAGGTGTGGGAGACCCAACTGAGGAACTGAGGGGAGAGTCAGGGTGAGTGGCAGGTTTTGGGTGAACATCAATATGGAGGAATTTGTTTTTCTAGGGGTGTGTGAATTAACACTCTGCACTGATTTATTAAATGTCTGTGTGTGCACTATCACAGAGGAGGCTGTTTCTTCACCCTCAAGTCTTGTATCTGAGTTAATTGTTGCACAGGTTTCATGCTAAGCTTGGGGCTCAGCCAAGGCTTTGTACTGCTTGTAGGTTTGTAGGATTGAAAGAACTGAGGTTGGCTTTCTGAGTCATCCTTATCTAGTTAAAATTTGGCAGCTCATGGCTCTCTCAGTGCTAAAATCCACCAATTTTTTTTAATAGAAAACCCACGCCCTACTATATTATAGACTCAACAACAGTTATTTGTTTTCTGATTTTTTCTTTGTTTGTATTTTTGGAAATAAAACACTAGTTCTTGGCAAATTGAATAATGCATCTTAACCAGAGATGTAGATAGCAGAAAATTCTACAATTTTATATTGATCTATTGGTGATATTCCTAATGCCAGTTTCGTTGTGGGTTTATTTTCCTGTGTTGTTACTGTGGGTATCTATACCCATGGGCTGTAGGAGCCCACTCAGCAGTGCAGTCAGAGGGTTCCAGAGTGCCTGAGCACATCAGTCCCTGAGGTGCAGCAAACTGCTACAGTATTGCAGAGCACACAGGAGATAAATCCTGCCTGAGTTTGTTGCAGTGAATTTACTTAATCTTTTTATAGTTTTCCATTTATGTCTAGAAATCAGATAAGGGAGATTTCTTCCCATTTTACACAGGTGTTGTTTAATGACTATATTAAACACTTAAGGATACTGCCAGTCTTGAGAGCCTGCTGTAAACACGTCAACGTTTCAGAAATTAAAAATTAAAAGCAATTTTATAGGGTTTTTTCTGCAGAATTACCAAAGAAATGACAGCTAAACAATGATCAGCTCTTTGGAGGTGCTTACTCCTGTATACAGACATTTTTCTTGGCCAATACAACATTTTATTCTGTTGAGTTTTGTTTTCTAACAGCTAGAGCTCCTGCTGGAAAATTATGCAAGAAAAGATTCTAGTCTCTAGGTTAATGACACTGGCAGCTACAAAGCTTAGGAGCAAGTCAAGCTCGTTATTCTTTCTCACAGTGAAGCTACATGTAACCTAAAAGTGCTGCCAGAGACTAATGGGGGAAAAGATGCAAAATTGTTTTGAGTCGACATCTTTGAATCACATAGTCCAGTGTGAATTAAGAAGAAAACTGCTTGCCTCTTGATTTTGTGCTGTGTGGGAAGTGTTCTGTGTGTATTCAAAATGAGCTCTGGAGAATACAATAGCTTTTGATTTAAAAATTAATTTGCATGTTGTGCACACAAACTTTCAGATGGAGTCTTGCTGTGTGTTGCTAAACAGCATTAATGGTGAGTATCCTTTGAAAAAGGCTATTGACTTTATAAGCTGGGATTTAAGTAAGACATGAAATGCCATAGTACATGAAACAGTCTTAAATCATGTTGCAGCAAAGACCCTTCAGTTAACACCTAGTGAGCTTGAAAGAAACGCTAACACTGTACAAGCCAGAGGAAAAGACAGAAATCTTACATGCCAAGTAATCTGGTTCTATTTAGATGTGTTCTTTGCATGGGAAAATATGGAAAATCTTTTCACCCAAGGTTTGTCAAGTTAATCTGTTGTCCAGTGAATTCAGTAGTGACTGGTCTCAGTTCTAGAGTTTGTTTTCATGGCCAAAGCTTTGCAAAATCCAAATACAGAAGTTACATAACTTAATTGAGACTACAGGTGGAACTGTCTCTTAGAAAATAATTTTGAAAAATATAAACTACTTTATCTTGCTATTTCAGGGAAAACAAAATTTGAACAAATACGGTGAACTGGATGCTAAGCTTTTGCATACTCTACCTCTGAACTTAGTTTTGGTTTCACTTATACTAATTAAAAGAGGCATGTAGTGGAAATTAAGGAGAAACAACATAGCCAGAAAAGCTTCTGATAGTAGGTGCCTCCACAATTTTGCTCTGGAATACTTGTGGAGAAATAATGGCAACTGCAAAATAAGTGTAAAGATACTGGTTTTCTGTCTTTCATAATAGCCTTCTAATGTCTCTGTCCTTCTCAAGCTACTGCAGTTTATAATGAAAAAAAAAGTAAAATTGCTTCCATGAATATGAACACCTAAATATTTTGCCCACCTTGGATATAAAGTCACTTTTAATGTTTTTAGGTGCACGGACTCAGCCACAAGTTCACTTTCAGAGAAGATCTGTGAAATTGCCAGAGAACACTAGCTACAGTGATTTGACAGCATATCTGACTGCAGCCAGTTCACCCTGGGAAGTGGACAGTTTCCCTTATTTGCAGGGATTAGATGGAAATGGAACAGGTAACCCACTACTTTGGTTTTGCTCTGATTTCTTATTGGTCCAGGGCTTGACTTTTGATCCAATAATTTTTCTATTCCCCCTTCCAGCAAAGATTCTTTCAGATTTGAGTGACTTGATATCTTCAACTGCCCTACCAATATGCTGTTCCAGTGAGCAAGAGGGCAAGGTCTGCTATCCCTTACATGGGGCCACTGAATAGCAAAGATGAAAACTCCTTGGCCTTGGGATGTCAGACGAGTCAGTCACAATTTTAGTTCAGAGCTGAGTCTCCAAATGTTCTCTATGAGCACGTAAAAGATGGAAATTAATGTGAAGGAACGAGAGAGAATTTTAACTTGAGGATGACATAAAATTCTTCATCTTTTTTTTCTAAAAGTAAATAAAATGCCTACGTATAGGCATTTATACAGTGTTGTTTCAATGGCTTCATTGATACTTTTGAATGTAGCCAAAATGTGCAAATTTGTCTAGCACCAAAGAGAAAACAATGAATATTCATTGTAGAAACACAACCAATGTTAAATTCAAAGTTGTAATACATTTTTATGACTGCAACTGCCTGCTAGTCTTTTTCCATTTTTTATTCAGTCTTGAGTGAAATGACTGGTGTGTCATAGGTAAGAGAAGAATAGCAGAATCAAGAGCAGAAGCCTTCAAATTCTTAAAAGGCTGGTGTGAAAAGGAGAATAAATTGTTTTCTGTGGCTGTAATGGGTTAGAAAAAGATCAGTGGCCATGCAGTGTAGAAAGAGATATTCAGTCTAGTGATTAGGAAAACCTTGCTATGGTGAGGATAGTTTAACTGTAGAATTACTTGTTTGAGGGTGTTGGAGAGTTAGACAGTCACCTGTGAGGATGGCAGAGGCATAGCTGAGCTTGCTTTGAAGCAGCCTGAATATCCCCTTGAGGTCTCTCCCTGCTGTTTCTCAGGATGCATTTACTTGTGATGTGTTGATCTAAGTGACTTTGAATGCTAGATCATGTGTGTAAATGGTAGCTTGCTAGCTTCCCCCTTCTTCCCTTTATACAAATCTGCACATCTCCTTTTCTATTACAACAAGAAATGTGTCTGCCTTACTCCAGTCCTTCTGTCTGCTCCAGTGAGTAAATCTCATCCTATCTCATTCTGTCTCCCTGTCATTTTCCTATTCTCATCTTCAACCTTCCATTTTCTCTTTCATACTCAGACATGATCAAAACCTCTTTATCTTTTTCAAAATGAAGGAATGCATTTGATCTCCCGTATTTGTCTACTTCTTCATCTCCTTTCTTTTTATCTGTAAACCAACTGAACAAACTGCTGGCAATGTGTGTGGGATTGCTCTTTCCCAAATCTTCCCTAAGTACTCAGCAACCTGGCTTCCCATTCTCACATTTACTTAGTGATCACAGGTCTTGCCAAGGCTTCAGATGATCCCATCTCATGGGAACTGCACATTGGGTATTGTCTTTCTCCTGTTTTACCTCCTAGCTCCCTCTAAAACAGATCAATGCAGCCTTAGGTTTTTTAGTCTTCTGTATTCTTGCATGACAGAAACTTTTCTGCTTGAGCACACGGCCCCTGGATTTGACTTTCAGTTTTCAGGTAAAACTGTGTTGTAAAGGAGCAAAATAGCTGGCAAAGAAATGGTATTTAAGAGACTGAGAAGAGCCTTGTTTTCCAAATACTGTCGTATTCAGTATGGTATAACACAGACTACCAGTGCAATGTATTTTATTATGCAGTATAGTAGAAGTGAAATGTCCTCTGTCTCTAGTAGAAGACTCTCCTGATGTGGAAACATAAAACTTTAAAATCCTGAAGTTAGACTGACATCCTTTTCTCATCTACAAGTGACTTGGTGAAGACTTGGCCTGGAAAACTTTCAAAAACATAAAAAATGAAGTCAACACCTGCTGGAGAATTTTTAATATTTTTGTTCTCAAGGGAAAAAGAATATTTACAAATTTTAGAATTCTAAAAAAACTTAGCATTCATTTGCCTGGGAAATTTTGGAATTCCGCAGATCACTGTCTCTTCCCTCTCTCCCTCCTTTCCTTTCCCCACAATTACTTCTCTGTTCTTTCACAGTTTATTTACATGTCTGTAGTATTTTGGTGAGGTCCCTTCATTTAGGTCCCTCAGTATTTGTCCAGAGTGGCTCTATAGTAGTTTTAGCTAAAACCTATTCTCTATGAGTTCAGCATTTTATGAAAAATAAAATAAATAAACTGGATGTTGAATTAGTAATACAGAGCAGTGAAAATTCATGGCATGAATCAGCATGTTGTAAACATAAAAATTTGAAGAATTTCACTGCAAGTAGTGACAAGCCTGTATAGAGTTAGCTTATTGTTTATATTAATCACCAGTTGGAGTGCAGGAGGATGGTTTCACAAAATCTCGTCCTTTTAACCCAACTAAACAAAGCTTCCCATCATCTGCCTCAATGGACCAAGCTGGCTGATAACCATTACTTCTCTTGCTTTTCGTGGCTGCTTGTTTCTTTATAAAGTGTCATGTCTGAACTGACAGTGAATTTTATCTGATTATTTTTAAAGCTCTTTACAGGTCACTAGGTGTCAAAAATGACAAGAAATAAATGAAAGCTGACATTTATCGAAGTCTATTCCCATTTAATCTGTGTGTGTGCTTATCAGTTTTATAGGACACGAGAGTTTCATAAGCATTGATTTTAATTTGCCTTCACAACAAAAGAGAGAAACATTTTGTCTTTTTAATGAGCATTAACATACTGTACAAGGTGGCAAACTGGAGAATTATTTCTTCTTACTAGAGGTCAGTGGATTTCAGAAATTTCTTCATCTTCTAATACAAATTGTTCAGTCCAGTGCTGATCAAAGTATTAGTGCATCTTAATTAAAAATTGTGTTTCACCACCAGAATGCTTTTTCTGGGACTGAAAACTAATTTTTACAGATATATGCTATATCAACACAGTAATAAAAGAAAATTTTAAAACTTCCAATATCTAAAAATATGCAAAATATAAAGCATTATTTAATCTTTTATATTAATCTGAAATCTGAAGTCATACAGTTTTTCATTTGGAATTTGTACACACAAGAAAGTCTTCAGGATACAGTATTTGGCTGGAGGATTTTCTCTGATACCAGCCTGAAAACCTTAGTGGCCCAAGTCCTGGGGTCAAACATCAACCTGACAGAAGTTATGCATGCACAGCAGAGGCAGTGTATTAAATGATCAGGAATAAAGAAACAACTTTTCCTTCCTCCAATTCCTTCCTCTATCTTACTGTTTTCTATTCTAAGATGTTAAGGGGACAGTACCATTGGAGCCTATATTTACATATGCATGGGTAGGCTGACAACCTTTCCCCATACCCCAGCTGAATTTTCAAAGCTTACTTGTCTGGTTTTTGATCGGTTGGCACTGTGTCTCTCCTCACACTTTAGAGTGCCTGTTTTCCCAGTACTTTAATCCTTCTGTACGATCGGCTTCTGCCCCTCTGTTCACAGTCACTGAGGGCAGGGTGTGTGTTCCTTGCACATCAGCTGTGTAATGCTGACACCCACCTGGAAACCTGGGCAAAGTGTGCATCAGACTAGATGCTTTCATAAATGACCACATTACTTCTGGTTGTTTTCCATTTCTTCAGTTTGCCAGTATTGCAAAATCCAAGGAATTTAAAATTTGGTGAAGTTTTGTCACCATTTTTCCCTTCACTTTACCACTTCCCCCACCCCTTTCCTGGTCATGTCTTTATTTATTTGATGTCTTTATTTTAGAGACATCAAATTTAATAAAGGCTATTCCTTGAGATTTAACCAGAGTTATGAGAAATCATGAAGGTCTGTCTCAGTGCTTTCCCAACCATTCCCTCAGGTGTACTCATCCTATTGAGCACTGTCTCTAGGATACCTCAGGATACCTGAGTGCCGCGTGGTGTCCCACCACTGCTGGGTGTGAATATGCCCTCGCAGGCAGTGTGCAACGTAAGGCACCAGGCTTACAGTGGGGGCAGTACCCCATCCCTGCCAGCCAGGCATCCCTCTTCCTTCTCCCTGATTTGCCCCCTGGCAGGAAGAGCAGCTGCAGAGCCCTGGAGCCAGCACAACAGAGGCAGCAGGGATGGTGCTCTTAGCAGCTGCATGGACCTAGGGGGCTCAAGCCCCTTGCAAAACTGGAAGCTCCGTCTCTTCCAATCTGAACTACTCATGCTATTGCTTTGAGCTCCAGATCTCGGTTTTAAAACTCAAGAGGTTTTTTTTCACCTGTTTACATATATCTGGGATATTGGTCCCTGTCATTGATTTATTTGGTTAAATCATTGAAGGATTATAAAGCTTTTTAGAAGTATGTTGTCATGAGGTCACATTTATTGTCATCCAGTTGAAACAGAAAGACTAATTAATGCCTTAGATAAGAAGATAACACTGTATATACGTATAATCCAGTTACCATGGTTCTTTTCAGTGTAAGGCCAAAGTAAATGTAACTTGGCACTCCTAAACATGTGACTGATCATTTGTGAGGTGCCACTGCTTGTTTTGGTGGTTGTTAGTTTACAATATGGGCTTTTGAGGTTATGATAAAGACTTGTAAGATTTTATTTTTTTTTTGCCATGAAACTGTGTTATGCATACAGGTTTATTTCAGATGAATTAAAATGAAAAAATACATGCAGGAGATTTTTACACTGTAGTTTTTTTGTCTTCACATTTTTCCAAAATTAGGTGAAAAATAGACCAAACACATCTTCCTTCAATTTTGTGGCTTGGGTTTGTTTTTTTTTTTGGCAGGGGGAGGGTTGTTTGTTGGCTGGCTAGTTGGTTGGCTTAGAGTTCTTTTGTAAGGCAGGGAGGAAATTGCTGCTATCACCCCTTGAGAATTACATGGACGCCGTACTGCAGTGTTGAACCACACAGGTATCCCTTAAATTCTATACCTTCTGTAGTGACAGTGTTCATTCACTCTCTCCTTAGGAAACAGCACCAGGTATGACCTCACCCCTGTCACTGCTGTCAGCGTCCACCTGCTCAGCAGCGATGGGACCCCCGTCCCCGTGAACGGCCCCATCTACGTAACAGTGCCTCTGCCAGCAAACAGCAACTTGAAACACAATGCACACGTTCCAGCATGGAGGTTCGACCAAAAGTTTGGTAGGTAACATCTCATTGTGGCTCCCTAGATGGCTTTTGTTTTCTGTCTAAAAGAAGAGATAATTGTGTTTTACTGATCAAGTATTATATGGTATATATGCAAACATACTTGCTTAGCATTGCGTGCCAATTTTAAACAAAAATTTTTGTAAATGTACCATTTTTCAATTATTAAATATTTTATTTAAAGACTTGAGAGAACTGCATTTCACCCACAGACTGAGAAGAAGACAGATGTATTTGCTACAGCATTGAATTGGAAGTGTGTAGAAATGGAAACTTGCCTTATCTTTGCCAGCAGCCAGCTGTCTGACCTTGGGTCCCACTCTTGGCTCAGGCTCTGTTTCCTGCCTGCCAGATAGGAAATATAGTACTAACTTATTTTGTTAATCAGTTTGAGATTTGCTAATACTGTCAGGAAAATACATGTAAGTGATTTAAATGAATCTTTAAAAAGAAAAATTCATGAAATATTTTGAAAGGACAGAATAACTAATAAGTAACATTTGTAAAATGCACTCAAGTTCGTGTATTACAGAATAGTGTTTGCTTTTGTGAACAGGAGTTTTCCCAGAAATACATCTTTTAGGCTTTTTTTTAAATTTATTTTCTTTATTTTGTTGCTAGCTTGTACACTTACTGGCCTTCTTTACAGCTTCAGATTTTAAGGAGTGAAGGAGTGCATAAGTCCTGTCTTAGTGATCCCCCTTCAGTTATTGTACTGTGCCTTCTGAAGTATGCACCAGATGGTTGTTAAGAAGGAGGAGAATGGAAGGTGAGAAAGGTAGATGCTGAGAGAAAAATGAGACAGAAATATGTGTCTGTACAGACAATCAGTGGGGGTTTGTCCTGCAAGCAAATGTTTTGGGTCAGCTGATGATTACACCTAGAAGCAGAGGAACAAGCATGAAAGCAGCATGTTGGAGGAAGAGAGGGTTGAAGGGGAAAATAATGTTTTTGTTTATCACCTACCTCTGTTTGCTGAAAAAAAATGTATTTTCAAACAGCATGCCTCTGAATCTTCTGACAGAAGTTGTCTGTCTTAGAGGGTAAAGCAGTAAGATTTAGTGAAGAGTAAATTTGAATATGATATAAAGTAAAATAGTAGAAACAAGAGTGCAATGAATGGATTTGGCTTTTCCCTTAACTGTGAAACAACACTTCTCTTGTGCTGACCTGGCAATAAGCTTCACTACATTCTTCCTGAAACTGAAAAATTCTTCTAGAAACTATTTTGTTTTCCCTTGTTAAAAAAAACTAACAAAAAACCAACCAACCAACCAAACAAACAAACAAAAAACCACAACGAAACAGGGAAGACTGAGCTTACTTTCTCCATAAGAAGGAGTCCTTCCCCAGTCCTTCCTGTCAGCTGTGCTAGAGCTGCAGCCTGGCTCATTGCTAGTTACTCATTGCAAATAAATGGTTCTGATTTTAATTATGTAGCCTTCTCATTTATGGCCAAATTTCCATGCCCCTGCAGTGAGGCCACAAAAGTACTCTCTTAGTATGGAATATGGTTTTTAATTTTGTATATAAAGAGCTAGGCACTCTATTCTGTGTAGTATATATATTAGTATAGATCAGTATGGGTTAGTTAATTAGTGTTGCAGGCTTGAGTCTCCCAGTCTTGAGACAAGTCCAGCCTTGTTTGATTCATGGCAAACTACTGGAGCACTTGTGTTATTGGGAGAAGGCATGAGGACTGCTAAACAAAATGCATCTTTGTCAGGCCACTTAGCTTCACAAAGCTGTGGATAGCAAGGTATTGAAGATGATATGCTCAGGCTCCAGCACACACTTCAGCTGAAGTAAGCATCTTTCTGTGCAACCAGAGATGTTGAACAAAGATGCATTTTAAGCCCTGACTGCAGCATGCCAGTTCTAGTAGAATTTTGGCCACATCCCAACCAATTTAAATTAGAGTAGCTTAATTTAATAAGTGGATCAGCCACACTATCTTGTGCAAGCTACTTTAACACCCTAAGGGCTGTCAAACTAGCCATATGTAGCATGAGCATGGTGGTATCCTGTCATTCCACATCCCTGTTGTGCTTGGACTATGAAGGGAGATGGATGGATAATGGCTGGGATGGCTCCATACTGGAGAAATCCTTAGCTGGCAGGTAAGTTGTTGTAACCCATTTGCACTGCCAGATCAGTGCCTTGTCAGGACAGGACCTCTAATTTATTATTCTGATTTTGTCTTTCATTTCATGGTTGCTTTTTTCAGTGCTGGTTATGTTTTGGTCTCTCCTCAACAGATTTCCTGTGCTTAAACTTTCACGCTTTTATCTGAACAGTGAGTAAATGCCACAGATAGAAAACTGTGACTATCTTACCAGGTGCTTACAGCACTTCTCTCTTGTGGATTAGCAGTACAGTGGACACTTGCAAGCCATTGTTTTTGTTTAGAGTCCATGTGGTTGTCATCATTACTGCATGAGATACAATTTCTGCTCTAAAAAGCAGATATACTTTTCACTTTTAGAAGATGGGGAGAAGTGACAGAAATGCTGCAGAGATATTTTAATCCTTAGTGTCTCATAGGTTTTGCTGAGCTCATGATGAACTAATATGAACCCAGAGGCATCTGACTGGAAGTGCAGAGATTTTCGTAGTTTCCACAAAAATGAGGCGTATTTGCATCTTATGGCAGCCAAAAATAACTAATGGCTTTTTAGGATGTTTACCATAAACAATCTGTATTTTCATGACCATGCTTTCTATCCTTGGGAGAGAAGCAGGAGAAGCAGCATAGTCTGCTTAAGGCTGAGAGTGGCTTCACTGACACTGATGAAACGAGCAGCCAGAAAAAACAGGCTGACATCAAAACAAGACAATCTGCTGCATCTATTTCATACTGTTCCAAATGAGATTTTTCATTGTGAAACAAACCTACTGCCTTGTGTGCACAGCAAGCAAATTAAAGCAATAATACCATTTTGAATAATTAATAAAATGAAGATCAGCTGTCAATGCCCTGGAGATGTTTTAAGGGTAAGCAAATACACGTAACCTTGTTCTTGTGTTGGTCCACCACCGTTTCCTGCAGCATTTCTGAGTGTTGGCAATAATAAACACAGATGCATTGATGTTATGGAGACATTACATGCTGAAATGCAACTTAATCACTCTATGCTGTGGACATACCCATGTCTTGTGTTTCACACTACTGTGGGACAGTGGTTTGATTTCACGGTGTGCACTTAAAAGGTTTCGACATAGAGACAGTTCTAGGTTTCGTCACAGAGACAGGGATTCTCATTTCTATAATCAGGAGTGCTCAGTGGTGTTTTCTGGGGTTTGGGTTTGTTTTTTTATCCTAACAAGTGCTGTGTTGGATTTCTCAAAATCTGAGAGGGCTGAAATTTTTTTTTTTCTTTATCCGTAAACAGATGGTTGGGATCATGACTTCTTCCATGTATATTTGCCTTGATGTTAGTAGGATTTACAGCAGTATAATTAATCTCTCTATTCTTGGACACCAAATTTCTATTCAAAACTTCTTTCTAGCCTTGTCCTCCTCAGTCAGAAATACCATAGAACCCAGTAGAAATGAAACTTTATGCCTCCTGTGTCATCTCCAGCTCGCAGCAGCTGGACTGAATAACACAGCACTTGCTCAGCTGTATTCTCCTCAGCCCCCATTTAAATGGTTTATGTTTTATGTTAAGGTGTCTGGTTTTCATTGGATTCAGTGAGCAAAACTGTAAGTCCAGCATTCTCCATTTTAAGTCCTCAGTTTTGTTCCATGTGGTATGAAGGCATTATGTTGCACCTAGACTTCTAGATCCACATCTGGAACTGTATGAAGGACTTAAAAAATTCTACCAAATACTCCAGTGTGCATAATATAAAAAAGAGATTTATTAATATGATGCAGCTTCTAGTTAATTATTCCCATCAAATAATAGGAAAATATTTTCAACACTGTTTTCAGTTGAGTGGCAAAGGACTCTGGAGTGGAAGGGTTAAACCTTAGCCCTTTTGTTCATCCTCCTTGAAATATGTTACTTCTTGTGCACTACATGTAAATGAAGTTTGGAATACCGTGTCTCTGCTCTTCCTTCTCCCCAGACACTTGGTTGTACGTTTTCGACGTGACCTTGTTGTTTTTAAATGTGTGGCTTCTTTGCAGAGGAGGATGTTTTCCCAGTGCCTGAAATTTCAGCCATGTGTTCATGTAAAGTGATGGCAGAATATGGAGAAAAGTATCTTGGGGAACTCTTTGTAACTTCATAAAAAACTTTATGTACTTTGCTCTTCTGTACTTCATGTACTCTGCTCTTCCTGGTTGGTGCTTTCTGACTGTATTTAATACCATAATAGATTTCTAAATGCATTTAGAAGTCTGGTATTTTTTTATTCTGGGTGACGTTCTGTCGTCAGTAGTAAAATTTGTATTGATTTTTGTAGAACCAGAATTTCCAGATGTTCTTTCCTCAGCACAATCAAGATGCTCTCTGTGCTCAAAAGAAGTCATGAGGATATACTTATGTGTAAGCAGTATTGGTGCCTACTTAAACTAGACTACAAGTTCGTAGAGGTGAAATGATGCTTGTTTTTTATTCATAGTGTTTATAGGGAGAGAGGGACAGCTACTGTCAGGCAGAAAATGTAAGCAGATTACTGTACATCTACTTGTCTACTTCACTGTGCATTGTTCACAAATAAGATTATTTATAAAAGTCTCAGATTTAAGTTTCCCATATGGTAGCAGTGATACATAATCCACCCAAAGAAAATACTGTCTTATAGTTTAAAAATAAAACATTTCTTTTTGTTGTGAATTTGATTAATTTCTGACTGCCACTGCATTCATAACCCTGTGTGACTGACAGAAAATAATAATTTAACAGAAATATTCGCAACCTGTCACTTGATCAGACACTGGGTGTGAGTTTGTCCCTCTGAGCTTGGAGAGATGGTCTGCATTTGGAGTGCATGCAGTTGCACACGTGGCCTGGGACTTCATACACTTCTCCATGAGCTTTAGTGGGTTTTCTGTGCACGAGAAATGGATGTGCTCAGGAAATCACATTCCTCACCCCCAAAAGTTTGAGCTTAGTATAATCAGATCCAGAACATGCAGTTCTAGACCAGATTCAGTGGTGATATGGAGATTGGTTTGCAAAGGTGAAAAACACAGAAGTTCAAGGTTAACTATTTCTGTGTTTAAAAATTCCTTGACTGCTTGATTTTGACTTTCCTTTTAATTTTACCTGGAAAGCTTAAATTTTTCTTAAGACTAAATACACTAAAGAATACAGGTTCTTAACTAACTGTTCTCAAAGAATTTCATATTTTGTGTGTTGCCATAGAAATGGCAGCTACCAAACCCAGCTTTTTACCACACACAATGTCTACATAATAGGGGCAGATACCATTTCAGAGTATTAGACAGACCTCAACATTGAAAGGAAAAGAAGCTCTTCTCTGATGCTTCACAGTGCAGCTCACTGAGGTATGTTCTCATTCATGATTCCTCTGGAGAGGATCATAGGAGACAGTTGTGCTTCTTTATTAGTGTGTGTTTTCAAAATGGATGTTGTAGCTTACACATGTGACAGGGAGTGAATGGATTGTTTAATTCTCTGCCCACCTCGTACACCATTTGAGCTGCATTTACAGCAAAGCAGATGCAGTGTGGCATGATGGTGATGCTTAAGGGAACATTGAAGGAATCAGGTTGGTGCCAAAGTGCAGTGATCTTTGTGCAAATAATCTACTAATATGTAGTCAAGGAAATAAAACTGGAAACAGATTCCTGGCTTCTGGGAGCAGGTTTGAATAATGTAGTATCTTGTAGATGGTCCTGCAGCTCCACCTATAGAAGCCATGGCAGGAGAAGGTGGGAAGAGGCAGGCATCCAAACTTCAGAAGTGGAGAAAAGACCTTTGTGCTTGTGCAACTGCCTCAGTTGAAGAGGACCTGGAGATTGGTGGGAATCCAGGCAGGAAGTGGGTAGTGCCTGGATGGGGCTGGAAGGAGGCTGAGGACCTGGGAACCCCTCCCCCTGCAGCCTTGCAATGTCAGATCAAATCCCAGTGTGCCTCTGCTTCCACTTCCAGTTTGAAAAATAGAAACTGAATGTGAGTGTCATGTGAGGCTGAAGGAAGGAAAAGGCATGCAGTGTTTTGTGCATGTGCTTTTATTTATTATTTGTTCTATAATTTTGTTAGTAACTAACTGAATATGATTAATAACATGGTAAAGCTAATTCTAAAGGCAGTGTCTTTCACATATACCAGTAACTAGGGATGGTGGTCCAACAGGCATAACTAAGCTTTTCCTTTTGAAATACAATTGTTAATCAGTAATTATGTATGGAAGTAATTTTCTTTAATAAGTCACTTCTGTTCTGGCATTCTGGAAGGAAATACTGAGGGGACCAAAGCAATGCAAGCAGTTCTGTGTACAATGTGCCCTGCCTTCTGTCCAGATATGATTAAGATTATTAAATAATGAAAACTGGTGTGTTCTTTTTGTTAAACACTTGACAGGTGATTTAAGGGGAAAAATGAGAAGAGGTGGAAAAACCCACAGAGCTTCTCAGGCACAATAATAAATTGAACTCATAGATTTCCTTGCCAAATCTTCAAGGTATGATGGTAAAAGCATTTCCCTTTTAGTTAATGAAATAATGGTGCTGCTGCTAGAACAGGAGCAGGATTTAGCCCTGGAAGGGTTGTGTAACAAATTCTGTAAGAGTGGAAGAATAATGAGGGTATGGGCTCTCAGAGCAGGGACGTTTATTTTTTGCTGTTGCCTAGCAACCCTGAAAACAAAATTGCAGTATTAACTTAAATACTATGAATTTTTAAACCCATGTGTATTGGAGGGAAGGTGAGGAAGAGAGTAAGCTCCACCAATATTCAGGAAGGAATTTTCAACTTCCATTTCAGCTTTTAGCCTTTTAGAAAATGAACAAAAGTAAAACCAAAAATCCCATCCCTCTCTAGTAAAACTTCCCCTCCTGATGCAGATTAGAGGTGATTTTCAGTTAGAAGAAGAAATCTGATAAGCAGCTTTCAACTGGTAGAATGAAAAGCTACAATTTATGTATGTCATAACATGCTTTAGGAAGTTCTTTTCACAAACTTGCCCTTGATTAACTCTTCATAATAACGCTGCCATTTGCAGTGTCTAAATCAATTACTTCTAGAAGCACTTTTAGTATATTTTGAATATCCTTTGCTGTCCTACCCTGTCTGACAACAACCTGCCACATTCCTTTTGACACGTATATCTCTGTTTAACCATGAATCTCTGCCTTAGCAGGGCAATCTTACAAGACAGCCTAGACAGCACAAAAGAGATGCATGCTGAAAGAAAAGCACTTCTCATTAAGGGATATTTATTTAAAACATCTATGCTATTAAGCAGTACAGTTACAAGTACCTTTCTTTTCTTTCCAAAGTGCTTTTGTCCAGGGAAGGTAATCTTGTGACTAAAAATAAATTCATGTTTAATTTACTCTCTTTCTTATTAAATCCTCTTATTTGTCAAACCTCTTGGATGGAAATAATTCATGTTGTAAATAAAATAATTTTGGTTCCCTGCTTGAGTGGGATTGGATGATCCTATTGCCAGTTAAAAGAAACAAAATGAAAAGCAAACAGTCTTTGATCAATGGAAGAATTTTCTACCAAGAGCTCACATGTAAAAGTAATTTATGAAAATAAACCACCATAGCTACCATATATTTAAACACAAGTATATTTGTGCTTTATGACTGTCCTTGGGGGAAGCTGCTGGCTGCAGCACACTCATCTGACAGTCATTTACTAGAACTATTTTGGTCAGTGATAGAAAGAACATGCAATCAAAGTCAGCAGAAGTCCCTGCAGCAATGGTGATCTGGAAGGCTCTGAAATGGTCAGCTTGGGAAGTTAAACCTGAAGCAAGCAGCATAATTCATCCTCCCAGAGAGCCAAGCTCTGTGCTGGGTGCCAGCGAGAGAACTCCCCTCACAGCCAGATCACAGGAGGGGAGGTTGTCCCCTTTCTCCTTGGCTGTAGCCAGAGTCCCATGCATCTCTCCCTGGAGCAGATGGTGCTGTGGGGCACTCCTTCCTCACAAAGGTCAGTGGGAAGTTTGCCATTTGCTTGAGCTGGAGCAGCGTGGGATTATCAGCATGCACAGTCACACATGGAAGCCGGAGGGACATACAATTCCCTGGATTTCACTACAGATCAATTTAAAATAATAAAGTCTAGCTTTAAAATATGGAAGCAATGTCTTACTCAGAGTCATCATGTATCTAGACTATGGAAGCAGATCCATTCGTGCTGCCTGGTTCCAGCAAGTTGTCACATTGAATAGTTGATGTCTTTGAAGACAACAGGACGTCTCTTTTCTGGGCAGACCAGCCATACCTGCAGTGATCTGACTGTGCAGGGGGTTGGATAGTCTGGAATATCTGTTCTTCAATGGCTTCTCTGCAATAGCTGCCCATCTGGGCACTCTCCTTGCTGAAAGTGCCATTTTTCAGTCTGATACAGAAGTAAACCAAATTAAGTTGCAAAAGAGGTGTTGTGTAATGTTAAATGTGTCTTGAAATAGGGATTTAATGAGCTAACCATTCGCTGTTAAATTTGCTCATGATAACCCCCCTCTGGCCTCCATTGGCAAGTCCTAAATGCTGCCTGAGATAAATGTGTTCATCACAATCAAAGTTACTGCAAGGTATTAAGATACTTCTCTCCAGCAGAATTTATCTCTCCTGTTCTGCTGAAATCTTGCACTTCTCTGATATTTTTTGCAGTTACATGGGCATCAGCTTTCTTTATCTAATAGTTTTTTGATTTGTGTATCTGTAAAGTACTCTTGATTTTTATATTCTTTGCTGCGTTCTCTTACCTTGCTTTTGAGTTCCGTATATGAAAGAGTGCTGGGTAGATACCTCAAAAGCTTTTTAAGAAAGAATGAAGAATAAATTTGTTAAATTACATCATTTATTCCAAAAAGTCCTAACAGGCAGTATAATTTTGGTGAGAAAAGCATTAAGTGTCTGGGTTCTCCCCCTGCTGTTAGTTTGAGCCAGGAGACAGCTCCTCTGACTTGAATCTTGGATCAGTGTGTTGGCTCCACTGAGCAGTAAGAGAGGAAAAAGAGGAAGAGAAATGTAAAAATGATCTATAAGCTAGAATGTCTCTATATATAGAAGTTTTCCATGAAGCACCAGAAGGTCTTTAAGAATTAATGGTAAATTGGCCCCAAATCATGCAGTGCTTACAAACTATACTGAGCTTGCTGTTTCTGCTCCAAAGAGGCATTGACAAGTTTTCTTTGGAATGACACAGTCCTGAACAAAAATGATCACTTCCATTACAACCAGCTCTTTTTTACTGGTTTGGTTTTTGTTTTTTTTTTAATAATCCTGTATTGCTTGTTACTTAACAATTGTTACAAATCAAGTATAAATATTGCTTGTATACTATTGCTCAAGTATAAATAAATAACAAGTATAAAGTTTGCACAGTATATATATGCTTCACAAGCAGTGAAGCTCATTGATTTTGCTGACTTGGGTGGGGGGAGGAAGTAGATGTTACAGGATATTCGGAAAATAACAAAATTAATTATTAGAACACAGCATACAGGGAGGTAAGACCTCTCTTCCCTTCTCAACCCTTCTGCTTAGTTCTGCAGTTGTAATCCCAACAACACAGAAAGAATGAATGCTTTTTGCTCTTCTTCCATGTGCAGGCTACTGCATAGGAATGGATAGAAAAACAGACCAAGTTCTTTACTGACTGCCCCAGTCTCCTCCTTTGCTTACAGCAGTGTCTGAGGACATAGAGTGTAATTAGCTTCATTTTTAGAACAGGAAAACATCTTGTTTTCCACTCCAAGGAGTGCGGCAGGATAGGGAGTTCATTCTCAAGGCTGCACAGCAATGACCTCTTGGTCACGTAAGGCAGTGTGGAATGGAAGGAGCACAGCCAGTCATGACCAGGCAGTTGGGTTTTGCTCAACAGAAGGTCCAACATTAGTCATTACAGCTAGGCATTGCATGGAAGGAGCTGCAAGAACACTGCTTGTTTAATGCTACTTGAAAAGCAACCAGGAAATTAGAAACTATAAAGGATGAAATGTGAGAGACCTGAAAATGCTGATGGATTTGCAGAATACTGGAGGTATGTCAGTTCCCTCCAGTAGCACTAGGTTGGCTTTCAGCTATTTGATTACAAAAGAAACAATACATGACCTTGTGTTTTCAGCTGTTTCCACTCAAACCTTTTTTGTTGCTGCTGTTGTAAAGGATGGAGTTCTTTGCTTTCTTCATCCCATGATGTGGGAGGATGCTCTGTTTTGTTAGTGGACTACTGGTAAGAGATGGTGAAAGTTTAAGAGGCAAATTCAGCACCAAAGTGTTGGGCAATGAAAGTATTAAAAAAGGGCTGATGATGAGATTGTGTACTCACAGTTCACAGGAACTCACACTCGGTGTGGTTGTCCTGATGAAGGAACTTGGGACAGCGCCATTTTAAAGTTACTATTTTCCCTCATAACACACCAGTTTGTAGAGTATGGTCAAAAAAAGCTGCATCACTTCTGTTTAAAGATGACCAATATTGGGCATATCTTTTATGCATTAGAAATTCTTAACTATCAGAGAGAGGGAATTACATTTTTCCTTAGTTTACACAGACCAGCACATTGCCCAGAGTATGTCCAGTGGTTAGCAGGAACGGGTGAACTAAGTGAGCAGCAGACAAGTGTGAAACCTGTCTGAGGCTTGTGCAGGAGACTCTTGTTTGCTTCCATTGCAAATAAAAGATTCCT
Organism: Phylloscopus whistleri; assembly: GCA_017589585.1. Lineage (NCBI taxonomy): Eukaryota > Metazoa > Chordata > Aves > Passeriformes > Phylloscopidae > Phylloscopus > Phylloscopus whistleri. The sequence goes on along the minus strand of JADMLD010000614.1, from coordinate 2,621,644 downwards.
GTTGTTGCTAAAATATGAGCAACCCGAGGTGCTGCTCGTTTGGCAGGAGGGCAGCAGAGCTCTGCTGGCGGCGATAAGCCTGCAGCCTCTCCGAGCTCCTTGATCGCTGCCTTGTGCAGAGTGTTACCGAGCAAAAGCTTTTCGGGAGGCGGCCCGGCTGCGTTCTTGGCGTGCGGCATCGCGTGGGTAAGGCGTGCTGGACACAGGTTCCCCCTAGTGAGGGGATCAGTGATAGCTTCTGCTGGGGAGGCGGCTGTGGAAACAGACATCGATGGTTCCAAACTTCGCTGAATTACACACGTCTGTGTTCTGCTTGTGTGTGAATTTAAAGGGCTTAGAGATGGTAAGGAAAATACGGGAAACTTGATGTATTCATCACCCAGGTCCTTTCTTTTCTTTTTTTTTCTTTTTTTTTCTTTTTGTTGTTGTTTTGGTTTGGTTTGGTTTGGTTTTTGTTTGTTTGTTTGTTTGGGTTTTTTGTTTTTTAATTAGCACTTTACATATCTGTTAAAGTTTTATTTCACATCGTTGTGTGTTTCAATCAGCTGTGTGTATTCTCATCATCCAGATCTTGCAGAAAAAGGAAAATTGACAAGGTTCAAGGTTACAGAATTTTTTAACCAAGTGGCATTTTAGAGACAAGATAAAAGCAATTTGTGACCTTAAGGGCTATTTTTCACCTTCAGGGCTATTAGTATGACGTCTTCCCTGAAAGTGCATGGATAGAGAATCTGAAGGCCATTAGAGAATTAGTGGCCTAATGCTAGTGGAGAAGAATAAATCTACTTCTCCTAGGTTTTCCAGAAACTTCACACATAACTGTGAACAATTCCATTCTATTTTTCCCAAAAATGTTTCCCTAAGAGAGGTGAATTAGTGACTACATCAAGATGTTCTGCTACAGCAGTTATGAATGCCAGGTATGAAAATCTGTGTACACAAGTTTTGTACTGTACACTTTTAGTACTGTAAATCAAAATTACTTGTCTTGTGTGACTTTCTTTATGAAATAACAGATGATTGCTACCCTCTACAGACTGGAAATGATACTTGGAAAACTGATAATTACATCAGTAATTCCTTTTCCCCATTGCCCACAAATTCAGTTTGGTTGCAAATACACTTGACATCTGGCAGTAGTAGTCACCTAGATCTAGAAATCCTCTAACCATGTATTCTTCTAAACCTTTCACTGTATTCAGGTGGGCCTAAGACAGTGATCTTACATAGGAAAAATCAGTAGCAGGGAGGAAATAAATACTCAAAAAAGCCATTCTTATGTGTAGAGGGTTTGCACAGGTGGATAATCTGAGGAACACAGAAGAAATCATGAGGACCTTTAATGTATTATAAAAAACAACAAACCCAGCCGCAGCACCTCTTCTGTGTGTTCTGTACTCACTGCTGAGTGTTCAGGTGACTGTCATCCAAAATGCTGTTGCTTAATCCTAAGTGACATCTGATGAAAAGCACCATTTTGGGAATTACAAGCAGAGACTCATTTAAAGGAATCACAAGTACATGATGCAGCTTGCCTTTCAAGTGAGCATTTGAAGCTGAGTAAGGGAAATACAGCATTATTCCCCCTTCAGCACAGAAACAGAGAACTGCACTACAGAAATGCAGAGGGGTTTATCCCTTCTGTGTACACAGATCAGCATCCTGGTGGTGGCCACCAAAATACATGAGGCCTTAAGGAGGCCAAGCCCACTGGAGGTGCCAAGCCAGGACTGCAGGTTTGGGGAACACTGCCTGGCACCAGGGGTCACCTCTCAGTGATTGCTCCCCATGTCAAGGCCAGCAGTTCTGTGTTTTGTTCAAAGAGGATGAATACAGGAACAGTCTACAAGCCATTCTGTGTAATTATTACATCAGAAACTAAGGTGACAACCCCAGAATCAGGGGTCTTAATGAATTACAAAAAGGCTGGTTCAGTTTAAGGTTGTATGTAAAGGTTTTCATAACCCAACTCTTGGAATAAAAGTAATCTTCAGGAAGTAGAGAAAGTCTCAACTAGTGCAGATTGTCAATCTGGACTACTCAAGAGTTATGCAAACTTAAACACATTGCTTTAAAATTGTTAGTCTTAATTATTTTGGAATAATCATTTCATAATTCTAAAAAAAAAAAAAGGTATTTTGTTTCCTTTGAGAGGCATGTTTTTAAAAACTCATCATCTGTTACCAAACAGTATTTCTGGGGGTATTATACAGATACTGAATGATTAACACAGTTAATCACAGTGTTGGTGGAATGTAATTCTAGTCATTGGCGGTAACTAAGTTTGCTGTCTGTATAGGAAAACCATTTTGAGGAAATATTTTCCTCTGTCTTCTAGAAGTTGACAGCCAGGCCTTGTAGAAAGGTGGTGTGTAGAGCTCAGGTGTGGTCTGAGAGATGTGATGTCACTTGAACTACACTTTTTAAGTGGGCTGTCCACATATAATCAGCTTCAGGAATATCCATCTTCAAAACAGGGGAACCCAATATGATAATAAATGTTTTCTTCGAACAGGTTTTTAAGATCTACTAGTTTTATTTAATCTTAAATGTTTGGGGTTTGGGGTTTTTTTGCTTCTGAGAAAGCCATAGGCACTCTCAAATGCCAGTGACCAGAAGGCACAACTTCCCACTTCACAGCAACTCACACAATCTCTACCTCACATGGATGGGTTTTGATACTGCTTGATTCTCCTCTTGTTTGCAGAGGAATATGTGAATATCTGTAACTTCCTACAACTTCTACATTTACAGGGACATGGCTGAAGAGTAGTTTGGGCATTGTACAACAAGAAGGAAATCAGTTGACTTGGACTTACATTGCACCTCAGCTGGGCTACTGGGTTGCAGCTATGTCACCTACTATCCCAGGTAAGATTGGGTTTTATTGATATTTGCAGCATTGGGTAATTATTTATTTATATATAATGTTAATATATTTCAGAATGACCTCATCTGATATGCCACAGCTTGATCAATAACGGATTATTAGAAAACAGAAATCTGAAAGTAATGGGCTAAAATCTTTTCAGGATTGTGTGGGGCAAGCCTGGTGCTCAAAATTTCTGCATCATTTTAACGGGGAACATTTCAAAGTGTTCCTGCTTTGATGCATTTGTGTCACCACTGTCTGGTAGAGCCATTGCTAGAAAATGATGAGAGTCATAGCATCAGTATGTTGGTGTTCCAGCAGGTAGAAAAGACAGGTGCTGTGAAGTTTCTGTACAGAAACTCACAGAGATATGGATTTACCTAAAACCAGCATTATCCTGGGTTAGACACTTACTAATGTATGTATGGATTGATTGGCTGATTGACTGACACTTTTTTCTTTTGTGCTGAAGATGCCCATTTTGCCCTGAGTTATGCTTGGCATCATCTTGGTGACTGATTAATTTACACTGTGAATAATTTAGCGTAGGAGTTTTAGGAGGTATATTAGAGTGGCATTAGTACAGAGCTGACTGGTTGCCATCTGCAAACGTCTTGGCATGACTGTAAAAATGGCTTTGAATTAGGCATTAATTATATGTGCTTTGGAGATTATTAATGCTGCAACTTGTGCTTCCTTTTTTTCTGTCTGTGGCTGCCTCAGATTTCTTGGTATTAGCTCTTTAGCCACCAATAATCTGAGATACCCCTGTGTATAAAAGAGCCAATCAATCAATCAATCATTAAAAAAAAAAAAAACCACAAAACTTCTTACAGATTTTCTTTATTAGGTTTTCCAGCTAAAAATCTAATCCAGTAGAAATGAAAACATGCTTGCCTTGGCTGTGCAAGCTCGATAAATTAAATATAACCCACAAAACAAACTCTTACATGAGGACAGATTTTAAAGTCTACTCATACATATCATGAAGTTGTTTCATAATATGCAAGCTTTTTATTTGAGGTTCTATTGAATGATAGATATTAAATGCTGGGATATTCAGCTGATTCATTACTGAACAGAATTTAGAGGCAGGTGCAGATCTGAATAAGCTGTCGTATTAAATTTAACGGAATTTTACAAAATATTTGTTCTTGAAGAAAAAGGAACTGCTCTGAGCCAAACATTTCCCAGTACAGCTCTGTTACAGATTGCAAGAAGTTCCACTGGTCATGGAATTGTGCTTGTAACTCCAAGTTACAAGGCCTGTAACTCTTAACAGGAGGCTTACTTGTCCTTGTGATTTACCTTGTATGGCAGAGTTTCTACTTGTATTTTACTTTTCCTTCCCTCTATGGCTAGATCTGAGTTGCTAAAGCATTGTTGCAATAGGAACAACATTTTCATTAAAAATGCAAGTGATTTATCTTGTCTTCTTTTTGCTTAATGTCCTAAAGCAACACTAAAATGAATTATGTAATGGTAGTGGTGGGACAGAATGTATAAATACTTAGATTTCCCAAATGCAATATAATTTATGTTACTTTTAGTGATTTAATGTATTTTTGCATCTTTTATCTCCTAATAGAATCTATTTGATTTCCTATCTCAAAAATGGACAAAAATGATCTTTGTTTTCCTAGCAGTGGCTCTACAGACCACTCAAGATCCACAGATGAGCTTTTGCCCTCTAAGTTGGCCTAAGTTTACTGTCCTTCACAGTACCTGCATGTCAGTCTGCCAGCTGCTGCTGTACCTCCTTGCCTGCAGATGGAAATTTGGGTCTTTATTTCAAAATCATCATAAGGATTTTACAAACCAACTGGGTCACACATGCATAATTGTGAACAGATCTTGTCCACATGTGTGCATTCCTTTGTGTGTTAGAACATTGACTAAGCGTTATTTAAACCTGGAGTTACAACACTGTTTCACTAGTGGCCTGTTAATTAAAGCTACTGAAGATCTGCTTGCTTTGGCTTGATCTAGACTTCAGAGCACCAACACCTCTTCCAGCAAATCAGGCTGCAGTGTCTGTACTGTTTGGTGTGAAGAGGCACAGATGTTAAAGAGCAGTTGTTGCCCACAGTACTGCTTCGTGCATTACAGTGCTGGGAGATGCTCAGATGGATTTTCTCCTGTGGTGAGAGCTTTGGCACACGGTGTCAGCATTAGAACCTGGAAAGCAGCATTCACTGATGCATGCTCCCATTGAAACTAACTGCTTTTCCACAGAATGACCTAGTTGGACTTGCAGTCATGAAAACCAGCACATGCTTCTCCACAACCTGCTCCCTTCTCCAGAGATGGGCTGCTCAGTAGGCACCAGGGCTATGAGCAGCAATGTTGCTTAGCACCCTCATAATAAGGGAAGGTGTCCCTCTCCTTGTTCAACTGTTGTTTCTCTTCCTATTTGCAGATTATTACAGGTCTAAATTCTCTTTTTTGGCCTTCCAGGTCCCGTTGTAACACACGACATTACCAGCTATCACACAATGTTTCTTCTGGCAATTTTAGGAGGCATGGCTCTCATACTTCTAGTCTTGCTGTGTCTGCTTTTGTATTATTGCAGGTAAGATTCACCATCTTAGTTACTTAGTTCATGTTGAAAATACAAGCATTTTTTGTGCTTATGAAAAATTAAAAAATTTTGTAGTGAAACATTTTTTCTTTGGGAGGGAAAAAAAGGCAAGCAAATGCTTGAAAAAGAAAGAATCAAATTTCCTGTGTTCCTGGTTACATGCAGCATATGAATCCCTGCCTTTGGGAGGATGGTAGTTGAGTGAATCACACACATTTGTACCTGTGTTCTCCATGTAATTTCCTATCAAAAATGGACATAGGTTCAAGATCTCTGTACCTGTTATGCATTTGCAAATAATCTTTCTATTGACGTTGTATTAAAATGTATGTTAATTTATCAGCAAATGCCTACTAATGAGTGATTTTACACTTGCCTTCTCTAGACATTTACTCCAGTTTGTAATTGGTACTTGAGATATTTCCCAAATGACATTAGTTATTCTTTAATTTTATCTTCGCTGCTGGGATAAGCTTTTAATTTTTAGATTATGTAATAAAAGTTCAATTCCCCTCATGCTAATCACTGCTTAAAAATCTTCTGTTAAGACACACTTGCTTCTCTTGTTTCTGTGTACAACAGTTATAAATGTATAACTTCTTTTGTTACTGGCTTTTATAGAAGAAAATGTCTAAGACCACGTCAACATCATAAGAAACTGCAGCTTTCGACAGCACTGGACACTTCTAAGAAGGATCAAGCAACTTCAATGTCCCATATAAATTTAATATTTTCACGTCGCGAGTCAGAATTTCCAGGTGGATTGTCCATTGCTAGCAATGGACACGCTGAAAACTCAGGGGCAAAGGAATTAATCAGTGCTGTCCACATGGAGATGGTATCACCTACTGGAGAAGCAGATATGCATACACCTATGCTCAAACACTCCTTCAGTACTTCCCAGGAGTTTAGTTCCCGAGAGGAACTGCTCTCTGACAAGGAGAAAGACAAGAGCAGAATTTCCTTGGATGACCTGACTCCCAGTGGGTCTCTAAGAAAAGACTACCACAAGTCAGCAGATAGTTTTCCTCTAAAGACCAGAAAATCTACAGAAACAGCTGAAGGCTATGAGTCCCCTATCAAAGATGAATATCGGAGAAGTTACAATGCTATGCTGTCTCAGCCTTTATTTGAAAAGCAGGAGAGAGAAGTTCAAGTGTCTATGAACCATATTGCTACTGGAAGTAAATACAATATTCAGGAACAAATATATCCCACACCTTCAGCCCCTGAAAAAGAACTGCTGGATTGCAGACCTACTGATTGTATGATGTCTCGTTCAGTTGATCACCTTGAAAGACCTACGTCTTTCCCTCGACCAGGTCAGTTAATCTGCTGCAATTCTGTTGACCAAGTCAATGACAGTGTTTACAGAAAGGTTTTGCCTGCACTGGTCATCCCAGGCCATTACATGAAGCTGCCCGGAGAACACCCTTTTGTTAGCCAGCCCCTGGTTGTCCCAGCTGACCAGCAGATTGATATAGAAAGACTTCAGGCTGAGCTTCCTAACCCTCACGCACGGCTTTTCCCGCACCCTGCCCAGCAGCTGCAGCCCCAGCAGTTGGCATCCCAAGCAATATCTCAGCAACATTTGCAAGATGCATGTGCAGCTGAGTGGAGTCAGCAAAATGCTTCCATGTCCGAATCTATTTCCATTCCTGCCTCTCTTAACGATGCCTCCCTGGCTCAGATGAATAGCGAAGTGCAGCTTCTTACAGAAAAGGCTTTGATGGAATTAGGAGGTGGAAAGCCATTGCCTCATCCTCGAGCATGGTTTGTTTCTCTAGATGGGCGTTCAAATGCTCACGTTAGACATTCATACATTGATCTCCAAAGAGCTGGTAGGAACGGGAGCAACGATGCCAGTCTGGACTCTGGTGTTGACATGAACGAGCCGAAATCTGCCCGAAAGGGAAGAGGAGATCATCTGTCTGCACCACAGAGTCACCCCCCAGTGCAGGAGCACCAGCAGAGGGAGCGGAAGGTTTCAGATAGCACAGCTTACACGCAGCTTGTGTACTTGGATGATATGGACCAAAGTGGCAGCGAGTGTGGAACAGCAGTTTGTAGCCCTGAGGACAATGCTCTCCGATGCCTCCTAGAAGGCACCAGTAAGAGAAGTGGTGTGCAGCTGCCCAGCCTGCAGGAGGAAACCAGAACTGTGGATACCAAACCAGAGCCATTAACTAGTCCTGAACATGGAACATCCGTTCGAGATGATGATGATGAAGATGAGGAGGATGAGGAAGATGACCAAGGTGAAGATAAGAAGAGTCCTTGGCAGAAACGAGAGGAAAGACCACTAATGACTTTCAATCTAAAGTGAGCTATTGTGAAAATCCACCCTTCAGTGGAGTATAAAATTGCCAAATATCCTTTCTGTGGAAGTGCTTGATATTTTTTTTCTTTTTTTCTTCTTTTTTTTATGTTGTGGAGAGAAAAGAGAAAAACAAACTGTGGTGAGCAACGTTTGAAAGAACTTAAATGCATTACTGTGTAAATGTTAGAAAAGAATTAAAATCATTCCTCTGATTTAACAGCTGCCTCCAGTGAGATAGCTGAACAAAGAGTGTGATTGTTATTCCATATACTTGATATTGGTCATCCAGGATGTTGAAAATACTGACAAATTGTTTTGGTTGGTTTATGACCTCAATCTCCTTATGAATGGGAGCTGGTAAAGCTTTTGTTTTGTAGGCCAATTTTATGTTGATAATGCTACTGAAAGTATCTTATAAACAGGAATTTGACACATGGTGTCCAAAATTGTGCATTATCTCAATGAAAGGCTATGCATTGCTGCTTTTAGTAATATTTTGCTTATACTGTGCTTTTCTTAATTTTACAAGTTGGTTGTAAACATTTTATGTCCTTTATTATAAACTACTCAGCAATTTATTTTAATGTACAACTGCAGGAAACTTGAGTAGCATCCCTTAGCATTGAAGCCTTTTTATGAAACCAAACTGAACTTTGTGTCGACTAAGATTCCTCCAATTCTGGTACCATTTTCTCAAAGTGCCTTTTTTACAGTAACAATGAACAGTCCCTTCTTTTGCTAAGTCCTTTTAATTGACCCCATTTGAGATTTTATAAACTTCTGAACTTCTACCTTTTATTTTAAGCTGCATGCCAAGAGTCCCATTTTGTGCTGAGCATTTCTCATTTCAATACAGTGTATTCTGTAGCTATCATGTATATTGTGGATTCTGTTTAGCCAGGATAGACTTAGAAGACATTTTAAAGGGCCCAGAGTAGCCAAGAAGATAGTTTCATTGACTGTATATATTGTTAGTTTCCTCTGGAATCAGATGAGCTAATCATGCTCATATAAAATGGACTATCGACTGAGCAAGTAGACTGAATGTGTCTAGATGAATTTGGGGAAAAAACAAATGTACTATCCAAAAGTGCCAGAATTACTCTTCTGTGCTTTTTCCATACAGAGCTGCTTGGTTATCCAAAAATTATAATTGAAAATAAACTGCAAAAAGTATCTTTGTGGATTTTTTTCCTCTGTTATTTTATGTTATTTAAAAAGAAAAATACTTTGGTTTCATTTTTCCTGTGCATATTTATGCTCATGTGACTGACTTTCTTTTGCAGTTCTCATGAGCTTAAGTCAATACTGAAATTTAGACCCCTTTTCAGAAAAGCATCCTCTGTATCTTGATAAGTACATAATGAATTTGCTTAAGTATCACTGAAGACGTTGGAAATAAAATCCTGGTATCACCAAATTTCCCTGTGGAGTCACACTTCCCGTGGGCCAGTTTCCTTTCTGAGATTTCCGTGGGTATTCACACTCACTGCACTCTTCTCACTTTTTCATTAATTGGGTTCAAAGAAGAGGAAGTATGTGACTTCCACTTTTGTAGAATCCTTTATATGCATTCAGTTTATCATGTTTCATTCAGTTATTTTTATGCAGATTAGCAGCAGTCATGCTTACTAAAGTTAATAAGTAATCTCCAAAGTGATTTAAGTGCTATATAGTTCCTATTTAATTTGTAATAATAAGCCTCAACTCACATTCATTGATTTATTTTCAGTAAATTTCAAGGTTTTCATAGAAAGCGAGTCTTGTAATTTCCATCTTACTGTATGACTTACCTGGGAACCTGATCTCTAGCAGGAGTTGAATCCCAATTTCCTAGTTCCCAGGTCAATGCTCCTTTCCGGCCACAAAGCCAGATCACCTTTTGCTTTAGTTCATGTTTGAAAGTGGTATATGTTGTAAAAGGAATCTAAAATATTGTGGAGTGCATTGAATATTGAAATCACCATATTAGCACTAAATTACATTTGACTCATTGTGTACTCATTTCCTGCTCTGTTTAGGAATTTTGTCCTGACCACCTGTGAACTGATTTTGGGCTCTGGGTTACTTATTGTCGGTTTGTGCAAGGTCACTGAACAGAAAAATACTACTTTAAGGGCATAGTATTTATCAGATGTCAGTAAGTGCTGGTAATACAGTGTCACTTATTAATCAGAATGCTGCATAAGTAAACATTCTGAATAAAATTTCCACATACTAGAATTGTTGTGCTATTTAATTTCAAGTTTTCTGTTGTCTTAAATCTGTCATTTTTAATTACGTTCTTTTTCACATTCCTTTGCAAAGTTTCCATCGTTGCTATCTTGTAAAGTGAGATTGTTGCTATTAAATTGCAGTGGTTTGTTTCTTTAATTGTGTTGGTTTTGTGTTCAAAACACTTCATTTGATGATTTGTGGTCCTAATACAGCAAATATACTTGAACAGACACAATGTGGGTATGTTTCAGATCTTCTTCAAAATAGCATTTTTTAATTGGTGTGATAGTTTAATTTTGCAAAATACATAGTTTATGAAATGCATTTCTTTACATCCACACCTGGGCCATATGCTAAATGAAACTGGAACAGAGTTATCACAGATCAGGTAACAGGTTAAGATTCGAGTATGCTGTGCCTAATCTTAAAGTCCAATGATAAGTTCCATTTTAATTTTCAAAAACTTACTGAGGAAGATACATCAGTAAAATGCAAAGAAATTTTCTTGCTTGTATATTGCAGTTGCACAGTGAAGCAAGTACCAATAAAGCTTATAAAACACAGAGAACAAAGTATAACTTGAATAAGTCTTGGCATCAGCAGCTCCAGGTCCATGTAGAAGATAACCTAGAAAAGCAATTGTTTTCTTATTTTGTGATGGCAGATATTAGTAGGGAAAAAACTCAAGCTTGTAATGACAAAGCTTACAAAAATTATGAAAATATGTTCGTCTTTAAGAAGTACTAGAAACGAATCTTCACAGTTCAGGTTAATTTATATCACAGACTCTCTAAGTGTTAGCACTGTTGGGAGTTAATACACACATTAAGAGTCCATTCACTTAATGGTTGTCCCCTAGCTCCCATTTTGTTCTTGCTCAAATACTTGCTTCTCAAAGCTTATTAAACTATCTGTAAAGCACCTTCAGTTATTGTGATAATGACCTATTATTGTTCGATTAAGTGCTTTGTCAGGATACCAGCATGCTGAACCCTCTGCAAATACAGGGACAAAAACTGGTTACTGCCTCAGAGCACTTGCAATCTGACATGTTAGACAAATTATACAAACTTGTGGTGCTGATCTGAGCTGAACAGATTACAAAGGAAAGCCCAGCATTTGGAAATTGCTCATAACGCTTTTCTTTGTTACAGGGAGGACTGAGTAGCTTTAGTAGAGTGAATTAAGCACGCTTGAAATACCTTGGCAATATTTCATTTTCTGGCCTTCATTCTATCCATGAATGCTCTCAGGGACCAATTTTATCTCCCTGTTCTGAACCAATATGTTTGAAATTGGTGAGAAATCGAATGTCCTCTGTAGGGTTTAGGCTATAGAACAGTACAGGTAAAAATGAGCAAGTGTTGGATGAGATATTTACTCTTACTCTAGGCAGGTCCATAGTGAATCAAAAAGGCTTTTTTTTTCTTAACAAGAATTCATCTGGGAATTAAAATCTATTATAACACAGTAATCAACTATCAATAGTCTGTAACTTGGAGCATGGTAGGGTCCATGCTGTACGTCCTTGGACTTGGTCAAAACAGAAGAGTGTCTGTTTACTAAAATACATGTGCAACAGATAGGGTTTTTCTGAATCAGTGCTGCTGTTTGGTCTCTTTAGCATTTGAAATTCAAGTTGTGGTATCTGCCACCTGGTGGTGAACTGCTTCTCCAGGCGTGCTGTGTGTGAAGCAGTTCATCATTTCAATATAAGCACAGTTAACAACTTCAGTAATGCCAGCTGGCACAGGATCATCAGTTGTTTGCTGGGCCTGCTGTCAGTCCAAGTGCAGAGATCCCTGTCAGCTGAGACACCTTGCCCAGCTATTCTGTTGGGGGAATATTCAGCTTATAACATCTCCATTCAAATCAAAATGCATCGTCTCTGATGACTCTGTATTCTGCCTTGTGAATAGCACCTTGGGTTTGGATTAAAATAAAATAAAAACAAATTTAACTACTGTCTCCAAAGGTGAGAAAAATAGGAGCAACTCAATTATTCTTTTCCTGTTCCTCTGCTTACAGACAAACTGGCAGGTTCAACACTAACCTTACTCATAATGCTAACCTTACTATTATTATGTACATGTGTGTGTGTATATATATATACACTCACACATATTACATATTTATATATTATGCTGTATCATATGCCATGATAGATACGTACAGACACTATATTTTCATCATATCTGCTATTTTCATTTCCATGCTGTAAAACAATTTGAATTGGAGCATCAGGTGAACAAATAAGCAACTGTCAAGTGCAATTTTCAGAATAGAGGAGCATTTTTTATTACATTTACTCATGTAATTCCAGCTGTTAAATTGAGACCAGATACCATCTTCTATTTGTCAGTAATAACAGAAGAGGTATCTAGTTCTTTTCAGCTGTAATCCTCTGGTATCCACAGGTAATTACTTTGCAAACTGTGGCACCTGGTCTATTGTCACTTAACTGAAGTATTTCTTGTTTTATTGATGTGCTTTTCTTCTAGGAATGAACAGTGCTAGTTAGTTTGTTTGATCATTAAATAGCTATTCTACCTTAGAAACTTACAGCCATGGGGAAGGAAAACGTGATGACAGCAGGAAGTACAAATGAAATACTTGTTTACAGGCTATTTTAATTCTGTAGAGAAGGACTTTGTGTTCACATAACTAGAAAGACAGACTTCTCAATAAACCAAACTGAGGAATGCTCCTGACAGTTTTATATTATAAAGGGAGGAAATGGTGCTTAAAATAACGCTGTGAGATGAGAAATCCCACTTTCAAAGGAACAGCTGGTCCTGGTGCAAGAGAGGTTGGGCATCAAAACTGGAAGAACTTATTTAAAGTGGGTCCTGTTACAAGCCCTGGTTTTTAAAGGATTTTGGTGATTAATGGTTGTAGGAAGTTTAAAAAGCTTGGAGATGAGAGAAGCTATGGGCTTTGGCCTCTCTCTCCTCTCTCTTCAAGGAATTCCCCTTCTATAAACCCAGCTCCCTGATTCCACTTTCATTTTTGTGCCATGCTGTGAGGCCAAACATCAATGGCATGTACAATGTGATTAGACTTTTCAGTAAAGCTACTTTTAGGTGTTAGCGAGGGCAAGCTTTCTTTGTATTTATGCCATTTGCTCCAACTTGTATTTAACACCTTGCAATCCTGCACTAAGTAACACAATAAAAAGGAGAGAAACAAAACATGATAGCCAGGTTCCCCCAATGAGAAATGTATTTGAATGGTTTTTCATTCCTTGAAATCCTTGAAAGTACTTATAAGTGTGTGTGTGTGCATGCACACGTGCATGGATACACATTCATGTGTCTGTATATAAGTGCACTTAATAGAAAAGCTGGCTTAAATACGAGTTTCAGCATTTCAACATCAAGCAATGGCGAAGTAAAGGTCGCTCGCCCAGACTGACTGGAAGAACCGGCATGAGAGCCCATTAAAGGCTTGCATTAATTAACTTAATTGTCCTTGTGGTCTGATATTGCAGGGTCAAAAACAATGCCTGATGCTGAGCTTCTGCTGCACCTCCAGCTTCCATGAGATTTAGTCACACTTGCCTTCTAACCTAGACATGATGTATAACTTTTGTGATTAAAGCTTGTCTAGTATCTATATTTAAAGTAAGTTACTCTGCAGTTGTTGCACACTTGACAGAGTCTGTTCTTTTGCGCAAAGCTGCAAAATTCTGAAGGGTAAAATCTTACTGTAAAATCTAAAAAAACTCTGCATAGAAATTGAAGAGTTATAATAGAGTGTGATTTTCCTTTGTCTACATAGGGAAGACACTATGTCTATGAGACACTTCCTAATTCAGTGTAATTCTCCATGCCATAGGTGTGCATCCTGAACCATGCTGTTAATCTGTTTCTAACCACTCAGAAGTCACATCTGTCACAGGAAAGAGTTCTTTTTTGTTTGTGAGTAAAGAACTATCTGAAACAGACAAAAAAAAACCTCTAAAAACTTTCATTTTGGAAAAACTACTGAAATGGTCAAGAGATAAAAATAATTCATGTATCTATTGCTCCCTTTATCTAGATTGAGGGAAATAAAGCGTTTTGGCTGTACCTGCAGCCTCCCTGCAAAGAGAAGGAAACAGCAGGGGCATTGGTAGGGGGAAGTGTAAAAGGCTAGTGGGAGAACTGATTGCAGATCTAATGGGAGTAAATCGGACTAATTTGGAGATTGGATGGGCAGAAGTAATTGCTAAGTATCAATCAGAGCTCTTGCAGTACCTGTGTCAACACTGTGTTCATCAAAAAACATGTCACCACTAATTCTCATTCACATACATAGTTTGAGAGGGTCTCAATAAAAATAGATATAAAAATGCAAAATATGTATATATTTGTAATAATTATTTAATTGTTGGCTCTGATATTAAGTATTTTTTACCTTTTGGGGCTAGAGACCCTAGGAACTGAGGAACTGAGCAGTGCTGGAACCAGGTTTGAGCATGTGTTTGATGTAAGTTTTGCATCTTGCTTCCAACAATCATCAAAAACAGATGCTTTGGAAAACTGAAATCTCTACTAAGCAATAGTAACAGGATGAAAGTCTTTCTATCCTTATCACTTACACCTTTAAGCACAAAGGTTTGTATTTATCATACACATTTTTTTAATGCTCTGATACATTTTCTGTGCCTAGCCCTCTTCTGTGCTGTATAGCCCACTGCCCTTGCCAATGCAGGCACTAGCGTGGAGAAGTAGATGGTTCTGTGCAAAGGTAAGCTGTAAAACAGAAGAGGTAAGGTATAAGATGCATTTGAAAATGGAATAATAATAATAAAAAAAGTTGAATGAGAATGCAGCAGAAAGAATGGGATGCTTTGAGGGTGCTTGTCCCCAGTTTGACCACTGCAGCCAATACTGGCCTTCAGCAAGTGGGCTGTGGGAACAGGTGTGGCTGCAGCTCCCCAAGCACGGTATGCAGGGGGCTAAAAAGAGGTGGAGTGGGTGGACTGGGTGAGACAAACCGTGAAGACCAGAGGTGTGATCTCACGTGGACACTGGTGTGCAACATGTATCACAAGCTCATTTCCTTCCCTAACCATTTCTACTTTTGCTGTTGTTAACTGTAACAATTATATAGAAGTGTTTTGGTGCATTTGTTCTGTTTATTTTCAATCTTACTCTTTTACCCTTGCCTCTCATTCAGAATTGAGGGATATAGTATTTAAGTTTTCACCATAAAAAGCAGCCAATTTGGAAAAAAAAAAAAAAAAAGTGAGGTAGTACTAGTAGACACTTGAATGAACCAAAGTCTAAATATAAAAAGTCTAATATTTATTTGCTCAATAACTTTTTTAATGTTAATAAGAAAAGTAAGGGAAACACTAAAATATTAGCTAATTTTCAAATTGGACTCATTTTGCTTCCAATTTGCAAGATTAAAAATGTTTACACCAAGTTGCGACTTGCAATCCAAATCCATTTTAAATTATGAATGCCATGAATATTTCAAAGTGGTGTGCAAAGGTAGGAGCAGTCCTATGATTGAATGAAAATTTTAGATACTTTTCTTCTGCAGTGTTTAATACTCAAAACACATAGACTAATCAGATGATGCCAATAGCCTGAATGCTGGATTATATATCACAAGCTCATAGGGATGTAATTAGTATGTGTTGCTAGGCAGGTAAACAAATCTGGGTTATGCCTGGCTGCTTGAGGGAAACAGTATCTGTGCCTGGCTGGCTTTAATGAGTAGTAGAAAGGCAAGCAGAAGCATGGTACAACCCTGCCCACACACTGTACAGTCTCACCTGATAGTTCACCCAGTCTCTGTACAGTCCTGGGAATTTAGGCTTCCCAATCCCCAGTATTTCTTACTGCCAAGCTTAGATGGCTCCTCCTTCAGTAACTTGGGGTTCTTGGGGGCTCATGTTGGCCAGCAAGATGCCCTAAGTATTTGAGTGCTTGTAGGGTTTCTTTTTAAGTCCTGGAGCTTCTTCTGGGAGTCAGCTAGGAAAAAAATAAATGCAGCAATGGCAAAGTCCATTTGTGCATCTGGATGTATGCTCATACATGCATTTGAGGTGGCTCAAAACATCTCTGAATTGTACACACAGGTTAATTTTGTGTAGCCATGACAGAACCATGACTGCCTCTGTTATGGAAAACGGGGGAGAGACAGAACCTGGAAGGTAGAATGGGAAGGATCCAGAAAGCTGAGATTTATGGTGGTGTGGTTGGGTGCTCTGTTCTTTGGTGGCTGACATAACTGGGAGCAGCAAGGCAGAGCTACACCTGAAGTAACTTATTTGCCTTCCTTTCTTCCAGTATGTTGCCATAAGCAACTGAGTATTTTGTCTACATCTAGCAGCAAACCCAGAGTCACTACTAAAGCTCTAAGCAGACCTATGAAAATAACCATATGATGAATAATTCATGACATGCTGGAAGTATTTTAATTGATTTCATGATATGCCATTTAGTATTAAGTGAAGTGTATCTCCTGCAAAGGAAGTCTATTTTCCTTTGTTAATAATTTTTTAGCTTTTGTGCAAAATGACTGTGCTTTCTTCTTTTCAATCTTCATAAAATAAAGGGCTTTTGCTTTTATCTTCCCTGTACATCTAGGAAGAGGTCTTTTTATCAATTAAGAACAGTAAGTTTGCACCTTCACAAACACAAGCTCTTTACCTGATTAAGTTTAAACATTTCTGATGGTTTTTGATGGTCTGCTTAGACTGGTGTGAGTCTGTGGGTTGTGTCTGCAGTACTGGAATGCAGCATTTTGGGGGGTTCCTGGATATACCCACATGCAACAACAGAGATCTTGGAAGTACAGATGCACACAGGGAGCCTTTTCAGGCACAGCAGGTGCCATGTTTGCTGCCTGCTGTCCTAATGTTACATACTTGAATAACTCTCTCTGGCTGAGCATCTGGGGTCCTGAAATTCAGAGGTACATTTTTTCACCTTGCTGCTCTATTTTTGGAAGACAACTATACATGTGATAGCCAGCATCTATCAAGTAGTGTAAGTGCTGAGCAGTGTCTGCAGAGTGAATTTAAATGCTCTGGGAATAGCTCTCATCATTTCAGAAATCCAATGCTACCTCAGAAATCCACAGTGCAGGACAGGTGCTTAACTCTCACTTCCAAGGAACTTCTCTACTTGTGGTATAAGCAAAAGTTGCATTTTCATTAAATGCAAGGTGCAATCCAGTGCTGTCATTTGACCTTGCAGCAGTCAAACCTGGATAATAATCTCAGGATATCAACTGCACTATGCTTAAGGTTATTCTTCACTCCACACATGCTATGAAGTACAGAATAGCAGCCATTCTGCAGCTATAGTCCTCCGTCCAGGGGGAATGCCTAGCAGGGTAGCTTGCTGGGAGAAATTCATGTTGCCTCTCTAATTGACAATATAAAATGCAAGAGGAGTCAGGATCAAGGCTTCCTGTACTCCATTTGTCACTATGAAGTGAGGAAAATTGTGGTGAGGGAAAGAAGACAGTGAAATCTACAGCTTCTCCAACACAATGATTCAATACAGCTGTTCAGTCATTGACATATTGTTCTTCACTTTCTCCTACACATTATTATGAGGGAAAAAAATCATTCATAATCACTGGATTGACTTCTCTCCAGGCTACAGTACAACTTCACAATTGCTTTTTGTTACTGAAAACTACTGGGTATTGGGCCTTTGTTTTGAGATTTCCTTTCTCTCCTATGCAACTAAATGAAGGTTTACTCTTAAAAGTCATTTCAAAGTGTAGTGATGTGATAGAAACATTTTCCCTCTAAACTACAGTGATGGGCTTGACACTGGGAAGTCGTACTTGGCCAAGTGTAAATTACAGACTCCATTGCATGCATTTGCATCACAAGTTCCCGTGGCAACTCACAAGTTGTAAAGGACCAAGTGCAGTGGGACAAAGAGCAGCCCCAGGCCGTGCTCAGTACACAGAGGATCCGAGTTTGACAGCTGGAAGGACATTTAGCTTTCTTCTTATGCTTGGCCAGTGAGATCTTTTACTTGACATGTCACCTGCAATACACGATAGAGCAAAATAATGACACCATCTCAAATCAAAAATGGAAAAAAGTAATCCAGATCAAACCTTAAATCAAATAGGGCAGAAGCAATAGCTTCCTCACATTAAATTGCTTTCAAGGGTGCAAAGCTAAGGAGAAATGACAACTGATGTACCCTATTCTTATGTCTTAGTGTGGTGTTTGGCAGCACTGCCAAACCAAGCACTCAGAAATTCTGGATCTCATTCAGAAAGCTTGATATGACCCTGGAAATCGCAACAGTTCAAACACTTAACACAAGTTGCTCTTTATTTGTTTTCCTGGGTATAAATCATTACCATTCAAATCCAGGTTTTCTAGCATGGAGCTTGTAGGAATACAAAAGGCTTTGGGAAAACAGCAAGTGCTGTGAGTGCACAGGAATCCCACCGTGCTGGGATTGCCCTGGTGGCCTCAGCAGCCTCCATCAGCAGCAAATTGTGTCCATAGAGCTTCATTTTAAGTCCTGGAGCTTCTTCTGGGAGTCAGCTAGGAAAAAGTTAAATGCAGCAATGGCAAAGGCCGTTTGTGCATCTGGATGTATGCTCATACATGCATTTGAGTGGCTCAAAACATCTCTGAATTGTACACACAGGTTAATTTTGTGTAGCCATGACAGATCCATGACTGCCTCTGTTATGGAAAACGGGGGAGAGACAGAGTCTGGAAGGTAGAATGAGGAAGGATCCAGAAAGCTGAGATTTATGGTGGTGTGGTGGGTCCCCTACACACTGCTCTGTTCTTTGGTGGCTGACATAACTGGGAGCAGCAAGGCAGAGCTACACCTGGAGTAATTCATTTGCCTTTCTTCCTTTCTTCCAGTTTGTTGCCATAAGCAACTGGGTATTTTGTCTACGTCTAGCAGCAAACCCAGAGTCACTACTAAAGCTCTAAGCTTTATGAAAATAACTCGGGCGTCCGAGTGTTTATGGTGCAAGAAGAAAACACGGGGAGCCGGCAGAACGCGCGTCGATGCTGCCGAGGCCCGGCGGCTGCAGGCCCGGCCCAGGGGGCTCCGCGGGACGGACACACCGGGGCTGCGCTCGGGTCTCCCGCGGCTGCGGGGGCAGCGCCCACGGACGAGATCCCGGGGCGGCAGAGGGCCGGGGAAGCGGCGTGGATGTCGGCATGAGGGGGCCAGTGCCGGGCCGGGCCCAGGAGCGGCACCGCCCGAGGGTGCCGGGCTGGGCTGGGCTGGGCCGGGCCGGGCCGGGCCGGGCGGGACAGGGCGCGGAGCTCTCCCCACACGGCCCCGCCCCGGTCCCCGCGGAGTGGCGGGATCAGCCGGGCAGCCCCGGCGGCCGCCGCCTCCTCGTCCCCCGGCTTTGGCGCGGGGAAGGACCGCAGCTAGAGGGAGCTGCTCCGGACCGCGTCTGCCCGTGCGCCCCGGTTCTTTCACAGGCTCCCCCGCCCCTCCCCTCCCTCCTTCCCCCGTGATGGCGGAGGACAGTGAGTCCGCGGCCAGCCAGCAGAGCCTGGAGCTGGATGACCAGGACACCTGCGGTATAGACGGCGACAATGAGGAAGAGACCGAGCACGCCAAGGGGTAGGGGCGCGCTTGGGGAGCGGGCACGGCTCGGGGAGGCAGCTCCGTGTCCTCCGCCGCGGCAGAAGCCGGGCTAGAGGTGCCCGGGCCGGGCTCCCCTGATGCCCGGCGCGGTCCCTCGGCGGGGCGGGTGTGGAGGGCGCTCCTGCCCGCTGGCGGGCGGCCTGCGCGGCCCGGCCTGGCTCGGCCCGGCTCATCCGCGGCGCCTGCGCCGAGCCGCTCGCTGCCGAGCGGCCCCAGCCCGGGCCGCCTCCGGCCGCAGCGTGCGGGCGTGGGACGGCCCTGCCGCCCGGCCCGGAGCCCCGCGCCCCTCTGCCCGTAAGGGGAGAGGCGGGAGGCCAGGCCTGGCCCGAGGTGAGGGGGCGGCGGGGCTGGCAGTTCCCCGCCGGACACCGGCCTTGAAATCTTGCCGTGTAAGCAAGGGGAAATCCTGCCTTGTTGTTGGCGCTTTTAGGGCTTGGGGGCGTTTCTGGGTATTTTTGGCCGTCAGGAAGCCCCCTGTAGCGGGGAGATGCCCCCGTGTCCCCCCGGTGGTTCCGGGTGGTTCCAGCTGAGCGGCTCCCGCGGGCCGCCCCGCGCTCATCCACACCCACCGCCCGCTCCCTCCGGCCGGGTCCGGCCCGGGCATCCTCTGTGCCAGCCTGTCCTGCAGACGCTCCTCCTCACCGTCACCCATTGTCCTCCAGGAGATGTTGCTTCCAGATCCACACGCTGTGGAGAGCAGAGCGCGTTTTAGCACGGCAGTAGCCCGGGCAGACGCTGCTGTGTGGTTGTAGCTCCTTCTCCGCTAATCTCGCGTCTCAGATCTTCCCACGCTGAGGATCAGGCGGTGTTTCCAGTTGCCTGGGGAGCTGATGGGAGAGACAGCCAGCATAGCTGCGGCCCCTGCCACCCGGCCGGTGTTGGGCTGGCTGCAGTGTGGCTCCTTCCGGGCACGAGGTGCCAAGGTTCTGGCTTGCTCTGCAGGCTTTTGGGGCAGGGGAGTGGGAGGAACGTGTTTCAAAAGTCGGCTTCATTTAACTTTCTTTTTAGAGGGGTTAGAAACGTGTTTCTCCTTGCAGAGAAGGCGCTTTGTTGTCGCAGCTAGGAGTGGCTGGAGTAACCTAAAATAGAACTAGGTTAATCTATACAGTGCTACACAGATATCTTCCTCGTGAATTTGTGATTGATCTGCTTGAGAGCCTTTCTGTAGGTGATGGATGTTTGAGGATGTACTCTGTTGTCTCCTGCCTTTAGGATTTGGTTGACAACAACCTTAAATGTGGCAAGAGAAATCTAAGAGACTTTGGAGGGCTGGCTTGTCTAGAAGGCAGGAAGGGGGAAAACTTTGATGCTTGCTGCTCTGTCATTGAGTTAATGGCATGCACACTAAAATAATTGCATCAGAAATAATTACAGTAATATCAATCTGGGATACTAAAAGGGACAAAATAGTGTTTTGTTATCTTGGGGTTTTTGTTATATTTGTTTCAGTAAATATGCCACAGTTGGTGATTCCCAAATACATAAAAGTAAAGTCCTAAGAGCAGAGAGTTGTTATTTATTGTTCTTCGTAGGAACCGACCTGGCATCCTAGGTCGGATTGTTTGATAGCCAGGTAATGCCTGTCCAGAATTCATTTGGATTGAATTTCTACTTCAGTTTCCTCCCCCGTTTGTTTGTGTGCATGCCCGGGCTGTAGCTGCCCTCTGCAGCGTAGCTCTGCCTGTGGCTGTGCTTGGGCTGCTGTGACAGCGAGTGCCGCGTGTAAGGAGCAGCCAGGGAACAGAGATTTGCACTTCAGTCTGTTCGGAATCTCAGCTTGCTGCTCTACTCCAGCACGGGTCTCACTGCTCTCTAAGGGACACCAGCTTAGCCTGTATGGTCTTCTACCCAGAACTTGTTTTTGTTGAATATCCCAGACGTATTTTGATGAGTATTTAAAAAAAAAATAAACCTGCTTTGTGCATCTGTGAATAAGAAAGTGAATCCTTTCAAGTAATATGAAGTTTAGTTAAATTAGTGGTAGATCATTCTAGTAGAAAAAGCCTCTTAAGTATTAGTATCTGCAGCTGAAGTCTCATATTAACTCTTGAATTACATTATTTTCCTGTAATCTTTGAAAAAAACTTGTTTGCTACTCTTTGTTGGCAGGCTGAAATACTCAAATGAGTTCCAGCAAATGCACGGGAAAATCTCACAGCAGAGCATGCAAGATCTACTCTTGATCTGAGAGATTAACCCATAGTAATAGGAGCCTAATTAATTATTTCCTGTCATTGTGTATTAATACTTGAGGTAACTTTAAAGTTTGCTTCAAGCTTTTAGATTATGTATATTTAGATATACTTAAGCAATTTATGAGCATCCAATTACTTGAGACTATGACTGTGTCAACTTACTTGCTTAATTCTGTGTGGTCTCTATTGCTACTGATCAGTATTTAATCTCATTCTATTTTAACTTGCACTTTTTTAGAAGGAGACAGAATATTGTGTGTCAGTCTCTATTGGGCTGTCATGTAAATTAAGTTATTTTCAAGATGTTTCTTGATATTTGAAAATAGGTTATTTTCCTTATGTCCTTAGAATATTTTCTATATGTCCTTAGAATATTGCCCACAAGAAAACATGACTTTTACATATATATGACTTTTTTGCGTTTGTGGAGGTTTCTTGTGTGTTTTTTTTGTTGTTGTTGTTTTTAATTTGCAGGGGTTTTGTGCTTGAGCACTGAATGAGTGCAGCAGAAAATAACAATTTTATAGCTCTCAACTGTGCTAATGTCTTTGTCCTCTGATTCTGCTCCTGTTTTTTAGATGCAGGATTATGTATGTTGTGTGACTCATTGCTGTTTTCTTGTTCTGTAGTTTGCTCCTGCTAGACGCATTATGCTGTATTTGTTCTGTATTGTAATAAAGTGTGGTTTACAAAATATCTTTGCTAGTGTGCGTAGAAAAAAAATGTATTTGTTGCACCTGGATCCACCCTGCTAAGCCCAGCCTTATAAGGTCTCTCACATTCTAAATAGCTCCTTATGCTCGTTGCCAGAAAGGCCTTGGGCACAAAACGTTTAGTAAACAGATGAGAAAAAGTTACAGCCTTTAAACAACTCCCCCAGCCCTCACAAATTATTTGCTTTGAATGTTTTAGTAGTATACCCCTATGATGATTGCTAAAAAAGGCCAGCTTTATAATGAATACTACTTCTTGGTTTAAAAAAGAAGCAAATATTTTTAAAGTAGTGGAAGCAGTGTTTGGTTTTAGCAGGTGAGTTGTCTCAGAGTACAGATTACAGACTTGAAGGGTAAGGCAGAGGAAACATGCAGATCTGAGGAATACTTTTGGGTTAGGGTTTAAGGTATTGCTGCTAGGTTTTCATGCAAAAAACCTTGCATTCTCAAGTATTGAAATGTATACAAATAAAATCTTCATGCAGAGAGATTCTTTGTAATGGCAGTTTGTTAATAAGTGGAATTTGAAGGGCATAGACCCTTCTAGTCAAGACCTTTCTGTATTGTCCTGGAGTGGTGGTAATTTTTCACAGCAATGAGAAAGCCCTTTGCACCTAAACCTCCACTGTCTTTATGAACCAAGGACGGCCCTTGTGTAAATACTGCTTTAAAAATTTTTGAAGTCTTGCTCATATGCATGAGACCTGATTTTTATGATCAAAAAGATCTGTGTAACATCTTCAGAAATCAGCTTTGCAACCTCACTTACTCACAGAGAGAGAAGTACTGTGAAGGCAAGAACCCCACACAGGCCTTTGCAGTTTAAAAATAAACATCTGAAGTACATGTTTGGTTTTAAATTTGAGAAATTGCTAACTTAAAATTACTATTCCATGTAACTTAAAACAGATGTTGATATGACAAAGGGCTGTTTCTGCTAAAGCAGAATTTAGTGTTCAAAAAGGAAATAAAAATAATAATGACAATCAGTGAGAAAGATAATCTCAAATGAGGGAACCAGAACAGTTTGACCACCTGAACAGGGTAACTGTCATGTCCCTCCTGATTTTTCCATCTTGGCTTTTCATGGATTTGCTCTGAGCCTCATAAATAAGTTTCTCCACCTTTGCCCCCACTTTGCCTCCACCACTTCTCCCCAAATGCAGTAAGTATTCCCATTTTTCAGTTAAAAAAAAAAAACAATCCAACCAAAACACCACCACATGCAGGGAGAAGCAAAAGTACTTTTTTCCCACATCTATGCAAAACACCAGATGTGTGTACATAAGTGGAAAGGTATGTGGGTGGGATCATGGGCTTGCATTTGTGACTTGCAGACAAAATCATAAAACTGTAGGCCTAAGTGACTATCTTGGACTAAGTCACTATTCACAGCCTGTTTCTGGGGCAAGGTTAAGTCATTTTGGGGCAGAATAAGGTCTTTTGACCCTTCTTCTGCCTCAGCTGAATTTTGATTTGCATGTCATTTTTATGCTGTCCTCACCTTTTTCTTGTTCATCAGACTGACAAAAGTGTGATTGTGGGTGCAGTTAAAAATATCTTAGACTGTGCCTGTTCTTGGATATAGCTGAACCTCCCTGTATAGACTTGCCCTCCTGTTGTTAAAGTTCTCCTGGTATATGTGTGTCTCCACTAGATTGACAGCCAAAATCTTCCCAAGGTCTGACATTGAATCGTTTTCTTTGTATGATCTGTTGTGGTCTGTGTGGCGGGCTGGACTGGGGCAGATGTGTTGATCTGATGTGTGAAAAGGTTGTGTTTCCTGACCTGCCAACTTGACCTGGCTGCACCCTGAGTTCTGTACTGTTTTTCTGCTTCCACACTGGGACCTGCACTCGAAGTTGTGTCACTTTACAGGTGCAGGGTAGTTTGGAAAAAGACATTTCATGCTTAAAGGTCCACTTCCATAAAAATGAGAAACTTTTTTTCTCCCAGCTTCTAAGTGTGAGATATAATTCAACGTTTCATATAGGTGTTTCTGGCCAGACAGAGGAGAATTCAGATCTTGGCACACAAGAATGTCAGAGAAAAGCTTTTAATAGGAGCCTTTGGTTTCAGTCTTGTTACCTTTGCTTATCCTTTGTGCTGTCAAGTCCAGTGTAATTACTACGGGTTGAGCAACAAAGTTCCTCCCTTCCCAGCTATTCTCACTCGCAGTTTTAGAGCCTAGAGTTTTAGTTTCAGTTCTTTTAAGGGCAGAGCATGAGAAGGACAAAAAATCCTGAGATGTTTTGGTTTTGCTTCTGCCCTGATTTGCTTGGTGTCTCTGGTTGTAACTTGTGTTGGAGAAACCTGTTTACTGAGCAGAAGTTTCTGTGTGCTGCCTGCTGCCAAATATCTGGGTTGCAGGCATGCCTAAATGGTAGGATGAGTAGAACTCTATTTAAATCCTCTTTTTACATTGTGTGGACTGTAACAGTAAAAAATAAACTGACCTAAGCAGGAGACCATGCATAAATAACTGCTTGGAATGATCCCTGGATAACCTGTCAGACAATGATACCGGTATTTATTTTGCAACAGACAGTGTGAAAGATTTAAACCTGAAGGTCATAAACCAAGGACTTGGATTTTGGAAGATTAAAAAAAAAAATAAAAACCGAGTAGTGTAGTTTTAAGTGCCACATATATTTTACAGCAATTGACTTCTGTCTTCCTTCTTTCCCAGCTGAAGAATATACATTTGTATATGAAAAGGAACTTGAATTAGTCAAAGAACAAACTATGATTGTCCTGGTAAAAGTACGGTTTGACTGGGGATAACATTAGTAAGGCTTGGCAAAGCTGATTTTTCTCCATAGCTGCCAAACTTCTTTTTAGTTCAGTTGTTCATTATTTCAGCAAACTAAATAAAACATTGACCCTCAGGTAATCCTAGTGAGCAAAATTCCCCTGTGGCTTAGGTGACGCCGGATCCTCCTGAAAGACAAGAAGACGAGTGAGCTGCACTGGTGCAGCTCAGGGCTCAGTGCCTGCTGAGGGTGTCTGTTCAAGAACCGTGTTTGCTGAAACTCCAAATAGCCTGATGTTCAGCACACAAGCCCTTGGGACCCAGCTCAGGGACACAGTGGCATCGTTTGTTTGCTATATGTGAGGTGTTACAGGGAAAGACAAATTTGTGGACAGTTGCAGAAAGTAAAAAATACTTCTTTAAATGAATCTCAGCAAAGGTAAAATCACTTTCCCTAGTATTTTTATCTCAGATTTGCCAGCTAGAGGTGGTGAAGTCCTAGGTCTTGTACACATGTGTGAGGTTTTACTGTTCTGTATTTGTAACCACTTGCCAGGCTTTTGGATCTGTTCTGTGTTTAAATTCTGTACAAAATGAGAGCTTCGTATACAGGCCTTCAGATAGATTTAAATTTTACTATTTTAAATGAGTCAGCACTGTGCCCAGGTGGCCAAGGAAGCCAGTGGCATCCTGGACAGGGTGTGGCCAGCAGGACCAGGACAGTGATCATA
The DNA here is from genome assembly GCA_017589585.1 of Phylloscopus whistleri. NCBI lineage: Eukaryota > Metazoa > Chordata > Aves > Passeriformes > Phylloscopidae > Phylloscopus > Phylloscopus whistleri. Next base: position 2,595,658 of record JADMLD010000614.1, on the reverse strand, counting down.
CCCTTGTACTTGGACTGGTGAAGCCACTGGGTTCAGTTTTGAGCCCTTCACTGGTCTCAAAAGTGGTGCTGGAGCATGTCCAGAGAAGGGTGACAGAACTGGTGATGGGGCTGAAGTGTAAGTCCTGCGAGGAGTGGCTGAGGGAACCGGGTTGTTTAACCTGGAGAAAAGGAGGTTCGGGGGGGATCTTATTGCCTTTGCAACTATACCTGAAAGGAGGTTTTAGCCGAGTGAGGGCTGGCCTCCTCTCCCAAGTTACAAATGACAGGACAAGAGAAAATGGCCTCAACTTGCACCAGGAGAGATTTAGATGGGATGTGATGAAAAATCCCTTCACCAAAGGGGTTGAGTATTGGTAAAGGCTCCCCAGGAAAGTGGCTGGGTCACCATCCTTGGGGATATTGAAAACACATGTAGATGTGGCACTGAGGGATATAGTTTAGAAGTAGAATTTGGATTAATGCAGGGCTCCATGGTCTTAAAGATGTTTTGCAACTTAAGTGCTGTGATTCAATGAAATTGTGATTCATTAGTGGATCATGTAGGTGATCCGGCAGTATGCTTATTCTGCAACAAAGGATTTTCTCCATGCGTCACTTACACAAGTCCATCTTTTGTTTCTGCAGCCTTCTAGTAAATGCTTCAAACTCTCTTATCTCTCCAGTGTGTTTGGTCTGCTCTACTGTTGTCCATTGAGTAGCAACTTGGTCCTGTTCTAGAGGCTGCGGCATTTACAATTCTTTCTTTCTGGGAGCACAACCCAGTGTAACCTTGAATGTTAAGGACTTCTTGAGATTGATCTTTCACTACAGACTATTCAAAAGTACAGTAATGATCTCACAAAAATCAGTCTTTGCTTAGTTGCATTGTTGGGTTAATTGCAGGCTTTGGGCCTCCCAACTGGAGGGAGGGTGATTTTTTGACAATATCAGCTGAGACAAAGTATGGATGCTAAGACTGGTCATCATAATCTTGAAAGTGAGCATGTTACAGCAAATAATATGTCCCTTGCAAATATGTTGATCATAATAACTTCAGTTATGTTCTTTTGAGTTTTCTTTCTTTTTGTTTGTCAGTATGATACCCGGGGTTTTCCCCCTCCAGGATTAAAAGAAGCAATTGTTTGTTGCATTGGCTTTTTTCTTTTCCAGTGAAAAACACCCAAGCTCCCCAAACTCTGGTACCTGTCTTCAGTTCCATTATGTGCATATGGTTTTGCTGAGAGATTAGCCTCTTGAAGACAATGTAGTGTTAATTGACTCATTGCCTCCATGGTTTTGTTCTGTCTGAGAGTTGCCAACACATCCCACACTTGGCAAATTCTGATCTAATCTTGATTCTATATCTTGATTATTTGTTAAATAAAAACCTCCTTTAAGAATAACTTATGTTATCCATAGTCGAAATATATCAGAATCCTCAAGTACAATTTTTACTTTGTTACTGGGGCTTTTTAATTAAAGTTGACTTAATTGTGCTTATTGTTTTAAAGCACAAATATTTGGTTAGTTTTATGTTGTCTCTTACTGGGATTTCAGCAAGACTTTCATTGCGGCTTAAGTTAGGAACAAAATTTCCTGAAAACAGAATGTTTCATCTGGATTCTTCTCAAATTCAGATGTATCTGATGGCTGAGCAGGAAGGGGAAAAGGCACTAATAGCACTAATAGTTACTGAGTTTCCAAGGAGGTTACTTTCCTCAGTTCCCATACTTTGTTGTGTTTCTCCAAACTGTTGAACTTGGTTGTTTTGTGTTTGTGCTGGGTAATAGACTGGAGAGGAGCACTGGTTTCTATGTAGTGTTACAATTTGACATGAGTATGTCAAAATGGTTGTGCTGGTATCAGAGTATAAAACAAATGAGACAACACTTGCAGGAAGTTTTTCGTCAATGCTCTCAGTTCCCCCCTTCCTTCCTTTATTTCCGCTGCCTTTTCTTTACATTCAAACTGCTGTTAGATTTTTCATATCAAAATGCTGCGTTTTCTATATTTAACTTTTTTAAATTTGAGGCTCAGTGGTATTGATTTTTCTCATTGCACATTCTTTGAATCTCTGGCAGAAGTCCTGGAGGGGATTTGGGAGCGAAGAAGAAGAAAAAGAAGCAGAAGAGAAAAAAGGAGAAACCAAATTCTGGAGGCACCAAATCAGATTCTGCATCTGATTCCCAGGAGATTAAAATTCAACAACCTTCAAAAGTGAGAGCCTGGTTCTGTTTTAATTTGTGCTTGCTTTCTAATTCAATTTTAATTTGCGTGTCACTTGTAAAAGTGAGTTGTCGTTCTGCCTTAGTGTGTGAAAATTAAGCAAATGGTTCCTGTCCTGAACAGAGAGAAGCAAGCCAAGACCTGGTGTTTTCAGAGCTGTCGTCACCACCATGGTGGTGTGCTGTGAGATAGGCAGAGGAGGAGTTCTGTCTTTCTCTTTGAGCAGTTAGAACTCAGGCTAGTGACAGCCTCATTGCACAGAATCGTAATCTGCAGTGGTTATGCTTGTAAATAGATTCTGTATTTGATGAATTGCCTTTAGTATTTAGCCACCATCTAATTTGGCTTAGTGCAGTTTTGGTCACTTGTGCAGCATGAAGCTCTCTCAGCAGCAGCACCAGCAGGAGGGAAGGTGGGCCTGCTGTGCTAACCACAGTCTCTTTAGGGCAAGCAAGCAGCATGTATTTGTACATAAAATGTGGTAATCTCAAACATGGAGATACAGCCTTATGAAGAAAATAGTGCTGTCTTTTATGGCTTTCACTTTGCTCTAGTCACAAATGCATCAACATTGCCTGGGGGGTTATTTTGCCTTCTCTGCTGTGTTGCAGGTCTGTTTTAGACTACTATTCTACTTTAGATTTTTTGAAAGCATCTTAGACTGCTGATCTGGATCAGTGTGGAAAAGTATCTTTATTTTGTCTGCTACTCAAGTAATACTTAGATTTTGTATTCTTATGCTATATGAAATTTATTATAGAAAACAGGCTTTTAGTGTTTGTTTGCTCTTGGTTGAAAAGAGTATATTTTAGAGGAGAATGACATTGTACACCCTACCTCTAAGAGAATATATGCAAGATCATCAGGAAGAACTCAGTGGGGCTCCTGAACTGATTGAAAATGATTTTGAAAAAGGATTTTGAGGTCACGTGAGTTTATAAACAGATGTATCAGTCTGGAGATGAGTAAAGCAGAACAGTGAGTCTCCTTGGCTTCTGCCTTCCATATGTGTGATAGTAGTGATAGTAGAGCTTTTGAACACTGGTGTGAGTGTAATCATAGCAGTAAATGATTTTTAGCTTTGTATGCTTACTGTGACCTTGAGGACACTTCACTGCCCATCTCACAAGACTTTTTATCTCTTAGTATTACAAGTTCTAATGATGTAGGCTGTCCACACTGACACAAAGAAAGCTTGCCTTATCTTCAATCTTATCAGTCATTATTGTAGTCACTAATGACCTACACAACCTAGTCACAGAATAATAGGTTGGAAGGGACATCTGAAGGTTTTTTGACCAACCTGTTGCTTAGAGCAGGTCCAGCTAGATCAGGTTGCTCAGGCCTAGATCAGGTTGTTTCGTCTCCAAGGATGGAGACTCCATGATCTTCATGGGTAAGTTATTCCAGTGTTTGACTACAGTTTTTAGTTAAAAGAAATAGTAATTCCTTACGTCTAAATGGATTTTGCTGGTTTGCAACTTGTCTCCTTTGTTTCTTGTCCTGTCACTGTGTCCCTCTGAAAAGATTTGGCTCAGCTTTCTTTATACCCTCCCATTAGGCAGTAATAAGATTTTTCCTACTCTCTCCACCTTCTCTTCTTAAGGCTAAACAAACCAAGGTCTCTTGTTGTCTTCTCCTTGTGTGTGATATGCTTCAGTCCCCCATTTATCTTGGTGCCCTCCAGAGAACTCAAACACTCTGTCAAATTTCTCCTTGTAATGGAGAACCCCAAACTGTAGGGTGTGACCTCAGGGGTGCCAGTTAAAGGGGAAGACTTCTTGGCCAGTCTTACTGGTACTACCCTGTATGCAGCTGTCCTTTGCTGGCCAGCAATCTGCTGGCTCATGTCCAGCCCTCTGCCTACCTGGACCTCCAAGTTCTTTTCTGCACGTTGGTTCCTAGCCAGTCCATGCTGGCCTCTGCCTTTGCATGGGATTTTTCTATCCCAGATGGAGGACTTAGCATTTGCCTTTGTCAAACTTGATTAAGTTTCTGTTTCCAGCTAGTCAGAGTAGCTTTGAATAGCTTCTCTGTGGTTCAGCATAGCAACAATTCTAGAAGTTCTTCTTCTAGGTATCATCTGTGCACTTGCAGAGAAAGTACTCTTTGTCAAGTCCAGATCATTAAACAATATTGACTCCTGAGTCCCCCCCTTGCATTCTTGAAAACGGCTGTGACATTTCCTTTTATCCATTTATAGGAAACTTCCACCAATTGCTATTTTAAACTTAATAGATATTAGTTGCACTAACATCAGCCAGCTCCCTTAGCATCCTTACATGCATTTGGTCTGTTTTCAGGGACCTATGCATGATTAGTTTGCTCAACAGTCCCTAACTTTGTCTCAGACTGCTACAGTGCACAGGGATATCAAAGGGCTGAGGTCATCAACAAAACTGAGGCAAAACCACAATTTCACACCTCAGCCCCATTGCACGACAGTGAATGAAATGTACTTCATGTGAAGTCTGTGTAGGTTTTCCTTGTTTCTATTAGAGGAAAACAAAAAGTGTTGAAAGTAAACTTCTTAGTCAGGCTGATCTCTGAATGTTTTGAAATGAAAGGGGATTCCTCCTGATGTCCCTAGCCATGGTCTGTTTAGTACCTGAACAGTACTTACTATTCTGCTAGCAAGATACCTTCCTTCAGAACTTTTTTTTTTTTAGATTTTCTGCTTTTTTAATGTAGAAGACATATTATAGACTTTAAATAAATATACAGAGTAAATTACAGCATGTCAGCATTTATGTACGATTTCATGATGTACTGATGAGATTTCAGAATTTATCTAGTGGCATTAGTAATTTATGTCTCTGTTATCCTGATCTAGAAATAAAATAGGCTTTTTAGGCTTGAACAGTGTTGCTCTAAAGTGTGTAAGGATGTTAATTCACAGTTGCTCAGTTGACAGGTATTCAAGGCACACTTACAGGTGACATTTGCAATATTTAAACATTAGGCATTTTGTTTCATTGATTTAGATAATAAAAGTGTTTATTATAAGTAGTAAGTGATGGGCTGCCTGAGCTCCAGGCACAAAGTTTTGTTCCTTTTGTGACTGAGGATACCAGAGACTGATCACCCAAATTAAGCTTTACCATCATTATTACATTTATTTTATGGTGGTTTTTCAACACATGAATCCTAGAAATAAAGTGAAATATGGAAATAGTAGTCCATTGCTATTCAGTAAAAAAAAAAAAAAAAAAAAAAAAAAAAAAAAAAAAAAAAAAAAAAAAAAAGCCAATCTGGCTTGAAATCTCTGTGCAGAATTGCTTAAAATTTTCCAGTACATTTGAGACTGTTCTTTCAGGTGCATTATTGCACTGTAGTCTAGGGAAACCTGAGCACATGCATGCTGTTGGTGCCTCAGAACACCAGGAAGATAGGAAGATAACGAAACAAACAGATTTAAAAGGAGAGAGGGAAAAATCCCTTTAGATTTAGAGGCATGTTGCCATTCCTTTGCAGGAAAGATTCTCATTCCTGTTACATTTACTCAGAGTGATCAAAAGTGAGTGTTTAACAGCTCAATTTAGAAACACTTAAGTTTATGGTTTTAAAATAACTTTTCTATAATATTCTTCAACTTTTAAGTGGAAAGTGAGTTTATTTTATGTTTGTTTTTATATTTTTCTGCTTCAGTTAAAATTGTCTTTAGTTGTCAGTGTTGGCACAGTTGACATTAGCAGCAAGGTGGTTAACTCCTACATGTGTGATGCTGAAAGGTATTATCTGTTCTAATAATTGCAAACAAATACAAGGCAATATAACTGAGGTTAAAAAGCAAATATTTGTAGCATATCAGTGTACCTTCAGGTACTACTGAATCAGAAAGAATATAAATATGATTTTATATTGTATGTGTAAAGTACAACTTCAAACAACTCCATGTGTACCAATGGTACCTTTATTGTTAAATACCTAAACTGACTCTTTTTTGGTATTTTATTGTGTTTTACCAGTGGAACAGGGAATATAAGGAGCATTTATTATTGCCATACAGTATCCTGCCTTAATGCTGCTGTATTTGTGTTAAAAATGTTGATGTTTCTTGGTTAAATGCAAGTGCTACTGACAAGTATTTTGTGAAGTTGCTTGCCTGTTGCCCACCTAACTTTTTTCCACTCTCTTGTCTACAAATGTTGTACCTAAATTAACCATGATAATTTGTACCTAAATTAACCATAACATAAGAATAGGTAACAGTAAAAGAAATTAACATGTTTGTACAACTATTCACAAAGTAAATGTACTCAATAAGCCTCCTGTTCTCTTTGTCTATGTGTGCAGAATCCAGCCATTCCAATGCAGAAGCTTCAAGACATCCAGAGAGCAATGGAGCTGCTCTCTGCATGCCAAGGCCCAGCAAAGAACATTGATGAGGCTTCCAAACGTAAATACCAGTTTTGGGATACACAACCTGTACCTAAACTTAGTAAGTTCAGCTGGATCTGTGTGAAAGATCTGTCTTATGATCACTAAAGAAATGTTGTGCCAACTCTGTGGCATGTTCTCTAGAATGGATATAAAGTTGAACTGTGTGTGGTGGGGATCCTTAGTCTTTTGTGTAGTTTATGTGGAATTCTTGATGTTTTCCAGGGAAGTGCTTGTCTTCCCCACAGATAATATGCAAGATACAATGTTAATAAGTCTCATTCTGATGTGCTCCGTAAAAATGGGAAATGCTATTGAAATAGCATTCTTTTGTATATTTTAGGTCTGATATCTTGAACAATAGAACATAGAAATCTTTTCCACTTTAGGAGAAGTACGAACTTTTAAGTAGTGACAAAGAGTAAACCTTAATTTTTTTAAATTATTATTATTTGTTTTGTTTGTTTATTTATATTTCCTTATTTTTTTTCAATAGATGGATTTTCCATCATAGAAATAATGTCGTAGGTTGCATATGAAAGCTGTTTTCATACAGCTTTAAGTGGATAATGGCAGTCATCTGATATGCAGACTCTTTCTCTGCTATGTGTTCATGTTCTCCACAATGTACACTACCTTGAAGACATTCTTTCTTAGATTCTGTTCTCTGTTCTTGATTCCAAGTGAGATGATGAGGTGTTCTCTCCTTGCCTTTAAATCTGTTATGAATTTGACAAGTTATTTTTTATACTGATCTGATCCCTGATAACACTGTTGGTAAATCTTCTCATTGTTGGCGAAAGTAATTGCTGACTGTCTTTTGTGTTTTCTGCATTGCTTTCTGAACCTTCTTTTTCTGCTTGCATTATCTTCAGGTTAAGCAGTTCTAGCTTTTCAGTGTGAACATACCTTGTATTTCTGGTAAAACATTCTCAGCACAGATGCTAGTGCTGCTCTGTCCTGCAGGTTTCTCTCCATTGCACTGGAGACTGGTATAGAATAAGCAGAAATAAGGTACAGTCTAAAGCACAGGAGCACTCTGCTCACTCTCTCTCTCCACCCACAGCATTTCACATTAATCCATGGCTACTGCTTAATCCGCAGCAATCTCATTTCTTCCTGACTTTTCTTGCATAGAGAAGTCCTGAGCAGAGTCCCTGGATACAATATTTTCCCCTGGATTGGATTGAATTGACCTGCCATGGCTTTTCTCTGTCCAAACTCTGTCCAAATACCTGCATAAAGTAATGGTACTAATCATCACCAGTAATCAATCCAGCCTAAGTGGAGAAAGACCCTAGCCAAAATAGGTTGAACTGTAAACCAACAAATGGCCATAATCAAGCTTTTCCTGAGGTAGTTCAGGTGTCTTTGCAGTAGTGCCAGGAGTTCAGTTCAGGCTAATCAATGTATCTTACAGCACTGAGATAGAGAGGAGAGTCTGTCACCTGCCAGTCTAAAAAGGCCCAAACAGTGGCTCAGAAGATGATTTGTTAGTGTTGTTCAGCAGTGATATGTTTTGTTGAATTTGGTCAGTGAGGTTTTGTCCAACAGCATCTATGAATTTCTTCTTAACCCTAGAGATCTTTTTAAGCTTTTCTTTATCTGCTGAATGAACAGATTGGGAAGTCATCACTAGTTGATATGCTTTGTGTGTTTAGATGGAAAAAATAATCTGTCAATTCAAGAAAATGTTGTAGGGATCTTTGCATTAAATTTACCTCAGAATCCTCTGGCCTTCAAGTTAAAATTGTTAGCAATAGGTCCTTTAGTTATGCCAAACCCGCCATGTAGTTAGTGGCAGTAATATTTGGTACTTTTCAGAATTCAGTTTGGCAGGCCATAACTGTTAGGGTTGTGCACCATTTGGAAAAATTCATACTCAAAGTGACATTTGACTGTCTAGTTTGATGATGCTGACAATACGGTTGAGTGTTTACAGGTAAGAATCAGGGAGAAGGCCAGTAGGGCAGATGGTGTGAGTCAGTTCTAGACCTCCCAACCAGGATGAAGAGGCAGATGAAATACTTTCTAAACATCTGACAGAAGTCTTACGATTGCTAGCCATTGTTCTCATGGGGACTTCGTCATACCAGGTGTCTGCTGGAAATACAGAACAGTTGAGGGGAGAGAGTCTAAGAGGTTCCTGGAGTGTGTGGAAGAGAACTTCCTGACAAAGTTTATGAGTGAGCCAACTAGGAAGGTGCTCTGCTGGACCTGTTGTTTGTGAAAAGTAAGGACTTGTGGGTGATGTCCTGGTTGGAGGCCATCTTGGGCCCAGTCATCATAAAATGATAGAATTTTTGATTCTCAGAGAAGTAAGGAGGGGGTCAGCAGAACTGGAGGGATGACCTTGATCTGTTCAGGAGACTGGTTGAGAGTCCCTCAGGAGACAGTCATGAAGGACAAAGATGTTCAGGAGGACTGAAAGTACTTTCAGAAAGAAAACTTAAAGATGTAAGAATAGGCTGTCCCCATGTGCCAAATGATGAGCCAGTGGGGATGGAGACCAGTGTGGCAGAACTTCAGCTCAGACTGTGAATGAGTGGTTTGAGCCACCTAAAGAGTCACCATGAAAGGTAATGGCAACAAGCAAGTCTTACATGTGTTTGTGGAAGTGCAGCTTAAGAGAGTTTGATGGCAAGGTTCTTTCTATGACTGACTACATAAATGAAACACACATAGCAAGACAGAATTAGCAGCAACTTAGAATTACTTACATGAAAAAGAGTTTAGCAGTACTTAATAATTAATTCAACATTTATGAAGTGATTCAATAGTATTTACTACAATTATAAATGTGACTTAATTATAGATTCTAGATAACAGCATTCCTACTGTACTCAACTCGCATGCACACAGGCAGAGTTGTTTTCATGCTTCTGTGTGCAAAGGTGCCTGTTAAAAATTCCCCTTGAGCCCAGTGACATACATTGAGTCCCTTACATTTCTCAGCAGGCAAGGGTTGAGCCTTGAGGAGTGGAGGGTGTCAGTGTAGGCCCTGTCCTAGCAAGTCTTTAGAGTATCACAGACTTGAGGGTTTGCAAGCTCCGAGAAACATCCCACTCAGAGGGAGGAGCTGGTGCAGCCCACTGCAGTCCAGGGACCTGTAAAGGGCCTCACTTAGGACCACTCTTCATAGGATTGCAAGATAATTGGCTTTAGTCGTCAGTAAGTTTCCATCATGGCCATAACCCACATTGGTAACTGCTTTTTGAAATAAAAGAAGCCAAAAAATCCCATCTGGTATCAATAGTACCATTTCACTTGGGCTACGGTTCAGATCAATGGTGTTCCAAGGCTGTCAGGGAATAGCTGGTTATGAGGTATAAACTGCTTATCCCTTGTTCTCCACCTTGTTCAAGCAAATGATGATCCTGATACAGTGAGTGTCACTCCCACCTTTACTGTGCAGGAGCTCCTGTTACAGTCAAGGGACATTTCAGTGCCCAGCTGGTTTGGTCAAGGCTTACTGGGAACTCCTGAGATCATAGAGCAGGCCTAAGGATGGGGGTGGGGAGATGCACCAGCAGAGGGATTCAGGAAAGAAAATGAGAGTTTATGGCTGTTGAAAGAGATGCAGGCAACTCATGAGACTGCAAGGATGCTGAGGTTATGCAGGGAGAAAATTAGAAGGTCCAAAGCCCTTACAGTGTAATCTGACTTAAAGGACAATGCTACAAGAAAGACATTGAAGTGCTGGACTGAATCCAGAGAAGGGCAACAAACCTGGTAAAGGGTCTGGAGCACAAGTCTGATGAGGAGTGGCTGAGGGAGCTGGGGTTGTTTAGCCTGGAGAAAAGGAGGCTCAGGGACGACTTTATCACTCTCTACAACTACCTGAAAGGAGGTTGTGGCCAGGTGGGAGTCAGCCTCTTCTCACAGCTAGCAAGCGATAGGACAAGGGGAAATGACCTCAAGGGGAGCTGTGCCAGGGTAGATTTAGATGGGATGTTAGGAAAAATCTGTTCATTGAAGGACGGTTGAGAATTGGAAGAGGCTCCCCAGGGAAGTAGTGGGGTCACCATCCCTGGAGATTGAAAAGATACATAGATATGATGCCTAGGAACGTGATTTAATAGTGGGCTTGGCAGTGTAAGGTTAGTGATTGGACTGATCTTAAAGGCCTTGTCCAATCTAAATGATTCTATGATTTAGTAGGTGCTGCTCCTTAGAAGAGGAAGAGCTGCAGTTTATAAGTGTATACTGAAGACTGGAGCTGTAAAGTAAGGGAGGAGAGGAAAGCATGCCTTCAAGTAGGATTTTAGGAACACATTTCACATACCACTTGTATCTCCTAAATGCCCTGGCTTTGCTATGTCACTGCTTCTGAATAATCCTGTTGAGTTCAAGTCTGTTCAAGTCAGTGGTGAACAGGATCTGAGCCATAGCTTAGCTGTGAGTACATGGTCTCATGATGAGGCTGTGGATCTCTATGGCTGGGTAAATGCTCTGCCTGTGCTGATAAGTTTTTGTCTCTTGTGTTATGAAATGCAGGGTTATCAGTTGAGATAGAGTGGTTCTGTGCATATCTATAAATATTATGATGAGACAGTCATTAGTCTGAACGTGGTCTGTGAGAATGAGAAGTAGTGTATACTAATTCTTTCAGCATTTTTAAAAAGCTTCTTGTTCCATTCACATAATTATGAGGAAATACATGATGCATATTAAATGCAGTTTACAGAACTGTCAGGAAAGCTAGCAATGTAACAGTTTTTTTGTTTTTTTTTTTTTTCCTCCTCTTTCCTCAAAAGATGAAGTTATAACTTCACATGGTGCAATTGAACCAGATAAGGACAATGTCCGCCTAGAGCCATATTCTTTGCCACAAGGTTTTATGTGGGACACATTGGATCTTAGCAATGCTGAAGTTGTAAGTAGAACAATTTTCATATGTATCTAAAATAATTCAAGTTTTTTCTGATTGATATGTTGATAAGTGTTTGGATTTTTTTATGTGTGTTTTCAGCTAAAGGAGTTATACACGCTATTAAATGAGAATTACGTAGAAGATGATGATAATATGTTTAGGTTTGATTATTCACCTGAATTTCTTCTGTGGTGAGTAGCAAGTTCCACATTCTGTTCTGGCTGGAGTTTAATGAAGGGTGTTTTTATTACATCTTCTTAGGCAGTAATTTGTAATTATTTCTGTCATCAATTCTAGGGCGTTACGTCCTCCGGGCTGGTTACCGCAGTGGCACTGTGGGGTTAGAGTGTCTTCAAACAAAAAGCTGGTAGGATTCATAAGTGCCATCCCTGCAAATATTCGTATTTATGACAGGTAAAATGCACCAGTACTTTTGTGTTTGTAAAAGAATAATGCCACAAAACAAACCTTAAACTAGTATCCATTGCTATAGAGAACTTGAAAAGAGAGAACAAGGTGAAGAGCATTAATATTTATTTAAGGAATTTTCTTAGTGATGGATGATACAGATAATGCCATACAATTTTCTGACCCTGCTGAAAAGCATTTATAGTTGATTAGCTGGACTTCTTGGCCAAGTCTTTATACATTGACAAACATAAAGCATTGTGACGCCACATAGCATTGCTTGGATGCTATACTGCATCTCAAAGTAAAGCAATCAGTTAAGTCCTGATAGAGTTCTGGTAAAGGACTATTGCAAACCCCTTAGAGAGAGCTTGCACAGCTTGTCATTGCAGTCACAGTGTCACAGATTAGTGTTCACTGCAGATGTACTTTGTCACAGGCAAGTTTATTTTACTTCAATATCTTCTGTCACAGTATGGAAAACTGTAATTATAAAAATGGAAATACGCAATGTGTAACTCTCCTTAATTTTTCCACTACTTAATGTCTTTTTAGTGTGAAGAAAATGGTAGAAATCAATTTTCTGTGTGTCCATAAGAAACTGAGATCTAAACGGGTGGCACCTGTACTGATTCGGGAAATAACCAGAAGAGTAAACTTGGAAGGAATTTTTCAGGCTGTTTACACTGCTGGAGTGGTACTTCCCAAACCTGTGGCCACTTGCAGGTAACCTAGGTGATGTTCTTAATAATATTGGTTCCTATAGCAGTTATTTTTAAGGAAGTTTAACATAATTGTCTAAAAACAGTAAAAGCATAAAATTCAAAGGTATTAAATGTGGCCTTGACTAATCTGAAGGCCTGAGTGTTTGTCAGTGTTAGTTTTTTTTGTGTTGGGGTTTTTTTCCCCCTTCCCTCCCAGTGCCTCAGATAAAACCGCTTCTCTCACTAAAATTTAATTTGTGGTTTGTTTAGCATACTTTAAATAGACTAACAGATGTTTCTGGTGACCTTCTGGTGGCAGCCATGCTAGCAATGACAACGTTGTATACCTGTGTTTTTCAATCAGCCTGTGTCCCTGCTGGGACACTTCCCTGTTAACCTGGTTGCTTGCCAGAGATGGCAGAGCATTTCTGGTAATTGTATGATTTTCTTCTTGTGAAACACTTTCATCTTCCCTGGAGAAAGGATTTCATTGGCATTGGATAAATACAGGAACACTACCATGTGGGAAGAGTTACAGTCAAATATAATTTCATTTGCTTGGAATGGATTTTATTTCTACTAGGAAAAGTTCAGCTCCTGCACTTTTAGTCCAGCAATTTAGACTTCTGGAGGAGAGAGTACCTTTTGATTTGAAATAGTTTTGTACCTATCAACACCAAAGATCTTGTAAGTTTCTGTAAGGAATGATGGGGGTGAAAAAAGCTATGCTCTGTTAGAATAACCAGAGATGCTGTGTTGCACAATGACCTCCCAGGAAGGGGAGAGCTCCTTCAGAAAAATGCTTAGACAGGAGTATAGGGTCCTGTCTGCACAAGAAAATAAATTTTACTATGTATGTATGGTGAGTTTTTCAGGGCTATGACAAATGCTAAAATGTTTAGCCCTGTGCTTATTCATTCTGTATCAAAAAGCATTTGCTTAGATTGAAAATACTGTGATAGCAGGCTTGGTTAAAACCTATTGCTTGGATATAGCTTTTCCTTAATTTTTTGTTTTGTTAATCAGCCTTCTTACAGATATAGTACAGGCTTGCTTAGAAACAAATTTGGAGAGAAAAGGAGCAAGCAAGAAAGCAGGGCAATGGATGCAAGTGATGCTGACACTTGAAATACTATTTAAATTCATTATTTGGTTGCATTTCCAGGTATTGGCATCGATCACTAAATCCCAGAAAATTGGTGGAGGTGAAATTTTCACATTTGAGTAGAAACATGACGCTACAAAGAACAATGAAGCTCTACAGACTTCCTGATGTAAGCAGTATGACTTCTAGAGAATCCCCACAGTTATTGTGAGGCCCAAAATAACCTTCCATCTGTCTCTGACAGCACAGGCTTTTCTGAGTAAAGGCAGTGCGTGCAGGACATAAAAAAAAATAATCTCTGGTTGATGAAAAAGACCTTAAGGGCTATACTAAACAGAAGAGACTATTGCTGGAAATCTGGATCTCTATGGAGAAAACACAAATTTTGACCTAAAATCCTTAAACAAAGGAAAAAAAGCCCAGAAAGCTTGACTTCACAAACATGTGGGATTGAGTTGAAGATGCATAAGACTATTCTCGGTATGTTTAATCTGATAAGAGATTACCGGAACAGAAAATCAACAGTTCATGTCTTAAAATTCTCAGAGAAGTCCATCAGCAACTTGGCTGAATGCAATCATATTGTTGATTCCACTCTAATGCACTATTTTTTTCTGTACTGTTAGAGAGTGTTGCTCTTCTGCATTGAGCAGGCTCAGTAAAAGCCACTTCAGTATGTTGTGCACTGTTAGTTTGCATGGTCTAGTGAAAAACAAGTATTCTGGCATAGTTAGGTTAGTTAAAAATACTTTTTTCTTGTGTTTGCAGCTAATAGTTAAGCTTGCAAGAAGCCTTAGGGTGCATTTCTATGACAGGGCAAGTCACTGTAAATACTACGTACTTTAAAAAAATCTCATTGCTGTAATTAATAGCCTGTAGAATTTAGTGTGAGCTCTATGGCTGAAAACAATTTGCTTGTAATTTTTGAAGGTGTTGCAGAGTATCCCTTACCTGTACCTTATCAGTGAACCTCTGTTTAAACAAACCCTTTCTTTTTCTTATAAACAACTCTTTTTTTCCTCACTCACTCACAGTTTATAATGATTTATCTGACTTTGGAAAACTGTGTCTGTTGCTATATTTAACTTGATGCTGCAGATTCTCTTAGTGCTCAGATATTTGAGCAGTAGGCTGAACAGCCCTTGGAATAAAGCACATGCCATGCCTTGATCTGTACTCCTGCTGCTGTCGGAGAGCCTCGTTTCCTGCTCTGCCTGGTGCCACCTGTGCCTGCACATGCAGCTTCTCCCTTGTGTGCAGGGCAGCAGTTTGCAGAGCTTAAGAATTAATAACCAAATTAATTGGGTTTTAATCTTGGACAGCTAAATATAGCTTCCATCAAATCTTGAAGACATTTTTAACAGTCTGAAGAGTGGAATATACAATTTCAAGTACAGGTTTTGGTGGCAACTCCAGTAACATTGCTTATGGAAACAACTCAGGAAGTCAATAGTTTAAGAATCTTACTAGTAGTACCAAAGGTGTAACTACAGAGAATCATTAGAAATAGCAGTTGTATCCTGATCATTTTCCTTTATCATAAAACCCAGTTTCAACAGAGAAGTGAATTAGGGAAAATAAGTAATATATCGTATCTCATCCATAAAATATAGCTAAGACAAACATACACTGTACACAGAAATGCAAATAGAAAATAGGTGCTTTCAAAATCAGCTTTTAAAACTAAGCGATGTAGGAGTCCATATACCTCAGGATTTTTGTTATTTTTAGATTGGATTTGGGAGCTTCTCAGTGGAAAATCAAGATTTAATCTGTGTTCTGATATTTTCTCTTTAGGTCTTGTGCTTTGGGTTTATTTGGAGGCCTTTTCTTTTTTCCTGAGAAAGGGATTAAGTGCTGTTGAGGCTCTTTTTCCTCAGTTTCAGGTTGTTATAAACACTGCTGTCAAACAAATTTGTCCATTCAGGCCACGCTGTCCTGTACCTCAGCACCAAACACTGTTCCTTGCATTTTAACCTCTTTTCTTAGTGTCCTTGGAATATCATTGCCACTACGAGCTCATCTCCCTTTAAAAGAGTTAATCATTCATAATCACTTGAACAGCCTGAATTAAAAGGGTTTTCAGGTGTAATAAATACTGTAATTTATAAATATCACCCTCCCTAAAGGCTGTGCATGTACCTATAGATAAAAAAAAAAGTTTTGTTTTTTTTTTCTTAAGTGTTTAATCTCTTGAGCAAGGAGTTTTCTGGAAGAAGTAAAATTTGTGTTTAGAGTCCGGACAGGAGTATGTTTGTCTTCATTGTCTTTTCCTG
Source organism: Phylloscopus whistleri (assembly GCA_017589585.1). Classification (NCBI taxonomy): domain Eukaryota; kingdom Metazoa; phylum Chordata; class Aves; order Passeriformes; family Phylloscopidae; genus Phylloscopus; species Phylloscopus whistleri. The sequence continues at coordinate 2,579,705 of JADMLD010000614.1, read as the reverse complement.
ACCAGCTGAGATCCTGACGCTGGACAGTCGCATGATTATGTGCCCAGTCCAGCAGAGAAACAAATTTAGCACAGTTCTGTATACTTTCCCTTCACCTCTGGGATTGCAAATAGTCACTTACTGGTGGCTATTCTGAGCATTACTTGGGGGGGAAGGATCTTCCAGCCCTGCTGCTTTTCCTCCATCCTTCCTGTATGTCAAGTGTACACCCTTCTGGAATAAGGGCATTTAAAAATATAGATGATACGCTGTTGGGGAGTCAAACCATAGTCCCAGGCTGCCTAGAAAAGCAGCAGACTGACATGTAATACACAGGCCAGAGCTATGGCAAAATGTGCCTTGATTTCTCGTCTGGCTGCTGACTCCCAGAGTGTGTGAATAAACACCTCCCCCAGAATAATGCCTTTTGGGCAAAGCATAATCAGCTACACTAATTTCAGGCTTCCAGTAATCAAGTCTCTACCTGGCTGCTCTTGCAATCGACTTTGCTATGATTAATGTGGTACGTGCCAAAGTATGTAGCTCAGACAGAAGAGGCACAATAAATCAGCACTGAAGAGAGCAAGCATTAGCCTCCCTGAAAGGAAATATCCAGGAAGGCTGGCAAAAGATGGGAAGAAAACTTTAATCACGTTCGCCTGTTTAAACAATAATTGCATGGTACTAGAAAGTAATTTTTTTCCTTTTCTGATGTTTAAAGTTGGAAAAATAACTTTATTTGTTAAAATAGGTTTTTATTTTCAGGCAGCTGTAAGTGATGAGAAGCTTTCTTGTTAATAGAATAGCAGTTATGCCTGTAGAGAAGGTTGTTAGCAAAGAAGTTTACAAGTGCTAAAAACAGGTAGAATTTTTTTTGTTAAATAATTTCTAATTAAACTTAATCAGCTGACATTGATGTACAGCTTGACTGTAATTTCCATAAGTTTGAATTACCTATGTTCTTGTCTTGAGATAACTTCTGATATGCAAGTTTCTTTGTTTTGTTTCCGTGTCTTGGGCCCCAGGTAGTTTAGAAGAAGATAAGAAATAGACTGACCTAAAAAAAATTAAAAAATATGAACTGCACCAAGTGTAGGCAGTTGGTGATGGTATGTCTTTCTCTGGAGAAATGAAGCTGTTTCAATAATGAAGTAAAAAGATTGAAGTGCCCCAGACTGTCTCAATAATTAGAAGAGAGGGAATTCTGATTGAAAGCCTTTTGTAAAATAGCATAATGAATTAGGTGGCTGGGATAAAGTAGGCTAATAATGAATGCATTATAGCAAGTGAAGTGACTCTGCAACCTACTTTCAGCCTTTGCTGTATTTGCAGTTTTCCTTTCAACATCTTAACATCTATTTTTCTTTTTTTACACTAAGGCCACAAAGACTTCAGGTTTGAGACCAATGGAACAAAAAGATACTAAAGCAGTACAAGAATTAATCAATACTTACTTGAAACAGTTTAATCTTGCTCCTGTGATGGATGAAGAAGAGGTGGCCCACTGGTTCCTGCCTCGGGATCATATTATTGACACTTACGTGGTAGAGGTAAAATATGCACTAACATATGATGTGTGTGTGAGTGCCACTGACAGTAGTTCATATCAGCATCAAGTTTTTGAAATGCAGGCAGTATGAAATATGCGTGTTATATGTAGAATTTGATACCATGAGTACAAGCTTTGTTCTTTGTATTACATTCTGTTGATAAGAAAATGTTTGGCTGTGATAAACAGCAGTGCTCTTATAATAAAATAACTTAAAGAGGAATTCTGAAATATCAAAATATCACTGTCTTGACAAGAACCCTACATATTTTAAGATCAACTGCATTTCTCGATACTTTTTTACAGAGATATGACATGATACTAAGCAGTGGTCTTCAAACCCCCTTTTCTTGGAAAAAGGAAAAATAATGTTGTGACTGAGATAAGGATTTGGTTTGAATTGACTATCATTCTCCCAGGTGCACACATTTCTGCCATACATGATTACAAAAGTATTTTTTTAAAAAATTAATTTTAGAGGCATAATTCTCTGCTGGGGAGTTATGTTTTTTGATGGTTTGCTTCAGTAAAGTGTGTTTTTTCCAGTAAAAGAATGTGCATATATGTGTATGAATTTGCATATATGTATATATATCTACCACCCCCACCCTCCAAAGGGTTGGTCATAATGCTTCTCTCAAAATAAGGAGTGCAGGAATAGATTAGCATTTGGATTGGCAATCCCCCAGACATGTTTGGAATAGGTGCACTAAAGCTGGTGAAAGATACACACTTCCCTTTGAGTCCACACAAAATCAGTCGTAGACAGCATATTTAGATAGTGTATTACTTTGCTTAAAGTGATAACATTATTTAAAAATGATCAGCACTAACATCCCTAAACCTTCTCCTCATAGAAGCCCTAGGTTGTGAAGCTCAGAGTTCCCACACAGTAACCTGAATTTGTGCAGGAGCCTCAGCTGAATTAGGGAACCTAGAGCTGCTGGGGATGAGTTGTCCTGCCCATCAGTTTTTATTGTCCAAGCTTAGCTTCTTGCTTACTTTGTAGTGGGTCTAGTGCTCACTGGACTTTTCCATGGTCTAATTTAATAGTCCCACATTTTTTATCCACTCCCTCTTCTCCCTGACCTCTGCCTTACTCCCTGAGTTGGTTTTTGGCTTACTTTGTGAGTTGAAGCCTACAGGAGGGTTCACAAGCACCAGGATCAGCATGAATGTGACATTAACAGTGCCATATTAACTAAACAGCACAGTCTTTATTTACTTGTTTTATGCTGTCTCTTGGACTAGTTTTTTACTATACAACATGGAAGTTTGTTAGTGCTTGAAATCTTTTTAAGACCTGTGTGACCTGGAGAACCTGCTGTCAGACTTTTAAGTCATCTTAGTGATGTGCAGATCTAAAACCTTAAAATACTCTGTATAACTTAGGAGTTAATATTTTCATCATCCTTACTGAATTTAGTGAGTGACTCAATAACTTTTCTGTTCCTTGTAGTTAGTATTACTCTACTACAGAATCTGTACCTGCTCTAAGACAAAAGCTTTTTTTACATGTGGTATGTTCAAACTGTTTTACTTTTTACTGTAGAAGTACTGTTAATTTAGGGAGCCATGTGAGGTCCTTCATTGAACTCTAATTAGTGGTTACTAGTCATTCAAAAATATAGCAAACAAGCAAGAAGAAGTATTTGTGTGTCTCCTTTGCCTTATTTTCTTGGAGACACTCTGGGGAGTTTTTGTGCTCAGCATGTTAGTCATGACCTATGTAATAATTATTTCATAACCCATATTAACCATAATAATTATTTCCTATTTCCTACTAATCCACACTCTTGAAGATGGTCAAACTTCATTAAATGTGTGAAATTAAGAAGTTTTATGTAGTATACTTTAGATTTCTGCATAAACACCTTTTTTGATGACCACTAGTTTTATTAGAATTTCAGTATGATTTAGGACTGTTGTCTAACAAATAGGCTGTGCCTGTTGATTAATATTTAAATATGCTTTGTATACCAGCACAATATATTTTTTCTCTATTTTTAGAAAGATGAGAAAATTATTCTTTGATGTGAATGTCAACAGATTTTTAAAATACCTGTAATATTTTAAGAATATTTTATTAAAAATGAGTTCAGTCATTCAGTTCAGTTCAGCACCTTCAGTGCTTTCAGTGGAACTGAGCTTTGTTAGCTTTGTCTATAGCAAACTACTCCTTTGACAATTGTCAAAATGTTAGTGGTGTAATAGACTAGAAAAATCTAAATGTTTGTTTCCTCCAGTCTTATCTAAGACTAGCTGTTATACCATAGTACTTACAGTGCACAAACCTTGCTGCATTTATTACTTTCTGTAGAACTCTCACATTAGACTAACCAGTAACTGATTATTTATTAATGGACTTTTTTTTGTTTTGGTTTGATTTTTTTTATAGGGTTCAAATGGTATTTTAACAGACTTCCTCAGTTTCTACACATTACCTTCAACAGTGATGCATCATCCTGTTCATAAAAGCCTCAAAGCTGCCTATTCCTTTTACAATATTCATACAGAGACTCCCCTGTTGGATTTAATGAATGATGCACTCATTATAGCTAAATTGGTAAGTTGTAGGTTGGTTTTTTTCTGCTTCATTCACAAAAGTATTCTTAGGAGTAGTGGCGAGGTAAGAACTGGAGTAATTTATTCATGCCAGTGCATTCAGTTTTACTATTTACAGCACAGAGGGCAGTTGATAAGACATATATATCAAAATATAAAGCAGTATGCTTGTTTTTCCTTTTTACTTTGAGTGATGCTGGGGAATGAGAAATACATGAAGTATTTGCAATAGCTTGAACTGTGGAAACACCCAAGAGCACACTGATGACCACAGTCACTAAGTATCAGAAGAATGAAAAGCATCACTAAAATAATTTCCCTTGGAGATGACTTAATGAGCGCTATCAAATACATTTTGCTTTTTAAAAATATTTTTATTCTTAAAAAATGTAGAAATTTATTTATGTGAGCTTTATCATTTTATCACTGCTATGTGTAAAGCTCTGTAGATGATGTCATGGTGTAGCTTTTAAGCATACCCCTAGATATGAAATTATACTGATAGATGTTTGGTTGAATGGAAGGGAAAAGACTATAAATGAAGTTCTTAAACAGAATGAGTTTGGGGAGTTTAGTACTGTCTAATGAAAAACCGTCACTCAGCTCTTAATGACTAGAGTTTCATGGGAGTGCAGTGCTAACACCAGTGGCACATGCCAGCACTCTGAATGAATTTGCAGAGGCCTGTTTGCCCTGGGTGGTTCAAAGCACTGCACAGGCTTCATCCAGTCCATAGCATCCACTCTGCAACCATTCCCAGCAGGCTGCAGAGCACAGCTGTGTTTTCTGCTCCTCCTTCCTGCTGAGCTGTTGCTGCTGCACTGCTGGTGGTGGTACAGGCTCCTGGGGAGTGCTCTGGCAGACCATGCTCAGAGCTGCCTGCACATGCCACAGGGATTTCTGTGTTGGTTCTGGACGAAGCCAGTGATGGTCTGCAAAGGCCATATCTGCTCAGACTTGAGGCTGCATGAAAGCAGCCAGCCAATCTTCAACCTGTCTGCGCCAGCCGTGTTTGTGCAGCTGTGCAGCTTGAGCTGCCATTTGTGACAGCAACTGCTTGCTGAGGCTTGTTAACCTAGAAGCAGTTCAGTAACTATTTGTCAGGGAAAACTCCTGGATAGTTATGGGAAATACCGTTATCCAGGCTCCAGAATGATCCAAAAGGAAGTTCAGAGGCAGACTTTAATAAGCTAGTATAATTTTCAGGAGTGGCTAAAAATACTGGTAATTACTCTTCAAAGTCAAAGTGGAAAAAGGTTGGTCTCGGTTAGAAGTGTGGCACAGGGAGCTGTGTTTGGCCATTCGCTAGGCCTTGGGTGGGATAGGGTGAGGAGGCAGTTCCGTGGTCTGACCACAGGGCTTTGCACCTTCCCCTGCTTACTTTTCTCTCTCAATGTGACATGCAGCTCCATGATCCTTTTGAGTGGATCATCCTATATCCCTTGCAATACTGGGATTTAGACACCTGTGGATTTCTTAAGTACCTGCTGGGCCTGTAATGCATCATTAGATGCCTAATTATAGTTACAGATCTGGCAGTTGAGTTTTACATGAGGAGAGGTAGAGCAGAGAGATGATAAACACCATCCTATTCACAGCCTTTTGTTTACAAACATACTGAGTCTGGCTGGGATGGAGTTAACTTTGATCCTAGCAGCCCATATGGTGCTGCACTTTGTCACTGATAACACACCAATGTTTTGGTTGTTACTGAACAGTGCTTGCACAGCCTCGAGGCTTTCTCCTTCCCCTACAGTGAGGAGGCTGAGGGTGGGCAAGAAGTTGGGAGGGGACATAGCCAGGACAGGTGACCCCAACTGACCAAAGGGATGTTCCACACTGTATGATGTTCTGCTCCACAATAAAGGCTGAAGGAAATGAGAAGGGAGGAAGGATGCTTCCAGTGATAGCATTTATGTTCCCTAACAATAATTATGCATGCTGAGATCTTGCTTCCCAGGAAATAGTTGGACATCTGTCTGGCAGTGGGAAGTAGTGAATGAATTCTTCTTTTTGCTTCCCTTGTGCCTTCAGCTTTTGCTTTCTCTATTAAAATGTCATTATTTCAATTCACAAGTTGTCTTGCCTTCCTTTATTTTCTCCCTGTCCCGTGGGAGAGGAGTAAACCAAAGGCTGTGTGGGTGTTTGGCTCTTGGCTGAGGACAGCCCACCAGTCTCCTTTCTATTCTTTAACTCCAAAGCATGGGTTTTGAAGGTACAAATTCAGCTCAGCAAATTGCTTTTAGGGTTTGCATGTCAGCTAATGTTTATTTTTATCTTCATATCACACTATATAAAATTAGTTTAGAATTAGTTTGCCAGTTACAGAACAAAACACCTGACCTTCAAAGTAAAACCCAAAATTTGGAGTTATTAACTTAGGTTCTATGTATTCTGCATGGAGAGAGAGTAAGATTTTGCATCAGGATAATCCCTCTAAAACCCTACATATTTTATTGTTGAAGCTGACACTAAGTTTCTAGATCTAGAACCCAGGGAAGAAATTCTCTTCTGAGTCTGCTTCAGTGGTCTGTCAGAGCTGTGGAGAAAGTACCTTTAAACAGAAGCCTTTTTATCCCTCTCAGAAGATACTAACCTGAAACTAATCTGCTGATGTTTAGATACTGAATTAAAACTACATTTGCAGAATTTTGTTTGAATTTTGTGTGTTTAATTGCATGGCTTAGTGTGCTTGTATCTAGAGTGTCTCTATTCTCCCCCACTTCCCTTCCTGCCTTCTGAGATTGTTGTTACTGATACTAACTTGGAGTATTTCAAAATTTACTTTCAATGCCAAATGTCAAATATTGTTGCCTCGTTTGTCTTATTTCTGTGTGTTTTTCCCAGCACATTTAACTTAGCATGGCATTATCTGCACACGGAATGATCTTTGTGTAAGGTCCTGATGAAGAGCTTAAGTGCTCTTTCTCTTCAAACCCCCTTTTTCCTAACATGGCATGCTCATTTAGAAGAAAAAAAAAATACTGAGTGAAGAATATTCCTTACCCCATCTTATGGGGCTTAAGTAATTGAGCATTTGCCTTAAAAGTGTATCATGTCCTGCTGGTGCACTACCTTTGTGCTGTTAAGACCCCAGGAGCTTAGGTCAGACTCCCTTGTAGTTAATTGCAACTAAATGGACATTTATATCCACACCCCTGAGCAAATTCAGCTGTCCATATTGTGGTGATTATTGCTACAATGAGCTTAACTGACCTTGGATTTATGTTGCTTGTTAAGTGTTCCTAGTGAGGAGTTAGGATTTAGTATGTGTTGATGCAGAAAAAACTCTTGAGACTGATGTGGCCACATGCCTCTTCTGAGACAAAAAATGTCTGTTTGAGAGTGGTGAATTTGGGAGGTTTATGAGAAGAGGAGGTGGTAGAGGATGCATTAGTAGGGGCAGGAGAATCACATGGAAGATTTGAGTTCTAAAGAGAATGGCATTTCAGAAAAGGACTAAATCACAAAAATACGTTTATCATTAACAGAACGATAAATTGCTGAAAAGCACAGTAAAAGCTTTATTTATGCAGCTTCAACTAGAATAGGCCACATGTGTCAAAACACTGTATGTGACTGTAAAAATGCATATCTGTAAGGGTAAAATAATGGAAAATGCTTTAGGGACTCTTCAGACATTAGGCCCTGAAAATAGCTTTAAAATTTGTACCCTTTTGGAACTACTCTTCAAGCAAAGTTGTGCATTATACTTTAGTTTTATTGGGAAAATGTCTTCATGTGTGTACCTAATTAAAAGGCAAGATTTATTCCATTGTATTTCTTCCTTTTAATTAGCCTAAGTCTCTTGGATAACCGTCTGCCACTCCGTAAAGTGTAATTTGTGTGTCATCTGAGAATTTCAAAAGTAAAATTTTAAAATTGTTTTGCTGTTGCCAGAAAGGATTTGATGTGTTCAATGCGCTAGACTTAATGGAAAACAAAACATTCCTGGAAAAACTCAAGTTTGGGATTGGAGATGGAAATTTGCAGTATTACTTGTACAACTGGAGGTGTCCAGGCATGGAATCTGAAAAGGTAAGGGAGAAAAATGAGTTCCTGAATTCCATTAGATGTAATGGTACATTAATCTACACTGGCCAAAAATAGGCGGGAGTTTTAAAAATAATGTAATCGGCCCTGTTTATGATCCATAATTGAGATGCAGAAGACTCTTGATGTGTAGATTTACTGCCATATTGGAACTAAAATACTGTATTTTTCTTCTTCCTTTAGGTTGGTCTTGTATTACAATGAGAACGCTTATGTTTCTAGAACTCTTGAGGTCATCGTTTGAGTTAATTTGATCTCCATAACTCTTGAAATGGTATTATTCAAGAGGAGTAAAAGCACAACGTCAGTGATACTGAAATAGTCCATTAAATCTGATCAATGAAGACATCCACATGTGACCAAATTTATGCATTTTCAGATAGATCAGACGGTTCATGAAACTCTTCTATTGTCCATGAAAAGAATAAAAAGCACATTCATTTAAGTTTCAAAGCTTAGCTTGCACCTGGATGAGAAGAAGGTATTTTTTTCCACTCTGTAGAAAAGACTGTTTTGTACAAACTGAACTTCAGTGGTGGATTAGGGTACAAAAATATTTGCTATTATGTGGATGAACTGCTGCATTTCTATTTATTAAGTGGTGATGTATGTATGTCAGTGTAACAGAATGAAGGATACAAACTGGAGTATCTTTGCTTATTTACTTAACATGGATATCATCATTTGGGGGAAAATGACGAAGTACGATACGTTTGTAGCTCTATGAAAGTACTGGATGTTTTTGTAACTGGAGCAGTATGACAATGTACTGGTTTAACTAGTGCATTTGTTTCTCCATAAGCAACGCTGCCAAATCAATAAAAATACAGATTTGTACTTTGATCTTCAATAGATCAGTGGATTGATTTAACAGTATCGCACTGTTCAGTGCAGGTGTTATCTATGTTGCCAGAATGATAATACATTACTGTACTTAATTTACAGTTGTGGCACAATACCTTAGTTTTTCCTCAGTAGAATAACATCAGCCTGTGTGTAAAACTAAGAATTTTAGTAGTGCTATCAGGATATTTATAGTTTGAATGTTTTCAACGCTTCTGCGAAATTGCACATATTCCTTTGTCTACTTTGATTTCCTATGAAGTCTGTAATTCTAATGAAAAGTACCTTGTGTAAATATGTATTCATAAATTGTTCCTGGTAATGTTTTTATCCTGACTTTGGAACAAGAAGTTTTGCTATATATGTGGCCGATAAGCAGAAAAGAAATGCTTTGCCCTCAGTCCTTGGAAGTCTCTGTACTGCACTTCCTGAAATGTAGGAGGGCTGATCTTTGTTGTTGGGTGGAGCTGTTTTAATTCCCTCACGAATGCTCGGCAATGGGAGTGGCTTCTGAAGCACTTTATATGCATTCCAGCATAGCGTCATAGCTAGAGATGATAGCAGTTCTTTCAGCTCATGGATGCTGCAGAATCGTGAGCACTGAGAAAATCTGTGTTAAGAAACTGTTCTAGCTGAAAGTGCCAAATTGTGGTAGTGAAGCCTCTGTGCTGTGAGCATCTTTTGAATGTGACTTGAATATCTCATGAAATGCAAATGTCTGACTTTCCTTTTAAACATGCCTGTAATTCTGACAGCAGATTTTGCTGGAAATTTAATTCTGTACATGAAGATAAATTTGTCCTTCATAACTGTTAGCCCTACCCACCACCTTGTAGCAGTGGGACTTTTCTTTCTTCCCGCTCCTTTTCCACTGTGTGAATGGTTTGTGGTTTGGTTTCTTTTCCTTGTTGAATTGTGCTGAGAGGATTCTGACCTAGAAACAGTGATAAATACCTTCCCTTACTGCATTGTAGCTGATTAAAGCATTCAACCTCCTTCAAACAAAGGAAGGGACTGAACGTGGTTTGTTTGACCCCTGATTGTGCACCAGCTCGGGACCTCATGAATTTGAAAGGACTTCAAAGGAGATCTAATGGTGCAGTTGGGCTTTACATCTCTGGCCACTCTTGATACCTCTCTGCTAGTAGCAGTCAAAACAGGTGGTACAGGGACAGCCTGGACTCTGTGTTGAGGCCTGAGTAGAATTAAGTGCCTGAAAATGTAATTGATGGTAGTGATACCTGAGGTACGAAGAAGGATTTAATCTTGACCCTGTCAAAGACTTTTTAACTCCTAAAAGGCAAGAAGGTGCCTCCTTGGCTGGGCATTCTCATGGAGCGCTCTGGGATGAGGTTCACTGAGGAGCTCAGTGTGTTCTGCTTCAGCTCATAGAGGCAGAGCATCGGCAGTGCTCACTCAGGGCTCCCTGAGGGGAGGTGGGACAGCAGGGCTATTACAGCTCTGTCCTTATGGCTAGGATACTTCCTTGCTGAGACAGCCCGGGTGATCACAGCCCAGGTGAAGGATATGTTCAAGTTCTCTGCCTTCCTTCCCCTCAAAAAAATGCAAGAAATGTTTCTTTTCTCCTCTGAAATAATAAGGCAGATCCTCCCACATATTTTCCTTGGTAAAACTGAGGCCATGATGGGACCGAGTATGTCCAGGTAGAAAACAGACTTGAATGTGGGTTTCCTGCAGCCTGGCTTCTGCCTGTATCTTCAGGTTAGGGCACACGAAGGAAGTAGTGTGGCCAGTCTTGTGCTCTCTTCTAGTAAAATAGTGCCATTTGCTTCTGGATCCAAGGGGTAAACTTGTCTCACTCTGCATGTTCACTGAGGGGGTGGAGGGCAGAGACATGCTCCTGTAGAAGCTGTGCAGCACTGTAGCCGAGAGAAAATTCATCAGCCAGAACATGAGGGAAGCTGGCATCTAAGCCTGAGTGTTGGGGCAGCTCTCTTAGTTCATGGACTTGTGTGTTAAGCGTGGCCTCTTCTGTCCCTGCTGAGTGCTCTTCACCTGTAGTGTTTTGCAAGTATCACAGCATCAAGAGGACTTGAAGGTGTCCCAGCCTGCACCCACATAATAAGTTACTCCGGAGGTGAAAATTGTGGCAACTCCCTTTGCCTTCCTGAGCAGGTACTAAACAAGAGGTGACTATCTCTGTGGGGCCACTGTCAGGAGTGCAACAGGGAGACCCTTCTCTTGTTTCCAAGGTTGAACCTGTGTGCATTAGTCCTGCTATGAAGGTAAGACTCCTCAGAACCTAATAGGTGTTTGCAAAGGATTGGCAGATGTAAAGCTTGCTCTACCACCTTTCCCACATGGCTTTTTAAACATCTGTTATTTCTTTCCCAAAGTAACTTCCTATCTGTAGAGGGAATCAAATCCCTGAAGACAGAAATAGACCTCGGCAGGCAGTGAAGTGCTTGAAAGATGATTGCTGTGCTTATGTTCTTTACCAAAGCTAATCCTTAAGCTCTGTGTAAATGCTACAACTCTTATGCTATGGTTAGCCAGCCTGGGAATGAAATACAGTAGTGCCAGCATGCCTTCAAAGTTTTATGCACCCAGAAAGCCAGAAAAAAAGGACATGTATAAAGGACTATGAAGCAAGGCAGAGAAATCTCACCTCTTCTTGCACCCTCAGACACGGACAAAAATTGTAGCTTTAAATGCTTTGTTTAAACTTCAAGGAGCATCATGACTACACAATCACTGCTCATTGCTACTGCCTGCCTTCGTAGTTGGTATCATGAACTAAAGCAATTTCTAAATAAATTCAAAATACAGATGAGCTATTGGATGGCAGTAGAAGTCTGGATTAACAAATCTCTGAAAAATCTCTGAAAAATACATGTAAATTTTAAGGAACAGATTACCAGTTAAGGTATTTTATGCTTTCTTCTACAATTCCTAGGCTGTTGATTGCCTGAATTGCAGTGCTATTTCCCTTCCTCCCTACAACTCAACTCCCTCATTAGGCAATTGTTCATAGTCCCCAGTAAAATTAAAGGAAACTCAGAAGTTACGATATGTTTTCAGTCTTGTAGCAGTTATAGTTCTCATCTACTTTATGTAAGTATATGGTTTATGTCAGTTTCCTGGGAAATAATTTTAGACTCTTCAGAAGTATTTTTTTTAATACTGCTGTAGTAATAATTTGGTTTTGTATTTGGAAATAGCTTTTCCTTCAGCATACCATGCACCAGGTATCAGATGGAACCCAAGTCTGCATACATTTGTGACCAAAACAAGTTGTTCAGCAGAACAAGCTATAATAGAGTTCAAAAGGGAAATCTGCCTGTGCTGTTTACTTGAACCCAGCTTTAAAAGACTTATACTGGCATGGACCTTTGTTTAAATAAACTTTCACTTTTGGTATTTATTTGTTTGAGTAATTATACTTAAATCTCTTTTGCTTAAAGCATGTTCATGTGTGTAAAAATACAAAGTTCATTTAATGCTTTGTATTAACTCCAGAGAAGTATAAATTATGTCTTAAAATTACTTTGGCATGTTCATTACCAGCTTTATCTCTGATCTCCAGCTGCAAATGAAAATACTTATCCCAAGTAAAGAGTAACACTCAAGTCTGAGCAATATTCTTTATTAAAGCAGGAAGTACCTCAGCCAAATGCAACATGAAGTTCACCTTGCATTGAAGAGCTTTACACTGTAAAGCCTATAAAAATAGTTCAGTTAGAACTGTACTCCATCCTGCATTTAAAGAATCCGTTTAATAGAAAGAACCAAACTCAAATCAGTTACGCTGACAAAGCTTTTCTCTTTTTGCGAGGTGGTTTCTTTATCTTATTGGGATTTGGGACAAGTTTCTTAATTTTCAAAGGCTGCAAAATTACATTTGAAAGATCAGGCTGATTGCTTTCCGTATGCTTCCGCTTCTGACTTGTGAGCTTATCCCCCAGCACCTCTGCAAGCTCTTCAGGTTCCAGATTTTCTGAAGAATCTGTATCTGCATAAGCCATGGATTCTTCAGCTCTGTACTGAAACCACGGCACTTCCAAAGCTGGTATCTTTGGAATTATTGCTGCTATAGCCTCAGTGAATTTGTCAGAGGGCTTTTTGAAGCCGAGTGCCAGGATGGATGTTAAGCCGAGAAGGGGCGCGATGGTCTCGCTGAGGCGCGGCACCTGCCCTGCCGGCGTGGCGCGGCTGGCGCTCAGCTCGATCAGGTGCGACGTGATCATGGCGGGCTTGGCAGACTTGCACACCAGCAAGAGAAGAAGTTCATTTTTCTCCAGTGCTTTTGTAACTTCATTAACTCCAATCGCAAGCTGTCTTCTGGTAATTATGTCAGTCCATCCTGGTTTCTGTTGGTGGCTTTCTGTTTCCTCTTTAGGGAGTTCATTGGTGCCAGCATCACATTTTTTTTCTGTTTGCTTTTTTGTAAGGGAACGTTTTTTCTTCCTTGGACTCTCAATCTTTTTAAGTCCAATATGTTTAATCCTTTCTTCTAAGGTCTCTAGTATAAAATGCATATCTTCTCCCTCTATGGTTTTCCATTGGAAAACAAAGGGGTTATCTAGACTCGTTTTTACAGCGGTTTTCTTTGCTTTCCGAAGTGTTGCCGTCCCCTGCTGAATTACAGACATCCTGAGGTGGTTCTGTGCTTTGTCACCCTAAGGAAGAAAGAGCAAGACATTAGTTCAAATACTCTATGTGTGCTATGGACATTGTTACCAGAAGCTTCTTCTGGGAATGCAGAAGAGAAACGTTTTATGTCAGTAATACAATATCAACCTCCTCACTTGGCACCAGTCCTTCACACATCTTCCACAGAGCAGGTGTGGAGCTGCTTTTTTTTTTTTAATAAATAAAGCTGGACTGGACAGTAAGGCAACAGCAGTGACAACAGACCCTTCTAAAGCTGAACAAAAGCAGGTGGAGGTATTACAGATGTAAAAAAGCCACAAGCCCAACCAAACAACAAACCATCCCCACAATCACAAGTTGAAGGACCACTCCACTTTCACTGTTGCACAGCTGCAGTGCCCCCCGTGACATGGGAGGAAAAAAACAAAAGGCAAAAACTGAATCACAACATGAAACAAGTTCCTGAATTTATTTAGGATTTTTAGAAGTCTTGTCTTATCAGTCTTTAGTCCATGCCTTTGTGTTTTTCTGTATTTGGAAAGTATGATAGAAACTTGCAGCCTCTTTAAAAAAGTTATGCTTTTGGGGAAAGAAGGCAATCCCCTAAAGGCCTCCAAAAGTTCAGGAGTCTTTTACGTCAATGGACAATGCGTTCAGGGATGAGAGAAACTGAACAGGAGCAGAGAAAGTGTAATTGTTCTTGCCCTGATTGATCTAGTCCAGAGTAGCAGTGAAGACATGAGGACAAGCCTGATGACAGTCCCTGGTAAATTGCAAAGCCCCCATGCTCCTGCTTGGGAACCAGTAATATCTTCATTGCAAGCTTATAGAATAAGCACAGCTCGGGTTTCTAATCAGGGGAAACATGACATGACTCCCTCCTAGGTTTCCTAATTACCCAAGAAGGCAAAAGATACCATTTTGTCATACCAGTTTTCTATGTACTGGTAGTGAACTACCCTGATACAAAAAGACAAATACCATCTTCACCTCAGTGTACTGCCATCAAGCAACATCTGGATAGATTTTCGTTCAGTTAAACTCTTGTCTGGAGGACAGCAGGATAAAGATGCACATGGTGTGATTCTGGGGGTAGTCCACCAGTTGGACTGGAAAGGCCAGGAGTAGGATTTGATGATCCTTGTGAATTCTGTCCAACTCAGGATAGTCTATGCTCTACGATTCCATCTTGAACAGAGTTATATCAATGCAATGTGAACTGTTTCCCAAAATGAAAGTCAAAACCAGTGAAGGAGTTTGCAGAGAACAGTAAAACTGAGAATTCCAAAATACAAAAAAACCACCATGGCACTCTTGAGTACTCTCAGAATAATCTATGGAATACCCTGGGCCACCTCAGCAATAGTCCATCCAACCCAGTTATCTGCCTCCAATAGTGGAAACTGGAGAAACTATCTGAGGAGGACAGGGCTGGCATTCCCCTCAGCTCCCAAGCACCTAGAATGGTTGCATCTGGGATGTAAGAATAAAGATGTGCCAATTTAACCTAACAGTCCTTTATGGAGCTGTCATTCATGCAGTTATCTAATCCCTTTTGCTTACCATCACAGTGACAACAACCAAAAAGTGAACACAACTAAAAAATGGAAATGACCACAAGAATTCTTACATGTGACTGAGTTAGAACGGACGCTTGTGATTGTTTTTAAAAAAATGGGCTCTAGGTTATTGCTTTTAAAAGCTTTCAATCAGAGATGCTCTGATGACCTTTGACAAGCAAAATCAGCAACAGACATGTATGAGAAAAAAAATGGAACATGTTCACAGTTCAAAGATTACATTTTTATTTTCAAAATGGGCAGTCCTGAGGAAAACAAGCGTGCAGGAATAAGGAAACAGAGCAGGGAGTGAAAAAAACGAACACTGAGCTCTTCTACCTCGCACCACGTTCGCGACCCCCTCGCTTCCGGCGGAAGGGAGACCGGGGAAACACCGCCCACGTTCACCTCCGCCGGGAGCTCTCTGCAGCCGCTTCCGCTCCACAGCGCTCTGTGCGCTCCTCCAGCGCCTGGCAACAGGGAAACGCGGGTTAAGCACGGCCCCAGCACAACGCACTGCGGCCGCCGCCGGGTCCCTGTGGCGGGGGCTCCGCCGTGACCGCAGCACCCTCTCCCCAGGCCGCCGCCCCCCAGCCGCCGAGCACTGCGGGCCGGGCCGAGCCCAGACGGCCCCGGGAGCGGAGCGGCCTCCGGCTGCCCGACCGCGGAGCCCAGGCCGCAGCTGCCCCGCGCCCGCCAGCGCAAAGCCGTACCTCAGCCGTCCCACGCTCCAGGAGCAGCACGCCGCGGGACGCAGCCCGGGACCCGCTCCGCCCCCGGGACCCGCTCCGCCCCCGGGCCCGCTCCGCCCCCGGGCCCGCTCCGCCCCCGGGACCCGCTCCGCCTCCGGGACCCGCTCCGCCCCCGGGCCCGCTCCGCCCCCGGGCCCGCTCCGCCCCCGGGACCCGCTCCGCCCCCGGGACCCGCTCCGCCCCCGGACCCGCTCCGCCTCCGGGCCCGCTCCGCCTCCGGGGCCCGCTCCGCCTCCGGGCCCGCTCCGCCCCCGAGCCCCGCTCCGCCCCCGCCCCCGGGCCCGCTCCGCCCCCGGGCCCGCTCCGCCCCCGGGACCCGCTCCGCCCCCGGGCCCGCTCCGCCCTCGGGCCCGCTCCGCCTCCGGGCCCGCTCCGCCCCCGGGCCCGCTCCGCCCTCGGCCGCGGGGGGGCGGGCGTCTCCGCAGCGGGGCGGATGTCTTCCCGGCGGGGCGGTGACCGTAGCGGGCCGAGCCGCAGTAAGCGCGGGCGCTGCGGGGGTGGAGGGAGTGGTGCGCTGCTCGGGCGGCTCCCGCTGTGGCCCTCGGCGGGCGGAGCCCGGGCTGCGCTCAACGCCGCTCCGTAGCGTTAGTGCAAAGCAGCGTTAAAGCGCTGCTGCCGGGGGCCTGCCCCTGGCAGGTCTCACCGCCGGCTCACCGCTGGCATTCGCAGGGCTCCAGCGCTCCCGAAAAGTGGCGCAGAGGCAATGGCAGACCTGCTTAGTCGTTTGTCAGCTAACGCAGTCAGGGCCAGGTAACCAGATGCTTCATAGGGATTTCACGGCCACAGGGTGTCCCTCACTGCGGTGCAGTACGCGCCGTGCTGTGTCCTGTGGCCAAAGGTAAGGGCTGGTTCCATTCAGTGATTCCCGCAATCTGCCCTCAGCCTTTAACAGATCTTCACAAGCACGTTCATTTTGCACATTCACCGCAGTGCGCAGAATGGTTAAGCACAGCCTCTTGGCCCTGAAGAGCAGAGCTTTTTCGCCGGGACACCGGTCCTTCGGAGATGTTTTCAATTTTTTTTTTTTTAATCTCCTATTTACTTAAATTTACTTGGATTATTTTCTCGTTAGTTCGTGACTTAATTTAACCCGGACTTGTTTCCCTTCAAATTACTTTTCTAGCTTGGTTTTATGGAAGTTAACAAGTTAAAAAATGCAGAAATACCTACCACAGCTCAAACTATGTTTAGGGAATGATGTACATAAATGTATAGAGGCATGAGTATAAATGATTGATTGATTGATTGATTGATACAAGAGGGATGGATTTTTTTTTCTTCAGTGGTTACATTAGTAGGGTAGTTTATCAATTAATTTAATATTCTTTTTATTCTGTACTTAGACCAAATTACGAACCAGCATTCACGGTGTATTTTGTGTGAGGTATCCTTGGGATGGCCCACGTGTTTTTCAGAGCTGGAGCTGAAGGGTGCGAGGTCGCAGGTTGGCTGGGCAGAGGCAGGGAAAGCGGCAGAGGGACCACTACCAATAACTGGGCTGGTTGCAGTTCAACTCACTCGAGAAATTCCTTTGCCAAACAAACGGCTTGGCATTATTTCTGTATCGCTGCTCTCAACCCGGCGGCCTAATCCCCAGGGGTATGGCTGGAGCTCAGGTTTTCAGCGGAAAGGAGCGGGGGCTTAGCGCTCGCTCCCTGCCCCCGCCGCCCCTTCCCGGCGCTGGTCGCCGCTCAGTCGTCCCGGGGGGCGCCGAGGGGCGCGGCGGCAGCGAGTCCCTGTGCGCTGCCCGCGCTGCTCCGCGGCCGAGCTGAGGTCACGGGCACCATCCCAGCGCCGCCGGAGCCGACTGCCAGACGCGCTGCGTCCCCGCCGGAGAAGGAGCGAGGCTGTTCCCTGCGCATCCTCGCAGCATCATGACTCTCCAGGTACGCACTTCTGCATCTGCTGGGGCACAGACGAGAGGAGAGGGATGCACTGTGCGTCTGTGTAATGCCGTACTGGAGACTGTGATATTTCTTCAGCATAAAGATTTTTACTGCAAAATCGAGGTTACCTTGCGGCAAGGGAAATCTGCCTAAACCCTTGGAGGTTAAATAGTGCATTACTTTTCACAAGTGGAGGGTGAGAAGCATGCTGGTTAATTTGAACTATTTCATAGGTCAAGTAATATTTTGGAGCCTTACCTGTTCAGAGCATGCATGAATTACGTTTTTTCAGGTGTGCATCTGAATCTTCTAGGACTGTTAGACATGGAAAGACAGGTACATATGTTTTTAGGATCTCGCTAGTTGCTTGGAGCTATTAAAGGAGGAGGGAAACTTCTAACACTGAGACAGCGTTATATGTGCATTTGGGAAGCATAAATAATTTTTAAGGAAGTGGTGTGTATTTTTTGGGGTGTATGCGTCTTTGGACTGCTACATTTTGATAGGCTTGTGTTTTGGTAGGAGAGCTTCTACTTTCTTGCCTTCTGGCTAGAGAGAGAACTCCCTTTTACATTCCCTCTGATTGTAGCTTTAAATAGCTGTTGAGGAAATTATCTTTATTGCTGGCTTTTAGCCTCCTACCTTTATGGGAAACTGAATACTTTCTTTGTCTTGGCCATGCCCTGATGGTTTAAGCTGTTTTTCTTCTTTAGGCTTTCCTATTATCCCTTTCACTTCAAGATTTGCAAGCTCTTCTATCCCCGTCTCATTATGTCTGCCTCAGCTTAGTTAGTGTGCATTCTGCAAAGAGTGAGCAGCACAATGCTTTGACCTAGATGCAGGGAGTGCACTGCCAGCAGCTTAGCAATCTTCTTCTGAGCTGCAATTATGTCGAATAGCACAGAGCTTTCATTGTGCTGTGTTACAGCTAAGAAGAAATCTCTTTCTTCCGTGGGTCAAAATTGCCAAATCCCAAACATAACACCACCTTTGCTTAATTAATAATCGCTGAAATTATAGTTTGTTTTATTCTGCCTTGAATTCACTCTAGAAAGTGAATTTATTAGCCTGATGATTAAGCAATGAGCCATAAATCATCAGAAATAGCTGAATGCAGTATGATATGCTGTTCCATAGCTGTATACAGTTACACTTTCACATAAAAATCAATGGTTGAAATTTTAAGATACTGTACACATTCTGCTCTAGACATTATAGAGCTTGTCTGTCCATATTGCTTTGGTTGACAATTACCAACCATATCCATAAATTTATTGAATCTAGCTGTATGGGAATGAGGACAAATGAATAAAATAATGTTCTTATTAGTGAAGCTGTAAAATATTTATAAGTTTTGCAAACTAGTAAAATATTCTGCTGTAAATGAAGAATTCATTCAAGCTGTTTTCTTTGCAAAAAGGCAGTATCTGATAATAGTCTGATAATTTGTGCTTTTATCTTTAAGGCACATGTGTATGGTTATGTCTGTATATATTTTTATGCTTTTTGTCTGAGGAGTTTAAGGGAATTTTATCTGCACACGATTAAAAGGAAATTATATTTTTACAGACTGCTCATAAGCAGGCAGATCCTAAGCAACAGTCTGTGCAGAGCGATTGGCTAGACAGGGATAAAGAAAGAAAAGTTTAGTATTTAGATTTAATTTCTGCACATTTCTTGCTCTGTAAGATATACATTTGCAAATTTTTAAAATATCTCGTGATATTTTCTTATAGATGCAAATAGAATAAAATTATAGGAAGATAAGGTTATTAACTTAATGGTTTCCTTAACTTATTTTTTTATCTTCTGTCTTGTACAATTGAACAGGGCTTCTGGTTTATTCTTACTGTGATGTTGTCACAGTTTAACACTACCTAGCAAATAAGTACCATGCAGTCACTTGCTCACATCCCCTTCACCTACAGTGGGATGGAGAGGAGAATTGGCAGCAGGGAGAAGAGGGAGGTAGCAAAAACTCATGGGCTGAGATAAGAACAGTTTAATAATTTTTACCGAAGTAAAATATAATACTGTGATAGTAATAATGAAAGAGAGAGAGAGAGAGGAGAGCATGTGCAATTAAACACAGGAGAAGCAAGTGTTGCACAATACGATTGTTCACTACCCACTGACCAAGGCCAAGCCCATCCCTGAGCAGCAATCAGTCCCTCTTGGCCAACTCCTCCCAGTTTCTACACTGGACATGATGTTCTGTGGTGTGGAATATCCCTTTGGCCAGTTTGGTCAGCTGTCCCAGATGTGTTCCCCCCTCTTCCCCAGATTCTTGTGCAGCTCCTCACTTTCAGGGCATGAGACACTGAAAAGTCCTTGGCTCAGTGCAAGCCCTACTCAGCAACAACCAAAACATCAGTGTGTTATCATCATTATTCTCATCCTGCATCCAAAACACTGCACTGTAGCAGATACTAGGGAGAAAATTAACTATACCCCAGACAAAACCAAGATGGAAGTTTAGATCAGAACACAATTCCAGACATGTGAAAGATTTCCACAGACTTGAATGGTCCTTGTGTATCAGTGCTGGCAGAGGCTCACATGCAGTAGGAACTTATTTAAACTTTAAACAACGTGGCAACCTAGATATTGTGTATTTTTGATACAATTTTTTAAATCTTCAGTTAATAGAGCATGAATCCTGCTCCTTTTGTTTGCATGTGTGTGGATAATATTAAGAGATGTCTGTGATGGAGGAGTCAGTCATAGGTGTAGTCAAGTATGTCACATTTCTGATATTTGGATAAATAATGAAATACTTATTTTAATAAAATTGTACCTATAAAGAAACCTTTTAGGTCTTTAGGTCTACCTAACCTTAGGTGGGTCATTACATTTGTAGGTAATTTGTACATTACGTTAGGTAGGTCAAGAGTAAATGTCCACCCCTTTTGGGATCTGTACATCTGTACCAATAGTGTGCTCTGAGGAGCATCAAATATATACAGTTACAGTTTCTTTGGACCACTATTTTTAATTCCTTGGTAAGGTAGTTTGCATTGCTGATTTTGTCTCCCCTCATAAATGGCTCTCCATTATAAATGCATGTTCATCTATGTAAAATACTGTTATTAGTGCATAGGAGGTTTTGTGTAATTAGACTTGTCTTGCTACCTTAGGACAAAACTCTCTCCTAATGCTGCAGTGCCTGGAGCACTGAGCAGCAGTGGCTGGAGTGACTCAGGGGTAGGCTGGAATGTAAATTCAGAGCATGTGAGTTCCTCTGCAATCTCCGTGTCCTTGCCTCCTCCTCACGGTGAGCACAAGGTGGAACAGGCCTGTTTTCATGGAAGGATAAGGCACCTGACTGTCAAAAAAAGCCCTGTGAGCAGTCTCACAGGGACTGTGAGTTTAGACTCCTGTTTGTGGCAGTGTCTGTCCCCTCCTTGCTCCCAGGCTGAAGGCACCCATGCTGTGCCTAAGACACAAGGTGCTTCTGCCCAATTCTCTCCCTGTGCTGATGTGACTTCCTGGCCTCAAACTCATGGCTTCACCATCCTGGGTTTGCTGCTGAAAGGAAGAATAGTGTTATTTACTTACTTACTATGACCCTTAGGAATTTTTGATAAAAAATTAAAAATGAGCTTAACATCTGAACTTGTTGACACATTGCAGGTGGTTGCAGCAAATCCAGGTACAGTTGCTGTGCAGGAGTCCAAGAGACAATACAGCATAAGAAGAAAAATAAAAAATTCAAGAGTTTCATGAAAACAAATATTAATGTTACCAAAAAAAAAAAAAAAAAAAAGCTGAGAAGAGATGCTGTAAGGCCATTTCAACATTATTGATTCAGCTTTTATATGTAGTCTAGAGCACACAATTTTGGTTTATCTAAATTACATATAACATAAATACATAGCATATGAATGAGTTCTGAGCCTTTTGGTATTTTATTCTAGAAAATCCTGTATTTGTTCTGCAGTACTCTCAAATACTTGGTTGGTGTAAAAAAATCTACAGTTTTCGTCAAAGAAATCAGACACAAAAAAGTTGGACTTAAACTTTCACGTTTTTCTATGGTTCTATGGCATAGTTGCATTTTAGTAACACTGAGAATTATCTTTATTAAAGCAGGAACAAACTACATAAGTAATTATGTATATAAAGTATGTATATGTATCAGTATATAAAGTTTTAGATTTAAGAATATAATTTGGAAATAATTTAATCTAGAATTTAGTGCAGAAACTGCCAAATTGTATACTCTATTGACTGACCAAGTGTCAGATCTTTAAGAAGACAAGTGGCACTTGGAATCTGCCTAATTCTCAGGATTGTTATATTCAAAATAGAACAGCAGCATTTCTCAAACTTAGTACAGTCTTTATCAATATTAATACACCAGTTCTTCTCTGTACTCTTCCATCCACTGCTGGGCATTTGGTTCAGGGAAGCCTTGGTGGGAATCTCCCAGAAACTTCTGCTTGTCAGTTATGCAAACACTGAGGTTTTCACTGAGTTGCAAGATTATTTATTAAAGAGTATTTGCATTGCTACAGGATTTTTGTCTTTTTCTTTCATTTCACGTTAAGGGTGTTATGAGTGGACAGACCTAGAGATGGGTATTGTCATCATGAATCCTGCCCATCTAATGTTCTGTAAATTTATAGCTGCAGTTTAAAGAATATTCAAAATTTAATTGCTGTTTTGCAGGGAGCTAGAGTGCCCTTTTACTCACACATCATGATTTTTATTAAAAAACATTCCTTTTAAATGCACCTCTCTGCCCGCTGCTCCTTGTTGCAACACTGCTATTACAGATGTACATCCTGCTGTGGTGAGCACTTTTGTTCTTAAGAAAACTTGTGCTTTCCCTTTGTGGGTTTCATATAGCAACTCAAAATTTGCAAAAAATTAGAAATTCCTCAGAAGTTTGTATCTGGCGAATCTCATTAGCCAAACTAAATTTCCAGACCAAAATAAAAAGTGAATTCCACCTTAGGAGGCAGAGGTGACTCGTTCGATATTAGAGTGGCCAAGTTTCTGTGCAGGAATCTGCAGTGCACTCAACTACCTGTCCTTACCCTATTTTGCCTGCTGCTCCTGCCTTAATGCAGCCACCAGCTGGCATGTCCTTACATCAATGAATGTGTAGTTTCATGATTTCAGGAAGGGGCCTTTTTGTGAGGAAGGATGCTCAAACATCACTCTCTAAGTAAATTACCACTCATTTTTAGTTCTTAAATTTAAAAACAGAAACAACCTTTCTCTTGTTCTTTCTGTTTAAATACAGAATGCTGTAGTGAACCTAGGTCTCATTCATATTTGCTTATTTCCATCACCTGGTCCACCCAGCACAGTCACTTGCCAAGGAGAAAGGCATCAATTAAGGAGACAAACATGCATTAGGTTTCCTTATTAAAAAAAAAAAAAATAAAAAAAATATCTAATCTTTCCTGTAACTAAAGGGAAAGGTGGTTTAAAGAAGCACACTTCTGAGGTGATGCCAGGATCTCAGTGATTTAAACAGAGCCGTAGTACTCATGCTGAAAAAATGCTTTTACACAAACTTTTAAGCTGGTGTAGTGGGTTGATGCTGGCCAGATGCCAGGCACCCACCAAACTCACTCTGCAGCTGGACAGAGGAGATAAAATTTAATGTAGGGTTTATGAGTTGAGGTAAGGACCGTGAGAGAGATCGCTCATCAAATACCATTGAGGGCAAAACAGGCTCAACTTAGAGACATGAAGTGAATTTATTACTAACAAAATCAGAGCAGGATAATGAGAATAAGCCCCTATAAACACCTTCCCCCACCCCTCCCTCCTTCCAGCTCCAGCCCCTGCCCCAGCAGTGCGAGGGGACAGGCAATGGGGTTATGGCCAGGTCATCGCCCGTGGCTTCTCCCGCTGCCCAGGGAGAGGAGTGGTTCCCCTGCTGCCCCGTGGGCTGGCACGGGAGACATTTCTCTGTGAGCCTCTGCACCGTGGGCTCTTGTCAGGAGCAGCAGCTCCCTGTGCCCGCTGCAGCCTGAGGCCATCCCGGGGGGAACAGCCCTGCCCGGCCTGCTGCGCTGTGGGTCACTGCCCCACGGGCTGCGGCCCCTCAGGGACAGGCTGCTGCAGCCGGGAGCAGCGCCCCTCTCGCCGTGGGGCTCCCGCAGGGTCACAGCCTCCTCCCGGGCATGGACACCTCCATGGGCTGTGGGAGGATCCCTGCATCCCGCAGGGCCCTCCATGGGCTGTAGGAGGATCCCATGAGCTCCTCCATGGGCTGTGGGAGGATCCCTGCATCCCACAGGGCCCTCCATGGGCTGTGGGAGGATCCCATGAGCTCCTCCATGGGCTGTGGGAGGATCCCTGCATCCCACAGGGCCCTCCATGGGCTGTGGGAGGAGCCTATGGGCTCCTCCATGGGCTGCAGGGGTGCAGCTCCTTCACCATGGGCTGCACCGCGGCCTGCAGGGGAATCTCAGCTACGGCACCCGGAGCGCCTCGTCCGTCTCCTGCACTGACCTTGGTGTCTGCAGGGCTGTTGCTCTCACGTTCTCGCTTTGCTCTTCTCTGGCCATAGTTACAACTGCACTTTTTGCTTATTTTCCTTCCTAAATCTACTACCACAGAGGTGTTACCACCATTTCTCATCCTCCCAGCCTTGGCCAGTGGCACATCCATCTTTGGAGCCACCAGGAATTGGCTCTGCTGGACATGTTGAAAGCTTCTGGCAGCTTCTCATGGAAGCCACATTTATAGCCCCCCTACTACCAAAAACCAGGCCATGCAAAACCAGTACAGCTGGTTTTGTACATATTAAATACATGTGCAGGATATACTGAGCTTCTGCAAATGCAGATCCAACTCAAAAGCTAAAATAATTGTTGAAACCAGAATATAGCATGTTGAAGTTCTTGTATCGTTCTGCATTAGAGTAGTGCAGTGACCTGATGGGTCTGTAGTCACTATAGAAAATCTTTCTCTGAAGTGTTATGGGCATGAAACAGAACTCCAAACCTTAGCCTGAGACCTGCTTTATAGCGAGAGTGGCTTACAGACTCAGGTTGATGTGTGTGGTTCACAGTGATGAAAGGAGTGAATTTACACTTTACTCTGGTGCTCTCCTGCGTTTCAGAGCTGGCTGTGGAAGGTGGTCCTGGCAGTAGCTCATCTCCATGAGGCACCTCTGTGCTAGCTGTTGGTCTCCTACTTCCCTGTCAGCAGAGCAGTGGAAATGGAGGGTGAATTGGGCAGTTAGCACTCAGAAGGGATTTGAGCTCCACCACTTAAGCCAACACAGTGCAGGCAGGGTCAAAACAATTCAGAGATTACTGTGGGGTATAAAGTTCAGTGAAAGCCTTCATACCTACAGTGTGACTGTAAAAGACATATACACATAAATTGTGGAGGCTGCTTGCCCCTATCAGCCATACAAGTCTTCTAACAGTAGTCTGTTAGTAGTCCCTTTCTAACAATTTACGAACACATTTATGAAGGTTCTTTCATGAAAAAAAACCCCTCGTCTGATTGCTAAACCCAAGTGAGTCATTGAGAATATCTAATGATATTACTGCGTGTCTTATAACTCCTGTTTTATATACACCTCTTGAGAGGAGAACACTTTCTGTTCTTTCATTAGGCTGATTTCGATGGTGCTGCAGAAGATGTGAAAAAATTAAAAACAAGACCAACTGATGAAGAACTGAAGGAACTATATGGACTCTACAAACAGGCTACTGTTGGAGATATTAATATTGGTATTACTAGATATACTTCACATTTACTCACATATCTTGATAAAATCAAGCTAATGATATGTAAATCTGCATGATAACCAAAGCTATGCATTTATTTTGGCAGAATGTCCAGGAATGCTAGATTTGAAAGGCAAAGCCAAATGGGAGGCATGGAACCTGAAAAAAGGTGTTACACCAATTAAATTTACATCCTGTAGTCAAGTTTGTAGGATGACAAGTGAGGAAAGATAATGACTCCTACTTTCCTTTGCAGGTTTATCAAAGGAGGATGCCATGAATGCCTATATCTCTAAAGCAAGAGCAATGGTAGAAAAATACGGGATCTAGAATATTCAAAATAATTCCCACTAATAATTAACTCTTCAGTAGCTAATGAACTAACTCTGTTGAGAAAAATGCAATACTAACTCCTTCTTGTGTAGTCTGACACTAATATCTTTTACGCATAAGCTGTTTGACTGTAAAGGGTATTTACATATATAATCTATTTTTAGCATGTACATTAATCTAAATAAATTTGAACTGAATAAACTAAGCTTTCTGTGAGAATTGTGGATTTTTGTGGGTATTAAATTATATTTAGCATTTTGACAGGAGCAGACAAAGAGAGAGGCTCTAACAGTAAAATAACAGACATAATTTTTTTGCAAACAAGGTTATGGAATAAAGTGAAGAGTTTGTACACGTGGAAGAGAAGAAGGAAAAGATGAAACCTTTTTTAAGACCAAAAGCCAACGTTTGTTTTCAAAAAAAATCAAGAAAACTCCCCCTTATAAAGGATTACAGAAGAGGAACAGAGTAACTTTTAGGCATAACTGCATGCAATGTAGAGAAAGTGACTTATTACAAATTGCTGTGGACTAACCTTAACCTTAACACACTCTGCTATTAAAATTGAGGGAAATACTCTTAGACCAGCATTTTCTGTGCATCTTGTGATGTGTTTTGTCAATAAACTTTCACTAGATGGTTCCAGCAGATAAAGGTGATCTCCAGGAAGCTCATAAAAGCAAATATCTTCATTCGTTAGTTCTCACCAACCTAAAAAAAGATATTTAAAGTATCAGAGAAATGTCAACTATTGTGATCATTCTATATAACGATTTCAAGGTTATTATTGAATAATTATTTTAAATCCCATATCAACTTTTTGGTTCATACATTGAAACTGCTCTATTGATTTGTTTCCTTTAAGAAGGAAATAGACTCTAGAAAACTCTAATTAATGGGTGCAATGCCACAAGAAAATGTGTAAGTATAAGAGGAAAATCATTTAAGCAAAGTACCTTTTACATCATATATTTTATCATCAGACCCACAAAAGTAGGTAACATCACAGGAGAAGGGGATATTCATTTCTGCCTTCTCAAATCTGAATATAAAAAGTAGTCATAAAACATTCCATAAGATACCTGTATTTGGAATTTGCTTCCACATATGAAAAAGGTTTTTTTTCTTCTCAAAAACGTAACAACTTTCAGGAGTTGGATTATACAGGACATCAGGAGAAGAAAATACTGCATCTTGAAGTTTCTTAGCTCCTTACCCTACTACAGTTAGTTCTAAATTTGTAAAGAAAGAATGACACAATAGTTAGGGGGAAAAAAAGAGCCTCAACCTGCAATAAAAATTCTCAGCTACAATAAATAATGATGTTACCTACTTATATACACGTTCTAATATTTCAGCATCTTTCAGTGTCAGGTTCCTAAGGACCCAAAATGGGTCCCACATCCAAGAATGTCCTTGTTTCTGCCAAGGTAAGAAGCCTTAACCACTCAGCTACATGAGCTGTTGTGTAACATCCAGTGGGGACAGCAGTTAGGACACAGGAAGGTGGTTGCTGTCTGGGTGCCCAAAACACAGGGATTCTTTTCTTCTGGTTAGGCTAGAGGACCTTGGATCTGGAGGCTGAATGCAGTGTTCCTGAAGCATGATAAGCTGAGATAGTTAACCTCAGAAAATAATAAAAGACACGAAAATATTCCCTTTTAGTAGCTGCTAACTTTGGATCCTAGGTAGAACTGTAATTCGGCCATGACAGGTTCACTACTGCAGTAACAGCTGTGGTTGCTGCAGTACACAATGTTTCATCTAGGGCTTAAATACTAGAAAACAAGAAAACTAGAAAAGCACACAAAGGAAGAAAAACTATGTTTACTCATTCTTTTTATAACAGAAATGAGAGCAAGTTACTAAGAAAGAAAAAAAGAAAATGTAACACGATCAGACAGAAGCAAAAATGTAAAATACAAATACAAAAGTAATACAAAGTTGTAAAACTTACAAAAATATCTGAAGAACTCTAGTGTCTTCTCTGGAGTAACCACCATATTTTCCCTAACATCTTCATTATGTGGAAGAATCTCCATACACGCAAGAAATTAATTGTTTTCATCAGGTAGGGCCATGCTTTTGAGGCCAAGATGTACTGCAGACTGTCAGTACCAGACAAAACGGATCAGGTGTTGTATATAATATACTTTAAATAATATTTTAATTTAATTAATAAAAAGTACAATAATTTTCCATCTCCAGAATACATCTGATTCATTTAACATTCACAAAGAATATTTACAGAAAGGGTCAGTGGCCTGTGCTTACTAAAATTACAAATTTTGAGTGAGCCAAGTACTCTCTCTGAAACTTATACAGACAAATAACTGTTAATATTATTTTGTTCAAGCTTGACACTTACTACTGAAATACAACTAGTAAAATAATCTAAGAGAAAGAAAAACCTAGCACTGGACATAAACCTGGCTAAAGTAGGACTGAAGAGACCAACTGATTATGGAAATTTGCAGGAATAAGAATTGCTTCCACAAATCGCTAGCTCATACTCGGGATTGTTAAGAAGCCTTAGAAACTGAAGAACAGAAACAGCAAATGCTGACTGAGGACAAGACTGGAAAAATGCCACTTCACTACTGTGGTTTTTTTTGTTTTTGTTTTGTTTTGGGGGTTTTTTTTGTGTGGTTTTTTTTTTTTGAGAAAGACTAGCAGAATTAGCAGAACCTCAGAAAAAACTGATTAAAAATCCTACAAAGAATGAGGAGAAAGAAAATGGACAAATGAATTGAGGCCTGATGCAACAGGTTTATGAAAGATTAGGTCAAGACAGTTATTTCACACATTACACAGTAAGGAGGACCACTTACTATTTTGGTTTGATTGCTTTTGTGTTTTAAGCCAATGGCCACACTAAATAGCACAATAATCAAAAAAGTTTAGTTTAAGGTTTAGTTAGTTTAAGCATTAATTAGTTCAAGCATTAGTTTAAGGGATTGTTCTCCCAAGGCTAAGCTTAGCAGCAGTGAATATTATGTATTCTGCATCTCTGTCAGAAGACTTTTCACTCCACAGATTCTGAAGAAATATTGATTTTGTATTAAAACTACTCTACATAGCATACAGTAAAATATTATTTTTACTCTTAATAGCTAATTTATGGTTCTGTTTCATAATGTTAATGATTCTGTAGCTTACATTTGGGGCATGTGCTGCTGACATGAAAAGATGGGCTGGCTCCAGTCCATACTTTTTCTTCAAATGAAGTGCTATGGCTAAACTCATGTAAGTTCCAAGACTGCAGCAGCAGAAGAAACTAAAACAAAGTAAGTAAACATACATAAAAACTAGAAAATATAAATGTAATTTTAATTTCAGTGCTAACTGGCTATCTTGAGCAGTTGCTGAAACCGTATATGACATGCAGATTATAATGATATTAGTTAATTGACATGAAGTATATTCTAACACAGTCTAATTTTGCAAATAAGATCTTTTCATAGTTTCTCTTTCTTTTAACAGTCTCCTTAATTTTCAGTAAGAACAGTTATTTTGAACACTTGAGACTCAGCAACCTTTAAAATCTGTGTTTCATGAATGGTTCACCCCCTGCATTCATATAGATCAAGCACTGACACAAGTATTAACAATAAATACAATTATATTGAATAGAAACACATATTCAGATGTTGTGCCTGAAGGTAGAAATAAATAAATAACCAGTGTCTTTGAGAGCAACTGCACGTTTTAGGATGACTTGACACAAAATCCTTGCAGAAGCATATTTTTCCTAAAAGTTTTGCAAAAAACCCCAAGTAATTCTCTACTCTTAGAGCTCAGAAGTAGAAGCTCCTTCACCAGGGTATCTAAAAATGTATATATTTATACCTGTGAGCAAAAAATGCAAATGGTTTTTCTTTCAATTCTTTTAACAAAACACTTGTAATTTCATTAACTATGCTTGTCATGTCTTTTGCAAAAGACTCCTCAAGACGACTTCCTCTTCCAGGAAGCCTTATACAGAACACTGCAGAAGAAGTGAAGGAATGGAGGGAAAAGAATTATTTCAAATAGATACAGTAAAATAATTTTAATTAAGTTTTTAAATTATTCTGCAGAATATACATACGATTTGAATTAATCCTTCTTGCAGTTGATACTGTGCATTTGCTTGCTAT
The DNA here is from genome assembly GCA_017589585.1 of Phylloscopus whistleri. Lineage (NCBI taxonomy): Eukaryota > Metazoa > Chordata > Aves > Passeriformes > Phylloscopidae > Phylloscopus > Phylloscopus whistleri. Next base: position 2,549,727 of record JADMLD010000614.1, on the reverse strand, counting down.
TGCTGCTACTGTGATTTAATCCTGCAAGGGATTAGGTTTCCACTCTTCCTTTAGTCTCAAATGTTGTCCCTCCAGCTGATTTGATTGATAAATGCCTTGGGTCAGAATCCACAAGATCTAATTTCAGCTGAGGTTTGAAAGGAATTTTATTGCTATAATTTTTAATAACCACAAATTCATTAATTTCAATAATAGTAAGTTTGAGGATTGTGTAAAATATATCCTTTCAAGAGCAGTGTTAGTAAGTGAAACTATATTAGAATTGTGCAATCCCTGTTTTCTTCTTTGTCAGTTCTTCAGTACTGCACATTGGAAAATGTGGAATCATAGTGCAAATTGGTGGTTATAGGTATTTATATTTACTTTTATTTTTATATTTATATTTAGGTGGTTTTATTTATATTTATAGTTATAGTTATTTATATTTATAGAGAAGGAATTTTACATGCTTTTACTATTTTCCTTTCGAAAGTAAGGATTTTCCTCTCACTGTTTAGTGAAAGTAAGGAATGAATAGGTCAGAAAAAAATGTTGATTTTTTCAAATCTCCTGGACATCATGCCTATGTTATGTAGAAGTAATGGGTCAGACACAAAGTATTTTAGAAGAGATAAAATAAACCCCAACCTAGTGCCATGCCTATCTAATACCATAGATGCCAGTGCAGAAAAGGTTGCATTTTCTGTACTTTCCGCAGAAACCATCTCTGAAAGAACATGCTGTGCCCTGACTTTATTCATCTGCATCTGCACTTGGTCCTAGGCACATTTCCTTAGTAACTTTCTTGGAAGTAGCTCCAGTGGACAAAAACTTTTTCCTGCTTCTTATTTCAAGGAAAATTCAATATGCAACTGTTTATTGGAAAGTATACATGCATTTAGAAGACTGGTAAAACTGAAATGACAATGCTTATAAATATGAAATTATTTTTTTCTTTGTGGAAGGTCTGGAAAATGCCCTTGTTTTCTGTTCAAATAGGTCAAGCAAAGGATCTTTTTAGTGCTGATATATCTTCTGAGCAATGAGCATTACTTCATAGTGTAACTAAATGTCATTTCACTGTTATAAAATTCATAGACTGAATTTCAGTTTTGATACAAGAAGTGCAAACACTGAATAAGAGATACTCTGCAGCCTCTCAAAATTAAAAATAGTTCTCATATCTTCACTGTTAACCTTGCTGAAGACTGGCTTATCAACAATATGCAGTGTATTTCTGTTTCTGAATCATACCAGTAGTTTCTGAAGCAGTCAACCATACTATACTCTTGTGAAATGTAGCTCTGAGGGTATAATTTTTTCACCCAATCTATTATAATTTGATTCAAGGTGGTACAGAAAATGTACCCTAGTGGAAATGCGAGTTCCTAATGAATGCTACTTCCTTCCTTTCTAGAGTATACACATTGGATAAAGATTGTGGTGCTCTCAAGACTATTGTATTCCATTTAAAAAATTGGCTATTGTGTATTTCAGAATTACTTAACTTCTACTGCAACTACAAAAATGATTAACCTTCAATTGAGTCATTGAAGAGTTTGTCCCATCGAGCAAGTTATGGAGTTCCACCTCCAGCCAATGGAAAGCAAATCAGTTTACAAAGAGCACCCGGCCTTTTTTGTACACAAGCAACCAGCTTTTCCATTTCTTAAAACAAACAAACAAACAAACAACCACCCCCCCCCAAAAAAAACCGTACCAAAACCAAGAAAAAACCATATCATTCTAGAACAAGATTCTTCAGATATAGGGAAATTAGACTGAATTAAGTCTAAATTGAAACAACAGGGTGCAATAGTCTCTGACATCAAAACTGCCTGTGCTGCAACAAGTATCTGCTAGATACGAGATAATCTTCCTACAACACTGTAAACCAGTTCTGCTTTTATAAATGATGGTAGAATAGTATTGGGCAATACCCTTAATTAAAAATTTGCTCAGTCACTGACGACAACAATCATTATAATACAACTCTTCCTGAAACAAAGAACCTGCAGAGTCTGTCTTACTGGTTTAAAAGATACATTCAGTAAATCTAATTTCTATTCACAAAAAAACAAAGGCCACAAACAAGAAAGAACTATTACATGAATAAATAATCTTTGGTGTACATTCAGTTGAATCTTGATTTGAAATCTAAGCATATCTGGTTAGGGAGATATCTTTCATTTTTCTCATTTTTTACAAGACAAGACAGCAATTAAAAAAACTATTATTATTTTCAAACTGTCTTTATATTTTCATCTACTTCCACCTATTGGCCTTATACCTGAGGTCTAACTTAGACCCTATTACAACAAAGAAAGGATACATAAGAATTCTTCTGCAGAATCAAGATTTTCCTAGATTGTACACTTTTCAAGAGAAACAAGCTTTTATTTTATTCCCTATAAATTTTAAGTTAGATGCGTGATCTGATGAATTAATGGCAGAAAAATCTACTTCAGAGTGTTCACAATCAAAAAGAATGTTTCTTTCTTAAACTACCAGCAAAGATATGGCTCAGTCAGTGGGAAAAATACCCCAAAACCAACAAAATACAAACCACCGAATTTTAAGAAAGTATTTCCTTTTTAGAGGCTTTTATCTCTTCACATTTAAAATAAGCTGGAAATAAAATTCTAGTTTGATAGAGAGCTGTATAAAAGATTAAAAAGAGCCATCTTTAAATCACAGGATAACTTAAGCTGAAGAGGACTTTTAGAGATCATATAGTTCAAATCTTTTCTCGTTAGGTGTTGAATATCTCCAAGCATGGAGACTCCACAACCTCCCTTGGTAACCATGTTCCAGTGTTCAATCATGGCTCATAGTGAGGATACTTTTCTATCTATATGCTTGTTCTCCTTTGTATCCACAAGTCTTCTGTCTTTTTGCTGAGTACATCCATGAAGAGTCTGGCTCTGTCCATCCTCTGCACAGCCTTCTATTAGTGTATTAGTGAGGACATCTTCATTTGGCACTCCCCTCTTAAGACAAAACCAATTATCTCAGACTCTCTTTTATACCACCCACTCCAGTCACAATCACATGGACTGTGCCACGCTCACTTCAGTATTTCAACATCCTTCTAATACAGCAGAATTAAAAATGGACGCAGATGTGGTATACCAAAGAAATTTTGGATTATTTTTCAAACATGTTTTTGAGACAGGCTTTCAGGGCATGATGAACTTTTTACGTGAGCTTTATTTATCGTCATGGTATCACCTTATAGCAGGTGGACAAGCATTAATTGAAAAGCACAACTGAAAACACAAGCAACAACAAAACTGCTTTCACACTGACCAGCTGCTAGGACAAACTGACCAACAGCCCCAACCTGCAGGGAACAGAAAGCCAAAGGTAAAGAAACACCAAGTGCTTGCAGCACAGGGCTGCAAGATATTTCCCCAAGGAAAATATATTCTATAGCACACAGTCTTAAAATCCATGGAACAAGTCTTTGTGAACTGCAGGAGTGGGGTATCCACCAGTAGGGCAGTCCAGGACCTAAGAGGCCTCTCAGGTATCCAGGCACTTGCAAACCCTACATAGTAGACCTGTCTCATTTGCACATACATGAGTTAACCCCTTGTCTGCAGATCCTGTAAGCCAGGGAAAAAGCAACCCTATCCCCAGGTGGCAAGTAGATTCAAGTCTACTCACAAAACCTGGATTGAAGGTGGTCCATTCACCTCCCAGCAATAAGCACAGAAGTGGAATAGTGGGCCTGGGAGTCAAATGATCCACATCATGGTAGGTATGGAGTCTGTTATCAAAGCTGCTGGATTGCTCACAGCTGAGACACCTGGCTGGGAACATGGGAACTTTAACAGGTCAGGGCATTGACCACTTGGTGTCTGCAATCCTGCAATAACAGAGCTGTCAGGCTGTAGGACAGTTAGGCAAGATAATCCTCTACTGATTCTATCTTCACAAGAGAAATGCAGTTTGTGTAAATGATAGACACCAATGTCTCAGTGTCCTATACATTGTGACACAGTTGACTTTTTTTTAATTTCTGCATCTGTATCAGTACCTTACACATTACTGTATCACACATTTGGTTACATTCATTATTCAAATAATCCATTAAAACAAAGTTTAAAAATATGTTTTCCAGGGTAGGCAATTAGGCTTTCTGGAAAATTACAGATTTATGAAAAGAGGTGTCCAGTTAGAGAGAAAACACATCTGTTACATGCATTGTAATATTTATTACAGGTTTTTGAGGTTTATGGATTTATATCCCTAAAAGTTTTCTTATTCAGCAAAACCAGTGGTGCGTTGCCCTGATTTTTCAGCCTTCTGATGTTTTCATAGTTTCTGAATTCTTTCTCATGCAAGTGTTATCAATAGAAGTAATGTTTATGGTAAATACGAGTATGTTTTTCATTCCTCTTCTGAGCAGGGAACAATTGATGGACTTTTGGTTTGACCAGTGTGATTGGAGAGGTGGCAATCTCACTCTCCAATCCATGGTCTGGGTGTAAATACTATATAATTGGAGTCACACAGAGTACAGGTCAGACGGTCTTGCCCTGTCGACGGGAACGGAGTCCGTGTCTTCCTTTCGTGTCCTAGTGCGACACCTGGTGACGCCGAGTGTAAGTGCAGCCGGTCAGCAAGGTACCGTACCCCCCGCCCCGCGCCCCGATTTGACGGGGTGGCCGTGCGCTTGCCTCGCAGGCTTTTGCCTGCACATTTTTGACAAAATGTTAACTCCTACGCTCCCCCCGGAGGACGACCTGGTTTTAGAGGTCTGGGGGGACCTGTTGGAGAAAAAGCAAGCTGCCATTCCCCGAGACAAATTTAAAAAATTATATTTTTGGGGGAAACGGCACGGGTTTTTTCCCAATCCTGAGAGAGCATTTTCTAAAGCAGCATGGCAGCTGTTGGGTGACTGTTTGCATGAGGTTCTGTCGGCAGGGTATGACGCAGACGTGGAAAATTTGCTAAAATACTGGAAGCGGTTATATTTGGTCCTGAGGACCTATAGGGGGTCGTCAAATTCTGAAGTTTCTGCAGATGCAGAGAACTCCTCAGATGCCTTCTCTGAACAGGAGTGGGACGGAGAGGTTAAGGCAAATGTCCGAGCTCACTCCGCGACGGAGCCCGCCCCTCTTCCCCGGGCCGCTGCGCTGGGAGGGGCCTCCAATTCTGATTGCGAGTTTGATCCACGGGGTGTGGATCGGGTCGCAGAACAAGATCGGGTGCCGAGCGGCCAGCAGGCGGCCAGGGATCTCGGAGTTTCTGGGAGTTCCCTTGAGTTGGCTGCGCTGGCGCCGCCCCTCCCTGCACCTCGGGGGCTGGGGAACGGTGGGAAGCCGCCCTCCCTCCGTGCCTTCATGGGAGGCGGCGAGCAACCAGCTCAGCCGGCGCCAGTGCTGGAGCCTGGCTTTGTAACGATACGCTGCCCCAATTGTGGGAATGCTATGAGATACCCCCTCGGCGCGGCGGGTGCGGGACCGGCCCCGCCCGACGGCGGCGCGGCGACCACCTCACCGCCGGTCCCTGCCGCGGTGAGGGCGGGAGCGACCCCGTCCGGCTCTGCGCCGCCCGCCGTGCCTGCGCCGGCAACGGGAGCGCCGGAGGGTGGGGTTTTGATCGATCTTCTGTCGGACCCAGCCCCCGTGGGCGGACAGTCTGCTCCGCTCCGCTCGGAGCGGGCGGTGCCTGCTGTGAGATCTCACGTCACGGGATCTTGCAGGGGGGGGGCTTTGCTGGGCGCGCCGGGGCGGGGTGGTGGCGGCGCAGGGGCGGGCCCGGGCTCGGGCGGCTCCGCGCTGTTTCCCTCCCTCCCCGAGGGTCCTCTCCGCCCCGCGCCGCCCGGGCCGGCCCCTACGGCGCCGGCCCCCTTGGCCGGGGCGCGGGGCGGTGCCGCGGTGCCGCAAGCCACGCCCCGGCCTGCGCTTCATCCTCTCCCCGCGCCGGGTGAGGGGGGCACTCCGCGGGCCCTGCGCCAACCCCCGCCGGGTTCGCACGCTCAGCCGGGGAGCGCGGGTGCTGCAGGCTCTTCTGTGCAGGCTGCGGCGACCAGTGCCTCTGTGCGGCAGACGGTGGTGAGCCCGGCTGTGGCTGGAGCGGCTCCGGTGGCATCTGCTCCAGCCCCGTCACCCCCGCCTCCCACGCATACCGGGACTGCGACGAACGCAGACCCCGCGGTATTCACCTTTGGCTCAGGAGGCGACGCGGCCGTCTCGAGGCCGGTGCTCGCCCGGGGCAGAGAGTCCCGGGCTGGTGGATCTTCCTCTGCCGCCCTGTGGACGCTGCCTCCGTGTGAGGTTACAGTGCGTCCCAGGGATCATACGCGTTTCTGGGAGGACGTGAAAGCCAAAGTTGTGGAAATGGGGGATTGGGACTTGGCAGGCTGCCTCCTGGGTTTGGGTGACAGGTCCCCTGGCCCTGCAGGTGCTGAAGGGAATGTGATATCGGGTGGTGTTGAGGTGACTCTCAGCCAGGTATCTGCTTCTGTTCCTGTGGATTCCACGGAACGGAACCTAACAGATATCACCACCTTACAAGGAGGTTACCAGGCTGTCCCCGTGATTCCGGGTGCTCCTAATAACACTCATCAAGTTCTGTCGTGGGAAGTCATGATGGACCTATGGGATACGGTTCAGAAATTTGGTCTGGGGTCTACTGAAGTCATGCAGCTGCTTCGAGTTCTCAATGCTGCCATCCTGTCACCCTATGATATCCGACGTCTGGCTCATGTTCTTTTTCAGCCTGTCGAGTATGAGATCTTTGAATCTAAATGGAATCAATTGGCAGCCAGAGCAGTGGCACAGAATGCTGCATTGGGTCCACAGGATCCCAGACGTGGAATTGGAACTGATGTGCTGCTGGGTGTGGGCAATTTTGCTGATGCTAACAGGCAGGCTGCCTTTGACCGTCTTGTACTCGACCAGTGCCAGAGAACAGGTATGGCAGCGTTGATTCAGACCATAGAAATGGCTGCTCCAACGGAGCCATTTGTGACCATTGTCCAGGGTTCTGGGGAACCTTTCTTGCAATTTGCGGAGAGGCTCGCTGCCTCTGTGGAGAAGCAGGTGGAGGATGCAGAGGCGAGACAGCTTCTGTTCAAACTCCTTGCGAGAAGTAACTGTAATGCCGATAGTAGAAAAATTATTGAGGCCCTTCCTGGTGATCCTTCTTTAACGGAGATGGCCGAAGTGTGTGCAAAAATGGGCACCACAGGTTATAAGGTGGTTGCCTTGGCTACTACTTCGCAGTCGGTCTCAAAAGGGCCCCAGGGCGGGCAGTGGAAACAGGGAAATACACAGGACAGCAAAAAACAGGGAAAGAAAGCAGAGAAGGTGACAACTCCCTTGTTTTTGTGTGGTTGGTGTGGAAGGCTGAACCATACCGCATCTGTCTGTGGGGTGACAGTCCATGCTAATGGTCAGCCTTTGCCAGGCTCGGGAAATGGGAAGCGGAGCACGAAGGGGAGACGCGCCCAGACACAAGCTTCTCTCCAAACCCCAGAGCCGATGCAGGTTTGCCTAGCCAGCTTGCAGCCAGCACCCGCGGCTCAGCAGGTGTTGATGACTGTACAGCAGCAATGGTCGTCCTAGACTCTTGCAAAGTGCACAAAGTCCCCCTGGATGCCTTTGGACCCTTGGGAGGGGGCATGAGTGCCCTCCTCATGGGGAGGTCTAGTGCCACTCTTCAGGGTATTGTTGTGCATCTAGGACTCATTGATGCAGATTACATGGGACAACCTTGTGCCACAGTTTCCACACCCACCCCCCTGTCACTATCCCTGAGAAGACTCGAATTGCTCAACTTGTGCCTTTTAAGTCTTCTGTTTTCAGGACAGAGAACCAGTGGCAAGGAGACGGCTGCTTCGGACCTACCGGGCCGCCTCAAGTTCACTGGGCCACTGTCCTGACCGAACAACGTCCCGAGATGCTGTCTACCCTGTCCATCCGTGGTGCGACACCGCCAGAAATTCGCCTCTGCAGGCTGATTGACACAGGTGCCGACATCATGGTTCTATCCATTTCCGCATGGCTGCCAGAGTGGCCCTTGGATCCTGTGGAGATGCCTGTCATGGGATTGGGTGGAATGCCGCAATGCTACGTGAGCCAGCAGCCTGTGTTGATCACAAACTCAGAGGGACAGACAGCCATGATTCGGCCTCATGTCATCTATTGCCAACTTCTGGGGGTGGGATGTACTGGTCGTGTGGGGGCTGCACACTGGGACGGATTTCTGATGGGGGCCACTGCAGTGAAGGGCGCACAGTGTCCTACACCTCCTTTATGGTGGCTGGTGGATGAACCTGTCTGGGAGAACTAGTCGCCCCTCCCTGAAGACAAACTAGTTGCTCTTTGAACCTTAGTTCAGGAGCAATTGGACCCGGGTCATCTGGAGCCATCTACCAGTCCCTGGAACACTCCTGTCTTCTGCATCAAGAAGAAGTCTGGGAAATGGAGGTTGTTACAAGACCTCTGGAAGGTCAATGCTGTGATGGAAAAGCATGGGGACACTGCAGGCTGGTATGCCATTGCCCATGCTTCTCGCAGATTGGCCGGTCCTCATCATGGATCTGAAGGATTGTTTCTTTACAATTCCTTTGCATCCTGATGACAGACCAAAATTTGCCTTCTTGGTGCCAGCAATTAACAATGCTGAACCTGCACAGCGATATCAATGGAAGTTTTTGCCGCAAGGCATGCAAAGTTCGCCTACCATATGCCAATGGTATGTGGCCCAGGCCTTGTCTGGAGTTCACAAGCAGTTTCCTGATGCCCATCTTTATCACTACACAGGCAACATTCTGGTGGCAGCGTCCACTCAGGATGAGTTGCTGAGGATATAGCCTCAGTTGATTGATGCTTTGCATTCTCATGGGCTGCAGGTGGCTCCAGAAAAGGTCCAACAACAATCTCCTTGGAAATATTTGGGGGTCAAGATTTTGGAACGAACCATCCAACACCAAGAGGTGCAGTTTGTGCAGTTGGCGAAGACACTGAATGATGCACAGAAATTGGTCGGTGTCATCATGTGGTTACGTCCGTATTTGGGACTGACCAGGGCACAACTGTCTCCCCTGTTTGAGGGGAGACTCTGATTTGAAGTCACCTCGCACATTGACCCCTGAGGCACGACGAGTGCTGGAGGAGGTTCAGCAAGCTGTTTCCGCTTGCCAAGTTTATCACACTGATCCTTCCGTTGATGTCGCTGTGTTCATTACCACTCCAGATTTACGTCCCACAGGTATCATCGGCCAATGGAGTGACAAATGGTCCAATTCCTTGCACATCTTGGAATGGGTCTTCCTGCCCCATCAGCCGCAGAAAACGGCAACCACATTATTTGAGCTAATTGCTAGCCTGATAATCAAATGCTGACAACAATGTTTGCAGTTGATGGGAGCAGATCCCACAAAGGTCATAATCCTAGCTGAGCGGGAAAACTTTGACTGGAGCTTTGCAAACAGTGTTTCAATGCAAAGTGCTCTGGAAAACTTTTCAGGGCAGATCACTTATCATCTGCCCAGCCACAAGCTACTGCAAGTGGCAAAAGTAACAGAAATTTCTTTGTGGTCCAAACATAGTCAGGAGCCAGTGCAAGGACCCACCGTCTTTACTGACAGTTCGGGAAGGACGGGAAAGGCCATTGTTACTTGGAGGAATGGATCTGAGTGGCAGGAGCTGGAAGGTCATGAGACTTCAGCCCAATTGGTTGAGTTAAGGGCTGCTGTCATGGCATTTCAAAGATTTTCCCAGGAACTTTCAATTTGGTCACGGATTCTGCCTGTGTGGCAGACATAGCACAGCGATTGGGTTATTCAGTTTCGAAAAAGTCATCAATGCTGCTTTGTTTGATTTGCTGAAAACATTGTAGTGTGCCATTCAGGCCCAGGTTCATCCGTACTATGTTCTGCATGTAAGGAGTCACACCGATTTGCCAGGGTTTGTAGTGGAAGGTAACACGAGGGCTGACAAGTTGGCTAACCCAGCGTGGGTAGCACCTCAGCCTGACACGCTCGCGCAGGCCAAGGCATCACATGGGTTTTTCCATCAGAATGCACATACCCTGCAGAAGCAGTTTCAGTTGACATCAGCTGAGGCTCGTGGCATTGTCGAGTCATGTGACGACTGCCACGCGCTTGCTGCGCCTTTGCCGGCAGGGGTAAACCCCAGAGGCCTGAGGGCCTTGGAGATTTGGCAGACTGATGTCACCCAGATTGCCGAGTTTGGCTGGCTCAAGTATGTGCATGTCACAGTGGACAGGTTCTCCTCTGCTATGTGGGCTTCTGCTCATGCTGGATAAAAGACCCATGATGTCATTGCTCACTGGAGGCAGGCCTTCACTGTTCTGGGCGCACCTTTTGCTGTGAAGACTGACAATGGTCCTGCTTACGCAGCGTGGAAGGTGCGGCACTTCCTGCAGTCGTGGGGTGTCTCACACAAGTTTGGTATCCCTCATTCTCCGTCTGGTCAAGCTATTGTTGAACGCGCTCATGGTACTCTAAAGCGGGTTCTTCAAAAACAAAAATGGGGAATGCAGGGTGAAACCCTGCACGGTCAGTTGGTAAAAGCTTTGTTTAACATCAATCATCTTACTGTGCCGCAGAACTCAAATAACCCTGTCATTTTGAACCATCACCTTTCGGTGCAGGCTCCGGACGAGACACATCAGCCTCGAGTGAAGGTTCAGGTGCAAAATTTAGTCACCAAACAGTGGGAAGGTCTCCATGAGCTTATCGTTTTGGGTCATGGGTATGTGTGTGTATCCACAGATACTGGGGTATGCTGGGTACCTGCGAAGTGTGTTCTTCCTGACCTGCGACTGCAAAGGCAGAACCGGGCCGACAGGCAAACTGCAACCCGTGACCAAAATGAAAGTCATCAAGTGGATGAACCATCGAGTGATGACTCAGATGCAGACGATGCGAGTGATCACTTGGATGGTCCCTCCACGAGCAGACACTGAACATTCACTCACAAGGGTGAGATGTTGCCCTGATTTTTCAGCCTTCTGATGTTTTCATAGTTTCTGAATTCTTTCTCATGCAAGTGTTATAAATAGAAATAATGTTTATGGTAAATACAAGTATGTTTTTCATTCCTCTTCTGAGGAGGGAACAATTGATGGACTTTTGGTTTGACCAGTGTGATTGGAGAGGTGGCAATCTCACTCTCCAATCCATGGTCTGGGTGTAAATACTATATAATTGGATCACACAGAGTACAGGTCAGAGGGTCTTGCCCTGTCGCCTGGAACGAAGTCCGTGTCTTCCTTTCATGTCTTAGTGCGACAGTGGTGTGATCTTCCATTTAAGAGACAGCAAAATGCATAAACCACAGGAAAAAAATGTGGGAAGCCATATCTCAGTAGCCCCTGAGTTCAGGGAAATATTGGTCTTTGCTTCTTGAAAAATAAAGACTTAAGGCAATCCTTTGTCATTATATGTAGATGCTATAAATTAATGGAAAAAGGTATGGAGCGTACCCATCTTATTAGTCATATTTTTCCCAGTAACATATCTCTCATGGCTACATTTTTAGCAGATTATATTTGAAAACAGTTCATGTCATTGCTAACATCTAAAAGCTGCTGATGAAAAAAAAAATTGTGTCATTACCAGCTGCAGTCATGTCCTCCAGAAAGCTGTTTACCCATCCCTTTACTTAGTCTTGAAAAAAAAAAAAATCTAGGACATTATTACAGAGAAACTTATTTGTGGGACACTTGCATCTGATAAGCTCAAAGCTTCCCTAATACACACAACATCCATTCTCAAGTTTACTACTTGGACCTTCCAGGATCTTGAAACTGTCAAATATACAGACCATGTGGATGCTTCAAAAAGACACAACAAGGAGCAGTATAATCTCCCCTCCTTTCCTACTGCTTCTGCTGTCAGCCTTGTTCTGCTATGATACAACCACATAACCTTTGCTCAGATGTTTGAGGAAATAATTCAGTTGAGGGAAAGAGCTCTAAAGGAGTCCATAGAGTTGAGTTGTGAAAGGTAAGAGATAAAACTGGAGATAAAGGCCCCAGAGATGGCACTAGGCAAATAGCTCAACAATCAAGAGGAAAGACATCAATGTGGAAAGATAATTACCGTCTCAAGGGAAAAAATGAGTTGGGAGATTGCAACCTCCTGTTTAGTGTCTTTACTGATAATCTGGATGAGGGGATTGAGTGCACCCTTGGTAAATTCACAGACAACACCAAGTTGGGTGGGAGGGCTGATGTGCTGGAGGTCAGGAAGGCTCTGCAGAGGGATCTGGACTGGGTGGATCAAGAGGGATCTGGACTGGGTGGTCCAAGGCCAGTGGTATGAGATTCAACAAGACCAAGTACTGAGTCTTTCCCTTGGGTCAGAACAACCCCATGAAGCACTGTAGGCTTAAGGAAGAGCTCAGGATAAAAAGTGGAGGGAAGAAGATGGAATGGGGGGATGTTTAAGAGATGGTGCTTGCCTTCCCAAGTGGTTGTTACATGTGACAAAGCTCTACTTTCCTGGGGATGGCTGAACATCTGCCCATGGGAAATATCAAATGAATTGCTTGTTTCGATTTGCTTTTCTGTGCAGCTTTTACTTTCCCTATCCACAAGATGTCTAACTTTTACTCACCTGATCCTCTCCCTGATCCCATTGGTGGGTGAGTGAGTGAGGGAGTGAGTGAGAGAGCGGTTGTTGCACGGGGCTTGGTTGCTGGATGGAGTTAAACCACAAGAGTAGGTTAAGGGAAGTCATTCTGGCAGCAAAGGCAGAGAGTAACAAAGAAGCAAACAGAAGGTGCCACTGCTGCAGATGCAAAGAGGAAAGAAGTCATGCAGCATGATGACATTTTGTTCTGAGTATTTCAGATCATGTCATTGATTTTTTTAAAAAGCTTTTTTTTAATGACTCTGGGCTGAACTGTAGCTCTTCAACACACACCACCCAGGTACACATGCAGGTGTCAGAGACCCCTTCAATGTGCCAAATAGCAGTACTGGCACGTGTCTCTAAAAGTAGAAATCTCATTAACTATGGCAAATAGGGCTGGGTGGGCCTCACATGTCTCCTTCCCGGTACAAGTGGTACTTCACCATGTGGTGAAATGTTTGCTCCAGAATGTGAAGACTGCTCCAAATGCCACCCAATCACTACAGAAACCCACCAGCCCAGACCTGCTCCACAGAAACACCCTTGCAGATTCCTGAGCTATTGCCCACCCAGAAAGCAGTTGGACCACTTATCCTGGGTGAGGAGTCCCCTGTGCCAGCCAGGGCTTGCATCTGGTCTCAGTCCTGCTAAGGACACCACTGGAGTTAAGAGCACAGCCCATTAGGGACAGCAGCTGTGAAGAGCCCCTGCCCCTACTGCAGCCCCAGCTGCGCTTTCTCCATGTCACAGATCCTGAGTTCTAAGGATCACTGAAGTGCAACTCCTGACCCTATGCAGGACATCCCAAGAATCACACTATGGGCCTGAAAGCACCTTCCAAACGCTTCTTGAATTCTAGCAGGCTTGGAGCTGGGACCAATTTTCTGGGGAACCTGCTCCAGTGCCAAACCACCCTCTGGAGGAAAAACCTTTTCCTAATATCCAGTCTAAACCTCTCCTGACACAACCTCAGCTCATTCCCTTATTTCCTGCCACTGGTCAACACAGAGATCAGTGCCTGCCCTTCCCCTTTCCCTGACTATGAAGTTTTAACTGCAGTGAGGTCTCCCCTTGGTCTCCTCCAGGCTGAACAGACCAAGTGACCTCAGCTGCTCGTCATGTGGCTTCCCCTCTAGGCTCTTCACTATTTTCATAAGCCTCCTTTGGAAGCTCTCTAATAGCCTAAAGTCTTTTTTGTACTGTAACACCCCAAACTGCTCTCAGCACTGGAGGTGAGGCCGCCCCAGTGCAGAGCAGAGCAGAACAATCCCCTCCCTTGCCCGAATGGCGATGCTGTGCCTGATGCACCCCTGATGCACTGCTGATTTATATTCACCTTTCCATCTAACAGGAACCCCAGGTCGATGGAAATGAGCTCTCCAGACTCTCATTCCCCAGTGCATACGTACGTCCAGAGCTGCCCTCTCCCAGACGCAGAATCCGGCACTTGCCCTTATTAAACTTCACACAGTTGGTGCCTGCCCAGTCCTCCGACTGGCCCAGGTCCCTCTGCGGGGCCCATCTGCCTTCTAGGGAGTCAACACCTCCACCCCACTTCAAATTGTCTTTTAACTCCACCGCCGGCCCCCAGAGCGCAGGGGACAGCGAGGCCGCTCCCCTCCGGTGCCCGCGGCCGCCCCGCCCCGCGCGGCTTCCGGACCCGCTGGGAAGTGGGACAGAAGCGAAGCTGCGGCCGGGGAGGTGGGCAGGGGTTCGGGGCCGCTGTGAGCGAGGCTTCCCGCCGGCCTCATTCCTCGGGGTGCGCAGCGGCGGGGCAGAGGGGTGGGCTCGGCTCGGCTGTCTCCTTACACCCAGGCCCCATCCGCCTGGGGCTCTCTGGGGCTTTCCTCCGTGCGGGCCCTGAGCCGCTGTGAACTCTGCTGGCTCTGGTGCTGCGGGCCTCGCGCTGGCCCGGCTCGGCTCGGCTCGGCTCGGCTCGGCTCGGCTCGGCTCGGCCCGCCTCGGCCCGGCCCGGCTCGGCTCGGCCCCGCCCGGCCCGGCTCGGCTCGGCTCGGCTCGGCCCGGCTCGGCCCGGCCCGGCTCGGCTCGGCCCCGCCCGGCCCGGCTCGGCCTGGCTCGGCCCGGCCCGGCTCGGCTCGGCTCGGCTCGGCTCGGCCCGGCCCGGCCCGGCCCGGCTCGGCCCGCGGCGCGCTGGGGCGGGGGCTCGGGCGGGGGCCTTGGGGAGGGTCTGCGAGGGGGGCCGCCAGCAGGGAAGGGGTGATTCCCCCTTCCCCGGGTATCCTCTAGTCTCGGGCGGGTGTCCCAGGGCTGACTGGCTGCTCCTTGGGAGAGAAAGCGGCTCCTCGAACTGGTTAATCGCGACATGCTGGCGAAGGCATCGATAGCCGCCTGGTCATCGTTTCCCCCTGTTGTGTGTGTGCCTCTCGTGGCTGCAAGCCAACAAGAAACCCTCGGTTCGTGCTTTGTCGGGGAACGTTTCCTGATATCTGTCTTTTACCGTGTAAACGGCAGGAGGCCGGAGCGGGGGAGAGAAGTGTGGGAGATTCGTCATCGAACGTGAACTTCGTGAATAGTCTGTCGGGTTGTGCTGCAGATCTGCAACATGGAAAAGCAAGTGCTTGAATCCTCAGAGGAGCGAACGTTTCAGTACCAAGATTCTCTGCCCTCCCTGCCAGTACCTTCTCTTGATGAATCTTTGAGTAAATATCTTGATGCAGGTAATGACTTCATGTTGTAATGGTAGCATGTCATGTGCTGCTGTAACCAGGCTAATCTGAAGATGTTTGCTAAGTGATTGTAGAAACAGCTTGTACTGTAATTGGGGCGTAGCATACAGACAAGCTTAGAGTGCCAAAGGTCGTTTTCTTGCTCAAAACTGGAAATTAAGTGCCCAGCGCAACTTGAGTGAAAGTTTTCATTTTATCCCTAATTACCTTTCTTCAAGGGAATTCGTGATGTGGGAAGGTTAACCTTCTGCTTTGAGAGTGGATTTTTTTTTACCTTTTTTTTCTGAGAAAAAAATAAGTCTGGTCTGGTAAAAGATACTTCATTTACAAATTTTGGTTTGCATAACTGCTTGTTTATAACTGTGTTTGCCCAGGATCTTTAAAAAAGACCAGTTATTTAAAACTTTTCATATTTAATATTGGTGAGAAAGAGCACTTATTAACTATACAGTAATAGGGAAAAGCAGTGGTGAGCATTTTCACATAATTTAGCTTGGATACTTTCTGCCTTGACATGTTGACTAACCTAAAGAACATCACAGAAAAGTTTTGAAAACATCAGTGCATGTGTCTAGTTTTGTTTATAAAGAAGAAATGACTGGTTAGTTCTTTATTATATTTGGAATGGCAAAAATACATTATGGAGTATCTTGAGATTACTTTTTCTCTATTTCTTCAATAATTTTCAGAACTCTGAGACATGGAGTTTTTTATGGAACATCTACTTTGTATCTTACCATCTTACAGGTATTGCACAAATGCTAACAAAGTAAGACTTGGAGTTCTCTCCTTAGCAGAAGCATAGTACACCAAATTTTCCCTTTTCCAAAGTAGAATTCCTGAAGTTTACTCTGAATTCCCATTTATTCTGAGTACTGGAAATGGCCTGCTTTGATGTTCCTTACATCATTGTTTTTTGATGCAGAATGTTTAATTAGTGGGTTTTGACCAAAATGTTGTGTGTGTATGTGTGCCTAAAATAATGCAGTCTTTTTGCTGTAATTTAATGCTGTTAATTTACAGATTAACTAAAGTTGTGCTGCAAGAGTAGAACCTGCAATAACAAATTGCTGGTTAGTTTTGTAGACCTATTTGTCTCTCTAGGTTAATAAATAACTCTCTGATGGAGTCAGAAAATCTGACATCGAATTTGTTTGCTCTTGTTTTGTCATTCTCATCTGTTTTCATAAATACCTTATCACATGTCCCTTTCTTTTTCATGCTGAAGTTAGTTGCTGTTACTGTCCCATGTACAAAACCATTCTATAATTTTGATCACTGTTGCTCTTTAGTCTTGCTGGTGGTGGAGAAAAGTTAGCCCAGCATTTGCCACAGTCTTCCCTTATACAAATATATTAAAGTCAATGTGTGCAGGGCACAGTTCTAGTCATATCTCTGTGAATTTCATTGCTTAAGCTTGTCATTTTAATTTGTAAATGTGAGTGAAGGAAAGGAAATGCTTCAGAAGAACAATTCAGAACCCCCAAATGATTCTTCATAGAGGCTTTAAATTAGTCCTGGGAAACCTTCTTTCATTGATTGGAGGAGGACTCCGGGCACTTGACATTAGTCAGGCACCTGCTGGTAAAGCACTTGTGTGTTTAGAGCCAGCCAGCTGGAAAAGCTGGACAAGGTATGTGTCAGAATATGCCTTATTTAAGGCTTTACAGTTGCTACCTCTTCTTTAAGGAGTAACCCTGTTTTGAAAGTAAGCCTTGGGCAGAGAAGACGACCATAGCTGTGTTATTTAGCCTTCAGCCCAGAGGCTGAGATTCAGAAACACAGACTCAACATGAAAGTACGAAAACTCAAACTTCCAGCTTCCCAGAGGGTTCCTTAACTATGCAGTTGAAGGTGCCTTCATGAGATACTTCTTGTTCATGGGCAGAGCTGATCTCCTAATGAGAAAGAAAGGCAAGGTTTGTGGGCTGGAGAAATGCAGAAGCTTCGAACTCTGGTGAGAAAGGGGCCGAGTTCTGCTCTTTGACAGTGCTGCTTCTACATCTGATTAAATAGTTTTTAAATGGAAAGAGGCCCTGTAGTCATAGAATCATGTAGGTTGGGAAGAGTTCATCTGGACCAAATTTCTACTCAAGGCTGGTCCAACTACAGCATATTGCTCAGGCCTTGCTTAGCCAGGTTTTGTTTACTTACAAGGGTGGAGACTCTGTTTTATTGTAACCTGTTCTGGTGTTTGATCACCCTCATGATTATGAGAGGGTGAAGAAAAACAACCAGCAAACAAAAAACCAAAAAAACATCAATGACCAAGAAACCCCCAAAACTGCACATTTTCCATGTCAGAAATTTTCTGTATTCCACCTATATTCCATTTTTTTTCTTATCCTAATTCTTTGTATCTCTGAGAGGAACTGTGCTTTATCTTCACCAGGACTTTCCATTCAGTTGAAGGGGGCAGCAAGATCTTCCCTTTGCATTCTCTTCATAAGCTCAACAAACACAGTTCTCAGCCTCATCTCATTGTGCATATCAGTCCCCTTACAATCTTAGTCACCCCTTTAATGGTTCAACTAAATTAATGGCAGGCCTTTTCTTGCTTAAATGATTCTATGAATTGAGACCAGAACCAAATAATTTTGCTTGTTTTTAATTTTCTATGTGAATATTGCTCTGTAATGACTTTGTAACCTGAATAATAACAGCGGGTAATCATCCTCTCTTTCAATAGTATGTGATAATAAGGTCATTTTCATCAGTCAGACCTGAGTGGTGGACTACCCTCAGTCAGGGAAGGCTTTCACCTTCAGGGTGAAAACTGTAGTCTGCAAAAGGATAAAGGTGACTGGCTGTGTTGCTGTTATTTCTTTTTTCGTTTGTGTTTACAACTGATGGTGTGCAATTCAAGCTGCATCTAGATGAGGTCTAGATGTGGTAGGCACTGCCTCAATGTCCATAGCTGATCATCTGTGGTGGAGGTGTAAGAGGAATGATGGTACCTTTCCAGTTGTGATGGTGTTATAGTGGAATTTTTGGAGGTCCCAGTGCAATTTAAATACAAGCATTGTATGGTAATACTTGAAAGTAGATGTTCTGTCTGCTGCCTGAGTTGTCTGGATGTGTTCAAAAACCACATTTGTAGGTTTTGACCCTCACTCTCCATGTTTGTCCTGTGGAATAGAAAAAATATCCCTAGGACTTGCATTATTGTTGTGGAGTACCATAAGGAGACCAGGATGTATCTGAAAATGGATCCTTATGACAGGACACCTTAGGGCAGGTAGTACAAAATACTGAAATGCCTTATATAATTAGAAGAATTAAAATTGAGTTAGTTTGAAGAGGAGTGAGGATGACTTACCCTTGATAGAAGAAGATCAGCACTGAACAGATTGGACATGAAAAACTACATTGGTACTGTTGGGATGTGAGTGCTGAGGTGCTGAGGGAGCTGGTCTTTGTCTTTGGGAGGCCACTTCTGATAATCTTTGAAAGATCATGATTACTGGTGAAGGTTCCTGAGGAAAGGAGGAAAGCAGATGTTACTGTTGTCTTCAGGAAGGACAACAAAGAAGATTTACGTAACTACAGGCTGATCAATCTTGCTTTAATTCCTGGGAATCCCTAGCAAATAATCATGAAAACCATTTCTGAACATATGAAGGACAAGAAGGTGATTGGGAATGGGCAGCATGAGTTTCTGAAGAGGAAATTTTGCTTGACCAACATGATAGCCTTTTACGATGAGGTAACTGTCTCACTGGATGAAGGGAGAGGAGTGGATATTGTTTATATTGACTTTAGCAAGGCTTCTGACTTCAGCAAGGCTTTAAAAAGCTTTTAAAAAAGCTTTTTAAAAATCTTCATAGATGAACTAAAAAAGTATGGACTAGGTAGAGGCCAGTCAGATGGGTTGGAAACTGTATCATCTGCTGGGCTCAAAGGTTTGTGATCAGCAACACATATGCCAGCTGTAGCCCAGTCTCTGATGGTGTACACCAAGGGTCCAGTAATTTTTAATATGGTCATTAGTGGTGGTGGGACATGCATGATGGGACAGAGTGTACTCTGAGTTTGGAAGCTTCCAAAGCTGGAAGGAGTAGCTGATACACCAGATGGTTGTTATGCCATCAGAGGGAGCTTGATAGGCTGGAGGAACAGGCTGACAGGAGCCTCATATGAAGCTCAACAAACATGGGGGAAATGCCAAGTCATTCACCCAGGAAAGAATAACAGCAGCACAAGCTGGGGCCTAGTGCCTGGGTACAGAAGAGCCCCTGGGATCTGGTAGACATGAAGCTGAGCATGAACCTGCCTGTGGCCTTGCAGCAAGGCATGTCAGTAGTCTTTGGGACTCCTTATTGAAGGAACATTGGCAGCAGGCACAGGGAAGTGATCCTTTCCCTTGGGTCAGTGCTGGGGAGGACACCTCTGCAGTGCTGTGGCTGTTTCTGGGCTGCCCGTACAAGTGAGATATGGGCATACTGAAGTGGGCCCAGAGAGGGGCCATGGCAGTGATTAAGTTCTTGGATTATCTGACATATGAGAAGAGACAGAGAAAGCTAGGATTGTTCAGGTCTTTGCAAATGTATGATTACTTGTTGTGGAGGAATAAATAAGATCGAGGCAGACATCATAGTAGTATCCAGTGACAGAATAGGAGGTGATGGGCACAAACTGAAATACAGGAAATTCCTTTTAAAGATAAGAAAACTCCTCTTATTGCAGCAGTGGTCAAGCAGTGAACAGGTTACTACCAAGGTGCTTGTAGAGTCTTCATACTTGGAGATACTTAAAACCCAACACAGTCCTAAGCAACTTGCTGCAACTTGCCTACAGTGATGAAGTGTTGGACAAGATGATCTCTAGATTTGTGAAGAAGAGAAAAATAATGGTTGCAGGCAAGGAGACGTGATTGCAGCAAGACGGAGTTAAGTTTTAGTACTTAGGTTAACTAAGTATTTTAGACTTTATCCTGAAACTCAATTATTGCTTTCAAAACATAGATGAGCCATGATGCAGATACTTGTTTAAATTTTTGTAATTTTGTATCTTTCTTTGTTTCTTAACAGCTGTAAGTCCATTACAGGGTTACCAGTAGCAAGGCTAACAAAAAATTAA